>CM066033.1:1405182290-1407682290 GCA_033557465.1 Ichthyophis bannanicus | reverse complement strand
CAGGGAGTCGAGAGCCCTCGACGCCCTTGTGTGCAAAGCCTATCAGAGGTCCTTTCTCACATGCCGCGTTCAGGCATGCCAATTGTATATGGGCATGTTCCTGTGACCTCGCCAAAGAGCTCGGCGGGTTCTCCGCAGGTCTGGGAGGTGAACCCCTTCTCAGGTTCCAAACCTTCCTGAGGTCCATCGCAGAGTGTTCGAAGTACCTCTCCCTTGCCGCGTATGACGGGTTTGAGTCCTTCGCCCGAGTTGCAGCAGCCGGCATCGGGGCCCGACTCCAGTCTTTGGACCTGGAGCAGTGGGTCCAGGAGAAAATCCTGGACGTCCCCTGCCTCAGCGAGCAACTGTTTGATAAACCTATGGAGGATAAGGCTGCTGAGATAGAAAAAGAGTTTGTGACTTGGACTTGTCTCTCACGTAAGACCTCCTCTCTCCCTCGGAAGAAGCAGCAAACCAAGAAGCCATTTTTCCAAAGAAAGGGGCTCCCCTACCGGAGTTACTCACCCTTCCCACCCACCCCCATGCTGGCTTCCGACACGCAGGGGAAGGGAGGAGCGCAAGGCCACCGCAAGCCTAAAGGGCCCAAGGCCCAGCCACTGGTTCCACCCCAACCCACGCAGGGTTTTTGACACCGACAGCATAGCCTCTCACCCCCGGGCAGCACTTCCGGTGGGAGGACGCCTTTCCCTGTTCGCCCCGCATTGGGCGTCGATCACGTTGGACACCGGGGTCCTCCAGGTGGTCTGAGACGGATATCATCTATGCCTGGGCAGGCTCCCTCCTCTCTTCTCACCAGCGGAGTCTACTCGGCTCCCTTCACACCAGACTTTCTTGCAGCGGGAGCTGTCCAACCTCCTCGCCCAAGAGGCGGGGTCGAGGTCATGGATTCTACTCCCACTACTTCCTCGTTCCGAAAAAGACAGGGGGCCTACGCCCCATCCTTGACCTCCGTAACCTAAACAAATTTCTGATGCAGAGAAGTTCAAAATGTTATCGCTTGGCGTCCTGCTGCCCTTCCTTCAGCAGCATGATTGGCTATGCTCCTTGGATCTCAAGGATGCTTACGCACATATCCTAGTCCACCCCCAACACAGGCAATACCTGTGCTTCAGGGTGCAGGGGGAGCACTACCAATACAGGGTGCTCCCCTTCGGGCTCGCGTCTGCACCACAGGTTTTCACAAAGTGTGTCTCCGCGGCTGCTGCCTCCCTCAGGCAGCAGGGCATACCAGTCTTCCCCTACCTCGATGACTGGCTCATCACGGGGACCTTGGTCGGCGAAGCCCGCCTGGAACCATCGTGCATGATCCTTCTCCTCGAACGCCTCGGCTTCTTGGTCAACTACCCCATGTCCCACCTGAGCTGGTGCAGACCCTGGAGTTCATCGGCGCATGCCTCGACACGGAGCGAGCGACTGCCTTCCTGCCCACAGACTGGGCAGACCGCCTCAGGGCCATGGCAGCTAAGGTCCAGAACAGGGCTTGGATTACGGCACAGGCCATGCTGTGCCTTCTAGGACACATGGCCTCCACCGTCCATGTGGTCCCTCACGCCCACATGCACATGCGGACAGCCCAGTTGTGCCTCAGGGCACAATGGAGCCAGACCTCTCGCCACCTCAGAGACCCTATCCGGGTCTCCTGCAGTCTCCACAACTCCCTGGATTGGTGGTGAGATCCCCGAAACCTCCTTCGGGACATGCCCTTCCAGACCCCACAGCATGAGCTCGTCCTGATGACGGATGCTTCCCTGCTGGTTTGGGGAGCCCACTGTGGTGCATTGTGCACCCAGGGGCAGTGGTCGCCCAAAGAGTCTCAGCAGCAGATCAACCTGCTCGAGCTCCGGGAGGGCCTTTGAGGGCTACCTGAGAGGGAAGTCGGAGCTCGTGCAGACCAACAATCGGGTAGCCATGTTCTACATAAACAAGGAGGGGGGATCCCGTCTCCTCTGCCAAGAGGCGATCTTCCTTTGCTCCTTTGCGTTTCGCCGGGGGATGACCCTACAAGCGGTCTACCTCCCAGGGCAGGAGAATGTCCTCACAGACAAACTCTGACACCAAGGGCAGCACACTGCCACCCAGATATCAGCAACACAGTACAAAAACGTAGCAGGTGTAAGTTCTTTTTAATCCATGAGATAGTGTTGATGTCTGTCCGACGCTGTTTTTATGTTTTTTTAAGTATTAAGTTGCTGAATATCTACCAAAGGAGGTATTATTTCAGTACAACCGTATTAGCATGTTCTAATACGGATATTCCAGCATAAGGTGAGCCAGCCCCTGAAGAAGATTTTATCGAAACACGGCCTGTGTCGGGTCAGGTCTCCCTTTATATGTTTGGATTAATAAAGGTTTGGTGAGAACTTACACCTGCTATGTTTTTGTACTGTGTTGCTCACAGACAAACTCAGCAGAATCCTCCACCCACATGAGTGGCGCCTGGATCCAGAGGTCGCCACCCTCTTGTTCCATCGGTGGGGACCCCATCCATGGACCTGTTTGCCAGCCCAGTGAATGCGCAGCTTCCCCGCTTCTGTGGCCCGGTTCTGCACCCTAGCAGGGTAGTTCTGGATGCGTTCCTATTAAGCTGGACCTCTGGCCTTCTTTATGCTTCCCCCCCCCCCCACTCTTCTCATTGCAAGGACCTTCCACAAGGTTCAGCGGGACCGAGCTTCGATGATTCTTGTGGCTCCCTCGTGGCCTTGACAGCCTTGGTTCCCGCTTCTGCTCCGGCTCTCGTCTGAGCTTCCAGTCCCGCTGGGCTGTGCCCCGGGCCTGTTAACGTAGGAGGAGGGTCGGGTGCTCCACCCAGACCTGGCCTTGCTGACCCTTACAGCCTGGTGGATGAATGAGTCGCCTTAGCTCCGCTGCACCTCCCATAGGAGATCGAGGAGGTTCTCCTCGCGTCGAGGAAGGACGTGACGAGACGGGCATATTTATTTTATTTATTTATTTTATTTGCGTACAATTTGTATCCCGCTGCTTCCAGTGATCAGCAGCAGGATAGTGGCGATGCTTCTCAGTCTGGTGCTCCGAGCTCCAGATCGACCCATTCTCCTACTCTACCCGGTGGGTTCTTCAGTATCTCCTCCACCTCTCGAAAGCAGGGCTGAAATCCAATTCAGTCAGGGTACACCTGAGCTCCATTTCGGCCAACCACCTCCCCATCGAGGGGAAACTTCTCTTGGGGCAGCCTTGGTCTCCTGCTTCTTGCGAGGCCTCTTACTTTCCAGTTCTCCTGCTTCATGAGAGGCCTCTTACTTTCCAAGTCTCCCATCCGGCCTCCTCCAGCAGAGTGGGACCTGAACATCATGCTGATGCAGCTTACGCAGTCACCCTTCGAGCCAATGGCGGCTTGTTCGCTTCGGCACCTCTCCTGGAAGGTGGTCTTCCTGATGGCTTGCCTTCTACCTGCAGCGTGCCCAAGTTCATCACAAGTCCGACCCGGCTTTTTGTCACCTACGATCTCAATCACCTGGGGCAGGCAGTCACCAAACGCACCATCTCCGTCTGGGTGGCGGACTGCATTGCCTTCGCCCAAGCAAAAGCGAACAAGACACTGGATCGACGGGTCACCATGCACGGCGTCCGAGCCAAGGCGGCTTCGGTGGTTTCACTGCGCTCAGTGCCTCTGACGGACATCTGCCAGGCTGCGACCTGGTCTTCAATGAACGCTTTTGCTGTGCACTAACACCTGGAGAGGGATTCCTGCCGGGACAGCGCCTTCGGCTAGGCTGTAATCTGTTCAGGGTATAAGCAACCCCTGCCCTCTGACCCTTCTTCGACGGCTACCGAGAGCTTTGCCCCGGGGACCCAAAGACTCTGGCTCCTTCGGGCATCGACTTCTGCTCACGGCAGCGTTTTTTGGTTACAGGTTCGGTAGCCTGTAGCTGTGGAGTCGCATAAGTGAGGACTGACTCCTCCTGCTTGTTCCTGGAGAAAGCATAGTTACTCACCTGTAACAGGTGTTCTCCAGGGACAGCAGGAATCAGTCCTCACTACCCTCCCACCAATGTTCCCTCTAATTTTTTGTAGGTTGTGTGCGCATAAAATATCAGCTGTGCAGCTTTTGAAGGAAGGTTACATTTTTGTGCGCCACATAACGACATTCGGAGTTATATACTTTAAAATTTGACTACACGTCAGAATGCAGTATGTACACCACATTGATTTTAATCAAATTAAATGAAAATAGACAATTACTAAATGAAGCAGAAAATTTCTAGTAATTACAATCACAACTTTTAAATTTTAAGACATCTGTGTTGTTTTCTATCAGAATCAGAACCGTAATTTTTGTGCGCTCTGTTGTAAAGTATGTGCGCTCCCTCGGCAAGATGTGTGCGCGCGCACACGCGCACAGCTTAGAGGGAACAGTGCCTCCCACCTCCCCTGAAGAGTTGCTATTTTTGTCCTTCCCTTGTCATCTGCTTAGTAAGGCTCTCTAGCTAGGGGACCCGACTGAACAAGATGGCACCTTTGGGCGGGAAGAGGACTACACATGCGTTGCAGCAATCCCAAAGGCTTTCTTTGAAAGCTGGGAATTGCTCCGCGCGGGCTCCGTTGGTGCCGTCACCCCTTAAGTGAGGACTGATTCCTGCTGTCCCTGGAGAACACCTGTTACAGGTGAGTAACTACGCTTTGTTATGTTCAATGTAAACCATCTTGACTTGTAGAAAGACGGTATATAAAAACAAATAAATAAATAGATAAATAAATGCCATGAATTCTTTTAGCATTTCATTATACATCTGTTTGTTCTGGCTGGGGGGGGGGGGAGTCAGTAGTACGCTGATTCTACAGTATGTTTTGTTTCCTGCAAAACTTTAATCCTATCTGACTCAATGCCCTTTCTAACATAGAGCGCAACCCCTCCACTAATTTGATCTACTCTATCATTGCGATATAATTTGTATCCAGGTATCATAGTTTCCCATTAGTTGTCCTCCTCCCACCAGGTCTCTGAGATACCAATCATATTTAATCTGTCATTTAGTACTATATATTCTAACTCTTCGATCTTATTTCGTAGGCTTCTAGCATTTGCATACAAGCATTTTAGATGTTGTATTTTATTCATATTAATCTGGTTATCATGTCTGCTCTGTACTTAAGGGCATTTGGGTTATTTTTGTCTTTATTGGCACCTCTCTGTCAGTATGCCCTAACTTCAGTCTTTTGCTAGAATCCTTCAAGGATACATTGTTCCGAACCATGCGCTCTTGGGCAACTGTCAGCATTCCCCTATTATCTGGTTTAAAACCTGCTCTATCTCCTTTTTAAAGATTGATGCCAGTAGCCTGGTTCTATCCCAGTTAAGGTGGAGCCCATACCTTCGGAAAAGTCCCTCCTTTCCCCAGAATGTACCCCAGTTCCTAACATCCAAAACCTTCTTCCTTTCACCATCGTCTCATCCATGCATTGAAACAGCAGAGCTCTGCCTGCCTTTTAGGTCCTGCACGTGGAACAAGAAGCATTTTTGAGAATGCTATCCTGGAAGGTTTGGATTTCAACTTCCTACTAAAAGCCTAAATTTGGCCTCCAGAACCCCCCCCCCCATTCCCACTCTTTCCTTAGTCATTGATACTAACATGTACCAAGACAGCAGACTCCTCCCCAGTGATGTCTAAAACTTTGTCTAGGTGATGCGTGAGGACCGCTACCTTTGCACCAGGCAGGCATGTTACCAGGTGATCCTCACGTCCACCACCACCCAGCTATCTACATGCCTAATGATTGAATCACCAGCTATAACAGCTGTCCTAACTCTTCCCTCATAGGCACATGGCCCCAGAGAAACCACCTCAGTGCAAGAGGGTTTTACATCACCTGAAGGACAGTTCTTAGCTACAGGATCACTTCCTGCCACACCAGGGTGATGCTGTCCTGTCACATGTACTCCCTCCTCCATGGCAACAGGGAAGCTGCCAGACTGGAGGTGGACTTCAGTACTCTGTCCCTGTACGTCTTATCTATATACCTCTCTGTCTTCTTTATGTCTTCCAAGTCTGCTACTCTAGCTTCCACAGATCGGACTTGTTCCCTGAGAACAAAGAGTTCCTTGTACCTAGTGCACACGTAAGACCCCCTTCACCAAATGGGAGAAAATCGTACATGTGGCACTAAATGCAAAAGACTGGAAAGCCCCCATCTCGCTGCTGGACTGCTATCTGCATCTTAGTTTTAAAGTTTTGTTTAGGCATTTAAGTTGTTTACTTAGGTTTGATGGGAATACTTATACTAATACAACTATACATAATACGTTTAATAGACTGTGTTCACCTCAAGATTAATTAATCTTGGGTTCTTAATGTATTCTTGATGAGAATATCCAGCTGCACCTGAAAGTGAATACGGGCACCTCCTTCCCTCTAATAGGTTTAAGAGCCCATAAAGCTAATAATCTTTTTCTCCCCGTCAGTCCAGTCTGACCTGTGGGTTCTAAATCCCCACTAGCAGCTTGGAGACTGAGCGTGTCAAACTTAATGACATCACTATACATAATTAGCTGATCACCCCCCCCCCCCCCCCCGGCCTTCAGTATCTATTTTTGCTAAATTTCAGGGGCTCGGTGGAAAGAAGCCTGGTTTGAATTTGGCATTGGTGTGGAATAAAGTAAACTAAGGGAAAAAAGAAGGCAGAAAGCTGGCTGCAAACAGCCTTTTTTTTTTTTGTCCGCAACAGCTCTTGAACCACAGGGAGGGAGAGGTGAGGAGCTGCTACCACAGCTGAGGCCAAGCATTCCAGTCCCCAAGGGAACCCAATGCCCCTGAAGCCGGTAAGAGAACATAGTAACATAGTAAATGATGGCAGATAAAGACCAGTATGCTCCATCTAGTCTGTCCAGTAAGATGGCATCTGCCGCTCCGTGCAGGCCACTCCTCCCCATGTCTTTGTTTAGGGGTGAACCCACCGCTCCGTATAGGACACCCCTGTTTGGTGAGATTTTAGATAGTTAAGTTTATTTTGATTTTATCCTGTTGCTGTAAAGGGATCCACTGTGTCTGTCCAATGCCATTTTGAATTCTGTCACTGTATTTGCCCCCACCACGTCCATCGGGAGGGCATTCCAAGCATCCACCACCCTTTCAGTGAAAAAGTATTTCCTGCCATTGCCTTTCAATTTACCCCCTTGGGGAGCAGATGGTCAACTGCAGGTGACTAGAGGCCCTGATCCTTGGGAGGTAAAAGTCTGTCTTCACTCAGACAACATGGAGGATCCAGAAGCAGAGATAAATGTAGTAATGGAATCTGCTGAGCTTGACGGCAAGATACCAGAAGGGGAGAAGGCTTGAATCATGCAGGTTTTCTGCCAAGAAGAGTTGGCAGCGCTGATTGCGCATTCCTTGATGCTTAATATGGCCACAGGGGTGCCGGTGGAGGATGAGTCTCTGGAGGACCCTCTTTTTCTTAGCAGTCAGGAAGACTGACAGTGTTTCACCTGCATCAAATGATCAGTCAGATGATCCAAGATGAGTGGAACATTCCAGAAGCCGGGCACACGGGTATGGGACAAATTTATCTGCTTTCGGATCAGGACAACGAATTGCTCTGGTCTCCTGAGGTGGACACGGTAGACTCGGCAGTTGCCAAGAAGACCACCATTCCAGTAGAAGGCATTTCTGCTATGAAGGATATACAGGATAGGAAATTGGAGACGCTGCTGAAGCGTTCGATATCAGTGCACTCTCCTTGCAAGCATCCGTCTGTAGTGCATTCGTGGCCAGGATGTGTTTGCGATGGGCATTAAGTGTTCTGGAGGTGACGGGAGAATATTCCCTTACCCCCTGAGGCGTCAAAATTGGAATTGGGGGCAGCTTATTTGACGGATGCCTTCTATGACCTAATAATGAGCTAGAGAGCTATTCTCCATTGCCAAATCCCTATTAAATGAACCTGTACAACAAGATCAATCTCCAAAAATAACTGCTCAAACTATAGCTAACCATCTTCCTTCAATAGCACCCACATACATGAACTAACCACACTAAACACTTGGAGTGAATTTGAACCCATCACTCCAGATAACGTGAGTAATGTTATCAAGGACCTAAATGCCTCCACCTCTGCCCTTGATCCTTGCCCTGTCCCCTGGATCAAGTCTACTAGAAACTCCATCAGCCCCTACATCCTGCATATGGTACAATCCTCCCTCCAGTCTTTTTCTGTCCCAGCTCCTCTCAAGTCCGCCACAATCCGTCCTATATTAAAGGGAGCAAAACTTGACCCTACTTCCTACAGACCTATCTCCAGTATACCCTTCCTTGCAAAAATAACTGAAAAGATTGTACAAACCCAACTTCAGAATCATTTTGATGAGCACTGCCCACTTGATTTATTCCAACATGGTTTCAGAAAGAACCATGGAGTAGAAACCCTCCTTATCTCCCTACTTGATTCATTGTACCTTCACACTCAGAATCCCTCTCAGGGATGCCTTCTCATATTCCTCGACTTATCCTCCGCTTTCGACTCGCTCCCACATCATCAACTCTTAAACAGACTCCATGAAATAGGTCTGAGAGGCACAGCCCTAAACTGGTTCCGCTCCTACTTAGCAGAACTCAGCAAGTTCGCATTGGAAATGACACTTCCCTTCCATTTACCTTAAGACAGGGCGTCCCCCAAGGTTCCAGCCTATCTGCCCTTCTATTTAACATCTTCTTGCAGCCAGTCTGCAAAATCTTCCAAAGCTGTGGAATCCAATACCAGCTTTATGCAGATGACATGATGTGCTTCACCCTATTTAACCTTACAAACCCCAATTTCTGTATGTTAAGTGAATGCCTAACTAGCCTAAAATCATGGCTCTCTCAGCACAACCTCATAATTAATCAATCTAAAACTGAGGTCCTTCAGGTATTTTCCAACACTTCATACACCCCACCTCTAACCCTTACTATTGGTAATCTCCCCCTCACCATAAAAAACCAAGTGAAATATCTTGGTATCATCCTTGATGAGAACCTCTCCTTCACTGATCAGATTAAGAGGACCACTAACACAATATATGCTAAATTACGCACTCTACGGAACCTCAAACCTCTCTTAAGCCCTGACTCCTTTCGTGCCGTATGCCAGGCCCTCACAATCCCTTCTCTTGATTATTGTAACTTGATATACCATGGCCTTCCCAAGCACTGCTTACAACCCCTCCAACTGGCCCAGAACACGATAGCCAGACTTTTATCCAACAGCCCTAGACGGTCCCACATCACACCTGTCCTCTACAATTTCCACTGGCTCCCTATTCAATACAGAGTTAAATTCAAGGTGCTTACCATTACACATAAGATTATTTCCAATGAGTCCGCCCTATGCCTCTCCCCTCTCCTTTCCTCCACCAACAACACAAGAACACGTCGCTCCATTACCAAGAACCTACTTACCATCTCAATAAACAAAAGACATAGCAAACAATTTACTAGTAACAGGGCCTTCTCCCTCTATGCCCCATCCCTATGGAATACCCTTCCACATATCCTGCGAAACTGCTCCAGCCACTCCGAATTCCGGAAAAAGTTAAAAACGTACTTATTCCTGGAGCACTTCTCCCAACCACCTTAATTCTTAGCCCCCTGCTCCCCTCCTCTTACCCATACTATCTCAATGTTGATTATAAAAAACCATATAGTATCTCTTACTCTGTATATACCTTGTACATAGTTACTCTCTGTAAATAGTTCCATGTATTGTTTCTAATTTCTGACACACATATTTATCCTTGTTCATTGTTCCATGTAAACAGTTGAAACATACTGCTATATAATGTTCTATGTAAACCGTCCTGATTTGTAGAAGGACGGTATATAAAAAATGTTAAATAAATAAATAATGGGGTTGTCCAAGAGCATTGCTTCAGTGGTAGCCGCTTGACGGTATTTGTGGCTGCGCATTTGGTCCCAATTAACAAGCAAGGTTTAAGGTAAGCTTTTGTTCGGTGAGACACTGGACAAGTTGGTGGGGGAAACCAAGGATGGTAGATTGTCAGAGGATAAGCAGAAACCGGTTTGACAGTCTGCTCTGGCTCAAGGCTAGCCTCTAGATTTCCGATGTTTCAGGGCAGTGTGGTTTGCACCCTACCAGCAGGGCCGCTTTCAGTCTAGAGGGCAGGTCTTTCATGGACTTCGAAGAATCGGGAGAGGTTTTTAGACCTTATCGTCCTCGGCTGCCAAGAAATCACAATGAAGCGAGGAAGGTCAAGGCAGGGGTGGTTTCCGTGGGGGGTTGGCTTTGGGACTTCTACCCTGCCTGGGCCCAGATCACTTCTGTCTGCTAGGTGTTGGAAATTATCAGAGAGGGGTACATGTTCGAGTTTGCCCAACCCCTCCAGAGGCCTTCGTAAGATCTCCCTGCAAAGCCCCCAACAAAGCGAAAGCAGTTCGCGACACTCTGCTGCGGCTTCATGAGTTAACGGCCATGGAAGAGGTGTGCCACAAGACCAGTGCAGACTGAGTCGATACACCATTATATTTCGGGGTGCCCAAAAAAGAGGGCACTTACAAGACCCATTTTGGATCTAAAGCAGGTAAACCGGTACTTGAAGATTCCACATTTTCCAATGGAAATTCTGCAGTCAGTCGTCATGGCCTTAAGGAAGAATGAGTTTCTGACCTAGTTAGACCTCAGAGAGGCGTACTTGCATATTCCCATTCACCAGGAACATCAGAGGTTTCTCCGCTTCGCGGTACCCATGGGACACTTCCAGTTCAGGGCGTTGCCCTTTGGTCTAGCCACCGCTCCCTGAACCTTCACCAAGGTCATAGTATTGGTCGTGGCCGTGCTACCAAAGGAAGGGATTCTGGTTCATCCCTATCTCGACAGTTGGCTCATCCAAGCAAAATCCAGAAAGGAGAGTGTGCGGGCCACAGCCAGGGTGGTAGTGTTTCTACAGAGCCTGTGCTGGGTTGTCAATTATGTCAAATATATAAAATGAAAAAACACTCAGTTATTTTAATCAAGGATCTAGATCTCTTTTCTAACCTCTTGTCTCATATGGTTATTTCTCAATACTATTGAGGGTCTCAGACTTAATGGCACTTAAATTTTTAGACTTATTAAATGTCTGATCTTTGTGCCCTTTAGCATCAATGACCCTTTATGAGCTACCTATTATAAATTTCTTCGGAAACATGAAAGTAAAGTGCTTATACCGCTCTATTTTTCACTCGATGTGCTGGTTGCATTATTTTGAGTTCAATATGACCAGTGTCAAATGCTTAACTGGCATTTCCAGGTATCTTCACATCTCAAATTCACTCCAGCAATGATATTTATTTATTTATTTAGACAGATTTGTATCCCACCTTATCCTTCAATCAAAGTGGTCACATTACAAGTGGAAGGTTACAAATAACATAGGGTAGATAAGACATTAACAGATAAAACTAAGATGAATTAATGTAATAAAATGGGCCTATTGGTAAAAACTATTAATTATATATCAAATTATAAGTTTCAGCAAATAGCAGGGTCTTCAAGGCCTTGCGAAAATCTTTGATATCGGTCATAATTCTGAGGTCCATCGGGAGAGAGTTCCAAAGTTTGGAAGCCAGTAAAGAAGGAGCTCTTTTTGATGTTGCTTGTTTAGTCCTACAGTATTCAGCAGGGGTACTAATTATGTTATTGGTGCTGCTTCTTCTTGGTCTATTGATAATGTCTCTAGTTATAATATTTTATAAAGCATCCGCTGACAGGTGATTGTAAATCCTAAAGATAATTAAAAGTGTCTTGAATTTTGACCTGACACTTACTGGAAGCCAGTGCAACTGTTGTAGGACAGGGGAGATATGATCTGTTTTTGCTGTACCAGTAATAATACGTGCAGCAATATTCTGAACCATCTGGAGAGGGTGTAGAGTTAGCTGAGGGAGGCCTTGATAAAGCAGGTTTCCGTAGTCTAGGAGGGGGGGTGATGAGAGCCTGACAAACGGTATGGAAATGGTCTTGATGGAGTAATGGCTTTAGTTTTCTCACAATCTTTAGACGACGAAGGCCTTGTTAGCGATTTTAGCAATGTAAGATTTAAGATTCAATGCCTTATCCAAAATTATGCCAAGGTATTTGATTTTGTTTTTAACTATGATGGGCCTACCTAATAAATCAATAGTATTTGGAGGAATGAAGTTAGGGTTCCTAGTAACAAACATTACCTCAGTTTTGTCATAATTAAGTGTAAAGTTATTATTTGAAAGCCAGTTAGTCATGTCTTGGAGACATCTAGAAATTGCTGAAAAGTCAAGAGATTGTAAAACAATTGGGGTATGTACCATTATGTCATCAGCATAAAGGTGATAATGGAATTTGTGTAGTTTAATAATAATGCATAAAGGTTGGATATAAATATTGAACAGAATAGAAGTTAAAGCTGAACCCTGAGGCACTCCTTGAATGACTGGGACTTGCAAAGATTTTTTCTGGTCACATTTGATTTGTTGCATACGACCTTCCAATTAAGAGCTAAACCAGTTTAAAGTATTTCGTAAACCTATATGATGCAAACGGTGCAGTAGCTTAGAGTGAGATATTGTGTCAAAAGCAGCTGAAACATCCATGAATACTAACAGGAATCCATTCTTAATGTTATCGATATCTCTTAAAAGATTATCAAAAAGAGAGGTGAGCAAGGTTTCAACATTGTGTTGTGGTTTAAAGCCGTGCTGGTGAATGTCCAGTGGTGCATGTAAGTCCAAGTGATCCTGAAGTTGGTTTTGTACTGACTTTTCAATGACCTTGGTAAGAAAAGGTAAGCTAGAAATTGGGTGGTAAGATTTCGGATCAGAAGGGCCTAGTGTGTTATTTTTAAGGACTGGCCGAATCATGGCTTGTTTTAATGACTCTGGTAAGTATCCTTGTTGAAGGGAGTTCTTAACAATCTTATGAATGTAAGGTGAAAGCTGATGTTTTGTTGCTTTGATCCAAGACACTGGACAAGGATCTGAAGGTGATGTTGTATTAAGTCCCTGTATTATGTCTTCAGTTTGCTGGGATGAAGGAATAGTGAAGTTCTCCCAAATGTGTTGAGAATCGTTGAAACTATAGCCATTTGTCAGTGTAGAAGGGGGGCATGTATGAGTAGTGATATTTTTGGATCTTAGGTTATCTGCAAAGACCTGTGGGTCTATGTGGTGGACACGATGCTGCATAGAGTCTTTTGTGAGCTTTAGAACAATGCTAAAAAGCTCCCTCGGTCTATTGATAGATTTCATAATTATATTGGTAGGATAAAGTTGCTTACGTTCATTTATAAGATCATTATATTCAAGTTGTCTAGCTCTGTATTGAGTCAGTAGATCATGAGATTTAAATCTTTTTCATTTTCTTTCTAACCTTCGGAGAGTGTTTCATAATCCTGATATCACTTGAGTACCAAGGAGCATTAGATCTCCTATGTGCCTTTGGTTAAGAATGAGTGAGAGCTGATGCTGCATTAGATAAAGTGCAATTCCAGTTGTCTACACCTGAATCAAGGGTATCAGTTTTGCTCTAATTGTGGAATGACTTCATTTATAAATGTATTTCTATCAAAGGCCTTGAAGCGTCTGGTTGTGCCCTCATAGTCTAATTGTTGAAAAGAATAATTTAATGTCAAGGAAAACTCAATTAAGTGATGATCTGACCAAGGGACTGGAGTGATAGCTGTTAGTCTTATCGTGCCTCATTAGTTGCTTTGGAATGAAGACCAAATCTGGAGTAGAGCCATGTTGATGTGTAGGAGAAGTAATAATTTGGCGATACTTTAATGAAGTCATAGCTTTTAAAAATGCTGCTGCTGCTTTAGAGGACGTAGATGGTAGATTGTAATCACCTAAAGCAATTTATTTTATTTATTTATTTATTATTTATTTATCATTTGTATACTGCTACTTCCAGTGATCAGAAGCGGATAACTTGCACGTCAAACATAACTATGGTTACATCTGTAATGAGTCAAAAATTTACATTTGATTTCCGGGTGAGAATCATTAGAATCAATGAATCAATTCGTAAACAATTAAAAACTACACTTTTCATTGAACAATATGGATCAACAATTGACTAAATATATTATATTTATTTTAATTATTTTAACTAATTTGCCTTATTGTTAACCCTTGTTATTTTTCCTATATTACCATTGTACTGTTATGTTTATACTGTGTTTGTTTCCCTTGCCTATAACCTTTGTATTTCTTGTGACCGCTTTGATTGAAGAAAAGGCGGTATAGAAAACTTGTTAAATAAATAAATAAATAAATTAGAATTACAAGTAATTACAGTGTAGGAGTAACATATATACAATATAGGAGTAATCATATATACAATATATGAGAATATATATACAAGTTTTGCATGAGAAGAGCCTTATGGCTATGCTTGTGGTGGTTCTGTAGACAAGTGATTCATACTAACAATTTATTTGGCTCTTAGGTACAGTTAAGTTGGATCGTATACTTCATTAAAGAGGTGTGTTTTTAACTTTTTTCTAAAGTCTTTCAGGTCGTTAACTGACCTCAGGTCTGTTGGCAGTTGGTTCCATATGTGGTAGGTGCTGTGTATGTGAAGGCTCGCTTACTCGTGCAGGCTTTGGCTGATCTGATACTGGTTGGTATGCATAGAGTGTTTGTGTTGCAAATTCTTCTATTTCTGGAAGGGGGTTGAGTGTTTGAGGTTGTTGAGGTATGAAGGTGCTATGTTGTGTATGAGTTTGAATGTTGTTACTAGTAGTTTGTATTTTATACGGGCGGTTATGGGCAGCCAGTGTAGTTCAGCTGATATTGGTGTAATGTGTTCAGCGATTTTCTTCTTCTTGATCACTCTGGCTGAAACGTTTTGAGCCATTTGAAGGATCTTTAGGGTTTTTTTAGGCAGGCCTTGAAGGATGGAGTTACAGTAATCGAAGTGCGGGATGAGCAGAGTTTGTGTTATAGTTCTGAAGTCTGAGTGGTCGAGGATATTGCGTAGGGTTTGAATAACCTTTATTTTGTGGAAAATTGCTCTGTTGGTTAATCGGAGGTGTTTTTCCATTTTTAAATTTGTGTCATGGGTTACTCCTAGATATTTTATCTCTTCCTTTACCGAGTAGGTGGTGGTGTTCATTGTTGTTGTTGGGGGTGGTTTGAAGCCTTGATTTCGGGAGATGTACATTACTTCTGTCTTTTTATGGTTTACGGACACATTGTTTTGCAGCAGCCAGGTATGCATATCTTTTAGACAGATCTCGAGATGATTGTAGTTTGGGTTTTCTGTGTCCAATTGTGTGTATAGCATTATATCATTGGCATACAAATGGTATTGTATCTTGTGCTTCCGAAATATTGTGCAGACAGGTTTTATGTAGAGGTTGAAGAGTAGAGAAGATAATGCTGATCCTTGCGGAATTCCTTGGGTTTGGGGAAATGTTTTTACCTTTTCGCCGTTGAATTGAACTTGCTGCATCCTGTTTGTTAAGTAGGATGTGAACCACTTCAATGTAATTCCTGTTATTCCCATAGAGGCCAATCTGTTAATGAGTGTTTTGTGATGAACTGTATCAAAGGCAGCTGATAAATCTATAAATAGTAATATATACATTTTCTTCCTGTCTTCAAGTCCTTTGAGTAGATTATCTAAAAGTACCAGAAGTAGGGTTTCAACACCGTGGTGTTGCCGGAAACCATACTGTTGGTCGTCTAGTTCTTCTCTTGAGTCAGTATGGTCCTGTAATTGTAGTTGAACTGTTTTTTCGATAGTTTTGGCTAGGAACGGAATACTTGAAATTGGGCGGTAGGAGGTTGGATCGTCCTTTTTGAGTGCTTTGTTTTTCAGAATTGGTCTTATCAGTGATTTTTTAAGGGGTGTTGGCATGATTCCTTGTTGTAGAGATTGGTTCACAATATGTGTAATAAATTGGGCAATTTCTAGCTTAGAGGTTTTGATCCAGGCTGCAGGACAGGGATCTAATTGGGAGGTTGTGGTGTTTAGGTTTGAGATTAGGTTTACTATTTGTTTCTCATCGGTTTTGTGAAATGTGTTCCATTTCTCCATTGTGTTTAAGGTCGCAGGTTGTTGTATCGAGTTGTCATTTTCTTGGCTTAGTATGGGTAGTGAGATTGTTGTTGGGTTTAATTTGCTGGCATAGTGGTCCGCCAACATTTGTGCTTTAATAGGGTAGTTTGTGGTGTCTTCTTGGGATGTTTTTGTAAGTGATTTAATTAATTCAAACAGTTCTCTGGGCCTGTTCAGTGATTTGTTGAGTAGGTTGGTATGGTATATCTTTTTTGCCTGGTTGATTTCCTCTTTGTATTTTGTGAGGAGCGTTAAGTATTCTGTTTTATGTTCCTGTGTTTTCTCTTGTCTCCATTTCTTTTCCAGTTTTCTTAGGTCCTTTTTCATCATTTTTAGTGTTGTGGTGTACCACGGCTCTGATTTAATTCTTGTTGTATGGGTCATCTGATTGTGAGTCATGGGTTTTGGTTCTGTGATTTTCTCTATTTCTTTGTTCCATTGGTCAATTAGAGTTTCTAAGTTGGAGTGGTTCAGGTCTATGTGAGTTGCAATAGATTGTATCAACGCTTCTTTGTCAAGCTTTGGAATTTTCTTTTGGACAGTGTTGTGGGTCTAGGTTGGTGGTCGGTGTCTTTGTTCGGAATGAGTAAGGTAAATTTTATTAGGTGGTGGTCGGACCACGGGATATGTAGGATCTGCGGGGTGGAATTGTTGGTTACTTCTTGTTGATGTTTTTTGGGTATGACTACTAGATCCAAAGTATTCCCTTTGTTGTGTGTGGCCTCATGTATTATTTGTTTGTAGCCGAGCTGGTCCATGGCTTCAAGGAATGTATTTGAATGCGTAGGTAAGGTTGAAGCTAGATTTATGTCTCCCAATATTATTTGGTATTTTTTGCTGGCGGTGGTTGACATTATCTCTAGTGCTGCGGCCAGTGTTTCATGAGGTGATGTAGGTGGTCTGTATATGAGGCAGATGGCCTGTGTTGTGCTCTCCAGTTTTAGTATATCGATTCCTTCGACTGTGTCTTGTGATGTATCGGTTAGGTTTAATGAATCTTTGGCTAGGATTAGTACTCCTCCTCCTCTTTTGTTTGTGCGTGGAGAGTTGAAAAGTTTGTATCCAGGTTTGTTTAGTTGGTTGATTATGATAGGATCGGATTCAGTGATCCATGTTTCCATGACACAGAGGATGTCTGGTATTTCATCTGTGATGATGTTTTGAATAATGTGTACTTTGTTTCTTATTGACCTGGCATTTATTAGTATGTATGTGTATGTGGCATAGGTAGCCTTGTGTGTTGTGGTATGTGAGTAATTTTGTACGGTTGTGGGATTTTGCGCTTTTTTGTCATGTTTCCTGGTTGGTGTGTTTCTTTTGTCTTTGTGTTGTGGTGATTGCGTGTTGTGTGTAGGACTTTGTTGTGTATATGGTGGGGAGAAGTGTGTATTGTATGTAGGTTGTGTGGATGTAATGATTGCCATATAAATAGGTTTTGTGGGTAAAATGGTTGCCATATGTAGGGGAGGATGTAGATTGGGTTTGCAAAGCAGTTATAAGTACATGCTGTTAGGTATAGTAAGAACAGTAATATAACATTAAGCAGCTCCATTGTCAAAGGTTCTAGTGGTACAGTCACTTGAGGATGATACTACTTGTGGTTCCGTCACTAAGGGCTTTGGATTTGCTAGCCAGTTATAATGTTATGGATGTTTTACCTTATACCTCCAGGGGTTGGTGTTTCAGGCGTTCTCGGGTTCGATTTCTGAGAGGGCGTTTGATCTATGATTAATTCTGTGTGCTGTTTATGCCTCGTCAGGTGTGCTCTTCTAGGAGGTGGGGGCTTCTCCGATGGGTTAGGAGAGTGTGCTGTTTCGTCTGGGAGTATTCCGAGTTTAGTGGGAGGGAGCCTTACTCCGGTGAGATCTGCATAGGCGAAGAGGAGGCCCACAGGTCAGCACTTTGCTTCGAAATTGGAGAGTTGGTGGTAGCTGAGGTTAATAAGATCCTTTACTCCGGTTCAGGACAGGTGCGATCGTTCTCTGTCTACAGGTCCGCGCCTCTGGCGAGGCCCTCAGGCGCGGGCGCGCCTAATGGCACGCTGCCTTTTAAAACGTGGTTGCCTGCCCCGATTGGGCAGGAATGGCCGCTGCTCCTCCCGCTGCTGGAGGCTCCAATCCCCGGGAGGGGAGAGCTGATGATGGTGGTGGGAGAGGTCTCTTGTAGCGCCTAATGGCGCGCTGCCTTTGAGGGGCTTATGCTTAGAGGTATTGGCACATACAGTTTCGAGGACACAGGATAAGTATTCAGTTGTGGCTCCTGGTGGTCTATAGGTTAGAGAGATGCTAAGAAATTTATTTGCAATAGTAATTGTACTAGATTCAAAGGAGTTACTGGAAGAAATCAGTTTAAATCTATATTCATTTCTGGTTAATATGAGTACACCTCCCCCTTTCTTCTGTGTTCTAATGCAATTAAATGCTGAGAAGCCAGGTGGAGTTAACTGATTTAAGATGACTTGATCAGAGTCATCCAAACAAGTCTCTGTAATGCAAATAATGTCTAATTGTTTATTTAGTATTATATCACGGATCATATTTAATTTAATGTTATATCACGGATATAACATTATATCACGGATATAACATTATATCACGGATATATAGTATTATATTATGGATCATATTTAATGTTCCCTGTAAAATAGTTATCTCCAAGTTATAATGCCCTGTTCAATGTAATTTCAGTTTGTTCAATGTAAACCGCACTGATGCAGAATAACGCGGTATATAAAAGAATGTAAAAAAAACAACAAAAAAAAATTCTCCAGGACCAAGCAGGAAGTCAATCCTCACTTATGGGTGACATCGGCGCCGATGATGAAGCCCCCGTGCAGAGCGTTTCCCCAGTTTTCTATGAAAGCCTTTGGGAATACTACACGCATGCGCGGTCCCCTTCCCGCCTAAAGGTGCCATCTTGCTCAGTCTCTCTTTTTCCGTATCGAGCCTGTTCTCTATTTTTCGGTTTTTGCCCTTCGTGTCTGGCGTTCGCGCCCTTTTTTCTGTTTTTCCCTGGAAGGCCGGTCTTTTGACCTCGCAGGGGCCCTTTTTTTCCCCGATGGCTTCCAGTGGTTTCAAGAAGTGTGATCGGTGCAAGAAATTAATGTCTCTCACCAACACACACGACTGCTGCCTTCGGTGCCTCGGCCCAGATCATGACCCCATGATCTGTGGCCCGTGTGGTAAAATGTCCACCAAGGCACTTCGAAGCCGTCAGCACCAGAAGGAAAGGATTTTTTCGGATTCTGCCTCCAGTCGGGCCCGGACTTCGTCTGAGGCCTTGACGTCTCGGGAATCTGATCCCGAGCATCGCCGGGGTTCCTCGGACAGGGGGTCCCCCGACCGGGAACGCAAGAGGAAGAAACGGCTCGCGAGGGCAGCATCGGAAGAGGTCCCTGGTTCCTCGAGGGCCAGGTCTAAGACCCCCGACCACCGTCCCGGGCCTTTGGAGCAGGAGAAGTCATCCAAAGTACCTCGTGTGGAGCCGGAGACCATCAGACACGTAAGTCCTGTAGTCCTCGTGGACTCTCCTCCGAGGAAGCCGACATCCGAGTCGGTAGCTGCTGAGTCTCCTGAGCTTGGACTCAGGCTGACAGCCTTGGACTGCAGATTGTCTGCCTTCATGGAGCAGCAGTGGGTACTGATGGCCAGCCTCGCTGGTGCATCTGCCCCAACCACCGGGACGTCGAAGTCGACCCCGGAGACCGAGCCGATACTCGAGACCATGAAGGCTCGAGGTCGTCCTCGGTCAAGGTCTCCCTCGACCTCCCGCTCGGAACCAAGGGTGTCGACGCCGGTGCCTTTGGCGTCGGGGCGGGTGCCACCTCAACTCGCGCAGTCGGAGCCCCTCGACTCCTCTTCCGATGAGTCAGCCTGGGAGACGGAGGATGAAGAGTCCCCCGATACCTTCCGGACTCGGTGCGTCCCGTCGGACTCACCACAGTCCGAGCCCTGGAGTAGGTCCCCTCCGGAGGACATCCGGTTCTCGAAGTTCGTGCGGGATATGGCCAAGGCCTTGGCGATTCCCGCCGACCCCGTGGAGGAGCCTCGAGCCGAGGAGCTTGAGGCCCTCCAGCATGACTCTCCTCCGAAGGAGGCCTTTACTGTGCCGGTTCCTCCGATGCTGGAACGGCTCCTCTTCCGGATGTGGGAGGCGCCGGTCTTGAGCAAGCAAGTCGATTCCATTTATCGACTCCGTAAGAGCCCTGGCTTCCAAAAAGCGCAGCTGCCGCACCATTCCATGGTGGTGGAATCGGCCATGCATCGCCTGAAGAGCCAGAAGATGCACTCCGCGGTGCCCCCCAGTAGGGAGGCCCGGAACCTGGATGCTTTCGGCAGAAAGTGCTTCCAGGGCTTGATGCTTGCTTGCTGTGTCCAGTCATACCAGCTGTACATGGGCATGTTTCTCCGAGACCTAGCAAAGGAGCTTGCCGGGTTCTCTGCTGGTCTCTCCGGGGAACCTTTGCAGAGGTTCCAGTCTTTGTCTTCAGGGATCCGGGACTGTTCCAAATTCATGTCCCGAGCGGCCTACGATGGCTTCGAGGCTTCGGCTCGTGTGGCGGCCGCCGGCATCGCAGCCCGACGCCAGGCATGGCTGCAGTCATCGGACCTCGAGTCTTGGGTTCAGGACAAGTTGGTCGATGTCCCTTGCCGAGGTGAGAACCTTTTTGGCAAACCCATGGCTGAGAAGGCCACTGAGCTCAAGACCGAGCACCTGACCAGGACTAGGCTGTCCAGAAAGACTTCTGCCCCTTCTCACAAAAAGAAGGGCTCGGGTAAAAAGTCCTTCTACCCGAGAAAGGCGTCTGCCTACAAACCTTTCCCTCAATACCAGGCCTCCCCAGCTCCCCCTCAGGGGCAGCAGGCCAAGGGGCAGGGATATGGGCCCCGTAGGCAGAAGACCCCCAAGCCTCCGTCTCCTGCTCCTACCCAGCAGGGAGGGGGTTTTTGACTCCCAAGGCATAGCCTCTCCGTCCCTGCTGTCCCATCCCTGCACAGGAGGTCCCTTAGCCCTGTTTGCCCACCGGTGGCCACCCATTACAGGGGATGCTTGGGTTTTAAGCATCATTCACCGAGGCTATATGCTTCATTTCCAACAACTACCTCCTGTCTATTTTCCAGGAGAACCTCTGAGGCCTCCCCTGCACACCGCCGTCCTCCTCCAAGAACTTCAGGGTCTGCTTCTGGACAATCCGGTGGAGCCGGTACCTCCTCGCCTACAGGGGCACGGGTTCTACTCCAGGTATTTTCTGGTGCCAAAGAGGACAGGAGGCCTAAGGCCTATCCTAGACCTCAGAAACCTCAACAAGTTCTTGGAGAAAGAGAACTTCAAGATGCTTACTCTTGGAACACTTCTGCCCTACCTCCAGCAGGGAGATTGGCTATGCTCCTTAGATCTAAAGGATGCGTACACTCACATCCTCATTCATCCAGACCACAGAAAGTACCTCAGGTTCATGGTAGGAGGAAACCATTATCAGTACAGGGTACTGCCTTTTGGCCTAACCTCCGCCCCACGGGTCTTTACAAAGTGCCTAGCTGTGGTGGCAGCTTACTTGAGGACTCGAGGGATATTTGTCTTCCCCTATCTGGACGACTGGCTCATCCGGGGCCAAACCTACCAGGAGGCCAGGCAGGCCACCTTCAGGACTGTCACACTCCTTCAAGACCTGGGCTTTGTCATAAACTTCGCAAAGTCCACTTTGCTCCCCTCCCAGAACCTCGAGTTCATAGGAGCACGGCTTGACTCTCTGCAAGCAAGGGCTTACTTGCCAGAGGACCGAGCTCAGAGGCTCATGGAGTTGGCATCCTGGTTTCTCAGTCTGCCATCGGTTCCTGCCAGGCTCTGTCTGCAGCTCCTGGGACACATGGCATCGACTGTGCATGTGACCCCCCCAATGCCCGCCTCCACATGAGGCCTGCACAGTGGTGCCTCAGAACTCAATGGAAGCAGGCCACAGGAAGCCTAGCAGACAAAGTAAGGGTATCAAAACCTCTCCTGAAGTCTCTTCAGTGGTGGCTACACCCTCCCAACTTGCTGCAAGGGGTGCCTGCCCCCACGGTGGTGTTGACAACCGATGCCTCTTTACAAGGCTGGGGTGCACACTGTCAAGAGAGCTGCACCCAAGGCCTCTGGTCCCCATGGGAAGCCACGTAGCAGATCAACCTACTGGAACTGCGGACTTTTCGCTTAGCCCTCAAGGCTTTTTCTCACACCTTGGCCCACCAGTCTGTTCTAGTTCAGACAGACAACCAAGTAGCCATGTTCTATGTGAACAAATAGGGCGGCACTGGGTCCAGGCCTCTATGCCTGGAAGCACAGGCCCTTTGCTCTTTTGCCCTCAGGCACCAGATGTTGCTGAGGGCTGTTTATCTTCCTGGCCAGGAGAACTTTCTGGCAGACCGCTTAAGCAGAATTCTGCAGCCCCACGAATGGCAGCTGCACCCTTTGGTGGTTCAACAGATTTTCCTGAGATGGGGACTTCCATCCATGGATCTCTTTGCCAGTCCCCTGAATCACCAACTGCCCAGGTTTTGTTCCAGGCAACCGCATCCCCTAAGGGTGGCGGCGGATGCCTTCCTGATTTCTTGGTCCCAGGGCCTGCTCTATGCATTTCCTCCCACGCCTCTGGTGGCCCGAACCTTGTTCAAGATTCTCAAGGACAAGGCCTCAGTACTTCTGGTTGCTCCCAGGTGGCCGAGGCAGCCCTGGTTCCCCCTGCTACTCCAACTGGCAGTGGAGACACCCATGCCTCTGGGATGCCAACCCGACCTTCTCTCTCAGGATCAGGGTTCTCTTCTGCATCCCAATCTCAAATCTCTCCATCTCATGGCATGGAGGCTGCAAGGGTAGTCTTGGCTCCCTGGGGCCTACCTCAGGAAGTGGAAGAGGTGGTCTTGGCCTCTAGAAAACAATCCACCAGGAAAACATATGCCCTAAAGTGGAGAAGGTTCTCCTTGTGGTGTCAGCAACACAAGGAAGATCCTTTCACCTGCACTGTGCCAGTAGTGCTCCAGTACCTACTGCACTTGTCCAATCAGGGCCTTAAGTCCATTTCTGTTCGGGTCCACCTCTCTGCTCTGGCAGCTCACCACTCTCTGGTGGAGGGACACTCTTTGTCAGTTCACTCCTTGGTGTCCAGATTTCTCAGAGGCTTACTATTGCTCAAGCCTCCTCTCCGTCCACCGGCCCCTGAGTGGGAGTTGAATGTGGTCTTGCAGCAACTTACTCACCCACCTTTTGAACCAATGGCTACATGTCCTCTACGCTTCCTATCCTGAAAGACTCTATTCTTAGTGGCCTTGACCTCAGCCAGGCGAGTGAGTGAACTTCAAGCCCTAGTCTGTGACAGGCCATACACTCGCTTCTATAGGAACAGGGTAGTCCCGAGGACTCATCTTAAGTTCCTCCCCAAGGTTGTCTCCTCTTTCCATCTCAACCAGGAGGTGGTTCTTCCAGCATTCTTCCCTAGGCCCCATGCCAGCCGGGCTGAGACAGTCCTGCATACCCTGGACTGTAGGAGGGCCTTATCCTTCTACCTTGAGCGTACGCAGGGGCATAGGAGGGCTACTCAGCTCTTCGTATCTTTTGACCCCAATAACTTGGGGGTGCCTGTGTCCAAGCGTACCTTGTCCATCTGGGTGGCTGACTGTATCACCTGGGCTTACAGGGCAGCTGACCTTCCTTTGCAGGGTCGGGTCATGGCCCACCGTGTCAGCGCAATGGCTGCCTCAGTAGCTCATCTCCGCTCTGTACCGTTGGCAGACATCTGCAGGGCTACAACTTGGTCCTCAAGCTAGACTCTTGCGGCCCATTACTGCCTGGAGAGGGAGTCCCGCAGGGACAGTGCTTTCGGTCAGGCAGTGCTCCGGAATCTCTTTGAGGTTTAGGCAACTCCTACTCTAAAGCCCTCTGGTTGGGCTACCGGTGGAGGTATGTTTCAGTGCAATCCTTTCTCTGATGCTGAGGCTAGAGGGAGCTCATTTTTCAGCTTTGGGTCCCCGGTAGCCTGAAGCTGGGGAGTCCCATAAGTGAAGGCTGACTTCCTGCTTGGTCCTGGAGAAAGAGTAGTTACTCACCTGTAACAGGTGTTCACCAGGGACAGCAGGAATCAGTCCTCACAACCCTCCCCCCTCCCCTGGGAGTTGCAGTTGTACATAGTTCATTTTTACATTTTTGTGTGCTGTTTTTTAGCTATGTCATTTGACTGAGCAAGATGGCACCTTTAGGCAGGAAGGGGACCGCGCATGCGTATATTATTCCCAAAGGCTTTCATAGAAATCTGGGGAAATGCTCCGCACGGGGGCTCCATCGGCACGGATGTCACCCATAAGTGAGGACTGATTCCTGCTGCTCCTGGAGAACACCTGTTATAGGTGAGTAATTACTCTATTTCTGACTGATCTAGCATTCAAACGAGCATATTTGATATTAGCTTTATTGATTGGGTTAATATGTGTAGAAGTTATAGAATAAGGCATAAAACATGTGGCATTATGTGCCTTGTGCTTAGATTGCTGACAACCATCATAGTGGGGCAACCTAGTGGACCAAATAGGTTGCATAAGATGTAAGCCGGAGAGAGGAAAATGTATACTGGGAATAAATGCTTGTGTAAAGGGAAGAAATCTATAAAAGATAGTATAGACTGCAGAGAGGAAATTAGGGTTATGAAACATATTGGGTGTTACTGACCTATACCCGGATGGTAGAAAGTGCAGCGGTTGTTGACAAGCCAGGTTCTGTGCCTCACCTAAGAGCCGCACCAAAGGGCCCTTTAGCAAGGCCCTCAGGCGCGGGCGTGCCTGACGGCAGCAGCTGTTTAACGGCACCAGAGGTTCCTCCCACAGCCCTGATTGTAGCAGGAAGCTTAGAAAGGGAGCTGCTTAAAGCAAATGAAATCAGCTGGGCAGATGTCAGGCAGCCAGTCCTTTAGATATTAGTTCTTATCGCATAACCAACGTCGAATACTTAGCTCATGTCTCTATGTATCTTCACATTTCAAACTCGCTCCAGCAATAGTATTAATTCTTGTCCCAACGCCTTCCTTAGGCGCCTCATCGCATTTCACTATAATAAGTTTCCTCAGTGGATTACTGTCCTCTTCTATCGCTAGAAAACATAAGCGTATATGTATAACCGTTCTTTATCAAAACTCCTCCTAAATTCCTTTATGTTGACAATGCTTTATCATGTAAGTGTATTGAGTCAATCACCTACCGGAGAGACGAATGATGCTGCACACGTTTCATAAAACCTTGGCCTCTAAAACCTTTCATCTAGTGCAGTGGTGGAAAAAACGATGCGCATGCGGGTGTAATGTCATTACTTCCAATTTTAAACCCTTCTTATCTATCGATCTATTGGTTTCAAAACTCCGCCCCCTCATTGGTGGTTTCTAAACTCCGCCCTCTCATGGCTTCATTCTGGCCTCTGGTATTACTGAATGTACGATTCAGACATTAACGTTCTCTCATAGTTACTTATTATCTTTTTTTCGTACTCTATCTAAAAGGACTCTTATCGTATGAATGGTACTCTATCTTCACTCTCCCATTCGTTTTCCATTCCGTTGCCTTACTTTATAAACAAGATGTCCAGTCAATACATGCATTAAGACCTTGGGGTGCCACTGATTTTAAAGTGAATATCCACTTCTGTTCTCTTATGAGCAAAGATTGCTCTTGTGATTTACCAGCGATACTTGACTGTACTGTCAATGCAGAAACAACGTAATTGCTCAAATATGTGTCCCTTTGCTAAACAATGTTGAACTAATGGCGCCTCTCTAACCTTACATTTTAAATGGCTCTTATGTTCCTGAATTCGAATTTTGAAGGGGCGAGTCGTTTTTCCCACATAAATGAGTTCACAGGGACACTTGATAATGTACACTACAAAAGAGGAATCATATGTCGTCTGCCCTTTCAGTGGATATGTAAAAGCCTGGTGTGTAGAGACTTCCATTTCTATGGTGATATCACATATGTCACAAACTCCACATTTCCTATGTCCCATTCTAATGTTTGATGAGAGATCCATCGGCCCTGGGGATTTTAAAACTGCTGGGCTAAGCTGTTCTTTTAAATTTCTATTGCGTTGCCATACGCAACGTATGGTTTTTCCTGCTAGTCCAGGTATAGCCCCTAAGATATTCCCGTGTCTCTTTAATATGTGCTGGATCCTCAAGCTCAATGGAGAATATTTAGTAATTAAATTGACCACACTGGAATTAGCGTTCTCCGTTCGCTTGGGCTCCAATAATAAATTTCTATTATTGTAAAGAGCTCTGGAATAAGCTAGTTTCACTATCACTGAGGGATATCCTCTTTCTCTAAAATTAGCAGACAACTGTTTTGATAACTTTTTAATCTCTTGATCTTCTGAACAGTTTAGTCTGTATCGTAAAAATTGAGAAAAAGGAAGACCCTCCTTTAACCTCAGAGGGTGTGCACTCTCAAAATGCAAGAATGTATTATGATCAGTGGATTTACGATGTACCGATGTTAACCACTCTCTTTTCCCTCTAGTAATAGCTACGTCCAAATATGTCAACTGGTCTTTATAGTACGTATACGTAAATTGTATATTATGATCACAACGGTTAATCCATTGGAAAAAAGACCATAATGTGTTTTCAGAGCCTTTCCACTGCAAGAAAACGTCATCTATGTACCGACACCACATTATTACATTAGAAGTGTATTGAGACTGTGACAACCATTTTTCTTCAAACTTACTCATATATAAGTTAGCTATTGATGAAGCACAAGTGGCCCCCATGGCCACTCCAGAAATTTGCAGAGTTCATTGGTTGAGCGATTAGTGACGTTTGAAGGGCTTTAAAGTTTGGCCGTGATTCGGAGGTCCGCATGCGCGGCGTTTTTGTTTACTGTGGCGGTTTGAAGTTCTTCTTGAATTGGGAACGGTGTGTTGCCACATTTTGAGTTTACGCGGGCTGCATCGGAGGTGAGGTGTTGTTTTAACAGTTCTTTGGGTTTGAGGAGTGGGAGTTTTGGTGTAGTGGGGATGGGAATCACATTGGTTTTTATTTTTACTTGTAGTGTGATTCGGTATTAATGGATCCCCTGAGGAAACATTGCTGTGAAACGCCTTGATGGTACCGGTGGTGTACGTCGGGATCAATTAAAGGGATCAATTTAGAAGTATATGCAGCTGTCCAGTCTCAGAAGATAAGTTTTTACTGTTCTCGTCAGTTTTCATCAAATAAGAAGCGACTGGCAGTTGGTCTAAAATGTCTTTTGGAGGTCGTTGATGTGCTAAAGCACTAGCTATAATTTTGACGTGAGTCTTAAGTAGCTGTGCTCTTTTTTACTGAGACCTCACTTGTTTATTTCTAATCCTTACTAGAGGTAAAAGAGAACGATTTTTTCTAAGTATTGTGATCTCTGTACTGGACCTTTGGGCATTCCTGCAGGTGCCGGGTTGGTGAAGGGTCTAGCATGCAGTTCGCTGCGGATGCAAGTAGCTGCAATTGCCTGCTATCGCAATAGAGTCCAGGGGCTGGAGACTCACCCGGATGTGGTGCATTTTCTGTGAGCTGTGAAGCATGTTAGACCCCCATTGAGATCGGTGGTTCCGCCTTGGGACTTAATTTGGTACTGTCAGTGCTGATGGAGGCACCGTTTGAGCTTCTGTGTGCCTGCACCCTGAAGGACTTGATGGTAAAGATGGTCTTTTTGGTGGCGATTTGTTCGGCGAGAAGGATTTCAGAGCTTCAGGCACTCTTGTATTGGGAGCCGTTCCTTTCCATCAACAATTAGAAGGTGGCATTATGGCCAGTACTTTCGATTGAAAGCAAGTTCTGCTATGAGGGGACATGGGATGAGGGTGAAAGGGGATAGTTTCAGGAGTGATATGCCAAATTATTTCTTTACGGAAAGAGTGGTCGATCCATGGAATAGTCTCCCAGTGGAGGTTGTAGAGATGAGGACAATATCTGAATTCAAAAGAAGATAGATAGTAGTTCTGAACCCCTGGTGCATACTGCCGCGCACCCACTACCTGGGCCCAAGGGTTTCCAGGTAGGAGCAGCCTTTGATGCCCTTCAGGGGGGAACATTAACACATGGGCCCCAGAGGTCCTGGGAAATGTAGTTGTTGGGCCTCCTGAAGGATTGAGTTGTAGTTGTGACTTGAGCAGACAAAGGCAAGCAATAAAATTTATTTTGAGGATTTATTCCAACGCATTGAAGCTCAGTGCTTTCAGATGCAAAAGAAAGTGCACATCCAACAAAAAGGTGGAAAACAAACATACAGCAGTTGCAAAAACGACACAGCTTTCACTCAGCTATTTCACAGTTCCTTTTCAGGCTTAGGCAATCATGTGACTCTTCAATGAACTGAAAGCAATGTTTTCCAAACGGCAAGGCTTCTCAGTTCTAGCATGTGGTTACACTTATTAAACCTTCATAAGTTTCTCACAGTAGCAGCAGGTAAAGTAATCTTTATACTATATTCACTCCATATAGTTTTCAAAGCTCTTTATCATGGCTATCTTCAATAATACAAGCAGAACAGTCCATGGCTAAGTCAAGCTCTGTTGAGGGCAGACAATCATCTAACTGCATATCTTCCTCACAGTCATTAGCATGCTGTATAGGGTTAATAGCAGAGGCTGCCTTTTTCTCTAGGAATTCTTTAAACTGCCCCAGGAGTAATTCAGCCTGCTTGTGCCCTTCCACAAGCTGATAGCTTTCTTTCTTTTCAGGCAAACGTTTAAGACTCCCAGCTCATGGTAATTAGCTATGCTGGCCTTATCAAAGCAACAGTTCTCCGTGTGGGTAAATCTCCTCCCCCACTTATCCTTCAGAGAATGTGTTGGGTTTGTTCTTAGGAGTTTAACATGTTCTGGAGATTTCTTGAACAAGCAGTCATAGTAAGAAATGTCAGCTTTACCTTTACTCAAGTCCTTGGAATAAGCATTGGCACCTTTTCTCCTGCTGGCTTTCAGGGTTTGTGCTTCAGCTTGCTTATCATTAGTTCTTGTGCTTTTCAGGTCAACGTCCGGCTGAACAATTCCTCCGTAGCTTTGTCTGCTATTGCTTTGGCTTTTAGAGTTGTGCTTCCAGCTGCCTTTATTCTAGGTATCAAACCTGCTAGCTCCTTTAACCCCAGGCTCTACCTTGTAACGAGAGTGCCTCCAGGGTGGATCCTTGCACCACTGATCACTGCTCTTAGGTCCTGTTTGGTTCTCAGGTAGCTCTTCCTGTAGCTCCAGGTCTCTCTCTGGGTCTCTCTCCCTCCTTGAGTCTGAGTCTCTCTCCGAGTCTCCCGATGCTTCTCTCCTCTCTCTTCCCTTCCTTCCTCTTTCTTTTCTTCCTTGTGTTCTAACTGCTTGCGTATTTAACAAGCTCCCACTACGTTGCACTGCCTGCCTCTTGCTTGGGCGTGCCCAATCAGTGACCAGACCTGTCTCCTCCCCTAAGGTGAGGTGTGATTTTAGATCAGCTGAGTGTTTTTTTACTTTTGAGGTAAAAATCCTGCTTTTCAGTGCAGTACTACTTACCTCCTCAGGATTTTCTCCTATCTCCATTTCTTCTTGCGGAGCTTCTTCATCACAGTACATAGTAACATAATAAATGACGGCAGATAAAGACCAGCATGGTCCATCTAGTCTGCCCAGCAAGATGGCAAGAATAGGTGCACCTGTCACTCTGTGCAGGCCACCCCTCCCCATGTCTTTGTTTAGGGGTGAACCCACCACTCCATGTAGGACACACTGTTCCCTCTAAGCTTTGTGCGTGTGCGCACGCACGCACACACCTCGCCGAGCGAGCACACATACTTTACAACAGAGCGCACAAAAATTACGGCTCTGATTCTGATAGAAAACACCACAGACGTCTTAAAATTTAAAAGTTATGATTGTAATTACTAGAAATTTCCTGCTTCATTTAATAATCGTCTATTTTCATTTAATTTGATTAAAATCAATGTGGTGTACATACTGTATTCTGATGTGCAGTCAAATTTTAAAGTATATAACTCCGAGTGTCATTATGTGGCGCACAAAAATTTAATCTTCCTTCAAAAACTGCACACAGCTGATATTTTATGCGCACAAAGCCTACAGAAAATTAGAGGGAACATTGGTAGGACACCCCTATTTGTTGAGACGTTAGATGGTTCATAAGTTAGATGGTATCGTTTATTTTGTTTTTATCCTGTTGCTGTAAAGGGATCCACTGTGTTTGTCCCATGCCGTTTTGAATTCAGTCACTGTGTTTGCCCCCACCACTTCCATCGGGAGGGCATTCCAAGCATCCACCACCCTTTCAGGGAAGAAATATTTCCTGACATTACCTTTCAATTTACCACCTTGCAGCTTCCTGTTGTGCACTCTAGTTTTACAGCTTCCCCGTCTTTGGAAGAGCTTTGTTTGTTCATCATTTCTCTTAAGTATTTAAAGGTCTGAATCATATCTCCCCTGTCCCTCCTCTCCTCCAAAGTGTACATATTTAGGTCTTCAAGTCTCTTCTCATAAGGCTTCTGACGCAGGCTCCAAATCATTTTGGTCGCCTTTCTCTGAACAGTTTCCAGTCTTTTTACATCTTTTGCAAGATACGGTCTCCAAAACTGAACACAGTATTCCAAGTGAGGCCTCACCAGTGACTTATACAGTGGCATAAGTACCTCTTCCTTTCTGCTGGTAATCCCTCTTTGTATGCAGCCCAACATCCTCTTGGCTTTTGCCACCGCCTTGTCGCACTGTTTTGCCACCTTGAGATCATCAGAGATAATCACACCAAGGTCTTTCTCCTGAACCATGCATACCAACCTCTCGCCCCCTATCGTGTACATTTCCCTTGGATTTCTGCTACCCAAGTGCATGACACTGTACGTTTTTGCATTAAATCGTAGTTGCCAAGCATTAGACCAGTCTTCCAGCTTTTGTAGATCTTTCCTCATGTTAACCACTCCCTCGGTGGAGTCCACTCTGTGTTGCAAATTTTCTTGTCATCTGCAAAAAGACAGACTTTTCCATTCAGTCCTTCAGCAATATCATTCACAAATACATTGAACAGTGCTGGGCCCAGGACCGAACCCTGGGGCACCCCGCTAATCACCTTCCTCTCAGGTTAAGGTTGCTTCCTCTATGTGGATGTTGGCAACAGTAAACTTTCTTCTGGAGGTTTTGTGAAAAAAAAGCGCTGGTTTGTCCGTTCTATAATTAACATCAAGCTCTATGTGTTAGCCAGGAGCTCCCCCATATGGCTATTGAGAGAACTGCAGGCAAAATATTTCTGATCTCATACAGAATATACAGATACTACTAAAGATTTGTGGGATACTCTTTGCCCTCCAGAGGAAGCTGGTGCGGTTAATATTAACCATACAGCTGTGAGTGAGCTTGAGGAGCCGGAGGGGAATTGGCGGGAAAATAAGCACTTTTAAAGCTTGAAGTAATTGAAGTACAAGTGGCTCATCTCTCATTTATCTGAGCTGCAACTTCAGCTCAGGCAAATACACTACTTCTGCCTCTATAACATTTTTTTTTCAATGAGCAAAAGGTGATTCGTGTTCAGGGGTGCCTAATTATTGGGCCAGAAGCTCGGGTTTTGAGAAGCTACTCTAAGCCATTGCAGACCCTTAAAGGTGACCGACAGTGTTGAAGCTCCTTAGTAGTGACAGGACAGCTGGGCCATGGAACCGCAAGATGGCCACGTCAAAATCCTATGCATCATCTCTTTCTAAATTTGCTAGATCTTTGGATGCGATATCTACAAATTCAGAAGGAGTCACCATCTCTAAAACCACTCCTCCAGGGCCACAGTCTCCAGTTACTAAAGCAGATTTTCTGGAAATTCTAAAGGAGCTTAAGCTCTTTCGGCAGGATTTCACAAAGGCGGTGAGTGATATCCGAGCAGATCTTAAATCACTTGATGACCGGGTAACACAAACCGAGATCAACTTAGGGGAGCAAATGGACTCGACTGTGGCCTTCCAGTCCAAATTCATAAAATTGGAACACCTTACAAAAGATCTTAAGGAGAGACAAGATGAGCTAGAAAATTGACAGCGTCATAATAACGTCAGAGTATTTGGGTTGGCCGAACGAACTGGAGGGATAGAGGACACTACAATTCTAATGCATGAACTTTACGCCTTTTGTGTGCCAAATGCTTCTAACCCTATCCGCTTGGAAAGACCTCACCACAGCATGGAGGCCCGAAGAGCTTCTAACGCTCAACCCCGAGCAGTTATCGCATGCTTCAGCTTCTTCGAAGATGAAGTAGCTTTAATGCGAAGTTTAAGAGGCAAATGCACTGTGGTCTTTAAAGGTCATGAGATCCAGATATACCAGGACCTTTCTCAATATACCTTGGAGTGGAGGAGAAGTTTTAAACCATTAACTCAGGCGCTACAGAAACATGCAATTCCGTACAGATGGGGCTTTCCATTCACCTTATTATTCGACTGGAAGAATTGTGCTCAAAAAATCTTGGATTTGTCAGCAGCAATGGAGTTCCTCGATATGATACAGCATGGGGAACGACCCCTTTGTCAGAGGAATTCAAATGGAGAGTGGGAGACATCCGTGCCGAAGAGACGCAAAGTACCTAGATCTTGCCAGTCGTCCAGCTCCGAACTCGAATCAACTCTTCAAAAAGAGATGGACATTTTGGCTCCTACCTGAGTCTAATATGTTTGTCATTTTTATGATTGGAGTTGACGTTGGGGGTAGATAAACTTTTATTGTTTTGAATAGGGTTTGCCTCAATAATAATAATTGGGGGGTAGAGGCAGGATTTTGAGACTGAGGGATGGAGGTATTGGGAGGGGGGGAAGTCGGGACTTGTGGAAGGTATGGAGGGAGGATTGAGGTCAGAGGAAACTGTTATAAGCATTGACTTGGAGGATTAGAGTGGCATTTTATTTATTATGTATTTAACATTTCTTCTATACCGTGCTATTTAGATCAGTGCGGTTTACATTCAACATCAACTATACAACGCAGGAACTCTGAGTTGTATTTACAATGAACGGGGAGATCAACTTGGAAGTAACTGGGGAAACTATCTACATCGTATTTACACTAGTACCTACTTTCAGGCAGGGTCTATATACATCTTATTACGCTGGGTGCCTAAATTGTATTTCGGGGAGTACTGATGGGAGACCGAGCTGATTATCCCTTTTCATGCTGGGTCTGATTAGTTAGGTGCGGTGGGTGATTGTCTGAGGAGCACCATGCATGTTTACTAAGGCTGGATTCGGGGTAGTATATAGTGAACAGATGATGCTTTAATGCCTTCCTGAAGTGGGTTATGCCGGTGATGATTCGAATATAAGTGGGGAGGGCATGCCATGCTCTAGGTGCGTAAATCGTAAAGGCCCTATTTGTTGTTGTTTTTGTACATCTCGTCATTGCTTTTGGGACCTCTAGGGTGTTTTGCATTGTGGGTCTTCTGTTTCTGTTATGTGGTACGTTGTGTATCATCTTGCTGATGGCTGTGGGGGTCTGAGTGTTTAAGGCTTTGAAGGTCAGGGTTAGTACTTTGTAGAGGGTTCTTGCTTGAACAGGTAACCAGTGGAGGTTCATCAAGACTGGCGTTATATGCTCTCTCCGTGAAGCTCCTGTTAGTACTCTCGCAGCAGTGTTCATTGCGAGTTGGAGTGGTGCTAGTGTAGAATTGTGAATTGTAGAATTACGTTGGCGTAGTCGAAATGTGATAATATTAATGCTTGATAGATTGAACGATAGTCGCTGAAGTCGAGTAGTGGTCGTAGGTGTTTTAAGGTCCTTATTTTCAGATATACTGTTTTTACGGTGTTTCTTATGTGGGTTTTCAAGTCCAGCTGTTGGTCCAATGTGATGCCAAGGTAGCGGATTGTGGGCTTAGTTTTCAGTTCTGTGTTGCCGATTTTTAATGAGGGTGGAGGGGTGAAGTTCTGGTTCCTTGATATGAAAAGAACATCTGTTTTGCTGTAGTTGATTCGCAAGTTTTGCGTACTGAGCCAGTCTGCTACTGCCTCGAAACATCTTGTTAGAGGGGATAAATCTGGTTGGTCGGTCCTGAATGGGATGTATAGCAGGATATCGTCTGCGTAGGCCAGACAGTTGACCTTGAACGAGCGTACTAGGGTACATATGGGCTGTATGTAGATGTTAAACATCAATGCAGATAGTGACGAACCCTGTGGCACACCCTGGTTTTTGCAAAAATGGTTCTGAGGTCGTGGAGCCAGACCTTACATGTTGCCATCTATTAGTCAAGTACGATTTGCACCAGTCTAGAGCAGTTTTGATTATTTTGGCAAGCATGGGGATACTTGAAATTGGTCTGTATGATTCTACTTTCGTTGGGTCCAGCCTGTTATTCTTCAGTAGTGGTCTGATTGATGTTTGTTTCAGACTCTGTGGGAACGATCCGGTTGTGAGAGATTGGTTCACTAATTCGCTCAGATATTGGCTTAAATCGCAGCGCAACTCCTTTATCCAGAGAGCTGGGCATGGGTCGTTGGGCGCGGTTGTGGGGTTGATTGCAGCAATAGTGTCTTCAATCTCTCTGCATGATATTTTGTCAAATTTGGATAGTGGCGGTGGTTGGGACAGATTATGCCGTAGGGTGTTGTCTGCGGGGCTTGAGGTTGCACCAGTCTGGATCATTTTTGATTGTAGGTAGTTGGAGTATGCCTGGGGCTGTGGCATATGTGATTGGTCTGCAGGTGGTTCTCTTATAAGAGATTTCACTATATTGAACAGGTCGTGAGGCTTGTTTAACGACCGCTTCAAGATGTCTGAATGATATTGATTCCGCTTCTTCATTAATTCCTCTCTGTGTGCTCTTAGGTGAGCGTTGTAAGTACTTTGTGCTTCGGTAGAGCATGCTCAACGCCATCTTCTCTCGAGCTTGCGCAGGTATAGGAGTGATGTTCGGAGCTCTTTAGTATACCATGGTGCGTGCTCTCGTTTCTTTGTTTTTTTGTGTGTGGCTGGTATGCATGCGATGGTCTTGAGACTATCATCCCAGGTAGATACCAGGGCATCTAGGTCGTGTGCTGCGTTGTTGAGGAGTGGGAGGATCTTCTCTCGAATTTCTTCTTTATCAAAGGGGCGGAAGCACTTCAATGATGTTTCATGAGCAGCGTTGGTCTTGTTGGCGTTTCGGTTGTAGGTGTTAATAGGTATGTGGAATTTGAGCAGGCTATGGTCAGACCATGGCACAGGAGTTATGGTCGGTATCATTGGTTGGGTTGGTTCTGTGTCGGTCTGTGGGGCAAAGATCAGGTCCAGTTTGTTTCCCTTGACATGGGTGGGTCTGTCAACTAGCTGAGAGTAACCCAGCTCATGTAGTGCTTCTAGGAAAGCGGTGGCTTGAGATTCTTGTAGAGTAGGCAGGTTGAAGTAGCCTAGAATCAAGTTTTGGGATCGTGGTCTGTGTTGCAGGCGAGACCAATTATCGTTGCGAGATCCTCTGAAGATGTTGTTGGCGTTCGGTACAGTAGGTTGATCGTGCAGGTGTCGTTTGTTATAGTAAGTGAGTCGAGGTGAGCTGTGCCGGTTGCATTGCTCATCTGGAAGCTTAGGTCAGTTTTGACAAGGATGAGTGTTCCACCTCCTCTCTGGTTGGTTCTATGGCATGCATGGAATGAAAATCTTGTGGGTAGCATCTGGTTGATGATTGCATTGTCGCATTCAGATAGCCAAGTCTCTGTGATCATGAGGATGTCGAGATCATGGAGCGTGACCAGATCGGTAATTATTGGTCATTTAGTGCGTATTGACCTGGCGTTGAGTGCACACTTCAGGACAAGTTGGTGGTGTTGACGGTCCATTTGTGACTTCTTAATATGTTGAAGTGGGATGTGTAATAAGTGTGAGTAAGGCGTGTCATTGGGTTCTCTTGGGGTGTGTTGATGATTCTCCGTCCATCTCTTCCCATTGCAGCGAAGTATCGGGATGTGGTTGGGGTTAGTATGAAATGCGTGGGATGTATGGGGGAGCCAGGTGGCTAGGTGTAGACATGCCAAGGCTAGTAGTGGATGCATCTTGTGGTCGACTTTGCGGGGTCACAGATAGTATGTGGGCTGTTTGTTTCTGGGTAGTTAGTGGGGTCTGGTGCTGACTATTGGGGCGACTACCAACGGGGTGTAAACTCACTGCTTGAGAATGTGTAGGTATTTGAAACAATGCGGCAGCAAGCAAAACCATGAAACAATGTGGGCAGTAGAGTGCAGTGATATTAATAAACTGGCTATAAAGGTATCAGGATACTTGTGGCGGTCTTGCTGGGTAAAGTGCTAGCGATATTAATTAACAGGCAGTAGTAAAGGTAAAATGGGTATGGGTTAGCAAGTAGCGAATAGTGGCAACAAAGTAGGCATAAGTATGGAGTAACAATTACTGGCAACAAGTGTAACAGAGACTCATGTATTAGGGTACAACTGCTGAGGAGATAAAAGGCTAATAGATACAATTAGATACACTTAGGTCTAGATGGTTATACTTGTGGCATGTAGTGGGGAAGGAAGCAGCAATGTAGTGGGGAAGGAAGCAGCAATTTTACAAAGAGATACGTATTTAATTTACTGGGATAAAGGATGGGAGGGAGTTGGGGATGTTTTCTCATAACCTGTATCCAGTGCCTTCTCTGGAGATACTAGCTGTGTCTCCAGTTTTACGATGTTCGTATGTTTGGTGTACTTCCTGCTTTTATAGGAATGTTTGGGGAAGGGCTAGGATGGGGGGGGGAAAGGGGGAGGAGGGGAGGGGTTCTATGACCCTTGAATCAGACAGTTAATTTTGCGAACTTGGGATGCTTGTTATGCTCAGCAGAGTTTTTCGGGAAGGAAAAATAGGAGATTTGGGGGAATAGGGGTGGATGTTCAAAGTGCAGAGAAAGTAGTTAAATGGCTTAATTCATTAACTGGGAATGGTTAAAGCTATTTCATGGAATGTGCATGGACTTAATAATCCCTGCAAACGGAGGAGGGTTCTGGACCAGTTGTGCTGGGAGTCTTTCTTCAGGAAACTCATTTTTCCCAACAGGATCACTTTAATTCTGCTAGAAGTAGGTTTCCAAAAATACACCTGGCTAATTTTTCCTCAATGAAAAGAGGGGTAGCGATTTTATTTTCTTCTACCTGTCCCTTTCAGCTCATTAATCAATTTACAGATCCGGAAGGTCGCTTTTTGATTCTGGTTGGTACTCTACAAGGGATTACTTTAACATTAGTGAATGTTTATCTCCCTCCAGCTTTGGTAGGGAATTCTCTGTATGATCTTTCTGAGGTTCTACGATGACTCCAACAGGGGGAACTGCTCATAGGTGGGGACTTTAATTGTGTACGTTCAAAGCTAGATAGATCTGCAGTGCCAGTTTCCGGGTTTCAGCCGCTGACATTACTAGAGGACTGGGTGGCACTTTTTGATCTGTGTGATGTCTGGAGATATATGCATACTTCAGAAAGAGACTATACTTTCTACTCTAAAGTACACGACTGTCATTCTCGCATTGACATGTGATTCTTGTCACGTCCAGGGGTTTTATGGTTGACTCAGACCACCATAGATACTATGGGTCCCTCAGATCATGCGATCGTTTCTGTTGATACATCTTAGGGAAGACAGAGACCCCACCACGCAGATGGTCCTTACACCGCGGACTATTGCTCCAACAAGGGTTTGCCTCAGAGGTTCGGAAAGGTTGGACGGAGTTTTTAGCTTTTAATGATTCCTCTGATATATCCAGAGCTCTTTTGTGGGAGGCTGGGAAGGCGGTTCTGTGAGGGCAGCTTATCTCTCTGTCAAGCACCTTTAAAAAGAAACGGGAGACTAAACAGGAAGAACTCCGTCGGGAGATTGCTGACTTGGAAATAAAACACAGGCGAGGAGGGGGTGCCAGAGTTTGGAAAGTGTTGACTAGCCGAAGGGGAGAGCGAGCAGCTCTTGAGTCTGGACATATTGCCTCACTTTTCATGCGAACAAGACAGAGGTTTTACGAACACGGAAATAAAGCAGGGAAGTTGCTGATGTGGCAATTGAAACGCCAACGGCAACGTCATAAAATAGCAGTGATCAAATCCCCTCAAGGTCAGAGCATACAAGGTTCTGGAGACATAGCGACAATTTTTGCAAATTTCTATGAGCTGTTATATGTTAGTGAAATGACCGCAACAACTAAGGTTCCTGTTCGGTAATCCAGTTTAGTCCTCCAACATCGGGTAGTGCCCCTCCTCCTGCAGCCGGGAGACTGGACCAATCAAATCTTCTGTAGTATATATGCAGCAGGAGCTCCCAGAAGTCCCCAGTGTGTCCAGTCTCCCTGCAGCTGGAGGACTTCTGTGCCCCTGCTGGGCACGCTAAGTGACACTTGAAGGAGCAACACTAGTTAGTTCTTTTGGGGTTTATTTCTGGTCCTTTATATTCTATTTCTTTTGCTAGGTAGCTGTATCTTTAAAAAAGAAAAAGACACAGGAGACTTTCTGGGGAAAGCCAGACCTGCCTTGGGCTCCTGCCTTTCTGCCTGGGAATCTCTGAAGCCTGGGTTGAGCTCTCCCCAAGGCTGTTCGGGGAAGAGCCATACCGGCTGCACCATTGCCTGTCACTTGGAGAAGTGGGCTGAGTTCCTTGCTGTTCCCAGAGCTGGTAGGAATTTTCCTTGTTTTAAGCTCTCTGTTCTTTGCTTGGGCAGAGGCTCTGTCGGCTCCTCTGGCTTCCAAATTGCACTTTTTCCTGCTTTTTTTCGCTTGCCCTGTATTAGAGGGTCGTTTTCTTTCTTTTCCATATTATTTGGGTACCTTTGTATTTTCGCGCCGTTTTTTACCGCGGGTGAAAAAGTGCGGCGGCCATTTTGGATTTCTAAAGTGTGCTTTTTAAGGGCACTTTTTAACACTTGCGCACGGGTTCCCCTGGTGTTTTTGGGGTTTCTTTTGCTGGCGATTTTGCTCAGGGCACCCCTAGGATTCTGGGGAGTATTTTGTTTACTGTAAAAAAAAAAAAAAAAAGGTTTTAAATTTAATACTGTGCTGAATTGAATAAGGTTAGTCCCCTTGGTGTGGGCTTCCCTGTTCCTGTTGCCTTATTTTTCCCTGAGAGCAGGTGGCCTGGGCATGGCTGCCAAACCTCAGTGTGTAATTTGTGGCTCCCGCAGAGGTACAATGACTGACTCTGGAATCTGTAAGAGCTGTGCTGCAGTTTCTTCAGAACTGGAGCTGCCTATTGAAATTAAGGAACAGCATGTGCCCGGGGACCCTTCCCTTTCGGGGGACAGTGTCCCTTCACCGAGCATCCTTCCTTCTGGTCTGGGCCCGGCGTCTAATACGTCGGTCCCTGAGCTCCAGCAGGCGGCTATGGTAGCGTCGCCTATAGACTTTTCCCCGGATTTTGTTCTTCTCATGCATCAGGCCTTCCGCTTAAGCCGGTCTGGTCATTTGCCGGAGGCTTGGCCCGCCTCTCTCCCCCCAGCATCCGCAGGGGGGGTTCAGCGGTCTTCCCAACCCGCGGTCAAGCGGCCCAGGTTGGGGGACCAGGATCAGGGCGCCCTTTGCCTCCCGGATTCCGAGACTGAGGGGGATCCGGATATTGAGGCAGAGGAGTTAGAAGACGGAGAGCTTCCAGAACTGGAAGATCAGGCTCGCATCATTCGGGTGTTTCGAAGGGACGAGCTGGTACCTTTGGTCACGGAGTCTCTCCAAGCACTTAACCTCTCTGCGGTGCGGCCGCTGGAGGAGGAGGGTCTCGAGGATCCTCTCATTCAGGCGGTCAGGGATGCCCAGGTAGTTTTGCCTGTGCACCGAGTAGTTGAGCAGATGATCCATGCGGAATGGGAGCAACCGGAATCCGCTTTGAAAGGGATTCAGACCATGAATCGTCTTTACCCCCTTGCAGACAAGGACAGGGACTTGTTTAAGTCTCCACGGGTGGATGCTGCCGTTTCGGCAGTGACTAAGAAAACCACCATCCCGGTTGAAGGGGCTGCGGCCCTGAGGGATGTTCAGGACAAAAAGGTTGATAATTTGTTGAAGCAAGCCTTCGAGACCAACGCCTTATCGTTACAAGCTTCTATTTGTGGGGCGTGGGTAGCTCGAGCTTGTTTGCGATGGTCGCAGCACCTGCGCTCGGGGTCCGGTATGGACCAACAGGGGCTGTTGGACGTTGCCCGCGTGGAGTCGGGATCGGCCTACTTGGCAGATCTGTGTTATGATTTAATACGCTCCCTAGCTAATAGCATGGCCTCCATGGTAGCGGCACGACGGTCCATCTGGTTGCGCAATTGGGCGGCCGACGGTTCTTCCAAGTCTCGCCTCAGTAAACTACCCTTTAAGGGCAGGTTGTTATTTGGTGAGGCTCTGGATAAGTTGGTGAAGGATCTCGGTGAGTCTAAGGGTGGTCGGCTTCCAGAGGATAAGCCTAAGCTTAATAGGTCGTCCACCTCAGCGCGTGGCCAGTTTCGGGATGCGCGCAGATTTCGTTCTTCCCGGCTGTGGACTTCGCAGCGCGGTCGTTTTGGAACCCGTCATCAAGGGTTTCGTGGTTTCAGAGGAGCGGGAAGGGGCTTCTCCGGAGCCGCCTCTTCCTCGGCCTCTTCCTTTAATCGCAAGCCACAATGAAACGAGGCGGGCTCTAGAGGAAGACCCGGTCATCGGGGGTCGTTTGCGCGACTTTCTTCCTTCTTGGGCCCAAATTACGTCAGATCGGTGGGTGCTGCAGATTATAGAAGAAGGTTATGCCCTAGAGTTTGCGCACCCACTTCCGGATTCGTTTGTTCTGTCTCCCAGCAAGGGAGCTCAAAAGGCGCGGGACATCCGCGTGACCCTGGATCGGCTTCTCTCTCTGGGGGCCGTGGTTCCGGTCCCGCCCCCGCCCTTGGAAAGAGGCGCAGGTCGCTACTCCCATCTATTTTGTGGTTCCCAAAAAGGGCGGTTCCCTTCGTCTGATCTTGGATCTCAAAGGTGTGAATCGCGCTCTCAGAGTACCGCACTTTCGCATGGAGACCCTGCGGTCAGTCATCGTAGCGGTGCGTCAAGGGGAATTTTTGACATCCCTCGATCTTACAGAGGCCTATTTACACATTCCCATCCGGCCCTCCCATCAACGGTTTCTCCGCTTTGCGCTCCCGTGGGGCCATTTTCAATTCCGGGCCATGCCGTTCGGACTCGCCACGGCTCCCCGCACCTTCACAAAGGTAATGGTTGTAGTCGCGGCGGCGTTGCGCAAGGAGGGCATCCTGGTCCATCCATATCTCGACGACTGGTTGATTCGAGCGAAGTCCAGTCGGGAGTGTGTGCAAGTCACGAGCAGGGTGGTGGATCTCCTTCGGTCCCTCGGATGGGTGGTGAACGAATGCAAGAGTTGTCTGTCTCCGTCACAGGATCTCGAGTATCTGGGAGTCCGCTTCGACACAGCAAGGGGCTTGGTGTGCCTTCCGGAGCGACGCGTGCTGGCGTTGCGGGCTCTGGTCCGTCTCTTCCGGGGGATGCCAGCTCCGTCGGCGTGGTGGTACCTGCGGCTCCTCGGCACGATGGCGGCGACCTTGGAGGTGGTGCCTTGGGCGCGCTTCCACATGCGTCCGCTGCAGAGTGCTCTTCTGCGACGTTGGTCCAACCAGTTCGACTCGCTGAACAAGAGCTTGCCTTGCCCAAAGACGGTTCGCCGATCCCTCCGGTGGTGGCTCTCCGCCGAGAACCTGTCGCGAGGGATTCCCTTGGAGCCTCCTCTGTGGGTTCCGTTCACGACGGATGCGAGCTTAACCGGCTGGGGGGCTCACTGCGAGTCCCGCTTTGCTCAGGGGGAATGGTCTCCCCTGGAGGCCTCTTGGTCGATCAACCGTCTCGAATTGCGGGCAGTCCGGCTAGCCCTGGTGGACCTGGAGACCCTGGTTCTCGGACGGCCGGTGAGAGTCCTGTCGGACAATGCGTCCACTGTAGCTTACATCAATCGCCAAGGGGGTACCGGCAGCGTGGCCCTGGAGGCAGAAGCGGCGGCCTTGTTCAACTGGGTGCAAACTCGCCTTCCAGCAATCTCGGCGGCTCACATTGCGGGCGTAGACAATGTCCAGGCCGATTTTCTCAGCAGAGTGCGGGTGGACCCCGGAGAATGGGAGCTAAACCCACAGGTTTACGCACAAATCGTCCGGCGGTGGGGGTCCACCCATCATGGATCTCATGGCGACCTTTCAATCAGCCAAGACAGGGCGCTTCTTCAGCAGGCGAAGGGAGCGCATGTCCGAGGGGCTCGACGCTCTCATTCAGCCGTGGCCAACGTCCGGTCTTCTTTATGTCTTTCCTCCGTGGGCTCTGATCGGCCGGGTCGTACAACGTATCGAGAGCCACCGGGGTCGCGTGTTACTGGTGGCCCCGGATTGGCCCCGGAGGCCCTGGTATGCCGATCTGGTCCGGTTGAGCGACGGCGTTCCTTGGCTCCTGCCCGCTCTACCGGATCTTCTTCTTCAGGGTCCCTTGCGGATGCCCCAAGTGGATCGATTCTCGCTTACGGTTTGGCCATTGAGGGGGCTCGGCTGAAAAGGAAGGGCTACTCCCCCGCGGTGATTTCTACCCTTCTGCGGGCGAGGAAAACGTCCACTTCTCTTACTTACGTTCGGATTTGGAGGATTTTTGAAGACTGGTGCTCCCGGCGGGGAGTCCGGGCGGCGACGGTTTCAGTGCCCATCGTTTTAAGTTTTCTTCAGGATGGTTTCGATAAGGGCCTTGCGGCTAGTTCCCTAAAAGTCCAGCTGGCGGCTATCTCGTGTTACCGCGGCAAGGTTTTAGGTCGTCTGCTCGGGGCTCATCCGGATGTACGCCGATTCCTTACGGCTGTTTTTCATTTGCAGCCCTCCCGCAGAGTTTTCGTTCCTCCTTGGGACTTGAATTTAGTTCTGAGGGCCCTGGTTCGTGAACCTTTTGAGCCCCTGCGCAGGGCATCTCTGAAAGATCTCACGCTGAAGGCGGTTTTTCTTGTAGCCATCTGTTCGGCACGGCGCATTTCAGATCTGCATGCATTGTCCTGTCGAGAGCCTTTCTTGTCTTTTTCCACGGATCGGATCGTTCTCCGTCCGGTTCCTTCCTTTCTGCCAAAGGTGGTGTCTCCCTTTCACATGAATCAGGCAGTGTTTCATCCAGTGCTTTCTTCGCAATCTGTCGGGTCAACGGACAAAGGTCTTCTCCGGCTCGATGTGGGTCGTACGCTCCATCGTTATTTAAAGGTTACCGAGTCTTTTCGGAAATCTGACCGGCTTTTCGTGCTCTTCGGGGGTGCGCGTAAAGGGGAAGCGGCGGCTAAAGCCTCCATTGCTAGATGGCTCAAAGAGGCGATCGCGTCCGCGTATCTGTTGCAACAGCGGTCTGTTCCGGAGGGTCTGAGGGCTCATTCTACTAGGGCTCAGGCGACCTCTTGGGCGGAGTATAGCCTGGTTCCGCCGGCAGATATCTGTAGGGCGGCCACTTGGTCGTCTCTGCATGCTTTCAGTAGACACTATCGCTTAGATGTGTCAGCGGCTCGGGATTCCTGTTTTGGTTCGGCGGTTCTGCGCGCCGGATGGCAAGGTCCCGCCCGGTCTTAACTGCTCTGTTACATCCCGATATTGGAGGACTAAACTGGATTACCGAACAGGAAATGGAAATTACACTAACCTGGTAATTGTAGTTCCTGGAGGGTCCAGTTTAGTCCTCCTTCCCTCCCGACTATCTGCTAATGTGGTGCGGCGCGCCTTTCCGAACGGTTGATATTAAGACGGTTCCTCTTGCCGTTCGGTCCCTCTGTGGCAGCCGCGTTTTTTGCAGAGGCTCTTCCCTGTCTCGGGGGTTCAGGCAGCTCCTGAACTTCTGGTGGGGAGCGGTGTTTTGATTCCTGAGGCGTCGGTGCCGGCGCAATGCAGTGTTCTGACTTCCTCGTTTGGGGAGGGGGTTGGATATTCCTTGGGGGGGAACAAATTGTTCTTTAATTAGGTCATTTTGTGTATTAATCTAATGTGTTGCTTCGTTAAGTATGCTTTGTTACTAGTACACTGGGGACTTCTGGGAGCTCCTGCTGCATATATACTACAGAAGATTTGATTGGTCCAGTCTCCCGGCTGCAGGAGGAGGGGCACTACCCGATGTTGGAGGACTAAACTGGACCCTCCAGGAACTACAATTACCAGGTTAGTGTAATTTCCATATATTCAAGACTGACTGGGAGAAGCCTCTTTACCACAGCTCACACAGGAAGGAAAGGAACATTTGGATCGGCCCTTTAAACTTCAGGAAGTTCTTCTGGTAATGCGAAACCTCAAATCTGCCAAAGCAGCAGGACCAGACTTATTACTGGCAGAGGTGTATAAAGTGTTTCCGGATTTATTTGCCCCGACTCTGTTGACAGTCTTTAATGAGATTCTTTCCAAGAAGACATTTCCAGCAAACTTCTACCAGGCAAATATTATTGTGATTCCTAAAGCAAACAAAGATCCAAAGCAGTGCTCTAACTACTGACCGATCTCTCTGTTGAATATAGACTACAAAATTTTTACCAAGGTATTAGCTAATCGGTTAGCTACTTTAATTCCATACATTGTCCATCCAAATCAAACAGGATTTATAAAAAAAACAAATACGATTTTGAGAATGTGAGGAGGATACTTAATGTGTTACAGAGCCTTAAATCTAAGGTAGGTTCTAAGGTCGGCTTTGGGACCTCTTTTTGCACGTGGATTGCTTCATTATATGCTCAACCTCAAGCCTCGGTATCCATAAATGGTTTCTTATCTCCATCCTTTTTGCTAGGTAGAGGCATGAGGCAAGGATGTCCGCTCTCTCCTTTGTTGTTTGCCCTGGCGATGGAACCCTTAGCGGCTCATATCAGGTTAAGAGCAACGGAATGTGGAATTCATCTAGGTTCGGAATGGCATTTTATTTTGTTATATGCTGAGGATACGCTGATCTATCTTAGTAATCCTTCCACGTCTCTTCCTATAGTAATAAGCATTTTAGATCGCTTCTCGCACGTATCCAGATTTACGGTAAATATACAGAAGTCGACATTACTTAATTGTTTATCCCGATCCTCGACTAATTCTTCTCCTATCGGAGCAGTGTTCCCAGTGGTGGACCATTTCTGCTACCTAGGGATATTTCGATGCTGTATAATTTGAATTATCTTCCCCTACTTCAAATGATTAGACACGATTTGGAAAGATGGAATGACAGCTCGATCTCTTGGTTAGGAAGGGTAGACACTTACAAGATGCTGGTATTGCCTAAGCTGCTGTTTCTTTTTATGCAACTACCCATCTCTCTTCCTAGCGCTTTCTTTAAGCATATCCGGCGGGCGATATTACGATTTTTATGGCAGATTCTGATACTACTAAAATGGTCTGGGGGGTTAGGGGTGTCTGACCCGGAGATGTACTATACTTGTATATGTTGTCACGCCACCACCACTCGCTTCTAGCTTAGAGGGGCGTGGATTATATTAGAGGAACTTTCTGCTTTCAGCTTTTTCAAACTATTTTATTTATTTATTTATTTATTTAGTATACATTTGTATACCGCTACTTCCAGCGATCAGCAGCGGTTTTGATTACAGATTGGAAATTGTCAAATCATGACAGGAAATTTTTTGAGGTATAAACACATTGATTAGACAGGAAAGCACAGCACACAGAGAACTATTTTACAGGGAACATGGGCTATGGAGGGTTAAGTGGCTTGCCCAAGACCATAAGGAGCACCTGTGGGACTAGAAACCCCAGTCCTTCCGGCCCAAGGTTGCTGTCCTCCAGTGGGATTTGAACCCCCGACCTTCCGGCCCGAAGTACCTTGCCCCAACCACTAGGCCACTCCTCCACTACATTTCCCCGCAGTGCCCTCTGGGAAATGTAGTCTCTGTTTAGCTGTATGGGTGCATCAAGCAGAAAGTTGTAGTCAGGCTCAAGAGGTAAGGCAAATGACAGAAATTTATTTTGTACACAATGGTTCGATCATACCACATACAGGATTATTTGTTCAGGACTCTTTGAAGTAGAGCATTGTCCAAAAACAAACCCAAACACATAAATGGCTGTTTAAAGGTTCTCTATAGTTCAGGATACACAGTCTTTAACAGCAAGGATATTGCATTCCCTTTTTAGCCTTGCTGGCTAAAGCACAAAAACAAAATCACACTTAATGTCTGTGGTAGTTTAGCTTCTATTCAGCTTCAAACCTTTCTTGGTTACCTTCCAAGTAACAAATATAATCCAGGGGCAACAGAAAGCTTTGTTCCAATAGCTACTTTAGCTTACCCCAGTGTCAGCATTCCGGCAGCAGGTGGTTAAAAAGCTTATCACAGTTCCAGGCTTGCTCCTTAGTCCCCATAAACGTCCCCTTTACAAACACATGGGAATCACGGCGACCCTGCTTGTGGAATATGGGTACCTTTTTCCTGGAAGACTTTCTTTCAGGACTGGCTTTCTTTCCCTACATTCTCAGGTTTAAAGCTTGGCAAAAGGAGAACAGTCCATGGGAGTGTCCTCATCATTCAGCTTCACCTCAGGCTCTCCCAGCTGCATGGGTTCTGACTCCCCGTCTTGCTCACAGTGCTCAGCTAACAGCCTCCCGGGGGATCTTGGAGTCTCTCTTGTTCCTGGCTCCAAACTCTCCTGCAGACGTGCTATATGCCAGTTAGCACTCTCTTCTCCTGGAAGCTCAGTTCCTCTGCTCTGCTCAGCACTATTCAAGCTTCCCTTGCTTGTGTCTGTGCCTCTGCTCATGTCAGCCAGGCTTCCTGTTTCTCTTCCCCTTTTCTCACACTCTGGCATGGGTTTATATTTCCATGGCTCTAGCTTCAACCCCTCCCTATTCAGGTGACGGCAATCAGCCTGACTTCGGGCACCTGAGTGCTTGGAGCATTCACTGCCTAAGGGGTTCTGGGCCCTGTATCCTCTCCCTTATTCCACTAGGGGGAGCATGAAATGTGGGCCACGTGGACGTTTTCTGATTCCTGGAGGTGTTTATGGCTTTCCTACCCTGACTTGGTGAAAGGGGGCCCTTTACTAGGGTGAATTCCCTGTCTCTTTGTCCTCCCCCAGACTCCGGATAGGCCTCCTTGCCACATACCCCCCTACTCAAGATATTACGGGCTGGCGGAGGTTGTTGAAGCTCCTCCGAACAGTCCGTAATCCTGGATAAGGCATCTGCATTGTGGTGAAGCTTCCCTGCCCGATGCTCTACCTTAAAATCAAAAGCTTGCAGGTCCATGTACCATCTGGTTAATCGTACATTGTGGTTCTTCATCTGTTGGAGCCACTTCAAGGGTGCGTGATCAGTAACTAGCAGGAATTTTCGTCCGGTGAGGTAGAACCGGAGGGTCTCTATTGCCCATTTGATGGCAAGGCACTCTTTCTCAATAGTAGAGTAGGGTTGCTCTGCCGAGGGCAACTTCCTCTAAGGAACATCACAGGATGCTCATTTCCTTCATGCTTCTGGGACAAGACGGCCCCTAAGCCTACCTCTGAGGCATCCGTCTGTACAATGAAGGGCTGCATGAAATCCACCTCGAGTAACACCGGGGCCGTGCATAGCCGCTCTTTCAATCGGTTGAAAACCCTCTCCGCCTCCGGGGTCCAACGGAGTTGATTTGGGCAATTCTTTTTTAATATGTCTGTAAAGATGGAGCTTTCTTCCGCAAAGTGTGCTAGGAACCTCCTGTAATAGCCAATCAGGCCTAGAAAGCTTCTTAATTGCTTCTTTGTTGCGGGACGGGGAAAGTTCTTGATGCTGTCCGCTTTGTCAATCAAGGGCTTAATCCTTCCCCGTCCTACCATATGCCCCAGGTATTTCACTTCTCGCTTGGCGAAGGCACACTTGCTTGGGTTCAGGGTGAGGCCCGCCTGCCTCATAGATCGCAGGATGGCTTCAACCCTCGGGATATGTTCTACCCAACTGCAACTGTGGATAATAATGTCGTCCATGTATGCAAAAGCATATTCTTGATGAGGACGCAGGACTTGATCCACCAGTCTCTGGCAGGTGGCTGCGGCGCCGTGAAGGCCAAAGTGCATCCTCTTAAACTGGAATAGCCCAATCGGGGTGCTGAAGGCAGTCTTCGGTAGAGATTCCCTAGTCAACGGAATCTGCCAGTACCCCTTCGTCATGTCTAGGGTGGTCAAAAATTGAGCCTGCCCCCAAGCGGTCCAAAAGCTCCTCGATTCGGGGCATCGGGTAAGCGTCGAATACCGAGATGGCATTTACCTGTCTGAAATCTATACAGAAGCATAATGTACCATCCGGTTTTGGAACCAGAACAGTGGGACTGCACCACGGGCTCCTTGATTCTTCAATAACACCCATCGCCAACATCTCACGCACCTGTGCCAAGACCTCCTGCATTTTAGCTTCTGGTAGGTGGTAGGGTCGTTGTCTGACCACCTTCCCCGGTGGCGTCAGGATCTCATGCGCCACTAGTCGGGTTTCACCCAGGATCGGGGTCAGTACATCTGGGAACCTCTCCAACAGTCGAGCCAGATCCCGTCTCTAGACCAAAGATAGTTCTTCCCCTACTTGGGGCTCCAGGTTCTTCCTGCAGTCTGCCACTTGAAGTCCCAGGTCGTCCTCCTCAGTCTCCTCCATCCTCTCCCCACAGGTGGCTGTCAGACTTTTCATCCCGGCCCCTCCGGCGGAACCAAATCCAGAGGCTCCTCATTCCGTAGGAGACAACATGGGGACCTCTTCCAGTGGGGGAAACCCTTCTCTCTCGCACAGCAGCTGGGCAATCCGGTCTCCCACCTTCACATGGTAGTCTTCATTGCCAAAATTAAACAGTAATACCTTTACACTCCCTCTATAATCAGGGTCGATCACCCCAGCCCCGACGTCCAGGAAATATTTCAGAGCCAGACCCGATCGCGGTGCTATTCGACCATAACATCCAACGGGCATCTCCATCTGAAGGCCGGTATCAATGAGAGCCTTTCCACGGCTGGGTATCACCCGATCTTCGGCGCTGCATAAATCATATCCTGCGGCTTGCGGGGATGCCCTCCTGGGAGCCTGGGCCTTCTTGGATACCTTACAAAATTTTAATATAAACTTCTGTTTAAGGGGAGCAACACCTCCCAGGGGTTCTTTCCCTGAGTTCTCACTTGGCTTTCGGGGGTTCTCAAAAAGAGGGCCAGGGACCACTGTTACCATCCCATCCCCTTTTCTCCCAAGGCCTTTCTCTAATCCTTCCCTAAATTGGGGCCAATCCCTTCCCAATACTAAATCATAGGTGAGTTTTGGAACCACTGCCACGAGAATTTCTTTCTGCGCCCCCAACCCTTTTATCACTACTCTGTACACAGGGTAGAAAGAGGCAGCTCCATGTATGCACCTAATTTGCACCTGCCCTTCCGGCTTCCTCTGGCGAGACTCAACCTGGGCCTCAATTGCCTGCCAAAGCTTTCGTGACACCATGCTTTGGTCGGCCCCAGAGTCGAGCAGAGCATAGGTAGAGACCCCCTGTATGTTAACACTTAAGAGAAATCCCTCTCCTAGATGTTTCACATTGGTACCAGTTAATCCAATGTGGGCTTTGCATCCCCTCTGCAGGTGTCCCATCTCCCCACAATGATAGCATTTTTTTTCAGCCCACTTACCCTCATGAGCAGACACACAAGTTTTAAGACATTTTGCATTATTTCCCTGTTTCTTTTCTGATAAATCAAAACTGGCCTCTGCCCCTATTTTTGGAGGGCCCGCCTTTGGGAGAAACGCCAATTCAGCTTCCATGTAGCGCTCCGCCAAAAGGGTTGCCTCTCCTGTGCTCTGGCAGTTTTGCTGAATCAGAAAAGATTGTACCCTTTTTGGTACTGCAGCCATAAATTGCTCCACTATCACCATATCCATAGTTTTCCCTTCCGGGGCTAGCCACGTTAAAGCTAAACCTCAAATTCTCTGGCTTAAGGCCTTGGGTGTCTCTCCGGCCTTTAAGACCGTGGCTCTAAACATACGGTGATAAAACATTTTTGTTAACCCTAATCGGTCTCTAATTGCATTTTTTACTGCATTATAGTCCATGGCCTGGGCAGCTGGCATAACCCTATATGCGGCTAGTGCTTCTCCTGTTAAGGAGGTTGCCAATCGCACCGCCCACTGGCTAGCTGGCCAACCCACGGCTTGAGCCACCCTCTTGAATGACTCCAAGAAGTCATCTATGTCATCAGGAGAAAGTTTTCCAAAATTAAACGCCCCGCTGGTGTGCGGCCTGCTAGATTGTCCATTCGCGGCATCGCTGGTCCCTCCGGGGTTAGTGTTCCTCTACTTCTTTGCCTCTGGGAAGTAATAAGGGCTTCCACTAAGTCCAGGACAGGCTTTTGCTGCTCCCTCATAGCCGCTGCCGCATTCTCCTGCGCTAGCTGGGCCAACTCCTGTTGCCATTGAAATTGAGTGGCCATCCATTGTACCAGCTCTTTTGGATCCATCTCCAGCAATACCTTGCTCATGCGTTGACCCTCGAAGAACAAAAAAAGAATTTGTCTCTTCCGCCAACCTTCTGTGCTATCACTCTTGTAAGTGTATATCCTGGATGGTAGAAAATCCTGAGTGGTAGAAAATCCTCACATCTACGCCACTGTCACGCTACCACCACTCGCCTCTAGCTTAGAGGGGCATGGATTATTAGAGGAACTTTCTGCTATCCGCTTTTTCAAACTATTTCCCCGCAATGCCCTCTGGGAAATGTAGTCTCTGTTTAGCTGTATGGGTGCATCAGGCAGAAAGTTGTAGTTAGACTCAAGAGGTAAGGCAAATGACAAAAATTTATTTTGTACACAATGGTTCGATCATACCACATACAGGATTATTTGTTCAGGACTCTTTGAAGTAGAGCATTGTCCAAAAACAAACCCAAACACATAAATGACCGTTTAAAGGTTCTCTATAGTTCAGGATACACAGTCTTTAACAGCAAGGATATTACATTCCCTTTTTAGCCTTGCTGGCTAAAGCACAAAAACTAAATCACATTTAAAGTCTGTGGTAGTTTAGCTTCTATTCAGCTTCAAACCTTTCTTGGTTACCTTCCAAGTAACAAATATAATCCAGGGGCAACAGAAAGCTTTGTTCCAATAGCTACTTTAGCTTACCCCAGTGTCAGCATTCCGGCAGCAGGTGGTTAACAAGCTTATCACAGTTCCAGGCTTGCTCCATAGTCCCCGTAAACTTCCCCTTTACAAACACATGGGAATCACAGCGACCCTGCTTGTGGAATATGGGTACCTTTTTCCTGGAAGACTTTCAGGACTGGCTTTCTTTCCCTACATTCCCAAGTTTAAAGCTTGGCAAAAGTAACAGTCCATAGGAGTGTCCTCATCATTCAGCTTCACCTCGGGCTCTCCCAGCTGCATGGGTTCTGACTCCCCGTCTTGCTCACAGTGCTCAGCTAACACCCTCCCGGGGGATCTTGGAGTCTCTCTTGTTCCCGGCTACAAACTCTCCTGCAGACGTGCTATATGCCAGTTAGCACTCTTCTCCTGGAAGCTCAGTTCCTCTGCTCTGCTCTGCTCAGCACTATTCAAGCTTCCCTTGCTTGTGTCTGTGCCTCTGCTCGTGTCAGCCTGGCTTCCTGCTTCTCTTCCCATTTTCTCACACTCTGGCATGGGTGTATATTTCCATGGCTCTAACTTCAACCCCTCCCTACTCAGGTGGCGGCAATCAGCCTGACTTCGGGCACCCGAGTAATTGGAGCATTCACTGCCTAAGGGGTTCTGAGCCCTGTATCCTCTCTCCCTTATTCCACTAGGGGGAGCCTGAAATGTGGGCCACGTGGAAGTTTTCTGATTCCTGGAGGTGTTTATGGCTTTCCTACCCTGACTTGGTGAAAGGGGGCCCTTTACTAGGGTGAATTCCCTGTCTCTTTGTCCTCCCCCAGACTCCAGATAGGCCTCCTTGCCACACTGTTTACAATTGTTACTGCTGTGGAGAATTAATGCCACTGCTGTGGAGAATTAATGCCACTGCATTATCCTGGGCATTATCCTTGACCAAAAGCTGGACATGTCACCGCATATAAAAAACATCACTAAATCCATCTACCACAAGATACGGACATTACGCCATCTCCGCCCACTACTTGACCCCCCTGAATATCGTTCAATCTTCCAAGCACTGGTCATCCCACACCTTGACTTTGCCAACATTATCCTTCTTGGGCTCCCACAATCAACACTGAACCCGCTTAGGCTAGCCATGAACTCAGCAGCAAGAATACTCACAGGAACATCAAGATCGGACCACATAACCCCAGTACTGATGAACCTACACTGGCTGCCTCTCCACGCCAGAATCCTATACAAGGCCCACGTACTAACTTTCAAGGCGTCAAAAAATCAGCCTCACACATCGCTCACTAAACTCATCCAACTTATGCCACCCAACAGAAGCAGAAGGGCATCATGTCTGAATAAACTAGAAGTCCCTAAAATGCTAACGAGGTGCTCATAGACAACAGCCAATAGAGCATTCTCCCTATTTGCACCAAGAGCTTGGAATGCCCTCCCCCCAGAAATTCGATCCATTGCAAATATAATATCATTCAGAAAGGCTATCAAGCATCATTTGTTCCTAAAACACTACGCCAATTCCAATCCTCCTAATCAATCTCAACATACTATACTTCCTCACCAAAACTCACACTTAACCCAATCCCGTTTAGAAAATGGTTAGCTTGACCTTCCTCCTGTTAAATATCCTATTTGCACACTGCAATGCCTAACCATGTCCCTCATATAATGTTACGCCTTATGACTAAATATCAATGTACATAGTTTGTTCCCCTGTTCATCCAAGTTTATATACCCTGTTGACTGTAAATTCAATGTAACATATTGCATTGTTTGTTCTGTTCAAATGTAAACCGCACTGATTGTAATAGCGCGGTATATAAGAAACGCAAATAAAATAAAAATAATAAATAAAATACTGCAGACTGGGCTTCTCTGGAGAAAGATTGAATGAAACTGATCCCGTTAGAAGCGGTACCCTTTCTTACTGATTCTTTGGAGGTAACAAAGGTCCGGACACACCTTTTCATAGGCCCTTGCTAGAGAGCTTGGCGAAAAATGTGTAGGTAGCTGGGAATACCTGCGTCTCAATCGCCTTATCTAATTTTAGGGGCTGTGGGGTTTGCCAGAAACTTGCAGAGAGGGGTTCAACCGGAATTTTCTTTAACAAGAATCTCCTCTTTGTATGAGGGTTTACACCCTCTGCCTCAGCAAAGACTAGAGGAACGATTAGGGTGTCGTCTTTCACAGTTCCAGTTTATTAAGTTGTATCATTGTTTGGATACCCAATTCTCGAAGTCTGATGTGGTTAGAAACCCTAAACGTTGGGAACAAGATCTCTTTGATTCTAGGCGTCTTCCTGCTTTTATTGCACGGCTGTATCAGAACATTGCAGAAGATTTACCGGCTCTTTCTACTTTGATGCTTCCTCAGTGAAGGGGGGAGGCGACCTTGCCGGGGAAGGAGCACAATTTTTAGCTTGAGGTATATCAATATTCGCATTCGTGTTCTATCTCGCTTGGGCTAATTCATATGCAACTGAGAATTCTGTATCGTCTGGCCATAACGCCGTTGAACCTTTATAACTGGAAAAGAGCCGATGATTCCCTTTGGCAGTTGTGTGGCCGACGAGGAGATTTTGATCATATGTGTTGGCATAGTCCGCGTATTCAAGGATATTGGAGGAAGGTAGTGGAACATATCACTGGTAGTCTACAGATAACTTTCCCCTATGACATGGAGAATTGCCTATTGGGTGTTTTACCTGAGTTGACGGTAGTACTTCTTGTAGGGGTTTGGCTCAGACCCTTTTACTAGCGGCTAGGTCGGTGATAGCCCGTTTTTGGAAACGTAGCAAGGCGCCATCTTTTGCAGAATGGCGGTCGAAGAGTTGGGAACTTTTTCGGTTGGGAAAAATCACAGCTTCAGTATGTGGACTTTCCTTCAAGGATGAAGAATTATGGAGTTTAGTTCTTCAGGTGGATGATAGTGTGATTGCTGCTCCAGTTTGTGTCTCCGATAGTTAGGCAGAAGGAGGATATCGTTATCTCCAGCCTCCTTTCTCTATGGTTAGTTTGAGTTTAAGGGGAGCCAGTGCTGAGGATTTTGCTTGGTTCCAAAGTCCATTTGAGATTCCTGTTTCAGTACACTAAGAATAAGAATTCGCAGTCTTTCCCTTTCCTTTTCATTTTCCCTCGTTGGTGGGGTCAAAGGGGGAGGGGGAGGGAGGGTTTTAGAGGGTGGAGATTGCGAAAAGAATTTGGGTAGTAGGTGGTGTTGAGCCACTGCTTCTAGAAGGGATTCATATAGTTTAGTGGCCCCGAGAATCAGAAGGTTGAGGTTTTGTTTTTATGCACTAACTGAAAAGGGGTAATCTCCTATACTTTATCAACAACAGAAGAGGATATTACTATGCATTCACAACTGCTAAACCTGTAATGTGGATACTTGATTAATTTAAATGGTTTGACAGGACACTGGAGGCTGTACCCCTGTTTGGTTATAAGATGTTTTTGTTTAGAGATGCACTGTTGGAATCTATCTCTACACAGTTTATAATGTTGGATGCATAACAATGATATGTTTTTGGTTTACTTCCTCCTTATCTTGTAGGACATACACGAGGGGAATTAGTAGGTTACATATGGTATATTATAATAGGTGTATGGAGTGGTTTGATGGTTGGATTGTATATTATTTGAAACTGCTCAATAAAACATTTATTACAAAAAAAAAGCTTCAATTTCCCACTGGTGACTATCTCCTTGGCATATCTGTTGCTTCAAAGAGCATTGCCAAGTAGACTGAGAGCGCAAGCAGCCTCATAGGCGGAGGCTAGCTTAATTCCACCAGTGGAGACCTGTAAAGCAGCAACCTGGTCATCACTGCATACATTTGTGAAGCATTATCAGTTGAATGTGCAGGCAATGGGGGATGCGCAGTTTGGAACAGCGGTTCTGCAGGCCAGGCTTGTGGGTCCCTCCCATCATTAGTGCTGCTATGACACATCCAACAGGTCGTGGGACTGGACTGGAGATACAAAAAGGAAGGTAAAATTAGGTCTTGCCTGCTAATTGGCTTTCCTTGAGTATCTCCAGTCCCGTCCCGGACCCACCCTGAATTAGAGGGAATGATTACACATGCAATCCTGGGCTGAAGGCCATCATTGTGTAAGAGGCCGGGGTCCAGACTAAACTGAAATGGCCGTGGGACCTTCTTGAGGGGGACTCCGGTTATTTTGTTCTGTGTTTAGTAGGTGCAGAGATGGTAAACAGGGAAGGCATCATCTTTATCTTTAACTTTATTTACACTTGATATACCACCGACGTCGAAATATTAGGGCAGTTTACAATAAAGAAAATATAAAACAATTCCATGCTGCGGGAAAAATAAAGGAACGCCATACTTAATAGGAGAGGAGAGCAAGAACTGTAAACAGACAAGAATAAATAACAGAGGACACAGTCTATAGGGAATCAGTAGAAGGGAGGTTAAAAGCCTGCTGAAATAGGTGTGTTTTGAGTAATGCTTTAAATTTTTGGTAGGTGGGTTCTAAACGGAGTGCGGAAGGCAGAGAGTTCCATAGTGCTGGGCTGAGGAAAAAGAGCACAGCGTGTCGTGTTTGTTCAAGGTGAGCTTGAGACGGAGAAGGGAGGGAAAGCCAGTTAGCATGGAGAGAGCGGAGTTGGTGATAAGGCTACACCTGCATCTGGAGGAAATGAATGCCTTGGCCTCAAGTGATAAGTGTTCGAACTGAGAGGTAGGTAGTAAGCCTTTTTTGAGGCTGGCTGTAGGAGTTAGGTGCAGCAGTCTGCCTTTTTTTAGTTTAAGAGATCTGTAATATAGTTTCTGTTAATATGTAGTGTAAACGGGGGTGCTGGTCGTGAAAGGCCACAGTCTTAGCAAAGGCAAAATATTATTATGACTTGCAAAGGATTGTGGGGGATGTAGTTCATTCATACCAGAATCAGCCGTTCACAAAATAATGAGTTGTGATGCTCGAGTGTAAGCAAAGAAAAACAGATTTTATTCATGGGGTTAATTCTCCCACACAAATTTACTTGGTAACACAAAAGGACACTTGCTTCAAGTATTGTACTCAGGAAAAAAAAAACATGTTATAAGGTAACTGAACTTCTTAAGCAATAAATCAATAAAGACCTTGATGGGAAACAGAAAAGGTCTTTTTGATGGCTCCTGCTAATGACCTTCTTAGCAGTGCTCCAAAAGGCAAAAATAAACCCAAAAGTAACAAAAACTGTTCTTTATCAAGGATAACTTTCTTCTATTCACACACACAAGGAAGAAGTTTCCTTCTAGAGCTCACGTGCACTTGTGCCTGGCTCAATTACAAATAGCCAGCTGCAAACCCCTTTGCTGGTTCACTCTCTCTACGTGGCTCAATCCTACCCTAAAGCGTTCTTGCAGAGACTTTTCTGGGTAGATAAAAGAACAAGTTACAGTTCCTTTTGGTGGTTGTTGTATTAGTGAGAAACTACTTTAAAACAGCAGCCTGGACAGAGAGCAATCCATGTATTCCAACTGATCATTTGATATATCTCCTTCTTCCTCAAATATCATGGAATCAATATCATGGTCTGGCTCAGAGGAATTCCTTAATTGATCACTCTCAGGATAATATTTGTTTCCCTGCTGTCTTCCAGATGAAGAGCTAGGGCATAGATCAAAGTTCATACCTGAGCTACCCTTGCTATTAGGTTTCTTCTCCTGGTATCCTGGCCAGTAAGTAGTCCAGCTTTTATGTCCAGCCTTCCAATCAAGATCCCTGGACACTGGGTCTCTCTTCACATACCTTCTTGCACCGGTCTTAGGGCCCCTTCCAAATGCAGCCGTCTCCCTCAAAGGTGCCGTTTGGGAGTTCCTGGCTCTATAACCCCAATCCTCTGGCTTCCTCCAGTCCAAAGGAGTATGCTTGCCTCTGGAATCACACCCAACACACGTATTGCTGTGGCCTCCTTCTTTAGACCTCCAAGATGTCTTTCTGGTCTTCCTTCTGCGTTGCTTCTGCTGTTGTAGTCCTCTCTCTTCTTTCTCCCTGTTCTCACCGTTCTGTCTGCTCTGTCTCTGTAGAATATCTTTTACTTTTAAAGTGCTTAGAGGGACACTCCACCCTAGCACAGCCCAGGTGTGCTGAATCAAGCCCTGCCCTTGGAGATGAGTGATTGGGGATTACCTCATAGCTCTCCTGATTGAACACACGTTTCCCCACTTCAGCCCTTCTAGAGGCTGTTTGAAACCTGGTGCATTCTGGGACTGGTAGTCCTTTATGAAAACATTCTGTTTTAGTAATTTCTACCAGCAAAGACAGGTTGCTTGTTCAAAGCCAATTCACCTCTTTTATAGCTCCCTCCTGAACTATGATAAGCTTTCTTATCACAGTAGTATTCTTTGTTGCTCCTGTGAATTTGCTTTGCCAATAGGATACTGAAGGCTGGGGGGCGTTGTGACCAGCTAACTATGTATGATGATGATAAGTTTGACATGCTCAGTCTCCAAGCTGCTAGTGGGGATTGAGAACCAATAGGTCGTGACTAGACTAGAGGTATTCAAGGAAAGCCAGTTAGCAGATAAGACCTAATTTCACCTTATCCCTAGGGTGGGTGGAAGAGAAAGAAGACTTAATAAAAGCTGGCTTGCTACACAGTGCCCTGAACCGTGCTTCTAAGGTAAAGTCTTACCAATTTCCTGTGTGATTCACACAGCCCTTGGTTTGATAGAGGAGACCTTTCAGATTGCCTCTGTGATCTGTCACTTGCCTTTAACACCTATTTAAGACAATGTCACAGATCTTTTACCTCCTAACTGGAAGGCCTCTTTGTATAGGTCACTAGAAACAAGTTTTTCTTTCTACTTAGACTATTTATTCTCCTAGGACAGGGGTGGGCAAGTCCGGTCCTGGAGAGCCGCAGACCAGTCAGGTTTTCATGATGTCCCTAATGAATATTCATGGACCTATTTCCATACAACGGAAGGCAGTGGATGCAATTAGATCTCATGAATATTCATTAGGGACATCATGAAAACCTGACTGGTCTGCGGCTCTCCAGGACTGGACTTGCCCACCCCTGTCCTAGGACAAGCAGGATGAGTTAACCACACTTGGTGACGTCATCCGACAGCGCAGTAGATTGGATACTCTCCATAGCCACAAACCCAACCCCCTGGCCTGCCCCTAGTTAGTCAGTCTTTCTGCCTTGTCTGCAAGACTGATCTCCCCACTCTTCGATTGATTCTACAAAAAAAAAAAAAAATTATCAAACAAGAAGAGAAGAGAGCATACCTGCACCATGCTGAAGGGATTTATAAAGTGCCCCAGATGCTCAAGGAAAATGAGCAACTCGGACACATATGAGTTTTGCCTATGCTGTCTGGGTAAGGATCACCAGGTTGAGGATTGCACCCATTGTGCTAGGATGTCGCCTAGAGCCAGGAAGTCCTGTGGACATGCACTACAAAATTTCCTTCAGCTGGCTTCCCCTACAGAACAGCCTCCAGCTGTCCCCCAGGGCAAAGCTACTCTAGCGATCCTCCATTGCAAAGCCACGGCCAGGGATGCGCCTTCTGGGGTCCCTGCCTCTGGCTGCACACCTCTGCCTGCACACCTCTGCCTCAGTCTGCGGCTTCTCTCCTGCTCTTCGATCCAGCTCTGCAGCCCGCCGCCACGTGGGACCACGGCCATGCTGCCCGCCTGCTCTCCGGCGTCTCCCTTGCCTGCCTCTTTTCCAGGTCTAAACCCGCCCCACCGGCTCTGACTGGACAGCGCCTACAGACAGAGCAACTTCAGCATCTCAGCTCCTCCCTGTCTGCACTGATTGGTGCTCACCATAGAGCTAGTCACCGTGCCAAAGTGCCGCCCTCCTCTGCGCCATCCAGCCTGCCTCGATGCTGAGAATGGAGAAACCCCTCAAGTGCACATCACCACATACAGACGAGTCCCCACCCCCCCAGCACATATCAGCACAGGCGCAGAGAAAGAAGCCCGTCCAGTCACTGGGGACACCAGCACAGGAGTAGACATAGAGGCGGATGTCTGAAAAGCCGTGATCCTCACAGCACAGAGGATTCTGCAGCAGTCATCACCGGCGCCTGCACAGTAGCAGCTCTAGCAGCCCCAGCTCCAGCCTCCAGAGCAGCAGCTCCACAAAGCAGCCAAGGTGTACAGTTCCCTCCTCACCCCCACCCCCGGCCCAAAATCTACCGTATCAGCAAGGGGGGCCCAACAACCACATCCTAGGGCAGCATGCAAGCCCCCATGGACTCCCAGAAGGCCCGGCCAGGTTTTTCCAGCTGCTCTCAGGCCTTTTGTAGCAATGGGGCTTCGGACTGCCCTCCTCTGCCACGCCAACTGCTATGCCACCCATGCCTTCGCTTCAATGCCCAGTTGCCCCCACCATATGTGCCTCATCACTGGGGGACCATTCGTCTGCACCCTCGCTCACGCATTCCCCGGAGCAATCTGTGATGCTCAGTTGCGGTGAGGAGGCAGCCACACTCGAGATTCAGGACACAAGGGAAGCCTATAGGCTTCCTACCTGCCAGGGACACCAGCTGAACCCACACAAATGGTCCCTCAACCCCCAGGTGGCGGCCACCCATCAATGGGGCTGACCACAGATTGACCTATTTGCCACCAAGGAGAACAAGAAGTGCACTCTGTTTTGCTCGAGGCACCCTTCCAACAGCAGCATCGTCATGGATGCCTTTGACGTATCATGGGGGGACTGGTCACTAGTGTATGCCTTCCCCCTTCTCCCCTCATCTCGAGGACGATACAGCACATCATCACGGACAGAGCCCGAGCAATACTCATCTCTCCTCGTTGGCCACAGCAGATCTGGTTCCCTTACCTATGCCGTCTGACCCTGGAACCCCTAGTACGCCTTCCCCTGCGCCCGGACCTCATCTCTCAAGAAAACGGGGACACGCTATACCCCAACCTACAGGCGCTGGCCCTGACAGCATGGAAATTAAGAGGGTGACCCTTTCTGCACTAAACCTACCCTCCAAGTATCAACAAGTGATACTGGCAGCCAGACGCCCATTCACCAGAAAATTGTACAGCCTGAAATGGCAGTGCTACAGTGCCTGGTGTGCATCATGGAGACAGAATCCCTTCTCCTGCCCAGTGGCGCACGTCCTCCAATACCTAACCTCCCTCTTTGACCAGGGTCTGAAGGTGCAGCCCATCAGAGTACACCTCTCTGCGATCACGGCCTTCGACGACCATGCCTATGACAGCTCCATTGCTGCGCTACCACTGGTATTACGCTTCATAAAAGACTTGACGAACCTCTGCCCTGTCATCTGGCCCCCTGTGCCCCCATGGGACCTCAACTTGGTCCTCAGCCAGCTGACACAGGAGCCCTTTGAGCCACTACAGTCAGCGGAACTCAAGTTTTCCTCCTAGAAGACTCTGTTCCTGGTAGCGATTACCTCGGCCAGAAGGATCAGCGAACTGCAGGCCCTAGTGGCCCAACCTCCGTACACGCTGCTCTACCAGGATCGTACCACCCTCCGGACATAACCAAACTTTGTCCCCAAGGTGGCATCTGCTTTCCACATTAACCAGACCATTGACCTTCTCTGCTTCCATCCAGAACCACACACTTCTCCGGAGGAATAGAGACTCCATACCCTGGACTGCATCAGGGCACTGCGCATCTACCTGCAGCGGACAGCCTGCCAGCGGCGGGGGTCACAGCTCTTCGTTTACAGCTCTACGACCCCAACAAACTGGGTTGCCCAGTCACCAAACGGACTCTCTCCTTGTGGATCGTCGCCTCTGCCTGGACCAGGCCGGGGCACAGGCAGTGCCAAGGGTCAACGCACACCAACTCCTGGGCCCTGTGAGCCACCATTGATAGCCTGTGCTCTGTACCGATGCCTGACGCCTGCAAGGCTGCCACCAGGTCTTCTGTGCACACCTTCCAAAGACTCTACTGCCTTGACCACGCAGCACAGACTGACACATCCTTTGGCCAAGCGGTCCTAGATACGGTAGTGTTCCAAAATGCATCTAAACCACGAGTCTGCAGCCAGCGCATGTGGGGAACCCCCCGACGGGCGCGGTGCCTCCAACTAGCATGTCGCGCCCCACTAAAGGACTACCTCCAGTTACTGCTGTGCCTGACACCACAGTTTATGGTTACTCTTGGTGTACCTTGCTGTTAATTACTTTTATGCTGTTGATTTTGTACATTGGTTACTGTTGTTGCTCATGCTGTTGATTGTTGCACATGGAGTTGTCAAATCTTTTTTGTGAATTGCACCTGTTTTCTGCACGTTGCACTTTACAGTTGTCTCCCAGGTGTTGTCCCCTGGATATTGTGGACACAGTTGTTCTCTGGATACTGCAAATAAATGTCCCTCACGTTCACAGTGGAAGTGTCCATATACCTATCCAGGTCCTTGGCCTCCACCCCCCCCCCACCCCACACACCTCATCAAGCTTCAACTGGGGAGTTATAAAGTGTGGCTAACTCATCCTGCTAGTCCTAGGAGAGAGCGAAGTTACTTACCTGTAACATGAGTTCTCCGTGGTCAGCAGTTTGTCAGACACATAGACTCACCCACCTCCCCTAGAGGGGGTCGACCTCCAGCCCTGATACCCATCTACCTAGCGAGACAGTCTCAACTTGGGACAAACTGGCTAGCTAGGGGCGGGCCAGGGGGGTTGTGCTTGTGGCTCATGCTCAAAAGGCAAAGCCTGAGCTATGTGGAGTATTCTGTCTACGGCGCCATCAGATGACATCACCAAGTGTGGCTGACTTATCCTGCCGTCCACAGAGAACTCATGTTACATGTAAGTAACTTTGCTTTCTTCTTGCACTTAAGCTATTCTCCGATTTTATTTAAATTGAAAGCTCTCTATCAAAAAATGTATTTCAGTGACTATTTTCTGTGTTTTACTTTCTATGCTAAGCTATACTCTGATTTGATTTAAATGAAAACTCTCTTGTGGTGATAAGACCTGACTGACTTGGGTCTTAGTACACTGAATTCTTAAATATACAGATTTATCAGCTTTAACCCAAAGAATTTCCTTTTTCTCCAAGATTTGGAGTATATTCCAGAAGATAAATACTTCCAAGTGCCTCATATGCATTGAAGCTTAAAAAGAGAATTTATGCTTCTTTCCCATTGTGTTGTGGAATCTTTTCTCCCTCAAGTGTTTGGATGCACATGTGATTCCGGTGGCATCTGAGCTGCGCTATTTGGAGATGTTGTTAGATTCAGTACTAACATTTTGTCTACATATTCGTGACATCTCTAGGAGGGCTTTTTTAAAATTGCATTTACTGCAGATGTTGATGCCGTTCCTGAGTCCAGGTGACTTGCAGACAGTGTTGTAGAGCCTGGCGTTGAGTCCTATGCATTTGCTAGCTATGGCGGTGCACCCTTCAGTTAGTTCAAAATTCAGTGGCATGTTTATTGTTGAAGGTTCCGTGTTATGATCATATTACCCCCACTTTGATGAGCCTTCATTTGCTTCCAATACAGTGGCAGGTGTGTGTTAAGGTTTTATGAGTGGGAATGTTTCTCCTGGTGCACTTTCTCTTACAGTTCAGGCAGCTATGCGTGATTTGCTTTCTCACGAACAAGAGATGTTGATGCTATCAGTGCCAAATGGGCTCCAAGGTGTTTAGGGTAATTGATCTTGTATTTTCCTTGATAGTACCATTGATGTGGGACCAATTACCTTTGTCATTATATATGGGGAGTAATTTGTTGGACTTTAGAAAAAAATTGAAGGGGTGTGTTTTTTACACAAGCATTTTCTTAATTTGTTATTTTTGCTCAGTGGTTTTGATTATTATGCTTGTGTATGTGTATGATGTGTTTATTTCTTTGCAAATGTGTTGTGATCCGCAGAGAATTTACAGATTGGTGGAATATAAATTTATATAAATAAATACAATTATTTAACATGTAGATAGTCTTGATTTAATGGGAGAAAGCCAACATGGATTTAGTCAAGGAAAGTCTTGTTCTCTTGGGTTTCCACAGCTAGTATGATAAACTTTGCAGTTTTTCGGGTCATGCTGCATCATTGTAACTAGAATTGACGTTTCAGCTACCAGACTGTGGCTTTCTTCAGGGCGAAGTGGTTAAGCAGTGGATATCTGTTCTTCTATATAGTAGTCCACAAATCGGATTGATGGGATTGAAGCATGAAATTTGAATTTTGGAGGGAAAGTTCATTTGAGAAAGGCTGGAAATCTCTCTTTTCCCATAAATTGGCAGGTTCTCTGGTGAGTTTAAAGATGCTTTCCCCGTAGAGTTTATTTAAATGTTCTCTTTGACTTCTGCAACTAGAATGATTAACTTTGCAGTTTTCCGGGTCATGTCTATAGAACATTGTTTTCCATTCCAAGACACCAGTCATCTGTTTTAACTCCTTCAAGATGATTTCAGGCATAGTCTCTCTCACTTCCCCCTGTCTTTATAAGCTTGTTCCCTCCACTGATCCCCTTAGCCTCCCTTTTCTTTTTTTTTTTTTGAGCAACTAAGATAAGAAAAAATGAGAGAAGATAATAACAAACAGCATCTACTCAAAGGTGACAATTAGCATGGCCCTGGTTCTGCAATCGCAGCCTCAGTCTAGCTTCTCTCATCTAAGCTCTCTTGGGACAACTGTATATTTGCAGTCATCCAAAGCTCAGCATCTATGTCACCAATGGGATTGGTTGATTGGTGTTCTACCTGAGGAAGCAGTAGCTTCAGTTCAGCACCTTGCCCTGAGAAAGTAATAGCTTTATCTAGCTCTTTCCCACCCCAAAGGACACTACTTTAGTGATCAAGCAGCATGCGGCTCATGGCTAAGTTCTGACAAGCCCTCCATGATATTAAAAAAAAACAAAAAAAAAACCCACATACACAAAAAGTCCATGAGGGAGAGATTCATGTTTCTGTTTGTTTATTTAAAACTTTATTTCCTGATCGTGTATCCAGTCTAGTCCCGGACCTCTGGGTTCCCTATCTCATCCAGCAGCTTGGAGACTGAGAAACTCCTCCTTTTTGTGATGTCACCGGTATATTCTCTCGGGATCCACCTCCTGTCATCAGTTACCTCAGTCTCCAAGCAGTTGGATGGATTAGAGCCTGGAGGGCCAGGCTCACTGGAGAAACAATTATGTTTAGTTAGTTTATTTAGTTGGTGTCTAGATGAATAGACTCTAATTAGTTCTGAGGATGAGTGTTGACTTGAGATGCTGTGCCTTTAAGTTGGTCAGCAGGCTTCTCTCTCACACCCCCCCCCCCCTTCTCCGTTTTGCTTTAATCCTAGGGGATTCTGCGAGGTGTTCCTAAGCAGCAGCTAATTTACTTAAGTGCTCCCGGAATGAGTAGCTGCAATTTCTGAGGGGGGAAGAAACGGAGGAGAGTCCAGCCAGCGCCGCACAGAAGTTTGCCTGTTAGCGTGCTTGGCTGGCTCAGCCCGTTCACACTCAGGCTTGATCTGTGCGAGTGTGACACAGCCGCTTTGTCCTTAACGATCTCAGGAACCGCCGACAAGCTAGGCTGGTGGAATCTGGCAGTCTGCTTGTTTTGGCAGCGCTTAAGGTAAGGGAAACCTGTCTTGGCAGCGTGATGGTGTGAGGCACGTTTTGGTGCGAAGGAGTCTGCGGCGGGCCTAGCCGCGTGGCGGGTCCGCGTGCAAACATTGCTCTATTCTGCAATTAGTCATGTCAGTCTGGGACGGTCTCCGGAGCCCCGATAAGATTTTGTTTTGTAATTGCCGGTATAGGCAGGGGATATTTTCTTTGCGCTACAGTTTAGTTTTTATTGTAAAAAAAAATGATTTGCCTTGCTCTAGGCTCGCAGGGCTGTTGAGGCAATTTTCTTTCCAGAGTGCGGGGTAACAGCCTGGCTAGGCTAGATTCGCTCCAGTTTGTTTGAGTTTACCATGCCATCTAAGCCACTTTGTCTAGTCTGTGGCATGAAGAAAGGCACTGCTTCAGGCGTGTGTAACTCCTATGTGAGGGAGGCGACATCCATGGAGCAGTGCAGGGACAAGAAAGGGAAAGCGCAAGAGACCGAGAAGGAGAGCTCGGGTTCACAATTGCATGAGGGGCCACAGGTGGCCGGGCCTTCTTCGGCCCCGGACATGCCTCTCTCTCAGACACCGTTCCCAAAAGAATTAGCGGCTATTTTTTCGCAGGATTTTGTTTCCCTGCTTCAGCATACTTTGGTAACGCTCAGCAGTGGAAAGGGCCAGAGGAAATGAGCGGGCTTAAGAGATCCGTGCCGCACCTGCAGGCGGACGATCTTTCACGCGGGGTTAAGAGACCTCATACGGAGGGAGTGACTGGAGAGTTCTCTGTAGCCTCGGAGGGTCCGCTGTCGGATGATGAAATCCACAGTTTAGAGGAAGAGCTAGAGGAAGGTGAGCTTTCTGAAAAGGAGGATCAGGCAAGAATGGTGCGGGTCTTCAGAAGGGAAGAGCTACCGGTGCTTATAGTTGAGGCGTTAAAAGTACTAAATATGCCGGTGCCAGGAGCAACGGAAGAGGACTCGCTAGAAGATCCTTGGTTGCAGGTTTTCAGGAAGAATCAAAGAGCTTTCCCGGTACATAGGGTTTTTCGGGAGATGATTCAGGAGGAGTGGAACGTGCCAGAAGCTCCTCTTAAAGGGTCCAGAGTTATGGGCCGTCTGTATCCGTTGTTGGATCAGGATAAGGAGGTTTTTAAGTCACCCAAGGTAGATGCGGCCGTGTCGGCGGTCACCAAGAAGACTACCATTCCTGTAGAAGGTAGTGCGGCCCTTAAGGACTCTCAGGATAGAAAGTTAGACATATTGTTATGACAGGTGTTTGAGGTGAATGCCCTATCGCTCCAGGCAGCTATTTGCGGGGCATGGGTGGCTAGAGCCTGTCTTCGCTGGTCACAACGGGTGCAAGCGAGCCAGGACAGTGTAGAGTCTAGCGAAGCGGCCAAATTGGAGTCTGGCGCGGTCTATCTAGCAGACATTCATTATGATCTTATGCGTGGTCTCTCCAAGAGCATGGCGTCCACAGTGGCAGCATGACGATACTTGTGGCTGCGCAACTGGGCGGCAGATAGTTCCTCCAAGGCGAGGTTAAGTAAGCTTCCCTTTAAAGGGCGCCTGTTGTTCAGGGAGGATTTAGAGAAGTTGGTTAAGGACTTAGGGGAAACCAAAGGTGGTAAGTTGCCAGAGGACAAGCCTAAGTCGAACCAAACGTTTCCGCCTGGTAGGGGACAGCAGCGGGTCGTTTGCCGGTCTCGGTTCCAGAGATTCAATTCAGGTCAGCGAGGATGCTTTTCCAATAGAAGTCGAGGCTTCCGGGGTTTTGAGGAGCGGGATGGGGATTTGGTCCTTCCTCCTCCTCGTCCTTCGCTGCCAAAAAGCAGCAATGAGATACGAGGGACCCGGGCAACCTTACTTCCGGTAGGGGGGCGGTTGCAGGAGTTTTATTCTGCCTGGATCCGAGTAGCGTCAAATCAGTGGGTACTTGAGAGGGTTACGCACTGGAATTGTTGAGACCAGTGCGAGAGGCCTTCGTACAGTCCCTGGCAAATCGGCCGCCAAGTGCACAGCTTTGCGGGAGACAGTCCAAAGGCTGCTAGAGCTCAAAGCGATAGTGCCTGTACCACCAGACCAACACGGCTACGGTCGATACTCCATTTACTTCGTGGTGCCAAAAAAGGATGGAGGCATCCGTCCGATCCTGGATCTCAAGGGAGTAAATCATTGCCTTCGGGTGTCGCATTTCCATATGGAGACGCTGCGCTCTGTCGTCATGGCAGTGCAAAGGGGAGAATTCCTTACCTCCCTGGATCTGTCAGAGGCCTACCTCCACATTCCGATAAGACCGGAGCCTCACAAGTTTCTCAGGTTCGCAGTCCCGTTCCGGCATTTTCCGTTCCGAGTGTTACCGTTCGGGTTAGCGATGGCACAGCGAACCTTCACCAAGATCATGGTGGTGGTGGCGGCGGCGGCGGCCCTAAGACAGGAGGGAATTCTGGTACACCCTTACTTAGACGATTGGCTGATCTGGGCGAAGTCAAGATCCGAGAGCGAGACGGCCACTGCCTGAGTGGTGTCCTTTCTGGAGGAGCTCGGTTGGATAGTCAACATGTCAAAGAGTCAATTGGTTCCCTCTCAGAATCTGGAATATCTGGGAGCTCGCTTCGACACGGGGGTAGGAAAGGTGTTCCTAACGTCGGAACGAGCGCAGGGCCTTCGGAAGTTAGTAAAACAGTTTCTTCGATACAAGATGCCCTCAGCGTGGCATCATCTCCAATTGCTGGGCACGATGGCCACCTCCATAGAGACGGTTCCGTGGGCGAGGGCCCACATGAGACCGTTGCAGAGAGCATTGCTTCGCCGTTGGTCGCATCAACAGGATCCGTTATCACGGAAGTTGCGCTGTCCGGCAGAGGTCCGACAGTCCCTTCAGTGGTGGTTGCTTCCCGCGTTGTTGGAGTGTGGGAGGACGTTGGACGCTCCGGCCTGGGTGTCAGTGATGACAGACGCCAGTCTCCTGGGCTGGGGAGCGCACTGTCAAGGTATGTTCGCGCAGGGACAGTGGTTGGCTCAAGAGAAGACATGGTCAATCAACAGGTTGGAGTTAAGGGCAGTGTCCCTAGCATTGCAGGAGTTTCGGACATTGGTCGAAGGCATAGCAGTTTGAGTATTTTCCGACAACTCCACGGCGGTATCCTATGTCAACAAGCAAGGGGGAACCAGCAGCGCAGCGCTAGAATCCAAGGCCGAAGCCCTGTGCAGTTGGGCAGAGGTGAATCTTCTGGACCTGTCAGCAGCGCATGTGGCAGGAGTGGATAGTGTGCAAGCCGATTTTCTCAGTCGGGTGAGAGTGGATCCGGGGGAATGGGCCCTTCATCCCGAGGTCTTCGACATGGTGGTGCGCAAGTGGGGCGCACCGGCCATGGATCTCATGGGGACCTTCGCCTCGGCAAAGGTCAGCCGCTTTTTCAGCAGATGAAGAGAACGGATGTCAGAAGGCTTGGATGCGCTCGTTCAGGATTGGCCGGTAGGGCGTCTGCTGTATGTGTTTCCGCCGTGGATCCTGATAGGAAGAGTTCTGCAGCGAATCGAGCGGTTCAAAGGTCAAGTAATTCTGATAGCCCCAGACTGGCCTCGCAGACCCTGGTATGGGGATCTCGTGAGGTTGGTAGTGGCAAAGCCCTGGAGACTTCCCCTCGTCTGGAGCTGCTGTCGCAGGGGCCCCTCTTCATGCCTCATGTGGATCGGTTCTCACTTACGGCTTGGCTCTTGAGAGGGCACGGTTGAAGTTGAGGGGGTATTCCGCGGCAGTTATAACTACCCTGTTGAAGGCCAGGAAGAGGTCCACTTCCCTAGCATACGTCCATATCTGGAGGGTTTTCGAAGCTTGCTGCGTAGAAAAGAAGTGTGAGACCTTAAAATCCTCCATCCCTCTGATCTTAGAATTTCTGCAGGACGAATTTGACAAAGGACTAGCTGCTGCTTCGCTGCGGGTTCAGGTAGCAGCTTTGTCATGTTACAGAGGTAGGATAGGAGGTCAGACTCTCGGATGTCAGTGGGATGTTAAGCGGTTCCTCAGGGCGGTGTCGCTAGTGCGGCCTCCGGCTAGACAGATCATTCCTAAGTGGCATCTGCCACTCGCGCTGGACGCGTTGGAGCGTGAGCCCTTCGAACCGTTGTCTAGGGCGTCAATCAAAGATCTCACTCTTAAGGTGGTGTTTTTGGTGGCCATCTGTTCGGCGGGAAGAGTCTCTGAGTTGCAAGCGCTTTCCTGCAGAAAACCTTTTCTGTCGTTCTTTGCAACAAAGGTAGTTTTAAGAACTGTGCCGGCTTTCCTCCCTAAAGTGGTTTCGCCTTTTCACGTAAATCAGGAAATTTCCTTACTGGTGTTCTCCCCAGACACGGGGGCGTCGGGGTCCAGAAAGTTTCACCTGTTGGATGTCCGTAGGGCACTGAAGAAATACCTTCGTCGGACTTCCAGTTTCCGCAAGTTGGACAGACTCTTTGTCCTCTTTGCGGGCTCAAGAAAGGGAGAAGCGGCGTCAAAAGCGTCCATCGCAAGGTGGATTAAAGAGGCCATTACGTCGGCTTACATATTGAAAGGTAAGTTGGTGCCAGAAGGGCTTAGAGCACATTCCAATAGATCGCAAGCCTCTTCCTGGGCAGAGGTGTGTTTAGTGCCTCTGGTGGAGATTTGCAAGGCGGCGACTTGGTCGTCCCTACACTCTTTTGTGAAACATTACCGTCTAGATGTGCAAAGGGCGGAAGAGACCTATTTTGGATCGGCAGTGCTGCACGCTGGTCTACCAGGTCCCTCCCATATTTGAAGTTCTTTTCACTGCTCTGGTACAGACCCAGAGGTCCGGGACTAGACTGGATACACGATCAGGAAGGTGAAATTAGACTTACCTGCTAATTGTTGTTCCTGGAATGTAGCCAGTCTAGTCCCGTGTCCCTCCCCAGTGTTTCTCGTTCTGCAGTGGCGTGCTGGGTTGAGACCAGTTACAGGTATAAGAGTACTTTGTGCATTGCGATTCCTTAGTAGCTTCAGGTGGACGTTGGAGTATTCGATAGTTGAAAAAAAAAAAAGACAATGTTGACTTTGCTTTGCTGTTAGGGGCTTTTCCCTTTCTGATGGAGGAGGGGAGTGGCCTGCTTAAGTTAAAGTCACGATATTTTAGCAGAATTTCCGTTATGTAATCCGGTGGGTTTCCAGATTTTGTGGTTTAAGGGTTACGTAGTTAGTACTTCTGTTATATTCTTACTTGTGCTTCCAGTGAGTCTGCTTTGTCAATAGGTTACTTCATTGTTTCAGCTGATATGGATTGCCTGTGTGGCTGGTTTTGGTTTAAAATCATGTGATCGGAAGTTCTCATCGTGCTGGAGACGAGCTCTGAATGATGGCTGTTGTGTGAGCTGGCCGTTTGGCTAGCGTTTGAAGTCTTTGCTTCAGGGTAAGCCTCCTGCTTTCTGTTCAAGCTAGGTTTGGAGCCTTTTCTTTTTCTTTAGTATATTGCGACATTCTATTAAGCAACTATGTGTTTTTATTTATCTTTTAGAGTTGAACCCCCTTGAGACAGCAGTAGCGAAACGCTTATGTAAGATGTCTTGAGAAAGGCGTCGGGGCATTCAATTTCTTCTCGATCCACGGACCTGGTGATATAAGTGCAGTTTTAATGGCTGTAGTGATTATAGTTTGTATAAAACTTACTGCAATGTTTGTTTGAATATGGTCCTGTGAATTGGGATTGATATGATGAACGAGTGTTAGCCATTGATGTTACGAGTACTCCTGATTGTGTTTTATCAGTGAGTTTCTGCTGAGGCTTTCACTCGTTGGCTAAGATTTAAATGTTGCATATTGTTAAGTTTGATGAAGTCTCTTTCTAATTGTATGGAGTATCATTTTTGAGGCTTTGATATTGGCTTTATAATCTTGTGAATTGTACGGAATAGGTTACTGATGACAGGAGGTGGATCCCGAGAGGATATACCGGTGACATCACAAAAAGGAGGAGTTTCTCAGTCTCCAAGCTGCTGGATGAGATAGGGAACCCAGAGGTCCGGGACTAGACTGGCTACACTCCAGGAACAACAATTAGCAGGTAAGTCTAATTTCACCATACCGCCCATTACAGGGTATCAAAGTGGTTTACAAATTAAAAATCAAAAATTACAAAATGCTGCAGAAAGAGAAAAGAGAACGCCAATTTAAAAATGTCAAAAGGGGGAGAAAAGACAGAGCGAAGAGGAAGACAAGACAACCAGTAAAAGAAAAGAAAAGAGAAATGATTATTTTAATCTCCAGGAACAAGCAGGAATGTAGTCTTCACATATGGGTATCGTCAGTACCGACGGAGCCTGCACGGGAACGCTCCCCAGCGTCCAATTAGAAAGCTTTTGGGAGTATCCCACAGCACCTGCGTGCTGCCTTCCCGCCTTTCCCAACTGCCTCTCTCCAGTTCTTCGTTTTCCGCGAAGCCAGCAGAAAAGTTATCCTATTCTCCTTCTTTTTTGTGGTCGTGTCTGCCTTCCCTCGACGCTATACCGGCACCGCTGGTTCTTTCTTTCTTTCTTTCTTTTCAAAAAAAAAAAAAAAAAAAAATATATATATATATATATATATATATATATATATATATATATATATATATATATATAACATATTTTTTTCCAAACCTTTCTTCTTCAGGTGCATGCGCCATTTTGGGCCTTAGGCCCAAAATATCCCTTACTATGGAAAAACCCGCTTCGGGTTTCAAGAAGTGCACCAAGTGTGGCGGTACCATCTCCGTCACCCACACCCATGAGTGGTGCCTTAAATGTTTAGGTCCTGACCACTCCATTTCGGAGTGTATGGCCTGTGCCATGATGTCCAAGAGGGGTTGACAAAACCGAGCTGCTAAGCTCAGCACCCTTTTTCCCTCCGATGCAGCTTCTGTGGCATCGACGGCTTCGTCTTCCTCCCATGGATCTCAGGTAACTAAACATAGCTTTGGCCGGTCCTCAAAGGGTAGATCTCCTTCCAAGCATCGAGATGCCTCTGGCATTGCCCTTGAGGGTTCTGTACCGGCAAAATTGCCCCGGCGGGAGGCTTCGGCTTCCAAAGCATTATCGGGGCTCCAGGATGTTCTCGAGAACTTCAGTCTGTACGGGTATCGTGCTCTACAAGAGCATCCGGACAGAAGGTACTTTGAATCCTCGGAGGAGTCTGAGGATTCTGACAGCTCCGTCGGTACCTGAGTACTTCTCCCCGAGGAGCCTTCCTCTCCGAAACGTAGGATGTCTCCTCCAAAAGATATCTTCTTTCAGGATTTTATCAGGGAGGTGGCTTGAGGTCTTTCCATTACTGTGGCTCCTGAAACAGAGCCCAGGGCAAAGGAGTTGGAGATTCTACAGTATCCCAAGGCTCCTAAGGAGGCAGCTACTTTTCCTATCCATGAGATCTTAAATGATCTCATGTTAAGAATGTGGGAAACACCTCTTACCACCTCTCCTCACTCTTGTAGACTAGATACCATGTATCGAGTACATCCTTGTCCTGGTTTCCAGAAGACTCAGCTTCCTCACCACTCTATTGTAGTGGAATCAGCTATGAGAAGGATCAGAAGTGCAAAGAGGCATGCCTCTAATCCTCCAGGACGTGAGTGTCAGACTTTGGATGCCTTTGGACGTCGTACTTTCCAGGCTTCCATGCTTTCTGGCAGGATCAGTTCCTATATTTTATATGTGGGAATGTTCCTTAAGGAAGTCACAGGTGATTTAGAGGTTTTGAGCCCTCTTCTTCCTGAAGATAAGAGGCGCAGGATTTTCTCACATTGGTTAAACATGCCCAGGATGTTTCTAAGTTTGTCAACCGTGCAGCTTTTGACTGTTTTGAGTGCATAAGCAGAACCTCTGCTATTGCCATAGGTGCACGTAGAATTGCCTGGCTCCAGGCATCCGATTTGGAGCTCTGGGTGCAGGACAAACTGGGCAATATCCCTTGTACAGGTGAGAATCTATTCGGCAAAAATTAGCAAGAAAAAGCCAATGAGTTGGATGCTGGCAACTCCACTTTGGATAGATTATCCAAAGCCACAGCTGATCCTGCAAGAAAGAAATCTTTCAAGAAACCATTCTTCTCCAAAAAGAAGAGGTTTTATCCCTCTTATTCTCAGCAGGGACGTTCTGCAGGTCAACCTGCCCAGAGGAGTCAGCAACCACCTAAACAAAGGAAAGCAAAGACTGCTAAGCCTCAATCGTCTCAGCAGTCTCAGCCTCCACAAGGCCTTTGACTTCCATCTAGAGAACGTAGCCTTCCTGGCCCTCAACGGACCAGAACCTTCCACCATTCCAGAAAGGCTGTGTCACTTTGCCCCCAGATGGGGGCAAATAACAGCAGAACATTGGACTCTCTCCATTACAAAAGAGGGGTACAAGCTTCACTTTCTCTGCATGCCCCCTCCCACAATGGTAAGACAATTCAATTCTCAGACCTCTCTCATCAACCTGTTAGATCAAGAGGTCACTATGCTTTTTGCCCAAGGGGCAATAGAAGAGGTACCCATTCCTCAACAGGGTACAGGGTTTTACTTCCCTTATTTCCTTATCCCAAAGAAAACGGGGGGACAAAGACCTATTTTAGACCTCAGAGAATTGAACAAATTCCTGTTCAAAGAGAAATTCAAGATTTCTCTAGGAACGCTCCTGCCATACTTTCAAAGTCAGGATTGGCTTTGTTCTCTAGATCTCAAGGATGCATACACTCATGTTCTCATCCATCCAACTCACAGAAAGTTCCTTCGGTTCCTTTTTCAAGGAAAGCACTACCAATACAGGGTGCTTCCTTTTGGCCTGGCCTCAGCACCAAGGGTGTTTACGAAATGCATGGCTGTTGTAGCAGCTTTTCTTTGCACTCTAGGAATATTTGTCTTCCCCTACTTAGACGACTGGCTCATTCGAGCCCCATCAGAGTCAGAGGCCAGGATTTCTCTATCTTGCACAATGCGTATCCTTCAGTATTTCGGTCTGGTCATAAACATTCCAAAATCCAGCCTAACTCCCACTCAGTATCTAGAGTTCATAGGAGCTTTGCTGGATACCAGGAAAGCAAGAGCCTATCTTCCCCAGACCCATTGCCTTCGCATGGTGCAGTTAGCTTCTCAAGCAATGCTAAAGCCTCACCTCACTGCTCGAGAAATGTTACAACTACTAGGCCACATGGCATCTACCGTGCATGTAGTTCCCTATGCTCGCCTCCATATGAGAGCAGCCCAGTGGACTTTATCCACTCAATGGACCCAGGCATCAAGGTGCCTGTCAGACAAAATAGCAAACACAAATGGCTTTATTTTGTTCCTCCAATGGTGGCCGTCCACTCAAAACCTGTTGGTGGGGTCCCCATTTCAACAACCTTTACCCCAGGCAACTCTCACAACAGATGTTTCACCAATGGGTTGATGAGCTCATCTACAAGACCTCTCCACCCAAGGCACCTGGTCTCCACAGGAGACTCATCTACATATCGATCTCTTGGAGCTCAGAGCAATCTTCCTCGCTCTTCGAGTGTTCCGCACCCTGCTCAGCTACAAGACAGTCCTCATTCATACGGACAATCAAGTAGCCATGTTCTACGTGAACAAGCAGGGAGGAACAGGCTCTCTGTCGCTTTGCAATGAAGCTTTGCGACTATGGGCCCTCGCCAGAGAGCATCAGATTCATCTCCTGGCAGTGTATCTTCCAGGTATCCAAAACTCTTGGGCAGACAGACTCAGTCGAGTTCTGCTTCCCTACGAATGGTCTCTACATGCAGACCAGGTGGCCAAGATTTTTCAAATTTGGGGAACTCCGGACATAGACCTCTGCAAGTCCGTTGAATGCCAAACTTCCCCGGTTCTGTTCCAGAATTCCGGCTCAGGGTTCTCAGGCCAAGGGATGCTTTCCTCCTTCATTGGGGTCAAGACTTCCTTTATGCCTTTCCACCCATTCCCCTAATTCCCAAAACCCTGTTCAAGCTTCAGAGAGACAGAGGCCGAATGATTCTCATAGCTCCACATTGGCCACAGCAAGTGTGGTACCCTCTGCTTCTACATCTCTCTCAAGCTCCCTCTCTGGAGTTAGGGTCTGCTCCAGATCTCCTGTCTCAGGAGGACGGAATGATATGGCATCCCAATCCCCAGTCTTTGCATCTCAGGGCTTGGTTGCTGAAGGCCTAGATCTTCATGATCTTAACCTTTCTCAACAAGTAAAAGATATCCTTTATGCTTCCAGAAAACCTTCCACAAGACACTCTTATGCTTTCAAGTGGAAAAGGTTTACCATATGATGCGCGCAGAAGGGTCTTAGCCCCCTTGCGATACCTCTGGAATCATTGCTGGAGTATCTCCTTCATTTATGCAATGCAGGACTTAAGACTAACTCAGTAAGAGTCCATCTGAGTGCTATTGCAGCTTCTTTCAAGCCTTTAAATGGACAACCTATTTCCTCCCATCCTCTTATAGCAAGATTTATGAGAGGCCTTCTTCTAACTAAGCCTCCCATTAAGCCACCACCAGTGGCATGGGACTTAAACCTGGTTCTTGGCCAGCTCATGAAGCCACCTTTCGAACCCTTAGCTACTACCTCGTTGAAATTCCTTTCTTGGAAAGTTATCTTTCTCATTGCCATCACATCAGCACGTCGCATCAGTGAGTTGCAGGCACTGGTGGCTGATCCTCCTTATACAAGGTTCCATCATGACAAGGTAGTCCTTAGGACTCATCCACACTTTATGCCAAAGGTGGTCTTGCCTTTTCATTTGAACCAAGCGGTCTACCTGCCTGTGTTTTTTCCAAAGCCTCATGCATCAAATGCAGAAAGGAATCTTCATACTTTGGACTGTAAAAGAGCTTTAACTTTTTACTTACAAAGAACACAGCCACATAGAAAGTCCTCTCAACTCTTTGTTGCTTTTGATCCTTCTCATCTGGTACTTCCAGTCTCCAAAAGAACACTGTCTAACTGGATTGCACAGTGTATTTCCTTTGCCTATCAGAGTAAGAATCTTCCTCTGGAGGGCCATGTCACAGCTCACAATGTGAGAGCCATTGCAGCTTCAATGGCTCATCTGCACTCTGTGTCTATCGACGATATCTGTCGAGCAGCCACTTGGGCCTCGGGTCATACCTTCACAGCCCATTACTGCTTGGACAAGGACTCCCGCTGGGATGCCTTGTTTGGTCAGGCTGTTCTCCAGCACCTGTTCCATACCTAATCAACTCCTTCCCACCATCCCTGGTAGGATGCCGGGGATCCATGGGGAGAAGTGGAGCCCTTTCACAGGGACTCACAACTTCTGGGGTTCTCTCCCTGGCATCTAAAGCTAGGGAGTCCCCATATGTGAAGACTACATTCCTGCTTGTTCCTGGAGATAGCATAGTTACTCACCTGTAACAGGTGATCTCCGGGAACAACAGGAATTTAGTCTTCACAACCCACCCACCTGCCCTAGGAGTTGTATCTCTCTATCTCTTTGTCTTTCCCTCTCTCTCTCTCTCTTTGTCTCAGCTTTAAACTCCGTTGGTACCGACGATACCCATATGTGAAGACTAAATTCCTGCTGTTCCCGGAGATCACCTGTTACAGGTGAGTAACTATGCTTTCTTGTTACTTGGGAAGGGAGAGAAGAAGGGGGAGGAAGATCAAAAGCTGTACAGAAGAGGTGTGTTTTTAATTGAGTTTTAAAGGATTTGAAAAAGGGGTCCGATCGGAGGGCGGGGGGGGGAGCGAGTTCCAGAGTCGCGGTCCAAGGAATTAAAAAGCGGAGGATCGTGTGGACTCTAAGTGGGCCTGAGACGGGGAAGGAAGGAACATACGGTTAGAGTGTATAGAGCGGAGAGAACGATGGGGAGTGTGAAGATGTATCTGGTCGGCAAGGTATAGCGGAATACCAGTGTGAATAGTTCTGTGCACGAAAATAAGAATTTTAAACTGTATATGATACGAAATAGGGAGCCAATGCTGGTGTAAAAGAAGAGGTAACATGATCAAAGCGGGATGCGTGGGTAAGGATGCGGACAGCAGTATTCTGAACACGTTGAATGCGAGAAAGTTGAGATTAAGGAAGACCAGCCAAGCAGACATTACAGTAATCAAGACTTGAGAGGACTAAAGAGAGATGTAGGGTAGCCATAGAAGAAGAAGAAGAAAGGAAAGGGCGGACAGCATGGAGTTGTTTTAGAGCAAAAAAGGAACGTTGGACAATGGATGAAATATGACCTTTAAAGGTGAGAGCAGAGTCGAGAGTGATACCTAAATATCTAAAGAGGAGACCAAAGGGATAGGTGAAGAAGAAAGTACAGGTGTAAGAAGGGGAGGGGGCAACCGAAGGTGAACCAGATCGCTGAGGTTTTTTTAAGGTTGATATGAAGAAAATTAGAGGAAATCCAAGAGGCAACGACAGAGAGGTAATTGTTAAAAGGGATGATGTCTGGAGCAGAAGTATCAGTATGGTACAAGAGAGAAAGATGATATCAGCGTAATAGTGAGCAGAAACACTGTGTTGTTGAACCAAGAGAGTGAGGGGTTCTATTAAGACGTTAAAAAGAATAGGGGAGAGGACAGAGCCTTGGGGAACCCCGCACGGAAAGGGAGTGGAGGGGGAGGAAGTAGCACCAGATAGAACAGAGAAAAAGCGACATGACAAGAAAGAACGGAACCATTGTAGAACCAGACCAGAGAGGCCGGCATCCTGAAGTCGAAGCAGAAGGGTGTGATGGTTGACAAGATCAAAGGCAGTGGAAAGATCCAGTGAGACAGCAAGAGAGATAGAGCCATGGTCGTGAGCAGCATGCAATTCATTGAGAAGTGAAAGAAGAACAGATTCAGTGCTGTGGCCGGGGCAAAAACCAGATTGTCGAGGGTGAAGGGTAAGAGAAGCCTCAAGATGTGCTGAGAGTTGGAGAAAGACCAATTTCTCAAAGAGCTTAGAAAGGAAAGGGAGATTAGATATGGGACGCCAATTTGAGGGGGAAGAGGGATCCAGGGAACTATTCTTTAGGATAGGACGAACCAGGGCGTGTTTTCAAAGAGAGGGAAAGATACCAGATCTTAGACTAGAATTGAAAATAGAAAGAATGAAAGAGGAAAAAGCAAGGGATGGTCCCAAAAGCCAGCGGGAAAGAATGGGGTCAGAAGAGCAGGTGGTTTTCCGCGAAGAAGCGAAAACTTTAGAGAGCATTGGAGCAGTGATTGGGTCAAAAGTGGACCAGCGGTGGGAAAGGGAAAGTGGGGCAGAGGGTAAGGAAGGGGAGGAAAGGGATGGTAGGGTCGGGGAAGGGAGGATTGGGGAGAGAGGGGGGGGACAAGAAGGAAAGGAAAGGCGAAGAGAAAGGACTTTAGAGGAGAAGTATTATGCCAGCATAGCAGGATCCGGGGAGGGAGGGGAAGGAGAAGAAGTGGAGGAGGAATGCGGGGCTGAGGGGGAGTGAAGAACAGAATAAAGCGTACGAGAAGAATTAGCAGATGAAGAAATGAGCTTTGTGTAGTAATCCTGTTTAGCGGAGTGAAGAAGAGAACGATAGAGTTGATGACAATAACGAAAATGAGATACGTTAGAGGAACAGGGGTGTTTACGCCAAAAGCGTTCAGCCCGACAGATATCTACGATGGAGATGGAGATAGAGACTGGGGTGATACCAGGGATGACAAGTGGGAATAGGAGAGGCGCAAAGAGGGTCAAGTGCAGAGGAGAGAGAGTCATGTTCCAGGCGTGCACCTGGGAGTCAACTGGGAGGGAGTGAAAGTCAGGGGAGAAGAGGGTATCCGAAGATGGGAACTGAAGAAGGGTATTGCCATTAATACGACGAGACTGGGGAGAGAAGACAGAACCAGAATTGGGAGTAGAAGAAAGAGGTGGGGAGGGTGACAAGATGGACAAGGAGAAAACGCTGCAGGAGTTATCAGACCAAGGGAGGGGTAAGGCTGAAAGGGAGGAAGGCACAATGGGGGAAGGATTATGGAAATAAGAAGGTCTAGAGAATGTCCAGCAGAGTGAGTGGGGAAGGAGACTAATTGACTAAGGGAGAGGTCAGACAGATGCGTTAGGAAAGCGAAATCGCGGGGAGTGGAGGGGTAGTCAACATGAATGTTAAAATCTCCTAAAATTAGGAGGTGAGGATAGAGAAGAGAAATTTCAGTGATAGTGGATAGTAAGGAATCCCAGGATTGGATGATCAAGGAGGGGGAGGGGCATAAATAAGCAGAAAGTAAAGAGAAGGGGGGGAGAAGAAGAGGGGAACGGGTCTAAGCAAAAAAAGTAGTGACTCAAGATAGTGCAGGACTGGGGATGAGAGCTCCTGAAGAGAGAGGGAGGAATGATAGAGGGCTGCAACACCTCCGCCGCTCCTGCCCCGACGGGTGGTGGACAAAGCGGCAAAGCCCGGGGGCCAGCAGCAGGTAAGGAGAGGCTCCTCACCATCCCTCAGCCATGTCTCTGTCAGGAAGAAGATATCAAGAGAGTGTTGAGAAATGAAATCATGAACCAGTAAAGTTTTGGAACGGATAGATCGGCAATTTAATAGAGAAAGCTGCAGTAACAAAAGAGAGGGAGAAAGAGAAGAGGCAGAGGAATGGGTGGAACAATAGGTTAGGTTAGAAAGATTTTGCGCCTGGTATCCTGAAAGAGAGGGTGAGAGGGAAGAAGAAATGGGACAACAGCCTCAATGAACTGGAATAGAAGCCATGGAGGTGGACAGTGAGGGGGTATGTGAAAGAGTAAAGAGGACCAAAAGAGGGAGCAACAGGGGTATAAGCCAAGGGTGGGGCTTACCTTTACCCGTGCACTGGGAGAACAAAGTGCCGGGGATACCAGATGTGAACCGGAAGAGCGATAATGTGAACAGGAGGGGGAATACTTGAACCTGTGGGGATCGCATGGGCTCTAAGGACTCGCCCCAAGGAGCTCGTCCAAGGAGCAGGATCTGCTCCTTTGGCGCGCTCCTCAGTGGCGCAGAGGACCGCATCAGAGATATTTAAATAGGTAATGATGCCCTCGGGGAAGGAACACGCAAAGCGCGACCACGTCACTTCCGGTTCTTCCGGGTGTAGGACTGGCAGCCAATAGGAGTGAGGCCAAGGATGTACCCGGAGAGGCGAGAGAGAGACAGAGGAAGATCAATGAGGCACAAAGGGCTACAGTTTACAACGGCAAATTCAGCAGGCAGCAGCAGTTCAGCAGACAAGAGGAGACAGCATCTTCCTGCCTTCTATCCCATGTTCTCCAGGAACAAGCAGGAAGTCGGTCCTCACTTATAGGGTGACGTCGGCACCGACGGAGCCTGCGCGGAGCAATTCCCCAGCTTTTAAAGAAAGCCTTTGGGATTGCTACCACTTTCTGCCCAAGGGTGCCATCTTGCCCAGTCTCCCTTTTTCCGTGGAGCCCTTCGGACGCACGTTCTCCTCCCTCAGGAAAAGATTTTGTTTCCTCACCTTAACAGGCTCTCATTTCTTTTTTTCCGGTTGCACCGGTCCTCTACCCATCCTCCCCTTGCTCTCTTTTGGAGCTTATGGGGATACCTTTTCTAAATATTTTCTTTCCGGGCTTCGTGCCCTTTTTTCCTCCCAACCGCTGGCCACATGGGTCTTTGACCTCGCAGGAGCTGTTTTTGCCCCCATGGCCACCGGGTTTAAAAAATGTGATAAATTCTCTAGGAACATGTCGCTTACGGACACTCATGACTATTGTCTGTGGTATCTGGGAGCCGATCATGACCCAGAGCTCTGTTCGCTCTGTAAGCAAATGTCCTCTAAGGCCCTGCTCAGCCGTAAGCAGAAGTCTGAAGACATTTTTCGAAAGGCTGCCTCAGCGTCTCCGGTGGCACTCTCTGTCGTCTCCACTCCGGTGGGTTTTCCCCCTGCGGCATCGCGTTCCAGGTGGCATTCTGACCAGGGGTCCCCCAAGGTGGAACGGCACAAAAAGAAGGAGGCTTTGAAGTCGCTGTCTGGGGCCACCGGCAAGCACAAGCACTCCCGCACCCGGTCGCTTAGCCCCCTTCAGCGTTCCCGAGAGTCAGACAAGGAGCGGCCCCGCAAGGTGTACCTCGCATAGAAAGGGAGGCCTCCGGCGAAGGCGCCCAGTCTCCTGAGTGCCGTCCCGGTGAGGACCCCCTCTCCTCCTCAACGCCCGATCCGGTGACCCTGGTATTAGCGTCCCAGAGCCCCACACCTGTGTGGGAATCCCGTATGCTGGTGCTGGAATGCAGCGTTTCTGCGTTCATCGCTTCCCAGCAGGCGCTCATTGCCAGCTTCACTGACTTGTGTCCGGAAACCGTGGGGCCCTCGTGTGGGGCACCCAAATCTGTCCAGGAAACCCCCGAGAGCCACTGGCCTTGTGAGGGTCCTCGACATCAGTCTTGCTCGCTCTCCCATTCTTCGGGGGCGAGATCATCCAGGGCCTCTGGCTCTAGGCCGCCGGCCATCAGACAGGGCAAACCGCCCGGTTTGGATCCCTCGACCGACTTCTCGGACTGGGAATCCGATGGGGACACATCCCCGGAGACCCGCATCCACTAGGATCTTCCGTGAGACCCCTCGCCGCCTGGTCTCCAGCGGCATTCAACGCCCAAGGACGACACCTTTTTGGTGTTTGTTCGTGACATGGCTCGGGCCCTCAACCTGGTCACCCAGGCCGAGGAAGACCCTCATGCTGAAGAACTCAGATATTCTTCAGTGCGAGGCCCCGCCCAGGGAATCCCTCACCGTGCTGGTGCCGCTGATCCTCTCCTGGCTATTCTCTGCATGTGGGAGACCCTGGCCTCAGTTCCCATTGTGAGCAAACGCCTTGACACAATGTACAAGATGCAGCGAGGGCCAGGCTTCTGGAAGACCCAACTTCCACACACCTCAATGGTGGTGGAATCAGCCATGAGGAAGCAGAAAAGCCCAGTCCCACTCATCGGTCCCGCCGGGCTGAGAATCGAGAGCCCTTGATGCCCTGGGCCACAAGGCCTATCAAGGTTCCATGCTCTCTTGTCGCATCCAGGCATACCAATTATATATTGGTATGTTCCTCTACGATTTGGCAAAAGAATTTGGAGGTTTCTCCGCGGGCCTTGAGGGCGAGCCCCTCGATTGGTTCCGCACCCTGTTGGAATCTGTGGCTGATTGCTCCAAGTATATCTCCCGAGCCTCCTACAATGGCTTCGAAACATCGGCTCGAGTGGCGGCCGCGGACATTGTAGCTCGCTGCCAGGCTTGGCTTCAATCTTCCGATTTGGAGCAGTGGGTGCAGGAGAAGCTCCTGGACGTGCCCTGCCTCGGCGAACAACTTTTTGGTAAACCGATGGAGGAGAAGGCTGCGGAGATTGAGACGGAGTATGTTACTAGGACCCGTCTCTCCCACAAGACTTCTACGCTGCCTCGGAAGAAGCAGCCTGCCAAGAAGGCCTCCAGTACCGTGGCTACCCGCCGTATCTGGCTACTCCCATGCCGACCACTCCTGTGAGGGGAAGCCTGGCCAAAATCATCGTAAACCAAAGGGCCCGAAGGCCCAGATGCTGGCTCTCCCACAACCCCCTTGCCCTCCAGCGATACAGCAGCCAGTGGGGGGGACGCCTGTCCTCTTTCGCCCCATCGTGGGCACATCACCTCGGACACATGGGTCATCCAGGAGGGCTATCGCCTCCGCTTCGACAGGTTTCCACCCCCTTTCTCCCCAGCGGAGCCACCTCAACTCCCTGCACACCAGCTTTTGCTGCAGCGGGAATTACACTCCTTTCTTGCCCAGTGGGCAGTCGAGAAGGTCCCTCCCCACCTTCATGGTCGGGGCTTTTATTCCCGGTACTTCCTCGTGCCGAAAAAGACAGGGGGTCTGCAGCCCATCCTCGACCTCCGCGGGCTAAACAAGTTCCTGGTGCAGGAGAAATTCAAGATGTTATCTCTTGGCGTGCTGCTGCCCTTCCTCCGGCAGGTCAACTGGCTATGCTCCTTGGATCTGAAGGACGCTTATACTCATATCTTAATCCACCCACAACACAGGCAGTACCTGTGTTACAGGGTGCAGGGAGAGCACTTCCAGTACAGGGTGCTCCCCTTCGGCCTTGCAGCTGTCCCTCGGGTCTTCATGAAGTGCCTTGTTGTGGCCGCCGCTCACCTTCAGCGCTGGGGCGTGCTGGAGTTTCCCTAACTTGACGACTGGCTCGTTAAGGCTCCTCCATCGAGGAGGCCCGGCGAGTGATGTCACACACTGTCCTCCTCTTGGAGAGCTTGGGGTTCTTGGTCAACTACCCAAAATCTCACCTCGAGCCGGCACAAGCTCTTGAGTTCATTGGGGCGTGCCTCGATACTCTGCAGGCCATGGCCTTCTTGCCGGTGGATCGCTCCACCTGCCTCCGAGCTCTGGTGGCTCACATCCAAAGCGCCCACCAGGTTACCGCTCGGTCCATGATACATCTCTTGGGCTACATGGCCTCGACCGTGCATGTAGTTCCTCACTCCCGCCTGCACATGCGGACGGCCCAGTAGTGTCTCAGCTCCCAATGGAGTCAATCCCTCGGACACCTCAGGGACCCTGTCAGGATTCTTCCTGACCTTCATTTGTCCCTGAACTGGTGGCAAAAGCCCCGCAACCCCCTGCAGGGATCATCCTTCCAAGCCCCACAGCACGATGTGGTACTGACCACGGATGCTTCCCTGTTAGGGTGGGGAGCCCATTGTGAGCCTCTCTGCACGCAAGGGCAGTGGTCATCTGTGGAGGCTCAGCAGCAGATGATAAACCTGCTTGAGCTCCGGGCCATCCGGTGGGCCCTGAGGGCCTTTGAGAATGTTCTCAGCGGGTTCTGGTGCAGACCGACAACCAGGTAACGATGTTCTACATCAACAAAGAGGGGGCACGGGTTCGCGCTCCCTCTGCAGGGAAGCAGTCCTCATCTGCTTTTTTGCTGCCCAATGGAGGATGTCCCTCAAGGTGACGTACCTCCCAGGTCAGGAGAATGGCCTGGCGGACAGGCTCAGCAGAATCCTTCGCCCCCACGAGTGGCGCCTGGATCCCAGAGTGGCAGGCTGGCTCTTTCTACGCTGTGGCACTCCAGAGATAGACCTCTTCGCCAGCCCCCAGAACACACAACTCTCTTGCTTATGCGGCCCGGTGCCGCACCCGGGTAGTGACGGCCCCAATGCATTTCTCCTTGACTGGTCCTATATACATTCCCTCCTATCTCCAGGAACAAGCAGGAATGAGTCTTCACATATGGGTACGTCGGTACCGACGGAGTCTGCACGGGAACGCTTCCCAGCGTCCAATCAGAAAGCTTTTGGAAGCATCCCACCACACCTGCGTGCTGCCTTCCCGCCTTTCCCAACTGCCTCTCCTCAGTTTTCGTTTTTCCGCGGAGCCGGCAGGACGTCCTGTCACCGCAGAAAATTCTTCTTTTAATTCTTTAGTTTTCTTGTGGTCGCTGCTGTCTTCCCCGACACCACCGGTACCGCCGGTGTTTCTTTTTTCTTTTCTGTAAATATTCTTCTTTTTAAGGAATATTTTTTCTCTTTATTGTCTTACGGTTTCTCAGGCCTTTCAGGCCTCTCCATGTTCTTCATGGAACCGCCAGCCACTTTCTCCAAGAAATGTTCAAACTGTGGCGGTACAACTTTATTTTTAGACTCCCAGAATTGGTGTCTAACCTGTTTGGGTCCTGACCTTTTTCCTCCGGAGCCCTCGGGCAACGGTATTCTGAGAAGACGTTTTCATCATCGAGTTTCTCTCGACATACGGTTCCCTTCCAACCTCAGGGCACCGACCATTTCTTCTTCTACACAGGATCAGGTAACCCACAAACAGTCTGTTCAGACTAGCCAACCCTCGAGTGGTAGGTCTCATGCACAGCATGTAGACGGCTCCGGCCTTGCCCTCGAGGGCCCATTGGCTTCAAAACCCCGGCGGGAGTCTTTGGCCTCCAAAGCCTATGTGGGGTTTCAGGTTGTTCCTGAGGTTCACCCCTCACAGAACATACCTGAGCCATGCCCGGTGGTGGCATCCGCTTCGAGCGGTACCGATACCCCGGCATCGGCACTTGTGTTGGACGAAACACTCCTCACCAGGGATCGTCGTCTGGCATCCTCGGTACCTACGGGACCGGTGGATACGTTCCAGACTGGCTTTCCAGTATCGGTACCAGCACCGATACTACCACTGACGTCGGTACCCTCCAGACGTGCATCGATAGCCTCGCTTCCTTCGATGCCGAGTCTGGAATCGATCTCTAGTCTGGAAGATTGGGTACCGACACGTCTTGGTACCGACACCTATCGGTACCGGACGCTCGGTACCGAGGGTGACTGCTGAAGGCTTTCAGTTACCTCGGTACCGATTGGGCTGTCACCGATTGCTGCTCCGATGTCGGTGTCTGGTTCAGTTCCGACAGCGGTACCGGTATCCACAGTAGCATCGTGGCCAGCTCCTTCCATGCTTCTTTCAACAGGATCCGCTCCCTTCTATACCAAGTTTGGAGTCGATACCTGGCATGGACGATGTGGTACTGACTGTCTCTGGTCCTGACCTCCAGTACCAGCGTCCATCTGTTAAGGATCCCATACTGCACCGTACAGGATCTTATATTCCTATATACTCAGATAGATCCTTCGGTGCCCAGGCTAGTTCTTCAGATCTAACTTGTCCAAGGGAAGTTCTCTTTGGAGATCCTTCTTTTCAGAGTTTCCTCCTGGATATGTCAAGATCACTTGCCATTCCTATCCCTGGACATGATCCTACACAATTCTCTGTTTCTACCGAAGCAAAGAAGAACATAATGCTTCCTTTGTATCATTCCTTGCAGGATCATCTTCTAGGAATGTGGGAAGCACCTTTAAGGGTACCCCCACCTTCCAGAGCAACTGATCTCCTATATCAGGTGCCCCCTTCTCCAGGGTTTCAAAAGACTCAGCTTCCTCATCATTCCATTGTAGTGGAATCAGCAATGAGGCGGGTGAAGAGTAAGAAAAACCACTCTTCTTATCCGCCAGGTCGTGAGTCTAAGACACTAGATGCCTTTGAACGTCAAACCTTCCAGACATCCATGCTTTCAGCAAGAATTCTCTCATATATTTTTTATATGAGTCTATCTCTTGAGGACGTCACAAAGAAATTCCATCTTTTGACTCCTTTTCTTTCAGAGCCCAAGAGTGCAGACTATTCCTCACTGCTTAGTTATATTCAAAATATCTCTTGGTTTCTTACTCGTGCTTCCCTAGACTCATTTGAGTCTGTTAGCAGGACTTCTGCTATAGCTATAGGGGCACGATGTAGAGCCTGGCTCCAAGCTTCAGACTTAGACAAATGGGCACAACAAAGACTGGGTAATACTCCTTGCACTGGAGAAAATCTCTTCAATATGGAGTCTTTACGTCAGGTTACTCATTGGTCCACTGACTTACCTGTTTCTAAGGGCTGTTCTACGCCTTCTTCTTTCCCAGTAGGTAGGAAATGTCCTATCAAACTTTCTTCCCCTAGGGGGAGAAGGTTTTATTCATCTTCTGCCCATCATACAGATGTTCCCAAACAGGGGAAACATCGCCCTGTTCTGAAGAATCCAAACTCTCACTAGGCTCAGCAAACCCAGCAACCGCAGGGTTTCTGATTAATCATCATCATATTTTGGTGCCTCTTGGGGTTTAGAACTTGCAGTTGGCTTCTTCTCAGTAGAAGCTTTCCACTGCTTTCATTCTAAACTCTAGGCATGGATCTCTTTTCACAAGACATCCATTTTTTCTCTGTATACGAGCTCTTAGGATATTCATGCCTATAGGTCACAGGTTTCTCCTCTTCTTCCTGCTAGGGAAAGAGGTTTAACAACTATCCAATGATAGTTTTTCTGTACCAGCATGAATTTTTCCTTTCTACAGACTTACCACATTGTAAGTCTCCATTCAGCTCCATCTTCTCTACCCTCTTACCAAGCTTTTCCTCTGTAAGAGTGGTACTATTACACTGGAGGGCTTCTTCTTCAGCCCCTCTAGTTTTTGTCACCATTCCAGTGTGGAGTTAACTCCCTTCTTCATTTTTTGCTTTGGGGCAGCTTATCAGACAGGTCCAGAGTTTTCTTACTCCTGTTCTTTCTGTTTTTAAACAGAAAGATTCTTTCTGCTGTCTTACCAGCAGCTGCCCATGCAGGAGCCCTAGTGATTGGACCACTGGTTCTTCTCCACAAGCATCCAGAGTTGTCCTCCACTACACTCTTTCTGGCCTTAGTAGTGACTCCAAGACAGTGGATTCATCTTTCTTGGGAAATCTTATCACTACAGGCTTCTCGGATTGTCTTCTATTCTTGCCATCTCCAATTCCCTTGGGTTTGGCAGCATAGTTGACGTAGGTACTGGCTTTTCCAGCAGCCAGTTCTATCTCCTAATTCTCCTGCATTATGCTTTCTGCAATTCTACAGAGAAGCTTTCCACCATGGGCCCTTGCTAGAGCGTATTAGGTTTTTTCTCAAACAGCTGTCCTAGATGGTTGGAAAAGGCTCCCTCAGTCATGCCCCTCATGACTGGAAGGGTTCTTCCTACCCTACTATCTCCTTTTTAAAAAAAAACAAAGGATGAGGGCTTTTCTCTTACGTGAAAGCTTAAAGAGTTGTTCAATTCCCTGGTTTGGTCCTCAGGATTCCCACCGGGAATATGCTCTGTTTTTCCTTGCAGCTCGTCCTCATGGTATCCTAATCCGTCATGGACAGCGCATATTTAGCTAAAGAACGCATGATACCCTTTTTGCCCCTCAAGTAGGTCAACATGGTATCTCATTCCTATGCGTCTTCTGTCCATTTACCATGCTAGAGTTCTGGAGGACTCGGGACTTGCTGCCTGCAGACTGATATTATCCTCTGCTTTTCATGTAACCATCCTGGTTATTTCACTGGCTAGCATTCTTGCAGCAATCTAGTCTGTTCCTTGTCAGGGAGAATTTTCCCCTGACTCCTTCCATCATAACCAGGGGGAATAGATTCTCTATATATCTTCTCAAGTAGGTTCCACCTTCTTGTTATTAGATGAATCTTTCCTCTTCACATCTCCTATGTGAATATACTTTCTATAGGCATATCTCTGTCTGCTTAATTGCAGACATCTATATATAGGCCTATATATTCATATCTATATCTATATATCTGTATACATCTCTATAGATATATATGTCTGTCATTTGTGTGTGTATATGTTATGCCCTTCTATATCTCACTATAGATATATATTCTTATGTGTCTATCTATATATCTATATGTGTCTATCTATATATCTATCTATCTATATATATATATATATATATATATATGTATGTATATATGTGTGTATCTGTCGAGATATTTATTATAGGTAGATATGTATCTACATGCTTATCTATCTGACTGTCTATGCTCATATAGCTATATATATCTCTATATGATTCTGACAGTTGGGCTCTACCCATACCCATGCTGTTCCAGCATGTTTGGGGTGCTACACACACAACCCCTCCCGTGGTGTTAACAACTTTTCTACCATAACCTTAAAGGTTAGGTACCCCTGAAGCTCTCCCTGTTCCAGTATCTTTCCTAGCTACCACCAGTTAGGAAAGACATGGCGGATCTTCAGTAAATCTGAGGCTCTAACGCCTCAGACACCTGTCCTTTCTTTTTGGGATACAAGGTTTTTTCCATACCCCTTCTTCCCTCAAGGACTAGGCCGGTTTGTCCAAATCGGTCAGCCTTTCCTCTTTTTGCTCCTAAGAGTGAGCCACTCTGCAGCCAAAAGAGTTTCGGCTTTTTCCATAAAGCCTTCTGCTGAAGGCCTACCGTTTTTGTACTACCTCAGTTGATCCCTGGGGTTACCTCTCATCTTTCAGGATTCTGACCTCCACGGTTTGTCCTACAGGTTTATTACCTCCACGTTTCAGTGAGGTCCTCCTTGAGGTTCCTCTACTGGATTCCCCAGTAGATCCCATGAACCTCTATACTTTCCTGCAATCCTGTTAGGGGAGGTCCATATTGCAATATTTCATTTCAATATATTTGATGATAATTATCATCCACACAAGGACTCCTTGCCTGCAGTCCTATGCTAGGTTAGCTGTCTTACAGCACCTTTCTATTTCAATTCCTACCCTCCATCCTCAGGATGCCTGGCAATATGAGATGTAGCATGTTCCAATCTATAACATGCTGGGACTCCAGGCATCTTAGCTTGGGAGTCCCCATATGTGAAGACTCATTCCTGCTTGTTCCTGGAGATAGCACAGTTACTTACCTGTAACAGGTGATCTCTGGGAACAGCAGGAATAAGTCTTAACAACCCACCCACCTCCCCAGGAGTTGTATCTCTCTATCTTTCCTTTCCTCTCTCTCTCTCTTTGTCTCAGCTTTAAAACTTAACTGAGGAGAGGCAGTTGGGAAAGGCGGGAAGGCAGCACGCAGGCATGGTAGGATGCTTCCAAAAGCTTTCTGATTGGACGCTGGGAAGCGTTCCCGCGCAGACTCCGTCGGTACCGACGTACCCATATGTGAAGACTTATTCCTGCTGTTCCCAGAGATCACCTGTTACAGGTAAGTAACTGTGCTTTCCCCCTCATTGCCAGGACTCTGTTCAAGGCTCAATGGGACGGGGCATCACAGATTCTCGTGGCCACGGCAGCCTTTATTTATTTATTTACATTCTCTTATATACCGCGCTATTCTGCATCAGTGTGGTTTACATTGAACAAACTGAAATTACATTGAACAGGACATTATAACTTGGAGATAACTATTTTACAGGGAACATGGGCTATGGAGGGTTAAGTGGTTTGCCCAAGACCACAAGGAGCACCTGTGGGACTAGAAACCCCAGTCCTTCCGGCCCAAGGTTGCTGTCCTTTAGTGGGATTTGAACCTCCGGCCTGAAGTACCTTGCCCCCAACCACTAGGCCACTCCTCCACTCCATTCCTGCTCCGGCTGTTATCGGAGCCTCTGATTCCCCTGGATTCTGCCAGGGACTTGCTGACGCAGGAGGATCATCGGATACTGCTCCCGAATCTGCACTCCCTATCTCTCGTGGCCTGGCGGCTGAACGGGTCTCTCTGGCCCTTCCGGAGGAGGTTGAGGAAATCCTCCTTGCTCAAGGAAGGACTCCACTAGGCGGGCTTATGCCATTAAGTGGAAACGCTTTTCCGTCTGGTGCTCAGAGCTCCAGATCGACCCCTTCTCATGCCTGATTCGGTGGGTTCTCCAGTACCACCTTCACCTTTCAAGGGAAGGGCTGGTCGAACTCTGTTAGGGTTCATTTCAGCGCCATATTGGCTAATCATCTCCCTATCGAGGGAAAGCCTCTCTCGGGGCAACCACTAGTCTCCCACTTTATGCAGGGCCTTCTGTTATCCAAGCTACCCATCCATCCCCCTCCGGCAGAATGGGACTTAAACGTGATGCTCACACAGCTCACTCGTCCACCCTTCAAGCCGATGGCGACATGTTCGCTCTGGCATTTGTCCTGGAAGGTGACCTTCCTTGTGGCGCAGACCTCGGCTCGCCGAGTCAGTGAGCTTCAGGCGCTCATGGCTGGCGCCCCTTACACCAGGTTTTATCGGATCAGGGTGGTCCTCCGGACACATCCTAGGTTCTTACCCAAGGTTGTGTCGGCCTTTCATCTCAACCAAGAGATAGTGCTCCCAACCTTCTTCCTGAAGCCCCAAGCCGATCAGGCATCAACGGCTCTCCACACCCGCGAATGCAAGCGGGCCTCACCACCTACTTGCAGCATACTCAGACTCATCTTAAGTCTGACCGGCTCTTTGTGACCTACGATCCCAATAGGCAGGGGCAAGCTGTCACCAAGCGCACCCTCTCGGTTTGGGTGGCAGACTGCATCGCGTTCGCCCATGCGAAGGCGGGCGTCCCTCTGGATCATCAAGTCACTGCACATGTGGTCCGAGCCAAAGCGGACTTGGTGGCCTTGCTATGCTCCGTGCCCATGATGGACATCTGCCAGGCGGCAACCTGGTCATCTGCGAATACCTTCGCTGCCCACTACTGCCTGGAGAGGGAGTCCCGCCGGGACAGCGCCTTCGGCCAGGCTGTATTCTGTAATCTGTTTGGAGTATAAGCAACGCCTGCCTTCCGACCCTTCTTCACGGCTACTGAGGGCTTTGTCCCGAGAGCTCGGGCTCCTTTGAGCTTCGGCTTCTGCTTACAGCCTCGCGTAGGTGTATTTTTCTTTTGGTTACAGGTTCGGTAGCCTGTAGCTAGGGAGTCCCATAAGTGAGGACTGCTTGGTCCTGAAGAAAGCTTAGTTACTCACCTGTAACAGGTGTTCTCCAGGGACAGCAGGAATCAGTCCTCACTACCCTCCCACCTCCCCTGATGAGTTGCTGAATTTTTGTCCTTCCCTTCTGCTGGTAGGGCTCGAGCTAAGGGACCTGACTGAGCAAGATAGCACCCTTGGGCAGGAAGAGGACCACGCATGCGTGATTGCAATCCCAAAGGCTTTCTTTGAAAGCTGCGGAATTGCTCCGCGCGGGCTCAGTCGGTGCAGACGTCACCCCATAAGTGAGAACTGATTCCTGCTGTTCCTGGAGAACACATGTTATAGGTGAGTAACTACGCTTTGTCTTCACAGCTCCATGCTTTTCTGGCTTCTTGATCTGAGCCCATCCCTTCTTGGAACATGACTTTTATCCTACATGGGGATCACCCCTGGCTTGGGGACATTACTTCCCCTCTTTGGCTTGCATTGTCAGAAATGCCATGTCATGCCTCCGGTAGGATATCTACACAGCTGACCACTTGATTCTTGGTGGTACCTATACAGCCCATCCCATGGAATGATATAGTCCATCCCATGGAATGATACAGTCCATGCCTCCCTCCAGTGGTGGTCAGTCCTTACTGAACGGATGAGGCATAAGCCTTCACAGAACCTCCTAGTCAGGCAGCTAAGATAGAAAGCAGAGGGTAGGGCTAAATGGCCAATTTTTCTAATGGAGAAAGGTAAATAGTGGAGTACCCAAGGGATCTGTGCTGGGTCTGCTGCTTTTTAATATATTCATAAATGACCTGGAAATGGGAATAATGAGTGAGGTTATCAAATTTGCAGATGACGCAAAAGAATTTAAAGTTGTTAAAATCCATGAGGATTGTGGAAAATTGCAAGAGGATCTTGATAAATTGGAAGACTGGGCATCCAAATGGCAGATGAAATTTTATGTGGACAAGTGCAAAGTTATGCACCTAGGTAGGGGCGGCTCAAGGCAATCTGCTGCCTGAGGTAAAGGATGAGATGGCACCCCCCCTCTCCCCAGAGGTGGGCAGGGCTTTTTCAGAGCTCCAATCAGGGACGGAACCAAACCAAAATGCCGATTTGGGAGGAAATCCAAGATGCACACCAAGGAACTAAAAGAGAGCGAGAACCAACAGCACAGTTTATAAAACCAGATTATACCTCATTTTTATTTTGTTATAAACTGCATTATGGTTCTTGCTTTTTCTTTTTCAACTTATATTTGCATCCACAGTGGGTGCAGAGCAGAACCCCAGGACATTCATCCACAGAACTCAATATCTTAAAAAAAATCGGATTCTGATCATCTTACTAACAAACATTCTCCACTAATACAAAACCCTACAACAAAGAGCACATCTACTATACCATACCATACCATACCACCAAGGATGACACGCAACAAAGCACCCATCATCTTGACCCACAAAAATATGCAGACTACATGAAGTCAAAAAACACCAACCAAATATGCTCTACTACACCACAAACAAATGATCACACGATAAAAAAGCAACATCAAACATGGGAGAGCTTCAACATACCAACAAAGCAGCAAGTAGAAGACATTATATCTGGACTAAACACAACAACTTTACCGTCAGACCCATGCCCAGTGATATGGTTCAAAGCTACAAAAAGCCAATTCTCTCATCACATTCAAAAAATCGTCAAAGATTCACTCCAACAAGGATACATGCCGCAACCCCTAAAGCATGCAATGATACGACCAATACTTAAAAGTAGCAATCTGAGCCCTTCTGAACCAAAATCATACCGACCCATCTCCAGCCTGCCATTCCTTGCTAAAATCGTGGAAAAGGCAGTGCAAAAGCAGCTTCAGGACCATATTGATATAAATGTCCCACTGGACATACATCAGCATGGATTTAAGCCCCAACACAGTGTGGAAACACTACTCAGCTCCCTCCTTGACAATCTCCTAAGAGGCATAGACAACATAAAAAACGGTTTCCTGTTAGTGTTCATGGACATCTCGGCGGCCTTCAACACAGTGTCCCACACCAAGCTATTGCAACGCTTACAACAGATAGGACTATGCAAGAACACCCTGAAGTGGTTTACATCATACCTGGAAGGGCGAACACAAGAAGTCAAATGCGACCAAAGGAAATCGCTACAATTCCCCGTCATGCAGGGAAATACCTCAAGGCTCAGCCCTATCATCAATGCTCTTTAACATCTACATAGAATCCATATGCAACATCATCAAGCACCACAAACCTCACTATCACATTTATGCTGACGACATGGTGTACGCTCCAATCAACATACTAGCACTAAACACCACAACAATAACCAAATGCCTCGAAAACATGAAATGACTGGCTCATAGCCAACAACTTAACGCTCAACTACGATAAAACTGAGGCAATGTTCGTCACCAGGAACCCCACCTTCATACCTCCACAGACTATCAGCATCCTACCAAACACATAGTAGTCAAAGAAGAAGTTAAATATCTGGGCATCACACTAGACAAAGCTCTGAACCTGAAATCCCACATCACCAAAACTGCAAACAAGGCCTATCAACGATTGAAAACAATCAGAAAAATCAAACCAATGCTCCGTCAGGACCACTTCCGCGCAGTGTGCCAAACACTCATTACACCACTGCTTGATTATGGTAACTCACTATATCAAGGCCTACCTCAGCAAACACTCCACCCACTACAGATGGTACAAAACACCACAGCACACATCATTACAGACACACCAAGGACCGAGCACATCACTCCCGTCCTACAGCAACTGCACTGGCTCCCAGTGGCGGCAAGAGCTAAATACAAAACAGTCATGATCATCTTCAAAGTTATTCACCATTTCTCAGCAGACATACTCCAAAATGTTATAACAAGGGATATCAGCAACAGACCAAGAAGAACCAATAATGATAACATGATCGGCACACCTGCAGGCTATCACAAAACCAAACAAACATCTTCAAAAAGAGCACCATCACTACTGGCATCCACACTATGGAACTCCCTCCAAAATGAGCCTGAAGGCATTAGATGACCTCACAGACTTTCGCAAAGACCTCAAAACATTTTTATTTATAGAAACATGAGCATCCAGGCAACATCCCATACCCATACTGAAATACTACTTCCGCCGCCAACTAAGAGCACACCCATCCTATCCATACACACAAGTTTATCATGCCGCGTTATTAAATACCCTCATGTTAAATGTTACCTTCAATTGTACTGTCTAAATGCTGATAAGTAGCTGTACTGTCTAAATGTTTACACGTACCCTAATGTTAAATATAACCCTCCAATTGTGATGTGACGTGACCACCTTGATTGAAGGATAAGGTGCCATACAAATCTGTCTAAATACCATACCATATCAGCACCAACTTCCAAAACTCACATAAGGAGCCCATGTAAACAAAGGTCACTGTAAATACTTCAGTGGGCCCTGGAACATCCATACACCTATTTGAAAAGCTGAACAAGTCAAATTAATACAGTACAGTGTAGATCTTTATGTACAAACTCCATGTTAGCAGATCACCTGGCCTCAGTCACACACTCGGAACACAGACCCTCACCAAGCACAGAATAAGTAACCACAATCTAAAGTAAAAATAAAAATATGTAGACAAAATTTAAACTGAAACCCCAAGAAGCCAGACTCCGCATGCAGTGCAACATCAGATAAATCAGAGATGCAGTTACCCCATACTGTGTAAAATATAACGATAGCACAAAGTCCCGTCACTAAAATTAAATAAAATTATTTTTTTCTACCTTTGTTGTCTGACCATTTTATTCTCTGATCATGCTGGTCCCGATCTGAGGCTTCTGCTTTCCTGTCTTCTCTTATCTCTCTTTCTGTGGTCTATGGTCCATCTGCCATTTCTTATCTCTTATTTTGTTTTCTTCACTTCCTTCCATCAGCCCATTTCCAGTTCCAGTAACCCTCCCCAGTATCGACCCCCTTTCCAGTCCTCCCCTCCCAGTACCCTCCAATGTCAACTGCCTTGCATTCCCACCATTGCCACTGGTGTCCATTCCCACCATTGCCACTGGTGTCCATTCCCTTCCAGTCCCTCTCCTTCCCCACTGTCCAGCCTCTTCAGTCCAAATACCATTCCAGGTATCAGCTCACATCCACTCTCAGTGCCACCCCCCGCAAGTCAACTCCCTTCTAGTCGCCCTACCCTCTGTCCATCCCCCTTCCAGTACCATTCGCACATGTCAGCTCCCTTCCAGCCTCCTCCCCATTACCCAGCCACCTACCACTCCCATCCCCAAGTGTCAGCTCCATTCCAGCCCCCTCCTTCCCCCATGTCAGCTCCCTTCCTGCCCCCTCCTTCCGCTGGAAAACACTATCAGTATCCACTCTCTTCCAGTCCTATTCTCCCATCCCCCCGCATCAGCCCATTTATAGTCCTAGCCCCTAGTTATCTTCCAGGGCCAGTAGCACTCTCCTCCCCTCCCCCATTAACTCATTTCCAGTCCCAGCCTATTTCCAGTCCTGTCCCCCTTATCAGTCCACTCCAGTCCTAGCACCCCATCAGCCCATTGACAGTCCTAACCCTCCCCCAATAAGTCAATTTTCAGTCCTAGCCCCCCTAATCAGCCCATTTCCTGTCCTAGACCCCCTTATCAGCCCATTTCCAGGCCTAACCCCACCAATCAGCCCATTACCAGTCCTAGCCCCCTCCCAATCAGCCTATTTCCATTCTTAACCCCCCATCAGCCCATTTCCAGTTCTAACCCTCCCGATAGCCCATTGCCAGTCCTAGCCCCCTCCCGATCAGCCCATTTCCAGTCCTCACATATGGGTGATAGTATCTGATGAAGCCCTGCATGGTAGCATTCCAAGATGCTTCTAGAAGCTTTTGGAAAGCTTCACCGTGCCTGCATGTGTCTTCTCACCTGCTGCTGCTGGGCCATCTTGATCTGTCATTTTCTATCTACAGGAACAAGCAGGAATGTAGTCATCACATATCGTCGGTACTGTAAACGGGGGTGCTTGTTGTGAAAGTTCCACAATCTTGGCAAGGACATGAATTTACTTGGCCTGCAAAGGATTGTGGGTCTTGTAGTTCCTTCACACAAAAACTAGCCGTTTAACAAGAATAAAGAATTGTAGTTGCTCGAGTGTAAAGCAGAAAACAGATTTTATTTATGGGGTGTTATTCCCTCGCACAGGTATGCTTGGTAACATCAACAGGATAATTTCTCCAGGCGTTTTATTCAGGAAACAAAATAAATAAGGCAACTGAATTACTTATGCAACAACTTAGTAAAGACCTTGATGGAACAGAAAAGGTCTTTCTTCTAGCCCCTGCTAATAAACTTTCTTAGCAGTGCTGGAATGAAAAATAAACCCAAAAGGAAAATTCTCTTTATCAAAAAAAACCAGCTTTCTTCCATTCACACAGAGAAGAAGCTTTTTCCAAAGTCCCACGTGCACTTGTGCCTTGCTCTAATCACAGGTGCTTAACCAGCTGCAAACCATTGCTGGCCCACTCTCCACGTGGCTCCAACTTTCACCAAAGCTTTCTCTCAAAGAAACTTTTCTGGGAAGTTAAAAATCAGTACAGTTCCTTTTGGTGTTTGATCCTTATCTGAGGATTACTTTAGAACAGCAGCTTAGAAAAAGAACAATCCATGCATTCAACTTCCTCATCTGATATTTCCCCTTGCTCTTGAAATATCATAGGATCACTTTCGTACACTGGCTCAGAGGATTTCTCTAACTGATCTCTACCAGGATAGAAACTGTTTCCCTGCTGTCTTCCTTGTGCAAAGCTAGGGAACAGATCAGAGTTCATACCTGAGATCACGTTGTCATTAGGTTTCCTCTCTGGGTATTTTGGCCAGTAGGTAGCAAAGCTGCTGTGCCCAGCTCTCCAGTCAGAATCTCTGGACTTCAGGTCTCTTTTCCCATACCTCCTTAAATAGGTATTAGAGCTCCTTCTTTCTGTAGATGCAGCCGTCTCCTTTACAGGTGCTGTCTGAGGGTTCCTGGCTGTATATCTCCAAGCCTCTGGCTTCTTCCAGTCCAAAGAAGAATGCTTGCCCCAGGAATCTCTCTCAGCGTACGTACTGCCTTGGGCTCCTTTCTTCCTCCTGGACGTCTTGCTGTTCTTCCTTCTGTTCACGATCAGTCTCTCCTTCTCCAGCTCCCGTTGCTGTCCTTGCTGTCTTTTCTCTCCTTGCTCACCTTGCTGTCTGTATGATGAATTTCTTCTAGCTTTAAAGTGCCTAGATGGCCGCTCCACCCTAGCACACTCCAGGTGTTCTGAATTAAGCCCTGCCCTAGGAGATGTGTGATTAGGGATTACATCATTGCTTCTCTGATTAGGCACACGTTTCCCTACTTCAGCTCTCCTAGAGGCTTTCTGTAAACCAGTGCATTCTGGGTCTGGTAGTCTTTTAGGTAAACATTCTGTTTTAGTGCTTTTACCAGCCAGCACAGGTTGCTTATTCACCTCTTGTATTATTTCTTCCTGAACTATGATAAGCTTCCTTATCACAGTACCGACGGAGCCTGCGCGGGAACGCTCCCCAGCGTCCAATTAGAAAGCTTTTGGGAGCATCCCACAGCGCCTGCGTGCTGCCTTCCCGCCTTTCCCAACTGCCTCTCTCCAGTTCTTCATTTTCCGCGGAGCCAGCAGGTCGTGTTCCTGTCACCGCAGAAAATTTTCCTTCTTTTTTGTGGTCACGTTTGCCTTCCTCGACGCTTTACTGGTACCGCCGGTTTTTCTTTCTTTCTTTTCTTATAAAAAATAAAAAATTCTTAGTACTTTTTCCCATTTTTTCCAGGTGCATGCGACATTTTGGGCCTTAGGCCCAAGATTTTTTCCACAATGGAAAAACCCTCTTCGGGTTTTAAAAAGTGCACCAAGTGTGGCGGTACCATCTCCGTCACCGACACCCATGAGTGGTGTCTGAAATGTTTAGGTCCTGACCATTCCATCTCGGAATGTATGTGCCATGATGTCCAAGAGAGGTCGACAGAACCGAGCTGCCAAACTCAGTACCCTGTTTCCCTCTGATGCAGCTTTGGTGGCATCGACGTCTTCCAGGGCTTCATCTTCCTCCCGTGGATCTCAGGTAACTAAACATAAGTCTAGCCGGTCCTCAAAAGGTAGATCTCCCTCTAAGCATCGCGATGCCTCTGGCATTGCCTTTGAGGATTCTGCACTGGCAAAATTGCCCCGGAGGGAGGCTTCGGCTTCCAAAGCATTATCGGGGCTCCAGGACGTTCTCGAGGTCTCGACCTCGACAGAACTACTGGTGCCATGCTCTGGGGTACCGGCGGTCTTCTTCGGTACCGACATCCAGGCATCGGCAGCATCGATAGACCAGAGGGTCCTGGCTATTGAACGCAGTCTGGCAGCTCTCCTTGCGGCATCAACACCCTCGGAACCGCGTCAGACAGTTCAACTGGTACCGGCACCAACTCCGGTACCGGTACCGACAGCATCGGCATCCGTATTGCCGGTACCCAGTCATGCGATGCCTTCCGGTACCATTACACCGGTACCGATTCCCCTCGGTACCGACTTCGGTCGGTGCGAGTATCGGGCTCTTCAAGAGCATCCCGACAGAAGGTACTTCGAGTCCTCAGAGGAATCTGAGGATTCTGACAGTTCTGTCAATGCGGGAATACTTCTCCCGGAGGAGCCTTCCTCCCCTAAACGCAGGATGTCTCCTCAAGAGGACATTTCCTTTCAGGATTTCATCAGGGAGGTGGCTCGGGGTCTGTCCATTACTGTGGCCCCTGAAACAGAGCCCAGAGCAAAGGAGTTGGAAATTTTACAATATCCTAAAACTCCTAAGGAGGCAGCTACCTTGCCCATCCATGAGATCTTGCATGATCTCATGTTAAGAATGTGGGAGACACCTCTTACCACCTCTCCTCACTCTCGTAGACTGGATACTCTGTATCGAGTCCCTCCTTGTCCTGGTTTCCAGAAAACTCAGCTTCCTCACCACTCTATTGTAGTGGAATCAGCTATAAGAAGGATCAGGAATGCAAAGAGGCATGCCTCTAATCCTCCAAGACGTGAGTGCAGAACTTTGGATGCTTTTGGACGTCGTGGCTTCCATGCTTTCTGCCAGGATCAGTTCCTATAGTCTATATATGGGAATATTCCTGAAAGAAGTCACAGGTGATTTAGAGGTTTTGAGTCCTCTTCTTCCTGAGGATAGAATGCAGGATTTTCTCACAGTGGTCAAACATGCCCAAGATGTTTCTAAATTTGTCAACCGTGCAGCTTTTGACTGTTTTGAGTGCATAAGCAGAACCTCTGCCATTGCCATAGGTGCACGTAGAATTGCTTGGCTCCAGACATCTGATCTGGAGCTCTGGGTACAAGACAAACTGGGAAATATTCCTTGTACTGGTGAGAACCTGTTTGGTAAAGATTGGCAGGAAAAGGCCAATGAGTTGGATGCCGACAACTCCACCTTGGATAGATTATCCAAGTCCACAGCTGATCCTGCAAGAAAGAAATCTTTCAAGAAACCATTTTTTTCTAAAAAGAAAAGATTTTATCCTGCTTATTTTCAGCAGGGACGTTCTGCAGGTCAGCTTGTCCAGAAAGATCAGCAACCACCCAAACAAAGAAAAGCAAAGACTGCTAAGCCTCAGCTGTCCCTGCAGTCTCAGCCTCCACAAGGCCTTTGACTTTCAGCTAGAGAACTTAGCCTTCCACCATTCCAGGAAGGTTGTGTCACTTTGCCCCAGATGGGGGCAGATAACAGCAGAGCATTGGGGACACTCCATCATAAAAGAGGGGTACAAGCTTCATTTTTCGAGCATGCCCCCTCCCACAATGATAAGGCAGTTCAATTCTCCGATCTCTCTCATCAACCTGTTAGATCAAGAGGTCACTATGCTTCTTGTCCAAGGGGCAATAGAAGAAGTACCCATCCATCAGCAGGGTACAGGGTTTTTCTCCCCCTATTTCCTTATCCCAAAGAAAACAGGGGGTTACAGACCTATCTTGGACCTCAGAGAATTGAACAAATTCCTTGTCAAAGAGAAATTCAAGATGATTTCTCTGGGAACTCTGCTGCCATACCTTCAGAGTCAGGATTGGCTTTGTTCTCTAGATCTCAAGGATGCGTACGCCCATGTTCTCATCCATCCAACTCACAGAAGATTCCTTCAGTTCCTTTTTCAAGGAAAGCACTACCAATACAGGGTGCTTCCTTTTGGCCTGGCCTCAGCACCAAGGGTGTTCACGAAATGCATGGCTGTGGTAGCAGCATTTCTCCGCACTCTAGGGATATTCGTCTTCCCCTACTTAGACGACTGGCTCATTCGAGCCCCAACAGAGTCAGAGGCCAGGACTTCTCTATCCTGCACAATGCGTATCCTTCAGTATTTGGGTCTGGTAATAAACATCCCAAAATCCAGTCTAACTCCCACTCAGTCCTTAGAGTTCATAGGACCTTTGCTGGATACCAGAAAGGCAAGGGCCTATCTCCCCCAGGCCCATTGCCTTCGCATGGTGCAGTTAGCTTCTCAAGCAGTGCTAAAGCCTCATCTCACTGCCCGAGAAATGCTGCAACTACTAGGCCACATGGCATCTACCATGCATGTGGTTCCCTATGCTCGCCTCCATATGAGGGCAGCCCAGTGGACTTTATCCACTCAATGGACCCAGGCATCAGGATGCCTGTCAGAAAAAATAGCAAACACAAGTCGCCTTATTTTGTCCCTCCAGTGGTGGATGTCCACTCAAAACCTGTTCCTGGGGTCCCCTTTTCAACAACTCTTACCCCAGGCAACTCTCACAACAGATGGTTCTCCAATGGGTTGGGGAGCTCATCTGCAAGACCTCTCCACCCAAGGCACCTGGTCTCCACAGGAGACTCATCTACATATCAATCTCTTGGAGCTTAGAGCAATCTTCCTTGCTCTTCGAGTGTTCCACACCCTGCTCAGCTACAAAACAGTCCTCATTCATACGGACAATGAAGTAGCCATGTTCTCCGTGAACAAGCAGGGGGGAACAGGCTCTCTTTCACTTTGCAACGAAGCTTTGCGACTATGGGCCCTCGCCAGAGAGCATCAGATTCATCTCCTGGCAGTGTATCTTCCAGGCATACAAAACTCTTGGGCAGACAGACTCAGTCGAGTTCTGCTTCCACACGAATGGTCTCTACATGCAGATCAGGTAGCCAAGATTTTTCAAATTTGGGGAACCCCGGATATAGACCACCTTGCAAGTCCGTGGAATGCCAAACTTCCCCGGTTCTGTTCCAGAACCCCGGCTCAGGCCAGGGATGCTTTCCTCCTTTACTGGGGTCAAGACTTCCTGTATGCTTTTCCACCCATTCCCCTAATTCCCAAAACCCTGTTCAAGCTTCAGAGAGACAGAGGCCGTATGATTCTCATAGCTCCACGTTGGCCACGGCAAGTGTGGTACCCTCTGCTTCTACATCTCTCTCAAGCTCCCTCCCTGGAGTTAGGGTCTGCTCCAGATCTCCTTTCTCAGGAGGACGGAATGTTATGGCATCCCAATCCCCAGTCTCTGCATCTCAGGGCTTGGTTGCTGAAGCCCTAGATCTTCATGAACTTAACCTTTCTCAGCAAGTAAAGGATATCCTTTATGCTTCCAGGAAGCCTTCCACAAGACGCTCTTATGCTTTCAAGTGGAAAAGGTTTACCATATGGTGTTCGCAGAAGGGTCTTAACCCCCTTGCGATACCTCTGGAATGATTACTGGAGTATCTCCTTCATTTATGCAATGCAGGACTTAAAACTAACTCAGTAGGAGTCCATTTGAGTGCTATTTCAGCTTCTTTCAAGCCTCTAAATGGACAACCTATTTCCTCCCATCCTCTTATAGCAAGATTTATGAGAGGCCTTCTTCTAACTAAGCCTCCCATTAGGCCACCACCGGTGGCATGGGACTTAAACCTGTTTTTTGGTCAGCTCATGAAGCCACCTTTCGAATCCTTAGCTACTACCTCATTGAAATTCCTTTCTTGGAAAGTTATCTTTCTCATTGCAATCACATCAGCACATCGCATCAGTGAGTTGCAAGCATTAGTAGCTGATCCACCTTATACAAGGTTCCATCATGACAAGGTAGTCCTTAGGACTCATCCATGTTTTTATGCCAAAGTTGGTCTCACCTTTTCATCTAATCCAAGCGGTCTACCTACCTGTGTTCTTTCCAAGGCCTCATGCATCAGATGCAGAAAGGAACCTTCATACTTTGGACTGTAAAAAAACTTTAGCCTTTTACTTACAAAGAACACAGCAACATAGAAAGTCCTCTCAACTCTTTGTTGCTTTTGATCCTTCTCATTTGGGACTTCCAGTCTCCAAGAGAGCACTATCTAACTGGATTGCTCAGTGTATATCCTTTGCCTGTCAGAGTAAGAACCTTCCTTTGGAGGGCCATGTCACAGCTCACAATGTCAGAGCCATGGAAGCTTCAAAGGTTCATCTGCATTCTGTGTCTATTGACGACATCTGTCGAGCAGCCACTTGGGCCTCGGTTCATACCTTCACAGCCCATTACTGCTTGGACAAGGACTCCCGCCAGGATGCCTTGTTTGGTCAGGCTGTTCTCCAACACCTGTTCCATACCTAATCAACTCCTACCCACCATCCCTGGTTGGATGCCAGAGATCCATGGGGGGAAGTGGAGCCCTTCTCAGGGACACACAACTTCTCGGGTCTCTCCCTGGCATCTAAAGCTAGGGAGTCCCCATATGTGATGACTACATTCCTGCTTGTTCCTGGAGATAGCATAGTTACTCACCTGTAACAGGTGGTCTCCGGGAACAGCAGGAATTTAGTCCTCACAACCCACCCACCTCTCCTAGGAGTTGTATCTCTCTGTCTCTTTCCCTCTCTCTCTCTCTTTGTCTCAGCTTTAAAACTCAACTGGAGAGAGGCAGTTTGGAAAGGCGGGAAAGCAGCACACAGGCGCTGTGGGATGCTCCCAAAAGCTTTCTAATTGGACGCTGGGAGTGTTCGCGCAGGCTCCATCGGTACCGATGATACCCATATGTGAGGACTAAATTCCTGCTGTTCCCGGAGATCACCTGTTACAGGTGAGTAACTATGCTTTCTCTGTAGCACAATGAATGCATGTTCAGATGCTCTCCCTCATCCTGTGTAAAGTTTTTCTCAAAGTTCAGTTTATCTTTATCTTTGTTTTTCATTTGATATACTGCCATGGCAACAGGGCAGTTTACAATAAGCAACAATGCTGCAGATAGGAAACAGAAAAGAACGCCATATATTGACAGGATTGAGAAAAGACAGGAAAAGGAATAGCTAACAAAGAGCAGCAGGAGAGGCAGGGAAGTGAGACACACAAGACTAACACCCACTAGTTCGTGAAATATCATATGTCTGATTGAATTGATGGGTTTTGAGGTATGCTGTGAATTTTAAATATGAGGGTTTGAGATGGAGTGTGGATGGCAGGATGTTCCAAGGTGCAGGACCAATGAAAAAGAAGGCAGCATTGCATGTACGTTCTAGGTGAGCCTGAGATGGAGAGGGAAGGGATAGGCTATTGGCATGGAGGGAGCGAAGCTGATGGTAGGGAGTATGTAGGTATGAGATTTGCCAAATACTGGCGGGTGGAGGTGTGAATAACTTTGTGAGTTAAGATCAGAAATTTGTATTGAGTTGTGAAGCAGAGGGGAAGCCAGTGAAGCTGAATGAGGAGGGTTGTGATATGATCAAAGCGCTTGGCATGGGTGATGATACATGCTGCGGTATTTTGTAGCAGTTGCCGATGCTATAGTTGATATTGTGGCAAGCTCGCCAAGGCAATGTTGCAATAGTCCAATCTATTCATCACCAGGGATAACAGCAGGGTGGTGACCGAGGATGGCGGTAAAAAGGGACGGACTGCCCTGATCTGGCGGAGTGCACAAAAGGAGCAGCGAATGAGGAGGGACATGTTCCTGAAATGAAAATGCTGACTCTAACGTGATGCCTAGGTAACGGAACGAGGACACCAAAGGGAGAGGCATGGAGTTGAGAAGAGGGGCAACTATCAGGCGGGGAGTGCTAAAGGAGAACCACATAGCCATTGATTTAGAAGGATTAAAATGTAAGTAGTTGACCAAAATCCATGTGGCGATATGGGAAAGACAATCGTTGAGTGGCGACGGGTCAATCGCCACAGGGGTAGTGTGGTAGAGTAGGATTACATCGTCCACATAAAAATTTGCCGACACGGGGCATTTGTATGATGAGTGGCAAGGGGGCTAGGAAAATATTAAATAGCAACGGTGAAAGCATGGAGCTCTGTAGGATACCACAGACCAATGGTACAGCAGCTGAGGACATGGAATTGTGACGCACAGAAAAGGAACGGGCAGTGAGGAAAGAACGAAACCACTGTAACACAGTACCCCTAACTCCAGAGTCAGAGAGACGAGAGAGGAGGGTACCGTGATCAACTAGATCAAGCGCAGAGGAAAGGTCAAGTGAAACAGCCAGAGTGATATCACCCTGATCATGTGCAACGTGCAACTCGTTTAGTAAGGAGAGAACAACGGTTTCAGTGCTGTGACCAGTACGAAAGCCGGATTGATGATGGGGTTGAGGACATTGGTGGACTCAACATGTGAAGGTAATTGATTGAAGACCAGTTTTTCCAGAACTTTTGCCAGGAAAGAGAGATTGGAAACTGGATGCCAGTGAGCGGGAATAGCTGGGTCGAGAGATGGCTTCTTAAACAGTGGTCGAACAACAATTGACTTCCAAGGGTCGGGGAAGATACCAGAAGAGAGAGTGGAATTAAAGATGGTTAAGATAAGTGGTAAGAGGGCAAGAGAGGGCTCAGACAGACAGCGAGAAGGTATGGGGTCTAACAGGCAGGTTGTTTTCCGGGATGTAGCGAGAGCCTTCTGTAGTTCCATTGCTGAAATTGGATAGAAAGAGGAACAAATATGAGCTAGGGCTAGGTTGGATGAAGAGACTGGAATGGACTCAAGAGGTATCGGGACAGAGGAAAAGGTGGATGTGGTAGGGGACAGGATGGGGGCAGAAGACAGAGGAGGTGGTGGAGGGGGCGTAAAGGTGGAATGCAGCTGGTCTGTCTTGTTCCTGAAAAAAATAGATAAGCTGCATAGGGTCTGGTGTGCCATCAGGATACACAGGACGGGTGGAGGTTGTGGATAGAGAATGGAGGATAGAATAAAGCTGTCTAGTGGAGTTAGCAGATGAAGAGATAATGGTAGCATAGAAAGATTGCTTGGCAGAGTGCATAGTCGAACGATAGTGGGCATGGAGGTGGCGGAAGTGTGAAAGAGTATCAGGCGACGGATGTTTGCGCCGTAAATGCTCAGCTTGCCGGAGCTGTGAGTGGAACAGGCGGAGACTGGGATGGTACCAAGGGGAGTGTCTACACCTAGTTCTGGTTGAGGCTAGACGGTGTGGTGCTAAGTGGTCTAGTGCTGCAGTGAATATGGTATTCCAAATGTCAACTGAGAGTTGGGTGACTGAGTGGCAAAATCAGGAGGGGAAGAGCTCATCTGCGGAAGAGAATGTTTGAAGAGTGAACGGAGTAATATGCCGCCGCAGGTGCCTTCTTTCCTGCATGCTTGCTTTTCTGCATGCTGTTGCACTAAATAGACTGCCTGTATAATTCCTTAGTTTAGAGTTTTTAGATGTTTAAAGATAGTTGTGTTGTGTATTTTTTTTGGAAGGGGGGGGTTGTTTTTTAGCGGTTCAGCCCATCTAGGTGCATGGTACTTTGGCAAGGGTTTTTTTTTTTTCCCTCTCATCAAAATCAAGTCATTTGATTTTTGTAGCAGCTGTTTTTACGAACATGGCCCATAAACTTGCCAGGAATTTTTAAAGGTGTACAAGGTGCTAGAGGACTATATCATTGCAATGCAATGTGTGCCTTTGAGTCAATGCTGACTCCTGGCGACCCAGCAGCTCTGGGGTTTTCTTGGCAGTGTGACTGGAAATAGATTGCCAGGTCTTTCTTCTAAGGCAGTGGAGGGTTAAGTGACTTGCCCAAGGCCACAAGGACAGCTAGTGGTAATCAAACCCTAGCCTCTTGGTTACTAAGCCAGCGCTCTTAGCCATTAGGCTCAGTGGCGGCACAAGGGTTTATGCCACCCTAGACAATACCCTCTGTGCCGCTACCCCCCATCCCCATAAAGACCGTGCCTCTCCAGGCTGCCCCCACCTTCTGCTGAAACGACGGCAGCCGAACTTGCCCCTTCAGTGCTGCGTCAGGCCTTAAAATGCTCACGGCCTGCCGCTCCTGCCCCCTCCGATGAAATTTTCTTGGAGGGCGGGCAAGAGTGGCAGGCCAGAACTGTAGGCAGATGCGCAGGCTTTTTAAAGCCCACCATGTCGCTGAAGTAGCAGTTCAACTGCGCTTCCTGGGGGGATGGGTTAGCGATGCCACCCACCAAGGTCTGCCATCTTAGGCAACCGCCTATTTCACTTAGTGAATGGGGCTGGCCCTGATTAGGCTACCCCTCCACTCCTATCCATTACAAACACTCATAAATTGTGCCTCCGGTACTTGGGGCCTGACCATAAACCACCTCCTTGCAACTTGTGTTAAAGATAACAAGCCGAGGTCTTAAAAGCTGAGATAAATCTCGCAAAACGTTTTGGCGCGTATAAGTCTGATGCATCGGCGGCATCTGTCTCTATGGCTTTGAAGGCTGTATCGAACTCAGTCGGAGCCGATCATCCACTGATGTTCTCTGGAAGACTAAAGATAACACTGGGCGGAGACAGATGTATCGAAGTTGGAGCCCTTTAGGTTGATAGTGTTCAGCTGTGGTTACCTTCTCCCCTTTCTCTTTCCTTTCCTTATTGTAGTTCCTTTCTATTTTGTATTTTTGAATTGATGTAAACCATTTTGCTTTTTATTCAAAAGGTGATATATTAAAATCCAAATAAACTGTAAAATCCTGGATTTCAAACATGCTAAGTAAAATTGGAAAGTACCTCCAAGACAAAATACACCCCAGGATACTGAGGGGAACTCAGATTCGGAGGGGGGGTGTTCTTTTAAGGATGCATGTAATAGATTTTTTAGAGATGGGAGACATTTCTCTGGACTGGAGAAGGCCTGGCATGATCCCTCTTCATGAAAGTGGAAACTGAGAAGAGGTGCAAAATTAGACCGCTAAGCCTTAACTTGGTGGTTGTAAAATAAAGGAGTCTGTATTTTTTAAATCTGCCCAGTTGACTCGATTTCTGTCAGGAACTGGTCGGTTGGAATTGCAGTCTCAATCTATTTTTTTGAAGAGAGTGAGTCCTGTATAATCCTGCAGTATTGGTTATGAACATTGCTTCGAGCCAGAGGAGTTTCTTCAATATGAGAGTGTTTCTTTTTCTTTTTCTTTCCTCAAATTTGAGCTTCTCCACTCCTTAAACCCAGAGATATGCCAGTACTGATGCTATGTTAGAGCAATGTCATCTTTAGCTAGATAAGAACATAGGGACTTGGGATGTACCATAGTGGGTCAGACCAAGAGTTCATCAACAGATCCAGCTGCACACACACGAAACAGGCTCCCTCCACGGGACAGGCTCCCGCACCGCGACAAACTCAGCTCCACATCACGGGACAGACCCCCGCAACAGGGCGACCACCACAGATCCGGCTCCACCTCCACGGGACAGGCTCCCTCCACGGGACAGGCTCCCGCACCGCGACAGACCCAGCTCCACATCCACGGGACAGGCCCCCGCACCAAGGCGACCAACACAGATCCAGCTCCACACACACGGGACAGGCTCCCGCACCAAGGCGTCCGCCACAGATCCAGCTCCACATCCACGGGACAGGCTCCCGCACCGCATCAGATCCAGCTCCACATCCAAGGGACAGGCTCCCTCCACGGGACAGGCTCCCGCACCGCAACAGATACAGCTTCACATCCAAGGGACAGGCTCCCTCCACGGGACAGGCTCCCGCACCGCAACAGATACAACTTCACATCCCCAGGACAAGCCCCTGCAACAAGTACAGCTCTCCTCAAAAAAGCAAACAACAGACGAAAACCTAAGGACACAGGCGTCGCCCTATCAGAACATCACAAGCTATCAACATGCACACCACATACTTCCTCCCACTATACCTACTAGTCACACAACTCCTCCCACCAACTACACACCCCCACTACCCCCAAACAAACACACCATGGTACCCACCAACTGCACTGCCATATCTCGGTCCACAACACACACACAAAGAGACACTCGCAACCTCCCAAACAAAGAGACAAAACAGACACAAATCAAACCCCAACACCGGCCCTAAGGAAGCACACGTCGCAACAACCTCTTCCACAAAGAAAACATCAATTGAGCTCATAAACGCCAGATCCATCTGCAACAAGATACACACTCTGGTAGACCACATTGAAGAGCGACAGCCAGACATAATATGCATCACAGAGACATGGCTCAACCCTACCGACAGTGTACTACTCAACCAACTAGTACCGAACAACTACTCAGCATACAACTGCCCACGCATCCACAAGCGTGGAGGAGGAGTCCTAATAATAGCAAAAACAGAACTCAAGTTCAAGACACTGAATCTCACAGATACAAAGCAGTGTAACACAATTAGCATCAAGAACAAGAATATTGCAATCTGCCTAACCTACAGAGCACCCCGTGCTCCACCCGACGAACTAGCCTTCATACTCGAAGAAGCCTGTGCCATAACGTCAAACAACAAACCAGCACTACTAATCGGAGACTTCAACCTCAAGTCCGCCAATACAAAAGATGCAGAGGCCTTCCTTCAGGCAATGTCATCACTTCAATTCACACAGATAGTCAATGCACCAACACACAGACTAGGATCATCCCCAGACCTCATCTTCGCATCAAACTACCTAACTTCAAGAGACCTAATCTCTACACCCACCATCACCCCAGTACCATGGTCTGACCATTACTTAATCGAGACAAATCTGCAATCACAAGAAGACTGGACAAGCGAAAGAGCGAACTTCCCACACACACAAAGACGATTCAAGTCCTTTGACAAGGACGAATTCATCCAGGACACAATACAACACCTGAACATTGACTCAGAGGACCTGGAGGAACAAGTTTCCAACTGGAACAATGTCCTAGCTAACGCCGCCAAACCATCCGTTGACAGGACCAAGAAACAACACCACAACAAGAGACAAAACAAACCATGGTACTCAGCAAAAATACGACAGGAAAAGAGGGAGCTCAGGAAAATTGAACGGAGATGGAGAAAAAACAAAACTACTTCCGACCAACATCTTTACCTAACAAAGCAAAAACAATACAATGAACACATCAACCAATCAAAGAGAGAATTCCACACAAACCTGATAAATTCTTCCATCAACAAACCCAGAGAACTTTTCGAAATAGTAAAAACCCTGACAAAAGAGCAAGCAGCAGAAAGAGAAATACAAGTGGATCCACAGATATTCGCCGACCACATCAAAGACAAATTTCACTCCACAGAGCGCTCAACACCCAGTAGAACCAACAGAACGAACGTCCACCCCAAAACCTGGGGCACATTCCACTCACCCTCAAAAGAGCAGATATCAGACATCATCTCCACAATCAACACAAGCACTGCTCCTACAGACCCTTGCCCAGTGTCATGGGTCAAAGCCACCAAAGCAAGCCTCATACCAAACATTCATAAAATGGTACACAGCTCACTCAAGGACTCATGCCACAGCAATTAAAGCTTGCCTCAGTAAGACCAATCACAAAGAAAACTTCTCTCGACAAAAAGGACCCAGCAGCATACCGACCAATCTCCAGCATACCCTTCCTCGCAAAAATAATCGAAAAGACAGTTCAACTACAACTTCAGGAACACATTGACGAACACGGAACTCTCGACGACAACCAACACGGATTTCGTCCCAACCATGGAGTCGAAACTCTCCTGATCTACCTCTTCGACAGCATCATAAGAATAATTGACGACATCAGGAATGGAATTATAATGATCTTCATCGACATCTCCTCAGCGTTCGACACAGTTGATCACAATATACTCCTGGAGAGACTGAAGAACACTGGTATACACGGTACCACTCTAAAATGGTTCCACTCGTACCTAACAGAAAGACAGCTACAGGTCAAGGTGGGACAGGACACCTCCCGGCCCATAAACGTCCAACAAGGAGTACCACAAGGATCCGCACTCTCAGCACTCCTTTTTAACATCTACATCCAACCAATATGCAACATTATGAAAGAGAACAACATCCAATACACAATATACGCAGACGATATAATGGTATACTCCCCGATATCAATCGAAAACCCGGACTTCTCTAAAATAGCAGACTGCCTTACCCAAATGGCGAAGTGGTGCCAAAACAACAATCTAGCTATAAACTACAACAAGACTGAAGCTTTAATCATCACTCGAAACCAAAGCTTCACACACCCACCAAACATAAAGATACAAAGCACCACGATACCGATAAGATCGGAGGTGAGATACCTTGGGGTTACTCTGGACAGTAAACTCAACCTCAAACCACACATAGACAAAACAATCCAAAAAGCATATTACAGGATGCGAATCATCAGGAGACTGAAACCACTCCTCGCTCCAGAACACTTCCGTACAGTCTGTCAAGCACTGATAACCCCAATACTGGACTTCTGCAATCCGATATACCTCGGACTACCAAAACAAGCTCTCAAACCACTACAGCTGGCACAAAACACTGCAGCTCGAATCATATCCGGAGCCGCAAGGCAGGAGCACATCACACCTACACTAAAGGACTTACACTGGCTCCCAATCATTGCTCGCATCAGATACAAGACTATCATAAACCTATTTAAGATAAAAGAACACACATCAGCCAACAGCCTCCACCTGCTCATACAACCGGAAACCAGCGCACGTCCCAGAAGAAGTCAAACACGCAACCGAGTCAGCACCCCAAATGAGTACAAGCACACACGCAAGGACACAACAGACAGAGCTCTCTCCATGGCTGCTCCAACAATATGGAACAATCTACCGGACGATCTAAGGGCAACTCTAGACCTCAAAGACTTCAGAAAACAACTGAAAACCATGCTGTTCATAGAGCACTATGGTCACATCACATAACCTAAGAGAATGGATAACAGCACTCCAATCCTCCCAAACAACTGAATATATATAAAATATGATTCTAGCACCACTGTAAATAGCCCACCCTGTATATAGCTCAAACAAATCAAGCACCCAACACATCCCTCACACAACTAAGTTTTATCCTCACTGCATGTACAACACACACACTTTACCTGATTGCTTGCTGTGATACCACCTTGATTATTAAGATAAGGCGGTTTAGAAATACTGTTAAATAAATAAAATAAAATAAATTTATCATAGCATGGACTGTATGACTTCTAGTGCTTGTAATATTTGATTTGTTATGATTTTCCTACTTGTCTGATTCTGGGATGTCATTTGTGCTGCAAGAGTAATCTTGTAAGGAAATTTAAAATCATAAAAAATTAAAATAAAAATAAGTCTTCCCTGAAGGAAAGGGTAATGAGTTGCAGGACTTCAGACAACATGGTTTTACCAGACACACATTGTGCCAAAGAATTCTGATTTCTTTTGCGTGTGTAACTGTAGAACTCTGTTGAGGGCATGAGCTTGGATGTCGGCAAAGCCTTTGATACTGTTCCTCATAAGCTCATGAATACACTGAGCCAGCCTGAAGCTAGGACCCAAGGTTGACTGACTGATACTACAGAGGGTGGTAGTAAATGAGCTTTAGTTGTAAGAAAGGTGAGTAGTGGAGTGCCCTAAAGATCTATACTGGAACAATTCTGTCCAACATCTTTGCAAGCGACCTTGCCAAAGGGTGAGAAGGAAAAGTTCGCCTTTTTTGTGGATTGCAGTATTATGAGAGGATTATGTCGATGGACCAGGAGATCAGTGTTGGTAATAATGTCAGAAGAAGTCAGGATTGTATGCAAAGCCAGAAAGATACTAGACTGTATAAAGAAGGGCATAACCAGTCAAAAGGAGGAGGTGATAATGTTGTATCCAATTAGATTTCCTGTTATATGTAAACTCACGACAGCCTGTTGCTATCGGTGAGTATTTTATGTTTACTGTAAACCGCGCTGATGATAAAAGTGCGGTATATAAGAACGTTAAATAAATAAATATATCTCCAGGAACAAGCAGGAATGTAGTCTTCACATATGGGTATCGGTGCCGACGGAGCCTGCGCGGGAACGCTCCCCAGCATCCAATTAGGAAGCTTTTGGGAGCATCCCACAGTGCCTGCGTGCTGCCTTCCCGCCTTTCCCAACTGCCTCTCTCCAGTTCTTCATTTTCCGCGGAGCCAGCAGGTCGCGTTCCTGTCACCGCAGAAAATATTTTTCCTTATTCTTTTTGTGGTCACGTCTGACTTCCTCGATGCTTCACTGGTACCGCCGGTTCTTATTTCTTTAAAAAAAAAAAAAAATTCTTTTTTCCAAACTTTTCTTTTCCACGTGCACGCGCCATTTTGGGCCTTAGGCCCAAAATTTCCTCCATCGTGGAGAAACCCGCCTTGGGTTTTAAAAAATACACCAAGTGTGGCGGTACCATCTCCGTCTCCGACACCCACGAGTAGTGTCTTAAATGTTTAGGTCCTGACCACTCCATCTCCGAGTGTATGGCTTGTGCCATGATGTCCAAGAGGGGTCGACAAAACCGAGCTGCCAAGCTCAGCGCCCTTTTTCCCTCCGATGCAGCTTCAGTGGCATCGATGTCTTCCAGGGCTTCGTCTTCCTCCCATGTATCTCGGGTAACTAAACATAAGTCCAGCCAGTCCTCAAAGGGTAGATCTCCTTCTAAGCATCGAGATGCCTCTGGCGTTGCCCTTGAGGGTTCTGTACCGGCAAAATTGCCCTGGTGGGAGACTTCGGCTTCCAAAGCATTATCGGGGCTCCAAGACGTTCTCGAATCCTCGACCTCAGCAGAACTACTGGTGCCATGCTCTGGGGTACCGGCTGCTTCCGGTACCGATACCCAGGCATCGGCAGCATCAATAGACCAGAGGTTCCTGGCTATTGAACGCAGTTTGGCAGCTCTCCTTGCGGCATCGATGCCCTCGGAACCACGTCAGACAGTTCAGCCGGTACCAGCACCAATGCTGGTACCGATAGCATCGACATCGGTGTCGGTACCGATAGCATCGACATCGGTGTCGGTACCGATAGCATCGACATCGGTGTCGGTACCGATAGCATCGACATCGGTGTCAGTACCAATAGCATCGACATCAGTGTCGGCTTTGTCGGCACCCAGTCATGCGGTGCCCTCCGGTACCGATACCCTGGTACCGACTTCGGTCGGTACGGGTATCAGGCTCTTCAAGAGCATCCGGACAGAAGATACTTTGAATCCTCAGAGGACTCTGAGGATTCTGATAGCTCTGTTGGTACTGGAATACTTCTCCCAGAGGAGCCTTCCTCTCCTAAACGTAGGATTTCTCCTCCAGAGCATATCTCCTTTCAGGACTTTATCAGGGAGGTGGCTCGTGGTTTGTACATTACTGTGGCTTCTGAAACAGAGCCCAGAGCTAAGGAGTTGGAGATTTTACAATATCCCAAAGCTCCTAAGGAGGCAGCTACCTTGCCTATCCATGAGATTTTACATGATCTCATGTTGAGAATGTGGGAGACACCTCTCACCACCTCTCCTCACTCTCGCAGACTAGATACCATGTATCGAGTCCCTCCTTGTCCTGGATTCCAAAAAACTCAGCTTCCTCTATTGTAGTGGAATCAGCTATGAGAAGGATCAGGATTGCAAAGAGGCATGCCTCTAATCCTCCAGGACGTGAGTGTAGAACGTTGGATGGCTTTGGACGTCGTACTTTCCAGGCTTCCATGCTTTCTGCCAGGATCAGTTCCTATATTTTATATATGGGAATGTTCCTTAAAGAAGTCACAGGTGATTTAGAGGTTTTGAGCCCTCTTCTTCCTGAGGACAGAAGGCAGGATTTTCTCACACAGGTCAAACATGCCCAGGATGATTCTAAGTTTGTCAACCGTGCAGCTTTTGACTGTTTTGAATGCATAAGCAGAACCTCTGCCATTACCATAGGTGCACGTAGAATTGCCTGGCTCCAGGCATCCGATTTGGAGCTCTGGGTGCAGGTGAGAATCTATTTGGCAAAAATTGGCAAGAAAAAGCCAATGAATTAGTTGCTGACAACTCCACTTTGGATAGGCTATCCAAAGCCACAGCTGATCCTGCGAGAAAGGCTTCTTGAAAGATTTCTTTCTTCTCAAAGAAGAAGAGGTTTTATCCCTCTTATTCCCAGCAGGGACGTTCTGCAGGTCAGCCTGCCCGGAAAGGTCAGCAACCACCTAAACAAAGGAAAGCAAAGACTGCTAAGCCTCAACCGTCTCAGCAGTCTCAGCCTCCACAAGGCCTTTGACTTTCATCTAGAGAACCTAACCTTCCTGGCCCTCAATGGTCCAGAGCCTTCCACCATTCCAGGAAGGTTATGTCACTTTGCCCCCAGGTGGGAGCAGATAACAGCAGAGCATTGGACACTCTCCATTATAAAAGAGGGGTACAAGCTGCACTTTCTGTGCATGCCCCCTCCCACAATGGTAAGATAGTTCAGTTCTCAGACCTCTCATCAACCTGTTAGGTCAAGAGGTCACTAAGCTTCTTGCCCAAGGGGCAGTCGAAGAAGTACCCATTCATCAACAGGGTACAGGGTTTTACTCCCCCTATTTCCTTATCCCAAAGAAAACAGGGGGATACAGACCTATTTTGGACCTCAGAGCATTGAACAAATTCCTGTTCAAAGAGAAATTCAAGATGATTTCTCTAGGAACTCTGCTGCCATACCTTCAAAGTCAGGATTGGCTTTGTTCTCTAGATCTCAAGGATGCGTACACTCATGTTCTCATCCACCCAACTCACAAAGTTCCTTCGGTTCCTTTTTCAAGGAAATCACTACCAATACAGGGTGCTTCCTTTTGGCCTGGCCTCAGCACCAAGAGTGTTCACGAAATGCATGGCTGTGGTAGCAACATTTCTCCGCACTCTAGGGATATTCGTCTTCCCCTACTTAGACGACTGGCTGATTCGAGCCCCAACAGAGTCCGAGGCCAGGACTTCTCTATCTTGCACAGTATTTGGGTCTTGTCATAAACGTCCCAAAATCCAGTCTAACTCCCACTCAGTCTCTAGAAGTCATAGGAGCTTTGCTGGATACCAAAAAGGCAAGGGCCTATCTTCCCCAGGCCCGTTGCCTTCACATGGTGCAGTTAGCTTTTCAAGCAGTGTTGAAGCCCCATCTCACTGCCCGAGAAATGCTACAACCACTAGGCCACATGGCATCTGCCGTGCATGTGGTTCCTTATGCTCGCCTCCATATGAGAGCAGCCCAGTGGACTTTATCCACTCAGTGGACCCAGGCATCAGGGTGCCTGTCAGAAAAAATAGCAAACACAAATCGCCTTATTTTGTCCCTGCAATGGTGGCAGTCCACTCAGAACCTGTTGCTGGGGTCCCCATTTCAGCAACCCTTAGCGCAGGCAACTCTCACAACAGATGCTTCACCAATGGTTTGGGGAGCTCATCTGCAAGACCTCTCCACCCAAGGCACTTGGACTCCACAGGAGACTCATCTACATATCAATCTCTTGGAGCTCAGAGCAATCTTCCTTGCTCTTCGAATGTTCCACACCCTGCTCAGCTACAAGACAGTCCTCATTCATATGGACAATCAAGTAGCCATGTTCTATGTGAACAAACAGGGGCGAACAGGCTCTCTGTCGCTTTGCGACTATGGGCCCTCGCCAGAGAGCATCAGATTCATCTTCTGGCAGTGTATCTTCCAGGCATACAAAACTCTTGGGCAGACAGACTCAGTCGAGTTCTGTTTCCACACGCATGGTCTCTACCATTGTTCCCTCTAATTTTCTGTAGGCTGTGTATGCATAAAATATCAGCTGTGCAGCTTTTGAAGGAAGGTTAAATTTTTGTGCACCACATAACGACACTCGGAGTTATATACTTTAAAATTTGACTGCACGTCAGAATACAGTATGTACACCACATTGATTGCACTAGAAAATATTGTAGAACTTGTGAAAACCGTAAATACACAACAACTTTTAAATTTTAAGATGTCTGTGTTTTCTATCAGAATCAGAACCGTAATTTTTGTGCACTCTGTTGTAAAGTATGTGCGCGCGCGCACACGTGCACAGCTTAGAGGGAACAGTGGTCTCTACATGCAGACCAGGTGGCCAAGATTTTTCAAATTTGGGGAACCCCGGACATAGACTTCTTTCCAAGTCCGTTGAATGCCATACTTCCCCGGTTCTGTTCCAGAATTCCGGCTCAGGGCTTTCAGGCCAGGGATGCTTTCCTCCTTCACTGGGGTCAAGGCTTCATTTATGCCTTTCCACCCATTTCCCAAAACCCTATTCAAGCTTCAGAGAGACAGAGGCCGTATGATTCTCATAGCTCCACATTGGCCACGGCAAGTGTACCCTCTGCTTCTACAAGCTCCCTCCCTGGAGTTAGGATCTGCTCCAGATCTCCTGACTCAGGAGGACAGAATGTTATGGCATCCCAATCCCCACTCTCTGCATCTCAGGGCTTGGTTGCTGAAGGTCTAGATCTTCATGATCTTAACCTTCCTCAGCAAGTAAAGGATATCCTTTATGCTTCCAGGAAGCCTTCCACAAGACGCTCTTATGCTTTCAAGTGGAAAAGGTTTACCATATGGTGTTCGCAGAAGGGTCTTTACCCCCTTGCGATACCTCTGGAATCATTACTGGAGTATCTCCTTCATTTATCCAATGCAGAACTTAAAACTAACTCAGTAAGAGTCCATTTGAGTGCTATTGCAGCTTCTTTCAAGCCTCTAAATGGACAACCTATTTCCTCCCATCCTCTTATAGCAAGATTTATGAGAGGACTTCTTCTAACTAAGCCTACCATTAGGCCACCACCGATGGCATGGGACTTAAACCTGGTTCTTGGTCAGCTCATGAAGCCACCTTTCGAACCCTTAGCTACTACCTCATTGAAAGTCCTTTCTTGGAAAGTTATCTTTCTCATTGCTATCACATCAGCATGCCGCATCAGTGAGTTGCAGGCATTAGTAGCTGATCCACCTTATACAAGGTTCCATCATGACAAGTTAGTCCTTAGGACTCATCCACGTTTTATGCCAAAGGTGGTCTCGCCTTTTCATTTAAACCAAGTGGTCTTCCTGCCTGTGTTTTTTCCAAGGCCTCATGCATCTAATGCAGAAAGGAATCTTCATACTTTGGACTGTAAAAGAGCTTTAGCCTTTTACTTGCAAAGAACACAGCAACATAGAAAGTTCTCTCATCTCTTTGTTGCTTTTGATCCTTCTCATTTGGGACCTCCAGTCTCTAAGAGAACACTGTCCATCTGGATTGCACAGTGTATTTCATTTGCCTATCAGAGTAAGAATCTTGCTCTGGAGGGCCATGTCACAGCTCACAATGTGAGAGCCATGGCAGCTTCAATGGCTCATCTGCACTCTGTGTCTATCGACGACATCTGTCGAGCAGCCACTTGGGCCTCGGTTCATACCTTCACAGCCCATTACTGCTTGGACAAGGACTCCCGCCGGGATGCCTTGTTTGGTCAGGCTGTTCTCCAACACCTGTTTCATACCTAATGAGTGGAGGAGTAGCCTAGTGGTTGGGGCAAGGTACTTCAGGCCAGAAGGTCGGCGGTTCAAATCCCACTAGAGGACAGCAACCTTGGGCCGGAAGGACTCGGGTTTCTAGTCCCACAGGTGCTCCTTGTGGTCTTGGGCAAGCCACTTAACCCTCCATAGCCCATGTTCCCTGTAAAATAGTTATCTCCAAGTTATAATGCCCTGTTCAATGTAATTTCAGTTTGTTCAATGTAAACCGCACTGATGCAGAATAGTGCGGTATATAAGAGAATGTAAATAAATAAATAAATAAATAATCAACTCCTACCTCAATAGCCTCACCCACCACTTAGCTGACTTAGTTTAGTAAAACCTACCACACAGCCAATCTCGACTACATCCAGCGAGATGACACCGGTCTGACACATAGATGTACATAGTTTACCCCTTGTTATCCAAGTTTTGCACCTTGTTCAATGTAAACACAAATCAGTTATTGAGATGTGTATGTTGTTGTTTGTAAACCGCACTGATGCCGAATAGCGCGGTATATAAGAGACTGTAATAAATAAATAAATAAATACCCACCATCCCTGGTTGGATGCCAGAGATCCATGGGGGGAAGTGGAGCCCTTTCACAGGGACACACAACTTCTGTGGTCTCTCCCTGGCATCTAAAGCTCGGGAGTCCCCATATGTGAAGACTACATTCCTGCTTGTTCCTGGAGATAGCATAGTTACTCACCTGTAACAGGTGATCTCCGGGAACAGCAGGAGTTTAGTCTTCACAACCCACCCACCTCCCCATTTGGGAAAGGCAGGAAGGCAGCACGCAGGCGCTGTGGGATGCTCCCAAAAGCTTCCTAATTGGACGCTGGGGAGCGTTCCCGCGCAGGCTCAGTCGGTACCGACGATACCCATGTGTGAAGACTAAATTCCTGCTGTTCCCTGAGATGACCTGTTACAGGTGAGTAACTATGCTTTCTGTGAGACCTCACTTGGAGTACTATGTTCACTTTTTGAGACTGTATCTTGCTAAAAATACAAAAAGGACTTGAAGCGGTTCAGAGAACAGTGACCAAAATGGTATGTGGTTTGCGCCAGAAGCCGTATGAGAAGAGATTCCGGAAGACCTAAATATTTATACCTTAGAGGAAATGAGGGATAGCGGAGAGAAGAGGCAGACATTTAAATACTTGAAAGGTATTAATGAACAAACAAACCTTTTCCAAAGATGGGGAAGTTATTGAACTAGAAGACACAAAATGAAGCTGAAAGGAAGAAAAAGTATCAAGAAAATGGCAGAAAGATAGTTATTTCCCATTGCATTGGGTGCCAAAGGCTTAAGAATTATTTCCAAGCACACCTTGATAAATTACCAGTACATGTTACATCTTATGAACTCCAGAAGATTTTATTTTTGGCACGATGAAAGTACTATGCCGAGCATTAGCAGTAAATTTGAGAGGCTGAGATCATACTCCACATACCCTAGCTTAGGAGTGAGGTTCATCTCTGTCATGGTATGCACAAAACTAATCTCTTTGGAAAAATTGCCGAGGAAAACTTAGAAGCAACATCAGGAAATACTTTTTCACAGAAAGTATAGTGGATGCCTGGAATCCCTCCCCGTGGAGGTGGTGGAGACAAAAACAATGATGGAATTCAAAAAGGCTTGGGATAAGCACAGAAGACCCCCCTATAAAGGAAGAGGAGCATTCCTTCTCAAAGCAAAACTTAAGTGACGTTCACATTTCAAAACGTATAGCAGGGCTAGCTGTCACTGCGGCAGTTACAACCCAAAGTAAAAAGCGTAGAGTTAGGGTAACCTATAGGGAATGGCAGTTACAGCCCTAAACGCCTTGTTGGCAGAATAGATGGGATATACTGGTTTTTATCTGCTGGTATTTTACTATGTTACCTTTTCCTGTCTTGTAGCCAATTCCCAATCCACAATAGGATATTGGTTCCTATCCTGTGACTTTGTAATTTCCTGAGGTATTTTTCATAAGGTACTTTTTCAAACGCCTTCTGAAAATCCTGTACCAACTAGCTCACCCTTATCCATATGTTCAAAATGATCTAACAGATTAGTGTAAAGCAAGACTTCCCTTTGCTAAATCATAAGAACTGCCATACTTGGTCAGATCAATGGTCCATCAAGCCTAGTGTTCTGTTTCCAACCATGGCAAATCCTTGTTTGTTCTGCTTCATTAAGCCAGATCTGTCCATATGTCCAGTAATTGTTTTTCAAAATAGCTTATGCCCTTTTACCCAGCAGTGACATCAAGCTTACCAGTTGGCAATTTTAGGAAACAAAGGATTTTAGGACACTAGCAAGAAATGAAAATTTTCCGATAGGCGATAAGAAATTTTAACTCTATGCAGACAATTAATTGGTCTGTAAAGAGGCGCCACTTTGTAGGCCAACAAAAGTAAATGCATTTGAGCTTTTATATTCCACTTATCAATTGCTATCTTGAACAGATTACCCAAATTGGTTGGTTGAATATGCAAGTTTGTTTCTTCAAATGCTGGGGCAGTTCCCGTCTCACCTAGATGCTAGTGTCATCTCTGTGTGAAACATGGGGCCCTTTTGCTAAAGTGTGGTAAGCACGTAGCACAGGTTTTACAGTATGCTAACAGTTGCATAGAAAAAAAACAGGAATTAGGACAGGGAATAGGCATGGTGGTTGATGACTGACAGTACCACATGCAGCGCAACTGTACCTGTGGACATTAATTGCAGCCACTTTACCGGCAGTCCAGTAGCACAGCTGTCGCCCTAAATAGCAGATAATCTCCATCCCCTCCCTGATCATCCCTTCCCAAAGAACTCCCACTCCCCCCCCCCAAGCACATCAGACCCACCCAATAGAAATCTCCCAGAAGCCCTGCTGACTAGGAGTACCCCTAAGAGAAGGCACTTGATCCTCCTCCTGTTTTCTATCTTATATTCCATAAATTTGTGAAATCATGGCTTTTAACTAAAGCTTAATTTTATTTTATTTTATTTTGGGATATTTTTATGGTTGCATCATGTATTTTGTATCTATGCCACATTTATGTTACTATGATTATTTTAATAGCTTTTTTTCCAGGAACAAGCAGGAAGTCGGTCCTCACATATGGGTGACACTGAAGGAGCCTCTGTGGAAGCATCTCCCCAACTTTCAAAGAAAGCCTTTGGGAGATGCCACCACGCATGCATGGACCCCTTCACACCCAAGGGTGCCATTTTACTCGGTCTCCCTTTTTTTCCGCAGAACCCTACAGACGTTAGTCTTTCTTCCTCAGAAAAAAAGTTTTTTTCGTGCACTAAAGTGTATCGTCTGGTTAGCACCAGTCCCTTTCTCGCCTCTGAGCCCCCTCTCTTCGGCTTCGAGACTCGGAACCTGTTTAGTTTAGGCTTTTTCATCCAGTGCGGTTTTGCATCTTCTAACCACTGGCCGTGTCGAAGTTCTTCAACCTCGCTGGGGTCCTTTTTGCCCCAGTGGGTTTAAGAAGCATGATCGGTGCTCAAAGAACATGTCCCTTACCAACACACATGACTGTTGCCTCCAGTGTCTAGGTGCTGACCATGACCCAGAAGTTTGCTCCTTTGCAAAAAGATGTCTGCTAAGGCCATCCAGAGTCGCTGGCAGGAGCAGGATGACATCTTCCACAGGTCAGATTCAGCCCAGTATCCCCGGTAACTGTGTGCTCTTAAGGCCCCGCACGGATCCTCGGAGTTATGTAAAGCTCCTATAGTGCCTAAGCAGACACGCGGACACTCTGATAAGTTTCCCAGAGCAAGAGCATAAGAAAAAGAAGAAATCCTCGAGGGCCTCTTCCTAGAAAGCAGACACACACGGTAAGTCCCATTCAAGGTCCCACAGCCCCCGGAGGGTATCCAAGGAGTCGGAGCAGGAGTAGCCGGCAAAGGTACCCAGAAGAGACTCAAAGGCCTCCAGTGATGGACCTGGGACCAATGAGGTCCGTCCCCGCTAGAGACTCCCTCTCCTCACTGACACCCGACCTGGTCACCCTGACGTTGATGTCGAAGGCAGCAACTCCTGAATGGGAAGCCATGATGATGGCGTTAGAATACAGGGTTTCTGCCTTTCTTGCCTCGCAGCAAACATCGATGCCCTGCCCCACCAGCGCACGCGCTGAGACCGTAGGGCCCTCAATGCCAAGGACTCCCTGAGCTGCCGAAGAGACCCTTGAGAGCCCCATGCCTCATGCTGATCCTAGGCGAGGGTCTCAATCCCACTGCCAGTCCTTGGGAGCGAGATCCTCCCCAGCAAGCACTTCTGGCTCTGGTCAAGCAACAGCCACAGTTCACTGAAGGCTGGACCCGACGACGCCCCTAGGGCCATCAGGTCTTGAGTCCTTGACGGACTACTCGGATTGGGAGTCCGAGGACAAGGCTTCCCCAGAAATACGAGCACACCGTGATCTCCCCTCGAATCCGTCCCCACCAGTGTCGAAGCGCCAGTCCCTGCCCGAGGACACCTCGTTCCTTGAGTTTGTCCAGAACATGGCAAAGACATTGTCCCTCACCATGGAGTCGGAAGATAATCCTCGCATGGAGGAACTTTGAAGGTAAAGGTGGTATATAAAACTGGTTAAATAAAATAAATCAAAATCCTCCAATACAAGGTCCCACTTAAGGAGGCCCTTAAGGTCCCTGTCCCCACCATCTTTAGGTACCGGCTCCTCCGGATGTGGGAAACACTGGTTTCAGTGCCGATGGTTAGCTGGTGCCTGGACACTATATATCTGGTCCAGCGAGGCCCCAGATTCAGGAAGGAACAATTCTCTCACTCCTACATGGTGGTTGAGTTGGCCATGCGTCAACAGAAAAGCCCAAAGACTCACTCTTCAGTGCCCCCGGGCAGGGAGTCCCGTGCCCTTAACACCCTCAGGCGAAAATGTTATCAGGGCCCGATGTTGGCTTGCTGGATACAAACATATCAGCATGTATCTCTGAGACCTCACTAAGGAACTCGGAGGTTTCTCGACAGGTCTCAGTGGGGATCACCTCCAGCACTTCCAAACCCTTACGAAGTCAGGGAGTGCTCGAAGTACTTGTCTCGGGCAGCCTACGACAGCTTTGAGTTTAACGCAAAGGTGGCCACCCTAGACATCGGTGCCCAACACCAGACTTGGCCCCAGGCATTGGACCTCGAGCAGTGGGTCCAGGCTAAACTCCTCGACATCCCTTGCCTCAGTGAAAGCCTCTTCAGAAAGCCAATGGAGGATAAGGCAGTAAAGATTGAGAATGAGTATGTCATCAGGACCTGATTCTCCAGGAAGACCTCCACTCTTCCCAAGAAGAAACCACTGGGGAAAAGGTCTCCCTTCCACCGGAGGCTATCCCCCATATCATGCCCCCCAGATCCCCCAGCAGGGTCATCAGGGCAAGGGAGCAAGTCAGGAGCCATGCAAGCCCCAAGCATCAGACACCAGCCCCACCCAGACTGGGTCAGGGTTTTGACTCCGAGCATAACCTCTCTATCCAGCTACCAACGGGGGGGGGACGTCTGACTCATTTTGCCCACCAGTGGTCTGCTATCATCACTGACTCCTGAGCACTTCAGGTGGTCAGGGAAGGTTACCTCCTTCACCTGGACCTCCCCCCTTCTTTCCAGGAGAGCCCCCTTGGACTCCCCTGCACCAGGCCATGCTACTGCAGGAACTTGCAGGCCTTCTCAGGGACAGAGCCATGGAGCCCGTACCACACCATCTAAAAGGAAAGGGGTTCTACTCCAGGTACTTTCTGGTCCCAAAAAGAACAGGAGGCCTAAGGCCCATCCTGGACTTGAGAAACCTGAACAAAATGCTCTCCCTTGGAATATTGCTTTCCTACCTCCAGCAGGGAGATTGGCTGTGCTCCTTGGACCTAAAGGATGCTTATACCCCAGCCACAGGCAGTACCTAAGGTTCATATTTGGGGCAACCACTACCAGTACAGGGTACTATCCTTCGGCCTAGCCTCTGCACCAAGAGTCTTCACCAAATAGATAGTGGCCGTCTACCTTCATCTCCAAGTCTTCATCTTCCCATACCTGGACGACTGGCTAGTAAAAGGGGACATGGCCTCAGAGGTGCAACAGGCCACAGCCTGCACCATCAAAATCCTACAATATCTGGGGTTCATGATAAACCACGCCAAATCCCACCTCACTCCAACACAGGACTTGGTGTTCATAGGGGCTTGTCTGGACACCCTCCAAGCCAGGGCCTTCCTCCCCCTGGTTAGGGCGGACCACCTCAGGACCCTGGCGACTGAGGTACAGTTCCATCACGCTATGATGGCACGGTCCATGCTCCGCCTACTAGACCACATGGCTTCCACAGTCCATGTGGTCCCAGCGCCCACCTCCACATGTGGGCAGCTCAGTGGACTCAAGCTACAGGCAGTCTCTGGGACAGGGTCTCTGTGTCCTATCAACTAGCAGAGTCGCTCAGTTGGTGGCAGAATGCCTAAGGGCAGATGGAGAAGGGCATGCCCTTTCAACACCCAAACCCCCAGAGGGTCCTCGCTATGGATGCCTCCCTACTGGGCTGGGATGCCCACTGCAAGGAACTGCGCATGCAAAGCAACTTGTCTCTGGAGAAGAACCAGTAGCAGATCAACCTGTTGGAGCTCCGGGCTGTTTTTCTAGCGATCAAGGCCTTTCACCACTGCCTGTGGAACCAGTCAGTACTAGTCCAAATGGACAACCAGGTCGTAATGTTCTATCTGAACAAGCAAGGGGGCACGGGGTCCTGGCACCTCTGCCAGGAGTCAGAAGCTGTCTGCTCATAAGCATCCAACCAGTGAATGCTCCTAGGGCAGTATACCTTCTGGGCCGAGACAATGCCGTGATGGACAGTCTGAACAGGGTCCTCCAGCCGCACAAATGGCATCTAGACCCCAGGGTGGTGCAGTAGCTGTTTTAACTCTAGGGAACCCAAAGCCTGGATCTCTCTGCCAGCCCTGCCAATGCTGAGCTGCCCCGCTTCTGCTGTCCCCAACCACACCCATCCTGGATAACGGCAGACGCATGCCTCATCTTGTAATTGGAGGGCCCTTCTGTGTGCCTTCCCTCCCATGCTTCTAATCGCCCAGACCCTCTTCAGAGTCCTGCGGGTCAAGGCTTCCATGATCCTGGTGGTCCCATAGTGACCCAGATAGCCTTGGTTTCCCCTGTTGCAGCACCTCTCGACAGAGCTCCTGATCCCTCTGGGGAGTGCTCCAGGAATGCTGACCCAGGAGGAGGGCTTGCTTCTCCACCCCAACCTTGGGAGCCCTGTCACTAACAGCATGACTGTTGAGCGGGTCACCCTAGCACCCTTCAACCACCCCAGGGAGGTAGAAGAAGTCCTTCTGGCCTCTTGTAAGAATGCCACAAGATGAACTTACACAAGAACATAAGATATGCCATACTGGGTCAGACCAAGGTCCATCAAGCCCAGTATCCTGTTTCCAATAGTGGCCAATCTAGGTCATATGTACCTAGCAGTTTTTCCAAAAGACACAGGTTCTGCAATGCTTGTACTAGGTCAAGCATTGATATCCTGGGTCCCTTCTTAATAATGGTTTATGGACCTTTCCTCCAGGAACTTGTCCAAACCTTTTTTAAACCCAGCTACACTAACAACCTTTACTACATCCTCCGGTAACAAATTCCAGAGTTTGATTACACGTTGAGTGAAAAAATATTTTCTTTTATTAGTCTTAAATAGTTTACCCTGTAGCTTCATTGCATGTCCCCTAGTCTTCCTATATTCTGATAACGTAAACAGGCGATCTACGTTTACCCGTTCCACTCCGTTCATTAATTTATAGACTTCTATCATATCTCCCCTCAGCCGTCTCTTTTCCAGGTTAAAGAGCCCTAACCTTTTTTAGCCTTTCTTCATAGGAGTATCCTTCCATCCCCTTTACCATTTTGGTGGCTCTTCTCTGAACGTTTTCTAATAATGCTATATCCTTTTTAAGATACGGCGACCAGAATTGCACACAATATTCAAGGTGCGGTCTCACCATGGAACGGTATAGAGGCATTATAATATCTTATGCTTTATTTTCCATTCCTTTCCTTATGATACCTAGCATTCTGTTTGCTCTCTTGGCTGCCGCTGCACACTGGGCCGAGGGTTTTAACATGTTATCCACAATGACGCCTAAATCTTTTTCCTGGGTGGTGGTTGCTAATGTGGAACCTTGCATCGTGTAACCATAGTTTGGGTTGTTCTTCCCTAGGTGCATAACTTTGCACTTGTCCACATTAAATTTCATCTGCCATTTTGATGCCCAGTCTTCCAATTTATCAAGATCCTCTTGCAGTTTTCCACAATCCTCTTGGGTTTAACAACTTTAAATAGTTTTGTGTCATCTGCAAATTTGATAACCTCACTCATTATTCCACTTTCCAGGTCATTTATGAATTTGTCAAAAAGCAGCGGACCCAGCACAGATCCCTGTGGTACACCATTATTCACCTTTCTCCATTGGGAAAATTGGCCATTTAGCCCAACCCTCTGCTTTCTATCTTTTAACCAGTTCCTGATCCACAGTAGTACACTGCCTCCTATCCCATGACTCTTTAGTTTTGCCAAAAGTCTCTGATGAGGGACCTTGTCAAAGGCTTTCTGAAAGTCCAGATACACTATATCAACCGACTCACCTTTGTCCACCTGTTTATTCACACTTTCAAAAAAACAACAGATTAGTAAGACAAGATCTTCCTTTTCTAAAGCCATGTTGGCTGTCTCCCATTAGGCCATGACTATCTACATGCTGAGTAATTTTATTCTTTATGATGGTTTCTACCATTTTTCCCGGTACTGACATGAGGCTCACCGGTCTGTAGTTTCCCGGATCACCCCTCGAACCCTTTTTAAAAATTGGTGTTACATTGGCGATCCGCCAATCTTCAGGTATTAGAGATGATTTTAATGATAGTTCACAGATTACTAATAGCAGGTCTGCAATCTCATGTATCTCCAGGAACAAGCAGGAATGAGTCTTCACATATGGGTATGTCGGTACCGACGGAGCCTGCACGGGAATGCTCCCCAGCATCCAATCAGAAAGCTTTTGGGAGCATCCCTCGCGCCTGCGCAGTGACTTCCCGCCTTTCCCACTGTCTCTCCTCAGTTTTCGTTTTTCCGCGGAGCCAACAGGACGTCCTCCTGTCACCGCAGAAACTTTTTTCTTTAAAATCCTTATTTTTCTTGTTTTCTTGTGGTCGCGCCGACTTTCCCGCCGATACCGGTACCGCTGGTGCTTTATTCTTTCTTTTCAAACTTAGAGAAATATATTCTCAGTTTTTTGTTTTAACTTTTTTGGGCCTACCAGGCTTTTCCAAAATGTAGCCTTCTTCCCCTGAGAAGTGCCTTCACTGTGGAAACTTAGTTTTCTTTTTAGACTCCAATTCTTGGTGTCTAACCTGTTTGGATCCTGACCCTTTTTCCCCTGATACTTCAGGCTATTTTCTTGGGAGAAGACCTTCCCTTTTTCGAGTTTCCCTCGATGCCGTTTTTCCTCCTGAAGTGAGGACACTGCTTTATTCTTCTCTCCAGGATCAGGTAACCCACAAACAGTCTGTTAAGACTAGCCAATTCTTGAAGGGTAAGTCTCATGCTCAGCATGACGGCAGCTCCGGCCTTGCCCTCAGGATCCCATTGGCAATACTACCCCGGCGGGAGTCTTCGGGCTCCAAAGCATTCACGGGGTTTCAGGTTGTTCCTGGGGCTCACCCCTCACAGAACATACCTGAGCCGTGCCAGGGGGTGGTATCCGCCTCGAGTGGTACCGATAACCTGGCACCGGCGTCGGTGTCGAGTGCTGCACTCTTCACCAGGGATCGTCATCTGGAGTCCTCGGTGCCTTCGGGGCCGATCGATATGACCCAGCTTGGCTTTCCCATATCCCAGCCATGCTCGGGGTTGGTACCGACTTCGAGCGGTACCGATACCCCGGCATCGGCATCGAGTGTTCCACTATACCTGGGATCATCATCTGGAATCCTCGGTACTTTCGGGACCGATCGATACAACCCAGATAGATTTCCCTATATCTTTACCATGCTCAGGGTTGGTACCGACTTCGAGCAGTACCGATACCCCGACATCGGTGCCGGTGTCGAGTGTTCCTCTCTTCACCAGGCATCATCTTCTAATGTCCTCGGTACCTTCGGTACCGTTCGATGAAATTCCAATTGCCTTTCAGGTATCGGCATCGCGGATACCACCACCAATGTCGGTACCATCTAGACATACATCGATAGACTCCCTCGCTTCGATGCCGAGTCTGGAATCGATATCCAGTCTAGATGACTTGGTACCGACGCATTTCGGAACCGATCCATATCGTTTCCGGCTATGCAGTACCGAGGATATTCACCAGGGCTCTCTGGTTACCTCGGTACCGCTTCAGCAGCCCCCGATTGCTGCTTCGATGACATTATCATCTCCGGTACCGGTGTCGGGGTCGATTCCTGCAGTTCCATCGGTGCCATCGATCCTTTCTATGCCTAGTTTGGAATCGATACCAGGCACTGACGATGCAGTACTAAGTGCCTCAAATCAGAACTGTCAGTACCACTGTCCATCGAGCAGGATTCTTTTTCTGCACCAGTCCAGTATATCTTCTGGTGCTCAAGCTGCTCCTTCAACCTCAGCTTGCCCAGGATTAGTTCCTATTGGAAATCCTTCTTTTCAGAAGTTTCTCCTTGACATGGCAACCTTTCTTGCCATTCCTATTCCTGGCTCTACTCTTAACCAAGATCCTGCAGAAAAGGAAAACATAATGCTTCCTTTACATCATTCTTTACAGGATCTTCTTCTGAGGATATGGGAATCACCCTTAAAGGTTCCTTTGCCTTCTACAGCCATTAATGTTCTGTATCGGGTACCTCCCTCTCCAGGGTTTCAGAAAAACCAACTTCCACATCATTCCATGGTAGTGGAATCAGCATTGAGGAAGGTAAGAAGCAAGAAGAAATATTCTTCTTATCCGCCAGGTCGTGCATCTAAAGCACTTGATACTTTTGGACGTCAAACCTTCCAAACTTCTATGCTGGCTTCAAGAATTATTTCATATATTTTTTATGAGTCTGACACTTCAGGAGGTCACAGAGAAATTATCTCTTTTTTCTCCTTTTTTGTCAGAACCTAAGGCCTCTGACTATTCCTTGCTTCTTAATCATAGCAGGAATATCTCTTGGTTCCTTTCTCGTGCTTCTCTAGACTCTTTTGAGTCTGTTAGCAGATCCTCTGCTATTGCCATTGGAGCACGTCGTACAGCCTGGCTGCAGGCTTCAGACTTGAACAAATGGGCACAACATATACTGGGTAATTCTCCTTGTACTGGAGAAAATCTCTTCAATAGAGAGGCTTTGCATCAGGTTGCTCATTGCTCCACTGACTTTCCTAGTTCTGGAAACCGTCCTAAGCCTTCTTTTTCCCCAGGACGTAGGAAATGTCCTACCAAACCTTCTTTCCCTAAGAAAAGAAAGTTTCACCCTTCTTCTGCCCATCCTCCAGATGTACCCAAGCAAGGGACATCTCATCCTCGTCTGAAGTCTCCAGACTCTAACCAGGCTAATCGTAGCCAGCAACCATAGGTTCCTGTATGTTACAATCTACAATTAACTTCTTCTTACCAGAAGTTATTCTTCAAACTCTACACTGGGTTTTCTTTTCAGTATGCTAAGATGTTAGGATATTTTGTCCATGGGTTATAGAATTCTCCCTTTCTTTTTATCATAAAGGGAGATTATAATTATCCCATGATACTTTCTGTCCCCACATGGACATTTTTTCCTTCAGCTGACTTATCATATGGTACGTCACCTTCCAACTCTCTCTCTTCCAGGGCTTCCCCTGCTTGAGTTGGTACCATACTGAAACACTTCTCTTTCTTCCAGTGTAGATTTTTTGTTATCCTTCAATGCATGCCCTGAACAACTCATCAGACAGGGATGGGATCATCTCCGCTCCCTTTATCTGTTTTCTCTCTGTTTTCATACAGAAGGATCCCCTCTGTTCTTTTGTTCAGTTGCTGTGCATGCAGAAGTTCCAATGCTTACTTTAATGCTTCTTGCAAGCTACTTTCCACTATCTTGCATAATATTACTCACTGCAGGTTATTTTCTTCTAGCCATATCCTTTCCTGGGATGTGGCAACACATCTGACTACTGTCAGTTTATCTTATAATTCTCCTGCACAATGCTCTCTGCAATCTTCAGAGAAACTTTCTACTATGGGCCCTTGCTATAGAGCATTGAACTTTGTCTCTGAGGGTTTTCCATATAATAGAAAAAGCTTATATAGTCATTCCATGGCTATATAGGTTCTTTATACCCTCTTGTGATGCAGAAGACAAGTTTTTTTCTGCGTGAATGTCCAAGGAGTTCCCAATCTGGCAGGAATCTACCCCTTTTTTCCTTACCGCTTGGCATTATTTTTTCTACTCCACTGGATAACGCATACTCTTTTACTATACATGCTACCCCTGAGTCCCTTCACTGGGTCATCCAGGAGTCTTAGTATATGCCTTTTCTTGTCCTTTAGACATGTCAGAGTCCTCCAGTACTCCTGACGTGCTCTTACCAGCAATGTTCCCTCTAATTTTCTGTAGGCTGTGTGCGCATAAAATATCAGCTGTGCAGCTTTTGAAGGAAGATTACATTTTTGTGCGCCACATAATAACACTCGGAGTTATATACATTAACATTTGACTACACGTCAGAATACAGTATGTACACCACATTAATTTTAATCAAATTAAATGAAAATAGACGATTACTAAATGAAGCTGAAAATTTCTATCAATTACAATCACAACTTTTAAATTTTAAGACGTCTGTGTTGTTTTCTATCAGAATCAAAACTCTAATTTTTGTGCGCTCTGTTGTAAAGTATGTGCGCTCGCTCGACGAGGTGTGTGCGCGCGCACACGCGCACAGCTTAGAGGGAACAGTGCTTACCAGACTGCTATTATCCTCTGTTTTTCACGCAACCATACTGGTTCTCCACTGAAATACATTCCTGCACCACGGAAATAGATTCTCTATATATTTTCAGGTGGTTTTCACCCCCTATTATTAGATGAATCTTTTCCCATCACATTCCCCATGTGAATGTTTTTGTGGAGCTCAGTTGCAGGCATGTATCCTCAGACTTCTAGTCATGTCTGTATATGTCCTATACGTACATATTCTTGTAATCTGTATGGGCATAAGCCATGCCCATATACATATAGAGGTATATATATATATATATATATATATATATATTTTACACATATCTGGACATCTCTGCACATATCTCTAGATACCTACGTATCTCCATATATATATATATTGTCGCACCCTTCCCCCGCCTAGGCGGCTGCCTGACAAGGAAAGGGGGTGCGAATGTTCCTTTCAATAAACTCCAGGACAAAGGCCTCTGGGATTTGTAGTACTTGAGCAAATGTAGTTGTAATAAAAAGTGCTGAGCCGAGAGTTGAAAGCAAACGCAGGAATATTTTTATTCGCCTCCCTTAATGGCGGGAACTTCAAATGAAGCTTGGTATTCACGTGTACAAAACATCCACAAGAAACTAAGGTCAGAATTACTCTTGCTTACTTCAGCAAACAAATGTTATTTCTCCAAAATAAATCTTCACTTCACATAAACTGAACTCAAAATGTTCATTGAAACTTCAATGCAGCAAAAATTCTAACAAACAAACTTTTCTTCTTTGCAGCAAAATTATAGCAAACAAATTTCTCTTCTTTGTTTCAAAAGCTTTAAGGGTTTTAATCAGTTATCCAGAGACTTCAAACCATCTTCCTTAGCAAGCCTCATTTAAAGCAGCAGCCATACTAATTAAAACTTCTTTGCTCTTTGAAACACCATGCATATCACAGAAATGGAATTTTCTTCACACTTATATTTCTAAACCTTCATAATTCACTACCAGGGATAACTCACATTCCATAGCCTCTTCAGCCTCACTCAAAAGATCATTTTCCCCGATGTCCATTGACTCACATTCTGAACAGGATTGTTCTGTGACGTTGTTAGAAAACAGCTGTTCCCCTCGAGCCTTCCCTCGGTACACAGCACTGTTCTCTGCACAGGTTACTTCCTGATCCTTTAGCATACGTTTTACCAGTTTTAAAACATTCAAAGTTTCTTTACTGAGAGGCTTCCTTCTCAGCCCTTCCTGGGTCCTTGAACCACCCTCAGGTTTCCTATAACCCTGGCGCTGGTTAGACTGTTGGAGCTGGCTTAGGGGATATCTTTCCCTCCACTTGCTGTCTGGGGACTTTTCCTGAGACCTTTGGCTAGTAACTTTAGCAGCAATACCTTTGGGGAGTTTCTTCAGCACTGCTTCCCTGCCTTCTCCCTGGCCATGCTGTTTCCTGGTGAAGTTAGCCCTCTCGTCTCTCTTCCTCCTGCAAGAGTGGAACTCTTGCTCCGAATGAGGCTCCCTCACAGACTCCGCCTCTGAATTAGAGTCAGCTCTCCTCCTCTCGTGTCCTGGCAATCTCCTTGGCTGCCCTGCGAATCTTGTTGCCTCTCTGTCTCTCCCTGTTCTCTGGGGCTTATAAGCGTGGGACTGGCCAGCATCTTTCCACCCCGCCCCCAGCTGTCCTGCATTACCACCCTCAGTTACCATAGAGCTGGGGCGTGGCTTTTGGACAACAACCTTTGACAGGTTTTTTTCAGCGTTAGCTGCACTTTTAAAATGACCATTTCTTTCCCTTTCCCTCTGACTAGGGGAAACTGCTTGTACTTTTTCCATCTCCCTAGGGATCTGGCTGTCCTCGCCACCACAATAAATAAATTAATAAATATATATATATATACCCATTGGGAGATGTCCATAGGACACTAGGTATTACCTACTATCTCCCTAACTGTCTGTGCTATAAAGCTTTTACCTCCTTAAGGGGTCCAGACAGTCAACTTGCCTATTCTCATACGGCTCAGTAACTGGGAGCGGTTATACACACAATTACTGCTGTGACGTCAACAGCTTCTATTTTTGTTATAAACCTCCCTATCCATGAAGTATCAAACTTCAATGTCTTCCTATCTCTTACCAGCTAGGAATGACAGTGTATATCTTCACTATTTCTGAGTACACTTCTGTTCTCCTTGGGAATAGGGGCTTTTTTCCATACCCCCTCTTCCCTTCCGGACTGGGCTAATTCTCCAGATCGGTCAGTCTTCTTCTTTTAGTCCTTAATGTTAATAACTCTGTACCTAAAAGAGTTTTCAGCTTTTTCCTATAAAGCTTTCCATTGAAGACCTGCCGTTCTTCTCCTGCCCCAGTTGACATCTGGGTCACCTGCCCATTCCAGATTTGGAACTTCATCCTCATTGCTGTGAAGTTTCCTTGAAGATTCCGCTACTGCATCTACAGTACACTCCATCACAGTTCTACTTCCTACAATCCAGTAGGTAAGCTCTATATTGTACTAGTTCATTAAATATTTTAATGATACTTGACATACATTCTAAAGACTCCTCTCTTCTGTAGTCTTTAGATTTGCTGTTCCTTGCAGCTCTTCTCTATTCAACTCCTACCCCCCATCCCTCAGGGGCTGCCGGGGATCCAGGGTTGGAAAATGCCCTCCTGTCCAGGAACGTGCATTTTATGGGATCTTCCCTGGCACCCACAGCTAGGGAGTCCCCATATGTGAAGACTCATTCCTGCTTGTTCTTGGAGATAGCACAGTTACTTACCTGTAACAGGTGATCTCTGGGAACAGCAGGAATTAGTCTTCACAACCCACCCACCTCCCCTAGGAGTTGTATCTATCTATTTCCTTTCCTCTTTCTTTCCTTCTGTCTCAGCTAGGAAACTCAACTGAGGAGAGACAGTGGGAAAGGCGGGAAGTCACCGCGCAGGCGCGAGGGATGCTCCCAAAAGCTTTCTGATTGGATGCTGGGGAACATTCCCGTGAAGGCTCCGTCGGTACCGACGTACCCATATGTAAAGACTAATTCCTGCTGTTCCCAGAGATCACCTGTTACAGGTAAGTAACTGTGCTTTCAGTTCTTTCAACACCCTTGGATGTATACCATCCGGCCCAAGTGATTTGCTACTCTTCAGTTTATCTAATAGTTGTAATACATCTTCCCGATGTATCGATATTTCCTTCAATTCTTCCGCACCTTTAAATACTATTTCAGTCATGGATAACATCCCTACATCTTCCTCAGTAAATACTGAAGCAAAGAATTCATTCAGTCTCTCCGGTATTGCCTTGTCGCCTCTTAGTGCCCCTTTAACTCCTCTATCATCTAATGGTCCAACTGACTCTCTCACAGGTTTTTTGCTACGAATGTACTTGAAAAAATCTTTATTTCGCGTTTTTGCTTCCGCAGCAAGCTTCTTCTCCCTTTGCCTGCTTTATCAGTGCCTTGCATTTGACCTGCCAGTGCTTGTGCTGTTTCCAGGTTTCATCGTTTGGCTCTTTTTTTCATTTCCTGAAAGAAGCTTTCTTGACAACAGCCTCTCTGACCTCACCTTTAAACCATGCTGGCTGTTTTTTGGACTTTCTTCCACTTTTCTTAAAGTGTGGAATACAGCTGGTCTGGGCTTCCAAGATAGTATTTTTCAACAACACCCAAGCTTGATGTAAGTCTTTATCCTTTGCAACTGCTCCTTTTAGTTTTTTCTTAACTATTTTCCGCATTTTATCATAGTCTCCCTTTCGAAAATCCTCCCCAACCAACTGGCGCCCTATCTCAAATCTTCCCTTCCTCTCCAAGCTCCTTGAGAAACTGGTTTTATGCACAACTTTCCTCTCATCTTGAGGCCACCTTTACACTTCACCCCCGCCAATCCGGTTTTCGTCCCAATCACAGCACTGAGTCTATTCTGCTTTCCTTTCTTAACGAAGTTCATACCGCACACGACCAAGGCCGCATCTCTATTGCCTTTTCTTTAGACTTTTCTGCTGCTTTCGACCTTGTGGACCACCATACTCTTCTGGCCCGTTTACACGACATTGGGCTCTCTGGCACTCTTCTTTCTTGGTTTCACTCCTTCCTCTCCCACTGAACCTTTTCCGTCTCCTCAGGCCCCTCCTCCTCTCCTCCCACCCCTCTCCCATGTGGTGTTCCCCAGGGTTCTGTCCTCGCCCCTCTCCTGTTTAACGTCTTCCTGGCCCCCTTCGCACTCTTAGTTCAGCAGCATAGCATCTCAGCCCACTATTACGCAGACGATATCATTCTTCTTCATCACACGGACCCTTCTGCCCCTGAACTTGCCCCTCTCAACTCCTGCTTGGCTTCAGTGTCCTCCTGGTTCTCCACCAATCTGTTGCATGTGAACCTCTCCAAATCATTTGCCATTTGGTTTACGTATGGTGCCCCAATTCCCTCTCTCGCCCCTACCTTCTCCGGTTCCCCACTGCCAGTAGTTTCCTCCCTATGTTATCTAGGAGTTACCCTGTACTCCGCCTTATCCTTCAAGGAACATATTTCTTCTGTTGTGCAGTGGTCCTTTCACACCTTACGTCAACTCCGTGCCATTCGTCCCTTATCTGTCCCTTCCCTGACTACACTGCTACTGTCCCTGGTGGTATCCCGTCTGGACTATTGCAATGTCGTCCTGGCCGGTCTCCCTCAAACCCAACTGCGAAGACTACAACTGGTCCACCACACAGCTGCACGTATTCTCACCCATGCTTCCCACTTCGACCACATCACCCCCATCTTGATTCACCTACACTGGCTTCCCCTTGCTTACCGTACACAGTTCAAAATCCTTATATATGTGCACAAAACAATCCATACCGGTATTCCCCTCTACCTTGCCAATCTAATACATTTCCACTCGTCTCACCGCTCCCTCAGATCAGTCCATCTGAACCGCATGTCCCTCCCCTCCCCTTCACAGGCCCACCTCGAGTCCACCCGCTCCTCAGCATTTTTCTTCTTGGGCCCGCGACTCTGGAACTTGCTCCCTGTCGCCCTCCATCTAGAACCCTCCTACAAGACTTTTAAGGCTAGGCTGAAGACTCACCTTTTTTGCACCGCTTTTAACCTCCCTCCTTCTCCTGCTCCCCTTTCTCCCCAACCCCGCTGATCTAGAATGTTCGTCATTTTGTGTTTTGTCTGCTTCGTTGCTTTATCTGTTGCTGTACTCTCTCTCTCCACCCTATCCTGTCCTTTTCATTATTTTGGCGTTCCTTTTCCTTTTCAGCAGCCTATATATTTTACTGTTGTACACTGCTCTGGTGCCACCGGTAAAGAGCAGTATATTAAATGTGACAATAAAGATAAAGATAAAAAGGTAGTACTGTGGATTTCCTTACTATCCCTCCTCCACTAATTAAATCAAAGGCGATCATGCTATGATCACTATTGCCAAGTGGCCCCTTATCTCTTGCACTAGATCTGGTGTTCCACTAAGGACTAGGTCTAATATGGCTTCCCCTCTCGTCGGTTCATGGACCAGCTGCTCCAAGAAGCAGTCATTTATTTCATCTAGGAACTTTATCTCCCTAGCATGTACTGCCATGACACTGACCCAGTCGATACCGGGGTAATTGAAATCGCCCATTATTATTACCGCACTGTAACTTTTGTTAGCTTCCTTGATTTCTTTGAGCATTTCATCATCCATTTGTTCATTCTGGCCAGGCGGTCGATAGTACACCCCCACCGCCATCGCCTTCCCCTTTTTACATGGAATTTCAATCCATAGAGATTCTACAGCAAATTTTGTTTCCTGCAAAACTTTAATCCTTTCTGACTCAATGCCCTCTCTAACAAGTGGCACAGATTCTCAGGATGGTGTGGGAAGCGACAGGTTGACCCATTCTCCTGCCAAGTGCACACGGTGCTACAGTACTTGGTTCACTCTCGCAGACCACTCAGGTCCAACTCCATCAGCTTATACCCGAGCGCAATCTCCACGCACCATCATGCCAAAGAGGGCAAACCTCTGTCTGTGCAGCCCGTCGTTACCTGATTCATGCATGGCTTACTGCTCTCGGCCTCCCATCCAATCGTCTCCGGCAGAATGGGATCTCAACGTGGGTATGACGCAGCTTACCAAGCTGCCTTTCGAATCTTAGGTAATGCAAATGGCAGGTAGCCAATCTTGGAAGATTGTCTTCCTGGTGGCACTCACCTCTACCCACAGAGTCAGCAAGCTTCAGGTCTTTGTGGCCAAGCCACCTTAATCTAGGTTCTACAAGAGCAGGGTCGTGCTTCGCACCCACCCAAAATTCCTTCCGAAGGTGGTATCCACCTTCCACCTCAATCAGGAGGTTGTGCTCCCTACCTTCTTTCCATGGCCCCACGCCAACAAGGTGACGGCCATTCTCCATACTCTGGACTGAAAAAGGGCCCTGTCCTCCTACCTGCAGCGTACCCGGGGCCATCGCAAAGCCTCGTTTCATACGACCCCGGTCGACTGGGGGAGGCTGTGACCAAGCAGACCCTGTCCACCTGGGTGGTGGATTGCATCTCCTTTGCCCACGATCAGGCTGGGCTGTCATTGGAGCACCGGGTCATGGCGCATAACATCAAGGCTGTGACGACTTCTGTTGCAAGCCAATGCTCTATCCCTATGGCAGACATCTGCCGGGTCACCACTTGGTCCTCGGTTCACACCTTTGCAGCTCACTGCTGCCTGTAGAGGGAGTCCCGACAGGACAGTGCCTTCAGCCAGACCGTATTCTGTAATCTGTTTGGGGTTTAGGCAACTCTTGCCCTACCATCCTTCTTGTTCAAGCTCCCTGGACACTGGTGTCCTCAGAATCTTTCCTCAAATTTGCTTGCGGCTGCTCACTGCTGGGCCATGTTTTTTTCTACAGGTTCTTGCTAGCCTATAGCTAGGAAATTTCATATGTGAGGACTGACTTTCTGCTTCTTCCTGGAGAAAGCATACTCACCTGTAACAGGTGTTCTCCAGGGACAGCAGGAATCAGTCCTCACAACCCTCCCTCCTCCCCTTGGAGTTGCTGTACAATTTTTGCTATCTTTTTTTTGTTGGCTGTAGCTATGTCATCTGACTGAGTAAAATGGCACCCTTTGGCGGGAAGTGGACCACGCATGCATGGTGGCATCTCCCAAAGGCTTTCTTTGAAAGCTGGGAAGATGCTTCCATGGGGGCTCCGTCAGCATCAATGTCACCTATATGTGAGGACCGATTCCTGCTGTCCCTGGAGAACACCTGTTACAGGTGAGTAACTACGCTTTCCCCACTGAGAGTGAGTTTTAGTGATTTGGCAGACTAATAGCATTAAATAAAAATGAATAAGTTAGCCCTCTGCCTGCATGTATCTAGCAAAATTAGGACAGTCCCAGTCTGCTGAAAAGGATATGTAACAGAGGTTCTCAAACCTTTTGGACCAAGAGCTACTTGGACCTTTAAGATCACTAAAAGGGCCAAGGATTTTGTTGCTGGGGTGTCCTACCTGCTTACCCTAAAAATATACCATCTCTTACATCTTGCCCTGCAGCCTCATATAACGTGTCACTGGGGCAATTGGAGACCTCTAGCATAGAGAAAATAAGTCTTGCATCTCTTCAATTCTCTCCCCCCCCCCCCCCCAATGATGCAGTATACCGTATCTCCCTCTTTTCCCTGCCACATCTTCCCCCTTCCCATTTGTGGTCCACAATCTTTTTTTTTTTCCTTCCCGCCCCCCTAGTGGCATATCCATCCCCTATTTCCACCCTCCCTCCATGGTCCAATATATCTCTCCCCTTCCCCCATAGGTCCAGCATCTCTCCTTTTAAACACCTTAACAACCCTTTTCTATCCCCAATTCCCCTTCCCCCCTTCATCCCTCCATCACCTCTTCCCCCCTTCATCCCTCCATCACCCCTTCCCTGTGTAGATAGACCAGCATTTTATCCCATTCTTTCTCAAATCTTTCACTACTTTGCGTATAGCAGTTCATTTTTCCATCAAATAAATCTGACTGGTTCTCTCTACAATGTTCTGTAATAGGAGGCGTTTCTATTTCCACCTATAAGCCAACTCACATCGTGCTGCACTAAGGCATGCCATGCTTTGCTGCGTCTCTTTTCGCGGACTCACCACCCTTCATCCCAAAAGAAACATACAGGAATCTACTACTAACTCCACCCCCACTACTTGTTTCCACTCTTTCATCTTTACCCCGAAAGGTTGTTTCTCTGGGAGCAAGCAAGAAGTCAGTCCTCACATATGGGTGACGGCACCGACTGAGCCCTCATGGAAGCATCCCCCTAGCTTTCAAAGAAAGCCTTTGGGAGATGCCACCACTCATGCTTGATCCCCTTCCCACCCAAGGGTGCCATCTTACTCAGTCTCCTTTTTTCTGCGGAACCCTTCAGACGTTGTCTGGCTTGTCAACAGAAAAAGTTGATTATTTCTCTCTCCGAGTTTTACATTCGCCTCCGATATTGCACCAGTACTCTTCCCGCCTACCAATCTCGGTGCCTCAGCGACAGGTTCAGTTAATTTTGTAGTCTTTCGATATTTTCTTTTTCTGGCGTCTTTGTTCCTTTTTTCTCCTGCTGGCAGCCCGGAGAGTTTTCGACCTCGCAGGAGTACTTTTTTTCCCATGGCTACCAGTGGCTTTAAGAAGTGTGATCGGTGCTTTAAAATCTTGTCTTTGACCGACACACACGACTGCTGTCTTCGCTGCTTCAGGCCAGACACGGCGGCCTGTGGTCTCTGCAAGAGGATGTCCAGCAAGTCCTTCAAGAGCCGCCAGCAGCAGCACAATATGTTTTTCCCCGAGTTCCCGATGCCTCCAAAGGTCAGTGCCTTGTCTGAGGCCCCGACATCTCGGGCGGAACTCTCCAAACCCGAGCCTCGTTGTGGATCCTCAGAAAGGGGGTCTCCCTCGAGGAACCCAGGAAGAAGAAGCCCTCGAAGGTGGCGTCCTTGGATGGTTCCAACCGACTGGGAGCTGCTCAGGCCCGTTCCCACAGTCCAAGACGTTCATCCAAGAAGGAGCAATCTATGAAGGTTCCCCGGAAGGATCCAACTGCGGACCGGCCTCGGTCCCCAGACACCATCCTTGTCGAGGATTCCCCTTCATGGGAGCCGGTGTCGGGCCCGAGTCTGTAGTCCAGAATGGTGGCCCTGGAGTGCAGTTTGTCTGCCTTCATGGACAAGCAGCGGGCACTGTTGTCTGGTATGACCGGTTCATCCATCCCCGACCACCGGTCCCTCGACGTCCAAGACGTCCCCGGAGGCTGAACCGATCCTTGAGGGCCTTCGGCCTCAAGTCGATCCTCGCTCAAGGTTGTGCTCCGAGTACCACTTGATGGGACCGCGGTCATCCCCAGCAAGTATACTGGGTGCCAGCCACAGGGCATCGGGGACCCCGAGGCCTGCGGAGCAGCCCTCCTATGAGTCCTCAACGGACTACTCCGAGTGGGAAATGGAGGATGAGAAATCCCCCGATACCCGTCACTACCGCGATGCCCCTTCTGATCTCCCATCTCTGAACCTCGGCGGTGATCCCCGCCCAAGGACATGGGCTTTCCAGACTTTGTCAAGGAAATGTCTAAGGCCCTGGCATTCCTGACCAATTCGGAAGAGAACCCTCGGGTGGATGAGTTGGAAATCCTTCAGTACGAGGCCCCTCCATGAGAATTGCTCACGGTACCCATTCCTTCCATCCTGGAACGGCTCATGCTCTGCATGTGGGAGACACCGGCATCAGTGCCGGTGGTGAGCAAACAGCTCGACTCGATGTATTGAGTCCACTGTAGCCCGGGCATCCAGAAGTCACAACTGCCGCATAACTCCATGGTAGTGGAGTCGGCCATGCGTTGGCTGCAAAGCCAAAAGCCGTAGTCCTCGGTGCCCCCCACTTTGGATGTCCTCGGCAGAAAGTGCTACCAGGGCTCAATGCTCATCTGCTGCATCCAGGCCTACCAGCTGTACATGGGCATGTACCCTGAGAGACCTGGCGAAGGAACTCGCCGGGTTCTCAGCTGATCTCTCCTGGCCAAGGCAGTCCGTGAGTGTTCCAAATTCATGTCTCGAGTGGTCTATGATGGGTTCGAGTCGGCAGCCTGGGTAGCCGTGGAGGGCATCGGTACACGCCGCTAAGCTTGGCTTCAGTCGTCCGACCTCGAGCAGATGGTTCAGGACAAATTGGTCGATGTCCCATGCCAAGGAGAGAATCTCTTTGGCAAACCTGTCGCTGACAAGGCTACTGAGCCTGGAGACCGAGTTCATGACGAGGACCAGGCTATTTAGGAAGACCGCTGCCCCTCCCTGACAGAAGGGCTTGGTTAAAAAGTCCTTTTACCCAAGGAAGGGAGCTGCTTACCGAAACTACCCACCTTATCAAGCCTCCCTGGCTCCTCAACGGAGTCAGCAGGCCAGGGGACATGGGCATGGCCCGCATAAGCAGAAGGCTCCAAAACCCCAAGCACTGGTCCCGACCCAGCCACGAGGGAGCTTTTGACTCCTTGAGCATAGCCTCTCTACCCCAAGGAGATCAGCAGCCCACAGGGGGACGTTTGGCTCTCTATGCCAAGAGGTAGGTGACCATCACCACCGATTCTTGGGCACTAAGGGTGGTCAGGGCGGGTTACTGCCTTCACCTGACTCAGTTGCCTCCCCCTTATTTCCCGGGAGAGCCCCTCAGGTCTCCCCTCCACCGGGATCTTCTTCTGAAGGAGTTGGCAGGTCTTCTCAAGGGCAGGGGGTTCTACTTCAGATACTTCCTCGTGCCAAAGAGGACAGGAGGCCTAAGAACATAAGAATATAAGATATGCCATACTGGGTCAGACCAAGGTCCATCAAGCCCAGTATTCTGTTTCCAACAGTGGCCAATCTAGGTCATACGTACCTAGCAGTTTCCCCAAGGGACACAGGTTCCACAATGCTTGTATTGGTTCAAGCATTGATATCCTGGGTCCCTTCTTAATAATGGTTTATGGACCTTTCCTCCAGGAACTTGTCCAAACCTTTTTTAAACCCAGCTACACTAACAGCCTTTACTACATCCTCCGGTAACAAATTCCAGAGCTTGATTACACGTTGAGTGAAAAAATATTTTCTTTTATTAGTCTTAAATAGTTTACCCTGTAGCTTCATTGCATGTCCCCTAGTCTTTCTATATTCTGATAAGGTAAACAATCGATCTATGTTTACCCGTTCCACTCCGTTCATTAATTTATAGACTTCTATCATATCTCCCCTCAGCCGTCTCTTTTCCAGGTTAAAGAGCCCTAACCTTTTTAGCCTTTCTTCATAGGAGTATCCTTCCATCCCCTTTACCATTTTGGTGGCTCTTCTCTGTACCTTTTCTAAAATCGCTACATCCTTTTTAAGATACGGCGACCAGAATTGCACACAATATTCAAGGTGCGGTCTCACCATGGAACGATATAGAGGCATTATAATATCTTTAGTTTTATTTTCCATTCCTTTCTTTATCATACCTAGCATTCTATTTGCCCTCTTGGCCGCCGTTGCACACTGGGCCGAGGGTTTTAACATGGTATCCACAATGACGCCTAAATCTTTTTCCTGGGTGGTGGTTCCTAATGTGGAACCTTGCATCGTGTAACCAAAGTTTGGGTTGTTCTTCCCTAGGTGCATAACCTTGCACTTGTCCACATTAAATTTCATCTGCCATTTTGATGCCCAGTCTTCCAATTTATCAAGATCCTCTTGCAATTTTCCACAATCCTCTTGGGTTTTAACAACTTTAAATAGTTTTGTGTCATCTGCAAATTTGACAACCTCACTCGTCGTTCCACTTTCCAGGTCATTTATGAATATGTCAAAAAGCAGCGGACCCAGCACAGATCCCTGGGGTACACCACTATTCACCTTTCTCCATTGGGAAAATTGGCCATTTAGCCCTACCCTCTGCTTTCTATCTTTTAACCAGTTCCTGATCCACAATAGTACACTGCCTCCTATCCCATGACTCTTTAGTTTTGCCAAAAGTCTCTCATGAGGGACCTTGTCAAAGGCTTTCTGAAAGTCCAGATACACAATATCAACGACTCACCTTTGTCCACCTGATTATTCACTCCTTCAAAAAACATAACAGATTAGTAAGACAAGATCTTCCTTGTCTAAAGCCATGTTGGCTGTCTCCAATTAGGTCATGACTATCTACATGCTGAGTAATTTTATTCTTTATGATGGTTTCTACCATTTTTCCCGGTACTGATGTCAGGCTAACCGGTCTGTAGTTTCCCAGATCACCCCTGGAACCCTTTTTAAAAATTGGTGTTACATTTGCGATCCTCCAATCTTCAGGTATTAGAGATGATTTTAATGATAGTTCACAGATTACTAATAGCAGGTCTGCAATCTCATATTTCAGTTCTTTCAACACCCTTGGATGTATACCATCCGGCCCAGGTGATTTGCTACTCTTCAGTTTATCTAATAGTTGTAATACATCTTCCTGATGTATCGATATTTCCTTCAATTCTTCTGCACCTTTAAATACCACTTCAGTCATGGGTAACATCCCTACATCTTCCTCAGTAAAGACTGAAGCAAAGAATTCATTCAATCTCTCCGCTATCGCCTTGTCGCCTCTTAGTGCTCCTTTAACCCCTTTATCATCTAATGGACCAACTGACTCTCTCACTGGTTTTTTGCTACGAATGTACTTGAAAAGGTCTTTACTTCGCGTTTTTGCTTCCGCAGCAAGCTTCTTCTCAAATTCTCCCTTTGCCTGCCTTATCAATGCTTTGCATTTGACTTGCCCATCCTCAGCCTGTGTAACCTCAGCAAATTCCTGTTGAGGGAGAAGTTCAAGATGCTCGCCCTTGGCACATTGCTGCCATACTTCAGCAGGGAGATTGGCTATGTTCCTTAGACCTCAAGGATGCTTACCCATATCCTCATCCACCCCACTGCGGTTTGTAGTAGGGGGGCAGATGCTTTCAATACAGGTGTTCCCCCTTCGGCCTAGCCTCTGCCCCAAGAGTCTCCATAAAATGCTTGGCAGTCATGGCTGCCTTCCTCTGGCTCCTGGGGGTCTTTGTCTTTCCCTACCTGTTTGACTGGTTCATAAATGGAGACACGGCCTCAGAGGTGCAGCAGGCCACCACACGCACCATCCAGGTTCTGCAACACTTGGGCTTTGTCATAAACTACCCCAAGTCTCTCCTCTTCCCGACACAGTGCCTGAAGTTCTTTGGGGAAAAGATTGACACTATCCAGTCAAAGGCTTTATTGCCCAGGGACTGAGCTGATTGCCTCAGGTCTCTAACCATCCCTCAGTGCCTGCCCTGCTTCTCCTGCACCTCCTCGGGCACTTGGCCTCTACGGTCCACGTCACCCCAGACACTTGCCTCCACTTGAGAATGGCGCAGTGGTGTTTCCGGGACCAGTGGTCTCAGGCCACAGGCCGCCTCCGAGACAGTTTCATTGACCTGCCAATTGGCGGACTCCCTGGTCTGGTGGCAGTCACCCCAGCATCTCAAGACAGGCATGCCCTTTCAGGCCCCAAGCCACTCGAGGGTCCTCACCATGGGCACCTTCCTGCTCGGCTTTGGAGCCCACTGCGGAGATCTTTGCACTCAGGGCAACTGGTCGTCAGACGAGAGCACCCAGCAGATCAACTTCCTTGAGCTCCGAGCCATACACCTAGCCCTGAGGGTCTTCTGTCACCACCTGCGTCACCAGCCGTTGCTGGTCCAGATGGACAACCAGGTGGCGATGTTCTACGTGAACGAACAGGGAGGCACAGGGTCTCATGCTCTTTGTCGGGAGGCACTGGTCCTCTGCTCGTATGCAGTTCAACAGGGTATCCTCCTGCGGGCAGTGTATCTGCCAGGCCAGGACAACCTGCTGGCTGACAGACTCAGCAGGGTTCTCCAGCCGCACGAGTGGCAGCTGGACCCCAGGGTGGCCAGTTGGCTTTTCCGGCTCTGGGGGGAACCCGTGATGGACCTGATCGCCAGCCCGGACAACTTTGTTGCCCTATTTCTGCTCCCAGCAGGCCCACCCCTCCAGGGTGACAGCAGACATGTTCCTAGTCTCATGGTCGGAAGGCCTCATTTACGCCTTCCCTCCGAAGCCGCTGATCACCAAGACCTTGTTCAGGACGCTGTGCCACAGGGCCTCACTCATCCTGATAGCTCCTCAGTGGCCCAGGCAGCCGAGGTTCCCGCTGCTTCTACAGTTGACGGTGGAGGCCCCCATCCCCTTGGGAACCACCCCGGGACTCCTATCACAGCAGGGGGGCCTCTCTCATGCACCACAACCTGGGGTCCCTGTCACTGACTGTGTGGCTGCTGAGAGGTTGACTCTGGGCCCCTTTCAACCTTCTGGTTGAGGTGGAGGACATTCTGCTGGCCTCTCACAGGGCCTCCACTAGGAAGGCTTACACCCTCAAATGGTGCAGGTTCTCTGTTTGGTGCGCCGAACACGGGCCTGATCCTTTCTTCTGCCTGGTGGCTCTGGTGTTACAGTACCTTCTCCACCTCTCTCAGTACGGGCTCAAGTCTATCTCCGTCCGAGTGCAGCTTAGTATCCTGGTGGCACACCACTATCTCGTGGATTGCAAGCCCCTCTCGGCCCAACTGTTGGTGACCTGTTTCCTTCAGGGCCTGCTCTTATCGAAGCCCCCGGTTTGCCCTCTGGCAACCGAATGGGACCTCAATTTGGTGTTGGGACAGCTCACTCGCCCGCCCTTCGAATCTCTAGCTACCTGCCACCTTCGCTACCTCTCTTGGAAGGTGGCTTTCCTGGTCCGTTCACAGAGTTAGCGAGCTTCAGGCCCTCGTGGCGGAGGCACCCTATACCAGATTCTACAAGAACAGAGTGGTGCTTCGCACACCCCAAATTCCTGCCGGAAGTGGTGCTCTCTACCTTCTTTCCAAGATCTCACTCCAGTTGGGTGGAGACGGTCCTTCACACCTTGGACTGTAAGAGGGCCTTGTCCTTCTATATCCAAAGCACTCAGGGCCACCGCAAAGCTTCTCAGCTTTTCATCTCCTATGATCCCAGTAGGCTGGTGGAGGCAGTGACCAAGCATATGTTGTCCACCTGGGTGGCGGACTGTATTGACCTTGCTTATTAGCAGGCGAGGCTCCCCCTGGAAGGCCGCATCACTGCGCACCATGTCAGGGTTATGGCATCTTTGGTGGCAAACCTGCACTCCATCCCGATGGTGGACATCTGCTGAACCGCCACCTGGTCTTCAATCCATACCTTTGCAGCCCATTGCTGCCTGGAAAGAGAGTCCCGATGGGACAGTGCCTTCAGCCAGGCTATGCTCCATAACCTTTTTGGGGTTTAAGCAGCTCCTATCCTTCGACCCTTCTGTGTTCAGGCTACCGGAGTGCTGGTTTCATCAGACACAGGGGTCCTACTTTGGTCTGTGGACATGGACTCATTTGCTGCTGCTTGCGGCTTCCAATGAGGGAGCTCCTATTTTTCTTACGGGTTTTCGGTAGCCTGTAACTGGGGAGTCCCATATGTGAGGACTGACTTCCTGCTTGTTCCCGGAGAAAGCGTAGTTACTCGCCTGTAGCAGGTGTTCTCCGAGGACAGCAGGAATCGGTCCTCACAACCCTCCCTCCTCCCCTTGGAGTTGCTCCTTTACCATCTTTTATTTTTGCTGTCTTTTCTCTGTCATCTGACTGAGCAAGATGACACCCTTGGACGGGAAGGGGACCACGCATGCATGTTGGCATCTCCCAAAGGCTTTCTTTGAAAACTGTGGGGATGCTTCCATGAGGGCTCCGTCAGTACCGATATCATCCATATGTGAGGACTGATTCCTGCTGTCCCCGGAGAACACCCGTTACAGGTGAGTAACTACGCTATCTGTGGACAGGTCCACCAAATATGGAAAAAGGAACCCACCCCTCCAGTTTCTCCTGCATTGATTGGGGACTGAGGGAAACATCCAATTTAGTCTATCCGATGAATAGTACTACCTCATCAAAACTTTATACCAGTTTTCTTTTAACGCCACCGATATAGGAAGTTGGTGACTCTGATCTAAAATTGTTTTCCATTGCTGACCATCTATTTCCAGCTCCAGGTCCCCCTCCCATTCCAATATATAGCGAAGTTTACCTTCCCAATTTCCCTTTATTGCCTTGTAAAGGACTGAAATGAGGCCTCTATAATCCCTTCTTTCCATATGATATGGTCTCTAATCTTGTGAAGTTCCTGCCCAGCTGTTCCTTACCTAGTTTCCGCCCCAGGTAATGCCTCACTTGTCTATAATGGAAACCATCTCCCAATCTTAATCCATACCATTCCTGCAGCTCCTCATCTACAAATTGATGAAACCATTTTAATCCTAATTGTGCCCATTTTTATATGCCCGCCTTCCTGCCCTGGCAAAAAGTCTCGTGTATGACAGAGCGCTCGCATAAGTGAGAAACCCAGTCCTGTCCTTTCCTCCTCTTTTTCCCAGATATCATCCCATACCTGCAACACATGTTTCATGTATGGGTTCTCTAATATTCCACTCCCTCTTTCCCCTTTGCTCATCCAAGGTAGGCTTTTTAAGGGACACCTCCCCCCCCCCCCCCATCTCACTTTCCAAGGCTATGAAATGTTTCTGTTTACCGCCCTTCCTGCCAGCCCATAATATGCCTAATTTGGCCTGCCCATTAATATGCCTGAATATCTAGGACTCCCAACCCCCCTTCTTCCCTTGATCTATGTAATACCGATTTAGCTATTCATTGTGGCCTCCTTCACCAGATAAGTTGGAAGATCTTCCTCTGTATCTCCTGTAGCTGTTTCACTGAGATCTTTAACGGCAGTACTTGAAAGTAATAAAGCACCCTAAAAAGGATGTTCATTTTTACTGCCACTGTTCGGCTCAACCAGGATTGTTCCACATTTGTCCACCTCTCTAGATCCTTCCTGATTTTATCCCACAATGGAGGATAGTTTGCTTCATATAAACTTTTTGGGTGCACTGTTACATTTATTCCTAGGTATTTGATAGCTTTACAGGCCCACTGGAAGGGGAAGTCATGTTTCAATCTCTCTATTACCCCCCCTCCCCCCAATTAAGGTTAATATTTAGGGCCTTTGTCTTTTCTACATTCATTTGGAAGCCTGACACTTCCCCATATTTCTGTAGTTGTTTCATTGTCCTCTCCAGTGTCTCGTCTGACAATGTTACAAACAAGAGAATGATATCTGAAAATAGGGATATTTTATGTGATTGCCCCCATCCACTCCTCATATCCCTATACCCATTCTTATATTTATTTATTTATTTAACATCTCTTATATACCGCACTATTGTCATCAGCGCGGTTTACATGGAACAAATATATACATACAGAGAACTGTAATGCATTTTACAAATAACAGGGGTTTTTGAACTTGGGATTAAAGGTAAACTATATAGACTAAGTAACTATTTACAAAAAACTCTTATAGCTTGTTCCAGGGGTTCTACCGCTAATACATAAAGCATTGGAGACATGTGACAGCCCTGTCTTGTCCCTCTTTCCAATCTGAATGCCTCAGTGTACCTCCCATTAATTTTTACCCTTACCTTGGGTCCCGGTATAGGCCTGCACCCACTTCAAGTACTTCCAATTCCCATTCGCTCCATCACCTGAAACAAGAACTCCCACTCAACTCTATCGAATGCTTTTTCTGCGTCTATAGAGAGCACCATAGCGCCCTCTCCCTGTTGATGTGCGACCCAGATTGCCTCAAGGATCTATTTTATATTGTCCGAGGCTTGCCGTCCCTCACTAAAGCCCATTTGGTCTGGCCCCACTAATGCAGGCATCTGCCCTGCCAGACTATTGGCCAATACTTTAGCGAATATCTTTAAATCTGCATTGAGCAGGGAAGTTGGGCGATAAGAATTGCATTGCAGTAGGTCCTTCCCTTCTTTCGGTATGTGTGTTATCCCCGCTGTTAGCATCTCTGCAGACAGGGCTCCTCCCCTTCCTCCCAAGCCATTCAATGTTGTTCTCAGTACCTCTACCAGATCTTCCTGAAAGGTCTTCTAGAATATGGCTGGGAGCCCATCCAGCCCCAGAGTCTTCCCGTTTGGCATTTCATGAATGACTCTCTCTAACTCCTCCCATCGTATCCTTCCATTTCATTCCTCTCTTTCGCCTATTCTGGGCAATGTTATCCCCTCCAATTATTGTGTTTGCTTCCTGCCCATCTCCCCTCCCTGGGTTTTATAGAGTTCTTCATAGAATTGGCAGAATCGTGCCCCAATAAATTTCTCCATTCTCAGTTCTCCCTCCCTTCCCTTAATACCTGTGATGGTGGCTGCCACTTCCTGGCTCTTGAGTTTCTGAGCTAACAGGTGCCCAGCTTTATCCTCCCCCCCCCCCCTTCATAGTACTGCTGTTTAACTCGATCTAATTGAAACCCTATTGCCTCCAGCTGCAGCTTATTTAGTTACATATGTAATTGATTTAGGTGCTTGAGCCTCTTTTGTACCTTTTTCCCTATACTGCTCCGCGGCCTACTTGATTTCACTTTGCAGTTGGTTTTCTTTCTCCAAGTGCTGTCTTATACCTAGAAGCCACATAATTAACCTCCCCCGAACTACAGCCTTCGTGCCCTCCCAGAGTCCCGCATCATTCACCTCTCCATTATCATTATCCTGCCAGTACATTTTGATACATTGCTTAATATCTTGAACCACCACCTCTTTTGAGGAGACCTTTATTTAGCCACTAGAATCTTATGTCTCCTTCTCCTCTACCCACTCCCAGTGTTAGCCCATGTTGGGGCGTGGTCCAACCATATGATATTACCCACTTCAGATTCCTTAACTCTCCCTGTCCATAACCTCTCAAGTAGGTTATAATCTATCCTGCTGTAACTATCATGTGGGGCAGAGTAGAAAGCGTATTCCCTACTTGTCTGGGGGATCTGCCTCCAGATATCCAGTAAGTGATATTTCCCCATAATACCCCTTACTAATTGCCTAGGCTTTTTATAGCCATCTCCTGTTTTTTTGACGATCCCACCCAGGGTGGATTGCTAAGTTCAAATCTACCCCCCAAAATCAATTTCCCCTGCACCATTTTCTCCAACGTGTCTTTAACCCCTTCCAGAATTGAGTTTGTTGGTCATTTGGGGCATATATATTCACTAATGTGACTTGTTCCCCCATTAGGTATCCTTGTAGTACCAATACCCATTCTTCTTTATCCTGAATAACTTCCCTCATTTGAAATGGGCAACCTCTTTTTAACAAGATTGCTGTGCCCCCTCTTCTTGACTCTCCTGTTCCCCCTTGAGCATCCAAAATACTGTTTATGGGTTTAAGTGTCTCCGTAACAGCCTTTCATCTGTACATCTCAAGTGCGTTTCCTGTAGAAAGATACTATCTCTGGGAACAAGCAGGAATGTAGTCTTCACATATATGGGTATCGTCGGTACTGACGGAGCCCGCACGGGAACGCTCCCCAGCGTCCAATAGGAGCGCTTGTGGGAGCATCCCCACAGCACATGCATGCTGCCTTCCCGCCTCTGTACCTCTCTCACTTCAGTTCTTTGTTTTCCGTGGAGCCGATAGGATGTGTACCCTGTCAGCTCAGAAAATTTCCTTTTATTCTTTGTTTTTTTTGTGGTCGCGTCTGCCTTCATTCGACGCCTACCAGTACTGCCGGCTGTTCTTTCTTTTTCAAAAAAAAAAAAACAAAACCTTGTATTTCTTCAGGGGTCTTTCCCCTGTTTCTGGTGCTAGCCGCCATTTTGGACACTAGGCCCACTTTTCTTCAGGCATGGAGAAACCAGCTAGTGGTTTCAAAAAATGCTCAAAGTGTGGCGGTACCATTTCCATCACCGACACCCATGATTGGTGTCTAAAATGTTTAGGTCCTGAACATTGTACAATGGAGTGTCTCTCCTGCACGAGGATGACCAAAAGGGGCCTGCAGAATAGAGCTGCAAAACTCTGTACCCTTTTTGCCGCAGATACGATGTCAGTTGCATCGACATCCTCCAGGGCTTCATCTTCCTCCCATGGATCTCAGGTAACTAAATTTAAGTCTTCTAAGACTGGCCGGTCCTCGGAGGGTAGATCTCCTTCAAAGTATCGAGATGCCTCTGGCGTTGCCCTCGAGGATAGTTCACCGGCAAAACAGCCCTGGCGGGAGTCTTCGGACTCCAAAGCATTAACGGGGCTCTAGGATGTTCCAGAGGCTTCCACCTCTGTAGAACTACTGGTGCCATGTTCTGGGGTCGTAGCCGCTTCCACCGGTGCCGACACCCAGGCATCGGCAGGAGCGATGGATAAGAGAATGCTCGCTATTGAACGCAGTCTAACGTCCCTCTTAGCAGCTTAGGTACCGCTAAGACTGCTACAGATGGTTCAACAGGTATCGGTACCGATAGTACCTGCTTCGACTGGACTGCTTCCCCCCATGCCGAGCCTTGAGTCTATCTCGGGTATCGGGGATCAGGAACCAAGACATTTCAGTACCGACTTTGAGCGGTACCAATACCATGCATTACAAGAGCACCCGGTATAGAGTGCCCTCGAGTCTTCCGATTCCGGTTACTCTGACAATTCTACCGGTACCAGAGCGAACCTACTAGAGGATTCAACTCCTTCTCCTCAACACAGAATGTCTCCTCCAGAAGATATGTCCTTCTAGGATTTCATACGTGATTTGGCAAAGGGTCTTGCAATCACTGATTCTAGAAAAGGAACCTAGGGCAGAAGAATTAAGAATTCTACAATACCCTATGGCTCCCAAGGAGGCAGCTATGCTTCCCATTCACAAGATCTTACATGATCTGATGTTGAGAATGTGGGAAACTCCTTTAACGGTATCCTCACATTCCCGATGCCTTGACAAGTTGTCCTGGTTTTCAAAAAACTCAGTTGCCACACCATTCAGTGGTAGTGGAATCGACCATGCGAAGAATCAAGAGTGCTAAAACACATTTGTCTAATCCTCCAGGCCGTGAATCCAGGACACTCGATGCCTTTGGGCGTCAAAGATTTCAATCCTCCATGTTATCAGCCAGGATCAGTTCCTACATTCTTTACATGGGAATGTTCCTGGAAGAAGTCACAAAAGACTTAGAGCTCATTAGCCCTTGTGTCTCTGAGGAAAAAAGAGCAGACTACCTTACTCTGGTCAAGCACGCCCAGAATGTCTCTAAATTCATGAACCGTGCTACCTTTGATTGCTTTGAATGTATTAGCAGAACCTCTGCTATATCCATAGGAGCATATCATATTGCTTGGCTTCAAGCATCAGACTTAGAATAGTGGGTGCAAGAAAACCTGGGAAACATTCCTTGTACAGGAGAAAATCTCTTTGGCAGGACTGGCAAAACAAGGCTAATCAGATTGAATCTGATAATACTACTTTGAACAGATTGTCAAAGTCACAGCCAACCCAACAAAGAAGAAAACATTCAAAAACCCCTTTTTCAGTAAGAAAAATAAGTTTTTCCCATCTTACACCTATCAAAGCCACTGTCCGCTTCATGTTCCCCAGAAGGGGCAACAACAGAACAGACAGCAAAGAAAGCCGCAAGCTCAAAGAGCTCAACCGGCCCAACAGACCCAGCCCCCTCAGGGTCTTTGACCTCTACCTAGAGAACTTAGTCATTCTGCCCCTAAAAGGTCCAGAACCCTTAACCATTCCAGGAAGACTATGCTATTTTGCCAAAAGATGGCAACAAATAACATCAGAAAACTGGACTCTGTCCATTGTATGACTGGGGTACAAGCTTCATTTTCTCAACTTGCCCCCACCTACAATAATAAAACAGTTCAGTTCTCAGGCCCCTGCCACCACCCTCTTGTGGCAAGAGGTCATATCACTTCTCGCTCAAGGAGCAATCAAAGAAGTACCCATATCCCAACAGGGTTTGGGGTTTTATTCCCCCTATTTTCTTATTCCAAAGAAGACAGGGGGACACAGGCCTATTTATTTTATTATTATTTATTACAGTTTCTTATATACCGCGCTATTTAGCATCAGTGCGGTTTACATTATAACTTAACGACCATAACAACAAGCTGTCAGGTTTACATCGAACAGGAGTATAAACATGGAAAACAGGGTCAACTATATACATAATCTATTTACATTGGAAGGATAGATAAAAGTCAGATAATGCATGTAGGTCTTTTCTAACTAAATTGGGTCAATTCCTGGAGGGTATATTTAGGATCAATTGCTGTCAGGTAAGTGTTGGAGGAACAAGTGGGTTTTGAGGGCCTTCCTGAACTGATATAGGCTGGCTATGGCCCTAATGTCAGGGGGTAGAGCATTCCAGCATTTGGGTACGTAACAGCTGAAAGACCTGTTTGTGGTTGATAGACCTCAGAGAATTAAACAAATATTTGTTCCGAGAAAAGTTCAACATGATCTCCTTCAGGACACTCCTACCATACCTTCAAAGTCAGGACTGGCTATGTTCTCTAGATCTAAGAGATGCGTACACGCTGTCACGCCCTTGCCCCTGGCCTCTGGCTTAGAGGGGCGAGGTAACGGAGAACTTCTCTTGGTGAGCTCAAATAAACTAGCTTTTTCTCAGGTGGATTCTGGGACATGTAGTTTGGCTCTTAAGAAGAAGTGTAGTCATGGTCCGATGTTAAGGCAAATGACAGAATTTATTTTAAAGTAAAGGTTCAAGTAAACTGTACACAGGAATTTTGTCCATTCAGGATTGTTTGCAACAGAGCATTTAGGTCAGTATAACTGCTTCACAGGATTTTTAACATTGCCCAGTCTTAGAGAGACAGCTCTGCTCAGCAAGATAAAAATACTTCTTTTTAACCTTGTGTTTGTGAAGCACTTAACAGCAAAAGAATAACTCAGTTCCTCTGGAACAACCTCTTCTTTCCCTCCTTCCTTTCAGGATAGGTTTTAAACTCAAAATAAGAAAACAAGTAACAAACATTCACAAGCTTTCTCTTCAGCGTGACTCAGCACTTTCCTGAGAAATGCAAACATGTGGAGTTTTCTTCAAACCCAATTCCTCGCTCAATTCCAGTTACCTGCTTCTAGGAGACTTTCTCATTCAATGCTAGCCTTTAGCATAATGATTCCATGCTTGTAGCTTGACACAGAGTACAGTCCATGGGGATATCTAGATCTTGCAATTCCTCCCCTGCCAACTCAATCTGCATATCCTCTGGTGGTGTTAGGGCAGTGTCCTGTTCTGAGTTCTGGACACAGTGCTCAGAATACAGCCTCCCTGGGGGTTCTAATGTCTCTCCTGAGTTCAACTCTCCCCGATAAAGACAGTCAGTACCTGAAGCACTGGGCAGTTCTCCCTGGTTGTGCTCGCTACGGTTCCTTGTCTCCTTCCAGCCTCTCTGGAACAGCTCTCTGTATTCCTCTCTGGGTTCTGTCCTGGAGATCTGCAGGTGCTCCTGGTTCCACTCCTGATTCCCCTGAATCCTCTGAGTCCTCCGAACCTCCTGAGACCTCTGCCTCCCCAGAGCTTCTCCTTTCCTCTGAGCTTCTTCTTTCCTCTGCTTTATCAGGGGTTTATATTTCCCTCTCCAGGGCTTCAGCCCTTCCTCCACTCCTCCCAGGTGATTGTAATCACCTCTCAAGCCTGCAGTTACGTCATAGGAGTTAGGGTGTGGCTGCCTGAACTTTCTCTCCCTCAGGTTTCTTTCTCTATGAGGGGCCTGAAATCCATGCCCTGCAGGGATTTCTCCTTTCTCTAAGTTAAAGTCACTGGCCTTTTCTATACTCATAGGCTCAAAACAGGCTTCCTTGTCACAACGCATATTCTCATCCACTCAGATCACAGGAAGTTCCTTCGATTCCTGGTCCAAGGAAGACACTTCCAGTACAGAGTTCTTCCTTTCGGACTGGCCTCTGCTCCAAGAGTCTTCACAAAATGCATGGCAGTGGTAGCAGCATTTATGAGGACTCTGGGAATATTCATCTTTCCTTACTTAGATGATTGGCTCATTCGAGCATCCGACAGCTCCGGAGGCCAGCTTCGCTCTTTCTCGAGCAATGAGAATTCTTCAATTCTTGGGGCTGGTCATAAACCTCACAAAATCTCATCTCACTCCCTCTCAATCTCTCGAGTTCATAGGGGCTCGTCTAGACACATAGCAGTCAAGGGCTTTCCTGCCACAGCCACGCTGTCTACGGATAATACAGCTGGCATCTCAAGCATCTATGAAGGTGTTCCTTACTGCTCGGGAGATGCTTCAACTTCTAGGACACATACATCCACTGTCCATGTGGTTCCCTATGCTCGCCTCCACATGCGAGCAGCCCAGTGGACCCTATCCTCTCAGTGGTCACAGGCCTTGGGTCAGCTAATGGACAAGATCAGAAACATTACGTCTGATTTCGTCCCTGCAATGGTGGCAATCTCTAGAAAACCTCCTCGTAGGCTCTCCTTTCCAGCAGCCTCTATATCAGGCCACCCTAACAGATGCATCCAAGATGGGTTGGGGTGCCCACTTGCACAATCATTCCACTCAGGGTCTTTGGACCTCACAGGAGGTTTCCCTTCACATAAACCACCTAGAGCTGAGAGCCATCTTCAGTGCTATTCAAGTCTTTCAGGCCCATCTCAGCAACAAGACAGTTCTGGTCCAAACCGACAATAAGGTAGCTATGTTCTTTGTGAACAAGCAAGGCGGAACAGGCTCTCTGTCGCTATGCAGCGAAGCTTTGCGACTATGGGCCCTCGCCAGAGAGTTGCAAATTCACCTGTTTGCGGTATACCTTCCGGGCATTCAAAACTTATGGGCAGACGGACCCAGTCGAATACTGCTGCCACACGAGTGATCCCTCCACTCATACCAGCTTGCTCAAGTATTTCAAATCTGGGGAACACCAGATATAGACCTCTTTGCAAGTCCACAGAATGCCAAACTTCCCCAATTCTTTTCCAGAATCCCGGCTCACAACTGTCAGGCAAGAGATGCTTTCCTACTTCACTGGGGTCAGGACTTCCTCTATGCCTTCCCACCCATTCCCCTCATTCTCAAAACTTTATTCAAACTTCAGAGAGACAGAGGTCGTATGATACTCATAGCTCCACGTTGGCCATGACAAACATGGTATCCTCTTCTTCTGTGTCTCTCTCAAACCACTCCTCTGGAGTTGGGGAATGCTGCAGATCTTCTGTCTCAGGAGGACGGATGCTTACTGCATCCAAGTCCCTACATCTCAGGGCCTGATTACTGAAAGCCTAGAATTCCAGGATATTAACCTTTCTCAACAAGTAAAGGATATCCTTCTGGCTTCCAGAAAACCTTACACAAGACGTTCCTACACTTTTAAGTGGAAAGTTCTCTGTCTGGTGTTCACAAAAGGGACTTAACCCCCTTTTGTTACCTGTAGAGTCGCTACTAGAGTATCTCCTCCAATTATCAACTTCTGGTCTGAAGACCAATTCAGTGAGAGTCTATCTTAGTGCTATTGCTACTTTTCATAAACCTTTCGATGGACAACCTATTTCCTCTCATCCACTTGTATCAAGATTTATGAGAGGCCTGCTCTTAACAAAACCTCCTATTAAACCACCACCGGTGGCATGGGATCTGAATCTTGTTCTTGGCAAGCTTATGAAACCGCCCTTTGAACCTTTAGCCACTTCAGACCTAAAGTTTCTTTCATGGAAAGTTATTTTCCTAATTGCCATCACTTCTGCAAGACGCATTAGTGAACTACAGGCGTTAGTAGCTGACCCTCCTTCCACCATGATAAAGTAGTCCTCAGGACTCATCCTCACTTTATGCCAAAGGTAGTTTCGCCATTTCATTTAAACCAGTCTGTTTATCTTCCTATATTCTTCCCTATGCCTCGTGCCTCCAGTGCGGAAAGAAATCTTCACACATTGGATTGTAAAAGAGCCTTAGCCTTTTATCTCCAAAGAACTAAGCCACATAGAAAATCTTCTCAGCTTTTTGTGGCTTTTGACTCTAGTCATTTGGGACTTCCAGCTTCCAAAAGAACTCTGACAAATTGGATTGCAGATTGCATATCCTATACATATCAGAGTAAGGGACTTTCTCTCGTAGGCCATGTCATGGCTCACAATGTGAGAGCAATGGCAGCCTCAACGGCTAACCTTCATTCTGTGTCTATTGTTGACATCTGCAAAGCAGCCACTTGGGCTTCGGTACACACCTTCACAGCCCACTACTGCTTAGACAAGGACTCCCGTTGGGATGTCTCGATTGGCCAGGCTGTTCTCCAGCATCTCTTCCATACTTAATACAACTCCTACCCATCATCCACGGTTTGGATGCCAGAGGTCCATGGGCGGAAGCTTGACCCATCTCACCTAGATTCACAGTTTGCTGGTGTCACCCCTTGGTATCTTTCAGCTGGGGAGTCCCCCATATGTGAAGACTACATTCTTGCTTGTTCCTGGAGATAGCGTAGTTACTCACCTGTAACAGGTGATCTCCGGGAACAGCAGGAATTTAGTCTTCACAACCCACCCACCTCCCCTAGGAGTTGTCTCTTTCTCTACTTCTCTCCTTTGGTCTCAGCTATAAACTGTGAGAGAGGTACAGAGGCGGGAAGGCAGCACGCATGCGCTGTGGGATGCTCCCAAAAGTGTTCCTATTGGATGCTGGGGAGCATTCCCTCATGGGCTCCGTCGGTACCGACGATACCCATATGTGAAGACTAAATTCCTGCTGTTCCCGGAGATCACCTGTTACAGGTGAGTAACTACGCTATCCCATCCCAGGTGTTCCACTTCTCGGAACATTTGCTGCCTCTTCTAAGGGATATTTAGGCCCTTTGCATTGATAGTACCTACCCGCACCATGTTTCTGCATGGAGGTTGCTGGTCTCCCCCTCTCCCCTTCCCACCCTGTCCCACCCATCCCCCTTCTCCTCTCCCCTCCCCTGATGATTACCATTCCCCTTGGAGTGAGAGATTTTGGAACAAGTGACGTGCTCCCATGGCATCCGCCTCCGTCCTTAGTACTCCCCGCACCCTTACCCCTTTCCACCTTACCTCCGGCCCCTCCAGCCCATAGCTCTCAAGCATGCTCATCACATTACCCTCTCCCCTCACATGGTTAACCCAACCCTTAGCTTCCCCTCCCAATCCTCTGCTTCATTAGCCTAAGCCCCATAAACTTCAGTTTCCCTTTGAAGTCTACCCATCATCCTTTATCCCGGAGTCCCTCCCTCCTTGTTCCCTCCCCTCCTCCCTCAACCCTTTTGTGAACTTAGCTTTTCAACCCCCCAAGTTTCTTTCCACATTCCTTGTCCCCCTATCCCTACTCTATATGTTCCCCTTCCTCCCCACCCAATAGTAGTAATCACTTCCTCTCTTAAATTCCCATATCTTGACCTATCTTTGCCCAAAGTTCTTATCTCTTATGACACCAGTCCTTTCTGGCATTGTCCATCTCCTTCAGAAGGCTTCACCTCATCCCTCTCGAGGCCTTCCTGGCAGGCTCCTCCAGTGGGTTCTTGCTCTTGGAGAGCCACATTAATCTTTTGCCTTTGTTCTCTACTCTTCGCCACTTCGAGGTACTGTTTTTTTTAAAGAGGATGTCTTCTGCTCCCTTTTGCGTTAAGTCGGGAATATTTTGTAGCACCAACTTTTTCAGAGCCTGCCAGGTTGACTCCAGTGAGTCAGCCTTCCGTGTTGCCCCTTTCATTGTCATCAGTCCAAAGGGGTAGAGCCACCTGTATCTCCATCCCTCCCTTCTCAGTAGGGCCGTTACCTCCCTCATGTCTCTGTGCCACTTCAGAGTGCCCGCTGATAAATCTTGATAGGGCTCCACCACTGTTCCCTCTAAGTTGTGCGCGTGTGCGCGCGCACATACCTCGCCGAGTGAGCGCACATACTTTACAACAGAGCACACAAAAATTACGGTTCTGATTCTCATAGAAAACAACACAGACATTCTTAAAATTGAAAAGTTGTTGTGTATTTATGGTTTTCACAAGTTCTACAATATTTTCTAGTGCAATCAATGTGGTGTACATACCATATTCTGACGTGTAGTCAAATTTTAAAGTATATAACTCCGAGTGTCGTTATGTGGCGCACAAAAATTTAACCTTCCTTCAAAAGTTGCACAGCTGATATTTTATGCGCACACAGCCTACAGAAAATTAGAGGGAACACTGGGCTCCACCTCGCAGCCCTCCCATCTTCTGGGACGCTGTCAGGAGCTGCTCCTTCAATTTATATGTTCTCACGCATGCTATCATGTCACAAGGCCTATTTACAGCCCCTGGGTGAAGACCCTGATGTGCTCGCTCAATTTGAATCTCCCCTCCAATTGTCTCCATATCGGCGCCCTTCAACAGTGCTGCGAATAGCTTTAACACCACCTCACAATCTCTGCAGTTTGGCTCCTCCAGGATTCCCCACACTCGTATATTGCACCAATGTGACCAATCCTCTAGGTCCTCCATTTTCGCCTGTAAAGCCTCATGGGCCCTTTTTGGTTCCTCCCATCCGCTCTATAGGTCCCCCAGTGTTGTTTCTTGTTCTATGCGCCCTTCTGCTTCTTCTACATGTTCCCAGAGGTCCTGTCTCAGCTCACTCAACGCTGCCTTTAACTCGGTTTTAAATCCACTGAGCTCGGTTTTTAGCTCTTCTTTAAATTCCAAAAGCCAGCTTTTAAGCTCTTCTGCTGCCCTAGCTCCCCAGGGCTCCTCCATCTGTGCTTCCTCTCCGTTCCATGCCCTGTCGGCCATCTTAGGTGCAGTCTCCAGCCCTTGCCCCTTTTCAGCCTGCGCGTATGGCTAGCAGTACTCTTCCAGCCGTTTTCTCACGGACATCGCTTTTCACTACTCTACTTTTGATCTGGTCCCAGTCGGCACGGGGAGATATCTAATTTATCCGCTCTTTTAAACTTAACGGAGATAGGGTGCCGCGGAGCTCCCCTAGCAAGCAGCCGTCCTGCCTGCTGATGTCACTTCCTCCCGCATCTCTCCTTTTTACCTCCAGCAGGCATGGCAGCAACAACTACCTCTTGCTGGCTTCAGAGACTTCCGTCTGCCACGTCTTGTCTTCAGACTCAGCTTCTGTTTCCAGTGGGATGGGACGTGACAGAGGGAACCAGCAAGAGAGAGCATTTGTAAATTGCTGCTGCCACAGTGGCGGGAGGTAAAGAGGAGTTCTGCTTTTATTCCAGGAAGAGATGCTGCACCACAAGGGGATGGGGATGTTGGTGAGGGCTATAAGCAACTTGGGTTAAAGGATGCAGAATGGGCCGGAGGAAATAGGGCCATAGGCCATAGTTTGGAAACACTTGATGCATAACATTGGCTGGGCTATGATAGGAATGTGCAAAAAACTTCAATTACAATATCGTTACACAGATTAACAGTCCAAGGCACAATGTATGAACTCTTTTTAATGTTTGAAATACATGGGGAAAAGATATGTCAAAAATTCTGTTTATACTGCCAACCCTTACTAATCTCTCTCTCTCTCTCTCTCTCTCTCTCTGCAGTTGAGAATCCATATCGGGTGGATATTGCTGTCATCAGAAGTCGGGCTAAGCTTCTGCAGAAGTATATCTGTGATGAGCACAGGGAACTACAGGCTCTCTATGCCCTGCAGGCTCTTGTTGTGAGACTGGAGCAACCTGCGAGTAAGTCTGCCTTCAGGAAAATAATTCCTGTAATGGAGCTCACCTCTGCAGAAGGGCATGATACTCTAGCGCTAGGTCAGGTAGCTGGCTGGCACACTCCTGCACTGGAGTAGAGCCGTATTTATGGTTATTGTGCAAGAAAATATCTTTGGCTGTGGATGAAATGATCCGAGCTGGAATAGAGAATTAATAGCAATACATACTTCAAGTTCATCTGTAGGCTTTCATCATTATTACCCAGGGTATGGACATTATGGTGTGATGCTGCCCTTAGTAATAAACATCTACTGCACTGCAGATGATCCAGACAGGGGATCTTTGCGCATTCTTACTGCCTGGACACGGCGCCATGGACATTCTCCTTTTAGTGGCTAGCACTGCTTTTGCTGGAAAACTTTGCTTCAGGGTGTCATTTCATGGCAGCGTTCATAGTACAGCCTTGAATTTTAAACTTTGAAAGTATGTGTGGGGCTTCTGATTTCAAGGGTTTATATATTGCAAATACCGGTGCTTATATTCAAACTATTTTGTGCTGTGGGAGGGTATTAAAAATCTATGTATTGACATTTTCACATCATGAGATCAAATTTTAGGCACACAAGTGCATTCTATTTTTTTACATTAAAATTTTAAATGTATATAGTTTGTCATCCCCACCAGTTACATGCACTCTGCACAGTCTGTTCCCCGGCAGTTACTTGCCTTTTCTGTCTCACCGTCCTCTGCTGCAAGTTCTTTCCCAACACCCCCCCCCATGCCCCCCCAAACACCCCCCCCCACATGTCCCCCATGCCCCTCAACATGCCCCCCAAACACACACAATTTCTCACTTTCCTGCTCCACTGTGTAAACTCGCTTTCCAATTCATCCTGCTAGACCAGTCCAGACAAGTGGGTTGATGAGATGATGAGCAGATGATGAGACAGAAAAAAATTCTAGAAGCTTAGTGACGACATCCTTGATAGATAACCTCGTACCCCTCGGGGTCAATTTCTGTATTTTCTTTGTCTTAGCAGATGGTGATGTCTAATTAGGCTCTTGACTACTCTCTTGAGGGTTTTTCTGTCAGTGTAGCTTTCTCTAGGAGAACTGATTGTCACATTGTGGTGCTTTTATCTTTTGGCAAATCCCCCAGTACTTCCCAGAGGTGTTCCTAATAAGGAGGATCAGAACAGCACCTCTGAAGGGAAGGGCTCCTGCTCATGAGGAGCAGTGCAGCCCTCCACTATGGGTCCAGCTTCAGCATATTCTGATCAAGAATCCAGGAAAGGAAATTAACAGTAAGTAAAATTTCTCCTTCCATATCCTGCTGGACCAGCCCAGACAAATGGGTTGTGTTCCCCTACCAGCAGATTGGTGGAGACAACCAATGAAAAGCCCAAATTTCAATGACATCACTCCTATGCCTCTATTTTCCTCAGCCACCAGAGGTCCCTTCAGTATGTCTCCAGCAGATAGTGGATGGATTTTCTCCTCTCCTTAGAAAGTCTGAGGATTGAGAGGAAAAGAGATTGATTAAACACTAGTGAATAACCACCTTGAGTACAGAAAAGTGACTTTCACTTGAGCATGACGTGGGAGGTTTCACTAGATTGCGGTCTTTTCAATAGCCATAAGAGGAGACAAAACTGGTTCTCCACACTGTTATAATAAGAGCCTGTTGAGCAGCCACAAATTAGGATTTGGAAGGATCTGGAAGAGTATGGCAATCTCACACAACCTCTGCTCCCCCTCCTTCCTCTTCTGGCCCCCCCCCCCCCCGCTCTCTCCTGAAGACCACGGAAGGCTCTCTGAGGGATCTGCCTGCCAGCCACCTTAAACACAGTGCTGCAAAGCTAGCCATTGGAGCAGTTTCAGGGGAGTAGAACTGAACCCGGCACAGATACTCTGCCTGGGACTCTCAAGATGAGTACCAAGGCTTGACCCCGTCATTGTCCTTGTTGGGGCTCCCAGTTCTGTCATTTTGCAACACAATCCAAGATGGCCATTGGCACAGTGTGGGGGTTTCCCACCATTTTCTGCACACATTAGTAACATTTTAATCTATTGTGCACCTGGTGGTTATGCGGTCCTAATGCACATTCCACCCAAGCTTCTCCGATGCATGCTCCTTTCCTAGTGCCTGTTACGCACATAGCATAAAAGTGCAGTTAACGTTTTTAGTGATACTTGACCTAACTGTCTTCTTCCAGGAAATGTTGTTTGACCTGTGGCAAGCGAGGTGCCTCATCCCCCGATTTATAATAATTATAGACTCTGCTTTTCCTGCATGGCAGCTCCTGAGTCATCCCTGGAGGGCCTGCTTTTCTCCCCCTCAGCCAGGGGGCTGCAGTTAGTCCGACCTTGCTTGACAGATGCTCTGTGGGTAAGTATATTCAACTGGCTGGAGGTCTGTGGCTGCTGTGCCTCCTGATGATGGAGACATGTCTGACAGGAGAACTTCTGGACTCTGGATTGTCCTCCCTGGAATTCTTTTCCTTTTTGCTACAGGCTAGGTCTTTCTGGCATGGAAATTCAGACCCTGCGACCTCTGGGTGCCCCCCGGGCACAATCTCATGCAGGGCAAGCTGAAAGTGGAAGCCCTGTTAGATTACCTTTGGCTAAGAGTCTCCAGTGAGGGGCGCTCCCTGGAGATGGGGAATAGCTGGGAGCTATCCAAGATGTTGACTATGAGATTGATGACAGTTTATTTTTTTTTATTTTTAACAGGTTTTTTTATACCACTTTATTATTTCAGTCAAAGGGGTTTACATTGTAAATTAAACTTGGTAATGTATATTAAACAGGGACATTGATAACTTGGAATTTTCTCCAGATATACAGATCTCCTTCACAGGATATCTGTTGAGAGGCAAAATTGTACCTGTGGGGCTGTGAGCTCATTAGACTTAGGGCACAGGCCACTTCATGGACAGAGTGGCTTAGTTTCAGCAGGCAATATTTGTAGGGCGGTCACCTGGTCATCCCTCCACATCTTTGTGAAGCATTATCACCTGGATGTGCAGGCGGTGGGGGATGCGAGTTTTGGCGTGGCCGTACTTCAGGCCGGGCTCTCGGGCTCCTCCCATCATTAGTACTGCTATGTTACATCCCAGAGGTACAGGACTGGACTGGAGGGATGATGAGGAAGGTGAAATTAGGCCTCACCTACTAATTGGCTTTCCTTGAGGACCTCCGGTCCAGTCCCAGAACACTTCCTAATTCGGTTATTGCTGCGGCGGCGTTTGCGACCCCGGACCTGAAGAAGGGTCAGCATTGTGTGAAAGGTCCGAGTGTTGGTGAGAAGTGGGCTACTGGTCAAAGAATCAACTTTGACACCGAACTGCTTGGATTGTGTGAACTGGACACCACGTCACACAAAAGGAAATCATCGCCATGGAATTGTTGAAGTGCAAAATCTCAATCACCACAAATCCGAACTACATCGATGAAACAATGGTGCTATTCTACTCCAGCAGTGAAAAGCAAGAAGCTGGCGTCTGCTTTATGGTGGACAGATGGGCTACCAGACGTGTAATTGCCATCTGCTTTATTGTTGTTGTTATTGATCAACTTGGTTTTACCAGTCTCCTGAGGGTCTGCTACAGATGCTGGATGCTGCTGTTTCCAGGTTGGCTGTGACACCATTCCAGTAGGCTTCTTGTTCTGCCTGACCTACAAACTCCTCTGGCTGCCATACAAACTCCTCTGGGGGGTTCAGTGAGCAGCATAAAAAAAAACGTGGCTAAAACACATTGAGGCAGACACAAGGATTAAAGTTCCGAGAACATAGACATTCTAACCGAATTACCGGGCTCATCTTCAGGCATGAGCCCAGTGATACTTATGGGAGACTTAACCCTACCATCCCTCTCCAGCTCTAACCTAAACTCATTCTGGAATTCCATTGATGATATGAATTTCCACCAAATTATCACCAGTCAAACACACATAAAAGGAAACTCTCTCGATCTTATCTTCCTCCCAAGCTCCCTTCTTGATGACTTCAACCCATTGTCCTTGGAGATTCTCTCTGTCCCATGGTCCGACCACCATCTTATTAAGTTTAGTCTCAACAATGCTGAAAAACACCAAAACAAATGCACACACCAACACTTATCCTACAGATTTAAGAAATTCAATAAAGATAAATTTCTATATCAAATATTACCTCATCTCACACTCGATCCATCTAACCTCGACAAAACAGTTGATACCTGGAATAAAGTAATATCTAATGCAGCCATGAACAACTCTGTACATAAATACCCAACAAGACAAAATAACAACGCTCCCTGGTTCCATTCTGCACTAAAATCAATGAAGACTGAGCTGAGAAAAGCTGAGTGTAAATGGTGTCACTCAAAATCCTTAACTCACCAATTAAGCTATGTAAACCTCCTCAACAAATACAAGATGACCATGGATAACGCAAAGAAAGACCACTACTCCAATATTCTAAAAAAAACTTGATAAACCGACCTCAAGAGCTTTTTAACATTGTCCAAAGCCTAACAAACAAAAATTATAACTCAGCCTTAATGGAATATGAGAGAGCTCCTCAAACATTAGCATGCCACTATATTAACAAAGTAAAACTGCAATCATCCCTCCCACTGGTACAGGACATAACACCAACAAACCATCTCAACACTTGGTCCAACTTCCACCAAATCTCAAGAGACACTCTAAAGAATATAATCATCAAGCTAAATACCGCAACCTCATACCTAGACCCTTGCCCTGTTCAATGGCTAAAATCTACCCTACCAGAACTCTCAAATTTCATCCTTCCAATAGTCAACTTATCACTCAAGAAGGGTACCTACCACCCTCACGCAAACATGCCCAAATACGCCCAGTCTTAAAAAAAATAACAAACTTGAAAAAATCTCACCCAACTCATACAGGCCAATATCAAGCATACCATTCCTTGCTAAACTAACAGAAAAAAGTTGTTCAAATTCAACTTCAAGATCACATAGATGCTTTAGCTCCCCTTGACGAACACCAATACGGTTTTCACCCTTATCATGGTGTAGAAACACGCCTCACAGTATTAACTGACACGCTGTCACGAGGCATTGATAACCCTAAACAAGCTTTTATACTTCTGTTCTTGGACATCACTGCAGCATTTGATAGCGTGAACCACCTATTGATGCTAATCAGACTACAACAGATTGGCCTAAGCGCCACTGTTCTCAACTGGTTTACATCACACCTCCAAGACAGAACGCAGTCAGAATTAACTAAGAAACCTCTACAACTTTCAGACAGGAACAAGGTCTCTCTCAAGGATCAGCCCTATCGGCCCTCCTTTTCAGTATATATCTTCAGCCCATTTGCCATATTCTCAAGAAATTCCGCATACACTACCACATCTTTGCGGATGACAAAATGTGATACCTCCCATTCATGATACCAAACTCCCCAACTCAAATACTATCAGATTGCTTTAATGAGATCTCACGGTGGCTTAAAACCCATAATCTATACATCCATTTCGCCAAAACGGAAGTACTATACGTCACTAGAAACCAAAACTTCGTACCACCAAATTCAATATGGCTACTGAACTCCAACATTGCAGTAAAAAAGGAGGTGAAATACATAGGCGTCATACTGGATCAGACTCTCAGTATGGAATCCCACATCAGAAATATTGCCCACAAAAATACATTATAAACTGAAACTACTGAAACAGCTCCGCCCTCTGATCCATCTACATGACTTCAAATCTGCTATACAATTAATCATCATTCCTCACTTTGACTTCGCAAACTCCATTTTACAAGGACTATTAAAACAAGCTCTCAGAAGGCTGCAGTTAGCCCAAAATGTGACAGCCCGCTCAATCTTAAACATGAGATCCATAGAACATATTACTCCCATATTGTTGGAACTACACTGGCTACCTATCCATAGCCGCATTAGCTACAGAATACTTGTTACCACATTCAAAATAATCCACAACATAGCCCCATCCTTCCTGAACACATTAATCACTATCAAAACTTCAAACAGAAGCCAAGAAGCAAGTACAAACAGAAACTCGAAATACCAAAAGACTTCAGAAAAGCCAAAAAATTAACAAATAAAAAAGCATTTTCACACGCTGCCCCAACCCACTGGAATGAGCTCCCTGAGAATATCAGAGTACAAAACGACATCAAAACTTTCCGTAAAAAACTTAAAACATTCCTATTTACCTCTCACTATGGCGCACAAGCAAACTATGACACACAAGCTGACTCCAACGAAGCACCCTCACAAAACAGGACAAATAAAGAACCAAATATATGATGGAAATATATTAGCGATGTCCTGTTAGACGTACTCAAAACATCTGTACTGAGCATACATTATATATAGTTAAAGGTTATGTTTTCCCTGTTCGGTTTTTGTTTTCAACTGTAAATAGTTTCATATTGTTCCATGTAACTGAATAAGACTGTTTAGAAACATAGAAATATGATGACAGAAAAAGACCACATGGCCTATCTAGTCTGTCTGTCCTTCCTTCCATATCAACAACTACAACAGTCCCATTTTTACCTTTAGAGATCCTCTGTGTTTGTCCCATGCTTTTTTGAATTCAGTTACTGTCCTCATCTCTACCACATCCACTGGGAGACTATTCCACGGATCCACTACTCTTTCCGTAAAGAAATATTTCTGCATATCACTCATGAATCTATCTCCCTTCACCCTCATCCCATGTCCCCTCATAGCAGAACTTGCTTTCAATTGAAAGAGGCTCTCTCCCTGAACATTTATGCCACGGAGGTATTTAAACATCTCAATCATATCACCTCTATCCCGCCTTTGCTCTAAGGTGTACATATTAAGATCCTTCAGTCTGTCCTCATATGCTTTATAATGAAGACCACTAATCATTTTAGTAGCCACCCTCTGCACCGACTCCATCCTGTTCACATCCTTTTGAAGGTGCGGTCTCCAGAATTGCACACTATACTCCAAATGAGGTCGCACCAAAGACTTATACAGAGGCACTATCACCTCCTTTTTTCTGCTAGCCATTCCTCTTCGTATGCACCCAAGCATCCTTCTAGCTTTTGCCATCGCCTTTTCTACCTGTTTAGCTACTTTAAGATCATCAGACACAACCACACCTAGGTCCCGCTCTTCTTTAGTGGACAAAAGTACTTCACCGTCTATACTATATTGCTCCCTTGGATTGCTGCAGCCCAAATGCATGACCTTACATTTTTTAACATTAAATCCCAGCTGCCAAACTCTAGACCATTCTTCAAGCTTAGCTAGATCCCTCCTCATGTTATCTACACCTTCCTGGGTGTCTACTCTATTGCAGATTTTGGTATCATCCGCAAAGAGGCAAACCTTACCCGACAACCCTTCAGCTATATCACTAACAAGGATGTTAAAAAGAATCGGACCATGGACAGATCCCTGGGGCACACCACTGGTAACATCCTTCTCCTCAGAGTGAGCTCCATTTTACTTGTACTCTTTGTCGCCTCCCACCCAACCAATTTCTAACCCAAGCAGTAACTTTAGGGTCCATCCCTAGGGTGCTCAGTTTGTTTATGTTGCCTGTGAGGAACAGTGTCAAAGGCTTTACTGAAATCTAAATACACCACATCTAGGGCTCTCCCTCGGTTCAACTCCCTGGTCACCCAGTCAAAGAAATCAATCAGATTTGTCTGACAAGACCTGCCTCTGGTGAATCCATGCTGCCTCGGATCCTGTAATCCGCTGGACTCCAGAAACCTCACTATTTTCTCTTTCAGCAGCGTTTCCAATAATTTACTCACCACCGAAGTTAAACTAACCGGCCTGTAGTTTTCAACCACATCCTTACTTCCACTTTTGTGTAAAGGCCCCACATGAGCCTCTCTCCAGTCCTTTGACACTACTCCCGACTGTTTTAGTGTATTATTCAGAACTTTGTTTCTCCAGGACCAAGCAGGAAGTCAGTCCTCACATATGGGTGACGTCGGCGCCGACGGAGCCCTCGCGGAGCAATTTTCCCCAGCTTTCAAAGAAAGCCTTTGGGAATTGCAGCGCGCATGCGCGGTCGCCTTCCCGCCCAAGGGTGCCATCTTAGCCAGTCTTCTTTTTTCTGCGGAGCCCTACAGACGTACCCGTCGTGTCCCCGCTAAAAAAGTTGATTTTCGTGAGTTTTTCTCTTTTTTCATTCGGTTCGACGCCGGTCGTTTTCCTGCCCGGACTCGCGACGCCGTTGCGAGTCCTTCTCTTATTTTTCGTTTTTTCTGATTTTTGGTCAGTTTCGTTTTCGGTTTTTCGCTGGCAGCCCGGTCCTTTGACCTTGCAGGGGCCCTTTTTCCCCCAATGGCTGCCAGTGGTTTCAAGCGGTGTGGTCAGTGTGACAGAAATATGTCACTCACTGACACACACGATAATTGCCTCCGCTGCCTAGGCCCGGATCATGAAGAAATGATCTGTGGAGCCTGTGGCAAAATGTCCTCCAAAGCGTTGAGGAGTCGGCGGCACCAGCGGGATAGAATCTTCGCTGACCCCAGCCGTACCCGGACCTCGTCGGAGGCCTCGGCATCCAGAGGCTTCGCCGAAGCTCCTCCGACAGGGGTTCTCCCTCCGGAGACCATTGACGGAAGGCAAAACCCGCGAGGGCGGCGTCGGTGGACGCTCCTGGCTCCGCGAGGGCCAGGTCGCATAGCCCCAGTAGCCGTCCCGGGTCCTTGGAGAAGGAGCACCTCCCGAAGCGACCTCGCCTGGAGTCGGAGTTGCCTGCTCGGGTAAGTCCTGTAGTCCTTCTGGACTCGCCTCCGAGAGGTCCGACGTCGGGCCCGACGCCGTCGGGGCCCGAGTCGGGGGCTGCTGGGTCACCTGAGGTCGGACTCAGGTTGACGGCCTTGGAGAGCAGACTATCTGCCTTCATGGACCAGCAGCGGGCACTGATCGCTAGCCTCGCTGGCGCTGCTGCCCCGACCGCCGGGACGTCGAAGTCGACCCCGGAGACCGAGCCGATCCTCGAGTCCATGCGAACTCGAGTCGATCCTCGGTCGAGGTCACCCTCGGCCTCCCGTTCGGGACCGAGGTCGTCGCTGCCGACTCCCTCGGCATCGGGGCGGCCGACGCCCCCGCCTGCCCGAGCCGACCCCACCGATTCCTCCTCGGAGTCGGTCTGGGAGTCTGAAGAGGAGGAGTCACCTGATTCCTTTCGGACTCGGTGTGTCCCCTCGGACTCACCTGAGTCCGAACCTCGGAAACAGTCCCCTCCGGAGGATGCCCGGTTCTCGGACTTCGTCAGGGATATGGCCAAGGCTTTGGCCTTCCCTGCGGATCCCGAGGAGGAGCCTCGAGCCGAAGAGCTCGACGCCCTTCAGTACGACTCTCCCGCCCGGGAGCACTTTACTGTACCGGTTCCTCCCATGCTGGAACGACTACTCTTCCGCATGTGGGAGAGTCCGGCCTCGTCGCCGGTATTAAGCAAGCGGGTCGATTCCATCTATCGAGTCCGCAAGAGTCCTGGCTTCCAAAAAGCACAGTTGCCACACCATTCCATGGTTGTGGAATCGGCCATGCATAGGCTTAAGAGCCAAAAGATGCACTCCTCGGTGCCTCCTGGCAGGGAGGCCCGTAACCTGGATGGCCTTGGTAAGAAGTGTTTCCAGGGCTCTATGCTGGCTTGTCGTGTCCAGACCTACCAGCTATACATGGGCATGTATCTCCGAGACCTGGCTAAAGAGCTAGCCGGATTCTCCGCTGGACTGTCCGAGGAACCTTTGCGGAGGTTCCTGGCCTTAACAACTGGTATTCGGGAATGCTCCAAATTCATGTCCCGAGCAGCCTATGATGGCTTTGAAGCATCGGCTCGAGTAGCCGCAGCCGGCATCGGTGCCCGCCGACAGGCTTGGCTTCAGTCGTCTGACCTTGAACCTTGGGTGCAGGACAAGTTGGTCGATGTCCCCTGCAGAGGTGAGAACCTCTTTGGCAAGCCCATGGCTGAAAAGGCTGCACAAATCGAGACGGAGACTCTCACCAGGACTAGGCTTTCTAGGAAGACCTCCGCCCCTTCCCAGAAAAAGAAGGGCTCGGGAAAGAAGTCCTTTTACCCGAGAAAGGCGGCTGCCTATAAACACTACCCTCAATATCAGGCCTCCGCAGCTCCCCAACAGGGCCAGCAGGCCAAGGGACGGGGTAACGGGTCCCGTAGGCAGCAAGCCCCCAAGCCTGCACCACCAGCCCCTGCTCAGCAGGGTGGGGGTTTTTGACTTCCTCAGCATAGCCTCTCCCCCTCAGCTGGCTCCTCCCAGCACCGGAGGCCGGCTGGTTCACTTCGCCCACAGGTGGTCCAACATCACTTCGGATGCCTGGGTGCTTCAAGTCGTGCGAGAAGGATATCTTCTCCACTTACATCAGGTCCCTCCCTCTTATTTTCCGGGAGAACCTCCTCGACTCCCTCTGCACAGGGACTTACTCCTTCAGGAGTTAGCAAGTCTTCTTCAGGAACAGGCTGTGGAACCGGTGCCCCACCACCTGAGAGGTCAAGGCTTTTATTCCAGGTATTTCCTGATACCAAAAAGGACAGGAGGCCTCAGACCCATCCTGGACTTGCGCAACCTCAACAAGTTCCTCGTGCGGGAAAAGTTCAAGATGCTTACCCTTGGAATCCTTCTGCCCTACCTCCAGCAGGGAGATTGGATATGCTCCTTAGATCTAAAGGATGCCTACACGCACATCCTCATCCACCCAAGCCACCGCCAATACCTAAGGTTTGTGGTGGCAGGAAATCACTACCAGTACAGAGTACTGCCCTTTGGCCTATCCTCCGCACCGAGAGTCTTCACAAAATGTCTCGCGGTGGTGGCGGCCTATCTCCGGCTTCACGGCCTCTGTCTTTCCGTACCTCGACGGCTGGCTCATCAGAGCGTCGTCCTCTCCGGCAGTCACCAATGCCACACACTGCACGATGACTCTTCTGCAGTACTTGGGCTTTGTCATAAACTTCGCAAAGTCCACTTTGCTCCCCTCACAGGATCTCGAGTTCATCGGCGCAAGACTGCACACTCCTCAGGCACGAGCTTTCCTGCCTCTCGACAGGGCTCAACGGCTCATGGACCTAGCCGGCCGTTTTCGCAGCCAGTCCCTGGTCTCTGCCAGGCGCTTCCTGAAACTACTCGGCCATATGGCTTCCACCGTCCACGTGACCCCCAATGCTCGCCTGAATATGCGACCTGCTCAATGGTGCCTTCGCAAGCAGTGGCAACAAGCCACCGGCGGACTGGCCGACTTAGTACGCATCTCCGGGCCGCTGGCCTCTTCCCTACAGTGGTGGCTTCATCGGCCGAACCTGGTGCTCGGAATGCCGTTTCAGTCGCCTCAGCCGGCTCAAGTGCTGACGACCAATGCTTCCCTCCTGGGTTGGGGGGCACATTGCCAAGGGGCATGTACTCAAGGTCTCTGGACCGCGTGGGAGTCTGCTCAGCAGATCAACTTCCTGGAGCTCAGAGCAATCCGTCTGGCGCTCAAGGCTTTCTCCCACCTGACTTTTCACCAGTCCGTCCTTGTCCAGACGGACAATCAAGTTGCCATGTTCTACGTGAACAAGCAGGGGGGCACGGGCTCCTTCCTTCTCTGCCGAGAAGCTCAGAAGCTCTGCTCTTGGGCCGTCAGTCACGGCATTCTTCTCAAGGCAGTTTATCTCCCAGGCCAAGAAAATTGCCTGGCGGACAAACTCAGCAGGATACTCCAGCCGCACGAGTGGCGTCTGGATCCCTTGGTAGTTCAGAAACTTTTTCTGAAGTGGGGCCTCCTCACGATGGATCTCTTTGCCAGTCCTCTCAACCGGCAACTTCCTCGCTTCTGCTCTCGTCAGCCACATCCCCTTCGGGTAGCGGCAGATGCTTTTCTACTCTCATGGTCGGAAAGCCTTCTCTATGCTTTTCCTCCCATCCCGCTAGTCTCTCGAACTCTATTCGAGGTTCTCCGGGACAAAGCCTCCATGATCCTGGTGGCTCCTCACTGGCCCAGACAGCCGTGGTTTCCACTCCTGTTGCAATTAGCGGTAGAGGATCCGTTCCCTCTGGGGTTTCAACCGGATCTCCTAACACAGGATCAGGGGTCTCTACTACACCCCAACCTCAGATCTCTCAATCTAATGGCCTGGCGGCTGAAAGGGTAGTCCTCGCTCCCCTTCTCCTGCCGGCAGAGGTGGAAGAGGTCGTCCTAGCTTCTCGGCGACCTTCTACCCGCAAATGCTACGCCCTTAAATGGCGTCGCTTTTCCGTTTGGTGTGTACAGCAGTCTCAGGATCCCTTCTCCTGCTCGGTGTCGGTGATCTTGCAGTACCTGCTCTACCTCTCTGATCTGGGACTTAAGTCCAACTCCGTCAAAGTCCACCTCAGTGCTCTTTCAGCGCACCATGTGCCGGTGGACGGCAGACCTCTTTCCAGCGACCCTCTCGTAGCACGGTTTCTCCGAGGTCTCCTTCTACTTAAACCACTTCTGCGCCCGCCAGCACCTGACTGGGATCTGAATGTGGTTTTACAGCGGATCACCTGTCCGCCTTTTGAACCGATGGCTACCTGTTCTCTGCATTTTCTTTCGTGGAAAACCTTGTTCCTGATAGCCCTCACTTCCGCTAGACGCGTAAGTGAATTGCAGGCCCTCGTGTCTGATCCCCCTTCACTCGGTTCTACAAAAATAGGGTAGTCCTACGGACTCACCCAAAATTTCTTCCAAAAGTTGTCTCCCCTTTTCACATCAATCAGGAGGTGGTACTCCCAACCTTCTTTCCCAGGCCTCACTCCAGCCGAGCTGAACGGGTCCTGCATACCCTGGACTGTAGAAGGGCATTGAACTTCTACCTTGACCGTACGCGGGAGCACCGTAAAGCTGCTCAGCTTTTTGTGTCTTTTGACCCCAATAAATTGGGGCTCCCGGTCTCCAAGCGTACTCTGTCCATCTGGGTTGCTGACTGTATCGCTTGGGCTTATGGGGCAGCCGGACTCTCCTTAGAAAGTCGAGTCACGGCTCATTGTGTTCGGGCGAAGGCTACGTCAGTGGCTTACCTCCGCTCTGTTCCGCTGGCAGACATCTGCCGGGCCGCTACTTGGTCTTCGAGCCAGACTTTTGCGGTCCATTACTGTCTCGAGAGGGAGTCCCGCAGGGACAGTGCTTTCGGACAGGCAGTCCTCCGAAATCTCTTCGAGGTTTGAGCAACTCCTACCCTCCATCCCGGATGGGGGCTACCGGTGGGTGATAATTCAGTGAAGATTCCTTCCTTCTGTGCCGCTGAGCTAGAGGGAGCTCATTTTTGTGCTTAGGGTCTCCGGTAGCCTTAAGCTTGGGAGTCCCATATGTGAGGACTGACTTCCTGCTTGGTCCTGGAGAAAGCGTAGTTACTCACCTGTAACAGGTGTTCTCCAGGAGCAGCAGGAATCAGTCCTCACAACCCTCCCTCCTCCCCGTGGAGTTGCAATCATCTGCTTAAGTTTTTTTGCAAATTTTTATGCTGTCTTTTAGCTATGTCATCAGACTGGCTAAGATGGCACCCTTGGGCGGGAAGGCGACCGCGCATGCGCGCTGCAATTCCCAAAGGCTTTCTTTGAAAGCTGGGGAAAATTGCTCCGCGAGGGCTCCGTCGGCGCCGACGTCACCCATATGTGAGGACTGATTCCTGCTGCTCCTGGAGAACACCTGTTACAGGTGAGTAACTACGCTTTCTTGTAAACCGCGCTTGATCAGTGGAAAGCACGCTATAAAAATGTTTGTTAAATAAATAAATAAACCCTGTTTCTTAGAAGGGTTTTGTTTAAACCACCTTGAATTTATTGTAAAATTGCATAAAAAAAAATAAAATAAAATAAATAAGGGTCCATAGACTATGCCAGAAATATCGCCACCGATCACAAAGGTTGGAAACGTATTGTGAACAACATACTGAATCCAGTATCACATACAGCAACGTATTGGTTGAGAGGACGACCTGCTCCCCAAACTCCAGCTATGAATTAAAGAAGAAGCAGCAGCTGGAGAAGGGCCCCTAGTGGTGGGAGGGTCCTGGTTCCTATGGGGTTTTTCCTTTCTAGGAGGAACCTATATGTTTTTGACACTAAATGTTAACTACTTATTCCATTACATCCTGCTAGACCAGTCCAGACAAATGGGTTTAGTCCCCCTACCAGCAGATGTTGGAGACAGTGACAAATAAAAAAAAATACCTATAGCCTGATAGGCTGTTCCCTGGTAATATCTAGCTACCCCCAGTAGAGGGCGCTCCAGTATTTCTCTGTCTCCAGCAGATGTGGAGTGTAGCTTTTTCTCTCTGTTCTTTTCTTTTAAGCCTTTTATTATTTCTTGCAGGATGCACCCAGGGCGCCCCTCATATATTTAGATTTATATATATATTGAGTGCAGGCAGATTGAGGTAGAGCACCTGGTCAGCAGGATCAGTTGAGCTTCCCTCTCTGTAGGGCAGGGGTTTTCCACCCAGTCCTCGGGGAACCCTAGGCCATTCAGGTTTTCAGGATTCCCAGAATGAATATGCATGAGAGAGATTTGCATGTTCTTCCTTCATTGTATGCAAATCTATCTTATGCATATGCATTGTGTGAATCCTGAAAACCTGACTGGCCTAGGGTTCCCCCAAGGACTGGGTTGAAAACCTATGCTGTAGGGGAGAAAACCTGCATCAGCTCATGAGGAACTGTGTAGCCGGTCCTCGGGGGAACCTGCAGTTTTTTTCCTGGCAGCTTTATCTCTCCTCTGCTGTGACTTGTCTGTCTTGGCTTCTCTGCACTGCTTCTGTTCCAGGCACAGTGAGTTGATCTTCAAAATCCTCCCCCCCCCCCCTCCCGATTTTCATCGGGATGCCGTCGGGACAATCTGGGGCCAGTTTTTGGGTATAAGCACCCTATTGAGGGTCCTTACAGCTCTAGCTCCTAGAATCTTTCTTTTTAAAATTTTCTGTGTTGTTTAAGGCTTCAGGGAGCTCTTTTTCTCAGCGGGATTTTTAGCAGCGGCCATTTTGTTTCGGTGGGAATTTTGCAGCATAGCTCTGTTTTTTTGCGGGCTTTTGTGGGCACCTTAATATATTAATTCCTTATCGTCACTCCAGTCCAGTCCCTTTACTTCTGGGTTACGCAACCCTTCCAGCAGCTTGGAGGCTGAGCCCAACCTTTTTGGAGGTGGAGCGGTATAAGTACCCCTGGGACCACCCACTCACTCCAGTATTCTCAGCCTCCAAGCAGCTGGAGGGTTCCGTAAGCCTGGGCTTACTGGAGTCCTTCTTTTAGATAATACTTTTTATTTAATCTTACTTACTTAATTTTATTTAAGTTTATTGGTCTAACTTACTTACATTTCTTTAGCTGATTAAGCTCCTGCGGCTTTAAATTTCTGCCGGCTCCTTCTCCCCCCCCCCCCCCTCCCTCCTGTTCGGGCCGGGGAACGGAGGTAAGCGGTGTCCTGCAGCGTCAGGGGAGACTTCCCTCTCTCCTGCTCCGGGCAAGATCAATCGGACCAGAAGACAACCGCCGCCATTCTCTGCCTCGCGCCGAAGCCCCCAGGGTGGCTGAGCGCTGGAGGCAAGACCGCCGGAGGCAAGACCGCCATTCGGGCCTACCGCCAATCACTTCCTAGGTGCACGAAGAGACGCGGCAGCGATAACGGTCTCCCCGGCATCGCGGAAGCAGCGAAAGTGATTGCTGCTGTAAGGGGGCGCAATTTCACTTCAGGCCTTCTCTCGGAGCACGGCAAACCCGGCGACTACCCTCCCGCAGTCCCGATCTGGCTCCACGTGGTGAGGCCCACCACGTGTAGAGCCTGCGGGCCAGGATAGTCGCGCCGGGGGCAGGATCCAGTACCAGCATCTGAAACGCAAGTACCTCCGGTGGGGGAAAGAACTTCTAAATTTTTGGTTAATGCTTTATTTCAGTTTATTTACTTTCTATCCAAATTTTAATCTTTTATCTTAATTTTGTTGCGCTGGTACTGGGTTTAATTTCCTTTGGGGCAAGCATTTTGTCTGTCTCCCCCCAAGAGGAACAAAAAGGGGAGAAGTAAAAAAAAAAAAAGGTTAAAAAAGGGTAAAAAAGTTAAAAGACTGCATGTTTATTGAATTTTTATTCAAATCTTAGAAACATGGCAACCAAGCCACGCTGTCCCTCCTGCGGAACACGCAGAGGCACCTCCGCAGAGTCAGGAATCTGCAGGAGCTGCGCCGCAGTGGCGGCCTCAGTTGAGCAGGAGATTAATCTCGCTGTAGCTCTCCCTCCTCAGGGGGCAGGAGACCTCCTAGGTGGGGAGGGAGGGTCACAGGCACCCCCTCCTACGTCCTCGGACATACCTTCTCCTTCCCTACCCCCTTCCCCCCTCCCTGCGGGGGAAGGAGGGTCCGGGGATTTTTTCTCCCCGGACTTCATACTCTTGCTGCACAAGGCCTATTGCTTACGGAAGCAAGGCTTAGGTGCAGCTGAGGCCGGACCGTCAAAGAAGGACAATTCAGCCTCAGATGCCAGCGTGCCAACGAAGCGCCCCCGGCTGTGTGAGGAGGAGCCCCTGGCGACCCTCTCTCAGGTTACTCCGGAGGAGACGTACTCAGACAAGGACTTGGACGAGGAGGAAGAGGAGCTGGAAGAGGGAGAGATCCCGGAGGAAGACCAATCCAGGATCATCAGAGTCTTTCATCGGGAGGAGCTCCCGGCACTAATTAATGAATCCCTAAAGGTCCTCAATGTGGCCTCAGATACGCCGGCTGAGGAGGAGGCGCTGGAGGACCCATTGATCCAGGCCATTAGGAGATCCCAGAAGGTCTTTCCGGTCCACAGAGTGGTTCGTCAGATGATCCAGGAAGAATGGGACCAGCCGGAATCTAGCCTGAGGGGGACCCGCCCCATGCTGCGCCTATACCCTCTCCCAGAGGCAGATAAGGAGCTCCTGAAGTCCCCCAGAGTGGATGCAGCGGTATCAGCAGTCACTAAGAAGACTACTATCCCAGTTGAAGGCAGCACGGCCTTAAGGGATTCTCAGGACAGAAAGTTGGACACGCTCCTGAAACAAGCATTTGACGTAAGCGCTCTCGCCCTACAGGCCTCCATCTCAGGAGCTTGGGTTGCTCGGGCCTGCTTAAGGTGGTCGCAGCAACTGCAAGCGGCGGAGTCCACCGCGGGGGACGCCCGGCCCAACGCCGCTAGGTTGGAATCCGGAGCAGCCTACTTAGCGGATAGTCAGTATGACCTCATCAGAAGCCTGGCCAAGAACATGGCCTCGGTAGTGGCAGCCAGGCGTTATTTGTGGTTACGAAATTGGGCGGCGGATGCCTCTTCAAAGGCACGCCTGGGTCGACTCCCCTTTAAGGGCAAGCTGCTCTTCGGGGAGGATTTGGAGAAGCTAGTAAAGGACCTTGGCGAGTCCAAGGGAGGCAGGCTACCAGAAGATAGGCCGAAACAAAGTCGCCCTCTGCCTTCGAATCGCCCCCAGTCCAGGGATTCTCGGAGGTTTCGCCCTGCCAGATCCAACCCCCCATCCAGGGGACGCTTCCCCTCCAGGAGCCAAGGTTTCAGGGGGTTTCGAGGGGCAGGCCGCGGCTTTGGGGCCTCCTCCTCCTTCTCCTCGGCACCTAGAAAACCACAATGAAGCGACGGGGGACCAGGGGGAAGAGCGGCCAGTGGGAGGCCGCCTAAGGCAGTTCCTCCCGCCTGGTCCCGGGTCACTTCGGACCAATGGGTGCTGGAGGTGATCAGAGAAGGCTATGCTCTCGAATTCGCAAAGCAATTACCTCCAGCATTCGTTCAATCTCCCAGCGGATCCCCGGCAAAGAGGTCGGCGATAGAGACAACCCTCGCGCGGCTAATTGCACTAGGAGCAGTGGTACCGGTACCACCAGACCAGTTAGGATCGGGTCGATACTCGATTTACTTCGTAGTCCCAAAGAAGGAAGGGTTATTCCGGCCAATCCTGGACCTGAAACAGGTCAACCACTGTCTCAGGGTACCACATTTCCGCATGGAGACCCTACGCTCAGTAATCGCAGCAGTAAGGGCCGGAGAGTTCCTGACATCCCTCGACTTGACGGAAGCCTACCTGCATATTCCAGTCAGGAACTCCCATCAACAGTTCCTAAGGTTCGCGGTGCCGGGGGGCCACTTTCAATTCCAGGCACTTCCCTTCGGACTAGCGACCGCCCCACGGACATTCACCAAGGTGATGGTAGTAGTAGCGGCCTTCCTCCGCAAGGAAGGGATTCTAGTACACCCGTACCTAGACGACTGGCTGATCAGAGCAAAATCACTAGCGGAAAGCCGTTCGGCAACGGACAGAGTTATTCAGGTCCTAGAGGAGTTGGGGTGGGTCATCAACCGAGCAAAAAGCAGGATGGCCCCCTCCCAGGACCTCGAATACCTTGGAGCAAGATTCGACACCGGAAGGGGCAGAGTGTTCCTCTCACGAACGCGATCAAGGGACTTAAGACGGCTAATCGCGCAGTTCCAGAGCAGACGAAACCCCTCAGCATGGCATTATCTTCAGGTGTTGGGCACGATGGCGGCAGCAATAGAGGTTGTGCCTTGGGCCAGGGCCCACATGAGACCATTACAACGCGCGCTATTGCGTCGGTGGTCCCCACAAATCCATCCCCTCACAACACAGTTACCGTGTGCGCCAAGGACCAAACGCTCACTCCTCTGGTGGCAGTGCACAAAGAATCTGGAGCGGGGAATGCCACTCGAGCCTCATCTCTGGGTACTGTTGACAACGGATGCCAGTTTGTCAGGCTGGGGGGCTCACTGCGAGGACCAGTTTGTCCAGGGCCGCTGGTCTCCGCTGGAAGCTCAATGGCCCATCAACAGATTGGAGTTGCGGGCCGTCTCTCTAGCTCTCAGAGCGCTCGAACCTCTGGTACTAAGAAGGGCAATTCGCATTCTCTCCGACAACGTCACCACGGTAGCTTACATCAACCACCAGGGTGGCACCAGCAGCCCCTCCCTGGAGAAGGAGGCGGACATCCTGTTCCAGTGGGCGGAACCCCGCCTGGAAGCTCTTTCGGCGCAACACGTGGCAGGCACGGACAATCTCACGGCCGATTACCTCAGCAGGCACAGGATAGACCACGGAGAGTGGGAGCTGGAGAAGGAGACCTTCGACAAGATTGTGAACCACTGGGGGCTACCAGTAATGGATCTCATGGCAAGCTTCGCGTCAGCCAAGGTGGACAGGTTCTTCAGTCGGCGGAAGGAAAGAATGTCCGAAGGCCTCGATGCCCTGTCTCAGAAGTGGCCGGCGGAGGGCCTCCTCTACGTATTCCCCCCTTGGGTCCTCATCGGAAAGGTCCTTCAACGAGTGGAGTCTCACCAGGGCCTGGTAATCCTCATTGCCCCGGATTGGCCGAGGCGCCCTTGGTATGCAGATCTGGTGAGACTGCTAGCCGACCGGCCTTGGCGGCTCCCCTGCAAAAGGGGTCTGCTCAGGCAGGGCCCAGTCCTGATGCCTCAAGTGGATCGATTCTCGCTTACGGCCTGGCTATTGAAAGGGCGCGGCTCTTAAAGCGAGGTTATTCGGGAGCAGTAATATCAACGCTATTAGATGCGAAGAAAACGCTCGACCTGCTTGTCCTATGTTAGGGTATGGCGCATCTTTGAAGCTTGGTGTGCGGAACACCGAAGGAATCCCCTGTCGGCCTCAGTCCCTGAGGTTCTGGAATTCTTGCAAGCTGGGTTCGACAAGGGTCTGGCTCACAGCTCCTTAAGAGTCCAACTAGCGGCCATCGCTTGCTATAGAGGGAAGGTCCGCGGTAAGCCCCTAGGGGCCCATGCGGATGTATCCAGGTTCCTGAGGGCAGTCAGACGACTGCGCCCGCAACGGAGATCTGTGATTCCCCCGTGGGACCTCAATCTGGTGCTAAATGCAATGGTCAGGGAACCCTTTGAGCCAGTAAAGAGGGCCTCCCTGAAGGATTTAACCCTCAAGACAGTTTTCCTGGTCGCTATCTGCTCGGCCAGACGAGTCTCCGAGTTGCAAGCGCTGTCCTCCCAACCTCCTTTCCTTTCCTTTTTCAGGGACAAGGTGGTCCTGCGGACAGTGCCTTCCTTCCTACCCAAGGTCATTTCCCCATTCCATTTGAACCAGACAGTAACCCTCCCGGCCTGGCCGGCCGAAGCCCCGGAAGGCAGGGATAGTAAGCTAAGATTCCTAGACGTCCAGAGGATCTTGAAGCGATACCTCTCCCGCACAGCCCCTTTCCGGAAATCCGAACGTCTGTTCGTCCAGTTCGGAGGCCCGCACAAAGGGGAGGCGGCAGCCAAGGCCTCCATCTCCAGGTGGATTAGAGAAGCGATTGCCTCCGCCTACATCCTAAAAGGGAAGCAGGTCCCAGTGGGACTACGGGCGCACTCTACCCGAGCTCAGGCCACCTCGTGGGCAGAGTACAGTCTAGTTCCCCCTTTGGATATTTGCAGAGCGGCAACTTGGTCCTCGCTGCATACCTTCACAAAACACTATAGGCTAGACGTACAGAGCGCAGCGGATGCGCGGTTTGGTCTGGCGGTTCTTCAGTCCGGTGTGCCGGACCCCTCCCGGAGTTGAACTGCTCTGATACATCCCAGAAGTAAAGGGACTGGACTGGAGTGACGATAAGGAAGAAGTAATTAGATCTTACCTGCTAATTATTGTTCCTGAAGGAACGACAGTCCAGTCCCTGATCCCTCCCGGCTCGGCCGGACTTGAAGACCTATCAGACGACGGCGGAGGGTCGACCAAGCGGAGATCCAGGTCGGAGCAAAAGAGTGCGAAGGAAGTCTCCTCTGACAGGGTCGGGCAGCCGCCTCCTCCCGTTGCCCTCCCCCCTCCGTGTTCCTTCTTGTTCCTATCTCCCAGTTTAGGAAAAAAAAAAAAAAAAAATTTTAATCTTTTAGTTTGAGATTTATTCATAGAAATTGCTACAGTTGGCTTTGTCATTCGAATACTGGAGTGAGTGGGTGGTCCCAGGGGTACTTATACCGCTCCACCTCCAAAAAGGTTGGGCTCAGCCTCCAAGCTGCTGGAAGGGTTGCGTAACCCAGAAGTAAAGGGACTGGACTGTCGTTCCTTCAGGAACAATAATTAGCAGGTAAGATCTAATTACTTCTTTCTGCCTCCCCTGCCAGTCTGTGCTTCTCTGAGGTTTTTTAAAGTGGGTTTCGAGAGATTTTTTTGGTTTTTTGTACCTTTCGGGGCTGCAGTCCGTTGCTTTTTGCCTCTTATCTCTTCCCTTCAGCGATGCATGGTCTGCACTAAGAAACATAAGGATTTGCAGGATGGCATTTGTAGTGTGTGCCTTGATCATCCTGGGGAGACTTCTGCGACATTGGCCAAGGGGGCTCAGGCCAGAGGCAGTCCTGCGCGTCGTCAGGGGGCTAGAGGGACCCAGGCAGCTTCCTCCAATGGGTGAACCTACCTCTCCTCTTCGCTTATCCCCTCTTGCTCCAGAATCTTTCAATCAACAAGAGCCACTGCATGCCTCGGATACCCAGTTTTTGGCCCTTTTTAGACAAGCCTGGGATCACTGACACACTAATACTTCCATATCTATGGTGGATACCTCGGCTCATTTTCCTCAGTCTGCAGCCACAGCCTCCCGCAAGCGCTCTAGGCCAGAGGACATATCCAAGATAGATAGATACTTGGTCTCCTAAGGAAATTTTCTGTGCTACTACCGCCTGGCCAAAAGCCCCGGAGGACGGCCCGTCCTCTGGTGAGGAGAGCGACGGCTTGTCAGACCGGGAGGATGGAGAATGGTCACCCTCAGAGTTTTCTGTAGAAGGCCAAGCAGAAGCGCAGGATATTCGCTTGTTTCGCAAAGAGGAGTTGCCGGCACTAATTGTGCAGGTGTTTGAAGCCCTACGTTTGACGGATCAACAGGAGCAGCAAGATCCACAGTCTGCTGCTACTTCCCTGCCAGACACGATATTACAAGGCATTCGCAAGCCCTCTAGAGCCTTTCCATTCCCGGCAGAGCTGCAACAGATGGTGTCGCGGGAATGGGACACTCCGGATATCCCCCTTCGGTCTGCCCGCCGTCTAGGGCAGCTTTATTTCTGGGCGTCGCTGGACTTAGATAAATGGCTAACATACCCCCCAAGGTGGTTGCTCTTGTGACCAGGGTAACAAAGCACACTACCATTCCCGTGGAAGGCGGTGCAGCACTTCGTGACCAACAAGATAGAAAAGTTGAGTAAGATAGAAAAGTTGAGTCTTCTCAAGACAACCTTTTCGGCTTCGTCTTTATCTCGCCAGGCCTCTGTTTGCAGGGGTCTAGCGGCCCCAGCCCTTCTCAGGTGGATTCAGCATCTGCCGGAAGATCCAGCTTTGGCCCATCTGGAATCAGTCACAGTGTTCTTGGCGGATACCTTTTATGATTTCTTGCGCCTCTCGGCGAGAGCGGTGGCAGCGGTCACAGTATCTCGCAGATGGCTCTGGCTTCGGCAGTGGTCATCAGACTCGGCATCTAAAGCACGCCTCTCCAAACTTCCCTTCAGAGGGAAGCTTCTTTTTGGGGAGGACCTGGACAAATTGGTCAAAGACCTAGTGGAAGGGAGGTTCAACCCCAGCGGCTCCTGGAAGATAAGCTTATGTTTGCTACTAGTTGTTCCTCTCAGCGTTTTTTGCCTATGTTGAGACGCAACTCCAGATTTCGCATCGCTATTGCCCGGGTAAGCCTTCCTCCTCTTCGACTTTTGGACGTTTTGGCCAGAGGTCGCAGTCCTTTCGGGGTGCCCGTAAGAGATCTGAAAATTACTCGTCTTCCAAGTTTGCCGGGCCCACAAAATCTTCACACTGACTGGCCTGACAGTCCGCATCAGGAACTCGTTCTGGAGGGCGGTCCGCCCAAAGGGATCCCTCTGATAGGTGGACGTTTGGCTCTGTTTTCTCGTCATGGTCTCTTATTACTTCAGATCAGTGGGTCCTCGACATAGTTTCCCACGGTTATGTTCTCGAGTGCTCCTGACCCATTCCTGCGGCGTTTGTCATATCGCCAGGTGGAGGACCGCTGAAGAGAGCGGCGATTCGCTCCACTGTCCGCCGCCTGCTTCTTTTGAGGGCTATTCGGCCTGTCCCTCACGAAGAAAGAGGCTGCTGGCGTTTGGAGTTTATTTCATAGTGCCCAAGAAGGATGGTGCCTTCCGCTCAATTCTAGACCTCAAAGGCGTAAATCTGTGTCTGCGGGTTCCACGTTTCCGATTGGAGACTCTTCAATCAGTGATCTAGGCAGTGCGTGCAGGAGAGTTCCTCGCCTCTCTAGATTTGGCAGAGGCTTACTTCCACATTCCCATAAAGGACGGCCGGCAGCATTTCCTCTGCTTTGCGGTACTGGGTCAGCACTTCCAGTTTTCGGCCTGGCCTCAGCTCCACGCACCTTTTCAAAGGTCATGATAGTAGTTGCAGCAGCTTTGTGCAAACAGGGAATCCGAGTGCATCCTCACCTGGACGACTGATTAATTCGAGCGGACTCCCTGCTGGAAGCGCGTTGGGCAGTGACTCAAGTGGTTTCTGTCCTCAAAAAGCTTGACTGGGTGGGAAATGTTGCCAAAAGTCATCTTCAACCATCTCAGCAACTCTAGTTTCTAGGAGCGCGCTTCAACACGGCGAAGGGAAAAGTCTTTCTAACACACGAAAGGCTTCGAAAGTTTACAGCCTTGCTGCGTTTGTTCCTTCTTCAGACAAACCGAGGGTCTGGGAATACCTACAGATTCTGGGGTCTATGGCGGCCGCTATCGAGGTCGTGCCTTGGGCCAGAGCGCACATGAGGGGGACTCCAAAGGGCTCTTCTTTCGTGCTGGTCCCCTGTGTTGGAAATCTATGACATACATCTGCCACTCCTCCCAGAGACCTGACGCAGCCTGTATTGGTGGCTGGTACCCCATCATCTACTCAAAGGTGTTTCTCTGGAGACTCCTCGTTGGATTCTAGTGACAACAAATGCAAGTCTCTCTGGGTGGGGTGCTCTCTGTCAGCATCAATCGACACAGGGGACGTAGTCCACTCAGGAGGCGCAATGGTCCATAAATCGACTGGAAGTGTGGGCGGTTCGCCTGGCTTGACGGCATTTTCTGCCTGTCCTCGAGGCACGCGCAGTACGAGTTCTATGCGACAACGCAATGACAGTGACATATATCAACTGCCAGGGTGGCACCAAGTCCCTAGGAGTATCCATGGAAATGGCCCTTCTCCTCCCCTGGGCAGAAGCACATCTGCAGGCTCTCTCGGTGCAACACATTGCCGGGGTGCAAAACTTGCAAGCCGACTTCCTCAGCCGACACACTCTCGATCCCTGAGAGTGGGAGCTAGCCCCTTGGGCTTTTCAGAGAATTGTCCAAACATGGGGGCAACTGATAATGGATCTAATGGCGACAGCAGCGAATTCCAAAGTACCGGTCTTTTTCAATCGCAGGAGGGAGTTTCACTCCTGCAGATTGGATGCCCTGGCTCAACCATGGCCACAGGGGGAGCTACTATACGTGTTTCCTCCATGGGTTTTCATTGGCAGAGTACTCCGAAAAATTCTGTCTCACCGGGGGAGTGTGATCCTGGTAGCTCCCGACTGGCCTCGGAGGCCTTGGTATGTGGACCTCGTTCAATTAATTCGAGTACCACTGTTGCATCTGGGTGCTCGTCGGGGTCTACTACGTCAAGGCCCAGTTCTGATGGACGACCCGATTCGCTATTCGCTTACGGCCTGGCTCTTGAACGCTGATGCCTAAGCGGTAAAGGTTATTCGAGTAGCATGGTCGCAACCCTTCTAAAGGCATGCTGTCCGTCGACTTCGTCAGCGTATGCCCGAGTTTGGCGCGACTTCGAGGCTTGGTGCATGCAACGGAGTATCTCCTTGGAAGACGGGAATCTCGAAGATTCTTACCTTCCTCCAGGAGGGTCTGGATAAACGGCTAGCGCTGGGGTCCCTCCGGGTGCAAGTAGCTGCGTTGACTTGTTTTTGGAGGCCTGTTGGTGGTCGCTCTGTAGCGTCCCATGCGGATGTGTCCCGTTTCCCTAAGGCAATTAAAGTGGTTCGTCCTCCGGTTTGGCCTCTGGTATCAGCATGGGATCTGTCCCTCGTCTTAGAGGTTTTGATGCGGGCTCCTTTTGAGCCGCTTAAGCACATCACCGTGAGAGATTTAACGCTTAAAATAGTGTTTCTAGTAGCAATGACTTCGGCATGGAGAGTATCTGAATTACAAGCACTGTCCTGCAAACGAAGGGGTCCTCTTGCGTACTGTTCCTTCTTTTCTTCCAAAGGTACGTACGTCGTCTCATGTCAATGAGCCGATTTTCCTACCGTGTTTTTCAGAGGATCAGTGTGCGGGCAAAAATAAGGGACTCCGTTATCTGGATCCTGGCAGAACCCTTCGAAGGTATCTTTGGGTAACCAATCCTTTCCGTGTCTCGGATCATCTCTTCCTGCTTTTTGCTGGACCCCGTAAGGGTTAAGCTGCTTCCAAGCGCACTATCACTCAGTGGTTGCGGTTGGCAATTGAATCAGCATACATACTTAAGAGGAAACCTGTTCCTATTGGTCTCAGAGCACACACTATGCGCGCGCAAGCTATGTCTTGGGCGGAGCGCACTCAGGTTCATCCTCTTGATATCTGTCGGGCAGCCACGTGGTCCTCCCTGTCCACTTTTGTGCGTCACTATCGACTCGATTCTCAAGCTCAGGAAGAAGCGCAGTTCGGAGCAAAGGTTGTCTCGGCAGCTGTGTTTTCCCACCTAAAGGGCAGTTAGCTTGGGTACTTCCCACTTGTCTGGACTGGTCTAGCAGGATGTACTGGAAGGAGAAATTTTCACTTACCGTTAATTTCCTTTCCTGGAATCCTGCTAGACCAGTCCGGGACCCTCCCTATTCTGACTATCTGGTTCAGAGGTGTATTGCAAAGCAGCCAATACTTTGCTGTGCAGTGCTATCGCCTCTTGTAAATATTAATGTTTGGGTTTTTTTAAATTTTTTGCTTCATGGTTACATCTGTTTTCCATTATGGCTTGTTACAATACTGGTGCACCCTCTACTGGGGGTAACTAGATATTACCAGGGAACAGCTTGTCAGGCTACTGGTATTTTTTTTATTTGTCTCTGTCTCCAACATCTGCTGGTAGTGGGACTAAACCCACTTGTCTGGACTGTTCTAGCAGGATTCCAGGAAAGGAAATTAACGGTAAGTGAAAATTTCTCCTTTGTTGCTCCCTTGAGTCTGCTTTATCAGTAGGTTACTGGGCTGGTAGGTGGTGCCAGCTGCCCAAGTACATCGATGTCCTCAAAAGATGACATGCTCAGTCTCCAAGCTGCTGGTGGGGGTTGACTACCCAGAGGTAGTGGCCTGGAGGTCCTCAAGGAAAGCCAATTTGCAGGTTAGGCCTAATTTCACCTTTGTTTCATTAGGTTGAGCAGCAAGGTACTTTATAAAAGGTTATTTAAAAAAATTATAGGCAAAGGAAAGGAACTTCAGTCATGAAAGGACAGGCCTTGTGGGTGATAAGCTGTTCCTCTGATCCTGGAACAGTTGCTCCTCTGCATGTGTGAGACCCCCGCATCAATGCTTATAATGAACATATGACGGGACTCAATGTACTGGGTCTGTCGGAGCCCGGCTTCCAGAAAGCACAGCTGCAACACAACTCCATGGTGAAGTCAGCCGTGTGTCGCCTTAAGAGCCAAATGACGCACTCCTCGGTGTCCCCGGGTAGGGAGGCCCACGCCTTAGATGCCCTGGGCAGAAGCTGCTTCCAAGGATCAATGCTCATCGGCTGGATCCAGGCATACCAGCTGTACATAGGCATGTACCTGAGATTCCTGGTGTAGAAACTCATGGGTTCTCAGCTGGTCTCTCCAAGGAACCTCTTCATCGGTTCCAGACCCTGGCCTCAGGTGTCAGAGTGTGCTCTACATTCATGACTTGGGTAGCCTATGAATGCTTCGAGTCCACTGCTAGAGTAGCTGCAACGGGCATCAGTGCCTGACACCAGGCTTGACTACAGTCCTCCAACCTCGAGCAATGGGTTCAGGATAAACTGGCCGATGTCCCTTGTCAGGGAGATAATGTCTTTGGCAAACCCATGATGGATAAGGCTGCAGAGTTGGGAGTCTGAGTTACTGACAAGGACCAGGCTCTCCGTGGCATAAATGTTCAGGGAGAGAGCCTCTTTCAATTGAAAGCAAGTTCTGCTATGAGGGGACATGGGATGAGGGTGAAGGGAGATAGATTCAGGAGTGATATTCAGAAATATTTCTTTACGGAAAAAGTAGTGGATCCGTGGAATAGTCTCTCAGTGGAGGTGGTAGAGATGAGGACAGTAACTGAATTCAAAAAAGCATGAGACAAACACAGAGGATCTCTAAAGGTAAAAAGGGGACTGTTGTAGTTGTTGATATGGAAGGACAGACTATATAGGCCATAGGTGTCAAACTCTGGCCCGCGGGCCAAATTTGGCCCATAGTGTAATTATATTTGGCCCGCGAGGCTATACCAAATGACTACTAGAGCTAGCCCGCCGGTATTATACAGCGCATTCATTCATCGCTAATACTACAAATCCCATAATGCCTTGCTGTTTTGGCACGTCAATCAGGACAGGTCCCAGAAACGCCCTCTCCTGTGTGACAGAAGTCATAGCGATCTCAAGCTACAACTGTCACTGTGGAACCCCTTCCCAAAAATGGCAAAAAGAAAGGCAGACAACAGGAACTTTCTGGACAGGTGGGAGACAGAATATTTGTTTACATATGTAAAAGACAGACCTGTTTGTCTGATTTGTGGAGTCAACGTGGCTATAACTAAGGAGTATAACATTCGACGACACTATGAAACAAAACACCATGACAAGTACAAGGACCTGGACATGACTCAAAGGAGCCAGAAAGTGGAGGAGATGAAAAGAAGTTTGGTTTCACAACAGAATATGTTCAAAAAAGCCACATCACAAAGTGAGGCTGCTGTAAAGGCTAGTTATATTGTGGCAGCAGAGATCGCAAAATCAGCCCGGCCCTTTAATGAGGGAGAGTTTGTGAAAAAGTGCATGTTGAAAGTTTGTGACATCGTGTGCCCAGAGAAAAAGCAAGCCTTTTCAAACGTGAGCCTGAGCAGAAACACAGTAGCTGATCGCACATGTGATCTTGCCACCAATCTGTATGACCAGCTTTTGGAAAAGGGAAAAGATTTCGTTGCATTCTCCCTTGCTGTGGATGAGAGCAGCGACACATCTGATACTGCTCAGCTGTCAGTCTTCATCCGTGGAGTGGACTCAAATATGTGTGTTACGGAGGAGCTATTGGGATTCAAATCAATGCATGGCACAACCACAGGAAAGGAAATTTTTGAGGAGGTTTACAAATGCGTAAATGAAATAAAGCTGCCGTGGGATAAACTCATGGGGATTAACGACAGATGGTGCGCCAGCGATGTGCGGTAAAACAAGTGGACTGGTGGGCAGGGTCCGGGAGAAGATGCAGGAAGAGAACTGTGCAGGTGAACTAACTGTTTATCACTGCATCATACATCAGGAATCATTGTGTGGCAAAGCCCTAAAGATGGAACATGTTATGACCACAGTAACACAAGTAGTTAACTTTATAAGAGCCAAAGGTCTGAATCACCGCCAGTTTAAGTCTTTTCTGGAGGAGTGTGGTTCGGAATACGCAGACGTGCCGTATCACACAGAGGTGAGATGGTTAAGCCGAGGAAAAGTACTGAATAGATGTTTTGAGCTGCATGAGAAAATATGTCAGTTTCTGGAAAGCAAAGGGAAGGACACAGCAGAGCTTCGGGAGAAAACGTTTCTGTGTGAGCTGGCCTTTCTGTGTGACATCTCGAGCCATCTCGATGCGCTGAACCTGCAGCTTCAGGGGCGGGGGCGCATCATCACAGACATGTACGCTGCAGTGAGGGCTTTTAAAACTAAACTGTGCCTGTGGGAGAATCAGATGCTGCAAGGAAACCTTGGCCATTTTCCCTGCTGCCAAACCATGAAAACGCAGTTCTTTACCAACTTGTTCCCATGCGCACAGTTTGCTGAAAAACTCAGTGTACTCGGCGCTGAGTTTAGCCGGCGATTTGCCGACTTTGATGTCCAGAAATGTAGGTTTGAACTGCTCAGTAATCCCTTTGCAGTTAATGTGGAAAACGCACCAACCAACCTCCAAATGGAGCTAATTGAACTCCAGTGTAATGACACGCTGAAGTCAAAGTATGATGCTGTGGGCGCCGCCCAGTTTCCACAGTTCATCCCTGACACAATGCCTCAGCTCCGCACCCAAGCTGCTCAGATGCTCTCCATGTTCGGCAGCACTTATCTATGTGTGCAACTTTTCTCCTTGATGAAGATGACCAAAACATCTCACAGGAGACGTCTGACTGATGAACACCTTTGCTCGATACTGAGGATTTCCTCAGCTCAAAGCCTGAGCCCAGACATTGATGAACTATCATCCAAGAAGAGATGCCAGGTATCTGGCTTGGGCACATCAGATTAGATCAGTGTGCAGCAAACTGAGCAATAATTAACGTTTTCTTTATGCACTTTTTCTTGCTACTCCAAGACATGGGCTTGAATGGTTGATTAATTTTATTATTGTTATTTTATTTTAAAAATTATTATTTATTATTATTTAAATCTTATTTAATAAATGAATGTCATTGATGTTTTTTTTTTATTTGAAATTGGTTTTTGCATATCTGAACTATTAAGTTATAAATTGTATAGTAATAAGTGTTGCTTCATATTCAATGTTAAAGCAAATCTTGTTTGGGTCCATATTAAAAGGTTCATTTGTTCAGTGCTGGCCCGCGACTTTGTTCAAGTTTTACATTTTGGCCCACTGTGTATTTGAGTTTGACACCTCTGATATAGGCCATGTGATCATTTTCTGTCGTCATATTTCTATGTTTCTCAGACTGCTGACTATTCCTGATGGCTTCAGGTAAAAAGCCCTTCTACCCGAAGAAGCAGAAGGCTTATGGAAACTACCCTGGGCACTGCAGATGTGAGGGAGGGATACCTCCTCCACCTAACACAGGCACCCCCTCAGTTCTTTCCAGGAGAGCCCCCCAGGACTTCCCTCCACCAGACCTTACTGCTGCAAGAGCTTGCAGGCCTTCTCAAATACAAGGCAGTGGAACCAATGCCCGCACACCGGAGGGTTCCTGCCCATTCTGGATCTTCAGGAAATAAACAGGTTCCTGGTGAAGGAGAAGTTCAAGATGCTCTCCCTTGGGACACTGCTGCCTTACTTCCAGCTAACAGACAGGCTATGCTCCTTGGACCTAAAGTATGCGTACACACATCCTCATCCATCCCCAAGCACAGGAAATACCTCAGGTTCATGGTGGGAGGCAGCCACTACCAGTACAGGGTGCTACCCTTTGGGCCGGCCTCCACACCCAGAGTGTTCACCAAGTGCCTAACAGTGGTCACACGGCCTTCCTTTGTCTCCAGGGAGTCTGTCTTTCCCTACCTGGACGACTGGCTCATAAGTGCTGCACGGCCTCAGAGGTACATCACATGCACCATCCTCATCTTACAAAACTTGGGATTTGTAATAAACCACCCAAACTCTCATCTCCTCCTGACACAGTGCCTGGAGTTCATAAGGGCAAGACTGGACACCGCTCAGGGCAAGACTTTACTCCCTCAGGACAGAGCCAATCACTTCAGGGTGCAAGTCGCTGCCATGCAGCGCCGACGCTCTGTGCCCACCTTCTGCTCCACCTGCTGGGTCACATGGCATCCACAGTCCGTGTCACCCTGGACACCCATCTTCACATGAGGGTAGCTCAATGGGGCCACTGCTCCCAGTGGACCCAGGCCACAGGCCGTCTGCGAGACAAGGTGGTAGTGACTCGCCAACTGCTTGACTCCCTCACCTGGTGGCAAGCCCCCCAGCATCACCTGACTGGGATGCCCTTCCAGGCCCCCGCTTCCCAAGAGGGTTCTAGCCACAGACACCTCCCTTTTAGGCTGGGGAGTCCACTGTGACGGCATCTGCACTCGGGGAAGTTGGTCGTAGACGGACAGTCTGCAGCAGATCAACCTCTTGGAACTTTGAGACATATTCTTGGCCCTCCGAGCCTTCCGTCACCACCTGCAACACCAATCAGTGCTGGTCCAGATTGCAACCAAGTTGCAATGTTCTACATCAACAAGCAGGGGGGCATAGGGTTGTACACCCTCTGCCAAGAGGCAGTAGCACTCAGCTCATATGCGAGCCACCATGGAATGCTCCTATGGATGGTGTATCTGCCAGGCTTGGACAACACTGGCGGACAGGCTGAGAAGGGTCCTCCAGCTGCACGAGTGGCGACTAGACCCCAGAGTGGTCTGTCAGCTCTTCCAGCTCTGGGGGACTTTTCGCCAGTCCGGCCAACACCCAGCTGCCCGGCATCTGCTCCAGGCAGACACACCCATCCTGGGTGGCAGTGGATGCCTTCATTATCCCATGGACGGAGGGTTTTCTCTACACCTTCCCGCCCACACCGCTGGTTGCCAAGACCCTGTTCAAGGTTCAACATGATGGGGCATCTCTGATACTAGTAGCCCCTTGGTAACCCAGGCAACTGTGGTTCCCACTGCTACTTTGCTTATCCACGACGCTCCTGGTCCCCCTTGGGGGGGGTGCCCTGGTGCTGCTGTCTCAAGAGGAGGGCTCCTTCATACACCCCAATGTGGGGTCTCTGACGCTAACAGTCTGGCCCTCCCATAAGGCCTATGCGTTCAAATGGTGCAGATTCTCTGTGTGATGCACAGAGCCACGGGTGAATCAGTTCTCCTGCTCTGTACAGCTTGTGCCGCAATATTTGGTTCACCTTTCCTAGGTAGGGCTGAAGTCCATCTCTGTCTGGGTCCATCTGAGTGCACTCGCAGTGCACCATCACCTTATCTGAGGGCAAGTCCCTCTCCATCCAGTTTCTCATGGCCTGCTTCTTGTGGGGTTTCTTGTTGTCCAAGCTGCCTGTCTACTTGCCGGCGGCGGAGTGGGATCTCAACGTGGTGCTATTGCAACTCACTGGCCCACCATTTGAGCCCCTGGCTACCTGCCACCTACGAGACCTTTCCTGGAAGGTCGTGTTCTTGGTGACGCTCACATCGGCTCGCAGAGTCAGCGAGTTCCAAGTGTTGGTGGCAGATCCACCCTACACGAGGTTCTATGAAAACAGGGTCGTGCTCTGCATGCACCCCAAGTTTCTTCGCACAGTGATGTCCCTTTTCCACCTCGGTCAGGAGGTGTGGTGCTCCCCACCTTTCTGCAGCCTCGCACTAGTAGGGCAGAGACTGTCCTCCTGGACTGTAAGAGGGCCCTGTCCCTCCTCCTTCCAGTGTACCCAGAGCCACCGCAAAACCTCACAGCTTTTTGTCTTCTATGACCCCAGTCGGCTAGGGACAGTGGTGATCAAGCGGACTCTGTCCACTTGGGTGGGGGACTGCATTGCCCTCGCCTACGAGCAGGCTGGGCTCTCACTGGAGAGTGCCAGGTCATAGCGCACAGCATCAGGGCCATGGCAGCATCCGTAGCAAATCTGTATTTTGTTCCTTTGTTGGAAATCTGCCGGACCACCAGGGTCTCAGTCTATACCTTCACAGCCCATGATTGCCTGTACAGGGAGTCCCATAGGGACAGCGCTTTTGGCCAGGCGATACTCCGTCATCTATTCGGGATGTAGACAACTCTTGCTCTCTGGCCCTTTTATGTTCAGGCTACCGCATTGCTGGTTTTCATGCTGGACACACGGGCTGCTCGGGAGTCTCTTCTCAAGTACTCATTGCTGCTGCTCACAGCTCACCTTTTCCTGATCACCCATAGCTTGTTACATGTTCAAGGTAGCCTGTAGCTAGGAAGTCCTATATATGAGTACTGACTTCCTGCTTGTTCCCGGAGAAAGTGTAGTTGCTTACCTGTAACAGGTGTTCTCCGGAGACAATTGGTCCTCATAATTCTCCCTCCTCCCCGTGGAGTTGCTTTTTGTGTCATTTTTGCCTTTGAGCTATTTCATCCCACTGAAGCAAGATGGCACACTTGGGCAGGAAGAGGACCACGCATACATGGTGTATCTCCCAAAGACTTTGTTTGAAAGCTGCGAACAAACTACTGCACAGGGCTCCTTCGATGCCAACTGCACCCATATGTGAGGACTGATTCCTGCTATCCCCGGAGAACATCTGTTACAGGTGAATAACTATGCTTTCCAGCCCATTCTGGTCCTTGAGGGCAATGAGCACATGTGTGTCCTGCGCTTCCGGATGGAAACCTTGCACCCCGGATTCAGACAGTGCATCGAGGGGAGCTCTTGGTTTCTCTGGATCAGCAGAAGTATTTACATTTTGCTGTGCTTGGCTCTCACTGTCAGTTTGCCGCCTTCCCTTTCGGGCTATCCACCGCCTCATGGGTATTCTCCAAGGTCATGGTGGTGGCAGCTGCAATGGCAAGGGATTTGTGTCCATCCCTATCTAGATGACTGACTCATATAGTTATAGGCAGCAACCCTCTGCATAAACTTATGACAACAAGTTTCATTTCTTTATTCCTTATTGTGCGAAGTTACTGTTCCATTCCCTTTCAGAAGCATCCCGAGTGGTGTCCTTTTTGGAAAGCTTCGGCTGAGTGATCAGTCGGGGAACGAGCCAGCTGTTGCCTTCCCAGTCCCTGGAGTTTCTGAGAGCACGTTTCAACACTCAAGTGGGCAGAGTTTTCCTACCAGAAGAGTCAAAAGACTGTTGGATTGTCGGCCGCTGTTCTGCATACAGCAGGCTCAGAGTCTGGGATTATCTTCTGCTCCTTGAATTGATGGCGGTGATCAAAGAGTGATGTGGGCGTGTGCTCATATACTACCGCTCCAGTGGTCCTTGTTAACTCTGTGGTCCTCGAGTTCTCAGGAGTTTGAAGGTAGGCTTCTGCTCCTGTTGATGGTGAAGGCCAGCCTGCAGTGGTGACGGCAGCCCCGTCATCTGAGGAAGGGTGTACCGCTGGACAATTTCTCCTGGATCCTGCTGATGATGGATGCCAGTCTCTTGGGCTGGGGAGCCCATTCCCAAGACTGTGTACAGCCCAGGACCATTGGAAAAGCAGGGAAGCAGTGTGGCCCATCAACCACCTTGAGGCGAGGGTCATCAGGTTGTTTCTTCTGCGTTTCTGGTCGCTGGTCAAGGGCCAAGCAATTTGAGTGTTTTCAGAGAATGCCACGGCGGTGACACGTCAATCGGCAAGCCGGCACAAGGTGTGCCGGGGTAGCTCTGGAGATGACTCTCCTGTTTTCCTGGGTGGAGGACATCCTAGCCTGTGTCTTGATACTCAAGGCCCTGATGGCAGCGCTCTTTGAGCCATTGAAGTGCACTACCTTGAAGGATTTGACGCTCAAGACGGTCTTCTTAGTTGCAATTTGTCTATAAGGCAGATATCCGAGCTGCAGGCTCTCTCTTACCGAGATCTTTATCTGTCCTTTTTCGAAGGAGGCAGTTTCCATTCAGCCTGTGCCTTCCTTTGTGCCTAAGATGCTTTCTCCCTTTCATGTGAACCAGGTGGTCTGCTTGCCCCCTTCTCTAAGGAGTAGTGTCGAGGGAAGGATAAAGATCTTTGTCTGGTGGATGTCCAGAGGATGCTCCTCCGATACCTGGAGGTTGCAAATTTCTTTCATATATCCGACCATCTTTTTATACTGCTTGCTGGACCTTGCAAGGGTGAAACAGTGGCCAAGAGGGAGAGCCCTAGATGTGGTTTATTTAGATTTCATTAAAGCCTTTGACACCGTTCTGCACAGGCAACTTATAAACAAACTGAGCACCCTAGGGATGGACCCTAAAGTTACTGCTTGGGTTAGAAATTGGTTCTGTGGGAGGTAACAAAGGGTACAAGTAAATGGAGCTCACTTTGAGGAGAAGGAGGTTAGCAGTGGTCTGCTGCTCCAATTCTTTTTAACATCTTTGTTAGTGATATTGCAGAAGGGCTGTCAAGTAAGGTTTGCCTCTTTGCAGATAATACCAAAATCTGCAATAGAGTAGACACCCAGGAAGATGTAGATAACATGAGGAGGGATCTAGCTAAGTTTGAAGAATTGTCTAGAATTTGGCAGCTGACATTTAATGTTAAAAAATGCATTTGGTCTACAGAGCAATCCAAGGGAGCAATACAGTACAGGGCTGAAGTACTTCTGTCCACAAAAGAGCGGGACTTAGGCGTGATTGTGTCTGATGATCTTTAAAGTAGCTAAACAGATAGCAAAGGCACAACGAAAACTAAAGGTTGGGTGCATAGGGAGAGGAATGGTCAGCAGAAGAAAGGAGGGTTATAATGCCTCTTTATAAGTCTCCGGTGCAACCTCATTTGGAGTATTGTGTGCAATTCTAGAGACCGCACCTTCAAAAGGATATAAACAGGTTGGAGTCAGTGCAGAGGGTGGTTACTAAAATGGTTAGTGGTCTTCGTTATAAAGCATATAAGGACAGGCTTAAGGATCTTAATATGTATACTTTAGAGGAAAGGCAGGATAGAGGTGATATGATTGAGACATTTAAATACCTCCGTGGCATAAATGCACAGGAGGAGAGCCTCTTTCGATTGAAAGCAAGCTCTGCTATGAGGGCACATAGAATGAGGGTGAAAGGGGATAGACTTGGGAGTAATATGCAAAAATATTTTTTTACGGAAAGAGTGGTAGAGATGAGGACAGTATCTGAATTCAAAAACGCATGGGACAAACACAGACTATCTCTAAAAGTAAAAAGGGGACTGTTGTAGTTGATATAGAAGGGCAGACTAAATAGGCCATGTGGTCTTTTTCTGCTGTCATGTTTCTGTTTCTAAGATGACTTTGGGGCGCAGGATTAAGGAGACTATGGCCTATGGCCTTTTGAAACTGGCCCATTCCGGAGGGCTTACGCACCCGTTCTGCCCAAGCACAAGCATCTTCATGGGCGGAGCGAGGCTCTGTAGCTCCTGCAGACATTTGTCGGGCAGCAACATGGGCATCACTTTCCGTTTTTGTCAAGCATTACCACTTGGATGTCCATGTATGGGTGGACATGGCTTTTGGCTCAAGGGATTTGTGAGCTGCTGTGTCGTCTTCCTACACAGTGGAGTTGTAGCTTTAGTGCATCCCATTTGTCTGGACTGGTATAGCAGGATGATATGGAAGGTGACACTTTACTTACCAATTAATGTCCTTTCGTTGAGTCCTGCTAGATCAGTCCAAGGCTCACCCTTGAAACTGTATTTGTTTTGTTCTGTTCTGCTGTGGTACCCTTGGGTCTGCTATGATTTTTATATGTGACTCTGCAGGTTCATCTTCTACTGACAGCCTTCTTTTTATGCTTTCTTGTAAATAGTGTCTACTGTTGATCACTCATTATTTTCCACAGTTGAGGAGCAAGCTCGCTCTCTCTCTCCAGTCTCTAAACCAGTGGTTCTCAACCTTTTTTGTACCGCGACACCCTTTACCATTGGTCAATTTGTGATGACCTCCAATGATAAAATAAAATGCGTCTCTTCCTTTACCGTTAATGCATTGTCGCTGTAATCATTTGTTGAATTATATATTATGTTGTTGTTAAGTGCCGTCGAGTCGGAGTCGACTCATGGCGACCCTCTGGATAGCTATCCTAAATTGTGTTCGGTCTTCAGTCAGGCGGCTCATTGTTGACAGACTGGTACCCGTAGCTGCTGTTATTGTAGCAATCCATCTCATTGCTGGCCTTCCTCTTTTGCGTTGACCTTCTATCTTGCCAAGCATGATGTCTTTCTCTAATGATCTCTCTCTTCGCATGATGTGTCCGAAGTATGAAAGTCGAAGTCTTGTCATCTGAGCTTCTAAAGAAAGCTTAGGTTTGATCTCTTCTAGTACCGACTGGTTTGTTCTTCGGGCAGTCCATGGTATACACAGTATTCGCCGCCAGCACCATAATTCAAAGGCATCAATTTTCTTCCTGTCTGTCTTTTTCACTGTCCAGCTTTCACATCCATATGATGTTATTGAAAATACCATGGCTTGAACAAGTCGAATCTTTGTATGGAGAGAGACATCTCTGCTCTTGAGAATCTTATCTAGGTCTTTCATAGCCATTCTGCCAAGAGCAATGCGTCGTCTGATTTCTTGACTGCTTGTTGCTTCTTTATTGATAGTTGATCCAAGTAGGTTAAAGTTGTTCACGATTTCAATTTCTTCTCCTTCAACGATGAACCTGTTGATTATGCCAGTTGTCATGATCTTTGTCTTCTTTACATTAAGGTGCAGGCCCATTTGAGACTATGTTCTTTGATTGTGAGAAGCAAATGTTTCAGATCATCTTCACTTTCAGCCAGTAATGTGGTATCATCAGCATAGCGAAGGTTGTTGATGAGTCTTCCACCAATCTTCACACCTCTGTTGTCTTCATACAGTCCTGCTTCTCTGATGATTTGTTCTGCATATAAATTAAACAGGTAGGGGGAAAGTATGCAGCCTTGTCTTACACCTTTGCTTATTTTAAACCATTCTGTTTCTCCTTGTTCCGTTCGAACTGTTGCTTCTTGATCAATGTACAGATTACGCAAGAGAACGATCAGGTGTTCTGGTATACCCATGCTTCTTAATGTGGCCCAGAGTTTCTCATGGTTTACACAGTCAAAAGCCTTGCTATAGTCGATAAAGCACAAATAGATATCCTTTTGGTATTCTTTAGTCTTTTCAAGGATCCATCTCACATCCGCAATGATGTCTCTCGTTCCTCGCCCTTTCCTGAACCCTGCTTGCACTTCAGGTAGTTCTTGTTCTAGGTATGGCTGTAGTCTCTTTTGAATAATCTTCAGTAGAATCTTGCTGGCATGTGGGATCAGAGCGATTGTGCGATAATTTCCACAGTCAGTTGGATCACCTTTCTTTAGTATTGGTATAAACACAGATCTTTTCCAGTCAGTTGGCCATGATGTTGTCTTCCATATTTCTTGGCAGAGCCTTGTAAGTACGGTAACAGCTGCATCAGATTGCTGCAATACTTCTATGGGAATGCTATCAATGCCTGGTGCTTTGTTCTTTGATAAGGCTTTCAATGCTGCTTCAACTTCTTCTTTCATCACCAATGGTTCCTGATCATAAGGTATAGGTTGAAACGGCTGTTGGTCCACTTGATCTTTATCATATAAAAACTCTGTATATTCCTTCCACCTTTTCTTGATCTTCTCAGCATCATTCAACATAGAACCTTGAGCATCTTGTAACATTCCAATTCGAGGCTGGAACTTTTTCTTTAACTCTCGCAGCTTTAGGAAAGCCGATCTTGTTCTTCCTCTAATAGTTTCTGCTTCTATTTCCTTGCAAGTGTCATTGTAGTACTTTTCCTTGTCCTGTCTTGCTGCACGTTGGAAATCTCTGTTGAGTTCTGCGATTGTCTTTCTTTCTCCTTTGGCTTTAGCTTCTCTGCGTTTCTGGGCAATTTTCAGAGTTTCTTCCGTCATCCATTTTGGCCGTTTTTGCTTTTTCACCTTTTGTAGAGACTTCTCGCTTTCTTCCAGCACAACCTTCTTGATGTCATTCCATAACTCTTCCGGAGCTCTGTCATTTGTATCTAAGGCAGCAAAACGATTTTGCAGGCAGTCTTTAAATTCCAGTGGTATATTCTCAAGGTCATATTTTGGTGCATTCATGAGTGGTTTGCTCTTTTTCAACTTTAGCTTGAGTTTGCATACTAGTAGTTGATGATCTGTACCACAGTCAGCTCCAGGTTTTGTCTTTGTTGATGTTACAGAGCTTTTCCATCGTTGACTTCCACAGATGTAGTCAATTTGATTTTTATACAATCCATTGGGTGAAGTCCATGTGTACAGTCGTCGCTTGTGTTGCTGAAAGAAGGTGTTTGAGATGAATAGATCATTGGTCTTGCAGAATTCTATCAATCTTTCTCCAGCTTCATTTCTGTTGCCAAGTCCATATTTTCCAACTACTTTGCCTTCTTCTTTGTTGCCAACTTTTGCGTTCCAGTCACCCATGACTATCAGGATATCCTGTTTGCATGTTCTGTCAATTTCAGCTTGTACTTGTTCATAGAACTCTTCAATTTCATTCTCTTCTGCAGCTGTTGTTGGGGCATATACTTGAATTATAGTTGTGTTGATAGGCAATCCTCGTAGACGAATAGAGATTAAGCGTTCGCTGACTGCACTGTATTTCATTACAGTTCTTGCAAGTTTCTTCTTTATTATAAATGCAACACCATTTCTTCTTTGTCTTTCATTTCCAGCATAGTAGACCATGTGATCATCTGATGCAAAGTGCCCGATGCCAGTCCATTTCAGTTCGCTGACACCCAACAGATCAAGTTGTACACGTTCCATTTCATTCTTGACCACTTCCAACTTCCCTTGGTTCATGCTTCGTACGTTCCATGTTCCAATGTGTAAGACATCTTTACAGCTTCTGACTCTCATTTCATGCGCAGCTACATCAGCAGTCAGACTTCCCGAAGGCTTTGATCCAACCACATCATAAATGCTGGCTTTACTCTGAAAAGTCTTCAGCTCTTCCCCAGTAGCTAGTTGAGTGCCTTCCGACCTGGGAGTCTCATCTTCCAGCACCATAGCACAATTTGTTTTGTTGTAACTATCCATTGGGTTTTCATGGCAAGATACAGAAGTAGATTGCCGGGCCTTCCTTCCGCGCAGTTTAAGTTTGGTGTTGTTGCCGTTGTCACAGAAATGTGATCCTCCGCCGTCAACACTATCCCATTCTGCTGCTGCCCAGATGGGTGGTTTGTCTTCGTCTGGCACCTCAGCTGAGACCTGTCCATCTTGGGAGACCCTGCCAGTAGTTAAACTACCGATAGTTTAGCTCTCAGCATCACTGATGCACACAAGCCCTCACAGCACGACAAGCTGCAAACCAATATGTTTTTATTTATAAAATTTACTTATTTAAACCACAATAAAATCACAATAACAAGTAACAATATTTGATTTCAAAATTATGATGATTTTGTAGTCAAATCACTAATATGAAATAAAATTATTTTTTCTACCTTTGTTGTCTGACCAATTTATTCTCTGATCATGCTGGTCCCGATCTGAGGCTTCTGCTTTCCTGTCTTCTCTTAGCTCTCTTTCTGTGGTCTATAGTCCGTCTGCCATTTCTTATCTCTTCTTTTGTTTTCTTCATTTCTTTCCATCAGCCTATTTCCAGTCCCCTTCTAGTCCAAATACCATGGCAGCCCCTCTCAGTATCCACTCCCTTCCAGTCCCATTCTCCCATCCACTCACATCAGCCCATTTGTAGCCCTGGCCCCCAGTTTTCTTCCAAGACCAGTAGCTCTATCCTCCCCTCCCCACCATCGGCCCATTTCCAGTTGAAGCCCCCCCAATCAGTTCACCTCCAGTGCTAGTCTCCTCTCAACCCCATTACCAGTGCTAGGCTCCCCTAATCAGCCCATTACCAGTCCTACCCCCCCCCATCAGCCCATTTCCAGTTGAAGCCCCCCCAATCAGCTCACTTCCCGTGCTAGTCCCCCCTCAACCCTATTACCAGTGCTAGGCTCCCCCAATCAGCCCATTACTAGTCCTATTCTCCCCCCCCCCCCCCATTAGTCCATTACCAGTCCTGGCCGCCTCTAATCAGCCGATTTCCAGTCCTAACCTCCCTGATCAGCTCATTTCCAATGCTGGCCCCCCCATCAGTCCATTACCAGTCCTACCCCCTAATCAGCCAATTACCATTCCCAAACCCCCCCCCCCATTGATCAGTCCATTCCCAGTCCTAGCCTTCCCTAATCAACCCATTATCAGTCCTAGCCCCCCGATCTGCCCATTACCAATGCTAGTCCCACCCCATCAGCCCATTACCAGTCCTTGCCTCCCCTAATCAGCTCATTTCCAGTGCTAGTCCCCCCTCAACCCCTTTACCAGTGCTAGCTCCCCCATCAGCCCATTATAATCCTAACCCGCACTGTCTCTCCCCTGTCCGGCATTTATCCCGTCTGTCCAGTATGTCCCCCTGTCTCTCCCCTTTGTCCATGTCAGCCCCCCTCTGTCCATGTCAGCCCCTTCCCCCCTCCCTCCATCCCTCCCTCCCCCATGTCAGCCCTCCCTCTATCCATCCCTCCATGTCAGCCCCGTTGCAGGTTCCCTGCTCTCTCTCCTCCCCTCTCCCTATGTCTACCTGCTACTGCCCTGTCTCTTAGGGAACCGCAGCTGTGCCGGTAAAGCTGTTGCGGAGCCTTCCTGTCTCTCGGCGGGCTCCGTGCAGCATTGTCCCACTTCCAAAGGAAGTTGTTTACCACTTCCTTTGGAGGCGGGACAATGCTGCACGGAGCCTGTCGAGAGGTGGGAAGGCTGCAACCTTTTCACAGGCACTTCGCGGTTCCCTAAGAGGCAGGGAGCCATGGCTGCAGAAGAAGGGAGGCGGTGAGTTTGCCGCTGCCGAGAAGCGGACTCTGCAGCAATTTGTGCGATTTTTTTTTTTTTTTTAACTGGAGTGAGGTGACCCCTGCTAAATCCTGTGGCAAACCCCGTGGGGGTCGCGACCCACAGGTTGAGAACCGCTGCTCTAAACCATTCGGCAGCTTTACCGTTCTATGATTAATGCAGCCAAACAATCCTGCTACTCAGACCTCATTTCCTCCTCCTCCAACTCCTCCAGGCAACTTTACCGGGTTCTTCACTCTGCAGCGGCCTTGTCCACCTCTTCCGTATTCTGTCTCTCCCCCTAACACGCCCGATCCGGCCTGCCTTGCCTCCTTTTTCTTCAGCAAGATTCAATCTCTCCGTGCACCTTCCCAGCATGTCCTCTCCCTTCTCCCCTCCCCACCTCTCTTCCCCCTCCTCTCAGGTTTTCTCTCTGTCACACTGACTGAGCTTACTTAAGGCTATCACCTCTTCCCATAGAACCGCCTGCCCACTTGACCCCTTCCCTTCTACCTGGCTCCTGGATCCTTCTCTTGCGCTGCCCCCTTTCATCCTCCATATGCTCAACAGTCTCTCATCTCGTATTTTCCCTCAGCCTGGAAGCATGCCCTCATTCGCCCACTGCTGAAGAAGCCCTCATTTGACCCCTCTGCCCCAGCCAGCTGGCGCCCCCTGTCTAACCTCCCTTTTCTTTCCAAAGTTCTGGAGAAACTCTTCTTTACACAGCTTTCTGCACATCTTGACTCCACCCTTTCCCTCCACCCCCATTAGTCTGGCTTCTGCTCCGGTCACAGTACCAAAACTGTCCTCATTTCCCTCTTGAATGAAGTTCACCAGTCTCACGATCACGGTGACCTCTCCCTTGTAGTTTCTGTGGATCTGTCCTCGGCCTTTGACATAGTTGATCACCACACTTTCCTTGCTCGCCTGGCCAACCTTGGGATCCGTGGCTCTGTCCTTTCCTGGTTCTGTTCCTTTCTCTCCTCCTGCGCCTTCTCTGTTCAGTCCAGTTTGGCCGCCTCCCCTTCCTCACAGTGTTCCCCAGAGTTCAGTGCTTGCCCCTCTCCTCTTCAATATTTCCCTTGCACTGATTATTCAGCAGTCTGGTATCTCTGGTTGTTTCTACGCTGATGACATTCTTCTCCTGCACCAGACTAGTTCCCTTGCTCCCGACCTCTCCGTCCTCAATGCTTGTCCCACCCAAGTTGCTGCGTGACTCAGCAGTAATTTCCTTCACATCAACCCCTCAAAGTCCGCCACTCTTTAGTTATCCTTTGCCCCCCCCCCCCCTCCATTTCCCCTCTCCTTTCCTCCACCACGATTCCCCTTGTTTCTACCCTCCGCTATCTTGGGGTCTTACTAGACTCCTCCCTCTCTTTTCACCATCACATCTCCTCACTCATCCGCCGCTCCTTCCTTTCCCTCCACAGATCCTGCCCCATCCTCTCCTCATCCTCCCTCACTACCCTTGTCCTTTCCCTTGTCATCTCCCGGCTGGATTACTGCAACGTTGTCTTGGCTGGTTTCCCACAGTTTCATTCCTACTAAATGGTTTCCGGAACCATCACTAGCTCTAGTTCCCCACATCTGCACCTTAATCAACTCTAGTCTTTCAAGTGGCATCTTCCCTTTCCCCTGGAAACACGCTCTCGTACGCCCCATCCTTAAAAAAGCCTCTTCTCGATCCCTTGGTTCTGGCTCACTACCGCCCAATCTCCAACCTCCTCTTTCTTTTGAAAAATTTGGAGAAGTTTGTCTTTGACCAACTTTGACAACATCTTCACTCAGTCAATTATCGCCATCCCCAACAATCCGGATTTCGTCAGGGGCACAGTGTGGAAACAACTCTGACCGCTTTCCTTAACGAACTACACGCCTCACACGATCGGGGTGACATCATGGTGGTGGTCTCCCTAGATCTTTCCACCGCCTTTGACCTTGTGGATCACTCCCTTCTCCTCTCACAACTACGGGATGCAGGCCTTCGAGGCGCTGCCCACCACTGGTTCCACTCTTTTCTTTCCTCCCGTCTTTTCTCCATAGCTTCTTCCACAGACCCACACTCTCCCTCTAATGCTTCCCCCCTCCCCTATGGTGTCTCTCAAGGTTCTGTCCTGGCCCCCCTATTGTTCAATCTTTTCCTTGCACCACTGGCCCTTTGCATTCAACAAACCGGTCTGTCTGCTTTTTTCTATGCAGATGACATTATCATTCATCACACCAGTCCTTTGCTTTGCATCCTGACCTCGCACCCTTGAACTCATGTCTCACTCTCGTCTCCAGTTGGCTATCCTCAAACTGTCTCCATCTCAACTTCGGCAAAACTTCTGCTACATGGTTCACATTTGGGAGTCCTTGCCCCTCTCTTGCTCCTTCCCTTGGCTGTTCTGCGATCCCCATTGTTTCTTCCTTCAAATACCTGGGTGTCGTCCTTGATTCCAATCTCACTTTCAAAGATCACATTATCGCACCTAGCTAAGACGTCTTATTTCTTCCTTCGACAAATTCGATCCATTCGCCCTTTTCTGTCCTTCTCAGCACTGACCACCCTCACACTATCCACAGCCTTGTCATGGTTAGATTACTCTAACTCCGTTTTTGCTGGCATCACCAAAGTTCAACTCCGTCGATTGCAACTTATTCAAAATACCGCAGCCAGAATCATCTCCCACTCCTTCCTCAGAGATTACATTACCCCCTTCTCCAGGACCAAGCAGGAAGTCAGTCCTCACATATGGGTGACGTCGGCGCCGACGGAGCCCCCGTGCGGAGCATTTCCCCAGCTTTCAAAGAAAGCCTTTGGGAATTGCAGCGCGCATGCGCGGTCCCCTTCCCGCCCAAGGGTGCCATCTTGCTCAGTCGTCTTTTTTCCACGGAGCCTGATGGACGTAGTTCGTTTTTCGCTGAGGAAAAAGTTGATTACCCTGTTTTTTTTGTCTTCCTTCTTCGATTCGACGCTGGATCCTTTTCCCGCCTGGGCCCGATACGCCGGTATCGAGCCCACTCTCTTTTTTTCGGTTTTTGTCCTTAGTGACTAGCGTTCGCGCCATTTTCTTTTTTCACTGGCAGCCCTGTCTTTCGACCTCGCAGGGGCCCTTTTTCCCCCGATGGCTGCCAGGGGTTTAAAAAGTGTGATCGGTGTAAGAAACTTATGTCTCTCACCGACACACATGACTGCTGCCTCCGTTGCCTCGGACCCGATCATGACCCGATGATCTGTGGTCCGTGTGGAAAAATGTCCTCGAAGGCGTTGAGGAGTCGGCAGCACCAAAAGGACAGAATCTTCTCTGACTCTGCGTTCGGACGGGCCCAGACCTCGTCAGAGGCCTCGACGTCTCGGGACTCCGGCCCCGAGTAGCGTCGGATTCCTCTGAGCGGGGGTCTCCTTCGCAGGAGCAGCGCAGGAAGAAAAAACCCGTGAGGGCGGCGTTGGCGGACGCACCTGGTTCCTTGAGGGCCAGGTCGCATAGCCCCAACCGCTGTCCCGGGTCGCATAGCCCCGACCACCGTCCCGGGTCTTCGGAGTCGGAGAGGCATGCCAAACAACCTCGTCTCGAGATGGAGTCTCCTGGGCACGTGAGTGCTGTAGTCCTCGTGGACTCTCCTCCAGGGGAGCCGACGTCGGGCCCAACGCCGTCAGGCCCCGAGTCGGGGGCTGCTGAGTCTCCTGAGCTCGGACTCAGGTTGACGGCCTTGGAGAGCAGCTTGGCTGCCTTCATGGAGCAGCAGCGGGCACTGATCGCTGGTCTCACCGGTGCATCTGCCCCAACCACCGGGACATCGACGTCCAAGTCGACCTCGGAGGCCGAGCCGATCCTCGAGTCCATGCGAGCTCGAGTCGATCCTCGGTCGTGGTCTACCTCGGCCTCCCGTTCGGATCCGAGGTAGTCGACGCCGGTTCCGTCGGGGTGGAGGGCATCGGTGCCTGCTCAACCGGAACCGCTCGATTCCTCCTCCAAGAAGTCGGGCTGGGAGACGGAGGATGAGGAGTCACCCGACACCTTTCGGGCTCGGTGTGTCCCATCGCACTCACCGGAGTCCGAACCTCGGAGACGATCCCCACCGGAGGATACCCGGTTCTCGGATTTCGTGTGGGATATGGCCAAGGCCTTGGCATTCCCCGCAGATCCCGAGGAGGAGCCTTTAGCCGAGGAGCTCGAGGCCCACCAGTATGACTCTCCCCCGAAGGAGGTCTTTACTGTACCGGTTCCTCCGATGCTGGAACGGCTGCTCTTCCTCATGTGGGAGACCCCTGCCTCGACGCCGGTGTTAAGCAAGCGGGTCGATTCCATCTATCGAGTCCACAAGAGCCCTGGGTTCCAAAAGGCACAATTACCGCACCACTCCATGGTTGTGGAATCGGCCATGCATCGACTGAAAAGTCAGAAGATGCACTCCTTGGTGCCTCACGGCCGGGAGGCCCGGAACCTGGATGCCCTCGGTAAGAGTGCTTCCAGGGCTCTATGCTTGCTTGCCCTGTCCAGACATACCAGCTCTACATGGGCATGTACCTTCGAGACCTGGCAAAGGAGATTGCCGGGTTCTCTGCTGGTCTCTCCGAGGAACCTTTGCAGAGGTTCCAGGCCTTGTCCACTGGTATTAGAGAGTGCTCGAAGTTTATCTCTCGAGCAGCCTACGATGGCTTCGAGGCTTCGGCCCAAGTAGCCGGGGCCGGCATCGGTGCCCGCCGACAGGCTTGGCTACAGTCATCGGACCTCGAGCCATGGGTACAGGACAAGTTGGTCGATGTCCCCTGCCGAGGTGAGCACCTTTTTGGCAAACCCATGGCTGAAAAGGCTGCTGAACTCGAGACAGAGACTCTGACCAGGACTAAGCTGTCCAGAAAAACCTCTGCCCCTTCTCAGAAGAAGAAGGGCTCGGGAAAAAAGACCTTTTACCCGAGGAAGACATCTGCCTATAAACAATACCCTCATTATCAGGCCTCTGCAGCTCCCCAACAGGGTCAGCAGGCCAAGGGGCAGGGTCATGGGCCCCGTAGGCAGAAGGCCCCCAAGCCACCAACACCGGCTCCTGCACAGCAGGGCGGGGGGTTTTGACTCCGAAAGCATAGCCTCTCCTCCTCAGCTGGCTCACATCAGCACAGGAGGCCGGCTGGCCCTCTTTGCCCACAGGAGGTCAGCCGTCACAACAGATACCTGGGTACTCCATATAGTCCAAAAGGGCTATCTTCTTCATTTTCACCAGGTACCTCCCTCCTTTTTTCCAGGGGAGCCTCCAAGACCCCCTCTGCACAGGGACCTACTCCTACAGGAGTTAGCAAGTCTACTAAAGGAACAGGCTGTGGAACCGGTGCCCCACCACCTGAGAGGTCACAGCTTTTATTCCAGGTACTTTCTGGTACCAAAAAGAACAGAAGGCCTCAGACCCATCCTAGACTTGCGAAACCTCAACAAGTTCCTGGAGAGGGAAAAGTTCAAGATGCTTACCCTTGGAATCCTGCTACCCTACCTCCAGCAGGGAGATTGGCTATGCTCCTTAGATCTAAAGGATGCTTATACTCACATCCTTATTCATCCGGACCACAGACAATATCTCAGATTTGTTGTGGGAGGAAACCACTATCAGTACAGAGTACTACCCTTTGGCCTAACCTCCGCCCCCAGGGTGTTCACAAAGTGCCTGGCGGTGGTGGTGGCCTACCTAAGGCTTCAAGGTCTTTTTGTGTTCCCATACCTGGACGACTGGCTCATAAGGGGCCAGTCTTCACAGGAGGCCAGTCAAGCCACCCTTCGCACTGTGGTTCTGCTTCAGCAAAGTCCACTTTGCTCCCGTCCCAGAACATGGAGTTCATAGGAGCAAGACTGGACATCCTTCAGGCGAAGGCTTTTCTGCCCGTGGACAGAGCCCACAGATTAATGGATCTAGCCAGGCAGTTTCGCAGCAATTCCCTGGTCTCCGCCAGGCAATTCCTGAGACTTCTCGGCCATATGGCTTCCACGGTTCATGTCACCCCCAATGCCCGCCTGCATATGCGGCCTGCTCAGTGGAGTCTTCGAACTCAGTGGCATCAGGCCACAGGGAGTCTTGCAGACTCAGTAAGAATATCCACACTGCTTGCCTCCTCTGCAGTGGTGGCTTCATCTTCCGAATCTGGTGCTCGGAGTGTTTTTTCAAACCCCTCCGCACTCTCAAGTGCTGACAACCGATGCTTCTCTTCAAGGTTGGGGAGCGCATTGCCAAGGGGCATGTACTCAGGGTCTCTGGACCCCTTGGGAGGCTACACAGCAGATAAATTTCCTGGAGCTGCGGGCGATACGCTTAGCTCTGAGGGCCTTCTCCCACCTCACGTCTCACCAGTCTGTACTGGTCCAGACGGACAATCAAGTTGCCATGTTTTACGTGAACAAGCAAGGAGGCACAGGCTCCTTCCTTCTATGTCAGGAAGCACAACAGCTGTGCTCCTGGGCCGTCAATCACGGAATCCTTCTCAAGGCAGTCTACCTCCCAGGTCAAGAGAATTACCTGGCGGACAGACTGAGCAGGATCCTGCAACCACACGAATGGAGATTGAATCCATTGGTGGTTCAGCAGATCTTTCTGAGGTGGGGCCTCCCCACCATGGATCTTTTCGCCAGTCCTCTGAACCGGCAGCTCCCGAGATTCTGTTCCAGACAACCGCATCCTCTCAGAGTAGCAGCAGATGCGTTTCTGCTCCCGTGGTCCAAAGGCCTACTGTATGCGTTTCCTCCCATGCCACTAGTGTCCAGAACACTGTTCAAAGTACTCAAGGACGGGGCCTCCATGATTCTGATAGCCCCCAGGTGGCCGAGGCAACCGTGGTTCCCACTTCTGCTGCAACTGGCGGTGGACACTCCTATTCCTCTGGGGTTTCAACACGATCTCCTGTCTCAAGAACAGGGATCTCTCTTACACCCCAACCTCCAGTCCCTTCATCTGACGGCCTGGCTGCTGAAAGGGTAGTTCTGGCTCCCCTACTACTGCCTAGATAGGTGGAAGACGACGTCTTAGCCTCTAGAAGGCAATCCACCCGGAAATCCTACGCTCTTAAGTGGCGTAGAGTCTCCGCATGGTGTGCTCAGCACAGCGAGAATCCCTTCTCGTGCTTGGTAGCAGTAGTATTGCAATATTTGCTTTACCTCTCCAATCTAGGCCTTAAGTCCAATTCTGTCCGAGTTCACCTCAGTGCTCTCTCAGCGCACCACTCGCTGGTGGACGGCAGGCCTCTTTCCAACCACCCTTTGTTGGCTCGTTTCCTCAGAGGCCTCCTCCTGCTTAAGCCTCCTCTACGTCCACCGACCCCTGAGTGGGATTTAAATGTGGTCTTACAGCGGATTACTTGTCCGCCATTTGAACCTATGGCTACCTGTCCTCTCCGTTTTCTCTCCTGGAAAGCTTTATCTGGTAGCTCTTACCTCTGCTAGGCGAGTAAGTGAACTTCAGGCGCTAGTGTCTGATCCCCCTTACACTAGGTTCTACAGGAATAGGGTAGTCTTACGGACTCACCCTAAGTTTCTCCCTAAGGTTGTCTCCGCTTTCCATCTCAATCAGGAGGTGGTTCTTCCGACTTTCTTTCCCAGGCCGCATGCCAGCCGGGCTGAGATGGTCCTGCATACCCTGGACTGTAGGAGGGCGTTATCCTTCTACCTTGACCGTACGCGGGAGCACCGGAGGGCTGTTCAGCTCTTCGTTTCTTTTGACCCCAATAATTTGGGTTACCTGTCTCCAAGCGTACTTTGTCCATATGGGTCGCTGACTGTATCGCCTGGGCTTATGGGGCAGCCGGCCTCTCGTTGGAGGGTCGAGTCACGGCTCATCGTGTCAGGGCGAAGGCTGCGTCAGTGGCTGATCTCCACTCTGTTCCGTTGACAGATATCTGCCGGGCTGCTACTTGGTCTTCAAGCCAGACTTTAGGGGCCCATTACTGCCTTGAGAGGGAGTCCCGCAGGGACAGTGCTTTCGGACAGGCAGTACTCCATAATCTCTTTGGGGTTTAGGCAACTCCTTCCCTCCGGCCCTGATGTTGGGCTCCCGGTTGGGGGCGTTCTCAGAGAAGATTCCTTCCTTACGTTCTGACGCTCTAGAGGGAGCTCTTTTTTTTGGCTTGGGGTCTCCGGTAGCCTTAAGCTGGGGAGTCCCATATGTGAGGACTGACTTCCTGCTTGGTCCTGGAGAAAGAGTAGTTACTCACCTGTAACAGGTGTTCTCCAGGAGCAGCAGGAATCAGTCCTCACAACCCTCCCTCCTCCCTTTGGAGTTGCAGTCATATGATTTATTTTTTGCTATTTTTACTGTCTTTTAGCTATGTCATCAGACTGAGCAAGATGACACCCTTGGGCGGGAAGGGGACCGCGCATGCGCGCAGCAATTCCCAAAGGCTTTCTTTGAAAGCTGGGGAAATGCTCCGCACGGGGGCTCCGTCGGCGCCGACATCACCCATATGAACATAAGAACATAAGATATGCCATACTGGGTCAGACCAAGGTCCATCAAGCCCAGTATTCTGTTTCCAACAGTGGCCAATCTAGGTCATACGTACCTAGCAGTTTCCCCAAGGGACACAGGTTCCACAATGCTTGTATTGGTTCAAGCATTGATATCCTGGGTCCCTTCTTAATAATAGTTTATGGACCTTTCCTCCAGGAACTTGTCCAAACCTTTTTTAAACCCAGCTACACTAACAGCCTTTATTACATCCTCCGGTAACAAATTCCAGAGTTGGATTACACGTTGAGTGAAAAAATATTTTCTTTTATTAGTCTTAAATAGTTTACCCTGTAGCTTCATTGCATGTCCCCTAGTCTTTCTATATTCTGATAAGGTAAACAATCGATCTACGTTTACCCGTTCCACTCCATTCATTAATTTATAGACTTCTATCATATCTCCCCTCAGCCGTCTCTTTTCCAGGTTAAAGAGCCCTAACCTTTTTAGCCTTTCCTCATAGGAGTAGCCTTCCATCCCCTTTACCATTTTGGTGGCTCTTCTCTGAACCTTTTCTAAAATCGCTATATCCTTTTTAAGATACGGCGACCAGAATTGCACACAATATTCAAGGTGCGGTCTCACCATGGAACGATATAGAGGCATTATAATATCCTTTGTTTTATTTTCCATTCCTTTCCTTATCATACCTAGCATTCTATTTGCTCTCTTGGTCGCCGCTGCACACTGGGCCGAGGGTTTTAACATGGTATCCACAATATGTGAGGACTGATTCCTGCTGCTCCTGGAGAACACCTGTTACAGGTGAGTAACTACTCTTTACTGTTTCTCCTGCACTGGCTCCTGGTCGAATACCGCATTAAATTCAAGATGATATCTCTGGTTCACCGAGTCCCTTTATACTCATACGCTGCAATACCTTGCTGATCTTCTTCATTTCCACTCCCCCGCATGTAGTCTTTGCACCCTCCATGTCAATCAACTCCACCTCCCCCCACAGTCTCGTGCACACCTACAATCTACCCGTCACTCTGCCTTTTTCTTCCATGGTCCAGCTCTTTGGAACTCTCTCCCCACTTCACTCCGTCTAGAAGAAAACTACACCACCTTTAGGTCGCTGCTCAAAACCCATTTCTTCTCCTCTGCATACAACCTTCCGGCCGTGCCCAGCTGACCTTGTTTATCTATGTCCTGTCTTCCTCCCGCTTTACATCTTGTTTTATGTTCTACTGTTTTCTTCTTTCCTGTCTCAATTTTTATAGTTCTTTTCTTGCTATGGGGCCTTGTGCCCGCTCCAGTTTGATTTTGTACATGTGAACTACCCTGATGCAACAAAGGGCGGTATATAAAAATTTAAATAAACATAAAAACATAAACATCAGCTGCGGTGGTTGCAGCTTGTACAAAACACAGCTGCCTGTTTACTCACCCACTCCTCCCCTACCGAACATGTTATTCCCTTGCTCCTTAATCTACATTGGCTTCCGGTCAAGTTCAGGTTTGTCTACAAACTCCTCACCATCACTCACAGAGTGCTCCACACCAGCACCCCCCAGTATCTAGCTGACACGATTCAATTTCAGCCCTCTCCCCGCCTCCTCCACTCAGCTCACTGCAACTGTCTCTTCCTTCCCTCCCCTTCTCAGGCCCACTTGGAGTTGACCCGTCACTCTGCTTTCTTTTTCCTGGCCCCTGCCCTCTGGAATTCCCTCCCTCCCTCCCACCCTGCGCATAGAACTGTCCTTTTCACGGTTCAATGGCTTGCTTAAAACTCACCTCTTCCAACAAGCATTTGACCTCTTCGACCCCTAACTTCCCTCTCTTTTTGTCAGCCCCCCTTCCCTCCTCCCACAATCGGGAGCTTTCGGTTGTATTTCCTTTTGCTTTTTCTCTTTCTCTGTCTCTCTCTTTCCTGTCTAAACATTGATGTTCCTCCCGTTCCTCCTTTCTTCTATTTCTTGTTTGCAGCCTGTTTTTATTGTACACCGCCCTCACACATGTGCCTGAGCGGTATATCAAGTGACAAAATAAAGATAAAGATTGTCTCTGTAGCATCCTTTGCCTTTTGCCTGTGTTCACCTAGCTCACAAGCAGACAGCTTCTCCTGTTCTTACTATTAACAGGGTGCAAGCATCGCTGCTGCCTTCAGTTTGTCCCTATGTGGATTCTGATCCAAAGATGTGATCAGATTAGTGGTAGCAGCCAGATGCTGACATTGGATCACCTCGGATGAGGATGATTATTGGAGAGTTTTAGTTATAACCAGAAAACCTGAATCCCCTATCGGGAGGGGGGTGGGGGGTGCAAGTTGGGATATATCTGGATTTCCAGTTAAAACCAAAAATCAGAAGCCCTAAATATGTACCAGAATCCTGTTGATTTTACTCTGCCAACTTTATGGCCAGAAATGCCGCAGGTGATGAGTGACAGGATTTTAGACTGTTTTGTTAAATGTGTGATTGGTTGAGGTAATTTGATGTGCTTTATGTAGGCTGTGATGTATTGATACACATGAGTTTTATTTGCTGTATTGTGTCTCATTGAGGAGCTTTGTATAGAGCAGGAAAGCAGTATTGATATGTTCCTCTGCTCTCCTGCAGACCTGCTGCGCATGTTCTTCGATTCCCTGTACGATGAGGATGTACTTAAGGAGGAAGCTTTCTACAAGTGGGAATCTAGCAAGGACCCAGCCGAGCAGCTGGGCAAAGGTGTGGCACTGAAATCAGTCACTGCCTTTTTCACATGGCTACGAGAGGCAGAAGACGAGTCGGACAACTGATGTGCTGTGCTGGCCAACCAGGCAACTGGCTTTTGGGTTTTTTTTTTTGTTTTGTTTTTTTAACCATGTGACTGATTTGCATTACAAGGAGGAATAAAAGTTTTTTTTTTCTTTTTGTTGCTGAGGATTGAACGATGTTAAAAGATGAGATCTGCAGGATGGAAGAACTTGGGACAGCAGGGATCCGAATGCTTCCACAGGGGGAGAGGGGGGATTTGTTTTGTTGTCCTGTTCTGGGCCTTCGTGACTGACACACACTGGCTGGGAGTACAGGAGACCTGCACACAGGCTGTTTGCAAAGGGCCTGGCCAAACTAAGTCCCCAGGTGCAAAGCACCAGAAGAACTTGCTTACTGGGGCTTCTCCCTCCTGTTATTGCTGAAATATAGATATATATATAAATATATATATATATACATATATATATATAATTATTAAAAATTGTGGGGGTTAGCTTAGGGACTATCCCTGAGCCCCTTAAATGTCTTTTTTTGCCTAAAGGTTTGTTAAGCCTTGACGCAAACCTTATAATGAATTATTATATTTTTTTTTAAATCTGAATAAGAAAAATGAAATCAAAGAGCCTTTGGGTGATGGTGCAGCCCCCTCCCCACACAGCCTGGTGGTAATGGAGGGGGCTGTTAATGTTCTGCTGCTGCTCGGTTTTGAGGCAGAGAGACACAGCAGCCTCAACATGTTCTGTATTTATAGAGAGCAAAAGTGTCCCTTTGTCACTCTCCCAAACTGGTATTGAGGTGCTTGTAATTATTAAAAACAAACCAGGATTCAATTACTGTTCTTGTCAAATCTGTAAATACTTTGCTTTCTTTATTAAGTATTTAATTGAGAATTAAGCAGAGCATCTTTTCACCTAAACTGGAAATAAAGGACTGCAAAGTGCTTGCATGTAGTGGTGCTGTTTGCAACATTGCAGGGTGGGCTGGAGGCTCCAGCTCCCTTCTGGGTCATACCTGGAACCTGCCCCCTCTCCCCCTAAGACACACACACACACTCACTCTGCCCCCATTCTCCTTCCAGCGTTCAGTACCTATAGTATTTATTTATAACTAAGGGACTCCTTGAAGTCTGTTAAATAAGATTTCTTTTGCAGTTTTGTGCTGTGAGTAATGAAATGGTTATGTTTAAATGTTATAATGTGCATGCAGAAGGAATTCCCAGCACTCCCCAATGCTGCACTTTGAAGGTTTCTTTGCAGATGAGCAGGAGGGTTCAGCTGCACTTGATACGTGACGTCTCTGGCGTTGCAGATGTGATGGGCTCTCCCTAGCTCAAACAAGTATTTTGACTAGTCTGAGCATGCCTGCTCTGCTTCCTTGCCCTGCTGGGTCCCTGCTACTTCATTTTTTTCTTCTGACTGCACAAAAGCTGCCTCAGCTCTCCATTCCTCTGCATCCACATGCCTCCTTTGCTCAATTTTACCAGTGATTTCATTGCTACTTCCCCACAATCTTGCAGCAATTCTTCTCTAACAGCAATTCTCTCCAATGCAGCATTGCTTTAGTTAAAAAAAAAAAAAAAAAACTTTGGCAAGCCTATGTGCGTCCTCTCCTGAACCTCCCCCCCCCCCCCCAGAGGACACCAACTTCAAGAAATCGAAGGAAAAAAAATCATTGGATCACCAAGCCAGCTTCTCAGCCTCATGGCAGCGAATCAGATGTGATCCCCCTCATTTTCTGCCCCCTCCCTTCAGGCCCAGACCAGGCACGATTGGGAGCCCCTGAGGCAGCCTTGCGGCCGGAGGCAGACAACCTAGCAGGCCCCAACTCAACGTGCACATGTCCAGAGCCTACACGCTCAGGCCCATAGCTCCATCCCCTCCCTCACAGACCCTGCAGCTCCCACACAATCAGCTGCATCCTCGGGGGCTCCTGGAGGGAAGAATAAAAAGGGCTCTACATAGCAGAGCCATAGGGATCTGGGATTCCCTGGGGAATCAGCCTTCAAGAAGGCCAGTCAAAATGAACTTGCCATGTCTGCTTTATCCCCGGAGACACCCCTCTCCCAACTCCAAACTCAACCCCAATTTCACTCCCATGGAAGGTCATGGAGGACAGTTCACTCATCTTCCAGACTGCAACAATGATGGCATTGCTGACCTTTCAGAGCGCACCCCCTAGAGGTTCCAGCGGACCCTCTCCTCCCCCATCCAGAGTTCCCCCCTTCCCTTCCACTAGAAGAAGATGCTTGTTCCCTCTGGAGTGTCCACTTCTCCCAGATGACAGACACACAGCCACCCAGAGACACATCTCTGCCAGAACACGGATCGGGGAAATCACCCAAAGATTACTCATGCTCCAAATTTCTCTAGAAGATCTGAGCTCTTGCTCTGTGACTCACAGACCTCCACCAACAAAAGAGATTTTCAGTATATCCTAAAAGCATGCAGTGCTCCTAAGGAGGTCATCGCCTTGCCAGTTCCTCCTGTCCTACAAGATCTACAAGTCTCCATCTGGAAAAATCTCATGACTGTGCATGCAACTTCACGACACTTAGATATAAGGTACTTCCAGCTCCAGGTTTTCAACACCAGCAGCTGCCTCATCAATCTGTTGTCTCAGAAGCAGTTCTCAAAAAGTCTGAATACATAATCGTCCTTTCAAAATCTGCCAGGGAAAGACCAAAAGACACTGGCTGCCATCAGTTGGAAGTCCTAGCAGAGCGGCCTCTTAGCGATGTGAATCCTTGCACACCAGTTTCAAATTCTACACTACCATCATGGCTTCCTCTTACAATTAGATGAGCCTTCTACCTTTCTTGTGGAGGACCATACGAATCACTGTATCACATCATATGAACAATGTATGATGTGTTTTGACTCTATGGCTCACTCATCAGCAACCACCATTTCCACACGATGCAGCCTAGCTGCGAGTATCTGCTCTCCAAGAGGGACCTCTATGACTGGCAGATGCTCCATGCCTTAGGGATAGCCTTTTAAGTTCAAAAGTGCAGGATGCGGTCTCAGAGGTCAAAGACACTCCTACATGTTCAGGGAGCTTAGCTGCTCCACCCAGCAGAGACTCTGCTGCAAGCTTGCAGGACAGAACTCCCACAATAGCGAAGGCATGTCATTGCCAGTATTTTCAGCAATTCTATCCTCGGACATTTCAATCTTAGCCTCGCCAGCAACTGCAATGCTCAAATGCTACAGCCTATATGTAGTGTTCCCAGCCATGGAGGAGGAAGCAACACCCAATGTACCTGGCTCCCACCCAAAAAGCCAACCTTGGCATTTGACTACCTGCCAGTGGGGGGCAGGATCAAGCACAAGGGAGGCCTGGCAATCCATACCACCATTGGGTTTTCCGCTAACCCATCTCCCACTAACAATGAAACCAGTTCCAAATCACCATCAGCACATCCTTCAGCAGGAAATCTCTGAGTTCCTCTGCAACTGCACTATAGCGTTGGTCCCTCCTGAACAGCACAATTAAGGGTTCTACTTTGGTTTTTTTCCTCATTCCAAAGAAAACTGGTGGACTTCAACCCATCTTCGACATGCACGACCTTAGCCTAAGTGGAGGAGTAGCCTAATGGTTAAGAGCACTGATTTAGGACCAAGCAACCAGGATGCATTTCCCACTAGCACTCTTTGTGGCCTTGGGCAAGTCACTTAACTCTCCATTGCCTCAGAAAAATCCAAGTTATCAATGCCCCTGTTTAATGTACTTTACCAAGTTTAAGATGCAATATAAACCACTTTGACTAAATGATAAAAGCTGTATAAAAAATCTGTTAAATAAAATACATAAATAAACCTTTACATCAAGCGAGAGATTCAAATGAACTCCAACACCATCCTCCCACTGTCGAAATGATTGATTGGCCTCCCTGGACCTGCAAGATGCCTCTGCTCACATCCCCATCCATCCTCTGCACTGGTGTTATCTCCACCAAGTTCAAAGAAAAGCACTATCAGTACCAAGTTCTTCCCTTTGCCCCCTCGGCCATCCCACGGGTCTTCATCAAGTGTCTAGACATAGTCGCAGCACATCTGCACCATCAGGGACACTGTGTTTGTCCCTTCCTCGACAACTGGCGTGTGCATCCTCCAAGACTGTGGTTCTTCACGCCCTGCAAACCACTATCGATGTACTGCAGGCAACGGGCTTTCTTGTCAACACCAAAAAGTCCAAGCTGGAGCCCCAGCAAAGCCTGGCCTTTATAGGGCTGTGATCAACACCATCAAGAGCAGAATGTACCTCTTAAATGACAGGGCTGTCATTCTCCAACACTTCACTACCAACCTGCAGTGCAGTCATGTTGCCTCCGCTCAGACCCTCTTACAGCTACTGAGCCACATGATGACATCTGTGCAAGTTATCTCCCTCGCAAGGCTTTACATCTGACCCCTGCAGTGACACCTCAGGTTGAACTGGAATCAGTGCACACCATCTCTGCGCAGAAAGATTCCTATATCACAGGGCAGTTACCGGTATCTGCACCAGAGCCTCCAGTGGTGGTGCAACCCAGCCAACCTAAAGAAGTGCTGCCGCCATATCTTCTCATCCTCATGACAGATGTCTCTATGTATGTCTAAGGAGCACACATCCTCCATATGACCACATAAGGGAAATGGTCAGTACAGAAGCGATTCTCATATCAGCGTCTTAGAACTGCAAGCGATCTTTTATGCCCTAACGGTATTTTGGCCCTGGGCCAGTTACATGATCCTCTTGGTGCAAACCGAGAACCAGGTCACAGTGTTCTACATCAACAAACAAGGAGGGATGGGGTCGCTCCGCCTCTGCTGGGAAGCTGCATGACTCTGGCTCTTAACTCTATCCATGCACACCTCCGTCAGGGCAGTGTATCTTTTGGGGGCCATTATCAACTGGCGGATACCCTCAGCCGATGGCTGGATCCACATGAATGGTCCTTAGACTTGGAAGTAGTTCACAGGATCTTCAACATGTAGGGCACTCAGGTGGTAGATCTCCTTGCGACTGCTGAGAATGCAAAATGCTCTCTCTTCTGATCCCTCTGGCCCAGTCTGCACCAATGGGCCCACAATGCATTTGCCATCAGCTAGAGCCACCAACGGCTGTATGTCTTCCTGCCGTTACCTCTCATCAGCTGTGTCCTGATCAAAACTCGGGAGGACAAAGCGGACCTTCTCCTCATAGCCTCCCCCGTGGCCTCAGCAAATCTGGTGCTTACACCTCCTAGCCTTAATGGAAGACTGTTCATACCCACTCAGGACAGATCCCTTCCTCCTCATGCAGAATCATGGAGCCTTGCTGCAGCCCCAACTTCATCAGCCTCTCCTTAGCAGCCTAGAAAGTGCACCAGGTTTAGCAGACAAACTTGCTCTACCAGATGAGGTGCGTGACATCATCTCTGCTTCCAGGAAATCTGCAACACTGCCATTTTATCGCCGAAAGTGGCCACGTTTCACTACCTGGGCTATAGAGAGGCACCTGAACCCAGTCCACTGCTCCCTAGGTCAGGTCCGGGATTACCTGCACCAGCTCTTGCACTCGGGCCTGAAAACCACATCAGTTCGCTGTCATCTCTCTGCCATTGCAGTTTCTCATGCTCCAGTGGACAGGAAATCCATCTCTGTTCATCCACTCGTGTCATGGTTCATGAAAGGTCTCATAAATACCAAGCCTCCACTTAAACCACATCTCCCACTCTGGGATCTCAGCATCATTCTCTCAGAGCTTATGAAGCCTTCCTTTGAGCCCTTGGCCACAGCTTCCCTGAAGCACCTCACCTGGAAGGCTGTCTTCTTGATTGCTATCACCTCAGCAAGAAGAATTAGTGAATTGCAGGTGTTGGTTCACTTCCCACCATACACCCAGTTTTTTCATAACAGAGTAATTCTGTGCACACATCTGAAATTCCTCCCCATGGTTGTCTCAACCTTTCATCTCAACCAGGCAGTCATTCTACTGTTCTACTTTCCCAACCCTTCAGCAGGTTCTCCAGAGGAAACTATCCACATAATGGATTCTAGGCTGAGTCTTTTGTTCTACCTCCAGGTGACCAAGGTTATATGAATTTCCTCACAGATCTTTGTTACATTCAATCCCAATAATCCAGGCCAACCTGCATCAAAAAAGACTAAAGTTGTGGTCAGCATTATTGGCAACCTTGCATTTTAGGTATGTTGTGTACAATATCTTGAGAAATAATTGGAAATATTCCAACTGTATGTCATCATCATATTTTAATAGTATGTTCAAAGGTATACAACAACAACAAAAAATGTCTGTGCAACTTAGACATAATAATTTCTGAGGAAAAAAACAAAATATGACCTGGACAGGATTAATAGCACCCTTCACCAATATTTGTTTGCACAACCCTTGGCAGCAATGACAGCCTCCAAACGTTTCTTCTAGCTGTCTATAAGTTTCGTACATCTGTTTGCTGATAGTTTCTCCCACTCAAACTGCAATTTGTTCCAGCTCATGAATGTTTCCAGGATTCCTTTTACCAATGGCAGATTTCAGCTCTTTCCAAAAGTTCTCGCTTGGATTGAGATCAGGACTCATTGCTGACTAGTTTAAAACAGTCCAATTTCTTCCATTTTAACCATTCTTTTGTTCTTTTGAATGTATGTTTTAGGTCATTGTTCTGCTGGAGGACCCATGACTTTTGACCTAGACCACCTTTCTTACACTGGGTGTAGCACATTTCACTCCAAAATACCTTGGTAGTCCTCTGACTTCATGATTCCTTTAATATATTCTAGGCCGCCAGTTTCTGAAGCAGCAAAACAGCCTCACAACATTATGGACTATCCATCATATTTAACTGTGGGAAGGGTGTTTTTTTTCCTTATAAGCTTCATTTCCTCACCTGTAAATATATCGCTGGTCTGCATTGCCAAAGAGCTCAAGTTTGGTTTCATCTGTCCACAGAACATTTTCCCAAAAGGAGTATGGTTTGTCAAGGTGGGTTTGGGCAAAGATCATGCATGCCTATTTATGTTGATCTTTGAGCAGTGGGGTTTTCCATGGACTTTGCCCATGAAGTCCTTCTTTGTTTAGTGCGCGGCATATGGTGCGGATTGAAACCACCACTCCAGATTGCTGCATGTTAGTCTTAAGCTCTCTGGATGTTGTACGTAATGGTTTTACAACAGTTCGCATGAACCTTCGAAGATTTCTTGGATTAATTTTCCTCTTCCCACTAAATCCTGGGAGGATCTTGAAAGTTCCCTGAGCAGAAAACTTCCTAATTACATTGTGAACTGTAAACACAGGAATCCCAAGGTCTTTGGAGATGGCCTTGTACCCATTTGATGTTTGGTGTTAATGACTTTTCTGAAGGTTTCAGGCAACCCTCTTGTATTCACCATTGTAAAATGGAACAGGGAGTGAATATGGCCATTTTAAACATTGAGTCACCGTTTATTGGTTGATTCATGACAACTGGCATAATCAACAGGTTCATTGTTGAAGGAGAAGAAATTGAAATTGTGAACAACTTTAACCTACTTCGATCAACTATCAATAAAGAAGCAACAAGCAGTCAAGAAATCAAACGATGCATTGCTCTTGGCAGAATGGCTATGAAAGACCTAGATAAGATTCTCAAGAGCAGAGATGTGTCTCTCCATACAAAGATTCGACTTGTTCAAGCTATGGTATTTTCAATAACATCATATGGATGTGAAAGCTGGACAGTGAAAAAGACAGGAAGAAAATTGATGCCTTTGAATTATGGTGCTGGCGGCGAATACTGTGTATACCATGGACTGCCCGAAGTACAAACCAGTCGGTACTAGAGGAGATCAAACCTAAGCTTTCTTTAGAAGCTCAGATGACAAGACTTCGACTTTCATACTTTGGACACATCATGCGAAGAGAGAGAGATCATTAGAGAAAGACATCATGCTTGGCAAGATAGAAGGTCAACGCAAAATAGGAAGGCCAGCAATGAGATGGATCGATACAATAACAGCAGCTACAGGTACCAGTCTGTCAACAATGAGCCACCTGACTGAAGACCGAACACAATTTAGGATAGCTATCCAGAGGGTCGCCATGAGTCGACTCTGACTCGACGGCACTTAACAACAACAACAACAAGTCATTTCAGTATTGACAATCACAAGTGCATCTAATTTTACTGCAGTGGGAATGTAGTTCTTCTATTCAAACTGATTTGAATTGTTCATAAGGGTGCCAATAATCATGTCCTGTAGGATACACCACTAGGTTGTAGTCTGTTACTCTTTAAACGGTTAACGCTAGGTAAAATAAAACTCACGCCGTTTAATAACTCACTCTGCAACTTGAAAGCTTCACAATTTCACACTGGCATTTGGTCTCAGAAAAACTAGCGGCACTTAAACCAGGAGCTGATAGCTCTTTGATGGTGCCAGTTTCACATCAATGACCCCATGCCATTTATAGTCTTTTTTTTTTTCATTTATTTTGAAATTTATTCCAAAGTCTTTCTTACTTCATGAATATTTTGTATTCCTCCAATAAAAAATACTCCAGTGAATTATCGCTATTACTTTATATGAGGAAATACAAAAATAATGTAAACTTAGCTTCTGCCAAATGATCGTAAAGGGCAATTCCAACGCTCACAGCAAGGCACCCCAAGCGTTTCACATGAGAAGTTTCCTCAGGGAATCGTCCAATTTTGGCTGTATAAACATAAAATTGTGAAATTAATAATATAGCCAGTCGCTTCACCACATTATAAGCCATATATAAAAAGCAAACCTGCATAACTGATGCTGCCTGCGTATCTAGTTGCATCATAATGATATTCGTTGAAATCTTTCTATGGGGACAAAGTCCTGATGCGAAGAACGCCGCGCATGCGGGATGTAAAGGTGACCACCATTTTAAAGGGACTACTGAACACGTGTTTGAATGCTACTTAACTAGATTTAAAGCTCCATTGCTGATTAAAGCCAGATATCGCAGCTTATGTTGATAAAAACCGAAAAACTGATATGGCTGCCAATCCACTTCAATGTTAGACACTAGACGCTGGGTCCAACAGAATACTCAGATCTTTTTGGATTCGCGATGTACTTAATCCTTGATGCTTCTGCTGCTGTTAACAAACAGCAAGATTAGAGACAAAGCACTAGGTTTAATCGAACATTCAGTCAGGACTAGATACGCAGGCAGCATCAGTTATGCAGGTTTGCTTTTTATATATGGCTTATAATGTGGTGAAGCGACTGGCTATATTATTAATTTCACATTTTTATGTTTATACAGCCAAAATTGGATGATTCCCTGAGGAAACTTCTCATGTGAAACGCTTGGGGTGCCTTGCTGTGAGCGTTGGAATTGCCCTTTATGATCATTTGGCAGAAGCTAAGTTTACATTATTTTTGTATTTCCTCATATAAAGTAATAGCGATAATTCACTGGAGTATTTTTTATTGGAGGAATACAAAATATTCATGAAGTAAGAAAGACTTTGGAATAAATTTCAAAATAAATGAAAAAAGACTATAAATGGCATGGGGTCATTGATGTGAAACTGGCACCATCAAAGAGCTATCAGCTCCTGGTTTAAGTGCCGCTAGTTTTTCTGAGACCAAATGCCAGTGTGAAATTGTGAAGCTTTCAAGTTGCAGAGTGAGTTATTAAACGGCGTGAGTTTTATTTTACCTAATAATCATGTCCTGGCAATGTCCGAGTTGTTTTACTATTTCCTATTTCCTTTTTTAATTGGTCTTGTTTTATTTGATTTTTTTTGTGTGTGTCAAATATATGTCCATATATAGTCTAAAGCCATTTCACTGGCCACTTTTTTTTTTAGGTGATATTGGACAGTAAGGGGTTGAACTGCATGGGTGCCAATAATGTTGGCCACAACTGTATTTCCTCCTAGATATCAGACTGCATATCCTTCTGCTATATCCAGGCGCAGCAGCAATTGCCTGGCTGCGTCTCCCTCTAGCGTGGCTATAGGCTGCAGCGGCTAACATAGCCTACCCATTCTCTGTTTCTATACAATACATCTGCAGAACAGCTACTTGGACCTCAATTTCACACATTTACCAAACCCTATAGCTTGGACTGCTCCTCTGCCCAGGACCTCACCTTTGGCCAGGCATCTTCAGGAATCTTTTCACTTCCTAAATAACCTTCATAGTTCTAGCAATATTCCTCCTCCCTCTCTAGGACATCTGGGCCATATCCTTAACGGACCCTGAGGCAGCTCTCAGCTCTGGACTCACCTATCAAGTACAGCTGCATCCCCCTGCTTGTCTGTGGAGAAAGCGGAGTTGCTTACCTATGACAAGGGTTCTCTGTAGATAGCAGAGGTATGCAGCCGCACTCACCTTCCTGCCTTCCCCACATGCAAAATACCCCCTAAAAACCAAGAGACTTATGCAAGGACATTTAGGCCACCAAGGCCGAACCAGAAGGGACATCTTCAGTGTTTCCTTTCATGGACTCTTACTGCCTGTTTGCCATCCAGCTTTGTAACAAACTGAAGTAGCAGGATCTGGCAGGGCGGGAAGAAGAGCGAGCAAGTCTGGGCTAGGGAGAGTCTGGTACATTTGCAACATCAGAGACGTCACCTATCAAGTGCATCTGCATACCCCTGCTGAATATGGAGAACCCCCCATTACAGGTAAGCAACTCTGCTTTCTGCCCTTAAGTATTACTGATCCTGGAAAGGGGGCTCATTTGCAGATATTAAAAAACTACTACTGTGGGCACTCCTCAAAAAATATATATTGTAAACTCTACAAAATATTGTAAAAATGAGGAATGAGCCATTGGATGAAGCTGCCAGTGATCACACATGTGACCTAAAAGTTTCACAGGCTTCCCTTTTCAGTCATCAGTCCCGTTACCCCTCATCAAAGTCTTTTATTCAACAACAATATTTTTTATGTATTTTTCAGTACTATAACAACATGCAAGTGCTATGAAGCAATTAATACTGAGATTCCCTCTCTCAACCATAACTTGTACCAGAACAAGCACTCACTAATTTCAGCATAAGAAATGCTTCAAAATAAGTTATTTATTTTCAAGTGACTTATCTGAGCACTGCGTCCAAACCTCCGTTGGGCATTATTACACTTCTAGTCAACTTAAGAATTTCAAACCCCTGCGGCAACAGCAGCTCCATTCACCTTCTCAGCCTGCCTCAACTTGGCCGAAAGGTTTCGTCTTCTGTTTCAGCGGCAGGCAAATCACTGGACTAAATGCAAAATTGTAGTTGGACCAAGGGAGAGCTCTAGATGTGGTGTACTTAGATTTCAGTAAAGTCTTTGACACCATACCACACAGGCGACTTATAAACAAACTGCGCACCCTAGGAATGGACCCTACAGTCACTTATTGTATTGAAAATTGGTTGCGTGGGAGGCGACAAAGGGTACAAGTAAAAATGGAGCTCACTCTGAGGAGAAGGTGGTTACCAGTGGTGTGATGTAGGGATCTGTCCTTGGTCCGATTCTTTTTCAAATCTTTGTTAGTGATATTGCAAAAGAGCTGTTGGGTAAGATTTGCCTGTTTGCAGATAATACCAAAATCTGCAATAGAGTAGACACCTAGGGGGGAGTAGATAACATAAGGGAGGGATCTAGCTAAGCTTGAAGAATAGTCTAGAATTTGACAGCTGAGATTTAATGCTAAAAAATGCAAGGGCATGCATTTGGGCTGCAAAACTCCAAGGGAGTGGTACAGTATAAGGGGTGAAATACTTCTGTCCACAAAGAAGAGTGAGATCTGGATGTCATTGTGTCTCATGATCTTAAAGTAGCTAAACATTTAGAAAAGGTGAGGCATAAGCCAGAAGGATGCTTGGGTGCATAGGGAGAGGAATGGCCAGCAGAAAACAGGAAGTGATAGTGCCTCTGTATAAGTCTCTAGTATGACCTCATTTGGAGTATTGTGTGCAATTCTGGAGACCGCACCTTCAGAAGAATATAAACAGATTGGAATCGCTGCAGAGGGTGGCTACTAAAACGGTTAGTGGTCTTTATTATAAATCATATGAGGACAGGCTTAAGGATCTTTATATGTATACTTTAGAGAAAATCAAATGAAATAAAAAACCTTGAGAGGTTAATTGTCAATATTATTAAAGTCCAAAGAGAAACCTCAAATTTAAGCAGGCTATCACAACACATTTTTTGTCGGATGAGCCGTCAGGAGAGGGGAGCCCCACTCTTGCAGCACACGAACATCCTTTTAATTACTTAATTTCAACGAAACTGATAAAATGTATCTGATTCTGGCATCAGAGAGCAAAGAACTTATTGAATGGTCCCAGTGTGATGTGCACATTTCATGCTTATTCCCAGCTCTGTTTCTAGTGTTTTTACTTGTCTACTACTCTTGCCCATATATACCAATTGGCAAGGACACACAAAGACTTAAACAATTAAGTAGCAGAGTGGACTCCCCTGAGGGAGTTGAGAACATGAGGAAAGATCTACAAAAGCTGGAAGAATGGTCTAATGCTTGGCAGTTAAAATTTAATGCGAAGAAGTTCAGTGTCATGCACTTGGGAAGCAGAAAGCCAAGGGAATTGTATGTGATAGGGGGCGAGAGATTGGTGTACACAGACCTGGAGAAGGACCTCGGAGTGATTGTTTCTGAGGATCTCATGGTAGCGAAACAGTGTGACAGGGTAGAGGCAAAAGCCAGAAGGATGCTGGATTGCTTACAGAGAGGAATTACCAGTAGAAAGGAAGAGGTACTAATGTCACTGTACAAGTCACTAGTGAGGCCTCACTTGTAATATTGTGTTTAGTTTTGGAGACCGTATCTAACAAAGGATATAAAAAGGCTGAAAGCAGTTCAGAGGAAGGCAACCAAAATGATTTGGAGCCTGCGTCTGAAGGCTTGTGAGAAGAGACCTAAATATGTACTGGAGGAGAGGAGGGATAGGGGAGATATGATTCAGACCTTTAAATACTTAGAGTATTAATGGACAAGCAAATCTCTTCCAAAGACGGGGGAAGCTGTAAAACTAGAGGGCATAACATGAAGCTGCAAGGGGGTAAGCTGAAAGGCAATGTCAGGAAATATTTTTTTCACTGAAAGGGTGGTGGATGCTTGGAATACCCTCCCGATGGAAGTGGTGGGGGCAGACACAGTGACAGAATTCAAAATGGCATGGGACAGACACAGTGGATCCCTTTATAGCAGCAGGATAAAATGAAAATGAGCATAACTATCTCTTATATCTGAACAAATAAGGGTGACCTACACGGAGCGGTGGGTGCACCCCTAAACAAAGGCATGGGGAGGGGTGATCTGCATGGAGTGGCAAGTGCACTTACTCTTGCCACTTTGCTGGGCAGACTAGATGGACCATACTGGTCTTTATCTGCCTTCATATATACTATATTAATCATTGTTGACAGGAAGCATGACCTAGGGTATCCGTAATTGGTATCCTCAAAATATCAGTATGTACCACTCTATCTCGAAGATTAGACCCATGATGATAAGCAATACAGGGGCCATCTCTAAATACTTCATTATACTTTATTCACTCTGCAGATAAGGGGGTTCTGTAGTGATATATGACCATCAGTGGTATACAGAAGAGGTGCCAGCCATTGCCAGTTGAACAGTTTTTCCAGATTTGTCGCATATGTTCCACAACAACTGAATAAAAGTCTCAGGTGGGCATGTTCCAGAGGAGATTGCTACAACAAGGTTACCCAGAATCTATGCTGAGGCAAGCTTTTTTGTGAGCGTTGTATGCCAGCTAGCAGCTGCTTCTACAAGATCACCATCGTAAAGCTGTGCAGAGAATTGTGTGTGTATTGCAATATTCTAACTTGTCTCAGCAGGTGACCTCCATAATTCAAACTCATTGGCGTATACTGGCACACCATGAGGTATTTAGAAATGGCCCTTATCTTGCAAATTTATGCATAGAAGGTTGGAATTATGAAATAGAACACTATGAATTAACTTGATATGAATTGAAATGGACTGATGAGGATACCACCTGAATGAATCTATTCTAAACTTTCTGATTTGTGGCATGACGGACTAAGATATACTTTTTGTTTTGATGTGTGTTATGCTGACAACATACAGCTTTTGTTCTCCATGGAAGATACTAGGTCTGCAGACATGCTACCACTGCAACTCTGGACACAGTACCATATGAATTGTGTGGTCTTGATCAGATGAAATTGGCATTCCTTGATATCATGAAGCAGGGATGGGGTGTTAGCTGAGCATGAATGTCTAGTGAAAGAACTTTAATAGAAGACAAAGTTTGCAGTTGATGTATTGTGATCTGGAGACTCGGCATTGTACTCTGGAAAACCTTTTATTAACACATTAAAGATTTTGTGATCCTTCCCCGATATGTTGTGGAGAGCCTCTAGTCCTTTTCATAGTTACTTCCCCCACCACTATAGACTGCTGAGGAAGTTGATAGTGTTCATGCCCTTAAATATAAAGTCATGGTTCGGCTATATACATAATGTTGAGCCCTTTGGAGGTTGCATGTACAAAGAGAAGGTTTTTCCAAGCTTCTAATTGGAGGTCTTGGAAAATTTGGTAGAACAATATGGTGCCATTCTAAAAGATTGGAGGGGGGTATTGAAATCCTGTTGATTATGAGAAACTGCCAGGGAGGCAAGAGAAATAGACTTTGAAAGTTCTAAACAGGAATTCAGGGTAAGATGAGTGAGTCTTGTAGGACTACCAAAAGGGACTGCTGCAAGGAAATAGATCTACACCTGTGAGTATTAAACTCTAAATCTTGGATGAAAAAGGGATTTCTTTGGGTTAAAACTGATAGATCTGTGTATCTTAAAATTCAGTGTTCTTGTTGAGTCAGTCAGGCCTTAGTACCACCAGAGAGCTTTGAATTTAAGTCAAAACTTATAGCTTAGCACAGAAAGTAAATTAAGAGTAAATAGACTTTTAAATTTGGTTCTAGAGAGCTTTTCATGTCAATTAAATCAGAGTATAGCTTAAACATAGCTAAATAGAGTAAATAGTGAAATAAAGTTGTTTCTAGAGAGCTTTTTATCTAAATCATATCAGAGCACATAGCTTAGCATACAGTAGAAGAGTCCTGAGTAGGAAGAAATAAACTTGTTTCTAGTGACCTTTACAAAGAGGCCCTTCCAGTTAGGAGGCAAAAGATCTGTGAAGTTGTCTTGAATAGCTGTTAAAGGCAAGTGACAGATCAAAGGGGAAATTTAAAAGGCCCCTCCTTTCAAACCAAAGGCTGCATGAGACACCAAGGAAATTGGTAAGCCTTTACCTTAGAAGCAAGCCAACTTTTAAAAGGTCTTTTCCTCCCTCCCTGCTCCCACCCACCCCTGGGATAATAAGGGAAGGAGGTGCCCATATTCACACTTGGATGCAGCTGTTTATACTAAACAAGCATACATTAAGGACCTGAGATTAATCTTGAGGTGAACAAAGTCTATTAAACATATTAGATAAGTTTTATTAGTATAAGTATCCCCAGCAAATCTATGTAAGTAAACAAGTACATAAATAAAACCTTAAAACTAAGATGCAGACAGCAGTCCAGTAGTGAGATAGGGGCGTTCCAATCTTTTGCATTTATTACATTTATGATTTTCTCCCAGTTGGTGAGGTGTGCACTAGGTGCAAGGAGCTCTTTGATCTCGGGGGAATGAGTCCGATCTCTGGAGGCTAGAGTAGCAGACTTGGAGGACATAAGGAAGATAGAGAGGCACATAGTTGAGACCTACAGGGATGTAGTAATGAAATCCCACCTCCAGTCTAGCAGCATCCCTGTTGCCATAAAGGAGAGAGGTCACATGATAGGAGAGCATCACCCTGGTGTGGTAGGAAGTGATCCTGTAGTTAGCACCTGTCCTCCAGGTGATGTAAAACCCTCTCACACCGAGGAGGTTTCTCCAAGGCCATGTGCCCATGAGAGAAGGGTTAGAACAGCCGTTATAGCTGGTGATTCAATCATTAGGCATGTAGATAGCTGGGTGGCTAGCCGACGTGAGGATCGCCTGGTAACATGCCTGTCTGGTGTGAGGATAGAGGACCTCACACACCACCTAGACAAGTTCTTAGTGCTTGGGAGGAGTCTGCTGTCTTGGTACATGTTGTTACCAATGACATAAGAAAGTGTGGTAGGGAGGTTCTGGAGACCAAATTTAGGCTTTTAGGTAGGAAGTGGAAATCCAGAACTTCCTGGGTAGCATTCTCTGAAATGCTTCCCATTCCACACGCAGGACCCAAAGGCCAGGCAGAGCTCCAGAGTCTCAATGTGTAGATGAGACAATGGTGCAAGGATGAGAGTTTTGGATTTGTTAGGAACTGGGCAACATACTGGAAAGGAGGGACTTTCTGAAGGGACAGGCTCCACCTTAACAGGATGGAACTATGCTGCTGGCATTAACCTTTAAAATGAAGATTGAGCATATTTTAAACTAGATAATAGGGGAAGAAAATTGATGCCTTTGAATTATGGTGCTAGCGATGAATACTGTGTATACCATGGACTGTCTGAAGAACAAACCAGTCAGTACTAGAAGAGATCAAACCTAAACTTTCTTTAGAAGCTCAGATGACAAGACTTCAACTTTGATACTTTGGACATGTGAAGAGAGAGAGATCATTAGAGAAAGACATCATGCTTGGCGAAGTAGGTCAATGCAAAATAGGAAGGCCAACAATGAGATGGATTGATATAACAGCAGCTATGGTTGCCACTCTGTCAACAATGAGGCGCCTGACTGAAGACCGAACACAGTTTAGGACAACTATTCAGAGGGTTGCCATGAGTCGACACCAACTCAACAGCACTTAACAACAATAATAGAGGAAAGCCGATAGTCGCCCCACAGCGCATGGTTCAGAAGGATGTATCCTTGAAGGATACTAGCAAATGATTGAAGTTAGCACATCTCAACACAGAGATTCCAATAAAGACAAAAGTAATCCAAATGCCCTTACGTGCAGAGCAGACAGAACTTAAAGATTCCATATTACCCCTGCCTACTGGTAACCAGATTAATATGAATAAAAACCCCTCTAAAATGCTTGTATGCATATGCTAGAAGTCTAAAAAATAGGATGGGAGAGTTAGAATATATAACACTAAATGAAAAGATAGATATGATTTGTATCTCAGAGACATGGTGGAAGGAGGACAACCAGTAGGACACTGATACCTGGCTACAAATTATATTGCAATGACAGAGTAGATAAAATTGGTGGAGAGGTTGCACTCTGTTAGAGAGGGCATTGAGTCACACAGGATTAAAGTTTTGCAGCAAGCTGAATACACTATAGAATCTCTATGGATTAAAATTCCATGTTAAAAGGGGATGGCGATGGCAGTGGGGGGGTGTACTATTGACCGCCAGGGCAGAATGAACATATGAATGATGGAATACTCAAAGAAAGCAGGGAAGCTAACAATATTTACAGCACAGGAATAATAATGGGTGATTTCAATTACCCTGGTATTGATTGGGTCAGTGTAATGGCAGGACATGCTAGGGAGATAAAGTTTTTCTAGATGAAATAAATGACTGCTTCTTGGAGCAGCTGGTTCATGAATCGACAAGAGGAGAAGCCATATTGGACCTAGTACTTAGTGGAACACAAGATCTGGTGCAAGAGATAAGGGTGTTGGGGCCACTTGGCAATAGTGATCATAGCGTGATCGCATTTGATTTAATAAATGGAAGAAGGAGAGCAAGGAATTCCAACTACTACCTTCTAACTTTCAAAAGGGAGACTATGATAAAATGAAGAAAACAATTAAGAAAAAACTAAAAGGAACAGCTGCAAAGTTCAAAGATTTACATCAAGCAGGGGTGGTGTTTAAAAATACTATTTTGGAAACCCAGACCAGCTGTATTCCACACTTTAAGAAAAGTGGAAGGAACTCCAAAAAAAACCACCATGATTTAAAGGTGAGGTCAGAGAGGCCGTTGTAGACAAAAAAGCATCTTTCAAGAAATGGAAAAAGGAGCCAAATGACGAAAACTGGAAACAACATTAGCAATGGCAAGTTAGATGCAAGGCATTGATAAGGTAGGCAATGAGAGAATTTGAAAAAAAGCTTTCTGTGGAAGCAAAAATGCCTAACAAAATCATTTTCAAGTACATTCGTAGAAAAAAAAAACCTGTGAGAGAGTCAGTTGGAACATTAGCTGATTGAGGGGTAAAGGGGGAATAAGAGGGGACAAGGCCATAGAGGAGAGACTGAATGAATTCTTTGTTTCGGTCTGTACTGAAGAAGATGTAGGGAAGTTACCCATGCCTTAAATGCTATTTAAAGCTGATGCAGCAGAAGAATTGAAAGAAATATTGATAAACTGGGAAGATATATTAGAATTATTTGATAAACTGAAGAGTAGCAAATCACCTGGACCAGATGGTATACATCCAAGGTTGTTGAAAGAACTGAAATATGAGATTGCAGACCTGCTATTAGTAATCTGTGAACTATCATTAAAATCAGCTGTAATACCTGAAGATTGGAGGATGGACAACGTAACGCTAATTTTTAAAAAGGGTTCCAGGGGTGTTCCGGGAAACTACAGACTGGTGAGCCTGACATCAGTACCGGGAAAAATGGTAGAAACCATCATAAAGAACAAAATTGCAGAACATGTAGATAGTCATGGCTTAATGGGAGACATCCAACATAGCTTTAGACAAGGAAGATCTTGTCTTACTAATCTGTTATGTTTTTTTGAAGGTGTGAATAAACAAGTAGAGAAAGGTGAGTCGGTTGATATAGTGTATTTGGACTTTCAGAAAGCCTTCGACAAGGTCCCTCATCAGAGACATTTGGCAAAACTGAAGAGTCATGGGATAGGAGGCAGTGTACTATTGTGGATCAGGAACTGGTTAAAAGATAAAAAGCAGAGGCTAGGGCTAAATAGCCATAACCAATTTTCCCAATGGAGAAAGGTGAATAGTGGTGTTCCCCAGGGATCTGTGCTGGGTCCGCTGCTTTTTGACATATTCATAAATGACCTGGAAAAGGGAATAACGGGTGAGGTTATCAAATTTGCAGATGAGACAAAACTATTTGAAGTTGTTAAAACCCAGGAGGATTGTGGAAAATTGCAAGAGGATCTTGATAAATTGGAAGACTGGGCATCAAAATGGCAGATGAAATTTAATGTGGACAAGTGCAAAGTTATGCACCTAGGGAAGAACAACCCAAACTATGGTTACACGATACAAGGTTCCACATTAGGAACCACCACCCAGGAAAAAGATTTAGGCGTCATTGTGGATAACATGTTAAAACCCTCCGCCCAGTTTGCAGTGGCGGCCAAGAGAGCAAATAGAATGCTAGGTACGATAAGGAATGGAAAATAAAACAAAGGATATTATAATGCCACTGTATCATTCCATGGTGTGACTGCACCTTGAATATTGTGTGCAATTCTGGTCTCTGTATCTTAAAAAGGATATAGCGTTATTAGAAAAGGTTCAGAGAAGAGCCAGCAAAATGGTAAAGGGATGGAAGGATACCCCTATGAAGAAAGGCTAAAAATGTTAGGGCTCTTTAACCTGGAAAAGAGACGGCTGAGGGGAGATATGATAGAAGTCTAGAAATTAATGAACGGAGTGGAACAGGTAAACGTAGATCGACTGTTTATGTTATCAGAATATAGAAAGACTAGGGGGACAAGCAATGAAGCTACAGGGTAAACTATTTAAGACAAGAGAAAATATTTTTTCACTCAATGTGTAATCAAACTCTGGAATTTGTTACTGGAGGATGTAGTAAAAGCTGTTAGTGTAGCTGGCTTTAAAAAAGCTTTGGACAAGTTCCTGGAGGAAAGGTCCATAAATTATTAAAAAGGAACCCAGGATATCAGTGCTTGAACCAATACAAGCATTGTGGAACCTGTGTCTTTTGGGGAAACTGCTAGGTACATATGACCTAGATTGGCCACTGTTGGAAACAGTGATGGACCTTGGTCTGACTTAGTATGGCATATCTTATGTTCTTCTGGAGGTAGTTGAAGTTTAGGTGCGCTTTTGCTATGACTAACGCTCCTCCACCTTTTTGTGCGGGTCTTGTGGAGTTATGTATTGTGTATTGTTGTGAAGTAATCTGGTTTATGATGACATTGTCCGTGTTTGAGAGCCACGTTTCAGTGATGCACATTATATCTATATCCTGGTTTTGTAAGTAATCCATTATTGTGTGGAATTTGTTCCGGATAGATCAGGCATTGATTAAGGCACATTTGAGTGGGGTATGTAATAGTGCTTTCAAAGGGGTTACTTTTATATACGTAGTAGGGGTTATGTGTATTATCCTCCGTGGTTTGTTGCAATGACTTTGATTTAGCTGTGGTTTATGGGCTATGTATCTGCTCCTCTGTATGTCTGGGATCATTTGGAGTGGTGCGAGCATTGTGGTTTCACCACCATTTATGTAGTTGGGTTTGAGGAGCAAGAGTGCTAGGGTGATTAATGCTATAGGTTTGTTTCACTTTGAGTGGTTGAGGGAATTTTGTATTTGTGTATGCTTCCAGATTGATGCCTTCTGGTTGGTTAAGCGGTATGCGTAGTGAGTTCCACTCACAGTTTTGAGGTGTTCTGTCTTTCCATGGTTGGCTTTATCCATTGTTGCCATTTTGTGTGTTGGTTGCCTGTAGTTGTCCTTTGTTTCGATGGTTTAAGTAGGAGAGAGCAGGATAGAATTTGATATTTTCCCGCCTCCACTCCCCGCCTAAGGGCCTCAACAGAGGGCCCTTTGGCGTGACCCACCAGGTGCTGGTGCACCTGCTGGCACTGGAATTTAAAGTTCTGCTGCTGTTTCTTTGTCCGGGCCTGATTTGCCTTGGTGGGGGGAGTGGGAGGGGCTAGAATCTCCTGCTTCCATCCCCGATGCCGATCGGGTGCTGGAGGGACTAGTGAGGGCTCCTTTGGCGCTGGAATTTAAAGTCCTGCTGCTGAATAACAAAGCATATGGTTGAGGGATAATTTAAAATACAATACAGAAAAAAAAATCACAGAAGTGCAAAATTTTGAAGAATTTTGTGCCGAAGTCCAGCAGGAGTAGAGAGAGGAGAGTATCTTACTACCTTTGTAAAGCATCTTCTTACCATTGTCCTCCAAAACTACTGGTGTCTGAAAATAGCCCATTTGGCAAGGCCAGCTTCTCCAACCTTTTTTTTTTTTTTTTTTTTTAAATCTGTTTATTGAAAGCACAAGGTAACAGAAAAAACAATACACACAAAAACCATTTAGTTTCCATTATACAGTCATTAGATATCCCGCATCCCCAGGGCGGGGCTGTGTCTTGTCCACCGCCCTGAGGCATACACTGACCTGAAAAATAGAAAGCAGAACCTTGCTCATGGCATATGACCCCAAAAAAAAAAAAAAAAAAAAAAAAAAAAAAAACCCCTCCCCCCCCCCACCTGGGACCACTGCTCCTCCCATTACACTAAGGAAGCCGCGGCTGAACCGAGCGACACCCCAGCTCCCCGCTATCCCAGGGCCAGTAATTCGCTGCGGACTTTAGGGCCCAAGGATTGAAGATAAGGCATCCAAATCAAGAGAAAAGTAGCCCAACTCCGAGGGTGTCGCATCGCACCCCGCCGTTCTAACAGCATGAACTGGTGAAAACCATTCCTCCACTCCCAAAAAGAGGGGGCCGACGGTTCCCGCCAGTGTCGGAGTATGGGGCCCTTACCCACCAGGCACGCCTTTCTCACCAAAAGTCGCTGCCATCTGCCCTTCGGGTGGAGTGGTCCTAAATGATCCAGCGCCACTAGCAATCCCGTCCAGGAAACTTGCTGCTGCAACAAGCCACCGATATAGCTCCCAATCCGCACCCAATATCTACGGATGGAAGAACAACTCCACCACATATGTCCCAAATCAGCCAGGGCACAGTCACATTTCGGACACCCACCATACTGAGTAAGGCGACTACGCAGTGCACGCCGAGGAGAGAAATGAGCACGGAGGATACATTTAAGTTGGATCTCCCGCCATCTCGCCCCGTCCGCCAGCTGCACAATCCGGCCTAACGCGGCTCGAACCAAACCTGGGGCAACCCTACAACCTAAGTCCTGTGCCCATGAAGCTTCCTCGGCAGAATAATCAGGGGGCCTATCGCACGCATCCAGAGCCTTCTTCAACAATGCTATGGTGGGGGGAGACTCCATCCCTAGCCGAAAGAATTCCAAAATCCGCGTGGAGTGGTCGACCTGGAGTTCCCTTCCAGAAAGAGATCCCACATAATGGGTAAGTTGTAGGTATGCAAACGAAGATGTTTTGGGGTGTAAGCCATATTCCTTACACAGCACTCCCAACGCCTTGCACCGCCCCTCCAAGTCGACAACATGACCCAAACTCTGTATCCCCACCTGTTCCCACCGACGAAAGGGAACAGAGTCCGACCCCGGCGGAAACCGGGGATTGCCCCGTAGGGGGAGCCAGCTCGATATCTCTGGTGAACTACCCCACAGTTTATTCAGATGCTGCCACGTACGTCGAGCCACTTGAACCAGTACATTTTGCAGCACCCGCTCTGGCAAGGCCTCCCGTCGCAAATGTAATACAGCCATCAAAGACTGTGGAGCCACCAAAGCCGCCTCGAACTCTCTCGGGGTATAAACATCAGTACCTCCCAGCCAGTCCCCCAGGTGTCTGGCCTGACAGGCCAAAGCATATTTCCAGAGGTCCGGAACGCCAATACCACCAGATCTCCATCCCCCTCGCAGGCGACCCAGCGGTATCCGTGCTCTGGCACCCCTCCAGAGAAACCCACGCATTTCACGGTCAATGCGCAACAGATCACGGCGAAGCAACCATACTGGCAAGGTTTGCAGCCAATAGAGCACCCGGGGCAAGATCACCATTCCCAACGCTGCAGCCCGGCCCAGTAAGGATAGCGGAAGGGGAGCCCAAGCCTGTAATTGCGAGTGGAGCTTCCGAAACATTCGCTCGAAGTTTCTCCTATAGAGCACGGTCGGGTCTCTGGTTAACTCAATACCCAAGTAGATAAACGAGTCCCCTGCCCACCGCAAGGGGAAACACCCTCTCCAGGCCCCCTTAAGCCGACCCCCAACGTCCAAGGCCTCTGACTTGTCCCTGTTAATACGTAAGCCCGCAAAGGCTCCGTATCGCGAAAATTCGTCAAGTAAACAAGGCAGCGACTGCTGCGGGGCCCGTAGATGGACTAATATGTCGTCCGCAAACGCGGCGACTTTAAAGACAGAGGACCCAATACAAATTCCCCGTATATCCACAGACTCCGCTATCCTCCACAGTAGGGGGTCTAAGGTCAGCACAAATAGCAACGGGGAAAGCGGACAGCCCTGACGTGTACCTTTCTCGAGGTTGAAGCTCTCAGAGAGGACCCCGTTACACAAAATACTAGCCGTGGGACAGGCATAGAGCAGCTCTACCATACGACAGAAGGAGTCACCCAGCCCATAGCACGGCAAAAGAAATTTCATATAGTCCCAATTAACCCGATCAAATGCTTTTTCTGCATCGAAACTGATCAACAAGGATTGTAAATCGCACTCGCGCGCCCATTCCATAGATGCCAAGATTTTCCGCAAATTCCGGACGGCATACCGTCCCCGAACAAAACCTACCTGTGAGTCATGAACCAGCTCCCCCAGGACAGACGCAAGCCGGTCTGCCATCACCTTGGCCATCACTTTCAGGTCAAAATTCAATAGGGAAATGGGGCGATACGAAGCCGCCTGCATAGGATCCTTGCCCGGCTTGGGTATTAAAGTAATGAATGCATGGTTCGATCCCCAGCCAAATCGCCCCTGCTCTACCCTCCGGTGATACACCGCTTGTAAAACCGGAGTCACAGGGTCCACTAACAACTTGTAAAACTCCGCCCCAAACCCATCCGGACCCGGCGACTTATAACAGGCGGCCTCCAAGATAACTTTGCGTATTTCCTCCCCCTTGAGCGGCGCATCTAGGGCCTCCCTTTGTTCAGCGGTCAGCCGAGGGAGCCGCACGCCACGGAGATACTCCTCCATACGCACCCGAGACCCCTCCATCCCCTGGTAGAGCTGCAGAAAAAAAGAACGAAATACTTGCGCGATCTCCTGGTTCTTTCTATGTAAATGGCCCTGATCATCTCGCAACGCCACTATTGACCGGGCACCACGGCTACCCCGAAGACAACGAGCCAAGAGTTTGCCTGGCTTATCACCAAAACGATAAAGCTGGTATTTATAGTACAGCAGGGATTTCCGAGCTCGCTGATGGAGCAATTCATTGAGGGACGATTGTACCTCCCAAAGTGTTCGCTTATTGACCCCTGTAGGATCCCCTGCGCAGCGCCGCCGAGCCTTCACCACCTGCTTCTCCAACTGCACAATGCGGGCCGCCAATCGCTTCCGCTTCCGCGCCACATAGGCAATAATATCGCCACGTAAGACCACCTTTGCCGTTTCCCAGAGCAATTCGGGTTCGTTCTGATGTCGTTCGTGGATGGTACTAAACTCCTCCCAGCGTTGTCTAAGATAGGTACGGAATTCCATATCCGAGTAGAGTCCCAGGGAGAATCGCCAGATTTTTTGCGAGCCACCAGGGTCCCCCCACTGAAGGGCCACCCAAACCGGCGCATGGTCGGACACCGCCGTCGGGCCAATCTGCGCATCGCCCACCTGCACAAAAAGCCGCTCAGAAATCAACACATAGTCAATTCGTGCACTCGAACCATGGGCTCTAGATTGGTGAGTATAGTCCCGCTCCATGGGATGAAGCAACCGCCAGGGATCCACCAGCCCCAAACGAAGTCGCAATTCCTGGAGTGCTTTAGTAACCGGGGTCCGCCACCTATCCCCCCGATCGCCAGAGGTATCCAGGTCAGTGTCTAATACCCCGTTAAGATCCCCCGCCAAAACCAGAGGAACGTCGGGAAGCTGCTCTACCCTGGAGGCCAAGTGGGCGTATACGGACCGGTCAAGGACGTTCGGGCCATACAAGGTACCCAGCACCACAGGACGCCCTTCTAGGTTACCATACAACAAGATATATCTCCCCGCGGGGTCTACATATTCCGTCACGAGATCAAACCGTATCCTTTTGTGAATCAAAATGACCACTCCACCTTTCTTCCCCACTGCTGGGGCCCCCCAAACCCGCCCCACCCAAGCTCTCTGCAGTTTAGCATGCTCCTCGGCAGTCTGGTGGGTTTCCTGCAGCATGGCAATGTCACAGCTCAATCTTGCCAAGGACTGCAACACCTTATATCGTTTAATCGGGGTACCTATACCGCACACATTCCAAGAGATAACCTTCAGTCTAGGGTGTCAAAACAACACTGTACGTATACCGATATCAGGAAATGACCAGAAAGGGATACTGGTCGGGTGGACCCCCCCAGCCTGGGGTTCACCCCAAAAGGTTATTATGTCGCTCAGCCCGCTTCCCCCACCAGAGCAGTGGTCCCAAGTTACTCCCATCCCCTCGCCCCCCCCAACCCCTCCCCCTCCCCGACCCAACCTCCCCCCACTCCCAACTATAATGCCCACCCCCAGCCCCACCCCCAAATCTATTCCACTACCGAAGGTCCCCCTCCACCTATCACCTCCAGAGAAGGCCTACTGAGGCCCCTCTGAGTGCAGCCGGACCCCCATACACCCAAAAGAATTTGAATCCCGCAGTCAAAAACTCTCACCCCCCCTATGTCCCAAAGAAGCGCCCAAAGTCTTACCAAATAAACATCGCCCCCGGAGCTAAGGGCACAGGTGACCTCCAACCCCCCAAAGCCCATATCCTACCCACCCCCGGAGGGGGGGGACCCCCCCAATAGTGAGAAAACATAAATCAAATGCCAAAAACAGTCCCCAGGTAACACCACATCCAGTATCAGGACATTAACTGCACCCCACAGCAAGGATCTACAGCAAGGTTCGGGCACCGAAGTCTTCTACATGTAGGTGGAGACGTGCCACACACTGCAGCAGCTGGACACACTACAAAGGACACTCCCCGCAGCTAGTGATAGCACTACTCCACCTGCACCCCACTATGGCAAAAAGCATCGGAACGGTCCCCACACTGCGGGCATGTGATAGGTCAACAGTGCATGGGCACCGCCCCGGAAGCATCCCCACTATGGGCAAAAGAGGTACACATAACCAACCCTTTGCATAAACAGGAGAGTCTCATGGAAATACTAAACCCACCCCTAGGAAAAATATGAAACAGGTAACACTGCTGCCCAAGCTCTAACAGCCCGGGTAGTGCAGAGGATGGGCGACGATAGCCCCCACACCGAAGGCATCAACCGTACTTCCGCCCGACTTACAAGGGGGGGCGGGGGAGAAACCAGATGGGCTAAAAAAAAAAAACAAGTCCTCCGGTGCCCAAATACCAAAATACCAAGAGACCCTCCAAAAAAAAAAACCCACCCAGCAAGAACAAAGAACAAAAGAAACTTTCAAACAAACCATAAACTGCCTCACTGAGCTAGCACAAAATAAATAGTAGTACTTGAGGTTAACAGTGAAAAGAACTAAATGTTCCCAACTGGGGGAGCCCTACTTGTCCGGCTCCTGGAGCACAATAGGGCCGGTGGAGCATGGGCTGGTTGACTGCAAGGCGTCCTTCCCCCAAGAACCGCGCTGGTGGAACACAGCCCAGCCTCATCCTCCCAAGACAAGGCCCAGCCAGTACAAGACTGCAGGCCGCACCACCAGGAGTCTCAGCGGGGGGACGATGATGCCGCCTGTGCAGGAACGGTAAGCTGGTTCACATAGGCCATCGCCTCCGCCGCAGTACCAAAGGCCCTGTGAGCTCCGTCGTGCATGACATGTAATTTTGCTGGGTATTGCACGGAGAAACGAATCCCCGCGCCAATGAGCTTCTCACACACCGGGGCATATTCCCTGCGTTTCTGGCTTAGCGCTGCAGAGTAGTCCTGCGCTATTCGAATTTTATTATTGTTATAGGTAACATCTCCCTGCTGCCGGGCTGCCCGCAAAATCATTTCTTTTTGAGGAAAGTAGAGAAATTTGGCAAGCACTATTCGGGGACGGCTGTCTCGCACTTGCTTACTGCCCACACGATGGACCCTCTCGATCCACAATTTGTCCCCAAGCTCCGAGCCCTCCAACACGTGCAATATCAGGGCCTCCACATACTTCCGCAATTCTTTGTCCGAAACGGACTCCGGGATCCCCAAGAACCGTAGGTTACTGCGCCTTGAACGGTTCTCTAGGTCGTCAAGTTTCGCCGCCTGTAGGCACACTTGGGCTTTTAATCCGGCCAGCTCGTCTGCCAGGGCTTCTGTTTTCTCCTCCGCCTGGCCCAGCCGATCCTCCGCCTCCCGGAGTCTGCTCCCCAGGGAGTCTACTGAAGACTGCAAACCGTCCATCTTCCCATGGAGGGCATCAAATTGAGGAGCCAATGCTGCCGCCACTGCCGCCGACATCTCATCGAGAGACGCGGGGGATCTGGGCGAGCTCGGCGACGCGGCCGACTCCGCCATCTTGCTGCCTCCAGTCACACGCTCTCTGTCCCTGCGAGTTATTTTGCCCGCAGCCGCCATGCCTCCCACCGGCCGGATCCTCGCTGCCGGGTTCTGTAGGCACTACAACCCACCTCGGGCAATCTTCCAATGTTCTTCTACGGTGTCGCACGGCACTAATTCGCCGGTTTTGGGCTAGGGGTACCGGAGTGCACTCAGGATGCGACCACTACCCAGCCCGCATCACGTGACCTTCTCCAACCTTTTTTCTCAGTTTGCATGTTTATTTTTATCAGTTTTTCTCTTTTTCTTTTTTTTTTTTGTTAAGTGGAGGAGTAAGTGCATCCGGTTAGCCAGTGGATAAAGTAGACTGAGGCGGTAAGGGGGAAATGATGGTTAGAACGAGAATCCTTGCACATGCTCAGGACATTCCTTGCCTTCAGAGATTAGTAGTCCGGTGGAAGCTGACAAGTGTGATGTCACACTTAAATGTGGAGACATTTTTCCTTGTTCATCCATGGAGAATCTCTCCCATTTCATTGAGCCACATTCTTTCTTCAGCTATGGAATTTGCTGAAGGACCACTCATGGCTAGAGTTTTACAGTATTTCTGAGCTCTGGGAAAGCCTTTTAGTCCCAGTGCTGTTGGATGGCATCATCTATTGTGTGCCTAATCAATTCTGCTGTCTATGGAAAACACCCATTACAGGTAAGAAACAATTCTAACCCTCACGTGAAATAGTCAGAACAATAAGGACTGCCTTACTAGGTCAGACCAAAGGTCCATCAAGCATAGTGTCCTGTTTCCATCAGTGACCAATTCATATCACAAAGCCAATGGCGGGATCTCAAAAAGGTAGCTAGATTGCATGTTTACCCACAGGGATCAGCTATGTTTTTCTCCAAGACTACCTTAATAGTTTATGGATTTTTTTTTCCTGCAGGGACTTGTCTCTGGTAACAAATTCTAGAGTTTAATTGTGCATTGAGTTAAAGAAAATATATGTATGTATCATTTAAAAACTTAATGGCATGTCCTCTCATCTTTGTACCTTCTGAAAGAGCAAGCAGACAATTTGGGTTTACCTATTCAATTTCGCTCATTTTATAGACCCCTCATATCTCTTCAGACAACCCTCTTCCAAGCTGAAAAACTTTAAACTTTTAGCCTTTCCTCAGAGTCATTGCATCCCTTTTATTTTTGGTCACCCTTCTCTGTACCTTTTTGAATTCCGCTATTTCTTGAGATGGAAGAGCCAGTATCACACACACTACTCAAAAGTGCAGTCACACACCATGAAGCATTGTAGAAGCATTTTGATATTTTCTGTTTTATTATTTAGGGTACAACCCTAAACAAAGAGGGTAACCTGCATAGAGCGGCAGGTAAAACCCTTAACACCTCACTGGACAGACTAGATAGAAACATAAAAAAATTATGACAGAAAAAGACCACATCGCCTATCTAGTCTGTCCTTCCATATCAACAACTACAACAGTCCCCTTTTTCCCTTTAGAGATACTCTGTGTTTGTCCCATGCTCTTTTGAATTCAGATACCGTCCTCATCTCTACCACCTCCACTGGGAGACTATTCCATGGATCCACACTCTGTAAAGAAATATTTCTGCATATCACTCTCGAATATATCCCCTTCACCCTCATCCCATGTCCCCTCGTAGCAGTACTTGCTTTCAATCAAAAGAGGCTCTCCCCCTGTGCATTTATGCCACGGAGGTATTCAAACGTCTCAATCATATCACCTCTATCCCGCCTTTCCTCTAAGGTGTACATATTAAGATCCTTAAGTCTGTCCACATATGCTTTATAATGAAGACCACTAACCATTTTAGTAGCCACCCTCTGTACTGACTCCATCCTCTTTATATCCTTTTGAAGGAGCGATCTCCAAAATTCTCCAGGACCAAGCAGGAAGTCAGTCCTCACATATGGGTGACGTCGGCGCCGACGGAGCCCTCGCGGAGCAATTTTCCCCAGCTTTCAAAGAAAGCCTTTGGGAATTGCAGCGCGCATGCGCGGTCCTCTTCCCGCCCAAGGGTGCCATCTTGCTCAGTCTTCTTTTTTCCGCGGAGCCCTACAGACGTTGCCTGTGAATCCCCGCAGAAAAGTTGATTTTTCTCTATTTTTCTTCATTTTTCTTCGGTTCGACGCCGGTTCTTTTCCCGCCCGGACTCGCGATGCCGGTTGCGAGTCCGTCCTTTATTTTTCGGTTTTTTGTCCTTCGTGACAGATTTCGCGCTTTTTTCCTTTTTTCCCTGGCTGCCCGGTCGTTCGACCTCGCAGGGGCCCTTTTTTTTCCCCCGATGGCGGCCAGTGGTTTCAAAAAGTGTGACCTCTGTAAGAAACTTATGTCTCTTACAGACACTCATGACTTCTGCCTCCGCTGCCTCGGCCCAGATCATGACCCCATGATCTGCGGGCCATGCGGCAAAATGTCCTCAAAAGCATTGAGGAGTCGGCAGCACCAGCGGGAGCGTATCTTCTCTGACCCCGGCCGGACTCGGACTTCGTCAGAGGCTTCGACGTCTCGGGACTCTGGTCCTGAGCATCGTCGGAGTTCCTCTGAAAGGGGGTCTCCTACCCGGGAGCATCATCGGAAGAAGAAACCCGCGAGGGCGGGATCGGTGGACGCTCCTGGTTCCTCGAGGGCCAGGTCGCATAGCCCCGATTCCCGTCCCGGGTCCTTGGAGTCGGAAAGGCCATCAAAACATCCTCGACTCGAGGTGGACTTGCCCGCTCACGTAAGTACTGTTGTCCTCGTGGACCCGCCTCCGAAGGACCCGACGCCGTCGGGGCCCGAGTCGGGGGCTGCTGGGTCTCCTGAGCTCGGACTCAGGTTGACGGCCTTGGAGTGCAGTTTGTCTGCCTTCTTGGACCAGCAGCGGGCATTGATCGCTGGCCTCGCTGGCGCTTCTGCCCTGACCGCCGGGACGTCGACCTCCAAGTCGACCCCGGAGACCGAGCCGATCCTCGAGTCCATGAGGGCTCCTCGGTCGAGGTTTCCTTCGGCCTCCCATTTGGGACCGAGGTCGTCGACGCCGACTCCCTCGGCGTCGGGGCGGATGGCATCAGTGCCCGCCCGACCGGAGCCGGTCAACTCCTCCTCCGAGGAGTCGGCCTGGGAATCTGAGGATGAAGAGTCACCTGGTTCCTTTCGGACTCGGTGTGTCCCTTCGGACTCCTCCGAGTCTGAACCTCGGAGACGGTCCCCCCCGGAGGATACCCGGTTCTCGGACTTCGTAAGGGATATGGCCAAAGCCTTGGCCTTCCGAGCCTCGAGTCGAAGAACTCGATGCCCTCCAATATGACTCTCCCCCGAAGGAGGCCTTTATTGTACCGGTTCCTCCAATGCTGGAACGGCTTCTCTTCCGCATGTGGGAGAGCCTGGCGTCGTCGCCGGTGTTAAGCAAGCGGGTCGATTCCATTTATCGAGTCCGCAAGAGCCCCGGGTTCCAAAAGGCACAACTACCGCACCATTCCATGGTGGTGGAATCGGCCATGCATAGACTGAAGAGTCAAAAAATGCACTCCTCGGTGCCCCCGGGTAGGGAAGCCCGAAGCCTGGATGCTCTCGGTAGGAAGTGCTTCCAGGGCTCTATGCTTGCTTGTCGAGTCCAGACATACCAGCTCTACATGGGCATGTATCTCCGAGACCTGGCTAAGGAAATAGCCGGGTTCCCTGCTGGTCTCTCCGACGAACCTTTGCAGAGGTTCCAATCCTTATCTACTGGTATTCGGGAGTGCTCCAAGTTTATCTCTCGAGCAGCCTATGATGGTTTTGAGGCTTCGGCTCGAGTAGCCGCGGCCGGCATCGGTGGACGCCGCCAGGCTTGGCTTCAGTCGTCCGACCTCGAGCCCTGGGTACAGGACAAGTTGGTCAATGTCCCCTGCCAAGGTGATAACCTCTTTGGCAAGCCCATGGATGAGAAGGCTGCAAAATCGAGACGGAGACTCTCACCAGGACTCGTCTCTCCAGGAAGACCTCTGCCTCTTCTCAAAAGAAGAAGGCCTCGGGGAAAAAGCCCTTTTACCCGAGGAAAGGTGCTGCCTATAAATACTACCCTCAGTATCAGGCCTCACCAGCTCCCCCACAGGGAAAGCAGGCAAAGGGACGGGGTAATGGGTCCCGTAGGCAGCAAGCCCCCAAGCCTGCACCACCGGCCCCTGCTCAGCAGGGTGGGGGTTTTTGACTTTCTCAGCATAGCCTCTCCCCCTCAGCTGGTTTCTCTCAGCACAGGAGGCCGGCTGGTCCACTTTGCCCACAGGTGGTCCAACATCACCACAGATACCTGGGTGCTTCAGATAGTTCAAAAGGGCTATCTTCTTCATTTTCACCAGGTACTTCCCTCCTACTTTCCAGGGGAGCCTTCCAGACTCCCTCTGCACAGGGACTTACTCCTTCAGGAGTTAGCGAGTCTTGTTCAGGAACAAGCCGTGGAACCGGTGCCCCACCACCTGAAGGGTCAAGGGTTTTATTCCAGATACTTCCTGATTCCGAAAAGAACAGGAGGCCTCAGACCCATCCTAGACTTGCGCAACCTCAACAAGTTCCTGGCAAAGAAAAAGTTCAAAATGCTTACCCTTGGAATCCTGCTGCCCTACCTCCAGCAGGGAGACTGGCTATGCTCCTTAGATCTGAAGGATGCGTATACTCATATCCTTATTCATCCAGACCACAGACAATACCTCAGGTTTGTGGTGGACGGACGCCATTACCAGTACAGAGTACTGCCTTTCGGCCTATCCTCCGCCCCCAGGGTGTTCACCAAATGCCTAGCAGTGGTGGCGGCCTATCTGAGACTTCAAGGTCTCTTTGTGTTCCCATACCTGGACGACTGGCTCATCAGAGCCCAGTCTGCCCAAGAAGCCACTCAGGCTACTCATCGCACGGTGGCTCTGCTCCAGCACTTGGGATTTGTCATAAACTTCGCAAAGTCCACTTTGCTCCCCTCTCAGAATCTAGAATTCATCGGCGCCAGGTTGGACACTCTTCAGGCGCGGGCCTTCCTGCCTCTGGACAGGGCCCAAAGGCTCATGGATCTCGCCAGCCGTTTTCACAGCAATTCCCTGGTCTCGGCCAGGCAATTTCTGAGACTGCTCGGCCATATGGCTTCCACGGTCCATGTAACCCCCTATGCCTGCCTGAACATGCGACCTGCTCAATGGTGCCTTCGCAAACAATGGCATCAGGCCACTGGGAGCCTAGCGGACTCCATACAGATCTCCGACCAGCTGGTCTCCTCTCTGCGATGGTGGCTTCACCTGCCAAACCTAGTGCTCGGGGTGACTTTTCAGCCCCCTGCACATTCTCAGGTCCTGACGACCGATGCTTCTCTCCAGGGCTGGGGAGCACATTGCCAAGGGACTTGTACTCAGGGTCTCTGGACTCCTTGGGAGTCCGCTCAGCAGATCAACTTCCTGGAGCTCAGAGCCATCCGCCTAGCGCTCAAAGCCTTCTCTCACCTGATGTCTCACCAGTCAGTACTTGTCCAGACAGACAATCAGGTTGCCATGTTCTCCGTGAACAAGCAAGGCGGAACCGGCTCCTTCCTTCTCTGTCAGGAAGCACAGAAGCTCTGCTCTTGGGCCGTCCATCGCAACATCGTCCTCAAAGCTGTCTATCTCCCAGGTCAAGAAAACTATCTGGCAGACAAACTGAGCAGGATCCTCCAACCGCACGAGTGGAGATTGGATCCGCTTGTGGTTCAGCGGATCTTTCTACGGTGGGGCCTCCCCACCATGGATCTGTTCGCCAGTCCTCTGAACCGGCAGCTTCCCAGATTCTGCTCTCGACAGCCGCATCCTCTCCGGGTAGCGGCGGATGCTTTTCTGATTCTATGGTCCACAGGCCTCTTGTATGCCTTTCCACCCATGCCTCTGGTGTCTCGGACGCTCTTCAAAGTTCTCAGAGACAAGGCATCGATGATCCTAGTGGCTCCCCGGTGGCCGAGGCAACCTTGGTTCCCGCTTCTGATGCAGCTGGCGGTGGACACCCCTCTTCCTCTGGGGTTTCAGCCCGACCTCCTCTCGCAGGATCAGGGGACGCTCCTGCACCCCAACCTTCGGTCCCTTCATCTGATGGCCTGGCTGCTGAAAGGGTAGTCCTTGCTCCTCTCCAGCTGCCTCCAGATGTGGAAGAGGTCGTCTTGGCCTCCAGGAGGCCTTCCACCCGGAAGTCCTACGCTCTTAAGTGGCGTCGGTTCTCCGTCTGGTGTACACAGCAGTCGCAAGACCCCTTCTCCTGTTCAACGTCAGTGCTCTTGCAGTACTTGCTTTCCCTTTCCAATCTTGGACTTAAGTCCAACTCGGTCAAGGTCCACCTCAGTGCTATTTCTGCGCACCACCTACCGGTGGATGGTAGGCCTCTTTCCAGCCACCCTCTGGTGGCTCGTTTTCTCCGGGGCCTCCTACTCCTTAAACCACCTTTGTGACCGCCAGCCCCGAACTGGGATCTCAATGTGGTTTTACAGCGGCTTACCTGTCCGCCTTTTGAACCTATGGCTACCTGTCCTCTTCGTTTTCTTTCCTGGAAAACCTTGTTCTTGGTGGCCCTCACTTCTGCTAGACGCGTTAGTGAGCTGCAGGCCCTGGTATCTGATCCTCCTTACACTAGGTTCTACAAGAACCGGGTAGTCCTACGGACTCACCCTAAGTTTCTTCCTAAAGTGGTTTCCCCTTTTCACATCAACCAGGAGGTGGTACTTCCGACCTACTTTCCCAGGCCACACTCCAACCGAGCTGAAATGGTCCTGCACACCCTGGACTGTAGAAGGGCGCTGAACTTCTACCTTGACCGTACGCGGGAGCACCGAAGGGCTGTTCAGCTCTTCGTGTCTTATGACCCCAACAAGTTGGGGCTCCCTGTCTCCAAGCGTACTCTGTCCATCTGGATTGCGGACTGCATCGCTTGGGCTTACGAGGCTGCGGGCCTCGTGCTGGAAGGTAGAGTCACCGCTCATCGTGTTCGGGCGAAGGCTACGTCAGTGGCTTACCTCCGCTCTGTTCCGTTGGCAGACATCTGCCGGGCCGCTACTTGGTCTTCAAGACAGACTTTTGCAGCCCATTACTGCCTGGAGAGGGAGTCCCGCAGGGACAGTGCTTTCGGACAGGCAGTCCTCCGTAACCTCTTCGAGGTATAGGCAACTCCTACCCTCCATCCCGGATGTTGGGCTACCGGTTGGAGACGTATTCAGAGAAGATTCCTTCCTTCTGTGCTGCTGAGCTAGAGGGAGCTCATTTTTGTGCTTAGGGTCTCCGGTAGCCTTAAGCTTGGGAGTCCCATATGTGAGGACTGACTTCCTGCTTGGTCCTGGAGAAAGCATAGTTACTCACCTGTAACAGGTGTTCTCCAGCAGCAGCAGGAATCAGTCCTCACAACCCTCTCTCCTCCCCTTGGAGTTGCAGTTTTATGCTTTCGTTTTTGCTAATTTTTGCTGTCTTTTAGCTATGTCATCTGACTGAGCAAGATGGCACCCTTGGGCGGGAAGAGGACCGCGCATGCGCGCTGCAATTCCCAAAGGCTTTCTTTGAAAGCTGGGGAAAATTGCTCTGCGAGGGCTCCGTCGGCGCCGACGTCACCCATATGTGAGGAATGATTCCTGCTGCTCCTGGAGAACACCTGTTACAGGTGAGTAACTACGCTTTGCATACAATATTCCAAATGAGGCCACACCAAAGACTTTATTTATTGTATTTATTTAGTGCACACTTGTATCCCGCTACTTCCAGCGATCAGCAGCAGTTTGCTATACATAAAAGTGTGGCTGTACAGGCCAGGAATTAAAACATACATCATGATTTAGTGGAAAAATACAGGTCATATCACTCAAATTATATGATTCACACTTGATTGCAGGCTAGTAATTTCACATGTATATACATATTTACATGACGCTAGGGTATAATATTGGCCAGAACACGGAGTTCTTTCTTTGTACCTGTTGTGACCCAGTGTGAGTGCATGGTGATTAGGCAGGATAGAAATGCATCTGGAAAAGATGAGTCTTAAGCTTTTTTCTGAAGTCCAACAAGTCACTGTTTGCTCTCAGTTCGCATGGTAGTTGGTTCCATAGCAGAGGCGCTATAAATGAAAATGCTCGGTTGCTGGTATTTGTTTTGACATATCTCAGGCTCCCCGGGACCAGGAGGGTATTGAGGTTTGGAGATCTTCTGCTTCTGTTATTTGGCTGTAAGGTGATAAGGGCTTATAAAGAGGCACCTTTTTCTGCTAGCCATTCCTCTCCATATACTCCCAAGCATCCTTCTAGCTTTTGCTGTCGCCTTTTCTACCTGTTTAGCCACTTTAAGATCATCAGACACAACCACGCCTAGGTCCCGCTCTTCTTTAGTGGACAAAAGTACTTCACCCCCTATACTATATTGCTCCCTTGGATTGCTGCAGCCCAAATGCATGACCTTTCATTTTTTAACATTAAATCCCAGCTGCCAAATTCTAGACCATTCTTCAAGCTTAGCTAGATGCCTCCTCATGTTATCTACATCTTCCTGAGTGTCTACTCTATTGCAGATTTTGGTATCATCTGCAAAGAGGCAAACCTTACCCAACAGCCCTTCCGCTCTATCACTAACAAAGATGTTAAATAGAATCGGACCAAGGACAGATCCCTGAGGCACACCACTGGTAACTTCCTTCTCCTCAGAGTGAGCTCCATTTACCTGTACTCTTTGTCGACTCCCACTCAACCAATTTCTAACCCAAACAGTAACTTCAGGGTCCATCCCTAGGGTGCTTAGTTTGTTGAGGAACAGTGTTCAAAGGCTTTACTGAAATCTAAATACACCACATCTCGGTCCCTCGGTCCAATTCCCTGGTCACCCAGTCAAAGAAATCAATCAGATTTGTCTGACAAGACTTGCCTCTGGTGAATCCATGCTGCCTTGGATCCTATAATCCGCTGGACTCCAGAAACCTCACTATTTTCTCTTTCAGCAGTGTTTCCAATAATTTACTCACCACCGAAGTTAAACTAACCGGCCTGTGGTTTTCAACCACATCCTTACTTCCACTTTTGTGTAAAGGCACCACATGAGCTTCTTTCCAGTCCTTTGGCACCACTCTCGACTCCAACGAGGCATTGAAAAGGTCTTCTGAAAATTGTTCAAGATGCCCCTTGCTTCTGTTTCTGTTTGTGGGTGTTTTCTGTTTAGGTGTCGGTGGCTTCAAAGAGAGAGATCTACCAAAGTACCAGCTGGTTTCCCAGCTGTCCTTTCAGAGAAAAAGCACTTAAATATCTTTAATTATATTGACAATGTGCTGTTTCAAGTCCATGTTAATTGGGGAGGTGCCTTATAAAGCAAGAGTGCTTACTAGGGGTGGGTGGGTGTTGGGGAGGGAGGGAACTAACTCCTGTTTAGGTGTCAGTGGCTTCAAAGAGCTGAGAAAGTTACTAAAGCAGAGTTTTAAACGTACCCCACTAAAGAAAATTTTCCTCCCTTTAAAGTACCACAAAGAATGTAACTTTGTTTTAAAAATGTACCAAACCCCTTTTAAGAGCTCCCAGTCAGAGAGCTAGCAATTTAAAAAAACAAAACCACAAATGCTTACCTTTGTTTGAAATGTAGAGCCCCTGTTAGGAATGGACCATGAAAGTCTTTATCTGCCATCATTTACTATGTTATTCCATTCCTAATAATTCCTAACATTTTGTTTTCCTTTTCATCTGCCACCATACATGGAATAGAGGATTTCAATATATTATCCAGGATGATTTCTAGATCCTGTTGTTGCATGCTGTCTAATATGGAATCTAGCACTGTAGGGCTATAGTTTGGGTTATTCTTCCCTATGTGTATCACTTTGCATTGTACGCATTAAATTTCATTTAGCTTCATTGTTCAGCCTCCTGAACCTCCTTAGTCCCAAGCAACCATGCAGCCAACCTCATCCCTTGCGAGCTGTAACAATTCCAGAGCCCTTTCTAACTCCTGTTAATGATGCTTTCCATAACAGCTCTACTGCTGCATTGTCTTCTGATTGACTTACTGCAGCATTTTGTCCATAAAAACCGGAATCCCAAATATGGTGGACCCTTTCCCTTGCATGCAACCCCATGCCTTATCAAATCTTGCAAGCTTATCCCCTCAAGAAAAGATCGCTCTCTCTTGGTAGGGGCTCCAGCAAACTGGCAAAATTTCTTCTATGAACAAGATTGGTAGCTACACTCTCACAAGCCAGAAGATGCAAGGAAGGACAGTTCCCCCAAGCTCTTCTAAATGTCTTACTTCCACAGGGAAAGCATGCCAGTTTGATTGTAGAGGACACCTTATTCCAAGTTCCTGCAAAATGTTTTCAAAGGCTTTCCCTTATGCATCCTAAATATCTGGTTCACAGACAAAAATTCACAAGCATCTTGAAGTTTAACTCTTCTAAAGTGATGGTGGCCCTGCCCATCCCCAAGATACTACTAGACCTGGAATTGACGTTCTGGCAGAACCTTTCAACAGCACCAGCATCCAGATGATTGGAGATGACTTGGAGTGCACCTGCCCAAGATCATGAACATATCCAGCTCCAAAATCAATCAGTGGTCATTGAAGCAGCTCTCCAATATCTAGGAAAACCCTCTTAAGGACTTAAACATGGCTGAAATGGTATTTTATTTTATTTATTTATTTAGTATACATTTGTATACCGCTACTTCCAGCGATCAGCAGCGGTTTGATTACAGATTGGAAATTGTCAAATCATGACAGGAAATTTTTGAGGTATAAACACATTGATTAGACAGGAAAGCACAGCACACAGAGAACTATTTTACAGGGAACATGGGCTATGGAGGGTTAAGTGGCTTGCCCAAGACCACAAGGAGCACCTGTGGGACTAGAAACCCCAGTCCTTCCGGCCCAAGGTTGCTGTCCTCCAGTGGGATTTGAACCCCCGACCTTCCGGCCCGAAGTACCTTGCCCCAACCACTAGGCCACTCCTCCCACCAGGAAGTGGTGCTAAATTTGAGAACAGGGGCTGATCAACTTCAAATCTTGTAATTTCAATGAGCAGATCCTTCCCTTTAGAATACCAAACAATACTCGATCCCACTGAACATAAGAACATAAGATATGCCATACTGGGTCAGACCAAGGTCCATCAAGACCAGTATCCTGTTTCCAACAGTGGCCAATCTAGGTCATATGTACCTAGCAGTTTCCCCAAAAGACACAGGTTCCACAATGCTGGGTCAAGCATTGATATCCTGGGTCCCTTCTTAATAATAAGTTCCTCCAGGATCTTGTCCAAACCTTTTTTAAACCCAGCTACACTAACAGCCTCCGGTAACAAATTCCAGAGTTTGACTACACGTTGAGTGAAAAAATATTTTCTTTTATTAGTCTTAAATAGTTTACCCTGTAGCTTCATTGCATGTCCCCTAGTCTTTCTATATTCTGATAACGTAAACAATTGATCTACGTTTACCCGTTCCACTCTGTTCGTTAATTTATAGACTTCTATCATATCTCCCCTCAGCCGTCTTTTCCAGGTTAAAGAGCCCTAACCTTTTTAGCCTTTCTTCATAAGAGTATCCTTCCATCCCCTTTGCCAATTTGGTGGCTCTTCTCTGAACCTTTTCTAAAATCGCTATATCCTTTTTAAGATACGGCGACCAGAATTGCACACAGTATTCAAGGTGCAGTCGTACCATGGAATGATATAGAGGCATTATAATATCTTTTGTTTTATTCTCCATTCCTTTCCTTATGATACCTAGCATTCTATTTGCTCTCTTGGCCACTGCTGCACACTGGGCCGAGGGTTTTAACATGGTATCCACAATGACGCCTAAATCTTTTTCCTGGGTGGTGGTTCCTAATGTGGAACCTTGCATCGTGTAACCATAGTTTGGGTTGTTCTTCCCTAGGTGCATAACTTTGCACTTGTCCACATTAAATTTCATCTGCCATTTTGATGCCCAGTCTTCCAATTTATCAAGATCCTCTTGCAATTTTCCACAATCCTCTTGGGCTTTAACAACTTTAAATAGTTTTGTGTCATCTGCAAATTGCATCAACGCATATGTATATAGTTTACCCTGTTTTCCAAGTTACTTGTTCCTGTTCAATGTAATGACCTGACTTTTGTTCATTGTCGGATACCATTTGTTTTATGTAAACCGCGCTGATCGCAAATAGTGTGGTATATAAGAAATGCAAATAAATAAATAAATAAATTTGATAACCTTGCTGCTTGTTCCACTTTCCAGGTCATTTATGAATATGTCAAAAAGCAGCGGACCCAGCACAGATCCCTGGAGTATACCACTATTCACTTTTACTCCATTGGGAAAATTGCCCATTTAGCTCTACCCTCTGTTTTCTATCTTTTAACCAGTTCCTGATCCACTGTAGTACACTGCCTCCTATCCCATGACTCTTTAGTTTTGCCAAAAATCTCTGATGAGGGACCTTGTCAAAGGCTCTCTGAAAGTCCAGATACACTATATCAACCGACTCACCTTTGTCCACCTGTTTATTCACACCTTCAAAAAAACATATCAGATTAGTAAGACAAGATCTTCCTTGTCTAAAGCCATGTTGGCTGTCTCCATGACTATCTACATGCTGAGTAATTTTATTCTTTATGATTTTTGATCGTTTTATGATTTATGATTGTTTCTACCATTTTTCCCGGTACTGTTCATAATTTGGAAGAGTGTGTGGTGTACCTGATTCATTACATATACATATACATATTCATTTCATATACATATTGTATAATAGCTCACATTATAGTATAGCTCACTATGTAGATAATGCAACTCACTCTAACACATTATACCATAACTTTAACTTTTATTTATTTACATTTTCTCACTAATACTCTTAATATCTTTGTTTGTAAGACCGCTTTGATTGTATGATAAGGCGGTATAGAAATCCAATTAAATAAATAAATAAATAAATTACACCTACAGCACATCCATGTAAGTGCTGGTGGTAAAATAATAAGTAAATCATCCATAGAAAGGTATATGGGAGCTGGATTACTGAAAATTTACCTCAGCGTATCTGGATAATTGGTTAGGCAAGATCACATCTTAAATGTTTGCGTGGGAAAGGGGGAATTTTGTATAAACTTGTTTACAGATGTCCTTTGCTATTGGTAGAAGATGCACAAAAACATGGGCAAAATGTCAGTTATAGAACAATGTGGTAGTTTTTCTAGGTTAAAAATAAACAGTGATAAGTAAGAGTCCTTATTGATGAATCATCTAAATTCCCTGAGATGGGCCATTGAAATATTTGGGGATAGTTGTAAGTAAAAACCAACATACTATGTTTAAGATGAATATAGAGAAAAAATTGGAGATTGAGAAGGTATACCATAAATGACAAAACCCATGTCTTTTGCCACTAGCTAAAATATAGTAACATAGATATGGTCTCCAAAACTGACCACAATATTCCATGTGGCCTCACCAGCGATTTGTACAGTGGCATTAATACCTTCTCGTTTCTGCTGGTAATTCCTCTCTGTATGCAACCCAGCATCCTTCAGGCTTTGGCCACCGCCTTGTCACACTGTTTCGCCACCTTGAGATCCTCAGAAGCAATCACTCTGAGGTCCTGGTCCATGCACACCAATCTCTCACCCCCTGACGCATACAGTTCCCTTGGATTTCTGCATCCCAAGTGCATGATACTGCACTTTTTCACATTAAATCTTAACTGCCGAGAAGGGGGATCCAAGATGGCGCTTTGAAGGGTGTGTTGGGCGCCACGGCGTTTTTGTTTATGGGGAGAAAGTGGAAGACCAAAGGGGCTAAACAGCCTGTAGCCCCTCAAGCTTCGACGCCCTTACCTGAAGCGGTGGTTGGTCCACTGGATTCCTTGCCGTGACAGAGATCTGCGGGAGAAAATTGCCCGGTTGGGCAGCGTTTGGAGGAGACCTCATCCTCTGCCTCGGGTATCGATCTTCAGTCTCCCGGCTCGGTTCGAGCCTCGAAGGTGCCCCGACAGAGCAGTGGAGCTCTGGGAAGTGTGGGGGCCAGCGTTGAGTCGGTGGGCTCCGTTGGAAAAGAGAGCCTGGGTACGGGAAGTGCCTTGAGCCCTGTTCTCCACGAGAACCATCACGAAATCGAGGCTGTGTCGGAAATGGCTAAAGGTGGAAAAGGCTTGGTTCCTGATCCATCGGCTCCTGCCTCTCTGATGACTGGGGCTATGGTGAGCGGTCCCGTTGAAGAATCGGGTCCCTCTGGGCCTTTGGCTCCTCCGGAGGTTATTACATTGGAGGTGATTTGGGCTGCTATAATGCAGTTCCGTGAGGAACTTTCTCCCCGTATGGCATCATTGGCTTTACAAGTTTCTATCAATACTGAAGATCTTAAAGATGCAATGACAAATATAAACGCTTTGCAGTCTCAGGTTGCTGATTATCAGGTTAAATTTGGGACTGTGGAAAATGATGTGGTGACTCTTAAAAAAGTTCATATACCTATGTTATCTAAGTTGGAAATGTTAGAAAACGCAGCTCGTGTGGCAAATATTCGTTTAGTTAATTTTCCTAAAGTTGCATTAACATCTGCAAGGGATATGTTTAGGAAATATATGATTGAAATTTTGGATATACCCCCTGAATCCCACCCTCCGGTGGTCAAAATGTATTATTTGCCTACTGGGAAGAAAGGGGTTGGGCAGGGGGAAATTGAAGGTTTGTCTAAAGTTGATGTCTTAAATGTTACTGAGCTTTTAGAGTCCTCACTGGAAGAAGAGGCTACACCTTCAACCGGGTTGGTTACTTTAGCGTTATTGTCTGATAAAGAATGGCTTATGAAAATATTTTTTAAGAAAAGTAATATGATATTTAAGAGATTGAAAGTACGTATGTTTCCAGTCTTGTCCAGGGAGACCCAGAAGAGGCGATGTGATTTTCTTCTGTTGCGACCAGGGATCCAGCAATTGGGAGGGCTTTTTTTCTTGAAATTTCCTTGTAAGTGTTTGATTAGATATCAATCCAATTCCTGTATATTTTATGAGCCCTCCCAGTTGCTATGTTTCATCAATGCTCGACTTTCGGAGAGGGGGGGGGGTCGAATCTCTGCCTGTTCCGTTATGAGCATTAGTAGGGTGTCTCTGTGTAACACACCTGTATTTTCCTGTACAATATTGGGGTTTGATAAGTTTTCCCATTGTAGGATCTCTCCTTTGTTTCGAAGGCTAGTGTGGCTTGGATATGTTTGGGGTAAATTTCCTGTAATGCTATTAGAGGTTATGAAGTTTTTTTTCTCTGGTAATCCACTCCTTTTTCTGTTCAAGATGTTTCTCTTGATAAGTTTTGTAATTCTATAAACTTTAAATAAAAAAAAAAATCTTAACTGCCAAGCATTAGACCATTCTTCCAGTTTTTGTATATCTCTCATCATGTTATCCACTCCCTCAGGGGAGTCTACTCTGTTGTAAATTTTTGAGTCATCTGCAAGAAGACAGACTTTTCCATTCAGTCTTTCAGCATTATCACTCACAAATACATTGACTAGTACCGGTCCCGGGGCTGATCTCTGGGGCATTTATTTATACTGCGCTCTTTAGAATCAGTGCGGTTTACATGTATACTAACAGGTACTTTTTATTCTCCAGGACCAAGCAGGAAGTCAGTCCTCACATATGGGTGACGTCGGCGCCGACGGAGCCCTCGCGGAGCAATTTTCCCCAGCTTTCAAAGAAAGCCTTTGGGAATTGCAGCGCGCATGCGCGGTCGCCTTCCCGCCCAAGGGTGCCATCTTAGCCAGTCTTCTTTTTTCCGCGGAGCCCTACAGACGTACCCGTCGTGTCCCCGCGAAAAAGTTGATTTTATTCGTAATTTTCTCTTTTTTTCTTCGGTTCGACGCCGGTCTTTTTCCCGCCCGGACTCGCAACGCCGGTCACGAGTCCTCCTCTTCTTTTTCGGTTTTTTCTGACTTTGTCAGTTTCGTTTTCGGTTTTTCCCTGGCAGCCCGGTCCTTTGACCTCGCAGGGGCCCTTTTTCCCCCGATGGCTGCCAGTGGTTTCAAGCGGTGTGGTCAGTGTGACCGAAATATGTCACTAACTGACACACACGACAATTGCCTCCGCTGCCTGGGCCCGGATCATGAAGAAATGATCTGTGGGGCCTGCGGCAAAATGTCCTCCAAAGCGTTGAGAAGTCGGCGGCATCAGCGGGATAGGATCTTCGCTGACCCCAGCCGTACCCGGACCTCGTCGGAGGCCTCCGCGTCCAGAGGTTCCAGCTCGGACCGTCGCCGGAGTTCCTCCGACAGGGGTTCTCCCTCCGGGGACCATCGACGGAAGGTGAAGCCCGCGAGGGCGGCGTCGGTGGACGCTCCTGGCTCCGCGAGGGCCAGGTCGCATAGCCCCGATAGCCGTCCCGGGTCCTTGGAGAAGGAGCACCTCTCGAAGCGACCTCGCCTGGAGTCGGAGCTGCCTGCTCGGGTAAGTCCTGTGGTCCTCCTGGACTCGCCTCCGAGACTGCCGACGTCGGGCCCGACGCCGTCGGGGCCCGAGTCGGGGGCTGCTGGGTCACCTGAGGTCGGACTCAGGTTGACGGCCTTGGAGAGCAGACTGTCTGCCTTCATGGACCAGCAGCGGGCACTGCTCGCTAGCCTCGCTGGCGCCGCTGCCCCGACCGCCGGGACGTCGACGTCTAAGTCGACCCCGGAGTCCGAGCCGATCCTCGAGTCCATGCGAACTCGAGTCGATCCTCGGTCGAGGTCACCCTCGGCCTCCCGTTCGGGACCGAGGTCGCCGACGCCGACTCCCTCGGCGTCGGGGCGGCAGGCGCCGCGGCCTGCCCGGGCCGACCCCACCGATTCCTCGTCGGAGTCGGTCTGGGAGTCTGAAGAGGAAGAGTCACCTGATTCTTTTCGGACTCGGTGTGTCCCCTCGGGAAAGAAGTCCTTTTACCCGAGAAAGGCGGCTGCCTACAAACACTACCCCCAATATCAGGCCCCTGCAGCTCCCCAGCAGGGCCAGCAGGCCAAGGGACGGGGTAACGGGTCCCGTAGGCAGCAAGCCCCCAAGCCTGCACCACCAGCCCCTGCTCAGCAGGGTGGGGGCTTTTGACTCCTTAAGCATAGCCTCTCCCCCTCCGCTGGCTCCTCCAAGCACCGGAGGCCGGCTGGTTCACTTCGCCCGCAGGTGGTCCAGCATCACTTCAGATGCCTGGGTGCTTCAAGTCGTAAGAGAAGGCTATCTTCTCCACTTCCACCAGGTCCCTCCCTCCTATTTCCCGGGAGAACCTCCACGACTCCCTCTGCACAGGGACTTACTCCTTCAGGAGTTAGCAGGTCTTCTACAGGAACAGGCGGTGGAACCGGTGCCCCACCACCTGAGAGGTCAAGGCTTTTATTCCAGGTACTTTCTAGTACCAAAAAGGACAGGAGGCCTCAGACCCATCCTGGACTTGCGCAACCTCAACAGGTTCCTCGTGCGGGAAAAGTTCAAAATGCTTACCCTTGGAATCCTTCTGCCCTACCTCCAGCAGGGAGATTGGCTATGCTCCTTGGATCTAAAGGATGCCTACACGCACATCCTCATCCACCCAAGCCACCGCCAATACCTAAGGTTTGTGGTGGCAGGAAATCATTACCAGTACAGAGTACTGCCCTTTGGCCTGTCCTCCGCACCGCGAGTCTTCACAAAATGTCTCGCGGTGGTGGCGGCCCATCTCCGGCTTCACGGCCTCTATGTCTTTCCGTACCTCGACGACTGGCTCATCAGGGCAGCGTCCGCTCCGGAGGTCACCAACGCCACACGCCGCCCGGTGACTCTTCTGCAGTACTTGGGCTTTGTTATAAACTTCGCAAAGTCCACTTTGCTCCCCTCACAGGATCTCGAGTTCATCGGCGCAAGGCTGCACACTCCTCAGGCACGAGCGTTCCTACCGCTCAACAGGGCTCAACGGCTCATGGACCTAGCCGACCGTTTTCGCAGCCAGCCCCTGGTCTCCGCCAGGCGCTTCCTGAGACTACTTGGCCATATGGCTTCCACCGTCCATGTGACCCCCAATGCCCGCCTGAATATGCGGCCTGCTCAATGGTGTCTTCGCAAGCAGTGGCAACAAGCCACAGGCGGCCTAGCAGACCTAGTGCGCGTCTCCGAGCCGCTGGCCTCGTCTCTCCAGTGGTGGCTTCATCGGCCGAACCTGGTACTCGGCATGCCTTTTCAGTCACCTCAGCCGGCCCAGGTGCTGACGACAGATGCATCCCTCCTGGGCTGGGGAGCATATTGCCAAGGGGCACGTACTCAGGGCCTCTGGACCACGTGGGAGTCTGCTCAGCAGATCAACTTCCTGGAGCTCAGAGCGATCCGCCTGGCTCTCAAGGCCTTCTCCCACCTGACCTCTCACCAGTCCGTCCTTGTCCAGACGGACAATCAAGTTGCCATGTTCTACGTGAACAAGCAGGGGGGCACGGGCTCCTTCCTTCTCTGTCGGGAAGCACAGAAGCTCTGCTCTTGGGCCGTCAGTCACGGCGTTCTTCTCAAGGCAGTTTATCTCCCAGGCCAAGAAAATTGCCTGGCGGACAAACTCAGCAGGATCCTCCAGCCGCACGAGTGGCGCCTGGATCCCTTGGTAGTTCAGAAGCTCTTTCTAAAGTGGGGCCTCCCCACGATGGATCTCTTTGCCAGCCCTCTCAACCGGCAACTTCCTCGCTTCTGCTCCCGTCAGCCACATCCCCTTCGAGTTGCGGCAGACGCTTTTCTACTCTCATGGTCGGAAAGCCTTCTGTATGCTTTTCCTCCCATCCCGCTAGTCTCTCGAACTCTTTTCAAGGTTCTCCGAGACAAAGCTTTCATGATCCTGGTGGCCCCTCGCTGGCCCAGACAGCCGTGGTTTCCACTCCTGCTGCAATTAGCGGTAGAGGATCCATTCCCTCTGGGGTTACAACCGGATCTCCTCACTCAGGATCAGGGGTCTCTGCTACACCCCAACCTCAGATCTCTCAATCTAATGGCCTGGCTGCTGAGAGGGTAGTCCTTGCTCCCCTTCTCCTGCCGGCAGAGGTGGAAGAGGTCGTCCTAGCTTCTCGGCGACCTTCTACCCGCAAATGCTACGCCCTTAAATGGCGTCGCTTTTCCGTTTGGTGTACCCAACAGTCTCAGGATCCCTTCTCCTGCCCGGTGTCGGTGATCCTGCAGTACTTGCTATACCTCTCTAATCTGGACTTAAGTCCAACTCCGTCAAAGTTCACCTCAGTGCTCTTTCAGCACATCATGTGCCGGTGGACGGCAGACCTCTTTCCAGCGACCCTCTTGTAGCGAGGTTTCTCCGAGGTCTCCTTCTGCTTAAACCACCTCTGCGCCCGCCAGCGCCTGACTGGGATCTGAATGTGGTTTTACAGCGGATCACCTGTCCGCCTTTTGAACCTATGGCTACCTGTTCTCTCCGTTTTCTTTCTTGGAAAACATTGTTCTTGATAGCCCTCACTTCTGCTAGACGCGTAAGTGAATTGCAGGCTCTCGTGTCTGATCCCCCTTACACTCGGTTCTACAAAAATTGGGTAGTCCTACGGACTCACCCAAAATTTCTTCCAAAAGTGGTCTCCCCTTTTCACATCAATCAGAAGGTGGTACTTCCGATCTTCTTTCCCAGACCACACTCCAACCGAGCTGAAACGGTCCTCCATACCATGGACTGTAGAAGGGCATTGAACTTCTACCTTGACCGTACGTGGGAGCACCGTAAAGCTGCTCAGCTTTTTGTGTCTTTGGACCCCAATAAATTGGGGCTCCCGGTCTCCAAGCGTACTCTGTCCATCTGGGTTGCGGACTGTATCACTTGGGCTTATGGGGCAGCCGGACTCTCCTTGGAAGGTCGAGTCACGGCTCATTGCGTTCGCGCAAAAGCTACGTCAGTGGCTTACCTCCGCTCTGTTCCGCTGGCAGACATCTGCCGGGCCGCTACTTGGTCTTCGAGCCAGACTTTTGCGGCCCATTACTGTCTCGAGAGGGAGTCCCGCAGGGACAGTGCTTTCGGACAGGCAGTCCTCCGTAATCTCTTTGAGGTTTGAGCAACTCCTACCCTCCATCCCGGATGTGGGCTACCGGTGGGTAATAATTCAGCGAAGATTCCTTCCTTCTGTGCTGCTGAGCTAGAGGGAGCTCATTTTGTGCTTAGGGTCTCCGGTAGCCTTAAGCTTGGGAGTCCCATATGTGAGGACTGACTTCCTGCTTGGTCCTGGAAAAAGCGTAGTTACTCACCTGTAACAGGTGTTCTCCAGGAGCAGCAGGAATCAGTCCTCACAACCCTCCCTCCTCCCCGTGGAGTTGCAATCATCTGCTTAAGTTTTTTTGCAAATTTTTATGCTGTCTTTTTAGCTATGTCATCTGACTGGCTAAGATGGCACCCTTGGGCGGGAAGGCGACCGCGCATGCGCGCTGCAATTCCCAAAGGCTTTCTTTGAAAGCTGGGGAAAATTGCTCTGCGAGGGCTCCGTCGGCGCCGACGTCACCCATATGTGAGGACTGATTCCTGCTGCTCCTGGAGAACACCTGTTACAGGTGAGTAACTACGCTTTCCTTTGTCCCTGAAGGGCTCACAATCTAAACGTACCTGAGGCAATGGAGGGTTAAGTGGCTTGCCCAAGGCCACAAGGAGTGGCCATGGGACTAGAGACCCCAGTCCCTCTGGCCTGAGGTTGCTTGTCCCCATGCGGGAATTGAACCCCCGGCCCTCTGGCCTGAGGTAACTTGTCCCAACCACTGAGCCACTGCTCATCTTCCTTTCATCTGAGTGAGTTCTGTTTACCATCACCTTCTGTCATCTGTCAGTCAACCAATTTCTGATCCAGTTCACCACATTGGGACCAATCCCCAGGCCTTTTTGCCTTTTTTAAGGGCAGTATATCAAATAAAATAAACATAAACAGGCTGTTCAGTTTATTTATAAGCCTCCTATGAGGAACAGTATCAAAGGCTTTGCTGAAATCTAAGTAGATCACATCCATTGCATGCTCTTGATCTAGTTCTCTGGTCACCCAGTCAAAGAATTCAATCAGATTTGTTTGGCAAGATCATCCCTTAGTAAAACCATGTTGCCTCAGATCATGCAACCATTGGTTATGAGAAAGTCCACTATTCTCTCAGGAGCACTTCCATTACTTTTCCCACACCAAGGTAAGGCTTACTGACCTATATAGTTTGTCACTTTTCCCCTATTAAGACTTTTGTTGACAGGTACCGCATCAGTCCTCCTCCAGTCCTGTGGAACTTCTCCTGTCTCCAAGGATCTTTTAAAAACATCCTTTAAAGGCCCTGCCAGAACCTCTCTGAGCTCGTTCAGTATCCTGGGATGTATCCCATCCTGTCCCATGGTCTTGTCCACTTTCAGTTTTGCAAGCTGTTCAAACACATCATCTTCTGTGAATGGTGTAGTATCTACACCATTTCATTTGTATATTTGTCATTCACATGTGGCCTTTACAGGATTTTCTTTAGTGAAAACAGAGCAGAAGTATATTTGTTTAGCATTTTTGCTTTTTCAATGTCACTTTCCACGAATCTGTTCTCTGCACTTTTTGAGTCTTGCAATTTCACCTCCGATCTTTCTCTTCTCCCGAATATACCAGAAAAAAGTTTTGTCTCCACACTTCAGATCTTTAGCCATCTTTTCTTCTGCCTTTGCTTTTGCTATCCTTATTTCTCTGTCTCTTTTAGCTTTGTCCTGTTCTTTTCTGTGTTTCTGAACTTATGAATTTTGTGAAAGCTGTGGTTTTTGCCTTTATTTGTGCAGCCACTTCTTTGGAGAACCATATAGTTTTCCTTTTCCTCTTGTTTTTATTTACTTTCCTTACATATGTATCTGTTGCCCCTTTTATTGCTTCCTTTAGTTTAGTCCACCGCAATTCCACTTCCCTTACCACCTCCCACCCTCCAACTCTTCCTTCAAGCACTTGGCCATTTTACTGAAGTCAGTGTTTTTGACATCTAGGACTTTGAGCTTGCTGTGATTGGACTTTGCCTTGGCATTTATCTCAAACCACACCATGTGGTGATCACTGGTGGGCACCCACCCAGACATTCAACACCCTATTTCCACTGGTGAGTACTAAATCCAGCATCAAGCTCTCCCGGGTCGGTTCCATCGCTATTTGTCTAAACAATGCTTCTTGGAAGGCATCCACAATTTTTTTTACTTCTTTCTAGATTTGCAGAAGAAATACTCCAATCCGCATTGGGTAGTTAGTCACCCAATATGATCACTTCCCCCTTCATGGCTATCTTTGCAATATCAATAATCAATTCGCTATCTGTTTCTTCGGTTTGAGTTAGAGGCCTGTAGACTACACCAGTATGGATGCTAGTGCCATTTCCTCTTTCCAACACAATCCACAGCACTTCTTTTCCCCATGTCCCCTTCATCAGCAGTTTTAATATTCCTTTTGACACATAGGGCTACTACTTCTCCTTTTCTGTCTTCTTTATTTCCCATTAATGCGACCATGTTTCTGTAATGGCCACAATTTCCAAGTACATTTCCACCATTAGGGCTTCCAGGTCAGGAACTTTATTGGTTAGGCTTCAAGCATTTGTGTTTATAGCTTTCCAGTATTTGTTCACTGGCTTGCCTGTATTTTGCATGGTTTTTGTTCTACACGTTTCTGACCACTTGCCATTGATGTATGGTTTAATAGTGTGGCTGTTTCCAATGTTATGTTTTTGCTGGGAGTGATGTCCTGAATTTGTTCTTTTCCATCCGTCGCCCCCTTTCCCTAGTTTAAATGCCTGTCCACATATTGCCTTAATTTTTCACTTAGAATACTTTTCCCTGCGACAGAGAGATGTAGTTCATCAACACAGTATAGCCTCTTGTTGTTCCATCTATTTCCCCAGTCGCCTATATATCTAAATCCTTCTTGTTGGAGCCATGTATTAAAGTTAATTATGCGATGCAGCCTTTCTGCCCCCTTACCAAGTGGGGATGTTCTATGTCAACAAGCAAGGGGCATGGGTTTGTACCTCTTGTGATGGGAAGCAGTGTGCCTCTGGAAATACGCACTTGTCTATGGCATGGAGCTGAGGGTGACATACTTGCCTGCAGAGCTCAATTCTCTGGTGGACCATCTCAACTGCATCCTCCAGCCCCATGAGTGAACCCTCCAAAGGAGGGTTTTGGAATGCATCTTTCAGGATTGGGGCACTCCAATAGTGGACCTCTTCACCACGCCACACAATGCTCAAGTCGATCGCTTTTGCTCTTGCATGGCCTCCAGGGACAGGTTGGCTTCCGATGCTTTCCTCCTGAACTGAGGTGTGGGCCTGCTCTATGCATACTCCCCCCAATTCCGCTGGTGGCGAAAGATGCTACTCAAGCTCCAGGCAGACAAGGAGACCATGATAGTCATTGCCTCATACAGGCCTAGGCAGCCGTGGTTCTCTCTGTTGCTTTAGCTCTCCCATCGGAAGTCTCTTCGACTGGGTTGCAATCTTGACCTCATCTCTCAGGAGGGCGAGACCCTACTGCATCCCAATGTCATGTTCCTGGCCCTCATGACTTGTATGCTCAGCGGGTAGTCCTGTTGGAGTTCAACTTGCCGGGGGTGGTGACCGATGTCCTCCTGGCCTCCCATAGCGATTTGACATGCTGCTCCTACACTTTCAAGTGCGCAGGTTCTTGATCTGGTTCGCTTACAAGGTGCTTGACCTCTTCTCATGCTCAGTGGAAAGCTTGCTGGAGTACCTCCTGCATCTTTCTAATTTGAGTCTGGAGTCCAACTCCATCCAAGTACACCTGAGTGCGATCGAGGCCTACCACTGTGGCTTGGAAGGGATGTCCATCTCTGCTCAGCCACTGGTGGCCTGTCTCATGCAGGGCCTGCTCCTGTCGAAGCCTCCCATTAAGCCCCTGCCGGTTGCGTGGGATCTGAATGTGGTGTTGAGGTAGCTATTGGTTGCGCCTTTCGAGCCGCTGGCTACCCGCCTCCTGAAATTTCTGACCTGGGAGGTTGTCTTTCTTGTGGCTCTTACTTCAGCTCACCAGATCAGTGAGCTTCAGGCTCTGGTGGCTCACCCTCCATACATGAGGTTCCACCATAACTGGGTGGTTCTGTGCACCCACCCACGTTTCTTGCCGAAGGTGGTTTCTGTTTTCCACCTCAACCAATCTGTGGTGCTGCCCAACATTTTTCCTAGGCCTCATGCCAACAGGGTGAAGACCCAGCTGCACACGTTGGATTGTAAGCGGGCATTGGCCGCCTACCTTAAGCGGACCAGTCCACACTGTCGTTCTATGCAACGTTTCGTCTCCTACAACCACCGCATATTGGGCGTGGCTTTCTCCAAGCGCATGCTGTCCATCTGGGTAGTAGATTGCATATCCTTTGCCTATGCTCAGGCTGGTCTGAACCTCAAGGCTCATGTCGTGGCCCACAATGTCTGGACCATGGTTGCACTCGGTCTCCATGGAGGAGATTTGCAGGGCTGCTATGTGATCCTCTCTCCACACCTTTACAACTCATTACTGCCTGGATGGGGATTCCCAGCGTGACAGTAACTTCGGCCAAGCCATACTGCAGAATCTGTTTGGGGCTTAGATTGAACTCCTTCCCAACGGCCCTTATGACCATCCATGCTACTGAAAGAGTCATCCTGATGTAGATGTATGCCATGGACATTGAATCAGTCATGTCCTGAAGAGGGACTACTTATGCTGTTTCTCCCAGTTCTTGTTGCCCCTGTTGGGCTGTTTTTTGTATTCGGTAACCTGTAGCTTGGGAGGGCCCATATGTGAGGACTTGTTTATTTATTTAGCTGGGTTTATATACTGCCTTTCACCGTGTCAAAGCGGTGTACATGGAACAAAGAACTGTTAACATATATATTGAAAACTGCTTAACTATATACAGTATGCATTTGACCACAGGGTTGAGAAATATATAATTTAGAATTATCTTTTTTGTTTGAAAATTATATACAATATATGTCCAATGGAGGAATGGTTGACTACAGAGGAGAGGGGGAGAGGGGGGTGGTATTGGTTATGTAATGGGGTGGTATTGGTTATGTGATGGGGTTGAAATGTTCAAGAAGAGGTGGGCTTTTAGATGTTTCCAGGTGTTGAGGTCAGTAATGTTCCTTAGTGGGTCCTGTAGTGAGTTCCAGATTGATGGTACATAGTTGAAAAGCTCATCTGCATGCTTGTTGGCTGTATCTAGTTCTAGCGTAGGGGATGATCAGGGTGTTCAATGTAGAAGTTCTTCTTTCTCTGGTCGGTGGGAGGGGTTTGAAACATCGAGTGAAGGAGAGTAGGGGGGTTGGGAATGTAGTGCTTTGTCAAGGAGGAGGGTTTTGTACTTTATACACTTTTGTAGTGGTAACCAGTGGAGTTGTATGAGGATGGATGTGATGTGTTCTTGTCTGGTAGCTCCTAGGAGAATGTGTGTAGTGCAGTTTTGTAGGGGTTTATGGCAGATTGTGGGAGTCCCTGGTAGATAGAGTTGCAGTAGTCTAGATGGGGGAGAATTATGGCTTGGGAGTGCAGGGCGGAAGTCTGTAGGTTCGAGGAATGGTCGGAGTCATTGAAGGATCTTGGTTTTGAAATAGCTTTGGTGGTTCTGCTTATGGGAACTTTATTTTTATTTATTTATTTACATTCTCTTATATACCGCGCTATTCTGCATCAGTGCGGTTTACATTGAACAAACTGAAATTACATTGAACAGGGCATTATAACTTGGAGATAACTATTTTACAGGGAACATGGGCTATGGAGGGTTAAGTGGCTTGCCCAAGACCACAAGGAGCACCTGTGGGACTAGAAGCCCCAGTCCTTCCGGCCCAAGGATGCTGTCCTCTAGTGGGATTTGAACCCCCGACCTTCCGGCCTGAAGTACCTTGCCCCAACCAGTAGGCCACTCCTCCACTCCTTTGAAGGAGAGTTGTTTGTCAAGGGTGATGCCAAGTTACTTCACTTCTGATTGGACCTTTACTTGTGTATTGGTAGTTGGTGGAGAGGAGGAGTTGTTTTTAGTTATAAAAAGGGCTTCCAGTTATTTGTAGTTGATAAGTTGTTTTCTAACTAGTGGAGACATCTGCAAAACATTCTTGGTTGGTGGAGTATTGAAAGTACCGTATATCATGATGTCATCTGTGTAGATACAGAATTGTAGGTTGTGGGATCTTATGATTGAGCAGAGGGTTGAAGAGGAGTGAAGAGAGAGTGGATCCTTGGGGTTCCTCTTGGGTTTGACAGTATGGGATGGAGGTGTTCGTACCGATTCTTATCTGTTGATGCCTGTTGGAGAAGTATGATTTGAACCATTGAAGAACTGTGTCTTGGATTCCAGTCGATTGGAGACTTTGAATGAGAATTTTGTAGGAATCCTTGTTTGGTGTTTTGTATCCCTTTTATGAGGGTGTCACTAAGAGAAACCATGAATTATTCTGCGCCATGGAAAGGGCGGAATCCACGCTACTGTGAATCAAAAAGGTTTCTGTCTATATGATCCTTAAGTTATTATGTTTTTTTCTATGATTTTAGCAGTAAAGGGAAGGCTGACTATTGGTCTGTAAGAGGTTGGATCTGTGGGGTTTAGATTGGGTTTCTTTAGTGTTGGGCATACGGAGGAGATTTTTAGGTGTCTAGGCATTTTTCCTTGTTGAGGAGCAGACTGTGATTTTGGTGAGTATTGGGCTGAGTTCCTTCTTCACTACCTTGATCCATGTGGCTGGACAAGGGTCAAGGGGTGAGGTTGTTGTGTTGAGTGACTAGATCGTTTTCCATGTGTTTTTCACTTATGTTGTCAAAGGTGGGCCATGGGATTGTGTTAGTTTTAACAGGAAGGAGGTAAGGGGCTGGTTGAGGTCAGGGATGGCAGCCAGTTGTTGTGGGGTGATTGTGATTTCTTGGTTATTGCTAGATAGTGCTTTTGTCAGTCTTTTGATGAGGTCAAAGAGTTCTCTTGGACAATTTAATGAGGAGTTAAGTATCTTTGAGTGGTACTCACGTTTCACTATGTCTGTTGCGGTATGATAGTTGTCTAGTAGATTTACATAGTTGTTTGTTTAACTAATTTTATATACCGCAAATCTAAGAGTCAAAGCAGTTTACAGTAAACATGCCATTGTTCTTTGTTTTCTACCATTTATGTTCCAGTTTTCGTAGTTGCGTTTTGAATGTGCAGAGCGATGGGATGTACCATGTGGTTTTTGGGTATTTCTTGTGTGAGCGTTGTCATGATTTTTGTGGTTGATGCTTTTTCCATGACACGGTTCCAGTTTTTCACAAGTATGTCAGGGTCATTGTATCCTGCCTGTAGTTGAGGGAAGATTTCTGCCAGAAAGTCGTCTTTGTTGTATTGTTTGAAACGTTGGTTGTTGAGTGGGAGGAGCATTGGCTGTGGCAAGAGGACTTCTTCCTGCTTGTTCATGGAGAAAGCATAGTTACTCACCTATAGCAGGTGTTCTCCGTGAACACCAGGAATATGTCCTCACAACCCTCCTACCTCCCCATGGAGTTATTTCTGGCTACTAGCTTTTGTATTTTACTGAGGATAAAATGACACACGGCAGGTGGGAAGGCAGGCATGCATGCGCCATAGAGACTCCCAAAAGCTTCCAATGGAAGCTGTGGAGTGTTCCCATGCAGGGCTCCATCAGGGGCAATACCCTATATTTAATTAATTTATTAAAATTTTTTAATATACCGTCTTTCTACGATTCAAGACAGTTTACATGGAAGTCAAATAACAGCGTAAACACAGCTGTTTTACATAGAACAGTGACTTATTAAAAAGTGAACAGGCATCTTCAACAGGTAACTTTTTACATATTTACAGAAGAGGGGGTCCATGGGATTTTGGGGGGACCTGAGGGTAAGGGGGAGGGGGAGATTAAGTTGGATAAAGAATACTTATGGGTTTAAGGGGGCAGGGCAAAGTATTCTTGGAAGAGGAATGTTTTCAGCCTTTGGCGGAATTCAGAGTGGTCGGAACAACTTCGTAAGTCCGGTGGGAGGGCATTCCATATGGAGGGAGCATAGAGAGAAAAGGCTCATTTGCAGGTGGATTGTTTGCTGTTTTTCCTCAGTGATGGTATATTTAGGGTGTTTGCAGTGTTGGGTCTGCATAATCTATTGTTTGGTTTAGAGATTAATGAGAGTAGCAGGGGGTGGATTCGTTATGTATGACTTTGTGTATCAGATGGTTTTGAATTTTATTCTGGACAGTATGGGGAGCCAATGGAGGTTTTGGAGGACAGGGGTGATGTGTGCTTGTCTGGATGTGTTGGTGATTAGGCGTGCTCCTGTATTCTGGGTCAATTGGAGAGGGTGGATGCTATTTTGATGGAGGCCATGATATATGAGATTACAGTAGTCAAGAGTAGGAGTGGTTAGGGCTTCACAGACATGTTGGAAGGAGTCTGGGTTTAGTAAAGGTCGAAGGTTTCGTAGGGTTCCTATTTTGGTGTAGATTGCTTTCGTTGATTTTCTTATCTGTTCCTTGAATGAGAGGTTCTGGTCGAGTATTAAGCCCAAGTATTTGACTTCATTCTTTACTGAGATAGTGTAATCACCTAGGACAATAGATGTTGGGGGAGTAAAGGAAGGGTTGGTAAAGATATGGAGAGCTTCTGTTTTCCCTTGGTTAATAAAAAGGTTGTGTTGGTGGAGCTAGTGTCTTATCTTGGTAAAACAGTTTCTGGCATTGGTAAGGTTTGGCATTGTTTGTTTATTTATTTAAACATTTTTCTATACCGCTTTGTCCTTCAATCAGTGTGGTTTACATTGTAACAAACATTTTACATAGAACAGTAAACAGTATTATTACAGTCTACAAAGAACAGCTGAACAGTAAACAGTATTATATTCTCCAGGACCAAGCAAGAAGTCGGTCCTCACATATGGGTGACGTCGACGCCGACGGAGCCCCCGTGCGGAGCATTTCCCCAGCTTTCAAGGAAAGCATTTGGGAATGCAGCGCACATGCACGGTCCACTTCCCGCCCAAGGGTGCCATCTTGCTCAATCTTTCTTTTTCCGCGGAGCCCAATGGACGTGAGTTCGTGTCAACTGGGAAAAGTAGATTTTTTTTCGGCTATTTTGGCTTTTTCTGATCCAGTTCGATGCTGGTTCCCCTTCCCACCTGGGCTCGGTACACCGGTATCGAGTCCGTAGTTTTGATTTTCATTTTTTCTCCTTCGCGACTAGCTTTCGTGCTCTTTTTGTGTTTTCACTGGCAGCCCGGTCTTTTGACCTTGCAGGGGCCCTTTTTCCCCCGATGGCTGCCAGCGGGTTCAAAAAGTGTGATTGGTGCAAGAAACCTATATCTCTCACTGACACACATGACTGTTGCCTCGGGGCCAACCATGACCCACTGGCCTGTGGCCCATGTGGCAAAATGTCGTCAAAGGCACTTCGGAGCCATCAGCATAAATGTGAGAGAATCTTCTCAGAGTCCGTGTCCGGCCGGGCCCGGACTTCGTCAGAGGCCTCGACATCTCGGGAGTCTGACCCCGAGCGCCGTCAGGGTTCCTCTGAGAGGGAGTCTCCCACCTGGGAGCACAGAAGGAAGAAGAAGCTTGTGAGGGCGTCGTCGGTGGAGGCTCCTGGATCCTCGAGGGCCAGGTCGCGTAGCCATGACCGCCACCCCGGGCTCTCGGAGTCGGAGAGGCCGTCCAAGTTACCTCGTGTGGAGCTGGAGTCCCTGAGTCAGGTAAGTGCTGTTGTTCTCGTGAACTCTCCTCCGGGGGAGCTGCCGTCGGGACCCGAGTCGGGGGCTGCTGAGTCTCCTGAGCTTGGACTCAGGTTGACAGCCTTGGAGAGCAGCTTGGCTGCCTTCATGGAACAGCAGCGGGTGCTGATCGCCGGTCTGACTGGTGCATCTGCCCCGACCACCGGGACCTCGACGTCGAAGTCGACACCGGAGACCGAGCTGATCCTCGAGTCAATGAAGTCTCGAGTCGATCCTCGGTCAAGGTCCCCAATACCCTCGGCGTCGGGGCAGGTGGCACTGAGGCCCACATTGCCGGAGCCGCTCAATTCCTCCTCGGAGGAGTCGGCGTGGGAGACGGAGGACGAGGAGTCCCCAGACACCTTCCGGACCCGGTGCGTCCCTTCAGACTCACTGGAGTCCGAGCCTCAGAGAAGGTTCCCCCCCCCCCCCCCCTCCCAGAGGATACCCGGTTCTCGGACTTCATGAGGGACATGGCCAAAGCCTTGGCCTTCCCTGCAGACGCTGAGGAGGAGCCTCGAGCCGAGGAGCTTGATGCCCTCCAGTATGCCTTTCCTCCGAAGGAAGCCTTTACTGTACCGGTTCCTCCGATGCTGGAACGGCTGCTCTTCCGTATGTGGGAGGCACCGGCTCTTAGCAAACGGGTCAATTCCATTTATCGAGTCCGTAAGAGCCCTGGGTTCCAAAAGGTGCAGCTACCGCACAATTCCATGGTTGTGGAATCGGCCATGCACCGTCTGAAGAGTCAGAAGATGCACTCCTCGGTGCCCCCCAGGCCGGGAGGCCCGGAACCTGGATGCCTTCGGTAGAAAGTGCTTCCAGGGCTCTATGCTATCTTGCCGTGTCCAGACCTACCAGCTGTACATGGGCATGTACCTACGAGACCTGGCGAAGGAGATTGCCGGGTTCTCAGCTGGCCTCTCCAAGGAACCTTTGCAGAGGTTCAAGTCTTTGTCAACTGGGATCCGAGAGTGCTCGAAGTTTATCTCTTGAGCAGCCTATGATGGCTTCGAGGCTTCGGCCCGGGTAGCCGCGGCCGGCATCGGTGCACGCCGTCAGGCCTGGCTGCAGTCATCCGACCTGGAGTCATGGGTACAGGACAAGTTGGTCAATGTCCCCTGCTGAGGTGAAAACCTTTTTGATAAGCCCATGACTGAAAAGGCTGCAGAAATTGAGACACAGACTCTCACCAGGACAAGGCTGTCCAGGAAGATTTCTTTCCATTCTCAAAAAAAGAAGGGCTCGGGAAAGAAGCCCTTTTTCCCAAGGAAGGGTGCTGCCTACAAATCCTATCCTCAATATCAGGCCTCTCCAGCTCCCCAACAGGACCAGCAGGCTAAGGGACAGGGGCATGGGCCCCGTAGGCAGAAGAACCCCAAGCCGCCAGCTCTGGCTTCTGAACAGCAGGGAGCAGGGTTTTGACTCCCACAGCTGGCTCCACTCAGCACAGGAGGTCGGCTGACCCTGTACGCCTACAGGTGGCCAATCATCCCAGGGGATACCTGAGTGCTCAGCATAGTCCAAAAGGGCTACATGCTCCACTTCCACCATCTACTCCACTCCTACTTTCCAAGGGAGCCTCCAAGACTCCGTCTGCACAGAAACCACCTCCTCCAGGAGTTGGCAAGTCTTCCAAAGGAACAGGCGGTGGAACCGATGCCTCACCACCTGGAAGGGCAAGGCTTCTACTCCAGGTACTTCCTGGTACCAAAAAGGACAGGAGGCTTCCGGCCTATCCTAGACTTGCGAGAGGGAAAAGTTCAAGATGCTTACCCTTGGGATAATGCTGCCCTACCTCCAGCAGGGAGACTGGCTATGCTCCTTAGACCTAAAGGATGCTTATACTCACATCCTCATTCATCCAGACCACAGACAATATCTCAGATTTGTGGTGGGAGGAAGCCATTTTCAGTACAGGATACTTCCATTTGGCCTAACCTCTGCCCCCAGGGTTGTCACCAAATGCCTGGCGGTGCTGGCGGCTTATCTCAGGAATCAGGACATTTTTGTCTTCCCATACCTGGACAACTGGCTCATCAGGGGCCAGTCTCTCCAGGAGGCCCGACAGGCCACTCTTCGCACTGTCTCTCTTCTTCAGCATCTGGGCTTTGTCATAAACTATGCAAAGTCCACTTTGCTCCCCTCACAGAACCTAGAGTTTATAAGGGCAAGATTAGACACCCTGCAGGCAAGAGCTTACTTGCCCGAGGACAAGGCCCACAGGCTGATGGACTTGGCGAACCAGTTCCAAAGCAATTCTCAGGTCTCCGCCAGGCACTTCCTGTGGCTCCTGGGTCACATGGCATCCACGGTACATGTGACTCTGAATGCCCATCTGCACATGCGGGCTGCTCAGTGGTGCCTCAGAGCTCAGTGGGCGCAGGCCACAGGTGACCTCCAAGACAGAGTAAAGGTGTCCAAACCACTTTTGGACTCCTTGCAGTGGTGGCTACATCTCCCAAACCTTCTTGGGGGGGGGGGGGGGCGTGGTACCTTTTCAGGCTCCAGCACACACAAGGGTGCTGACGACCGATGCTTCCTTAAAGGGCTGGGGTGCACATTGCCAGGGCATGTGCACTCGACCTCTGGTCTCCTCGGGAGGCCACACAGCAGATCAATCTTTTGGAACTGTGAGCAATCTGCTTGGCTCTACAGACTTTTTCTCATGCCCTCTCTCACCAGTCTGTCTTAGTACAAACGGACAATCAGGTAGCAATGTTCTATGTGAACAAGCAAGGGAGCACGGGGTCCAGGCTCCTATGTCAGGAGGCGCAGGCCCTTTGCTCTTTTGCAGTCAAACAAGGCATGTTTCTTAAAGCAGTTTATCTACCTGGTCAGGAGAACTTCTTAGCAGACAAGCTAAGCAGGATTCTCCAGCCCCATGAATGGCAGTTGAATCCAGTGGTGGTCCAGCGGATCTTCCTACGATGGGGACTTCCATCCATCGATCTCTTTGCAAGTCCACTGAGCCGTCAGCTGCCCAGATTTTTCTCCAGACAGCCGCATCCCCTGAGAATGGCAGCAGATGCTTTTCTGATCTCTTGGTCTACGGGCCTCCTGTATGCATTTCCTCCCACTCCCCTGGTGGCCCAAACTGTTCAAGATTCTCCGGGACAAGGCCTCGGTGATTCTGGTAGCCCCCAGATGGCTGAGGCAACCGTGGTTTCCACTTCTGCTGCAGTTGGCGGTGGAAACTCCTTTCCTTCTGGGGTTGCAACACAATCTCCTGTCTCAAGAGCAGGGTTCCCTTCTGCACCCCAATCTCAGGTCCCTCAATCTGATGGCCTGGCTGCTGAAAGGATAGTGCTAGCTCCCTTGCTTCTACCTAAGGAGGTTGAGGAGGTGGTTTGGCCTCTAGGAGGAAGTCCACCAGAAAGTCCTATGCCCTCAAGTGGCATAGGTTCACGATATGGTGTGCTCAGTGCAATGAAGATCCTTTCTCTTGCCTTGTGCCAGTAATACTGCAGTATCTACTTCACCTGTCAGACCTGGGCCTTAAGTCTAACTCTGTTCGGGTCCACCTGAGTGCTCTATCAGTGCACCACTCACTGGTGGAGGGACAGTCTGTCAGTTCATCCCTTGGTGTCCTGCTTCCTCAGACCTTTCAAACCTTCTTCTCAAACCTCCGGTTCGTCCACCGGCAACTGAGTGGGATTTGAACGTGGTCTTGCAGCAACTTACTCGCCCACCGTTTGAGCCGATGGCTACTTGCCATTTGTGCTTCCTTTCTTGGAAAGCGCTCTTCCTGGTAGCTCTTACCTTGGCCAGACGTGTGAGTGAACTACAAGCTCTGGTTTCTTATAGACCGTATACACTTTTCTATAGGAACAGGGTGGTCCTACGGACCCACCCGAAGTTCCTTCCAAAAGTGGTCTTCTCTTTCCACCTCAACCAGGAGGTGGTTCTTCCGACTTTCTTTCCCAGGCCGCATACCAGCCGGGCTGAAACAGTCTTGCATACCCTGGACTATAAGAGGGCGTTGTCTTTTTACATAGAATGTACGAGGGGGCATCGAAGGGCCACTCAGCTCTTTGTCTCCTTTGATCCTAATAAACTAGGGTTACCTGTCTCCAAGCATACGTTGTCCACTTAGGTAGCAGATTGTATCGCCTGGGCATACAAGGCAGCCGACCTCCCCTTGTAGGGTTGGGTCACGGTCCACCGTGTCAGGGCGAAAGCCGCGTCAGTAGCTCATCTCCGCTCTGTTCCATTGGCAGACATCTGCCATACCGTTACTTGGTCTTCAAGCCAGACCTTTGCAGCCCACTACTGCCTCGAGAGAGAGTCCCGAAGGGACAGTGCTTTCAGACAGGCGGTACTCCGTAATCTCTTTGAGGTTTAGGCAACTCCTACCCTCCGACCCTTGTGTTGTGCTACCGTATGGGGGCGTTCTCAGAGGATATTCTTCTCACAAATGCTGAGGCTTTTGAGAGGGAGCCATTTTTCAGCTTACCGTTCCTGGTAGCCTAGAGCTGAGGAGTCCCATATGTGAGGACTGACTTCCTGCTTGGTCCTGGAGAAAGTTACTCACCTGTAACAGGTGTTCTCCAGGAGCAGCAGGGATCAGTCCTCACGACCCTCCCTCCTCCCCTGGAGTTGCAGTCATATACTTGATTTTGTTTTTTGCTTTTAACTATGTCATCAGACTGAGCAAGATGGCACCCTTGGGCGGGAAGGGGACCGCGCATCCGCGCTGCATTCCCAAAGGCTTTCCTTGAAAGCTGGGGAAATGCTCCTGGAGAACATCTGTTACAGGTGAGTAACTACCTTTTATAGTCTACAAAGAACGAGGAACAATTGGATGTTATCTAGGGCCAAGGTAGTCTGAGAACTATGTATATGGTCATGAGGATATGACAACTATTTACAATTTTAAGCATCATATTTTATGTTTATTAGTCCATTGCTTTGGGTCAACAGTCAGTAACTTGGATCATATAGTTGTTTATGTGGTTAGGTTATAACTCTGTAGTAAGATGAGAAGAGGTGAGTTTTTAGTTTTTTTCGAAAGTCTTTGATGTCTGATGTTGCCCTCAAGTTGTCCGGGAGAGAGTTCCAAAGTGATGAGCATAGAATGATAGTGCTCTTTCAGATGTGTTTTGTAAGGTCTCTTGGTATCCAAGGGGTGTGGTAATCATATTCTTTTTGTTATTCCTTCTAGGCCGGGTACTTGTTTCTCTTGTTATAGTGTCTTGTAAGGTGTATGCTGATAGTTGGTGAATGATCTTGAATATGATTAAGGTTGATTTGTATCTAATACGGGATTGGATTGGAAGCCAGTGTAATTTACTGTTATGTTGAAGGGGGTGAAAAGCATAATATCTGCATATATTTGGTAGTGGATATTGTGATCTTGAAAGATTTTGCATATGGGTTGGAGGAAGATATTGAAGAGGAGGGCGGATAGACTGGACCCTTGAGGAAATCCTTGTGTTAGTGTGGGTTGAGAAGTTTTGTCACCAATTTGTACCTGTTGAGTCCTGTGTTCCAGGTGGGAGCGAAACCAGTTTAGTGTAATGTCTCTGAGGCCAGTGTCGTACAGTCTGTCAAGCAGCTGATCATGTATAAGGGAACTGAAAGCAGATGATATCGAGGAATATTAGAAGACAACCTTGGGAAGGAGATTTGGGTGTATTTAATCACTGAATCTAAAAGGGACGTAACTAGAGTTTCCACGCCATAGTTCCTTTTAAATCCATGTTGGAAGGAGTCAAGAGGGGCATGGTCGTCAGTATAATTCTGAAGTTGAGTTTGCACAATCTTTTCAGTTATTTTTGCCAGGAGAATGATACTTGATATAGTTCTTTAGGATGTGGGTGAGGTGGGATCAAGTTTGTTTCCTTTTAGGATGAGGTGAATTGAGCTCTTTTTCAAGAGTGCCGGCATGATACCTGTGTGAAAGGAGGTTTTTACTATGGAGAGAATGTAGGGGCTGAGAGATTCCTTTGTGCGTTTTATCCATGGAATTGGACATGGGTCAAGGGCAGAGGGTAGATGCTTTGAGGTTTTTAATGACAGAGCTTAGGAGATGCACGTTTTTCCTGAGGGGCATGGCATCTGCGGGTGCATCGCAGGGATGGGCAGGATCTGAAACATGAAACATTTCAGAATACAGTGGGTGTGGGGATATCCAAATTATTTACCCGCACCCAAAGCATGGGGCCAGCTGGATAGTGCTTGCATGTGCCTGCCAAACATGTCTATCTCCCCGATTCCAGTCCTGCTGGCATGTCCAGACCCACGGATGCAGAATTGGATTCAAAGTGGGTCCATTTTTTATTTAGACATATCCGTGGGCCAAGTATACACATTATAGAATCACGTTCTATGGGTTTAGGAAGGGCAATAAGTTCAACAAATTGAGCACTAGTAATATCAGGTAAGGGAGCACATTCCATAACTTCAGAAGAAGTACCTGAGCTGGAAAGAAACTAATTTGAATTTGTTACATAGGGAAAATCACAATATTGAAATGATTACTTAAACTAATAATTAAACCAAAACAAAAATCTGCATGTATCCCTAACAGGGCTATACATTTCAAGCAAAGTTAGGCTCCAAAAACTGAACAATGGCTGGGAAAAATCGTATCGCTAAAGCTGTTGCCCCGTTACAGCTTCTGCCTCTGTCCAGACAGAGGTCCCAATGCCAGTTGAAGGACCAGTTCCATGTGCAGGATGCCTGCATGCTGAAGCTCTCAGGAAACAAGTGGAGGAACTCAGAGAAGAGGTGGCGAGGCTGAGGAGCATGCAAGACAGTGAGAAATACATTGATGAGATGCTTCTTGCAACATCCAAACTCTTTAGCAGAGGAGAAGATGGGTGCCTAGAGAATGACGAAGGTTGGACACAAGTCACCAGGGCCTGCAGAATCACCAATCCAACTTCTCCAGCCCTTGAATTGAAGAACCATTATGCAGCCCTGAAAGTGGAAGAGGTGAAAGCATCCCTGGAAAGGGAAGAACCAGAGCTCAACTACCCCAAAGTTGCAGAATCAGTGACCATAAGGAACCGAAGGGTAGTGGTGGTTGGTGACTCTCTTCTGAGGGGTACTGAGGCGTCCATCTGCCGACCAGACTTGAAGTCCAGAGAGGTATGCTGTCTGCCAGGTACCAAAATCTGAGATGTTATGGAGAGTTTGCCGAGACTTATTACCCAGTGTTCCTAATCCATATCGGCACAAATGCTACTGCCAGGTATCCCTCTGAGCGTATCAAAAATGACTTCATGGCTCTGGGACAGAGGGTGAAGCAGATAGGTGCACAGGTGGTGTTCTCTTCAATTCTCCCTGTTGAGGGTAAAGGCCAAGGCAGAGAAGCTCGCATCCTGGAGATGAATGCATGGCTGCGTGGATGGTGTCATTGAGAGTATTTTCATTTCCTGGACCACGGGATGCTGTTCCCAGGGTTGCAGAGCAGAGATGGTGTCCATCTGTCCAAGAAAGGTTGACATATCTTCAGTAGCAGACTGGCTAATCTACTGAAGAGGGCTTTAAACTAGATTTGTTGGGGATGGATGAAGAAAGCCCCCCCCCCCCCCAGGTAAGTGAAACATTAAATATCTTTATGGAAATGGGTAAAAGGGGCAACATATGGAAAGCAGTATGTATACATGCCCATGGCATGGGAAATAAAATCCCAGATGTTGAAGCTTTAATAGGAGTGGCTGACTTGGATTTATTAGCAGGTACAGAAACATGGTTCATAGAAAACCATGACTGGGATGTAACTATACCAGGCTATGCTTTATTCAGAAAGGACAGGGTAGGAAGAAGGGGAGGAGGAGTGGCACTATATATAAAAAATAATATTAAAGCTTTGGAATTACAGAGCTTAAAAGGGAGAGAGGAGGCACTGTGGGTTAAACTAGAAAGAGAGAAAGAAAAATCTATTTGCATTGGTGTGATATACAGACCTCCCTCACAAGAGGAAGAGCTGGATGGAGAGTTAATTGAAGACATGCGGCATTGCTAGGAATGGGGATGTTGAATGGCACATTCCTGCTGCAGTATCATCTAGAAGTAAGGAGATCCTGGATTCTCTACAGGGAGAGCTATTCAGGCAATTGGTAACAGACCCCAAATGTGAAGGGGCCATACTAGACTTGGTGCTTACCAGTGGTGAAAGTGTTTCTGATGTTATATTGGGAGATCATTTTGCATCCAGTGATCACCGGATGGTGTGGTTCAATATTAGGACTAGGGCTGATAGAATCCATTTTAAAGCGAGGGTATTAGACTTTACGAAAACTAACTTTGCAAAGATGGGCCAATACCTCAGGGAGTCATTAGCAGGATGGGAAAGCTGGGAGATGTAGAAAAACAATGGGCAAAACCGAAAGGGGATATTTTAAGGGCAACCAACCCTTTTTGTGAAAATGGTAAATAAAGGTAAAAGAAAAAGGAGACCACTATGGTTTTCGAAAGAAGTAGCTGAAAAGGTGAAGAAAAAGAGGGAGGCCTTCATGAAATACAAGAGATCATAGAGAGAGGAAGACGGGCATCTATATTTGGAAAAACTTAGAGAAGCTAGCAAAGTAGTCAGGAAAGCAAAGATTCAAAAAGAGGAGGAAATAGCCAATGCAATAAAATGGGGGGATAAGACATTTTTCAGATATGTTAGTGAGAAGAGGAAGGGCAAAAGTGGTATTGTCAGACTCAAGGGTGAAGGGGAGGAATATATAGAAGCTGATGAGGATAAAACAGAATTGCTTAACTAATATTTCTGTTCTGTGTTCACAGATGGAGAACCAGGAAGAGGACCTCAGAAAACACCCACAAACAGGAACAGAAGCAAGGGGCATCTTGAATCATTTTCAGAAGACTGTGTTCGTGAAACACTAGCTAAACTTAAAGTAGACAAAGCAATGGGACCGGATGGGATATACCATAGAATACTGAGGGAACTTGGGAACGTTCTAGCAGTTCCACTGACTGACCTTTTCAATGCCTCGTTGGAGTCGGGAGTGGTGCAAAAGGACTGGAGAGAGGCTCATGTGTTCCCTTTACACAAAAGCAGAAGTAAGGATGTGGTTGAAAACTACAGGCCAGTTAGTTTAACTTCGGTGGTGAGTAAATTATTGGAAACACTGTTGAAAGAGAAAATAGTGATGTTTCTGGAGTCCAGTGGATTACAAGATCCGAGGCAGCATGGATTCACCAGAGGCAAGTCTTGTCAGACAAATCTGATTGATTTCTTTGACTGGGTGAGCAGGGAGTTGGACTGAGGGAGAGCCCTAGATGTGGTGTATTTAGATTTCAGTAAAACCTTTGACACTGTTCCTCACAGATGACTTATAAACAAACTGAGCACCCAAGCGATGGACCCTAAAGTTACTGCTTGGGTAAGAAATTGGTTGAGTGGGAGGCGACAAAAGGTACAGGTAAATGGAGCTCACTCTGAGGAGAAGGAATTTACCAGTGGTGTGCCCCAGGGATCTGTCCTTGGTCCGATTCTTTTTAACATCTTTGTTAGTGATATAGCGGAAGGGCTGTCGGGTAAGGTTTGCCTCTTTGCGGATAATACCAAAATCTGCAATAGAGTAGACACCCAGGAAGGTGTAGATAACATAGGAGGGATCTAGCTAAGCTTGAAGTATGGTCTAGAATTTGTCAGCTGGGATTTAATGTTAAAAAATGCAAGGTCATGCATTTGGGCTGCAGCATTCCAAGGGAGCAATATAGTCTAGGGGGTGAAGTACTTTTGTCCACTAAAGAAGAGCGGGACCTCGGTGTGGTTGTGTCTGATGATCTTAAAGTAGCTAAACTGGTAGAAAAGGCGACGGTAAAAGCTAGAAGGATGCTTGGGTGCATTGGGAGAGGAATAGCTAGCAGAAAAAAGGAGGTGATAGTGCCTCTGTATAAGTATTTGGTGCGACCTCATTTGGAGTATAGTATGCAATTCTGGAGACCGCACCTTCAAAAGGATATAAACAGGATGGAGTCAGTACAGAGGGTGGCTACTAAAATGGTTAGTGGTCTTCATTATAAAGCATATGAGGACAGACTTAAGGATCTTAATATGTACCCTTTATAGGAAAGGCAGAATACAGGTAATATAATTGAGGCGTTTAAATACCTCCGTGGCATAAATGCACAGGGGGAGAGCCTCTTTCGATTGAAAGCAAGTTGTGCTATGAGGTGACATGGGATGGGGGTGAAAGGGGATAGATTCAGGAGTGATAGGCGGAAATATTTCTTTATGGAAAGAATGGTGGATCCGTGGAATGATCTCCCAGTGGAGGTGGTAGAGACAAGGACAGTATCTGAATTCAAAAAAGCATGTGACAAACACAGAGGATCTCTAAAGGAAAAAAGTGGACTGTTCTGGTTGTTATGGAAGGACAGATAGGCCATGTGTTCTTTTTCTTTCATCATTTTTCTATGTTTCTATGTACAAAAATCACAGAGCTACAGTGTTTCTGTGTTTTGACTTAGATAGATTGAGATCAGGTAAGCTAAAAAAGTACACCTTTTATCTGGAAACCAAAATGTAAAGCTCAAATATGGAAAAACAATTCAAACTACCTTAAGACCCAAGAGTGAAACAAATTATACAAATCTGTTTTATCTTTACACATTTCTAACAATGACAAGAAAACAGCTGTTTCTAATATCAACCTGTTAGTCTGGCGAGTAATGGCCCTGACTTACTAAAGAAGAGAAATCAGCATATGGAAAAACTAGCAACTAATTACCAAGTCAGGTTGTTTAAATCTTTTACAACTAGAAAATGTTATCCTTTTAAAGCAAACAAATAAATCATTATACACTTTCTCTTCTAATATAAACAACTTATGTCTGTCTTGAGACTTTTCACATGCCATTGTCTCCCACCCACTCAGGACTAGTGTTCATTCCCCCTAAATAATTGACTGTCATTCATATTTCAAATATCAAAGCTCTTCTGAAAAAGTCCCTCTTAAGGAAAATGGTAATAGTTCATTACCACTAGTCACTGAATGACATCATGCTACAGGGTTATAACAATCATCACTATGTTTAACACAAATATAATAAGATGGACTGCCTCTCTTAAATGGCAAACCTGTACCTTTTCTTGCAATCTATTCAAATCGCCCATCATACTCTGTTCTTCTGACTTTCCTCCAACTCCGAGAAAGGATCCAAGAATTCATGGATACCAATTGTTGCATGCAGGGGCGGTTCTATCATTAGGCCAACTGAGGTGGTGGCCTCAGGAGGCAATTTCTAGGGGTCAGCACTGATTTGCCGCTTCCTAGAAAACTGCCTATGATAGAACCGCTGCAATCTTCAAACAGGAGACGGTTCTACCCGGTAAGCTGGGTAAGCGCAGCATGAGGGTGCCAGCAGAAGGGGGGGGGGGGGGCGGTTGGTCGAGGTTGTCTCCGCTGCTGCCACTGCTTCCGCCTCCGCAAAGAAAGTAGCCACGGGAATATTTCTCTGTTCCCGCGACTCTGCTTTTAAACTGCTGGGTCACAGCCTTTAGAAACTCCGCGACCCAGCAGTTTAAAAGTTAGCAGAGCCGCGGGAACAGAGAAATCTTCCCGCGGCTGCTTTTTTTTTTTTTTAAAGGATGAATCAGTGCGGGGTGGGGAGGAGGGAAAGGAGCTGGAAGGGAGTAGACATGGGGGACAGCTGGAAGGGAGCAGACAGGGAGGCCTGGGAGGGAGCAGACATGGGGGAGAGACATAGAAACATGATGACAGAAAAAGACCACATGGCCTATCTGGTCTGTCCTTCCATATCAACAACTACAACAGTCCCCTTTTTACCTTTAGAGATCCTCTGTGTTGGTCCCATGCTTTTTTGAATTCAGTTACTGTCCTCATCTCTACCACCTCCACTGGGAGACTATTCCATGGATCCACTACTCTTTCCGTAAAGAAATATTTCCGCATATCACTCCTGAATCTATTTCCCTTCACCCTCATCCCATGTCCCCTCGTAGCAGAACTTGCTTTCAATTGAAAGAGGCTCTCTCCATGATGGAAGGAGGACAACCAGTGGGACACTGTGATACCTGGGTACAAACTATATTGTAATGATAGAGCTGATCAAATTGGTGGAGGGGTTGCGCTCTATGTTAGAGTGGGCATTGAGTCAGAAAGGAATAAAGTTTTGCAGGAAACAAAATTTGCTGTAGAATCTCTATGGATTGAAATTCCATGTAAAAAGGGGAAGGCGGTGGGGGTGTACTATCGACCGCCTGGCCAGAATGAACAAATGGATGATGAAATGCTCAAAGAAATCAAGGAAGCTAACAAAAGTTACAGCACAGTAATAATGGCGATTTCAATTACCCTGTTATTGACTGGGTCAGTGTCACGGCAGGACATGCTACGGAGATAAAGTTCCTAGATGAAATAAATGACTGCTTCTTGGAGCAGCTGGTTCATGAACCGACCAGAGGGAAAGCCATATTGGACCTAGTCCTTAGTGGAACACCAGATCTGCTGCAAGAGATAAGGGTGTTGGGGCCACTTGGCAATAGTGATCATAGCATGATCGCGTTTGATTTAATTAATGGAGGAGAGATGGTAAGGAAATCAACAGTACAACCTTTTAACTTTCGAAAGGGAGACTATGATAAAATGAGGAAAATAGTTAAGAAAAAACAAAAAGGAGCAGTTGCAAACGTTAAAGACTTACATCAAGCTTGGGTGTTGAAAAATACTATCTTGGAAGCCCAGACCAGCTGAATTCCATGCTTTAAGAAAAGTGGAAGGAAGTCCAAAAAACTGCCAGCATGGTTTAAAGATGAGGTCAGAGAGGCTGCTGTTGCCAAAAAAGCATCTTTCAGGAAATGGAAAAAAGAGCCAAATGATGAAAACTGGAAAAAGCACAAGCACTGGCAAGTTAAATGCAAGGCACTGATAAGGCAGACAAAAGAGAGAATTTGAGAAGAAACTTGTTTTGGAAGCAAAAACGCGTAATAAAGACTTTCTCAAGTACATTCGTAGCAAAATAACCTGTGAGAGAGTCAGTTGGTCCATTAGATAATAGAGGGGTGAAAGGGGCAGTAAGAGGGAACAAAGCTATAGCGGAGAGACTGAATGAATTCTTTGCTTCGGTCTTTACTGAGGAAGATGTAGGGATGTTACCTATGAATGAAGTGGTATTTCAAGGTGATACTGCAGAAGAGTTGAAAGAAATATCGCTACACCAGGAAGATGTATTACAACTATTTGATAAACTGAAGAGTAGCAGATCACCTGGACCGGAAGGTATACATCCAAGGGTGTTGAAAGAACTGAAATATGAGATTGCAGATCTGTTATTAGTAATCTGTGAACTATCATTAAAATTATCTGTAATACCTGAAGATTGGAGGATTGCCAATGTAACACCAGTTTTTAAAAAGGGTTCCAGGGGTGATCCGGGAAACTTACAGACCAGTGAGCCTGATGTCAGTACTGGGAAAAATGGTAGAAACCATCATAAAGAACAAAATTACTCAGCATGTAGATAATCATGGCCTAATGGGAGACAGCCAACATGGCTTTAGACGAGGAAGATATTGTCCTACTAATCTGTTATGTTTTTTTGAAGGTGTGAATAAACAGGTAGATAAAGGTGAGTCGGTTGATATAGTGTATTTGGACTTTCAGAAAGCCTTTGACAAAGTCCCTCATCAGAGACTTTTGGCAAAACTAAAGAGTCATGGGATAGGAGGCAGTGTACTACTGTGGATCAGGAACTGGTTAAAAGATAGAAAGCAGAGGGTAGGGCTAAATGGCCAATTTTCCCAATGGAGAAAGGTGAATAGTGGTGTTCCCCAGGAATCTCTGCTGGGTCCGCTGCTTTTTGACATCCTTGTTATCCAAGTTTTGATGTCCGGTTAATTGTAAACTCAGACACGTTACCCTGTCTGATTTTTCTGTTCCAGGTAAACCGCGCTGATGCAGAATAATGAGGTATATAAGAAATTGTAATAAATAAATTGTAATAAATATTCATAAATGTTGATAATTTATGGCTTGGTTTCCTTATTAAGGGTTTCTTTTCTTTTGTTGTTGAGCATTCAACTCCCTTAATGTGGACTATATTCTCCACTGCTTCCTAATATTTTGTTATGATGAATTTGGTGTATTTAATTTTCCTATTTGATTGGAGTTGTATCCTATACTGTTTGGTTATTGTATATGACTAAAATGTTTCTAATAAATTAAAAAAAAAAACGTTGTTAAAACCCACGTGGATTGTGGAAAATTGCAAGAGGATCTTGAGAAATTGGAAGACTGGGCATCGAAATGGCAGATGAAATTTAATGTGGACAAGTGCAAGGTTATGCACCTAGGGAAGAACAACCCAAACTATGGTTACATGATGCAAGGTTCCACATTAGGAACTACCACCCAGGAAAAATATTTAGGCGTCATTGTGGATACCATGTTAAAACCCTCGGCCCAGTGTGCAGCGGCTGCCAAGAGAGCAAATAGAATGCTAGGTATCATAAGGAAAGGAATGGAAAATAAAACAAAGGATGATATAATGCCTCTGTATCGTTCCATGGTGCGACCGCACCTTGAATATTGTGTGCAATTCTGGTCGCCGTATCTTAAAAAGGATATAGCGTTATTAGAAAAGTTTCAGAGAAGAGCCACCAAAATGGTAAAGGGGATGGAAGGATACCCCTATGAAGAAAGGCTAAAAAGGTTAGGGCTCTTTAACCTGGAAAAGAGACGGCTGAGGGCAGATATGATAGAAGTCTATAAATTATTGAACGGAGTGGAACGGGTAAACGTAGATCAATTGTTTACGTTATCAGAATATAGGAAGACTAGGGAACATACAATGAAGCTACAGGGTAAACTATTTAAGACTAATAAGAGAAAATATTTTTTCACTCAACGTGTAATCAAACTCTGGAATTTGTTACCGGAGGATGTAGTAAAAGCTGTTAGTGTAGCTGGATTTAAAAAAGGTTTGGACAAGTTCCTGGAGGAAAGGTCCATAAACCATTATTCAAAAGGGACCCAGGATATCACTGTTTGACCCAATACAAGCATTGTGGAACCTGTGTCTTTTGGGGAAACTGCTAGGTACGTATGACCTAGATTGCCCACTGTTGGAAACAGGATACTGGACTCGATGGACCTTGGTCTGACCCAGTATGGCATATCTTCTGTTCTTATGAGAGCTGGAAGGGAGCAGACATGGGGGGAGCAGACAAGGGGGGCCTGGAAGGGAGCAGACGGGGGGGGGAAGCTGGAAGGGAGTAGACATGGGGGGCCTGGAAGGGAGCAGACATGGGGGGGGGAAGCTCGAAGAGAGCAGATATGGGGAGGAGCAGACAGGAGGGGGGAGCTGGAATGGAGCAGACATGGGGAGGAGCAGACATGGGGGGGGGAGCTGGAAGAGAGCAGACATGGAGGGGGCTGGAAGAGAGCAGACATGGGGGGGGGAGCTGGAAGAGAGCAGATATGGGGAGGAGCAGACATGGGGGGGGGAGCTGGAAGAGAGCAGACATGGAGGGGGCTGGAAGGGAGCAGACGGGGGCCTGGAAGAGAGCAGACATGGGGGGGGGAGCTGGAAGGGAGCAGACATGGGGGGAGCTGGAAGGGAGCTGACACCTAGGGATGGCACTGGAAGACGGATGGACAGAGTAGAGGGTGACGGGATGGGAACTGGCATGGGAGGGGGGCACTGGGACTGGAAGTTCGCTGATACCTGGGATGGTATTTTAACTAGAAGGGGCTGGACGATGGGGAAGGAGGGGGACTGGAAGAGAAATAGACACCAGTGGCGGTACTGGGAAGGCAAGGGGGTTGGTACTGGGAGGGGAGGCTGTAAAGGAGGCTGATACTGGGGAGAGTTACTGGGACCGATAAAAGGCTGATGGAAGAAAATGGAGAAAGCAAAAGGAGAGACAAGAAATAGCAGATGGACTATAGACCATAGAAAAAGAGTTAAGAGGAAACTGGAAACCTCAGATCGGGACCAGCATGATCAAAAATCATCAGACAACAAAGGTAGAAAAAATAATTTTATTTTCAATTTAGTGATTGGACTTTGTGCTATCTTTATATTTCACACAGTATGGGGAACTGCATCTCTTATCTGGTGTGGCACCGCATGCGGAGTCTGGCTTCTTGGGGTTTCATTTTAATTTTTATCTACATATTTTTATTTTTGCTTTAGGTTGTGGTCACTTAGTCTGTACTTGGTGAGGGTCTGTGTTCTGAGTGTGTGACCAAGGCCAGGTGTTCTGTTAACATGGAGTTTGTACGTAGGGATCTGTACTGTAGTAATATGACTTGTTCAGCTTTTCAAATAGGTGTTTGGATGTTTTGCGGCCCATTACAGTGTTTATAGTGCTGCTTTTTTTCTGGGTAGGCTCCTTATTGTATGAGTTTTGGAAGTGTATACTGGTATGGTATGGTAGATTTGGCCTTGCAGTTCTTAGTGACTTTAGTAGGGTTTTATATTAGTTCACAATATGCCTGGTACTGGAGAATGTTTGTTGTTGGTGAGATGACCAGAATCAGATTTTATTTTTTTTAATATATTGAGTTCTGTGGGTGAATGTCCTACCTCTGCTCTGCACCCATTGTTGAGGAGGGGGTTCTGTGAATGCAAAATATATGTTGAAAAAGAAAAAGCAAGCACCATAACGCAGTTTATAACAACAAAATATAAATGAATTATAATTTGGAGTTATAAACTGCTGTGGTTCTCGCTCTTTCTTTTAGTTCCTTGGTGTGCGAACATCTTGCATTTGCTCCTCATTATCTAATCAACTTTTTGATTTGGTTCAGTCCCTGACTGGGGTTTTGAGAACGATTCCCCCCCCCCCCTCCCGGGGAGGGGGGCACCATCTCATCCCTCGCCTCAGGCAGCAGATTGCCTTGAGCCGCCCCTGGTTGCGTGTAATCTGTTCCTTACTGTCTGGCCTGAGCCTCAGTTCTTGGTTTCCTATCTCTGATCTTTAGAAACAAGTGAGAAGAAATGAAATGAAAACACACAGAATTATACCATAACAAATCTGCTTAAAGCTTTATGCGCGGGATTTCACAAGCCTGAAAATGTGAGCAGTGTCCTGTAACCCTCCCCCTCCCCCGCTTTAGCTTGGCCGCAATACTTTCTTTTCTTAGGAAAAAATGCTGCAATGTACAATTTTGTCTTATCACTCTGCGTCATGCTTCTTGCTTTACTTTTTGTTAACTACATTTTATAGATCAGGCTAAACACTATGGGGGTCATTTTGATCCACGTTTAGCGGGTCTGGAGTCTGATCCGAATGTCCAGACCTGCTAAACATCCAGATTTCACTTGTGGCCACAGAGCTCCCCCCATGTACAGCTGACTTCTGTGGGGAGCTCTGTTCATGCGTGGGAGGGGGTGGGCCGGGGGAGGAACGAGCGTGCACAGTGGCGGGAATGCGACCCCAGACGTTCAGGGCCGATTCAGGGGTCGGCCCTGTACGTCCAAGATCGGCCAGGTAGAAGGGGGACTTATTCCACCTTAGAGGTGGAATAAGTCCCCCTAGATGTTGGGGGATGGCAGAACTGGGCCACAGACAAGAGGTGAGGGGGTGTAGGGAGTTCTCTGCAGCCTGATCCTGGCCATGGACGACCAGGTAGGGTATCGGGCTGTTGGGAAAGGAGTTTATTTTCTGTAGCCGGGGATCACGGCCATGGTGATGGGACGCCATGGCACTGCGGCTCCATTCAGGAGCATGGCTGAGTTAGTCGGGTATGTGACTGGGTGTGTGGCTGATCAGAATCTAGGCCCAGCCTGCACATCCAGGCCAGTAGACCCGATTCTGATCCCAAGGGCACATCTAGCCCCTGCGGATTAGAATTATGTTTGTTTATTAAAAACTTAATATACTGTCCATAACAAAAGTATCTGAGCGGGTTACAAACAATAATAAAAGCTGCGAAGAAAGGAAAAGGAACGCCATTAAAAAATTAAACAGGACAGAAAAGATAAGGACTGAGAGGAGGGGGGAAGACAGGATGACAGAAAGAGAGGGTAAGCAGAGAGTTGTACATCAACAAGGAGGTGGGGAGAGAGGTGAGGGAGGAGGTTGAAAGCAGAGCAAAAAAGGTGGGTTTTCAGTTTGGCCTTGAAAGTGTTGAAAGAGGATTCTAAACGGAGGGCTGGGAGAGCAAGTTCCAGAGTCTGGGCCAAGAGAGTAGAAGGTGGATGAACGGGTAGATTCCAGATGAGCCTGGGATGGGGAAGGGAGGGACATGCAGTTGGCATAGATTGATCGGAGGGAGCGGTGGGGTGTGTGAAGGTGGACCTGATCAGCAAGATAGAGAGGAGTGCTGGTGTGGATTGATCTATGAACGAAAATAAGGAATTTATATTGGATCCGGAAAGGATTTGGGAGCCAGTGCAAGTGTAGAAGGAGGGGGGGGGGGGGTGACGTGATCAAAGCGTGAGGCGTGGGTTAGAATATGGACGGCACTGTTTTGGACTCGTAGGCGAAGGAGCTGGGACTGAGGGAGACCGGCCAGGGTAACATTACAGTAATTGAGGTGAGAGATGATGAGGGAGAGAAGCAAAGTGGTCATGGAAGAGGGAGAAAAGAATGGACAGATGGTGCGAAGTTGCTTCAGGGTGAAGAAAGAGCGTTGGACAACAGAGGAAATATGGTCTTTAAAAGAGTGAGAAGAGTCAAGGGTAACGCCTAGGTACCCCAGGGATGAAACAATGGGAATAGGGGAGGAGGAGAGCAGAGTGGGGGCAGCCAGAGGTAAATCAGATAGCGGAGGTCTTAGAAAGATTAATGTGTAGGAAGTTGGATGAGAGCCAGGATGCCAAGGAGGAAAGACGGATATTGAGAGGAGTGATGTCAGGAGCGGAGAAGTCAGTATGGTGAAGGAGGAAAATGTTGTCTGCTTAATAGTATGCAGAGATACTATGTTGTTGGACCAGAAGGGTAAGAGGGGCAAGGAAAATATTAAACAGAAGGGTCGCAAGAACAGATCCCTGGGGGACACCACAGGGGAGGGGGATGGAGATGGGGAGGGAGGAGGTAGACCCAGAGAGAACCAAGAAGGACCGACAGGAGAGGAAAGAACGAAACCAGTGGAGAACCGAACCAGCAAGGCCGGCATGCTGAAGATGTGCTAAAAGGGTGTGGTGATCAACCAAGTCAAAAGCAGCAGATAGATCAAGAGAGACAGCAAGAGAGAAAGAGCCACGATCGTGAGCAGCGTGCAGTTCGTTAAGGAGGGAAAGAAGGACAGATTCTGTGCTGTGACCAGGGCGGAAACCAGATTGCCGTGGGTGAAGAGTGAGGGAGGCTTCAATGTGGGAGGAGAGTTGGGTAAAGACCAGTTTTTCTAAGAGCTTGGAGAGGAATGGGAGATTGGAGATAGGGCGCCAATTGGAGGGAGAGGAGGGATCCAGGGAACCTTTCTTTAGAATAGGGCGAACAGAGGCATGCTTCCAAGATGCAGGAAAAGTACCAGAAGATAGGCTGGGGTTAAAGATGGAGAGAATGAGGGGGGAGAGAGCTAGGGAAGATTCAAAGAGCCAATGGGAGGGAATAGGGTCTGTGAGACGGGTGGTTTTCCGGGTGGAGGTGAAAGCTTTGGATATGACTGAGATGGAAATTGGTTCAAAAGTGGACCAGTGATGAGAGGAGGGGGGAAGGGAAGGGAGAGGGAGAGGTAGGGGCCTCAGGAGGGGTGGAGAGGGGACGAGGGCAGGAAGGAAAGGAGAGATGAAGGGAGAGGACTAAGGAAGCGAGATCAGGGGTGACAGGGAGGGGGTGGGGATAGGAAAAGAATGGGGTGCAGAGAGTGGACGGAGAACAGAATAAAGCTGGTGAGAGGAGTTAGCAGAAGAGGAGATGAGTTTAGAGAAATATTCTTGCTTAGCTGAATGAAGGAGAATACGGTAATGAAGATGGCAGAGACAGAAGTGGTTCAGATTGGAAGGGGAGGGACATTTATGCCAGAGCCGCTCGGCACGGCGGAGGTACCTGCGGTGGAGAAGACCGGGATGAAACCAAGGATGACGAGTGGGACAGCAGGAGGCAGGATGGGGCCGGAGGGGGGCAAGAGTATCAAGGACATCTGAAAGAGTTGAGTTCCAGACATGCACCTGGGTGTCGACAGGTAGGGCTGGCCCGTCCATTGAGCAAGAATGTTTTTTGCACAGGGCCCCGCGTAAAAAACATCTTGCATCAGCCCAGCTAGGTTTAAAAAATACAAACCGGCTGCTGCCGCTGCTGCTGTGGCAGCGGCAGAATTGAGCATCCCGCGGGGGCCCCCCCCTGCTCTGCAGTGTCCTCCATGCAGCCTCAGTGTTGGCTGTCAGAGCCGCGCGAAGAGAGAGAGCTTCTCCTCTCGCGGCTCTGTTAATCCCGCCGCGGGGCTGATGGGGTAAGCCCCCACGCGGGAATAACAGAGCCGCAAGAAAGGGAAACTCTCCCTTCGCGTGGCTCTGAAAAGCCCGCACTGAAGCCGCATGGAGGATACTGCAGAGCAGGGGGACCCCGCAGGATGCTCGATTCTGCTACGGCGGCAGCGGCAGCAGCAGCCGTTTTTTTTTTTAAACCTAGCTGATGGGAGGGGCTGATGGGGGGGGCTAAGACTGAAAGTGGGCTGATGGGGGGGAGGGGGCTAGGACAGGTAATGGGCTATGGGGGGGCTAAGACTACAAGTGGGCTGATGGGGAGGGGGTTAGGACTGGTACGAGTGGGGGGGCTAAGACTGGAAGTGGGCTGATGGGGGGCTTAGGACAGATAATGGGCTATGGGGGGGCTAAGGCTACAAGTGGGCTGATGGGGTTAGGACTGGTAATGGGCTATGGGGGTGTTAAGAGTGGAAGTGGGCTGATGGGGGGGTTAGGACAGGTAATGGGCTATGGGGGGGCTAAGACAGGAAGTGGGCTGATGGGGGCATTAGGACTGGTAATGGGCTATGGGGGGGCCTAAGACTGAAAATGGGGTTATGGGAGATTAGGACTGGAAGTGGGCTGATGGGGGGCTTAGGACTAGTAATGGGTTATGGGGGGGGGCTAGGACTGGAAATGGGCTGATGGGGGGGTTAGGACTGGTAATGGGTTATGGGGGGACCTAGAAATGGAAATGTCATGATGGGGGGTTAGGACAAGTAATGGGCTATGGGGGGGTTAGGACTGGTAATGGGGGGCTAAGACTGAAAATGGGGTGATGGGGTTAGATTGGAAGTGGGCTGATGGGGGGCTTAGGACTGGTAATGGGCTATGGGGAGGCTAGGACTGGTAATGGACTGGGGGGGTTGCTAGGACTGGAAATGGGCTGAATGGAAGGGGGCTTGAACTGCAAATAGCTGATGGGGACAGGGACTTGGAATGGAAATGGGCTGAGTGGAAGGGGGGCTTGAACTGCAAATAGCTGATGGGGAGGGGCTTGGAATGGAAATGGGCTGTGAGGGGAGGGAGTTAGGACTGGAAATGGGCTGAGTGGGGGGGGGGCTAGGACAGGACTGGAAATGGGCTGTTGGGGGGTGCTAAGATTGGAAATGGGCTGTGATGGGGGCTTGAATTGAAATGGAGGGGCTAGAACTGGAAGTAGGCTCATGGGGGGGGGCTTGGATTGGAAATGGGCTGAGTGGAGGGGAGCTAGGATTTGACATGGGCTGATGGTGGGGCTAGGAAAGGACTAGAAATGAGCTGATGGGGGGGCTGGGATTGGAAATGAGCTGATGGAGGGACTCTGATAGGACTGGAAATGGATGGGGGAGCTAGGACTGGAAATGGGCTGATGGTGAGGATAGGATTGGAAATGGGCTGATGGGGGGCTAGGACTGGAAATGGGCTGATGCAGGGACTAGAAGGGAGCGGATGCTGGGTGGGGCTGGAACTAGAAGGGAGCTGATGTTGGGTGAGGATTAGAATGGGATGGAGCTGGGAGAGTGAAATGGAGAGGGAAAAATATTTTGTGTGGGAGGGAAGACAAATCTACAATTGGCCGTATATTGGGAGAGTAAGTGGTGATTGAGGATGGAGGGGTAAAATTTGAGTGGATGAAATAGGAATGAGGAAAGAGCAAAAGGAGAAAGATTAGTACGTTAAAGCAGATGTAGAGAGAGAATGGAAAAAAACTAGAAGAGAGAAGAAAGGACAAATGGACAGCAGACAATGGAGAGTTAGCAGAAGACACAAAGAAACCAGAAGAAAGTGGCTGGAGCAATTGCCACTGGGAAAAAAATGCACAAAAGGTAGAAAAATATCTCTTTATTTTGAAATTTTTAACTCTTGGAAATGTGCATCATTAACGTCTGCGCTTTGTTTAGTACTAGAGGAAATTAATTTCTGGTTTTATTTCTACAGTGTTGTACATTCCAAGTTTGGCTTTTGGGGTTCCCAGTTTAATTATTGTCTTCCTGTTTCTAAATTGTGATTCCTTGTTTGGTGATGGTCTATGTTCTGCATGTGTAACTGAGCTGAGGTATTCTGTTTATATAATTTCTATTTGACATTGCCACTTGTTCTCTTTCCCCAGTAGGTCATGTATTGTTATTCTCTGAAATGTGTTGGTTTAATATTTGCAGTGTTGCCTTTTGATAGGTAGGGTTTGGTGCTTTGTGAGTCCTGGTAGTGCTGTTAGGATACGGCGGGTTTGCTATGGGTTCTAAATGGGCAGTGTTTGTAGTAGTTCCTAATGTGCCTGGCGGTTGGTACTGGATTATAGTAATGTAGAAATCTTTTAGTCTTTCTTTATCCATATACTCATTAAGAGGCATGTTTACTAAAAGTTAGTGTATGGTAACATTATGCAAATATCTATGCAAATGAGGCACCTTATGCAAATGAGGCACCTTATGCAAATGAGGCCCCGCACCGAGTCTCCGCATATGGCCCCGCACCCCCCTTGGGCCGCCCCTGTCGACAGGGAGAAGGTGGAAGTCTATGGGGAACAGGACATCAGAAGGGGGGAATCGAAGAAGGGTGTTGGCATTAACATGACGGAGTAGGTGGGTAAGGCAGAGCTAGGATGGGAACCTGGAGAAGGGGTGGGGGGTGGGGATGGAAAAAAAAAGGCAGGAGTGATCGGACCAAGGGAGGGATAGAGGAGAGAGGGAAGAAGGGACAAAGGGAGAAGTGGAATGAGAGATTAAGAGGTCGAGGGAGTGCCCGGCTGAGTGGGTGGGAAAAGAAACGAACTGACGGAGAGAGAGATCAGATAGGAAGGTGAGAAAGGCAAAGTCCCGGGGGGGGGGGGGGTGGAGGGATAGTCAACATGAATGTTAAAATCCCCCAGAATCAGAAGGTGAGGGTAAAGAAGAGTAGCCTTGGAGAGTGTTGACAGGAGGGTGCCCCACAGGCGGGCTGCAGAGAAGGAGGAGCATAGACAAGAAGAAAATGAAGGGGGGGAGGTACCCAGGCAGAGAAGCAAAGATTCTGGGTAGTGAAGAGCAGGTGAGGGTTGTTCCTGGAGAGGGAGGGAGGGAGCGGTAGAGGACCGCGACTCCTCCGCCACTCCTACCCCGGCGGGTGGTAGATAAAGCAGAATAGCCCTGGGGGTAGGCAGCGGTTGAGGAGGGGCTCCTCGCCATCCCTCAGCCAGGTTTCCATCAGAAAGAACAGGTCAAGAGCATGCTGAGAGATGACATCGTGGATCAGGAGTGATTTTGAGCGGATGGAATGACAATTTAGGAGAGCAAGTTGAAGGAGCAGAAGAGTCTGGGGGGAGGGTGGGACCGAGGGGTGAGAGGAACAGTAAGCCAGATTGGAGACATTATGTGCGAGAGGGCCCAAGGGGGCTGGGGCAGGAGGAGCAGGCCGCCGACCCCAGTGAAGAGGAATGGAAGTCATGGAGGGAGAAAAAGAAAGCAGCAGAAGATGAGAGTAGGAATGAGGCCAGATAAAACAACTTACCGTGGGGCCTGGGAGGAGGATACGAAAGGTCTGGAACCTGGGGTGTAGGTACAGAGCTGAGGGTTTGGCTGGTGTGAGTAGGGTGTGGCAGTGAGATGAACTGACTCTGGACTCTCGCCCCCCGATCTCGCCCCAAGGAGCTTGCCCAAGGAGCATGACCTGCTCCTTGGGCGCACGCCTCCGCAGCACGGGGCGCCGCACTGGAGAAGGATTTAAGCAGTCTGAGTTCCACAGGGGAGGCGCGGGCGCGTCACTTCCGGTGCTTCTGGGTATGCTACCACTGAATGCCCCAATTCTGCCCAGTCGTACAGGGGCAGGATGTGCAAAAAAGAATTGGCCTCTATATGTTTCAGGTCAAGCTGCTTCTGCAAAATATGACCTTGGCTTCTCTCACACATATTCTGCCAGACTGTTCTCATTCTTCATATTTCTGAACCTTTCTCCAGTAGCCCAGTACCCTACTTTGAGTTCCTTTCTACAGTTAGTAGAAGGCTTGACTCCATTTACAGAGTTCAGAAGGCTCTTGGATTTGAAATGTCTCTGCTTCCGCATCATTTCTTGGTGGTTGAATTCGCCCTAAAGAAAATCAAGAATACCAAGACTTATCCCTCGGCACCCCCAGGGAGAGAGGCTCGGACATTGGACTCTTTAGAGAGAAGATGTTTTCATAGTTCAATGCTTGTAACCTGCGTGGCCTCTAACCAGCTCTACATGGGCATGTTCTTAAAGAACATCATGTGCGATCTGGTTGGCCCAGTTCCTTCCTCCAGAGAAATTGGATCAATGTCATTCCCTAGTGGCCCATGGCAAGGACTACTTGAAATTCATGGTCCCAGCATCCTATGACACCTTCAAAACAGCTTCAAGAAATGCTGCCTTAGGCATTGACCCCCAGAGACTCGACTGACACCAGTCATCAGACCTGGAGCAATCAGCACAGAACAAGTTGGCGGATGTCCTGTGCAATGGAGAGAATCTCTGGCGAACAGGTCGAAGAGAAGGCTGGCTATATTGAGAAGCAGCATGTCACTATTACCAGACTTTCGAGATGCATATCTTAGCAGGCCTCCTATCATAGGAGGTACCAGGCTGGGAGCCAGAAAATGACCTACTACCCTCGTAGGCATAGGTACTTCCCTGGAGCCCAGACTTCTCAGCTCAAACAGGCTCCTTGCCAACAGCAGTGTAGAGAAAAGCCTCAGAAGGCCCAGCTGGCTCCTTGTTCAAAACCTGGTTTTGACTGGCTCCTTCAGAGCATAGCCACTCTTCCAATAACCACAGTAGGAAACCCTCTGGTCAGGAGAAGGCTCACTCTTTTTGCACAAAAATGGCCCTTCATAACCTCGGACTCATAGGTCCTACAGATCATCCAAAGTGGTTACAAACTCGTTTATTGGAACTGTCCACCAAATTGTCCCCCAAGGGTGCATCATTTCGATCCTCTGCATCAGGAACTGCTTCAGAGAGAAATCACCACCCTCTTGTCAGATCTCGCGATCGAGCTCATGCCACCAGAGCAGAGGTTGGAGGTTTTATTCCAGGTTAATTTTTGGTAAGGTATTTTTTAGGATCTGTTCTCTGAAACTTTTGTATTTCCTGTTTTTGTTATCCATGTGTCTTATATTAATGGGAATGTGGAGCACTACGCATATAGTTACACACAAATTCCTTGACTCCATGAAGCCACAGCCACCACCACTATGACTGAGGAGACCCTCCTTGGGGTAGTGGAGAGTCTAAATGGGAGGGCGGCGAACTGAAAAAGAGCCAAGCACGGCAAAACGCAGACATTTCTGTTGATTCTCCCAGATTGGGATATGAAAATATGCTGTGCTGGAATTGCTGATTGCAAAGTTTCCATCCAAAAGCGCAGGCCACGCCAATGTGCATTGACACCCTTGAGGTACAGAGTGGGCCAAAATGACCTATCCTTATCCATTTTTTTTTTCTTGGGCCTCATGAAATATATGGAGTACTACCTGCCCTTGTTCTGATCGTCCAGGGAAATGGGCACCACTGCAGACAGAAGTAGCAATTTGCCCAAGGTGATTCAAACAGCTGTCCTTTTGTTCGCAGACCCACAGGGCGAGAGAACAAACACATGTGGGATCGGCTCTTGGCATTCCAGGACATATCCGTACTGAATGGTGTCTAGCACCCAGCAATCCTTGGTGACCCAGGCCCATCCCTGAGAGAAGAGGTGAAGGTTGCCCCCAACTGGAGGAACCAGGGAAGGGGACCCCAAATCTTCATCGCGCAGCTTTGGAGGGACCTCCTTTGAAGGGGACAGAGTCCCTGGGCCTACATGCTCCCCAAAAGGACTGAAATAATCCTGAGATCTGGGAGCAGAGGGGAAGAAGGCCTTCCAGACCGGTAGCGATGGGAGTCCCGAGACCCCCAGGAGTCCGACCAGTGCATCCGCATGGAGCAGACAGAGGTTGACGGCAAAGGCTCCTGCCCACTTCACAGGCCCCTTGGACCTGTCCTCCTTCACCAGCTACTCCAAAATGCCCCAGTGGGCCAACCAGGCTTTGAGAGATGTCTCCGCTGCCCAGTATTGGAGCCAAATCTAACACAATGACACTGTCGACAGGGCACCATCCCTGGCTGCTAGATGTACCAAGTCATACATGGCATCAAAAAGGAAGGTCACAGCCAACTCCAAAAGAAGGGGTAGTATTGTCTGGTGGTAGAGACTGAATCCACTGGAGCAGGGATCGAGATGTCTGGTCTGCACATACTGCCAACTGAAGGAGCAGCAGTTGCCACGGCAAACTGGTTCTTCAACACTGAATCCACCTTTCAGTCCAGAGTATCTTCTAAGGCTGAACCATCTTCCACAGGAATGATGGTTTGACTGGTGAGCACCGTGACCTGCACATCGACCTTGAGAATATCAAACTATACAATGCCCTCCTTTTCCGGGAGAGCATAATCTGCTTATACACCCTTGCCCTTTAGGTGGGGAGTCAGGAAAACCCCACTCTGACTGGATACCTTGATCACCTCTGGGAACAGAAAGAATGTAGTGGATTTGTACCCCTTGCAGGAATGGATGAACCTTCGGCCTCTGTTCCTGATTTGCTGCCAGACTAGGCAATCAGAAAAGGCAAAGGCAGGGTCAAGGGTGAGTTGCAGTTTTGGACTCATTTTCAATCCTGTTTGGGTTCGAACTAGGAATATTATCTGGAAACCCTGAAATACACTATATCAGCCTGCTCACCTTTATCTGCATATTCTCTGAGAACAAGCAGGAAGTCAGTCCTCACATATGGGTGACAGTGCCAATGGAGCCTGTGCGGATCCAATCCCCAGCTTTCAAGGAAGCCTTTGGGAGCTACACCGCGCATGCGCGATCACCTTCCCACCCAAAGGTGCCATCTTACTTCAGTCTTCTTTTTTCTGTGGAGCCCTGCAGATGTGCTGTCTGTGCACCCCGGATAAAGTTGATTCTTTCCACTGTTCATTGTTTTTTTTCTTCTTTTTTTCATCGGTTCGATCACCTTTCTGCCACCTGAGTATGCTGCCTTGACGTCATGTTTTTTGCTCGAGTACTTTCTTTTAGTTTTTTGGGCCGCAGGTTTTTTATTCGTGACTTAGCTGGTCAAGACGTCTGAATTTAATTTCACTGGGCTCATTTTTCCAGCTATGTCTTCGACCAGCGGCTTTACACAGTGTGGCAAGTGCAACCGCACTATGTCCCACAAGGACCATCACAACACCTGCATTAAATGCCTCGGGGTGGACCATGACGTGTCTTCCTGCCTGCTCTGCCTTTTGATGTTGGCTAAGACTCAGAAGAAACACGAAAGGCAGCAGGAGGAGCTGTTTGGTAAGTCTGCCTCAGGATCAGCATCGGGGGCAGAATCCCTGCCTTTGACGCCAGCATCGAGCAATTCGGCCTCGCACACTTGGGCTCGATTGGAGCCCCAGGATCACTGGGCATTAGAGTTGTCATTGGAGGACCTTCCCCAGGCATCAAAGGCTTCGTCGAAGTCTAGGTCTGACCTGGGCCTGGGGAGGTAAGACCTCTGGGACACAGGTGCGGAGTCCTCGACCCGATGCTGGTGACAAAAGTTGGGAGTGCTCCTTGAAGCAGCCTGTCTTGCTACAAGAAAGGTTAACACACCTTGTAATAAAGACGTGCAGTTTATAAAACAAAGCAAGGATACTTATTCAGAAAGGCAAGTAATTCCCTTAGTTACACATGTGTAGTTAGAAAAGATAACTAGAAAGTAATTATTTACAGGAGAATAATACATCACCGATAGTTATGAGGTAGTGCAGCTATCTCATAACTCTATCGTAACCCAAATGAACAAGAGCTTTAAGAACCTATTTCGTTGCTACTATAAATTTATATATTTTCAGCCATATAAACGCAATTGTACATGTCTCAAACTATGTAAAAAAAATACAAAATGTATAAATGTATATACAATTATCCCACAATGAAAATGTAAATTATATTGATTCCTATCATATGTAACCAATTTTGCTGTGCAAAGTAAACCGCTACTGATTGCTGGACGTAGCGGTATACAAATGAAAACCAAATAAATAAATACATTTACAGGAGAATAATACATCACCAAACTGACATCATTGCAGCCGTTTAAACATCAGCTGGGAGAGCTCAGCGAAGTCTGAAGAAAAGTCTGGGATTCTTCACGCTTTGGTCTGTGCCTGACCAAGTGGATCTACTTCTCTCTCTCTTCTGGATTTTCTCTCTCTTTTTATAGGCTGTAACAAATGTGTTGCAGCTAGCTCTCACACATGAGCTTTTCCCTACAGATATTCTCCACCCCATACACCTTTACTAATAGTAATTTGACCAGTCTTTCTCCAGCCTTTGTTTGCTCCCAGCCTTTGGTTTCCGGGCGGGCATCTGACAATGCTCACCCCCATGGTTTTAGAAGCTCAAAATTTCTACAATTATGAATTCTTCTTATCCTGTCTACATTGGCTAGGTAAATGTTTCTATATTGGCTAAGAGAATTGTTTTGAAGGCTAGGTGAATTGTTCTCTTGTTCTCTTTAATGGATCTCCATTTGCTGGGAGAAGAACTCCTCCCTGGTCTTTCAGTATCTCTCTGTAGTTATGTAAACAGTTTCTTTCTCTCCACAGTTTCTTTCTCACCAATACTGCAAAGCTAAGGTTGAATTAACCCCTAACTCACTGCTGAGGCACAATCAATAGTCAATTTTAATTCATTTGTACTACATTCGGTCCTTGACTATTGATTGTGCATATAAGATATTGGCAACATAGTAGGGAATTTAGGTGGATGAAACATAGTAATGAAACTGAGTATGCATTGAATAAAACAGCATATCATGATCAATAAACAGATACAGATAATAATTCACCCAATGATCTGTCTGATAAATGCCCAATCCCACCAATTAATGTTAATATCTTGTTTGATATCTTTAGCTTAGCCTTGCAAAGCTTGAACATGAGACTGAATGGAAGTAGCATGGTCAGTCAAACCAGAGCAACACATGCCTTCAAAATGTTCACATCCACAATTGTGTTTTAAAAGTAAACAATCTATTGCTACTCAATTTTGCAAGATTGCCCTCCCAGCGCTTCTTAAATTAATCAATAATTCTTGTAAAGCAACTGAAGTGTGATTAAGATTTTTACCATGATGCAGGCTAAAGCATTAATTGTACGAGTGTTATACAAGGCTAAACCAGGCAATCCCAGAAGGGAAACTGCTGCACTGGTATGTTCTGCTTTAGAAAGCAAAGTAACTTTTGAATCACAATCTGTGGTTATCATAACTGTTATTGTTCTTCTATTTCCAATTACAATTTTAGGAGAGGGTGGCACAACAAGTCCCAATCGACCAAGAGTACAAGGCCCCCCACGTGAGATTACCTGGGATATATGTATAAGTGACTTTACCACAAGAAAACAACCATCCTATTGGCGGTTCAACATTCCCACTACAACTAGCTTGTAACATTGTATTATTACAGTTCGTAGTATTAGTCACATTTCTACATTTTCTAATTACATTGCATCCCTCAAGCTTGATGTGTAAGCAGTTTCTCACCAGACTGCAAATACAGCTTTGGTCTCCGGGCTAGCAGGCTGGCTCAGCATGATTTCTTAGTTGATTTCTCACATGCAGGATGGCTTAAAAGTTCAATATTCCTTGCTGATACAAATACATTTTTAATTAGTAATACATTCCACCCGTGGATCAGTAAGGATATTGTACGTAAGCAGTGGCTGAATTGCCTTTGTAGTTCATTTGGAAATACAATAATAATAAATGCTTGAGGGGACAAGATGTCATGGTGTAAATTAGGTGATATTTTTCCAAGATATCTAATATACCATTCCCACCGGCATTACAACTGCCGAAGCCAAATGACTTGTAGATCTCAGTTACTTTTAGCAGTTCCCCATGCAGTGGGGAACTCATTTCACCTGCATATTCAGGACTTTTTCTACTATATATCTGCCCCATGGATTTCAATCTACTAGTTATATATTGAGGGTAGTTGAGCAAGTGGTGAGGGACTAACAACCTCAGTCATATTGTAACTGAATTCAAAAAAGCATGGGACCAACACAGAGGATCTCTAAAGGTAAAAAGTGGACTGTTGTAGTTGTTATGGAAGGACAGACTAGATGGGCCTTGTGGTCTTTTTCTGTCATCATGTTTCTATGTTTCTACTTCTCCCTCCACCAGCTATGAATCTGGTCTTGGATATTTTACCCAAACGTTTGCACTATTGACCACCCGTGGTTTCAAAAAACAGTATGAACAGGAGAAAGAGAAGCCACAGCAATAACTAAGATCTGGGGAACAGGTGAAACAAGCAATTGGGCATATGATGTTCAGTAGAAAAAATCTGTAATACCAGAATTACAGTTACTTTCCAAGGAAACAATAATAAAAGGATAACAATACATAAGACAAAAAAAATCATTCACAAAAGCCCCCAATCAGTCCAATAGCCCTCTTCCTATTTTCAGATAATTTGGTCCTGCTTCTCAGCAGTTCTTCAGGACTTCGTAGTGTGCTTCACCTTTCTCTGAAGTTTAAGTTCAGTTTCTCCCAAAAGTTGAACCTCTCATTCTCATAAGCGGATATCTTGGCCCCTTTTTCAATGTGACGCACAGATCCAGGTAGGGACTCCTCCACACATTGCTGTGGTGCGTAGTTAGGAGTTCTTGGGATGGTCTGTTCCATCTGGATTCTGGTCAATTCCCTCTGCTTAAATCTCTGGATTGCAGTTGATGACATGGCTCCAGGCCTCATTCAGAAGAGCAGCAACCAATATTAAATGAAAAGACTAAATATTCTAGATTAGATTTTACAATGAGACAAACTTAATTTCATCCGTATTTACTAAGATATCAATAGTCTACCAGTAACTATGTCATATGGTGTCAACCTTGTCTCGCAGTTTAATAAACTCCTTGTCTCTCTATCACTGGAGATTCATTTGCTGGTAGGAAATATTCCATTGTGCCCTTGACTGATCTTTACATGTTTACAGATCAGACAAGTTGCACTCACGTGCTCTGCAATTTTGGCAAGTTTAGACTTATACCAATATTGTGAGAATTTGTGCATCAAATCATCCCCTTTTGCCTTTGCATGCCTGGCCAGGACATACAGAGGAAAAGTGAGGCAAAAAAAAGTATCTGGAAGTACCACATGGCCAGTGTGGGTTTTCCAAAGCTCATCAGGGTGCAAGGTGCACCCAGCCTGTCTCCAAGTGTTTATTTCCAATTGTTGAATATGACTTCCTGAATTGAAGATTCTGGAGACGGCATAGTTGAATAAAGTGCTCATCATTTTTTTGTTTACATATTCATTAGGCAGATACATCACTTCACATCATTAAATTACCTTCATCAGTTTACTGTCCATCAGAGTCCTTCATTTTAATATCCCACTTCATCCCTCACAACACTTTTTCACAACACTTTTTTCACCACTTGCATCATTCCACCAACTACATACATAGGTCCTTTTCATGTTTTTTATACCATACTAATGTATTCTTATTTGGCAAGGCTGCTAAAACAATTATTAAAAATGTAGTATTGTTGTAAATAAATGGTAGGTAGAAGATATAAATTTAGATTCTTCTCAATAAGCATAACAGTATAAGTAAACAGTGTCCCTTTCCCACTAACTTAATTGGTGTAGTTTTAAATGGACATGTACTCATTCTAAATAGCAACTGTCTAAACAATATAGGTAAAGTCCTAACAATATAAAACTATTATTTTGCAACATTTTATAACACCAATCCCAATAGGACAAAGTATGGCTTCTAACATAACGGCCACATATCTCTCAAGTATGACTAGAGTCTATTGTATACCCGGTTCCCAGTGAGAGTTCTGTAGGAATCTTAAAAATACTTGGACTGATCTTGTAACTGAAGTGTCCACAAGGATTTGTGTAAGCTACTCATTAATTATGGCGTCAAAAGAGATCCTTTTGAGGTGAGAGGCCTAAGAGGGTACAAGGCATTTGTGGTTGGGCCCCATGACGATATTTCCTCGGGTTCTTCTTGGCCTACTCTCCCCTGCCTATTCATGTCTCTGCCGAAGCATAAATATACAAGGTTCATGTTCTTCAGTCCTTGTGGGTCCTCAAGGAGTCTTAAAGCAGTCAGAATTCCGGTGGCCCAGATCATCACACTCGAAGCAGCACGTTTATTTATTTATTTACATTCTCTTATATACTGCGCTATTCTGCATCAGTGTGGTTTTACATTGAACAAACTGAAATTACATTGAACAGGGCATTATAACTTGGAGATAACTATTTTACAGGGAACATGGGCTATGGAGGGTTAAGTAGCTTGCCCAAGACCACAAGGAGCACCTGTGGGACTAGAAACCCCAGTCCTTCCGGTCCAAGGTTGCTGTCCTCTAGTGGGATTTGAACCCCCGACCTTCTGGCCTGAAGTACCTTGCCCCCAACCACTAGGCCACTCCTCCACTCCAAAATTTATTGCCTTTTCCTAGGCTGTGGCCTCACCTTCTGCCCCTCTCTCTCTCTCTCATTCTTTTTCCCAAACCTCTCCTGGATCATTGCTGACAAGCAAGATTTGGTTTTGTCCAATCAACTCAAGTTAATGTTATTGTTTTTATTTGTAAATAACTTTACAAATATGCTCATATTTTCTGGGAACTCAGTTCCATCTTTCCACTAAATGTGCTCTATATACTTGGGAACAGAGCAATTTCAGATCAGCCTCTTTCCAAAATTCTAACAAACGTAAGGGCAAAGGAAGCATTAATGTTTACTCCTCTTATAATTGCTGAGTGTGTACTGGACCTCTACATAATGTACTACTACAACAAATGTATTTGGTAACATAAGTGCAAGTGTATAAACTAAAGAAAATTAATATCTCACAATGCTGCAACATATATCTGTTTTCTCAGGAACTGTACTCCTGAAACTGAAATAAAAACTTTCAAAACAAAGTACACTTTTTCTCTGGACACCAACACATAAAATTCAAATACAGAAAAACAGGTGATTTTATCCTAAACTCCAATATTGTAACAAATAAAACTGGAAAGATCAGTGTAGTTAACACCTATGGTGTTACTGTCCTGTTCATCAGTCATCAGTACAGAGCTTAACAATGCAAAGTAATTACCTTGAATCTTACAGTTCAGAAACAGGCATTCAAATGACATGAAACTGATACTTTTCCAGGAAAAGGTTGGTGGATATCTGGAATGCAAACACTCACCTTTTTTGTATTTTTAACCAAAATGTACTTTTCACATTTAAATTAAAACCTTATACATAATACCTGGGACTGGTATCAAACTGATCTGAAAACAATGAAGTTATTTTAAAGTAAATTATTCAGGGTTACAGCCAAACATGGTGATATCTTCAACACAGCAAATTAAAACCCTATACATAATATCTGAGACTGGTATCAACTTGATCTTAAAACAATGCAGCCATACTGGATGTTATCTTAAACAAAGACAGCAAAGTAAACAGTAGGTCTCTCTTCTGTCCTTCAAGGCAACTGCAAATTACTATGCAGCTGAACAAGAGACAGAGTAGTCGTAAACACTAAGAGTTAAAATAAAAAGTTGCCCGAGAATATTAAATCCTAAATAAACCTATAGCTACAGCTCTTTTTGTTTCTGTAATATATGAACAATAATTATGTCCTCTATGAGGTGCTTGCCACAATATATAAAATCCCCTTTTAACTTTTAATTTTGCTTGATAGCATATGCAGTAAAAAAGAACATATACCAGAGATAAAATTCAAGCAGGATTACCTTCTTATTCATTCAGGATTTAAATCATTTTCAAGTTGCAATCTGGTAACTACTGTCTCAGGATGCCCCATTGTCCTGACAGGGCTCTCAACCCCTACTTTGAAGGTCAAAGAAAAACAGAAGCAGTTTCCTTAATTTTCTATCTTTTTGTTTGTTTTGTTCAGCTTCAGTAAAGAGATCTAGTCGGTTCAGCTCCATGGACCATGAAATCTACTTGAGTAGCCAGTAATGAAATAAAAACAGTATTTACTGTAGACTAAAACATACATTGCAAAATGTTTGAGTTAAACACAGGACAAATCAAAGCTTACAAGTGCTTTATGCCTAACAGCCTATCTGATCAGAATAAGGTGTTTATCTTAACAAATATCACCCTGCATACTGAACATTGAACTAGACCCTCCCCCCTGGGTAGTTCTGAGAAGCAACATGCCTTAACAGCAGCTTGGGAAAACCAGGGACCTTGAGAGGGAATGGAAAAAAAAATGATGCATCTTATGATATGTAGACAACAAAAGCCACCCTCTTCTCTCTAAAATACTCAATTCTGTTCCTTTTTCAACGGGTATTTTTTGCAAACATATAAGGACATTTACAGCTCAGCATCCTTTAAAACAGAATCCCAATTCTCACTTAGTCCTGACTCACAAGACCACTCTCTAGCTAACATTTCATAAGACGCCTGATGCCAGCCGGGAATATTTACAATATTCACATCTTTACCCCCCTTTACAGTATTTACACTATTTCCTCTTCTTTTCAACATTGTCCAAGCCTTTTTTCAAACCCCACTCCTGGTACCAAAATGTCATGCCACAACAAAGGTTGACACACTTTTTAATAAAGACGTGCAGTTTATTTATAAAACAAAGCAAGGATACTTATTCAGAAAGGCAAGTAATTCCCTTAGTTACACATGAGTAGTTAGAAAGGATAACTAGAAAGCAATTATTTACAGGAGAATAATACATCATCAAACTGACATCATCACAGCCCTTTAAACATCAGCTGGGAGAGCTCAGCAAAGGCTGGAGAAAAGTCTGGGATTCTTCGTGTTGGCCGCGCCTGACCAGCGGATCTACTCTCTCTCTCTTCTGGATTTTCTCTCTCTTTTTATAGGCTGTAACAAATGTGTTGCAGCTAGCTCTCACACATGAGCTTTTCCCTACAGATATTCTCCACCCCATACACCTTTGCTAATAGTAATTTGACCAGTCTTTCTCCAGCCTTTGTTTGCTCCCAGCCTTTGGTTTCCGGGCAGGCGTCTGACAATGCTCACCCCCCATAATTTTAGAAGCTCAAAACTTCTACAATTATAATTGATGAATTCTTCTTATCCTGTCTACATTGGCTAGGTAAATGTTTCTTTATTGGCTAAGAGAATTGTTTCGAAGGCTAGGTGAATTGTTCTCTTGTTCTCTTTAATGGATCTCCATTTGCTGGGAGAAGAACTCCTCCCTGGTCTTTCAGTATCTCTCTGTAGTTATGTAAACAGTTTCTTTCTCCCTAGTACTGCAAAGCTAAGGTTGAATTAACCCCTAACTCACTGCTGAGGCACAATCAATAGTCAATTTTAATTCATTTGTATTACACAGCCCTGGTGGGAGGTATCGTCCATGGAATTGGGGCATCGAGTCGGGTCCCCTGATGCTGTCACCATCGGGGATTCCCCTGCCAGGGGCCCAATGCCGGCCTCGACGGATGATGGCCCTTGAGCACGACGTCACAGCATTCATTGAGGCATAGCAGGGCATGACTCCCGGTCACTCTGGGATGTTGGCACCTGCTAAGAAGCTGTCCTCGACCAGGATCTCCCTGAAAGATGCTCCACCCATCCTCGAGAGACTGGCACGATCAGTGTAGACTCTTGACAACAGATTCGAGGCCCGTTGTGGCGTCAGACACGGCCAAGCCAGAGCTCTGATGCAGGTGTCATCGATGTCGATGCTGAGTCTGTCTGAAAATTCTGGGGTGCTCACCAACTTCTCCGGCTCTGAGTTGGCGTGGGAGATGGATGAGGAGTCGCCCGATACCATCCTCCATTGGGACATCTCTGACGACCCATCCCCACCACACTATTAGCATCACTCACCTCCGGAGGATCTTGCCTTTCTGGAGTTTGTGCAGGAGATGCCCCAGGCACTCGCCTTTGTGGCGGTGCCTGAGGGTAAGCCGTGTATCGAGTTTAGTTTAGTTTTATTTGCATTTGATATACCGCCCTATGTTACATCAGGGCGGTTCACAATTTGTTAACAATCAGAGAGAGGCACAGGGCCAGGAAAAGGAAAAGAACTAGAATCTTTGACAGAAGAGATGAAATAATAAAGAGTATAGAGAGAAGACATAAGGAAGAAATTTAGACAAACATAGATAAACCAGGTCAGGTTTGAGAGACTGGAAGATTATAAGCTGTGGTGAAGAGATCCTTCAGTACGAGACTCCTTCTCGGGAGGCACTGACAGTGTTCATGCCCCCTATCCTCGAATGGTTGCTGTTCAGGATGTGGCAAACCCTGGTGACTGTGCCAATTGTGAATCGTCGACTCGATTCATAGTATCTCATCGGCCAGAGTCCCAGCTTCCAGAAAACACAACTGCCATATAACTTCATGGTGGTGGAGTTGGCTATGCATCACATTAAAAGCCAAAAGAGACATTCATCAGTGCCCCCTGGGAGGGAGGCACGCACCATGGATGCTTTTGGCAGGAAGTGTTTCCAGGTCTTCATGCTCACAGCCCAAATCCAGGCATATCAGCTTTACATAGGCATCTACCTGCGGGACCTGGCGAAAGAACTCTCCAGGTTCTTGGCTGGTTTATCAGGTGAACCCCTTGAGCACTTCAGGATCCTGGTGTCATTGGTCAAGGAGTACTCCAAGTTTCAAACTTGGGTGGCCTTCAAAGCTTCGAGTTGGTGGCTCAGGTAGCTGTGATGGGCATTAGTGCCTGCCGCCTTGCCTGGCTGCAGTCCTCAGACTTGGAGCAGTGGGTTCAGGACAAATTAGTTGATGTCCCTTGCCAGGGGGTGGAATCTCTTCGGCAAGCCCATGACGGAGAAGGCCAATGAACTGGAAAAGGAATTCATGACCGGAACCAGGCTGTCCAAGAAAGTGTCTGAACCTTTCTTGCAGGAAGACTTCGGGGAAAAATGCCCTTCCAACCGAAGACCAAGAGGACTTACAGGAATTTCCCCAAGTTTCAGGCCTAACACACTGCCCCTCAGGGACAGCAGGTCCAGGTCCAGGGCCAGGGACATGGCCTCCATAAGTCAAAGGCCCCCAAACAGCACCCAAGTTGCAGCCCTGGTGGGAGCTTTTGATTCCTTGAGTATAGCCTTCCTCCCTCAGGAGGCATATGGCCCAAGGTTCATGGGAGGACGGCTGATCCACTTTGCACACCAGTGGCCAAGCATCAGCACAGACACCTGGGTGCTGCAGGTGGTTGTGGGAAGGCTATCTCCTTCACTTTGTCCATCTGCCTCCTCCCTTTTTCCCAGGGGAATTGCCCATGGACCTCTTGCACAGGAAGCTTCTGCGAGGATCAAGTGGTGGAGCTCATCCCCGAGCCTCTTCAGGGCCAGGGATTCTACTCCCGCTACTTTCTGGTCTCCAAGAAGACAGGGGGCTTCCAGCCCATCCTGGATCTGTCGGACCTCAACCGCTTCCTGGTCAAGGAAAAGTTAAAAATGGTATCCCTTGGAAACTTGCTGCCTTACCTCTTGCAGGGAGATTGGCTATGCCCCTTGAATCTCAAAGATGCCTATACCCGCATCCTGATCCCATCCAAGGCAACGTCAGTACCTCAAATTCGTCATCAGTGTGCGGCATTTTCAGTACAGGATACTCCCCTTTGGCCGACCTCTGCTCTTCGGGTATTCACGAAATGCTTGGCAGTCATGGCCGCTCGCCTCAAGCTCCTAGGGATTTTCGTCCTCCCCTACCTAGATAACAGGTTTATATGAGCCTGCTCACTGGAGGAGGTGTGCAATGCAGCGCAGCACACCATAGGGCTGTTCCAGAGCCAGGGCGTCATGGTGAACTTTATTATTAAAGACTTATAAAGCACCGCAACATACGAAGCACTGTACAAACATAGAAGAGGGAGAGTCCCTGCTCATCAGAGCTCACAATCTAATAAACTTCCTAAAGTCTTACCTATTTGCTCACCCAATGCTTGGAATTCATCGGCACCCTACTGGATTCCACTCAGGCAAGAGCCTTTCTGCCACTGGATTGGTCGCAGTGCCTCTTCGCACTAGCACAAGAGGTGCAGGGTGGCTCACCAATGACAGCCTGGCAATGCTCTGCCTCTTGGGGCACATGGCATCCACTATCCATGTAACCCCTTTTTGCCTGCCTCTGCATTCGGCAGGCTCAGTGAATGCTCATTGCCCTGTGGACACAAACTTCATGCTGTCTGGAGGACCACATCCAAGTCACACCGGCCATAGCAACATCTCTGGCCTGGTGGCAGGACCCCCTCAACTCAAAGCCGGCCTGCCCTTCCAGGCTCCACCAATGCAACGCATTCTTATAAAGGACTCATCCAAGATGGGCTTGGGGGCCCACTGCGACTAACTGCAGTCACAAGGCTCATGGACGTCAGAGGAGAGTACCTCAGAATTCAACCTGCTGGAACTCAGAGTGGTCTTATCACACCCTACAGGTCTCCCAGGATCATCTGGAAGAACAGGTGATTCAGGTCCAGATGGACAACCAGGTGGCAATGTACTACATCAACAAGCAGGGGGGCATGGGCTTGTACCACCTCTGCTGGGAGATGGTGTGCCTCTGCAACTTTATGACAACGAAAAACATCTCCCTCAACGTACTGGCTGACCATCTGAGCCGAGTCCTCCAGATCCATGAATGGATGCTGAACCCAGCCATGCTAGGGGAGGTCTTCTGGTGCTGGGGGACCCCGCAGATCAACCTCTTTGCTAGTCCAGAGAACATGCAGCTGCCACGCTTCTGCTCTTGGAGCTGGCCCAGGGACAGGAGGCAGGGGATGTCTTCCTCCTCCCCTGGTCCCGGGGCTTCCTGTATGCATTTCTGTCCATGCCTCTGGTGCCACAGGTCCTCCTTAAGATCCAAGCGGAGGCAGCCTCAGTCATCTTCATTGTGCCTAGGTGGCCTAGGCAGCCCTGGTTCCCCCTGCTTCTGCAGCTGTCCCCGCGGGACCCATTGCTGCTGGGGAGTGCCCCGGACCTGCTGTCACAGGAGGATGGGATGCTACTGCACCCCAACTTCCAATCCCTTGTCCTGACAGCCTCGATGCTGAGGCTAGCTATAGCGCATCACTGCCTTTCCAGATCGGTTGAAGATGTTCTGCTTGCTTCGTGTAAGGACTCCACACGGAGGGCTTATGCCTTTAGGTAGCACAGGTTTTAACACTAGAGGAAGGTCTTAATTCCTTCTCCTATGCAATGCTGGATATCTTATGCTGCACATGTCGGGGGCTGGCCTAAAGTCCAACACATGCAGAGTGCACCTTTGTGCCATCTCAGCTCTCTACCATGTGGTGGATGGTCAGGCTGTGTTGGTGCATCTTCTGATGGGCTGATTTATGCAAGGCCTCTTCCTTTCCTGGCCCCCGATCCATTCACCACCAGTGGCATGGGTCCTCAATGTGGTGGTGTTAAAGTTCATGGCTCCACCCTTCAAATCACTGGCTGCCTGCCATCTCAAGTACCTTTATTGGAAGGTTCTGTTCCTGGTGGCACTCATCTTGGCCAGGCGTGTGAGCGAGTTGCAGGCACTGGTAGCACATGTGCCCTACACCAGGTTCCACAGGAACATGGTCGTCATTCGGACACACCCTAAGTTCTTGCCAAAAGTGGTCACTGCCTTCCACTTGAATCAAAAGGTGATATTGCCCACTTTATTTATTTTTTATTTATTTATTTGCAAATCTTTTATATACCGCCAATTCCCAAGATCAGTGGCGGTTTACATCAAACAATGTTAAAATACATAGAACAATGTGAAACTATAACAGGTACATGGAACTGTAAACAACTATATACAAGTATTATAATAGATTAAGAACTATTTACATAAATTTTACATATATACATATTTAAGGTTCATCTTAATTTGAGTGATCAAAAATTGTAGTGAATCAATTGAATAGGTATATTCATGCCGATTTATGGAGGTTGGGAGGCCATGGCTAATTCATAATCTGTATTGGAGTAGTGCTGAGTGAACAGATATGTTTTTAGGTCCTTTCAAAATTTTTGTAAATCTTTCATTTCTCTTAATTGATCTAGGAGGTTATTCCATAGGATTGGTGCTACAAATGAGAAGGCACTGTTGCTTGTTGTTTGTTTTGTCTTCTTTATAATGTCAGGTACTATGATGGTATTAAGATTCCTTCTTCGTCTTATTCTATTTTCAGGGGGGCTATGGATAAGAATGGATAGGTAAGATGGGGCAATTTTATTAATTAATTTGAAGGTGGTCAACAGTATTTTATATTGAATCCTGCTGGATATAGGTAGCCAATGAAGAGAGTAAAGAATTGGGGTAATGTGGTCAGAAAGCTTGGCTTTAATAATTATTCTTGCGGTAACATTTTGGGCCATTTGGAGAATTTTTAGATTCTTCTTTGTTATGCCTTGAAGTATTCCATTACAAAAGTCAAAGTGTGGGGTTAAGGCTTGAGTAATAGTTCTGAAGTCATCATTTTCTAAAAAAGGCCTCAGTTGTTGAATGGAACGAAGTTTGTAATATATTGTTTTTGTTATTTTCTTAATGTGAGTTGTAAAGCTAAGAGTCTTGTCAAGGGTGACTCCTAGGTATTTAATCTCTTCTTTCACTGGTAGTGTAAAATTTAGAAGTTTGATGTCTGTTGGTGGTGTAAAATTCTTATTTCTTTTTGTAAAGAGAACTTCATTTTTTTTGAAATTAATGGTCAGATTGTTTGATCTAAGCCATTTATCAGTTTCTATGAGGCAGTTTGTTAATTTATCATAGTTGGGATCATGCAGGTTGATTGGGGAGAATAACATAATGTCGTCTGCATATATGTGGAAGTTTATCTTATGTTTTCGGAATATGGTGCATATTGGCTGTAGATAAAGGTTAAATAGAAGGGCGGATAGAGCGGAGCCCTGGGGTATTCCTTGTTCTTGAGGAAATGGAGGTGATGAGGTTTGGTTTAGTTGTACATATTGAGACCAGTCAGATATGTATGATTTAATCCAATCTAGGGTAGTTTTCCGTAAACCTATCTGGTTGAGTCTTGAAATGAGTATATTATGGTTTACACTGTCGAATGCAGCGGATATATCAAGGAATACCAGAATGAATGCTTGTTTTGTGTTGTCTAGGCCCTTAATGAGAGTATCGAGTAGGGCTAGAAGTAGGGTTTCAACGCCGTGGAAGGGGCAGAACCCGTATTGGTGATCATCAAGGGGAGCAGAAGTGTCTATATAATCTTGGAGTTGAAGTTGAACAGCTTTTTCAATGATTTTGGTTATAAAAGGACTACTGGCAATTGGACGATATGATGATGGGTCATTTCCATTTAGAGCTTTGTTTTTTAAAATCGGGCGGATAGCAGAGAATTTGAGCTCTTTAGGTAGTACACCTTGCTGAAGGGATTGATTTACTATATCTAAGATAAAGGGGGCAAGTTCTTGTTTTGTTGTCTTAATCCAGGAAACTGGGCAAGGATCAAGCAAGGATGTGGTTGTGCTGATTGTAGATATTATATTGAGTAATTGCTTATTATCGATAAGCTGGAAAGAGTTCCATGCCATGTTTATTAAGTTTGGGAAGTCAGGTATTGATATTAGAGATAATTTAAGTTTGCTAGCGAAATAGTTAGCTAGATCATGTATGTTGATAGGGACTGGTTGACAGTTATCAGCAGCGGTTTTAGCTAAATATTTTACAATATCAAACAGTTCCCTTGGGCGGTTAATAGCTTTAGATAAAATGGTTGTATGGTATTGTTCTTTGGCATTGTTAGTTGCTGATCTGTATGAATTAAGGGTTGAAAAGTATAATTCCCGGAGTTCTGGTGTTTTTCTTGTACGCCATTTATTTTCTATTTTTCTGAGTTTTTTTAAAATTGAAGCTAGTTCCTGTGTATACCATTTTTCTGAAGTTCTTTTATAGAACTTTTTAGGTTTGTTTGATAAAGGTTTGGATGCTGTTTTTATTACAGAGTTCCAATTAGCAATGGCTATGTCAAGGTTGTTAGTGTCAGTAACAAGCTGAGGTACAATTTTATCAAGAAAAACTTCTGGTATAAATGGGCGAAATCTAGGTCCTTGATGTGTTTTAGGATGTTGAGGAGAGGCGGTGGAAGAGATAGGAATAGAAAATTGAATCATAAAATGGTCAGACCATGGGATTTAGGTTATGGTTGGAGGAGTATATTGAGGCATTTTGGTCATATGATCAGGAAGGAAAACTAAGTCAAGAGTGTTTCCTTTGATGTGAGTAGGGTGTCTGATTGTTTGATTAAAACCTATATCTTTCATTGATTCTAAGAACATAAGAACATAAGATATGCCATACTGGGTCAGACCAAGGTCCATCAAGCCCAGTATTCTGTTTCCAACAGTGGCCAATCTAGGTCATAAGTACCTAGCAGTTTCAGTGCTCCAAGCTGTTGGGTCTTTCAGAATTCCATCCAAGGCCTCTGCACCAAAGTGTAGGCAAGGAGAGTCAGGCCTGTCTTCACTATTGTACTAGTCTACACATTTTGGCATCTGCTGGAGGCAGATAATACTGGCTTCTCTCAGTGCTGTACTAGAGAATATACCAGGTGATATCACTGAAAGTTACTTGCTCAAGTCTGCCTCCACTGGTTGGCAGGGGGACATATCATCCTGCTAGACCAGTCCAGACAAGTGGGTTAAAGAAACATAATTTCCTCTGAAAACCAGACATCAATGCTGCCTTCTAGAATTAGCATCGAAAACCTCTGCAATAGAAGGCCAAAGCTTGACCAACATTTGCCAAAAGCCAGGGGCAGTAGAACATCCGTTTAGTTAGAGGGTCAAACAAACCAATCTCTAGCCCAGACCCCAAGTTCTCTATTTGCTAATGGTATGATAGACACAATATTGGGGGAGGGTGGGATCATAGCCCCAGTGGCCCACCCCATCCCGCTGCCTATGCCAAAAGCAACGTGCAACTATCCAACTAAGTGGCTACTAATTTTAGAAAACAAAGATACCAAGAAAAGGCTGACATAATGCCAAAGAATTCTAGACAGAGTTTGCCCAACAATTAGGCAAGATTGGCAGTTGAAAATTGAGGGTTGATTGTTATTACAAGTTGCTAAGTTAAAATCTCCCAGAATGATGTGGGGCTTGTTGAGGCTTTACATGCCGTTTCTAGGATGGTTGTAGTGTTTTGTACATCTGGTGTGGGGGGTCTGTAGAAGAGGCAGATGGCTAAGTTTCTGTTCTCTATTTTCAGGATCTCTATATTTTCTTTAGTATCAAACGGTAGTGGAGCAGTTCAAGTTTGATTTTGCTAATATTAGTACGCCACCTCCTTTTTTTTTGTTACGGTTGCAATTGAATAGAGGGTATCCTTTTGTTTTTATTTGATTTAATAAGACTGTGTCAGAATTGGTTAGCCAGGTCTCAGTTAGGCAGAGATAGTCTGGTTTCTCATCAGAGATGAGATCTGTAATTAATGGGATTTTATTTCTAATAGATCTTACATTGATAAGAATAATTTTTAGGTTTTGAGTGTGTGTAGTTAGTTCTTTTAGTTCATTTTCATGCTTTACTTTTATGTGGATTAATCTTCTAGTAAGCGTATCTGGGTACCATGGTGGTAAGGTTTATAAGTATATGAGGATGAATTGTAGTTATTAAGATGTTTTTGTATATGGTGGTAGGGAATATTGTGTATGTGAGCCATTCCAACTTGATCAAGAGGTGGGTAAGGCAATTGAAGGCATATGCTGGAGGAGAGTAGTAAACACATAGCAATACTTAGGGCATATAGTAATTGCATGGTAATGTATACAGGATCCATTTTGAGTTAGGTTAAGACTCAGTTATGGAATATATAGTATGGAAAATAGAGGAGTACAAAATGCTAATGTTTAAAATCGTAACAGATTGATGTTTGGTTTTAAATTCTACTCTACTTTGTAGAGCAGATCAGTCACTATAAACAGCTATTTTGCAACAGTTATATTGAGATTGCTGCATTTTATTCACTACTTTGCAACAGCAGAACACTTTCTTTCCTAGGCTTCACTTTTCCAGGGCGAAAGCCTCCCTACACATGTTGGACTGCAAGTGTGTGTTGTCCTTTTACATCCAGAGGACGCAGTCCCATAGCCACTCGGCGCAGCTCTTTCTCTCTTGACTTCAGTTGACTGGGGCTTGCAGTCTCCAAGTGCACCCTCTCATGCTGGGTGGCTGACTGCATTTTCTTCATCTTTCAACAGGTGGGGCTCTCTCTGGAACATTATGCGATGGCTCACAATGTGCATGTCATGGCAGCCTCAGTAGCAAGCCTGCGCTCGGTGCCCTTACTGGACATCTGCCGGGCTGCCACTTGGTCCTCTGTGCACACCTTCGCTGCACACTGCTGTTTGGAAGAGATCTCCCAGAGGGATAGTGCCTTCAGCTAGGTCGTACTCCTTCCCTCCAACCCCTGATGTCCAGGCTACTGGAGTGGGGATTGCCTCTTCAATGCTGCTGCTGAAATGTCAGACTTCCAGCCAATCAGCCCCCCCCCTGCTGCCCTTTATAGTCCGCTTTTTGGGTCGCCTGTGGCTTTTACAGGTTTTTTCGGTAGCCTATAGCTTGGGAGTCCCATATGTGAGGACTGACTTCCTGTTTGTTCCTGGAGAAAGCATAGTTACTCATCTGTAACAGGTGTTCTCTGGGGACAGCAGGAATCAGTCCTCACAACCCTTCCTCCTCCCCATGGAGTTATTTTCTTTTTATGCTTGCTTGAGCTATGTCATCATACTGAGGTAAGATAGCACCTTTGGGCGGGAAGCTGACCTCACATGCGTGGGATGTAACTATACCTGGCTATACTTTATTCAGGAAGGACAGGGTAGGAAGAAGAGGAGGAGGAGTGGCACTATATGTAAAAACTACTATTAAAGCTTTGGAATTACAGAGCTTAAAAGGGAGAGAGGAGGCATTGTGGGTTAAACTAGAAAGAGGGAAAGAGAAATCTATTTGCATTGGAGTGATATACAGACCTCCCTCACAAGAGGAAGAGGTGGACAGAGAGTTAATTGAAGACATACGCAGCATTGCTAGGAAAGGGGAAGTGCTACTGATAGGAGATTTCAATATGCCAGATGTTGATTGGCACATTCCTGCTGCAGTATCATCTAGAAGTAAGGAGATCCTGGATTCTCTACAGGGAGAACTATTCAGGCAATTGGTAACAGACCCCACACATGAAGGGGCCATACTGGACTTGGTGCTTACCAATGGTGAAAGTGTTTCTGATGTTGTAGTGGGAGATCATTTTGCATCCAGTGATCACCAGATGGTGTGGTTCAGTATTAGGACTAGGGCTGTTAGAATCCATTCCAAGGTGAGGATCTTAGACTTTAGGAAGACTAACTTTGCAAAGATGGGCCAATACCTCAGGGAGTCGTTAGTGGGATGGGAACAGCTGGGGGATGTAGAAAAGCAGTGGGCAAAACTGAAAGGGGGTATTTTAAGGGCAACCAACCTTTTTGTTAAAATGGTAAATAAAGGCAAAAGGAACAGGAGACCGCTATGGTTTTCGAAGGAAGTAGCTGAAAAAGTGAAGAAAAAGAGGGAGGCCTTCATGAAATACAAGAGATCACAGAGAGCAGAAGACAGGCATCTGTATTTGGAAAAACTTAGAGAAGCTAGCAAAGTAGTCAAGAAGGCAAAGAATCAAAAGGAGGAGGAAATAGCCAATGCAATAAAATGGGGGGATAAGAAATTTTTCAGATATATTAGTGAGAAGAGGAAGAGCAAAAGTGGTATTGTCAGACTCAAGGGTGCAGGGGGGGAATGTGTAGAAGCTGATAAGGATAAAGCGGAATTGCTTAACAAATATTTTTGTTCTGTGTTCACAGATGAAGAACCAGGAGCAGGACCTCAGAAAACACCCACAAATAAGAACAGAAGCGAGGGACATCTTGAACTATTTTCAGAAGACTGTGTTCGTGAGAAACTAGCTCAACTTAAAGTAGACAAAGCGATGGGACCGGATGGGATACACCCTAGAATACTGAGGGAACTTGGGGACGTTCTAGCAGCTCCACTGACTGACCTTTTCAATGCCTCGTTGGAGTCAGGAGTGGTGCCAAAGGACTGGAGAGAGGCTCATGTGGTGCCTTTACACAAAAGCGGAAGTAAGGATGTGGTTGAAAACTACAGGCCGGTTAGTTTAACTTCGGTGGTGAGTAAATTATTGGAAACGCTGCTGAAAGAGAAAATAGTGAGGTTTCTGGAGTCCAGCGGATTACAGGATCCGAGGCAGCATGGATTCACCAGAGGCAGGTCTTGTCAGACAAATCTGATTGATTTTTTTGACTGGGTGACCAGGGAGTTGGACCGAGGGAGAGCTCTAGATGTGGTGTATTTAGATTTCCGTAAAGCCTTTGACACTGTTCCTCACAGGCGACTTATAAACAAACTGAGCACCCTAGGGATGGACCCTAAAGTAACTGCTTGGGTTAGAAATTGGTTGGGTGGGAGGCGACAAAGAGTACAAGTAAATGGAGCTCACTCTGAGGAGAAGGATGTTACCAGTGGTGTGCCCCAGGGATCTGTCCTTGGTCCGATTCTTTTTAACATCTTTGTTAGTGATATAGCGGAAGGGCTGTCGGGTAAGGTTTGCCTCTTTGCGGATGATACCAAAATCTGCAATAGAGTAGACACCCAGGAAGGAGTAGATAACATGAGGAGGGATCTAGCTAAGCTTGAAGAATGGTCTAGAATTTGGCAGCTGGGATTTAATGTTAAAAAATGTAAGGTCATGCATTTGGGCTGCAGCAATCCAAGGGAGCAATACAGTATAGGAGGTGAAGTACTTTTGTCCACTAAAGAAGAGCGGGACCTAGGCGTGGTTGTGTCTGATGATCTTAAAGTAGCTAAACAGGTGGAAAAGGCGACAGCAAAAGCTAGAAGGATGCTTGGGTGCATACGGAGAGGAATGGCTAGCAGAAAAAAGGAGGTGATAATGCCTCTGTATAAGTCTTTGGTGCGACCTCATTTGGAGTATGGTGTGCAATTCTGGAGACCGCACCTTCAAAAGGATGTGAACAGGATGGAGTCGGTGCAGAGGGTTGCTACCAAAATGATTAATGGGCTTCATTATAAAGCATATGAGGACAGACTTAAGGATCTTAATATGTACACCTTAGAGGAAAGGCGGGATAGAGGTGATATGATTGAGATGTTTAAATACCTCCGTGGCATAAATGTTCAGGGAGAGAGCCTCTTTCAATTGAAAGCAAGTTCTGCTACGAGGGGACATGGGATGAGGGTGAAGGGAGATAGATTCAGGAGTGATATGCGGAAATATTTCTTTACGGAAAGAGTAGTGGATCCGTGGAATAGTCTCCCAGTGGAGGTGGTAGAGATGAGGACAGTAACTGAATTCAAGAAAGCATGGGACCAACACAGAGGATCTCTAAAGGCAAAAAGTGGACTGTTGTAGTTGTTATGGAAGGACAGACTAGATAGGCCATGTGGTCTTTTTCTGTCGTCATATTTCTATGTTTCTATGTAGCTCCCAAAGGCTTTCTTTGAAAGCTTGGGGAGTGGATCCGTGCAGACTCCGTCGTTGTCGACGTCACCCATATGTGAGGACTGATTCCTGCTGTTCCCAGTGGTGGAGGCAAACACAGTGATGGAATTCAAAACAGCATGGGACAAGCACAGCGGATCCCTTTATAGCAACAGGATAAAAACAAAATAAACTGAACCATCTAACTTCTCAACAAATAGGGGTGTTCTACATGGAGTGGTGGGTCCACCCCTAAACAAAGACATGGGGAGGGGTGGCCTGCACAGAGCGACGGGTGCACCTACTCTTGCCGTATATTTGCTGGGCAGACTGGATGGACCATGCTGGTCTTTGTCTGCCGTCACTTACTATGTCACTATGTAACACCTGTTATAGGTGAGTAACTGCACTTTTATCCACACCTCCAGAAAATGTAGCAGATTTATGAGGCAAGATCTCCCTTGGCTAAATCTATGCTGGTTTTGTCCCATTAAACCATGTCTGTGTGTTTGGTAATTTTGTTCTTTATCATAGTATCTACTTTTTTGTCTGGCACTGTCTCAAGCTTACCAGCCTGTAGTTTCAGAGATCATTTTAAAACCTTTTTTATAAAACTGGTGAAGCATTGACTCCTCTCCAGATACTGTTTAAAGGAGAGAAGGGGGGAAAGGTTTTTCTTTTATTTTATGTGTTTTTTATGTATTTTTGTTTCTAACCTGTGTCTTTTGGGGAAACTGCTAGGTACGTATGACCTAGATTGGCCACTGTCGGAAACAGGATACTGGGCTTGATGGACCTCGGTCTGACCCAGTATGGCATATCTTATGTTCTTATGTTAACCCACATGCAAAACTAGACAGTAGGCAAGTCCCACCTGCAATGGAAACTGAAGGCAGAGAGCTCTGCGCTTCTTCCTCCTCCTAGGGAAACAACGCAAAGGGAGCTTTGACTTTAGAAACTTTGGGGCTGGTCATGAATGATGAGGGCCCACCCTATCCCCTGTAATAGAGACTATATGTTCATGGGCCACTTTGGTTAGTGGAGAGGCCAGGAAATGCTGACTTGTTCCTGTATGCTATGTGTTTCAGTTTCTGGCTATGGCCTTAATGTAATCTCAAAGGTAATGCTTTGCAAAAATTTGTCCATGGATCTCACTTGGTGGCAGACAGAAACCTCCATTATTACTACCAAAAATCCCTCTAACTTAGCCTATAGAATATTCAGTATTGGAATGAGAAAGCTCCGTGTGGCCCTTTGGGAACTCAGTTCGTTGGTGGCATCCTTGAAGGGCTTCAGGACTTCTGTATGTGTGTGCTGTCGAGTTAGCGCTGACTCCTGTAGACCTAGCAGCCCCTGGGTTTTCTTGACAAGCTGTGACCAGAAGTACATTGCCAGACCTTTCTTCCGAGGTAATGGAGGGTGACGTGACTTATCTAAGGTCCTAAAGAGTGCCAGTGGGAATTAAACCCTGGTCTCTTGGTCACCAAGGCCACTCCTCCACTCTGAGCTGAGCTACATTTTTTCAATCCTTAGACTCTAGGTGGTTTTCAGTACTGGGCTCAAGTTCAAGTGGCAGGATCTGGACTCACGTCTCGATTACATTTGCCATTGCCCATGGAAGCTGAGACCTTGCTGACCACGGTTTTTGTTTTCACTGTTCCACTGTTGTTGTTAACATACATGTTTGGAAACAATCATTTTTGTTTTTGAAAAAAGGAAACAAGTCTTGTTTTATTGGAGTGGGTTTTGTGATATATTGATATTTACACTCTACAACGTGACCTTAGAACTGTTTGGTTAAACAAAATACAAAACATTAGATGACATTACCTAAAAGCTGTATCTATAAAAGGAAGCCAGTCTCCCAAAAAGAGATCAGTAAAGCCAATGAAGTGCCTAGTGCTTTGAGCAATGGCCTGAGAACCAGGAAACATAAGAGATGCCAGACTGAGTCAGACCAAGGGTCCGCCAAACCCAGTATCCTGTTTCCAAAAGTGGCCAGTCCAGGTCACATTACCTGGCAGGTACTCAAAAGATATCCAGATTCCATGCTACCTGTCCAATGTGTAAGCAGTGGATTTCCCGGGTCCTCTTTAATAGCGATTTATAGACTTTTCCTCCAGAAATTTGTCCAAACCATTTTTAAACCCAGCTACATCAACAGTTTATACTACATCCTCTGGTAATGAATTCCAGAGTTTGTGTTGAGCAAAAAAATATTTTCTCTAATTACTCTTAAATGTGCTACATTGTAGCTTCATTATGTGTCCCCTTGTTTTCTACTTTTTGAAGGACTAAACAACTGATCTACATTTACGCGATCTACTCCATTTATTATTTTATAGACCTCATCTTATTTCCCCTCGGCCGTCTCTTTTCCAAGTTGAAGAGCCCCAACCTTTTAAGCCTCTCCTCATAGGGGTTTTATTCCATTCCCGTTTACTAATTTTGTCTCTCTGAACCTTTTCTAATTCTGCTATATCCTTTTCAAGATATGGTGACCAGAATTGCACACAATATTCAAGGTGTGGTCACACCATAGAGCAATATAGAGGTATTATAATATCTTTCATTTTATTTTCCATTCCTTTCTTTATGATTCCCAGCATTCTATTTGCTTTCTTGGTCGCCGTCGCACACTGAATCATTTCACTATGTGGCGGTTCCTAATGTGGAACCTTGCATCGTGTAACTGTAGTTTAGGTTGTTCTTCCCTAAGTGCAAAAATTTGCACTTATCCACATTAAAAGTCATCTGCCATTTGGACACCCATTCTCCCAATTTATCAAATTCCTCTTGCAATTTTGTACAATTCTCCTGTGTTTTAACAACTTTGAATAATTTGGTATCCTCTGCAAATTTGATCACCTCACTTCTTCCCATTTCCAGGTAATTTATAAATATGTTACAAAGCAGCATGCCCAGCACTGATACCTGGGATATTCCACTATTCACCTTTCTCCATTGAGAAAATTGGCATTTAGCCCTACTCTCAGCTATCTTTCAATCCGTTCCCAAGCCACAATAGTATTATTTTACTTTATTTATTTATTGAACATTTCTATAGTGCGGTTTACAAATAACAAATTGAGTAGTCCATAAACAGATACATAATCGGATACATTGAACGTTGTATAACTATATACAGTACACTGCCTCCTATCCCATGGCTTTTTAATTTCCCCAAGTCTCTCTCATGAGGGACTTTGTCAGAGGGTTTCTGAAAATCGAGATACACTATATCAACCAACTCACTTTTATCTACCTATTTATTCACACCTTCAAAAAAAACTATAAGATTGGTGAGACAAGACTTTCCTTGCCTTAATCCATGTTTGTTTTCTGCCATTAAACCATGACTATCTAAGAACAAGAGATATGCCATACTGGGTCAGACCAAGGTCCATCAAGCCCAGTATCCTGTTTCCAACAGTGGCCAATCTAGGTCATATGTACCTAGCAGTTTCCCCAAAAGACACAGGTTCTGCAATGCTTCTACTGGGTCAAGCATTGATATCCTGGGTCCCTTCTTAATAATGGTTTATGGACCTTTCCTCCAGGAACTTGTCCAAACCTTTTTTAAACCCAGCTACACTAACAGCCTTTACTACATTCTCCGGTAACAAATTCCAGAGTTTGATTACACGTTGAGTGAAAAAATATTTTCTTTTATTAGTCTTAAATAGTTTACCCTGTAGCTTCATTGCATGTCCCCTAGTCTTTCTATATTCTGATAACGTAAAAAATCGATCTACGTTTACCCGTTCCACTCCGTTCATTAATTTATAGACTTATATCATATCTCCCCTCAGCCATCTCTTTTCCAGGTTAAAGAGCCCTAACCTTTTTAGCCTTTCTTCATAGGAGTATCCTTCCATCCCCTTTACCATTTTGGTGGCTCTTCTCTGAACCTTTTCTAATAACGCTATATCCTTTTTAAGATACGGTGACCAGAATTGCACACAATATTCAAGGTGCGGTCTCAACATGGAACGGTATAGAGGCATTATAATATCTTTTGTTTTATTTTCCATTCCTTTCCTTATCATACCTAGCATTCTATTTGCTCTCTTGGCTGCTGCTGCACACTGGGACGAGGGTTTTAACATGTTATCCACAATGACGCCTAAATCTTTTTCCTGGGTGGTGGTTCCTAATGTGGAACCCAGCATCATGTAACCATAGTTTGGGTTGTTCTTCCCTAGGTGTATAACTTTGCACTTGTCCACATTAAATTTCATCTGCCATTTTGATGCCCAGTCTTCCAATTTATCAAGATCCTCTTGCAATTTTCCACAATCCTCTTGGGTTTTAACAACTTTACATAGTTTTGTGTCATCTGCAAATTTGATAACCTCACTCGTTATTCCACTTTCCAGGTCATTTTATGAATATGTCAAAAAGCAGCGGACCCAGCACAGATCCCTGTGGTACACCACTATTCACCTTTCTCCATTGGGAAATTGGCCATTTAGCCCAACCCTCTGCTTTCTATCTTTTAACCAGTTCCTGATCCACAGTAGTACACTGCCTCCTATCCCATGACTTTTTAGTTTTGCCAAAAGTCTCTGATGAGGGATCTTGTCAAAGGCTTTCTGAAAGTCCAGATACACTATATCAACCGACTCACCTTTGTCCACCTGTTTATTCACACTTTCAAAAAAACATAACAGATTAGTAAGACAAGATCTTCCTTGTCTAAAGCCATGTCGGCTGTCTCACATTAGGCCATGACTATCTACATGCTGAGTAATTTTATTCTTTATGATGGTTTCTACCATTTTTCCCGGTACTGACGTGAGGCTCACCGGTCTGTAGTTTCCCGGATCACCCCTGGAACCCTTTTTAAAAATTGGTGTTACATAGGCGATCCTCCAGTCTTCAGGTATTAGAGATGATTTTAATGATAGTTCACAGATTACTAATAGCAGGTCTGCAATCTCATATTTCAGTTCTTTCAACACCCTTGGATGTATACCATCCGGCCCAGGTGATTTGCTACTCTTCAGTTTATCTAATAGTTGTAATACATCTTCCCGATGTATCAATATTTCCTTCAATTCTTCTGCACCTTTAAATACCACTTCAGTTATGGGTAACATCCCTACATCTTCCTCAGTAAAGACCGAAGCAAAGAATTCATTCAGTCTCTCCGCTGTCGCCTTGTCGCCTCTTAGTGCCCCTTTAACTCCTCTGTCATCTAATGGACCAACTGACTCTCTCACAGGTTTTTTGCTACGAATGTACTTGAAAAAATCTTTATTTCGCGTTTTTGCTTCCGCAGCAAGTTTCTTCTCAGATTCTCCCTTTGCCTGCTTTATCAATGCCTTGCATTTGACCTGCCAGTGCTTGTGCTGTTTCCAGGTTTCGTCGTTTGGCTCTTTTTTCCTTTTCCTGAAAGATGCTCTTTTGGCAACAACAGCCTCGCTGACCTCACCTTTAAAACATGCTGGCAGTTTTTTGGACTTCCTTCCACTTTTCTTAAAGAGTGGAATACAGCTGGTCTGGGCTTCCAAGATAGTATTTTTCAACAACACCCAAGCTTGATGTAAGTCTTTAACGTTTGCAAGTGCTCCTTTTATTTTTTTCTTAACTATTTTCCTCATTTTATCATAGTCTTCCTTTCGAAAGTTAAAAGGTAGTACTGTGGATTTCCTTACTATCCCTCCTCCACTAATTAAATCAAAGGCGATCATGCTATGATCACTATTGCCAAGTGGCCCCAACACCCTTATCTCGTGTACTAGATCTGGTGTTCCACTAAGGACTAGGTCTAATATGGCTTCCCCTCTGGTCGGTTCATGAACCAGCTGCTCCAAGAAGCAGTCATTTATGTCATCTAGGAACTTTATCTCCCTAGCATGTCCTGCTGTGACACTGACCCAGTCGATACTGGGGTAATTGAAATCACCCATTATTATTGCCGTGCTGTAACGTTTGTTAGCTTCCTTGATTTCTTTGAGCATTTCATCATCCATTTGTTCATTCTGGCCAGGCGGTCGATAGTACACCCCCACTGCCATCGCCTTCCCCTTTTTACATGGAATTTCAATCCATAGAGATTCTACAGCAAATTTAGTTTCCTGCAAAACTTTAATCCTTTCTGACTCAATGCCCTCTCTAACATAGAGTGCAACGCCTCCACCAATTTGATCAGCTCTATCATTACGATATAGTTTGTACCCAGGTATCACAGTGTCCCACTGGTTGTCCTCCTTCAACCATGTCTCTGATATTCCAATCATATCTAAGCTCTCATTTAGTCCTATTTATTCTAACTCTCCCATCTTATTTTTTTTAGACTTCTATTATTTGCATACAAGCATTTTAGAGACTTTATTTTATTCATATTAATTTGGCTATTGGTAGACATGGATAATTTGGGATCTTTAAGCTCTGTCTGCTCCATACTTGAGGGCATTTGGGCTACTTTACTCTTTTTTGGAACCTCTCTGCTTTTGGTAGTATCCTTCAAGGATACATTCTTCTGAACCATCTACTCTTGGGCGACTGTCGGCTTTCCCCTATTATCTAGTTTAAAAGCTGCTCTATCTCCTTTTTAAAGGTTAATGCCAGCAGCCTGGTTCCATCCCGGTTAAGGTGAAGCCCATCCCTTTGGAAGAGCCCCTCCTTTCCCCAGAATGTTCCCCAGTTCCTAACAAATCCAAACCCCTCTTCTCTGCACCATTGTCTCATCCATGCATTGAGACTCCAGAGCTCTGCCTGCCTTTTGGGTCCTGCATGTGGAACGGGAAGCATTTCGGAGAACGCTACCCTGGAAGTTCTGGATTTTAACTTCCTACCTAAAAGCCTAAATTTAGTCTCCAGAACCTCCCTACCACATTTTCCTATGTTATTGGTCCCGACATGTACCAAGACAGCAGACTCCTCCCCAGCACTATCTAAGACCTTATCTAGGTGGCGCGTGAGGTCCACTACCTTCACACAAGGCAGGCATGTTACCAGGCGATTCTCACGTCCACCAGTCACCCAGCTTTCTACATGCCTAATGATCGAATCACCAACTATAATGGCTGTCCTAACCCTTCCCTCATGGGCACATGGCCCTGGAGAAACTTCCTCAGTGCGAGAGGGTTTTACATCACCTGGAGGACAGGTCCTAGTTACAGGATCACTTCCTGCCACACCAGGGTGATGCTCTCCTGTCACGTGATCTCTCTCCTCCATGGCAACAGGGATGCTGCCAGACTGGAGGTGGGACTTCAAGACTATATCCCTGTAGATTTCGTCTATGTACCTCTCTGTCTGTCGTATGTTTTCCAAGTCTGCTACTCTAGCCTCTAGAGAACGGACTCGTTCCCTGAGAGCAAAGAGCTCCTTGCACCTAGTGCACACGTAAGACCTCTCACCAACTGGGAGAAAATCATACAAGTGACACTCAATGCAAAAGACTGGAAAGCCCCCATCTAGCTGCTGGACTGCTGTCTGCATCTTAGTTTTAAGTTTTTGTTTAGATCTTTAAGTTCTTTACTTACTAAGGGTTGCTATGGATATTTATATCAATAAAACTGTACCTAATACGTTAAATATACCTTGTTCACCTGAAGCTTAATTAATCTCAGGTCCTTAGTGTATGACTGACTTGGGTAACAAGCTTCACCTGAGAGCACCTCCTGTCTTTTAAGATGTGTAGGTACCTATAAAGCTATGATTATCCCAGGGGTGGGTGGGTGTGGGGAGGGAGGGAGGGAAATAGCACTTATTAAAAGAGGGCTGCTACACAGTACCCTGTCCTGTGCTGCTGAGATAAGCTATATTCTTATTTGATTTAAATTATAGCTCTTTGCTGCTGTTAGGCTTTAACTTATTATGAAATTTAAACTACCAGCTCTCTGCTGGGTTCTAAATTTAACCAGAAAGCTCTCTTCTGTGTTTTAAATTTAAACTAAAAGTACTTTGCTGATACTAGGCCCTGAGTGACTATTAAATTAAAACTACAAGCTCTCTGCTGGGTATGAAATGTAACCAGAAAGTTCTCTTTTGTGTTTTAAATTTAAACTTAAACTGCTGCTACTAGGCCCTGACTGATTTAACAAAAAATAGTGGGTTCACAGATTAAATAGCTTTAATAGAAATAATTCCTTTCAGAAAATTCCCAGAAGTATATACTCACAATTGCAGATTTCTCTCCAGAAGTAACAGTCTCCTTTTCTAGTCCTTCAAGACATGTTCAGTAATTTTGATTTTTATAATGGTTTCTACCATTTTGCCTGGTATTGATGTCAGGCTCACTGGCCTGTAGTTTCCTGGATCACCCTTTCAACCCTTTCTAAAAACTGCCGTTATATTGGCCACCAATGTTCCCTCTAATTTTCTGTAGGCTGTGTGCGCATAAAATATCAGCTGTGCAGCTTTTGAAGGAAGGCTAAATTTTTGTGCGCTACATAATGACACTCAGAGTTATATACTTAAAAATTTGACTACACGTCAGAATACAGTATGTACAGTTGTACACCATATTGATTGCACTAGAAAATATTGTAGAACTTGTGAAAACCATAAATACACAACAACTTTTCAATTTTAAGAACGTCTGTTGTTTTCTATCAGAATCAGAACCATAATTTTTGTGTGCTCTGTTGTAAAGTATGTGCGCTCACTTGGTGAGGTGTGTGCATGCGCACAGCTTAGAGGGAACAGTGTTGGCCACTCTCCAATCTTTGGCTACTTCAGTGATTTTAATGATAGATCACAGATTACTAATAGCAGTTTTACAATATCATATTTCAGTTCTTTCAACATCCTGGGATGTATGCCATCTGGTCCAGGTGATTTGCTGCTTTTATTTTAACAATTATCTGTATTATATATTCCTGATTTATAGAGATTGTTTCAATTCCTCTGATACATCACCTTTACGATCATTTCTGGCATGATACCTCTCTATCATCTAATGATCCAACTGACTCTCTCACAGGTGTTTTGCTATCTCTTTATTGAGAACCTGCAAGTCCTAAACAGCCACTTTTTCCACAAACATGTTCACAACTTCACCTTTTAAGGCTTTCAACACAGAAAAAAAAACTTCAACAGTATAGTCCATTACTATCAAATACAGCAAACATTGCTCTGCGATCCCCATTTTCTTTCTTTCTCCCCCCCCATCTCCCCCCGCACAAACCAACTCTTCACGAACCTATCCTCCATGCTCCACAAGCTCTCACATATTTTTCAGACCAGCAGCAAACAGATCCCACAATGCCCAGTACTTTTCTGGCCCACAGAGAATGCTGGTGGTCTATCTTGACACATCCACTCCACTCTCTCATGCACACTATTAACCCAATGGGATCCTGAAGGGGCCTGCATCTCAATCCAGTGAGCCAGTATTATTTCACAGGCGACCATGAAGGCCACCCATGCAAATTTCCGCTAGATACTCCCCACCTCTCCCTTCTTCATAAGCTTGTCATCACCCAGCAGCAGGGCAGAGTAGGTCCATTCCACCTGCTTACCAATCACTCTTTGCATCTGCTCCAGTATTTCCCTCCAATATGGATACAAACTCTCACACCCCGAGAAAGTGTGCACCAATGTCCCACTGTCTGCATGGCATCATAAACACTGCGGGCTATCCCACAACTTCAGTTTTGCTCACTGTTCCCAGGTGATATGGGCCCTGTGCAGTATTTTGTACTGCGTTTCCTGTAAAGCTATATCGGGTGTTGAGGCATAGATTGTGCTAAAAAACTGCCTCAGTCCTGCCCCATTGATAGGCTCCTCCAGCTCCTTCACCCACACCTCTGCCAAAGGGGTCTCCCAAGTTACCGGTCACTGCTCCCAACCCACCTGATACCAGTAGGAGATTTTGTTCAACTTTGCAGATGTCTGCAGAAACACCTAGTCAAGGGAAGTGAAGCCCATGTGGTCTCTGCCTCGCAAGACCCAACTGCTGACAGGCCCTGAGGTATTTATTGGGTAACTCCCACTTGACTTTTAACTGATCGAATGTGGGGAACCACGAGCCCCCCAGCTCCAGTAGTTGCCCCACATATTTGCAACCCCTTGTCTCCCACACATCAAACATGGAACCCCCAAGGCCAGGTATAAATTCCAGGTTGCCCACCAGCCTTCCAAAGGGCGATCTCACCATCACTTCTCCTAGTTTGAGCCTCCACCATGCCCATGCTTTCCCCTAGGGCTCTAACAGCCAGCCCACACCCCCTGTCTTGCGCCACCACTCCTCACTAACCTGCAGCAGACTAAAAAACTTGTAGGGCTGACAACCTCCATCTAGGAATCCCACTGGGGTGTAGCACCCTCCGCCCACATGCAGTCTGCGCACCCACCGCATGGCATCAGCAGTGTTATAGAATCATAGGTCAGGGAGCCCCACTCCTACTCTCTTTGGCTGCTGTGAGTTTCACATAGCTTATTCGAGCCCCCTTCCCCCGTCAGAGGAAAGACCCCAGCATCCTCTTATAAAGGCATTCCTCTCAGCCCTTAACCTACAGGGGCATCATTTGGAGCAGGTATAGTATACGAGGTAACAAAACCATTTTGACCAAGACCACTCTTCCCCATAGGGAGGGGGGGGTCCTGCCGCCACTCGCACATCCAGCTTGCCTCTAACATTCTTTTCATAGACTTTTCGGGGGTCAGCACACCTGTAAATGCTGAAATATTTGAGGAAGACACCCGCTCACCTGCATGGGAAAATGAGCTGACCCTTGCGTCTACAGACCTGCGATGCCGGCATGGCCTCGGAATTGCTCCAATTAATCGTAAGTCCTGAAAACGCCCCAAAACTGGCCTTGGTAGCTGTCACCTTCTCAATGCATTCATTTGCCTGACTAATAAAGAGGAGCATATCGTCAGCAAAAAGGTTAATCTTGTAGGTGTCCCGCCCTACTCTGATACCCGCTCATTATGTCTGGTGGGATATGATCGCCAAGGGTTCCAAAATGAGCAGGAAGAGCATGGGTGACAGGGGACACCCTTGCCTCATGCCTTGGTAAAGACAGAAGGCCTCATGTAACCTTCTGTTAACCAGGATCTGCGCTGATGATGCACAATACAGTGCTTGAACCCAGTCCAAAAAAGCCCCCCATATCATGTAGGCCTCCACCACCCAAAAGATGTACTTCAAAGACATGTTATCAGCATTGTACCTAGCCTTGTGCGAGCGGTGCAGCCGCACAGGGCGCAAAAGGATTAGGGACGTATGTCAGGCTGCCGCCACCACTTTTTTGTTTTCTCAGAGGTGGCAGCAACAGTGAGGCAGACCCACGTTTGCAGGCAGGTCGGGTCCCTCCTTCCCTTCTCTGATGTAGGTCACAGGAGGGAGGGACCAAGCCAGCCATGGAAATGCTGAGTTGCAAAGACCCATGTTTGAATGGCTGCCCGGTCCCTCCCTCCCTCTGACGCGATCTACATCAGAGAAGGGAAGGAGTGACCAACCTGCCTACAAACGTGGGTCTGCCTCACTGCTGCTGCCGCTGCTGTCTCTGAGAAAACAAAAAATTGGCGGTGGTGGCAGCAGGGCAACAAGGGGCGGGCGGGTGAAGGCAACTGGTGGGGGGAGGGGCGCCAGATGTAGAAATAGCACAGGGCGCAATTATGGCTTTGTACAGCCCTGCATGTTATCAAATGCCTTTTTGGCATCTAGGCTCAAAATCGCATCCTCGTCCCTCCTTTGGCTCCCATAAAGCACTGCCAGGGTCTTCAAGAGGTTAGGCAAGGCAAATCGCCATGGGACAAAAGCAACAAGGACTGGGTGGACGAGGCCTGCGATCACCCTGCCCTGTCTCCTCGCCAGCATGCCTGTGATCAACTTCACATCCTGATTCAATAGGGAAATGGACCTGTAGGAGCCCACCTGGGTTGGGGTCCCTGCCCAGCTTAGGCAGAATCACCACAGTGACATGATTCTGCTGCAACCCAAGATCCCCCACCTGGAGTCACCATGCACTGTGTTAGGAAAGGCACAGACACATTGTTTGGTTTCTTGATATACCGCTCCTTCATGACACCAGGGCAGTTTACAAATACATAAAATGTACAGTAGTGGCCAGAGGCCAAGAAAGGAAAAGAACTGCAATATATAACAGATCAGAGATAGTATAATCACATTTAAAGTGAGGAGAAATAGTAGAAGGCAGGAAATAAGGGTCAGGGAACAGAGAGAGGTAGATGAAATGATGGGTTTTCAGAAGATTCTTGAACTTGGGAAAGGAGGATTCTTGGTAAAGAGCAGATGATAGGGAATTCCAGAGGGAGGGACCCAGGAAAAAGTAGGTAGAGTGACATGTAGACTGAAGGTGAACGCGTGATGGAGACGGGAAGACCAACCGGTTAACATGAATTGAACGAATGCTATAGGTTGGGGTATGAAATTGGAGTACGTCTACTGGGCATTGAGGCACATTTGTGTACATGGCATGATGGGTCAAAATGAGAACTTTATAAGGGATGCGGAAAGCGAGTGCAAGCCAGTGAAGCTGAATAAGGATTGGAGTGATATGATCCTGATGCGTGGCTTAAGTAATGATCCAAGCAGCAATGTTCTGTAGTAGCTGAAGAGGATGTAGTTGGGTCTGAGTGATGCTGGCAAGGGCTAAGTTACAGAAGTCGAGGCGGGACATGACTAGAGATAGAAGAAGAGTGGTTAGTGCCTGGGAGGATAGGAAAGGATGAATAGCATGTATCAGACAAAGACAGAAGAAAAGCCGGCGAGTGAGAAGTGTGAGATATGATCATGGAAGGAAAGCGCAGAGTCTAGGGTCATGCCAAGGTGGCGCAGAGTGGAGACCAATGGGATGGTAAAATTAGAAAGGACTGGGGCAACTAAAGGTTAGGGACTACCAAATGTAGATTAAATCGCAAATGTTTTCGACAGATTAAGGTGTAGGCAATTTGTGGCCAACCAGTCAGAGAGACCTGAGCTAAATAGTCATTGAGAAGGGAAAGATCTGGATGTTGGGGATTGGTGTGGTGAAGGAGAATTATGCCATCAGCATAGTAGTACGCTGGCAGACCAAATTGTTGGATAAGCAAAGTGAGCAGGACAAAGAAGATATTAAATAGGAGGGGTGCAAGCCCTGGGGAATGCTGCAACAAAGTGGGATTGGATCAAAAGAGGCACCACCTGAATGCACTGAGAATAACCGTGAGAAGAGAAAGGAGTGGAACCACCGAAATACTGTCCCTCAAAGACCAGCATCTCATAGATGGGAAAAGAGAAGAGAATGATCCACTAGGTCGAAGGCTGCCGAAAGATCAAACAGACTGCCAGAGTGAGGTCACCACGATCATATGCTGTGTGAAGGTAATTTAGAAATGAGAGCATGATGGTCTTGACACTGACCAGGATATAAGCCAGACCGATGGGGGTGAAGAAGACGGGTAGAGTCATGATGCTGGGATAGTTGTGAGAAAACAGCTTTTTCCAGAATTTTTGAAAGGAATGGTAGGTTGGAAACTGGATGGTAGTTGGTGGAATCAAGTAGGTTGAGTGATGATTTCTTCAGGAGAGGGCAAACTAGTGCATGTTTCCAGGGACTATGGAAGGTGTCAGATGCAAGGTTTGAGTTAAGCATGGTAAGAATGAAAGGGAGAAATGCTAGAGAGGGTCCCAGTAGCCAAGATGAGGGAATAGGATCTAGCTGACAGACGGTCTTATAGGGCGAGATGATTAACTTTGAGAGCTCAATGGTTGTGTGTGGGCAGAAAGTGGTCCATAAATGGGAGAAAGAAGGGACAAGGGTGTGGAGGATGGAGGGGGGGGGGGGGGCGATAGGCGGAGGGCAGATGGTAAGTATGAGCGTAGGGAATGAACTTTGGAGAGACAAAGCTGGGAAGGAGTCAGGATGGCAACAGCATTTTCAGAGGATGAGTGGGACTATATGGACAACAATGACTAATACTGAGTATAGCTGCCATGTGGAGTTGGCTGCCGAGGAGATGACATTAGAAAAATGGGTATGCTTTGCCTGGTGAATATGTTCACGATAGATCTAATGACAGGATTTAAAGTGCTGGAGTGCCGAAGAGGTATGGTGTTTGCACCAGAGCTGTGTGTAATGGTCCAGTTGAGAACGGAACACTCGAAGCCCCAAATGAAACCACGGTTATCACCCAGGATCTTGTAGAATTCTGTGCCCAGCCCATCTGGGCCTAGCGTTCTGACCAGCTTAAGAATCTTTATAGCCAAGGACACTTCAAATGGGGTAAAAGAAGCGTTCAAGGCCGCCCACTCCTCATCTCCTAATTGGGGGAGCTCCAGTCCCCCAAAAAATTGCTCATGCTGGACATCATCTCTGGAGCCGACATCATACAAGTCACTATAGAACGGGTGAAATTGACTCCTAATCTCCTTGTCATTACTGAACAGGTAGCCTCCTGGACCTTTAATATGGCTAATAGCATCCTTTTTTTTTTGGCCAGACAAACCAAGTGGGCTAGCAACTTCCTGCATTTGTTCCCCAGTGATGCAGCTGGTATTTATAGATTGTAATATCCCTCTCTGCTCGCTGGTTTAGGAGGTGGTTCAGCTCATGTCTGATTCCCTATTCATCCTCATAGTACGCATGTGCTGCCGCTGGCATGCGTGGAGCTGCCCCGACAGGGCGAGAAGTTTCCCATCCTTCCTCCTCCGCTTCCGAGCCGTATACTCAATAATCACCCCCCTCATAGTGTCCTTGGCTGCTCGATCCCCCCTCCACATTGCTCAGGTGATTCAGCTGGGACTGCAAAGATCCCTTTAGGTCATCAATAGAGGCCCGGAGTCACGATAACTTGTCATTGAGGAATGCTGTGATATTTTTATTAAGCTCCCTTACAGCTTCTTCTGACAGGATAAATGCAGGTGCCCTCTGCTCTACCACCATTTTGCCATTCCCCCTCTCTATCCTTAGATGTGTGGCTTGAACGGCATTACTTGTGGCTCAATCTGCCTTCCCAAAGGTTGTGATATTCCGTGGTGGTTGAATGTAGGGCTAGGACCCTTCTGTGCCTGTTTTTTCTGCAGATTTTAAACTAAAGAATAGAGAAGGGAGCAGAGCTCAACCCGGTGGCATCCATTCAAACTGCCATCATCACGTGACACCCACCCCTCCCCCATACTTGCAAAGTTTTTATTATGCACTTTTGCTTCCATGGCAAACTTCATTTCAAATTTTCTCTTTGCCTGTTTTATTAATGCCTTGTATTTAACTTGCCAGTACTTATGCTTTTTCCTGTTTTCATTATTTGACTCTTTTTTTCCATTTTGTAAAATATTCTCTCTTTGCTATAACAGCCTCTTTGACCTCACCTTTAAGTCTTGCTGGCTGTTTGGCCTTCCTTCCACTTTTTTTAAAGCATGGATTATATCTGGTCTGGGCTTCCAAGATAGTATTTTTAAATAATGCCCAAGCCTGATGTAAACTGTTAACCTTTGTTGTTGCTCCTTTTAGTTGTTCCTCAACCATTTTCCTCGTTTTATTATAGTCTCCTTTTTGAAAGTTGAATGCTAGCACAGTCAATTTTCTTACCATCCTCCCTCCATTTACTAAATCAAATCCGATCACGTTATGATCGCTATTGACAAGCGGATCCAAAACAATTACCTCTTGCACTAGATCCTGCATTCCACTGAGGACTAGGTCTAAAATAGCATCCTCTCTTGTCTGCTACTGAACCACTTTATTCATGGTGTAGTCATTTACTTCTTCTATAAATTTTATCTCTGTAGCATGTCCTGATGTGACATAGACCCAGTCAATACCGGGGAAATTGAAATCTGCCATTATTACTTTGTGGTAAACTTTGCTAGCTTCCCTAATTTCTTTTAGCATTTCATCATCTGTCTGTTCATTCTGTGCAGGCAAATGGTAGTAGATCCCCTTTTCCATTTCCTGCCCCTTTTTACACGGGAAGAGAATGGCAGTGGGAAGCCAGAGTTTAAATCCTGCTTCTGCCATTGACACTGCTTATGTCCTTGGGAAGTTCACTTTTTCTATGATTGCCTTAGGTATCCACTTATATTGTAAGCTCTTTGGGAAAGGGAAAAATGTTACCTGAATGGTTATCACCACCACACAGCACTCCACGTATCAAGTAATGCAATCAAAAGAAGTATTTTTCTGAACATCCAAACAGGGCTTCCCAAGCCCAGGAAGTCTCTTACCACCAGCATGTGCAGTAAGTGTGAGAAGTGTCTGAGACCATGAAAGCCCTCCCTCCTTCACTGCTTCTTTATGCACCGCCTCTTGCACAGTAGACTCTCTCTGGCATTCCTCTTATTTCTGCTAAAATATGGGCCAAGGTGTGGCTATTACCTGCAGCACAGTCCACTGATATCTTCTTCCTGGTGTACCCCTCCATACCTTGAGTCTGCTTTGGCCTCATCTAAATGTCATCAGGAAGAGGGGAGTCATGGGTGGTAATCTGATTAATCCAGATTTTGCAGGTTAAATTCAAGCTCTGCTTTCAGCTGGGCACACGAGATTCTATAGGCTGGGAATCACCTGTCCTGCAGGGCACTTTTGTAATTAGTGTTCAGCAGTGCAGCAGACTCTCAAACCCACATTCTCAACCACCTGTAGGAGCTTGTCTGCTAGGGCATCATTTCCCCAATGCACTGTCTCGTCGGTTTTGATGCTTCCTGAGGCTTGCCCTATGACAGTGCTGCCAAACACCATCCTATTTCCTTCAAGATGACTTGCTTTGATACACATTGGGGTTACTGCATATTTTCTCAGGGGGAGGGGGAAATAATGTGGTTCTGGATGGGAAACCAATTTCCTTTTTTTCTGTTTGCCTGCAATGCTATTTCTACTGATGGCTAGCACCTGCAGCCTAGCATCAGTGCCCTTCCTTGCACTGAGCTAGAAAGGGTGCTGTTTCTGCAATTGATGCTGCTTGCCAGTGTTGGTAAGATGGCACATCAGCACCCCTCTACTAATACCCTTCCTCTGCATTCCATGGATCCTTTAAACCACCTTTTACAAGAAGTCCCCTTTACTTCCTTGGGAGGAGGGACGGGACTGCTTAAGAACATAACAGATATCATAGTGCGTCAGACCAAGGTTCCATCAAGACCAGTATCCTATTTCCAGCAGTGACCAATCCAGATCACATTCTCTGTCAGGTTCGCAAAAGGTAGATAGAATTCATGTTTCTTGTGCCAGGGTTAAGCAGTGGATTTCTCTGGTCCTCTTTAATAATGGTTTATGGACTTTTCCTCCAGGTATTCATCCAAACCTGTTTTAAACCCAGTTATGCTAAAAGATTTTATTACATCCTCTGGCAGCAAATGTCAGTTTGATTACATGTTGAGTGCAAAAACATTTCTCTGATTAGTCTTAAATGTGCTAAATTGTAGCTTTATTGCATGTCCTCTAGTCTTTCTACTTTTTGAAGGAGTAAACAACCGATCTACATTTACCTATTTTACTCCATTCATTATTCTATAGACCTCTCATATCTCCTCTTAACCATCTCTTTACTAAATTGAAGAGCTCTAACCATTTAAGCCTTTCCTCATAGGGGTATCCTTCAATCCCCTTTACCATTTCGGTGGCTCTTCTCTGCACCTGTTCTAATTCTGCTATATCCTTTTTAAGACACGGTGACCAGAACTGCACTTACTATTCAAGGTGTGGCGCACCTTGCAGCAATACAGAGGCATTATGATGTCATCCTTTGTTTTATTCTCCATTCCTTTCCTTGTGATTCCCAGCATTCTGTTTGCTCTCTTGGCTGCAGACGCACATTGGGTGGAGGGTTTCAACGTACTATCAACGATGATGCACAGATTCTTTTCCTGGTTGGTGGTTCCTAATGTGGAACTTGCATCATGTAATTATAGTTTGGGTTGTTCTTCCCTAACTGCATAACTTTACATTTGTCCACATTAAATTTCATCTACCATTTTGACACCCGGTATCCCAATTTTCCAAGGTCCTCTTGCAATTTTTCACAATCCTTTTAAAAACTTGGAATAATTTTGTGTCATCTGCAAATTTGATCACCTCACTCATTTTTCCCCATTCCAGGTCATTTATAAATATGTTAAAAAGCCATGGACCCAGCTCAGATCCCTGGGGTACTCCACTATTCATCTTTCTCCCCCTCCCCCCCCCCACTCCTTGTATATAACCCACTGTAGATAGCTCAAACATGTATATATTGCACCCCAAATCAAGATGCACCTACCCACACACCCACGTACACTACCTTCATCACCACTGCATGCCGACACCCCCGCAACATCCCAATTGATTGGTTTTCAGTGTAAACTGCTTTGATTCAAGGATAAAGCGGGATATAAATCCTTGTTTTAAATAAATAAATGAGAAAATTGTCCATTTATCCCTGCTCTGTTTTCTTATTTATTTATCTGGTTTTCTATACTGCTTTATCTGGGAATCAAAGTGGTTTACATAGAACATGGTAAACAATGTGTCTAGATATAGTAGGAGTTAACATATAACGCAGTTATTAAACTTTTTACATAAGGATTTGCATTGGTTGGGGGGGGGAGTGGGCAAGAGCTCTGACATGTTATCCACAATAGTACACTGCCTCCTATCCCATGACTTTTTAATTTCTCCAAGAGTCTGTCATGAGGGACCTTGTGAAAGGCTTTTTTGAAAATCCAAATACACTATATCAGCCGACTCACCTTTATCCTACCTGTTTATTCAAACCTTCAAAAACAATATAAGAGATTAGTGAGACAAGACTTGGCTAAACCCTTGTTGGCTTTCTTTCATTAAACCATGACTATCTACATGTTCAGTAATTTTTTCTTAATAACAGTTTGTCCAGTGCTGACGTCAGGCTCACCAGTCTGTAGTTTCTTGGATCACTCCTGAAACCCTTTTGAAAAACGTGCGTTACGTTGATCCTCTCCAGTCTCAGGTGTGGCAGGTGAAGGCCTGTGATCCACAGTGTCTGACATAAGCAAGCAAGCCTAACTAGCTTGACCTGTAAATGAAGTCTGTAGAGAGGCCTATAGGAATTACACATCCCCCAATATGCTGCTGTAGAATTAGGACTCAGTACAAGCCTTGATTTAGCTTAGACAAGCAGAATAGATGGAAAAATACAGAGAAGTATGTTTAAAACTGCTGACAGAAAAATTACAGAGCCCTGCTTCCCTACACGTACAAACTAGCTCAATGGCCTTGAAAGAAGGAAAGTAACAAGTTGGTGAACTGGCCATTGTAATTGGGATTAGAAGGGGGGTTAGCAGGTGCTGAGCCCACCCAAAGAACATAATTGGATAACCATATCAGTACCGGGACCAATAAAAGGGGTACGGGAGGTACGGGAGGTTACCGGGATCAATGAAATGTTTTCCTATACCTAGAATGGAGAAAAAGTCTATAAAACTTGTTGTATTGCCAAAGAACATTGCTCAGCCATTTTGAAACTGATTTTGCTTGAGACTTGTGCACAAATAAATGATTTGGACCTTCTGAACAGACTCCTGGTATCATTGGTTTGTCTGCGCTCTGCTGCTACATATTCTTGGTGCGTTGGCCGGGAAGTTGTGGAATCAGAGTGTATATAGGGCAATATACCACGACTTTCCGCCTCTACAGGTTTGGTCCTGCCGGGATCGCGCCCTTCCGACGGGGGCTGCTCCCTGGCGCCGCCGGTCCCTTGTATCGGAGGGAGCTGGTCGGACCTCGGCGGGTGCCGAGCCCGGCTGGAGCCAACACCTCGAACCCGAGTGAGGGGAGTCCGAGGTCCAACTCATGCGCCTGCTTGGGAAGTTTGAGGACCGGATCCGGTGAGTAAAGTTTTGATTTGTTATGTCTGCCATTTGAACTTGGAACTTGGAAATTGGTAAGAGAGCTTGATCACCTCTCAAAGAAGGGCCGAGTAACCCCGCATGAGTATTCGCAGGGCGAAACCCCCGTCTTCTTGTATTTTGGAAACTGAACAAGACTAGTCAGAACAGATAGAGATGAATGCATTCTGGGATACATTGCTAGCATGATTGTATGAATGAAGTGTGAATGAGAGGTCTGGCAGCACGGACCAAGCGAAGGCGGACCCCTGACTAGCGCATTTCCTGACCGGGCGACCGCGTTCAGGTCGCGAAAAGGGGGAAGCGATTGTCGTCTTGTCTTGTTATTTGTTTCCCTTATATGTTTCTAGGACCGTGAGGACCCCTTACCCACGGTCCGCCCTCCTTTTCCCTTCTGTCTGTCGTTGCGCGCACACATCGAAATGGGAGGGGCGGGGTCTACTAGGAACACTCCATTAGAATGTATGATCGCACATTTTAAAGAAGGATATTCTGGAGATTATGGTATTAAAATGACTGCAGCCCGTTTACAGATTTTGTGTGCTAGGGAGTGGCCCGATCTAGACCCTACCTGGCCCCGAGAGGGAACCTTTAATGTATGAATTATTCAGTTAGTGCACCGTAGAGTGAGAATAGCGCATCCCGATCAGTATCCCTATATAGATTCCTGGTTAAGTATTTGTGAAGATCCGCCCCCTTGGGCGAAACGCTGTTATGAAGAACAGTGCAGAATAATGTTAGCAAAGACAGATTATAGTCAGAAAATAGAACAGCCTAGAAAGAAAGGGAAAGGTGAGAAATCCAGGAAGAAACCTATCCTGGTAGATCCTGATTCCCCAGAAATGATTACCCGACAGCCCCAAACCCAGCGCCCAGTGAGAGTAGCCCCATGTCCTGCCCCAGAGCCTCGGAGACAGCAGGAACGGGACCCAACCCCTGAGCTATTACCCAAAGAGCAGGTAGATGAGCTCCCTTTGATTGAAGAAGACGATTCTACCGAGACAGAAAAAGGAGAATCAGATACCGAAACAGAGAAGGAAGAAGCTGAAAATTCCCCGAGTGATACTGACAGTGTAAAAGTGACTGCCAGTGTTAGCTCACCAGTAAAATGTAAATCTAAAGTAAAGCACATAGAGAAGAAGAAAATAACTCCTGATAGGACAGTTACAAATATATCTCTCAGATCCCAAAAGACATCTACTGCCAAGATGATGCCTTTACGGCAAGTCCCGGGAATACCCATAAGAAATGAAGATAATGAGGTGGTGGCGGGACCCCTAAATTATGTGTATGTCCCCTTCTCTACCACTGATTTGTTAAACTGGAGGACACATTATGCCTCCTATACCAATAAGCCCCAAGAACTTACAGAACTAGTGAATACTATTATGGAAACCCACCAACCAACATGGGCAGATTGCCGCCAGCTTCTGTCCACCTTATTCACTACAGAGGAGCGGACACGAATTAGAAAAGCAGCTATAGATTGGCTGGCAGATAACCCGGTAGCTCCAGGAGAAAGGGGGGAGGAAAGAATAGATAATCGGGAAGCGGCCCAAAGAGAATTCCCGAATGAAGACCCCCGATGGGATCCAAATACTGAAAGAGGATCCAGAGCCCTAGCCCGTTTTCGCCATGGCTTTATACAAGGCCTGAAAAGGGGGGGCCAGAAAGCTATGAATCTTTCCAAAGTTATTGAAGTTACTCAAGGCATAGATGAGAGCCCAGCAGTGTTTTATGAAAGATTAACTGAAGCATATAGAATGTATACTCCCTATGATCCCGATGCACCAGGAAGTTTATTGCATGGTGAATTCTGCTTTTGTAAATCAGTCTCAACCAGACATTAGACGTAAATTACAGAAATTAGAAGGGTTCGCGGGCATGAATGCAACTCAGTTATTGGAAGTTGCTCATAAAGTGTATGTGAATCGTGATAATGAAAGGCAGAGAGAATGTGATCGAAAGATGAAGAAGAAAGCTGATTTTCTGGCTGCGGCCATAGTTGAACAGAAAAGGGGAGGTATCCCTAGTCGACGGAGCAGAGGAAGAGGGCGGGGCCGAAGCGGAGGCCGGTCCCAGCTAGGCGTAAACCAATGCGCCTACTGTAGGGAGGAAGGACATTGGAGAGATGCATGCCCGCAACTTGAAGACGCCCATCAAGATGACGAAACTAATCATCAATGGAGAGAAGAAAGACGAGGCCGTCCCCGGAACCGCGGAGGAGCCAATCGAGAACAATACCAGCGTGAAAGAGGAGAAGCCATACAAGCATTGGCTACGACAGCCCATGATGAAGATGACGTGGATTAGGACAGACCGGGCTCCGAATTTGCTTTAGGTCTCCAGGAGCCTATGGTCGGAATACAAATAGGAGACCAAGTTATGAACTTTATGGTTGATACTGGAGCAGAACATTCAGTAGTAGACAAGAAGATAGCCCCATTTTCTACAAAAGCAGTCACCATGTAGGAGCAACTGGTGCCAAAGCTACAAAACCTTTTCTTCAGAATCGCATATGCAGTCTAGGAGGACAACAAATAACTCATCAATTCCTTTATATGCCTGAATGTCCAGTGCCACTACTGGGACGAGATATGTTAGCCAAACTACAAGCCCAAATATCCTTCACTGAAAGAGGAGAAATGCAAATGACAGTAAATTCTCAAGCCAAACCAGCAGGAATGATGCTGCTTACAGTTCCCCGAGAAGAAGAATGGAGATATTACAGTGATGATGCTGTCCAAGACACCTATTTTGAACAAACTTTAAAAAGTATTGATGCCCCACCTGGAGTATGGGCAGAAGGCAGTCCTCCAGGCCTAGCCAAACATATAGCTCCAGTAATTGTAACCCTCAAGCCTAGTGCTACACCAGTACATGTCAAACAGTACCCTCTCCCAAGAGCTGCAATTGAAGGCATCCACCGCCACTTGCAAAGACTACTAGAACATGGCCTACTAAAAGTATGTCAATCCCCATGGAACACTCCACTTCTGCCAGTGAAAAAGCCTGGAACAGATGACTACCGCCCAGTGCAAGATCTAAGAAGAGTGAATGAAGCAGTTGAGACCATACATCCAGTTGTACCCAATCCTTATACTCTTCTAGGACTGATACCTGCTGAAGCTACCCACTTTACTGTACTAGATTTAAAAGATGCATTCTTTTGCATAAGATTAGCCCCCATAAGTCAGATATTGTTTGCATTTGAATGGCAGGACCCTATCTCTGGAAGAGGGGGCCAACTCACTTGGACACGATTACCCCAAGGATTCAAGAATTCGCCTACCATCTTTAGTGCTGCACTGAATCAAGACCTTTCAAGCTATCCAGTGGCCCCGGGGAAGAGAGTGCTTCTCCAATACGTGGACGATCTGCTGATAGCTGCTGTATCAGAAAGTGAATGTATACAAGCCACCAAAGACCTCTTGCAGTTACTAGATGAAGCTGGATACAAAGTTTCCAGAGCAAAAGCACAACTATGCCAGAAAGAAGTGAAATACTTGGGCTTTCGTATAACCCAAGGAAGCCGAAAATTAGGCAGAGAGAGAAAAGAAGCAGTATGCAGAATTCCAACCCCAACTAACAGAAAGCAAGTCAGAGCCTTTCTGGGAGCGGCAGGATATTGCCGAATCAGGATGCCCAACTTTGCCCAAATTGCCAAGCCACTGTATGAAGCCACAAAAGGAGAAGAAAAGTCACCACTGGAGTGGGGACCTGAGCAAGATACAGCCTTCAAGACGTTAAAGGAAGAATTGATGTCATCACCAGCCCTTGGACTACCAGATGTTCACAAGCCTTTCCACTTGTTTGTACATGAAGCACAAGGAAATGCCTTAGGCATGTTGACTCAGAAATTGGGAAATTGGGAGCGACCTGTAGCATACCTATCGAAACAATTGGACACTGTGGCCAAAGGATGGCCACCTTGCCTGAGAGCAATCGCAGCTACAGCATTGTTAGTGAGTGAAGCAGATAAGCTCACACTAGGACAAAATCTACGAGTCACTGTGCCACATGCAGTCCTTGCCCTTATGGAACAGAAAGCAAATCATTGGCTCACCAATTCCCGAATGTTGAAATATCAGAGCATGTTATGTGAAAACCCACAGATACAACTGGAAGTGAGCCATGCCTTGAATCCAGCCACATTGATACCTGTTAGTGAAGAACTTCCAGAACATGATTGTATAGAAGTCATGGACACTGTATTCTCCAGCCGACCTGACCTGACAGATGTGCCCATAGACAATCCAGACCAAGTCTTTTATGTAGATGGAAGCAGCCTCATCATCAATGGACGACGCTGCGCCGGATATGTAGTAGTCACTCAACATGAAGTCGTTGAGTCATCAGCTCTAGCCTCAGGTACATCAGCCCAGAAAGCAGAATTGATAGCACTTACTCGAGCACTACTGTTAGGTGCCAAACTGGTGCTAAATGTATATACAGACTCTAAATATGCCTTCACAACCCTACATGCCCATGGAGCTCTCTATAAAGAATGAGGACTCATCACGTCCGGAGGAAAATCAGTCAAGTATGGCCCCGAGATACTGATGTTACTTGATGCAGTATGGGCCACAACTCGTGTAGCTGTCATGCATTGCAGAGGACATCAAGCAGGAAAAGGAGAAGTTGCCCGAGGAAATAGGTTTGCAGATGCCTCAGCACGACAAGCAGCTATGACAGGACAAATTACACCACAAGCTATGCCAATGCAGGCAGCATTGTTTCCAGTACCCTTAAACTTATGGACACCACGATATACCACCAAAGAATTAGATTACTACTGTAACAAAGAAGATGGAGTACTGAAAGATGGGTGGATTGAGCTGCCACCAGCAGAGGGTAGTCAACCCCCAGGACGAATAGTAATTCCCGAAGTGTTAGGTCCAGCCTTTATCAAAGCATTCCACGAAGCCACCCACTATGGAAAAAGTGCTATGGAAAGAGCACTCGGACCACATTTCTGCATTACCATGTTAGCAGCCCTATCAGCTTCAGTGGCACGCCAGTGTTTAATTTGTGCCAAAAATAATGCCAAGCAAGGTCCCACACCACCACCTCGAGTTCAGTCAGGAGGTGTAACCCCCATGCACCACCTGCAAATTGATTTTACTGATATGCCAAAAGCCAATGGATATCACTACCTATTAGTATTAGTTTGTACATTCTCTGGGTGGGTAGAAGCCTTCCCAACCAGAACTGAAAAAGCTCGAGAAGTCACCAAAGTTTTACTGAGAGAGATTGTCCCTAGGTTTGGGATTCCAGCAGTAATAGGGTCAGACAATGGGCCCTCATTTGTTTCTCAGATTACTCAACAGTTAGCAAAAGCTTTGCAGATACAATGGAAGCTTCACACTGCATACAGACCCCAGAGTTCAGGGAAAGTTGAGCGAATGAATCGTACCCTAAAAGCCCAAATGTCTAAGCTTTGTCAGGAGACACGCCTGAAGTGGCCCCAAGTGCTCCCAATAGCTTTACTCAGAATACGCTCAGCTCCTGTGAAGTCAACAGGATTTTCCCCTTTTGAAGTTCTGTATGGTAAACCTCCACCAATAGTGCAGGGAATTAGAGGAAGTCTAGCCCAAATTGGTTCAGAAATAACCAGGCAAGAACTCCTAGCTCTTAGTTTTGTTCTGCAGACCCTTCATGCGTGGATCCAAGACCAGTTGCCTATCAACTTGACGGAACCCTTGCATCCCTATCAGCCTGGTACCTCGGTGTGGATCAAAGATTGGAAGAAGACACTGTTGGAACCCCATTGGAAGGGACCGTACACCGTCATCCTGTCTACCCCAACTGCAGTAAAGGTAGCAGAAATCGATTCCTGGATCCACCACAGCAGAGTCAAGCCCGCAGCTGATCCCGAACCTGAGCAGTGGACAGCAGAACAGCATCCTGATGCACCTTTGCGAGTTACTCTGAGACGGCAACCAGCAGCTTAGACACTTTGTCACAGTGCCCTGCAGCAGCCAAGTCTTTCGAAGAGGATTGCTGTTTTCCATACAGCAAGAGTTTGTTTCAACGAACCTCATGTGTGTGATTTTACACACTACTTTGATGCTACATTGATTGACCATATTTCCGAAACCAACTGAAATTGCTAAGTTGGTTAATGTGTGATGGACAACTTGAGGATCTTCAATCAACACTCAGCACCCGTTGAATTGCTTTATTAGCAAACGGGACGAAGAAAAGAACGTCGTGATCAAGATTTTCAAGCTGAGGATTCAGAAGAACTCCAATCAACATGTATCTTTACCTTTGTTTTGCCCTGGTTGCCTGTTTTGGAGGCTTTGAACTGACTCATGCCTTACCTCCATGTACTGCTTGCATTACTTCTACTCGAACTGGACTGAAAGTAACTCAGACTTTGATTTACCATTCTTATTATACCTGCACTGGTAAAGTGACTCGGTGTATTTATAACACCACTGAACTAAATATTTGCACTAAAGGTAAATCTAGAGTATGCTATAATCCACATCAGAATCCATCCTATTACACGTTGGAAATACGATGGAATGATGCAGATGGACCTTTAATCAGTGCCACACAACCACTTAAAGATCCCAGTAAACCTGCTGTTTTGAATTTTGATGCATGTGATGTTATAAACAGAGATAGCCGCTCTAAATGTGGTACCTGGGAAAAAGCATACCGCAATGATCATAAGTATATGTGCCCAGAAGGTGCCACAAGATGGGGGAAGTGTACAGGTAAGAAGGGTTCATATAGTACTGCAACAGCAGCAGATTACTATTGCCCAAATTGGGAATGCGTCTTTTATGCTACATGGAATGCTGGTATAGTAGAAGAAGATATAGATAATCGAGTGGCCACTTTAACTAAGTCAAAACCAGATGACAAATGCAAGAAAGGTGCCTGTAACCCTTTACAATTACGGATACGTAATCCTAATGTATGGAAACAAGGATACAAGTTTGGTTTACGTATCGCAGGTTCCGGATCAGATACAGGAACCATTGTGTATATAAGATTGAATACCCAAGCCCACAGGTCATCTAAATATCACATCCATAGCACTTTCTATGAGGCCATGCATGTAAATAAGTTTGAGATCCCTCATCCTTCTCAGAATTTATTTTTAGAATTAGCCGGAGCGGTAGTATCTAGTCTTAAAATCTCAAATTGTTATTTCTGTGGCGGAACCCAGATGGGTGACCAGTGGCCATGGGAGGCCCAAGAATTAAATTATTCTCTGACATACAATCAGACTGAATTACACAAGACTACTAGCGAATGGGTGTTAGCGCACTCAATTGTTGGACGTCTTTGCTATGCCAGAACTGGACCTCAGTTTACCCAACAGGTAGGACAGCTGGTCTGTCTTAGCCAGAAGTTCTATAATGACACTACCAAGAAGACGTCCTGGTGGTCAGGAATTAAAGAACCTGAACCACCTAACCCGTTAGCCAGATTTCCTGAGCTTTCTCATTTATGGACAAATCTTGCCAAATCCCATGCTTGGCAAGCCCCACCTGGCCTGTATTGGATCTGTGGAAACCGAGCGTATGCCCAACTCCCACCACATTGGGGAGGAGCATGTGTCTTAGGGACCATCAGACCTTCTTTCTTTCTCCTACCCACAGAACATGGAGAACAATTAGGATACCCAGTATACTCTACTCACAGACACAAAAGAGCACTGAGACAGAAGAGAGCACCCCTCCAAGTAGGCAAGTGGGAGAAGTGGAAGGGTGATGATTGGCCGCCAGAAAGAATCATTGAATATTATGGGCCTGCCACTTGGAATGATGATGGTATGTGGGGCTATCGAACCCCAGTCTATATGATTAATCGTATTATTCGCTTACAAGCAGTAGTTGAAATAATAACCAATGAAACTAGCCAAGCTCTTACGCTTTTAGCTAGACAAAGTACTCAAATGCGCACTGCTATATAATCAGAATCGCTTAGCACTTGATTATTTGTTAGCAGCTGAAGGAGGAGTATGTGGTAAACTGAATTTAACCAATTGTTGTTTAAAAATAGATGATAAGGGTCACGTAGTTGAAGAACTTGCTGAAGATATGCGAAAACATGCTTATGTGCCAGTACAGACTTATTTATTTAATTTAATTCACATTTATATACCGCATCTTCCAAAGTTCAGTTGCGGTTTACAGGTAACAATAATTTACAAATCAAGTTTGTTTTACATGGAACAATGAAATATAACAGAACTTATTTACAAGGAATATCATATGAAATATAGAACAAATAATGTGGTATAATACCGAACAGTGTGAAAAACTATATACAAGTTATCTATGAATATATATATATGGACTTGGCACTCACTAAAGTTTCCTAACTGGTTTGCTAACCTTTTCTCATGGCTGGGAGGACTTAAAACTTTCCTTATATTAGTACTAATAATTATTGCTGTTATTTTACTGTTACCATGTATAATCCCATGTTGTATGCGTTCTATTCATAGTGCTATTGAAAGTACAGTAGAGCGGAAGACCGCAACTAAGATTATGGCCTTATACCAACCTAAACCTCCTGCATATAGTCAGACTCCTCTGACCATAGTATAACTATTTTGAAGTGATTTAATTCTCACACCTTATTAAGAAATAGGGTGAGATTAATCAAAGGGGGGAATGTGGCAGGTGAAGGCCTGTGATCCACAGTGTCTGACATAAGCAAGCAAGCAAGCCTAACTAGCTTGACCTGTAAATGAAGTCTGTAGAGAGGCCTATAGGAATTACACATCCCCCAATATGCTGCTGTAGAATTAGGACTCAGTACAAGCATTGATTTAGCTTAGACAAGCAGAATAGATGGAAAAATACAGAGAAGTATGTTTAAAACTGCTGACAGAAAAATTACAGAGCCCTGCTTCCCTACACGTACAAACTAGCTCAATGGCCTTGAAAGAAGGAAAGTAACAAGCTGGTGAACTGGCCATTGTAATTGGGACTAGAAGGGGGGTTAGCAGATGCTGAGCCCACCCAAAGAACATAATTGGATAACCATATCAGTACCGGGACCAATAGAAGGGGTACGGGAGGTTACCGGGACCAATGAAATGTTTTCCTATACCTAGAATGGAGCAAAAGTCTATAAAACTTGTTGTATTGCCAAAGAACATTGCTCAGCCATTTTGAAACTGATTTTGCTTGAGACTTGTGCACAAATAAATGATTTGGACCTTCTGAACAGACTCCTGGTATCATTGGTTTGTCTGCGCTCTGCTGCTACATATTTACTACAGATGGTTTAATGATAGTTATTTCTGGGTCTGCTGCTGCTCCTGGAAGTGGAGCTGAGGATAAAGAAGAGGAGGAAAGACCAGGAGTAGGAGCAAGATCAATGTCCTCCCGAGCAGCACCACAGGGAGGCGCGCTCTCCCTCAGTAAACTCCTGGCCAGTGCCGCTTTCTACCTCAATGACATGTTCAGTATCTGATGCTGATATATCAGTCGCATGCAGTTTACAGCAGGGAAATGATTAGCGGTCCCTGCTGCTTATATCCTGTCTCCTCCCCTGTGCCGTGCCTGCCTTTCTACCTCTCTGGAGATGGGAGGTGACATTTTCTCTTTCATAGTTGCCCAGGAAGCTCCAGCAACTGTTTTTCTCCTCTTAGCTTTGGCTGGTGGACTCTAAAGGAAGGGCATAAACATCAAATGCCCTGCCTCTTCCTCTCTCCTGCCTACCTTCTATGACCTTTTCCTCGCCTATCTCTCTCAGACTAGGTTGTGATTGCCTCTCTTTTGTGTGTCTTTGCTGCACTGTCTTAACGGGAAGCACTTTGGAAATTAGTAGTTGTAGCAGCATCAGGGGCAGCGGAGCCAAACAAACCAATCTCCAGCCCCATCCATAAGCCCCTCTAATTGCTGATGCTGTGTTGGGCAAAATATAGGTGGGACCATGGGCCCTGTGGCCCACCCATTCTGCTGCCTATGAGCCATTTAGGTTGAGGTTCTTTTAGGATCCAGACAGCTCCCCTTCAGTCACTGGTGACCCCTGGATGTTGGAAGAAGGCTTTCTTTAAGATTGATTAGCTTAATTTAAAAAAAAAATCCCAAAGAGATTGTTTTTATTTTATGTTCTACCATTTGTATACTATACTTGCTGTCCCTTTTCTGTGCAGACAGTGGGTGAGAGACTGTTACAAATCGCTTCTCTCTGCTTGTGAGACAAACACTAATGGTCTGGCTGTCACGCACCGCTCTCTGATTGCTGCCTTCCAGGTGGGGACCAGACACACACACTTGCCCTTCCCCCCAGCACCCAGCTGCAACCCTGAAAAAGTTGTAAAGCAGCAACACATTTTCTGTAGCACAGATCTCTGTCACTAACACTAGCCTTGCCCCCCCGCTGTCCCTGGCAGTCTCCTACCCTCCATGGCAACTACGTGGGCACACTGGAAGAATAGTGAATGTCAGCTCTGCTGATACTTGTCCTAAATTATGCTTGATCTTCAATCAGGCAGCTAATTGTTGATAGAATGTAATTCATAGCCACTGTTACTGTATCGATCCATCCCATTGCTGGTCTTCCTCTTTTGCATTGACCTTCAGCCTCACCAAGCATGTCTTTCTCTAATAAAGGTCTGCGACTAAAAAGCTGTTTGATTATTTTCATCTAATTTCCATGTATTTTGGTGTGCTGAAAACAAATAAAATATTGAAAAAACTCCTAGACGTCATGATTTGCCACAACATGCAAAATTGTCTTCAAATTTATCATTTTTTTTCAAATTACTACTAATTAATTCAAATTACTATTATTTAATTCACTTAAGTGCATTTAAGATATAAAATGCCAAAAAAACCTTAAAGGGGTTGTCCGAGTTATGTAAAAAAAATATAGCACTGTAAATCTGATGGTCAGCAATATATACATAAGCTAAGCAAGTTTTAAGTCCGTGCTTCTAATGGTAGAAGGGGTTAATCTTTCCTGAAGAATCCAGTGGGAGGGAGACACAGGGCAGATAGCAGCAGCTCCGGTCAGTGCAGGGGGCGTGGCCAGCACTGTGACGTCTCATGTACAGACACAGAGCTGCTCTCTCCTGCATGCCACACTTGTGCACGAATCATCATCAGGTTCTTGGTTCTAGGCTGTTCACACTTTTTCATCGCAATTCGTGTTAGCTCGTCATTCTTCAACCGTTATGTTATGACTCCGCGAAAGTGTATTAATTCGCCAGACAGTTTCTGTCTCATCTATGGTGAATATACAGTGTTGAAGCAACAGCAGAATATTACAGGCTTTGTGAAAAAGTATACTTTTCATACTTTGGACTAAAAATTGGAGATCAAGATAAAGTCTGGGCGCCTCATAAAGTGTGCAAATGGTGTGTTGAGGACCTCTGAAACTGGTTCAAGGGTAAGAAAAAATCTTTCCGTTATGGGATTCCTATGGTATGGCGAGAGCAAAAGAACCATAGTGACGACAGTTACTTTTGTTCATGCGATGTGAAAGGGTTTAATTCCAAATGGAAGCATTCCATTTCATACCCCAATCTTCACTCGGCAATTCGTCCCATCCCCCATGGCACAGATATACCAGTACCCAAGCCCCCTGCTACCTTGGAAGAGATACCTAGCTCCAATGAAGGTGAAGTCATACCTGAACCAGATGACAAATCAAGTTCTGACTTTGAAGATGATACAAGACCAAAATTGTTTTCTCAGGAGGAGATGAATGATTTGGTAAGAGACTTGAATCTTCCCAAAGATGCCGCTGAGTTACTCGGATCAAGGCTGAAAAGCAGGAATTTATAGTTGCCAGGAGTGTCATCTTCATGGTTCAGGTCCACCAAGAAAAGCGCAACACCACATTGCTTAAGAGACACCCAGTCTGTAACACGTGGTGGTTTGTTCGAAAGGATACTTTTATCAGGTTTTTGATTTGTTTAATAAAAGTATCCTTTCGAACAAACCACCACATCTTCATGGTTCAGACATTGTGAAAAGGAATTCGTTCCTTACTTCGCCCAGGAAGACAAGTTGGTTTATTGCATCGATGTCGAAGGTCTGATGGGTCAATTTAAAATCCAATATGATTCAGAGCAATGGCGTCTTTTTATAGATTCTTCAAAAAGAAGTCTCAAAGCAGTTTTACTCCACAACAGTTTTTACGCTTCCATACCTGTAGGTCATTCCGTACACTTGAAGGAAACCTACGAGAACTTGGAATTGGTTCTTCGTAAACTTAAATATGAAGACCATGGTTGGCAAGTGTGTGGGGACTTGAAGGTCTTGTGCATGCTGCTCGGGCAACAAGCTGGATATACCAAATATCCTTGTTTTCTGTGTCTATGGGACAGTCGAGACCGACAAAATCACTGGACCAAGAAGAGTTGGCAGCCGAGGGTGCTAACAGTCGGTGAAAAAATGTCCTCCGAGAAACTTTGGTACCTTCCCATAAAGTTCTTCTACCACCTCTCCACATAAAATTGGGATTGATGAAGCAATTTGTAAAATCACTTCCAAGAGATGGAGAATGCTTCAAATACTTGGTCACCAAGTTTCCAGGCCTGTCGGAGGCAAAATTGAAGGAAGGTGTGTTCGTCGGACCAGACATTAGAAGGCTTATAGTTGATCAAGAGTTTGTCAATACCATGACGGATCCTGAAAAAGAAAGGTGGATTGCATTTAAAGAAGTTGTACAGAAATTTTTAGGCAATGACAAAGATCCTCACTACAAAAAGATCGTCGGACGAATGCTGAAAGCATTTCAAGCTTTAGGTTGCCTGATGAGTTTGAAAGTGCATTTCCTCCAGTACCACCTTGACTACTTTCCTGAAAATGTGGGAGCTGTGAGTGAGGAACAAGGTGAACAATTCCACCAAGACATTAAAGAGATGGAAAGGAGATACCAGGGAAAATGGAGCATTACAATGATGGCAGACTACTGCTGGATGCTTCAGAGAGACATTCCAGATGCTACTCACAAGCGTAAATGCACCAAGAGGAGCCTCACAAGGAAGAAGAATCGAGTTTAGTGTGTGTAGGTGAGCTCATTTCAGTTCAAGAAAGGATTTTCATGAAAATATTGTAATAAAACTTTAATTTTATAAGTCTATTTCCATTTATTTTGAGGTATTGCCTTATTTAACATAGTTACCTAAATTGTCAGGAAATGTGATGTCCTATGACAAAATGGAGGTCATTTTCGGATTCAGCGCACCAAAAAACATAAAGATTACGTGGAATAACCAAAACAGCTCTCAAAAACAAATTTTTTGCAGACCTGATTATAATCTTTCTCTATGCGCGATGCGTTCAAAGTCTGAAAATTGAAGACTTGTCATTTAAGCGTCTAAAGAAAGCGTAGGTTTGATTTCCAGTACCAATTGTTTTTTTTTTTGTGGGAAGACCATGGTATAGGCAGTATTTTTTGCCTGCCCCCTAATTCAAAGGCGTTGATTTTCTTCCTGTTTTGCTTTTCCACTGTTCAATTTTTGCATCCATATGATGTTTTTGAAAACACCTTAACTTGGACAAGTCCAATCTTTGTATGCAGATATACGTCTCTGCACTTGAAAATCTTGTCTAGGTCATTCATAACTTTTCTGCCAAAATCAATGTGTCGTATTTCCTGTCTGCTTGTCCTTTCATTAATGATTATGGATCGAAGCAGGTTGAAGTCGTCTTTGTCTCTTTCATGTCTGCTGCTAACTAAGATGTGTTCTTCTAAAGTTCAAGAAATTTTTGCTGAGGCTCTGGACCAAACCAAGATTAAGAATTCCTCTCTCCCTGAATGCTTTGGAGGAAATGGTTCCCAGCAGTAGTGTAAGTTCCAATGAGGGGCCCCTCATTGTCATGGTGGTGGCGGCGGCAAACTTACTGTGTCATCTTTGCTGTGCTAGCTCTGTTCCTTAGAAGCATGCCACATGCCCAGCGACTGTTCCCCACTGGACTGAAGTCTCGCGGTGGGGCTGTTATCTAAGCAGCCCCCTTTTGCCTGCCTGCCCTGCATTGTGGGGGCTGCTTGGGTGGAACTTATGCTACTGGTTCCCATCCTAGCTGTGTTGCAAGAATGAGAGAAAATGAAACAACTTAAGGGGAGGGAAGAGAGAACGAAGTAACAAGGGGAAGAGTGAGAAAAGGAAGTAGCACAAAAGGAACTTGTAAGCAAGGTGAGAGAGAGAGTAAAGGAGTATAAATGAAGTAATATAAGGGGGATGGGTACAGGCAGCAAGAGATGGGATCATGGACCGAAGGAAGTAAAGCAGTACAATTTGCTTTCCATGCTCTTTTGGAAAATACACAAGACGGTGGCCTTTGCCGACAGGTGACGCCCTTCTCTGCTGTTAACCTGGAGAGCAGCAGCAGAATATCTCACCTTGGCACGCGTGCAGCACGCACATCAGATGTTCACTAAATAATATGTGACGATGAATTAGAAATGGAAATATGCATACAGAACAGAACAACTCTTTGCACTGCTCTCTACTCCTGTTCTTTGAAGCTGCCGCATTGGCCACTTACAAATAAACTGAGTACCCTTGGGATGAACCCTAAAGTGATTGACTGGGAAAAAACTGATTGATTGGGAGGCACCATAGGACAGTAGTAAAGGGAGTTCACCCTGAAGATAGGGGCATGGTGTGCCTCAGGGATCAGTCCTTGGTCCTGTTCTTTTTAACATTTTTGTAAGTGATATTACATAAGAACATAAGAAATGCCAGACTGGGTCAGACCAAGGTCCATCAAGCCCAGTATCCTGTTTCCAACAGTGGCCAATCCAGATCACAAGTACCTGGCAGTTTCCCAAAAAGACACAGGTTCCATAATGCTTGTATTGGGGCAAGCAGTGGATTACCTGAGTCCTCTTTAATAATGGTTTATGGACCTTTCCTCCAGGAACTTGTCCAAACCTTTTTTAAAACCAGCTATACTAACAGCTTTTACTACATCCACGGGTAATGAATTCCAGAGTTTGATTACACATTGAGTGAAAAAATATTTTCTCTTATTAGTCTTAAATGGCTTACACTGTAGCTTCTTTGCATGTCCCCTAGTCTTTCTACTTTTTGATGCCGTAAAGAATCGAGCTACGTTTACCTGTTCCACTCCATTCATTTATAGACCTCTATCATATCTCCCCTCAGCCGTCTCTTTTGCAGGTTGAAGAGCCCTAACTTTTTAAGCCTCTCCTCATAGGGGTATCCTTCCATCCCCTTTACCATTTTGGTGGCTCCTTTCTGTATCTTTTCTAATTCTGCTGTATCTTTTTAAAGATACGGAGACCAAAATTTCACACAATATTCAAGGTGTGGTGACACCATAATGATACAGGGGCATTATAATATCCGGAGAGAGGAGTGGCTCAGTGGTTGGGACAGGTTACCTCAGGCCAGAGGGCCAGGGGTTCAATTCCCGCATGGGGACAAGTAACCTCAGGCCGGAGGGACTTTGGTCTCTAGTCCCATGGCCACTCCTTGTGCAAGCCACTTAACCCTCCATTGCCTCAGGTACACTTAGATTGTGAGCCCTTCGGGGACAAGGGAATTAAAAATTACCTGTCAGTAAATACATACATGTAAACCGCTCTGATGTGTAAGTAAAGGGTGGTATATCAAGTGCCTAAACCATAAACCATATTCTTCATTCCTTTCCTTATGATTCCAAGAATTCTATTTGCTTTCTTGGCCGCTGCTGCACTCTGTGCGGAGGGTTTCAATGTGTTATCCATAATGAGGCCTAAGTCTTTTTCCTGGATGGTAGTTTCTAATGTGCAACCTTGCATCGTGTAACCATAGTTTGGGTTGTTCTTTCCTAGGTGCATAACTTTGCACTTCTCCACATTCAATTTCATCTGTCATTTGAACGTCCAGTCTTCCGATTTATCAAGGTCCTCTTGCAATTTTTCACAATCCTCCTGGGTTTTAACCACTTTGAATAATTTTGTGTCAATTGCAAATTTGATTACCTCACTTGTTCCCATTTCCAGGTCATTTACGAATATGTTAAACAGTGGACCCAGCCCAGATCCCTGGGGTACTCCACTATTCACTTTTCTCCATTGGAAAAATTGGCCATTTAGCCCTACCCCTCTGCTTTCTATCTTTTAACCAGTTCCTGATCCACAATAGTACAGTACCTCCTATCACATGACTTTTTAACTTTGCCAAGAGTCTCTCAAGAGGAACCTTGTCAAAGACTTTTTGAAAATCCAGATACACTATATTGACTGGCTCACCTTTGTCTACTTGTTTGTTGACACCTTTGAAAAAATATAACAGATTAGCAAGATGAGACCTTCCTTGCCTAAGCCATGTTGGCTTTCTCCCATTAAACCATGGCTATCTATATGTTCAGTAATTTTTTTCTTTATAATAGGTTTTTACCATTTTGCCTGGCACTGATGTCAGGCTTGCATGCCTGTAATTTCCCGGTTCACCCCTGGAACCCTTTTTAAAAATTGGTGATATTTTGGCAATTCGCCAAGGATCAGGAACTACAGATGATTTTAATGATAGTTCATAGATTACTAATATTACATCTGCAATCTCATATTTCAGTTCTTTCAACACCCTCTGGTGTATACCATCTGGTCCAGGTGATTTCCTAGTCTTTAGTTTATCAATTAGTTGTAATATATCTTCCCGGTTTATCAATATTTCTTTCAATTCTTCCGATGCATCACCTTTAAATACCATTTCAGCCATTGGTAATTTCCCTACATAGTCTCTCCACTATGGCCTTGTCCCCTTTTAGTGCCCCTTTTGTCCCTCTATCATCTAATGGTCCAACTGACTCCCTCACATGTATTTTGCTAAGAATGTACTTGAAAAAGTCTTTGTGTTTTTGCTTCCACAGCAAGCTGCTTCTCAAATTTTCTTTGCCTGCCTTGTCAATACCTTGCATCTAACTTTACAGTGTTTGTTTCCAGTTTTCATCATTTGGCTCCTTTTTCCATTTCCTGAAAGATTCTTTTATTGCTACAATAACCTCTCTGACCTCACATTTAAACCATGCTGGCAGTTTTTTGGATTTCCTTCCTCCTTTTTTAAAGCATGGAATACAGCTGTCTGGGCTTCCAAGATAGTATTTTTAAACAATGCCTGTGCTTGATGCAAATCTTTAACCTTTGCAGTTGCTCCTTTCAGTTTTTTCTTAACAATTTTCCTCATTTTATCATAGTCTCCCTTTCGAAAGTTAAAAGGCAGTACTGTGGATTTCTTGCCGTACTTGCTCCATTGATAAAATCAAATGTGATCATGTTATGATCACTATTGCCAAGTGGCCCCAGATCTTGTGTTCCACTAAGGATTAGGTCCAAAATGGCTTCCCCTCTTGTTTCATGAACCAGCTGCTCCAAGAAGCAGTCATTTATTTCATCTAGAACTTTATCTCCCTAGCATGTCCTGCCGTGACGCTGACCCAGTCTAAACTGGAGTAATTGAAATCACTCATTATTACAGTGTTGTAACTTTTGTTAGTTTTCCTGATTTCTTTGAGCATGTCATCATCCATTTGTTCATTCTGGCCAGGTGGTCAGTAGTACACCCCCACTGCCATCGCCTGCCCCTTATTACATGGAATTTCAATCCATAAAGGCTCTATAGTGTATTTTGTTTCTGGCAAAATGGTAATCCTCTGTGACTCAATGCCTTCTCTAGCATAGAGCACAACCCCTTCACTAATTAGATCTACTCTATCATTGTGATATCATTTGTATCCAGGTATTACCGTGTTCCACTGGTTGTCGTCCTCCTATCAGATCTCTGAGGTACCAATCTCAGAGATCCTCTGGAGTGGAGGAGTAGCCTAGTGGTTGGGGCAAGGTACTTCAAGCTGGAAGGTCAGGGGTTCAAATCCCACTAGAGGACAGCAACCTTGGGCCGGATGGACTGGGGTTTCTAGTCCCACAGGTGCTCCTTATGATCTTGGGCAAGCCACTTTACCCTCCATTGCCCATGTTCCCTGTAAGTAAGTATGTGTCTCATATCCCCTCGTATTAAATGTATCCCCCAATTGTGTTGTGACCACTTTGATTGAAGGATAAGGTGGTATACAAAACTGTCTAAAATAAATAAATATCTAACCTCTCATTTAGTGCTATATATTCTAACTCTCCCATCTTATTTTTTAAACTTCTAGCATTTGCATACAAGCATTTTAGAGGTTGTAGTTTATTCATATTCATCTGGTTATCAGTAGGCAGGAGAAATTTGGAATTTTTAAGCTCTGTCTGCTCTGTACTTAAGGGCATTTTGGCTACGTTTGTCTTTATTAGAACCTCTCTGTTGCTATGCCCCAACCTAGTCTTTTGCTAATATCATTCACGGATACATCATTCCAAACCATGTTCTCCTGGGCGATTGTCTGTTTCCCCCTATTATCTAGTTTAAAAGCTGCTCTGTCTTCTTTTTGAAAGTTAATGCCAGCCGCCAAGTTCATTCCGGTTAAGGTGGATTCCATACCTTCGGAAGAGCCCCTCCTTTCCCCAGTATGTTGCCCAGTTTCTAACAAATCTAAAACCTGCTTCTTTGCACCATTGTCTCATCCACGCATTGAGACTGCGCTGCTCTGCCTGCCTTTTGGTTCCTGCGCGTGGAATGGAAAGCATTTCTGAGAATTCTACCCTGGAAATTCTGGATTTCAACTTCCTACTTAAAAGCCTAAATTTTGCCTCCAGAAACTCCCTACTACACTTTGCTATGTCATTGGCACCAACATGTACCAAGACAGCAGACTCCTCCCCAGCACTATCTAATAGCACGGTTTAATATACATACCCCAAGGTAACGGTTAACCCGGGCTATCTGCCACTAGGTCCTATATTATTCAATGGGACCTAGTTGCAGATAGCCCAGGTTAACCATTAGCCCGGTTTAGTAAACATACCCCCTTGTCTAGGTGGCGAGTGAGATCCTCTATCTTTGCACCAGGCAGGCATGTTACCACGTGATCCTCATTCCACCAGCCACCCAGCTATCTACATGCCTAATGATCGAATCATCAACTATAACGGCTGTCCTAACCCTTCCCTCATGGGTATTTGGCCCTGGAGAAACCTCCTTGGTGTGAGAGGGTTTTACATCACATGGAGGACAGGTCCTAGCTACAGGATCACTTCCTGCCACACCAGGGTGATGCTCTCCTGTTACATGACTTCTCTCCTCCATGGCAACAGGGAGTCTGCCAGACTGGAGGTGGGACTTCAGTCTCTGTAGGTCTTGTCTATATACCTCTCTGTCTTATGTCCTCCAAGTCTGCTACTCTAACTTCCAGAGATTGGACTCTTTCTCTAGTGCACATGTAAGATGCCTCACTAAATGGGAGAAAATCATACATGTGACGCTGAATGCAAAAGACTGGAAAGCCCACGTCTCTCTGCTGGACTGCGGTCTGCATCTTAATTTTAAGGATTTGTTCAGATATTAGAGTTGTTTACTTAGGTTTGATGGGGAGGAGTGGTCTAGTGGTTGGGCCAAGTTACCTCAGGCTGGAGGGCCAGCAACCTTGGGCTGGAAGGACTGGGGTTTCTAGTTCCACAGGTGCTCCTTGGGCAAGCCACTTAACCCTCCATTGCCTCAGGTACAAAAACATAGATTGTGAGCCCTTCGGGGACAAAGGGAAAATATATATACAGTACCTGAATGTACACTGCTTTGACTGGTAGAAAGGTAGTATATATATAAGCATAGTTAACTAAATAAATACATACATATACTAATACAACTGTACCTTCTAGTTAAATGGACTTTGTTCAATTCAAGAATAATTAATCTTAGGGCCTTAGTAAATGTATTCCTGATGAGGATAACCAGCCACACCTGAAAGTGATTATGGGCACCTCCTCTCTCTAATAGGTATAATAATCTATAATGCTAAGATTATCCCTGGGGTGGTGGGAGTCTGGTTGGGAGGGAGGGAAAGAAGACTTAAAAAGCTGGCTTGCTACATAGTGCCCTGACCTGTGCTTCTAAAGTAAAGTCTTAATAATTTCTGGGATGATTTATACAGCTCTTGGTTTGAAAGAGGGTACCTTTCAATTGCCTCTTTGATCTGTCACTTGCCTTTAACTCCTATTTAAGACAATTTCACAGATCTTTTGTCGTCTAACTGGAAGGCCTCTTTGTAAAGGTCACTAGAAACAAGTTTAGTTCTTTGTACTCAGAGACTATTCATTCTACTTGTATGACCAGTAGGAAAAGGAGATCTAGCACCTTTGTATAAGTTTCTAATGAGATTTCAGTGGGAGTACTGTGTAGAATGCTGAGCACTGCACCTTCAACGGGATATAAACTGGATACAGTAAAGAGGCCGGTTACTAAATGGTGCATATGAGGATAGAGTTAAAGATCCTTTGGAGGAAATGCATCTATGGAATAAATGGCAGGAGTTGATCCTCTTCGAACTGAAAGAAAGCTCTAGAAGGGAGGGTCATAGGGATAGCGTGAAAGGAGATAGACTCGGGAATAACCTGAGAAAATGTTTCTTTACAGAAAGAGTTGTGGCTGCATGGGCGGTGGTGGAGAGTAGAACTGTATCTGAATTGAAGAAAGCATGGGGCAAATTGAGAAGATCCCTGAGGAAGAGGAAGAGATTGTTGAACTAATGTAATAGTTTTCATGGATGGGACCTATGGTCTTTATCTGCTGTCATTTTTCTATGTTTATATGTTACAAGAGGACAGGAAGGACTGGACTAGAAGAAAAATAATAATTCTTTGTTCTGCACTGTCCTATCCAGGCTCACCCATTCCCCTTCTGTCTCTGAATGACGAGGGTTTAGATTAGAGAGCAGAGTGGCCCTTTGCTCTGCTCCTCCTGTCTCCCCCCCCCGTATGCTGCTTGGGAGGACAGAGGTTGGGGCAGAGTAGTCGCTCTGCTGTGCATCAGTAAAGGCGGCCCTGTGATCCCATCCTCTCTGTCATAAAAGCTTTGCTTCCACAAGAAAGGATTACCAGTCTGTGCAGGACATTAAAAAACGCACCAGCCAACATTAAGCCTGACCATGAACAGTGTGGAATGATGATGGGTAAGGAGGGCTGCAGATGAATCCTGGGTAGGAGGATATTTTGGGATACGTTCCATAGGATGCTTTTATATTAGATAGTGGAAGAGGTGTGTAATGTTTTAATGCTGAATTGTGTTTTTCTTGAGCACTTATTAGGACAGAAGGATAAATAAAGAAAGGAAGTGATAAGATGCCTTCTCAATGGATCTTACAATCGCCGTAGTTTTAAGTCCTTCTAAATCGTCAGCACAGACTTGGAATGGGCAGTAGCTGAGGGACTTCTTGCCCTGGTGGCTGATTCGATCATATCTGATCTTATGTTATCTCCTCTCACATTCCTTCTGCTTAAATGGTCATGAGCATTGATCCATCTTGGCTGGGCTAGGGAGTTTATTGGGAAGGACTCCATGGCAGGGCCTATGGCCTGCTTAGGGAACTCAAAATTTTATACCGGATTTGGAATGCTTGAAGACTTTCAAAGATCAGTTGACTAACAAGTTTCTAATTCAAACAATGTACAGACAGAAAACTTTTGTTTTATTTTTCTATTTTGGTAGGCCCTTTCTAATAGGGTACGACATTTAGCATGGTGCTTTGCCAGACACCAACTGAGGCTGTTTTAGTCTGGTCTGGTCTGGTCTAGTTGATGCTACAAGGTGAATCCTGGGACATTTAGTTTCATAAATGTGTCACAGGGCTGGTGTTAGAAATTTTAGTTATACACCACCATCCTGATCAACTCTTTAAGCTTGGAATTGTGGTTTATAAATTATCCCTCACTAGGAAGTCAGCCTTTTAGCGACCTAGAATCAGAATGAACGTTCACATTTTGGGATCTTCAATGGCCGCCCTCAGGCTTTGCAAACTGGGCCTGGCCGCAGTGAGGCAGTAAGAGACCTAGGATAAGCGGTTTAAGGGGAGGGGGGCTAAATTGGCCAATGCTGGGGATTCAATAGAAAAAAATACAACTGAAGCAGATGATTAAAGCCGCAGCAAGCACTCCTTTTGAAAATACGCACAGACATTGAAGTTCATTCATAAAGAAAAGCTGTATTTGGTGGCTGGATTGCTTTGGTAGTCACAACCTCTGCTGATGGTCTTGGGTTGCGCTCCTCTCCCATAGCTCAATCCATCAGGCCTGGTTCTGGGGGACGGGAGTGAAGGGAACACATGCTATGATTTTTGCTGGCTTTTGTCTGTGGAGTGATTCTTTCCTGATTATTAGTTTCCGTCTCTATACTCAGCTGCTACTGCTCAATTTATTCTCTGTCTGGACCATAATTGCTAATATGCCAATAGGTGCTTTTACGCACACTTGCACGCGAATAACGTGAATCATGTGCACACCCAATGCAGAAAAGAACTGGATGTGCACCGTATTCAGGCGCAAAGCAGTAGCGCATAGAGAACGTGATTTGTATTCAAGTGTATTACAATGGCATGTAGCTGTGTTGGGCGTGCTCAGATAACATGGTTAATGATGTCTGCACCCGATGCAATGAAGTGTGTTAGAGATTACCCAATCATGCGTGAGCTAGAAAAGTGGTGTTATTTCTACACCTGCCCAGGACTAGAAGTAAAGAGCTGTCGCATGCTGGAGAGCACGCCTACGTTTGAAAGCGAGAAGAAAAATAAAAGCTGTTTTGGGTAAAGCATTGCTAATTTTAAGGGGATCAAGGAGTATATATTATTAAACTGCTATGTATATGTTATAGGATAGGCAGTTTAAACAAATTTTGGTCGTGGAACAGGGTCTCTGTGGACAGTCCTATTGTTTTTCTATGCAGTTGATTTAGCACTGACCTTTGAAAATCCTCCGTTTAAATGAGGCTTAAAAATTCTTGTTCTTGGCCACTTTTGTAAGAGGATTTTAGATAGTAAGTACCAGGTAAAGTGTTTCTCAATTCACCGAGCTCTGCGCCGCCTGTGAATAGGGAAGAGGAAAGGAGATAAAACAAATTTGCACAAATTGTCACTTCTGTTTAGCTCTTCTCAGTGGGGGAGGTGAAATGCTTAATACTGCCGGCAAGTTTATATGTTAATGTTTATTAAAACTTTTGATATACCGCCCCCCATTACATCAGGGCGGTTTACAATACAAATAAAAAAATAATAAATCAGAAAGGGAAAGGAAATTACAATTCAATATAAAGAAAAGTGAGAGAGGAAAGAGGAAAATAGACAAAAAAAATTCAGTAGAGGTAGGGAGTGGGGAATTGAGAAATCAGGGGGGAAAGTTAAAGGCAGAGGAGAAGAGGTGAGTTTTCAGGAGAGACCGAAACTTGGGGTAAGACTCTTCTAGTCGAAGGGCGGTGGGCAGGGAATATCACAGGGAGGGGCTGAGGTAAAAGAAAGCTGACTGGTTGATTGAAGGTGAGCTTGTGAGGGGGAGGGGAGATAGACGGTTAATGTGGACAGAGTGGAGATTACGAGTGGGTGTATGGAATTTTAGTAAGTCAACTAAATACTGAGGTCTGTGTGAGTAAATGGCATTGTGTACCAAAGTGAGGATCTTGAATTGTATTCGGAAATTTATAGGCAGCGAATGGAGGTGTTGTAGGATTGGAGTGATATGATCTCGGGAAGAGGCATGAGATGCCATCTGGGCTGCAGTGTTTTGTATTAACTGTAATCGGCGATGTTGATATTGAAGAATACCGGCGAATATGGAATTACAGAAATCAAGTCTAGTGATGACCAACGAGAGAAGGAGAGTGATCAAAGCCTGAGGAGAGAGAAATGGTCTGATGGCGCGAATACACCTGAGACAGAAGAAGGAGCACCAAGCAACTTGGGAAATATGATCATTGAAAGAAAGAGTACTGTCAAGGAGAACACCAAGATAATGGAGCTTAGACACCAGGGAGATGGAGACACCTGAAAAGGAAGGGGCAAGCAATGGGCAAGTAGAGCTGTGAGGGAACCAAATAGCGGCTGTTTTGGAGATATTAAGGATGAGGCAGTTTGTGGATAGCCATGTAGAGACCATGGATAGACATTCATTGAGAGGGGTGATGTCCGGATGGGAGGAGGAGGTGTGGTGCAGAAGAAAAATGTCATCGGCATAAAAATATGCTGAGATGCCTGATTGTTGAATTAATAAAGCTGGAGGAGCCAGAAATATGTTGAGCAGTAAAGGAGCCAATATTGAGCCCTATGGGACACCGCAGACAAGGGGAAAATGATCTGTAGTGGAAGAGACCGAAGTGACAGCAAAGGATTGGGAGTGCAAGAGAGAGTGGAACCAGTGGTAGACAGTACCCCAAAGACCCGCATCCCGCAGTCTGGAGAGAAGAGAATGGTCCACCAAATCAAAGGCAGAAAAAAAATCTAAAGACACCGCCACCGAGATATCACCCCAGTCGTGCGATGAGTGTATTTCATTCAGAACAGCAGTGGTAACAGATTCTATACTATGGCTCGGCCGGAAGCCGGACTAACGGGGGTGCAGGAAATGTGTTGAGTCGAGATGATGGAAGAGTTGGGAAAAGACTGCTTTCTCCAAGAGTTTGGAGGAAAATGGTAAGTTAGAAACAGGGCGATAGTTTGCTGGAATGGACGGGTCCAAGGAGGGGTTCTTCAAGAGGGGATGGACCAAGGCATGCTTCCATAAGTGAGGAAAGGATCCAGAGGTGACGCTGGAATTAATGATAGTGAGTAATGGTGAGACTAAGCCGAGGGATGGTTCAGATAGCCAAGTAGATGGTATAGGATCTAAGGGGCAAGTGGTTTTATGAGTTGTGGAAAGAAGCTTAAGACGATCAGGGGATGTCAGCGAATGGAAGTTGGCCCAGGAATGGGACAGTGGAGGGGGTGAGATAGGGAGGGAGATGACAGTGATTGAGGACAAGAGGGGAGAGATAAGCGCAGGTCATGAATTTTAGAAGAGAAGAAAGAGGCCAAGTGGGTAGGACTAGGACTCGGAGCAGAGGTGGCAGTATTGCGCGAAGGGTGAGATTGCAATTGTGAGAGAACTTGGAGAGTAGAAAATAGGTGGTGGGACCTATTGGGGGCTGAGGCAATTGCTTCCGAGTAGAAAGTACGTTTGGTTTGGTGGATGCTGGAGTGATACTGTGCCTGGCAGGATTTGAAATGTTGATAAGTTGCTGAGGACTGAGCCTTTCTCCAGAGATGCTCTGCTCTATGTAGATGTGAACATTATAATCCAAGACCTGCATGGAACCAGGGGTGGTGGGCTGTATGGTGTGAGTAACAGGGTTGTAGAAGTGCAACCTGGTCCAGAGCAGAGGAGAGTTCTGAATTCCAAGAGGCAACCTGGGATGACAGAGACGAAAAGTTGGAAGGGAAAAGTTGGTGTGCAGCAGGAAAGTTTTGTAGTGTTACAGTGTTAATACCATGAGCAAACCGAATTGGTAGTGAGGGGATAGAAAGGGAGCAGAGCTAGGCCACATAGCTTGTAGAGAAAAGGTGAGGCAGGAATGATCTGACCAGGGAACAGGCTTGTGCGCAAACGATAAGGGCTGAATTGAAGAGTTGACTGGGGTGATAACGAAATGCAAGGTATGACCGGTGGCATGCTTAGGGAAATTGACATGCTGTACCAATGAGAGATCTTGTAGGAGTGAAATAAATGAGCTGTGAGCTGTCCCTGGAAGTTAGTCTGCTCTGGGACAGCTTCCACTTTCCCATTTTCTGCTCTCCGTTTAACTTAAGGGTGGTGCTGGACGACAGACAGGCCCGTGTGATGATGACACTATGGGACGATATGTGCATGCTTTCAGACATGGTTCTTGCGTTTCCTCTTCTGTTCATGTGTTGGCTTCTTCCAAGGGTACAAATGTAATGATCGGTTTTTGTTTTGCGATCGAGTTTTGCGTTCATCATTTCTCCTAACGCTCGGGTTTACGCGCCCTTCATTTGCATGGTTGGGTCTTCCTCCATTGCGCGTTTGGACCTGTGCGTTCGAGGTGCGCTACTCAGATGTGTTAAGATTTTTGCACGCACATGTTTAGCATGACTTTTTTGCATCGGCCTGATGGACAAGAAAAATAAATGAATAAATAGGTAAACGTAATTCGGAAAGAAACTATCCCTAACATTATATTTAAAACTGACAAGATAAAAGCAATTTAAACTAAACTAAAGAGAAGAGCGAGAGCAAAGGGCCCTGTCTGCACGGCCCTTCCTCCTCCCTCTTCCCGAGCAACACAAGTTTCTTTTCTCCCGGCCCAAGTCATTTATTTTATCTCCATCCCATCACAGCCAGGTTTCATCCTTCTTTTTTCCCTTCTGTGTCAAGAAATTAATAATTGGAAAAGTAGCTCTAAGCCCGTGTCCGTCCGACCTGCCCAAATGTGAACCCAGGGCGCTGAGACAATTTCAGTACAAGCGAGTTTCCTGGAAGATTGGATAAGAGAGCGCGATCTGCCCGTTTATCTGCACGCACACTTCAGACTTACACGGCATCCGCACAAAGTTTTCCCTGTTGCCAGATAGCATCAACACTCCGTGAACTAAAAGCAAAGCAAAGCGCTCATGCAGAGGTCTAAGTGCAAATAGAGGCAATTGGAGCTTCGTTTCCGCACAGGTGCAGTTCTCCGGATCCTAGGTAGAAAGAGAAGTTTGCGATTGCGGGAAATCTTCGCCGAACAGATCTAGACAGAATGAATTTGGCTCTGCTTTGCAGATAATCACGCGATTTCCTTTTGTTTCTAGATCTCTGTAAATGTCTCTTTCAGCTGAAACAGATGTTTGAAATCCAGGAATTGCAGGGTTGGTTGCCCACTTCCAACGCTTCTGCTCCGGAATATAAATATACCGTCAAAACACATTTGCAAGAAAACGCCAGAGAAACATTGGGTCGTGTTTTAATATCCTGCTCTATGTAGAAGCTGCGATCAGTAGAGACCCTTCGCATAAACTTTTCCAAACCCAGAAGACTCTCTGAGCTCTCTTGCTAGACTAGAGCAAAACGGATGCACTAGTGCCTCGCAGTGGGATGGTGGCCCTGGGGAGACTGCAGGGGGTCCCGGCACTTGCTATTCAGGGCGTAGCTCAAAAGGGACTAAAGAGTTTTACCTAACGCAGGAAAGAGGTCGGAGACTGCGCTAGGTAGACGCGAAGCGGAGCGCAAGCCGGAGCCCAGGGGCCGCTGTCCAGGGTGCTGAAGCCCGCTCCGTCTCTTCTCTCGCCATTCCCTCCCGCTCCCTTCCTCCTTTCCCTTCCCTCTCCTCTCTCTCTTCCTCCTTTCCCCTCCCTCTCCTCTCTCTCTCTCTCTCCTCCTCCTCCTTTCCCCTCCCTCCCTCCCTCCTCCCCTCCTCCTCTCTCTCCTTCCCCTCCTCCTGTCCTCCTTTTCCCTCCCGCTCCTCTCTCTTTCCTCCTCCTTTCCCCTCCCTCCCTCCTCCCCTTCTTCTCTCTCTCCTTCCCCTCCTCCTGTCATCCTTTTCCCTCCCTCTCCTCTCTCTCTTCCTCCTTTCCCCTCCCTCTCCTCTCTCTCTCTCTCCTCCTCCTTTCCCTTCCCTCCCTCCTGTCCCCCCTCTCCTCTCTCTTCTTCCCCTCCTCCTGTCCTCCTTTTCCCTCCCGCTCCTCTCTCTCTCCTCCTCCTCCTTTCCCCTCCCTCCCCCTCCCCTCCTCTCCCCCTCCTCCTGTCCTCCTTTTCCCTCCCACTCCTCTCTCTCTCCTCCTCCTCCTCCTTTCCCCTCCCTCCTCCCCCCCTCCTCCCCTCCTTCTCTCTCTCCTTCCCCTCCTCCTACCCTCCTTTCCCCTCCCGGTGCTCTCTCTCCTTTCTTTCCTCCTTTCCCCTCCTCCCGCCCTCCTTCCCCCCTCCTCTCTCTCCTTCCCCTCCTTCTGTCATCCTTTTCCATCCCGCTCCTCTCTCTCTCCTTCCCCGCCTCCTGTCCTACTTTCCCCTCCCTTTCCTCTCTCTCTTCCTCCTTTCCCCTCCCTCTCCTCTCTCTCTCTCCTCCTTCTTTCCCTTCCCTCCCTCCTTTCCCCCCTCTCTTCTCTCTCCTTTCCCCTCCCGGTGCTCTCTCTCCTTTCTTTCCTCCTTTCCCCTCCTCCCGCCCTCATTCCCCCCCTCCTCTCTCTCCTTCCCCTCCTTCTGTCATCCTTTTCCGTCCCGCTCCTCTCTCTCTCCTCCTCCTTTCCCCTCCTCCCACCCTCATTCCCCCCCTCCTCTCTCTCCTTCTCCTCCTCCTGTCGTCCTTTTCCCTCCCGCTCCTCTCTCTCTCCTCCTTTCCCCTCCCTCCCTCCCTCCTTCTCTCTCTCTCTCCTTCCCCTCCTCCTCCTGTCATCCTTTTCCCTCCCGCTCCTCTCTCTCTCCTCCTCCTTTCCCCTCCTCCCACCCTCCTTCCCCCCTCCTCTCTCTCCTTCTCCTCCTCCTGTCGTCCTTTTCCCTCCCGCTCCTCTCTCTCTCCTCCTTTCCCCTCCCTCCCTCCCTCCTTCTCTCTCTCTCCTTCCCCTCCTCCTCCTGTCCTCCTTTTCCCTCCCGCTCCTCTCTCTCGTCCTCCTTTCCCCTCCTTCTCTCTCTCCCCCTCCCTCGCTCTTTGGATGGAGAGCTGACGTAAGTGAACGTGGACGTAATTCAGCCTCAGTGAGCCGCCAGTTCCTCCAGGGACTAGAGACTGAGAAGGGAAAACAGGAAGAGAAGGAGCGTCCGTGCATCTCTGCAGCTCGGGAGGCGACAGATGCATGAGGTACTGTGGAAATGCTTTCAGTCTGGAGCAAAGGTTGATTGCAGGCGATTATGGGCTGTATTGCCTCCAAAAGCACCATCGGTAAGCTTGGCTTCCTTCTTGCTCGAGCTGGGGAGGGGGCGCTCGCTGCTTGGGAGATGCCGAGGGCGGAGTAGGGGGCTGCTCTGAGCCGAGCCGCCTTTGTTTGCTGCAAAAGCTTCCGAGTTACCTGATGCATCGGGGGTGGGCAGCCCAGGACTCTTCGTTTGCAGAATGCGGATCGGGCTCTGCCCCTCTCCTCAGCCCTTCCCGGCGCTGCATTCCGGCTTTCCGAGTCGTGAACAACAAGCGGAGGCGGCAGGGTCGAGGCATCTTTCCCCTTTACTGCCGGAGCTCCCCCGCTCCCCCATCCGCAGGGGGTGCAAATCCAACAGCAACAAGCAGCTTCACATTGTGCATGGGTAAATGCATGCTGACAAAGGCTTTTAGCAAACTGCAGCTGGATAGATGCCTGCGAGGAGCGGGCCCGTCTTTCTGTCCCTAGGCACATAGATGCTTAGACAGAGTGCAATTGACCCTTGGGTGTCTTCTGGAAAACATGCAGGTCATGCATAGAGGATGTGCAGCGGTGCTGCTTCTCAGAGCCTATTGTGTAAAGGCTGATAGGGCCCCAGGTTGCTTTTATACTTTTATAACAGGAAGGACAAGTAGGCCAGCTAGTTTAGGTCTCTTTGGAAAAGACCTTTAGACATGTGCTTTTGTACAATGGTAGGGCAAAAGTGGCAGGAACTATGCCTGGATTGAAGTCACAGGTGTTTATTGCTGCTCAGGGACAGATGTAAATATTTACATATAAAGTGCCCATAAGCACATGCGTGATGCTACCCAAAGCCCACCCTAGAAGGGGACTACCTAAGCGTGGCACAGTGCATCTGCACATACATAACCACCTGGAGACTTTTTCCATGCAAACAAATCCACACAGGCACTTTCTTATAAAATCAAGCTCTACATTAGGAATACTGTACATTGAAATGAATACTGAAATATAAAATGAGAATTTTAAAAACTGTGTAAAATATATCTAAGTGCCAAACATCACACACTGCTAACTTTCAGTGGCAAAACCCATTGTTGGTTGCACATCAAAGGACTGGTAAGCACAGGTGCCCACATTAAATTGTTTCTACACAAAAATGTAAATGGTGCTAACAAAGGAGCCACAGAAATCTATAGATATTCCAACATCATTGTGAGAGAGCTCGTTGGAGGGAGGCGCTTCTCTCACTACTGGTGAGGGGAAAGCACAACTAACACAAAGAAAACTCTTGAAATCTTCCAGGTTTTGTTAATCCAGACTGAACCCCACTGTGCTACCACTCACAGGTGACACCTTAGTTGCTTGTACACCACAAAGTTTGCTGCTGCCACGTGATTTGAGAAGGAATTGCACTCAGATGACTAAGCTCCTACCACTTTGCATTAGCTTTCTCATGGCCACATAGTTATCAGAAAATTTATGACATTGAGGAAGGATAAAGGCAGAGAAAAGTCAAGCGTGTCAACTTCATATCATAGCCAGGGCTAGCTGAAGGGTATCTGACACGCTAGATGTGCGTCATCCCTCACACCCCCACCTCCACCCAAAAATGGGTGAAGAACAGAACCAGGACATTTCCCCATAGAATTCACCATATAAAAAAATACTTTCTTCTGATTTCATCTCAATAAAAGCAACACAAACCCTCTACAGTTCCATACTTTAAAGTAATATAAAACGCTGCAAAAGTCACTCAAGATAGAATTCACACAACAAGGAGCCGACTCAGGAAAGGGCGACATCATGGGCCCTAGAACATTTCACCTTCTGGGAAAGCGGAAAAAGCTGATTACTATAGTTCTCAATACAGAAGCTCCTGGCATGGATCACACACATTGAACCAAGATAAACCTAAATACAGAATAAATTACCACAAACTAAAAATAGAAGAAATACCTAGATAAAAATTAAAGTGCAACGCCAAGAAGCCATATTCTGCAGGCAGCAAACAGAGAAAACCGCTGTGTTTTCCCCTTTACTTTGCAAAATATAAGAGAGCACATATAATTTCCAAAAACGGACATATTCAAGCTCTCTTTTTCTACCTTAGCTGTCAGGCCATTTCATTTCTCTAATTCCTTTGCTCCACACTCTGGTTTCTGCTGTGCTCTGTTTCTCATAAATTTTCTCACAGGATCTTCTCTTCATCTGCCTTTTCTTTACTTTTAGTTTAGGTTATTTCTTGATATATCACTCTTTCAGAGTTGTTTTTTATAGCCTAGCAAGGTGGTTTACTTTATCAAAAATTATAGTGTGAAAAATAGAATAAAAAATAAGTTTACAATGTCTTCACTTCCTGCCCTATATCTGTGATGCTGATCTTTCACGTCTGGCTTTCTTCCATTTGTTTTTCTCTGTCCACTCAGATTCCACCCCTCTTTGTCCTCAATCTCACTTTGTTTTCTTACTGCATCTACCTACACTTTTCCATCTCTCTCAGTCCCCTCCTCATGCTATTCCCTAACTCCTCCTTTCTCTATCTCCTCCCCGTGCCCTGGGTTCAGCGTCTCCTCTTCCTTCACTTGCTCCAAGTCAAGCATCTTCCCTTACTTTCCCTGCCCTGTGACCACGTTCTTCCCTTCTCTTCATTCCCTTCCCATTCCACTTCTCCATGTCGTCTTTCCCTTTCCCTCCTTAGTCTGTGCCATCTAGACAAGGTCTTAGATAGCGCTGGGGAGGAGTCTGCTGTCTTGGTACATGTCGGTGCCAATGACATAGGAAAGTGTGGTAGGGAGGTTTTGGAGGCCAAATTGAGGCTTTTAGGTAGGAAGTGGAAATCCAGAACTTCCAGGGTAGCGTTCTCCGAAATCTTTCCTATCCACGTGCAGAACCCAAAAGGCAGGCAGAGCTCTAGAGTCTCAATGCGTGGATGAGACGATGGTGCAAGGAAGAGGGTTTGGATTTGTTAGGAACTGGAGAATATTCTGGGGAAAGGAGGGGCTCTTCCATAGGGATGGGCTTCACTTTAACCAGGATGGGACCAGGCTGCTGGCATTAACCTTTAAAAAGGAGATAGAGCACCTTTTAAACTAGATAATAGGGGAAAGCTGACAGTCGCCCAAGAGCACATGGTTCAGAACAATGTATCCTTGAAAGATACCAGAAAAAGATTGAAGTTAGGGCATATCAACAGAGAGGTTCCAATAAAGACAAAAGTAACCCAAATGCCCTTGAGTACAGAGCAGACAGAGCTTAAAGATTCCAAATTACTCCTGCTTACTGATAACCAGATTAATATGAATAAAATACAGCCTCTAAAATGCTTGTATACAAATGCTAGAAGTCTAAACAATAAGATGGGAGAGTTAGAATATATAGCACTAAATGAAAGGTTAGATATGATTGCACTCTCAGAGACATGGTGGAAGGAGGACAACCAGTGAGACACTGTGATACCTGGGTACAAACAATATTGTAATGATAGAGCAGATCAAATTGGTGGAGTGGTTGCACTCTGTATTAGAGAGGGCACTGAGTCACAAAGGATTAAAGTTTTCAAGGAAGCAAAATTCACTATAGAATTTCTATGGATTGAAATTCCATGTAAGAAGGGGAAGGCGATGGCAGTGGGGGTGTACTATGGACCGCCTGGTCAGAATGAACAAATGGACGATGACATGCTCAAAGAAATTAGGGAAGCCAACAAAAGTTACAGCACAATAATAATGGGTGATTTCAATTACCCCGGCATCAACTGGGTGTCACGGCAGGACATGCTAGGGAGATAAAGTTTCTAGATTAAATAAATGACTGCTTCTTGGAGCAGTTGGTTCATGAACCGACCAGAGGGGAGGCCATTTTGGACCTAGTCCTTATCGAAACACAAGATCTGGTGCAAGATATAAGGGTGTTGGGGTCACTTGGCAATAGTAATCATAACATGATCACGTTAGCTTTAATAAATGGAGGAAGGATGGCAAGGAAATTCACAGTACTACGTTTTAACTTTCAAAAGGGAGAGTATGATAAAATGAGGAAAATAGAAAAATCTATAAGGAGCAGTTGCAAAGGTTAAAGATTTACATCAAGCATGGGTGGTGTTTCAAATACTATCTTGGAAGCCCAGACCAGCTGTATTCCACACTTTAAGAAAAGTGGAAGGAAGTCCAAAAAACTGCCAGCATGGTTTACAGGTGAGGTCAGAGAGGCAGCTGTTGCCAAAAAAAAGCATCTTTCAGGAAATGGAAAAAGGAGCCAAATGATGAAAACTGGAAACAACATAAGAACTGGCAAGTTAAATGCAAGGCATTGATAAGGCAGGCAAAGAGAGAATTTGAGAAGAAGCTTGCTGTGGAAGCAAAAATGTGTAATAAAAAGTAGTTACTCACCTGTAACAGGTGTTCTCCAGGAGCAGCAGGAATCAGTCCTCACATATAGGTGACATCGACGTCGATGGAGCCCTTGCGCAGCATTTCCCCAGCTTTCCATGAAAGCCTTTGGGAATGCAGGCACGCATGCATGGTTCCCTTCCCGCCTAAAGGTGCCATCTTGCTTCAGTCAAATGACATAGCTAAGAACAGCACACAAAAAAAGTAAAATAAACTATCTACAACTGCAGCTCCAAGGGGAGGAGGGAGGGTTGTGAGGACTGATTCCTGCTGCTCCTGGAGAACACCTGTTACAGGTGAGTAACTACTCTTTCTCCAGGACCAAGCAGGAAGTCAGTCCTCACATATGGGTGACTCCCAAGCTCTGGGCTACCAAGGAACCCAGACTGAACAAGAGAACTCCCTCTAGCCCCAGCATCAAAGAAAGGCTTTTCACTGACAGAACCTCCACCGGTAGCCCAACGGAGGGCAGGAGTTTCCTAAACCTCAAAGAGATTCCGGAGAACTGCCTGGCCAAAAGCACTGTCTCTACGGGACTCCCTCTCCAGACAGTAGTGGGTCGCAAAAGTCTGGCTTGAAGACCAAGTTGCAGCCCTGCAGATGTCTACCAACGGTACAGAGCGGAGATGAGCCACTGAGGCAGCCATTGCCCTGACACGATGGGCCGTGACCTGACCCTGCAAAGGAAGGTCAGCCGCCCTGTAAGCCCAGGTGATACAGTCAGCCACCCAGGTGGACAAGGTACGCTTGGACACAGCTAACCCCAAATTATTAGGGTCAAAAGAGATGAAGAGCTGAGTAGCCCTTCTATGTCCCTGCGTACGGTCAAGGTAGAAGGATAAGGCCCTCCTACAGTCCAGGGTATGCAGAACTGCTTCAGCCTGGCTTGCATGAGGCCTAGGGAAGAATGTCGGGAGAACCACCTCCTGGTTGAGGTGGAAAGAGGAGACAACCTTGGGGAGGAACTTTGGATGAGTCCTGAGGACTACCCTGTTCCTATAAAATCTGGTGTAAGGCCTGTCACAGACCAGGGCCTGAAGCTCACTCACTTGCCTAGCCGAGGTAAGGGCTACCAAGAAGAGTGTCTTCCAGGACAGGAAGTGTAGTGGACAAGTAGCCATCGGCTCAAAAGGTGGGCGAGTCAGTTGCTGCAAGACCACATTCAACTCCCACTCAGGAGCAGGAGGGCGGATTGGAGGCTTGAGCAAGAGCAAGCCTCTGAGAAACCGGGACACCAAGGGGTTAACCGACAGAGAATGTCCCTCCACCAGTGAGTGGTGAGCTGCTAGAGCTGAGAGGTGGACCAGAACAGAATTGGACTTAAGTCCCTGATTTGATAAGTACAGTAAGTACTGAAGCACTACTGGTACAGTACAGGAGAAAGGATCTTCTGTTCGTAGCTGACACCACACAGAAAACCTTTTCCACTTCAGAGCATAGGTTTTCCTAGTGGACTGTTTCCTAGAGGCTAGGACAACCTCCTCAACTTCCTGAGGTAGGCCCCAGGGAGCCAAAACTACCCTTGCAGCCTCCAGGCCATCAAATTGAGAGCTTTGAGATTGGGGTGCAGAAGGGAACCCTGATCCTGAGAGAGAAGGTTGGGTTGCAACCCCAGAGGCAGAGGGGGATCCACTGCCAACTGAAGCAGAAGTGGGAACCAAGGCTGTCTGGGCCACCTGGGAACCACCAGCAGGACTGAGGCCTTGTCCCGAAGAATCTTGAACAGAGTTCGGGCCACCAAGGGCGTGGGAGGAAACGCATACAGGAGGCTCTGAGACCAAGGAATCAGAAAAGCATCTGCTGCTATCCGCAGAGGATGCGGTTGCCTGGAGCAGAACTTTGGCAGCTGTTTGTTCAGAGGACTGGCAAACAGGTCCATGGATGGAAGTCCCCATTTCAGGAAAATCTTTTGAACTACCAAAGGATGGAGCTGCCACTCGTGGGGCTGCAGAATTCTGCTCAACCTGTCTGCCAGGTAGTTTTCCTGGCCAGGTAGATACACTGCCTTGAGGAGCATGTTGTGCCTGAGAGCAAACAAGCAAAGGTCATGTGCTTCCTGGCAAAGGAGCCTGGACCCAGTTCCGCCCTGCTTGTTCACATAAAACATGGCTACCTGGTTGTCTGTTTGAACTAGGACAGACTGATGAGCCAGGCCTTGAGAAAATGTTTTGAGGGCTAACCGAATAGCCCTGAGTTCCAGGAGATTGATTTGCTGTGCGGCTTCCCAGGGAGACCACAGACCCTGGGTGCACTTGCCTAGACAATGAGCCCCCCAGCCTTGCAGGGAGGCATCCGTGGTCAACACCACTGTGAACCCAGGACTCTGAAAAGGTACCACTTGTAGCAGATTGGGTGAGTGCATCCACCAGCCGAGGGAGTTCAGAAAATGTCTGGACACCCTTATCCTGTCTCTGAGGCTGCCTGTGACCACTGAGTCCGAAGGCACCACTGTGCAGGCCTCATATGTAGCCTGGAATTGGGGGTCACATGTACTGTTGAAGCCATGTGGCCTAGAAGCCTCAGGCAGAGTCTGGCGGAGACCAGGGACCTGCTGAGAAACTGGTTTGCTACGTTGATCAGTCTTTGGGCTCTGTCTTCTGGCAAGAATGCCTTTGCAAGCAGAGTGTCCAACTTTGCCCCTATGAACTCCAAGTTCTGGGAGGGGAGCAAAGTGGAGTTTGCGAAGTTTATGACGAACCCCAAGCTTTGAAGAAGAGCAATAGTTCTGAGAGTAGCTTGTCGGGCCTCCTGGCACGTCTGACCCCTTATGAGCCAGTAGTCCAGATATGGGAAGACAACGACTCCCTGATTTCGCAGGTAGGCCACCACCACTGCCAGGCACTTGGTAAAGACCCTGGGAGCGGAGCTGAGACCAAAAGGCAGTACTCTGTACTGATAATGGTTTCCTCCCACAATGAACCTGAGGTACTTTCTGTGGTCTGGATGAATGAGGATGTGAGTATACGCATCCTTTAGATCTAAGGAGCATAGCCAATCTCCCTGCTGGAGGTAGGGCAGAAGTGTTCCAAGAGTAAGCATCTTGAACTTTTCCTTCTCCAGGAACTTGTTGAGGTTTCGGAGATCTAGAATAAGTCGAAGGCCACAGGTACTATTGGGTACCAGGAAATACCTGGAGTAGAACCCTCGACCGTGCAAGTGGGGAGGCACAGGCTCCACCGCCCTGCCCACCAACAGACCCTGTAGCTCCTGAAGGAGAAGATCTGTGTGCAGGGGAGGCCTTGGAGGCTCCCCTGGGAAATATGGAGGAGGCAGTTGTTGGAAGTGTAGTGCATAGCTCCTGTGGACTATGCTTAACACCCAAATATCTCCAGTGATGAGTGGCCACTGGTGGGCAAACAGGGCGAGGCGACCTCCTGTGCAGGGTTGGGAGAGCAGGGATGGAGAGGCTATGCCTAAGGAGTCAAAAGCCCCCACCCCGCTGAGTAGGAGCAGGGGCCGGAGGCTTGGGGGTCCTCTGCCTACGGGGCCCATTACCCTGCCCCTTGGCTTGCTGACCCGGAGGGGCAGCTTGGGCAGCCTGATATTGTGGGTACTGTTTGTAGGCACTGCCCTTCCTCAGGTAAAAGGGCTTTTTACCCGAGCCCTTCTTGTGAGAAGGGGCAGAAGTTTTTCTAGACAGCCTTGTCATCGTGAGGTGCTCGGTTTCGAGCTGTGTGGCCTTCTCGGTCATGGGCTTGCCAAAAAGGTTCTCACCTCGGCAAGGGACATCGACCAACTTGTCCTGAACCCATGGCTCGAGGTCCGATGACTACAGCCATGCCTGGCGTCGAGCCGCGATGCCGGCTGCTGCCACACGGGCTGAAGCCTCGAAGCCATCGTAGGCAGCGCGGGACATAAACTTGGAGCATTCCCGGATCCCCAAGGACAAGGACTTGAACCTCTGCAAGGGTTCCCCGGAGAGATCAGCAGAGAACCCGGCCAGCTCCTTGGCCGGGTCTCGCAAGTACATGCCCATGTACAGCTGGTAAGACTGGAAACGGCAAGCAAGCATCGAGCCCTGGAAGCACTTTCTGCCAAAACCATCGAGGTTTCGGGCCTCCCTGCCAGGGGGCACCGCGGAGTGCATCTTCTGACTTTTCAGGCGATGCATGGTCGATTCCACCACTATGGAATGGTGTGGTAGCTGCGCCTTTTGAAAGCCAGGACTCTTCCGGAGTCGATAGATTGAATCGACCCGCTTGCTTAAAACCGGTGCCGAGGCCGGGGCCTCCCACATCTGGAAGAGGAGCCGTTCCAGCATCGGAGGAACTGGAACAGTAAAGGCCTCCTTCGGAGGAGAGTCGTACTGCAGGGCCTCGAGCTCCTCGGCTCGAGGCTCCTCCTTGGGGTCCGCAGGGATAGCCAACGCGGTGGCCATATCCCGGACGAACTTCGGGAAACGGGTATCCTCCAGAGGGGATCTACTCCGGGGTTCAGACTGCTGTGAGTCCGATGGGACGCACCGAGTCCTGAAGGTGTCCGGGGACTCCTCGTCCTACGTCTCCTAGGCGGACTCGTCCGATGAGGAATCGGGGTCCGACCTCGTGGGGCCTGTGAGCACCCGCCCCGACACCGAAGGCACCGGCGTCGACACCCTCGGTCCCGAACGGGAGGTCGAGGGAGACCGCGACTGAGGTCGACCTCAAGCCTTCATGGTCTCGAGTATCGGCTCGGTCTCCGGCTTTGACTTCGATGTCGATGTCCCGGTGGTCGGGGCAGATGCACCAGACAGGCTGGCCATCAGTGCCCGCTGCTGTTCCATGAAGGCAGACAGTCTTCTCTCCAAGGCTGTCAACCTGAGACCCAGCTCAGGAGACTCAGCAGCCCCCGACTCGGGCCCCGGCGGTGCCGGGCCCGACGTCGGCTCTCTGGGAGGAGAGTCCACGAGGACTACAGGACTTACGTGTCCAGCAGACTCCGGCTCCACTCGAGGAACTTTGGCAGGCTTCTCCTGTTCCACAGGTTTCGGGGCGACGGTCGGGGGTCTGAGACCTAGCCCTCGAGGAGCCAGGGACCTCTTCCGACGACGCCCTCGCGAGCCTTTTCTTCCTCTTGCATTTCCGGTTGGGGGACCCCCTGTCCGAGGAGCCATGACAGTGCTCGGGATCTGATTCCCGAGATGTCGAGGCCTCAGACGAGGTCCGGGCCCGGCCGGAGACCGAGTCAGAAAAAAGCCTTTCCTTTTGGTGCTGACGTCTTCGCAGTGCCTTGGAAGACATTTTCCCACATGGTCCACACGTCTTAGGGTCGTGATCAGGACCGAGGCACCAAAGGCAGCAGTCGTGTGTGTCTGTGAGAGACATCAGCTTCTTGCACCGATCACACTTTTTAAAGCCACTGGAAGCCATTGGGGAAAAAAGAGTCCCCGCGAGGTCAAAGGACCGGCCTTCCAGGGAAAAAGAAAAAAAGGGCACGAACGCCAGCCACAAAGGGCAAAAAACGATAAAAGGAGATCGGGCTCGATACCGGTGTACCGAACCCGGCGGGAGGGGAACCGGCATCGAACCGGAGAAGAAAAATAGCGAAGGATCGCCAAAAAATCAAACTATTTTCTGGGATGACTAGGACACACGTCCGGTGGGCTTCACGGAAAAAGAGAGACTGAAGCAAGATGGCACCTTTAGGCGGGAAGGGAACCGCGCATGTATGCCTGCATTCCCAAAGGCTTTCATGGAAAGCTGGGGAAATGCTCCGCAAGGGCTCCATCGACGTCGATGTCACCCATATGTGAGGACTGACTTCCTGCTTGGTCCTGGAGAAAGACTTTTTCAAGTACATTCATAGCAAAAAACTGTGAGTGTGTCAGCTGGATCATTAGATGATAGGGGGGTAAAAGGGGTACTAAGAGGGGACAAGGCCATAGCGGAGAGACTGAATGAATTCTTTGCTTTGGTCTTTACTGAGGAAGATGTAGGGATGTTACCCATGACTGAAATGGGTATGTAAATATGATGCCACAGAAGAACTGAAAGAAATATCAATAAACTGGGAAGATGTATTACAACTATTTGATAAACTGAAGAGTAGGAAATCACCTGAACTGGATGGTATACATCCAAGGGTGTTGAAAGAACTGGAATATGAGATTACAGAACTACTATTAGTAATCTGTGAACTATCATTAAAATCATCTCTAATATCTGAAGATTGGAGGATAGCCATTGTAATGCCAATTTTTAAAAAGGGTTCCAGGGGTGATCCGGGAAACTACAGACCCACTGAGCCTGACGTCTGTACCAGGAAAAACGGTAGAAACCATTATAAAGAACAAAATTGTTGAACATGTAGATAGTCATGGCTTAATGGGAGACAGCAAACATGGCTTTAGCCAAGGAAGGTCTTGTGTTACTAATCTATTATGTTTTTTTGAAGGTGTGAATAAACAGGTAGACAAAGTTGAGTTGGTTGATATAGTGTATCTGGACTTTCAGAAAACCATTGACAAGGTCCCTCATGAGTGACTCTTGGTGAAATTAAAAAGTCATGGGATAGGAGGCAGTGTAATATTGGGGATCAGGAACTGGTTGAAAGATAGAAAGCAGAGGGTAGGGCTAAATGGCCAATTTTTCCAATGGAGAAAATTGAATAGTGGCGTACCCCAGGGATCTCTGCTGGGTCCACTGTTTTTTAACATATTTGTAAATGACCTAGAAATGGGAACAACAAGTGAGGTAATCAAATTTGCAATAGACACAAAATTATTTAAAGTGGTTAAAACCCAGGAGGATTGTGAAACATTGCAAGAGGACCTTGATAAATCGGAAGACTGGACATTCAAATGGCAGATGGAATTTAATGTGGATAAGTGCAAAGTTATGCATCTAGGAAAGAACAACCCAAACTATGGTTACATGAGGTAAGGTTCCATATTTGGAACCACCACAACGGAAAAAGATTTTGATGTCATCATGGATAATATGTTGAAACCCTCCACCCAGTGTGCAGCGGTGGCCAGGAGAGCAAATAGAATGATAGGTATCATAAGAAAAGGAATGGAGAATAAAACAAAGGATATTATAATGCCTCTATATCGTTCCTTGGTGCGACCGTACCTTAAATATTGTGTGCAATTCTGGTTGTCGTATCTTAAAAAGGATAAAGCGTTATTAGAAATGGTACAGAGAAGAGCCACCAAAATGGTAAAGGTGATGGAAGGATACTCCTATGAAGAAAGGCTAAAAAGGTTAGGGCTCTTCAACCTGGAAAAGAGACGGCTGAGGGGAGATATGATAGAGGTCTATAAATTAATGAATGGAGTGGAACGGGTAAACGTAGATCGATTGTTTACCTTATCAGAATATAGAAGGACTAGGGGACATACAATGAAGCTACAGGGTAACCTATTTAAGACTAATAAGAGAAAATATTTTTTCACTCAACGTGTAATCAAACTCTGGAATTTGTTACCGGAGGATGTAGTGAAAGCTGTTAGTGTAGCCGGGTTTAAAAATGGTTTGCACAAGTTCCTGGAGGAAAAGTTCATAAACCACTATTAAAGGGGACCTAGGAAATCTACTGCTTCACCTAATACAAGCATTGTGGAACCTGTGTCTTTTGGGGAAAAGTCTAGGTCAGCGATGGCGAACCTATGGCACGCGTGCCAGCTGTGGCACGCGAAGGCCTTGCAGCTGGCACGCGGGAAGGTCCGCAAGTAAAATTAAAAAAAAAAAAAAAGCTGTCTTCTCCCGCTGCCGGGGCCGCCGCGGCAGAATCAAGTGTGCCGCGGGGTCCCCCCTGCCCAGCACAGCCTGCCCTCCCCCTCTATCCGCTCTCTCGTCGCAGCTCACAGTGACACGCGCCGGCTTTCAGAGAGCGAGGGAAGAGTTTCTCCCTCGCTGCTCTGTTAAGCCCGCGGGGGCTGATGGGAAGTTCCCATCAGCCCCTGCGGGCTTAACAGAGCCGCGAAAGGGAAACTAATCCCTTCGCGCTCTGAAAGCCGGCGCGTGTCACTGTGAGCTGCGACGAGAGAGCGGATAGAGGGGGAGGGCAGGCTGTGCTGGGCAGGGGGGGGCCCCGCGGCACACTCGATTCTGCCGCGGCGGCCCCGGCAGCGGGAGAAGACAGCTTTTAAAAAAAAAAAATTCCCTCGGCTGGGCTGGGCTGGGCTGGGCTGGGGGGGGGGGGGGTTTAGGATTGCTGATGGGCTGGGGGGGGTTAGGAGTGCTGATGGGCTGGGGGGGTTAGGAGTGCTGATGGGCTATGGGGGGTTAGGAGTGCTGATGGGCTGGGGGGGTTAGGAGTGCTGATGGGCTATGGGAGGCTGGGGGGGGTTAGGTGTGCTGATGGGCTATGGTGGGGCTAGGACAGGAAATGGGCTGATGGGGAGGGGTTAGGACTTGAGGTGGGTTGATGGGGTTAGGACTGGTAATGGGCTGTGGGCTGATGTGTGGGTTAGAACTGGTCAAGGGCGAAGGGGGGGATAAGACTAGTAATGTGCTGTTGGCTGATGGGGGCTGTCTGGTAATGGGCTATGGGGGGTTAGGACTGATAATGGGCTATGGGGGGGGCTAGGACAGGAAATGGGCTGATAGGGAGGGGTTAGGACTTGAGGTGGGCTGATGGGGTTAGGACTGGTAATGGGCTGTGGGCTGATGGGGGGGGGTTAGGACTGGCAATGGGCTATGGGGGGCTGACTGGAAATGGGTTGATGGGGTTAGGACTGGAAGTGGGTTGATGGGGGGGGCTAGGACTGGTATTGGGTTGGGGGGTTGCTAGGACTGGAAATGGGCTGATGGGGGGCTAGGACTGGAAATGGGCTGATGCAGGGACTAGAAGGGAATGGATGCTGGGTGAGGCTGCAACTAGAAGGGAGCTGATGTTGGGGGAGGATTAGAATGGGATGGGGCTGGGAGAGTAAAATGGAGAGGGGAAAAATATTTTGTGTGGGAGGGATAAAAAATCTACAATTGGCCGGGTATTGGGAGAGTAAGTGGGGATTGAGGATGGAGGGGTAAAATTTGAGTGGATGAAATAGGAATGAGGAAAGAGCAAAAGGAGAAAGATTAGTATGTTAAAGCGGATGTAGAGAGAGAGAATGGAAAAAAAAAACTAGAAGAGAGAAGAAAGGACAAATGGACAGCAGATGATGGAGAGTTAGCAGAAAACATGAAGAAACCAGAAGAAAGTGGCTGGAGCAATTGCAACTGAAAAAAAAATGCACAAAAGGTAGAAAGATATCTCTTTGACAAGTTATCAGCATGCATGCAACAACAAACATCACATTAATTTTTTTCATGTATAGATTCTTTGGGAATACACACCGAGTCCTGACACAGTTAACAGTTTTAAGAAGTTTATCTTTTTTTACTCAGGATACATTTGACATGTTATGTGAATAATACATTTAAAATATATTGTGTAACTGAATCAAATTCTTCCTAAATTCATTAAATTGAATGAAATCATTAAAACATTATAAATTGCCAATAAATTGAAATGAAAACCAAAGGATTGTGAATCAAATTGATTCTCTGACAATACAAAGATTCCAACCTTTACAAATGATGTTACATAGTTCAGGCAACTTTATAAAGAGTTTTTAGATACTAAAATCTTGTTGTTAAGGTTTAATTGACGTGCTGGCACTTTGAGGAAATTCTTTGGTTTTGTACGGCAGTTTGGGCACTCGGGCTCAAAAAGGTTAGCCATCACTGGTCTAGGTACTTATGATCTAGATTGTCCACTGTTGGAAACAGGATACTTTGGACCTGTGTCTGACTCACTATAGCATCTCTTATGTTCTTCTCTTCTCTTCCCTGTGCCACAGAAGTCCAGACTATCTTCTTCCCTTCCCTCTGCTCCATGTCCAGCATTTTCCTTTCTTTTCTTTATGCCTCTCCTTAGTCCACCATCTCTTTTTTCCCTCCTCCACCTGCCCTTGATCTCTCCTTTTCTTCCTCCTCCTTCCCTGTCCAGAATCCTTGACATCTTACAATTTTCTTGCAAGGGAATGAAGAAGAAATAGCCAATGCAATAAAATGGGGGGTTGCGGGGGGGGGGGGGGGGGGGGGGGGGGGGAATAAGACCTTTTTCAGATATGTTAGTGAGGGGAGTAAGGGCAAAAGTTGTATTGTCAGACTCAAGGGTGCAAGGGAGGAATATGTCAAAGCTGATGAGGATAACGTGGGATTGATTAACAAATATTTCTGTTCTGTGTTCACAGATGAAGGGCCGGGAGAAGGAGCTCAAACACCCAGAAATCGGAACAGAAGTGACAGGGATCTCAAACGATTTTCAGATGACTGTGTTTGTGAGGAACTAGCTAAACTAAAAGTAGACAAAGCAATGGGACCAGATGGGATACATCTGAGAATACTGAGGGAATTTGGGGATGTTCTAGCAGCTCCACAAACTGACCTTTTCAGTGCCTCTTTATTTATTTATTTTATTTATTTATTTACATTCTCTTATATACCGCGCTATTCTGCATCAGTGCGGTTTACATTGAACAAACTGAAATTACATTGAACAGGGCATTATAACTTGGAGATAACTATTTTACAGGGAACATGGGCAATGGAGGGTTAAGTGGCTTGTCCAAGACCACAAGGAGCACCTGTGGGACTAGAAACCCCAGTCCTTCCGGCCCAAGGTTGCTGTCCTTTAGTGGGATTTGAACCCCCGACCTTCCAGCCTGAAGTACCTTGCCCCAACCACTAGGCCACTCCTCCACTCCTTGGAGTCAGGAGTGGTTCTAGAGGACTAGAGAGAGGCATATGCGGTCCCTTTACGCAAAAGCAGAAGTAAGGATATGCTTGAAAACTACAGGCCAGTTAGTCTAACCTCTGTGGTGAGTAAACTATTGGAAACTTTGCTGAAAGAGAAAATAGTGAGGTTTCTGGAGTCCAATGGATTACCAGATCTTAGGTAGGTCTTGTCAGACATATCTGATTGATTTCTTTAACTAGGTGACCAGGGAGTTGGATTGAGAGAGAACCCTAGTTGTGATGTACTTAGATTTCAGTAAAGCCTTTGACACCATTCCACACAGGCAACTTATAAACAAACTGAGCACCCCAGGGATGGACCCAAAATCTACTGATTAGGTTAGAAATTGATTGAGTGGGAGGCGACAAAGGGTACAGATAAACAGAGCTCATTCTGAGGAGAAGGAGGTTACCAGTGGTGTGCCCTAGGGATCTGTCCTTTGGGCCGATTCTTTTTAACATCTTTGATTGTGATATTGCAGAGAGTCTGTCAGGTAAGGTTTGCCTCTTTGTGGATGATACCAAAATCTGCAATAGAGTAGACACACAGGAAAGGATAGATAATATGAGGAGGGATCTAGCTAAGCTTGAAGAATGGTCTAGAATTTGGCAGCTGAGATTTAATTTTAAAAAATGCAAGGTCATGCATTTGAGCTGCAGCAATCCAAGGGAACAATATAGTATAGGGGGTGAAGTACTTCTGTCCACCAAAGAAGAGCGGGGCCTGGGCGTGTTTGTATCTGACAATCTTAAAATAGTTAAACAGGTAGAAAAGGCGACAACAAAAACTAGAAGGATGCTTGGGTGCATAGGGAGAGGAATGGTCAGCAGAAGAAAGGAGGTGATAGTGCTTCTGTATAAGGCTTTGGTGTGACTTCATTTGGAGTATGGTGTGCAATTCTGGAGTGGAGGAGTAGCCTAGTGGTTAGAACACTGGCTTGGTAACCAAGCAACTACGGTTCAATTCCCACTAGCACGCCTTGTGGCCTTGGGCAAGTCACTTAACCCTCTATTGCCTCGGAAGAAAGGCCTGGCAATCTACTTCCGGTGACACTGCCAAGAAAACCCAGGAGCTTCTGGGTCACCAGGAGTCAGGACTGACTCGAAGGCACACATTGCATTTTGCATTGTGCAATTCTGGAGACCACACTTTCAAAAAGATAAAAAGAGGTTGGAGTTGGTGCAGATGGTGGCTACTAAAATGGTTAGTGATCTTTGTTATAAAGCATATGAGGACCGACTTAAGGATCTTAATATGTATACTTTAGAAGAAAGGCAAGATAGAGGAGATATGATAGAGATATTTAAATACCCCCATGGCATAAATGCACAGGAGGAGAGCCTCTTTCAATTGAAAGCAAACTCTGCTACAAGGGGACATGGGATGAGGGTGAAGGGAGATAGATTCAGGAGTGATATGCGGAAATATTTCTTTACAGAAAGAGTAGTGGATCCGTGGAATAGTCTCCCAGTGGAGGTGGTAGAGATGAGGACAGTATCTGAATTCAAAAGAGCATGGGACAAACACAGAGGATCTCTAAAGGAAAAAAGGGGACTGTTGTAGTAGTTGATATGGAAGGGCAGACCAGATAGGCCATGTGGTCTTTTTCTGTTATCATGTTTCTATGTTTCAAAGGCCAGTTCCCTCTCCTTTGCTGACACTGCTTCTGCTACCATCTACCTCTGCCTGTGATGCCCTGAAGTACGTTAAAGCAGTGAATGATGTGGTGCCACTGAGAGCAGGCACAAATCCAAGCTCTATTTCGTCTAGCCTCTACTGATGTACATTTCATGCAAGAGGGATGGGATCCAGCAGAACCTGAGCATGCGCCTGCCTTCATAGGCCCTGTGCTGTGCATGCGCCTGCCTTCATAGGCCCTGTGCTGTGCATGCGCCTGCCTTCATAGGCCCTGTGCTGAGCATGCACCTGCCTTCATAGGCCCTGTGCTGAGCATGCGCCTGCCTTCATAGGCCCTGTGCTGAGCATGCGCCTGCCTTCATAGGCCCTGTGCTGAGCATGCGCCTGCCTTCATAGGCCCTGTGCTGAGCATGCGCCTGCCTTCATAGGCCCTGTGCTGTGCATGCGCCTGCCTTCATAGGCCCTGTGCTGTGCATGCGCCTGCCTTCATAGGCCCTGTGCTGTGCATGCGCCTGCCTTCATAGGCCCTGTGCTGAGCATGCGCCTGCCTTCATAGGCCCTGTGCTGAGCATGCGCCTGCCTTCATAGGCCCTGTGCTGTGCATGCGCCTGCCTTCATAGGCCCTGTGCTGAGCATGCGCCTGCCTTTTAGGCCCTGTGCTGAGCATGCGCCTGCCTTTATAGGCCCTGTGCTGAGCATGCGCCTGCCTTCATAGGCCCTGTGCTGAGCATGCGCCTGCCTTCATAGGCCCTGTGCTGTGCATGCGCCTGCCTTCATAGGCCCTGTGCTGTGCATATGCCTGCCTTCATAGGCCCTGTGCTGAGCATGCGCCTGCATTCATAGGCCCTGTGCTGAGCATGCGCCTGCCTTCATAGGCCCTGTGCTGTGCATGCGCCTGCCCTCATAGGCCCTGTGCTGTGCATGCGCCTGCCCTCATAGGCCCTGTGCTGTGCATGTGCCTGCCCTCATAGGCCCTGTGCTGTGCATGCGCCTGCCTTCATAGACCCTGTGATGTGCATGCGCCTGCCTTCATAGGCCCTGTGATGTGCATGCCACTTCAGCTGCTTCAGGAGTTTGATGGCAGTGGAGGAAGGAAGGGAGCAGGCCATGTTCTGCCACGCTACTGCCCCCTCCTTACGAATTCTGACAGCCTAGGCAGATGCCTAGTATTCCTAGTGGTAAGCTTGGCTCTGATCATAGCCAATGCGTTAAACTCTTTGGCAACCTCTACAATACAAAAAGGGAATCTAAAGATTCAACTACACAAGACGTCTTCAGAGACCCCAACATACCAACAAAGCTTCCTAGAACTCCTAGACTCTACCCGACTCCCCATGTCTCCTTGAGCGGCCTTTGTCCTTCCACAAGCAGAAAGTATCAAAACCACATCAACTCCAGCCACCTTACGCTTTGTCCACATGTAGAGAAGAGTGTCAGGAATGGAGGGAAGAGGAAATTTTATCCATCCATTTCTCTCCAATCTGTTCAAAACTCAACTGCAGGGCTGGCACTACCACTAGGCAAACTAGGTGGTCACCTAGGGTACCTATTGCTTCAGCTTCCACCCCTTTACGGGGCCTACAGTGGCAGCAATAGCCTCCAATCTCTGATGCAGAACTTACTAACACTCAGGAGCTGTGCTGCAGTTTCCTCCTCTTCACGATGTGCCATTTCTGTCCCTGTTTAGCGCCACTTCAAACTAAAGCCAGCACCAGAGGGGGGCGGAAAAGACACATTGTGAAGAGGAGACAACTGTGGTGCGGTGCCTGATTATGTTAGTAAGTGCTGAGTCATGGTTTGGCAGCAATGGGGGGGAGGGGGGGGCGGAGAAGACACATTGTGAAGAGGAGAGAACTGTGATGCGGTGCCTGATTGTGTTAGTAAGTGCTGAGTCATGGTTTGGCAGCAATGGGGGGGAGGGGGGGGGGCGGAGAAGACACATTGTGAAGAGGAGAGAACTGTGGTGCGGTGCCTGATTGTGTTAGTAAGTGCTGTGTCATGGTTTGGCAGCAATGGGAGGGGGGGGGTGGCGACTGTCTAGGGCACTTCCACTCCTTGCATCAGTCCTACTCAGCTGCACAACTTATTTTTTGTGAGTGTCGCTATGCTCGTGTACCCCTCTTCTCAATTCACTTCACTGGCTCCCAGCTATTTCCGCATTCAGTTCAAACTGCTCCTACTGACCTGCAGGTGCCTTCATTCTGCAGCTCCTCACTACCTTTCCTCTCTTATCCCATCCTACACCCCTCCTCGGGAACTCCGCTCCTCTGGCAGATCCCTTTTATAGAAGCATAGCAACCTAGAAACATGATGGCAGAAAAAGACCATATGGCCTTTCCAGTCTGCCCTTTCCTACCAGTTACTATATTCCCTTCTTTTCTTTACAGATCATCTGTGTTTGTCCCATGTTTTCTTGAATTCAGATACTGTCCTTGTCCCTTCTACGTCCACTGGGAGACTATTCCATGTATCTACTACTCTTTCCATAAAGAAATATTTCCTCATTACTCTTGGCCTCCTGTTCCTTTTACATTTATTTACTTTCCTAACAAAAAGGTTTGTTGCCCTTAAAATATCCCCTTTCAGTTTTTCCCATTGCTTTTCTATATCTCCCAGCTGTTTCCATCCTGCTAATTGACTCCCTGAGGTATTGTCCCATCTTGACAAAGTTAGTTTTCCTAAAGTCTAAGACCCTACTTTTGAATGGATTTTATCAGCTCTAGTTCTACTACTGAACCACACCATCTGGTGATCACTGGATGCGAAATGATCTCCCACTATTGTGGTAGCTACACTATAACATCAGAAACGCTTTCCCCTTTGGTAAGCACCAAGTCCAGTATGGCCCCTTCACGTGTGGGTTCTGTTGCCAGAATAGTTCTCCTTGTAGAGAATCTAGGAACTCCTTACTTCTACATCAGAGGTTCCCAACTCCAGTCCTGGACAGCCAAACACCATTCAGGTTTTTAGGCTGTCCCTAATGAATATGCATGAGATACATTTGAATACAATGGGGGCAGTGCATACAAATACAAAAATGCAATGTGTGCCTTCGAGTCAGTCCTGTCTCCTGGTGACCCAGAAGCTCCTGGGTTTTCTTGGCAGTGTCACCGGAAGTAGATTGCCAGGCCTTTCTTCTGAGGCAATGGAGGGTTAAGTGACTTGCCCAAGGCCACAAGGAGTGCTAGTGGGAATCGAACCCTGGTTGCTTGGTTACCAAGCCAGTGTTCTAACCACTAGGCTACTCCTCCACTCCGCATGCAAATACATCTCATGCATATTTATTAGGGACAGCCTGAAAACCTGAATGGTGTTTGGCCCTCCAGGACTGGAGTTGGGAACCTCTGTTCTAGATGATACTGCAGCAGGGATGTGCCAGCCTCTGGCATACTGAAATCACCTGTCAGTAGCACTTCTCTTTTCATAGCAATACTGAGTGGGTCTTCTATTAAATCTCCATCCACTTCTTCTCCTTGTGAGAGAGATCTGTATATCACAGCAATACAAATGGATTTCCTATTTCCTCTTTCTAGTTTAACCCACAGAGCCTCCTCACTCCCTTTTAAGCTCTGTAATTCTACAGTTTTAATATTATTTTGTACATATAGTGCCACTCCTCCTCCCATTCTTCCTACCCTGTCCTTTCTGAATAAAGTATAGCCTGGAATAATTACATCCCAGTCATGGTTGTCCCTTGAACCATGTCTCTGTAACCACCACTAAATCCAAGTCAGCCTCTTCCATGAAAGCCTCAACATCTGGGATCTTATTTCCCATAGTACGGGCATTTATGTACACTGCTTTCCATATGTTGCTCCTTTTACCCATTTCTGCAGAGGTATTTAATCTTTCATTTACCTGGGGGCTTTCTTCATCCATCTCGAACAACTCTAGTTTGAAGTCCTCTTTAGTAGATTAGCCAGTCTGCTGCAGAAGACACTTTGACCCTTCTTGGATAGATGGACGCCAACTCTGCTCTGCAGCCCTTGGAAAATCATGCCATGGTCTATGAAACCAAAACACTCTTGATGACACCATCTACACAGTCATGCATTCACCTCTAGAATGCAAGTTTCTCTGGCTTGGCCTTTTCTTCTCAACAGGGAAGATTGAAGAGAAACACCATCTGTGCACCTCTCTGCTTCACTCTCTTTAACAGAGCCATGAAGCCATACAATATGCTGGGAGGGATACCTAGCTGTATCATTTGTGCTGACATAGATGAGCAACATTGAATCAGTAGGTTTGATGGATCTTGGAAAACGCCCCATAACATCTTGGGATTTGGCACCTGGCAGACAGCACACCTCCCTGTACATCAAATCTGTTTGGCAGATGGATGCCTCAGTACCCCACCACTACCCTTCGCTTCCTTGTGGTCACTGATTCTGCAACTTTGGGATGCTTGAGCTCCGGTTCCTGGATACTTTCACCTCCTCCACTTCCAGGGCTGCATACTGGTTCTTCATTTTGAGGGCTGGAGGAGTTTGATTGTCGATTCTGCAGGCCTTGGTGACTCTTGTCCAACTCTCTTCATTCTGTAGCATACCATCTTCACCTCTATCGGAGAGCTTGGATGCCTCAAGAAGCATCTCATCAATGTATCTCTCACTGTCATGGATGCTTCTCAGCCTCACCACCTCTTCTCTGATCTCCTCCACTTTTTTCATGCAGGCATCTTGCACGTGGAAACAGTCCCTTGACTGGACTCGAGCTGTCTGCCTGGACATAGGCTGAAACTGTAATGGGAGCAGTAACTTTGGCAACATGATTTTTCCCAGCCATCATTCAGGTGTAAGAGCTCTGATACCTGTTGAAGTAAATGAGAGAGGTCTACCAAAGTCCCTAACTTTTCCACATCTGTCCTTTAAGAGAAAAATCAGCTGACCTATTTTATGTGTGTTTGAACAGCATTGTTCTATATACCTGTGTGTAGCCCTGTTTCCTTGCTAAACATTTATTACTTGCTACTAGATTCTGATGTTATGTATCTGAGATATAGATTAATGTGTTCCCTTTGTAAAATTACCGAATCAAAACTCCAAGAATATCATATTGTTTAGTTTTAGTAGATAACCAAATGTGGAGCTATTTGCTTCCTAGATATTCCCTACCAACCAATAAAAATCAGTTATGTTTGTCAACAAGCTAATTGGGGAGTTGTCCTATATAGCAAGAATGCTTCCATGGGGTGGGTGGGAGCTAGGGTGGGAAGGGAGGGATCTAACATCTGAGGAGGGCAGTGACTTCAAAGAACTTGCCTACCTCTTTGAACGTGAAGGTTAAAGGAGGAGAAAAAGAACTCTAGCAGCAGCAGCAGCAGTGAAAAAAAAAAAGCTTAAGAATATAAAAAGATTCCCCTTGCAATACAGCTACAAATCACTAGGCAATGTAGCAGAAAGAATTAGCTCTTAAAAATGAAAGAAGCTATCTTTAAGAGCTCTCAGGCAGAGAGTTTGTATACAAGAGCTCACAGTATTACCTTGCTTGCAATGGAGACCCTCTAAGAACGTCCTTCACTGCCAGACTTCGTCATTCTATCTCGCTACTCCAGTCCAAAAAAGTCCAAAAAACTGCCAGCATGGTTTAAAGGTGAGGTCAGAGAGGCTGTTGTTGCCAAAAAGCATCTTTCAGGAAATGGAAAAAAGAGCCAAATGACGAAACCTGGAAACAGCACAAGCACTGGAAGTCAAATGCAAGGCATTGATAAGGCAGGCAAAGGGAGAATTTGAGAAGAAGCTTGCTGCGGAAGCAAAAACGCGAAGTAAAGACCTTTTCAAGTACATTCGTAGCAAAAAACCTGTGAGAGAGTTAGTTGGTTCATTAGATGATAAAGGGGTTAAAGGAGCACTAAGAGGCGACAAGGCGATAGCGGAGAGACTGAATGAATTCTTTGCTTCAGTCTTTACTGAGGAAGATGTAGGGTTTCAGGGGTGATCCGGGAAACTACAGACCGGTGAGCCTGACATCAGTACCGGGAAAAATGGTAGAAACCATCATAAAGAATAAAATTACTCAGCATGTAGATAGTCATGACCTAATGGGAGACAGCCAACATGGCTTTAGACAAGGAAGATCTTGTCTTACTAATCTGTTATGTTTTTTTGAAGGAGTGAATAATCAGGTGGACAAAGGTGAGTCGGTTGATATTGTGTATCTGGACTTTCAGAAAGCCTTTGACAAGGTCCCTCATGAGAGACGTTTGGCAAAACTAAAGAGTCATGGGATAGGAGGCGGTGTACTATTGTGGATCAGGAACTGGTTAAAAGATAGAAAGCAGAGGGTAGGGCTAAATGGCCAATTTTCCCAATGGAGAAAGGTGAATAGTGGTGTACCCCAGGGATCTGTGCTGGGTCCGCTGCTTTTTGACATATTCATAAATGACCTGGAAAGTGGAATAACGAGTGAGGTTATCAAATTTGTAGATGACACAAAACTATTTAAAGTTGTTAAAACCCAAGAGGATTGTGGAAAATTGCAAGAGGATCTTGATAAATTGGAAGACTGGGCATCAAAATGGCAGATGAAATTTAATGTGGACACGTGCAAGATTATGCACCTAGGGAAGAACAACCCAAACTATGGTTACACGATGCAAGGTTCCACATTAGGAACCACCACCCAGGAAAAAGATTTAGGCGTCATTGTGGATACCATGTTAAAACCCTCGGCCCAGTGTGCAGCAGCGGCCAAGAGAGCAAATAGAATGCTAGGTATGATAAGGAAAGGAATGGAAAATAAAACAAAAGATATTATAATGCCTCTATATCGTTCCATGGTGAGACCGCACCTTGAATATTGTGTGCAATTCTGGTCGCCGTATCTTAAAAAGGATATAGCGATTTTAGAAAAGGTTCAGAGAAGAGTCACCAAAATGGTAAAGGGGATGGAAGGATACTCCTATGAAGAAAGGCTAAAAAGGTTAGGGCTCTTTAACCTGGAAAAGAGACGGCTAAGGGGAGATATGATAGAAGTCTATAAATTAATGAATGGAGTGGAACGGGTAAACATAGATCGATTGTTTACCTTATCAGAATATAGAAAGACTAGGGGACATGCAATGAAGCTACAGGGTAAACTATTTGAGACTAATAAAAGAAAATATTTTTTCACTCAACGTGTAATCAAACTCTGGAATTTGTTACCAGAGGATGTAGTAAAGGCTATTAGTGTAGCTGGGTTTAAAAAAGGTTTGGACAAGTTCCTGGAGAAAAGGTCCAAAAATCATTATTAAGAAGGGACCCAGGATATCAATGCTTGAACCAATACAAGCATTGTGGAACCTGTGTCCCTTGGGGAAACTGCTAGGTACATATGACCTAGATTGGCCACTGTTGGAAACAGAATACTGGGCTTGATGGACCTTGGTCTGACCCATTATGGCAGATCTTATGTTCTTATGTGTCTGAAACAAATTACCTGAGTCAGTATGTCGGGCTCCTTCTCTAACCTTATTGAAATCCAGGCTAAAAACCCACCTCTTCGAGGCTGCTTTTGGATCCTGATGCTCCTCAATCTCTTGTTCACCATTTGTGTGTCTTACCCTACTCTAGTCCCCAGTTTTGTGATGTTCATTTTGATTAGATTGTAAGTTCTGATAAGCAAGGACTGTCTCTTACATCTATATGAACAGCACTACGTATGACTTGTATTGCTATACAAATGATTAGTAGTAATTAAATAGATATATTTATTTATATCTTGGATTTATTTCACCCCTCCACATTGGTTCCAGGACATTCATACAATAAAATGCATTGAATAGGAAAGATAAGCAGTTCAGAGAGAAAAAAAACGGACAAAATCACAGAAATAATAAACCAACATCTAAAACAACCTTGACGTTCAGGGTTGTAATCCCTCTCTCCTCAGCTCCAGGGAAAGCCTGTTCACCAGGACTTGCATGTTGGCTAACTCTCCATGTGTCCATCCAAGAGACAGAGACCCTGAGGGGAGTGGAGAGAGTGTACTGCTATATACCACACTAATCCTTCACTTAGATATTGAAGAAAGGAGTTTAGAGAGGCCTGGACCCTATGGGGGTTCAAAACTATTCCTAAGAATACGTAGAAATAATCTAAAGCTCCCCGTCACATAATCTAAATAAATCTATTCAGGGCAATATCTGTGTGGCAGCGCTCTTTAAATAAACGTCTGTTATTCTGCACTGATCTGCTGTGATCTTTCTGCTGTTCTAGGTTATGCAGATAGTTGGAAATTGCTGCTATCTGGATAATGTCCTGCTTCATCCTGTCTCTGCCTCTATCCACCCCTACACAAGCCAGATAGTGCCGAGGTGATCCATGGTGAGATTCACCGCATTTTCTGCATAGTGCTACTGAATGTTATGGCCAGCGGGGCTTATCGCTGCTAACTGGATAAGCCCTTAAGGTTCCTACGTCACCCCCAGGTCAGCCAAATAGGCTAATTCAGTCCCAGTTTACATCTCCCATTGCATGCTGGGAGTTGTAGGTTCTGATTTTCTAGTGAAATCAACAAGAAAATCAGAAGTAGAAATCCAAAATCAGGACTGGGTCAGTCTGTTTGATTGACATGGGGAAGATGACAAGACTATCTTTCAACTGCCTGTCTCTCATTACCTCCCTGATAGTTGGACCTAGTCTAGTGGTTCTAAATCAAGTCTTCTGGACATACCCAGACAGTCAGGTTTTCAGGATATCTGCAATGAATTTATTCTGAGTTAGAATAGCCCCCAATTTATGGAAATTTATCTCGTGCAGGAAACACAGCAGGCTGGATGTGGCCTAGTCTATAGCTCTCTCCCATCTTCTCTCCTAGAGGCAATTTCTCCAAATGGGTTAGTTTTCAACATACTGTGACTGTCATGAACCTCACTTCTAAGCCAGGGTATATGGAGTGTGATCTGTCTCTCAGATTTACTGCTAGGACTTGCATTGTGTCAAGGAGAGCCTTCCTTTGGAGTTCGTAAGATGTCATATGGCTGGGTAATTTATCAAGGTGTGCTTGGAAATTCCTCTTAATTAAGCCTGTGACACTCAACACAATGGGAAATAACTTGGTATCTTTCTGCCACATTTTCTTGGTCTCCGTCTGCATTTCTTGGTACGTGAAGATTTTCCCTCTCATGGTTACTCTGCTGCTATTTCACTGTGTCCTTCTCTCATCCCTCTGCTCTGCTGGGTAGATTTTAAGCTGTTTTTGACATAATAAGTCCCAATTCTTGTCACTATTGTAAAGCGCTATATAGTCCTGCAGCACTATAGACATTGCACTTATTGTCTCCCCTTACTCCTTGCCCAGCATCAATACTTCCCCTTCTTCCTCCACTGAGCCTCTCCCTCTTCCTACCCTGCTCCTTTCTCCTAAGCTGATTATCTTTAATACTTCATAGTCCTGAAAATCCCGCTTTCAGCTCTCCTAGGGATGATATCAACAGATCGTCTCCAGATTCCCCCTTCTCAGCAGCCAGGTGGCATCAAGTCCCAGGAACATAGCTGGAACCTGAGATTCATTGTGGAGAGGAACCCAACAGTATCTCATATATACTTTCTCTCCCCCCCATCCAGAAATAATCTAAGCATATTCCCACCCCCTGCCCCAATCCTGACTCCAGGACTCTGTCCCTCGCTAGGCAGCTCATTCAGCAGAGAGCACGCCTTCACTTGCAGCCCCTCTTCCATGCAGCGTGCAAAAGATGGAGACTAGGGCTCTAAAAATTTCAGATCATTTACTTGGTCAAGGAAAAGGGGAAAATTAAAAAGCAATAAGAAGAACAGTAAGATAAAATTATACGGATGAGGAGGACAATTCCCAGCTTCTGCTGCTGGTCCAGAGTATTCGTGACTAGATCAAGGTTCTGGCCTGCTGGCAGGATACTAGGACTGACCTGCAATCCCAATGGTGATACCTTGCAGAACCAAACTCAGTCGAACTGGTTGCATTTGATATTTGGCAGTTAAGATCTGCTAGACACGTGCTGGATAAATCTGACATACAGTCTCCAATACATACCATTGTGATTTCTGCAATGGGCTAGTAGATAATGGCTTTAAGGCAACTGGGTGGAAAGGGCTGAAGTACATTCACAATGCCACTGCAAGACTGCTCTGTCAAATTCAAAAATGGCACCATATTTTGCCTTTTCTTGCTCTATTGCACTGCTTACCAGTCTTTTACAGAGTCTCCTTCCACCTAACATGTCTACACATAAGAGACTGTTCCTTCTCAGTATAGCTTACAACCTATTCAAGACAAATGCAATAAACAGTCCAGGGTAAACGAAGAGGAAAGGAATAAACAGGAGAATAATTACGGCATTTGGTTTCAGTTATAACCAATGATAGAACACTCCCAATGCTGTAATCGCGGTTATCTGTTATAACTTATAAACCCGGATTTGTGCAGCACCCCAATCACATCATCATGGTAAAGATCTCTCCTGCTTGGGGGAGACTGGATTCCTGTGGGCATAACAGGAGGGGAGCCTGTCCAAAGCAGCAGAGAGCCGCAGGGATTGGAGCTTTTAAAAAAAACCCAAAACAACAGACAGGGAGAGTGGCAAAAAAGTTTTTTAAAGGTGGTGTTGTTAAGTGCCGTTGAGTCGGAATCGACTCATGGCGACCCTCTGGATAGCTATCCTAAATTGTGTTTGGTCTTCAGTCAGGCGGCTCATTGTTGACAGACTGGTACCCGTAGCTGCTGTTATTGTATCGATCCATCTCATTGCTGGCCTTCCTCTTTTGCATTGACCTTCTATCTTGCCAAGCATGATGTCTTTCTCTAATGATCTCTCTCTTCGCATGATGTGTCCAAAGTATGAAAGTGGAAGTCTTGTCATCTGAGCTTCTAAAGAAAGCTTAGGTTTGATCTCCTCTAGTACCGACTGGTTGGTTCTTCGGAAAGTCCATGGTATACACAGTATTCGCCGCCAGCACCATAATTCAAAGGCATCAATTTTCTTCCTGTCTTTCTTTTTCACTGTCCAGCGTTCACATCCATATGATGTTATTGAAAATACCATGGCTTGAACAAGTCAAATCTTTGTATGGAGAGAGACATCTCTGCTCTTGAGAATCTTATCTAGGTCTTTCATAGCCATTCTGCCAAGAGCAATGCGTCGTTTGATTTCTTGACTGCTTGTTGCTTCTTTATTGATAGTTGATCCAAGTAGTTTAAAGTTGTTCACAATTTCAATTTCTTCTCCTTCAACGATGAACCTGTTGATTATGCCAGTTGTCATGATCTTTGTCTTCTTTACATTAAGGTGCAGGCCCATTTTGAGACTATGTTCTTTGATTGTGAGAAGCAAATGTTTCAGATCATCTTCACTTTCAGCCAGTAATGTAGTATCATCAGCATAGCGAAGGTTGTTGTTGAGTCTTCCACCAATCTTCACACCTCTGTTGTCTTCATACAATCCTGCTTCTCTGATGATTTGTTCTGCATATAAATTAAATAGGTAGGGGGAGAGTATGCAGCCTTTTCTTACACCTTTGCTTATTTTAAACCATTCTGTTTCTCCTTGTTCCGTTCGAACTGTTGCTTCTTGATCAATGTACAGATTGCGCAAGAGAACGATCAGGTGTTCTGGTATACCCATGCTTAATGTGGCCCAGAGTTTCTCATGGTTTACACAGTCAAAAGCCTTGCTATAGTCGATAAAGCACAAATAGATATCCTTTTGGTATTCTTTAGTATTTTCAAGGATCCATCTCACATCCGCAATGATGTCTCTCGTTCCTCGCCCTTTCCTGAACTCTGCTTGCACTTCAGGTAGTTCTTGTTCCAGGTATGGTTGTAGTCTCTTTTGAATAATCTTCAGTAGAATCTTGCTGGCATGTGGGATCAGGGCGATTGTTCGATAATTTCCACAGTCAGTTGGATCACCTTTCTTTAGTATTGGTATAAACACAGATCTTTTCCAGTCAGTTGGCCATGATGTTGTCTTCCATATTTCTTGGCAGAGCCTTGTAAGTATGGTAACAGCTGCATCAGTTTGCTGCAATACTTCTATAGGAATAGACCCAGTCAGAGACGTGGAGGCAAGGAAGGAACTATTTAATTACCACTTTATTTCATAAAGCCAGACCCGACACAGGCCGTGTTTCGTTCATGCCTTCATCAGGGGCTTAGGCTATATGAATCTGTCCTGCCACACTTGTTAGTACAAATCTTTCTTGCCAAAACTCACAAAACTTCTACTCGCCGTTGCTTTCTTAATGTACAAGTGTCTAACTCCACCCGCAGCTGCGTAGTAGATTAAGCTCCAAATATTTTATTCCTAAACTCATGCAGACATTAATACCAGAGCACTTTCCTCTCTTTCTTTCAAAAAACTAAAAGTTAGTTACTCTCTACAAAGTTTTACATCCTCATTCATTACTCACTTCCATTCAAAAGGCTGTGAGCAACTCAAAGGAGTTTTAGTAATCTCCAGGAACAAGCAGGAATGTAGTCATCACATATGGGTATCATTGGTACCGACGGAGCCTGCGCAGGAACGCTCTGCAGCATCCAATTAGAAAGCCTTTGGGAGCATCCCACAGCGCCTGCGTGCTGCCTTCCTGCCTTTCCCAACTGCATCTCTCCAGTTCTTCGTTTTCCACAGAGCCAGCAGGTCGTGTTCCTGTCACCGCAGAAAATTTTCCTTCTTTTTTGTGGTCGCGTCTGCCTTCCTCTATGCTTTACCGGTACCGCCGGTTTTTCTTTCTTTAAAAAAAAAAAAATTACTTTTTTCCCTTTTTTTTTTCCAGGTGCACGCGCCATTTTTGGGCCTTAGGCCTAAGATTTTTTCCACAATGGAAAAACCCTCTTCGGGTTTTAATAAGTGCACCAAGTGTGGTGGTACCATCTCCGTCACCGACACCCATGAGTGGTGTCTGAAATGTTTAGGTCCTGACCATTCCATCTCGGAATGTATGGCCTGTGCCATGATGTCCAAGAGAGGTCGACAGAACCGAGCTGCCAAACTCAGTACCCTGTTTCCCTCTGATGCAGCTTCGGTGGCATCGACATCTTCCAGGGCTTTGTCTTCCTCCCGTGGATCTCAGGTAACTAAACACAAGTCTAGACGATCCTCAAAGGGTAGATCTCCTTCTAAGCATCGAGATGCCTCTGGAGTTGCCCTTGAGGATTCTGCACCGGAAAAATTGCCCCGGCGGGAGGCTTCGGCTTCCAAAGCATTATCGGGGCTCCAGGACGTTCTTGAGGCCTCAACCTCGGCAGAACTACTGGTGCCATGCTGTGGGGGTACCGGCGATATTCTCCGGTATCGACATCCAGGCATTGGCAGCGTCAATAGACCAGAGAGTCCTGGCTATTGAGCGCAGTCTGGTGGCTCTCCTTGCGGCATCGACGCCCTCGGAACCGTGTCAGACATTTCAACCGGTATCAGCACCGACTCCAGCACCGGTATCCTTTTTCAAGAAAAGCACTACCAATACAGGGTGCTTCCATTTGGCCTGGCCTCAGCACCAAGGATGTTCATGAAATGCATGGCTGTGGTAGCAGCATTTCTCCGCACTCTAGGGATATTCGTCTTCCCCCACTTAGACGACTGGCTCATTCGAGCCCCAACAGAGTCAGAGGCCAGGACTTCTCTATCCTTCACAATGCGTATCCTTAAGTATTTGGGTCTGATAATAAACATCCCAAAATCCAGTCTAACTTCCACTCAGTCTTTAGAGTTCATAGGAGCGTTGCTGGATACCAGAAAGGCAAGGGCCTTTCTCCCCCAGGCCCGTTGCCTTCGCATGGTGCAGTTAGCTTCTCAAGCAGTGCTAAAACCTCATCTCACTGCCTGAGAAATGCTACAACTACTAGACCATATGGCATCTACTGTACATGTTGTTCCCTATGCTCGCCTCCATATGAGGGCAGCCCAGTGGACTTTATCCTCAATGGACCCAGGCATCAGGATGCCTGTCAGACAAAATAGCAAACACAAGTCGCCTTATTTTGTCCCTCCAGTGGTGGAAGTCCACTCAAAACCTGTTGCTGGGGTCCCCTTTTCAACAACCCTTACCCCAGGCAACTCTCACAACAGATGCTTTTCCGATGGGTTGGGGCGCTCATCTGCAAGACCTCTCCACCCAAGGCACCTGGTCTCCACAGGAGACTCATCTACATATCAGTCTCTTGGAGCTCAGAGCAACCTTCCTTGCTCTTCAAGTGTTCCGCACCCTGCTCAGCTACAAGACAGTCCTCATTCATACGGACAATGAAGTAGCCATGTTCTACGTGGACAAGCAGGGAGGAAAAGGCTCTCTGTCACTTTGCAATGAAGCTTTGCGACTATGGGCCCTCGCCAGAGAGCATCAGATTCATCTCCTGGCAGTGTATCTTCCAGGCATACAAAACTCTTGGGCAGACAGACTCAGTTGAGTTCTGCTTCCACACGAGTGGTCTCTGCATGCAGACCAGGTAGCCAAGTTTTTTCAAATTTGGGGAACCCCGGACATAGACCACTTTGCAAGTCCGTGGAATGCCAAACTTCCCAGGTTCTGTTCCAGGACCCCGGCTCAGGGGGCTCAGGCCAGGGATGCTTTCCTCCTTTACTGGGGTCAAGACTTCCTGTATGCCTTTCCACCCATTCCCCTAATTCCCAAAACCCTGTTCAAGCTTCAGAGAGACAGAGGCCGTATGATTCTCATAGCTCCACATTGGCCACTGCAAGTGTGGTACCCTCTGCTTCCACATCTCTCTCAAGCTCCCTCCCTGGAGTTAGTCTGCTCTAGACCTCCTTTCTCAGGAGGACGGAATGTTATGGCATCCCAATCCCCAATCTCTGCATCTCAGAGCTTGGTTGCTGAAGGTCTAGATCCCCATGATCTTATCCTCCCTCAGCAAATAAAGGATATCCTTTATGCTTCCAGGAAGCCTTCCACAAGACGCTCTTATGCTTTCAAGTAGAAAAGGTTTACCGTATGGTGTTCACAGAAGGGTCTTAACCCCATTGCCATATCTCTGGAATCATTACTGGAGTATCTCCTTCATTTATCCAATGCAGGACTTAAGACTAACTCAGTGAGGGTCCATTTGAGTGCTATTGCAGCTTCCTTCAAGCCCCTAAATGGAAAGCCTATTTCTTCTCATCCTCTTATAGCAAGATTTATGAGAGGCCTTCTGCTAACTAAGCCGCCCATTAAACCACCACCTGTGGCATGGGACTTAAATTTGGTTCTTGGTCAGCTCATGAAGCCACCTTTCGAACCCTTAGCTTCTACCTCCTTGAAATTCCTTTCCTGGAAGGTTATTTTTCTCATTGCAATCACATCAGCACGTCGCATTAGTGAGTTGCAAGCATTAGTAGCTTATCCACCTTATACAAGGTTCCATCATGACAAGTTAGTCCTTAGGACTCATCCACACTTTATGCCAAAAGTGGTCTCGCCTTTTCATCTAAACCAAGCGGTCTACCTACCTGTGTTCTTTCCAAGGCCTCATGCATCAAATGCAGAAAGGAACCTTCATACTTTGGACTGTAAAAGAGCTTTAGCCTTTTACTTACAAAGAACACAGCAACATAGAAAGTCCTCTCAACTCTTTGTTGCTTTTGATCCTTCTCATTTGGCATTTCCAGTCTCCAAGAGAACACTATATCCTTTGCCTATCAGAGTAAGAATCTTCCTCTGGAGGGCCATGTCACAGCTCACAATGTGAGAGCCATGGCAGCTTCAATGGCTCATCTGCACGCTGTGTTTATTGACGACATCTGTCGGGCAGCCACTTGGGCCTCGGTTCATACCATCACAGCCCATTACTGCTTGGACAAGGACTCCCACTGGTATGCCTTGTTTGGTCAGGCTGTTCTCCAACACCTGTTCCATACCTAATCAACTCCTACCCACCATTCCTGGTAGGATGCCAGAGATCCATGGGGGAAGTAAAGCCCTTCTCAGGGACGCACAACTTCTGGGGTCTCTCCCTGGCATCTAGAGCTAGGGAGTCCCCATATGTGATGACTACATTCCTGCTTGTTCCTGGAGATAGCATAGTTACTCACCTGTAACAGGTGATCTCCGAGAACAGCAAGAATTTAGTCCTCACAACCCACCCATCTCCTAGGAGTTGTATCTCTCTATTTATCTCTTTCCCTTTCCCTCTTTGTCTCAGCTTTAAAACTCAACTGGAGAGAGGCAGTTGGGAAAGGCGGGAAGGCAGCACGCAGGCGTTGTGGGATGCTCCCAAAGGCTTTCTAATTGGACGCTGGGGAGCGTTCCTGCGCAGGCTCCGTCGGTACCGACGATACCCATATGTGAGGACTAAATTCCTGCTGTTCCCGGAGATCACCTGTTACAGGTGAATAACTATGCTTTAGAATCCTTCAGGTAAACTACTTAAGGGGAAGCACCAGACGAAGTCCTTTACACCCACAAACCTAGTAATTTAAAAAAAAAAAAAAAAAAAAAGTGATCACAAATGCATCCCCTATATACATTAATGGCCCTTGGCCTTCTTGTCTCACTGACAATTATCTACCACAACTCAGGCCCTTTTTTCTTCTGGCTACCCAATACCTGTCATTCACACATCCCATCGACCAACTGCCGTATCAAAAGCTTCAATCCATTTATTATTAAATCAGAGCGCAAACAATGTCATATTCAGATCAACTTCAGTGAAATGGGTCAATCTAAAGATATTCCCAGCAGGTCTGCACCCAGTTTAAAATGCTCACTCATCAATCCACGCTCTATCAGGAATAAAATACCACTGATAATTGACCACATCACTGAATAATAATTTGGACATTCTATTCATAACTGAATCATGGCTAATGGCTAACGACACAGTGTTGATCAATCAACTAAAACCAATAGGATACGACATAGTCAACTACCAAAGGTCAAATAAAAGAGGAGGAGTAACAACCATCTTAGCAAAGAAGTAACTGCAACTCTCGAAAAACTCGTGAAATTGCACAAAGCATGGACGCTCTCCTAGTGGAAAATACAAACATGCTCCTACGTCTAATTTACAGGCCCCCTTCATCAAAAGGAGAGGAGCTTGCCAACATCACAGATTACCTATGCAGCATAAATAATTCTAATAGATTCACAATCGTTCTAGGTGACCTAAACCTGCCTTCCACATCAGCACAAGGGTTTATGGAGGCAATGGATGCCCTGGCTTCGCAAATAGTTCAAGACCCTACGCACATTAAAGGAAATACTCTGGACGTCATTTTTATTCTGCAAGAGCAGACATGCGATATCTCTGATCCAAAACTACAGATCCAACAGATTCCTTGGTCTGACCACCACGCTATCCAATTCAATATCCCAGTCCTTCCCAGTAAAGCAAATACAAATCAAATCAGCTATCAACATAGGAAGTTCCACAAATTTGACAAGGATCAGTTCTTAAAATAAGTCTTACCGCAGCTTCAAATAGACACCAAGGATACCGATTTACTCATAAACTGGTGGAATTCAGCGATAAACCAAGCAGCCACCGTCTCTATCAGTGCCATAACTCCCAAGACCCATCCAAGGAAAAGTGCAGTTTGGTATACAAAAGAAGTACAAACCTTAAAAAGACAACTAAGGAAGTTAGAAAGGAAATGGAGAAAATCAAAAAGCGTAGACGAGAAAGATTTGTTCTTTATCAAACTGGAAGAATACAAGTCACAAATAAACAAGAAGCGTGATTACCACACCAAGCTAATAATGTCCGCATTGAATAGGCCAAGAGAAATGTTTGATATAGTAAAATCTCTAACAACCAACCCAAAAGACAACAACTCCATGCTAGCCCCAGATGCTTATGCAAGGGCCAAGTATTACAAGGAAAAAGGTGGGAAGGATAGTATTATATGATAACCAATTCAAGACAACCGCCTCTCCCATAAAGCAGGTCTGGAAAAACATTACTCTTATCCCCAAAAGGCCGCTAGATGATATAATCAAATCTTTAAATACTTCAACATCAGCACTTGACCCTTGTCCAGCCACATGGATACGACTGTCGTGCGACTGTCTGGCCCCACATATGCTGAATCTAATCAATTCTTCCTTAGAACAAGGCTATATTCCAGAAGAATTAAAAAGTGCCTCTGTCTGTCCCCTCTTTAAAGGCAAGGATCTGGACTAATCTAAACCAAGCTCTTACAGACCAATTTCAAGTCTGCCATTTATGCAAAAATCCTAGAAAAGGCAGCTCCGCTCCAACTACAAAGCCACGTAGACAGCTTTGCCCCATTTGATCCTCAACAACACGGATTTAGAATTGGACATCGAGTGGAAACCCTCCTCTTGGCATTAACAGACAAGCTTCTAAAAGGATTTGAAAAGCCTAACTCTGGTTTCATCATAATATTCCTAGATATTACAGTGGCATATGACTCCATAATACATGATTATCTCATACTTAGATTACAAGAAATTAGACTTAAAGATAAAGTTTTGCTATGGTTTAAGTCCTACCTATCAAACCGAACTATCCAAGTAAAAATGGGTAATAACATGTCAAACCCATTCTACCAAATGATAGGCATACCCAATGTTCTGCATTATCAGCGTTTCTTTTTGACTTATACATTCAACCTATTTGCAGCATAATCAGGGGTCATGGTATTTATTATCACTTGTATGCTGATGATATTATGCTATACGCCCAAATCAACACCAAACAGCCATCCTTAGAAAAAATAGAGGAATGCTTCAATAGCATCGTCGCTTGGTTGAGGGATCACAACCTTCAAGTAAATTTAAAAAAAAAAGAAATTCAGGACCAACACACAACAAAGGAGGAACCCTTGACCTCATTTTCACACCCTCCACCTGGCCACATCATGACCTCTCCCAAAAGACCAGTCATACCAGTACCACGGTCGGACCACCATTTAATAACCTTCTCTCTACCACACAAACCTGAAGCTATTTCCTACAATTCACCAAACCATTGACGATTCAAGATTTTCGATAAAGACAATTTCATAAGCATCATCTCACACTCCCTTAGATCAACACATCCAGTATCAAGTCCTTCATATCCGAATGGAATGCTAACGTTGCCACCTGAGCAACTCTGTCCGACAACACATCCAGTATCAAGTCCTTCATATCCGAATGGAATGCTAACGTTGCCACCTGAGCAACTCTACCTGACAACACATCCAAGACAAAGCGACTTCACAAAAGAGCCATGGTTCACGCCTCAACTTAGAAAACTAAAAAATAGGAAACTTGAGCATAGATGGAAAACAACTAAAATGCCCTACCTCCCTCTCAGCCTACTTAAGCGCTTAGGCAGACTACTGTGCATTCGCACTCCACTCAAAAAAAGAATATCACACCGGGCTTCTAAACGCCTCTCTTAACCACCCCAGAGCTATTCGAAATAGCCCTGAACCTACTCAAAATTCCAACTGTCATGAAATATAACCCTAACTTAGCACCTGACACCATGGCACAATTCCTGCAAATCAGACAACTGACCAACCTACTGCACAACCTGCCTGTCACCTACTCCACTAACCCTCCAGACAACAAAACCTGGTCATCTTTCAGGCAGCTATCAACCAGAGAGATCATAGATATTATAACAAACCTTAACTGTACTGCCTCATGTCCTATCACCTGGATCAAGATGGCAAAACATGACCTGACTCCAAGCATGGGAGACTTTGGCAAGAGCCGTCTCAGTAGAATGTAAAGGACGAAAGCCAGATTGCAGTGGATCCAGAAGAGCTTGAGAGGAGAGAAAGTCAAGGCAACGGTGGTGAACAGCACGTTCAAGTAGTTTAGAAATGAAGAGACACAGCAGTCGCTCTTCTCCCTGTCCTGGTGGGACTAAGATGGTAGGGTGGTACTGGAATAGGCCACAGGAGGGCTACTTTGTTCCTTATTTTAGGTTCTTTCAGTTTCAGAGAGCAGGAGGGGTGGACCAGCACCTGCCGATTCCTAGGTGTCTCCAGATGCCCTTTCCCCATATCCAAAAGCCATAGTACATACCAGCAGGGAAGGGGAAAGTTTGTGAGCACCCGTCTGTGGGAAAGCAGCAGGAGGTGAGGTTGAGTATTCACAAACTCCCCTCCCATCCTCAGCCCCTCTCTCTCCCACTCCTGAATGGCCTCATTGTCTTCTACCTTTCACTACCTTGGACTTTGGTGGTACACAGAACACAGAGTTGCCAAGTTACCATGTTCCACAGTGGGATTTTTTTTTATCAGTTCTGGTTTTAAATTTGCATTGCAATGCAGTATCGTATTTGTAGTTCTTGATTTTACCTATGAGAATCTGTGCTGCAGGTCACATAATGCATCAGAATGAGATTATCAGAATTCCAGGACTGGTTTAAATCCTCACTCATGAAACTGGGTAACTTGGCAACTCTGAGGACACATTTTTTAAAAGCTTGTCTCCCTTTATCACTGTGCTCCATTAGCTCTGTGTGCATGGGATTCTAACCCTGTATCAATAAAACCCAGGAGCTTCTGGGTCGCCAGGAGTCAGGACTGACTCGAAGGCACACATTGCATTTTTGCATCAAAAAACATTCCCAAATATAGTAACATAGCAGTAAATAGCATCAGGGCCGGCCCAAAAATATCTGATGCTCTAGCCAAGCCTTTAGCCATGTGCCCTCCTGCTGAGGTATTCAGCACCCCCCTTGTCTTGCTTCCCCCTCCCCCCAGTATCTAGCACCCCCCCTTTTAATGCCACTTTCTTCCTGCTGCCGCTGGCCTGAAGCAGCAGAGTGGCAGGAGCATCCGCCATATTCCTCTGGCTGTGAAGTTCCGCTTTCCAAGGCCTTCAGCAAGCACAATGGCTGCACCGTTCTCTCGCCAAGCCTGGCTCATGATTCACCTCTTTTCTGTACCTCGGCCCTTCACTAAAATGCATTGTAATATCGCTCTTCCTCTCCTTATCTCTATTATAAAACCCCTACCCCACCATGCTCCACCTGTGTTCCTTCAGAATCCTGCTAAAAAAAGATACAATTTCACCCCCCCACCTAAAACAGGAAAATGAGATGTGGATGGAAGAGGAAGAGAAACACTTAAGTCTTTGCAGGCAAGTGTCGGTTTCCAAGCAATAAGAAGACAGAATGGAGGCGCCACAGGTGCAGAAGGAACTAATACCGCACTCTGCTCATAACTCTAAAGCCTGTAGAGAGTCCCTGCTACTCAGTCACCTCCCTCCTCCTGCACCCCAAGGGCGAATGAGACTGAAGGTGAAAGAGGGGAGCGTACAAGGGCCAGTGCGTGAGCTGCCAAAGCCTTGGCTGTATATACTGATAGGGGAGGCTGCACGTGAGAGTGAGGAGATGAGGTACGGTCTTGGCTGTATATAGTGGTAGGGGAGGCTGCACGTGAGAGGGAGGAGATGAGGTATGGTCTTGGCTGTATATAGTGGTAGGGGAGGCTGCACGTGAGAGGGAGGAGATGAGGTAGGTCTTGGCTGTATATAGTGGTAGGGGAGGCTGCACGTGAGAGCGAGGAGATGAGGTACGGTCTTGGCTGTATATAGTGGTGGGGAGGCTGCACGTGAGAGGGAGGAGATGAGGTACGGTCTTGGCTGTATATAGTGGTAGGGGAGGCTGCACGTGAGAGGGAGGAGATGAGGTACGGTCTTGGCTGTATATAGTGATAGGGGAGGCTGCACGTGAGAGGGAGGCGATGAGGTACGGTCTTGGCTGTATATAGTGGTAGGGGAGGCTGCACGTGAGAGGGAGGAGATGAGGTACGGTCTTGGCTGTATATAGTGGTAGGGGAGGCTGCACGTGAGAGGGAGGAGATGAGGTACAGTCTTGACTATATATAGTGGTAGGGGAGGCTGCACATGAGAGTGAGGAGATGAGGTACAGTCTTGGCTGTATATAGTGGTAGGGGAGGCTGCACGTGAGAGGGAGGAGATGAGCTACAGTCTTGGTCTTGGCTGTATCTAGTGGTAGGGGAGACTGCAGGTGAGAGTGAGGAGATGAGGTACAGTCTTGACTGTAACTATCCATTGCGTTTTCATGGCAAAATATAGAAGTTGATTGCCGGGCCTTTCCTCCGCGCAGTTTGTTTGGTGGTGTTGCCATTGTCACAGAAATGTGATCCTCCACCGTCAACACTATCCCATTCTGCTGCTGTCCAGATAGGTGGTTTGACTTGGTCTGATATGGGGTGATATGATCAGTGCGTTGTGCCTTAAAGAAAATGTGAGCTGCCAGATTTTGGGCACGTTGTAGTTAATGGATAGTTTTCTTTGGTAGGCCCTGTAGGATGCTATTGCAATAATCTATATGAGGGGTTATTAGGCTACATGCCCAAGAGTCTTAAAAATGCCACCATTAGACCTTTATTAAAAAACCCTGCTTCTGACCCAAACTCATCATCATCCTACAGACCCATTTCTAATATTCCATTTGTGGCAAAAATCATTAAGAAAACAGTGCAGTTACAACTGCAGGATTTCATTGATGTTCTTGCTCCTTTTGACCAGTAGCAACATGGTTTCAGACTGCTCCATTACTGACCTCCCTCCTTGACACCTTAATCAAAGGCATGGAAAAGACAGCACAAGGCTTCTTACTCATATTACTTGACATTACCGCAACATTCATTTCAATAAATCACGAACAGCTCTTATCATGTCTCCAGTCAATTGGTCTAAATGGAAATACACTACAATGTTTCCAGTCCCACCTTGAGGACTACTATCAAAAAGTAAAAGTGGGTCCAACCAACTTGCTCCCTTATAAACAGCACTGGCGTCTGCCACAAGGCTCTGTCCTGTCCTCACTAAGAAGATGCTTCAAATCAATCTCCCAATGGCTTCACCACACAGCTTGGATATAAATCCTAACAAAACAAAAGTACTTTATATTACTATGAACCTAGCATTCTCTCCCCCTCCCTGCATCAGCCTGGCCAACATGGCTCTTCAAGTTAAAGAACAAGTCAAATACCTGGGCATAATTGTCGATCAGAGGCTAAGCTTTCACGCCCAGATTAGGCAAGTCACAAAATCAGCCTACTTCAAAACAAAAGCAGTCCAAAACCTCCACTCCCTACTTGAACTCAGATATTTTAGAAATGTATGCCAGGCAATTATCACCCCTATCCTTGACTATAGAAACATTATTCGCCAAGGCCTTCCAAAGAGCACATTACTCCCATTACAACTTGCAGAAAACACTGCCACCATAATTATCTCAGGTGTGCATCTACAATCCCACATCACTCTGCTCTTAAAGAAGATCTACTGGCTGCCCATCCACATGAGGATCAGATACAAATTCGCCCTAAATATTCTCAAAATCCTCCACAGCCTCTCTCTGGACAGCCTTCAACCACTCATCCACTAACAATAGAACCAGGAGGAAATGCAACAAATACATGTTAACTCTCCCACCTCTGATAGTGTGATGCTCCCGCATCACCTCAAAGTCTTCTTGCTCATACACACCTACCCTGTTGGAACTCCCTTCCTTTGGGCATTTTTTTTTTTTTTAGTGCCATCAAGTCAGTGTTGACTCATAGTGACCCAGCTACCTCTGGGGTTTCTTGGCAATGTATCACCAGAAGTAGATTGCCAGCCTTTTCTTCTGAGGCAATGGAGGGTAAAGTGACTTGCCCAAAGTCACAAGGAGTGCCAGTAGGAATCAAACCCTTGATCTTCTGGGTACTAGGCAGTTGCTCTAACCACTAGGCTACTCCTCCACTCCTTTGGACATACGAACATCATTTATCATAAATGAATTCCATCGCAGGCTGAAAACTCACCTCTTCACTGAACATTTTGGCTCAGAAACTTAGCCACACTCCCTAATTGTAACACAGATAAACTGTATGCTCTTTGTATTCTCTTATCCTTTGACCCTTCCTTCTGAATCACCCCCCCACTTTTGGCTCTTAACCCTGTTCCTTTCCTTCATAATCTACAATTATTTCTCAACCCTTGTTCTCATTTGATTATTAGTTACTGTTTACATGTTATTATAAGTTATATCTTTTGTTCATGTTTTTACCAAGTTATATGTAATCTGTTAATTAATGTTACCTGCTACCAGTACACTTCTGTGATTTGTAGCTACAGCAGTATAAAAATGTTGCTAAATAAATAAAGAGAAAATTTGGCCTGCTGAGGATAAAATGGCTGCCAGGCTCGATCATGGTGTCAAGTCTTGCAGTCAGCGAAACATCAGTCTCAGAATTGACAAAGGCAGTGGTACAGGCTTTAGTTGGCAGGTTTGATAAGATCTCTGGCAACCTGGACACAATAAACCAAGTACTAGTTGATTTGGGCTGCCGGGTAACTGAGTTGGAACAGACGTCACCATGGCTGAAGAGGACATGTTGAAGATGGCACACGAGGTGACTAGATTACAGGAGGCTCTCATATCCTGCAAAGACAAACCTGATGGTCACAACTCAGTAATCTATGTTTTGTTGGTATGCTAGAAGATGTTGCTGGCAGTAACCTTCGAGAGACGCTGGAGAAGTGGCTGTCTGAAGTGTTGCCTTTGGGAGCACATAGGTGCACAGTGCAGATTAAAAGAGCACATTGTTTAGGCTAGAAAAAGTCTGCAGAGAACTGACCCTGTGTTGTCATCACAAATATTTTAAATTATGCCCTAAAGGCAGCAGTGCTTCAGAAGAAAGAGTTTACCTTTCAGAATTGGACGATTCTGATGTTTTTAGTCTATTCCCATAGGCAGAAGCTGTAAGTTCTATGACCAACAGCTGCAATTTACTTTATGATTTCCAGGTACGATAAACATTAGCTATGAGGGGAATAGTCATGTGTTCAAGAGTCCAACTAAAGCCAAAGTGTTCTTGGGCAAGCTTAATAAGGGCTAATTTAGACTTGGAGTTTAAGCCCATCAATCGACTTGTCTGTAAAGCTTTTTATCTGCTTCAGCGGGTGTCTCTGATGTTTCACTCAGTTAATTAGTAGGAAATTGGTGGAACTGGGTATCGTTGATCTTTGCTATGTTGATCTGATTGATTCCTGTTGAGCCTCTTTAATGCCATATGGAACTGATGAAGCTTAGGGTCAATGTCCTGTGAGTCTGAGGTAGTCGCCAATGAGACAACGAATGCACTGTGCATACGTCCTTAGACTTCCCCCAGGCAGGACGTGCTGGAGGTCCTGGATGGAACAGGCTTGGCTTCTAGCACTGGAGCAGTTTGGCATGAACTGTGCCTCTTTCTGTGGCGGTAATTAATACTAGCAGATTTCCTTCTTGGATGGGTGTCTCTCAAGCTCCAGCATTATATATTAAGACTGTCTATTTATATCTTTTTGTGGACTGCACCAGGGTCTCATGCTGTTCCTCTTTGTAGAGTGATCACTTATTTTGCAGTCTTTTGTGAGAACAATATTTTTCCTTGGATTTCTGGATATGTGGGACACCAAATGGGTATGCTTGGACTTTGGAATTCCTATCATGTTAAGTAAACTTCGTTTTGTACATGTATTGGCTGCTTAAAGGTATTTATTGTTCTGAAACTCGTATGAGTGCAGCCGATACCGGAGAGTGATAGTTTGTATGGTATGGTAGCTGGTGGTATGTACGATTGAGTATTTTGTTTCGGAGGGTATGAATGTTGCATGGGATGTAGGCGGGTTAGGTGGTGGCAGGAATAAAGGGTGGTGGGTTGGATGTGGCCAGGGTGGACTATGTGCTCTAAGGAATAGCGATGAGTCTGAATGTTGGAGCTTGGGCTTGGAGTCCCGACTTATGGAAAGTGATTAGTTTGGGAAATTCTCCTAAATACCATGTTCACAAAATAACGTCTGTCTACTTTTCGATGTGTTTCATGAAATGTTGGGGGGATTACCTTTCCGGTTAGGCTCTATAAAATCTTACAGGCATTAAGATGTCCTAAGGCTCAGGTGGGGCTTCTTCAGGTCTTTGGTAAGCTACAGAGGGTTTTGCTACAGCATCTGGAATCCGCAGGGTGGGAGTTTTCTATCCTTATAGGCAAATCTTTGTCCCTGCAGGTAATGTGACTTATTAAGGACCCCGGTGGCTGATATATTTTACTGTGTGCTTGACTTGTGGGCGGAGAGATTCTTTTAGTATCCACTTATGGGCCTAATACCGATGATCTAAGCTTCTTTTCTAATTCGAATTTACTAATATGCCCATTTTATGTTTAAATCTGTTTATTCATCAATCAGCATATCAACAGACATGAATACGTACAAGAAACATCAATCGTGATACAACAACAGAAAAGCCTCGCACTTAAACTACAGCAATAACATTGAATACCAGTGCTCTGCAATAAAGCAAAAATGCACAACCATCACTCCCAAGCTCTCCACCCTGTTAGTGTTTACCCCCCCCCCCCCCGTCTCCTTTATCAGCTGCATGATGGACCCAGCACGGATAAATCTGCTAATCTGGGGGGTCTCAGGCTGCCTTTCTTTTGTGAGCCCTTAGGGCTGGTAAATGTACGCCAGCTATTACATCCTATAGAATGAGATTTTACCCTTGTGTCTTGTACACATGCTAGCATGTCCCAAATTGATTATGTCCTCGTGTCCAAACCTTTGTACCTAGGTTTACCAAAGCAACAGTCTGTCCAATAGAAATATCACTTGACATAAGAACATAAGAACATAAGAGATGCCATACTGGGTCAGACCAAGGTCCATCAAGCCCTGTATTCTGTTTCCAACAGTGGCCAATCTAGGTCATATGTACCTAGCAGTTTCCCCAAGGGACACAGGTTCCACAATGCTTGTATTGGTTCAAGCATTGATATCCTGGGTCCCTTCTTAATAATGGTTTATGGACCTTTCCTCCAGGAACTTGTCCAAACCTTTTTTAAACCCAGCTACACTAACAACCTTTACTACATCCTCTGGTAACAAATTCCAGAGTTTGATTACACGTTGAGTGAAAAAATATTTTCTTTTATTAGTCTTAAATAGTTTACCCTGTAGCTTCATTGCATGTCCCCTAGTCTTTCTATATTCTGATAAGGTAAACAATCGATCTACGTTTACCCGTTCCACTCCGTTCATTAATTTAAAGACTTCTATCATATCTCCCCTCAGCCATCTCTTTTCCAGGTTAAAGAGCCCTAACCTTTTTAGCCTTTCTTCATAGGAGTATCCTTCCATCCCCTTTACCATGTTGGTGGCTCTTCTCTGAACCTTTTCTAAAATCGCTATATCCTTTTTAAGATACGGCGACCAGAATTGCACACAATATTCAAGGTGCGGTCTCACCATGGAACGATATAGAGGCATTATAATATCTTTTGTTTTATTTTCCATTCCTTTCCTTATCATACCTAGCATTCTATTTGGCTCTCTTGGGCCGCCGCTGCACACTGGGCCAAGGGTTTTAACCTGGTATCCACAATGACACCTAAATCTTTTTCCTGGGTGGTGGTTCCTAATGTGGAACCTTGCATCGTGTAACCATAGTTTGGGTTGTTCTTCCCTAGGTGCATAACCTTGCACTTGTCCACATTAAATTTCATCTGCCATTTTGATGCCCAGTCTTCCAATTTATCAAGATCCTCTTGCAATTTTCCACAATCCTCTTGGGTTTTAACAACTTTAAATAATTTTGTGTCATCTGCAAATTTGATAACCATGCAGTTGTTTGGGTTGATGTTGAAAGCAGGGGAAATAATGTACTTCTCCTGGGTCCCCATTTGACAAACGGCATATACTTCGGAGCCTGAGGGGGAATCTTCTGGGGGGGTCTCAGTTTTATGATTACCAGTAGGCTACTTCCGGTGAGTTCTTTAATGATGGTAGTTTAGTTCATTTGCTTTGACAGACTATAAAATATGACAAAACCTTGATGAATATTCTCTCTTATGCCTTGCAGTGCTTGTATGCTGCCTTTCTTAAACCACAGCTCAACCCAGGACGATTTGCAAACTAATGAAATAACAAAATTCAATAAATGTGTTTACCTGTTTATCTAGACTTCATTCCACTGGGGTCCTTATTGCTAGCCAAGCAGAGCCAGATTTAAGATTTTGGGTCTGGGGCACGGCCAGAGAGGAAATCCTCTCTCTCTTCCTTTTAGTATGAATGAAATCTTCTCTTCCCTATTATATTATAGCGTTCCTTTCCTCATTAGTTTGCCCCGTTATCTATTGAAGAGCAGGATATCAAAATTTAAAAAACAATATAATAAACATACAACACTTCTGCTCTACTTCTGTCTCCTTGATATTTGTTTTAACAATCTGCCATATTGATTGAGTTTCTATTTGACTCCTTGCTATTTTGTTTTGGATTTTGACTTTTTTTAGTTGTTTAGTTAGAGTCAAACAAATGGGAAATGATTTGGTGTATATGAGGTTTCTCTGCAGCACTGTGGATCGTCCTGCTACAGGAGCCCTTTTGGTTCAGGTTCTTGTACTCATTCCCTTTGCTTAATTAAATTACTGCACCCTGCCGTGGGTGAATTATCTTTCAAAGACACTGGTAATGACTTGCAATACAAACAATAAAATAAAACTAAATGAGGTTGAATGAGTGAGAGAATTAGTGTGCAAAGATGAATTAGAGTTGGAGGGTGGGTGAGTGTGATGGTGAGTGATCTTAGGAGATTAAGCAAGGGTGAATGAGGATGAGTGTAAGTGAGGGTAAAAGAGTGGGTGAAGGGCAGGATGAGTGAGTGTGTGTGCGTGAATGAGGTAAAGAGGGTGAGTGAGGTGAGGAGGGTGAAGGATGGTGAGTTTAAGTGAGGGTAAAGAGTAGGTGAGGGGCAGGATGAGTGAGTGTGTGTCCGTGAATGAGGTAAAGAGGGTGAGGGAGTGAAGTGAGGAGGGTGAAGGATGGTGGGTGTCAGTGAGGGTAAAAGAGTGGGTGAGGGACAGGATGAGTGAGTGTGTGTGTGTGAATGAGGTAAAGAGGGTCAGTGAGATTGAGGTGAGGAGGGTGAAGGATGGTGAGTGTAAGTGAGGGTAAAAGAGTGGGTGAGGGACAGGATGAATGAGTGTGTGTGCGTGAATGAGGTAAAGAGGGTGAGTGAGGTGAGGAGGGTGAAGGATGGTGAGTGTAAGTGAGGGTAAAATAGTGGGTGAGGGACAGGATGAGTGAGTGTGTGTGTGTGAATGAGGTAAAGAGGGTGAAGGATGGTGAGTGTAAGTGAGGGTAAAAGAGTGGGTGAGGGACGGGATGAGTGAGTGTGTGTGTGTGAATGTGGTAAAGAGGGTGAGTGAGAGCGAGTGAAGTTAGGAGGGTGAAGGATGGTGGGTGTAAGTTAGGGTAAGTGGGAGAGGGACAGGATGAGTGAGTATGTGTGTGTGAATGAGGTAAAGAGGGCGAGTGAGAGTGAGATGAGGAGAGTGAAGGATGTGAGTGTGAGTGAGGGTAAAAGAGTGGGTGAGGGACAGGATGAGTGAGTATGTGTGTGTGAATGAGGTAAAGAGGGAGAGTGAGGTTTGGAGGGTGAAGGAGTGGGTGAGGGACAGGATGAGTGAGTGTGTGTGGGTGAATGAGGTAATGAGGGTGAGTGAGAGTGAGGTGAGGAGGGAGAATGAGGATGACTGTAAGTGAGGGTAAAAGAGTGGGTGAGGGACAGGATGAATGAGTGTGTGTGCGTGAATGAGGTAAAGAGGGAGAGTGAGGTGAGGAGGGTGAAAGATGGTGGGTGTAAGTGAGGGTAAAGAGTGGGTGAGGGACAGGATAAGTGAGTGTGAGGAGAGTGAAGGATGGTGGGTGTAAATGAGGGTGAAAGAGTAAGTGTGGGGCAGGATGAGTGAGTGTGTGTGCGTGAATAAGGTAAAGAGGGTGAGTAAGAGTGAGGTGAGGAGGGTGAAAGATGTTGGGTGTAAGTGAGGGTAAAAGAGTGGGTGAGGGGCAGAATGAGTGAGTATGTGTGCGTGAATGAGGTAAAGAGGGAGAGTGAGGTGAGGAGGGTGAAGGATGTGAGTGTGAATGAGGGTAAAAGAGTGGGTGAGGGACTGGATGAGTGAGTGTGTGTGTGTGAATGAGGTAAAGAGTTTGAGTGAGAGTGAGGTGAGGAGGGTGAAGGATGGTGGGTGTAAGTGAGGGTAAAAGAGTGGGCGAGGGACAGGATGAGTGAGTGTGTGTGCGTGAATGAGGTAAAGAGGGTGAGTGAGGTGAGGAGGGTGAATGATGGTGGGTGTAAGTGAGGGTAAAAGAGTAGGTGAGGGGCAGGATGAGCGTGTATGTGTGCGTGAATAAGGTAAAGAGTGTGAGTGAGAGTGAGGTGAGGAGGGTGAAGGATGGTGGGTGTAAGTGAGGGTAAGTGGGTGAGGGACAGGATGAGTATGTGTGTGTGAATGAGGTAAAGAGGGTGAGTGAGAGTGAGGTGAGGAGGGTGAAGGATGGTGGGTGTAAGTGAGGGTAAGTGGGTGAGGGACAGGATGAGTATGTGTGTGTGAATGAGGTAAAGAGGGTGAGTGAGAGTGAGGTGAGGAGGGTGAAGGATGGTGGGTGTAAGTGAGGGTAAGTGGGTGAGGGACAGGATGGGTGAGTATGTGTGTGTGAATGAGGTAAAGAGGGTGAGTGAGAGTGAGGTGAGGAGGGTGAAGGATGGTTAGTATAAGTGAGAGTAAAAGAGTGGGTGAGGGACAGGATAAGTGAGTATGTGTGTGTGAATGAGGTAAAGAGGGTGAGTGAGAGAGGTGAGGAGGGTGACGGATGTGAGTGTGAGTGAGGGTAAAAGAGTGGGTGAGGGACTGGATGAGTGAGTGTGTGCGTGAGAGGTAAAAAGGGTGAGTGAGAGTGAGGTGAGGAGGGTGAAGGATGGTGAGTGTAAGTGAGGGTAAAAGAGTGGGTGAGGGACTGGATGAGTGAGTATGTGTGTGTGAATGAGGTAAAGAGGGTGAGTGAGAGAGGTGAGGAGGGTGACGGATGTGAGTGTGAGTGAGGGTAAAAGAGTGGGTGAGGGACTGGATGAGTGAGTGTGTGCGTGAGAGGTAAAGAGGGTGAGTGAGAGTGAGGTTTGGAGGGTGAAGGATGGTGGGTGTAAGTGAGGGTAAAAGAGTGGGTGAGGGACAGGATGAGTGAGTATGTGTGTGTGAATGAGGTAAAGAGAGTGATTGAGAGTGAGGTGAGGAGGGTGAAGGATGGTGGGTGTAAGTGAGGGTAAAAGAGTAGGTGAGGGGCAGGATGAGCAAGTATGTGTGCGTGAATAAGGTAAAGAGGGTGAGTGAGAGTGAGGTGAGGAGGGTGAAGGATGGTGGGTGTAAGTGAGGGTAAAGGAGTAGGTGATGGGCAGGATGAGTGAGTGTGTGTGCGTGAATGAGGTAAAGAGAGTGAGGTGAGGAGGGTGAAGGATGGTGAGTGTAAGTGAGGGTAAAAGAGTGGGTTAGGGACTGGATGAGTGAGTGTGTGTGCGTGAATGAGGTAAAGAGGGTGAGAGAGTGAAGTGAGGAGGGTGAAGGATGGTGGGTGTAAGGGTAAAAAAGTGGGTGAGGGACTGGATGAGTGAGTGTGTGTGCGTGAATAGGGTAAAGAGGGTGAGAGAGTGAAGTGAGGAGGGTGAAGGATGGTGGGTGTAAGTGAGGGTAAAAGAGTAGGTGATGGGCAGGATGAGTGAGTGTGTGTGCGTGAATGAGGTAAAGAGGGAGAGTCAGGTGAGGAGGGTGAAGGATGGTGAGTGTAAGTGAGGGTAAGAGAGTGGGTAAGGGACTGAATGAGTGTGTGTGTGTGCGTGAATGAGGTAAAGAGAGAGAGTGAGGTGAGGAGGGTGAAGGATGGTGGGTGTAAGTGAGGGTAAAAGAGTAGGTGATGGGCAGGATGAGTGAGTATGTGCACGTGAATGAGGTAAAGAGGGAGAGTGAGGTGAGGAGGGTGAAGGATGGTGGGTGTAAGTGAGGCTAAAAGAGTGGGTGAGGGGCAGGATGAGTGAGTGTGTGTGCGTGAATGAGGTAAAGAGGGAGAGTGAGGTTAGGAGGGTGAAGGATGTGAGTGTGAGTAAGGGTAAAAGAGTGGGTGAGGGACTGGATGAGTGAGTGTGTGTGCGTGAATGAGGTAAATAGGGTGAGTGAGAGTGAGGTGAGGAGGGTGAAGGATGGTGAGTGTAAGTGAGGGTAAAAGAGTGGGTGAGGGACAGGATGAGTGAGTGTATGTGCGTGAATGAGGTAAAGTGGGTGAGTGAGATTGAGGTGAGGAGGGTGAAAGATGGGTGTAAGTGAGGGTAAAAGAGTGGGTGAGGGACTGGATGAGTGAGTATGTGTGCGTGAATGAGGTAAAGAGGGAGAGTGAGGTGAGGAGGGTGAAGGATGGTGGGTGTGAGTGAGGGTAAAAGAGTGGGTGAGGGACTGGATGAGTGAGTGTGTGTGCGTGAATGAGGTAAAGAGGGTGAGTGAGAGTGAGGTGAGGAGGGTGAAGGATGGTGGGTGTAAGTGAGGGTAAAAGAGTGGGTGAGGGACAGGATGAGTGAGTGTATGTGCGTGAATGAGGTAAAGTGGGTGAGTGAGATTGAGGTGAGGAGGGTGAAAGATGGTGGGTGTAAGTGAGGGTAAAAGAGTGGGTGAGGGACAGGATGAGTGAGTGTGTGTGCATGAATGAGGTAAAGAGGGAGAGTGAGGTTAGGAGGGTGAAGGATGGTGGGTGTAAGTGAGGGTAAAAGAGTGGGTGAAGGGCAGGATGAGTGAGTATGTGTGCATGAATGAGTTAAAGAGGGAGAGTGAGGTTAGGAGGGTGAAGGATGTGAGTGTGAGTGAGGGTAAAAGAGAGGGTGTGGGACTGGATGAGTGAGTGTGTGTGCGTGAATGAGGTAAATAGGGTGAGTGAGAGTGAGGTGAGGAGGGTGAAGGATGGTGGGTGTAAGTGAGGGTAAAAGAGTGGGTGAGGGACAGGATGAGTGAGTGTGTGTGCGTGAATGAGGTAAAGAGGGAGAGTGAGGTTTGGAGGGTGAAGGATGGTGGGTGTAAGTGAGGGTAAAAGAGTGGGTGAAGGGCAGGATGAGTGAGTATGTGTGCATGAATGAGGTAAAGAGGGAGAGTGAGGTTAGGAGGGTGAAGGATGTGAGTGTGAGTGAGGGTAAAAGAGAGGGTGAGGGACTGGATGAGTGAGTGTGTGTGCGTGAATGAGGTAAATAGGGTGAGTGAGAGTGAGGTGAGGAGGGTGAAGGATGGTGGGTGTAAGTGAGGGTAAAAGAGTGGGTGAGGGACAGGATGAGTGAGTGTGTGTGCGTGAATGAGGTAAAGAGGGAGAGTGAGGTGAGGAGGGTGAAGGATGGTGGGTGTAAGTGAGGGTAAAAGAGTGGGTGAGGGACAGGATGAGTGACTGTATGTGCGTGAATGAGGTAAAGTGGGTGAGTGAGATTGAGGTGAGGAGGGTGAAAGATGGTGGGTGTAAGTGAGGGTAAAAGAGTGGGTGAGGGACAGGATGAGTGAGTGTGTGTGCGTGAATGAGGTAAAGAGGGAGAGTGAGGTTTGGAGGGTGAAGGATGGTGGGTGTAAGTGAGGTAAAAGAGTGGGTGAAGGGCAGGATGAGTGAGTATGTGTGCATGAATGAGGTAAAGAGGGAGAGTGAGGTTAGGAGGGTGAAGGATGTGAGTGTGAGTGAGGGTAAAAGAGAGGGTGAGGGACTGGATGAGTGAGTGTGTGTGCGTGAATGAGGTAAATAGGGTGAGTGAGAGTGAGGTGAGGAGGGTGAAGTATGGTGGGTGTAAGTGAGGGTAAAAGAGTGGGTGAAGGGACAGGATGAGTGAGTGTGTATGCGTGAATGAGGTAAAGAGGGAGAGTGAGGTGAGGAGGGTGAAGGATGGTGGGTGTAAGTGAGGGTAAAAGAGTGGGTGAGGGACTGGATGAGTGAGTGTGTGTGCGTGAATGAGGTAAAGAGGGAGAGTGAGGTGAGGAGGGTGAAGGATGGTGGGTGTGAGTGAGGGTAAAAGAGTGGGTGAGGGACTGGATGAGTGAGTGTGTGTGCGTGAATGAGGTAAAGAGGGAGAGTGAGGTGAGGAGGGTGAAGGATGGTGGGTGTAAGTGAGGGTAAAAGAGTGGGTGAGGGACAGGATGAGTGAGTGTGTGTGCGTGAATGAGGTAAAGAGGGAGAGTGAGGTGAGGAGGGTGAAGGATGGTGGGTGTAAGTGAGGGTAAAAGAGTGGGTGAGGGACAGGATGAGTGAGTGTGTGTGCGTGTGAATGAGGTAAAGAGGGAGAGTGAGGTGAGGAGGGTGAAGGATGGTGGGTGTAAGTGAGGGTAAAAGAGTGGGTGAGGGACAGGATGAGTGAGTGTGTGTGCGTGAATGAGGTAAAGAGGGAGAGTGAGGTTTGGAGGGTGAAGGATGGTGGGTGTAAGTGAGGGTAAAAGAGTGGGTGAGGGACAGGATGAGTGAGTGTGTGTGCGTGAATGAGGTAAATAGGGTGAGTGAGAGTGAGGTGAGGAGGGTGAAGGATGGTGGGTGTAAGTGAGGGTAAAAGAGTGGGTGAGGGACTGGATGAGTGAGTGTGTGTGCGTGAATGAGGTAAATAGGGTGAGTGAGAGTGAGGTGAGGAGGGTGAAGGATGGTGGGTGTAAGTGAGGGTAAAAGAGTGGGTGAGGGACTGGATGAGTGAGTGTGTGTGCGTGAATGAGGTAAAGAGGGTGAATGAGTGAGGTGAGGAGGGGGAAGGATGGTGGGTGTGAGTGAGGTTAAGAGCGTAAGTGGGGGCAGGAGGGTGAGCAAGTGCGAGTGAGAGTAGGAGGGTGAATGACGGTGGGCTCTCTGCAAACTATAGTGGGGGTTTTTTCTGAGCTAACCCTGAGTCCTGTAGTGAATCAATGTGCCTTTACTCCTTCTCACTCACTTGCACATCCGTCCTGTCACTATCATACACTTGTCATCTCTCATGCTTGCCCTTAGGCTCTCTCGCCTCTTATACTCTTTTGCACTCTCGCTCCACCTTCATATTCATATGATCACTATCTTAAGTCAGATGCTCATCTTACGCCATTTCACCCTGACTCACACATACGCGGTTTTCCTCTTACACCCTCACATGTTCATGATAACAAATGTGTCCTCTTAGCTACATTTTCGGGAGGCACAAGCACACGCACACAATGCCCCACCACGGAGCAGAGTTCAGGTTTCTCTCTTGCAATGACTGCTCTGGAGAGACTGGCAGGGTGAGGAGAAATAATGATTTTGCAGAAAGAGTTAACGAATGTGGAGGAGATTAAAGGGAGGGGCAACTGCCCACAATGTAGAGTGCTGCATCCTGCAGGAGGTAGGTAGCACTCCACTCATGTATCTGTGGTACAGTGGGTGCAGCCAGTAAGCATCACCTGCGCCTACTGACACCGTTTCTCTTTTCCACATTTTCCTTTTCCATTGTCATAGTAACAAAATTCCCCTGGTATTTTTGACACTGGTTTCTAATGGCACTGCGTTGCTGTGAGACTGGATATGATTCTGTGAGACCGGTAATGAATTTATGTGCCTGACTCTGATGATCTGAGACTCTATGCATTGCTGTGGAGCTGCCTCTTTTGCTGTTTGACTGCATGCAATGCAATACAATGAGATTGCATGCAATGCTCTATATCTGTGTGCAGTGCTGTTTGCTGCATGCAATGCTGTGAGATTGTATATGATGCTGTATATCTGTGTGCAGTGTTGTTTGACTGCATGTGATGCTGTGAGATTGTATACGATGCTGTATATCTGTGTGCAGTGCTGTTTGACTGCATGCGATGCTGTGAGATTGTATACGATACTGTATATCTGCGTGCAGTGCTGTTTGACTGCATGCGATGCTGTGAGATTGTATACGATGCTGTATATCTGTGTACAGTGCTGTTTGACTTCATGTGATGCTGTGAGATTGTATATGATGCTGTATATCTGTGTGCAGTGCTCTTTAACTGCATACATTGCAATGAAATTGCATACAATACTGTGTATCTGCATGCAGTATTGTTTGACTGCATGCGACACTCTGAGATTGCATACCATGCTGTATATTTGCCTGCAGTGCTGTTTGACTGCATGTGACTGTCATGATTGCATACAATGCTGTATATCTGTGGGTAGTGCTGTTTGACTGCATGTGATGCTGTGATTGCATAGAATGCTGTATATCTGTGTGCAGTGCTGTTTGACTGCATGTGATGCTGTGAGATTGTATACGATGCTGTATATCTGTGTGCAGTGCTGTTTGACTGCATGCGATGCTGTGAAATTGCATATGATGCTGTATATCTGTGTGCAGTGCTGTTTGACTGCATGCGATGCTGTGAAATTGTATACGATGCTGTATATCAGTGTGCAGTGCTGTTTGACTGCATGCGATGCTCTATATCTGTGTGCAGTGCTGTTTGCATGCGATGCTGTGAGATTACATACGATGCTGTATATCTGTGTGTAGTGCTGTTTGACTGCATGCGATGCCATGATTGCATACAATGCTGTATATCTGTGGGTAATGCTGTTTGCCTGCATGCGATGCCGTGATTGTATACGATGCTGTATATCTGTGTGCAGTGCTGTTTGACAGCATGCGATGCTGTGAGATTGTATACAATGCTGTATATCTTTGTGCAGTGCTGTTTGACTGCATGCGATGCTGTGAGATTGCATGCGATGCTCTATATCTGTGTGCAGTGCTGTTTGACTGCATGCGATGCTGTGAGATTGCATATGATGCTGTATATCTGTGTGCAGTGCTGTTTGACTGCATGCGATGCTGTGAGATTGCATATGATGCTGTATATCTGTGTGCTGGGCTGTTTGACTGCATGCGATGCTGTGAGATTGTATACAATGCTGTATATCAGTGTGCAGTGCTGTTTGACTGCATGCGATGCTGTGAGATTGCATACAATGCTGTATATCTGCGTGCAGTGCTATTTGACTGCATGCGATGCTGTGAGATTACATACGATGCTGTATATCTGTGTGCAGTGCTGTTTGACTGCATGCGATGCCATGATTGCATACAATGCTGTATATCTGTGGGTAATGCTGTTTGCCTGCATGCGATGCTGTGATTGTATACAATGCTGTATATCTGTGTGTAATGCTGTTTGACTGCATGCTATGCCGTGATTGTATACGATGCTGTATATCTGTGTGCAGTGCTGTTTGACAGCATGCGATGCTGTGAGATTGTATACGATGCTGTATATCTGTGTGCAGTGCTGTTTGACTGCATGCGATGCTGTGAGGTTGCATGCGATGCTTTATATCTGTGTGCAGTGCTGTTTGACTGCATGCGATGCTGTGAGATTGCATATGATGCTGTATATCTGTGTGCAGTGCTGTTTGCATGCGATGCTGTGAGATTGTATACGATGCTGTATATCTGTGTGCAGTGCTGTTTGCATGCAATGCTGTGAGATTGCATATGATGCTGTATATCAGTGTGCAGTGCTGTTTGCATGCGATGCTGTGAGATTGTATACGATGCTGTATATCAGTGTGCAGTGCTGTTTGACTGCATGCGATGCTCTATATCTGTGTGCAGTGCTATTTGACTGCATGCGATGCTGTGAGATTACATACGATGCTGTATATCTGTGTGCAGTGCTGTTTGACTGCATGCGATGCTCTATATCTGTGTGCAGTGCTGTTTGCATGCGATGCTGTGAGATTACATACGATGCTGTATATCTGTGTGCAGTGCTGTTTGACTGCATGCGATGCCATGATTGCATACAATGCTGTATATCTGTGGGTAATGCTGTTTGCCTGCATGCGATGCCGTGATTGTATACGATGCTGTATATCTGTGTGCAGTGCTGTTTGACAGCATGCGATGCTGTGAGATTGTATACAATGCTGTATATCTTTGTGCAGTGCTGTTTGACTGCATGCGATGCTGTGAGATTGCATGCGATGCTCTATATCTGTGTGCAGTGCTGTTTGACTGCATGCGATGCTGTGAGATTGCATATGATGCTGTATATCTGTGTGCAGTGCTGTTTGACTGCATGCGATGCTGTGAGGTTGCATGCGATGCTCTATATCTGTGTGCAGTGCTGTTTGACTGCATGCGATGCTGTGAGATTGCATATGATGCTGTATATCTGTGTGCTGGGCTGTTTGACTGCATGCGATGCTGTGAGATTGTATACAATGCTGTATATCAGTGTGCAGTACTGTTTGACTGCATGCGATGCTGTGAGATTGCATACAATGCTGTATATCTGCGTGCAGTGCTATTTGACTGCATGCGATGCTGTAAGATTACATACGATGCTGTATATCTGTGTGCAGTGCTGTTTGACTGCATGCGATGCCATGATTGCATACAATGCTGTATATCTGTGGGTAATGCTGTTTGCCTGCATGCGATGCTGTGATTGTATACAATGCTGTATATCTGTGTGTAATGCTGTTTGACTGCATGCTATGCCGTGATTGTATACGATGCTGTATATCTGTGTGCAGTGCTGTTTGACAGCATGCGATGCTGTGAGATTGTATACGATGCTGTATATCTGTGTGCAGTGCTGTTTGACTGCATGCGATGCTGTGAGGTTGCATGTGATGCTTTATATCTGTGTGCAGTGCTGTTTGACTGCATGCGATGCTGTGAGATTGCATATGATGCTGTATATCTGTGTGCAGTGCTGTTTGCATGCGATGCTGTGAGATTGTATACGATGCTGTATATCTGTGTGCAGTGCTGTTTGCATGCGATGCTGTGAGATTGCATATGATGCTGTATATCAGTGTGCAGTGCTGTTTGCATGCGATGCTGTGAGATTGTATACGATGCTGTATATCAGTGTGCAGTGCTATTTGACTGCATGCGATGCTGTGAGATTACATACGATGCTGTATATCTGTGTGCAGTGCTGTTTGACTGCATGCGATGCCATGATTGCATACAATGCTGTATATCTGTGTGCAGTGCTGTTTGACTGCATTTGATGCTGTGAGATTGTATACGATGCTGTATATCTGTGTGCAGTGCTCCTTAACTGTATACATTGCAATGAAATTGCATACAATACTGTGTATCTGCATGCAGTATTGTTTGACTGCATGCGACACTCTGAGATTGCATACCATGCTGTATATTTGCCTGCAGTGCTGTTTGACTGCATGTGACTGTCATGATTGCATACAATGCTGTATATCTGTGGGTAGTGCTGTTTGACTGCATGCGATGCCGTAGGATTGCATACAATGCTGTATATCTGTGGGTAGTGCTGTTTGACTGCATGCGATGCCGTGATTGCATAGAATGCTGTATATCTGTGGGTAATGCTGTTTGACTGCATGCGATGCCGTAGGATTGCATACAATGCTGTATTTATTTATTTGGCTGGATTTATATACTGCTTTTCACAGAGGTCAATGCAGTTTACATGGCAATTCAAACAATGTTTACATTGAACAGGCAACTTTGTACAATAAATAAAGGAACAGGGCATGCTTGGTTAACTTTAACTATATGTATAATGTCTTTCATGGTATTTGGTCGTTGACAATATACAAAATGCTGTTTATGTTGGCGAGGAGGAGGTTGGGGACGTGGGAATGAAGTGGAGAGTTAAAAGGTGGGTCTTGAGGAGCTTGGAAAAGGTTAGGATGTCAGTGTTGTTTCTTTTGTGGTCAGGAAGGGCATTCCAGGTTGAGGAAGCATATAGCTCATAGGATCTGGCACAAGCCTTTTAGGTGTTTTTTGTAATTGCTTGGGAGGTGAACAGGGTGTTCATAGTGGAGGATCTCCATGATCTGTTTGTCTGCAGTGGTGTGATGCGGGAAAGAAGGTGGCTAGATGATTGGTGATTAAGTGTTTGTGTATCATTAGAAGGATTTTGTAGAGTATTTTGCTTTGTAGTGGGAGCCAGTGAAGATGTTTGAAGATGGGGATGATGTGTTCGTGCCTGGAGGCTTCTGTGATGGTCCAGGCTGTTTGTAGAGGATGGAACGTTGATTTTGGGAGTCCGTGGTATAGTGAGAGCCTGTAGGGCCGAGCAAAAGTCTGATAGGTCGAGGAGAGGGCAGAGATGCTGTAGGGTTTGGGTTTTGTAGTAGATTGATCTTGCTGCATTCATCGTTTGTGTCTTCAGAGTGAGGTGGTTGTCAAGGGTGATTCCCAGATACTTTACTTCTGGTTTGACTTGGATTTCTGAGTTGTTGAACATGATGGAGGGGGGGGTGTTTGAATGATTCATTTTTGGTGACGAATAAGACTTCAGTTTTCTTGAGGTTTATAGATAAATGATTTGCAGATAGCCATTGTGAGACATCTGAAAAGCACTGCTGGAGTTCATGGTAGGATGGTTTGCTGAGGTTGAGTGATGCGTAGAGCATAATGTCATCTGTGTAGATGTGATAATTGATGCTGTGTGATTGGATGATGCAGAGGGATTGTAGGTAGATATTGAAGAGGGGAGCTGAGAGAGTAGATCCTTGTTGGGACACCTTGTGTTTGAATGTATGGGGGTGACGATAGTGGTCCGATTCTTATCTGCTGTGGTCTATTGTGAAGGTAAACTTGGAGCCATCTTAATACAGCATCCTGTATTCCAAATGACTGGAGATGCTGTAGGAGGATGTTGTGGTTGATGGTGTCAAAGGCGGCTGAAATATCAAGGAATACGAGGATGATGAATCCTTGGTGAATGTTCTGAATTCCCTTTATGAGGTTGTTCAGGAGCGAAGTTAGGAGGGTTTCCACTCTGTGCTGAGGTCGGAAACCATGCTGTTGTGAGTCAAACGGAGCATGGGTGTCGAGGTATTCTTGTAGATGGATTTGGACAGTTTTCTTGATTATTTTGGTTAAGAATGGTAAGCTTGCTATGGGTCTGTAGGAAGAGGGATCAGACGGGTCGAGGTGGGGTTTTTTAGGAGAGGGCGAATTGAGGAGGATTTTAGGCAGGTTGGTAAGTAGCCATGTAGTAGGGAGCATTGAGTGAGTTTTGCTAGGAATGGAGAGAGATCAGATTTGGTGGCTTTGATCCAGCTGACTGGACAGGGGTCAAGGGGGGAGGTGGTGGTGTTGAAAGATGAGATGATGCTTTCAACGTTTTCATCATAGATATGTTTGAAGGTGGTCCATGAGTGCGTTGGTATGGTAAATTGTGGAGGTGGGCATGATTGAGCTGCAGGTTGGGGATGGCAGGTTGAGAAGTAGTCTGATAGTTGTTGAGGGGTGAGTTCTTTTACGAGAGTGAACGGTTCTCTTGGGCGATTGAGTGATCTTTGAATTAATTTTATGTGGTAGTTTTGCTTTAAGCGGTTTGTAGCTTGTTTGTGTTCTTTTGGAAGGGTCATATAGTAAGTTTTGTCTGCAGATAGCTGTGATTTTCTCCATATGCGTTCTGGTTTCCGTAGGATCCCCCGGGCTATCGGTAGCATGCTGGAAGTCGCAGCTGTATTTATGGCTTTCCTCCAGGTGGCAGTATTTATTTCTGATTTTGCCGCCTCTGGCCTGCCATAGTCTTCCTGCTGGTTTTTTTCTCGTTCGGACAAGCTTGAGTGGGAAAAAGAGTAGTGGGAAGGCAGTGGCAGCCCTGAGGCGGCAAAATCAGAAATAAACACAGCCAGAGTGCTGCCCCCTAGAAACTGCCGTCTGAGGCGACCGTCTCGGCCTAATGATAGAACCACCCCTGCTCCTTGTGGCCTTGGGCAAGTCACTTAACCCTCCATTGCCTCAGAAGAATCCAAGTTATCAATGTCCCTATTTAATGTACATTACCAAGTTTATAAGAACATAAGAACATAAGATATGCCATACTGGGTCAGACCAAGGTCCATCAAGCCCAGTATTCTGTTTCCAACAGTGGCCAATCTAGGTCATATGTACCTAGCAGTTTCCCCAAGAGACACAAGTTCCACAATGCTTGTACTGGGTCTAGCATTGATATTTTCGGTCACTTCTTAATAATGGTTTATGGACCTTTCCTCCAGGAACTTGTCCAAACCTTTTTTAAACCCAGCTACACTAACAGCCTTTACTACATCCTCCGGTAACAAATTCCAGAGTTTGATTACATGTTGAGTGAAAAAATATTTTCTTTTATTAGTCTTAAATAGTTTACCCTGTAGCTTCATTGCATGTCCCCTAGTCTTTCTATATTCTGATAACGTAAACGTAAAGTTTAAGTTACAATGTAAACAGCTATGACTAAAATGATAAAGCGTTATAAACAAAACTGTTAAATAATGTGATGATGTGAAGGCTGCAGAGCCCTTTAAAAGTAGAAAAAACTCTGAGATTTGTTCCCACAAGCGGGGGATGGGATCACAGAAGCACATTTCCCACAGAGAGAATGAAACTAAGGCACATAGAAGCAGGGTTAGCTTGAAGCCACACCCAACCTCTAGGACAGCTGCAAGCAGAGAGAGAGGGTGGGGTCAGAGAAGCAAACAGTTCACAGAACATATAAGCTGCGTCACACAGGAAGTGGGGAGAGAGAGGAACGGGAGCTGGAGAATCAGCTGAGAGTTGATTCCAGAGCTTCACACACACGAGGACTAGGCACAGGATGGTGCAAAGGAAATTGCAATGCTAAAGGGAAACTAGCAAAACCCCGAGGACAAAGTTTCTTTGAAGAATCAGCTGAGTGGGAGGAGGAATCAGGTACTGATCAAACGGTATGTGCTCAGACACCAGAAAGACTGCAAAGAAGGTCTGTTCAAAGGCAGGACCGGTTGCAGGCTAGGAGCCAAAGGAAAAGGCCAGTAAACCAGGGAAGGAAGCAGGATTTCAAAGCTGTTAATTCTGCTAAGCCCAGAAGGACTGACCACTACTTACAAGGCAAGTGCAAAGGGTGTGGGCATAGAAAGAACCGGCAGAGAAGCCTGGATGTTACCTCTGAATCAGAATATAGCAGTTCTAGTCTTGAACCTCCACACAGATATTATAGAAAGCCTGTTAGGAGGAGAGTCACTGCTAGTCAAGAAGCTTTTGCATTTCCTGATGAGAAACTATTAAGGGGGAGAAAAGCAAAAGGTTCCAACCCAGTTACAGAGGGGAACCGTGAGCTAAAGTGGAGAAACCTTTGTAAGCTTCTGAAGAACATACAACAGGTTAAACCAGAGATTACCCCAAGTTCAGAGCCCTACAATTCCCCAACAGAAATGGACGTAGACTGTCTCTCTGATAAAACAATGTCCTCTGCTGAATCGATGGATTGCAGTCTCTGTGTGTCTAATGTATAAAGCTTTTCCTTTATGCTGTGTGAAACAAGTAAGAAGACGTCAGGAGTTCAGATATCATTGTATGCTTGGAAAGCAGACAAGTGGCTAAGAAAAACCTCATGTGAAAGCCTAGCTAGTTTTATTGCTGCTGTAACGTCAGCGGGAAAAGCTAGTGGTTTAAAAGCTAAGAGGTAGCACTCTGAGTAATGTCTTAAACTTGAAGGCAGCAAGGAAAGTAAAGCTTTTCATATTGCCAAAGTTTGTGAGTAATGCACAAAGATATTTCTACTGCATTTGTAAATACTAGAAAATACTGCTATCAAGGTTGAGAAGTTTATGGAAGAAATTCACCTTGCACATTTTTGGAGAAGAATCCTATACCTTTGGTTGAATGTGTTTTACCTTTCTGGAATTTTGCCACAAATGATTTCCTTACAGAAAATCAAAATAAAAGCAATTTATGTTATAAATTGTCCTGTGCTCCTTCTATTCGGACTGCTAATAAAAGCAAACCACAACTACAATTAAGGAGGTGATCCACCGTCTCTCATCAGGCAGGTGTCTATACCAAATAGCACTATAAGTGTCCAAACAGAGACAATCTGCCGTGCCACCCCTAGGGGCAGTGCGGTGAGGGCGTTGGAAGGCGTCACAGGTGGCGTAGTGTGTTGGATTTTTTCGTTTGGAGTCACGTGACAACGGAGAGGTCATCTACAAACACAGGAAAGAGAAACAACCCCAGAGAGCAGCTGTATCAACTTCCAAGGTCTGCGGAGCGGAAGGAAAGCCGGAGTGGACCACTGGAACCCGAGTCCAGGGCAACGGAGTTGATGAAGTGAGACTCTGCACCAGTATAAGGTAACCCGTAGGCTGGAGGGTTGGACCGGATAAGCACTGGTGTAAGAGGGTGGCTGTTGGGATAATCACCAAGACAAGGGTGAAGTGGAAGGTTCCGCACTTGGTGCTTTGTTTCTGTTTTTTTACAGGAAAGAAGATGGAGTCTCGAGACATCTTGGACTGGGCGGCTGATCAGATAGCCCAACATCAAGAGTTGTCCACGAGGAGCCTGGAACAGGCGAAGGCGCTGTTCCAATCACAACAAGCACCAGTTATACAAGCAATGTCCAGTTGGCTTGAGGCCCAAGGAAAAAAGGACGATGCTGCCAGGACTATGCCAGGTGCAAGGGCAGATTGTCGGGACTGGGACTGGTCAGGGACTGGGATTTTTGCAGGAGGTCGTCTAACAAAGGATGACGATGTAGACGACTACATTGAGTCTTTTGAGCGTATAGCTATTCTAGCAAAATGGCCTAAAGAACAGTGGGCGCTAAGATTTGCTGCCTCGCTTACAGGCGAAGCCTTAGCAGCTTACCGTGCCATGCCTGCTAGTTTAGTTATAAGCTATGAAGATGTAAAACAAGCGGTAAAGGATCGTTTGGGTCTAAATCCAGCGGTCTACCGTAGGCAGCTACGGTCATGTAAATTGAGGTCAGAGGAAACACCTCAGGCATTATATTACCGCGTAAAGAATTTGGTTTATAAATGGTTGATGCCTGAAGGTAAAGATATAGAGTCTATCTTAGACACAATAATTCTTGAACAGTTCATGGAAGCAGTACCGAGCAGCGTGCATACCTTTCTAGTACTCCAAAGCTGTAAGAACACGCAAGAAGCAATTGCTTTAAGAGACCGCTTTCTGGAGGCCCATAAGTTGAGCCTGGAGAAAGAAGGCATCTTTAAAAACAAAATGGAGTTACTAGAGAGGAAAGCTAAGCTGGATGAATTTACAGATAGTAATGTGAAACTGTATAAGAGAAATGTGTTAAGAAAGTGTTTTTCGTGTGGAGAAGTGGGGCACGTGAAAAGGGACTGTAAGGCCAGGAAGGCTTTAATCACTACCCAGCACCGAGATACAGGGGAGGGATTCCTACTGAGGGTGGAGGTAGAAGGAATACCAACTGAGGCACTCTTAGATTCAGGAGCGAATCAGTCTATGATCTCCCGGAGGCTCTGGCAACAGATAGAGGCAAAAGAAAAACCCTCGCTGCCAAGCTCTGGGGATCATATTCGGATCCGATGCGTCCATGGCGCAGCCTCTACCTACCCTATACACCCGGTGGTTATAGAGGGAGTGGGTCTCAAGAAACAAGTGCAAGTGGCCATTGTACCAAGGCTTCCACACGAAGTAGTCTTAGGCCGAGATTGGCCACAATTTCGGAAAGGTCTGGCTAAGGAGTTGCAGGTGGAAAACTACCCACTCGCTACCTTTCCGCAAGTGGATTTAGCTGAGGAGAAGACCTTGCCCAAGGTAGGCAAGGTAGCTGACCCCATGCTAGCTAAGAATAGGGCTATTATGAATACCACAGTCAGGGAGAAGACCTTACCCGAGGTAGGCAAGGTAGTTGACCCCAGACTAGCCGAAAGAATGGGTATGATCACTACCCGTACAGGGGATAAGCCCCTAGGAGAAGAAATTGGTTCACAAGTAGACCCAGTGCCAGGAACATCCTTCCAGGAAGACCTGCTTACTCAGGCCAAAGACACTCCTAGGAAAGGGAAACCTGAAAGGAGAAGGGAGAGGAGGACCCGGGCACAAAATAGGGTTAAAATAATGACAGGACAGGAATTACCCTGGGTTCCTGCCGAATTAAAGGAAAAATTTCCCTCATTCCCTGCGGAGCAGAGGGCCGATCCTGCTCTCCGTCGAGCGTATGAGTACGCTACGAATGGATCGGAGACCCTACCAAGATTTCTATTAGAGGACAATATCTTGTACAGGGAAAGTACAGATACCCGCCTTGGGGGCACAAAGAAACAATTAATGATACCTCAAGCTCTTAGGAGCATGGTGTTAGGGATAGCACATGGATACGCGGGAAAAGTGCATAAAGGGGCGCAAGACACCCTAGAGCACGTATTGGCTAGGTTCTATTGGCCAGGGGTATATACGGAGACGGCGGGATATTGTGCATCTTGCCCGGTTTGTCAGGGGGTCGCAGCAAGTCGTCCACCGAGGGCACCCCTAAGGCCAGTTATAGCCGAACTGGTACCTAGATTAGCCAAGGAAGATGGTCATGCCCGTCAGAAGGCTTATTATGCCCGACGAGCCCGACCGCGTTTCTTACGTATGGGGGATGAGGTATTAGTAATTACCAATGCCAGCTCCAAGTTTGGAACTGCCACGAAAGGCCCTTATAAAGTATTAAAACAGATGGGTCCTCTACACTATTCCTTGGAGACAGGGAAGGGGAAGTACCATGCATACCACATCGACAGCTTGCGTCCGGCGCAGGAGCATGTTGATAAAGTAGCTGCAAGACCAGACAATAACCCAAGAGCATTAGTTGGGATTTCCAGCTGTGCGCACGTGGGTGCGCCAGCTGGCAATTGCTTAAGGTGGGGGATATGTGATGATGTGAAGGCTGCAGAGCCCTTTAAAAGTAGAAAAAAACTCTGAGATTTGTTCCCACAAGCGGGGGATGGGATCACAGAAGCACATTTCCCACAGAGAGAATGAAACTAAGGCACATAGAAGCAGGGTTAGCTTGAAGCCACACCCAACCTCTAGGACAGCTGCAAGCAGAGAGAGGGTGGGGTCAGAGAAGCAAACAGTTCACAGAACATATAAGCTGCGTCACACAGGAAGTGGGGAGAGAGAGGAACGGGAGCTGGAGAATCAGCTGAGAGTTGATTCCAGAGCTTCACACACACGAGGACTAGGCACAGGATGGTGCAAAGGAAATTGCAATGCTAAAGGGAAACTAGCAAAACCCCGAGGACAAAGTTTCTTTGAAGAATCAGCTGAGTGGGAGGAGGAATCAGGTACTGATCAAACGGTATGTGCTCAGACACCAGAAAGACTGCAAAGAAGGTCTGTTCAAAGGCAGGACCGGTTGCAGGCTAGGAGCCAAAGGAAAAGGCCAGTAAACCAGGGAAGGAAGCAGGATTTCAAAGCTGTTAATTCTGCTAAGCCCAGAAGGACTGACCACTACTTACAAGGCAAGTGCAAAGGGTGTGGGCATAGAAAGAACCGGCAGAGAAGCCTGGATGTTACCTCTGAATCAGAATATAGCAGTTCTAGTCTTGAACCTCCACACAGATATTATAGAAAGCCTGTTAGGAGGAGAGTCACTGCTAGTCAAGAAGCTTTTGCATTTCCTGATGAGAAACTATTAAGGGGGAGAAAAGCAAAAGGTTCCAACCCAGTTACAGAGGGGAACCGTGAGCTAAAGTGGAGAAACCTTTGTAAGCTTCTGAAGAACATACAACAGGTTAAACCAGAGATTACCCCAAGTTCAGAGCCCTACAATTCCCCAACAGAAATGGACGTAGACTGTCTCTCTGATAAAACAATGTCCTCTGCTGAATCGATGGATTGCAGTCTCTGTGTGTCTAATGTATAAAGCTTTTCCTTTATGCTGTGTGAAACAAGTAAGAAGACGTCAGGAGTTCAGATATCATTGTATGCTTGGAAAGCAGACAAGTGGCTAAGAAAAACCTCATGTGAAAGCCTAGCTAGTTTTATTGCTGCTGTAACGTCAGCGGGAAAAAGCTAGTGGTTTAAAAGCTAAGAGGTAGCACTCTGAGTAATGTCTTAAACTTGAAGGCAGCAAGGAAAGTAAAGCTTTTCATATTGCCAAAGTTTGTGAGTAATGCACAAAGATATTTCTACTGCATTTGTAAATACTAGAAAATACTGCTATCAAGGTTGAGAAGTTTATGGAAGAAATTCACCTTGCACATTTTTGGAGAAGAATCCTATACCTTTGGTTGAATGTGTTTTACCTTTCTGGAATTTTGCCACAAATGATTTCCTTACAGAAAATCAAAATAAAAGCAATTTATGTTATAAATTGTCCTGTGCTCCTTCTATTCGGACTGCTAATAAAAGCAAACCACAACTACAATTAAGGAGGTGATCCACCGTCTCTCATCAGGCAGGTGTCTATACCAAATAGCACTATAAGTGTCCAAACAGAGACAATCTGCCGTGCCACCCCTAGGGGCAGTGCGGTGAGGGCGTTGGAAGGCGTCACAATAAATAAACCTGTTAAAGCAGTTTGCACTGATGATTGTGGGGAAGGTGGTTGCTCTGCCATTTTAAGTAGTGTGGGCCCCACTTTCTCTATCTCTGCACGTTGATTTCATTCAGCCCAGATGCTGAAATCTGCATGAAGGAGTAGCCTAGTGGTTAGAACAATTGCCTAGTACCCAGACGGTGATGGGTTTGATTCCCGCTGGCACTCCTTCTGACCTTGGGAAGTCGCTTTACCCTCCATTGCCTCAGAAAAAAAGGCCTGGCAATCTACTTCTTAGGAGCCAAATGACAAAAACTGGAAACAACATAAGCACTGGCAAGTTAGATGCAAGGCATTGATAAGGCAGGCAAAGAGAGAATTTGAGAAGAAGCTTGCTGTGGAAGCAAAAACGCATAATAAAGACTTTTTCAAGTACATTCGTAGCAAAAAACCTGTGAGTCAGTTGGACCATTAGATGACAGAGGGGTAAAAGGGGCACTAAGAGGGGACAAGGCCATAGCGGAAAGACTGAATGAATGCTTTGCTTCGGTCTTTACTGAGGAAGATATAGGGATGTTACCCATGACTGAAATGGTATTTAAAGGTGATGCCGCAGAACAATTGAAAGAAATATTGATACACTGGGAAGATGTAGTACAACTATTTTAGAAACAATTTTATAGCCAATCACCTGGACCGGATGGTATACATCCAAGGGTGTTAAAAGAACTGAAATATGAGATTGCAGACCTACTATTAGTAATCTGTGAACTATCATTAAAATCATCTATAATACATGAAGATTGGAGGATCGCCAATGTAACACCAGTTTTTAAAAGGGTTCAAGGGGTGATCCGGGAAAGTACAGACAGGTGAGCCTGACGTCAGTACCAGGCAAAATGGTGGAAACTGTTAGAAAGAACAAAATTACTGAACATGTAGATAGTCACAGCTTAATGGGAGACAGCCAACATGGCTTTAGCTAAAGAAGATCGTCTTACTAATCTCTTATGTTTTTTTTGAAGGTGTGAATAAACAGGTAGACAAAGGTGAGCTGGTTCATATAGGAGGTTATTCTGTGCCATGAATAGCGGGAATGAACGGATCAATGTGCCGTCCATCCCCACTATTTGTGCCTTCACCCAGCCGCGTCTAACTTCTCCACCAGTTGTGCAGGGAGGTTAGAGGGGTGCAGGGAAGGGGCAGCTTGGGAGCGAAGTCTGGGTGGTCGCCAGCCCTGGACATACAGGGCTGATTCTAATATTAGCCCTGTACGTCCAGGGCCGGGGACATGTGCGGGGAAGTTATTCCACCTCCAAGGTGGAATAACTTCCCTCGACATGTCATTTTTTAAATGCCGGAGCGTGGATGGGGTGGGGGGGGGGGGGCGAAGGACATTCCCGCAGCCTGACCCTGGCCATAGGAGGCTAGATTGGGGTCAGGATGCAGGGAATTAGCTTTAATTTCTGGCGGCTGGCATCGCGGCTTGTAAATGAATTTGTGGTGCCATGGCAACATGACACCATGTTGCTGCAGCTCCATTGAAGAGCCTTGACTGAGTTAGCCGGGGACAGTCCTGCACGTGCAGGCCGGACTGAATCATAGTCCTGGCCTGCAGGTGCAGGACTGTTAGCCATTCTGATCCCACGGGGCTAGATGTGCCCTGCAGGATCAGAATCGTAATCCCCTCTATACGTCCTCTTCAGACCAGACGTACAGAGGGGATCGATGTCCGGGACAGAATCAGGCCCATAGTTTATCAGGATTATCAGAAAGCCTTTGACAAGGTCCCTCATGAGAGACTTTTGGTGAAATTAAAAAGTCATGGGATAGGAGGCAGTGTACTATTCTGGATCAGGAACTGGTTAAAAGACAGAAAGCAGAGGGTAGGGCTAAATGGCCAATTTTCCCAATGGAGAAAGGTGAATGGTGGAGTACTCCAGGGATCTGTGCTGGGTCTGCTGCTTTTAAACATATTCATAAATGGCCTGGAAATGGGAATAACGAGTGAGATAATCAAATTTGGAGATGACACAAAATTATTCAAAGTTGTTAAAACCCAAGAGGATTGTGGAAAATTGCAAGAGGACCTTGATAAATTGGAAGACTGGGCATCCAAATGGCAGAGGAAATTTAATGTGGACAAGTGTAAAGTTATGCACCTAGGAAAGAACAACCCAAACTATGGTTACACAATGCAAGGTTCCACATTAGGAACCACCACCCAGGAAAAAGATTTAGGCGTCATCATGGATAACATGTTGAAACCCTCCACCCAGTGTGCAATGGTGGCCAAGAGAGCAAATAGAATGCTAGGTATCATAAGGAAAGGAATGGAGAATAAAACAAAGGATATTAAATGTAGATCGATTGTTTACACCATCAAAATACAGAAAGACTAGGGGACATGCAATGAAGCTACAGGGTAACCTATTTAAGACTAATAAGAGAAAATATTTTTTCACTCAGTGTGTAATCAAGCTCTAGAATTTATTACCGGAGGATGTAATAAAAGCTGTTAGTGTAGCAGGGTTTTAAAAAAGGTTTGAACAAGTTCCTGGAGAAAAGTTCCATAAACCATTATTAAAGGGGACCTGGGATATTCACTGCTTGACCCAATACAAGCATTTTAGAACCTGTGTCTTTTGGGGGAACTGCTAGGTACTTGTGACCTAGATTGCCACTGTTGGAAACAGGATACTGGGCTTGATGGACCTTGGTTTGACCCAGTATGGCATATCTTATGTTCTTATGCTAGGAGGAAAAGCACTTCTACAGGAGGTGTTTTGCTCAGTTAGGGAGCCCAATTCACTTAAATGGGGTGTTTGCAGGGCCTGAAGGGGGGAACCCTTAGAGAGAGAACAGAGCAAGTCTACTCTCCTTCAGCAGATCACATTGACTCCTTGATCACTTTTGTTTTAATAAATGGAGGGAGGATGGTAAGGAAATCTATAGTACTATCATTTTACTTTCAAAAGGGAGACTATGATAAAATGAGGAAAATAGTTAAGAAAAACCTAAGAGGAGCAGCTGCAAAGTTTAAAGGTTTACATCAAACATGGGTGTCAAAAATACTAACTTGGATGCCCAGACCACATGTGTTCCATGCTTTAAGTTGCGGTCAGAGAGGCTGTTGTAGACAAAAAAACCAAATGACGAAAATGGGAAACAACATATGAACTAGCAAGTTAGATGCAAGGCATTGATAAGGCAGACAAGGAGAGAATTTGAAAAAAAGCTTGCTGTGGAAGCAAAAACGCACAATAAAAACTTTTTCAAGTACATTCGTAGCAAAAACCCTTTGAGTTGGATCATTGGATGATAGAGGAGTAAAAGGGGCGCTAAGTGAGGACAAGACCGTAGCGGAGAGATTGAATGAATTCTTTGCTTCAGTCTTTACTGAAGAAGATGTAGGGAATTAACCCGTGCCTGAAATGGTATATAGCTCTTAACAACAACAACATAGGAAGGATTGAAGGAAATATCGTTAAACCGGGAAAATGTATTACAACTATTTGATAAATTGAAGAGAAGCAAATCTCCTGGACCAGATGGCATACATCCAAGGGTGTTGAAAGGACTGAAATAAGAGATTACAGACCTACTATTAGTAATCTGTGAACTATCATTAAAATCATCTGTTGTACCTGAAGATTGGAGAATGGCCAATGTATCGCCAATTTTTAAAAAGGGTTCCAGGAGTGATCTGAGAAACTACAGACCTGTGAGCCTGACGTCAGTCCTGGGCAAAATGGTAGAAACCATTATAAAGAATAAAATAGCTGAAGATGTAGATAATCATGGTTTAATGGGAGAAAACCAACATGGATTTAGCCAAGGAAAGTCTTGTATTACTAATCTGTTATATATTTTGAAGGTGTGAATAAACAGGCAGACATAGGTGAGCTGGTTGATATAAAGCCTGATTCTATCAGGAGCACATCCGGGCCATCTGGGCAGCCCTTGGCTGTATGGGCCCGTTTGGACCCTATTCTGTACCGCGGGAGCAAGACGCTGTCATGGGTGCAGAATTGGGCCTGGAGATGGCCCGGTGTCTTTGTGCTCCTGCTTCACTATCTGGACATCCTCACCACTTGCCGACCCACCTGCCAGTGTGCTGACCTCTGCAACCATGCTGCCCAACCCCGGTGGGGGAGACGGGGCCCTGATCAAGCGGCGGAGACCCACCTTGTGCTGCCAACTGGCCCGAGGTGGGGTTCCGAGCTCCAGGGGCTGCTGGGCAGGATCAGTGGGATGCCCCATGCTTATTCCACCTTGGAGGTGGAATAAGCAGGGCATCCCCCGGCAATCCCTGGATGTACAGGGCCATCACTGGAATCAGCCCTGTATATCAGGGGGTTGGCCACACCCCCTCTCCACCCCATGCGCCCCCGTCCTCCGCAGCACGCAGTGCAGCTTTGTGCGTGCAGGGGGGATGCGAGGCATCATACGGCAAGGGCGGATAGAGGGGCTGCATGTCCCGCCAGGTCATGCAGCACCTCTATCCTCCTCTTAGAATAGGAGCCATGGTGTAGCTGGATTTTCAGAAAGCCTTTGACAAGGTCCCTCTTCAGAGATGGTTGGCGAAATTAAAACACCATCTGAGTGGAGGAGTGTAGAATTGTGGATCAGGAAATGGTTAAAAGATAAAAGCAGAGAGTAGGGCTAAAAGGACAATTTTCTCAATGGAGAAAAGTAAATAGTGGAGTACGGCAGGGATCTGTGCTGGGCCTGCTGCTTTTTAGCATATTCATAAAAGATCTGGAAATGGGAATAACGAGTGAGGTGATCAAATTTGCAGATGACACAAAATTATTCAAAGTTGTTAAAACACAGGACGTTTGTGAAAAATTGCAAGAGGACCTTGATAAATTGGAAGACTGGGCATCCAAATGGCAGATGAAGTTTAATATGGGCAGGTGCAAAGTTATTCATCTAGGAAAGAAAAACCCAAACTTTGGTTACACAATGCAATGTGCCACCTTAGAAACCACCACCCAGGAAAATGGTTTAGGTGTCATCATGGATAATACGTTGAAACCCTCGCTCAGTGTGAAGTGATGGCCAAGAAAGCAAATAGAATGCTAGATATCATTAGGAAATAAACGGAGAATAAAACTAAGGATATTATAATGCCTCTATCGTTCCATGGTTCGACCGCACCTTGACTATTGTGTGCAACTCTGGTCGCCGTATCTTAAAAAGGATATAGTGGAATTAGAAAAGGTATAGATAAGAGCCACCAAAATGGTAAAGGGGATGGAAGGGTACCCCTATGAGGAAAGCCTTTAAAGGTTAGGGCTCTTCAACTTGGAAAAGAAATGGCTGAGGGGGAGATATGATAGAGGTCTATAAATTAATGAATCGCGTGGAACGGGTTAATGTAGATAGGCTGTTTACGCCATCAAAAAGTAGAAAGACTAGAGGACATGCAATGAAGCTACAGTGTAACCCATTTAAGACTAATAAGAGAAAATATTTTTTCACTCAACGCGTAATCAAACTCAAGAATTTGTTACCGGAAGATGTAGTAAAAGTTATTAGTGTAGTTGGGTTTAGAAAAGGTTTGGAGAAATTCCTGGAGGAAAGGTCCATAGACCATTATGAAAGGGGACCCGGGAAATACACTGCTTACCCAGATAAGCATTGTGGAATCTGTGTCTTTTGGAGAAACTGCTAGGTACATATGACCTAGATTGGCCACTGCTGGAAACAGGATACTCGGCTTGATGGACCTTGGTCTGACCCAGTATGGCATGTCTTATGTTCTTATGTTATCCAGAATAGCAACTCCACTTGGTACGTTTATACATATGTTCATTCACAAGTGAGAATTTAAGATTTTCTTTTCAAAGGAATAATTTTCAATTTGTTTTTATGTTGTGTTAAATGACAGACATGTAAACTAGGAGGCTAGTGGCAGCAGTGATACACACAGAGCCTCCATTATATGATAAATTTGGGGATGTTAAGAAGCTTTCAGTGACTCTTTGCTTTGTAAAGACCCTACACTGTGCTTCATCCTTTCTTTGAGGGGCTGCAATCTGTGATTTGTAGAAATTGATGGGCTGTTAGTCGTGGAAGGCTGTGATCTGCCTTGACCAGTGGTAGGGGTGCCCCTGACTCTTATCTGCTTTTTTACAGTGGCTGTGGACACAACCCTGCATGTGGAGTGGACAGAGGTGCGACCCTGCCCAGCGTGGTATTCTGCTGGACACACCAGAACGTGTTTGGTGAGGAGACCTGCTCGACAGACCTCGCTGGACAGTCAGGACTCCATAGAGGTGCTTAGTTTGTCTTAGACCTTGGGATGAGTTTATGGTTTAAGCTTGATATACCGCCTCTCAAACATCAAAGTGGTGTACAATTAAAATCACAATTTATCATAAAAGGAAAAGAATGTCATAAAATGATAGGACAGTAAAGAGCAGGGATCAAAGAATAGGGAAGGGGGGAGGGGAACAGATATTCTAGCCAGTTGCTAAGGAAAGAGAGAAGGCCTGTTGGAAGAGAAACATTTTTAAAGCAACCTTAAAGCCGGGGTAAGAGGATTCTAAGTGAAGTTCAGTAGGAATAGAGTTCCAAAGAGAGGGACCAGAAAGAAAAGTGCGGTGTGACGAGTACTTTCTAAAAGAGCCCGAGACGGAGCGGGAAGATGCAGTCGATTAGCGTGACTAGACCTTGCCTAGGGGATAAGGGGTGAAGCGAGATGGAATGAATGACTTTATGTATAGGGTGCTCCCTGGCAGGAAGGAAGGGGCGGGCTCTATCTTTCAGAGTGTCTGTTGTTTCTTTTTTTATTTTGACGGCAGTTTCTTCTCACTCCCTTGAATTTCAAGCTAAAATTTGAGCTATGGATGGGACTTGGCACCATGATCCTTCACTGGCAACTAGCCCGGGGCTTTCCCCCCATTTTATATCCCCGGTTATTGGGGTGATCCTAGGTCAAGGGTTCATGTACCAGCTGCTTTCTGGTCACTGGACGTCACCCTTAAGGGATGACCGTGAATGCTGTCCCAGTGAGCAGACTGAGCTATTGAATCAGTTGCCACATGAACCATCAGGTTGGCCCAAACACAGTTTCTATGTGTGTTCTGGAGATTTTTTATTTTGTTCGGTAAATATGTGGAAAACTGGATCAAAACTAAAATATCTGCTACCTGAGCAAGAGTTCAGATCCAGCACTGCAAAGATGAGTTTCTACAGTTATTATCTTGGCTGTTTTTGATATAGGTTTTCCCTGCCTAGCTATTACCTGTTTATATTCTCTTAGATTTGAGTGTGCCCTCCCTTCATAGAAGGTCTACTGACCAGGGACAATTTAATTCCTGCCCACCCTACCCCTCACCCCATTCATCCCAGGGTTGCATTGCCTATATAGTCCATCATATGAATTGACATCTGTCCTTCAATTCAATGTAACACCCACCTTTCCTCCTTGCCCTAAAACTGCTTTATAGCCATATTAATAAGCATGTCATATATTCAATGCAATAGCTGTGGCGCCTTCATTCTAAGAAGAATCATTTGGAGCCTAAGAGCTTGCCTATATGTCTCAAGTTATCTGCTATGCATAAAGAATTGATTCTATTGAGGAAAGAATTAGCTGCAATTTAACACACGTCCTCCAGGGTACACACTGGAAAAAATCTACCACCGCTCCCACAAAGAATCAAAAAGCCGAGGAACAAATGGATCACAGTTGGCTCTGGTAGGTTGCGACCTATAACAGGGAGACACCCTCTCCATCAAGAGATATCCCTGCATAATGCCTTCTCTGCCTTGGAAAATGAGAGTGCCCATTTAGTGAGAAGGTTAATGCCCAATCTTCTGATAATGCACCAAACGTGAAGAAAACTCACAAAATAGGAAACTCCTACTACTTGGACATTCTATCATCAGAGGCACCAACTTAGGAACAGCTCAAAGGAGAGAAGATGGTCAAATGTCTCCCAGGCTCTTCAGCCAGCAGGAATACAAACCAAATTGCTGCCATAGTTAGTGCATAAAGTGAGCGCTCCAAAACTGATGTTATCATCCACTTGGGTACAAATGACCTGGCTAGAAACAGCGTCTCTACAGCTCAGAGGGACTTCCAGACTCTGGGAGAGAAACTCAAGCCCATTGCTAACACTGTAGCATTTATTTATTTATTTAGACATACTTGTATACCACCTTATCCTACAATCAAAATGGTTGCATCCCATCACAATTAGGTTACATTTAACATGTGGGTGCTTTAAAACATTTAACATGAGGGTATTTAACAACATTAAGACAACACAATTTGAGGGTTACATTTATCATGAAGGTGTTGTGAGTCTAGCTGGGTTGGTTAAGTATTGAGTTTGCAGTGGAGTTTACGCTGCAATCCCGCTCGGGTGAGGGGGCTGTTGTGTATCTGGTGGGGACTGTTGTCTATCTGCTCATAAGTTTCTGTGACGAGCAGGGTTTTAAGGGCCTTGCGGAAGTCTGTGATGTCCTCTAATTCCATTCTCAGAAGTTCTACCTGTTCATGGTAAGGGGGGCAGAAAGGCTGCATCATATAATCAACTTTAATACATGGCTCCAGACCTGGTGCAAACAAGAAGGATTTAGATATATAGGCAACTGGGGAAATAGATGGAACTACAAGAGGGTTACTGTGTTGATGGACTATATCTCTCTGCTGCAGGGAAAAGGATCCTAAGTGCAAAATTCAGGCATTATGTGGACAGGCATTTAAAACTAGGGAAAGGAGGTGACGGATGGAAAACAACATCACTCCCAGCAAAAACATAATAACATTGGAAACAGCCACAGTATTAAACCACACATCAGTGCCAAGTGGGAAGAGGTTTGTAAAACAAAATCCATGTAAAATCCAGGCAAGCCAGTCAACAAATGCTGGAAAGCAATGAGTATAAATGCTCGAAGCCTAGCTAACAAAGTTCCTGACCTGGAAGCTCTAATGGTGGAAATGGACTTGGACATTGTAGCCATTACAGAAACATGGTTTAATGAGTCACATGAATGGGATATAACCATAGGTGGCTATAATCTATTTAGAAGCGATAGAGAGGGTAGAAAAGGAGGAGGAGTAGCCTTGTATGTCAAAAGCAATATTAAAGCTGCTGAAATGCAGGGGATATGGGGAAAGAAGAAGCACTATGGATTGTGTTGGAAAGAGGAGATGACACTGTCATCCATACTGATGTGGTCTACAGGCCTCCAACTCAAACTGAAGAAATGGATAGTGAATTGATTATTGATATTGCAAATATAGCCATGAAGGGGGAAGTGATCATATTGGGTGACGTTAACCTACCCGATGTGGATTGGAGTATTCCTTCTGCAAATCTGGAAGGAAGTAAACAAATTGTGGATGCCTTCCAAGATGCATTACTTAGACAAATGGTGATGGAACCGACCAGGAAAAACGCGATGCTGGATTTAGTATTCACCAAAAGAGATAGCATGTCGAATATCCCGGCAGGTGCCCATATTTATTTATTTACATTCTCTTATATACCGCGCTATTCTGCATCAGTGCGGTTTACATTGAACAAACTGAAATTACATTGAACAGGGCATTATAACTTGGAGATAACTATTTTATAGGGAACATGGGCTATGGAGGTTAAGTGGCTTGCCCAAGACCACAAGGAGCACCTGTGGGACTAGAAACCCCAGTCCTTCCGGCCCAAGGTTGCTGTCCTCTAGTGGGATTTGAACCCCCGACCTTCCGGCCTGAAGTACCTTGCCCCAACCACTAGGCCACTCCTCCACTCCTATGAGCAGCAGCGATCACCACACAGTGTGGTTTGAGATTAAAACCAAGGCAGAATCTAATCATAGCAAGCTCAAAGTCCTAGATTTCCAAAACACTGACTTCAGTCACAGGGGCGGCTCAAGGCAATCTGCTGCCTGAGGCGAAGTATGAAAAGGCGCACCCCCCCCCTTAGAGGGGGCGGGGCTTTTTCAGAAATTCAATCAGAGACTGAACCAAACCAAAAAGCCGATTAGATTATATGGAGGAAATGCAAGATGTTTGCACACAGGGCCATATCGAGCTGCAATCACACCCTGTGAGAATTGCAGCTCAGGCACACGCATCCCCTCTCCCCCCATACCTCCGTGCAGCGCTGGATGGAGGTATGGGGAGGAGAAGGGGGGCATGCACTCTATCTGAAAGGCACCGGCACTTTAAGCAGATCTGTCCCTCCTTGACATCAAGTCGGAGGCAGGAGGGACCAGACCTGCTTAAAGTGCTGCGAAAAGGCTTGGGGAGCGCATTTCGGCTGCCTGCTATTGTCCTGCCAGCGGCGGTAGGGCATCAGCAGACAACTGAAATACGCCTCCAAAGCCTTTCCACCCTGTGCGGCTGCATCGCTTGCACAGGGCTAGGTACGGTCCCATTTGCACACCAAGGAACTAAAAGACAGCAAGAACTAACAGCACAGATTATAAAACTAAATCATAACTCATTTTTATTTTGTCATAAACTGCGTTATGGTTCTTGCTTTTTCTTTTTCAACATATATTTTGCATCCACAGTAGGTGCAGAGCAGAACCAGGACATTCACCCACAGAACGCAATATTTAAAAAAATAATCTGATTCTGATCATCTCACTAACAATAACAACAACCACTACCACTATTATCCAGTATCAGGCATATTGTGAACTAATACAAAACCCTACAACAAAGAGCAAACCTACCATACCATATCAGCACAAACTTCCAAAACTCACACAAGGAGCCCATCCAAAAAAAGCATCACTGTAAATACTACAGTGGGCCCTGGAACATCCATACACCTATTTGAAAAGCTGAACAACCCAAATTACTACAGTACAGTATAGATCTTTATGTACAAACTCCATGTTAACAGAACACCTCACCTCAGTCACACACTCACAACATCGACCCTCACCAAGTACAGAATAAATAACCACAATCTAAAGTAAAAATAATAATATGTAGACTAAATTTAAATTGAAACCCCAACAAGCCAGAGTCCACATGCAAAGCAACATCAGATAAATAAGAGATGCAGTTCCCCAATACTGTGTAAAATATACAAATAGCACAAAGTCCAATCACTAAAATTAAATAAAATTATTTTTTCTACCTTTGTTGTCTGACCATTTTATTCTCTGATCATGCTGGTCCCGATCTGAGGCTTCTGCTTTCCTGTCTTCTCTTAGCTCTCTTTCTGTGGTCTATGGTCCATCTGCCATTTCTTATCTCTTCTTTTGTTTTCTTCACTTCCTTCCATCAGCCCATTTCCAGTTCCAGTAACCCTCCCCAATATCAGCCCCCTTTCCAGTCCTTCCCTCCCAGTACCTTCCAATGTCAACTGCCTTGCATTCCCACGACTACAACTGGTGTTCATTCCCTTCCAGTCCCCCTCCTTCCCCATGGTCCAGCCCCTTCTAGTCCAAATACCATCCCAGATATTAGCTCACGTCCACTCTCAGTGCCACCCTCCAGGTCAGCTCCCTTCCAGTCACCCTACCCTCTGTCCATCCCCCTTCCAGTGCCATTTGCATGTCAGCTCCCTTCCAGCCTTCTCCCCATTACCCAACCACCTACCACTCCCATCCCCAAGTGTTGGCTCCCTTCCAGTCCCCCTTCAGTACATCCCAGGTGTCAGCTCCTTTCCAGCCCCCTCCTTCCCCGCATCAGCTCCCTTCGTGCCCCCTCCTTCCCCTGGCAGACCCTCCCATTATCTGCTCCCTTCCAGTCCCATTCTACCATCCTCCCGCATCACCTCATTTGTAGCCCTAGCCCCTAGTTTTCTTCCAGGGCCAGCAGCACACTCCTCCCCTCCCCCATTAGCCCATTTCCAGTCCTAGTCCCCCATAGCCCATTACCAGTCCTAAACCCCCCATCAGCCCATTTCCAGTCCTTTCCCCCCCATAGCCCATTACCAGTCCTAAACCCCCATCAGCCCATTTCCAGTCTTAGCTCCCCATAGCCCATTACCAGTTCTAAACCCCCCATCAGCCCACCAAACCCCCCCATCAGACTACTTCCAGTCCTAGCCCCCCATAGCCCATTACCAGTCCTAGCTCCCCCATCAGCCCATTTCCAGTCCTAGCCCCCCCATAGCCTCTTGCCAGTCATAACCCCCTCATCAGCCAATTTCCAGTCCTAGCCCCCCATAGCCCATTACCAGTCCTAAACACACCCCATCAGCCCACCTCCAGTCCTAACCCCCCATTAGCCTATTTCCAGTCCTAGAACCCCCCCCCCCCATAGCCCATTACCAATCCTACCCCCCCCATCAGCCCATTACAAGTCCTAAAACCCCTGGGAAATAAAAAAAAAAAGAACCTGGCTGTTGAAGCTGCTGCCGCGGCGGCAGCAGGAAGTGCCCCAGGGCCGCACCGGCAGAGCTCTCCTGTCTCCCTCAGCGCTGCTTACAGGGCCATGATGAACATAAGAACATAAGATATGCCATACTGGGTCAGACCAAGGTCCATCAAGCCCAGTATTCTGTTTCCAACAGTGGCCAATCTAGGTCACATTTATTTTATTTATTATTTATTTGTACCTAGCAGTATCCCCAAAAGACACAAGTTCCACAATGCTTGTACTGGGTCAAGCATTGATATCTTCGGTCACTTCTTAATAATGGTTTATGGACCTTTCCTCCAGGAACTTGTCCAAACCTTTTTTAAACCCAGCTACATGGAAAATAAAACAAAAGATATTATAATGCCTCTATATCGTTCCATGGTGAGACCGCACCTTGAATATTGTGTGCAATTCTGGTCACCGTATCTTAAAAAGGATATAGCGATTTTAGAAAAGGTACAGAGAAGAGCCACCAAAATGGTAAAGGGGATGGAAGGATACTCCTATGATGAAAGGCAAAAGGTTAGGGCTCTTTAACCTGGAAAAGAGACGGCTGAGGGGAGATATGATAGAAGTCTATAAATTAATGAACGGAGTGGAACGGGTAAACGTAGATCGATTGTTCACCTTATCAGAATATAGAAAGACTAGGGGACATGCAATGAAGCTACAGGGTAAACTATTTAAGACTAATAAAAGAAAATATTTTTTCACTCAACGTGTAATCAAACTCTGGAATTTGTTACCAGAGGATGTAGTAAAGGCTGTTAGTGTAGCTGGGTTTAAAAAAGGTTTGGACAAGTTCCTGGAGGAAAGGTCCATAAACCATTATTAAGAAGGGACCCAGGATATCAATGCTTGACCTAGTACAAGCATTGCAGAACCTGTGTCTTTTGGGGAAACTGCTAGGTACGTATGACGTAGATTGGCCACTGTTGGAAACAGGATACTGGGCTTGATGGACCTTGGTCTGACCCAGTATGGCATATCTTATGTTCTTATGTACACTAACAGCCTTTACTACATCCTCCGGTAACAAATTCCAAAGTTTGATTGCACGTTGAGTGAAAAAATATTTTCTTTTATTAGTCTTAAATAGTTTACCCTGTAGCTTCATTGCATGTCCCCTAGTCTTTCTATATTCTGATAAGGTAAACAATCGATCTACGTTTACCCGTTCCACTCCGTTCATTAATTTATAGACTTCTATCATATCTCCCCTCAGCCGTCTCTTTTCCAGGTTAAAGAGCCCTAACCTTTTTAGCCTTTCTTCATAGGAGTATCCTTCCATCCCCTTTACCATTTTGGTGGCTCTTCTCTGTACCTTTTCTAAAATCGCTATATCCTTTTTAAGATACGGCGACCAGAATTGCACACAATATTCAAGGTGTGGTCTCACCATGGAACGATATAGAGGCATTATAATATCTTTTGTTTTATTTTCCATTCCTTTCCTTATCATACCTAGCATTCTATTTGCTCTCTTGGCCGCCGCCGCACACTGGGCTGAGGGTTTTAACATGGTATCCACAATGACGCCTAAATCTTTTTCTTGGGTGGTGGTTCCTAATGTGGAACCTTGCATCGTGTAACCATAGTTTGGGTTGTTCTTCCCTAGGTGCATAACCTTGCACTTGTCCACATTAAATTTCATCTGCCATTTTGATGCCCAGTCTTCCAATTTATCAAGATCCTCTTGCAATTTTTCAAAATCCTCTTTGGTTTTAACAACTTTAAATATTTTTGTGTCATCTGCAAATGTGATAACCTCACTCGTTATTCCACTTTCCAGGTCATTTAGGAATATGTCAAAAAGCAGCGGACCCAGCACAGATCCCTGGGGTACACCACTATTCACCTTTCTCCATTGGGAAAATTGGCCATTTAGCCCTACCCTCTGCTTTCTATCTTTTAACCAGTTCCTGATCCACAATAGTACACTGCCTCCTATCCCATGACTCTTTAGTTTTGCCAAAAGTCTCTGATGAGGGACCTTGTCAAAGGCTTTCTGAAAGTCCAGATACACAATATCAACCGACTCACCTTTGTCCACCTGTTTATTCAGTCCTTCAAAAAAACATAACAGATTAGTAAGACAAGATCTTCCTTGTCTAAAGCCATGTTGGCTGTCTCCCATTAGGTTGTGACTATCTACATGCTGAGTAATTTTATTCTTTATGATGGTTTCTACCATTTTTCCCGGTACTGACGTCAGGCTCACCGGTCTGTAGTTTCCCGGATCACCCCTGGAACCCTTTTTAAAAATTGGAGTTACATTGGCGATCCTCCAATCTTCAGGTATTAGAGATGATTTTAATGATAGTTCACAGATTACTGATAGCAGTTCTGCAATCTCATATTTCAGTTCTTTCAACACCCTTGGATGTATACCATCCGGCCCAGGTGATTTGCTACTCTTCAGTTTATCTAATAGTTGTAAGACATCTTCCCGATGTATCGATATTTCCTTCAATTCTTCCGCACCTTTAAATACCACTTCAGTCATGGGTAACATCCCTACATCTTCCTCAGTAAAGACTGAAGCAAAGAATTCATTCAGTCTCTCCGCTATCGCCTTGTCGCCTCTTAGTGCTCCTTTAACCCCTTTATCATCTAATGGACCAACTGACTCTCTCACAGGTTTTTTGCTACGAATGTACTTGAAAAGGTCTTTATTTCGCGTTTTTGCTTCCGCAGCAAGCTTCTTCTCAAATTCTCTCTTTGCCTGCCTTATCAATGCCTTGTATTTGACCTGCCAGTGCTTGTGCTGTTTCCAGGTTTCGTCGTTTGGCTCTTTTTTCCATTTCCTGAAAGATGCTTTTTTGGCAACAACAGCCTCTCTGACCTCACCTTTAAACCATGCTGGTAGTTTTTTGGACTTCCTTCCACTTTTCTTAAAGCGTGGAATACAGCTGGTCTGGGCTTCCAAGATAGTATTTTTCAACAACACCCAAGCTTGATGTACGTCTTTAACCTTCGCAACTGCTCCTTTTAGTTTTTTCTTAACTGTTTTCCTCATTTTATCATAGTCTCCCTTTCGAAAGTTAAAAGGTAGTACTGTGGATTTCCTTACTATCCCTCCTCCACTAATTAAATCAAAGGCGATCATGTTATGATCACTATTGCCAAGTGGCCCCAACACCCTTATCTCTTGCACTAGATCTGGTGTTCCACTAAGGACTAGGTCTAATATGGCTTCCCCTCTGGTCGGTTCATGAACCATCTGCTCCAAGAAGCAGTCATTTATTTCATCTAGGAACTTTATCTCCCTAGCATGACCTGACGTGACACTGACCCAGTCGATACCGGGGTAATTGAAATCACCCATTATTATTACTGCGCTGTAACGTTTGTTAGCTTCCTTGATTTCTTTGAGCATTTCATCATCCATTTGGTCATTCTGGCCAGGTGCTCGATAGTACACCCCCACTGCCATCGCCTTCCCCCTTTTATATGGAATTTCAATCCATATAGATTCTACAGCAGATTTTGTTTCCTGCAAAAATTTAATCTTTTCTGAGTCAATGCCCTCTCTAACATAGAGCGCAACCCCTCCACCAATTTGATCAGCTCTATCATTACGATATAGTTTGTACCCAGGTATCACAGTGTCCCACTGGTTGTCCTCCTTCCACCATGTCTCTGATATTCCAATCATATCTAACCTTTCATTTAGTGCTATATATTCTAACTCTCCCATCTTATTCTTTAGACTTCTAGCATTTGCATACAAGCATTTTAGAGAAAGTATTTTATTCATGTTAATTTGGCGATTGTTAGACATGGGTAAATTGGGATCTTTAAGCTCTGTCTGCTCCATACTTGAGGGCATTTGGGCTACTTTACTCTTTTGTGGAACCTCTCTGCTTTTGGTAGTATCCTTCAAGGATACATTCTTCCGAACCATGCCCTCTTGGGCGACTGTCGGCTTTCCCCTATTATCTAGTTTAAAAGCTGCTCTATCTCCTTTTTAAAGGTTAATGCCAGCAGCCTGGTTCCATCCCGGTTAAGGTGAAGCCCATCCCTTCCTTTCCCCAGAATGTTCCCCAGTTCCTAACAAATCCAAACCCCTCATCTCTGCACCATTGTCTCATCCACACATTGAGACTCCGGAGCTCTGCCTGCCTTTTGGGTCCTGCGCGTGGAACGGGAAGCATTTCGGAGAATGCTACCCTGGAAGTTCTGGATTTCAACTTCCTACCTAAAAGCCTAAATTTAGCTTCCAGAACCTCCCTACCACATTTTCCTATGTCATTGGTACCGACATGTACCAAGACAGCAGACTCCTCCCCAGCACTATCTAAGACCTTATCTAGGTGGCGCGTGAGGTCCGCTACCTTCGCACCAGGCAGGCATGTTACCAGGCGATCCTCACGTCCACCAGCCACCCAGCTATCTACATGCCTAATGATCAAATCACCAACTATAACTGCTGTCCTAACCCTTCCCTCATGGGCACTTGGCCCTGGAGAAACCTCCTCGGTGCGAGAGGGGTTTACATCACCTGGAGGACAGGTCCTAGTTACAGGATCACTTCCTGCCACACCAGGGTGATGCTCTCCTGTCACGTGACCTCTCTCCTCCATGGCAACAGGGATGCTGCCAGACTGGAGGTGGGACTTCAGGACTATATCCCTGTTGGTCTTGTCTATGTACCTCTCTGTCTGTCTTATGCTTTCCAAGTCTGCTACTTTAGCCTCTAGAGAACGGACTTGTTCCCTGAGAGCAAAGAGCTCCTTGCACCTAGTGCACACGTAAGACCTCTCACCAGCTGGGAGAAAATCATACATGTGACAGGTCAACGCAAAAGAGGAAGGCCAGCAATGAGATGGATCGAGACACTAACAGCAGCTACGGGTACCAGTCTGTCAACAATGAGCCGCCTGACTCAAGACCGAACGTAATTTAGGATAGCTATCCAGAGGGTCGCCATGAGTCGACTCCGACTCGACGGCACTTAACAACAACAACAACATATATAGTAAATGGGATGTTAACTCTGGGTTGTTACCTTCTTTAGGATTCAGGCTAAGTTTGTAACCCAAAGAGTTGATGGGAGTACTCATTGGAATAAGTGCCATACAAAACAGAAATGGTAACAGGAAATTTCCCTGAAATATTCCTCACTGGATCTTGATGTTAGGAATGATGTACTGACTGTCTTTGTACTTCAAAAAGAGCGTAGTTTGCCACATTGTCATGGTAAACTTAATGTACTCTATCAAACCAGGATTTATCTTATACATTTCAAGGCAATTTATTATCCAAGAATGCGAGACGCTGTCAAAAGCTTTCTTATAATCAATCCAAGATATACTGAGATTTCTGCTTTTCTTAGCACTGGCCATGATGGCCTTATTTAAAATTAATTGGTCTTTGGTTCCCTATGCTCCCCTCTTATTGCCCTTTTGCTCTATTGCCATGATGTTATTAGATTCAATATGATCATATGTTCTGTCTGCATCTATTGTATTGAGCAGCTTATAGATTGTAGGTAGAGAAGGAAAGGCCTGGCAATCTACTTCCGGTCAAACCTTGCCAAGAAAACACAGGTGCTGTTGGGTTGCCAGGAGTCAGTATTGATTTGATGGCACTTAAAAAAAAAATTTGGGGAATCTTACTTTGGTTACCCCTTTGGAAGGAGAAATATTCTTCCTTTATAAGCCATTGTGGTGGTGTTTGGCTGCTTGATCAGTTGATTTTTTCAGTTTGCCAGGTCTTGGTGGAGTGATGATGACTGTTTGAACCAAAGGTTGATCATTCCATCTGGGTCAGAACGTTTCCAGTTTGGGGCTTGTTTTAACTTGCTTTCCAGCTCTTTTTTTGTTATGATAGGTTTGGTTTGGTTTATTACATTTGATGTACCGCTCAGGTCGAAGCATTAGAGCGGTTTACAATACTACATCATTTAAGAAAATATGAAAAGAACGCCATTTATGAGATAGGACAGAAATAGTTAAAAAGAAAAGGGAAGGAGAAGGAAAGGGAACAGCAGGTTACCATGATATATAAGCATGATAATCCAGTCCACGACTTTAATGTAAACTTCAGATCAGACGCCACGGACTCACGCCTAAGGGCCATGCCAAAGGGCCCTCTGGCGAGGCTTCAGGCGCGGGCCCACCTCTGAAGCGGCGGTTTTCAGCCGTTATGGCTGGATGCTGATTGGCAGGCTGAAAGGGGAAGGAGGGGCTCCTGCTCACACTTCCACTGTCGCTGCTGCTCTCCTGCGTGCCTCTGAAGCGGCGGTTTTCCCCCTTTATCTTGATATTCCCCTATCACTTTGTCTTGCATATTTGTGCCTACCGTTACACCCATCCCTCCCTTCCTGGGCTCTGCTCTTTGTCCCGCCAATATAACCTTAGGGTATCTCTTTGTTTGTAGCATTCGCTCCTGCCCCACTTTTAAGTGTGTCTCTTGAATGCAAATGACGTCAGCCTGCAATCTACTCCCTTCTTCATTCCATAGGTGTGATGTTTGCTTTTTCTAAATGTTCTTGTATGCAGGGTAACCATGCTGCTTCTTGATTGTGCTCTATGTGATCCTCTTACGAATATAGGCTTCTGCAGAAGGTTTCTGTTTCGGCTTTGGTTGGTGGTACAATATTAATGCTCTTCCCCAATTCCCTGTAGAATTGTTTTGGGTTCTCTCTGAATAGTGTATTTGTATATCTTTTTTTCTTTTTTCTTCATATCTTCACAGTTTTTGTGCTTCTGCTGCTTTCAATTTATTGTTGAAACATATAATTTCAGGTCATTTTCTGTCAGTGCTTCAGCTTGATGTCTTTGAACTTCCTCAATATCTTTGATCTTAATCCTTTTAGATACCCATCCATCAGGGATACCTCTGCACGCAATGATTGTATTTTTCCTTCGATGCGCTTTTTCCAAGTAGGGACTGTTATTCTCTTTTTCTTCTGGCCCTCCAGTTTAGTTGGCAGTATTCTTGCAGTAATAATTTTAGCTGCATAATATTGTATTTGATTTATTTTGGTGATGTCAATTTATTTAGCAACTTTTTTTTACACTGCTGTATTTACCAGTCACAGTGGTTTACAGGGAAGAAAGAGAAGAAATAACACTACATAGGAACGCAGGTAACAATAATAAAACGTAACGAGGTGAAGTAGAACTATTTACATAAAGCTGAGTTGGGGTAGGACATGAAATTAATCATAATGTGGTAGGGGGATCACTAAGAGTCAATACAGTAAAATGGTCCCTTTATACAGGATATGGCCTTGTTCATCTTCATACTTTTAACCTTAGGTGTTAAATTTAACTTGGGTAATCTTTCCCTTGCTTGGAACCCAGCATATTCTTCTCTTGAATTCCTCCACCTCTGGGTCTTCCTCACTCTTCCGCAGTTCCAGATCTCTCCGCTCCATGTCCCCCTTCAACGTTCTTCTGTGTATACCTCTCTTCTGATACTCTTACCTTAGTCTCCTCCTCAATGGAGGTGGAATTGCTAAAGTTGTAAACCAACAGCTACTTCTCAAAACAAAACAAAAAGCAAAGCAATCGCGAAAGCGATCACGCTTAGGATCGCGCTGCATAGGCAAGTCCTGAGGTTCTGCTGATGCTGTGCGATCCTTTTGTGATTGCTTTGTACCTCCCTCCACCAGCAGGAATGCCAGCAGAGGACTCGGCACAGCTTAGCGGAAACATCACCTGCCTGCCGCTGTCCTTCAACTTGTAAAACCAGCTGAGCTGGCCTAAAACAGGTCGGTTGGCAATCCTAGTAACATGCTAAATTAGTCACACATAATTGACCCATTTCAGTGGAAAATTCCATGTCTTAGTAGAGAGTTTCTCAAGTCGGTCCTGATGCACACCCTAACCAATCTAGTTTTCAGTCCACAATGTATATGCATGAGATAGATTTGCATGCGCTTCCTGCATTGTATGTAAATGTGTTTCATGCGCTTCCTGCATTGTATGTAAATGTGTTTCATGCGCTTCCTGCATTGTATGTAAATGTGTTTCATGCAACTTCATTGTAGATTTCCTAAAAATCAAACTGTCTAGGTGTTACACCAGGACCAGCTTGTGAAACATTTGCATAGTACATTCGCTCTAAATTTGTATGTGAGAAAATGGAAGGTAAAGTGACTTGTCGAAGGTCACAGGGACCAACAGTGGGAGAAGTAAGAGCTGACTCCTGTAAACAGAAGTTTAAAAATATGAACAAATTGTATCTGGCAGCTTCAGGGCTGCAGTTGCAGGTGACTGGCTGAGAATCATGGCATTCCTGTAGCTGCAGGGTTTCAAAATAAAGTTTATTGGAGCTGGAAAATCGCGATTTGTTCTGGGGAGCAGGCAGTCGGGAACCATGGCAGTTTTGCTGCAGCCATGGTCCCAAATGTCTGGGCCATCAGTGACAGCTAAAATTAAAATTTGTGTGGGCAGCGTGGGGAGCCTTGTCGGAACACTGGGCTGCTGCGGGAGAGCTCTGTTTGTGGTTCCCATGGTCGTGGTGTTTCTGGAGAGAGTAGAGCCAGGGCTGGCCCGTCCATTGAGCGAGAATGTTGCTCACACAGGGTCCTGTGCCAACTCAATTCTGCACATGGCGTTTGGTTTGCAGGGCTGGCTGGCTGGCTGGCTTCAGAGGGAGCCAGGGAGGCTTGAAGCCCTGGCTCACCTCTGCACAGCGCCGGAGTGAAGAGCGGCGTTCAACAGCTGTGTTCTCCTGAAGCGCGCTGGGTACCGGGAAACAGGAAATGCCCTTTAACCTCCGGTGCCCCAGCACACTTCAGAAGAACACAGCTGCTGGAGTGAAGTAACACACTATTCTTCACTATGGCGCTGTGCAGAGGTGAACTGGGACTTCAGACCTCCCCCAGCTCCATCTCAAGTTGGTCAGACAGGCGCAGGGCTCTTCGGGAGGAGGGAGGGGGGCTAAGATAGGATTGGAAATGGCTGAAGGCAGGCTAGGACTGAAAATAGGCTGATTGGGGGGGACTTGGACTGGAAATGGGTGATGGGGTGGCTAAGATAAGAACATAAGATATGCCATACTGGGTCAGACCAAGGTCCATCAAGCCCAGAATACTGTTTCCAACAGTGGCCAATCTAGGTCTTACGTACCTAGCAGTCTCCCCAGTGATATCCTGGGTCTCTTTTAATAATGGTTTATGAACCTTTCCTCCAGAAACTTATCCAAACCTTTTTTTAAACCCATCTACACTAACAGCTTTTACTAAATCCTCCGGTAACAAATTCCAGAGTTTGATTACATGCTGAGTGAAAAGATATTTTCTCTTATTAGTCTTAAATAGGTTACCCTGTAGCTTCATTGCATGTCCCCGAGTCTTTCTATATTCTGATGACATAAACAATCGATCTACGTTTACCTGTTCCACTCCATTCATTAATTTATAGACCTCTACCATATCTCCCCTCAGCCGTCTCTTTTCCAGGTTGAAGAGCCCTAACCTTTTTAGCCTCTCTTCATAGGAATATCCTTCCATCCCCTTTACCATTTTGGTGGCTCTTCTCTGTACCTTTTCTAATAATCCTATATCCTTTTTAAGATATGGCAAACAGAATTGCACACAATATTCAAGGTGCGGTCTCAACATAGAACGATACAGAGGCGTTATAATATCCTTTGTTTTATTTTCCATTCCTTTGCTTATGATACCTAGCATTCTCTTTACTCTCTTGGCCGCCGCTGCACACTGGGCAGAGGGTTTTAACATGTTATGCACGATGATGCCTAAATCCTTTTCCTGGGTAGTGGTTCCCAATGTGGAACCTTGCATCGTGTAATCATAGTTTGGGTTGTTCTTTCCTAGCTGTATAACTTTGCACTTGTCCACATTAAATTTCATCTGCCATTTGGATGCCCAGTCTTCCAATTTATCAAGATCCTCTTGCAATTTACCACAATCCTCATGGGTTTTAACAACTTTAAATAGTTTTGTGTCATCTGCAAATTTGATAACCTCGCTCGTTATTCCCTTTTCCAGGTCATTTATGAATATGTCAAAAAGCAGCGGACCCAGTACAGATCCCTGGGGTACTCCACTATTCACCTTTCTCCATTGGGAAAATTGGCCATTTATACCTATCCTCTGCTTTCTATCTTTTAACCGGTTCCTGATCCACAATAGTACACTGCCTCCTATCCCATGACTTTTTAGTTTTGCCAAAAGTCTCTGATGAGGGACCTTGTCAAAGGCTTTCTGAAAGTCCAGATACACTATGTCAACCAACTCACCTTTGTCTACCTGTTTATTCACACCTTCAAAAAAACATAACAGATTAGTCTTCCTTGTCTAAAGCCATGTTGGCTATCTCCCATTAAGCCATGACTATCTACATGATGAGTAATTTTGTTTTTTATGATGGTTTCTACCATTTTTCCTGGTGCTGACGTCAGGCTCACCGGTCTGTAGTTTCCCGGATCACCCCTGGAACCCTTTTGAAAAATTGGCGTTACATTGGTGATCCTCCAATCTTCTGGCATTACAGATGATTTCAATGATAGTGCACAGATTACTAATAGCAGGCCTGCAATCTCATATTTCAGTTCTTTCAACACCCTTGGATGTATACCATCTGGTCCAGATGATTTGCTACTCTTCATTTTATCAAATAGTTGTAATACATCTTCCCGTTGTATCAATATTTCTTCCAATTCTTCCTCAGTATCACCTTTAAAAACCACTTCAGTCATGGGTAACATCCTTACATCTTCCTCAGTAAAGAATGAAGCAAAGAATTCATTCAGGATAGGATTGAAATGGCTGATGGGGGGCTAGGATTGTAAATGTGTTGATGGGGGGGGCTAGGACTGGAAATGGGCTGATGCAGGGGGATGGGAGAATGGGACTAGAAGGGAGCGGATGCTGGGTGGGGCTAGAACTAGAAGGGGTGTTGGGAGAGGACTTGAGTGGGATGGGTCGGGGGGAGTGAGGATGGAGAAGGAAAAAATATTTTGTGTGGGAGGGAAGAAAAATCTACGATTGGCTGGGTATTGGGAGAGTAAGTGGGGATTGAGGATGGAGAGATGAGAAAGGAATAAAGAAATAAATTGAGGAAAGAGTAAAAGGGGACAGATCAGTATGTTAAAGCAGATGTAGACAGAGAATGGAAAAAAACTAGAAGAGAGAAGAAAGGACAAATGGACAGTGGACAATGGAGAGTTAGCAGAAGACACGAAGAAACCAAAAGAAAGTGACTGGAGCAATTGCAGCTGAAAAATAAAATGCCCAAACAACAAAAGGTAGAAAATACTTTTTTATTTTGAATTTATTGACTGGAATATGTCAGCTCTGGGAAATGTGCATCGCTAACATCTATGCGTTTTGTTTAGTACAAGAGGAAATTAATTTATAGTTTTATTTCTCCAGTGTTGTTGTACATTCCAAGTTTGGCTTTTGTCATTCCCAGTTTAATTATTGTCTTCCTGTTTCTAAATTGTGATCCCTTGTTCTTTGTTAGTTGATGGTCTGTGTTCTGCATGTGTAACTGAGTTGCAGTATTCTATTCATGTAGTTTCTATGCGACGCAGTGCCACTTGTTCTCTTTCACCAGTAGGAGATGCATTGGTATTCTCTGAGATGTATTGGTTCAATATTGATAGGTAGGGTCTGGTGCTTTATGAGTCCCGGTAGTGCTGTTATGATACGGTGGGTTTGCTATGGGTTCTAAATGGTCAGTGTTTATAGTACTTCCTAATGTGCCCTGGCGGTTGGCACTGGACTATAGTAATGTAGAAATCTGGTAGCCTTTCTTTATCCAGACACTAATTAAGAGACATGTTTACTAAAAGTTAGCACATGTTAACATTATGCAAATATTTATGCAAATGAGGCTCCTTATGTAAATGAGGCCCCACAATGAGTCTCCGCACATGGCCCCGCACCCCCCCTTGGGTTGCCCCTGGGCAGAGCTAGCAGCATTGAGGGCCCGAGGCTGCTTGGAGGACATGCCTGCTCTTGGGGCTGGCCAGGGATTGCCACTTTGGCGATGGGGGAGGCAGAAGGCACTTTATTCTGTGTGTGGATTGGGTTGTTGGGAGGAAATAATATTTTAAGTGAACAATCACGATTCGCGGTTATTTGAAGACTGCGGTGTGGGGGCAAGGAAGGGATTGATTGGGTGATGGCTGCAGAAAAAACAGCTTTTCCATTGCCAATTTTAAGGTTCTACCAACAGCTAGCCTGGCCAAATAAAAACTGATCAAGCCGGTTCAAAACTGGCCAGTTGGCAGCCCTTTGTCCAAAAGAAAGCTAAAACCTGTTGCTTCTTTCTCTATCATCAGAAACAGAATACTATTTCCCCAACAGCGATCACCAATTTTTTGTCGGGTATAGACCGCAAGGTAGAGAGGAGGTACCTCTAAACCTCACGCAGTACATGCCCCTTTTTTAATTTATTAATCAACTCGTATTCAGTAATTTTAAAAATCGAAAATAAGTCCACACTTATCTGCTCAAGCACGACGTGCACGTTTCGAAGCACCAGGCTCCTGCTTCAAGTGTATCAGTGAGAAAGTAGTGTGACCATTCCTTTCTTCTTCAAAAAACGCCAAATCTATGGCGGGTGACGTCAGGGGATTCAAACCTTCAGATAGGCCTATTATAGGACCGCCTATATCACGCCAGCCAATCACCAAAAGAGGGAAACCCCACATCACAGGGGAATCCCTACAGGTAATTGGAGAGCGTTTAAAGAGTCAACCACTCAATGTTCCTATTTAAACCAACAGGCGCCATAGAATTTAAAGTGAAAATCCACCATTGTTCCAATTGTCTCAAACGAGCAGTGCGATCTCCCCCTCTCGGATCAACTGGTACATGATCAATCACAGTCCATTGAAGTTGTTCAAAAGCATGGCCAGAATCGATGCAATGTTGTACCATCGGGGCTGTCACCACAGACTGACGTAAACGAGATGCGTGTTCACCTAATCGGACCCGTATGGCTCGATTTGTACTCCCTACATACTGCTTTAAGCAGGGGCAAATCAAGACATATACCACATAGCACGAGTCACATGTAGTATGCCATCGCCGATAAAAACTTTTGCCAGAGAGAGAATCAGTCCAAGCAGACCCCGTAATGGCCAGAGCACAATATCTACATTTTGCACACGCCTCATGAGAACCTGATCCATAAGCTGGCAATTCAGGCCGATCACATTGGACCGCCGATTTAACCAGTCTGTCACGCAGATTACGGCCACGCGAATATGCAATTTGCAAAGGCTTGTTCAAACTAGGGCAAAGAGAAAGCACTGGCCAATGTTTCCGTAAAATTTGAGCCACCGTTTTAGAATGACTCATATAAGGCAGTACACCAGTCACCTTTTCATGGAATTCCTCCTTATCACGAACAGATGTTGAAGTGACATCAGAGAACCACTCAGAGTGCGAATATAAGGCTCTACGGTACGCTTTGGATATAACCGATTTGGGATACCCCTTTTGAGATAATCGTTGCCATAAGTCCATCGCATGATGTTTATATTGGGCTATAGAGGAACACAACCGTCGTTTCCTCAAAAACTGGCCAAAGGGGAGCCCCCGGCGGAGTGGTTCAGGATGGAAACTTCCAAAATTCAATAAGCTATTCCGCTGCACCGGTTTTCTATATAATGTGGTCAACAACTTAGATCCTTCACGATATATCATCATGTCCAAAAATTCCAACCTGTCCAACAGCAGTGAGCAGTGAGGAGTGAATTTTAAATGGGGTTGGATAGTATCCAACCATCTGAGAAATTCTTGCAAAGAGGCCAGATCCGAAAGCCAAATCAAAAATATATCATCAAGAAAACGTTTCCAGATGGCCACATTAGCAAAACTCACCGAGGGAAAAATGTGCCGTTCTTCAATTTCTGCCATATAAAGGGTCGCGAGAGAGGGGGCTACAGTAGCCCCCATCGCTATACCAAAAATTTGTTGGAAATAAGCACCCTCAAACAAAAAGTAATTGCGAGTAAGCACATATGAGATCAATGTGAGCAGAAATTCCTTTGGTAATCGAGCTGGCGCCTGAAGAAACCGAGACTGTAAAGGTTCAAAACCTCCTCTTGGTCTACATTCGTATATAGTGCAACAACATCCAACGTCACTATATACCAGGCGGTAGATGGCAAACACAACGTGAGCAAAGAATTCAAAAAATGAGCAGAATCCCGAATATAAGAGCGTACTGTGGCCGCTTCAACTTTGAGGAAAACATCGCAAAATTTTGAGAGCGGTTCGAGGAGGGAGCCACGGCAAGAAACTATCGGTCTACCTGGTGGGTCCAACAATGATTTGTGAACTTTGGGGACAAAGTAAATCACCGGAACTTTTGGATGTGGAGTAAACAAAAATCTAAATTCACGAGAGGTAATCCAACCCTTTGAAAAAGCCCCAAATAGCAACTCACGAAGCTCCTCCTTCAAGGGTTCAGTCGGATCCGTAGATAATTTTTTATATGTGTGAGGATCCAAGACATGAGTACGTAACTTGGATAAATAACTATCTGTGTCCCATACCACTATCGCACCGCCCTTATCAGCACTGCGAATAGTAATAGTAGGATCCCGAGTAAGCATATCCAAACTCGTCCAGTCAGACCTCATAATATTTGACCGCCAAATGCCAAAAGTCGGCTCACATTTGCCGAGATCTTGTAACACCAATGCTTGAAAAGTCACAATAGCTGGATCCAAAATGCCTGGTGGCAACCATTTTGAAGTCGGAGCAACCACAGAAGAGTCCCTAGCCTCAGCCCGCCGTTCCTCAAAATATCGCAAAATATGTAAGCGGCGGAAAAACTTGTGTAATGACATTTGTATAGCAAATGGGTCATATTTTACAGTAGGTATAAATGAAAGTCCCAAATTGAGCAAGTGTTCACAAGGAGGAGTCAAAGGTCGACCAGACAGATTAATAACCAAAGATTGTTGAATTGTTGATTGTTGAATCCCCGGTCCCCGAGGTGATGGATCAGGAGAATCACAGACAGCCCCGAAATTATCCTTCATCGGAGCAAATGCTGTTCTCATAAATTGTGAGATTGCCGGGCACGTTGTCGAGTCAGAGGGGGATCCCCTTCGCGATAGGAGTCTCCCCCTCTTCCCCCTCGTCCCCGATGCCCTCGTGTCCCACTCCCGCGAAAAACCTGCCTGTTCTGTTTAGATTTTGTTCCAGTGGACTCCTCTTCTGTGTCATCCGAGGAACAATCAAAAGCCACCCGTCTCCCATTATTGATAGGGACATCGGAACTAGATTCCTCCGGTTCAAACATCCAACGATAGACATGACCCAGATCATAGTCAGACTTATCCCGGGTGTATTTGCCCAATTTAAAAGTTTCAAATAAGCTGAAAAACGGAAACATTGGCCAGTGCTTTCTCTTTGCCCTAGTTTGAACAAGCCTTTGCAAATTGCATATTTGCGTGGCCGTAATCTGCGTGACAGACTGGTTAAATCGGCGGTCCGATGTGATCGGCCTGAATTGCCAGCTTATGGATCAGGTTCTCATGAGGCGTGTGCAAAATGTAGATATTGTGCTCTGGCCATTACGGGGTCTGCTTGGACTGATTCTCTCTCTGGCAAAAGTTTTTATCGGCGATGGCATACTACATGTGACTCGTGCTATGTGGTATATGTCTTGATTTGCCCCTGCTTAAAGCAGTATGTAGGGAGTACAAATCGAGCCATACGGGTCCGATTAGGTGAACACGCATCTCGTTTACGTCAGTCTGTGGTGACAGCCCCGATGGTACAACATTGCATCGATTCTGGCCATGCTTTTGAACAACTTCAATGGACTGTGATTGATCATGTACCAGTTGATCCGAGAGGGGGAGATCGCACTGCTTGTTTGAGGCAATTGGAACAATGGTGGATTTTCACTTTAAATTCTATGGCGCCTGTTGGTTTAAATAGGGACATTGAGTGGTTGACTCTTTAAACGCTCTCCAATTACCTGTAGGGATTCCCCTGTGATGTGGGGTTTCCCTCTTTTGGTGATTGGCTGGCGTGATATAGGCGGTCCTATAATAGGCCTATCTGAAGGTTTGAATCCCCTGACGTCACCCGCCATAGATTTGGCGTTTTTTGAAGAAGAAAGGAATGGTCACACTACTTTCTCACTGATACACTTGAAGCAGGAGCCTGGTGCTTCGAAACGTGCATGTCGTGCTTGAGCAGATAAGTGTGGACTTATTTTCGATTTTTAAAATTACTGAATACGAGTTGATTAATAAATAAAAAAAGGGGCATGTACTGCGTGAGGTTTAGAGGTACCTCCTCTCTACCTTGCGGTCTATACCCGACAAAAATTGGTGATCGCTGTTGGGGAAATAGTATTCTGTTTCTGATGATTGATTAATTGGAATACTAGCTATTTGGGATTTTCGGTTTTGAAGAGCTTCTTTCTCTATAGCACTGGCACAATTTGCCCCTATCCATCCTCTAGTTACCTTCCATCTAGACTACTGCAACCTCCTCGTCGCTGTTTCTCCTCTTCTTCACCTCTCCCCACTTCAGTCTGTTCAGAACTCAGCTACATGGCTAATCTTCCACCAGTGTCGCCCCTCTTCTCAAATATTAATCTTGCTTCTCCCCATCCAAGTTTTAAATCAACACAGTTCTCAAAAAAACCCTGAATCAAACATATAAACCTTCTCACTTATCTAACAGCCTCCAGATATATATCACAGGCATTCATCAAACAAGAAAAGCAATGAAACAATAAAAAATGAAAAAAGTGCTTGAGGAAAAAGACCTTGGGGTTCTTATACCAATGCAATGGCAACAGTTATCAAATATAGCATAACTGCATCAACCAACATTGGCATATCGCAGTCACTAACCCAACATCATAGGTCATAAAAACCTCCAGCACTATCATAATCCAAATTATACACCCATCTCTCATAGTGCTGATGTATTCAGACCAACCAGCCGAATGTAGCCTACAACATAAGACAATGCCATCAGTTATCCAGAAGCTGAAACAACCCCAACAATTACCACAACCAACAGAAACTTACCGGGTGAGTGTAAAACGTCTGGCATGCACTTATCTTCAACAAACAGCTGCCGAAGGGACCCCTCATATGCGCAATATATACCCGATCAAACACACCTCCTATCCATTTTATTCAATTGAAAAATACTCATTCAAAACGGACTAGCCTAAAACGCCTCCCAAACCTTCACAGTACAATACATTGTGAAAGAAATTCTCAGCCTTAAAAAGAATCTTCACTAATCACAAACAGTTATACAATACTCCTATCACTATCCTAGAAAATTCAACTAAGAAAACCAGACATATATACACACTCATGCTGTCCGTTCCAACATATAGCAACACACAATTGACTACTTCCAGGGCCAATCTCAATCAAACCGCACGACTCCACAAACTATAAATTCCTCAGAAACCACAGTCAACTGATCAACCAACACATGCCACCCACCTTCCGTATACAATTCAAATTCCCATCTCAATAACACACTTTCCAGTCTCTGTCACTTCAATGACTCCCTATCCATTTCTGCATCCAGTTCAAACTTCTACTTCTACTACTCACCTGTAAGTGCCTTCATGTGGCTGCTCCTCGCTACCTTTCCTCTCTTATCTCTACCTACACCCCTCCACAGGAACTCTACTTGTCTATATGTGCCCATCTCTACTACTGCCAACTCCATTCATTCCACCTTGTTGCACCGAATGGCTGGAACAAACTACCTGAGTCAGTCCTTCAGGCTCCACATGTGACCTGTTCAAATCCGCGCTACAAACTCACTTCTTTGAGGCTGCTTTTGAATCATGATCCCCTTACTCTCCTGTTTACCCCCTATGTGTTTCCTTACCATTCCCCTAGATATAGTCTAATTTCCAGTTGTTGTGTTGTCTATCTTGACTGTTGTTTTATCTGTCTTGACTATATTGTAAGCTCTTATGAGCAGGGACTGTTTTTTACATGTCTCTGTATAGCACTCTGTACACCTTGTAGCTCTGTACAAATGAAAAATAGTATTTATTTTATTTATTTATTTATTTACATTCTCTTATATACCGCGCTATTCTGCATCAGTGCGGTTTACATTGAACAAACTGAAATTACATTGAACAGGGCATTATAACTTGGAGATAACTAATTTACAGGGAACATGGGCTATGGAGGGTTAAGTGGCTTGTCCAAGACCACAAGGAGCACCTATGGGACTAGAAACCCCAGTCCTTCCGGCCCAAGGTTGCTGTCCTCTAGTGGGATTTGAACCCCCGACCTTCCGGCCTGAAGTACTTTGCCCCAACCACTAGGCCACTCCTCCACTCCATAGTAGTAGAATTTTGGGGATTGTCCCCAATTTTAAAGATGTGTCCCCGACTCCCACCTGTTTGGCTGCCTCCTGTCCCCGATTCCAGCAATGAAGACAGAGGGCAGTAGAAAAAAAATTATTTTCTATTTAGTGACCTGAATATTTCAGTTTTTAGAATTTTCATCTATTATCTTTGTTGTTGTCGTTAAGTGTCATCAAGTCTGTGTCAACTCATGGCGACGCTCTGGATAGTTGTCCTAAACTGTGTTCGGTCTTTAGTCAGGCGGCTCATTGTTGATAGAGTGGCATCTATAGTGCTTTTATTGTATCGATCCATCTCATTGCTGGCCTTCCTCTTTTGCGTTGACCTCCAACCTTGCCAAGTATGATGTCTTTCTCTAACTATCTCTCTCTTCGCATGATGTGTTTAAAGCATTAAAATCAAAATCTTCTCATCTGAGCTTCTAAAGAAAGCTTTGGTTTGATCTCCTCTAATATTGACTGGTTTGTTCTTTGGGCAGTCCATGGTATACACAGTATTCTTTGCCAGCACCATAATTCAAAGTCATCGATTTTCTTCCTATCTTTTTCACTGTCCTACTTTTGCATCCATAAGATGTTATTGAAAATACTATGACTTGGAAAGTCAAATTTTTGTTTGGAGAGACATATCTCTGCTCTTCAAAATCTTGTCTAGGTCCTTCTAGGCCATTCTGCCAAGAGCAATACATCATCAGATTTTTTGGCTGCTTGTCGTTTCTTTATTAATTATTGATTCAAGCAGGTTAAAGTTGTTCACTATTTCAATTTCTTCTCCATCAATGATGAACTTATTGATCTTGTCAGTTGTTAGGATCTTTGTCTTCTCTACGTTAAGGTGCAGGCCCATTTTAAGACTATGTTCCTTTATCTTGAGAAACAAATGTTTCAGATCATCTTCACTTTCAGCCAGAATCTTGGTGTCATCAGCATAGTAAAGGTTGTTAATGTGTCATCCACCAATCTTCACACCTCAGTTGTTTTCATACAGTCTTGCTTTTCTAATGATTTGTTCTGCATATAAATTAAACAGGTAGGGGGCAAGTATGCAGCCTTGTCATACATCTTTGCTGCTTTTAAAACATTCTTTCTCCCTGTTCCATTCGAACTGTTGCTTCTTGATCAATATAAAGGTTGTAAAAGAGAACTATCAGGTGTTCAGATATACCCATGCTTCTTAATGTGGGCCAGAGGTTCTCATGTTTTACACAGTCAAAAAAGTCATTCAAGAATGGACACATGAATGGTTAAGGAGAGATGAACTGAAACTGAAGGATGAAAGATTGATAGTTGCAGCCTAGGACAGCAGATTAGGGACAAGATTGTTTACGGCGAGCATTGAAAAAACTGGCAAAACAGGCATATGTCAAATCTGTAGGAAAGATCTGGAAATGGTGACTCACCTTAAAGCAGGCTGTGAAGTTCTGATGGCGGAAAATTTCTATACAGAAAGGCATAACAAAGTAGCATGTCCCTTCCACTGGAAATTCTGTAAACACTACAACATCACTGTCCCTGATAAGCACTGGGATCATGACCCTAAGAGAATAATAGAGAATGAAGAGTTTATAATCGCCTGGGATATTCCCATACCAATGGATAAGAAACTGGATAAGAGGAAACCTGACATAGTAGTAAAGGAGAAGAACACCAGAACGGCATTGATAACAGAAGTGTTGGTACCGAGTGATTATTCTGTGAATTGCGTGGAGAGGCAGAAGATCCTGAAGTACCAAGAAATGCAGTCAGAGATGAAGAAAACATGTCAGAAAGATACAGAAATCTTTCCCATTGTACTGGGAGTGACAGGCTTGATAAAGAAGAATTTCCAAGTACATCTTGACAAACTACCCATACATGTTACATCTTATGAACTCCAGAAGGAAGCTCTCTTTGACATAATTCAAGTAGTATGCAGAGCATTAGTGGTAAATTTGAGAGACTAAGATCATAGCCACAAACCCTGGCTTCGAAGTGAGGTTCATGACTGTCATGGTATCTGTAAAATTAACCCATTTGGAGTAAATGCCCCAATTAAAACCCTTATTGTAGTCAATAAAATACATATAGGTATCCTTCTGTTATTTAGTCTTTTCAAGGATCCATCTCACATCCGCGATGTCTCTCGTTCCTCACCCTTTTCTGAACCCTGCTTGCACTTCAGGCAGTTCTCATTCCAGGTATGGTTGTAGGAGCTTAAACTGTCAACTATAAGGCCCATTCTAAAGAACAAAACCCTCAACAAGGATGAACCAACCTCATACAGTCCCATAGCTAGCATTCCTTTTGTATCAAAAGTTATCAAGAAGTCATCCAATTACAACTGCAAAACTTTATTGATACAAACGCGTCCAACTATCAGTATGGATTCCAATTTCAGGAATGTGTAAATATGCTTGAACTCCCCTGGTGATGGTACAACCCCCCCTCCCCATGTAAATATGTCATGACCTGTTTTAATGTATCCTCTCTTGTTTATTGTAAACCGCTTTGACCGTGTGAAAAGCGGTATATAAGCACAGCTAAATAAATAAATAAAATAAATAAATAAATTCTACCAATTCCATGGTATCGAGACACTGCTAATAGCTCTATTCGACACCCTCATCCGTGGAATGGATAACGCAAAACAGGTATTCATATTGGTCTTCATAGACATAGCTTCTGCTTTAGATAAAGTTAGCCATAATATCCTACTATCGAGACTGGCCCATATCGGAATAGGGGGAACAATTCTGCAATGGTTTAACTCATATATCTCAGACCGGATGCTACAAGTACAAGTAGGCCAAGAGTCTTCTGCGACCTTCCCTCAAGAACAAGGAATACCCCAAGGTTCCTCCCTCTCTGCCCTATTATTCAACCTTTACCTTTAGCAATCACAAACATTTTCAGAAAATTCAGCATTGGATATTTCATTTACGCAGACGACATCATGTTAAACTACGTCATAGACATCTCCAACCCAACCTACCAAAACTTGGCAGACTGCATCAATGAAGCTGAATCCTGGCTCAACTCTAGCAACCTTACCATTAATTTTAAAAAAACGGAAGTATTATACACCACAAGAAATCAAGATTTTACCCCCCTTCCCCACAAATCACTCACCATCCACAACACGGTGCTCCCAGTGAAACAGAAGGTTAAATATGTAGGAATAATACTTGATTCATCTCTCAACATGCTTTCACACATCAAACATATAGCCCAAACAATCTTTTTCAAACTCAAAATCATTCAACATCTTAGACCTCTACTTGACACCCATGATTTCAGATCTATAGTATATACTCTTATCACCCCTCACTTCACCTACTGTAAAAGTCTGTTACATGGTGCAACTAAAAAGAACCTGTTTATTCTCCAGAGGGCCCAGAATGTTCCACCAAGACTTATCTGCAAGGTCCCCCTGAAAGATCATATCAATTGCTAGTCAAATAAAATATAAAACCTTAATGACTACTTTCACATTAATCAACAACATCGTAACATCCTTCATCACAACACTACTATATATACCTTCAGAGACTAGATCTAGAAGGACAACCACCCAGCACATCTTCACAATTCTGCCCTCTATCCGAAAAACCATACAGACCCACAAGCTCCAGAGCATTCACCTACACTGCTTCCCTGCCTATGGAACTCCCTCCCAGACTCAATCCGCTCAATAAAAGACCTCCAAAAATTTAGAAAAGAAATAAAGACCCTCCTTTTCAAGGAATACTACGGTAGCAATATAGACAACCCCAGTGCAATCCCCACCAAAGCGGACATGCACTGACCCTTTCCCAGACCATCAGAACCACAACTGCTCTTACGCCCGAGTTCATAAAGCGATCTTGTCACTCTGATGATGTAAATCATGTACATAGTTGATATGTAAATAGTTCTGTTCTGTTCTGTTCACCTAAATGGAGTGGAGGAGTAGCCTAGTGGTTAGAGCACTGGCTTGGGAACCCAGAGACCAGGGCTCGATTCCCACTAGTACTCCTTGTGGCCTTGGGCTAGTCACTTAACCTTCCATCACTCAGAAAAATCCAAGTTATCAATATCCCTGTTTAATGTATGTTTACTACAATGCAAACCACTTTGATTGAAATGATAAAGTGGTATAAAAACCTATAAAATAAATAAATAAATACTGTTATGTTTCACATGTTTGTTTTATATAAACCGCCACTGGGAAAAATGTAACAAATAAAATAATAACTGTATGTCCTGTTTACACTTGCAGTATGGTCATAGAAATCTTAATAAATAATCGCAGTTTCTGCCGACTGTTGTCTTTCTGGTTCCTTCACACTGTCTGTGGCCCAAATGTTGGTGCCATAAGCAGATGCAATCACTGTGCCGCCTCAGGATCCCACTTCAACCTTTACATGGTAATTTTATAGCCACACATAAAGCAGCATTTTACTTGCCTAACTTACAAATTTAGGTCACATCTATAAGTGTGCCCTATACACGCCAAAGTGTGCACATGAGAGGAGTCTTGGCCGAGCATGTAGGAGCAGGGGGGCACAAGGGGGTGCAGGGCCATGTGCAGAGATTCATTGTGGGCCTCATTTGCATAATGAACCTCATTTGCATAAATATTTGCACAATATTAACATGCACTTTTAGTAAACATGCCTCTTAATAAGTGTCTAGATAAAGAAAGACTAACAGATTTCTAAATTACTATAGTCCAGTGCCAACTGCCAGGCCCATTAGGAAGTATTATAAACACTGCCCATTTAGAACCCATAGCAAACCCACCGTATCATAACAGCACTACCAGGACTCACAAAGCACCAAACCCTACCTATCAAAAGGCAACACTGCAAATATTAAACCAATACATCTCAGAGAATACTGGGGAAAGAGAACAAGTGGGTCTGTCATATAGAAACAATATGAACAGAATACCTCAGCTCGGTTACACATGCAGAATACAGACCATCACCACACAAAGAACAAGGGATCACGATTTAGAAATAGGAAGATAATAATTAAATCGGAAACCCCAAAAGCCAAACATGAAATGTACAACAACACTGGAGAAATAAAACTAAAAATTAATTTCCTCTTGCACTAAACAAAAATTCATAGATGTTAGCGATACACATTTCCCAGACCCGACATATTCCAGTTAATAAATTCAAAATAAAAAGTACTTTTCTACCTTTTGTTTGGGCATTTTATTTTTCAGTTGCAACTGCTCCAGTCACTTTCTTCTGGTTTCTTCATGTCTTTTGCGGGCTGTCCATTTGTCCTTTCTTCTCTCTTCTAGATTTTTTCCATTCTCTCTCTATATCTGCTTTAACATACTGATCTTTCCCCTTTTGCTCTTTCCCCATTTCTTTCTTTATTCCTTTATCATCCACTCAAATTTCACCCTTCCATTCTCAATCCCCACTTACTCTCCCAATACCCGGCCCATCGTAGACTTTTCTTCCCTCCCACACAAAATCTCTTTTTCCCTCTCCATCCTCATTCCCCATCCCCTTCTATCCCCCCCCCCCAAAATCAGCTCCTCCTAGTTCTAGATCCACCCAGCATTCTCTCCCTTCTAGTCCCATTCTCCCATGCCCCACATCAGCCCATTTCCAGTTCTAGCCCCCCATATGCTCCTTTCCAGTCCCATTCCAGCCCCCCATCAGCCCATTTCCACTCCGTTCCCCCATCAGCCCATTTCCACTCCAAGCTCCTTCATCAGCCAGTTTACAATCCTAGCCCCCCATCAGCCCATTTCCAGCCCTATTCCAGCCTCCATCAGAACATTTCCAGTCCAAGCTCCTCCTCATCAGCCCATTTCCAGTCCTATTCCAGCTCCCCATCAGCCCATTTCCAATCCTAGCCCCCCATCAATCATTTCCAGTACGCTTCCCCCCATCAGCCCATTTCCAGTTTAAGCTTCCACCCCATCAGCCCATTTCCAGTCCCAGCTTACCCTCCCATCACAGCCCATTTCCAGTCCTAGCCCCCCCATCACAGCCCATTTCCAGTCCCAGCTTACCCGCCAATCACAGCCCATTCCAGTCCTAGCCCCCCACCATCACAGCCCATTTCCAGTCTCAGCTTACCCTCCCATCACAGCCCATTTCCAGTCCTAGCCTACCCCCCCCATCACAGGCCATTTCCAGTCCTAACCCCCCCATCACAGGCCATTTCCAGTCCTAGCCACCCCTCCCCCATCACAGGCCATTTCCACTCCTAGCCAACCCCCCCCAATCACATGCCATTTCCAGTCCTAGCCCCCCACCATCCCAGCCCATTTCCAGTCTGAGCTTACCCTCCCATAACTGATCATTTCCAGTCCTAGCCAAACCCCCCCATCACAGGCCATTTCCAGTCCTAACCCCCCTATCACAGGCCATTTCCAGTCCTAGCCAACCCCCCCCCCCAATCACAGGCCATTTCCAGTCCTAGCCCCCCACCATCACAGCCCATTTCCAGTCTCAGCTTACCCTCCCATCACAGCCCATTTCCAGTCCTGGCCACCCCCCCATCACAGCCCATTTCCAGTCCCAGTTTACCGCCCCCATCACAGCCCATTTCCAGTCCTGGCCACCCCCCCATCACAGCCCATTACCAGTCCTGGGCATCCCCCCATCACAGCCCATTTGCAGTCCCAGCTTACCCTCCCATCACAGCCCATTTCCAGTCCTAGCAACCCCCCCCCCCCCCATCACAGGCATTTTCCAGTCCTAACCCCCCCATCACAGCCCATTTCCAGTCCCAGCTTACCCCCCCATCACAGCCGATTTCCAGTCCTAGCCACCCCCATCACAGCCCATTTCCAGTCCTAGGCCCCCCCCACATCACAGCCCATTTGCAGTCCCAGTTTTACCCTCCCATCACACGCCATTTCCAGTCCTAGCCCACCCCCCCCATCACAGCCCATTTCCAGTCCCAGTTTACCCTCCCATCACAGGCCATTTCCATTCCTAGCCACCCCCCCCATCACAGCCCATTTCCAGTCCAAGTTCCCCCCCATCATAGGCTATATTTCCAGTCCATGTTTCCCCCATCACAGGCTATTTCCAGTCCTAGCCACTCCCCCTGCCCCCCCATGAGCCCCGCGGCTGTCTAAGGGGTTTCAGAGGGAGCCGGGGAAACCTGCACGAGGCCCCGGCTCCCTCTGCACAGCCGCTAGTGTGAAGAATGTTTTCCCTCACACTGGCAGCTGTTTCAGTGAAGCGCGCTGAATGGTGGGAAAGGTTAAAGAACACCAAAGAAGCAGGACCAAGGAGACTCAGCGAAAATCCAAATTCGGTAAGCCCTTTTATTAGCCCCAACGCGTTTTGGTTCAAAAGACTTCTTCAGGGGGTCTCTGATTAGTGAAGGATGCAAACCTCAAAAAGATACAATAATTAAACATAATAAAATAACATTATAACTTATTCCAAAATATTACTCTATCCTGAACATACAAACCATAATAACTTTTAATCATAATATAAGAATATAAAATCATATGTAAAAAAGACTAAAATGCTCCTACATATAAATAGTCATAGATGAAAATACCATGTACAACTACTGAAAAGTTAAAAAACAATTCTTATCAAGACTAACAGCTCATTGAACATAAAAACATAAATAAATAACACATTCATAAAATTCATTATCTAAAATAAAGTACAAGCAAGGGGATGAGGAAAAAAATGCTTGACAATACCTTTAGATATCTTGTGGTACACATAAACCACTAAAAATAAAATAAAGATAATAAAAAACTTGCAGCAATAAATAATAAATATAAAACACAATATCGATAAATAGATAAAATCATAAAGGCATAAAACCAAAGTAATATGAAGAAATAATTAAATATTAGTGATTGCCCACATTTTTATGTAGTAAAAAAAGAATTTACAAGTTTTAAAGAAGGGACAATATATTGTATCCACTTTTTAAGACATTGTCATGATGGACTGACTCATATGCATAAGAAACCGCATACCAAAGAAAAAAGGGGGAGGGGGTTATATCATCCTTACAGATTCATAAACAGTGAAATTCCGTGTATCGTCACCTTAAAAACAAAAAGGAAAAAAAACAAAAAAGACATAACAGCCAAAGGATTTTTGGATCAAAAAGAAAAATGAAGAACCATCTCGCCATCTGAAACAGCCTTTAATATTTCTGCTATTGGAAAAGGGGGGCTTCTCAATTGTGTGCACATATTTCACCTCACCGGGGTATAGAGTCATGTGACTGAGCTACATTGAAATAAGAAAACGGTCAGACCTAAAAATGCTAAAACACTGCATTTTAGATCACATTGTGATATAGAAAACATCCAAAGGATTATAACCCTCTACAAACACTGGCTATGCCAGGAAGGAGACATCTTAACATCTGATGTAACTTACAAATTACACTGTTGCAAAAGAGAGCGCCGTACCCATTACAGCGAGATAAGAAATCACCTATGCAAGGTCATATTGAAAACGAAGAATAATAAATTTTAAAACATTAAAAATATTGCGTAGTGTCTTGCAATGTGATCTTAATGATGATATGAAGACGCTCAAAGAAAGTGTAACACTCTCACCATAGAAAAATAAAGGATCAGAATGTATATCATGTAGGTCAACCCGACATGAATATAACAAAATGCTTCATGAGGGGCAAACTGTACTGTGATTGCTTCACTGAAAATAAATTATGTGTCTAAGAATTCCTCCGGTCCTTTCGATCTCTATGCTAGATCTTTTAACCGCGTCATTCAAACAGCTCACACCGTCAATTACAGAGATTATAAAATGCTATCACAAAAAACACTTAAATTGACATGTTACATGAACATTCGCTAGACAAAAAAAAGGGGGAAAGAAACACCTCACCGGAGTCTGGTGCAGCGTTCAAACCACACTGCTGTAGAAAGGAACGCCATGCCCTTTCACGTTCAGTTATATCTGCATCTTCCCGCCACAACGGGGTGAAGGGTCACATTCGCGCAGTCTCACTGAAGATTAAAATGTTCTAAAAAGTACAAACATTCTATTCTTTGAAAACACAGCAGGAATGCAGGATCGAGACATATCTAATCTAAAAGAACATAACATAGATATATAAGATTATTCTGAAAGAGCAACCACACTGTAATTAATCGTGATCTCACAAGGACATTCCACCGGTGTTTACTAAGAAACTATAGCACTATAAAGTTCATTTATTAGAGCTTCTGAAACAGATACTCAGTACACTGTAACTGGCCACACAGCAACACAAACTATGGATTACAAGAGAACAGAAGTGCAAGTCAAGAATAACATTGAATTAACCCATCAATGAAGCGATTAAAAATAATACTAAATAAAAGGGAAAGGTTAAAGGTCATTTCTCGGCACTTGTGCGCTTTACTGAAACAGCCGCCAGCGTGAGGGAAAACACTTCATGCTGGCGGCTGTGCAAAGGGAGCTGGGGCCTTGCGCGGGCTTCCCCGACTCCCTCTGAAGTCATCCATCTGTGCAAGAATGGAGTTTGCGTGGGGCCCCCTGAAGCATGGGGCCTGGTGCGAACAACATTCTTGCACAATGGACAGGCCGGCCCTGTGTAGGAGTTATGATTGCAGGGCTGGTGCTATCCTTAGGTGAACTAGGACGTCACCCATGCAGCCCTGTCTAGTGGCTCAGAAACCATGGGCAGCACTTACCTCAACTTGTTGCTGCTGCTTCATGGTTTCTGCCCTCTTCTCTGTCTCTTCTGCTTCCCTCCTCCTCAGAGTGTCAGCAGTGGTGGCCATGGGGAAGGGGAAAGCCGGGGGTGGCAGGATAGAGGGGCTCACCTAGGGTGCACACAGAGCGCGCTCTGGAGTAGGCAGAATGTGTAGAGGATTCGTGCTCCCAATCCTTTCAGCAGCAGATGCACACGCACATAGAGCGCGCTCTGGAGTAGGCAGAATGTGTAGAGGATTCGTGCTCCCAATCCTTGCACCAGCAGATGCACACGCACATAGAGCGCGCTCTGGAGTAGGCAGAATGTGTAGAGGATTCGTGCTCCTATATTATAGACCCATAGGTGCCTTCGTGTTATAAAATGATCCTCTTACTGTGCCCATCCTCAAAGGCACTGACTGCGAGACCTTTCCTCATAGTCATGGGCTTGGAGAGTGACCCCCTGGCTGTCATGCGCTTAACCGATGAGAAAATGCTTGTAAAGCAGGACTAGACGGCACAGTGTCCCTCCATGGTCATTGCTGCGATTAGAAAATCCTTGTTCAGTTCCTTATGCGGTGTGGTAAGGAGAGTGCAGCTCAGCATGGAAATAAAAGGGAAAAAAGAACTTTTTCTTCTTTTCGGGGGATGGGTGCACTAGAACACATACACCACAGCAAAATCCCTGAGAGAAACCAAGAGGGTAGAGCTAGGTTTAAGCCACTCCCAGACTCCATGACAACCTCAGGTAAGAGTAGGAGGTACAAGTGGGTGGAGTCAGGAAGGGAGGTGCCCTGCTCAACGTTTAAGTTTGGGAAAACAAACAAAGTTAAGAGGAGCAGCCAAGGGTGAAGCAGCCAAGAGAGAAGCAGCCACAAAGAGAGCAGCAGCAGAGACAAGAGCAGCCAGCACTGCAGCCAAGGAAGCTACAGAGAAGGTTCCAGGCAGAGGACCAAACAGACTGGCAAGAGGGAGAGAGAGAAAAGGTTGGCTTTGAGAGGGCTAAGGCAAGAGTGCTTAGACTCCTCTGATGAAGGGTCTGTCTGCAGACAGCAGAAGCCCCAGGAAGGGAAGTGGAGATCTTACCCGGATTCCCTGTCTAGCTCAGAGGCAGAGAGGGTCACAAGCCACAGAAGCCTCAGCCAGGAAGGTGCTGCAACAAGACTCCAAGGTAGGAGAAAGAAATCAGTAAAGCCAAAACCCTGTGTTTCTTGCTCTGACTCTGAAGAGAGGTTTAGGCCTGGGAAAACCCGGATTAGGAAGAAGGGGTTTTCAGGAGAAACTGAACAGGAGAAGCCCGTTGAAGTCCTACCTAGAGGAGAAGGGGCCATTCAGTGGAATAGGCTGTTTAACCTGTTAAAGGACATTAAGCATAAAGTGCCCGAGCGTTTTCAAACTTTGCCAAGATACAGCTCAGCAGAAAGCATGGAGGTAGAAAGTAAAGAAAGTGACCTGACTTCAGCTTGTTCGGAGATGGACTGTGATATGTGCATTGTGGCTAAGTAATGAAAGCCTGAGAGCATTGAGAAGTTAGGTATTGTAAATACATGTGCTTTATGATTACGGAATTGAGAAGCATCATAAAGGGAAAAGAAAAGAAAGCCTGTGTAAATAATTCTACTACAACACTGGTTGTAAGCTTTGCTTTAATGGGAGAAGATTATCCTTTATTTTCTTTGACTTGAGTGTACAACTGCTTTAAGATTTGTTATCCGCTTGCCACGGAAGCTAATAAAATTCCTGTGTGCTTTGAAACAACCACTTGGTTCATTTATCTCTATACACAACTACAATCCTTGGTAAAGAGGAATTCAAGATGGCTTCCCGTCCCTACTAGGCGACCGCCTGGTAGGGGCGCGACCGCCACAGTGGGGACGCTGCTTCCATATGCAAGCTAGATCTTTCCTGTATTACTTAGGTGCAGGGACACTGCTTCCATATGCAAGCTAGATCTTTCCTGTATTACTTAGGTGCAGGGACACTGCTTCCATATGCAAGCTAGATCTTTCCTGTATTACTTAGGTGCAGGGACGCTGCTTCCATATGCAAGCTAGATCTTTCCTGTATTACTTAGGTGCAGGGACGCTGCTTCCATATGCAAGCTAGATCTTTCCTGTATTAACTAGGTGCAGGGACGCTGCTTCCATATGCAAGCTAGATCTTTCCTGTATTACTTAGGTGCAGGGACGCTGCTTCCATATGCAAGCTAGATCTTTCCTGTATTACATAGGTGCAGGGACGCTGCTTCCATATGCAAGCTAGATCTTTCCTGTATTACTTAGGTGCAGGGACGCTGCTTCCATATGTAAGATAGATCTTTCCTGTATTATTTAGGTGCGGTGACGCTGCTTCCATATGCAAGCTAGATCTTTCCTGTATTATTTAGGTGCGGTGACGCTGCTTCCATATGCAAGCTAGATCTTTCCTGTATTACTTAGGTGCAGGGACGCTGCTTCCATATGCAAGCTAGATCTTTCCTGTATTACTTAGGTGCAGGGACGCTGCTTCCATATGCAAGCTAGATCTTTCCTGTATTACTTAGGTGCAGGGACGCTGCTTCCATATGCAAGCTAGATCTTTCCTGTATTAACTAGGTGCAGGGACGCTGCTTCCATATGCAAGCTAGATCTTTCCTGTATTACTTAGGTGCAGGGACGCTGCTTCCATATGCAAGCTAGATCTTTCCTGTATTACTTAGGTGCGGGGACGCTGCTTCCATATGCAAGCTAGATCTTTCCTGTATTACTTAGGTGCAGGGACGCTGCTCTCGCGTGCTGATATCATTAGTATGGTCTTTGCGTTGCAGTTTTGGGAGTTTCTTTTCATACTGCTGCTTCACATACACTTTCTTGTGTAAATGCTACTTTTATGTTTTGCATCAGGAACATACATAGTAACATAGGAAATGACGGCAGATAGAGACCAGTATGGTCCATCTAGTCTGTCCAGCAAGGCGGCAAGAGTAGGTTCACTTGCCGCTCCGTGCAGGTCACCTCTCCCCATGCCTTTGTTTAGGGTTCTACCCACTGTGTTATGTAGGTCACCCCTATTTGTTCAGATGTGAGATATAGTTATGCTTATTTTGATTTTTTTTTTAATTTAAAATTTTTTATTTTATTCATCAAAAGTACCAATGTACGAAACTTTACATTCATCATACATCCAAGTTACATATTCCAACAGGTTATAACTTATCCGCTATCTTAAGCAAAACCCCATATTTAGTAAATAGTATTCTATATGCAACATCATATTATAACAGTAATCTTTATTATCATTGCTTGTGCTTAATAAACAGTATATCTATACCCCTCTGTGTCTGCCTTTCATTCCATTGGCTCTGTACCTTGTGAGCTACTAGTCTGAAATGACCACAAAAAACAAAACAAAACAAAAAACGTTCACAGCCCTTATATTTCCCCCTTTTTTTCTCTTTCTTTCCTTCCTTCCCCCTCTTCTTCCTTCCTTCCTCTCTCTCCCTTTTTTATGCCAGGCCCTTCCTCCTCTCCTTCTTCCTTCCCTTCCCTTCCGCTCTTCCTTCTTCTCTTTTTTTCTTTTTCTTTTTTTTTTTTAGTCTTCCCATCTTCTTGTACATTTCTCACTAATAGCATTCCGGGCTCAGTTACATGCCCTTTCCTTGAACCTACCAGCCCCAACATACACTCAATTTTACTCCCTTATTTCCATCAACTCTGTAACAATTTATCACCTTCCCATCCTTCCATCCCCCCACTCCCTCTTCTCCCCCTACCCATCTACCCTCTACCACTTACCATTTTATTCTTCCCGCTTACTTGTCTCTTCCCTCCACATTTTCACAGTTCCCTTCACCCTCCATGCCTCATACCATTGCCACACCTTCCAATGTTTATTTACCTTTTGCATTTTATATGCTTCTATCTCACATAAACCCCATACTTGTTCCAACTTTCCCACCACCTCGTGTAGTGGTGGCACCTTTTCATTTTTCCACCATCTTAGTAAGCACATTCGAGCTGTTATTTTCCCATATCCCACAAATGTCATGTTCCTTCCTCCACTCTCATTACCTCATTTAATATCACCATTGCTGGGTTAAACTTAAATGGTACCCCCGTGATTTCCCCATACAGCCTCGCCACCCCCTCCCAGTAGTCCTGTACCTTTTGGAAATTCCCATAGTATGTGTATTAAATCCCCCGTATTTCCACACTTCTTCCAACATTCATTGGACACATTCGGATATATCGCCTGTAGTCTTACCAGTGTCCATTACATCCGTAACCTCACCTTCAAACTATTTTCCAACATTGGGATACCCCTTGCCAACTTATATGTTCTGTTATATATGTCCACCCATCTCCTCTCATCCCAGGGACCCTGTATGTCTCCCATCTCTGCTGCCCTTTCACCTTTCCCTTCCCTTTCTGCAGCAACATTTTATATATTCTCGAAATCATCCCTTTTTGTGTGAATTGTTTTCCCATCATTTCCTCAAATTGAGTGGGTCTCCTCATCAAATTGGCCTTTAGCTCCTTATTTTGGAGAAAATACCACAATTGTATATTGTGATGGGAAAAGTGTATCTGAGCCTATGGAACTGGAAGAAAAACAGGCTTTTACCTTTAAGGAGAGAGACAGGCCAGAAAGCAGTGGTTTTCAGACTGCAGGCAAAGAGAAAAAAACACACGTAGTTGCTGGATACAGACCACGACCAAGCTCTGAGGCAAGCTATGAAGTTAATGAGAGGCACCTGGGGCAGGAGCACGGCCCGATAGTTCAGGCACACTCATATAAGCCCAGGGGACTAGAAGAGAGGAGAGAGACCACCAGGGAAATGGAAGGAGAGAGGACCACCAGGGGTGCAGAAGGAGAAAGAAACTTCAGGGGAGCTGAAGGACAAAGAGTTACCAGGGTCAGCACCAGAGAGGATTCCAAAGGAAACCAGCACACAGGGAGCCACGTTCCAGAAGGAAGTCAGTACTGCAGGGGAACTACAGCTGATTCTGGAGGCAGGAGGGTTTTGCCTGGGAGAGCTACTGACAAGGAGCAAGGTACGATAGCAGCAGCTCATGAACCTGCTGGAAAACTGCCAACTCCCAAAAGGTGTGTGAATAGAACTGTAAATAAAAGTACTGTGAGCCAATTAGAGGCTCTGTACCGGTTAATGAAAGAAAAGAATCTCCATGTGCCTGCTAAGAACCCTGAGCATAAAGAGAAGTCTCATTGGAGAAAGGTCCTAGAGCTGTTAGAAGAGATTAAACCTGAGTTTATGCAAGCTGATTTAAACCCAGATATAACAGACACAGGTTATGAAGAAATGCAAACAGAGGATTATGATTCTGACCAGGAGTCTGTAGAATCATTAATGGATTGCTCTCTATGTAAGAAAACAGCGTAAAAGTGCTAGGTTTTGAAAGGAGAAAAACCTAGAAACAAATTGTCCTGGTAAAACTGACAGAAACAGTTAAAGTTTTATTTTTGAATGCTGAAAGTTTGAAATAGACAACTACATGTGCTTAAAGCTGGCAGAAGCAGTTAAAGCTTTATGTTTGGAATGCTGAAAGTTTAAAAGGAAACAGCTATTTGTGCTTAAAGTTAATAGAAGCAGTTGTAGTGTTCTGTTCCGGTGAAAAGGGTCTTTTTTTGTTAGAATTTTGTGTGGAGAAGAATCCCATTTATTTTGCCATGCGTTGAGCTTTTAAATGCTCTTTTGGAAAGGAAAAATAAAATTCCTGTGTTTGCTTAAAACCCTCGAGTCACAACTTTATTGTTTGAGACCTCACAACTACAACTCCCAGAAGCCTCGGCTATGGATTCCTTATTTAAGGACAATACAAAGGCACGTCCTGGATTATTGGCGACCGCCTGGGCACGGGGCGCGACAGGTGGCGTAGTTTTATGGATTCTACCTTTTCATACACTTGCGCATGATTTGCAACCACGCAAGAACTCTCACGGAAGACCTGTGAAAAACACCAAAGCCCTGCTGAGGATTTAAAAGCAGAATTACAGTGGAGGTCAGAGTTGGAGTTGAGAGAACAAGCCGTGACCTTCATTCCTGACAAGCTTAAGTCTACACCTGTGTCAGGTAACCCGTGAATAAAGGGGGTTATTAAGGATACTGGTACAGGGGTGCAGCAGTGGTTGATAAAAGCCTAAGAAGGAGTTGTTATATTTTTGGTGCCACACTTGGTGGTGTCTTCTCTTTCTTCTTGTTGCAGCACAGATCCAGAAATGGAGTGTAAAGAGCTTCTCCAGTGGATGGCTGGACAGTTTGAAAAGCAGCGCGAGATGTCCGCACAAACGCAGGAGAAAACCGTAGCGATGATGCAGGCACAGCAGAAGCCGCTTCTAGATATGATGGGAGCGTGGCTGGGAGTGCAGGAAAAAACAGCAGAGCCAGCACGGACAGTTCCAGGTCCCATGGGAGCTTTTCATGGGCTGGGGACACATTACAGTGGGACACTCTCATTTGGTCAGTTATCTAAAGATGATGATATTGATGATTTTTTAGAGGCCTTCGAGAGGGTGGCTCTCATAACTGGATGGCCAAAGGACCAGTGGGCCGTGCGCTTAGCCACTTCTCTTACCGGGGAAGCCTTGGCAGCGTACAGGGCCATGCCCGCGGCCTTAGCCTCCGATTATGAGGAGCTTAAACGGGCTATAAGAGACCGCCTAGGTCTGACAGCCATGGTTTATCACCGCCTCTTTAGAAGCTGTAAGTTAAAGCCTGGTGAGACTCCAAGAGCTCTATGCCGACGAATTAAGGGTTTAGCATTGAAATGGTTGATACCAGAGGCTAGAACTATAGATTCTATTCTAGATTGCATTATATTGGAACAATTTATGGCCGCAGTTCCGAAAGATGTACAAACCTTTCTGATCCTACAAAACTGCCGGAACACCAATGACGCTACCTCACTGGCAGAACGCTTTATGGAAGCAGAATTGGCGGGCCAGGAGAAGGATGGTGTTTCCAAAAGGGCAGAGGCAGTATCATCAGAAAGGAAGGTAAGGCCAATGATGTCTGAAATGAAATTGTGTATGCCCATGGATAAAAGCTACTATACCCAAAAGAAATATTTTTCATGTGGCAGTGAGGGACATCTAAAAAGAAATTGTAGAGCAAGGACAGCATTGATAACAGCCCATTCCAAGGAGAGTAGGGAAGGTTTTCTGTTAGCTGTGGAGGTAGAAGGTGTCGCTACAGAAGCCTTGCTAGATTCAGGAGCGGATCAATCCATGATCTCCAGAAATCTTTGGCAAGAGATTGAATCTCATTCTAGTCAGGTCCCAAAGCAACCTGAGGGTAACATGAAGATCAGGTGCATTCATGGGGCCGCATCACTTTACCCTATTCACAAGGTGCTAGTAAAGGGTCTAGGGATAAAGAGGAAAATACCTGTAGCCATCGTGCCTAAGTTACCACACGCCCTGGTATTGGGGAGGGATTGGCCCCAATTCAGGCGAGGGCTGGAAGAGGAATTACATCAAAAGGCAGGCATGGTATCTACCCTAGTGCAGTCCAAAGCCCTAGAGGGGGACAATGAATCTCCAGCTGAGCTGGGAGGGGATTTACCACTCCAGAGAGACCTGAAAGTTTCCCTTGCAGGTAGGGATAGGAAGGGACAGACTATATCCCAACATAAAGCGGAAGCTAGGGTAAGCGCAGTTCCTGGTCCCTTGTTTGGGAACATGCAGAAACAGGGAAGGAGAAGAATACCTCGAAAAGAAGAACTGGAAAATAGGCCAAAGTTTGTCCTAAGGTATTGCCGAACCACTCCTAATGCAAGGATTCCTAAGCGCGCTTCCGAGCAAGCAGCCGGCTATGACTTATGTAGCGCGGTAGATGTAATTATTTCCCGGCAAGGGAGGGCCTTAGTGGATACGGGCCTCCAGATGGAGATGCCGTTAGGTTGCTATGGCCGCATCGCTCCACGCTCGGGGCTAGCTCTAAAAAATTTTATAGATGTGGGCGCGGGTGTTATTGACCCCGACTATAGGGGAGCGGTCAAGGTGCTACTTTTTAACTTTGCGAAAGAAGATTTCTGGGTAAACATAGGTGATCGGATAGCCCAACTTATATGCGAAAGGATGGGTTTTCCACCCCTGGAAGAAGTGCCTGTGATGACCCCTATGCTCCGAGGATCCGTGGGGTTTGGATCTACCGGGCGGGCAGATATGAAGGGACTAACCGCAAGCTGCGAGGAGAAGGAAGACGAGGATCTAGGCCCGCAATTGTCTGATTGCAAGGCGGATCCAGTACCAAGAATGGGGGAAGAGCTCTCTTGGTCGCAACGGCAGGAATTGTTGGAACTGTTGAGGGGATTTCCAGATGTCCTAACACCAATCCCGGGAGAAACTGGGCTAGTGGCCCATGAGGTAGTGACCCCACTGGGTGAGGTAGTACGGCAGAGACCCTACAGGTTGCCTGAGGCGAAACAACAGGAGGTGGTGAACCAGGTGAAGGAAATGCTTAAGATGGGGATCATCAAGGAGTCGAAAAGCCCCTGGAACAGCCCCATAGTGCTTGTGCCAAAACCGGACGGGACAATGCGGTTCTGCATTGACTTTCGAAGGGTCAACGCCATCTCCCGGTTTGATGCTTACCCAATGCTGTGGATAGAAGAACTGTTGGATCGTTTAGGCAAGGCAAAATATCTTACCACCCTTGATATGACCAAGGGTTATTGGCAGATTCCACTAACCCGAGAATCGCGCCCCAAGACAGCATTTAGTACCCCCATAGGTCTTTTCCAGTTTTGTAGGATGCCTTTCGGCTTGCATGGCGTGGCCGCGACCTGCCAGACATTGGTAGACCTCGTCTTACGCCCTCACCAAAAATACGCTGTCGCCTATCTGGACGACGACATAATACACAGCGCTAGGTGGGACCAACATTTGCCTCGTGTAGAAGCTGTCCTAAAGGCAATGAGGCACGCAGGCATCACATTAAATCCTGCGAAGTGTATGTTTGCTGAGCAGGAGGTAAAATACCTGGGTCACATGGTGGGACATGGAACAGTGAGGCCACTGTTGGATAAGGTGGAAAGTGTGAAAGCGTTTCCCAGACCATTGACCAAAAAGCAGCTGCGCAGTTTTCTGGGCCTAATAGGCTACTGCTGTCGTTTTACTCCCCATTTTATAAGAACATAAGAACATAAGATATGCCATACTGGGTCAGACCAAGGTCCATCAAGCCCAGTATTCTGTTTCCAACAGTGGCCAATCTAGGTCATACGTACCTAGCAGTTTCCCCAAGGGACACAGGTTCCACAATGCTTGTATTGGTTCAAGCATTGATATCCTGGGTCCCTTCTTAATAATGGTTTATGGACCTTTCCTCCAGGAACTTGTCCAAACCTTTTTTAAACCCAGCTACACTAACAGCCTTTACTACATCCTCCGGTAACAAATTCCAGAGTTTGATTACACGTTGAGTGAAAAAATATTTTCTTTTATTAGTCTTAAATAGTTTACCCTGTAGCTTCATTGCATGTCCCCTAGTCTTTCTATATTCTGATAAGGTAAACAATCGATCTACGTTTACCCGTTCCACTCCGTTCATTAATTTATAGACTTCTATCATATCTCCCCTCAGCCGTCTCTTTTCCAGGTTAAAGAGCCCCAACCTTTTTAGCCTTTCTTCATAGGAGTAGCCTTCCATCCCCTTTACCATTTTGGTGGCTCTTCTCTGAACCTTTTCTAAAATTGCTATATCCTTTTTAAGATATGGCGACCAGAATTGCACACAATATTCAAGGTGCGGTCTCACCATGGAACGATATAGAGGCATTATAATATCTTTTGTTTTATTTTCCATTCCTTTCCTTATCATACCTAGCATTCTATTTGCTCTCTTGGCCGCCGCTGCACACTGGGCCGAGGGTTTTAACATGGTATCCACAAGGACGCCTAAATCTTTTTCTTGGGTGGTGGTTCCTAATGTGGAACCTTGCATCGTGTAACCATAGTTTGGGTTGTTCTTCCCTAGGTGCATAACCTTGCACTTCTCCACATTAAATTTCATCTGCCATTTTGATGCCCAGTCTTCCAATTTATCAAGATCCTCTTGCAATTTTCCACAATCCTCCTGGGTTTTAACAACTTTAAATAGTTTTGTGTCATCAGCAAATTTGATAACCTCACTCGTTATTCCACTTTCCAGGTCATTTATGAATATGTCAAAAAGCAGCGGACCCAGCACAGATCCCTGGAGTACACCACTATTCACCTTTCTCCATTGGGAAAATTGGCCATTTAGCCCTACCCTCTGCTTTCTATCTTTTAACCAGTTCCTGGTTATCAAATTTGCAGAGGAAAGCGCCGTTCTGTCAGATATGTTGAAGAAAAATGCGCCGAACCAGTTGAAGTGGTCCGCGGAAGCAGATCAGGCCTTTATTTTATTGAAAGAGAAACTCTGTTGTGCACCAATATTGCGCGGCGTAGATTTTGAGCAGCCATTCATCATACAGACAGACGCTTCAGAAACGGGTTTAGGGGCTGTATTGTCCCAGAAACATGATGGCACCGAACTCCCCATTATGTTTCTGAGTCGAAAATTAGCGCCAGCCGAAAGAAAGTATTCCACCATAGAGAGGGAGTGTCTGGCCATAAAATGGGCGGTGGAGGCACTTACGTTTTACCTCACAGGACGTAGGTTCCTATTGGTCACTGACCACGCACCACTAAAATGGTTAAACCAAATGAAAGACCACAACTCTCGCTTAACCCGCTGGTACATGGCCTTGCAGGCTTTTGATTTTCGTATAGAACACTGAGCGGGAAAATTACACATGAATGCAGATGCCCTGTCGAGAATTACGAGCTGTGCGGGACTTCGTACGCCAGCACGTAATATCGTAAGGGGGGGGCGGGATGTGTGATGGGAAAAGTGTATCTGAGCCTATGGAACTGGAAGAAAAACAGGCTTTTACCTTCAAGGAGAGAGACAGGCCAGAAAGCAGTGGTTTTCAGACTGCAGGCAAAGAGAAAAAAACACATGTAGTTGCTGGGTACAGACCATGCTCAAGCTCTGAGGCAAGCTGTGAAGTTAATGAGAGGCACCTGGGGAAGGAGCACGGCCCGATAGTTCAGGCACACTCATATAAGCCCAGGGGACTAGAAGAGAGGGGAGAGACCACCAGGGAAATGGAAGGAGAGAGGACCACCAGGGGTGCAGAAGGAGAAAGAAACTTCAGGGGAACTGAAGGACAAAGAGTTACCAGGGTCAGCACCAGAGAGGATTCCAAAGGAAACCAGCACACAGGAAGCCACGGTCCAGAAGGAAGTCTGTACTGCAGGGGAACTGCAGCTGATTCTGGAGGCAGGAGGGTTTTGCCTGGGAGAGCTACTGACAAGGAGCAAGGTACGATAGCAGCTCATGAACCTGCTGGAAAACTGCCAACTCCCAAAAGGTGTGTGAATAGAACTGTAAATAAAAGTAATGTGAGCCAGTTAGAGGCTCTGTGCCGGTTAATGAAAGAAAAGAATCTCCATGTGTCTGCTAAGAACCCTGAGCATAAAGAGAAGTCTCACTGGAGAAAGGTCCTAGAGCTGTTAGAAGAGATTAAACCTGAGTTTATGCAAGCTGATTTAAACCCAGATATAACAGACACAGGTTATGAAGAAATGCAAACAGAGGGTTATGATTCTGACCAGAAGTCTGTTGAATCATTGCTCTCTATGCAAGAAAACAGCGTAAAAGTGCTAGGTTTTGAAAGGTGAAAAACCTAGAAACAAATTGTCCTAGTAAAACTGACAGAAGCAGTTAAAGTTTTATTTTGAATGCTGAAAGCTTTGGAAGAAACAGCTACATATGCTTAAAGCTGACAGTAGCACTTGAAGCTTTATTTTTGAATGCTGAAAGTATGAAATAGACAACTACATGTGCTTAAACCTGGCAGAAGCAGTTAAAGCTTTATTTTTGGAATGCTGAAAGTTTAAAAGGAAACAGCTATTTGTGCTTAAAGTTAATAGAAGCAATTGTAGTGTTCTGTTCCGGTGAAAAGGGTCTTTTTTTGTTAGAATTTTGTGGGGAGAAGAATCCCATTTATTTTGCCATGCGTTGAGCTTTTAAATGCTCTTTTGGAAAGGAAAAATAAAATTCCTGTGTTTGCCTAAAACCCTCAAGTCACAACTTTATTGTTTGAGACCTCACAACTACAACTCCCAGAAGCCTCGGCTCTGGATTCCTTATTTAAGGACAATACAAAGGCACGTCCTGGCCTATAGGCGACCGCCTGGTCATGGGGCGCGACAATATGCATAATGATCTGACTTTTCAGTGTGGTACTCTGTAGTTCCTCAAATGTACAAATTCCCCCCCCCCTCCCTGCTTTATCAGCTGCCCTAACCGTACCAACCCTTTACATGCCCACCTAGTAGACACCTTTAGGTCCTTCCCCTGACCCCATGTCCCCACCTCCTTAATAAGTGTATGTCTCGAGTACTTTTTCCCTTGCAGCAAATGCCCTTTCCACTTCTGCCATACTTGGAATGTTAACTCTGCAAATGGGTTGCCGCTCCCTCTTTATCTCGCCTCCCCCCTGGATCCCATAGTCTTCCTTCCTTATATGGCTCACCCCCTGATTCAATTTGCACCCAACTCAAGATATCTGTCTCCTCCCTCCCATGCCAGAAGTGCCCCCAGATGCGCTGCTTCATAGTACTTCACCAAACATGGCACCCCCTAGGCCCCCTTCTGTCTTTTGCCTATACAGGGTGCCTCTCGCCACCTTGGATCTCCCTTCCCAAATAAATTGTAAGATCAAATTCTGCATTTTCCCCAGCTCTTTTTTTTGTCACCCTACACGGCAAGGATGTAAAAAGAAACAACAATCTGGGCAGTATATTAATCTTAAGCACTGCTATTTAACCCAACCATGACAATCCCAGCTCCCCCCAATTAGTTAGATCTCTCCTTATACCCTCTATTATTCCTTGGTAGTTCCATTGTTTAACTCGTTCCAAGGGATTCCCCAACTATATCCCTAAGTATCCTAAAGTGTTGAGACACCCCTTTAAACTGAAAATGCGACTTTAACCTTTCCTCCAAGTTCTCCGTAAGATTAAACCCTAAGGCCTCTGTCTTATTCTGATTTATTTTATACCCTGCCATACTACTAAACCTTTCTATTGTGCCCAGTAACACTGGCAAAGTAGTAAAAGGCTGCTTCAAAGTAAGCATAATGTCATCAGCAAACAATACTATTTTTTCCTCCGTGCCCCCAACTTGCACCCCTTTTATATCCCCGTTCTTCCTAATCATTTCCGCTTAGGGCTGTATCGTCAAAGCAATTAAGAGTGGTGAGAGCAGACACCCTTGCCTTGTACCCCTTTTCGGTAAAAACATCTCTGAATACCTACCATTTATTCTGATCCTTGCACTTGGCTGTTCATAGAGTGCTCTAATCCAGGCTATAAACCTTTCCCCAAATCCCATCTGTTCCAGCACCTGAAACATAATATGGCCGTTCTACCCTGTCAAACGCCTTTTCCGCATCTACTGTGACAGATTGCCTGATCTCCCGAAGTCTGAAGGTGCCACCCAATATTCATTACCTTCCGTATGTTATCACTTCCTTGTCTCCCCTTTACAAATCCTGTTTGATCCCTGTGAATTACTTTGGGTATAATATCTTGAATGTGATTAGCCAAGATCATAGCTAAGATTTTAGCATCCAAATTGATCAGCGATATGGGTCTGTAGGATCCACACACCCCTTTATCCATCCCAGGTTTCAGCAACACTGTGATCCCTGCCTCCTCCGTAGCTGCTGGAATCTCCCTCCTTCCAACACCCTATTAAATACCTGAGTCAATATAGGTGCCAGTTGCTCTATCATCTCCCTATAAAATTTCACCGTAAACCCATCTAACCCCGGGGATTTGCCTATTTTAAGCAATCTTATAGCTTCTTTCACCTCCTCCTCCGTGATTTCTTCCCCTGTCCTTTTCCTTTCCTCCGGTGCAACCTGCTTCAGATCGCACTCACTCAGAAATTCCCCATTCTCCTCATGCCCCTTTTTTAGCTCGCTTGAATACAATTTCTTGTAATACCCTTGTAATACCTGACCTATTTCCCTTGTACTGTGCACCATCTTCCCCTTTTGATCCCTAATGCCATCTATGTATGCTGCTTGTCGCTGAGCCTTCAACCTACTCGCAAGAATTTTCCCTGCTTCATTGCCCTCGGCAAAATACTTTTGCTTCAATACATTTAATTGGTGAGCTATTTCTTGTGCTCGTAAATGGATCAAATCCACTCGAGCCTTCACCAGATCAGCCTGAGTGACCAAATCTCCCTTCCTCTGCTGCTGTAGTTCCAACTCGCGAATCTGTTTTAATAAAGCTCCTTCCACTTTCCCTTTTTCTCGTTTAAGGTGCGCTGCCATGCTAATTAATTTCTTCCTAATCACTGCCTTTAACCCATCCCACAAGGTTCTCAGCTCCACTTCCCCCATCTGATTAAAGTATAAGTATTCCTGAATAGCCTTCTTTATTGCCTTCACCTGTTTGTCGTCCTCCAGTAATGAATCATTCAACTTCAAGAATTTTATCCCCGTGCTCTCTTTACCGTTACCGGAGCAGGATCTGACCACATAATTCCCCCTTGCTCAGCCTCCACCACCCTGGAAACCCACCTGCCTCCTCCCCAGATCATATCCAGTCTACTATATGTACCATGCACATGGGAATAAAAGGTATAGTTACACTCCCCTGGGTGTCTACTCCTACATAGATCTATTAGCCCCAACCGCTCCTGCATCTTTCTCATTTTTTGTCTATCCTTTCTCCCTCCCCTGCTATACCCTCCACTGTTATCTACTCGTGGGTTACTTGTTAAGTTAAAATCCACCCCCCATCACTATGGGTACATCTCCCAACCCCTCCAACGCCTCCAAATGTTTCTCAAAAGCTTCCCCTTGTCCCTCATTAGGTCCATATATGCTAACCACCCACACCACCTCCTCTCCGATCCTCAGCCTCACCCCTACCCATCTCCCCTCCTTCCCTCTCTGCTCCCCCACTATCATGTGCCTATACTGCTCCCCCACTAAAATCCCCACCCCTCCTTTACGAGGATTCTCTCTAAGCCCTGCCAACACCACTTTTGGATAGCTCTTGGAGGAGACCATATATTCCTGTCCCACTCTCAGATGTGTCTCCTGCACACATATAATGTCAGGTTTTGTACGCTTACCCTCTCTTTCCAGCAGTCTTCTCTTCTGCCATGTCCTCAATCCCTTTGCATTAATAGTGGTGATCACTAGTTTTTTAAGTTTCCTACTGGGTACCTCTCTGCCTCCCTCTTACTCTCCCCTGCCTCTTTCCCTTCTCTCCATGTGGTTCCCCGTCCCCCTCTACCCTCTCCTTCCTCCCTTCCTTCTGCCTTTTGTCCCCCTCCTCAAAAACCTCCCCTTCCCTCCCCCCGTCCATTCCTCCTCCAGGAGTCGTTTGGAGTAGTGCGTCCCCTTGTCTTCCCCATTTGCCCTTCCCTCTTTCCCTCCATCTCTGTGCCTGCACCTCCCACCGACCTATACCCTCCCCCTTCCCTATGCCACCTTCCAATCCCTACCACCCTTCTTCCCCCTCTATCCTCTCCCCTCCCCCTCCTCCTCCCTCTCCATTCCCCTACACATTATGACATCCATACATATGATCAACCAAATTTTAACATTCTAAACCATTCAACCATTTTACCTTATAACAATCAGGTCACTCCCCCTCCCCCTCCCCCTCCTCCCCCTCCACCTCCTTCACCCCCTCGTATACATACTTTTTCCACACTCTTCTCCCCTACCCATCATCTTTTGGTTCTACTCTCTTTGTTATGTCCTTTCTTTAATTCTTGTAGCTCCTCTCCACCATTTTGCTTTTCCTCTCCGCGCTCACTGAATTCAGCTTCTGGCCTGCTCTCTGGGGCTTTATCCCCGCCTCCTGGAGCGCCACCTGTGCTTCCTTCACTGTGTGAACTTTCCAAGTTCTCCCTTTTTGCGTGAAAGATAGTCCAAAGGGGTGTAGCCACGTGTGTCTGTCGTCTGCCACCCTTAGTGCCTGTATCGCCGGTTGCATCGCTGTCCTCCTTTGCAAAGTTCCCATAGATAGATCCTCATGCACAGCCATTTTATAGTGCACATACTCCGCATTTTATTTGCTATCCGCTCTTTCACTTTGTAGCTGGTCAAACATATTATAATATCCCGAGGTCTATGGGTGCTCCCTGTCCATTAGTATTTCCTCTGGAGCCACCTTCTCACCTCCTGCTTTGAGTATTTCAGAGCAAATCAAAGCTGCCACTTTCTCACTGTCCTGAAACTCCTTTTCCTCCAGTATGCCCCTTATCCATAGATTATTCCTTCGGGATCGGTTTTCCAAGTGGCCTCTTGCCACTTTTGTAAGTCCCCACGCCATTGCTGGTTATTTTCCACTTGCTTCTCCAGACTCTGCAGACAATTCTCATGATCTCCCGCCGTGTGTGTCAGTTCGGCTATATCCTCCTTTAGATTGCTTAGAAGCTCGCTCAGTTCTGTTTTTACTGCTTGTACCTCCTTCTTTATTTCTGTGAACCACTAGATGAACCATCCTTTGAGTTCTTCTTTATTTCCTTTAGAGACTTCTGCTTGGCTATTCCGTCCTTTAGTTTCCTCTGTTTGCTCTCCTGGTTCTTTCTGTTTGGCTTTATTCTCCAGTGCTCCGTACACCCCACTGCTTGTCCCAGCCCCTGCAAAAGCATACTCTCTCAGGTCTGTTTTCCTTCTCGTGGCCATATTGCTTCCTCCGTGCTGTCTTCGCCCCAGCCTTTACTGATCACCACGTGTCTGTTACACCATCCCCTTTCCTTCTCCTTCCTTTATTCGATCCTCTTTCCTCTTTGTTTATTTAATGTATGTAATGCCACACGATTTGGGTCACACCTTCTTCCCCTCTCTCTTCTCTTAGGTGGCTCTTTTCCCCCGCAGTCGCTCAGGACATACTCCGCCGCACTTGTGCCTGCTTTTCCCGCTCTCTTCTAGCAGCTTTTACGGTCCTCTGCCCTCCTCTGCACTGCCTTCTGCGCCGTTATGTCCTGCAACTGTCTCGCCTCCTGGTAGTGTTGCAGCACCCTCTTCTTCCTCTGCTTGTCTGCCGTTCTGGCTCCTCTCTATCTACGGCATCTCTTCCGCAGTTCAGGCCGCTCTGCTCTTCCTCGCATCGCCCTGTCACTCTTTCTCTGCTCATGGAGTCGCCGCACAGCACTTCCCCACTCTTCACAGGGCTCAGAGCACTCAACCGCACTCTCCCGCTGCTCATCTGTGCGTTTTAATGCCGTTTAAGTGGGGCTAGCCCCGGAGCGGCTCTCTTTTGCCACCATCAGGGTTGGTGATGTCACTTCCTCCTGCTTATTTTGATTTTATCCTGTTGTTGTAAAGGGATCCACTGTGTCTGTCCCATGCCATCATGAATTCTGTCACTGTATTTGCCCCCAACACTTCCATCAGGAGGGCATTCCAAGCATTCACCACCCTTTCAGTGAAAAAGTATTTCCTGACATTGCCTTTCAGTTTACCCTCTTGCAGCTTCATGTTACGCCCTCTAGTTTTACAGCTTCCCCGTCTTTGGAAGAGGTTTGTTCATTCATTAATACTCTTTAAGTATTTAAAGGTCAGAATCATATCTCCCCTGTCCCTCCTCTCCTCCAGAGTGTACATATTTAGGTCTTCAACTTTCTTCTCATAAGTCTTCTGATGCAAGCTCTGAATCATTTTGGTCACCTTCCTCTGAACAGTTTCCAGTCTTTTTATATCCTTTGCAAGATATGGTCTCCAAAATTGAACACAATATTCCAAGTGAGGCCTCACCAGCATCTTGTACAGTGGCATTAGTACCTCTTCCTTTCTGCTGGTAATTCCTCTCTGTATGTAACCCAGCATCCTTCTGGATTTTGCCACCGCCTTGTCGCACTGTTTCACCACCTTGAGAACCGCAGAAACAATCACTCAGAGGGCTTTCTCCTGGTCTGTGCACACCAACCTCTTGCCACCTATTGCATACAATTCCCTGGGATTTCTGCTACCCAAGTGCATGACACTGCACTTCTTCACATTAAATCTTAACTGCCAAGCATTAGACATTCTTCCAGCTTTTGTAGATCTTTCCTCATGTTATCCACTCCCTCAGGGGAGTCCACTCTGTTGCAAATTTTCGTGTCATCTGCAAAAGGACAGACTTTTCCATTCAGTCTTTCAGCAATATCACTCACAAATACATTGAAAAGTGCCAGACCCAGGATTGAACCCTGGGGCTCCCCGCTAATCACCCTCCTTTCATCCGAGTGAGCTCCATTTACTATCACCTTCTCACGTCTGTCAGTCAACCAATTTCTGATCCAGTTCACCACCTTGGGACCCATCACCAAGCTGTTCAGTTTATTGATAAGCCTCCTATGAGGAACAATATCAAAGGCTTTCCTGAAATCTAGGTATATCATATCCATTGCATGCCCTTGATCTAGTTCTCTGGTCACCCAGTCAAAGAACTCAATCAGATTTGTTTGGCAAGATCGTCCTTTGGTAAAACCATGTCGCCTCGGATCATGCAACCTGTTGGTTTCGAGAAAGTCCACTATTCTCTCTTTCAGGAGCGCCTCCATTACTTTTCCCACTACCGAGGTAAGACTTACTGGCCTGTAGTTTGTCACTTCTTCCCTATTACCACTTTTGTGAAGGGGTACCACAACAGGTCTTTTCCCCCAGTCCTGTGGAATTTCTCCTGTCTCCAAGGATCTATTAAAAACATCCTTTAACTGCCCTGCAAGAACCTCTCTGAGCTCTTTCAGTATCCTGGGATGTATCCCATCCGGTCCCATGGCCTTGTCCACTTTCAGTTTTGCAAGCTGTTCTAACACATCATCTTCCGTGAATGGTGTGGTATCTACTCCATTCCCATTTGTATATTTGTCAATAACAGGTGATCCTTCTCCGGGATTTTCTTTAGTAAAAACAGAGCAGAAGTATTTGTATTGCATTTTCAATTTTTCAATGTCATTTTCCACAAATCCACACTCGGCACTTTTGAGTCCTGCAATTCTACCTCTGATTTTCCTCCTCTCCCGAATGTACCTGAAAAACTTTTTGTCACCACACTTCACATCCTTAGTCATCTTTTCTTCTGCCTTTGATTTTGCTATCCTTATTTCTCTTTTTGTCTCTTTTAGTTTGATCCTGTATTCTGTTCGATGTTCCTCTGTTTGTGAACTTCTGAATTTTGTGAAAACTGTGGTTTTTGCCTTTATTTGTGCAGCCACTTCTTTGGAGAACCAAATAGCTTTCCTTTTCCTCTTGTTTTTATTTACTTGCTTTACATACAGGATGTATCTGTTGCCGCTCTTATTGCCTCCTTTAATTTAGCCCATTGCAATTCCACTTCCCTTATCCCCTCTCCCACCCTGCCAACTCCTCCTTCAGGAACTTGGCCATTTTACTGAAGTCAGTGTTTTGGAAGTCTAGGACTTTGAGTTTGCTGTGATTGGACTCCACCTTGGCTTTTATCTCAAACCACACACTGTGTGATGATCACTGCTGCTCACATGGGCACCCACCTGGATATTCAACACGCTATCTCCGTTGGTGAGCACTAAATCCAGCATCGAGCTTTCCCTGGTCTGTTCCATCGCCATTTGTCTAAGTAATGCATCTTGGAAGGCATCCACAATGTCTTTACTTCCTTCCAGATTTGCAGAAGGAATACTCCGATTTACATCGGGTAGATTAAAGTCACCCAATATGATCACCTCCCCTTCGTGGCTATCGTTGCACTATCAATAATCATGTCTCTGTCTATTTCATCAGTTTGAATTGGAGGCTTGTAGACTACACCAGTATGGATGACAGTGCCATCTCCTCTTTCCAACACAATCCACAGCGCTTCTTCTTTTCCCCACGTCCCCTGCATTTCAGCAGCTTTAATATTGCTTTTATCATATAGGGCTACTGCTCCTCCTTTTCTACCCTCTCTATCTCTTCTAAATAGATTATAGCCAACTATGGCTATATCCCATTCATGTGACTCGTTAAACCATGTTTCTGTAATGGCCACAGTGTCCAAGTCCATTTCCACCATTAGGGCTTCCAGGTCAAGAACTTTGTTGGCTAGACTTCGGGCATTTGTGCTCATTGCTTTCCAGCATTTGTTGATTGTCTTGCCTGTATTTTACTTGAATTTTGTTCTACACACCTCTTCCCACTTGCCACTGATGTGTGGTTTAACAGTGTGGCTGTTGCCAATGCTATGCTTTTGCTGGGAGTGACGTCCTGAACTTGTCCTTCACCATCTGTCACCTCCTTTCCCTAGTTAAAATGCCTGTCCACATACTGCCTGAAGTTTTCTCTTAGGATCCTTTTCCCTGTGATAGAGAGATGTAGTCCATCAGCACAGTATAGTCTCTTGTTGATCCATCTTTTTACCCAGTCACCTATATATCTAAATCCTTCTTTTTTGCACCAGGTTTGGAGCCATATATTAAAGTTGTTTATGCAATGCAGCCTTTCTGCCCCCTTACCATGAACAGATAGAACTTCTGAGAATGCTTTAGTGTTAGCAATGGGCTTGAGTTTCTCTCCCAGAGTCTGGAAGTCCCTTTGAGCTGTAGAGGCACTGTTTCTAGTCAGGTCATTTGTACCCAAGTGGATGACAACATCAATTTTGGAGTGCTCACTTTCTGTACTAATTATACCAACAATTTGGTTCGTATGCCTGCTGGCTGAAGAACCTGGGAGGCATTTGACCATCTTCTCTCCTTTGATCTGTGTTCCCAAGTTGGTGCCTCCGATGATGGAATCTCCAAGTAGTAGTAGTTTTCTGTTTTGTGATTTTTTTTCTTCATATTTGGTGCATTATCAGTAGATAGGGCATTGACGATCTACTCCCCAGCCCTGGCTTTTGCCCACAATCCGTTATCTCCGCACCTGTGCACGTTCCGCTGAGCGTGCTTGGTCCAAATCCCACTCCCCGGAGGACCTTCTACACTTCAAATTCATGCTTGGCTCCTTCCAGTCAGCCATAGCACTTGCCAAACAAGACTACTACATTCACCTGACCAACTCCCTTGCCTTTGATCCTCCTCGTCTCTTTCATACCCTCAGTTCTCTCCTCAAAGTCTCCCCGCCCCCAGTCCCGCCCTCCCTTTCTGCCCAAACCCTAGCTGACTACTTCTATGACAAAATCAACAAGATTATTCTCCAATTCCCCACCCCCTCATCTACCTCCCCCCTTCCCAATTCTCCCCCCCACCCGTCCTTCCTCTGCCACCCTCTCCTCCTTTCCTCCGATCTCTGAAGAAGAAATCACACTCCTTCTTACTTCCTCCAAACTCACCACATGTTCATCTGACCCCATCCACACCCATCTCCTACACCCCATCTCCTCCACTATTGTACCCACCATCTCTCACATCCTCAACCTCTCACTCTCTACTGCAACTGTCCCTGTTGACTTCAAACATGCTGTTGTCACACCTCTCCTTAAGAAACCCTCACTCGATCCCACATGCCCTTCTAACTATCGACCCATCTCCCTCTTTCCCTTCATATCCAAACTACTAGAACGTGCAGTCCACCGCCGCTGCCTCGACTTCCTCACCTCCCAGGCCCTCCTGGACCCACTGCAATCCGGCTTCCCTCCCTTACATTCCACTGAAACGGCGCTCGCAAGAGTCTTCAATGACCTACTCCTGGCTAAATCTAAGGGCCTTTACTCTATCCTCATTCTTCTTGACCTCTCCGCTGCCTTTGGCACCGTTGACCACACTCTTCTTCTCACCACCCTCTCCTCCCTTGGCTTCAAGGACCTGGTACTGTCCTGGTTCTCCTCCTACCTCTCCCATCGCTCATTCAGTGTATGCTCTGGTGGCTCCTCCTCCTCCCCTACCCCGCTCCATGTATGTGTACCCCAGGGATCCTTCTTGGGCCACCTCCTTTTCTCCCTCTACACCCAAGCCCTTGGTGCGCTTATCTCCTCCCACGACTTTCAGTACCATCTCTACGCCAATGCCTCCCAAATCTACCTCTCTATACCTACTATTTCTCCAGCAACTCAGACCAAGATCTCTGCCTGCCTCTCTGACATTGCCGCCTGGATGTCTCTTCGTTGATTGAAACTGAACATGGCTAAGACTGAACTCCTTGTCTTTCCCCCCAACTCCTCCCCTCCTCTTCCCCCTTTCTCAGTCTATGTAGACGGAGCTATTATCCTTCCTGTTCTCTCGGCCTGCAACCTTGGGGTTATATTTGACACCTCTCTCTCCTTTTCCGCACATATCCAGCATGTAGCCAAGACCTGCCGTTTCTTCCTCTACAACATTGGCAAAATCTGCCCCTACCTCTCTGAACACACCACCAAAACCCTTATCCACTCCTTAATCTCTTCTCGCCTCGATTATTGCAACCTACTCCTTGCTGGTCTCCCCATCAGCCACCTGCTTCCCCTTCAATCTATACAAAATCACGCTGCTTGAATAATTTTCTGGCAGTCTCGCCATGCCCACATTACTCCTCTTCTCAAGTCGCTTCACTGGCTCCCTGTCCAGTTCCGCATCCAATTCAAACTCCTCCTATTGACCTATAAATGCAGTCACTCAGCGGCCCCTCAGTACCTCTCATCTCTTATCTCTCCCTACATCCCCTCTCGGAACCTGTGCTCCGCTAGCAAATCAATTCTATCTATGCCGTTCACCCACACCGCTAACTCCCAACTTCGCTCCTTTCACCTTGCTGCACCTCATGCCTGGAACAGCCTACCTGTGTCTATACATCAGGCACCCTCCCTGGCCCTCTTCAAATCCAGGTTGAAGACTCACCTCTTCACCGCCACTTTCAGATCCTGACTTCTATCCCTATCTTATCTTAACCCCATCAACTCTCATGACCATATGATATTGACTTTACTGTGCCTTGTATTGACCTTACTGTGCCTTGCACTAATCTGACCTTTACCCTGTAATGTTCTGACTAGATTGTAAGCTCTGATGAGCATGACTCTGATGGGCAGGGACTGTCTCTTGCATTCTGGATAACTCTTGTAGGTTAGCTGTGCAGCGCTGCATGTGTGGCGCTTTATAAGTGATAAATAGTAGCAGTAATAGTAGTAGTAGTAGTGTTGGCTACCTCTTGTAGGTTAGCTGTGCAGCACTGCGTGTGTGGCGCTTTATAAGTGATAAATAATAGTAGTAGTAGTGTTGGCTACCTCTTGTTGGTTGGCTGTACAGCGCTGCGTGCATGGCGCTTTATAAGTGTAAATAGTAGTAGTAATAGTAGTAGTAGTAGTGTTGGCTACCTCTTGTAGGTTAGCTGTGCAGTGCTGCGTGTGTGGTGCTTTATAAGTGATAAATAGTAGTAGTAATAGTAGTAGTAGTAGTAGTGTTGGCTACCTCTTGTTGGTTGGCTGTACAGCGCTGCATGCGTGGCGCTTTATAAGTGATAAATAGTAGTAATAGTATTAGTATTAGTGTTGGCTACCTCTTGTTGGTTGGCTGTGTAGCGCTGCATGTGTGGTGCTTTATAAGTGATAAATAGTAGTAGTAATAGTAGTAGTAGTAGTGTTGGCTACCTCTTGTTGGTTGGCTGTACAGCGCTGCATGCGTGGTGCTTTATAAGTGATAAATAGTAGTAATAGTATTAGTAGTAGTGTTGGCTACCTCTTGTTGGATGGCTGTGCAGCGCTGCATGTGTGGCGCTTTATAAGTGATAAATAGTAGTAGTAGTAGTAGTGTTGGCTACCTCTTGTAGGTTAGCTGTGCAGCGCTGTGTGCGTGACGCTTTATAAGTGATAAATAGTAGTAGTAATAGTAGTGTTGGCTACCTCTTGTAGGTTAGCTGTGCAGCGCTGCGTGCGTGGCGCTTTATAAGTGATAAATAGTAGTAGTAATAGTAGCAGTAGTAGTGTTGGCTACCTCTTGTAGGTTAGCTGTGCAGCGCTGGGTGTGTGGTGCTTTATAAGTGATAAATAGTAGTAGTTTTGGCTACCTCTTGTTGGTTGGCTGTACAGCGCTGCATGCATGGCGCTTTATAAGTGATAAATAGTTGTAATAATAGTAGTAGTAGTAGTGTTGGCTACCTCTTGTTGGCTGTGCAGCGCTGCATGTGTGGCGCTTTATAAGTGATAAATAGTAGTAGTAGTAATGTTGGCTACCTCTTGTTGGTTGACTGTACAGCTCTGCGTGTGTGGCGCTTTATAAGTGATAAATAGTAGTAGTAATAGTAGTAGAGTTGGCTACCTCTAGTAGGTTAGCTGTGCAGCGCTGCGTGCGTGGCACTTTATAAGTGATAAATAGTAGTAGTAATAGTAGTAGTGTTGGCTACCTCTTGTAGGTTAGCTTGCAGCGCTGCGTGCGTGGCACTTTATAAGTGATAAATAGTAGTAGTAATAGTAGTAGTAGTAGTAGTTTTGGCTACCTCTTGTAGGTTAGCTGTGCAGCGCTGCGTGCGTGGCACTTTATAAGTGATAAATAGTAGTAGTAGTGTTGGCTACCTCTTGTAGGTTAGCTGTACAGCGCTGTGTGCATGACGCTTTATAAGTGATAAATAGTAGTAGTAATAGTAGTAGTAGTAGTGTTGGCTACCTCTTGTTGGTTGGCTATACAGCGCTGCATGCATGGCACTTTATAAGTGACAAATAGTAGTAGTAATAGTAGACTCTCTCATTTAAGGGCACTTCAGTTTCTACAGTTTGGGCACCCTCATTATCCAAGGCAGAGAGCACATTATGCGGGATATCTCTTGATGTATAGGGTGTCTCTGCGTTACAGGTCGCAACTTACCAGAGTCCACTGTGATTCATTTGTTCCTGGGCTGTTTGATTCTTTGTGGGAGTGGTGGTGGATTTTGTTCCGTTTGTACCCTAGAAGAGGTGTGTTTTGCAGCTAATTCTTCCCTTAGTAGAGTCAATTCTTTATGCATAGCAGCTAACTTGAGGCATATAGGGCAAGTTCTTAGACTCCAAATGATTCTTCTCAGAATAAAAGCACCACAGTTATTGCATTGAATACACAACATGCTGATTAAGCAGTCCTAGGAGAAGGAGAAAAGGTGAGTGTAACACCTAATTAAAGGACAGATGTCAAAGTATATGACGACTATGTAGACAATGTAATCCTAGGGTGGGTGGGCGGGAACGTAAGTGTCCCTGGCCAGTAGACCTTAAATGAACTGAGGGCACACTCAGATATCTGATTTAAAGGCTATGCAAGGAATGTAGGCAGTCTGAATATTCCTAAAAACCTATAAGCAACAGTTAAAATTTTTTTAAAAAAACCCAAACAAACAGGGAATTATAAAGTCTGAAAGCTTAGCTGTGTGTAGTCTCTTGGAGCTGTGATGACCAGACTGCTTCAGATACTTGTTCTTGTTTCGATATCTGTACTTTCTAGTGTAACTTCCCTGTCTTGGCCCTGCCCTCCTGCAGACTTTTCTGCATCTTACTTTTCACAAACTGTCAGTTCTGCTTCGGGATGTCACTGAGAAGGGCACGGCATTCTCTTTGTAGCCTCTGCAGTCACACATAGCTGCGCTCTTCTGTGGCCCTGAATCACTGTGCTTTCACGTGCTGTGGCTGCCTCAGGAGAAATAGTCGAGCTGCTGCTTTTATTCCACGTGGCCTTTGCATTCAGCAGTCATCTTCCACCAATTGCCCCCACTTGCCTTTCCTTCCTTTCTGTTTCCCTGGGTCTGGTGCTGGTCTATCCATGCTGCCAACATCCTAGTGGCCACCTTTGAGTTGGACCATTTCTACTTTAACCATCCATATTGGTAATTTCCATTTTTCAGATTGGCCCCTGAAAGTCTGAACTCAGAACTGCTGCCCATTGTTTTAATAAAATGCTCCTCACAGACAGTGGGCCTTCTCTGAGAATCTCCTTTTTGGGCCTCTCCAATCCAAAGGGCTATTCTGATTGCTTTTATGGCTTGCTGTGGACTAGTGTCTGGGTCATAACCTTCTACTCAAAATCAAGACAAAGCAGGAATGTGACTTCATGTCATCTTGCTACAGCTTGCGATAAGGAGTGAGAAACCTCTCCTGAACGGATAGTACCAAGGAAACGCAATTCTCTTTCTCACGTAGAGCCTTTGGACAGTACCTTAGAATTCATTGTGTGGTCCAGTGTAGTGACATATTGCTCTGCTACCTCTCAATAAGATTTAACACCCCTGCCCCCCACTGCATCATTCTGCTCCTCTTTAACACTTGTGCTCTAAAGCTAGGGCGGGGGATTCTTCATTTGATACCATGGGAGCTCGGGGGGGGGGGGGGGGGTTCTTCATTTGACACCATGGGAGCTCGGGGGGAGGGGGGGGATTCTTCATTTGATACCATGGGAGCTCGGAGGAAGGGGTGGTGGATGCTTCATTTGATACCATGGAAGCTTGGGGTTAGGGATTCTTCGTTTCATACCATGGGAGCTTGGGGGGTGGGGATTCTTCATTTGATACCATGGGAGCTTGGGGGGGGGGATTCTTCATTTGATACCATGGGGGGGATTCTTCATTTGATACCATGGGAGCTCGGGGGACGGGGTGGGGGATGCTTCATTTGATACCATGGGAGCTCGGGGGGGGGGAGATTCTTCATTTGATACCATGGGAGCTCGGGGGGGGGGGGATTCTTCATTTTATACCATGGGAGCTGGGGGGAAGGGGTGGTGGATTCTTCATTTGATACCATGGGAGCTTGGGGGTGGGGATTCTTCATTTGATGCCATGGGAGCTCGGGGGGGGGGGGAGATTCTTCATTTAATACCATGGGGGGTGGGGATTCTTCATTTGATACCATGGAAGCTCGGGAGGGGGGGTGGATTCTTCATTTGATACCATGGGAGCTCGGGAGGTGAGGTTCTTCATTTGATACCATGGGAGCTCGGGGGGGGGGGGGGATGGATTCTTCATTTGATACCATGGGAGCTGGGGGGGGGGGATTCTTTATTTGATACCATGGGAGCTCAGGGGGGGAGGTTCTTAATTTGATACCATGGGAGCTCGGGGGGGGGGGGTGGATTCTTCATTTGATACCATGGGAGCTCAGGTATCTGTGTCTGGGTGAGGTCTGGGATTACTGCGCCGTTGACCGCGTGATCTAGGAAAATGATGCCTGAGGCTTTCCTACAGGAGCTCTCCAGATCAACCAACAGTAAGGATTTAAGGGTTTGTTTTATTATATTAAATTGTTAGCTCTCTGACTGGGAGCTCTTAAAAGGTTTTATTGTACATTTTTAAAGCAAGGTTACTTTCTTTTTGGTGCTTTAGTGGGACTTTCTTTGAGCACAGTAGGTGGTTGAACTCCAGTAACCTCTTCAGCTTTGGGAACTGCTAACACCTAATCAGGTGTTAGTTCCCTCCTTACCCACCCCGACTCCCACCCACCCCTAGCGAGTAGTCTTCCTTTATAGGGCACCTCCCCATTTGACAAAGCACAGAGAATTGGACCAGCACATTTTGAATATAATTAAGGAGATTTAACGGCTTTTTTCTCTGAAAGGACAGCTGGGAAACTGGCTGGTACTTGGTAGATCTCTCTCTTTTGCTTTAACAGATACCTAAGCTCCACGAACAGAAAAATGGTTGGGAAAAATCATATCGCTAAAGCTGTTGCCCCCGTTACAGCTTCTGCCTCGGTCCAGACAGAGGTCCTAATGCCAGTTGAAGGACCGGTTCCATGTGCAGGGTGCCTGCATGCTGAAGCTCTGAGGAAACAAGTGGAGGAACTCAGAGAGGAAGTGGCGAGGCTGAGGAGCATTCAAGACAGTGAGAAGTACATTGATGAGATGTTTCTTGCAGCAACCAAGCTCTCCAGCAGAGGAGAAGATGGGTGCCAACAGAATGTCGAAGGTTGGACACAAGTCACCAGGGCCTGCAAAATCACCAATCCAACTTCTCCAGCCCTTGAATTGAAGAACCATTATGCAGCCCTGGAAGTGGAAGAGGTGAAAGCATCCCTGGAAAGGGAAGAACCAGAGCTCTACCCCAAAGTTGCAGAATCAGTGACCACAAGGAAACGAAGGGTAGTGGTGGTTGGAGACTCTCTTCTGAGGGGTACTGAGGCGTCCATCTGCCAACCAGACTTGATGTCCAGAGAAGTATGCTGTCTGCCTGATGCCAAAATCCAAGATGTTACAGAGAGTATGCTGAGACTCATCAAGCCCACTGACTATTACCCAATGTTGCTAATCCATGTTGGAACAAATGATACTGCCAGGTATAACTCGGAACGTATCAAAAGTGACTTCATGGCTCTGGGACAGAGGGTGAAGCAGTTAGGTGCACAGGTGGTTTTCTCTTCAATCCTCTCTGTTGAGGGTAAAGGCCAAGGCAGAGAGGCTCGCATCCTGGAGATGAATGCATGGTTGATTGGATGGTGTCATCGAGAGCGTTTTGGTTTCCTAGACCATGGGATGCTGTTCCAAGGGTTGCAGAGCAGAGATGGCATCCATCTGTCCAAGAAAGGTCAACGCGTCTTCAGTAGTAGACTGGATAATCTACTGAAGAGGGCTTTAAACTAGATTCGTTGGGGATGGGTGAAGAAAGCCCCCAGGTAAGTGAAAGCCCCCAGGTAGGTGATACATTAAATAACTTTATGGAAATGGGTAACAGGGGTAACATATGGAAAGCAGTGTGTATAAATGCCTGTAGCATGGGAAATAAGATCCCTGATGTTGAAGCTTTGGTGGGAGTGGCTGACTTGGATTTAGTGGCAGTTACAGAAACATGGTTCACAGAAAACCATGATTGGGATGTAACTATACCTGGCTATACTTTATTCAGAAAGGACAGGGTAGGAAGTAGGGGAGGGGGAGTGGCACTGTACTTAAAAACTACTATTAAAGCTTTGGAATTACAGAGCTTAAAAGGAAGAGGGGAGGCATTGTAGGTTAAACTAGAAAGAGGGAAAGAGAAATCTATTTACGTTGGTGTGATATACAGACCTCCCTCACAAGAGGAAGAGGTGGACAGAGAGTTAATTGAAGACATGTGCAGCATTGCTAGGAAAGGGGAAGTGCTACTGATAGGAGATTTCAATATGCCAGATGTTGATTGGCACATTCCTGCTGCAGTATCATCTAGAAGTAAGGAGATCCTGGATTCTCTACAGGGAGAACTATTCAGGTAATTGGTAACAGACCCCACACATGAAGGGGCCATACTGGACTTGGTGCTTACCAATGGTGAAAGTGTTTCTGATGTTGTAGTGGGAGATCATTTTGCATCCAGTGATCACCAGATAGTGTGGTTCAGTATTAGGACTAGGGCTGTTAGAATCCATTCAAAGGCGAGGATCTTAGACTTTAGGAAGACTAACTTTGCGAAGATGGGCCAATACCCCAGGGAGTCATTAGTTGGATGGGAACAGCTGAGGGATGTAGAAAAACAGTGGGAAAAACTGAAAGGGGATATTTTAAGGGCAACCAACCTTTTTGTTAAAATGGTAAATAAAGGTAAAAGGAAAAGGAGACCGCTATGGTTTTCGAAAGAAGTAGCTGAAAAAGTGAAGAAAAAGAGGGAGGCCTTCATGAAATACAAGAGATCACAGAGAGAGGAAGACAGGCATCTGTATTTGGAAAAACTTAGAGAAGCTAGCAAAGTAGTCAAGAAGGCAAAGATTCAAAAGTAGGAGGAAATAGCCAATGCAATAAAATGGGGGGGATAAGACATTTTTCAGATATATTAGTGAGAAGAGGAAGGGCAAGAGTGGTATTGTCAGACTCAAGGGTGCAGGGGAGGAATATGTAAAAGCTGATAAGGATAAAGTGGAATTGCTTAACAAATATTTTTGTTCTGTGTTCACAGATGAAGAACCAGGAGCAGGACCTCAGAAAACACCCACAAATAGGAACAGAAGCAAAGGACATCTTGAACAATTTTCAAAAGACTGTGTTCGTGAGAAACTATCTCAACTTAAAGTAGACAAAGCGATGGGACCGGATGGGATACACCCGAGAATACTGAGGGAACTTGGGGACATTCTAGCAGCTCCACTGACTGACCTTTTCAATGCCTCGTTGGAGTCAGGAGTGGTGCCAAAGGACTGGAGAGAGGCTCATGTGGTGCCTTTACACAAAAGCGGAAGTAAGGATGTGGTTGAAAACTACAGGCCAGTTAGTTTAACTTCGGTAGTGAGTAAATTATTGGAAACGCTGCTGAAAGAGAAAATAGTGAGGTTTCTGGCGTCCAGCGGATTACAGGATCCGAGGCAGCATGGATTCACCAGAGGCAGGTCTTGTCAGACAAATCTGATTGATTTCTTTGACTGGGTGACCAGGGAGTTGGACCGAGGGATAGCCCTAGATGTGGTGTATTTAGATTTCAGTAAGGCCTTTGACACTGTTCCTCACAGGCGACTTATAAACAAACTGAGCACCCTAGGGATGGACCCTAAAGTTACTGCTTGGGTTAGAAATTGGTTGGGTGGGAGGCGAAAAAGAGTACAAGTAAATGGAGCTCACTCGGAGAAGAAGGATGTTATCAGTGATGTGCCCCAGGGATCTGTCCTTGGTCCGATTCTTTTTAACATCTTTGTTAGTGATAATAGCGGAAGGGCTTTCAGGTAAGGTTTGCCTCTTTGCGGATGATACCAAAATCTGCAATAGAGTAGACACCCAGAAAGGGGTAGATAACATGAGGAGGGATCTAGCTAACTTGAAGAATGGTCTAGAATTTGGCAGCTGAGATTTAATGTTAAAAAATGTAAGGTCATGCATTTGGGCTGCAGCAATCCAAGGGAGCAATATAGTATAGGGGGTGAAGTACTTTTGTCCAATAAAGAAGAGCGGGACCTAGGCGTGGTTGTGTCTGATGATCTTAAAGTAGCTAAACAGGTAGAAAAGGCGACGGCAAAAGCTAGAAGGATGCTTGGGTGCATACGGAGAGGAATGGCTTGCAGAAAAAAGGAGGTGATAATGCCTCTGTATAAGTCTTTGGTGCGACCTCATTTGGAGTATAGTGTGCAATTCTGGAGACCGCACCTTCAAAAGGATGTGAACAGGATGGAGTCGGTGCAGAGGGTGGCTACTAAAATGATTAGTGTGCTTCATTATAAAGCATATGAGGACAGACGTAAGGATCTTAATATGTACACCTTAGAGGAAAGGCGGGATAGAGGTGATATGATTGAGATGTTTAAATACCTCCGTGGCATAAATGTTCAGGGAGAGAGCCTCTTTCAATTGAAAGCAAGTTCTGCTATGAGGGGACATGGGATGAGGGTGAAGGGAGATAGATTCAGGAGTGATATGCGGAAATATTTCTTTACGGAAAGAGTAGTGGATCCGTGGAATAGTCTCCCAGTGGAGGTGGTAGAGATGAGGACAGTAACTGAATTCAAAAAAGCATGGGACAAACACAGAGGATCTCTAAAGGTAAAAAGGGGACTAATTGTAGTTGTTATGGAAGGACAGACTAGATAGGCCATGTGGTCTTTTTCTGTCGTCATATTTCTATGTTTTTATGTTTCTATGTTTCTGTCTGGCTGCTTCTCTGCTGAGCTCCACTTTCTCAGTTTGTGGCTCTTCTGATTTCTGAGTCAAAGACCCAGGTATCACCAATTTGCCCCAGCCTAGTATTCGGTAATGCATAAAACCTCTGATTATCCCATTCATGGGCAGAACCAGCAATGAGCCATATGGTGGGAATATTCAGCAGCAGCGGTTATAGGGGTAACGCCCCCCCCCCACCGGCCGCACCATCCACACATTGAGACACTGGGGCTGAGGAGCTGCTTGTGCCTATCTACATAGTTCTGATTTCTCTTACCTCTATTCTTGCTTTGATTTTTGATGACTAAAACAGATTTCTCAGAATTATTTTTTTTCTGGCAGGTAAATGTTGAAGACACAACTGAAATGTTACCAAAGTCCCGGCGAGCGCTCACAATACAGGAGATCGCAGCCCTGGCCAGGTCCTCCCTTCACGGTAAGATTTAGGCCCCGTCCCCGATTGAATCATGACCCATAATGCCATTGTGCTGATTATCATTAGAACTTCTGCTATTCATACCTTGGTACAATCAAGCCAGGGTTACCACATAGACAGCTGAAGAGACGCAGCACCCTATGAATACAGCATAGACGGCTGATTAAAGACCCGGGAGGAGGCAGTAGCACCCTATGAATACAGCATAGACGGCTGATTAAAGACCCGGAAGGAGGCAGTAGCACCCTATGAATACAAAATAGACGTCTGATTAAAGACCTGGGAGGAGGCAGTAGCACTCTCTGAATACAGCAGACAGCTGATTAAAGACCCGGGAGGAGGCAATAGCACCCTCTGAATACAGCATAGATGGCTGATTAAGGATCCTGGAGGCGGCAGTAGTACCCTCTGAATACAGCATAGACGGCTGATTAAGAACCCTGGAGGAGGCAGTAGGTACTGGATTAGGCTTTGTAAATGTCTCTGGTAGTTTCACAGAGTTTCTAGCATAAGAACATTGCAAAAGAAAAGTCTTTGGAGTAAGGCGCCACTAGATTCACAAGGCAAACTTTGGGCTAATAAGGAAACAGGAGATACTAGACACCGTCCAGAGCAGGTTAGCTAGAATTTGCTGATCTTATAGTTTCTCCTGAAGACGCACTTCTTCTAACCAAAGCTCACCAGTTTGAGGTCAGCCTGTGATGACACTGAGAAAAGAGCTGAATTTAGATTTTTTGTCATGTCATGATGGAATTAAAAACAATATGAAACACAGGAAATGTAATTGATATTTCTCATGTCATATTACCCAAATGCACACCCCTAATGCAGAGCGTGGCTTCTTGGGGTTTCAGTTTAATTTTTGACTACATATTTCTATTGTTAGTTTGTGATAATTTAATCTCCAGGAACAAGCAGGAATGAGTCTTCACATATGGGTACGTCGGCGCCGACGGAGCCCGCACGGAAATGCTCCCCAGCATCCAATCAGAAAGCCTTTGGGAGCATCCCTCGTGCCTGCGCGGTGACTTCCCGCCTTTCCCACTGCCTCTCCCCAGTTTTCGTTTTTCCGCGGAGCCAACAGGACGTACCTCCTGTCACCGCAGAAACTTTTTTCTTTAAAATCCTTAATTTCTTGTTTGCCTGTGGTCGCGGCTGTCTTTCCCGCCGATACCGGTACCGCCGGTGCCTTATTCTTTTCTTTTCCAACTTAGAGAAATAACTTCTCCTCAGTTTTTTCTTTTATCTTTTTGAGGCCTAACAGGCCTTTCCAACATGGAGCCTTCTTCCCCTAAGAAGTGCCTTTACTGCGGAAACTTAGTTTTTTTTTTAGACTCCAGTGCCTGGTGTCTAACCTGTTTGGGTCCTGACCCCTTTTCCCCTGTTCCATCGGGCTTTAGTATTGGGAGAAGACCTTCCCTTTTTCGGGTATCTCTCGATGCCGTTTTTCCTCCTGAGGTGAGGAGGCGGGTTTATTCTTCTCTCCAGGATCAGGTAACCCACAAACAGTCTGTTAAGACTAGCCAATTCTTGATGGGTAGGTCTCAAGCCCAGCAGGATGACGGCTCCGGCCTTGCCCTCAAGACCCCATTGGCAGTAAGACCCCGGCGGGAGTCTTCGGGCTCCAAAGCATTTACGGGGTTTCAGGTTGTTCCTGGGGTTCACTCCTCACAGAACATACCTGAGCCATGCTCGGGGGTGGTATCCACTTCGAGTGGTACCGATCCCCCGGCATCGGCACCGGTGTCGAGTGCTCCACTCTTCACCGAGGATCGTCAGCTGGTGTCCTCGGTACCTTCGGGGCCGATCGACACGATCCAGCCTGGCTTTCCTGCGTCCCCGCCATGCGCGGGGTTGGTACCGGCTTCGAGCGGTACCGCTCCCCCGGCATCGGCACCGGTGTCGAGTGCTCCACTCTTCACCAGGGGTCATCGTCTGATGTCCTCGGTACCTTCGGGACCGATCGACCCGACCCAGACTGGTTTTCCTGCTTCCCAGCCATGCGGGGGGTTGGTGCCGGCTTTGAGCAGTGCCGATCCCCCGGCATCGGCACCGGTGTCGAGTGCTCCGCTCTTCACCAGGGATCGTCGTCGGGAGTCCTCGGTGCCTTCGGGGCTGATCGATACGACCCGGTCTAGATTTCCTGTATCCCAGCCAACCGCGGGTTTGATACCGGCGTCGAGCTGTACCGATGCCCCGGCGTCGGCATCGGTGTCGAGTGTTCCACTCTTCACCGGGGATCGTCATCTGGTGCCCTGGGTACCTTCGGGGCCGACCGATGCGCCCCGGATGGGCTTTCCTCTATCTACGCCATGCTTGGGGGGGGTACCGGCTTTGAGCGGTACCGATACCCCGACATCGGCGCCGGTGTCGAGTGTTCCTCTCTTCACCAGGCGTCGTCCTCGGTGCCTTCGGTACCGATCAATACGATTCCAATTGACCTTCAGGTAGCGGCATCGCCGATTCCACCACCGACGCTCGGTTCGGTGCCCAGTCTGGAATCCATATCCAGTCTAGATGACTTGGTCCCGACGCGTTTCAGAGCCGATCCATGTCGCCTCCGACTACGCAGTACCGGAGATAATCACCAAAGCTCTCTGGTTACCTCGGTACCACTTCGGCAACCTCCGATGCCTGCTACGATGGCATTACCGTCCCCGATACCGGTACCGGTGTCGACGTCGTTTCCTGCAGTTCCATCGGTGCCATCGATCCTTTCTATGCCTAGCTTGGAATCGATACCGGGAACCGACGACGCAGTACTAACTGCCTCGAATCAGAACTGTCAGTATCGTTCTCCATCTAGCAGGATTCTTTTTATGCACCAGTCCAGTAGGTCTTTGCAAGACCTTCTTCTGAGGATTTGGGAATCACCTTTAAAGGTTCCTGCGCCTTCTACAGCCATGAATGTTCTGTATCAGGTGCCTCCCTCTCCGGGGTTTCAGAAAAGCCAACTTCCGCATCATTCCATTGTAGTGGAATCAGCAATGAGGAAGGTCAGAAGCAAGAAGAAGCATTCTTCTTTCCCACCAGGTCGTGCATCTAAAGCACTTGATGCCTTTGGACGTCAAACCTTCCAAACTTCTATGTTGGCTTCAAGAATTATTTCATATATTTTTTATATGAGTCTCACACTTCAGGAGGTCACAGAGAAGTTCTCTCTTTTGTCTCCTTTTTTGTCAGAACCCAAGGCCTCTGACTATTCCTTGCTTCTTAATCATAGCAGGAATATCTCTTGGTTCCTTTCTCGTGCTTCTCTAGACTCTTTTGAGTCTGTTAGCAGATCCTCTGCTATTGCCATTGGAGCACGTCGTACAGCCTGGCTGCAGGCTTCAGACTTGAACAGTTGGGCAAAACATATACTGGGTAATTATCCTTGTACTGGAGACAATCTTTTCAATAGAGAAGCTTTACGTCAGGTTGCTCATTGCTCCACTGACTTTCCTAGTTCTGGAAACCATCCTAAGCCTTCTTTTTCCCCAGGACGTGGGAAATATCCTAACAAACCTTCTTTCCCGAAGAAGAGAAAGTTTAATCCTTCTTCTGCCCATCCTCCCGGTGTACCCAAGCAAGGGACTTCTCATCCTAGTCTGAAGTCTCCAGACTCTACCCAGTCTGCTCATAACCAGCAACCATAGGTTCCTGTGTATTGCAATCTACAATTAACTTCCCCTTAGCAGAAGTTTATTCTTCAAACTCTACACTGGTTTCTTTTCCAGTATGCTATGCTCTCGGATACTTTTGTCCATGGGTTGCAGAATTCTCCCCTTCTTACTACCACGAAGGGAGGTCACAACTATCCCATGATAGTTTCTGTCCCCATATGGACATCTTTTCCTTCAGCTGCCTTACCCTATGGTAAGTCACTTTCCCAGCCCCTCTCTTCCAGGGTTTCCCCTGCTTGAGTTGGTGCCATACTAAAACACTTTTTTTCTTCCAGTGTAGCCTGTTTGTTTTTCCTTCACTGTGTGCTCTGAACAACTCATCGGACAGGGACGGAGATTCTCTCCGCTGCCTTTGTCTGTTTTCTCTCTGTTTTCTACAGGAGAATCCCCTCTGTTGTTTTGTTCAGTTGCTGTATATGCAGGAGTTCCAGTGATTGCTTTAATGCTCATTGCAAGCTGCTTGCAACTATCTTGCATAATTCTATTCACTGCAGCTTATCTTCTTCTAGCCATATCCTTTCCTCGGATGTGGCAACACGCCTGACTTCTGTCAGTTTTATCTTGTAATTCTCCTGCACAATGCTCTCGGCAACCTTCAGAGAAGCTTCTACTCTGGGCCCTTACTACAGAGCATTGACCTTTGTCTCTGAGGGTCTTTCATATACAGCAGACAAGCTTTTCTGCGTGAATGTCCACGGAGTTCCCAATCTGACCGGAATATGCTCCTGTTCCTTACAGCTTGGTATTACGTTTTTCTACTCCACTTGGACAACGCATACTCCTTTATTGTACATGATACCCCTGAACCCCTTGGCTGGGTCACTCTGGTATCTTCGTCTATGCGTTCTTCTTGTCCTTTGGACGTATCAGAGTCCTAAAGTACTGCTGACGTACTCTTGCCAGACTGCTGTTATCCTCTGTTTTTCACGCAACCATACTGGTTCGTCCACTGACCTACATTCCTGCTCCACAGAAATCGATTCTCTGTATTCTTCAGGTGGGTTTCACCCCCTATTATTGGATCACATTCCCCATGTGAATGTTTTTTTCTGTGGCTCAGTTACAGGCATGTATTCTGAAAAATTATTTTTCTGTATGTGGGCATACATGTTTTTGTACCCTGGGTGGGTGTCAGCCATCCCACCTCTATCTATACATATATCTATCTACATGTCTATATGTAGATATATATGTATAAAAAAAAAAAAAAAACTACTTGTCTACATACATTTGCTGCCTTAGATACAAATGACAGAGCTCCGGAAGAGTTATGGAATGACATCAAGAAGGTTGTGCTGGAAGAAAGCGAGAAGTCTCTACAAAAGGTGAAAAAGCAAAAACGGCCAAAATGGATGACGGAAGAAACTCTGAAAATTGCCCAGAAACGCAGAGAAGCTAAAGCCAAAGGAGAAAGAAAGACAATCGCAGAACTCAACAGAGATTTCCAACGTGCAGCAAGACAGGACAAGGAAAAGTACTACAATGACACTTGCAAGGAAATAGAAGCAGAAACTATTAGAGGAAGAACAAGATCGGCTTTCCTAAAGCTGCGAGAGTTAAAGAAAAAGTTCCAGCCTCGAATTGGAATGTTACAAGATGCTCAAGGTTCTATGTTGAATGATGCTGAGAAGATCAAGAAAAGGTGGAAGGAATATACAGAGTTTTTATATGATAAAGATCGAGTGGACCAACAGCCGTTTCAACCTATACCTTATGATCAGGAACCATTGGTGATGAAAGAAGAAGTTGAAGCAGCATTGAAAGCCTTATCAAAGAACAAAGCACCAGGCATTGATAGCATTCCCATAGAAGTATTGCAGCAATCTGATGCAGCTGTTACCGTACTTACAAGGCTCTGCCAAGAAATATGGAAGACAACATCATGGCCAACTGACTGGAAAAGATCTGTATTTATACCAATACTAAAGAAAGGTGATCCAACTGACTGTGGAAATTATCGCACCATCGCTCTGATCCCACATGCCAGCAAGATTCTACTGAAGATTATTCAAAAGAGACTACAGCCATACCTAGAACAAGAACTACCTGAAGTGCAAGCAGGGTTCAGGAAAGGGCGAGGAACGAGAGACATCATTGCGGATGTGAGATGGATCCTTGAAAAGACTAAAGAATACCAAAAGGATATCTATTTGTGCTTTATCGACTATAGCAAGGCTTTTGACTGTGTAAACCATGAGAAACTCTTGGCCACATTAAGAAGCATGGGTATACCAGAACACCTGATCGTTCTCTTGTGTAATCTGTACATTGATCAAGAAGCAACAGTTCGAACGGAACAAGGAGAAACAGAATGGTTTAAAATAAGCAAAGGTGTAAGACAAGGCTGCATACTTTCCCCCTACCTGTTTAATTTATATGCAGAACAAATCATCAGAGAAGCAGGACTGTATGAAGACAACAGAGGTGTGAAGATTGGTGGAAGACTCATCAACAACCTTCGCTATGCTGATGATACCACATTACTGGCTGAAAGTGAAGATGATCTGAAACATTTGCTTCTCACAATCAAAGAACATAGTCTCAAAATGGGCCTGCACCTTAATGTAAAGAAGACAAAGATCATGACAACTGGCATAATCAACAGGTTCATCGTTGAAGGAGAAGAAATTGAAATCGTGAACAACTTTAACCTACTTGGATCAACTATCAATAAAGAAGCAACAAGCAGTCAAGAAATCAGACGACGCATTGCTCTTGGCAGAATGGCTATGAAAGACCTAGATAAGATTCTCAAGAGCAGAGATGTCTCTCTCCATACAAAGATTCGACTTGTTCAAGCCATGGTATTTTCAATAACATCATATGGATGTGAAAGCTGGACAGTGAAAAAGACAGACAGGAAGAAAATTGATGCCTTTGAATTATGGTGCTGGCGGCGAATACTGTGTATACCATGGACTGCCCGAAGAACAAACCAGTCGGTACTAGAAGAGATCAAACCTAAGCTTTCTTTAGAAGCTCAGATGACAAGACTTCGACTTTCATACTTCGGACACATCATGCGAAGAGAGAGATCATTAGAGAAAGACATCATGCTTGGCAAGATAGAAGGTCAACGCAAAAGAGGAAGGCCAGCAATGAGATGGATTGCTACAATAACAGCAGCTACGGGTACCAGTCTGTCAACAATGAGCCGCCTGACTGAAGACCGAACACAATTTAGGATAGCTATCCAGAGGGTCGCCATGAGTCGACTCCGACTCGACGGCACTTAACAACAACACATACATATATTCTCATAGGTATATAGTGTGAGACCATGCCGGTCCTAGGCGATTGCCTAGACCCAGGATAGCCTGGAGTTGTGGTAAATAAAGGACACTGGAGTCGTGATCCGAATGAAATTAAAGTTGGGTTTTATTCCCCTTCCCTTGAGGATGTCGTAGAATAAGGGACAACATAAAGAACGGTTGTTTTCACCAGGGTAAAGGATGTTTAACCAAAAATAATCATGCTTCTTTCCAGCAATAAAGTCCAACACTTTTCAATGTGCAAAATACAGTTTCTTTCTTGCTCTTTCCGTTTAACAAAGGCTCTCTATATCATCAGTCACGCATACAGCACATTCCATCGGTTCAGGGATATTTTCTGAGCTATTGCTCTCCCATTGCATAGGGATAGGACCTGCCCCTGTATAAGGACACTGAGCCCCTATGAAGCTGCTCTCTGTATCTTGCCCTGGGGAAACCTCAGTTGCCACCAGTGGGAGCTGCTTTTGTAAGTCCCAGATATCAGGAGCTGTGCTGGGGATTTCTTCCCACGGCTTGGGCCAATAAGAGTTCCCTTGCTGGTTATAAGCCTGGCTTCTATCCCGGAGACTCCCTGTTCTCCCCTTAGCAGAAACAGGGTACTTATCTTTTCCTTTGGAGAAGATGGTCTCAAACTTCTCTGTCTCCAGCCAAGGCTTTCTTTCTGCCCTGCAGCCTGCTCTTCTGTGGGAACCCTGGTTACGATGTCTGGCTGAGGGAAACTCACTTCCTGCTTCCTGTGTGCTTCTTTGGACATGACCTCTGCCTCCGGTTAACTGGACAGTTTGCCTTGGTGTGAGGACCCCTCTGGCTGGGAAGACCTTGCTGCAGTTTTGCTTATCCCACCTGGGTTTGCCAGCCTGCCTTTCTCCAGCCCTGGTTCTCCAAGGTAACGTGTCTTCCTGCAATTGCTTGGGATTTCTACTCTCACCTTCTCTCCAAGCCTGCCTGAAACAGCAGTCAGAGTTCCTTTGGTCTCTGCTTTCCTCCTGGCATTCAAGCTCCAGCTCCCGCCCTAATCCAGGCTCCAGCTTCCACTGCCAATGCTCATTCTGCTGCTTCCAATTCTCTTTCTCCTTTCCAATCTGCTTCCCACTCCAACTCTGTCTCTGTGAGATTCCCCACCTGCTTTTATCTCTCAGCTCCTCTAACGTGGAACGTGAGTCTGAGTCCAGGTGAGCCTGATTGGCACTCTCAATTCTTACTGCATCACTACACCCATGTGGAAAGTTTGTTTTCCTTTTCCCTGCCTCTCTGTACTGTGAATGCTGCAACTGCCCCTGAGGCTGCAAGGTAAGCTCTTCTTCCTTTTCATTTCTTAATATTTCAGGGTCTGTGCTGTCTACCTCATGACATATCCCCCCTCTTAAGCTATTGCGGGCTGAGGAACAAGTGTCCGTACAGCACGGAATACGCGACAATGCATCTGCGTTAAGGTGGAGCTTGCCTGCCCTATTTTTCACCGTAAAATTAAATGCCTGCAGGGCCAAATGCCAGCGAGTGAGCCACGGATTATGATTTTGCATCGTACCTAGCCACTTTAGGGGTGCATGATCAGTGACGAGTATAAATCGGCGACCCGTGAGGTAAAAACGAAGAGCTTCTACCGCCCACTTAATCGCCAGGCATTCTTTCTCCACTGTTGCGTAATTAAACTCTGCCCCAGACAATTTCCTACTTAAATATAAAATGGGGTGCTCTACTCCTTCAAATTCCTGTGATAGGACGGCCCCGAGACCCGATTCGGAGGCGTCCGTCTGTAGGATAAAAGGTCTGTGGAAGTCTACCCCTCGCAATACTGGGGCTTGACAAAGCTTCCCTTTTAACCGGAGGAACGCCCTCTCCGCTTCTGCTGACCAGACCAAATTATTTGGGGCATTTTTTTTTAACATGTCAGTTAAGACCGCACTTTCATCCGCAAACCGCGGTATGAACCGGCGGTAATAACCGACCAACCCGAGGAAACTACGGAGGTGTTTCTTGGTCATTGGCCGAGGGAACTTCTGGACACTTTCTACTTTACTACCTAACGGCTGCACCATACCTTTCCCGATCATGTGCCCTAAATACTTCACCTCCTCCCCGGCAAACAAACATTTGGCCGGATTCAGGGTCAGCCCGGCCTGTCGTAGGGCTTTTAATACAGCCTCCACCCTAGGTAGATGCTGGGCCCAGTTCTCACTATGGATCACTATGTCGTCCATATATGCCATTGCGTATTGGTGGTGTGGACGTAGCACCTGGTCAACCAAGCGTTGGCACGTCGCGGCTGCTCCATGCAAGCCAAACGGCATTCGCTTGAACTGAAATAAGCCGAGGGGTGTGCTAAAAGCTGTTTTAGGCCTAGAGGCCCGGGTAAGCGGAATCTGCCAATACCCCTTCGTAAGGTCAAGGGTGGTCAGATAGCGGGCCTGCCCTAACTTGTTGAGCAACTCCTCGATCCTGGGCATGGGGTACGCATCGAAAAGGGAGATGGCGTTGACTCTACGAAAGTCTATACAAAAACGTAGACTCCCATCTGGTTTTGGTACCAAAACCACCGGGCTGCACCACGGGCTTTTGGACTCCTCGATGACTCCCATTTTCAACATTTCCCTGACCTGTTCTACCACTTCCTCCGGCAGGCGATAAGGCCTCTGCCGCACTATTTCTCCCGGTGAAGTGTGAATTTCATGGGCTACCAACCCGGTCTCTCCTGGCAATGGAGTGAGGACATCCCGAAACCCTGCTAGCAGACGTATTAGTTGATCCCGCTGCTGCTGCGACAACTCTTCCCCCATTCTTGGAGCTGGGTCTTCCTTGCACTCCTGTACCTGGGGTCCTAAGTCCTCATCTACTTTTTCCTCTGCGAGGGCAGCCATAGCCTTAACCTCATTCTGCCCCGTGGAACCAAAACCACCCCCTCCTCGGCTAGTGGTGGTCAGGTATGGCATCTCTTTTAGCTCGGGGAACCCAACCCGCTCGCATATAAGTTGGCCTACTCTGTCCCCTACCTTGACCTTAAAATCCTGCTCCCCAAAGTTGAAGAGTAGAATCTGCACAACCCCCCTGTAATCGGGGTCAATAACCCCCGCCCCAACATCAATGAAATGTTTGGCCGCGAGCCCAGACCGGGGTGCTATCCTCCCGTAGCAACCTGCTGGCAGCTGAATTTGTATCCCAGTGCTTATTAAGGCCTTTCCCCTCTTAGGTACTACCTCCTCTACTGCGCTGAACAGATCGTACCCAGCTGCAGCAGCGCTAGCTCTTTGGGGCGCTTGGGCGTTTGGGACTGCCTTACAATACTTCAGCACAAAGCCTTCTTTTTTGGCCTCTTTAATGTTTTCCGGGGTTTCTTTACCTGCCTCTCCCTTCTTAGGCTTTGCAAACAAAGGTCCCGGAATTAAAGTCATTAAGGCTTTTCCTTCTCCTCTGTCTTTCAGCTGTTCCGGGGCCCCTCCCTTTCCCCGCTTATCCGCCTTCCGGGGTTCAACCTGGCCCGCCCCCTGCTGGATGTAAGACTCCCTAGGAGCGCTCTCTTCTTCACTTAGTAGGCCTTCGCCTATCCCTTCCTCGAATAACGGCCAATCACGGCCCAACACTAGGTCAAAAGGGAGACGGGGGACTAAAGCGACTAAAATCTCTTTCCTAACACCCAACCCTTTTATGGACAGCTTGTACAGGGTGTAAGGGTTAGCCGCCCCATGTATGCACTTTATCTTGGCCATGCCTTCTGGTTGACTTGGGGCAGATTGGTTGCTGGCCTGTAAACGCCGCCAGAACCGCTCCGACATCATAGTCTGGTCGGCTCCGGAATCAAGCAAGGCCTCAGCCTGCACCCCATGTACCTCCACCCCCAGGTAAAAACCCCCTTGTTTATACTTTGCTTTTTCCCCTATTAGTGCTGTGCGCTCTTTGCATTCATACCCCTTGTGACCCAACCTCCCACATTTAAAACATATTATGCAAGAGTCATGTGCTATACCTTTACTTCTACATTTTTCTGTAGTTGGTATGCTCAATCCTGGGTCTTTCATAACTCTACCAGAGTTTGCCATGCCACGCGAGCCGCTCGCTCCTCCTTGCGGACCATGGGCTATCTGAGCCTCTATGAATCTTTCCGTTAGGAGAGCAGCCTCGTCCGTCTTCTGGCAGTTCTGTAGAGTGAGGAATGACCTTACCTCTACAGGCACAGCTTCACAGAATTGCTCTAACACAAGCATATCTAAAACACTTTCCATTGTCTTCCCTTCTGGCATGAGCCACTTCCATACAAGGCTACGAATCCGCTGGCCTAGTGCCTTCGGAGTTTCACCTTGTTGGATCTTTGTAGCTCTCAACATTCTACGGTATACCATAGGCGACAGGCCTAGCCTATCCCGTATGGCTGCTTTCACATTGGCATATTCATTAGCCTGGGCGGCCGGCATAGCCTTATATGCCGCCAGGGCTTCTCCCGTCAGGGAGGTAGCTAGGCGAACCGCCCATTGTTGCTCGGGCCAGCCTGCACCACGAGCTACATGCTCAAAGGCTTCCAGAAAATCGTCTATATTGTCTTTTCCTGACCACTGTCCAAAAGACAAAATGCCACATGTCTGTGGGCCTACCCCACCAAAGTGTCCTTCGGTTTTCCTCTCGGCTTGCCGCTCCTGCAGTACCGCCTGCAACAAGTCCGTCAGCGGCTTTTGCTGTATCTGCATGGCGGCTAGGGCTTGTTCCTGGCACTGCTGGGCAAGTTCGCGTTGCTTCTCAAACTGGAGCCCCATCCACTTCAGGATATCCGCTGGTGACTCCATGTTGGCAACCTGCAATAATCAGAGAAAAAAAAAACCAAGTGCGGAACCTCTCTTTTTTTTTTTCCACTGCTCCCCCACTGGGATTTTCAGTCCCTCAGATACCTCCTCAGAATCCCACCCTGGCTGTCCCAGATACTATTACCTGAGTCAGGTGGTGATTCTGGCCTTGAGAAGGTCTTTGACTGCTCCTGGTTCCTGGAGGTGTCTGGGCGTGGTTCCACCTCCTTCCTGGTTGCGTCCTCTGGCGCTGGTGACTCCATCCCTCTTGCACGGTGTCCTCTTTTCTGGCATCCAAGAACTACGCCATTTGTGAGACCATGCCGGTCCTAGGCGGTTGCCTAGACCCGGGATAGCCTGGAGTTGTGGTAAATAAAGGACACTGGAGTCGTGATCCGAATGAAATTAAAGTTGGGTTTTATTCCCCTTCCCTTGAGGATGTCGTAGAATAAGGGACAACATAAAGAACGGTTGTTTTCACCAGGGTAAAGGATGTTTAACCAAAAATAATCATGCTTCTTTCCAGCAATAAAGTCCAACACTTTTCAATGTGCAAAATACAGTTTCTTTCTTGCTCTTTCCGTTTAACAAAGGCTCTCTATATCATCAGTCACGCATACAGCACATTCCATTGGTTCAGGGATATTTTCTGAGCTATTGCTCTCCCATTGCATAGGGCTAGGACCTGCCCCTGTATAAGGACACTGAGCCCCTATGAAGCTGCTCTCTGTATCTTGCCCTGGGGAAACCTCAGTTGCCCCCAGTTGGAGCTGCTTTTGTAAGTCCCAGATATCAGGAGCTGTGCTGGGGATTTCTTCCCATGGCTTGGGCCAATAAGAGTTCCCTTGCCGGTTATAAGCCTGGCGTCTATCCCGGAAACTCCCTTTTCTCCCCTTAGCAAAAACAGGGTACTTATCTTTTCCTTTGGAGAAGATGATCTCAAACCCCTCTGCTTCCAGCCAAGGTTTTCTTTCTGCCCTGCAGCCTGCTCTTCTGTGGGAACCCTGGTTACGATATCTGGCTGAGGGAAACTCACTTCCTGCTTCCCATGTGCTTCTTTGGACGTGACCTCTGCCTCCTGTTAACTGGACAGTTTGCCTTGGTGTGAGGACCCCTCTAGCTGGGAAGACCTTGCTGCAGTTTTGCTTATCCCACCTGGGTTTGCCAGCCTGCCTTTCTCCAGCCCTGGTTCTCCAAGGTAACGTGTCTTCCTGCAATTGCTTGGGATTTCTACTCTCACCTTCTCTCCAAGCCTGCCTGAAACAGCAGTCAGAGTTCCTTTGGTCTCTGCTTTCCTCCTGGCATTCAAGCTCCGGCTCCCGCCCTAATCCAGGCTCCAGCTTCCACTGTCAATGCTCATTCTGCTGCTTCCAATTCTCTTCCTCCTCCTTGTTCTCCTTTCCAATCTGCTTCCCACTCCAACTCTGTCTCTGTGAGATTCCCCACCTGCTTTTATCTCTCAGCTCCTCTAACGTGGAACGTGAGTCTGAGTCCAGGTGAGCCTGATTGGCACTCTCAATTCATACTGTGTCACTACACCCATGTGGAAAGTTTGTTTTCCTTTTCCCTTCCTCTCTGTACTGTGAATGCTGCAACTGCCCCTGAGGCTGCAAGGTAAGCTCTTCTTCCTTTTCATTTCTTAATATTTCAGGGTCTGTGCTGTCTACCTCATGACAATAGGCATACGCATATTGGGAGATGTCCATAGCACCCTATGTCTACTGTCCCCCGCAGCCCCCTCTAGTGGCGGCGTAGTGGTTCCACAGGGGCTGGGGAGCGCATAAGAATTAAAAGGTTCAGGGTTGATCTGTTGTGAGGGTCAATGGGATAGCAGGTCACATTGTCAGCCTCAGGGTCAACAACCTAAAAAGTAACTCTTGCCAAGTGTAGGGTACAAAAAGGCTTTTATTTCCCCTTTTCGCATGAAGAAATTCAAAATATGAGGTAATGAGTAACAGAACATAAATTCAGTTGCATCAAAACGTGAGTCAGCAAAACACTCAAAATAACATGGTTCCTTCACCAACTTAAAGCATAAACTTTCCAGTACAGTTTGCACACATTAGATTTGTTTGCCTTTTGCTCAAAGATATCTTCTTGTGCAAAAGTCACATTCCATTGGTTCTATATCTTCAGTGCTCTCAGATTCCCCTGGCAGCCATTCCATGTCTATGGGATCTGAAACTGAGGTCTCTGAGATCTCTTGGATATTAAAACCTGGTTTCCTAAAAGCATGCCATACTGTATCCCAGTGCTGGCTTGGGAGTTTGGGGCGTCGGCTTTTAGGTCTAGTATATCTCCCTGGGCTTGCTGTTGTTTCAGGACTAAAAGTTTGCTCCTTCCATTCTCTGGCAACATTAAACTTTTTCCTGTAAAACTTATCAGTTATATCTGGTTTAAAACAGTCCTTATTGTCCAGATAAAAACTAGCCCTTTGTTCCTCTCTAGGCTTCTTGAAAAAGGCTTGAGGCCTAGTCTGAGAGTTTTGTGCTCCAGGTATATCCTTTCTCTCAAGGCTATGAACTTTTCCTTTATCTTTCAAGTTACTTTTGTAAAAGCTTTTAAAAGTACCTTTTTTCTCTTGAAGGTTTCTTCTCCAACCGGAGGGATAAGCACTTCCTTCCTTGGCTGCAGTCCGTGATACTGCCCCTTGAAGTTGTGTATGGCCTTTCTCTAGGCCTGCTCTCCCAGTAGCTTCCTTTCCTTTAGCTCTGCTGGGTTTGTCAGTGACCTCACCTCGGTCTCTGAGTCTGGCCTCTGGAGCTTCCCTTGGCACTGCCTCCTGTTCTCCACATGAAGGTCTCTGCCAAGCTCCTTGCCTCCTCCTGTGCTTCTCCTCTGGGTTCTTCCCTTCGGGGTTTCTCTGTTGCCTTTCTGGCTCTCTTGACTGCCTTCCTGGCACCTTTGCCTCTCTTGGCTCTCTCTCTCTTGGCTCTCTCTCTTGCAGTGCTCTGTTCCTACTTAAATCCAGAGCAGCTGCTTCTGAGTCCTGCCCATAGAGGTGTGGTTCTTCCACTTTCAGGTTTGTTCTCCTGCTCCCTCTATGTGTCCCTTCTCGTAATTGCAGGCAAATCCTGTTTTTTTCAAGATTTAAAAGTTTCCTTTCTTGCATCAGAGGGCTTGCGGTATCACATATCCCCCTTCTCAAAATATTACGGGCTGGGGGAAGCTCTTCACCGCAGCACGTAATCCATAACTTGCGGCCCGCTCTTCTCGGCTGCTCGCAACCATAGGTGGCATGTCTGCCGATTTCCGGCCTCTTGTTGGGGTGATCTCCGCGCTCAGTATATGTCCAAAGCGCGTCTCGCTCCTTCCAAGGGCGTAGGAGATTAGCATGGTAGACCTGCTCTCTACCTTTTGAGTTTTTCACCACATAGGAGGTGGTGCCTACTGGGTGTATTATGGTATGGGGACCCTTCCATTGATACTCAAATTTTGGGGTCGCCCCAGGAACCAAAACCACTACCTTCTCGCCAACCTTTAAATGTCTCGGCTTCGTCCGTCGATCATAGTAGTGCTTCTGTTTCTGTTGGCTTTCCTTAAGCCTTTCCGTAGCAAATTGGGCAGTTCGTTCGAGGCGTGTCCTTAAATTCCGTAAGAACAGGGGTACGCTTATTTCGTCTTCCTTGGGTTCAACCCACTGCTCCTTCAAAACGTCCAATATGCCTCTAGGTGAGCGTCCATACATGAGCTCGTATGGTGATGTGCCCAATGAACTTTGCTTCCTTTCGCGGCAAGCATATAGTATGAAGGGTAGCATGGTGTCCCACTCCTTCATCTCTCCGTTTAAAGCTCGTCTCAGCATTTGCTTTAGACTTTGATTAAGACGCTCTACCAATCCATTCCATTGGGGATGGTAGGCCGCCGTCTTTACATGTTGGATCCCGAATGCCTCCCAGACCTGGGCGAGGTATTTCGATAGAAAGTTGCTTCCTCTGTCTGTTAAGACTTCCTGCGGGAATCCGACCTCACAGAACAACTTGACCAACTCCGCTGCGATCGCCTTGGCGGAGATATTCCTTAGGGGCACTGCCCAAGGGAATCGCGTGGCCTGGTCAATTATTACTAGGATGTATTGAAAACCGCGCGGGGTCTTGATTAGGGGTCCGACGATGTCCATGGCCAGTCTTCTAATGGGCTCTGCTATTACCGGCATCGGAATTAGCGGTACTCCCGCTGGCCGGTGTGTTGTAACCCTCTGGCAGGAGGCACAAGATTCGCAAAAACGGGTGGTCTCCCGAAAAACGCCTGGCCAATAAAATCTTTCTAAAATTTGGTCCAGGGTGCCTTGTGGACCTTTATGACCTCCTGTAGGATGGTCATGTGCTAGTCGGAGGACAGATAGTTTAAACTTGCTCGGGACGACCAGTTGCTTACGGATCAGTCCCGTCCGTGGATTTCTACTTTCTCTGTACAAGAGTTCTTCGTCCATTATAAATCGAGGGTGGGTCTCACAGTCTTCTTGAGCCTGTTCGATTGCTCGGACCAAAGCTGGGTCCGCCCTCTGCTCCATTTTAAAGGAGGGAAATTTCTCTACCACGTCTGCGGGTATCCACGGCATACTTTTTCCTGCCTCCAATTCGGCTCTCCCCTGGGATCGGCTTCTCCTCTCCTTCCTTCGCATAGCTTTAGGCTTTCGTCCCCTTCGTGCTGGGTCCCCTATCAGTTCGTCATGCGAAGGTAGATCATCCCGGGTCATCTCTCTTGAACAAGAAGGCCTCTCCTTATCCTGAGAATGGGCTCTCGTAGAGACTAGAGCGTTAGATTCTCTCTTTATACTATTCAGCTGAGGTGCGCGAACTTCCGCGCGACCGGGTTCAGAGATGTATCTAGGGCTTTTAACAAGGTCAGGTGGCCTGCCAGTGGAATCTGGTTTATCTTGAGGTAAACATTCTTTCTTCAAAGTTTTTCTAAATTGAGGCCAATCTCGGCCCAGGACTAAATCCTGCGGTAATCTTGGCACCACTGCCATTGGCATCTCTTTCACAATACCCATCCCCTTTATCCACAACTTATAAATGGGGTAGCGGGTAGCTGCTCCATGTACACACTTAATCTTGACATACCCCTCGGGTGATTCTGGGACCGACAGTCCATGATCCTGGATGGTCGACCATAACCTTTTTGAAAGCATAGTCTGGTCGGCTCCAGAATCTAACAATGCTCGTACACTTATGCCATGTATTTTTACATTGACAAGAAACCCATCATGCACTATTCTTGGTGACTCTCCTACCAAGGCTGTTCTCGCATGACATTCATACTGTACATGTCCTTTTTTTCCACACGCAAAACATTTTTTTGTATTCACTTTCTCTAGGGGTTTATAACTCTGCCACCTACCACCTGGAGGACGTGAGGGACTTCCCCTTCCTTGTGCCTCCAATCCCATGGCACTTCGTGGACTTACACTAGGCTGTGTCACCTTTTCAGCCTCTAAGTATCTTTCAGTGAGCACAATAGCTTCAGTGGTATTGCTACAATTTTGGAGCATCAGAAAATTCTGCACCCTGTTAGGTAGTGCATTCATATATTGCTCTAAAATTATCGCATCCATGAGCGTATTTATACTTCTCCTTTCAGGTTGTAGCCACTTGTAAGCAAGACTACGCAACCTGTGGCCTAATGCCTTAGGTGTCTCATCTACCTTAAGCATAGCAGCTCTGAACACTTTATTGTACGCCACCGGCGTAAGACCAACACGATCTCTAATTGCGTTTACTACATCCTGATATGAATTTGCGAGCTCTGGGGGCATGGACCTGTAGGCCGCCAGCGCTTCACCTGTAAGTGATGCCGCTAGGCGTATGGCCCACTGCTCCTCAGGCCACTTAGCCGAATTCGCAATCCTAGCGAAAGTGTCTAGAAAGTCATCAATATCGTCACTTGGACTGAGCTTCCCTATCATTAAGTCCGAACAAGACCAATGTCCAAGTTCAGGGTTTACCCGTCCGACGAGTGATGTTCCTTCTTTCCTGCTTTGAGCCAGCTCCTCTCGCTGTTGCGCCAGCCATGCGCTCATTGTTTCTATGACAGGCGTCTGCTGCTCCTGCATCGCCTTTAGCGCCTGCTCCTGGCTCTGTTGCGCCAGCTCAGCCTGTTTGGTGAATTGGTGTGCCATCCAGGCACACAGCTCCTTGGGCTCCATTGTACCTGTTAAAAAAACAGAAAGAGAAAAAAAAAACCCAAGTGCGGCTCTTCACAAAATATATTTTTCAGACCCTCTATATTTTTTCTTTCAACTTCCCCAGGTGTCCAACACTAGGTAGGGTTATCTACGCCTTACCTTGCTTTAGTGTTGCATCAGCTTTTGGGGAATGTAGTGCGGTCGTCCAGGGGTTGCTCCACCGCTTCTGGATTCGCCAGATGATCTTTCACCTTTAGGATTTTCCTCCTTTTTTTTTTTTTTTTTCTCTCTTTTTCCACTCCGGTCCGGATTCCTAGGACTCCACTCCTGGTTTTTAACTCCGGTCCACTTTCTAGCAACTGCTCCGGTCTCCTGGTTTTCCTCTTCCGATCCGGATTCTAACACAGGTCAGTCCGGGTTTTACTTGCAGTTTTTTTTTTTTTTTTTTTCAAAAAGAAAAGAGCTTCTATTTCTCTTTTGAGTAGTTGCCCACGTTGCTCTGTACACTCAAGAGTACCCCAAAAATCCGTGAAACTACGCCACTTATGTCCCCCGCAGCCCCCTCTAGTGGCGGCGTAGTGGTTCCACAGGGGCTGGGGAGCGCATAAGAATTAAAAGGTTCAGGGTTGATCTGTTGTGAGGGTCAATGGGATAGCAGGTCACATTGTCAGCCTCAGGGTCAACAACCTAAAAAGTAACTCTTGCCAAGTGTAGGGTACAAAAAGGCTTTTATTTCCCCTTTTCGCATGAAGAAATTCAAAATATGAGGTAATGAGTAACAGAACATAAATTCAGTTGCATCAAAACGTGAGTCAGCAAAACACTCAAAATAACATGGTTCCTTCACCAACTTAAAGCATAAACTTTCCAGTACAGTTTGCACACATTAGATTTGTTTGCCTTTTGCTCAAAGATATCTTCTTGTGCAAAAGTCACATTCCATTGGTTCTATATCTTCAGTGCTCTCAGATTCCCCTGGCAGCCATTCCATGTCTATGGGATCTGAAACTGAGGTCTCTGAGATCTCTTGGATATTAAAACCTGGTTTCCTAAAAGCATGCCATACTGTATCCCAGTGCTGGCTTGGGAGTTTGGGGCGTCGGCTTTTAGGTCTAGTATATCTCCCTGGGCTTGCTGTTGTTTCAGGACTAAAAGTTTGCTCCTTCCATTCTCTGGCAACATTAAACTTTTTCCTGTAAAACTTATCAGTTATATCTGGTTTAAAACAGTCCTTATTGTCCAGATAAAAACTAGCCCTTTGTTCCTCTCTAGGCTTCTTGAAAAAGGCTTGAGGCCTAGTCTGAGAGTTTTGTGCTCCAGGTATTTATTTATTTATTTATTTACGGTCTCTTCTATACCGCACTATTCAGCATCAGCGCGGTTTACATGGAACAAAAATGCTCGGTACAGATAACATGTATGAGTTTACAGATAACATGTATGAGTTTACAGATAACAGGGTAAGAAACTTGGATAACAGGGGTAACTATTTACAACATTTGCTACATAATCTTGGATAACAGTGGTAAACTATTTACAAATATTGTTACATAGAGTCATATGGTAGGGATTCAGTAGATACAAATGAACCACTAAGGGTTAGAGAAACTTTCATGGCATGTTGTTGTTAGAGAAACTTTCATGACATGTTGTTGGGAAACCATATATTTCCTTAGCGGATTGGCTCTCTATCTCAGTGAGTTGGTTCTATGAGATACTTATTGAAAAGATGGTATTTGAGGGCTTTCCTGAATTGTGTGAGGCTTTCAATAGCCCGGATATCTGGAGGTAATGCATTCCAGCATCTTGGTGCGCTGATGCTAAACGCCCTATTGGCTGTAGATGCTGTGCAAACTGTTAATGCTTTCGGTACTTTTAGGGTGTTTGTCGCTGCGGATCTCCTCGCTCTGTTAGGAGATGTGATGTGGATGAGGGCAGTTATTGATTCCGGGGAGAGCTTGTGAAGAGCTTTAAAAGTGAGTAACAGAGTCTTGAACACTATTCTAGCCTGGATAGGTAGCCAATGTAGTTGTATCAGCAGAGGTGTAACGTGGTCACTTCTGGAGGCTCCGTGGATGACCCTTGCTGCAGCGTTCATGGCGAGCTGCAGAGGGTGTAAGGTGGATAGGGGCAGGCCTTGAAGGATGGCATTGGCGTAGTCAAAATGAGGTATGATCCTTTCTCTCAAGGCTATGAACTTTTCCTTTATCTTTCAAGTTACTTTTGTAAAAGCTTTTAAAAGTACCTTTTTTCTCTTGAAGGTTTCTTCTCCAACCGGAGGGATAAGCACTTCCTTCCTTGGCTGCAGTCCATGATACTGCCCCTTGAAGTTGTGTATGGCCTTTCTCTAGGCCTGCTCTCCCAGTAGCTTCCTTTCCTTTAGCTCTGCTGGGTTTGTCAGTGACCTCACCTCGGTCTCTGAGTCTGGCCTCTGGAGCTTCCCTTGGCACTGCCTCCTGTTCTCCACATGAAGGTCTCTGCCAAGCTCCTTGCCTCCTCCTGTGCTTCTCCTCTGGGTTCTTCCCTTCGGGGTTTCTCTGTTGCCTTTCTGGCTCTCTTGACTGCCTTCCTGGCACCTTTGCCTCTCTCGGCTCTCTCTCTTGCAGTGCTCTGTTCCTACTTAAATCCAGAGCAGCTGCTTCTGAGTCCTGCCCATAGAGGTGTGGTTCTTCCACTTTCAGGTTTGTTCTCCTGCTCCCTCTATGTGTCCCTTCTCGTAATTGCAGGCAAATCCTGTTTTTTTCAAGATTTAAAAGTTTCCTTTCTTGCATCAGAGGGCTTGCGGTATCACACTACCTATCTCCCTGACTGTCGGTGCTTAGGTTTTTATTTTCTTATGGGGTCCGGACAGTCAACTTGCCTATTATCATACGGCTCAGTGACTGGGACGGGTTATTCTAACCATTACTGCTGTGACGTCAACAGCTTCTATTTTTGTTATACATCTCCCTATCTGTGCAGTCTCAGACTTCAATGTCTTCCTATCGCTTAACAGCTAGGAAGGACAGTGTACATCTTCAGTGTTCCTGAGTACACTTCTGTTCTCCTTGGGAATAGGGGCTTTTTTACATACCCTCTCTTCCCTTCCGGACTGGGCTAATTTTCCAGATCGGTTAGTCTTCTTCTTTTAGTCCTCAATGTTTATGACTCTGTACCTAAATGAGTTCTCAGCTTTTCCCATAAAGCTTTTCATTGGAGACCTGCCGATCTTCTCCTGCCCCGGTTGACACCTGGGCACCTGCCCATTCCAGATTGGAACTTCTTCCTCACTGCTGTGGAGTCACCTTGAAGATTCCGCTACTGCATCTACAGTCTACTTCCTACAATCCAGTAGGTAAGCTCTATATTGTGCTAGTTCATTAAATATTTTGATGATACTTGACATACCTTCTAAAGACTTTTTTCCCTGTAGTCTTTAGATTCGCTGTTCCTCTACAGCTCTGCTCTATTCAACTCCTACCCTGCATCCCACAGGGGATGCCAGAGATCCAAGTATGGGAAATGCCGTCCTGTTCCAGGGATTCGCATTTTATGGGATCTCCCCTGGCACCCACAGCTAGGGAGTCCCCATATGTGAAGACTCATTCCTGCTTGTTCCTGGAGATAGCACAGTTACTTACCTGTAACAGGTGATCTCCGGAACAGCAGGAATTAGTCTTCACAACCCACCCACCTCCCCTAGGAGTTGTATCTATCTATTTCCTTTCCTCTTTCTCTCCTTCTGTCTCAGCTATGAAACTCAACTGGGGAGAGGCAGTGGGAAAGGCGGGAAGTCACTGCGCAGGTGCGAGGGATGCTCCCAAAGGCTTTCTGATTGGATGCTAGGGAGCATTTCCGTGCGGGCTCCGTCGGCGCCGACGTACCCATATGTGAAGACTAATTCCTGCTGTTCCAGAGATCACCTGTTACAGGTAAGTAACTGTGCTTTCTGTGCTTGGTGAGGGTCTACCTGTGTTTTGCATGTGGGGCGGAGACCAGGTATTCTGTTAGTATGAAGTTTCTATGCAGGACCATCATACAGTCTTGAGCCCCCATGCCACAGGGGGTCTCAACACTGCCCAAAACTGAAGTGGACATAGCCTGCCAACTGGGTGGGTTTCTGCTCACACCTCGAACACTGCTCCTGTTTTTATGTAAGGATCTGTAGTAGTCCAGTTTTTCCAATAGGTATATTCATGTTTATAGTTTATTACAATTTTGATATACTGCTCTTCGAACATTGTATCAGGGCGGTTTATATTAGGAAAAAGAAAAGAATGCCATTTAAAATGAAAAGAAAGTATTAAAGATAGGTTGGCATGGGAGGGAGAGAGAGGGTGGGAGAAATGCAGAGTATCAGGGAATTCCAGGTATGGAGGGAGTCTTTATGTACTAAGTTGTAACAGAGGGTATGTTGAAAGCTTGTTGAAAAAGGTGAGTTTTAAGAGCTATTTTAAAACTAGAAAAAGAGGATTTGAGGTAGGGATCAGGGAGTGAATTCCAAAGTGAGGGCCCTAGAAAAAAGAAAGCTGAATTTCAGGTGCCTTCCAGATGTGCATTTGATGTGGATGGAAAATAGAGATGATGTGAATGTATTGAACGGAGTGAGCGAATGGGGGCGTAAGGAATTATGTGGGAGGAGAGATATGCTGGGATACCTGAGTTAAGAACCTTGTGAATTATGTTAGTAATTTATAATGGAGTCGGTATGGAAAAGGAAGCCAATGGGATTTTATGAACAAGGAAGAAACATCATCTGACTGCGAAGCATGATGAAGGAGGCGAATAGTGGTATTCTGTACCGACTGTAGGAATGGAAGGTCAGCTGTTGATCTATTGTTATATCTAGGTCTTTTTTCAGTTTTGACTTTGATTATGATGCCGTTGAGTCTGAGTGTTGATGGTGGAGAGACGTTTGGGTCCGTAGTGTCATATAAGGTTTCAGTCTTCTCTTTGTTGATGAGCCAGTTGTGGTGACTGAGCTATCTGTTGACTTTGGTAAAGCACTTCTGTAGGCTTGTGATGTCGGGGGAGAGGAGGTTGATGGGAGTGAAGAACATTATGTCATCTGCATAGATTAGGTATTGTATTTTGTGTATTCTGAATATTTGACATAATGGTTGAATAAAGATGTTAAAGAGGAGGGCTGAGAGGCTTGATCCTTGGTGTACTCCTTTTTGTTGAATGAAGGGGTTAGAGATCTTGCTGCCTATTCTTACTTGTTTTCATGAATCCAAGTAGGACTTGAACCAGCTGAGTGTAGTGTCTTGAAGTCCAATCTCCAACAGTCTTTGTAGCAGTTGATAGTGTGGGACAGTCTAAGGCAAGGCAAGGTTGAGGAATATTAGGATAAAGCCATTGTTGGTGTTTTGTAGGGAAGCTATGAGCATATTTAGTGGGGAGGTGAAGAGAGTTTCTACTCCATGGTACTCTTTGAACCTGTGTTGGTTGAGGTCTATGGGTGCGTGGTCAGAAAGGTGATCCTGGAGTTGTATAAGAAATATCATCTCTATTAATTTCATAACAAATGGGATGCTTGAAATAGGTCTGCAGGATTCAGGGAAGGTTGGGTCAAGTTTCGTGTTTTTCAGAAGAGGTCGGATTGAGGTCAGTTTCAGAAGGCTGGGCAGAAGGTCTAAGGTCAGAGATGTGTGTACTATGCACAATAGTTAGCTGCTGAGGTGGGATCTTGTGAGCTTCACCCAGGACACTGGGCAGGGGTCCAATGGGGAGGTAGTAGTGTTAAGGTTCTGGATTGTGTCTTTTATGTTCTTGAGCAATGGGAGCTGGAATTCAGACAATAACCTCTGGGGTGTTGCTTTATGGTGGAATGTCATTGGGGGTTGCTGTGTTGGGGGGGGGGCACTCATCTGTTTGGTGAGTAGATAGGAGGTGATCTTTCAAGAGCATATTTGTGCCTGTGAATTACCTTGGTTTGATTCTTTTATAAGCGATTTTGTTATGAAGAAGAGCTCTCTTGGTTTATTTATTTCCCCTTTGATGAGATTAGTGTAATTTATTTATTTATCTTATTTTATTTATTTAGACAGTTTTGTATACCGCCTTATCCTTCAATCAAAGCGGTCACAACACAATTGGGGGATACATTTAACACGTGGGGATATGAGACACATACAGTAATTCTTACAGGGAACATGGGCTATGGAGGGTTAAGTGGCTTGCCCAAGACCACAAGGAGCATCTGTGGGACTAGAAACCCCAGTCCTTCCAGCCCAAGGTTGCTGTCCTCTAGTGGGATTTGAACCCCCGACCTTCCGGCCTGAAGTACCTTGCCCCAACCACTAGGCTACTCCTCCCTTTTTACATCTTAGTGTTTCTTCATTGTATGATTTGAGCTTTTCCATGTATGACGTTTGAAGGAGCATGTCTCTAGTGTTTCTCCATTTATGTTTAATGCGGTGTAACTCACTTTTCTGCTTCTGGAGGGCAGAGGAGAACCATGGGCTCTGTTTCTATGTTTTGTTATTAGCTGCTTTGGACAGGATGCCGTTCCAAGCTTTAATCAACTCATTGAGGTCCACCTTAGTAGCTTTGATGGGATGATTGTTTCCAGGAAGTGTCCATTCTTGAATTCTCAGAATTTGTGGGTTGTGTATACAATGGGTCTCTGAGTTGATTGCTTTGGGGTGTGGTGGATGGTGAAGAATATGGTTATGTGATCTGACAAAGGTACTGGGAGGATAGTGTGGGATGTCTGATGTGTGAGTCAAGGAGGAGATCTGAGGCATGAATATGAGGTTGAGAATATTTCCTTTATTGTGTGTTGGTTTGGTGAGGATCTGTGTGTATCCATGTTTTACATAAGTTTGAGGAATGCACTCAATTGGGAAGTAGGAGAGGATGCTAGGTTGCGATCTCCAAGGATTATTAGAGGCTGGTGCTTAGTTGTGATGGAGCAGGCAGTTTCAAGAAGAGCGGTGAGTTTGGATACGTTACCTTGAGGGGTTCTATATGTGAGGCAGAGCTGAAGGAGCTTGCTACAGTTAGGGTGTCCATTCCTGTAGTTGTGCTGGAGTTAGTGACTTTGAGCTTCAGGTTTTCTTTCAAGATTATGCAGACTCCTTCCCCTCCGCTTTTTGCTCTGTTAGAGGTGATTAATGTGTATGAAGGAGGGTATAGCTGGTTTAATACGAGGTAGACAGAGTCAGAGTCAGAAAACCATGTTTCAGTGATACATAACATGTCGAGGTTGTGATCTTGGATGAAGATGGTTAGGGTCTGGATTTTGTTAAGGGCAGAGCTTGCGTTGATAAGAGCACAGGTAAGAGAGGGTGTCACCTTGATTTGGTCAAGAGATCCCATGTCTCTACTGTTGGACAGCAGGATCTTTAGTAAGGAATAGTGTCTTTTCTGAGACTGTGAGTAAATCTGCTGAGTTAGGGCTCCATCTATTGGATGTCTGGTTGTGGATTATGGGGATCTAATTTTTGTGACTGAATCTAGTTGCCTCTGCTAGTAGGATGGTTATCAGGAGATGACGTAGCAGAGGAGGGGTGAAGGTAGCAGATCTCTGCTTTGTTGCAGTCATTTTGTGCTGTATGGAGTACTTCCTCGGTTGTATTTCGCTGGAATGTAGTCTGTAAAATGACATTGAGGATCTAAGTGGAGAGAGAGTGTGGTATGCTGTGGTCTGCTCGTTCTAGTGTGTCTAATTGCTCTGATGGTCACTCTAAAGACCACACTGGGGGTATTCTTCGGCACAGAGTGTGGAGTGTACTCACCTCTGTGTTAGCTGAAAAGAGCTGCAGTCTTGTCAGCTGGATCAGTGAGGTTCTTGTGTCTCTGGGGATTTTCTTCTGCACGGAGGAGTTGCAGCATGGCTTGCTGAATCTGGTGTGTGGGAGGGGTTATTTGAGTAGAATGCTAATGGTGTGGATTTGAGTGTGGAACTCTGCAGGCCACTCTAAGGCAATGCCTAAGGGCCCTCTGGTGAGGCCCTCAGGCGCAGGTCTGCCAGGCACGGGTGTGCCTGAATATGCCCTTGATTTCAGGAGGCTGCCGTGGTTTGATTGTGTGATTGGATCGGCATTGGGGAGCAAGGAGGAGCTTATCTGCTGCTCTGATCATGCTGGTGGAGTATTGAGGCACGACCCTTCATTTCAGGAGGCTGCCGTGGTGTGATTGGGCTGGCGGTGGGGAATGAGGAGGAGCTTATCTGCTGCTCTGATCATGCTGGTGGAGTATTGAGGCACGACCCTTCATTTCAGGAGACTGCCGTGGTGTGATTGGACCGGCATTGGGGAGCAAGGAGGAGCTTATCTGCTGCTCTGATCATGCTGGTGGAGTATTGAGACACGACCCTTCATTTCAGGAGGCTGCCGTGGTGTGATTGGACTGGCATTGGGGAGCAAGGAGGAGCTTATCTGCTGCTCTGATCATGCTGGTGGAGTATTGAGGCACGACCCTTCATTTCAGGAGACTGCCGTGGTGTGATTGGGCTGGCGGTGGGGAATGAGGAGGAGCTTACCTCCTGCTCCCTTCTGCTGCGCCATTGTGCCATTGGAGTGTTGAGGTGATCCCTCGGGCCCTGGAGGAAATTCTGGATTCCCCACTAGCATACTAAATGGCGACCTTCCCCCTTCTCCACCACCCAACTTAAGCCTCCACCAATCCCAAGCCATACTCATAGGGATTATCAGCCTCTCCTTGTGCCCCAACCCTTGTTTCCAAATCTTGGGCACGTACAACAGGCAAAGAAAGCTGTGTGGCTTGCTTCGCTCAACCAAGAGGCCCACTGGTGCATACCTAGCCCTCCCTGTATGCACCTAATGGATCTAGTGCATTAACATTGCTAAACTGTAAAGCTGCAAGAACAGCAACCCATCCCCCCTTCTCTCTATCTGCAGTAGGTTTTGTGTAGATAATCCTAGCTCCCTACCCTTTCCACAAAATCCTCCTTACTATCCCTTTATATGCCTGTTCCTCCCCATTCCTCACTTAGACTGGTAGCATTTGCAAAGGGCACAAAAGACGAGGAAGCATCACCATCTTCACCCTGTAGTTGTTGTTAAGTACTATCGAATCTGTGTTGACTCATGGCAACCCTCTGGATAGTTGTCCTAAACAGTGTTCAGTTTTCACTCAGGCGGCTCATTGTTGACAGACTGGCACCCAGAGCTGCTGCTGTTGTATCAATCCATCTCATTGCTGGCTTTCCTCTTTTGCGTTGACTTTCTACCTTGCCAAGCATGATGTCTTTCTCTAATTATCTCTTTCTTCGCATGATGTGTCCAAAGTATGAAAGTCAAATCTTGTCATCTGAGTTTCTAAAGAAAGCTTAGCTTTGTTCTCCTCTAGTACTGACTGGTTTGTTCTTCGGGCAGTCCATAGTATACACAGTATTCATCGCCAGCACCATAATTCAAAGACATCAATTTTCTTCCTGTCTATCTTTTTTACTGTCCAACTTTCGAATCCATATGACTTTATTGAAAATACCATGGCTTGAACAAGTCAAAGTAACAGAGTAACATAGTATATGATGGCAGATAAAGACCAGTATGGTCCATCTAGTCTGTCCAGCAAGGCAGCAGGAATAGGTGTACCCACCGCTCTTTGCAGGTCACCCCCTCCCCATGTCTTTGTTTAGGGGTGTACCCACCGCTCCATGTAGGTCACCCCTATTTATTGAGATATAAGAGATAGTTATGTTTATTTTCATTTTATCCTGTTGCTATAAAAGGGATCCACCTTGTTTGTCCCATGCCATTTTGAATTCTGTCACTGTATTTGTCCCCACCACTTCCATTGGGAGTGCATTCCAAGCATCCTCTACACAAAGAGACACTCCCATGGCACAGAACCCCAATCAACACCAGCAACAGAGAGCGGAAGGTAAGCTCACACCTCCTGTTACCAAGGACAATCAGGGCTTCTTCCCCGAACAATAAAACCAAATGGGCTTCAATCCTCAAGCAAAAATCCACCAACAATCTCGTTCAACATGCTGCAACTATATGTCCTGATCTACTCCCTGCTAACCCTACTTATTCTTTCCCCACCCTAAATTCCCCCTCCTCCCCCACCCCTTCCTCATCTCCGATCACCCCACTCCCCACCCTCAAAATATCTAACTACCCCCCTGCTACTTCTGCAATGCAAAACGCCTCATCACAGTACCAACACATAACACACATCCCCCCATTAGCAAACCCCTCACCCCACTATCTCTGAACTGCATCCTCATCAACGCACGATCAGCAAAGCACAAAACCACACCAATAAGAGAGTTCCTCTTCATCCACATCCTGGACATCCTCTGCATCACAGAGTCATGGCTCACGGAAATAGACACTATCTTCCTAAACCAATTGCGCCTCTTCCACTCCCCTCACACCCATAAAAAAGGAGATGGCATCCTCATCCTCGCCAAATCCAACCTAAACTTCACCAAGAAAGCTGCAGATGTCACCTCGACCTAAACTTCACCAAGAAAGCTGCAGATGCCACCTCAGCCTTGGATACCCTTACCATCACAAACAAACAACTCACCATCTGCCTTGCCTATCGCTCCCCATCAGCACCATCCAGTGACCTTTCCGACCTGATCCACACCTCTCTCAAAAACAACTCAAAGCATAAGGACCTCATCCTCCTGGGTGACCTCAACCTCTAATCAGCCCCAATGCAGCAAGCGTCAGCCTTCACGGAAGCAATGACAACAATGGACTCCTCAGAAATGATGAACTCCCTTATGCGGTGCAAGGGAAACTCTCTTGACCTCATATTCGTCAGCAACACCCCTACCCACATTATCTCTCCGCCCCCCAGTCCTAACCATCCCATTGCCCTGGACAGACCACGAGGTCGTAACTTTCCAGATGCCCCTCAACACCTGCAGATCCACCACACCCCCCAAGTTCTGCTACAAGGGGACATGGGATGAGGGTGAAAGGGGATAGATTCAGGAGTGATATTCGGAAATATTTCTTTACGGAAAGAGTGGTGGCTCCATGGAATAGTCTTCCAGTGGAGGTGGTGGAGATGAAGACAGTATCTGAATTTAAAAAAAAAGCATGGGACAAATCACAGAGGATCTCTAAAGGCAAAAAGGGGACTATTGTAGTTGTTGATATGGAAGGACAGACTAGATAGACCATGTGTTTTTTTTTCTGTCGTCATTTTTCTGTTTCTAAACCGCAAAAATGATGCTTCAGACAATTCCACAAAGATTACTTTCTCGCTCATATCTCCCCAATCCTCACTACTGAGCCATAAGACCTAGACTCTGTTATCAACACATGGAACAAACTCGTCAGTGAAGCAAACTTTACTCCAACCTTGACCCAGCCTCACAATCCCACTCACAAATGAACCCCATGGTACACCCCCAACTTCCGACAGCTCAAATTCCAACTAAGGAAACCTGAATGCAGATGGAGGAAATCACAGCTACCAGCAGATCCAAACCCAATACATGACCGTCCTAAAAGAATACAACTGTGCCACCAACCTCTCCAAGTAAAACTACCACACAAAACTCATTCACCAGTCACTCAACCGACCAAGAGAACTATTCATCCTTGTAAAGGACCTCACATCAACACCCACCAACAACCCACCCGACAGCCCCATTACTCCTCAACAATTAGAAGACTTCTTTTCTATCCGCCATTCCCCAATCTACAGCTGAACCTGATCCTCCTCCACATTATACCAAGCCAATGCACTCATGGACCACCTTTGAGAACATCTCAGCTGAAAACATCCATAACACCATCTCTTTGCTCAACATCACCACTTCCCCCCTTGACTCCTGCCCTGTGAGCTGGATCAAAACCATCAAATCTGACCTTGCTCCATTCCTAGCAGAAATCACACAATTCTCCCTACTACATGGCTACCTACCAATATGCCTAAAAACCTCCTCAATTCGCCCTCTCTTAAAAAAACCTTACCTCGACCCGTCTGACCCCTTTTCATACAGACCCATCGCTAGCCTACCTTTCCTCTCCAAAAAAATAGAAAAGTGGTCCAAACTCAGCTTCAGGACCACCTCAACACCCAAGTCCCACTCAACCTTCATCAGCATGGCTTCCGTCCTTAGCATGGCTTCCGTCCTCAGCACGAAGTAGAAACCCTCCTAACTTCGCTCCTGATCAACCTCATAAAGGGAACGCAAAACATCCACCAACATCCTTGTAGTCCTCGACATTTCTGACACCATCAATTATAACACAGCGCCTCCAGTCCTTCGGAATATGAGGCACAATACTACAATGGTTCCAGAACTACCTCAACAGAACTCAACAGATCAGAATTGGAGCAACAGCATCAGCACCATACATACAGACACAAGGTGTACCCCAGGGCTCTACACTCTCAGCTCTCCTCTTCAATATATATCTACAACCCCGCTGCAACATCATCCAAGCACACAAGATAATTTATCACATATACGTAGATGACATTATGCTTTACACACCAGTCGACCTCAGCAACCCATCCTACCAATGCAAACTCCAGTAATGCTTCTCTGGCGTCTCACAATGGTTATTTACAAACCACCTATCCATTAACCTCAAGAAAACAGAATCCTCTTCATCACCAGAAACGAATCCTTCACCCCCCCTCCTCCATTATCCTCAAAAACACAGAAATCCAAATCAAATCTGAAATCAAGTACTTGGGAGTCATCCTAGACAGCCACCTCACCATGAAGACTCAAATAGTGAACACAACAAGAGCAATCTATTTCAAAACCCAGACCCTACAAGACCTTCGCCCTCTCCTCGCCCCATCAGATTTCTGCTCAGCCCTTCAACCTCTCATAACACCCCATGCAGACTACTGCAATTCAATATACCACGGATTACCTCTTCAAACAGCTCTTCACACAGCAGCAAGGACCATCACCGGAACATCCAAATATGAATACATCACTCCCATCCTCAAACACCTCCACTGGCTTCCCCTGCAAAGCCGAATCCTCTACAAAATCCTGCTAATGATTCACAAAGCCCTGAATCATCAATCAGCCACCCACCTTCACTCCTCCATCACGCTACAGCCTGCAAACAGATCACAAAGAACCTCCACAATGAACATGCTAATTACCCCCCTAGCTGTAACAAAAAGCACCCAACAAGCCCATACCAAATCCTTTGAATTTTACGCCCCAACTACCTGGAACTCTCTTCCTGTCCACATAAGAAACACTACAGACCTCCTATCCTTCCGCAAACTCCTCACCTATTCACCCTCCACTTCGGCCCCACAGCCCCTAACCCTATTCCCCTCCCACGAGCCGAACAGCATTCCTGGACCCACATGAAGGACATGTAATTAGATTATCTACTTGTACATAGTTAAGTTAATCACTCTGTTCCTTTCATTGTACAAAGTTGCCTGGTTTAATTGTAAACATTATTTATATAATGAAGTTCCTTGTAAACCGCTTTGACCTTTGTGAAAAGCGGTATATAAATACAGTCAAATAAATAAAAATAAATAAATAAAATAGCGGGTCACTGAAATCGCTCTTTATACATGTAGGTAATCTAGAGGTGTCGATGCCGCTGTTTCCATGTAGAGATGCTTCTAAAATGCTCTTTTCTCTATTAATGCTAAATCTTAAACATTTTGTTCAGATTAATTTGTTAATAAAATCTAAGGGGTCGATATTTAACTGTGGTGATTTGCTGCTGCGGTCAAACAAAATCCAAGGGGGCGAATATTCAAAGGGATTAATATGGTTAGTGCTGCTGAATATGCGCAGGTACTGCCATGCTCTGATGCCAACTGGGGCGTTTCGAGGTAGCATCCGTCGATAACTGGCAGCGGCGATCGACGTGTGGTGAAAGTGAGGTACAGCAAAGGCTGGCCTAACGTTTGCTGTAGACGCTAACCGGGCAGCTAAGCACTACTCCTGAGCATTTGTATAACGCTACAAGATGTGCACAGGGATCCTGCAACCTGCATATTCAATGCCGGGGCTAGATATAGCCTTAGCATTGAATATCTGGGTTTAAAGCTCAGCGCCGGCAGCTGCCACCACTGAAATCCCTCCCCCCCTCCGCAGAAGGTATCCAGATAAAGGCCAGCACCGAAGATCTGAATTCAGCACTGGTCACTGGTGCAATATTCAGCCCAGATAGCAGTTGCTGATGCATAGCGTTAGACTGCCTTTATGTGATTAGCTCTCTGGATAGTGGTTGAATAGTGCTGCAATCTGGATAACCTGTATCACTGTCCCAGCACTACCCATAGAGGAAATGTTCAGCAGCCCTAGCTTAATAGTGACGCTGATTATTCTTTTCACCAGCGATTAGCTGCTATTTCTAATTGGATAAGTGCCTTTGAATATCGGGCACCAAATATTTGTTGTTGGGTTTTCCGTTTTGTAAAACATTCTTTTAGTCCCCCATTTCTGTCAAATTTTACTAGAGCCTGTGACTGGGGTGTTAGTGCTAGACTGTGGTCTTGTGATACTTCTAACATGTGTTTTTTTGTTTTTAGGTATTTCCCAAGTGGTGAAGGATCATGTGACTAAGCCTACTGCAATGGCACAAGGCCGGGTAGCCCACCTCATTGAGTGGAAGGGGTGGTGCAAACCCACGGACACTCCCTTGGCTCTGGAAAGTGACTTCAACTCCTACTCAGACCTGAGTGAAGGGGAACAAGAGGCCAGATTCGCAGCAGGTGGGAACAGCATAGTTTCTGGGTAGAGAGGTGGGACAAGGTGGAACTTAAATCGCCATGTTACCCAGTTTCTTTGGTGTGAAATAACTAAAACTATGGAAAGGGAGGACAGAGGAAAAGGTCACAAATGTTCCACTTTTCTGCTTTTACAAATGTCTAACTTCAACACATATATAGCAGGTCGTAGAGAAAATATATAATATATAATATTAGCAATAATAATTTAACATAGTAATATAGCAACATGGTAAATGATGGCAGATAAAGACCAGCGTGGCCCATCTCACCTGCCCAGTAGGTGGCTAGGATTGTGCCTGCTGCTCCGTGTAGGCTACTTAGCGCTAGCTTAAGGGGTGAACCAGTGAAGTATTTGCTTTGGGTGCCAAAAGCCTGCCTCATGGTTCAGCCCTTCACAGTTGTGATGCTTCCATGGCAGTACTATGTCCTGCTGCCTCCAGCATATCCTGCTGCTTGTGAGAGACAGGAAGTAGGGTGGTAGCGAAGAAACACACTCCTATCACTGTGTAAAACATGAACACAGCATGGGGAAGACAGGAGGAGAGGACTTACATGTCTGTGCAGCGCTATACAAATGCTCAGTAGTAGTAGTAGTAGATTACTGGCTGAAGCTGATACTGAGGAGCTGGGGGGTGGGGGGGGGGGAGGAAGTACGTACATGCTTAGAACTGTTGCTGAGGACTTATGCTGGGGAAGCTGAAACTGAAAGATATCTGAGGGACTTCAGCTGCAAGAGGCCTGATGCAGGTGGAGCTGTGACCAGAAAGGGGCTGATGATGGGCTGAGACTAGGAATGGACAGCTGCTGGGTCTGAGGGACTTCGGCTGCAAGAGGCCTGATGCAGGTGGAGCTGTGACCAGAAAGGGGCTGATGATGGGCTGAGACTGGAAATGGACAGCTGCTGGGTCTCGGGGGATGGGACAGGAAGAGGCCTGATTCAGGGGAGGGGGGTCTGGAATTGGAAGGGGGCTGAGGCTGATGTTGGGCTGGGAAAGGGCTGAGGCTGGTTGAGAAAAAGAGGAAGGTGCTGGGGGAGTGAGAAGGGAAGGGGGACAGACATTGTGCGTGGAGGGGAAAGAAATAAGGTAATATTGTCACGGGGCTGCAGGCCTTCGCCTAGGGCCCCGAGGTTGGAGTTGCCTTGCTATCTTCTAGTAGTCAAAAATAGTCTCAAGTCTAGTGGTTAAGGCAAAACAAAACAAGGGCTTTATTCCCCTTCCCCCAAGGATATCATGTGCATAACCAAAAACAGGGAAAACAAAACAGTTTCTCTCAAAGAAAAATATCTTCTTTTTCTTTGCTCTTTTTACAGGGCTTCAGCACAAAGACTCAATATCATCCGCAAGACATAATGTACAATCCATAGGAGCCTGTTCTGGAACCCTGGTGTTACTTTCCCATTGCATCTCCTCACATTCAGCATACGTTGTGCTTGGGTTTAAACCTTCACGGCTGTTTTTATGAAAACCTCTCTCTGAAAGTTCAGATAGCGTACAGGGACACAGTTCTGTGCAAGTATGTTTAAGAGTACCTGTATCTGTAGGGTTGCCTCTCCAGCTCTCCTTTTCCACCCTCCAGTTGTTAGGGATTGTTTTATAGCTTCCTGCAGATATTTCTGGTCTGGAGCACTGCTCTGACCCTCCGTTCCGAATGCAGCTTCTAGCTTTCCCTCTCACAATGCTAGGCTCCCACCTGTATAATTGAGGTCTTTCCTCTGGCAGTGAGGACTGGGGACTTTCCTGCTCACTCGGTCTAGGCAGCCTCCTAGCCCCAGGTTGTGCCTTCCTTCTCTCTGGAGCACTGGCTTCTCTCCCTGGGCTGTAAACAGGTTCCTCGTAGGACCTCCAGCTACCAGCAGTCTGAGCACTTCCCCTGCCATGTTCCTCTGAAGCCTTGCCTCTGCTGCTTCCTGTTCCAGTGACACGCCCAGTGTTTCCTCTGTTCAGCAGGCTTCTCCCTCTGTGACCTCTGCCTCCCTGGTTGATGACCTCTGCTGTCTCCTTCTGCTTCTCTTCCTCTTCCTCCTCCTTCTCCCTTGCTGGATCTACCAACCAGTTTTTATCTCCCTGTTCGCTGTAAGCTGACTGTGCTTTCTTGGACGGGTGATCATAATCAATCCCCAAGCTTTCTGCTACGTCATAGCTTGGGTGTGGTAGTTCTGCTCCTCTGTTCCTTTGCTTCTCCTGAGCTGCACATGCTGGCTGCCTAACAGATTCTAAGGTAAATTTCTCCTTTCTATCTATCTGCATAGGCTCTGTGTGGGCTTCTACGTCACATATCCCCCCTTAAGATATTACGGGCTGGTGGATCTACGTTCACACAGCACGTAATCACTGAGCGGGTTTCAATATGTTCTTGTACTCTAGAGAGACTAGCTGCCGCTGTCCTCTCATGCCAAGGCTTAAGGACATTGACATGGTAGACCTGACGACGCCCCCTGTCATTCTCTACTGCATATGAAACTGGGCCCATCTGTTCCACTACTGTATAGGGACCCTTCCACTGTGCCTCGAACTTTGGACCAGCGTCTGTTATCAGTACCACCACCCTCTCTCCCATGGCCAGTTGACGAGGTTTCTTTCCTCGATCGTAGTATCTCTTTTGGCGCTTCTGACTAGCTTGCCAGTGTTGTTCGGACACCTGAGAAGTTCTCTGCAAGCGACTCCTCAGTTCTCGAAGAAAAAGTGGTACCCCCATTTCTTCCACTTCAGGCTCCACCCATTGTTCCCTGAAAATATCTAGGACTCCCCTTGGGGCACGGCCAAACATTAATTCATAGGGGGAAGCTCCCAACGAGGCCTGTGTACGCTCCCAACAGGGGTACAAGACAAACGGGAGCATGATGTCCCACTCTGACAGCTTTCCGTCCAGCCCTCGCCTTAGCATTTGTTTTAGGGTCTGGTTTAATCTCTCTACAAGCCCATTGGATTGGGGATGATAGGCGGCGGTTCTTAAATGCTGAATTCCAAATGCGTCCCACACTTGGGCTAAATATTTGGACATGAAATTGCTTCCTCTATCGTTAAGCATTTCTTGGGGAAATCCCACTTCACAGAATAGTTTAATTAGCTCTAAAGCTATGGTTCTGGCTGAGATGTTTCACAAAGGCATGGCCCAGGGGAACCTGGTGGCCTGATCTATCACCACCAGAATATACTGGAATCCCCTAGGCGTTTTTAACAGGGGTCCCATGATATCCATCGCCATATGGCGTATTGGTTCTGATATCGTGGGGGTAGGAATCATAGGCACCCCCACGGGTTTGGCAGTGGTAACCCGCTGACATGAAGGACAAGACTCACAGAAACGAGCCGTTTCTTTAAACACTCCCGGCCAATAAAAACGGGCTAAAATTTGGTCCAAGGTCCCCTGTATGCCTTTATGACCACCCACCAGGTGATCGTGAGCTAATCTCAGAACCACTGCCTTGAACGTAGTCAGGACAACTAACTGCTTCCTGTCTGCTCCGGTTTGGGGATCATTGCTTTCCCCGTACAATATTTCTTTCTCTATCAGGAATCTGGGGAGAATGTCCCTCTCCCTTTTAGCATATTCGAAGGCTCGTTTTAACGCCGGATCAGCTTGTTGCTCCCTAGGGAGGGATGGGAACTTTTTAACAAGATCCGCAGGCACCCAGGGCAATCCTTGCCCGGCTTCCATTCCTGCCCTCACCTGAGCTCTATGGTGCCTTTCCCGGCGTTTGTCCGCCTTGCTTTACTTAGTGTTTTTAGAAGGGACGTTAATCAACTCTTCATGTGTGGGAAGCTCTTCTAGTGCCTCATCTGCAGGTCTACCCTCATCCTCTGTGGGTCCCTCTTCCTCCTCTAGAGGGTCAGATTCCTCCTCCGGGGGTTCACCCTGTATCTCTGAGGTTCGGGCCTGGGACCGGGTGGAGACCATACCCCCCTTTACATGTATGCCTTTCTCTATCCCTCTACAAAACAGGGGCCAGTCCCTCCCTAACACAATATCATAAGGCAGTTTAGGGTTTATGGCCACTAAAACCTCCCTCTGTGTTCCTAACCCTTTTACTAAAACTCTGTACAGAGGGTAAAAGGTGGATGCTCCATGCACGCATCGAATCTTCATCCTACCTTCTGGTTGGCTCGGCATTGACCCCCTGCGGGCTTGTATAGCCTGCCAGAGTTTTTTCGAGACCATACTCTGGTCAGCACCCGAGTCAAGCAGCGCCCTAGCCAAAACACCTTGTACTTCCACATGCAGAAGGAAATCTTCTTGTATACATTTGTCATCATCAATTATCAGTGCTGTTCGCATTACACAATTCCTCTGCCTGTGACCCATTTTACCGCATTTAAAACATTTTACTTCTGCCTCTTTAACATCTCTCCTAGGCAAACAGTTGGTCACACCTTTCACATAGGGTCTAGGCTCCTTTATTGCTTTTTCAAAATTTGCCTCGCCAAACATGCTCCGAGCGCCTCCTTGTGGTTTACCGGCCAACTCAGCTTCCATAAACCGTTCCGTGAGGTGGGCTGCTTCTGTTGCGGTTTGGCAATTTTGTAAAGTCAAAAAGGACCTTATCTCAGCAGGAACTGCCTCCATAAATTGCTCTAGCACAATGGCATCAATAACGGATTCGAGGGTCTTTCCCTCAGGAGCGAGCCATTTCCATGCCAAGCTTCGCACCCTTTGGCACAACGCCTTAGGTGTTTCACCCGGTTGGAGCTTAGTGGCTCTCAACATCCTCCTGTATACCATAGGGGTTAAGCCTAATCTATCACGAATGGCCTTTTTAAGCTCCTCATAATCTGCCGCCAGAGCAGCGGGCATAGCTTTATAGGCTGCTAAGGCCTCTCCCGTTAGGGAGGTAGCAAGCCGGACTGCCCATTGCTCAGGCGGCCATCCCACATTCAGGGCTACCCTTTCAAAGGCCTCTATGAAGTCATCAATATTGTCCTCAACAGTCAATTGTCCAAAAGACAAAACTCCACAGTTCTGTGGTCCTACCACACAGGCATGCTCTCTTGGCCTTTTCTCCGCTGCCTTCTGGCTTGCCAGCAAAGCTCCTATTAGATCCATCATGGGCTTCTGCTGGGCCTGCATGGCTGCAACGGCTTGTTCTTGTGTCATCTGTGCCAGTTCTCTTTGTTTCTCAAACTGAGAATTCATCCAGTGAAGGACTTCGTGGGGATCCATCTCCGGGTTTTTCTCTGTAAGACAAACAGAAAAAAACCCCCACCAAGTGCGGCACCACACTTCTTTCAGAGGTTAGCTTTTCTGAGTTCCCTCAGCACTCCTTCTCCTCCGAATCCCTCAACACCTGTGCCCAAATATCTATTACCTGAGCAGGGTGTAGACTCGAGCTTTGAGAAGGTGGCTTTTCACTGGTTCTCGAACGCTCTGGCCGATACCGCCAGCGACATTCAGTCGGCTCCTCAGCAACACAGTTTTTTTGTTTTCCGGTTGTATTCCAGATGCATAAACCAAAAATCCTCAAAACTACGCTATTTGTCACGGGGCTGCAGGCCTTCGCCTAGGGTCCCGAGGTTGGAGTTGCCTTGCTATCTTCAAGTAGTCAAAAATAGTCTCAAGTCGAGTGGTTAAGGCAAAAGAAAACAAGGGCTTTATTCCCCTTCCCCCAAGGATATCATGTGCATAACCAAAAACAGGGAAAACAAACAGTTTCTCTCAAAGAAAAATATCTTCTTTTTCTTTGCTCTTTTTACAGGGCTTCAGCACAAAGACTCAATATCATCCGCAAGACATAATGTACAATCCATAGGAGCCTGTTCTGGAACCCTGGTGTTACTTTCCCATTGCATCTCCTCACCTTCAGCATACGTTGTGCATGGGTTTAAACCTTCACAGCTGTTTTTATGAAAACCCCTCTCTGAAAGTTCAGATGGAGCTTCTAGCTTTCCCTCTCACAGTGCTAGGCTCCCACCTGTATAAATGTTGAGGTCTTTCCTCTGGCAGTGAGGACTGGGGACTTTCCTGCTCACTCGGTCTAGGCAGCCTCCTAGCCCCAGATTGTGCCTTCCTTCTCTCTGGAGCACTGGCTTCTCTCCCTGGGCTGTAAACAGGTTCCTCGTAGGACCTCCAGCTACCGGCAGTCTGAGCACTTCCCCTGCCATGTTCCTCTGAAGCCTTGCCTCTGCTGCTTCCTGTTCCAGTGACACGCCCAGAGCTTCCTCTGTTCAGCAGGCTTCTCCCTCTGTGACCTCTGCCTCCCTGGTTGCTGACCTCTGCTCTCTCCTTCTGCTTCTCTTCCTCTTCCTCTTCCTCCTCCTTCTCCCTTGCTGGATCTACCAACCAGCTTTTATCTCCCTGTTCGCTGTAAGCTGACTGTGCTTTCTTGGACAGGTGATCATAATCAATCCCCAAGCTTTCTGTTACGTCATAGCTTGGGTGTGGTAGTTCTGCTCCTCTGTTCCTTTGCTTCTCCTGAGCTGCACATGCTGGCTGCCTCACAGATTCTAAGGTAAATTTCTCCTTTCTATCTATCTGCATAGGCTCTGTGTGGGCTTCTACGTCACAATATACAGGGAAAGATTGAGAGGTAGGGGCATAAGAATGGATGCTGGGGTAAGGAGGAGGAAAGGCAAGACTACTTACACCTTATGCAATGTAAATAAAAGTTTAATTTAGATGCGCTTGTTTGCTGTTTATGTACCGTAAACAGTAAGTTAAATGTAACCCAAATCTCTTATTTGTTGTAAAACCTCCTGAAGTTAAGTTAGTTATAGACTGTTTTGACTAAAAAATAAAGAGGTATAACCCCCCCCCCCCCGGCTAAATAAATAAATATCAAAGAAGGAAGTAGATGGATGGGGACTGGGGAGGTGGGACAGGTAGAAGGCAGGAGGGCTGGTACAAGGGACATGGGGATGTGGGTCAGCAGAAACGTGGACTTAGATTGAGACTCTAAGACTGGGTGGGAGAATAGAAGAAAGACTCTAAGATGGGTTGGGTATTGGGGAGTATAAGTGGGGTTGGGTATTGGGAGTGTAAGTGGGGTTGGGTATTGGGGAGTATAAGTGGGGTTGGGTATTGGGAGTGTAAGTGGGGTTGGGTATTGGGGAGTATAAGTGGGGTTGGGTATTGGGGAGTATAAGTGGGGTTGGGTATTGGGGAGTGTACGTGGGGTTGGGTATTGGGGAGTGTAAGTGAGGTTGGGTATTGGGAGTGTAAGTGGGGTTGGGTATTGGGGAGTGTACGTGGGGTTGGGTATTGGGAGTGTAAGTGAGGTTGGGTATTGGGGAGTGTACGTGGGGTTGGGTATTGGGAGTGTAAGTGGGGTTGGGTATTGGGAGTATAAGTGAGGTTGGGTATTGGGGAGTGTAAGTGGGGTTGGGTATTGGGGAGTGAATGGGGGGTTGGGTTTTGGGCTGTTAAGTGGGGTTGGGTATTGGGGAGTATAAGTGGGGTTGGGTATTGGGGAGTGTACGTGGGGTTGGGTATTGGGAGTGTAAGTGGAGTTGGGTATTGGGGAGTATAAGTGGGGTTGGGTATTGGGAGTGTACGTGGGGTTGGGTATTGGGAGTGTAAGTGGGGTTGGGTATTGGGAGTGTAAGGGGTTGGGTATTGGGGAGTATAAGTGGGGTTGGGTATTGGGGAGTATAAGTGGGGTTGGGTATTGGGGAGTGTACGTGGGGTTGGGTATTGGGAGTGTAAGTGGGGTTGGGTATTGGGGAGTGTACGTGGGGTTGGGTATTGGGAGTGTGAGGTTGGGTATTGGGAGTGTAAGTGGGGTTGGGTATTGGGGAGTGTACGTGGGGTTGGGTATTGGGAGTGTAAGTGGGGTTGGGTATTGGGGAGTATAAGTGGGGTTGGGTATTGGGGAGTATAAGTGGGGTTGGGTATTGGGGAGTGTACGTGGGGTTGGGTATTGGGAGTGTAAGTGGGGTTGGGTATTGGGGAGTATAAGGGGTTGGGTATTGGGGAGTATAAGTGGGGTTGGGTATTGGGAGTGTAAGTGGGGTTGGGTATTGGGGAGTATAAGTGAGGTTGGGTATGGGGAGTGTACGTGGGGTTGGGTATTGGGGAGTATAAGTGGGGTTGGGTATTGGGGAGTATAAGTGAGGTTGGGTATGGGGAGTGTACGTGGGGTTGGGTATTGGGAGTGTACGTGGGGTTGGGTATTGGGGAGTATAAGTGGGGTTGGGTATTGGGGAGTGTAAGTGGGGTTGGGTATTGGGAGTATAAGTGGGGTTGGGTATTGGGGAGTGTAAGTGGGGTTGGGTATTGGGGAGTATAAGTGGGGTTGGGTATTGGGGAGTGTAAGTGGGGTTGGGTATTGGGGAGTATAAGTGGGGTTGGGTATGGGGAGTGTATGTGGGGTTGGGTATTGGGGAGTGTAAGTGGGGTGGGGTATTGGGGAGTATAAGTGGGGTTCAATGTTCCCTCTAATTTTCTGTAGGCTGTGTGCGCATAAAATATCAGCTGTGCAGCTTTTGAAGGAAGGTTAAATTTTTGTGCACCACATAACGACACTCGGAGTTATATACTTTAAAATTTGACTACACATCAGAATACAGTATGTACACCACATTGATTGCACTAGAAAACATTGTAGAACTTGTGAAAACCGTAAATACATAACTTTTAAATTTTAAGACGTCTGTGGTGTTTCCTATCAGAATCAGAACAGTAATATTTGTGCGCTCTGTTGTAAAGTATGTGCACTCGCTCGGCGAGGTGTGTGCGCGCGCACACGCGCACAGCTTAGAGGGAACAGTGGTGGGGTTGGGTATGGGGAGTGTACGTGGGGTTGGGTATTGGGGAGTATAAGTGGGGTTGGGTATGGGGAGTGTACGTGGGGTTGGGTATTCGGGAGTGTAAGTGGGGTTGGGAACTATAAGTGGGGTTGGGTATTGGGAGTGCAAGTGAGGTTGGGTATTCGGGAGTGTAAGTGGGGTTGGGAACTATAAGTGGGGTTGGGTATGGGGAGTGTACGTGGGGTTGGGTATTCGGGAGTGTAAGTGGGGTTGGGAACTATAAGTGGGGTTGGGTATCTGGAGTGTACGTGGGGTTGGGTATTCGGGAGTGTAAGTGGGGTTGGGAACTATAAGTGGGGTTGGGTATGGGGAGTGTACGTGGGGTTGGGTATTGGGAGTGTAAGTGGGGTTGGGAACTATAAGTGGGGTTGGGTATTGGGAGTGTAAGTGGGGTCGGGTATTCGGGAGTGTAAGTGGGGTTGGGGAGTATAAGTGGGGTTGGGTATGGGGAGTGTACGTGGGGTTGGGTATTAGGGAGTGTAAGTGGGGTTGGGGAGTATAAGTGGGGTTGGGTATTGTGGAGTTTAAGTGGTGTCTTAGAGTCTGGGTGGAATTGTCAGTGAGGGTTCAGGGACTGAGTATGGTGGTAGAGTTTTGTGGGGATTAGCTGGGGAAATAGAACTAAAAAATTGACCAGAGGATTGGAGGGCAATGCAGGTTAGGTGACTGGATGAGGAGTATGAGTAGGGCAGTGAGAAAATATGGGGAGGGGAGAAGATTTGAAGGACATGGAGGGTTTGGGAAGGGGTTGAAAGGTAGCTGAAAAGGACAGAGGACTATGGAGTGAGTGAGAGATAAAGGAAGGGGACAGGTCTTTGAGGGAGGTGAGAGAATAGAAATGGGGACTAGGGAAGTAAGATTAGGAAATGGAAAGCTGATATGTAGGGGTGAGGGATCCCTTAAGGACTCTTACCAATCTCAAATGCTTTGTGTGCAGGACCGTTACATTTCTAACCATGATAGAGGGTGCATGCCATATCTCTGTAACACCCCCTCTTGTTTCTTCCTGCCCTAAGGTGTGGTTTCTTTGTGGTCTTTGCTTAGTAGTTTGGTGGTGTCAAGTTTGGGGTGTGTAGAGTCTCAGCTCTGTGCCTAGTCTTTGTGTCCTGTGCGGATTCGCCCTCGGTTCTGGAAGTGTCTGCATATGAAGACTGGACAGCCAGTCAGAGATTTTAGCTACACTTGTGCCTGATTGTGGAGAGAGAATAAAGGAGCTGGTTTGCTCCCGAAGCCTAACAGAGGAGTCTGCTGTACAGGAGAAGACATTGCCTATTAGAGGAGGTATATCAGGGTGACTGCTACCGAGGACACAGAAATGAATCCCAGAAAGGAGGGAGAAAGGATATTGTAATCTGCTAAGTGTTTAGGAGCCCAATCCAGGATCCTTCTACCAGAAGCAGACCCGATAAATATTTAAACTAGGATCACAGACACAAATACTTCAAAGGAACACGACCTGTGTCATCAAAGACTGTGGGTCGGACATTCAAAGGATTTATGCTCCTAACTTTGAGAGTTATTCACCTGAATTGGCCTCTTTGAAAATTTACTAGAGCTGAGAGCCTAAATAGTTTCTTAAAGTTTCTCAAAACTCCTAAATTGAGGAGCACAAAAAGTGGGTGGCAACAGGGGTGGATTTAGGGTAAGGAAAAAAGTTAGGAGCTTAGCACCGATTTTCAGCACTCTAGGGTTGCCAACTGGCTCCAGATGCGCCCAAAAGGTTTGATCCAGTCCTGGGTTTACCGTATTGCATGCAGGAATATGTAGTTCTGATTTCTCCACTGCACTCCATAAGAAAAGAAAAACTACAAGTCACTGCATGCAATGGAGTAAACCCAGGACTGGATCAAGCCTGTCTGGCACATCTGGAGCCAGTTGGCAACCCTACACTAGGCACCTAAATTAGGTTCATAAATCTAGACAAATGGATGGCAGGCCCGATATTCAAAGTGATTAATGCACTTAGCAGACTTGCTAACACCATTAATTGTGCTGACTGCTGCGACATTGAGGAGTTCTAGGCTGGTACCCAGGGATATTCAGCTGCTGACTGCTTATCCGTTGATGGCAAAAGTTAGGCGCATTAAAGGTTGTCCTAACTCTCTCTGCCAAAACTAACTGGGTCGTGACTGAATATCGCTTCCACACTCTCTGGCAACCTAGCATTGAATATTGAGGTCTAGAGTTTTTATTTATTTATTATTTTATTTATTTATTTATTACAGGCTCTTATATACCGCTCTATTCAGAATCAGAATTCAGTTCAGCGGCAATGGCTGACTACTTCAGAAGGGCTAGCCACTGCTGCTCAATATGGGCTCATAAATGTTACATTTTAGAAATGAGATCCTAGAAGGGGACTTAGGAGAAAACCAACAAGAGGAAGTGGTAAAAAAAAAAAAAGACCAGGACCAATTCAGCTGGAAAAATAAAATGACCAGACAACAAAGCTACACAAGAGTGTCAGTTTCCAGAGAATGAAATATGTCAGCTTTGTTGTTGTTGTTGTTGTTAAGTGCCGTCGAGTCGGAGTCGACTCATGGCGACCTTCTGGATAGCTATCCTAAATTGTGTTCGGTCTTCAGTCAGGCGACTCATTGTTGACAGACTGGTACCCATAGCTGCTGTTATTGTATCGATCCATCTCATTGCTGGCCTTCCTCTTTTGCGTTGACCTTCTATCTTGCCAAGCATGATGTCTTTCTCTAATGATCTCTCTCTTCGCATGATGTGTCCAAAGTATGAAAGTCAAAGTCTTGTCATCTGAGCTTCTAAAGAAAGCTTAGGTTTGATCTCCTCTAGTACCGACTGCTTTGTTCTTCGGGCAGCCCATGGTATACACAGTATTCGCCGCCAGCACCATAATTCAAAGATGTCAGCTTTAAAAATGTGCATTTCTTAAGTTCCCTTTCTCTGTCTTCAGTCTTCCATACCTACAGAGTCTGTTTTGGGGGTTTTCATTTCATTATTTTGTCTGCATATTTGTTTCAAATACATAGTTTCTTACTCTGTGCTAGCTGGTGGTGTGTGTTTTCTGTGTGTAAATGAGGTGCGGGGGTCTGCTAACAGGAATCTTATTCTTTTCCCAGCTTGCAGTGTTTCTAGTCTTCTAGGGTACTCGCAGTCTGACTTTTCATAGGGAGGTCGCTGCGGTTGCACTTCTTGGACTTGGCGCTGATATGCTATGATAAGAAAAGCTTTTGAGTTTCAGTTTCCAGAATTTTATGTTATTACACAGAGGTGGGTTATTTAGAAGCCTTATTCATACTTTCCACATGGAAAAACCAACATTTCCCTGTAGAAATGACATCCACAAGTAAATGTTGAGGGCGATATTCAGCCACTGGCCAGATTGCAAAAGCAGCTAGGAAAAAATCAGCCATTCCGTTGTCTTAACATTTCCTGGTTAGGGCTGAAACTGCTGCTCTGTGCATGTGGCCCCCCTCCTCTTTGGTGTTTAGGGCTGTAACTGCTGATCCGTGCAGGTGCCCCCCCCCTTTGGTGTTTAGGGCTGAAACTGCTGCTCTGTGCAGGTGCCCACCCTCTTTGGTGTTTAGGGCTGTAACTGCTGATCCATGCAGGTGGCTCCCCCCCTTTGGTGTTTAGGGCTGAAACTGCTGCTCTGTGCAGGTGCCCCCCCCTTTGGTGTTTAGGGCTGTAACTGCTGATCTGTGCGGGTGGCCCCCCTCTTTGGTGTTTAGGGCTGTAACTGCTGATCCATGCAGGTGGCCCCCCCCTCTTTGGTGTTTAGGGCTGTAACTGCTGATCCATGCAGGTGGCTCCCCCTCTTTGGTGTTTAGGGCTGTAACTGCTGATCCGTGCAGGTGCCCCCCCCCTTTGGTGTTTAGGGCTGAAACTGCTGATCTGTGCGGGTGGCCCCCCTCTTTGGTGTTTAGGGCTGTAACTGCTGATCCGTGCAGGTGGCTCCCCCTCGTGGGTGTTTAGGGCTGTAAACGGCTGATCCATGCACGTGCCCCCCCCCCTCTTTGGTGTTTAGGGCTGTAACTGCTGATCCATGCAGGTGGCCCCCCCTCTTTGGTTTTAGGGCTGTAACTGCAGATCCGTGCAGGTGGCCCCCCCTTGGGTGTTTAGGGCTGTAACTGCTGCTACATGCGGGTGCCCCCCCTCTTTGGTGTTTAGGGCTGTAACTGCTGCTCCATGCGGGTGCCCCCCCTCTTTGGTGTTTAGGGCCGTAACTGCTGCTCCATGCGGGTGCCCCCCCTCTTTGGTGTTTAGGGCTGTAACTGCTGATCCGTGCAGGTGGCCCCCCACCTCTTTGGTGTTTAGGGCTGTAACTGCTGATCTGTGCAGGTGGCCCTCCACCTCTTTGGTGTTTAGGGCTGTTACAGCTGATCCATGCAGGTGCCCCCCCCCCCCCGTCTTTGGTGTTTTAGGGCTGTAACTGCTTCTCCGTGCGTGTGGCCCCCCCTTTGGTGTTTAGGGCTGTAACTGCTGCTCCGTGCGGATGCCCCCCCTTTGGTGTTTAGGGCTGTAACTGCTGCTCCGTGCGGCCTCTCCCCCTCTTTGGTGTCTAGGGCTGTAACTGTTGTCCATGCGGGTGCCCCCTCCCTCTTTGGTGTCTAGGGCTGTAACTGCTGCTCCATGCGGGTGCCTCCCTTTATCGTTTTTCAAGTGTGAGAGTCATTTAAATTTAGCTTTTAGTGTAAACACTCCATTACTTTGCTTCCATCGTCTTGATGTAGGGCTCCTCTCTCTGTCCTGTGCCTTTTTGAATCCTGTCACTGTTTTTAGCTCCAGTGGGAGACATTCTAGGTTTCCAGTGCCGTACCTTGCTAAGCTGCCCCCTCCCCCATGCTGCCAGCCCTTGCCTCAGCTGCCCCCTCCGCCATGCTGCCTGCCCTTGCCTCAGCTGCCCCCCTTCCCCATGCTGCCTGCCCTTGTCTCAGCTGCCCCCTCCGCCATGCTGCCTGCCCTTGCCTCAGCTGCCCCCTCCCCCATGCTGCCTGCCCTTGCCTCAGCTGCCCCCTCCCCCATGCTGCCTGCCCTTGCCTCAGCTGCTCCCTCCCCTATGCTGCCTGCCCTTGCCTCAGCTGCCCCCTCCCCCATGCTGCCTGCCCTTGCCTCAGCTGCCCCCTCCCCCATGCTGCCTGCCCTTGCCTCAGCTGCCCCCTCCCCTATGCTGCCTGCCCTTGCCTCAGCTGCCCCCTCCCCTATGCTGCCTGCCCTCCCCTCAGCTGCCCCCCTCCCCCATGCTGCCTGCCCTTGCCCAGCTGCCCCCTCCCCTATACTGCCTGCCCTCCCCTCAGCTTCCCCCTCCCCTATGCTGCCTCCCCTCCCCTCAGCTGCCCCTCCCCATGCTGCCTTCCCTCCCCTCAGCTGCCCCCTCCCCCATGCTGCCTGCCCTCGCCTCAGCTGCCCCTTCCCCCATGCTGCCTGCCCGTGCCTCAGCTGCCCCCGCCCCCATGCTGCCTGCCCTTGACTCAGCTGCCCCCTCCCCCATACTGCCTGCCCTTGCCCAGCTGTCCCCTCCCCCATGCTGCCTGCCCTTGCCTCAGCGGCCCCATCCCCCATGCTGCCTGCCCTCCCCTCAGCTCCCCTACTCCCCCATGCTGCCAGCCCTTGCCTCAGCTGCCCCCTCCCCAATGCTGCCTGCCCTTGCCTCAGCTGCCCCTTCCCCTATGCTGCCTGCCCTCCCCTCAGCTGCCCCCTCCCCCATGCTGCCTGCCCTTGTCTCAGCTGCCCCCTCCCCCATACTGCCTGCCCTTGCCTCAGCTGCCCCCTCCCCTATGCTGCCTGCCCTTGCCTCAGCTGCCCCTTCCCTCATGCTGCCTGCCCTTGCCCAGCTGCCCCTCCCCTATGCCTGCCCTTGCCTCAGCTGCCCCACTCCCCCATGCTGCCTGCCCTTGCCTCAGCTGCCCTGCCTCAGCTGCCCCCTCCCCCATGCTGCCTGCCCTTGCCTCAGCTGTCCCCTCCCCCATGCTGCCTGCCCTTGCCCAGCTGCCATTGCTTTTAGTGTTGCCTTGGCAGAGGCGGTGATGATGGCAGCAACGACTTCCAATTTCAAAACAAACCTGCGGGTCTGTCTGACTCCATCCTCTGACATTTGATCGTGTCAGCGGAGGGCGAGATCAGAGCTGCATTTTTTTTAAAATTGGATGTCGCTGCTGCCAAAACTACACTAAAAGTGGCGGTGGTGATGGGGCAAGGGCAGGCGGGGCAGGGGAGAGCCGGCTGGATATGGGGGTAAGATGGGGAGATGCATGGGGCAAATGACAAACTTATGATTGGGGGGTGCAGATGTGCCAGTTGCACAGGGCACATTTATGACTTGGTACGGCCCTGCAGGTATCCACCACCCTTTCCATGAAAACATATTTCCTGGTGCTGCTTTTAAGTGCACTACTACTTGTTCAAATCCAGGTTAAAAACTCAGGGTCCAATATTCAAAGGCATTTACACAGGGGTGTGTTGTGGGCGGAGCGGAGGCAGCACCCGTTGCTAACTGGGTAGCGATGATACTGAACCACTGTCCAGTTAGCAAGGGAAAAGGTGTGCCTATCTTTACCCATAGGAGCTAACCGGGAAGCAGCTCAATATTGCTTCCATGCCATGTGGTGCCATGCGGCAAACCCAGATATTCTTCTTCTACTACTACTGAACATTAGTATAGAGCTACAAGACGTACGCAGCGCTGCACAGACACATGTAAAAGACGGTCCCTGCTCATCGGAGCTTACAGTCTAGTCAAGACAGACAGCACAGTAGCTGTAGACACGGGATACGTCTAGGGGAATGGTAAGGAAACACAAAGGAGATCAGGTGAGTCAAGATCCGAAAGCGGCAACGAAGAGGTGAGTTTTCAGCCTGGATTTGAAAAGGGTCAGAGAAGGCGCCTGACATACAGACTCAAGTAGTTTGTTCTAGGCATAAGGAGCGGCACGATGAAAGGAGCGGTGTTAGCAATAGAAGAGAAGGGCACAGATAGGACTGATTTGCCAGAAGAGTGGAGTAGAGGAGGATCCACCAGAACAAACACTGAAAGAGCAATGGGAAAGATAAAAAGAGAACTAGGATAGCACAGAGCCCTTAAAACCAAGTGAGGACAAGGTATAAAGAAGGTTGTGGTCAATGGTGTCAAAAGCAGCAGAAAGGTCAAGAAGGATGAGGATTGAGTAAAAGAGTGTGATCTTGTGGAATTTGTCATGGAAGTAGTTAGCCAGAGTTTGGGCAGAAAGGGAAGGAGGGGTTGGAGGCAGAGGCACCTTGAGGAGAGAGTTGAGAGTTATAAAGAGATGGCAAGGGTCAGAGGCAAAAGTTAGTCAAGTGGACATAATAGTCTTGTTTGGCAAGTGCTATGGCTGACTGGAAAGAGACAAGAATAAATTTGAAGTGTAAAATGTCCGCAGTGGTGCAGGATTGGAGGCAAGCAGCCTTAGCTGAGCAGGTGCAGGAATATAGCAGGTAGTGGAAGACAGCCAGGGCTGGAGTATAGTACGCCTCACAGGACATGGCATGGGTGGAGCAAGAGCATCCAGAGCAGAGGACGGTGCAGCATTATAGGAAGCTACGGCCTCATCAACAGACTCTGATGACATAGTGCAGTAGTGGAGGAAAGAGGTGATGATACAATGGAGGAGAGAGCCAAATGGTCAATAGCATGAAGATGTCTAACGAGGTTGGAGGAGACAGGGCAAGGCTGAGGCAGTGAGTGATGAAGAGTGAAGCTTAGCAGGTGATGGTCTGATAAGGGAAGAACTGAGATACAGAAGTTTGAGGATAAGCAATTAGAGAAGAATACATGGTCAAAGCGTTGGCCTTGCTGGTGCATAGGGGCAGTAGAGCAAAAGTGGAGGTTGAATGATGAGGTAAGGGAGAGGAGCTTTAAAGCATAAGGGTCAGAGGGGTTATCAACATGAATGTTAAAATCCCCGCGAATAAGGGAGGGGGAAAATGAATCCAGAAAGAAGGAAAGCCACAAGTCAAAGTCCGAGAGAAAGGTAGAGGTGGACTTGTTAGAGAATCGATAAATAACAGCTAATCAAAGAGGTAGTGGAGTAAAAAGCCAGATAAAATGGACTTCAAAGGAGGTAAAGGAGTGAGACTGAGGCAGAAGGAAGGGTTGAAATTGACAAGGAGAGAGAGTAGAAACCCAACATCACCACCACGGCCAGTGGGTCGAGGCATGTGGGAGAATTGATAGTCATCGTGACAGAGAGCAGCGACTAAAGCTGAGTCCTCTGGGAGGAGCCAGATCTCAGTTAGAGCGAGGAGATGGAGAGCATTAGAGGTAGAGATCATGAGCAAAGACAAGTTTATTAGAGATGGAGTGTGCGTTCCACAAGACACATGAGAAGGGAGAGAGGACGGGGAAAGGAGAGGGATAGGAATAAGATTTAAGCTGTTGCATGAGGGTCTGTTCTGGGAGTGTGACAAAAGTCTAGGGGGGCCAGGGTTGGAGTTGATATCTCTGGAAGAGAGAAGGAGAAGGAGTAGAAGAGTGCGGGGCAGAGGAGACAGCATGGTGGTAACGAGTGTGAGGTTGTTTCAGAGAGAGAGAGGTGATGGCTGAATGAGAGGGAGAAAGTGGTGAAGCTCCAGAGCTGCTGATAGGGTAGATGACAAGATGTTGGGGGAGATAAGGGGGAGGGGCTCGAAGATGTTGGGGGAAGTGAGGATGGTAAATAAGAGATAAGGGGGAGGGAAACTGCTAGGTACATATGACCTAGATTGGCCACTGTTGGAAACAGGATACTGGGCTTGATGGACCTTGGTCTGACCCAGTATGGCATATCGTATGTTCTTATGCTCTTAGTGAAGCTCCAGAGCTGATGATAGAATAGATGGCAAGGTGTTGGGGGAAGTGAGGATGGTAAAGGAGAGATAAGGGGGGAGGGTTTGAAGGTGTTGGGGGAAGTGAGGATGGTAAAGGAGAGATAAGGGGGGAGGGCTTGAAGGTGTTGGGGGAAGTGAGGATGGTAAAGGAGAGATAAGGGGAGGGGCTTGAAGGTGTTGGTAGGAGGAGAGACGATTAGGGAATGTGAGCAATAGGAAGAGAAAGTGTTGAGGAGCCATAAAAGAAAGAGATGGAGAAGAGCACAGAAGTCAGAAAAAAGAAACGGTTGGGTGGAGAAATTGCGGGGCATAAGGTGCACCTGTGAGTGATCGTGGAAATGAGTACAAGACAGTTATAAGAGACTATAAGCCAGGGGGTGAGTGGGCTGTGGGGAGGAAAGGTGGGAGAGTGGGGTAATAAGGAAGAGGAGAGAGAGAGAGACAGCTGAAGACAGAGAGGGAGTGCTGAACAAGATTACAAACAAAACACTGAAAAGTAAGGGACTCAACAATGATAAGATAAATACATAAATAATATATACAGGCAGCAGACCTTACAAGCAAGCAGTTAAACTGTCAGACCCTAGCCAGAAGCTAGCAGTATAACCTGGCCAGATATGGCCCAGGCATTGAATATTTGGGCTTAAGGTTCAGCAGCGATGAACATAAGATATGCCATACTGGGTCAGACCAAGGTCCATCAAGCTCAGTATCATGTTTCCAACAGTGGCCAATCTAGGTCATATGTACCTAGCAGTTTCCCCAAAAGACAGAGGTTCCACAATGCTTGTACTGGGTCAAGCAGTGATATCCAGGGACCCTTTTAATAATGCTTTATGGACCTTTCCTCCAGGAACTTGTCCAAACTTTTTTAAAATCCAGCCTCACTAACAGCTTTTAGTACATCCTCCGGTAACAAATTCCAGAGTTTGATTACAGGTTGAGTGAAAAAATATTTTCTTTTATTAGTCTTAAATAGTTTACCCTGTAGCGTCATTGCATGTCCCTGTCTCTATATTCTGATGACGTAAACAATCGATCTACGTTTACCCGTTCCACTCCGTTCATTAATTTATAGACCTCTATCATATCTCCCCTCAGCCGTCTCTTTTCCAGGTTGAAGAGCCCTAACCTTTTTAACCTCTCTTCATATGGGTATCCTTCCATCCCCTTTACCATTTTGGTGGCTCTTGTCTGGACCTTTTCTAATAACGCTATATCCTTTTTACGATATGGCGACCAGAATTGCACACAATATTCAAGGTGCGGTCGCACCATGGAATGATACAGAAGCATTATAATATCCTTTGTTTTATTTTCCATTCCTTTCCTTATGATTCCTAGCATTCTATTTGCTCTCTTGGCCGCTGTTGCACACTGGGCCGAGGGTTTTAACATATTATCCACGATGACGCCTAAATCTTTTTCCTGGGTGGTAGTTCCTAATGTGGAACCTTGCATCGTGTAACCATTGTTTGGGTTGTTCTTTCCTAGGTGCATAACTTTGCACTTATCCACATTACATTTCATCTGTCATTTGGATGCCCAGTCTTCCAATTTATCAAGATCCTATAGCAATTTTCCACAATCCTCATGGGTTTTAACGACTTTAAATAGTTTTGTGTCATCTGCAAATTTGATAACCTCACTCGTTATTCCCTTTTCCAGGTCATTAATGAATATGTCAAAAAGCAGTGGACCCAGCACAGATCGCTGGGGTACTCCACTATTCACCTTTCTCCATTGGGAAAATTGGCCATTTAGCCCTACACCTTGCTTTCTATCTTTTAACCAGTTCCTGATCCACACTAGTATACTGCCTCCTATCCCATGACTTTTTAGTTTTGCCAAAAGCCTCTAATGAGGGACCTTTTCAAAGGCTTTCTGAAAGTCCAGATACAATATATCAATCAACTCACCTGTGTCTGTCTGTTTATTCACACCTTCAAAAAAACATAACAGATTAGTAAGACAAGATCTTCCTTGTCTAAAGCCATATTGGCAGTCTCCCATTAAACCATGACTATCTACATGTTCAGTAATTTTATTCTTTATGATGGTTTCTACCATTTTTCCTGGTACTGATGTCAGGCTTACGGGTCTGTAGTTTCCCAGATCACCCCTGGAATTCTTTTTAAAAATTGGCATTACATTAACCATCCTCCAATCTTCAGGTATTACAGATGATTTTAATGATAGTTCACAGATTACTAATAGCAGGTCTGCAATCTCATATTTCAGTTCTTTCAACACCGTTGGATGTATACCATCAGGTCCAAGTGATTTGCTACTCTTCAGTTTATCAAATAGTTGTAATACATCTTCCCGGTGTATTGATATTTCTTTCAGTTCTTCCACAGTAGCACCTTTAAATATCACTTCAGTCATGGGTAACATTCCTACATCTTCCTCAGTAAAGACCGAAGTAAAGAATTCATTCAGTCTCTTCTCTATGGCCTTGTCCCCTCTTACTGCCCCTTTTACCCCTCTTACTGCCCCTTTTACCACTCTATCATCTAATGGTCCAACTGACTCTCTCACAGGTGTTTTGCTACGAATGTATTTGAAAAAGTCTTTATTACGCGTTTTTGCTTCCACAGCAAGCTTCTTCTCAAGTTCTCTCTTTGCCTGCCTTATCAATGCCTTGCATTTAACTTGCCAGTGCTTGAGCTGTTTCCAGTTTTCATTATTTGGCTCTTTTTCCATTTCCTGAAAGATGCTTTTTTGGCAACAACAGCCTCTCCAACCTCACCTTTAAACCATGCTAGCAGTTTTTTGGACTTCCTTCCACTTTTCTTAAAGCGTGGAATACAGGTGGTCTCGGCATCCAAGATAGTATTTTTAAACAACACCCAGCTTGATGTAAGTCTTTAACCTTTACAACTGCTCCTTTTAGTTTTTTCTCAACTATTTTCCTCATTTTATCATAGTCTCCCTTTTGAAAATTAAAAGGCATTACTGTGGATTTCCTTACCATCCCTCCCCCATTAATTAAATCAAAGGCGATCATGCTATGATCACTGTTGCCAAGTGTCCCCAACACCCTTATCTCATGCACCAGATCTGGTGTTCCACTAAGGACTAGGTCCAAAATGGCTTCCCCTCTGGTCGGTTCATGAACCAGCTGCTCCAAGAAGCAGTCATTTATTTCATCTAGAAACTTTATCTCCCTAGCATGTCCTGCCATGACACTGAACCAGTCAATACTGGGGTAATTGAAATCACCTATTATTATTACTGTGCTGTAACTTTTCTTAGCTTCCCTGATTTCTTTGAGCATTTCATCATCCATTTGTTCGTTCTGGCTAGGCGGTTGATAGTACACCCCCACTGCCATCGCCTTCCCCTTTTTACATGGAATTTCAATCCATAGTGATTCTAAGGCAAATTTTGTTTCTTGCAAAACTTTAATCCTTTGTGACTCAATGCCCCCTCCAGGACCGTCCCGTCCTTTGAGCAACAATGTTGTTTACAGAGGGCTCCGCTTTTCAGGGGGCCCCGCGCAAACAACATTCTGCATTAAAAGGCCGCCGCCGCTGCCACCAAGGCGGTGGCAGAATCAAGTGTCCCGCAGCCTCGGCAGTGGCCCCACTGCCTACACGGCAGAGCCCTCCCTGAATCAGTTCCCTCAGCGCCGGCTTTTCAGAGCTGCGGAGGGAGAGTTTCTCTTTCTCGCGGCTCTGTTAAGCCTGCCGGCGTTGGTGGGAAACAGGCATGTCCTGTTTTGAATCAGCCCCGGCGGGCTAAACAGAGCCGCGAGAAAGGGAAACTCTCCCTCCGTGGCTCTGAAAAGCCCGTGCTAATTGATTCAGGGAGGGCTCTGCCTGGCAGGTGGGGGTGCGGTGGCCGCGGGACACTTGATTCTGCTGCTGCGGCAGTGGCAGCAGCAGCAGCAGCCAGGGTTGTTGTTTTTTTTAAATTTCCTTGGGCTTATGGGGGGAGGGGGTTTAGGACTGGGGCTGATGGGGGGGTTAGGACTGCAGGTGGGCTGATGGGGGGTTAGGACTGGTAATGGGCTATGGGGGGGCTAGGACTGGAAATGGGCTATGGGGGGTCTAGGACTGGAAATGGGCTGGGGGGTTGCTAGGACTCGAAATGGGGTGAGTGGAAGGGGGTTTGAACTTCAAATAGCTGATGGGGGAGGGGAGGCTTGGAATGGAAATGGGCTGAGTGGAAGGGGGGACTTGAACTGCAAATAGCTGATGGGGAGGGGGACTTGCAATGGAAATGGGCTGTGAGGGGGGGAGCTAGGACAGGAAATGGGCTGATGGAGGCGCTAGGATAGGACTGGAAATGGGCTGTTGGGGGGTGCTAAGATTGGAAATGGGCTGTGGTGGGGTCTTGGATTGAAATGGACTCATGGAGGGGCTAGAACTGGAAGTAGGCTCATGGGGGGCTTGGATTGGAAATGGGCTGAGTGGAGGGGGAGCTAGGATTTGACATGGGCTGATGGTGGGGCTAGGAAAGGACTGGAAATGGGCTGATGGGGGGCTGAGATTGGAAATGAGCTGATGGGGGGACTAGGATAGGACTGGAAATGGATAGGGGAGCTTGGACTGGAAATGGGCTCTTGTGGGGACTAGAAGGGAGCGGATGCTGGGTGGGGCTGGAACTAGAAGGGAGCTGATGTAGGGGGAGGATTAGAATGGGATGGGACTGGGAGAGTGAAATGGAGAGGGGAAAAATATTTTGTGTGGGAAGGAAGAAAAATCTACAATTGGCTGGGTATTGGGAGAGTAAGTGGGGATTGAGGATGGAGGGGTAAAATTTGAGTTGATGACAAAGGAATGAGGAAAGAGCAAAAGGAGAAAGATTAAAGCAGATGTAGAGAGAGAATGGAAAAAAACTAGAAGAGAGAAGAAAGGACAAATGGACAGCAGACGATGGAGAGTTAGCAGAAGACACGAAGAAACCAGAAGAAAGTGGCTGGAGCAATTGCAACTGAAAGAAAATGCCCAAAATGTAGAAAAATATCTCTTTATTTTGAATTTATTAACTGGAATATGTCAGCTCTGGGAAATGTGCATCATTAACGTCTGCACATTGTTTAGTACAAGAGGAAATTAATTTATAGTTTTATTTCTCCAGTAGTGTTGTACATTCCAAGTTTGGCTTTTGGGGTTCCCAGTTTAATTATTGTCTTCCTGTTTCTAAATTGTGATTCCTTGTTTGGTGATGGTCTGCGTTCTGCATGTGTAACTGAGCTGAGGTATTCTGTTTATGTAATTCCTATGTGACATTGCCACTTCCCCAGGAGGTCACGTATTGTTATTCTCTGAAATGTATTGGTTTAATATTTGCAGTGTTGCCTTGTGAGTCTGGTGCTTTGTGAGTCCTGGTAGTGCTGTTGCTTTGTGAGTCCTGGTAGTGCTGTTGCTTTATGAGTCCTGGTAGTGCTGTTGCTTTGTGAGTCTGGTGCTTTGTGAGTCCTGGTAGTGCTGTTGCTTTGTGAGTCCTGGTGCTTTGTGAGTCCTGGTGCTTTATGAGTCCTGGTAGTACTGTTACGATACGGCGGGTTTGCTAAGGGTTCTAAATGGGCAGTGCTTGTAGTAGTTCCTAATGTGCCTGGCGGTTGGCACTGGATTATAGTAATGTAGAAATCTTTTAGTCTTTCTTTATCCATACACTCATTAAGAGGCATGTTTACTAAAAGTTAGTGTATGGTAACATTATGCAAATATTTATGCAAATGAGGCCCCGCAGCGAGTCTCCGCACATGGCCCTCTCTAATACAGAGCGCAACCCCTCCACCAGTTTGATCAGCTCTATCATTGTGATATAGTTTGTACCAGGTATCACAGTGTCCCACTGGTTGTCCTCCTTTGAATCCTGTAGGAGTACTAGCTGCTTCCGTTGATTTTCAGGCCCTCACTTCTTTGAGACTGCTCCCCTTGGTCTCTTGTTTACCTCCTATATCTTTCCTTACCATTCCCCTAGATATCTCCTTGTCCCGCATTGTGTTCTCTGTTTGACTAGACTGTAAGCTGTTACGAGCAGGGACGGCCTCTTACATATCCGTGTATAGTGCTGCATACTCCTTGTAGCGCTATAGAAATGAGTAGATTCTCCTTGGAGCTTCCTTTCATGTCTAATTCTGTGACTTTGTTTGTTCATTAACATCTTTTGAGCATTATATACCCACCACTGCTGCTACTAGTTAACATTTGAATGTGCTTTGAGGCGTACGCAATGCCTTACGTAGAGTTAGGTGACAGTCCCTGCTCACAGGAGATCGCTATCTATCAGGACATATGCATACAACTAACAGGGATTCGGACAGAACAAAGGTGAAATGCTTACGACACACAAGCATAGTCAACAGCAGAAGAAGGCTCTCGGGATCCTAAAGCAGCCTCGGTGGGTTTTTAGCCTGGATTTGAATAGGGCCCGAGATGGAGCCTGACATATTGATTGGTCAGGGCTGGCATTATTGGGTGCCCTAGACAAATCTTCAGCCTTATGTCCCCCTCCCCTTCTCCCCTTTGATATTTTGATAATTAAGCAGATTTAGGGTTTTCTGGGTAGCTCCTCTTTTCCGCGCTCCATCTGGAAGCTGCTTAGTCATTCCGCTACCCAAACTACTGACATCACCTCACCTCAAATGCATTCCCAGGCCCGAGATGCAGTTTGAATTATTTTTGTTATTAGCAATTCCTGTGGGACTTCAGAAATTCTTTTTACCAAAGTGTGACTGTACAGAGGGTATCTAGAGTCCTCTGTCTGACCGCAGCGCTTTGGATGTTTGACCCCACTCTGCAAGCTGTTGTGTTTAATTAGCTTGGGCAGCGTTTGGTAATTTGGTAGTTGTTGTTTAGCATCACAGACAGAGCATTCCTGTACTCAGCAAGCAAATTCAATGCAGGAATAAGATAGAGCAAACATAGCAGGTCTGATACCGACGAGGTGAGTTTGCCGCTACAGGGGGCTGATCTTGAAGAACAGTGTACAGTCCAAGGTCACTCCAAGCTATTCAAGTTGAAGTTTAATTCTTTATTTGCATTGTGACAGTGCAAATTAACCCCATGAACTCTCAAAGTCCCTTCTACTCTTATAACCCTATGGGCCTTATTCCAGAAAGAGTTTCTCCATAGCTACAGTATGTGATAAATCCTTTGGACCCAATATTCAAAGGGATTGACACCGGTTAACAGACCTGCTAACTGTGTAAATCGCTCTATCTGGGACGTTCAGCCGCTGCTGCATGTCCCGATGATAACTGCTTAGCATCTGGGTGTTTAGAGGGAGGCACTGGCCATAACAGGGCAGTGACGATATTGACCTGCTGCGTGGTTATGGTGAAGCGGCAAAGGCTCACCAAACTTTAACCGCAGAAGCTGACTATCACCGCTGCTGGTTAGCTTCCTGCCAATACTCAATGCTGGGGCCGCATATGACCCGAGCACTGAATATCCGGATTTAAGATTCAGTGGTGGCAGATAGCTAGCTCCGTAGAATACGCCCCCCCTTTCTGTGCAAGGCCCTCTTATTCCAGATGTGTACAGAAATAATGGCAATAGGAAGACTTATTGCCATCCATATGCACAGCTGTACAATCAGCTGGAGAGACCGGAACATCTTTGTGGTTTGAAGGTCAAACAAACTAATCTCCAGTCGCATCCCAAAGCTCTCTAATTGTTGATGCGAAGTTGGGCAAAACATTGATGGGGTCGTGGCCCACCCAAGTCCTCTGCCTCTCGTGGGTAAGAGAGGGAAATCCGTCACATCTGCTGCCATTATCTGGAACTTTTCTATTAACACAGCAGATCAAGATCAGGTGACCCATCTGATATGTCTAGTTGAGATTCCTCAATGTTACTTCTGATTTTCTACTGCTCTGGAGAGGGCAGCAGAAAACAGCATGTCCTTCCTTCCAGTGAACTAAGGCTGTAAACAGTTTCATGGGTACCAGGGTCCCACCTCATCCCTAGCCTCTCACACATACTTTCTGTGAAAAGACCAAGCAGGTCCTAACCTCATCCCTAGCTTCTCCCACATAGTTTTTGTGAAAAGACAAGGCACGTCCCTACCTCATCCCTAGCCTCTCCCACATAATTTCTGTGAAAAGACCAAGTAGGGCCCTACCTCATCCCTAGCTTCTTCCATGTAGTTTCTGTGAAAAGACCAAGCAGGTTCCACCTCAAACCTAGCCTCCCCCACATAGTTTCTAGGAAAAGATCAAGCAGGGTCCCTAACTCATCCTTAGCCTCTCCCACATAGTTTCTGTGAAAGGACCAAGCAGATCCCACCTCATCCCTAGACGCTTCCATATAATTTTTGTGAAAAGATCAAGCAGGGTCCCTAACTCATCCCTAGCCTCTCCCACATAGTTTCTGTGAAAAGACCAAGCAGGGCCCTACCTCATCCCTAGCCTCTCCCATATAGTTTCTGTAAAAAGATCAAGCAGGATACTTATCTCATCCCTAGCCTCTCCCATATAGTTTCTGTGAATAGACCAAGCAGCGGCCCTACCTCATCTCTACCCTCTCCCAAATAGTTTCTGTGAAAAGACCACGAAGGGCCCTACCTCATCCCTAGCCTCTCCCATATAGTTTCTGTGAATAGACCAAGCAGCAGCCCTACCTCATCCCTACCCTCTCCCAAATAGTTTCTGTGAAAAGACCATGAAGGGCCCTACCTCATCCCTAGCCTCTCCCATATAGTTTCTGTGAAAAGACCAAGCAGGGCCCTACCTCATCCCCAGCCTCTCCCATATAGTTTCTGTGAATAGACCAAGCAGTGGCCCTACCTCACCCCTAGCCTCTCCCAAATAGTTTCTGTGAAAAGACCAAGCAGGGTCCCACCTCTTCCCAAGCCTCTCCAATATAGTTTCTGTGAAAAGACCAAGCAGGGTCCCTACCTCATCCCTAGCCTCTCCCAAATAGGTTCTGTGAAAAAACCCAGCAGGGCCCCACCTCTTCTTTAGTCTCTCCCATATAGTTTCTGTACAAAGACCAAGCAGTGTCCCCTACCTCATCCCTAGCCTTTCCCATATAGTTTCTGTGAAAAGACCAAGCACAGTCCCAACCTCATCCCTTGCCTCTCCCAGATAGTTTTTGTGAAAAGACCAAGCAGGGTCCTACTTCTTCCCTGTTGTTGTTGTTAAGTGCCGTCGAGTCGGAGTCGACTCATGGCGACCCTCTGGATAGCTATCCTAAATTGTGTTCAGTCTTCAGTCAGGCAGCTCATTGTTGACAGACTGCTACCCGTAGCTGCTGTTATTGTATTGATCCATCTCATTGCTGGCCTTCCACTTTTGCGTTGACCTTCTATCTTGCCAAGCATAATGTCTTTCTCTAATGATCTCTCTCTTCGCATGATGTGTCTAAAGTATGAAAGTCGAAGACTTGTCATCTGAGCTGCTAAAGAAAGCTTAGCTTTGATCTCCTCTAGTACCGACTGGTTTGTTCTTCGGGCAGTCCATGGTATACACAGTATTCGCCGCCAGCACCATAATTCAAAGGCATCAATTTTCTTCTTGTCTGTCTTTTTCACTGTCCAGCATTCACATCCATATGATATAATTGAAAATACCATGGCTTGAACAAGTCGAATCTTTGTATGGAGAGAGACATCTCTGCTCTTGAGAATCTTATCTAGGTCTTTCATAGCCATTCTGCCAAGAGCAATGCGTTGTTTGATTTCTTGAGTGCTTGTTGCTTCTTTATTGATAATTGATCCAAGTAGGTTAAAGTTGTTCACAATTTCAATTTCTTCTCCTTCAACGATGAACCTGTTGATTATGCCAGTTGTCATGATCTTTGTCGTCTTTACATTAAGGTGCAGGCCCATTTTGAGACTATGTTCTTTGATTGTGAGAAGCAAATGTTTCAGATCATCTTCACTTTCAGCCAGTAATGTAGTATCATCAGCATAGCGAAGGTTGTTGATGAGTCTTCCACCAATCTTCACACCTCTGTTGTCTTCATACAATCCTGCTTCTCTGATGATTTGTTCTGCATATAAATTAAACAGGTAGGAGGAAAGTATGCAGCCTTGTCTTACACCTTTGCTTACTTTAAACCATTCTGTTTCTCCTTCTTCCGTTCGAACTGTTGCTTCTTGATCAATGTACAGATTGCGCAAGAGAACGATCAGGTGCTCTGGTATACTCATGCTTCTTAATGTGGCCCAGAGTTTCACATGGTTTACACAGTCAAAAGCCTTGCTATAGTCGATAAAGCACAAATAGATATCCTTTTGGTATTCTTTAGTATTTTCAAGGATCCATCTCACATCCGCAATGATGTCTCTCGTTCCTCGCCCTTTCCTGAACCCTGCTTGCACTTCAGGTAGTTCTTGTTCCAGGTATGGTTGTAGTCTCTTTTGAATAATCTTCAGTAGAATCTTGCTGGCATGTGGGATCAGAGCGATTGTTCGATAATTTCCACAGTCAGTTGGATCACCTTTCTTTAGTATTGGTATAAACACAGATCTTTTTCAGTCAGTTGGCCATGATGTTGTCTTCCATATTTCTTGGCAGAGCCTTGTAAGTATGGTAACAGCTGCATCAGATTGCTGCAATACTTCTATAGGAATGCTATCAATGCCTGGTGCTTTGTTCTTTGATAAGGCTTTCAATGCTGCTTCAACTTCTTCTTTCATCACCAATGGTTCCCGATCATAAGGTACAGGTTGAAACGGCTGTTGGTCCACTTGATCTTTATCATATAAAAACTCTGTATATTCCTTCCACCTTTTCTTGATCTTCTCAGCATCATTCAACATAGAACCTTGAGCATCTTGTAACATTCCAATTCGAGGCTGGAACTTTTTCTTTAACTCTCGTAGCTTCAGGAAAGCCGATCTTGTTCTTCCTCTAATAGTTTCTGCTTCTATTTCCTTGCAAGTGTCATTGTAGTACTTTTCCTTGTCCTGTCTTGCTGCACATTGGAAATCTCTGTTGAGTTCTGCGATTGTCTTTCTTTCTCCTCTGGTTTTAGCTTCTCGGCGTTTCTGGGCAATTTTCAGAGTTTCTTCCGTCATCCATTTTGGCCGTTTTTGCTTTTTCACCTTTTGTAGAGACTTCTCGCTTTCTTCCAACACAACCTTCTTGATGTCATTCCATAACTCTTCTGGAGCTCTGTCATTTGTATCTTAAGCAGCAAATCGATTTTGCAGGCAGTCTTTAAATTCCAGTGGTATATTCTCAAGGTCATATTTTGCTGCATTCATGAGTGGTTTGCTCTTTTTCAACTTTAGCTTGAGTTTGCATGCTAGTAGTTGATGATCTGTACCACAGTCAGCTCCAGGTTTTGTCTTTGTTGATGTTATAGAGCTTTTCCATCGTTGACTTCCACAGATGTAGTCAAATTGATTTTTATACAATCCATTGGGTGAAGTCCATGTGTACAGTCGCCGCTTGTGTTGATGGAAGAAGGTGTTTGAGATGAATAGATAGTTGGTCTTGCAGAATTCTATGAGTCTTTCTCCATCTTCATTTCTGTTGCCAAGTCCATATTTTCCAACTACTTTGCCTTCTTCTTTGTTGCCAACTTTTGCGTTCCAGTCACCCATGACTATCAGGATATCCTGTTTGCATGTTCTGTCAATTTCAGCTTGTACTTGTTCATAGAACTCTTCAATTTCATTCTCTTCTGCAGCTGTTGTTGGGGCATATACTTGAATTATAGTTGTGTTGATAGGCAATCCTCGTAGACGAATAGAGATTAAGCGTTCGCTGACTGCATTATATTTCATTACAGTTCTTGCAAGTTTCTTCTTTATTATAAATGCAACACCATTTCTTCTTTGTCTTTCATTTCCAGCATAGTAGACCATGTGATCATCTGATGCAAAGTGCCCAATGCCAGTCCATTTCAGTTCGCTGACACCCAACGGATCAAGTTGTACACGTTCCATTTCATTCTTGACCACCTCCAACTTCCCTTGGTTCATGCTTTGTACGTTCCATGTTCCAATGTGTAAGACATCTTTACAGCTTCTGACTTTCATTTCATGTGCAGCTACATCAGCAGTCAGACTTCCCGAGGGCTTTGATCCAACCACATCATAAATGCTGGCTTTAAAAGTCTTCAGCTCTTCCCCAGTAGCTAGTTGAGTGCGTTCCGACCTGGGGGTCTCATCTTCCAGCACCATAGCACAATTTGTTTTGTTGTAACTATCCATTCGGTTTTCATGGCAAGATACAGAAGTAGATTGCCGGGCCTTTCTTCCGTGCAGTTTAAGTTTGGTGGTGTTGCCGTTATCACAAAAATGTGATCCTCCACCGTCAACACTATCCCATTCTGCTGCTGCCCAGATGGGTGGTTTGTCTTGGTCTGACACCTCAGCTGAGACCTGTCCATCTTGGGAGACCCTGCCAGTAGTTAAACTACCGATAGTTTAGCTCTCAGCATCACTGATGCACGCAAGCCCTCACAGCACGACAAGCTGCAAACCAAGACGAAGCTGGGTCCTATCTCATCCCTAGCCTCTCCCACATAGTTTCTGTGAAAAGACCACGCAGGGCCCTAACCGCATTCCTAGCCTCTCCCACATAGTTTCTGTGAAAAGACCAAGCAGGATCCTCTCTCATCCCTAGCCTCTCCAACAAAGTTTCTGTAATAAGACCAAGCATGGTCCTACCTCATCCCTAGCCTCTCCCATATAGTTTCTGTTAATAGTCAAAGCAGCGGCCCTACCTCATCCCTAGTCTCTCCAATATAGTTTCTGTGAAAAGACCAAGCAGGGTCCAAGCTCATCCCTAGCCTCTCCCACATAGTTTCTGTGAGAAGACCAAGCAGGGCCCTACCTCATCCCTAGCCGCTCCCACATAGTTTCTGTGAAAAAACCAAGTAGGGCCCTACCTCATCCCTAGCCTCTCCCACATATTTTCTGTGAAAAGACCAAGCGGGGTCCTACCTCATCCCTAGCCTCTCCCACAATAGTTTCTATGAAAAAAACAAGCAGGGTCCCACCTCATCCCTAGCCTCTCCCACATAGTTCCTGTGAAAAGACCAAGCAGGGTCCTACTTCATCCCTAGCCTCTTCCATATAGTTTCATGTGAAAAGAAAAAGCAGAGTCCCTACGTAATCCCTAGCCTTTCCCATATAGTTTCATGTGAAAAGAAAAAGCAGAGTCCCTACGTAATCCCTAGCCTTTCCCATATAGTTTCATGTGAAAAGAAAAAGCAGAGTCCCTACGTAATCCCTAGCCTTTCCCATATAGTTTCTGTGAAAAGACCCAGCAGGGTCCTCCCTCATCCCTAGCATTTCCCACAAGGATTCTGTGAAAAGACCAAGCAAGGTCCTACCTCATCCCTAGCCTCTCCCACATAATTTCTTTGAAAAGAACAAGCAGGGCCCTCCCTCATCCCTGGACTTTCCCATATAGTTTCTGTAAATAGACCAAACAGCAGCCCTACGTCATCCCTAGCCTCTCCAATATAGTTTCTGTGAAAAGACCAAGCAGGGTCTCACCTCATTCCTAGCCTCTCCCACATAGTTTCTGTGAAAGGACAAGCAGGGTCCTACCTTATCCCTAGCCTCTCCCACATAGTTTCTGTCAAAAGACCAAGCAGGGTCCTACTTCATCCCTAGCCTCTCCCACATAGTTTCTGTGAAAAGATCAAGCAGGGTCCCTACCTCATCCCTAGCCTCTCCCATATAGTTTCTGTGAAAAGACCAAGCAGGGTCTCTACCTCATCCTTAGCCTCTCCCACATAGTTTCTGTGAAAAGACGAAGCTGGGTCCTACCATCCCTATCCTCTCCCATATAGTTTCTGTGAAAAGACCAAGCAGGGTCCCTACCTCATCCTTAGCATCTCCCACATAGTTTCTGTGAAAAGACCAAGCAGGGTCCTACCTCATCCCTAGCCAGTCCCATATAGTTTCATGAAAAGACCAAGCAGGGTCCTACCTCATCCATAGCCTCTCCCACAATGGTTTCTATGAAAAGACAAAGCAGGGTCCCACCTCATCCCTAGTCTCTCCCATATAGTTTCTGTGAAAAGGCCAAGCAGGGCCCTACCTCATCCCTTGCCTCTCCTATATAGTTTCTGTAAATAGACCAAGCAGTGGCCCTACCTCATCCCTGGCTTCTTCAATATAGTTTCTGTGAAAAGACCAAGTAGGGTCCCACCTCATCCCTAGCCTCTCCCACATAGTTTCTGTGAAAAGTCCAAGTAGGGCCCTACCTCATCCCTAGCCTCTCCCACATAGTTTCTGTGAAAAGACCAAGCAGGGTCCCTACCGCATCCATCGCATTTCAAACATAGTTTTTCTGAAAAGACCAAGCAGGTTCTAACCTCCATCCCTAGCCTCTCCCATATAGTTTCTGTGAAAAGACCAAGCACAGTCCTACTTCATCCCTAGCCTCTCCCACATAGTTTCTGTGAAAAGATGAAGCTGGGTCCTATCTCATCCCTAGCCTCTCCCACATAGTTTCTGTGAAAAGGCCAAGCAGGGTCCCTAACTCATCCCTAGCCTCTCCCACATAGTTTCTGTGAAAAGACCAAGCAGAGACCCTACCTCATCCCTAGCCTCTCCCACATAGTTTCTGTGAAAAGACCAAGCAGGGTCCTACCTCTTCCCTAGGCTCTCCCACATAGTTTCTGTGAAAAGACCAAGCAGGGTCCCTACCTCATCGCTAGCCTCTCCCACATAGTTTCTATGAAAAGACCAAGCAGGGTCCCTACCTCATCGCTAGCCTCTCCCATATAGTTTCTGTGAAAAGACCAAGCAGGGTCCTACCTCATCCCTAGGCTCTCCCACATAGTTTCTATGAAAAGACCAAGCAGGGTCCCACCTCATCCCTAGCCTCTCCCATATAGTTTCTGTGAAAAGACCAAGCAGGGTCCCTACCTCATTGCTAGCCTCTCCCACATAGTTTCTGTGAAAAGACCAAGCAGGGTCCCACCTCATCCCTAGCCTCTCCCACATAGTTTCTGTGAAAAGACCAAGCAGGGTCCCTACCTCATTGCTAGCCTCTCCCATATAGTTTCTGAATCTCAGTGAAAAGACCAAGCAATGTAACCACTGAGGAAGTAGAGGGTCACAGCTGGAGAGAGAAACTGGTGCAGGGGTAAAAGGCAGATCTGCAATACTTGTGTCATTATCTGCTGAGCAGGAGGGGGGTCTCCCAATAGATGCAGGAGGCCTGAGCTGCCATTCTCACTCTGCACTTTAAATAAAAACTGCATTTGGAAGCATAGGCAATAGCCTTTCAAAAATTTTGAACACAAATTCCTCATACTGGGTCACAGTGAAGGAGTTTGCTCCATCTTTGGGGTGCTCGTCACCCACTGCACCCTCAGAGTTGGCATCTAAAGTAGCCATGGATGTTGCTAAGGTGTTAGTAAGAAATCCTTCCAGCCCTGTCTCCCTATTTATGGACTCTTGCTCTTCGTGCTAGGGGTTGCAGAGCAGTTTGCAATTGCTGAAGCCAAGCTGAGGGCCTGGTCGTCTACTGATGGCGAGGACTCGGATGGATCGTATGATGACGACATCGCATCTGCCAGCGACAATGTTCTACTTACTGGTAAATAAGATCATTGCATTGGGAATGTTATGGGGAGTTGGATTCACATAGCTTCCTTTGGGTCAGGTTGTGTGAATCTAACTCCTCTGCCAAAAGTTCACCCCCAATTCCCAGGCTACCCCAGGCTGCCTCTTGCACATTTGAGAGTGGAATTCATTCCCTTTCCTTTGTAAACAGACACCCTCAATCCATTCTTAATTGGGCAATGGAAATTGTGCTTTGATAAGGATATGAACAGATCTTCCAGGTTACGCTGTTTCAGGAGGGAGATTTTCCGCCAGTCCTGGATTTCTGATGACCCCATTATGGGATCTGCAGCACTGATTTCAGGGGCCACCAAAATCACATTGCTTTGGGATATAGGTTTAAAACCAGGACTGGCCAAAAAATCTCCAATCTTGGCAGCTCTGCATTAGCTGGGCAGCCTAAGGCTCTAAGCTGCTCAAGTGACAGAGACAGGTGGTACCTTATTGACTGGCGACACTCTACTGTGACACGTGGACCAGTCCCACATTCTTACCACATGTTCTGCAATAAGATGAAAAATACCCAAAAATCCTGTACATCTTCTCCTCTAATGACAACTGAGCAGCTCATTTGCATGTGAAAAGCACTTGGCAGCGATGTCACGGACTCTTTAGGAATATTATAGGAATCATTTCATAAGTGCAAATATTTTCTCTCCACAGCATTTGATGAGAGTAGCGAGTTGCAGTTAAACCCTGGGTTGTGATTCACCTAAATAGATAAATGCATCAAATGAGCAGGGCCTTCGGTCCCTTACTCAGTGGCATAATGAGTACATTAATTGTACAAATAGCTCTTATCCGTGCCCTAGTCTTCCTGACCTTAGAAATGCCTTCATTACCTCTGCTTGTTATCTCGCTCTCTGTCCTTCTCCATCGCCTGCATTTGCTGGGTCTATATTACGGGTTCAGTATTCAAAGGCAGAGTTAGGATAGCGTAGTGGTTAAGGCAACAGCCTAGTACCCAGGCAATCTGGATTCAATTCCCTCTGGCACGTCTTGTGACCTTGGGCAAGTCACTTAACTCTCCATTGCCTCAGAACAAAAGGCCTGGCAATCGACTTCTGCTCATACCTTGCCAAGAAAACCCAGGTGCTGCTGGGTCGCCAGAAGTCGCATTGACTTGATGGCACTAAAAAAATAAAAAATTCAAAGGTACTAACCGTGCCGTCTGGATAAGCGATAGTCATATCTGCATTTGGTGACAGGACAAAGGCAGCAAGAGGAATTGGCACTACAATATAGATAACTGTCCTAAATTGCTTTCCTGATGGGGCACTGAAAATTGCTGCTGTCTGATAATGGCTCTCCAGATAGCAGTGCACAACATCCATTTTTTATATAAGTGTGGCAGCCGACATTTAAAAAAAAACCCCACTGATTGCCACAGTGAAATCCTTTATGTTGAATAAACTGGAGTATCACTCTTTCTTGACTTTTGAGTAAGTTCAAAGTGCTACAGCTGAAGATCTGCCCCTCTTGGCCTTTTGGTTGAGATTCAGAATTGTCAGACCTGAAAACTCTGGCAGTTCTTGTGTGAAAGGCTGGGCGTTGCCTCTGAGCAACCACGTTGCTGTACTAAGGGAATTCAGGAAAGGAGGGGGCAAACAAAATGTACCCCCTAAACCCAGCTGGGTACTCGGGACTCTCCCAAACTCAGACTTATAGTGTCAGTCCTCAGGGATTCCAAAGGGGATTTCTGGGAATTATAGCTTGTTCCTGGCAACGTGAGGGCATTAAAGCACATGGTGCAGCTTGGAGCAGGATATTAGTCACCTTGCTTGAACCCCTGACTCTTCATCTGTCCTTGCCGAAGGTGAAGTTAACAGTATTTCACTTAACCTGTTGCTTGGAAATAATCCCCGAGCTGATCCTGTAAGGAAGGTGCATTGGCGATGTCCAAGTTGGCAGTCTGACAGTTTGCTGAGAGCCTTGCAGCTGCAGAGAGACTGAAGAAAGAATAAAACACGGAGCCTGCCCATGTAAAACTGGAATGGAAGTTTTTTCCTTCTGTCCCTGCTTTGGGGGTGTTAGAGAGGGTTGGTTAGAGCCAGGCTTTCTCCTTTGGTGGGATAGGTGAATATGGCACAGCTGAATGCTGAATTGTATGTCTTTCCTTTATACTCGGTAGACATTTGGTTCAACTGTCCAAATGTCCATTCTTGCCTTTTGCTTGAGGGTCATCACATCAATTTCCAAGGGAGCTTATACATTTATATAGTCGCTGATAAACATATAGGTCCTCTATCCATGGATACAGAAGAGCTGCTGGGGATCTTTGTACCCGCTGTTGCAGTATGCAGGCAGTGCTACAGAAGAGCCAGGGTTCTTCATATCACAGAAACCTTTTTGGCAGGATGTCTAAGATATTAAATGCATATAGACACCCGATTAAGAGCAGAATTTGTATTTCTGGGTGCCAGACAAAGGTGTCTAAAGGGGGTCATTTTAAAAACCTTACTCTTGATTTGGATGTCTAAAAACATTCATGCCGATGTCCAAATCATGGAGACATCCCCAAAATCATTTTACAAATGACTTTTAAAGACATCTCCAGTGTGAGGATGGCCAAGTAGACAAAGGGTGTGGTGGAGGTGGGTCTGGGACAATGCAATAGACTTAAACATCCCTGCTTGGTTTCAGAAACATCAGGGACATCTGCATCTCGTCCAACTTTACACCTGCTCCAGGCATGAATAAGCATCGGGAAAGTGCTTGTTTTGGCTGTAAAATATCCAGAGGGTGGAGAAAATAGCATTCCGCTATCCCCAGTCCTCTTCATAATTACAAAGATAGCAGCAGTGGGATTTGAACCCTGGCTTCATGGGTCCTAGCCCACTACTCTAAATATTAGGCTATTCCTAGATGTCCATGGTCTACAACACTATTCCAGGGACATCTATGTGGACACCCTGCAGGCGTCCATGCTTGTGAGGTGGTGCCTGAGCTGGGACGTGCTTTTGTTCTGGCTTGGACGTCATTTGTAAAATGCGCCTTTGCATGGCTAATGTTTGGCCAGATGGTCCAGGTTATTACTGGAGATGCCTGCAGTGTGAAAAAAAAGGCAAACTATCTGTCTGCTTTCTTTTAACCCTAATCAAGCAGAAAGTAAGTCTGCTTTTGATTTCACTGAAAAAGCAAAAATAGTTCAGCTTGCTTTGGAGAGTTAAAATTAATTTTGCTTAGATTTAGCTGCTGTTTAGCAGTAAGAGTTTTCCTGTACTCAGCACTGGACTAACATATTTATTTATTTATTTATTTTATTTAGTAAACACTTATATACCGCTACTTCCAGCGATCAGAAGCGGTTTGATTACATCTTTGAGATTTGTCAATAATCAAGACAGAAAAGTTGGGGCATATATACATAGTTCAGAGGTAAAACACAGCACACAGAATAGGGTCTAAAGATTGGCCTTAACATATTTACATAATTTTACAAAAGAGATTGTAATTTACATATTTACATTTTTACATATAACTAATCACTTCATCTTTTATCCCTCTGGGATTCACATCTGGTTGTAGTGACATTGGAACAGATGCGTTTTTAATTTCTTCCTGAAATCAACTATGTCTTTAATTGCTCGCAGCTCATGTGGTAGGTGGTTCCATAAGGTTGGGGAAGAGAATGCACATAGAGCAACACGGTGGGTCTGATAGTGACTGCGCGAGTTTGCCACTTGAACATTTACAGGATGTAAATGTTTCGGGGGCTTATCGAGGACTGTTAGATTTAGGTAGGCCCTTATAGTCATAAAAGAAAACAGACAGGTTGTTAGTCTTTTTCCCACCCACCCTAGGCACATTCCTTAATTTATCGTTAGTTTTCCCAATTAAGAGAGAGAGAGTGAAATTTAACACCACAGTGTTTGTTCATCAGAACGTGATGAACCCTTAACAGATTAGCAGTTCACTGAGAAACAAACACAAAATAATGGCATAAAATATACCAAATAATCTTAAAGGACTTTATATTAGTTTAGAGTTGCTAAGGGAGTAGAGATTGCTAAACAACTAAAATCAGTACTGCAAAGATGCAGACAGCAGCGCGGCATCGAGGTGGCGGCTATGCAGTCTTTTATGATTCTCTTAGGTGTGCACTCAGTGTAAAGAGCTCCTGTCTCTCAGGGAATGAGCCCAATCTCTGGAGGCTAGATTAGCAAATTTAGAGGAACTGAGGCAGACAGAGAGGCATATAGAGGAGACCCATAGAGACATAGTAGAGAAGTCGCACCAAGGAGAGCATAACCTTAGTATGGCAGGAAGTGATCCTGTAGCCAGGACCTGCCCTCCAGGGACTGCAATATGCTATAGCACTGAGGATGTTTCTCCAGAGGCTTCTGCCCAGAAGGGAAGGACTAGGATGCTCATTTTAGTTGGTGATTAGATAGCTGGGTGGCTGTGGGCATGAGCACTGCATGGTCACATACCTATCTGGTGCCGTGATAGCGGACCTCACATGCCATTCAGACAGTACAGGGGCGGAGCCTGCTGTCTTAGTACATGTTGGTACCAATGACATAGGAAAGTGTGGAAGGGAGGTTCTGGAAGCCAAATTTAAGCTTTTATGTAGAAAGTTGAAATCTAGGTCCTCCAGGGTAGCATTCTCAGAAGTTCTTTCTGTTCTGCCTGCAGGACACGAGACAGGCTGTGTAGATGAGATGGTGCAGGGAAGAAGGGTTGGAATTTCTTAGGAAGTGGGCGATGTTGTGGAGAAGAGGGGACCTTTTCTGGAAAGATGGACTCTAACGTAACAAGGGTGGAGCTGGGATGCTGGCACTAACCTTTAACAAGGACATAGAGCCACTTTTAAACTAGATAATGGGGGAAAGTTGACAGTTGTTTAGGGAGTGCATGGTTCAGAATAATGTATCTTTGAAGGATACTAACAAAATAGGGCATCCTGACAGATCAAAATAAAAGTAGCCCAGCTGCCTTTAAGTGCAAAGCAGGCAGAGGTGAAAGATTCCAAATTACCCCTGTCAGCTGACAAGCAGGTTGCCAATATAAGCAAAAAAGATCTTTATCTTTATTTATCATTTGAAATACCACTCAGGCAACTTTGGCATCAGAGCGATTTACAAAACAAAGCCAAGGGCTGTTAGAGAAAAAGGAAAAGAATGCCAAAATTTATACAGGAAAGCAGAAAGAAAGACAATAAAACAGGAAAAGAGAGGAGTCAGCTCCAGGGGAGAGGGGTATGGTGCTGGGACGTTGGGAAAGAGAGTTCAAAATCAAGGGGAAATACTTTCAAATGCCTGTATACAAATGCTAGAAGTATAAAAAATAAGATTGGAGAATTAGAATTTATAGGACTGAATGAAAGGTTAAATATAATTGGTATCTTAGAGACTTGGTGGAAGGAAGACAACCAATGGGACACTGTCATATCGGGGTACAAATTATATCAGAATGATAGGGCAGATCAAATTGGTGGAGGGGTTGAGCTGTACGTTAGAGAGGGCATTGAGTAAACAGATTAAGGGCCCAATATTCAAAAGACATTTATATGGTTTACAGCCTTGAAAACCATGTAAATGTCTTAACGGGATATTCAACGATACACAGTTGGTGCCATTGCATATTCCTTTCTAAGTCCCCTATGTGCTTAGCGTCAGGGTATGTTGGAAGCCTTCTGGAATAGAGTGGGGGCAGTGGCAAGCACTAACTGATATTGCATGCTGCCCGGTTAGCAATCTGCACCTTAGAAATAGGTGAGGGAAACCTCTTGCCTATCTTTAAGGTGCAGGAGCTGACTGGGCGGCATGCAATATCGCTGCTGCCTGGCATGTGCAGTGGTGGCTGGATATTGAATATCCAGTTGAGAGGGTGGCAGGGAGGGCTATGTGCCACCAAGGTGCATAGCCCTTCCACAATGCAGACAGCTGAAAATCGGGCCCTAAAAGTTTTTCAGAAAATAAAATGCACTATAGAACCTTTATGGGTAGAAAGCCCATGTGTAAAGGGGAAGGAAATAGCAGTGGCGGTATACTACCATCTGCCTGGTCAGAATGAACATACAGATGATGAAATACTAACAGAAATTAGGGAAGCAAACAAAATTGGCAACACAGTAATGGGTGATTTCAATTACCCAGTATCGACTGGGTCAGTGTCCCATCAGGACATGCTAGGGAGATAAAGGGACCTGTTTACTAATGGGCATGCCATTTGTGTGTGATTGGGGCCTGGAATTAGTGAGGCAGCCCACTCTAAGTGTTGGAGGCATGCCAGGTCTGACCCCCAGAAGTTAGCATATTGCAGCCATGTGTCACTGCGCTAGTTGTCATACAGGTGCACTTACCCATTACCCCTTGATGAGGCACTACATGCATCTGTGCTAGGGGTGAACATATTGTGGTCAGTGTGTGCCAATGTTGCCTGCACTAACTGCATTGCATTGAAACTGCCCACGCTCTGCCCGGCCTGCCCAGTCCCCATCCATCATGAGCTAAGGGATTAGCATCATCAGTAATACCTGAAGATTGGAGGATGGCCAATGTTACACAAATTTTTAAACAGGGTTCCAAGGATGAACCGGGAAACTACTGACCACCTGAGCTTGATGCCAGTATTGGGAAAAATGGTAGAAACCATTATTAAGAACAAAATTTCTGAACATGTAGATAGTCAGGGCTTAATGGGAGATGGCCAACATGGCTTGAGCCAGGGAAGTTCTTGTCTTACTAATCTATTATATTTTTTTTGAACGTGCTAATAAACAAGTAGACAAAGGTGGGTCAGTCGGTGTAACACATCTGAATTTTCAGAAAGCCTTTGGCAAGGTCCCTCATGAGAGACTCTTGGCGAAATTGAAAAGTCATGGGATAGAAGACAGTGTACTATTGTGGATCAAGAACTGGTTAAACGAGAGAAAGCAGAGGGTAGGGCTAAATGGCCAATTTTCCCAATGGAGAAAGGTGAATAGTGCAGTACCCCAGGGATCTGTGCTGGGTCCGCTGCTTTTTACCATATTTGTTAATGACCTGGAAATGTGGGAACAAGTGAGGTAGTCAAATTTGCAGATGACACAGTTATTCAAAGTTGTTAAACCCAAGAGGATTGCAAAAAATTGCAAGAGGATCTTGATAAATTGGAAGACTGCACTTTCAAATGGCAAATGAAATTTGATGTGGATAAGTACAAAGTTATGCACCTAGGAAAGAACAACCCAGACTATGGTTACATGATGCAAGGTTCCACATTAGGAACCACCACCCAAGAAAAAGATTTAGGCGTCATCGTGGGATATAGCAGAATTAGAAAAGGAAGGGAGAAGAGCCTGGAAAAGAGACTGCTGAGGGGATATACGATTCAGGTCTATAAATTAATGAATGGAGTGGAACAGGTAAATGTAGCTTGATTGTTTACACCATCCAAATGTAGAAAGACTAGGGGACATGCAATGAAGCTACAGTGTAACCCATATACTGTAAGACTAATAAGAGAAAATATTTTTTCACTCAATGCGTAATCAAACTCTGGAATTTGTTATTGGAGGATGTAGTATAAACTGTTAGTGTAGCCGGGTTTAAAAAAGGTTTGGACAAGTTCCTATAGGAAAGGTCCATAGCCATTATTAAAGGGGACCTGGGAAATCCACTGCTTGCCCCTATACAAGCATTGAGGAACCTGTGTCTTTCTGGGAAACTGCTAGGTACTTGTGACCTGGATTGGCCACTGTTGGAAACAGCATACGGGGCTTGATGGACCTTATCTGACTCAGTCTGGCATTTATATGTTGCTATGATTTTTACACTGGTGTCTCACACCAATGGTTAGTGCTATCACATGTTGAGTGGTAAACTCCATGCTAACCCTTAGTGCCGCTTAGTAAACATGCTCCAAAGTTGCTAGAGGAAGTAAATGACTGCTTCCTGGGACAGCTGGTTCAGGAACTGACACAAGGGGAAGCTATTTTGGACATAGTCCTTAGTAGAACGAAGGATGGGGGCAATAGCTATCATAACATGATCACATTTGATTTAATAAATGGAGGGAGACAGTGAGGAAATTCACCACACTAGTACATCACTTTCAAGGGAGACTGTGATAAAATGAGGGCAGTAGCTAGGAAATGGTTAAATAGCCACCAAATATTTAGTGGCTGGATTTGGATAGTGATGATGTAGCCAAAGATAATATCCAGACACTGTCACTTAATATCTGGTTGAGAGCCTTATTTTTATTTATTTCAGAATACCATTCAATATACCACATTCCAATACAATATCAAAGCAATTTACAATCAATAAAAAACAAAAATATATACAATTAGAATACATAAATTTCTCAGAATAAAGAAAACAACTTCTGTGGCTATCCAAACAAGGGCTTTTCAATACTGACCACGCAACTTCTAAGCTCCTGTATTTAGATGAATTTTCAGATGAAAACTTAGGGGCTTGTTTACAAAGCCGCGGTAGTGGTTCGCGATCGCGATCGCAGCCGCGGCCCCATTGAAATCAATGGGGCCGCGGCTCCGATTACGATCGCAAACCGCTACCGCGGCTTTGTAAACAAGCCCCTTAGAGTCCCTTTTATTAAAGCCTGGGATATGGCTGGGAAAGTGCATTGGGGATATAGGTTGCAAAATAATTCCATTTCTTTTTGGTCTTTTGTAGATATAACACCTCAGCTGCAACCGGGAAGTTATCTGAAGGATTTCCTGCACAACCGCCTCTGTCAGATTAGTGTCGGGCAGAACTCCTGTGATCCAGAAAGTGACTCTCCAGCAACACTCTGCTCCAGCCTTTGCAGCCTGGAGGACCAGTTACTTCTTCAGGAACTCAGTTCCCCAGCTGAGCTGGCAGCCAAGCTTCTGGGTTCCATGAGTGGGGGCCAGGAGACTCTCATCTCTAAGCTGCCACAACCTGGAGAACAGGTTTACAGGAGCTTAGGTCAGCTGGAGTGTGAGGACTCCACCTACTCCATGTCCTTCACAGAGTCTTGCCTTTCTCCAGGGGAAGAAGAGCTACTTTCCTGCAAGGACTATCATGCAGTCTGTGGATCATACAAGGACGACTGCCAGGTCAGGCGCAAAGTCTCTGATGTAGCATCTTCAGGGATCGTGTCACTGCTGGATGAGGAAGAAGAAGAGGCCAAGGAGCAATGAACTCCTCTAGACTTTGAGGCATGCTTTCACTTACCATCGCTCCCTCCCTGACTATCTGTTTCCTCTACCTTATATTTTTTCCTCCAGAACAGGCTGGGAATGCTCCTACAATCTGAGGCTCAATCACCAGATATTATATGTACAGTTCACCAGAGGTCTTGCTCCAGGCATTGATGGTCACCTGAGGGTCTCTCCCCTGCATGGCCCTGAGATCTGCCCCAGTCACTGCTCTTCACCTAAGGGACTCTGTCCTGTTTGGCCCTGAGATCTGCCCCAGTCACTGCTCTTCACCTAAGGGACTCTGTCCTGTTTGGCCCTGAGATCTGCCCCAGTTACTGCTCTTCATCTAAGGGACTCTGTCCTGTTTGGCCCTGAGATCTGCCCCAGTCACTGCTCTTCACCTAAGGGACTCTGTCCTGTTTGGCCCTGAGATCTGCCCCAGTCACTGCTCTTCACCTGAAGGTCTTTTCCCTGCATGGCCCTGAGATCCCACCCCGGTCACTTCTCTTCATGTGAGAGTCTTTTTTCTGAATATTTCTGTCCAAATTGTTACTCTCGTAGATTTTCTACCTGATGACTTTCCCTCATTGTGGCAATTCTGATTAGTTGTTTCACCTCTGAATTTCCTCTGAAACTTCGGCTTTTCCTCATAGGACACTCCCCTGCAGTTGCTTTTGCATGCACAATCCCATCCTTGCTGTGGTTTTTCCACTGATAGTTCCTTTCTCATCATGGACTTTCCTTCCCTGGTTTACTCCCTTCTCTGACATTTCCTCCCATGGTCCCACCCATGTGGTTGCTCTTTTTGTTTTCCCCATCTCTCTGTCTCTTTTGCATGATCGCATTTGGCTGTGGGCCATGAATTGGGATGGCGTGAGCAGGGGTGTGCATGCTCTGGAAGAGACATTTGGTAGCATTGACTTGGTGGTACAATGATTTCCTGGCTCTTGGTAGGTGGTGTGTGGCTCCCACATACTGGCCAGGTTGCATAGGCTGGGTTTTATGTGGCTACCCAGACACATTGGCCATGAGATGTGTGGCTGTCAGTTGGCATGGCTTTGTGGTTTTGTGCTGTTATCGCTGAAAAGTATATGTTCTTCATGAAAATGAACCTAAATCTAATTACAAAAAGTCCTGGATTTAATGAATGCTGGAATGTTCTGAAATGAACCGTAATCTTCAGCTCTTTTGGTACGAGCAAACGTCTGTGCTTCTGACCTGGAGTGACTTTCATTGGAATGGGCTGCTCATTTCGGGGCCCCAAAAATGAGATGAAAAAGATGGGATGCAAAGAAGGAAGAAAAAAACAACGGACATGGTGGTTTGTCTTTCAAAATGTGAGGAAGTGAGCTGCTTCTCACCATCACTATTCCTCCCTGCCCTCTCCTACACTCTTTGTTTTCTTCTTTCTCCCTTCTCATCTCCCTGCCCTCTTTCTTTGATGGTCTCCAGGTGGACTGTGATGGGAAGCAGTACAGTCAGCTGCATAGAACATTCTGTGTGCGCAAGAGATGTTTTCTCTATTTTTGTATCTGTCTTTATTTGTTTGCTGTTTCTACAGGCTGCACGAAGCGTTGGTGCTGTGGATGTAAGAATAATTTATAGACCATTCTTCCTTCTTTCTGTGTTTGTTCTTCTCCAAGCTGCTCTAGGTCCCAGGATTTCTGTTTCATGGTATGAGGAAGGGAAAGTCCGGAATCCAGGCCTTTCTTGGTCTTACTGCAGGCTCATGAGTTTGACAACATCTGAGTCTCCCCAGGACACAGCATATGTGCCATAGACTCTGGGCTTCCACATCCTAAGACACCACCATGCAAGGGGCAGGGAGGAGAGGGGAAGGAAGGGGAATGTGGAGAATAGGGATCCAAAAAATGGTGATAGTTTTGATATTGAATCTAGAAGATCATATTCAGTTTTCCCTCAACATCGATCAAGCTCTAGGTTGCTCCAAGATGTTTCACAACATTTATTTAACACTTTCCATAGCTCAAGTAGTCAACAATTCTCTGTCCTAATTATCAGATTTTGGAGGGGAATTAGCTATATGAATGGTAACAATACCAAAATAAAGAATGGGGCCAATTTTCAAAATGGTCGATATTCAGATGCCATGATGGTCAGTTGTGGCACTTAAATATTGGTGGGATATTCAGAGCAGCAGTAGCTAGAGAGCAGTGCTGCCCGATATGGAGCCATGACTTTATCTGGTTAGCGACTATTTTCAGCCACCAACTTACACGGCTTTTCAAAAGCATGAAGTTAGCTGAATAGGTGGTGACTGAAAATCACACCATTTATCCAGTTATCATTGATCCCCCCTCGCCCACCCACAGACCGCTTCTGTACCAACTGGATAGTACTGGGGTAGTCCGTGGAGGTCTTCAGTTGGTGCCCTTAGCCCCCCTGTCTCCTGTTGGCCAGCTGGTTAAGGGCTTTGAATATCAACCCCAATAAGATTTACAAGTAAAGCCAAATAATTCTTAGAGAGAAGATATTTTCCTAATTAAATTCATATGGGTCAGTTTTCAGCTTGTTCAACAGCCGCTGCATATATTCAGGACTGCTGTCACATAGCAAGTGGTACTGAATATGCAGATTAGGCTTATTCTGAAGTGATCCGGCTAGTGGCTAACTATTGCTGTTTTCTGGATAATTTTTAATGCTGTCCTTGCTCGGCCTCTAACCTGGACGCTTTGGGTATCATTCCAAGGCACGAATAGCGGGGATGGACGTCCTGTTGGGACATCCATCCCTGCTATTTGGGCCCTTTCCCAATCCCGTCTACCCTCCCCATGCATTGTACAGGGAAAGTAGATAGGGAGGGAAAGGGGCAGATCGGGGGCAGCATTAGGACAGGCAGTGGGCGGTTGTCGACCCAGAACGTATAGGGCCGATTCCAATGTCGGCCCTGTATGTCTGGGGCTGGCAGCTTGAACGGGCAACTTATTTCACCTCGGAGGTGGAATAAGTTCCCCTAGTCGGCAGGGGATGGCGGGCCTGGGGTGCGGAAAGGGTGGGGGGGAGCAGAGGACATTCCCTGCAGCCCGACCCTGGCCTTAGGAAGCCAGATCGGGGGTTGGACTGTGGGGAAAGCACCTTTGCAGCCAGCAGCCAGAGATTGAGGCTTTTCAGTGGAGCCGTGGTGCCATGGCAACCAGACGACATGCGGCTCCATAGAACAGCCCTGACTGAGCTATCCGGGCAAGGCCTGAATCAGGGTCCTGGCCTACATGTACAGGCCTGGTCACAATTCTGATCCCACGGGGCTAGACATGCCCTGCGGGATCAGAATCGCGGCTCTCTCTGTGCGTCCAGTTATTTATTTATTTATTTATTTATTTTACATTCTCTTATATACCACGCTATTCTGCATCAGTGCGGTTTACATTGAACAAACTGAAATTACATTGAACAGGGCATTATAACTTGGAGATAACTATTTTACAGGGAACATGGGCTATGGAGGGTTAAGTGGCTTGCCCAAGACCACAAGGAGCACCTGTGGGACTAGAAACCCCAGTCCTTCCGACTGGGTGCACAGAGGGCCGCCACGTCCATGTCTGAATCGGGCCCTTTTTCTATGGATCATTTTGGGCCGTTTAGTGATCCCGCGGGATCAGAATTGCGGCTCCTTCTGCGCGTCCGGTTCCGACCGGATGCACAGAGGGCCGCCACGTCCATGTCTGAATCGGGCCCTTTTTCTATGGATCATTTTGGGCCGTTTAGTGATTTGAATGGTCTGATACTATCCATGTAAGTTTAAAAATACACATCTAAGGGTTTTATGCATTGCCCATCTAGCAGTCAGCACATAAATCCCTTTGAAGGTTAGGCTGATAGTTTACAATAAAGATTTATTGTTGGCAAACAGCAATTTCTTTTTTAATATTTTAATATGTATTGATGAAATCCTGCAGCCATCACCATCAGAAATGAAGCTGGGGCGTTTCCACCTATATCCTTCGTTTCAGTGCAGTTTCTAATTTACCAAGGGTAGGTGCTTCCACTGAGGCATCTGCTTCTAACTTTGACATCCTCCCTGTTCTAAGGACTACGCTCAATCTTGGTCTCACAGGGGGTCCCAGATATCTTAGCTTAAGCTAATCTCAAGCTCAGGGGATGTCAGAGAACTTCCTTCCACCCCTTGCAATCCCAGTGAGCTCTTTGGAAACACTTTCCCTGCATCGGGTTGGACAAACGAATTCATCAGCCCTCGTGCCACAACCAGGACTGAACCAACCCTTGACTGCCTGTCTTTGTGTCCAGGGAGCTCTCAGTAGCCTGCAGCAGGTTCCGTTAGCATGGTCATTATAAGGCCGGGGGGGCAGGGGGAAGGATGAGGACAAGGCATCTGAGACCAGTCTTTGCACTGGATTTCCATAATTCCTTTGCCCTGGGTCATAATTATATCTTTAACAATTAACATGCTTATCCAGCGTAGGTCTTGTAGGAAAGGTGAGGCAATGGGTTGGACTTTCGCTGGACTTTTCCACAGGAAGTTTTGTTTTCACCAGCACCCTTGTCTCCAGAGAAAAATGTTATGGTGTAGAAATTAGTTATTCTAATTTGAACTGTTGATATTCCTTTTGCAGAGGAATCAGCTGCTTTTGGCAGCTTCCATCTTTAATAGAAAAAGTTAGTATGAGTGTAGCTCTGAAGAGTTCCAAGCATTACAGGCAGTATGATATGGAAAACCAAAATGACCATCACACCACTTCTCTGCCTTTTCAATGCAAATACTACACAAAAGCTAATATCTTGCACAGAGGACTGACAGATCCCTTTTACCCCTCCCTTGAGACAGCACCTAGCAACTGCAGCAGAGGCATCTGGCTGTGGTGGACCATGGTGAGATGGATTTTATTCTCCATCTATGCTAGCACTGGTAGGGGGACAAGAGGGAAGGTATCCAGGGTCTCAGCACTAGGGCATTAAGGGCAAGAGGGACTCAGCAATGGGGGGGTGAGAAGAAGGGTCTAGCGGGAAGTGGCTGAGGAACAGGAAGGCAGGCTCAAGAGTTCAGGGCTCAGCAATGTGGGCTCAAGAGGTGGGAGTTAGGGAAGAAAGGGGGAAGGACAGAAGCAGGTCTTCATGGGCTGTGGTTCAGCAATGGCAGCAAAGTGCTATGACAGCCAGAAACAGTCTGTCTTGACTAGATTGTAAGCTCTGATGACCAGGGACAGTTTTTATGTGTATCTGTACAGTGCCACGTACACCTTCTAGTGCTACACAAATGGTCAGTAGTAATTGTAGGAACAAAGGCTTAAAGTGGTGGTGAAGACAAGAGCTTAGCAACGGGGCATAGTGGCTCTGCAGTGAAAGCTCAGGGGCAGGAGGGCAAGGGGTCAGCAATGATATTTGGGGCAGGGGACAGCTGATGAGTAGTGGTGACTCTGGGACAATGAGAGGAAATGAGGCTGGGCTCAATGGGGGAAGGTTTGGAGCAGGAGGGCAGCAGCTCAACAGTGAAGGGAGGGGTTCAGCAAGGGGTAGTTTAGGGAATGGAGCAGGATGGAGCTAAGCAGTGGGGATCTGGGGCAGAACTTCAGTGGCAGCAGCGAATGCTTAGCAATGAAGGCGGGAGGGCTCAGGGACTGAATGATGAGGCTCCAGGTAGAGAGAGCTCAAGAGGAGGGGCAGGAGCTCAGCAGTGGAGGGTCAAGAGCAGGGGCTGAATAATGAGGCTCTGGGTAGACAGAGCTCAAGAGGAGAGGCAGGAGCTCAGCAGTGAGAGCTCAGAGGCAGAGGGTGAGTGATGAGAAACTGGGTAAAGAGAGCTGAAGAGGAAGGGCAGAGCTCAGCAGTGAGGGCTGAGAGGCAGGGGGTGAATGATGAGAAACCGGGTAAAGAGAGCTGAAGAGGAGGGGCAGTGGCTCAGCAGTGAGGGCTCAGAGGGGAGGGGTTGAATGATGAGGCTTCAGGTAAAGAGAGCTGAAGAGGAGGGGCAGTGGCTCAGGAGTGGGGGCTCAGAGGCAGATGCTGAATGATAAGGCTCTGGTAGAGAGCTCAATAGGAGGGGAAAGGGCTCGGAGGCTCAGCGGCAGGGGTTGAATGATGAGGCTCCAGGTAGAGAGCTCAATAGGAGTGGAAGAGGCTCAGCAGCAGTGTCTGATTGATGAGGCTGTGGGTAAAGAAAGCTCAAGAGGAGGGTCAGGGGCTCACTGATGGAGTTTCAAGGGCAGGTGATTCCAGGTAGAAGAGGAGAGGCAGGGGCTCAACAGTGAGGGCTCAGAAACAGGGGCTTAATGAAGAGGCTCTACATAGAGCTCAAGAGGAGGGGAAGGGGCTTCGGAGACTCAAGGGCAAGGGCTGAACGATGAAGCTCTGGGTAGAAAGAGCTCAAGGAGGGGGAGGGGCTTAGTGAGTGTTCAGAGGTAGGTGATGAATGATGAGGCTCCGGGTAGAGAGAGCTGAAGAGGAGGGGCAGGGGCTGAATGATGAGGCTTCGGGTAGAGAAAGCTCACGAAGATGGGAAATGGCTTGAGGGACTCAGGGGCAGAGGCTGAATGATGAGGCTCCGGGGACAAAAAGCTCAAGAGGAGGGGCAGGAACTCAGTAGTGGGGACTCAGATGCAGAGGCAGAATGATGAGGCTCTGGGTAAAGAGAGTTCAAGAGGAGGGGCAGGGGCTCTACCATGTGGGAACTAAGGGGTAGGAGCTGATTGATAAGGCTCTGCTACAGAGAGCTGAAGAGAAGGGGCAAGAGCTGAATGATGAGGCTCTGAGTATAGCGAGCTCAAGAGGAGGTGCATGGGCTCAGGAGACAGGTGATGAATGGATGAGGGTCCAGGTAGAGAGAGCTGGAGCAGGAGCTCAGCATTGAGGGCTCAGAGGCAGCGACTGAATGATGAGGCTCTGGGTAGAGAGAGCTACAGAGGAGGTGCAGTGGCTCAACAGTGGGGAATGAAGGGCAGAGGCGGAATGATGAGGCTCTGGGTCGGGAGAGATGTTGAAGAGGGGCAGTGGCTCAGCAGTGGGGAATGAAGGGCAGAGGCTGAATGATGAGGCTCCTGGAAGAGAGAGCTCCAGAGGAGTAGGAAGGGGTCTGCAGTAAGGGCTCAGAGGCAGCGGCTGAATAATTGGGCTCCAGGTAGGGAGAGCTGTAGAGGAGTGGCTGGGACTCAGCTGTGAGAGCTCAGAGGGAGGGGCTGAACGATGAGGCTCTGGGTAGAGGGAACTGAAGAGAAAGGGCAAGGGCCCAGCAGTGGGGACAAGGGCAGGGGCTGTTGATGGGGGCCTGGGTAGGCAGGACTCAAGAAGAGGGGCACAGGCTGAGCAGGACTCAGAAGCAGTGGCTTAATTATGAGGCTCTGAGTAGAGAGAACTGAAGAGGAGCTGCAGGGACTCAACAGTGAGAGCTCAGAAGTAGGTGCTGAATATTGAGGCTCGAGGTAGAGAGAGTTCAAGGTGAGGGGCAGGTGTCTAATGATGAAGCTCCGGGTAGAGAGAGCTCACGAGGAGGAGAGGGGGCTTTTGAGTTTCAGAAGCAGGGGCTGAATGATGAGGCTCCGGGCAGAGAGAATTCAAGAAGAAGGGCAGGGGCTGAGCAGTGGGGACTTAATGACAGGGGCTGAATGATGAGACTCCAGGTAGGGAGAGTTGGAGGGGCAGGGGCTGAATGATGAGAGAGCTCAAGAGGAGGGGCAGGGGCTCAGCAGGGAGGGACGGGGGCTGAATGATGATGCTCTGAGTAGAGTGACTTCAAGCGGAGGGGCAGGGGCTCATCCGTGAGAGATCAGAGACAGGAGCTGAATGATGAGACTCCAGGTAGGGAGAGCTGAAGAGGAGGGGCAGGGGCTCTGCAGTGTAGGGACTGTGGGCAGGAGCTTATTGATAAATACGAGTTACTTACCTGTAACGTGAGTTCTCCAGGGACAGCAGGATAAGTCAGCCACAAGTGGTGACGTCATCCGACGGCGCCAGAAACGGAAGTACTCTCACTAGCCCAGAAGGCTTTAGCCTTCTGGACTTGACCGGTAGCCCCACCTCCCGATCCGCCCCTAGCTGGCCAGATCTCCCAAGCTGAGGCCCTCCAGCAGCTAGGAGGCGGAGCGGAGACAGAGGTCTCCACCGGGGAGGAGGGAGGGAAGGTGTGGCTGACTTATCCTGCTGTCCCTGGAGAAGTCACGTTACAGGTAAGTAACTCGTATTTCTCCCAGGGCAAGCAGGATGAAGTCAGCCACTAGTGGTGTCTCCCCAGCTATACAGGCAGCGGCGGGGAACCAATAAGAACCAGACTCAAGGGCCGTAAGGTGCAAGCATGTTTTAATGCAGCCTGACGGAGCAGGCCTGTGCAAGTGGAAGTGCAAAAACAGGTCCGTGCAAAAAACAAGTGGTTCAAACAAGTGCAATTATAACAGATGTTCAACATGAACATAATGTGCATAAACATCACAATGAGTTAACTGTTAACAACAATGCGTTGCAAAAACAAACCGTTAATAGCAGTGAACGAGAGTTACACTAGAGTAAATTATAGCGTATGTTCAACGTGAACAACAAGGCATAAATGTGACTTAACGGAGTCAATAGTCCTGGGTCTGGGCCTGGGGAGTCAAGGCACGCGACTCGGCCCAGAGCACACGGACAGTACAGATAGGCCGAAGGCCGGTCCGCCATGGTTGGGACCGTCCAGACAGTAATGTCTTTGAAAGGTCTGGACGGAGGACCAAGTGGCGGCTTTGCAGATGTCTGTGACGGGAGTGGAGCGCAGGTTGGCGATGGAAGTGGCCAGCGCTCGCAGATGATGCGCTTTGACGCCTGCAGGGGGGTCCACTCCAGCGAGCGAGAGGCACAGAGAGATACACGCAGAAATCCATCCAGACAGTGTGCGCTTGGAGACTGGGCGGCCAGGCTTGTTAGGGTCGTAAGAGATGAAAAGCTGTGACCCTTTGCGCACCGCTGCGGTCCTCTGCAGGTAACAGCGAAGGGCCCGGACGCAGTCCAATGTGTGCAGTCAGCGCTGCTCCTGATCGGAGTGGGGTCCGGGGAGGAAGCAGGGCAGTTCAATGACTTGGTTGATGTGAAAGGGGGTTGCAACCTTGGGGACAAACTTCGGGTGTGTCCGCAGGAGAGCACGGTCGTGTAGTAAGACCGTGTAGGGCGGGTAATCGACGAGGGCGTGAAGCTCGCTGATGCGCCTGGCAGAGGTGATGGCGATGAGGAAAAGAGTTTTCCACGAGACAAACTTCATCCCCGAGGAGAGCAGGGGCTCGAAGGGCTCCTTGGTGAGCTGGTCGAGGACAATGTTCAGGTCCCAAGGAGGTACCAGAGCTCTGACTGTGGGACGTAGATTGGCCAGGCGACGACTGGGAGAACTGCCACCGACGAGCCGCGAATGCGGTGATGGAAAGCTGCGATGGCAGCGAGGTGTACCTTGATGGACTGCGTGCGTAGGCCCAGGGAGGAGAGAGATGCCAGGTATTCCAGGAGCTGGGGCACCGGGCATGAGAAGGGGTCGAGGTGCCGTGCCTCACACCAGATGCTGAAGCGACGCCACTTAAGACTGTAGCATTTCCTGGTGGATGGTCGTCGGGCTGCAAGAACGATCCGCTGGACCTCATCCGACAGGTTGAGGGGAGCCAAGCTTAGCCTTTCAGCTTCCAAGCCACTAGCGACAGCGTCCGCAGATTGGGATGTAGCATGGACCCATTGTCTTGGGACAGGAGGTCCGCTCTCAGGGGGAGTCGGATTGGCGGCTCTGTCGCCAGGCGGTGCAGGTACGGGAACCATATTTGCCTGGGCCAGTAAGGAACCACCAGGATGACTGTCGCACGGTCCCTGATGATGCGTTGAATGGTCCGCGTTACCAGTGGGGTCGGAGGAAACGCATAGGCCAGTGTCCATTGGTTCCAGGGAAGGTCGAAGGCATCCGCCGCTAGCCTGAGTCGGGAGGGTCTCTTCGAGCAGAACAGGTGGCACTTTGTGTTGCTCTGGGATGCGAAGAGGTCTATTTGCGGGGGACCCCACACCTTGAACAGAAACGCTGAAACGTCTTGGTGAAGTGACCACTCGTGTGGGTTGAGCTGTCTGCTGAGGTGATCGGCTAGGACATTCTCCTCCCCTGGCAGGTAGCATGCTTGGAGGCTGCAGTTGAGAGAGAGTGCGAGGTTCCATAGGAGGAGGGCTTCTCTGCAGAGGGGACGTGACCCTGTGCCCCCTTGCTTGTTTATGTAGAACATCGCGACCTGATTGTCGGTCAGGATCCTGACGATTTTGCCGGAGATCAGGCTCTGGAAGGCTGAGAGGGCGAGGCGGACAGCTCTGAGCTCCAGAATGTTGATGTGAAGGTTTGTCATCCCTGCTTTGAAGCGTCCGTGGTTACGGTGATTTGGAACGGGGGCGCTTGTAGATGCATGCCCCTGGAGAGGTGCTTGGGGAGGGTCCACCAGCGTACCGCCGTGGAGGAGGTATCGTCCCTGGGAATCGTGGCGGAGAGGAGCTGGGTGTGCTGGCACCAGTGAGAGCGAAGATGCCACTGAAGGACCCTCATGTGCAACCTTGCGAAGGGGAGGACATGGGTTGCAGCGGCCATGTGTCCGAGGAGGCGTAGAATGGTTCTGGCCGAGGATTGAGTGCTGCTTAAGAACTGTAGCGCTAGCCGGACGATTGCCTGTCTCCTGCTCCGGGGTAGGAAGGCCTTGGCCCGCTTTGTATCCACGCAGGCACCGATGAATTCCAGCTTTTGTACTGGTGAGAGGTGGGACTTCCTGAAGTTCACCAAGAAGCCCAGGGAAGATAGGAGGGCTATAGCTGCGTTGACCGCCTTCTGCAGGGCCGCCGGGGATCTGGCGGAAAAAAGTCAATCGTCCAGGTAGGGAAAAACACATATCCCTTGCTTCCGAAGTGATGCGGCCGCCACTGCTACGCATTTGGTAAACACCCTGGGGGCGGGAGAGAGTCCGAATGGCAGCACTCTGTATTGGTAGTGGCAGCCGGCCACAAGGAAGCGTAGAAATGTTTTGTGTTGCGGGTGCATTGGGACGTGCGTGTAGGCATCCTGGAGGTCCAGAGAGGCCAACCATTCCTTTGGTTGGATGAGTGGCAGGATGGTGGATAGGGAATGCATCCTGAACTTCTCCTTGGCGATACATTTGTTGAGCTTCCTTAAATCGAGGATGGGGCGCACACCCCCTGATTTTTTGGGGACGAGGAAGTACCTCGAGTAGAATCCCTTGCCGATTTCGCCCGAGGGAACCGGCTCGATGGCTCGTGAGGCCAGTAGGGCCCGGATTTCCGCGGCCATGGGGGCGAGGTGCTCCGGAGGGGTTGAGTTCTGAGGAGGAGGCCGAAGGGGCGGCCTGGAAGAGAAGTTGATGCGGAAGCCCTGCTTTATGATTGACAGCACCCACTGATCCGATGTTATCCTCTCCCAGGCAGGGAGAAAAGCGGACAAGCGCCCCCCGGGGTCGGAAGGTGCTGGCAGGGCTGCGAGTCAAAACCCCGAGTTGCTTTTCGCGGGGGCTGGCGTTTATTTCTTAGGACCTTGGTCCCGCTGCCGGTGTTTTTGCTTTTATGGAGCCTGATAGTGCTGTTGCTGCTTGTACCGGGGCTGTTGTTGCCATTTGCGGTAAGGTTGGTACCTTTTGGAGCTTGCACTGTTTTGAGTGGGCTTGCGGTAGGTGCGAGGGCGGTCAGAGCCTTCTTCCAAAGTCTGTAGAGTGTTGCAGTGCTCCCGCATGCCATTAACAGTGTCCTTGACCTTGTCGCCGAACAAGGAGTCGCCCGAGCAGGGAGTGTCTGCAATGCTGTCATGCGAGTCCGTGCGGAGGCCGGACGCCCGGAGCCAGGCCAGTCTCCGTGCCGAGATGGCTGTGCCCGCCACTCTGGCTGCGGTCTCAAAGGCATCATGGGCGGCCCGTCCTTGGTGCCTCGTGCAGTCCTCCAATTCTGCGAGAGCAGACAAGAGAGAGGGTGGTATCTCCGGTAGAAGGGAGGTAGCGGATTTGATGGTGTTCACCAGTGAATCCTGGTAGATCGCATGCTGGAATTGGTGGGCCGCGATCCTAGCATTCAGCATGGCCCCCTGGTAGACCCTCTTGGCCATGTCGTCTATGAGCTTGTTGTCCTTACCGGGGGGTGCGTTATTGGAGCTGCGTGAGGACTTGGAGCGCTTTAGAGCCGATTCCATCACAATAGAGTGGTGCGGAAGCTGCGGCTTCGCAAAGGCCGGGATGGGCTGGACGCTGTACTTGCTATCCAATCTACGGGGGCAGGCGTGGTTGGAAGCTGGAGCCTGCCATATTTTGGTGAGGTTGTCTCGGAGGAGCTGATGGATAGGCAGGACACGGGTGGATTTAGGAACATCGATGAACTTGAGGGCACCTCTGCACCTCGTCACGTTGGTCCGGAATATCCAAGGGTGAGATGGAAAGGGTGGTAATGATCTTTTGGATGAATTTGTAGTAGGTAATATCCTCTGGTGGAACAGGCGGGTCAGATGGGGGCGTCTGTGCGTGAAGGGGAGCCCAGGCAAGATGCCGCATCTGAGAGCGATGGCGCTGCTGGTATATCCTGCTCCTGAGCGGGGGCGGGGGGTGCCGGGCTGCCAGGCATCTGGTTGCCAACCGCGCAGGGGGAAGGCGCGGCGGGCTGCGGCTGTAAGGGGGTCCCCGAGACCAGAGTGGCCAGGGAGGAGGACCACTGCTGTAGCATATCCTGAAGAAGTCTAAGGGTCTCTGGAGCGGGTTCGTGTTGTAATGCTTCCGGGGCAGCTAGTGCGGTCGGATCTGGTGGGAGTAGGAATTCTCCATGCGTGTGGTCATCATGCCCTTCGTGCTCACTACGTGCACGGGATGCGCTTCGGGCAGTGTATGAACGCCGTGATTTGGAAGAGGAGGAGACACTGTGTCTGCTGGAGCTGCTGGTGTTGGAACTACGGCTCCTGTGCCTGCTTTTATGCGCGCACCTGTGTCTGCGCCGATGTCTGCTCCTTGATCTCCTGCTGCACGACCTGTGATGCCCTCCACTCGCTGATCTGCGCCGGGATTTCCCCCTTCTGCGCTGAGAGCGTTTCCTGCTCCGTTGGTTGTGAGAGCGCCGTCGGGGGCTGCGTGGAGAACGAGGGCTCCGGCGGTGGTCTGCGCTCTGGGAGAGTTCGCGCTGCTGGCTGTGAGCTCCGGAGGCTGCCCCAGAAATGCTGCAAGAGCTGCCGGCGTGGAGAAGGCTCAGCCGGTCAGCGTCAGCGATGTCTGCACAGAGGAATTGGCCGGAAGTAGTCAGCGGGGCGGGCGGAAGTGACGCAGGGGCATCCTCTTGCAAGATGTCAGCCTCCATCAGAGAGCATGTGGAGCTGAGGGGCCCAATCCCACCGCGGGAGACGGAGGCCTGACTAGGCACGTCCCCGGCCGGAGCGGCAGCAAAGGTCATATCAGCGAATGTAGAGAGAGCTCAAGAATAGGGGCCAGGGCCCAGAAGTGTGAAATCAAGAGCAGGGACTGAACAATGAGTCTCTGTGTAGAGAGAGCTCAAGAGGAGTGTTAGGGGCTGAATGATAAGGCTCTGGGTAGATAGAGCTCACAAGAAGTGACGGGCTGAACAATGAGGCTTTGTGGAGAGAGAGCTCAAGAGGAGTAGAAGGGGATGAATGATGAGGCTCTGGGTAGATAGAGCTCAAGAGGAGTGGCAAGGGCTAACAATGAGGCTCTGTGTAGAGAGAGCTCAAGAGCAGTGTCAGAGGCTGAATGATGAGGCTCTGTGTAGAGAGAGCTCTAGAGGAGTGTCGGGCTCAATGATAAGGCTCTGGGTAGATGGAGCTCACGAGGAGGGGCAGGGGCTGAATGATGAGGCTCTGGGTAGATGGAGTTCAAGAGGAGGGGCAGGGGCTGAACGATGAGGCTCTGTGTAGAGAGAGCTCTAGAGGAGTGTCGGGGCTGAATGATGAGGCTCTGGGTAAATAGAGCTCTAGAGGAGTAGCAGGGGATGAATGATGAGGCTCTGTGTAGAGAGAGCTCTAGAGGAGTGGCAGGGGCTAAACAACGAGGCTCTGTGGAGAGAGAGCTCAAGAGCAGTGGCAGGGGCTGAATGATGAGGCTCTGTGTAGAGAGAACTCAAGAGGAGTGTTAGGGGCTGAATGATGAGGCTCTGGGTAGATAGAGCTCAAGAGGAGTGTCGGGGGCTGATTGATGAGGCTCTGGGTAGATGGAGCTCAAGAGGAGGGGCAGGGGCTGAATGATGACTCTCTGTGTAGAGAGAACTCAAGAGGAGTGTCAGAGGCTGATTGATGAGGCTCTGGGTAGATAGAGCTCTAGAGGAGGGGCAGGGGATGAATGATGAGGCTTTGTGTAGAGAGAGCTCAAGAGGAGGGGCAGGGGCTGAACGATGAGGCTCTGGGTAGATAGAACTCAAGAGGAGTGTCAGGGGCTGAATGATGAGGCTCTGGGTAGATAGAGCTCAAGAGGAGTGTCAGGGGTTGAATGATGAGGCTCTGGGTAGATGGAGCTCATGAGGAGGGGCAGGGGCTGAATGATGAGGCTCTGGGTAGATAGAGCTCTAGAGGAGTGTCGGGGCTGAATGATGAGGCTCTGGGTAGATAGCACTCTAGAGGAGTAGCAGGGGATGAATGATGAGGCTCTGTGGAGAGAGAGCACAAGAGGAGTGGCAGGGGCTGAACTATGAGGCTCTGGGTAGATGGAGCTCAAGAGGAGTGGCAGGGGCTGAATGATGAGGCTCTGAGTAACAGGAAGGGCAGGGGCTCAGTAGTGAGGACTCAAACGCAGGGACTGAATGATGAGGTTCAGAGTATAGAGAGCTCAAGAGAAGAGGCATGGGCTCAGCAGTAGGGAGAACTCAAGAGTGGGAGAAGGGGCTCAGCAATGGGGGCTCAGGGGCAGGGGCTGAATGATGAGGCTCTGTCTAGAGAGTGCTCAAGAGGAGTGGCAGAGGCTCAGTAGTTAGGGCTCAGGAAGAAGTGCTAAATGATGAGGCTTTGGGTAGAGGAGCTGAAGGGGCTCAGCAATGAGGGCTTAGGGACCGGGGCTGAATGATGAAGCTCTGAGTAGAGTGACTTGAAGCAGAGGGGCAGGGGCACATCCATGAGAGATCAGGGACAGGGACTGAATGATGAGACTCCAGGTAGGGAGAGCTGAAAAGGAGGGGCAGGGGCTCTGCAGTATAGGGACTGTAGACAGGAGCTTATTGATAAGGCTTCTGGTAGAGAGAGCTCGAGAATAGGGGCAGGGGCTCAGAAGTGTGAGGTCAATAGCAGGAGCTGAACAGTGAGTTTCTGTGTAGAGAGAGCTCAAGAGGAGGGGCAGGGGCTGAATGATGAGGCTCTGGGTAGAGCTCAAGAGGAGGGTGGAGGCTGAATGATGAGGCACTGGGTAGAAAGAGCTCAAGAGGAGAGGCAGGGGCTGAATGATGAGGCTCTGGGTAGAGAGAGCTCAAGAGGAGGGGCAGGGGCTGAATGATGAGGCTCTGGGTAGAGAGAGCTCAAGAGGAGGGGCAGGGGCTGAATGATGAGGCTCTGGGTAGAGAGAGCTCAAGAGTAGGGGCAGGGTCTGAATGATGTGGCTCTGGTTAGAGAGAGCTTGAGAAGAGGCATGAACTCAGCAGTGTGGACTCTAGGACAGGGGCTGAATGATGAGACTTTGCGTAACAGGAAGGGCTTGGGCTCTGCAGTGAGGACTCAGGGACTGAATGATGAGGTTCAGAGTATAGAGAGCTCAAGAGTAGAGGCACGGGTTCAGCAGTGGGGAGAGCTCAAGAGTAGGGGGGAAGGGGCTCAGCAACGGGGGCTCAAGGGCAGGGGCTGAATCATGAGGCTCTGTCTGGAGAGTGCTCAAGAGGAGTGGCAGAGGCTCAGTAGTTAGGGCTCATAGACAAGCGCTGACTGATGAGGCTCTGGGTAGAGAAAGTTGGAGGAGCGGCATGGGCTCAGCAATGAGAGCTCAGGGACTGGGGCTGAATGATGAGGCTCTGAGTAGAGTGACTTCAAGCGGAGGGGCAGGGGCACATCCATGAGAGATCAGGGACAGGGGCTGAATGTTGAGACTCCAAGTAGAGAGAGCTGAAGAGGAAGAGCAGAGGCTCTGCCATGTAGGGACTGCGGGCAGGAGCTTATTGATAAGTCTCTGGGTACAGAAAACTGAAGAGGACAAGGTCTGAATGATGAACCTCTGGGAAGAGGTAGCTCAAGAGGAAGGGCAGGGGCTCTGCAGTAGGGACTCAGACGCAGGGCTGAATGATGAAGCTCCTCATAGAGAGAGCCCAATAGGAGTGGAAGTGGCTCAGCAGTGAGGGCACAAAGGCATCTGCTGAGTGATGAGGCTCCAGCTGGAGAACATTCAAGAGGATGGGCAAAGCAGTGAGGGTTCTGATGCAAGGGCTTAATGATGATGCTCTGGGTTGAGCGCACTCAAGAGAAGAGGCAGGGGCTGAGCAGCGTGGACTCAGGGCCCGGGGCTGAATGATGAGGCTCTGGGTAGAGAGAGCTCAAGAGGAGAGGCAGGAGCTCAGCAGTGAGGGCTCAAAGGCAGTGGCTAAATGATGAGACTCCGGGTAGAGAGCTGAAGAGGTGCTGTAGGGGCTCAGCAGTGAGAGCTCAGAGGTTGGTTCTGAATATTGGAACTATAGGTAGAGAGAGCTAAAGATGATGGGAAGGGACTGAATGTGGAGCTCAAGAAGAGGGAAGGGGCTTGGGATTCTGAATGGGAGTTTCTGGGTAGACAGTGCTCAAAAGGAGCAGCAGGGGCTCAACAGTGAGGGCTCTGGGACAGAGGCTGAGTGATGAGGCTCTGGGTAGAGACAGCTGAAGAGAAGAGGCAGGGACTCAGCAGTGGGGACTCAAGGGCAGCAGTGGGGACTCAAGTTCAGCCCTCTCAGCTGTACTTACCTTGCCTCTCTCAACTAACTGGGCTTTGTGTGGTACCCCCATCCCCCTGCTGAGGGTTGACAGGGTACCTTGTAACTGCCCTCTTTAATAGGACTTATCTCCCTCCCTCCCTCCCCAGCACCCACCCACCCCTGGGGTAATTGTAGTTTTATAGGTACTTGCACATCTTAGAGGAAAGGGGCTGCTCTCAGGTGCAGCTCTTAATCCAAATCAGTCATACACAGAGGACCTGAGATTAATTAAGCTTCAGGTACACAGGGTGTATTAGGGGTATTAGATACACTTTTATTAGTATAAGCATCTACACCAATCCTTATTATATACCGAATTTAAAAGACCTAAACACAAGCTTTAAACTAAGATGCAGACAGAGGTCCAGCAACGAGATGGGGGTTCTCCAGTCTTTTGCATTGAGTGTCACACATGTATGATTTTCTCCCAGTTGGTGAGAGGTCTTACATCTGCACTAAGTGCAGGGAGCTCTTTGCTCTCAGGGAACGAGTCCGTTCTCTAGAGGCTAGAGTAGCAGACCTGGAAGACATAAGAAAGACAGAGAAGTACATGGACGAGACCTACAGGGATATAGTCCTGAAGTCCCACCTCCAGTCTGGCAGCATCCCTGTTGCCATGGAGGAGAGAGGTCGCGTGACAGGAGAGCATCACCCTGGTGTGGCAGGAAGTGATCCTGTAACTAGGACCTGTCCTCCAGGTGATGTAAAACCCTCTCGCACCGAGGACGTTTCTCCAGGGCCATGTCCCCATGAGGGGAGGGTCAGGACAGCTGTTATAGTTGGTGATTCAATCATTAGGAATGTAGATAGCTGGGTGGCTGGTGGACGTGAGGATCGCCTGGTAACATGCCTGCCTGGTGCGAAGGTAGCAGATCTCACACACCGCCTAGATAGGATCATAGATAGTGCTGGGGGGGAGTCTGCTGTCTTGGTACATGTTGGTACCAATGACATAGGAAAATGTGGTAGGGAAGTTCTGGAGGCTAAATTTAAGCTTTTAGGTAGGAAGTTGAAATCCAGAACTTCCAGGATAGCATTCTCCGAAATGCTTCCTGTTCCACGTGCAGGACCCAAAAGACAGGCAGAGCTCCGGAGTCTCAATGCGTGGATGAGACAATGGTGCAAGGATGAGGGTTTTGGATTTGTTAGGAACTGGGGAACATTCTGGGGAAAGGGGGGGCTCTTCCGAAGGGATGGGCTTCACCTTAATCAGGATGGGACCAGACTGCTGGCATTAACCTTTAAAAAAGAGATAGAGAAGCTTTTAAACTAGAAAATAGGGGAAAGCCGACAGTCACCCAGGAGCGCATGGTTCGGACAAAGGTATCCTTGAAGGATACTACCAAAAACAGTGAGGTTCCAAAAGGGAGTATAGTAGCCCAAATGCCCTTGAGTAAGGAGCAGACAGAGCATAAAGATTCCCAATTACCCATGCCTACCAATAGCCAGATTAATATTAATAAAATTAATAAAATACAGTCACTAAAATGCTTGTATGCCAATGCTAGAAGTCTAAACAATAAGATGGGAGAATTAGAATATATAGCACTAAATGAGAGGTTAGATATGATTGCACTCTCAGAGACATGGTGGAAGGAGGATAACCAGTGGGACACTGTGATACCTGGATACAAACTATATCGTAATGATAGAGCTGAACAAATTGGTGGAGGGGTTGCGCTCTATGTTAAAGAGGGCATTGAGTCAGAAAGGATTAAAGTTTTGCAGGGAACACAATTTGCTGTAGAATCTCTATGGATTGAAATTCCATTTATGAAAGGGAAGGTGATGGCAGTGGGAGTATACTATCGACCGCCTGGCCAGAATGAACAAATGGATGATGAAATGCTCAAAGAAATCAAGGAAGCTAACAAAAGCCACAACAGAGTAGTAATAATGGGTGATTTCAATTACCCCGGTATCGACTGGGACAGTCTCACAGCAGGACAAGCTAAAGAGATAAAGTTTCTAGATGAAATAAATGACTGCTTCTTGGAGCAGCTGATTCATGAACCGACCAGAGGGGAAGCCATACTGGACCTAGTCCTTAGTGGAACGCCAGATCTGGTGCAAGAAATAAGGGTGTTGGGACCACTTGGCAATAGTGATCATAGTATGATCATGTTTGATTTAATCAGTGGAGGACAGATAGTAAAGGAATCCACAGTACTACCTTTTAACTTTCAAAAGGGAGACTATGATAGAATGAGGAATATAGTTCGGAAAAAACTAAAAGGAGCGGTTCCAAAGGTTAAAGACTTACAGCAAGCTTGGGTGTTATTTAAAAATACTATCCTCGAAGCCCAGACCAGCTGTATTCCACGCATTAAGAAAAGTGGAAGAAAGTCCAAAAAACTGCCAGCATGGTTTAAAGGTGAGCTCAGAGAGGCTGTTGCTGCCAAAAGAGCAACCTTCAGGACATGGAAAAAAGAGCCAAATGATGAAAACTGGAAACAACACAAGCACTGGCAAGTTAAATGCAAAGCATTGATAAGGCAGGCAAAGCGGGCGGGAATTTGAGAAGAAACTTTCTACAGAAGCAAAAACACGAAATAAAGACTTTTTCAAGTACATTCGTAGCAAAAGGCCTGTGAGAGAGTCAATTGGACCATTAGATGATAGAGGGGTAAAAGGGGCAGTAAGAGGGGACAAGGCTATAGCAGAGAGACTGAATGAATTCTTTGCTTCGGTCTTTACTGAGGAAGATGTAGGGATGTTACCCAAGACTGAAGTGGTATTTAAAGGTGATACTGCAGAGGAATTGAGAGAAATATCGCTACACCGGGAAGATATATTACAACTATTTGATAAACTGAATAGTAACAAATCACCTGGACCGGATGGTATACATCCCAGAGTGTTGAAAGAACTGAAATATGAGATTGCAGACCTGCTATTGGTAATCTGTGAACTTTCATTAAAATCATCTGTAATACCTGAAGATTGGAGGGTCGCCAACGTAACACCAATTTTTAAAAAGGGTTCCAGGGGTGACCCGGGAAATTACAGACCGGTGAGCCTGACGTCAGTACCAGGGAAAATGGTAGAAACCATCATAAAGAACAAAATTACACAGCATGTAGATAGTCATGGCCTCATGGGAGACAGCCAACATGGCTTTAGACAAGGAAGATCTTGTCTTACTAATCTGATCTGTTTTTTTGAAGGTGTGCATAAACAGGTAGACAAAGGTGAGTCGGTTGATATAGTGTATCTGGACTTTCAGAAAGCTTTTGACAAGGTCCCCCATCAGAGACTTTTGGCAAAGCTAAAAAGTCATGGGATAGGAGGCAGTGTACTATTGTGGATCGGGAACTGGTTAAAAGATAGAAAGCAGAGGGTAGGGCTAAATGGCCAATATTCCCAATGGAAAAAGGTGAATAGTGGAGTACCCCAGGGATCTGTACTGGGTCCCCTACTTTTTGACATATTCATAAATGACCTGGAAAAAGGAATAACTAGTGAGGTTATCAAATTTGCAGATGACACAAAACTGTTTAAAGTTGTTAAAACCCAAGAGGATTGTGGAAAACTGCAGGAGGATCTGGATAAATTGGAAGACTGGGCATCCAAATGGCAGATGAAATTTAATGTGGACAAGTGCAAAGTTATGCACCTAGGAAAGAACAACCCACACTATAGTTACACGATGCAAGGCTCCACATTAGAAACCACCACCCAGGAAAAAGATTTAGGAGTCATCGTGGATAACATGTTAAAACCCTCCGCCCAGTGTGCAGCGGCGGCCAAGAAAGCAAATAGAATGCTAGGTATCATAAGGAAAGGGATGGAGAATAAAACAAAGGATATTATAATGCCTCTGTATCGCTCCATGGTACGACCGCACCTTGAATATTGTGTGCAATTCTGGTCACCGTATCTTAAAAAGGACATAGAGTTATTAGAAAAAGTACAGAGAAGAGCCACCAAATTGGTGAAGGGGATGGAAGGCTACTCCTATGAAGAGAGGCTAAAAAGGTTAGGGCTCTTTAACCTGGAAAAGAGACGGCTGAGGGGAGATATGATAGAGGTCTATAAATTAATGAATGGAGTGGAACGGATTAACGTGGATCAATTGTTTACGCTATCAGAATATAGAAGGACTAGGGGACATGTAATGAAGCTACAGGGTAAACTATTTAAGACAAATAAGAGAAAATATTTCTTCACTCAACGTGTAATCAAACTCTGGAATCTGTTACCGGAGGATGTAGTAAGGGCTGTTAGTATAGCTGGGTTTAAAAAAAGGTTTGGACAAGTTCCTGGAGGAAAGGTCCATAAACCACTATTAAAAAGGGACCCAGGATATCAATGCTTGACCTAGTACAAGCACTGCAGAACCTGTGTCTTTTGGGGAAACTGCTAGGTACGTATGACCTAGATTGGCCACTGTTGGAAACAGGATACTGGGCTTGATGGACCTCGGTCTGACCCAGTATGGCATATCTTATGTTCTTATGATGAATGATGAGGCTCTGGGTCGACAGAACTCAAGAGGACAGTCAAGGGCTGAATGATGAGGCTCTGGGTAGAGAGAGCTCAAGAGGAGAGGCAGGAGCTCAGCAGTGAGGGCTCAAAGGCAGTGGCTAAATGATGAGACTCCGGGTAGAGAGCTGAAGAGGTGCTGTAGGGGCTCAGCAGTGAGAGCTCAGAGGTTGGTTCTGAATATTGAAACTATAGGTAGAGAGAGCTAAAGATGATGGGAAGGGACTGAATGTGGAGCTCAAGAAGAGGGAAGGGGCTTGGGATTCTGAATGGGAGTTTCTGGGTAGACAGAGCTCAAAAGGAGCGGCAGGGGCTCAACAGTGAGGGCTCGGGGACAGAGGCTGAGTGATGAGGCTCTGGGTAGAGACAGCTGAAGAGAAGAGGCAGGGACTCAGCAGTGGGGACTGAAGGGCAGGGGATGAATGATGAGGCTCTGGGTCGACAGAACTCAAGAGGACAGTCAAGGGCTGAATGATGAGGCTTGGGATAGAGAGAGCCCAAGAAGAGGGGCAGGGGCTAAATGATGAGGCTATGGGTAGAGAGAGCTCAAGAAGTGAGGCAGGGGTTGAGCAGTGGGGACTGGATGACAGGGATGGAATAATGAGACTCCTGGTTGAGAGAGCTCAAGAGGAGGGGCAGGGGCTTTGGAGACTCAGCAGTTAGGACTGATTGATATGGCTCTGAGTATACTAAAGAAGAGGGGCAGGGGCTAAATGATGAGGCTCCTGGTAGAGAGAGCTCAAGAGTAGGGGCAGCGGCTCTGCAGTGAGAACTCAGAGGTAGGTGCTGAATATGGATGCTCTAGGTAGAGAGAGCTCAAGATGAATGATGAAGCTATGGGTAGAGAGAGCTCATGAGGAGGGGCAGGGGCTGAATGATGAGGCTCATGGAAGAGAAAGCTCAAGAGTAGGGGCAAGGGTCAGCAGTGGGGGCTCAAGGACAGTGACTGAATAATGAGGCTCTGGGTAGACAGAGCTCAAGAGGGAGGGGCAGGGGCTCAGCAGTGAGGGCTCAGGGACGGGCTGAATGATGAGCTCCTGGTAAAGATAGCTGAAGAGTAGGGGCAGGAGCTAACAGTGGGAGCTCAAGGGCAGGGGCTTGTATGATGAGGGTCCAGGTAGAGAGAACTCAATAGGAGTGGAAGTGGCTCAGAAGTGACGGCTCAGAGGCAGCGGTTGAATGATGAGGTTCCAGCTGGAGAGAGTTCAAGAGGAGGGACAGATGTTGCATGACAAGGCTTTGGGTTGAGAGAGTTCAAGAGGACGTGCAGGGGCTCAGCAGTGAGGGCTCAGAGTTGAGGGCTGAATGATGATGCTATGGGTAGAGAGAGCTCAAAAGGAGAGGCAGGGGTTCAGTAGTAGGGATTCAAGGGCAGGAGTTGAATGATGATGCTCTGCATCAAGAGATCTCACAAAGAGAGCTGGGGGCTCAGCAGTGGGGACTCAACGGCAGGGGCTGGATGATGAGGGTCCTGTTAGATTGGGCTCAAGAGGAGGGCAGGGGCAGATTGATGAGGATCTGGGTAGAGAGAGCTCAAGAGGAGGGGCAGAGGCTCAGCAGTGAAGGTGCAGAAGCAGGGGCTGCATGATGGTGCTCTAGCTCAAGAGGATGGGCAGGTGCTGAATGCAAGGCTCCAAGTAGAGAGAGCTGAAGAGGAGCTGCAGGGGCTCAGCAGTGAGAACTCAGAGGTAGGTGCTGAATATAGATTCTCTAGGTAGAGAGAGCTCAAGATGAGGAGCAGGTGCTGAATGATGAAGCTCCAGGTAGAGAGAGCTCATGAGGAGGGGAAGGTGCTTGGGAGTCTCAGGAGCAGGGGCTGAATGATGAGGCTCCACCTGAAGAAAACTCAAGAGGAAGAGCAGGTGTTGTTTGACAAGGCTTTGGCTAGAGAGATCTCAAGAGGAGAGGCATGGGCTTAGCACTGGGGGCCCAAGGGCAGGGGTTGATTAATGAGGCTCCGGGTAGAGAGAACTCAAGAGGAGGGGCAGGAGCTGAGTAGTGAAAGCTCAGAGAAAGCAGCTGAATGATGAGGGTCTCCAAAGCCCCCTAACCTGTTCAACAATGACAACCTCGTAAAGCAGAGACTAATCCGTATAGCGGGGACTAATGCAGCAGTGGCTATATTTTACAGTAATGACTATTTTGTGTAACAGTGAATACTATGCATATACTGTGGACGTGTCCTTCTCCACAGGACTCTGCCCATCATGCCTCAAACAGATGTCAATCCGGCCCCTTCTGAAAAACAACAAACTGAACCCCAAGAAGGTAGAATCCTATCGACCAATCACAAGCATCCCGCTGCTAGCCAAGATAATTGAGAAGGTTGTCCAACGTCAAATCCAGAACCACATCGACTCCACTGCTCCCCTCGACCCATGCCAACACGGCTTCAGTGAATCCACATGGCGTCGAAATGCTTCTTGCCATGCTTCTCAACACATTAATCACAGGGATTGACAACATCAGACAAGTATATGCCCTGATCCTCTTGGACATCACTGCGGCTTTCAACTCTGTCAACCATGAACAACTCCTGATACGTCTCCAGGAGAAGGGAATCCATGGTTCAGCCTGGAGCTGGTGCAAATCGTATCTAACAGAGAGATGGCAGTAGGTACGAACATGCTCTATGACCTCTGAGCCTTTTCAACAAAAACATGGCGTTCCCCAGGGCTCCTCGCTCTTTGCCCTTTTATTCAATATGTATATGCAGCCCATATGTGCAATCATCCACTCCTTCAACATCTACTGCCTGATTTATGCAGATGACATGCTACTCTTCACCCCATTCACTATCGACCAACCAGACTTCTCTTCACTAGTAAAATGCTTTGATGCCGTCACTGACTGGCTCCACTCACAGAGTCTCAGGATAAACTTCAGCAAGACAGACATGCTGTTCATCACAAGGAATCAAACCTACTCCCCACCAGCAACATTAAAGACGAGAGACGCTGAGCTCCCAAGTAGATCCACCATCCGCTACCTAGGCATCATGCTAGACCAGCACCTCAACTTGAAAGCGCACATAGGCAACACCATCAAGCAAATCTACCATAAGATGCGGACAATTCGACATCTCCGACCCTTGCTGCAACCAGATGACTTCCGAACAGTTTTCCAGGCACTTGTAACCCCCACTTTGACTACCCCAATGTGATCCTGCATGGACTCCCTAAGAACACACTAAACCCACTACAGTTAGCAATAAACGCTGCTGCCCGCTTCCTACACGGGGCCTCTAGGAGAGACCACATCACTCCAATCCTAAAGGACCTGTACTGGCTACCAATCTACTGCTGGCTCATCTACAAAGTAGTACTAATGACCTTCAAAGCCATCAACAAAATATCCTCTACCTCCTTGTCGGACCTTCTCCACCCTACTCCTGCAAACAGAGCAAGAAGGACTTTCGCCACCAAAACACTAATAACCCCCAGTGAAATAACAAAATGCATTCAGGCAAAAAAGAACAGAGCCTTTATGTCCTACGCACCCACTTGCTGGAACGAGCTCCCAACTACCCTCCGAGTGATCACTGACCTTGCCTAATTCAGAAAGGCACTAAAGCACCTCCTTTTTCCCCTACACTACTCACAGGCCAACAACACAACCTCACCTGCCATACGCCCAAACGGCTAATTGTAAATAACAGACAACCCTGTAAATAAATTACATCCCTGTACATAGTCGCTACAACTGCGCATGTCGCTACAACTGCGCAATGACATCCTGCTTAGACTGTATGTAGTTACCCCCGTTCTAAATCCAAGTTGCATTACCCGTTCAATGTAAGTGCAGAGCAGGCTCTCCCTGCTCTGTGCAAAATGTTATCTGTAAACCGCACTGATTTTAAAGAGCGCGGTATATAAAAGCATGAAATAAATAAAATAAAAATAAATAAAAATATGAGGGGCAGGGGCTGAATGATGAGGCTCTGGGTAGAGAGATGAAGAGGAGGGGCAGGGGCTGAATGATGAGGCTCTGGGTAGAGAGAGGAAGAGGAAGGGCAGGGGCTGAATGATGAGGCTCTGGGTAGAGAGAGGAAGAGGAGGGGCAGGGGCTGAATGATGAGGCTCTGGGTAGAGAGATGAAGAGGAGGGGCAGGGGCTGAATGATGAGGCTCTGGGTAGAGAGAGGAAGAGGAGGGGCAGGGGCTGAATGATGAGGCTCTGGGTAGAGAGAGGAAGAGGAGGGGCAGGGGCTGAATGATGAGGCTCTGGGTAGAGAGAGGAAGAGGAGGGGCAGAGGTTGAATGATGAGGCTCTGGGTAGAGAGATGAAGAGGAGGGGCAGGGGCTGAATGATGAGGCTCTGGGTAGAGAGATGAAGAGGAGGGGCAGGGGCTTAATGATGAGGCTCTGGGTAGAGAGAGGAAGAGGAGGGGCAGGGTCTGAATGATGAGGCTCTGGGTAGAGAGAAGAAGAGGAGGGGCAGGGGCTGAATGATGAGGCTCTGGGTAGAGAGAGGAAGAGGAGGGGCAGGGGCTGAATGATGAGGCTCTGGGTAGAGAGGAAGAGGAGGGGCAGGGGCAGGGGCTGAATGATGAGGCTCTGGGTAGAGAGAGGAAGAGGAGGGGCAGGGGCTGAATGATGAGGCTCTGGGTAGAGAGAGGAAGAAGAGGGGCAGGGGCTGAATGATGAAGCTCTGGGTAGAGAGAGGAAGAGGAGGGGCAGGGGCTGAATGATGAGGCTCTGGGTAGAGAGAGGAAGAGGAGGGGCAGGGGCTGAATGATGAGGCTCTGGGTAGAGAGAGGAAGAGGAGGGGCAGGGGCTGAATGATGAGGCTCTGGGTAGAGAGATGAAGAGGAGGGGCAGGGGCTGAATGATGAGGCTCTGGGTAGAGAGATGAAGAGGAGGGGCAGGGGCTGAATGATGAGGCTCTGGGTAGAGAGGAAGAGGAGGGGCAGGGGCTGAATGATGAGGCTCTGGGTAGAGAGAGGAAGAGGAGGGGCAGGGGCTGAATGATGAGGCTCTGGGTAGAGAGAGGAAGAGGAGGGGCAGGGGCTGAATGATGAGGCTCTGGGTAGAGAGATGAAGAGGAGGGGCAGGGGCTGAATGATGAGGCTCTGGGTAGAGAGAGGAAGAGGAGGGGCAGGGGCTGAATGATGAGGCTCTGGGTAGAGAGAGGAAGAGGAGGGGCAGGGGCTGAATGATGAGGCTCTGGGTAGAGAGAGGAAGAGGAGGGGCAGGGGCTGAATGATGAGGCTCTGGGTAGAGAGAGAGAGAGGAAGAGGAGGGGCAGGGGCTGAATGATGAGGCTCTGGGTAGAGAGAGGAAGAGGAGGGGCAGGGGCTGAATGATGAGGCTCTGGGTAGAGAGAGGAAGAGGAGGGGCAGGGGCTGAATGATGAGGCTCTGGGTAGAGAGAGGAAGAGGAGGGGCAGGGGCTGAATGATGAGGCTCTGGGTAGAGAGAGGAAGAGGAGGGGCAGGGGCTGAATGATGAGGCTCTGGGTAGAGAGAGGAAGAGGAGGGGCAGGGGCTGAATGATGAGGTTCTGGGTAGAGAGATGAAGAGGAGGGGCAGGGGCTGAATGATGAGGTTCTGGGTAGAGAGAGGAAGAGGAGGGGCAGGGGCTGAATGATGAGGCTCTGGGTAGAGAGATGAAGAGGAGGGGCAGGGGCTGAATGATGAGGCTCTGGGTAGAGAGATGAAGAGGAGGGGCAGGGGCTGAATGATGAGGCTCTGGGTAGAGAGATGAAGAGGAGGGGGAGGGGCTGAATGATGAGGCTCTGGGTAGAGAGATGAAGAGGAGGGGCAGGGGCTAAATGATGAGGCTCTGGGTAGAGAGAGGAAGAGGAGGGGCAGGGGCTGAATGATGAGGCTCTGGGTAGAGAGGAAGAGGAGGGGCAGGGGCTGAATGATGAGGCTCTGGGTAGAGAGATGAAGAGGAGGGGCAGGGGCTGAATGATGAGGCTCTGGGTAGAGAGAGGAAGAGGAGGGGCGGGGCTGAATGATGAGGCTCTGGGTAGAGAGATGAAGAGGAGGGGCAGGGGCTGAATGATGAGGCTCTGGGTAGAGAGAGGAAGAGGAGGGGCAGGGGCTGAATGATGAGGCTCTGGGTAGAGAGAGGAAGAGGAGGGGCAGGGGCTGAATGATGAGGCTCTGGTTAGAGAGATGAAGAGGAGGGGCAGGGGCTGAATGATGAGGCTCTGGGTAGAGAGAGGAAGAGGAGGGGCAGGGGCTGAATGATGAGGCTCTGGGTAGAGAGAGGAAGAGGAGGGGCAGGGGCTGAATGATGAGGCTCTGGGTAGAGAGAGGAAGAGGAGGGGCAGAGGCTGAATGATGAGGCTCTGGGTAGAGGAAGAGGAGGGGCAGGGGCTGAATGATGAGGCTCTTGGTAGAGAGAGGAAGAGGAGGGGCAGGGGCTGAATGATGAGGCTCTGGGTAGAGAGATGAAGAGGAGGGGCAAGGGCTGAATGATGAGGCTCTGGGTAGAGAGATGAAGATGAGGGGCAGGGGCTGAATGATGAGGCTCTGGGTAGAGAGATGAAGATGAGGGGCAGGGGCTGAATGATGAGGCTCTGGTTAGAGAGATGAAGATGAGGGGCAGGGGCTGAATGATGAGACTCTGGGTAGAGAGATGAAGAGGAGGGGCAGGGGCTGAATGATGAGGCTCTGGGTAGAGAGAGGAAGAGGAGGGGCAGGGGCTGAATGATGAGGCTCTGGGTAGAGAGAGGAAGAGGAGGGGCAGAGGCTGAATGATGAGGCTCTGGGTAGAGGAAGAGGAGGGGCAGGGGCTGAATGATGAGGCTCTGGGTAGAGAGATGAAGAGGAGGGGCAGGGGCTGAATGATGAGGCTCTGGGTAGAGAGATGAAGATGAGGGGCAGGGGCTGAATGATGAGGCTCTGGGTAGAGAGATGAAGAGGAGGGGCAGGGGCCTCAGGGGCAGGAGAGCTGCTTAGTCATTTTTCATTGACTGTGTTTAGTAGAAGGTCTAAGTGCAGAACAGAAAGGGAATAACCGAGTTAGACTTATGCACCATACTGCTCCCACCTGGTGTACTAATGTTCCTCATTTCATGTCAGATCTGCACAATAATTTATTGCTATTACTATAAAGGAGGCTGGGATTGGTCTATAGGCCCTGGCATATTCTGCATTTGGGATTCTGGCCACCGGCGACTCTCCACGTGGCTCTGGGATCAGTGGCAGCTTGTCAAAGGCAGTCGGTTAGGGGCACTGGGACCTCTCCCTGCTTCCTGTCCTTGCCCTTTTCCTCTTGTCTCTTCATCTTCTGAGGTAATTACTGCATCACTGGACGATGGATTCATTTTCCTATGACCTCACTGCGCCAGCTATCCATGATGTTAGTGTATGCCGCTGGCCGACGAGGCGGGCTTTCTGGATCACAGGCGTGTGTAGTGCTCTGCTGAAGAAGGGGTGTTGATGCTTTTAGGGCACTTCAGTTCACACAGATTTTCTAGGGAGGGAAAGAAGGCTGAGGCACAATGGACAATTTCTTTTGGGGGAGAGAAGGGAAGAATGTAGAACTTCTAATGATAATCAGAGACTCCTGAGGCCGGTACAGTGGAAGCTGCACCTTCTTTCTGACTTGGTCAGGGCTGCACAGAGTGACGTCAAATAGTGGTGCCTGAAAGGTGGCAGGAACCACCAACCCCATATGAAACATTAGGTATACAGAGCTGGTCAGGGGTTCTCAACCCTGTCCTTGGGACACACACAGCCAGAAAGGTTCTCAGGAGAAGCACCATGAATATGCATGACAGAGATTTGAATTCAGTGGAGGCGGTGCATGCAAATTTCTGCCATGTGTTCTGACTAACGAGGTGTGTCCTGAGGACTGGGTTGGGAACCCCTGAATTAGCAAACCAGGCTGTCACCTTGGGCAGCAGTCTCTGGGGCAGTGCTTATAAGAACATAAGATATGCCATACTGGGACAGACCAAGGTCCATCAAGCCCAGTATCCTGCTTCCAACAGTGGCCAATCTAGGTCACAAATATCTAGCAGTTTCCCAAAAAGACACAGGGACAAGCAATGGATTTCACGGATCCCTTTAATAATGGTTTATGGGCCTTTCCTCCAGGAACTTGTCCAAACCTTTTATAAAGCCAGCTACATTAACAACTTTTATTAATCCTCCGGTAACGAATTCCAGAGTTTGATTATACGTTGAATGAAAACATATTTTCTCTTATTAGTCTTAAATAGGTTACCCTGTAGCTTCATTGCATGTCCCCTAGTCTTTTTATATTTTGATGGCATAAACAATCGATCTACATTTACCTGTTCCACTCCATTCATTAATTTATAGACCTCTATCATATCTCCCCTCAGCCGTCTCTTTTCCAGGTTGAAGAGTCCTAACCATTTAAGCCTCTCATAGGGGTATGCTTCCATCCTCTTTACCATTTTGGTGGTTCTTCTGTGTATTTTTTCTAATAAGACTATATCCTTTTTAAGATATGGTGACCAGAATTGCACGCAATATTCAAGGTACGGTCGCATAATGGAACGATAAAGAGGCATTATAATATCCTTTGTTCTGTTCTCCATTCCTTTCCTTATGATTCCTTTTTAATTTGACCAACAGTCTCTCACGAGGACCTTGTCAAAGGCTTTCTGAAAATCCAGATACATTATTTCAATCAACTCACCTTTGTCTACCTGTTTATTCAAAAAAACACAACAGATTAGTAAGATAAGACCTTCCTTGGCTAAAGCCATGTTGACTGCCTCCCATTAAGCCATGACTATCTACATGTTCAGTAATTTTGTTCTTTATGATGGTTTCTACCATTTTTCCCAGTACTGACGTCAGGCTCACCGGTCTGTAGTTTCCCGGATCACCCCTGGAGCCCTTTTTAAAAATTGACATTCAATTGACCATCCTCCAATCTTCAGGTATTCGAGATGATTTTAATGATAGTTCACAGATTACTAAGAGTAGGTCTTAAATCTTGTATTTCATTTCTTTCAATATCCGGTCCAGGTGATTTGCTACTCTTCAGTTTTTCAAATAGCTGTAATACATCTTCCCGGTGTATCAATATTTTTTTCAATGTTATTCTCTTTGCCATCCCTCAAACCTGTCCTGAAGGCTCCCCAGCCTGTCAGATTTTCAGGATAGCCACAATGAAAATGCAGGAGGTAGGTCTTCATGCAGTGAAGACCGTGCGTGCAAATATATCTCATGAATATGTATAGTGGATATCCTGGAGCTTCCAGGACAGATTTGGGAACCAATATTTTGGAGGATGGCAAAGAGCATAACATTGAAAGCCAAACAATTGATTTTGACAGCCAATGGGGGTTGCAAAGTTTAAGGGCTGCCTAGGGTGCCAATACCTTGAATCAGTTCTGGGGCTGGCGCTGTAGGCAGTGGAATTCCCAGCCCCTTGAGCTCTCTCTATCCAGGGCGAGGCACCTGCAAGCCAACATTTTGGTAAGTTTGCTGCTCTGCCTCTGTGGGCTCGTCGGGGGTGCACCCTCCTCCTGGCCATCCTCCAGTGGCAGTCCACACTCACCTCTCCACCCTTGATATGCCACTGCCTATAAGTACAGCATTACCAGATAGCTTCAAATCTCAGAGCCAGTCCTGGGTTTACCTAGATTTTACGCACTAAGGATAAAACCAGGACTGGCTCAGTCTGTCTCTAATGACCTGGAGACATATGATAACCCTAGTTAAGTATGACACAGATTTATGCCCTTAAAACAATGAATTTAATCACTGTTAATCCATAACTTGATTATATGAATTTGAAAAGTCTAATTTAGTTGTCAAACAATGTGATATATTTCTCTATTCAGCTTTAGATTTCAATGTTGCCCTTTTCCCAAGGAACTCAAAGCAACTCATAGCCATTCTTACTGTGCAATAGAAAGCAGTTCAAAGAATCGTAACAGAAATAGAAAATCCAAACACATTTCATAAACTGTTGAAAAAATGCATCACATTATCTAACCTACCTTCCATATCCCATAGATTTTCACACTGCTTCATCTCTTAGTTTCTTTAGAAACATAACGACAGAAAAAGGCCACATGGCCTATCTAGTCTGTCCTTCCATATCAACCACTACATGTGACTACAACAATCACCTTTTTTCCTTTAGAGATCCTCTGTGTTTGTCCCATGCTTCTTCAAATTCAGATACTATCCTCATCTCTGCCATCTCCACTGGGAGACTATTCCATGGATTCACCACTCTTTCCATAAAGAAATATTTCCACATATCACTCCTGAATCTATCCCCTTTCACCCTCATCCCATGTCCCCTCGTAACAGAGCTTGCTTTTAATTGAAAGAGGCTCTCCTATGCATTTATGCCACGGAGGTATTTAAACATCTCAATCATATCACCTCTTTCCTGCCTTTCCTCTAAGGTGTACATATTAAGATCTTTAAGTCTGCCTCATATGCTTTATAACGAAGACCACTAACCATTTTAGTAGCCACCCCTCTGTACTGACTCCATCCTGTTTATATCCTTTTGAAGGTGCGGTCTCCAGAATTGCACACTATACTCCAAATGATGTCGCACCAAAGACTTATACAGAGGCACTATCACCTCCTTTTTTCTGCTAGCCATACCTTTCCCTATGCACCCAAACATCCTTCTAGCTTTTGCCGTCGCCTTTTCTACCTGTTTAACTACTTTAAGATCATCAGACACAACCACGCCTAGATCCTGTTCTTCTTTAGTGGACAAAAAAACTTCACCCCTATACTATATTGCTCCCTTGGATTGCTGCAGCCCAAATGCATGACATTGCATTTTTTAACATTAAATCTTAACATTAAATATTACCCCTTTTACCTATTTCCATAAAGGTGTTTAATGTTTCACATACCTGGGGGCTTTATTCACCCATCCCCAATGAATCTAGTTTAAAACCCTCTTCAGTAGATTAGCCAGTCTGCTACTGAAGACACGTCAACCTTTCTTGGACAGATGAACGCCATCTCTGCTCTGCAACCTATGGAAGAGCATCCCATGGTCCAGGAAACCAAAACGCTCTCGATGACACCATCCACACAGTCATGCATTCATCTCCAGGATGTGAGTCTCTCTGCCTTGGCCTTTACCCTCAACTAGATCTTGCTAAAGTTAGGCCGCTATGATTTCAGAACATTTCCCATCGTTAACCAAACAACTCTGGGGTTTTGGTCCCTTCTGGGTCCAGTTCATGATTTTTAGCCCAGAGTATTTAAGCTGTGCTCTTGTGCACCTAGTTGCTCTGTTAGGTCAAATAGCTTTGTGCCCCTTCCCCTAGAGATTCTGGATTAATTCGCACCAGACTTTAGATGCTGTCTTGTGCTGCTCTTTTCATTGTGCAGAGTTGAATTTAGGAAAAGATGATCTGGATTTCAGAAAAATTCTAGTCACTTTTATTTCTCCTGGACCTTCACGATGGGATTTAAGACTTTGGGCTTCTGTTTTTTGATTATTTTATATCTTGTATTTATTATTGGATTGTTAACCATTTTGCTTTATATTTTTTATTTATATGCTGTTTTCTATTTATGCATTTAAGGTATATGTATAAATATTTATTAACTGCTTTTATGAAGAGATTCACCCAGCAGATGTAACTTGACAATTCTTTTATATCTTTTATTGTAATATATCTGCTCATTATTTTGATTATGGTTTTGGACTTGGGTTAGACAATTAATAAATGTGAGTAAATAAAAGAAATCAAACAAATGGTGAGGTAAGACTTTCCTTTGCTAATCCTGTGTGGACTCTGCCCCATTAAGCCAGATCTATCTGGGCAGTAACTTTGTTTTTCAGAATAGCTTCTATCATTTGGCCCAGAATCAACATCAGACTCACCAGTCTAAAGTTTACTAGCTCATCCCTGGAATCCCTTGGGTGTATACTAGGCATTGCACAGGGCAAACATTTTCAGTTCATTTGAAATTTTTTCTTGATTTTTGGACTTTTCAATCTCTTTATTCACACATTTGTTTCAATACTTTTTTAAAACGTGTTGGAACTTTTTACTGCACTAAAATCAACTTAAGATACTCTAACAGGTTAATATTCATTATATTAATTCTCTATATGCTACATTTTTTAAGGCACAATAATGAATGTACATCCCTAGTGCATACCATCGAGCCCTGGTGATTTGTTACTCTTTAATTCATTAATTTGATCCTTTATATGTTCTACATTTATAGTGATTTGCTTTGGTTACTCCCAAGCAGCAACACCACCAATGAATGTTTCTGGTGTGGGTATGACCCTAATATGCTCCTTTTTCTCTTTTTGCCTTTTACTCCGAGTGCTCCTTTTACTTCTTACTTATCAAATGGCTCTACTGACTCTCTCTCAGATTCATTGCTTCAAATGTAACTGAAAAAGCTTTTATTATTAGTTCTGGCCTCTAGAGCAGGTTTCTTTTCAAATTCTCTTTTTGCCTGCCTTATTAACATTTCACATCCAACTGGTCGCTGCTTATGCTATTTCCTATTTTGAGTGGATAACATGAGGAAAGATCTAAAAACACTGGAAGAATGGTCTAATGCTTGGCAGTTAAGATTTAATGTGAAGTGCAGAGTCATGCACTTGGGATGGGGAAATCCAAAGGAATCGTATGTGATAGGGGGAGAGGGGTTGGTGTGCATGGACCAGAAGAGGGACCTCAGAGTGCTAGTGTCTGAGGATCTCAAGGTGGTAAAACAATGTGACAAGGCAGTACCTAAAGCCAGAAGGATGCTGAGTTGCATACAGATAGGAATGATCAGCAGAAAGGAGGAGGTATTAATGCCCCTGTACAAATCAAGATGTAGGGAAGTTACCCATAACTGAAATGGTATTTAAAGGTGATGCTGCAGAAGAATTGAAAGAAATACCGATACACTGGGAAGATGAATTGCAACTATTTGATAAACTGAAGAGTAGAAAATCACCTGGACCGGATGGTATACATCAGACGGTGTTGAAAAAACTGAAGTATGAGATTGCAGACCTACTATTAGTAATCTGTGAACTATCATTAAAATCATCTGTAATACCTGAAGATTGGAGGATGGCCAATGTAATGCCAATTTTTAAAAAGGGTTTCAGGGATGATCCAGGAAATTATAGACCAGTGAACCTGACATCAGTACTAGGAAAAATGGTAGAAACCATTATAAAGAACAAAATTACTGAACATGTAGATTGTCATGGCTTAATGGGAGACAGCCAACATGGCTTTAGCCAAGGAAGATCTTGTCTTACTAATGTTATGTTTTTTTGAAGGTGTGAATAAACAGACAGACAAAGGTGAGTTGGTTGATATAGTGTTTCTGGATTTTCAGAAAGCCTTTGACAAGGTCCCTCATGAGAGACTCTTGGCGAAACTAAAAATTCATGGAATAGGAGGCAGTATACTACTGTGGATCAGGAACTGGTTAAAAGATAGAAAGCAGAGGTTAGGGCTAAATGGCCAATTTTCCTATTGGACAAAGATGAATAGTGGAGAACCCCAGGGATCTATGCTGGGTCTGCTGCTTTTAACATATCCGCAAATGACATGGAAATGGGAATAAAGAGTAAAGTAATCAAATTTGCAGATGACACAAAATTATTCAAAGTTGTTAAAACCAAAGAGGATTGTGAAAAGTTGCAAAATGACCTTGATAAATTGGAACAGATGAAATTTAATGTTGGCAAGTGCAAAGTTATGAACTTAGGAAAGAACAACCCAAACTATGGTTACACGATGCAAGGTTCCACATTGGGAACCACTACCCAAAAAAAAGATTAGGCGTCATCGTGGATAACATGCTGAAACCCTCCGCCCAGTGTGCAGCGGTGGCCAAGAAAGCAAATAGAATGCTAGGTATGATAAGGAAAGGAATGGAGAATAAAACAAAGGATATTATAATGCCTCTATCGTTCCATGGTGCAACCACATAATGAATTTTGTGTGCAATTCTGGTCGCCGTATCTTAAAAAGGATATAGCGTTATTAGAAAAGGTTCAGAGAAGAGCCACCAAAATGGTAAAGGGGATGGAAGGATACCCCTATGAAGAGAGGCTAAAAAGGTTAGGGCTTTTCAACCTGGAAAAGAGACGGCTGAGGGGAGATATGATAGAAGTCTATAAATTAATGAATGGAGTAGAATGGGGAAACGTAGATTGATTGTTTGTGCCATCAAAATATAGAAAGACTAGGGGACATGCAATGAAGCTACAGGGTAACCTATTTAAGACTAATATGAGAAAATATTTTTTCACTCAACGTGTAATCAAATTCTGGAATTTGTTGCCAGAGGATGTAGTAAAAGTTGTTAGTGTAGCCGGGTTTAAAAAAGGTTTGGACAAGTTTCTGGAGGAAAGGTCCATAAACCATGATTAAAGGAGACTCGGGATATCACTGCTTGTCCCAATACAAGCATTGTGGAACCTGTGTCCCTTGGGGAAACTGCTAGGTACTTGTGACCTAGATTGGCCACTGTTGGAAACAGGATACTGGGCTTGATGGACCTTGGTCTGACCCAGTCTGGCATATCTTATGTTATGTTCTTAAGTCATTGCTGAGGTCTCACTTGGAATACTGTGTTCAGTTTTGGATAACCAAAATGATTTGGAGGCTGCGCCAGAAGATGTATGAGAAGAGACTTGAAAACCTAAATATGTATGCACTAGAGGAGAGGAGGGACAGAGGAGATATGATACAGACCTTTAAATACTTAAAGGGTATTAATGGACAAACAAACCTCTTCCAAAGACTGTAGCTGTAAAACTAGAGGACATATGATGAAGCTGTAAGGCGGTAAACTTAAAAGCAACATCAAGAAATACTTTTACACTGAAAGACTGGTGGATGCTTGGAATGCCCTCCTGATGGAAGTGGTGGGGGCAAATACAATGACGGAATTCAAAATGGCTTAGGACAGATACAGTGGACACCTTTATAGCAAGAGGGTAAAATCAAAGCAAGCTTAACTATCTTTTATACTCAATAAATAGAGGGGGTGGGGGGTAGCCTGCACCAAGCAGCAGGTACAACCCTAAACATAGGCATAGAGGTGGGTGACCTGCATGGAGCTGTAGTCACAACCACTCTAACCACCTTACTGGGCAGACTAAATGGATCATACTGGTCTTTATCTGCTATCATATACTATGGGCCCAATTTTCGAAGGCATTTATACGGGTAACTGCCCTAGTAGTTACCCATGTAAATGCCTTATCTGGGATTTCTGAAAGGCACTTACATGGGTAGTGCCTTTTAAAAATCCTGGATAAGTCCCTAATGCACCGAGATGCTATGCAATTAGCATCGTAGTGTTTTGGGGACATTCTGGGGCGGAGTGGGGACGGAGGAAAGGGCTAAATGGGTAGGAGTAATTTTCAATGCTATCCACTTAGTCCTCTGCATCTTAAAGATAGGCAATGCTTTTCCTCACCTATCTCTAAGGTGCAGGGGTTAAGCGGGTAGCATCAAAAATTGTTGTTACCTGTTTAGCCTTGGTGGCTCTGGGCACGTCCAGCATAGCCTGGATTTTCACTTCCGCCACTGTGTAAGTGAAAATACGGGTTAAGGGGATTGGCGGGCAGGCTATTCGCCATCACGGCGCATTGCCTGCCTAACTCAAAATCGGGCCCTATATTACTATGTTACTAAATATGTTACTATGACTCATTTTAATCTACTTTCCATTTTGGCTTTAATGCCTCTTTGACCTTAGCATTTAGGCAAGAGGTTAGACACACTTCAACCCCTCAAAATTTATAAATTGCTAACAATACCTTTAATTTAATAAAAACCTTTTTTGTTAAATTAATATAAAATCTTTTGTTATATACATTGTGATGGTATGACATTCAGATATGTGAACAGGACACAATTAGCAACAAAATCACATTAGCAGACATTTTTTGCAAAGAGAAAACATGTCAAAACTCCAGTGGTTGGAATCCTGGGCTCTGCCCCAGTTGTGACAGTGTGAGGGAGGGAGGGAAGACACCGAATCCTCTGCAGTGTGTATGGGACCATTGTAGTTGCGAGATGACTTATGTCTTTTGTAGAAAGCCTTGGGCAGTGTAGTAACAGAGGGCCCAATTTTCACAAAGGCTGACATTCAAACACCGTGGTAGTCAGCCATAGCAGCGGGATATTAGGCAGTAGTATCCAGATAGGAGCTGCTCTTCAATATCTGGATTGAGCGGTCCTATCCGGATAAGTACCATGTGTTAGTGTGATCACATGCTAAAATGCACATTAACTGTTTAGCGGCCTTTAGCAAAGGGCCCCTTTATAAAATTGCCTCCTAGACTGAATTTCAAGCTGGATTTGTGCAGCTAAAAGGAAGTACTCAAGTCAATTTTAAAAGGTCTTAGGTGTCTTATTTTGGGAATCAACAACGGAGTACTCACACTTGCAAGACAACACAACGCAGCAAACAGCAGCAAGGTGAAAGAAATGAGGAAACAGCTTTATTTGAACAATCCCCACACAGGCTGTGTTTCGGCAGAACGTCTTCTTCAGGAGATCAACCTGGCTGTATTCAAAACTGTATATGGACAGTACAGATATGCAGTCAGACAGCTCAGAGGCCAAGCTGATCCCCTGAAGAAGACGTTCTACGAAACACGGCCTGTGTGAGGATTCTTCAAATAAAGCTGTTTCCTTATTAATTAAGGGTTGAGACCTTTCTTTGACCTAGCTCCGGTTTGCTGTGTTATTTTGGGAGTTAGACACCTAAATCTGCCCCTTTGAAAATTGGAGAGTCTGCATTTGAAGCATATTTTCACTAGACACCAAAATATAAGTGATTAAAAAGTGGGGAATAACGGTGGCAGATACCGTGGTGAACAAAATTTAAGGACTTAGTACTCACAGCTTCTCTGAGACTGGTGCATAAACTAAATGCGAGCTTGGACCTGGGGTTTGTACATGTGATTGAGGGGAGCCATTGTATTTATCTCTGTAGTGTTTAGACCCCCCTCCAAATGAGAGTTTTGTAGCTCAGCTTCTTAATTGACTCCCCTTAGCTATCCAGTTTTATGAACTCCACTTACACGCATGTCGGCGTTTGCATGTGCAGAGTCCCGAGTGCTGGTGATCTTTTACGTTTTTTCTACACATGAATTTTCAATGCTTCTGTTTTACAAAAGCCTCAGTGTTCAGTTGAGACTTTTGTAGAATATTTGGCTAATTGTGAACATCCCGCTTTGGATGCCCCTTTTTCTACCTTGATGACCTATGCAAAATGAGGTTTCACATCAAGAAAAATGAACTATAGGCCGAAATTTATGTTCCAAGTTTTAGAACTTCCAGTTAAAATTGAAGGTCCCTAAATTCAGTTAAAATTTCATAATCTGGGTGTCTAAAAATTACGAGCCTAATTTACAAAATAGGTATTATTTTGAAAACTGATCTCTCTATATACCAGGTAGGTGTGCTTCTCAAAAGTTACCCCTTAATAAGTGTGGGATTGCATGGAGACTCTTTGGACCCTGGGTTGGGGGCTGGAAGGTGTTCCTGTAAATATGCGACATCTGATAAATGCTAGATCAGGATGGAATCCCTTTGGACACAGGACATTTAAGGAACATGGGATGGGACTTGAATTCCTTCTGTTATACCTTCAACCAATGAAAACTATGTAGGTCTAACTAAGAGACACAATGCCAACTTAAAAAAAACATGAAAAAAATCCTCAGGGACTCTCACTCCCTCAGTCAATACAAAACGAGTCACCGAGTGCAAACACTAAGCGATGAAGGAGAGGCGATGATCAAACTTCCACAACACCTGAACGCATAACAGGCAGTCAACTAGAGAAATCTGCCAGTATTGTTAAGAGGCCTCAGACAGGAGGGGGTGCAAGAGAAAAGTTAGCTAAATAGGCAGTAAGCCTCAAGCCAACAGCACCCATCTTCAAATATCATTCACAGGCCAAAATGTGTTTTACAATTTTCTAAATGCATTTAAAAACACTAGAAAACAGCTTAGCGGCAGTATCTCTTAGAAGGCTGTAATTCACTCTCTTCAAAGGCTAGATGTCTAGCAAGCTGGACAAGTGTCGACTCGGGTTTCGCCCATCACTGCTATATGGGCTGCACCAGGACAGCAATGTGCCTGCTTCTCACAAGAGTGTTTTCTAGTGTTTTTACATGCAAAGAAGATGGGTGCTGTTGGCTTGAGGCTTACTGCCTATTTAGCTAACTTTTCTCTTGCACCCCCTCCTGTCTGAGGCCTCTTAACAATACTGGCAGATTTCTCTAGTTGACTGCCTGTTATGCGTTCAGGTGTTGTGGAAGTTTGATTATCGCCTCTCCTTCATCGCTTAGTGTTTGCACTCGGTGACTCTTTTTGTATTGACAACTTAAAAAAAAGAAAGAAAAATTACTGTATAGTGACAATATCCCAATGCAATGCTCATCTCTAAAGCAAAGAGGACATACAATAATCTCTTTTTCTAAAAGCACCACCAAAGCACAACAAACAACTATAATATGAGAGACATACTGTATGTTGTCAGCATCCATAAGTCACACAGAACCTCATCACATACATAGTAACATAGTAAATGACAGCAGATAAAGACCAGCATGGTCCATCTAGTCTGCCCAGCACGTTTTTGGAGATAATTTTATAAGGGGCACTAAAAATGTGAGTAAATGCTGCTGTTTTACTCATTTGCACATGTAGGTGGCCATATACGTACACAGATGCACGGCCATATCAAGGGCTGTGCGAGCGGTGTGGCCGCAGAGGGTGCAGGTGCGGAAAGGGGTCCGATATCCTCACTGGGCTTCCAGGAAGCTAAGAAAGAGTGAGTTACTCATGGTGCATTTTTAGCTTGGTACAGTCCTGCACAGATGACGTCTTACAAAACATCCAACAGCATACGAGCCCTTGTGCTGTTTGTATAGTGCGAGCTGTCAGAGCCTGCCTGAAGTAAGCAGGAATCCATGTGGATTAACATTAAACTATTTACAAAGAGGGTTATTCTGTGCAATGAATAGCGGGGACGGATGGCACGACGGGACGTCCATCCCCGCTATTCGTGCCGGTTCCTGCCCCTGACTTGCTTCCCCACTGGTTGTGCGGGGAATGGGTGGCCTGGGGTGGAGTCTGGGCGGGCAGTAGGCGCTTGCTGGCCCTTTATGTACAGGGACAATTCTAATGTCCAGGGCCAGCAAAATGTCCGGGGAAGTTATTCCACCTCCAAGGTGGAATAACTTCCCTGGATGTGATATTTTGAACAGCTAGGGGCGCGAATGGGGCAGGGGGGGGGGGAGCAGGGTTTATTCCCCACAGCCTGGCCCTGGCCTTAGGAGGCCAGATTGGGGATCGGGCTGCGGGGAAAAAACACTTTTATTTGGCGGCCGACATCGTGGATTTTAAATGGAGCTGTGGTGTCATGGCAATATGATGCCATAGCGCTGCAGCTCCATTTAAAAGCCCTGACTGTCGGGCTCTGCATGTACCTGATCGCAATTCTGATCCCATCGGGCTACATGTGCCCGGCAGGATCAGAATCATGACCCCCTCTGTGCGTCCAGTTCAGACTGGACGCACAGAGGGGATCTATGTGCTGGACGGAACTGGGCCCAAATTGAATAACAGTACCTAATTAAGTAAACATAAATACAAAACACTATAACAAAAACAAAACAATAGTCAGATCTTTTTCTAATACTGAAACCCAAGAGTTTCAGCTTGAAATGTGTCATCTATTATAATAGGGAGTAAATAGACAGGCCTTTACGTTTTTCTAAATTGTAAGTAGTTAACTCAAGGAGTGAACCAAGCAGAGCCACAGTAAGCAAAAGTTGTCTGAATGTTACTTCCACACCATCACCGAAGCAAAACTGCTACTGCGAGGAGCTCAGTCGGCTTCCAGCTCTTTAATTAATCAACTTCTTGGCCAAATGCTGATGGACTCCTTTGAATAAAGCTTTGTGGACCAGCCGAGAACTTTACATTTCAATCCGGCTATGCCTACTTACAAAAAGTGTGCGCGCTCTAGGGCGAGTGTAAGCAAGCGCGTCGTCCTCCACCACTTACAGCAGTATTTTCTAAAGTCTTTATTTAAGTGTGTTAAAATGTGCTTGACCTAGGTGTTCTGCTATAAATTACCCTTCACATGCTTTTTGTGCAAAAACCAGCGGAAACGAGAAATCGTAAACCAGGACGTGTTTCTGCACAATGCACATGAAAGGACTATTGTTTGAATGAGGTGAGAGACATGAGATAACGGTAGTGAGTGGCTTATGGATGCTGATAATGCGTGACTCTCATATTATGCTTATTTATTTAACAGGTTTTTCATATCGCTTTATCATTTCAGTCAAAGCGGTTTACATTGTAACTTAAACTTGATAATGTGCATTAAACAGGGACATTGATAACTTCGATTTTTCTGAGGCAATAGAGGGTTATTTCTATATGCTGCTCATTTGCTTTAGAGACAAAGTTTTAAAAATGGCTGTAGGATGGACTATCTTCACCATCTGCCCTGTTCCTTCACCTCCAAAACAACTACTGCCCCTGAAATAGCATTTAAGAGGCAAGTTCTTCACGTTAAGGATAAGAATGGATTGGCAGGTGCTTGAGACATGTCTTGTCAGCAACAATCCCTGCTGGGCCAGATCGTTAAAGGGGAAGAAACTGTCCTGCTGTCTTGGGCCTATGGTAGCCTTTCTCCTCTCCCCAGCCTCACTCAGTGGGGTCAGAGAAGCATTAATCTGCTTGGACAAGCTCTTCATAAAGACACTGCATCAACACCGATCCAGCTCAATTCTCCAGCCAGAGCCAGAGTCCTAGAAGAGAGCCCTCACCCCAAAATGTGCCCTTGGAAGAGCCTGAATCACATGTCGCTCTTGCATCACTCACGCATTAGTTATTCATTCTAGTTACGCAGTGCGGAGGCCCTGGGGTGTCACTCTGCCTTCTGTGTATTCACTGACATTTGTTGGCATCTGAGGGACTGGACTCCCGTGGGATTGGCAGCCGCTCACGGCGATCCCACAGTCTGTGCATTTCTGTTGTGTCTGTCTCACTACTGCTGCTGGCACTCTCTCGGAAACTTGCTAATGGAGGCCGTACTTTCACACCTTTCACGGTGACTGAGCCCTCGATGGCTTTCCTCAGCTGTTGAAAACATAATAGGATACAATGGGGAACAAATTCTTTCCATATAGTCAACATTTACATAACATTTGCACATTAGATCAGAGCAAAGATCCTTCAAGTCCAATATTCTGTTGCAGGCAGTGGCCACTCCAACTCACAAGTACCTGGCGTATCCCAAAAGTAGCCAGATTCCATGCTATTCCCACAGAGATAAGCAGTGGCTTCTCCCAAATCTATTTTAATGACAGTTTAGGAACTTTTTCTCCAGGAACTTGTCCAAACAGTTTTTAAGCCCATCTACACTAACAGTGCTTACCATATCCTCTGGCAATCAGTTCTAGAGTTTAACTATGCATTGAGTGAAAGCATATTTTCTTCTATTGGATTTAAATGTTTTACTTAGTAACTTCATGAAGTGCCTCCTTAGTCTTTGTACTTTTTGAAAGAGTAAAGAATTGATTTGCGGATCCAAGATGGCGCTTCTGAACACCCGTGGGTAGATGCACCTGTAGATCGCTTGCTCTGAGGTCTCCTCTCCCCTTGCCATCGGGAAGAGGAAGGGGAAAGGAAGACCATTGCTCCTGGAGGGTGCCCTTTCTGCCACTTTGCGGCAGATGACGCTGGAAAGCATTTGGCGTGCTGCCCATGTCTCTGGGCCCCGTCCGTGGAGATTTTCCTGGGCAGCTATGATGGGGCCTTACTGGGTCTTGTTCTGTGGATCCCGCCCCCCAACCCCAGAAGCCTTTCGTTAGCCGGTGTGCCAGAGCTCTCGTGAATCCAAGAGCTGAGCTTGGGGGCTTTACCAGGAAGTGCAGCGGTTGCTGCTTCGTCCTTTGGAGGCGAGAGCAGTTGGAGGAGGGAATGCTGCCCTGATGGAGTCTCTGTGGACGGAGATCCAGGGCTTTAATTCTTCTCTATAAAATTGTTGAGTCAAGTTCTTGGGGATATTAAAGTGGTTTCTCAGGCTGTTCTTGTCCAGTCCAAGGCAATGGAAGTATTGATGTTATAGAATTTATGGTGACTAATCAGCAGGCTGTGAGGGGTATGCCGATGAAGACTGCACTATAGCGGCCCAACGAATTCAATACATGGAAAACCAAGTAAGATGTAATAATTTGTGCCTACTGAACTTTCCTAAGTCTCCTTTAGTTCCACTGGTTGAAATGGGCAAGAAATATCTCATTGAGGTCCTTGGGATGGATCCTGGGAGCTTGCCTCCTTTGGTGAGGGCCCACTACTTGCCGCCAGGTTGGGTGTTGTCACTCCCTCCCCTTCCCCCCAGGTTGTGCAAGAGAACCGAGTTGCTGCCAACTTGACTGAGTTCCTGGAATCATCTTTGGAGGTTATTACGCAGAGGACAACTCTCATTGTGACCTTTACTTTGGAATTTGATTGGAATGCAGTCTTTAAATTGAATAAGCCTTTTTAGGTTCTTGTATACGTATTTTTCCTGATATGTCTCGGCACACTCAGAAGCAGTGATGGGAGTTTTTGGCCTTACAGTCTCTGGAGCTGACGTCTGTGCTTAGATTTCCTTATGTGTGTGCAGTGTTACATAATGATAAGATTCTGCTTTTTTGGAACCTAAAATGTTGGCTGATTTTTTATTGACTATGGAAGGTCTGAAGCCTCTGTTTCCTCTTGCACAGCCACCGTAGAAGGGCTTTTTGGAGGAAGTTCTATGAGAATGTGTCCTTTGGTTTCTTTTTTCTTTTTCCTGAATGTTAAAACTCTTTTTCCTAACTTGGGTCTTTATATACCTTATTTTGTGGGCTGTATTTGATGAAAATTTTCTTATTGTTTATGGAGGATTGTATTTTTCCTAAATGTGTTCTTCATGTTTGATTGTGAATGTTAATCTGTAAAATTTCATAAATATAAGAAAAGAAAAGAATTAATTTGCATTTTCTTGTTCCATCCACTCAGGAATTTACAGACTCTATAATTTCTCCTCTCTTTAACTTTTTCACATAGAAGGGCCGCTCTCTCCCTTTACAATACTGGTCACCCTATTCTGTACCTTTTCTAATTCTGCAATATCTCTTTTGAGATGCGGCAACCAGACTTGCACAGAATTTCATTCAAAATACTGGGTCACCTTAAATGCTAATCTCCAAGGTCTCTTCAGATTCTGTATAAGGCCCTTGGGGGGGGGGGTGTCTCTGACTAGAGTTCACAGGGGGAGCAAAAGAGTCTTCAAACTTCCCTCTAACACTTCAAAAGTCTCTAAAAACTGATTCTTAAATCAAAGTCCACAAAATTCTTTCCCACTTCTTTACATAAATTTTCTTTAAACAAATCAGACTTCATAAAGAAAAATCCTGCCCCCCCCCCCCAAAAAAAAAATCAGGATGGCAAATTGCCTTTCTGAAAACAGGTGGCAGACTTCATCAGAGGACTTTCCACTATCTTCTCTGACCCACTGCTATCCAAATGTCAGAGTACGACATTGCGGGACACTGCTCCCCTTTGATCCAGTGTTCCAGCATGGCTGTGGAGGACACTCCTCCCCTCTGACCCAGTCTTACAGCACGACACTGGGGGTCACTCCTCCCCTCTGACCCAGTCTCACAGCACGACACTGGGGGACACTCCTCCCCTCTGATCCAGTCTCACAGCACGACACTGGGGGACACTCCTCCCCTCTGATCCAGTCTCACAGCACGACACTGGGGGACACTCCTCCCCTCTGACTCAGTCTCACAGCACGACACTGGGGGACACTCCTCCCCTCTGAGCCAGTCTGCCAGCAGGGCAGTGGGGGACACTCCTCCCCTCTGACCCAGTCTCACAGCACGACACTGGGAGACACTCCTCCCCTCTGACCCAGTATCACAGCACGACACTGGGGGACACTCCTCCCCTCTGACCCAGTCTCACAGCACGAGACTGGGGGACACTCCTCCCCTCTGACCCAGTCTTACAGCACGACACTGGGGGTCACTCCTCCCCTCTGACCCAGTCTCACAGCACGGCACTGGGGGACACTCCTCCCCTCTGACCCAGTCTCACAGCACGACACTGGGGGACACTCCTCCCCTCTGACCCAGTCTCCCAGCACGACACTGGGGGACACTCCTCCCCTCTGATCCAGTCTCCCAGCACGACACTGGGGGACACTCCTCCCCTCTGACCCAGTCTCACAGCACGACACTGGGGGACACTCCTCCCCTCTGACCCAGTCTCACAGCACGACACTGGGGGACACTCCTCCCCTCTGACTCAGTCTCACAGCACGACACTGGGGGACACTCCTCCCCTCTGACCCAGTCTCACAGCACGGCACTGGGGGACACTCCTCCCCTCTGACCCAGTCTCACAGCACGACACTGGGGGACACTCCTCCCCTCTGACCCAGTATCACAGCACGACACTGGGGGACACTCCTCCCCTCTGACCCAGTCTCACAGCACGAGACTGGGGGACACTCCTCCCCTCTGACCCAGTCTTACAGCACGACACTGGGGGTCACTCCTCCCCTCTGACCCAGTCTCACAGCACGGCACTGGGGGACACTCCTCCCCTCTGACCCAGTCTCACAGCACGACACTGGGGGACACTCCTCCCCTCTGACCCAGTCTCCCAGCACGACACTGGGGGACACTCCGCCCCTCTGATCCAGTCTCCCAGCACGACACTGGGGGACACTCCTCCCCTCTGACCCAGTCTCACAGCACGACACTGGGGGACACTCCTCCCCTCTGACCCAGTCTCACAGCACGACACTGGGGGACACTCCTCCCCTCTGACTCAGTCTTACAGCACGACACTGGGGGACACTCCTCCCCTCTGACCCAGTCTCACAGCACGGCACTGGGGGACACTCCTCCCCTCTGATCCAGTCTCACAGCACGACACTGGGGGAAACTCCTCCCCTCTGACCCAGTCTCACAGCACGACACTGGGGGACACTCCTCCCCTCTGACCCAGTCTCACAGCACGAGACTGGGGGACACTGCTCCCCTCTGACCCAGTCTCACAGCACGACACTGGGGGACACTCCTCCCCTCTGACCCAGTCTCACAGCACGAGACTGGGGGACACTCCTCCCCTCTGACCCAGTGTTCCAGCACGACACTGGGGGACACTCCTCCCCTCTGACCCAGTCTCACAGCACTACACTGGGGGACACTTCTCCCCTCTGACCCAGTGTTCCAGCACGACACTGGGGGACACTCCTCCTCTCTGACCCAGTCTCACAGCACGGCACTGGGGGACACTCCTCCCCTCTGATCCAGTCTTACAGCACGACACTGGGGGACACTCCTCCCCTCTGACCCAGTGTTCCAGCACGACACTGGGGGACACTCCTCCCCTCTGACCCAGTGTTCCAGCACGACACTGGGGGACACTCCTCCCCTCTGACCCAGTCTCACAGCACGGCACTGGGGGACACTCCTCCCCTCTGATCCAGTCTTATAGCACGACACTGGGGGACACTCCTCCCCTCTGATCCAGTCTTACAGCACGGCGTTGGGAGAAACTCCTCCCCTCTGATCCAGTCTTACAGCACGACACTGGGGGACACTCCTGCCCTCTAACCCAGTCTTACAGCATGGCGTTGGGGGACACTCCTCACTCTGACCCAGTGTCACGGTATTGTGTTGGGGGACACTCCTCTCTCTGACCCAGTGTCACGGTATGGTGTTGGGGGACACTCCTCTCTCTGACCCAGTGTACCGGTATGGTGGGTGGGGGGGGACACTCCTCTCTCTGACCCAGTGTCCTGGTATGGTGGGGGGGGACACTCCTCTCTCTGACCCAGTGTCCCGGTAGGGGGTGGGGGGGACACTCCTCTCTCTGACCCAGTTTCCAGGTATGGGGTGGGGGGGGGGACACTCCTCTCTCTGACCCAGTGTCCCGGTATGGCATTAGGGAACACTCCTCTCTCTGCCCAGTGTCCCGGTATGGCATTATGGAACACTCCTCACTCTGACCCAGTGTCCCGGTAGGGGGTGGGGGGACACTCCTCTCTCTGACCCATTGTCCCGGTATGGCACTATGTGCCAGAATGGCGTTGGGAGACACTTCTCCCCTCTAAGCCAGTATCCCAGCATGGTGTTAGAAGGCACACCTTCCCTCATATCCAATGTCCTAAGTGGTGTAAGGAGATACTCTCTTCTCTAAGCCAGTAAATTCAGATTCAAAAAATCTTTATTGCTATGGCAATTTTACATATAGTACCAAGGTAATGCATTTTTCAATGAAGGCATCAAAGAGGAGAGAAAAAGGCCTTGGCGACTGTGGTCACTTATTCTGCATTTTGTGAACGTCTGTGTTTTGCATGTGTGACTGAGGTCAGGTATTGTGCAGTTGCTGAGGGTCTGTCTGTGTTTTGCACGTGTGACTGAGGTCAGGTATTCTGCAGTTGCTGAGGGTCTGTCTGTGTTTTGCATGTGTGACTGAGGTCAGGTATTCTGCAGTTGCTGAGGGTCTGTCTGTGTTTTGCATGTGTGACTGAGGTCAGGTATTGTGCAGTTGCTGAGGGTCTGTCTGTGTTTTGCATGTGTGACTGAGGTCAGGTATTCTGCAGTTGCTGAGGGTCTGTCTGTGTTTTGCATGTGTGACTGAGGTCAGGTATTGTGCAGTTGCTGAGGGTCTGTCTGTGTTTTGCATGTGTGACTGAGGTCAGGTATTGTGCAGTTGCTGAGGGTCTGTCTGTGTTTTGCATGTGTGACTGAGGTCAGGTATTCTGCAGTTGCTGAGGGTCTGTCTGTGTTTTGCATGTGTGACTGAGGTCAGGTATTCTGCAGTTGCTGAGGGTCTGTCTGTGTTTTGCATGTGTGACTGAGGTCAGGTATTCTGCAGTTGCTGAGGGTCTGTCTGTGTTTTGCATGTGTGACTGAGGTCAGGTATTCTGCAGTTGCTGAGGGTCTGTCTGTGTTTTGCATGTGTGACTGAGGTCAGGTATTCTGCAGTTGCTGAGGGTCTGTCTGTGTTTTGCATGTGACTGAGGTCAGGTATTCTGCAGTTGCTGAGGGTCTGTCTGTGTTTTGCATGTGTGACTGAGGTCAGGTATTCTGCAGTTGCTGAGGGTCTGTCTGTGTTTTGCATGTGTGACTGAGGTCAGGTATTCTGCAGTTGCTGAGGGTCTGTCTGTGTTTTGCATGTGTGACTGAGGTCAGGTATTGTGCAGTTGCTGAGGGTCTGTCTGTGTTTTGCATGTGTGACTGAGGTCAGGTATTCTGCAGTTGCTGAGGGTCTGTCTGTGTTTTGCATGTGTGACTGAGGTCAGGTATTCTGCAGTTGCTGAGGGTCTGTCTGTGTTTTGCATGTGTGACTGAGGTCAGGTATTCTGCAGTTGCTGAGGGTCTGTCTGTGTTTTGCATGTGTGACTGAGGTCAGGTATTCTGCAGTTGCTGAGGGTCTGTGTGTGTTTTGCATGTGTGACTGCGGTCAGGTATTCTGCAGTTGCTGAGGGTCTGTCTGTGTTTTGCATGTGTGACTGAGGTCAGGTATTCTGCAGTTGCTGAGGGTCTGTCTGTGTTTTGCACGTGTGACTGAGGTCAGGTATTCTGCAGTTGCTGAGGGTCTGTCTGTGTTTTGCATGTGTGACTGAGGTCAGGTATTCTGCAGTTGCTGAGGGTCTGTCTGTGTTTTGCATGTGTGACTGAGGTCAGGTATTCTGCAGTTGCTGAGGGTCTGTCTGTGTTTTGCATGTGTGACTGAGGTCAGGTATTCTGCAGTTGCTGAGGGTCTGTCTGTGTTTTGCATGTGTGACTGAGGTCAGGTATTCTGCAGTTTGTGAGGGTCTGTCTGTGTTTTGCATGTGTGACTGAGGTCAGGTATTCTGCAGTTGCTGAGGGTCTGTCTGTGTTTTGCATGTGTGACTGAGGTCAGGTATTCTGCAGTTGCTGAGGGTCTGTCTGTGTTTTGCATGTGTGACTGAGGTCAGGTATTCTGCAGTTGCTGAGGGTCTGTCTGTGTTTTGCATGTGTGACTGAGGTCAGGTATTCTGCAGTTGCTGAGGGTCTGTCTGTGTTTTGCATGTGTGACTGAGGTCAGGTATTCTGCAGTTGCTGAGGGTCTGTCTGTGTTTTGCATGTGTGACTGAGGTCAGGTATTCTGCAGTTGCTGAGGGTCTGTCTGTGTTTTGCATGTGTGACTGAGGTCAGGTATTCTGCAGTTGCTGAGGGTCTGTCTGTGTTTTGCATGTGTGACTGAGGTCAGGTATTCTGCAGTTGCTGAGGGTCTGTCTGTGTTTTGCATGTGTGACTGAGGTCAGGTATTCTGCAGTTGCTGAGGGTCTGTCTGTGTTTTGCATGTGTGACTGAGGTCAGGTATTCTGCAGTTGCTGAGGGTCTGTCTGTGTTTTGCATGTGTGACTGAGGTCAGGTATTCTGCAGTTGCTGAGGGTCTGTCTGTGTTTTGCATGTGTGACTGAGGTCAGGTATTCTGCAGTTGCTGAGGGTCTGTCTGTGTTTTGCATGTGTGACTGAGGTCAGGTATTCTGCAGTTGGTGAGGGTCTGTCTGTGTTTTGCACGTGTGACTGAGGTCAGGTATTCTGCAGTTGCTGAGGGTCTGTCTGTGTTTTGCACGTGTGACTGAGGTCAGGTATTCTGCAGTTGCTGAGGGTCTGTCTGTGTTTTGCATGTGTGACTGAGGTCAGGTATTCTGCAGTTGCTGAGGGTCTGTCTGTGTTTTGCACGTGTGACTGAGGTCAGGTATTCTGCAGTTGCTGAGGGTCTGTCTGTGTTTTGCATGTGTGACTGAGGTCAGGTATTCTGCAGTTGCTGAGGGTCTGTCTGTGTTTTGCATGTGTGACTGAGGTCAGGTATTCTGCAGTTGCTGAGGGTCTGTCTGTGTTTTGCACGTGTGACTGAGGTCAGGTATTCTGCAGTTGCTGAGGGTCTGTCTGTGTTTTGCATGTGTGACTGAGGTCAGGTATTCTGCAGTTGCTGAGGGTCTGTCTGTGTTTTGCACGTGTGACTGAGGTCAGGTATTCTGCAGTTGCTGAGGGTCTGTCTGTGTTTTGCATGTGTGACTGAGGTCAGGTATTCTGCAGTTGCTGAGGGTCTGTCTGTGTTTTGCATGTGTGACTGAGGTCAGGTATTCTGCAGTTGCTGAGGGTCTGTCTGTGTTTTGCATGTGTGACTGAGGTCAGGTATTCTGCAGTTGCTGAGGGTCTGTCTGTGTTTTGCATGTGTGACTGAGGTCAGGTATTCTGCAGTTGCTGAGGGTCTGTCTGTGTTTTGCATGTGTGACTGAGGTCAGGTATTCTGCAGTTGCTGAGGGTCTGTCTGTGTTTTGCATGTGTGACTGAGGTCAGGTATTCTGCAGTTGGTGAGGGTCTGTCTGTGTTTTGCATGTGTGACTGAGGTCAGGTATTCTGCAGTTGCTGAGGGTCTGTCTGTGTTTTGCATGTGTGACTGAGGTCAGGTATTCTGCAGTTGCTGAGGGTCTGTCTGTGTTTTGCATGTGTGACTGAGGTCAGGTATTCTGCAGTTGCTGAGGGTCTGTCTGTGTTTTGCATGTGTGACTGAGGTCAGGTATTCTGCAGTTGCTGAGGGTCTGTCTGTGTTTTGCATGTGTGACTGAGGTCAGGTATTCTGCAGTTGCTGAGGGTCTGTCTGTGTTTTGCATGTGTGACTGAGGTCAGGTATTCTGCAGTTGCTGAGGGTCTGTCTGTGTTTTGCATGTGTGACTGAGGTCAGGTATTCTGCAGTTGCTGAGGGTCTGTCTGTGTTTTGCATGTGTGACTGAGGTCAGGTATTCTGCAGTTGCTGAGGGTCTGTCTGTGTTTTGCATGTGTGACTGAGGTCAGGTATTCTGCAGTTGCTGAGGGTCTGTCTGTGTTTTGCATGTGTGACTGAGGTCAGGTATTCTGCAGTTGCTGAGGGTCTGTCTGTGTTTTGCATGTGTGACTGAGGTCAGGTATTCTGCAGTTGCTGAGGGTCTGTCTGTGTTTTGCATGTGTGACTGAGGTCAGGTATTCTGCAGTTGCTGAGGGTCTGTCTGTGTTTTGCATGTGTGACTGAGGTCAGGTATTCTGCAGTTGCTGAGGGTCTGTCTGTGTTTTGCATGTGTGACTGAGGTCAGGTATTCTGCAGTTGCTGAGGGTCTGTCTGTGTTTTGCATGTGTGACTGAGGTCAGGTATTCTGCAGTTGCTGAGGGTCTGTCTGTGTTTTGCATGTGTGACTGAGGTCAGGTATTCTGCAGTTGCTGAGGGTCTGTCTGTGTTTTGCATGTGTGACTGAGGTCAGGTATTCTGCAGTTGCTGAGGGTCTGTCTGTGTTTTGCATGTGTGACTGAGGTCAGGTATTCTGCAGTTGCTGAGGGTCTGTCTGTGTTTTGCATGTGTGACTGAGGTCAGGTATTCTGCAGTTGCTGAGGGTCTGTCTGTGTTTTGCATGTGTGACTGAGGTCAGGTATTCTGCAGTTGCTGAGGGTCTGTCTGTGTTTTGCACGTGTGACTGAGGTCAGGTATTCTGCAGTTGCTGAGGGTCTGTCTGTGTTTTGCACGTGTGACTGAGGTCAGGTATTCTGCAGTTGCTGAGGGTCTGTCTGTGTTTTGCATGTGTGACTGAGGTCAGGTATTCTGCAGTTGCTGAGGGTCTGTCTGTGTTTTGCACGTGTGACTGAGGTCAGGTATTCTGCAGTTGCTGAGGGTCTGTCTGTGTTTTGCACGTGTGACTGAGGTCAGGTATTCTGCAGTTGCTGAGGGTCTGTCTGTGTTTTGCATGTGTGACTGAGGTCAGGTATTCTGCAGTTGCTGAGGGTCTGTCTGTGTTTTGCACGTGTGACTGAGGTCAGGTATTCTGCAGTTGCTGAGGGTCTGTCTGTGTTTTGCACGTGTGACTGAGGTCAGGTATTCTGCAGTTGCTGAGGGTCTGTCTGTGTTTTGCATGTGTGACTGAGGTCAGGTATTCTGCAGTTGCTGAGGGTCTGTCTGTGTTTTGCATGTGTGACTGAGGTCAGGTATTCTGCAGTTGCTGAGGGTCTGTCTGTGTTTTGCATGTGTGACTGAGGTCAGGTATTCTGCAGTTGCTGAGGGTCTGTCTGTGTTTTGCATGTGTGACTGAGGTCAGGTATTCTGCAGTTGCTGAGGGTCTGTCTGTGTTTACATGTGTGACTGAGGTCAGGTATTCTGCAGTTGCTGAGGGTCTGTCTGTGTTTTGCATGTGTGACTGAGGTCAGGTATTCTGCAGTTGCTGAGGGTCTGTCTGTGTTTTGCATGTGTGACTGAGGTCAGGTATTCTGCAGTTGCTGAGGGTCTGTCTGTGTTTTGCATGTGTGACTGAGGTCAGGTATTCTGCAGTTGCTGAGGGTCTGTCTGTGTTTTGCATGTGTGACTGAGGTCAGGTATTCTGCAGTTGCTGAGGGTCTGTCTGTGTTTTGCACGTGTGACTGAGGTCAGGTATTCTGCAGTTGCTGAGGGTCTGTCTGTGTTTTGCATGTGTGACTGAGGTCAGGTATTCTGCAGTTGCTGAGGGTCTGTCTGTGTTTTGCATGTGTGACTGAGGTCAGGTATTCTGCAGTTGCTGAGGGTCTGTCTGTGTTTTGCACGTGTGACTGAGGTCAGGTATTCTGCAGTTGCTGAGGGTCTGTCTGTGTTTTGCATGTGTGACTGAGGTCAGGTATTCTGCAGTTGCTGAGGGTCTGTCTGTGTTTTGCATGTGTGACTGAGGTCAGGTATTCTGCAGTTGCTGAGGGTCTGTCTGTGTTTTGCACGTGTGACTGAGGTCAGGTATTCTGCAGTTGCTGAGGGTCTGTCTGTGTTTTGCATGTGTGACTGAGGTCAGGTATTCTGCAGTTGCTGAGGGTCTGTCTGTGTTTTGCATGTGTGACTGAGGTCAGGTATTCTGCAGTTGCTGAGGGTCTGTCTGTGTTTTGCACGTGTGACTGAGGTCAGGTATTCTGCAGTTGGTGAGGGTCTGTCTGTGTTTACATGTGTGACTGAGGTCAGGTATTCTGCAGTTTGTGAGGGTCTGTCTGTGTTTACATGTGTGACTGAGGTCAGGTATTCTGCAGTTGCTGAGGGTCTGTCTGTGTTTTGCATGTGTGACTGAGGTCAGGTATTCTGCAGTTGCTGAGGGTCTGTCTGTGTTTTGCACGTGTGACTGAGGTCAGGTATTCTGCAGTTGCTGAGGGTCTGTCTGTGTTTTGCACGTGTGACTGAGGTCAGGTATTCTGCAGTTGCTGAGGGTCTGTCTGTGTTTTGCACGTGTGACTGAGGTCAGGTATTCTGCAGTTGCTGAGGGTCTGTCTGTGTTTTGCACGTGTGACTGAGGTCAGGTATTCTGCAGTTGCTGAGGGTCTGTCTGTGTTTACATGTGTGACTGAGGTCAGGTATTCTGCAGTTGCTGAGGGTCTGTCTGTGTTTTGCATGTGTGACTGAGGTCAGGTATTCTGCAGTTGCTGAGGGTCTGTCTGTGTTTTGCATGTGTGACTGAGGTCAGGTATTCTGCAGTTGCTGAGGGTCTGTCTGTGTTTTGCACGTGTGACTGAGGTCAGGTATTCTGCAGTTGCTGAGGGTCTGTCTGTGTTTTGCATGTGTGACTGAGGTCAGGTATTCTGCAGTTGCTGAGGGTCTGTCTGTGTTTTGCACGTGTGACTGAGGTCAGGTATTCTGCAGTTGCTGAGGGTCTGTCTGTGTTTTGCACGTGTGACTGAGGTCAGGTATTCTGCAGTTGGTGAGGGTCTGTCTGTGTTTTGCACGTGTGACTGAGGTCAGGTATTCTGCAGTTGCTGAGGGTCTGTCTGTGTTTTGCATGTGTGACTGAGGTCAGGTATTCTGCAGTTGCTGAGGGTCTGTCTGTGTTTACATGTGTGACTGAGGTCAGGTATTGTGCAGTTGCTGAGGGTCTGTCTGTGTTTTGCATGTGTGACTGAGGTCAGGTATTCTGCAGTTGCTGAGGGTCTGTCTGTGTTTTGCATGTGTGACTGAGGTCAGGTATTCTGCAGTTGCTGAGGGTCTGTCTGTGTTTTGCATGTGTGACTGAGGTCAGGTATTCTGCAGTTGCTGAGGGTCTGTCTGTGTTTACATGTGTGACTGAGGTCAGGTATTCTGCAGTTGCTGAGGGTCTGTCTGTGTTTTGCATGTGTGACTGAGGTCAGGTATTCTGCAGTTGCTGAGGGTCTGTCTGTGTTTTGCACGTGTGACTGAGGTCAGGTATTGTGCAGTTGCTGAGGGTCTGTCTGTGTTTTGCACGTGTGACTGAGGTCAGGTATTCTGCAGTTGCTGAGGGTCTGTCTGTGTTTTGCACGTGTGACTGAGGTCAGGTATTCTGCAGTTGCTGAGGGTCTGTCTGTGTTTTGCACGTGTGACTGAGGTCAGGTATTCTGCAGTTGGTGAGGGTCTGTCTGTGTTTTGCACGTGTGACTGAGGTCAGGTATTGTGCAGTTGCTGAGGGTCTGTCTGTGTTTTGCACGTGTGACTGAGGTCAGGTATTCTGCAGTTGGTGAGGGTCTGTCTGTGTTTTGCACGTGTGACTGAGGTCAGGTATTCTGCAGTTGCTGAGGGTCTGTCTGTGTTTTGCATGTGTGACTGAGGTCAGGTATTCTGCAGTTGCTGAGGGTCTGTCTGTGTTTTGCACGTGTGACTGAGGTCAGGTATTCTGCAGTTGCTGAGGGTCTGTCTGTGTTTTGCACGTGTGACTGAGGTCAGGTATTCTGCAGTTGCTGAGGGTCTGTCTGTGTTTTGCATGTGTGACTGAGGTCAGGTATTCTGCAGTTGCTGAGGGTCTGTCTGTGTTTTGCACGTGTGACTGAGGTCAGGTATTCTGCAGTTGCTGAGGGTCTGTCTGTGTTTTGCACGTGTGACTGAGGTCAGGTATTCTGCAGTTGGTGAGGGTCTGTCTGTGTTTTGCACGTGTGACTGAGGTCAGGTATTCTGCAGTTGCTGAGGGTCTGTCTGTGTTTTGCACGTGTGACTGAGGTCAGGTATTCTGCAGTTGCTGAGGGTCTGTCTGTGTTTTGCATGTGTGACTGAGGTCAGGTATTCTGCAGTTGCTGAGGGTCTGTCTGTGTTTTGCATGTGTGACTGAGGTCAGGTATTCTGCAGTTGCTGAGGGTCTGTCTGTGTTTTGCATGTGTGACTGAGGTCAGGTATTCTGCAGTTGCTGAGGGTCTGTCTGTGTTTTGCATGTGTGACTGAGGTCAGGTATTCTGCAGTTGCTGAGGGTCTGTCTGTGTTTTGCATGTGTGACTGAGGTCAGGTATTCTGCAGTTGGTGAGGGTCTGTCTGTGTTTTGCATGTGTGACTGAGGTCAGGTATTCTGCAGTTGGTGAGGGTCTGTCTGTGTTTTGCATGTGTGACTGAGGTCAGGTATTCTGCAGTTGCTGAGGGTCTGTCTGTGTTTTGCATGTGTGACTGAGGTCAGGTATTCTGCAGTTGCTGAGGGTCTGTCTGTGTTTTGCATGTGTGACTGAGGTCAGGTATTCTGCAGTTGGTGAGGGTCTGTCTGTGTTTTGCATGTGTGACTGAGGTCAGGTATTCTGCAGTTGGTGAGGGTCTGTCTGTGTTTTGCATGTGTGACTGAGGTCAGGTATTCTGCAGTTGGTGAGGGTCTGTCTGTGTTTTGCATGTGTGACTGAGGTCAGGTATTCTGCAGTTGGTGAGGGTCTGTCTGTGTTTTGCATGTGTGACTGAGGTCAGGTATTCTGCAGTTGGTGAGGGTCTGTCTGTGTTTTGCATGTGTGACTGAGGTCAGGTATTCTGCAGTTGCTGAGGGTCTGTCTGTGTTTTGCATGTGTGACTGAGGTCAGGTATTCTGCAGTTGCTGAGGGTCTGTCTGTGTTTTGCATGTGTGACTGAGGTCAGGTATTCTGCAGTTGCTGAGGGTCTGTCTGTGTTTTGCATGTGTGACTGAGGTCAGGTATTCTGCAGTTGCTGAGGGTCTGTCTGTGTTTTGCATGTGTGACTGAGGTCAGGTATTCTGCAGTTGCTGAGGGTCTGTCTGTGTTTTGCATGTGTGACTGAGGTCAGGTATTCTGCAGTTTGTGAGGGTCTGTCTGTGTTTTGCATGTGTGACTGAGGTCAGGTATTCTGCAGTTGCTGAGGGTCTGTCTGTGTTTTGCACGTGTGACTGAGGTCAGGTATTCTGCAGTTGCTGAGGGTCTGTCTGTGTTTTGCACGTGTGACTGAGGTCAGGTATTCTGCAGTTGGTGAGGGTCTGTCTGTGTTTTGCACGTGTGACTGAGGTCAGGTATTCTGCAGTTGCTGAGGGTCTGTCTGTGTTTTGCATGTGTGACTGAGGTCAGGTATTCTGCAGTTGCTGAGGGTCTGTCTGTGTTTTGCACGTGTGACTGAGGTCAGGTATTCTGCAGTTGCTGAGGGTCTGTCTGTGTTTTGCACGTGTGACTGAGGTCAGGTATTCTGCAGTTGCTGAGGGTCTGTCTGTGTTTTGCATGTGTGACTGAGGTCAGGTATTCTGCAGTTGCTGAGGGTCTGTCTGTGTTTTGCACGTGTGACTGAGGTCAGGTATTGTGCAGTTGCTGAGGGTCTGTCTGTGTTTTGCACGTGTGACTGAGGTCAGGTATTCTGCAGTTGCTGAGGGTCTGTCTGTGTTTTGCACGTGTGACTGAGGTCAGGTATTGTGCAGTTGCTGAGGGTCTGTCTGTGTTTTGCACGTGTGACTGAGGTCAGGTATTGTGCAGTTGCTGAGGGTCTGTCTGTGTTTTGCACGTGTGACTGAGGTCAGGTATTCTGCAGTTGCTGAGGGTCTGTCTGTGTTTTGCATGTGTGACTGAGGTCAGGTATTCTGCAGTTGCTGAGGGTCTGTCTGTGTTTTGCATGTGTGACTGAGGTCAGGTATTCTGCAGTTGCTGAGGGTCTGTCTGTGTTTTGCATGTGTGACTGAGGTCAGGTATTCTGCAGTTGCTGAGGGTCTGTCTGTGTTTTGCACGTGTGACTGAGGTCAGGTATTCTGCAGTTGCTGAGGGTCTGTCTGTGTTTTGCATGTGTGACTGAGGTCAGGTATTCTGCAGTTGCTGAGGGTCTGTCTGTGTTTTGCATGTGTGACTGAGGTCAGGTATTCTGCAGTTGCTGAGGGTCTGTCTGTGTTTTGCATGTGTGACTGAGGTCAGGTATTCTGCAGTTGCTGAGGGTCTGTCTGTGTTTTGCACGTGTGACTGAAGTCAGGTATTCTGCAGTTGCTGAGGGTCTGTCTGTGTTTTGCACGTGTGACTGAGGTCAGGTATTCTGCAGTTGCTGAGGGTCTGTCTGTGTTTTGCATGTGTGACTGAGGTCAGGTATTCTGCAGTTGCTGAGGGTCTGTCTGTGTTTTGCATGTGTGACTGAGGTCAGGTATTCTGCATTTTGTGAGGGTCTGTCTGTGTTTTGCACATTTGACCAAGGTGTGTAGTTCCTGTGCAGGGACCTGCAACAGTCCAGTTTGTTCTGTTTCCCAGTCTGTGCCTCCCAGTAGGTGCTGTACTGGTGTTCTACAGCACTTTGCGTGGCTTGAGTTGTCTGTTTTCCAGAGGCAGGGTTGTCGCTGTTTTGGTTGTGAGTTTTAATTTTGGTTTTGCAGAGCAGGTTTGCTGTATATGTGTTGAATGTGTTTCAGGATTTTATGTTACTTCACAGAATGCTTGGTAGTGGAGGGAGTTTTTGTTGCTGTTATTGAGATGGCAAAATGTGTACTGTGTTTCCCCGAAAATAAGCCCTAGCACGTTTTTCTGTGATTTCTGTAATATAAGCCCTACCCTGAAACTAAGACCTAGTGCAGATCATCGACGGACTGACAGATTCGGTACCTGGGAGGGGTCCCACCAGGGAGGAGCTTTCCTCCTGCTCCACTCCCCGACGCCGATCAGCTGCCGGTGTTGAGCTGCGCTGCGGGCCTCTTCTCTCCAAGGGGCTGTCTTTCAGTTGTTGTGCTGATTGGCTTCGGCGGGTGGAAGCGTGAGCATTTTGGTGCGAGGAAAAGGCCCTGCTCAGCTTTTAAATCTGTGGTTTTTATTTTAAATAAAATAATAAGCCCTACCCCGAAAATAAGCCCTAGTGCATCTTTTGGAGCAAAAATAAATATAAGACCCGGTCTTATTTTCGGGGAAACACGGTATATTCTCTTTTGTATTTGTGAGCACTGAAACTTTGTAATTCGGCTCTGAAAATGAGAGTTGTGTAACTCAGCTTTTCAATTGACTCCCCTTTGATATCCGATTTTATGAAATCCACTTATATGCGTGTCAGCATTTGCATGTACAGATCCCCGAGTGAGGACGTTCTTTTTTGAAATATGTTTTTTCTACACACACGTGTATTTTCCATACCTTATATTTTACAAAAGGCTGCGTTCATCAAGGGTTTTATAGGATGTTTAGCTAATTATGAACATTCTGACCAAGACAATCGATGGAAAATCACGAATGACATCAAAGAAAAAGCGTAGTTACTCACCTGTAGCAGGTGTTCTCTGGGGACAGCAGGAATCAGTCCTCACATATTGGTGACATTGTCACTGACAGAGCCCAAGCAGATTCACTCCCCAGCATTCAAAGAAAGCCTTTGGGAGTTAGACAGCACAAGCATGGTCACCTTCCTGCCCAAGGGTGCCATCTTACCTCAGTATGATGTCATAGCTTAATCAAGCATAAAAAGGAAAAACAACTCCATGGGGAGGAGGGAGGGTTGTGAGGACTGATTCCTGCTGTCCCCGGAGAACACCTGCTGCAGGTGAGTAACTACGCTTTCTCTGGGAACAAGCAGGAAGTCAGTCCTCACATATGGGACTCCTCTGCTACAGGCTACCGAAAAATACCTGTAGGAGCTCCCGATGATGCAAATAGTGAAGCAAGCAGGGTAACAGGGAGCACCGAATGTCTTGAAGTCCAGAGATGCAGCTGCAGCACTGAGCATGGAATCACCTCATCGGTAGCTGGAATACCATGGGCTGGAGGGAAGGAGTGGCACTATTCCACAAAGAGGTGATGGACTGCCTGGCCAAAGATGCTGTCACACCATGAACTCTTCCCAGCAGTAATGCGCAGCGAAGATGTGGCCTGAACACCAGGTGGTGGCCCGGAAGATGTCCAGCAGAAGGAATGAGCGTAGATTGGCCACCGAGGCCGCCATAGTACGCACATTGTGTGCGATAACATGATGCTCCAGGGAGAGTCCAGCTTGCTCATAAGTGAAGGAGATGCAGTCTACCACCCAGGTAGACAGGGCAAGCTTGGAGATGGCAATCTCGAGTCTGTTAGCGTCATAGGAGATGAGCAGCTGTGATGAGCGGCGATGGGGCTGTGTCCTCTGAAGATAGGACAGAGTCCTCTTGCAACTCAGAGTGTGCAATGTGGCCTCTGCGCAGGGAGGCGGGAGGCCTGGGAAAAAAAAAGGTGAGAAGAACCACCTCCTGATTCATGTGAAAAGTGGACACCATCTTAGGCAGGAATTTTGGATGTGTCTAGAGAACGACCCTGTTTCTGTGAAACCTGGTGTAGGGGGCATAAGCCACCAATGCCTGCAGCTCACAAACATGTCTGGCTGAGGTGAGCACTACCAGGAACACTACTTTCCATAAGTACTTGAGATGGCACGTAGTAAGAGGTTCAAAAGGGGGAGCCATCAGCTTCCCCAGAACTACGTTCAGGTCCCATGCCACTGGTGGTGGGTGGATGGGGGGTCACGAGAAGAAAGCCCTCTCGTGAAACGGCCCACTAGTGGGTGCACGGAGATGGACTGGCCATCGACTAGGTGATGATATGCCCTGATGGCATTGAGGTGCACCCTGACAGAACTGGACTTCAGTCCAGTCCTACAAAGGTTCAGGAGATATTTGTAGGATGTCCTGCATGGCACAGGTGAAAAGGTTGAGATGCTTGTCTGAGCACCAGAGAATCGGTGCCACTTAAAGGCATATATACAGCATGTAGAGTCCTTGTGGGAGGTCAGTTGGACATTTTCCACCTCCCTGGCTAGCCTCTCTGCAGCCATGCCGTCATGGCGAGGGATCAGAAATTAGGATGGAGAAGGATCCCATTTTCCTGTGATAGCAGGTCTGGGTCCTGGCCCAGAGGTATTGGGGCCACTTGGGACAGCTGTAGGAGCAGAGGGAACCATGGCTGTCTGGCCCACCAGAGGACAATGAGGATCACTGAGGCCCCGTCTGACTGGACCTTGGGCAAGGTCTTGGGAACCAGGGGAGTAAGGGGGCATGCATACAGGAAGCTTCTAGACCAGTGCAGGAGAAAGGCATCCACCACCACTCGACCCATGGCTGGCCTCCGTGTGTAGAAATGTGACAACTGCATGTTCTTGGGACTGGTGAAAAGGTCCAATGTTGGGGGTCCCTCAACATTGGCCACCTCTGCGTTCAGTCTCCACTCATGAGGTTGAAGCACCCTGCTGAGCTGATCTGCAAGCAGATTGTCCTGACCTGGCAGGTGGACCACATAGAGGGCCATGCCATTATCCAGGTTGAAATTCCACAGGTGAATGGCTTCTACACAGAGGAGGTTGGAACCCATTCCACCTTGCTTGTTGATGTAGAACATAGATACTTGGTTGTCCGTCTGGATGAGTACCATATGACTCATTAGATTGGCGCAGAACACTTTGAGGGCATTTGTCACCACCCTAAACTTTAGGAGGTTGATCTGGAGGGCACTGTACTCCCAGGTCCAGGTGCCTTGTGATTTCAGGCCATTGCAGTGGGCTCCCCAGCCCAGCTTGGAGGCGTCTGTCATGAGGACGTGCTGTGCCGGCGGGGTTTGAAAGGGCAGGCCAGCCATGAGTTTCGGTTGGCTGTACCACCAGGTGAGAGAGACTGCAATGGGTTGGGTGATCTGAACCCGATCCTCCAGATAGCCCTTGGCCTGAGTCCACTGCGAGCTCAGAGTCCACTGTGCTTGTCACATTCTGAGGCGTGCTTGTGGGGTTACATGCATGATCGAGGCCATGTGGCCCAGCAGGTGTAACTGAAGCCGGGCGGATGCTGTTGATTGAGTTTGCATCTCCCCTGCCTGCGACACAAGGCACTGCACTCTGTATGGAGGTAGGAACGCTCTGGCCTGCATCGAGTCCAGGAGGGAGCCAATGAACTCCAGGTGCTGTCGGGAGCAAATAAAACTTGAGGAAGTTGATTACCAACCCCAGAGTCTGCAGCACCCTGATGGTGCGGCAGGCCGTATTGTATGCCTCCTCTGGCGAGCTTGCTTTGAGAAGCCAGTCACTACCCAAACTAATCACTACCCAAACTAAGAACAAATCCTGTTATGTATACTTGTAAATACTCTTGTAAATACTCTTGTAAATAGTTGCAGTAATGACGTCCCATGTTTTATCCAAGTTCTCTGACCTTGTTCTCTGTAAAACCTAACAGTTTGTTGTTATGGTATGTTGTTATATTGTGAACCGCGCTGATTCTGAATAGAGCGGTATATAAGAGCCTGTAATAAATAAATAAATAAATAAATAAAATAAATCCAGGGGAAGACAAAGATGCCCAACAAGTGGAGGTGAGCGGCGATGACTGCCAGGCATTTGGTTCATACCCTGGGGGATGAGGAGAGGCCAAAGGGAAGTACCCTGTACTGGTAGTGGAACCCTCAGACGATGAAGCAGAGGAACTGATGGAGCCGGGGGTGGTTGAGAATGTGGGTATATGCATCCTTTAGATCAAAGGAGCATAGCCAGCCTTGAGGAGGTAGGGCAGCAATATTCCAAGGGACAGCATCTTAAACTTCTCCTTGACCAGAAAGTGGTTTAGCTCCTGCAGATTCAGGATGTGCCGATAGCCGCCTGTCTTTTTTTGGGATAAGGAAGTACCAGGAGTAGAATCCCGTGCCCCAGAGGGGCTGAGGTACTGTCTCCATGGCCTGGTCCCTGAGGAGGGACAAGTTCCTTCTGCAGGAGCTCTCTGTGCAGGGAGGTCATGGGAAGCTCCCCTGGAAAGAAGGGAGGAGGCGTTTAGTGGAAATGCAGAAGGTAGTCTTTGTGAACCACCTGCAACACCCAGGCATCAGAGGTGATGCCCGACCAGAGGTGGGAGAAATGGACCAGACATCCTCCTGTGTGCTTTGGGCCCTGGCCTTCTGGGGGAAGACAGGCTATGCCCAAAATGTCTAAAGCTCCCCCATCCCAGACTGCGGTTGGATGCTGTTTGGGAGTTAGGGGCTTTTGGCTCATGGGGGCCATGCTCCTGGCCTTTGGCCTGCTGATCCTGTTTGAGTGCCTGGTAGGCCGGAAATTGGGGGTATTTCCTGTAAGTCTTTTTCCCCTTTGGGTGGAAGGTCTTTTTATCCGAAGCCTTCTGATGGGAGGGGCAGCAGTCTTCCTGGACAGCCTAGTCCTGGTCAGGAACTCAGTCTCCAGCTTGGCTGCCTTGTCCATCATGGGTTTTGCAATGAGGTTCTCTCCTCAGTATGGGATATCGGCCAGTTTGTCCTGTATCCACTGCTTCAGATCCGAGGACTGTAGCCAGGCCAGGCGATGGGCACTAATGCCCACTGGAGCGACACGGGCCACAGACTTGAATCTGTTGAAGGCTGCCAGAGTTTGAAATTTGTAACAGTCCTTGACTATGGAGACCAGGGTCTGGAAGCACTTGATGGATTCCTCTGCCAGTCCAGCAGAGAACCCAGCACGCTCCTTTGTCAGGTCCCTGAGGTACCTGCCCATGTATAACTAGAATGCCTGGATTCGGGCAGTGTGCATTAAATCGTGAAAGCATTGCCTGCCAAAACCATCATGGTGCATGCCTCCCTACCTGGGGCACTGAGGAGTGTGTCTTCTGGCTTTTGATCTGATGCATGGTCGACTCCACCACCATGTAGTTATGTGGCAGCTGTTTTTTTGGAACCTGCTACTCTTGCTGACACGATACCGCAAGTTAAGCCAGCGGCTCACTATGGGCACCATCACCAGGCTCTCCCACATCCGAAACAACAAACGTTCCAGAATGGGGGGAATTGGCACCATCAGTGCCTCCTTCGGAAGGGCCTTGTACTGGAGGATCTTCAAGACCTCGGCATGAGGCTCATCTTCCAGCTCTGCCATGACGTCGAGGAACACAAGGTTATTGGGCGGTGACCACTGGCATGCCTGAGGTGGAGACAGCTCAGATGGTACATCTCTGTGCACAACTGTATCGGGGACTCGTCGTTGGTCTCCCAGCTAGACTCAGTTGGAGGAGATCTCTAATCTGGGGCAGTCATTGAGCCGATTCCCCACCGGCATCAGGGAACATGGTGTCTGACACACAGACTCTGATGTACTCAGGGACGAATCATGCCTCAAGCATGAGGCCAATCACCTCGGCCCTGGGCCGGAAAACCACTCCAGAACAGGCTGGATTTCCTCTGGAGAGGTCCTGGCTGTGGAGAGCATTGTGGTTGGCACCAAGAACCCAGAGACACCGGATGTCTGGCCTCGCTGTGCTGCAAGGAAGGCAGCCAGGCTGCGTTACAGGACCGCCATTCTGACTTTGAGGCCAGTAGGATCCACAGCCTCCAGATTGGGTCTCGATGGCATTGAGCCCAGAGCCGGGTCCCTCAGAGTGGAGTCACCAATGGTGATCACGCCAGGGGACTGAGCCCGCTCCCCAAATGTAGTGGGAGTCTCCTCCCACTGGGGCTGCTCCCGGCCATTGCCCTCTGTGTCGGGTTGAGGGCTCCGAGCCTGGGTAACTCCATCGCCGGGGTCAGAATGCATCTTTGACCTCGACTCGTATGATGACTTCAGCATGCGGGGGAGGTCCTTGGAGGACAATCCCCTGTCTAAGGCTCCGTGACCTCGGGGCTCGGATCGAGTGTGCCCATGCGATGCCAAGTTGTCAGATGCAGTCCCCAAGGGCAGCAACTCTCTGCTCGAGGACAGCCCCGCTGCCGAGTCCCTCAAACCAAACATGTCCTTACACTGCTGCTTTTGCTTCTTCTAGCTCTTCCATCTGTAGGCAGAGTGGGCAGGAAGTGTCATCGTAGTCAGGCCTTAAACACCTGTGGCAGTCAGTAATGGACATGGTGCAGAAGCATTTGCCATAGTGCTTGAATCCACTGGCTGAAGACATAGCAGGAAACACAGCACCCACAAGGTCAATCATATGTCTCGGTGAGAAAGGGCACAATGCTGAGGTGAAGGCGTAATCGGGTAATGGGAAGGTGATCGAGGAACTGAACTGGCAAAAAAGCACTAAAGAATGCTCAAGGAAGCTAGAGAAATAATCAACTTCTACCGGGAAAACAGATGGGATGTCTGCAGGGTACCACGGAACAAAGACGACTGAGGTAAGATGTCACCCTTAGGCAGGAAGGTGATTGCACATGCGAGGTCAAATTCCAAAAGGGTTTCTGCGAAAGCTGGGGAGTGAATCTATGTGGGCTCTGTCGGTGCCGATGTCACCCATATATAAGGACTGACTTCCTGCTTTTTCCCGGACAATGAACTGTACACTGAAGTTTTAGAAAGGGGAAAATCTACCAACATGAATATAGGAAAAGGTGTCTGAAGGTATTGTGTACCAATGTCAATATTCAAACAGAAAGTATGCGCAGAGTTCTTTTGAAAATTAGGTATCAGGTTTATGCGTGGAGACTCCAGAGAGCCCGCAGTGCACGGATGTGCCTGCAGGACCTTCTTGTCCCACTGAAGGGTTCCGTTTGTCTTTGCCAATAAAGGTGTAACTTACCTCCTTGAGAGATACCATTCCAATGAGGCGTCCAATGCTGGTGACATAGACATGATCAACACCAAGAAGGGAGAAGATTGTATGAGCCTGGGAAAGAGAGAGAAGGAAAGGAGAGTAAGAGACAGGAGAGAAGCAAGGCACATACATTGAAACATAAGCAAATCTCCCTGCAGCCAACTTAGAAAGCCTTCGTACATGTAAACCCAGGCCATGCAAACTTCACCACCACATAGAAAACAATCCTACAGATACTTTTATGTATGCGTAAAGTAGAAGCACACGCGGAGAACGATCCTACAGATACTTTTATGTATGAGTAAAGTACAAGCACACGCGGAGAACGATCCTACAGATACTTTTATATATGCGTAAAGTAGAAGCAAACGCAGAGATGATCCTACAGATACTTTTATGTATGCGTAAAGTAGAAGCACACGCGGAGAACAATCCTACAGATACTTTTATGTATGCGTAAAGTAGAAGCACACACGGAGAACAATCCTAAAGATACTTTTTTTTAATAAACTTTATTTAATCATCACCGACAAAAAACAACAAGGCGAATACAACCAGTCTCCGGAGGGGTGGGCTCTCATCCCCGTCCGGAGGAACACTGACAGGGGATGAATACAGTTTTCATATTTTATCCCCACCCCGAGCCTCCCCCACCCCCCTCCCTTCCCTACCCTCCCGGTCGCACCCATTCCCAGGTTCATTCCACCTCTCCCAACCTCACCTTCCCACACTACCCCCCCCCCCCCCCGCCAGCTATCCACCACCTCCCTCCTCCCCTCCCCTACCTACCAATGTGCAAGATCTCATTCCGACAACGGGCCCCCAGCGTGTCTATATAAGGGTTCCACACCAAAAGGAAGAATGTCCAGCACTTGACACTGCCTCGCGCTCGCCACCGCTCCATAAGCATTAACTGGTGAAAGCTATTGCGCCACTCCCCAAATGTGGGAGAACGCTGCTCGCGCCACATACGCAAAATAGGACCTTTACCCACCAGACAGGCCTTACGCATTAACAAGCGGTCCGTTCACCGGGGCGGACAGGGGGGGTCAATCCTATCCAAAACCACAAAAGCCCCAGTCCACCGCAATCTCTGCTGCAACAACCCACTGACATACCTAGCAATTCTAGCCCAGTAGGATTGGATATGCGGACAGGCCCACCACATATGCCACAAGTTAGCCAAAGGAGCCTGGCAGCGCTGACACCGACCATCAACTGTCAGATGGCTATGCAAAGCTCGCCTAGGCGAGAAATAGGCCCGAGTGAGGCATTTGAATTGTATCTCCCGCCACCTAGCCCCTTCCACTGTGTCTGCAATCCGCCGTACAGCAGTGAGAACAGTATTAGGATGAACCTCCCTTCCCAGCTCCGCACTCCACGCCGCTTCCACTCCTCGATAATCCACTGGCGTTTGGAGATCATTCAATCGAGCTCTATAGCCCGCAATAGACTGAGGCGCTTCTTCTCCCAAGGCAAAAAAACCCAGCAGTTGTGCCGAGCGCTCCGACGCCAGGCCCTCTCTAGGCAAAGAGGAGATATAGTGGGAAACCTGAAGATATGCAAAGGTATACTTTAGGGTCAGATTGTATTCTTGAGAAAGACATTGAAAGGATTTACACCTCCCCGCGGAATCCACCAAATGCCCAACATTTCGAATACCCTTACGCCACCAGTCTCGGAAGCCGCGTGAGCTCGATCCCGGGGTGAAGTGGACGTTACCTTGCAACGGCAACCAGCTGGACACCGTCCAGGCCGTCCCCCATCAGATATTGAAGTACCGCCACGTCCGCTGGGCCGAGCCAAACAAAACGCTCAGTGCGAGGCGAGTCGGGAGAAACCGCGTTTCCGTATGCAGGGCCCCTAACAAAGAGAGAGGTGCTACAAATTCCTCCTCTAGGATCGTGGGAGTATACACCGCCGTCCCACCCAACCAGTCCCCCAGGTGGCGAGCCTGACAGGCCAAGGCATATGCACCCAAGTCTGGAAGTCCCATCCCCCCATCCCGCCACTTCCCCGTCAGTCGGATCAAGGGGATACGGGCTCGAGCTCCTCGCCACAAAAAGGTCCGAATTGTGGCTTCCAGGCGCCGTAAATCACCCCGAAGTAACCATACTGGCAGAGTCTGCAGCCAGTATAACAGCCGAGGCAGTATCACCATCTTAACCGCCGCCACTTGCCCCGATAGCGAGAGCGGCAGCGGCCCCCAAGCTTGTAATTGGGACCGCGTACGGGCCAACATCTCCTCGAAATTACACCGATACAGTTCACGCGGTTGACAGGTCAGCCGGATGCCCAGATAAGTAAAATGCGAGCGTGCCCACTTAAGAGGAAACCCACCTACCCACCCCGCCTCAGAGTCCCCAACACATCGAGAGCCTCTGACTTGTCCCCATTAATCCGCAGACCCGAAAAGAGGCCAAAATCTCGAAATTCCTGAAGCAGGCAGGGCAGGGAGTCCACCGGGGACGAGAGATGCACCAAGATGTCATCAGCAAAAGCCGACACTTTGAAAATCTGAGAGCCTATTCGCACCCCCTGGATCGCCGGCGACATCTCCATCGCCCTAATCAATGGATCTAAAGATAACACGAACAGTAGGGGGGACAGGGGGCAGCCCTGCCGTGTACCTCTCTCCAGCGAGAAGGCCTCTGATAGCATCCCATTGCAAAGTATCCCCGCAGTCGGGGAATCGTATAAGCAATCAATCATGGCACAAAATGGGGCCCCTAGACCATACCAAGGCAACAATTCTTTGAGATAGGTCCAATCGACCCTGTCAAAAGCTTTTTCTGCATCAAAGCTCACTAATATGGAGGGCAACTGCTGGTCTTGTACCCATTCCAAAGACGCAACTATTTTGCGCATATTCCGAACAATGTACGACTTTTTACAAATCCTACCTGGGAGTCATGGATCAGGTAGTTGAGATGCTCTGCTAATCTATCCGCCAGAATCTTAGCAAAGATTTTAATATCGAAATTCAGTAAAGATATAGGACGGTAGGATGTAGGCAATGCCGGATCTTTGCCCGGTTTGGGAATCAAAGTGATATGCGCATGGTTCTTGCCCCACTTAAAGCCGCCCTGCTCGACCCGCCATGCAAATGCCTCCACCAAGGTTGGGCCAATATAGTCATTAAGCAGTTTGTAAAACTCGGCTCCCAAACCGTCCGGCCCCGGCGATTTAAAACAGCTAGCCTTGGCAATAACCGACCTTACCTCCTCTGGGGTGATAGGGCGCCCCAACTGACTACTCTGCTCCTCTGTGAGCGAGGGCAAGTTTAACTTCCGGAGATAAGCCGGTATTGCCGAGGGGGAACCACCCTCCGCGGCATAAAGTTTTTGAAAGAAACCCCGAAAGACCCGGACAATATTTTTAGTGTCTCTCTGCAGTACCCCCTGCTCGTCCCGTAAGGCTGCCACAGTGCGCGAGCCCCGCGTTCCCTTCAGACATCGAGCTAACAGCCGTCCGGGCTTATCGCCATAACACTGCAACCGATAACGATAATAGAGAATAGACTTCTTGGCCCGTTGATGTAGTAGTTCGTTAAGGTCCACCCTAGCCTCCCACAGCTCCTTCCTGAGCCCCTCCGTCGGGGCACATGCAAGCCGCCTCCGCAACCAAGATACCCGCTTCTCTAATCTAAGAATCCTATCCATTAGCATCCGGCGTTTGCGTGCCGCAAACCCAATGATATCTCCTCTTAGCACAACTTTAGCCATCTCCCATACCAGTTCAGGGTCCCCCTGGTGGCATCGATGATCCTTCTCAAACTCTCTCCAGTGCTGCTCCAGAAATTTGTGGAACTGGGCATTCCTGTAAAGCTCCGGCGGGAATCGCCAAATCCGCGTCTGATCTATTCCCCCCCCCAGCGGAATTCCAACCACACCGGCGCATGGTCGGAAATTTCAAAGGGCCCAATCTGCACCTCGCCCACGTTCACAAAAATCCCGTTAGAGAGCAATATGTAGTCAATACGGGAACTAGTGCCATGGGCTCTGGACTGGTGGGTAAAGTCCTTCTCTAGGGGGTGTAACACCCTCCAAGTGTCAACTAGCCCCAGCCGACTCTTAAATCTATTTAACATTCGCGTTACTGGCTCCCGTTCCCGTGCTTCCCCCCCCTAGAGGTATCCAAGTCAATATCCAAGACTCCATTGACATCTCCTCCCAGAATGAGCGGGAGTTCAGGCATCTGCTCCACTTTAGAGGCCAACATGGCATAGAAACCTGGGTCCGGGGAATTCGGTCCATACACCGTCCCCAATATGACTGGCCTCCCCTCCAGCGTGCTCTGCAACAGCAAGTATCGCCCCGCCGCATCCCGAACTTCAGCTTCGACATAACAGCATACTCTTTTATGAATCAATATAGCCACCCCCCGTTCTTCCCCAGGGCGGGGGCCCCCCAAACCTGTCCCACCCAATCGCGGCATAGCTTATTATGCTCCTCAGCCGTCTGGTGGGTCTCTTGCAGAAACGCAATATCACACTTATGCCTAGCCAAGGCTTGTAGGATTTTATCTCTCTTTATAGGGTTCCCCAAACCACACACATTCCACGTGATAACTTTCAAAGCGGCGGGGCAGTGTCAAGACTCATGTGTCCGGTTCCCCAAGTCATTAGGGACGGGGCTCTCCCAGCCTGGAACCCCCACCCAACCGTTCACCCTTTAACACACCAGGAAGTTGAAATATGAGTGCGACCTACCCCCTGCCCCTCCCACCCCGCCCCCCCCACTCCCTCCCCCCTCCTCTTCCCCACTCCCTCCCCCCCACCCTTCCCCCCACGAACCTTAATCTCTTTCCCACCATATACCACCTCGCCCCCTCTACTAAACCTCCGGTGAGACGCTCCACCCCCCCCCCCATCAGTACTCCGCCCGCTGACCCTTTTCCGCTTCAGATACCAGGTTATAGCGCCTCAAGCACCTGGCGTACCAGGGTTCTCGGGTATAAACCCTCAAACTAAACAACGGCATCCATAACCACGTAATCAGCGGCGGAGCCAGTCCCTCTAGCCCGCCCACTACACAGCCTAATCTAACCTCACCCCCCTCTCCTCCCTCCCAGGGATTATGATATACATAGCCAACAATACATCAGAGCGTATCATGTCCTTACACTCACAATATGGGTTAGGCATGCAAACACTAATACAATAACTGTTCAGAAACTGCCGTAGCAAACTGCAATAAAAAAAGGGGGAAAGAACAGAGACAAACATTTTGCCGAAACGAAATGTATAGCTGTCTTAGCCCAGCCGTTAATGATCCCGGTACTCAAATGGGCTCGAGGCCCGCAGGCCCACACTCAGACCTATTAAGGGAGAGGGAAGGGGTTGCACTGTCTACAGCACTAGGATGACACATTAACAAATAACTGGTTAAATGACGCCATCCCTGTGCCCCAGGAAGCACCCCAAGCCAGGGGAGAGAGCAGGCCTCATAAGCCAGACGTCCAGCACCCTCTCACAGGCCTAATGGCCTGCTCAAGAATGAAAGAGGAGCCAGCCGTCCGCTTAAGGGTCACACCCAGCCGATCCCAGAATCTGCCCAGCAACCCCCAGGCAAACTACTGCCCCCCGTCCTGCAAATATACATCTCATAGGGTCTCAGTAGGCCTCTGGCACCCAACCTCAGATTTCCAGGGCACCTCCCCAGGGATTCCAATGCAGGCCCCACCCGAATGGAGCTAGGCCTGCCTGGAAGCCCCATGACAGATGATACCCCCGGTCCCTAGATCGGGGGATCCGCCTGTCCCGATCACTCCCGCGACCGGGGCCAAGCAATAATAAAAAATAAAAGGCCTCGGGACCTCAGCAGAACTCTGCCGACATAACAATCTGGTAGGCCGTCTAATGCTATGGGTAATAATATAGCAAGAACCAAAACACTCAAGTCTCTTGGAAATGCTCAGCCGGATGTGCCACCTGGGATAACGCTCTCCAAATAGCTTGCCGCTGCTTCAGCTGACTCAAAGGTTTTGTGCTGGCCCTCATGGAACACGTAGAGACGCGCCGGGTACTGAACTGTAAATTTAATCTGAGAGTCAATCAGTTTTTGACAGATAGGTGCATAGGCACGGCGTCGCTGACTCAGCGCCACGGAATAGTCCTGCGCTATCCGGAGCCGCACATTGTCCACCTGTATGGTGCCTTGTGTCTTAGCAGCCCGCAGAATAGCTTCCTTTTGTGGGAATTGGAGGAATTTAATTAAGACCAACCGTGGGCGAGAATCACGCACATTTTTACTGCCCACTCGGTGCACCCTCTCGATCTTAATATTCCCACCGGTAGCAGCCTCCCCCAGCAGCGACTCAAAGAGCACTTCTAAATATTTGCGCAGGTCTTTGTCCAGCACAGCTTCGGGGATACCCATCACTCTCAAATTGTTTCATCGAGAGCGATTTTCAAGATCGTCGAGTTTAGCCTCCTGAGAAAGCAGCCGGGACTTGAGGCCTGCCACTGTCTGGTTCAGCTCTACCAGGGTATCCTCCGCACGCCCCACGCGCTCCTCTGCCTCCTGTAGCCTTCTCCCAAAGGTGTCCACCGAACTCTGCACCGTGTCAAGTTTTTCTCGGAGGGTGGTAAACTGAGCCGCCAAAGCCTCCGCTACTGCCGCCGATATTTCTTCTACTCTGGCCGGGGAGGTCGGTGAGCTAGGCGCCCCCCCTCCGTCCACCATTTTGTTCAGAGCAGGCCCCCGGTCCCGCTCCTTCTTCCCCGCTCTGAGTGCTGCGGCCATCGCCGTTGGACCCGCTATTCACTGCGATCGCTACCACAGAGTGCCCGACACCTGGATTAGGTTCAAGCCGGAAGCTCTGGGCTCAAATATGTTTCTAATATGCCGGTTCAGGCAGGGGGTAGTCGGAGTGCGATCAGCACACGTCTGTTCGCTCTCACCGCATCACCGGAAGTCCTACAGATACTTTTATATATGCGTAAATAGAAGCACACGCGTAGAACGATCCTACAGATACTTTTATGTATGCGTAAAGTAGAAGCACACACGGAGAACGATCCTACAGATACTTTTATGTATGAGTAAAGTAGAAGCACACGCAGAGAACGATCCTACAGATACTTTTATGTATGCGTAAAGCAGAGGCACACATGGAGAACGATCCTACAGATACTTTTATGTATGAGTAAAGTAGAAGCACACGCAGAGAACGATCCTACAGATACTTTTATGTATGCGTAAAGTAGAAGCACACGCGGAGAACGATCCTACAGATACTTTTATGTATGAGTAAAGTAGAGGCACACATGGAGAACGATCCTACAGATACTTTTATGTATGCGTAAAGTAGAGGCACACATGGAGAACGATCCTACAGATACTTTTATATATGCGTAAAGTAGAAGCACACGCAGAGAACGATCCTACAGATACTTTTATTTATGCGTAAAGTTGTTGTTCCAGAGTTGCAGCTGAGGGCAGTTTGGAGTTTGCATGTTTAACTGGTAAAATGCATAAGTAGACACGCATAACCCGACAACATTACACATGCTTCTTTCTGTTTTCTCTGCTCGCCACCTGCACATGAAAGCAGTGTTTTTGTAAGGGAAAGGATGCACATGCTTACCATGTTTTACACGTACGTGGCCTTGTCCTAATATTGCCTCTGGAACAGGGAATACCTGAGGATGAATCGCCTTGAGCTCATGTTTGGAAAATGGAGTAATTAAATAACAAATCCAAAACCAAACCCACCCAAAGCACTCTGGAGGCAATTTTACAAAGCTCACATCTAAGTCTATGTATAAATAGACATGCACATTTCACAAATGATGTCCAAGTACAATCTGGACTCACAAATCGTTGTGGTCTCTTTTCGAACGTGTAAATATATATTTCTGATAAAGGGCACGTTCATACAAAACACACTTGTCAAGTAGAATCAATCATTCATTATTACGGTAACTGAGTATAGAGTTATCGTAATAATGAATGATTGATTCTACTTGACAAGTGTGTTTTGTATGAACGTGCCCTTTATCAGAAATATACAAGTACAATCGGGGACATCTTCAAAAAAGCAGGCATACGAACATAAGATATGCCATACTGGGTCAGACCAAGGTCCATCAAGCCCAGTATCCTGTTTCCCACAGCGGCCAATCCAGGTCACATGTACCTAGCAGGTTCCCAAAAAAGTCCACAGCTTCCACAATGCTTGTACTGGGGTAAGAAGTGAATTTCCTGGCCCATTATAATAATGTTTTATGAACCTTTCCTCCAGGAACTTCTCCAAGCCTTTTTTAAATCCAGCTACACTAACAGCTTTTACTACATCCTCCAGTAATGAATTCTAGAGTTTGGTTATATGTTGAGTAAAAATTATTTTCTCTTATTAGTCTTAAATAGTTTACCCTGTAGCTTCATTGCATGTCCCCTAGTTTTTCTATATTCTGATGACGTAAACAATTGATCTACATTTACCCTTTTCACTTCATTCATTAATTTATAGACCTCTATCATATCTCCCCTCAGCCGTCTCTTTTCCAGATTGTTTAGCCTCTCTTCATAAGGGTATCCTTCCATCCCCTTTACCAATTTGGTGGCTCTTCTCTGTACCTTTTCTAATTCTGCTATATCCTTTTTAAGATACGGCGACCAGAATTGCACACAATATTCAATGTGCGGTCGCATCATGGAACGATACAGAGGCATTATAATATCCTTTGTTTTATTTTCCATTCCTTTCCTTATGATACCTAGCATTCTATGTGCTCTCTTAGCTGCCGCTGCACACTGGTTGGAGGGTTTTAACATGTTATCCACAATGATGCCTAAATCTTTTTCCTAGGTGGTGGTTCCTAATGTGGAACCTTGCATTGTGTAACCATAGTTTGGGTTGTTCTTTTCTAAGTGCATAACTTTGCACGTGTCCACATTAAATTTCATCTGCCATTTGAACATTCAGTCTTCCAATTTATTAAGATCCTCTTACAATTTTTCATAATCCTCTTCTTTTTTAACAACTTTGAATAATTTTGTGTGATGTGCAAATTTGATCACATCATTCGCTATTCCCATTTCCAAGTCATTAATGAAAATGTTAAAAAGCAGTGGGCCCAGCACAGATCCCTGGGGTACTCCACTATTCACCTTTCTCCATTGTGAAAATTGGCCATTTAGCCCTACTCTTTGCTTTCTGTCTTTTAAACAGTTCCTGATCCATAATAGTACACTGCCTCCTATCCCATGACTTTTTAATTTCACCAAGAATTTCTCATGAGGGACCTTGTCAAAGGCTTTCTGAAAATCCTGATACACTCTATCAACCGGCTGTCCTTTATCTACCCGTTTATTCACACCTTCAAAAAATATATAACAGATTAGTAAGACAAGACCTTCCTTGACTAAAGCCATGTTGGCTGTCTCCCATTAAGCCATGCTACAGATGAAATGTAGTTCAAACAAAAGGCATAGTTCATATGGTAAACAATCAACAGGTCTCAGACCTTCCACGGGCGTTAAAATATTCAGACTTCAATCAGTTCTCTGAATAAGCTCCCTCTTCGCATCAATGACCTTCCTACAGTTGCTTGAGAACAATTAGCTTGTAACGTGATTAGCTTTCAATGACTTCCCTAAGGCACCGATATAACGATGTTGAAATACCTCCATGGCATAAATGCATAGGAGGAGAGTCTCTTTCGATTGAAAGAAAGCTCTGCTACAAAGGGTCACAGGATGAGGGTGAAAGGGGATAGACTCGAGAGTAATTTGTGGAAATATTTCTTTATTGAAAAAGTGGTAGATGTGAGGAATAGTCATTGAAAGCTAAGCATTGTTTTGAATCATTTTACAAGCTAATTGTTATCAAGCAACTGTAGGAAGGTCATTGATGCGAAGAGGGCGCTTATTCAGAGAACTGATTGAAGTCTGAATATTTTAATGCCCGTGCAAAGTCTGAGACCTGTTGCTTATTTACCATATGAACTATGCCTTTTGTTTGAATTACATTTCATCTTTAGGATAGTGTGAGTGTCACGAAATTGATTGACAAAATATATTGCTCTGAAAAAGTGACCATATCTAGATTTGTGAATCCCATTAAGCCATGACTATCTACATGTTCAGTAATTTTGTTCTTTATGATGGTTTCTACCATTTTTCCAGGTACTGACGTCAGTCTGTAGTTTCCCGGATCACCCCTGACACCCTTTTAAAAAACTGGCGTTACTTTGGCCATCCTCCAATCTTCGGTTACTAAAGATGATTTTTAATGATAGTTCATAGATTACTAATAGTAGGTCTATAATCTCATATTTCAGTTCTTTCAGCATCCTCTGATGTATATCATCTAGTCCAAGTGATTTGCAACTCTTTAGTTTATCAAATAGTTGTAATACATCTTCCCAGTTTATTGAAATTTGTTTCAATTCTTTAGATACATCACCTTGAATTATCATTTCAGGCATGGGTAACTTCCCCCTACACCTTCTTCAGTAAAGACCGAAGCAAAGAATTCATTCAGTCTCTCCGCTATGGCCTTTTTCCCTCTTAGTGCCCTTTTTACCCCTCTATAATCTAATGGTCCAACTGACTCATAGGATTTTTACTACGAATGTACTTGAAAAAGGTTTTATTATGCATTTTTGCTTCCATGACAAGTTGTTTTTCAAAATCTCTCTTTGCCTGCCTTACCAATTCCTTGCATCTAACTTGCCAGGGCTTATGCTCTTTTCCATTTTCGTCATTTGGCTCCTTGTTAAATTTCCTGAAAGATGCTTTTTTTTTGGCTACAACAGCCTCTCTGACCTCACTTTTAAACCATGCTGTCAATTTTTTGGCCTTCCTTCCACCTTTCTTAAAGTGTGGAATACAGCTGGTCTGGGCTTCCAAGATAGTATTTTTAAACAACGCCCATGTTTGATGTAAACCTTTAACCTTTGCAGCTGCTACTTTTAGGGTTTTTTAAAAATATTTTCCTGATTTTATCATAGTATTCCTTTTGAAAGTTAAAAAGTAGCACTGTGGATTTCCTTGCTGTCCTTCTTTCATTTATTAAATCAAATGCGATCATGCTAAGATCACTATTACCAAGTGGCCCAAACACTGTTATCTCTTGCACCAGGTCCTGTGTTCCACTAAGGATTAGGTCCCAAATAGCTTCCCCTTTTTCCAGTTCATGAACTAACTGCTCCAAGAAGCATTTATTTATTTCATCGAGAAACTTTATCTCCCTCGGATATCCTGCTGTGACATTGACCCAGTTGATACCGGGGGTAATTGAAATCAACCACTATTACTCTATAGTAACTTTTGTTAGCTTCCCTGATTTCTTTTAGCATTTCCTCATCCATATGTTCATTCTGGCTAGACCAATGGTTGTATTACTACTATGACGGCAAAAGCTAGAAGGATGCTTGGATGCATAGGGAGAGGAATGGCCAGCAGAAAAAAGGAGCTGGTAGTGCCTCTGTATAAGTCTCTGTTATGACCTCATTTGGAGTATTGTGTGCAATTCTGGAGATACACCTTCAAAAGGATATAAACAGGTTGGAGTCCGTGCAGAGGGTGGCTACTAAAATGGTTAGTGATCTTTGTTTTAAAGCATATGAGGACAGACCTAAAGCTCTTAATATGTATATTGTATATGTTAGAGGAAAGGCAGGATAGAGGTGATATACCGATGTTGAAATACCTCCATGGCATAGATGCACAGGAGGAGAGTCTCTTTCGATGGAAAGCAAGCTCTGCTACAAAGGGGCATAGGATGAGGGTGAAGGGGGATAGACTTGAGAATAATTTGTGGAAATATTTCTTTACGGAAAGAGTGGTGGATCCGTGGAATAGTCTCCCAATGGAGAAGATAGAGACAAGGACAGTATCTGAATTCAAAGAAGCACGGGACAAACACAGAGGATCTCTGAAGGAACAAAGGGGTTATTTTAGTTGAATGGAACGGGCAGACCAGACAGGCCGTGTGGTATTTTTCTGCCGTCATGTTTCTATGTTTCTACTACTTATTTTTATAGCGCTACAAGGTATATGCAGCACTGTACAGACACTTGTAAAAGACAGTCCCTGCTTATCAGAGCTTATCTAGTCAAGACAGACAACACAACAGCTGAGGACAAGGATGTATCTAGGGGAGTGGTAAGGACACAAAGAGCAGACTACACCCCCACTGTCATTGCTTTTCCCTTTTTACAAGGAATTTCTGTCCATACAGATTCTACATTGTATTTCATTTCCTGAAAACATTTCTCCTGTGTGACTCAATGCCCTCTCTTAACAGAGCGAAACCCTTCCGCCATTCTACCCTATCATTGCACAATCTTTACAATGACCAAGAAGCAACAGAACAGAACAATGAGAAACTGAATGGTTTAAAATCAGCAAAGGTGTACAACAAGACTGCATACTCTTTTCCCCTACCTGTTTAATATATGCAGTATAAAAAAGCACTCAAACTCTCACCAAAAAGACAGCAGCTTGTTGGAGACAAACTCATAACCACAAAAAACACACCATGAGTGTGCTTTTTGCATGATAATGCTCCTGCAGTGCTGAGACCTGGTGCTTCATGGTGTGTTTTTTGTGGTTATGAGATTGTCTTCAACAAGCTGCTGTCTTTTTGGTGAGAGTTTGAGTGCTTTTTTATTTTGTATAGTGGTTTCACTGTGCACTCTCAAAGTGACCTACACTGGAATTGTAATTTATATGCAGAACAAATCAGAAGCAGGATTTTATGTGGACAATTGAGGTATGAAGATTGGTGGACGACTCATCAACAACCTTCACTATGCTGATGATACCATAATACTGGCTGGAATTGAAGACTATCTTAAACATTTGCTTCTCACGATCAAAGAAAATAGTCTTAAAACGGGCCTGCACCTTAATGTAAAACGACAAATATCCCGACAATTGGCAAAATCAATAAGTTCATTGTTGATGGAGATGAAATTGAAATAGTTTGATAACTTTAACCTACTTGCATCAACTATCAATAAAGAAACAACAAGCAGTCAAGAAATCAGGCGACACGTTGCTCTTGGCAGAATGGCTATGAAGGACCTAGATAAGATTCTCAAGAACAGAGATGTCTCTCTCTATACAGAGATTTGACTTGTCCAAACCATGGTATTTTCAATAACATCTTATGGATGCAAAAGTTGGATAGTAAAAATATAGACTGAAAGAAAATTGATGTCTTTGAATTATGGTGCAAGTGAAGGATACTGTGTATACCTTTCATCGCCAAAATTATTGAGAAAGTGGTACAACTATAGATACAAGACTATATCGACTCTCACACCGCCCTCGATGCTCAGAAGCATGGCTTCAGACTGTTTCACAGCATTTATTTTAGTTATTTATTTAACAGGTTTTTCATATCGCTTTATCATTTCAGTCAAAGCTGTCTACATTGTAACTTAAACTTGTAATGTACATTAAACAGGGACAGTGATAACTTGGATTTTTCTGAGGCAATGGAGGATTAAGTGACCTCCCTACTAGACACCTTGGGCCTGATATTCGAAGAGCTAGGCATGCGCTGGATGCTGAAATGAGGGACTTACCTGTGGAAGAACACCATAACTGTGTACACCAAATATTCAACAAGATGGCTTGTTGCAAAAATCCGCCATAACTGAGTAATGGCAACTGCTGAGCCATGAGGGTGTAATGGGGCGAGGTCCCATCATACCCGCGTAACATGAATATTCGAATGTGCTGTGCGGTACCGGAAGACGCTATAAACTGCATAAGGCTAAGCAAGGGTTTATGACGCCTAGGACACTGGAACGCTACTTGTGGACCACCGTACGCACATAGTTGAAGCAAATCCATGCAAGAGAGAAGTACTATCGGAGAGGTTTTCCAACCCGTGGAGCACACAAACTTGTGAAGGACTGCCGGGGATGACTTGTGGGCACTCCACAGGCTCCTCCAGAGGTAGAGATGCACCCGTTGTACCCAGGCACAGAGGAGGATGCAGCTAGCTGCAGGCAGTGGTCCAGCACCCCAAGTGCAGGTACCATGCCCACCGGATGCACAGGCCCAGGGTGAGCTACCTGCAGCTGACCAAGGAGGAGGTATACTAGCGGTACCGCCTGGATAGAGGCACCATCACGGAGCTGTGCACCAGACTCAGTGGTGATCTAGAGCCAGTCACTGCAAGAAGCCAGGCACTGCCAGTGTCTGTGAAGGTGACCACTGCTTTAGCCTTCCTGGCAACAGGAAGCTTCCAGCATGTTGCTGGAGCAACCACTGGCATCATGCAGTCCACAGGAAGCCACTGCATACATGCCGTCACCGGAGCACTGCTGTGTCACATGGGCCATCTCATAGCCTTTCCCCAGACATCACTGGAGTGGCAGGAGATGATGCAGGCCCTCTATAACTTGGCTGGCTTCCCATCAGTGCAGGGCAGCATTGACTACATGCATATGGCCTTGAGGGTGCTCAGGCAGGATCAGAGGGCCTACCGGAACCGACACAATTACACCTCTATGAATATGCAGGTGGTGGTGGATGCCAACATGATGTTCAGGGATGTGTGTGCACATTACCCAGTTGTCTGCTATGATGCCTACATACTTGGCCAGTCCGACCTGGGGCAAGCAGCAGCTGGTAGACACCTCGGCAATGCTTGGCTGCTAGGTGAGTATAGACAGCTGTGAACCCCAAACAGGCACCCAACCCACCATAGACGTTAAAATCTGCACATTTGGGGCAAACATGACGGTGGGTAGGTGGGAGGTGTGCCACTTGAATGATGATTGTGGGCATATGTGCTATGTTGCTGCAGATACTTGATGGTGGTGGCAAACAGCACATGGGTGAGGCATCCTGGAGACACACATGTGCTTGGAGCAGAGGCACAGCTGTAGCTGTTCCCAGAATGCCCCGCCACATGGCAGCAGTCTACAGAGGCCACACCCATGTCGCCCCCAACCCTTCCTGCAGGACCCACCACACCTGTCATAGTTGCAATGCTTATGTTCGCCTCACCTTTTGCCCCAAGAAGTGACCATTGATAACCCCTCTGGACATGGCTGCTGACCCCATTGTGGAACTCCCAGACTGCACAGGAGGAGCGGTACAATACTATACACCAGAGGACCAGGGCAGCTGTGGAGAGAGCCATTGGGGTACTAAAAAGAAGGTTCCGCTTTTGGACTGGAGTGGAGGCGAGTTGCTGTACAGCCGGGAGTGGGTATGCCAGATATTTGCTGTGTGCTGCATCCTCCACAACCTGGCTAGGCAGCGGGGCATACTCGACCCTGATCCTGATGCACCAGAAGACCTGGAGGCTGCAGAGGCAGAGGAGGGGGATGGACCACAGCCGGCAAGCCAGCAGCAGGCCCAGGCACAGGTGAACCTGGCATGCCTCATCCGGAAGATGTTCTAGTGGTTGTGGGGACCCACAGTACCCACCGGTAAGTGACAATGTGACATCACAGCACACACAGAGTTTAGGTGGCCCCACTGCCATCCCCTCCCCCCCCCCAGCTCTGTATCATGCCATGGCCGTTTGGCACAATGGAGCAGTGTCAGATGTGGTACTGGCAGCATCATTCCCCTCTCCTGGGAGGCTTTCCACCTCACAGGTGTCCAGGCCACCATGGTGCTCCGGTGGTGCATCTTCCACCCCCGAACCCCCCGGTCTTGTGTGAGGGCTACCAATTGGCATAGGGTACCAGTGGTAGTAGCCTGGTAGGCCACCATCTCCCGCATTGGCCACAGTTGTACCTCTTAGTGGCGCTGTAGACTCTGTTGGTGGTCGCGCAATTCATGGAGCTTTGCCTGCAGCTCCTGTCATATGCCGTGCAGCGTGGACTGGATGCCCTCAGTGCAGGCCAGCAGCCATGTCTCCTCCTGTAGCAACTCTTGGTCCATGTCAGCATCTCATCCATCCCCCGGTTCTTCCAATATGTGGAACTCCAGCTCTGTGAGTGGTGGTTTGACCATTCTCAGATCATCCACACCCTCAGCCACATTGGCCTCTGCGGCTGTGCTGTGGCCTGGCTGCACAGTGGGGTCATCAAGGGGGTTAGCAATGCTCCTCCCACCTCGTCTGCCCCTGGCTGGAAGGGTTTGGCCACAGGCTAGTCTGTGGGAGTGCAAGGGAGACATAGGTTAGGGCCCTGCAGTGTGGTGTGGCAGTGGTGGGAGGCCCAGCCCCACAAGGAAGTGGGCAGGGGGACCCCTGAGGGCATCTGTTCCCCACCCCCCAACTAAATGGACAGATAGACAGACAGTCCCTGCATGGATGGAACCGTGGTGTAGGAACACATGCACACACACACATGTGAACAGTGCATAGGACTCAAAGGTTGGGGACCTAGTCAGCCTCCATAGCACCCCCCAGGTCAAACACAGGATGTCACCTGGCCGCCAACCATTGTGCTGCCAATCCAAGGCATTGCAGGGGGGGGGGGGTGTACCACTGCACCGCATGCACACTCCAAGGAACATGACAGGTGATAGAGCCAGGATACCCACACATGGTGGTTGGGCCTGCTGTTGACATCTGCTGTAATGCACACACACCACTATGTTCCCATATGTGTGGGGCACACACTAATGTTCTCCCCCTTCTCTCCCTGTGAAGATATACCACACCATCACCATGGCGGACTGGACCACATACAACCCTGCTGCCCAGGAGGTGCTACCAACAGACTGTGGCTGTCACTGTGTGCCAAAAGACATCATCACCATTCAGCCCATTGCCATTTACCAAACTGACTGCCACGACTGGGGAATGGTGGATTGCTCTGGCCCTGGCCCTGGCCACACTGTCTGGGTGACTGCACCCTGCCACTGCCCCACACACCAGCTGCACTGTCCCTTTGCCCCTACAGGACCAAGTGCACAGGAATAAGCCACCGTACACTGGCCACAGCCATGCTGGGTATACAGTACAAGCGCCCCTGTCACTATATCACCAAGATGACTGCCATGGACAGCCTAGCAGAGCCACAGCAGATACACAGTGGATATTGCTGGCAGTGCACCAATACACATAGTAGTGCACACATGTGACCCTGAGCCTGGACATGGGTGTGAATATGAGGGGGGTGGCAGAGGACCTGTGACCCAGCTTGGCAGGGTCATGGTGGTGATGGCACATCTGTGACCCAGCATGAACAGTGGCGGGGCACACACAACACTGTTACAGTGGCATACAGTGCGTGGGCCAAGCATCACTCACCCTCCTGTAAGGTGGTAGCAGAGCTTTTGAAGCCGGAGACCCCAGTGATGGAGACCTCGTCCACGAACTGGAGGATCTGTTTCTCAAGGGGGTTGAGTCTGTGCTGGTGCTCTGGTGGCAGCTTGCTGTTGTTGGCCCTCTTCTCCTTTGCAGCCTGCTGTACCACCCGCCACTTTTTCTTGATATCCTCCATGTCCCTGTTGTGGTGGTGGATGGCATTCACCCTCCTGGCTACAGTGCCTTGTGACCTCTTGGTGTTTGTCCTGTTTTGTCGCATTACAACCTGGAATTAAAATGGAGTTTTGGGGGATAGCACCATGTGATATACACAACACGCCTATGACTTTGAAGGTTCAAAATATTCTTTACTGTGACACAAACAGAATTAAAAAACAAACATGCATATGTATTCACCCCTCAAAGTGAATATGTTGTACAGCCACACTTTGCTGCAATTACAGCTGCAAGTCTCTTGGGGTATGTCTCTATTAGCTTAGCACATCTAGCCACTGGGAGTTTCACCCATTCCTCCAGGCAAAACTGCTCCAACTCCTTTAAGTTAGATGGGTTGCATTGCTGTACAGCAATCTTCAAGTCACGCCACAGATTCTCAATTGGATTGAGGTCTGGGCTTTGACTAGGCCATTCCAAGACATTTAAATGGTTCCCTTTAAACCAGCTTTAGCAATATGTTTAGGGTCTTTGTCCTGCTGGAAGGTGAACCTTCATCCCAGTATCAAATTTCTGGCAGACTGAAACAGGTTTTCCTCAAGAATTGCCCTGTATTTAGTACCATCGATCGTTCCTTCAATCTTGACCAGTTTGCCTGTTCCTGCCGATGAAAAACCTCCCACAGCATGACGCCACCACCATGTTTCACTGTGGGAATGGTGTTCTCGGGGTGATGGGAAGTGTTGGGTTTGTGCCACATATGGGTGTTTCCCATGATTGTCCAAAAGGTAAATTTTTGTCACATCTGACCAGAGAACCACCTTCTATGTGGTTGGGGGGGCTGCAACATGCTGTTGAGCAAACTCCAAACATATTTTCTTATTTCTTTCTTTAAGCAATGGCTTTTTTCTGGCCACTCTTCCATAAAGACCCACTCTGTGGCGTGTACGACTTAAAGTGGTCCTATGGACAGATACTCCCATCTCCGCTGTGGATCTTTGCAGCTCCTTCAGTGTTACCCTTGGTGTCTTTGTAGCATCTCTGATTAATGCCTTCCTTGCCCGATCTGTGAGTTTTGGTGGGCGGCCTTCTCTTGCCAGGTTTGTAGTGGTGTCATATTCTTTCCATTTTGTTATAATGGATATAATGGTGCTCCGTGGGATATTCAGATTTTGGGATATGTTTTTTATAATCCAACCCTGATTTATACTTCTCCACAACTTTGTCTCTGACCTGTTTGGAGTGCTCCTTGGTCTTCATGTTGCTTGCTTAGTGGTGTTGCAGAGTCAGAGGCCTTTCAGAACAGGTATATTTATACAGTCATCACGTGACTGATCATGTGATACTGCACACAGGTGGATCCTAATCAACTAATTATCTGAGTTTTGCGGTTTATTGGTTGGGGGTCAAGGGGTGTGCAGCAGCTGTTGAATTGATGTGCATCCTTAGGGGGAGAGAATAAATTTCCCTCCTCAAGTCTTTTGGTATAACATTTATACCAAATCTCAGCAAGGCGACACTACAATTAAAGTATGGTCGGAACGAAGAAGAAAAATACATACTGGCCACAAGTTGCCCAGAATAAAATGGTGCCACCCGTAGTTTACACACTAGGGCTAGTGATGGTGGTTGCGATAGTGCAAGTGCTGCAGAAGTAGATAACATCCCTGCCACAGATAAAGGACATGGGGAGCCTGTTCATGGACCCACTGTGGCAGGAGACAAACCACAGAAATTAATGAAAATGTTAAGAGGATTAACTACGGTTAAGTGGAATTCTGCAGATAAAGAGGAGATAATGTACTGCTATTTTTATGCTACAAACCCTATATTTAAATCAAGAGGGTATACACAGAGAGTCCTGCCAAAAGCTGGAAGAAAGAGAAAAACTGCCATTGGATGAACTCCAGCAGGAGGCTCTATTTGGCACGATGCAAGTATTACACTGAGCATTAGCAGTAAATTTGAGAGACTAAGATCAAACTCTACATACCATAGCTTAGAAGTGAGGTTCACGACTGCTATAGTATACGCAAAACTAACCCATTTGGAGAAACTACCTCGTCCCTGGCTACAATGACAACACAGTTGGCTGGCAAAACAGATCCTTTATTCAGGAACACAGGCACATAAAAATACAACATTGGATACAATGATAGCAAACTACCCAGCATTGGCTGCAATAACAGCGGACTGTACAGCAGTGGCTAACTTGCTCTCACATGTGTGGTCAGTCCATAGTGCCCGAACCTATGCAATACCGCTCCCAGCCCTGCTGCGCCTGCACACACCCATGGCCAAGGTGGAGCTGGCTGCTGGCCGATGGCCTACAAATGTCCATGTCACACCACAGGGAGGGGCCTATGGCGCTGGGTGGTCCCGGCTGTGGTGCAGAAGTGCAGCTGTCATTGTGTCCAGGCACCTGCGAATAGCCTGTGCCACAGCATGGACCTCCTCCCTGAGGAGGTACACCTCTGCAGCGAGTGTGGCCATGGACACGTCGTTAGTTGCCTGTAGGAGCGATTGTGGTCCATGGCTTGGCGTCTGATGTACATGCTGGGCCCCTGGGTCCAGTGGTGGCATAGAGTGTCCATGGTTGTGGAATGGGGCTTCAGGGATTATGGTGCCCAGCACCCAAGCTGTGCCAGCCCATGTGTTTGGGGTCTGACCCTGTGGACTGGGCATGCTTGACTGGGGTGTGTGTAGAACTGCAGACACCTGCTGGTCCTCCAATGGCTCCACCTTCACCAGCATAGTGGCCCACAGTGTGTCCACCACTCTAGTTGGGTGTTGCCTGGAGGCTGGTGCCTGCATCCCCCTGCCCCCCCTCTCAGACCCCGGGTCTGTGTGACCCTCTTCTTCTAACCCCTCCTCCTTCCTAGAATCCCCTGGCTGCTCTTCACCCCTGGATCCCTCCCCCTCCTCCTCTGATCTCCCTGACTGGTCACCACTGCTGTAACCCTCCCCCTCCTCCTCTGACTTCCATGACTGGCCCAGACCCTCTGACAGATCCCCCTTCCCTGACATGCCTGCCTCTTTGGACTCTGCAGCATACTCAGCCCCTCCATGGCCTCTGCAGGTGCCCCCACAACAACCCTCTCCATACCCACAGCCACCGCCTCCCACACCACTGCCACTTCTGGGTTGGGGCTCCCTGCCCCCTCAGCCTACTCATCCTCCGGCTCACCTGGGACCTCCATGCCGGCCCCAGCAGAGTCAGCCACTTCCACCCCCACCTCCATTGGTGTGGCTTGGTCAACAGATGCCACCCCCTCCATGGAGCTGTCCTCCTCCATTGTGCTGGACCCCTCATCCTCACCACTGGAGGATGAGCTGCTGGAGGTAGCCTGTTGTCTCTGCTGTTCCAGGGTGGCATGACAACTCGCTGGAGGCACTCGCTTTGGCCCTGCCAGACCTGGGGCTTCATCAGTTTGGCCTGTGGGGAGAGGGGTGGGTGTCACCCCAGGATAGGTGTTCAGTCCTACTGCCATAAACGCACTGTCCTACACTGTGGACAGTCCCCCACTAGCCGGTCTGCTATGATTCACGGTCTGCAATGACTGGTGTCCACTGTGGCTACTGGGGTCCACTGTGTGTCTCACTGACCTGCGTCTGCTGTCAACTGGTCTCAGAGGCACTGCATGAGGCATGAATGCTGGTGTTGCACAGTCTGGAAGTGGCACTTCAGGGCCTCTAGGGTGTGTCGGATACTGTGGTCACTGTGAACATGAAGTTGAGGTCCATATTGGGTCAGTAGTACATTCCCAGGTCACCTAGTGTGCATTCACATATTCTGCTCATGCAGAATGGGCTGCCCATCCAGGCTGCAAAGCCATGTGCCTGTGTATCCCATGTGTGGCATGTCCACTAGGATACCTAGAAAGGATCTAGTCTTTGATCTGTGAATTCAGCTTATAAAGGGCAATTTGAATTATGCATCCCCCGCTTTAGCCATCATTGTTGGACCCATTCGTACCCCCATTACCCACCCAAGACATTCTTTTTTCATCCTTAACTGCTACTGTCTCTGGGTAGTGGGCCTCGTGGGTCCCCCAAACTGGGCTGGTTTTCAGGATATCTGGAATGAAGGCATGAGAGATAATTTTGCATCTTTGCTTTGGGAATCTGAATTAATTTGCATATTCTTTTTTTTTTTTTTTATTTATTTATGCAATTTTTACAATACACCAAGAAAGGCAACAACGCACTCTCTTGAAGAAACAGGTTATTCATTTGAAAACAAAGCCATAGTAAAAAGAAAAAAAAAAATTTCTCATTAGTAAGAAATAGGAAAAAATAAAATGAATAGCCAAACTAGTCCACGAAAAAGGGGGACAATCCAAGAATTAATATACAATACCAAACTTTAAGAAGAAAAAAAAAAACAGCACTCCAGTTCAGAATCTACATAACAGAGTACATTTAGGAGGAAACAATAGAGGATACTGCTCGTCGAGCACTAATAAAGGCCAGCAGCTGGGAGGGCTCAAAAAACACATAAGAAACTGCCTGGTATTTCACCAAGCATTTACAAGGATGTTTGAGAAAAAAGAGTCCCCCCAGCTGCAAGACCCCAGAACGTAACAAAAGAAACTCTCTACGGCGATTCTTCGTCTCCCTCGACAGGTCAGGATAAATACGGACCGCAAACCCATGAAAAAGCAATTTCCGTTTACGGAAAAAGAGCTTCAACAGCCATTCTCGGTCTGATGATAAGGCAAATGTTACCAAAAGAGTAGAAGGTTCAAAAGAGTCAGAACCAGTATTTTCCAAAATATCAGTAACATTCAATACATCCCCATGCAACAAGCCACCCTCTTGTACTTTTTCGGAAGTAACAGACTTTGATTTAGGTAAATAGAAAACTTTCACTAAAGGAGGCATCAAATCAGGTGTTACCCCTAAAACATCTGATAGATAATCTTTAAACATATCTTTTGCACAAATGGAGGGTGACCTGGGAAAATTAACTATTCTCAAGTTACTAGCTTTTGAAAGATTCTCTAACTGCTCCAACTTCATATGTAACGTCATAGAGTCTTTTTGAGAAATAGCAAATTGATCTTCCAAACTAGAAAGTCTATTCCGAGAGTCCTCTCCACTCACGCGAATATCAGACATCTTCTTCTCCAAAACAGAAACCGCTCCCATAGTAGTCGTAACCTTAGTAGCTAAAGAGGACATTCTGGGAAGTAAAGCTCCACCTAACGAGGCAATAGCAGACCAAATAGACTCTAACGTGAAATTTGCAGGACGCTGCAGAGAGAAAGTCGACTCCACATCCAACGCCGAATCAAGCAGTTCCATGTGCGGCAATGAATCAACCCGCGGAGTAGAGGAGACCTGCTCCGCGCGCCCACCTCCTACTAGCACCGGTGTTAGCATACCCGGGAGCTTGCTCCTAGCTCCACTGTTCAATTCAAACGACACGCCACTTCCTGGCTCCTCCGAGGCTCCTGCTACCCCCGACACTGCAGAGGAGGGAACCTCCAGGAAGCCCTCAGGTAAGACGTGTGTGCAAAGAACCTTCGGTGCCGGACTCATAGCCGGGGAAAGTGATATCACCGAGGCAGTAGCCGAGCTATCCATCTCCGGCATAACCGCCAATCGGGCTTCTCTCCCGGTCGTGTCTGAACTCCGTGTAGGCCGCTGTAAGTAAAGGTCCAAAGGGCCAGAAACTGTAGAAATGAGCGTCGAGGCAGCAGAGGGCTGGGAGGGCAACGGCCCCGACTTGCCTTTTCGCTTCCTTCCCATCCGAGAAGCGAGCTCACACAGCAAGGAGTGTTGCAGCCATATTGGAAACGCCCCCAATCTAATTTGCATATTCTGATTATTTGAGAAATAAGGGCAGACTAGATAGGCCATGTGGTCTTTTTCTGCCATCACGTTTCTATGTAAACCTCCAGCATCTGCCCCAGGTTACACACACACCACAGCTGCCTGACCATGACCGCATTCTCCATGCACCCCCCTCCATCCCTAGGTCAGCCCCACATTCCCCCTGTTATGACTCGGGCTCCCATGTTCTGCCAATGTCTTCATCCCCCATCCCCTTTCCATATTCCCACCTGAGGCACCACTATCTGGCCTGGATGGCATGGTACGTGGCTCGTGTGTTGTTAAGGTGGTGGCACACTGGCCATCTGGCACTACACAGACCACACATTTATATGCTTTGTGCCGCTCTATGCAACATGGGGATCCTTGGATTGGGCATGTCAGCCACTGCGCATCTGCTCTGTCCAGTGCCATCAGTATGTTGCCACCTGTTCGTCTGTTTTACCTGTGATGTGCAGTGGCTGCTGTGCATCCACAGTGTGTGATGTCTGGTGAATGCACAGCCACCTCACAGTTCCCCCTGCACGGGGCCATAACTCCACTGCTGTCTCCCTGTGTTGTGGATGTTTCTTTGCAGGTTGCAGTTGGTGTCATCCCCCACCAGGGGGTGCTCCAGCTTAGCCACATGCTGGGTCAGGGCAGAGCTACTGCTTGGGCCAACCAGGGCTAGCGGTGTTGTACTCTGTGTGGTACTGATCCTGGCTGTCTCCTGTCTGGTTCACATTGCTGCTGCCTCCGGCTTGTGAACTGTCCCCACATTCCTGTTTGCATGTGCAGACGCACATCTGTGCCTCTGTCAGTGTGTTTGCCATGGCCTGCTACCCTGCCCCACCCTCCACCATGCTCCCTGCTCCTTTGTGGCTACTCACCTATGCAGGCGCAGCTGGATACCCCTCAGATGGCCATGGATAGCCTCAGGTTGGGCCTCTGCCCCCCCCCCCCCTTGGGTAGAGCACCCCCTCGTACTGGAGTACTGTTCGTGCCAGGACCTCTGTTCATCAGGGCTGAAATTCACGGTCCCCCTGTCCACCAGGCTGCTGCTATCTATCAGCTCAGCCAGAGGGGGACTCCTGCATAGGCAGCTGTTGGACCCTGCTTGTTGATGCTGACTGCTCCATGGGTACTCTGGGAGCTCGCTACATGGTTATCCAGTACGTGCCCTTCATGCTCACTTGCCCGGGGATCGCGATGGGTCTTTTGTACATGGGTAGTTCAATATCCCTTCCTGGTGCCTGCCCACTTATAGCGCATTACGCATTTGCTGCTATGCTTGGTTTGGCACTCATTTTCGTAGCTTGCCCATGTAGGAACCGCCTGACTGATGATTTGGTCTCTTTTACTGAGTAGGTATCTTTAGCCGGGTAGGTCCTGCATCACCGCCTTGTTCAATATCGGGCCCCTTAATCGTAGGAACAGAAAAGATTATACAGGGATTTCTACTGATCTTCCTAGACATCTCTGCTGCCTTCGATTTGATAAGAACATAAGATATGCAATATTGGGGCAGACCAAAGTCCATCAAGCCCAGTATCCTGTTTCCAACAGTGGTCAATTCAGGTCACAAGTACCTGGCAGGTTCCCAAAAAGGCATGCAGGTTCCACAATGCTTGACCCAGGGCAAGAAGTGGATTTCCCGGGTCCTGTTTAATAATGATTTATGGCTCTTTCCTCTATGAACTTGTCTTAACCTTTTTTAAACCCAGTTACAACTACAGCTTTTACACTACATCCTCCAGTAACGATTGCAAAGTTTGATTATGTGTTGATTGAAAAAATATTTTCTCTTATTAGTCTTAAATGGGTTACCCTGTAGCTTCATTGCATGCCCTACTGCCACCATAACCTCCTTTCATGACTCTACTCAATTGGTTTAAGAGAAAAAACTTTACAGTGGTTCCAATCTTATCTGGAGGACTACAACTACTAGATAAACTGAAGAGTAGCAAATCACCCGGGCCGGATGGTATACATCCAAGGGTGTTGAAAGAACTGAAATATGAGATTGCAGACCTGCTATTAGTAATCTGTGAACTATCATTACAATCATCTCTAATACATGAAGATTGGAGGATCGCCAATGTAACACCAATTTTTAAAAAGGGTTCCAGGGGTGATCCGGGAAACTACAGACCAGTGAGCCTCACGTCAGTACCGGGAAAAATGGTAGAAACCATCATAAAGAATAAAATTACTCAGCATGTAGATAGTCATGGCCTAATGGGAGACAGCCAACATGGCTTTAGACAAGGAAGATCTTGTCTTACTAATCTGTTATGTTTTTTGGAAAGTGTGAATAAACAGGTGGACAAAGGTGAGTCAGTTGATATAGTGTATCTGGACTTTCAGAAAGCCTTTGACAAGGTCCCTCATCAGAGACTTTTGGCAAAACTAAAGAGTCATGGGATAGGAGGCAGTGTACTACTGTGGATCAGGAACTGGTTAAAAGATAGAAAGCAGAGGGTTGGGCTGAATGGCCAATTTTCCCAATGGAGAAAGGTGAATAGTGGTGTACCCCAGGGATCTGTGCTGGGTCCGCTGCTTTTTGACATATTCATAAATGACCTGGAAAGTGGAATAACGAGTAAGGTTATCAAATTTGCAGATGACACAAAACTATTTAAAGTTGTTAAAACCCAAGAGGATTGTGGAAAATTGCAAGAGGATCTTGATAAATTGGAAGACTGGGCATCAAAATGGCAGATGAAATTTAATGTGGACAAGTGCAAAGTTATGCACCTAGGGAAGAACAACCCAAACTATGGTTACACAATGCAAGGTTCCACATTAGGAACCACCACCCAGGAAAAAGATTTAGGCGTCATTGTGGATAACATGTTAAAACCCTCGGCCCAGTGTGCAGCGGCAGCCAAGAGAGCAAACAGAATGCTAGGTATCATAAGGAAAGGAATGGAAAATAAAACAAAAGATATTATAATGCCTCTATACCGTTCCATGGTGAGACCGCACCTTGAATATTGTGTGCAATTCTGGTAGCCGTATCTTAAAAAGGATATAGCGTTATTAGAAAAGGTTCAGAGAAGAGCCACCAATACGGTAAAGGGGATGGAAGGATACTCCTATGAGGAAAGGCTAAAAAGGTTAGGGCTCTTTAACCTGGAAAAGAGACGGCTGAGGGGAGATATGATAGAAGTCTATAAATTAATGAACGGAGTGGAACGGGTAAACGTAGATTGATTGTTTTCGTTATCAGAATATAGAAAGACTAGGGGACATGCAATGAAGCTACAGGGTAAACTATTTAAGACTAATAAAAGAAAATATTTTTTCACTCAACGTGTAATCAAACTCTGGAATTTGTTACCAGAGGATGTAGTAAAGGCTGTTAGTGTAGCTGGGTTTAAAAAAGGTTTGGACAAGTTCCTCGAGGAAAGGTCCATAAACCATTATTAAGAAGGGACCCAGGATATCAATGCTTGACCCAGTACAAGCATTGCGGAACCTGTGTCTTTTGGGGAAACTGCTAGGTACGTATGACCTAGATTGGCCACTGTTGGAAACAGGATACTGGGCTTGATGGACCTTGGTCTGACCCAGTATGGCATATCTTATGTTCTTATTAACAACAGGTAAAAGAAGGACCACTAACTTCACACTCCTATAAACAGAACCAAGGCCTACCACAAGGCTCTGCCCTATCCTTGTTACTGTTTAACACCTTCATAAAACCACTATGTACTATAATCCAGAATCACAACATTCTTTATCATTGCTGTGCTGATGATATCTTAATCTATACATCATTTTCCACAGAAAATCCAGATTACACCACAATAGGAAGATGCTTTGACTCTATCTCCCAATGGATCTATGACCACAAACTGACCATTAACCCTACTAAGACAGAAGTACGTCACATAACAAAAAAACACAACATTCACACCCCTAGCCACCATAAGCCTGGTCAGCATAACTCTTCAAGTTAAGGATGAAGCCAAATACTTGGGCATTATGAAGTAAAGCAAGTCATAAGGTCAGCATACCATAAAATGAAAACTGTTCAAAATTTTCACCCATTGCTTGAATACGGTGACTTCAGGAATGTATATACGCCAGGCACTAATTACACCAATCTTCGACTATGGAAATATGATCTATCAAGGGCTTCCAAATGCTAATTTACACCCATTACAACTTGCACAGATAATTTCAGGTGCTCCTCAAAGAACTTCACTGGCTCTAAAAACACATGATGGTCAAATACAAAGCTTCCCTGAGTATATTTAATATTCTCCATAATCTTGAGGGGGCGGAGTCAAGATGGCAGCACCTTATGTGTGTAGCGCTTCAGCTTTTTCCTTCTGTTTACCTCAGTCGATATGGCTCCCAAGTGGCATGGTAACCCCAAGGCCAAGCCGGCTAAAGGAGTTTCCCCCATGGCAGGCAGCAGCAGCAGATTGAGGCGCTCCTCCTTAAGGCCCTGGCACTGGAGAAGGCTGTTTCAAATGGCTCGCTATTGCGGAGTGCTAATGGGATGGTGTCCACAGTTGAGCAACAGATATCAGACCCGCAGCCATGTTCTGCTTCCCCACTGGACCCAGAGTCTTTGGAACCGGGCCTTGCTGACATTGATCTACTGACCTAAGGTGGAGGGGAAGGTGGAGTTGTCGGGCAGCCGGCCTCATCTTCAACGCCGCGTTCGGCTCTTCCGGTCCATTGTGAGCTACTTGTGGAGGGTTCCGATATGGCTGGAGAGTTAGTGTTGGGAGCTTTTCCAGTTGTGGGGAAGAGTTTGCACTTGGAATTTTTGCCCTCAGTTTTTCAACAACAGAATTCTGATGAGATTTCATTGTCTACTATTTGGATTATGTTAGTAAAACTTGAAGCTACTGTTTTGAAGTGTGCACTGGATGTCTCTGCTCTAGTGCAAGTGGTGGCTCAGAACTTTGAGAAAGAAACCCATGAGAGACCTGGTGAACTAGAGAAGGACGTCAGTGACTCTAAGAGTGTGATCGATCAACTTGTGAAAGATAAAATGCTCTAGTGCAAGTGGTGGCTCAGAACTTTGAGAAAGAAACCCACGAGAAACCTGGTGAACTAGCAAAGGACGTCAGTGACTCTAAGAGTGTGATCGATCAACTTGTGAAAGATAAAATGCTCTAGTGCAAGTGGTGGCTCAGAACTTTGAGAAAGAAACCCACGAGAGACCTGGTGAACTAGAGAAGGACGTCAGTGACTCTAAGAGTGTGATCGATCAACTTGTGAAAGATAAAATGCTCTAGTGCAGGTGGTGGCTCAGAACTTTGAGAAAGAAACCCACGAGAGACCTGGTGAACTAGCAAAGGACGTCAGTGACTCTAAGAGTGTGATCGATCAACTTGTGAAAGATAAAATGCTCTAGTGCAGGTGGTGGCTCAGAACTTTGAGAAAGAAACCCACGAGAGACCTGGTGAACTAGCAAAGGACGTCAGTGACTCTAAGAGTGTGATCGATCAACTTGTGAAAGATAAAATGCTCTAGTGCAGGTGGTGGCTCAGAACTTTGAGAAAGAAACCCACGAGAAACCTGGTGAACTAGAGAAGGACGTCAGTGACTCTAAGAGTGTGATCGATCAACTTGTGAAAGATAAAATGCTCTAGTGCAAGTGGTGGCTCAGAACTTTGAGAAAGAAACCCACGAGAGACCTGGTGAACTAGAGAAGGACGTCAGTGACTCTAAGAGTGTGATCGATCAACTTGTGAAAGATAAAATGCTCTAGTGCAAGTGGTGGCTCAGAACTTTGAGAAAGAAACCCACGAGAGACCTGGTGAACTAGCAAAGGACGTCAGTGACTCTAAGAGTGTGATCGATCAACTTGTGAAAGATAAAATGCTCTAGTGCAAGTGGTGGCTCAGAACTTTGAGAAAGAAACCCACGAGAGACCTGGTGAACTAGCAAAGGACGTCAGTGACTCTAGGAGTGTGATCGATCAACTTGTGAAAGATAAAATGCTCTAGTGCAGGTGGTGGCTCAGAATTTTGAGAAAGAAACCCACGAGAAACCTGGTGAACTAGAGAAGGACGTCAGTGACTCTAAGAGTGTGATCGATCAACTTGTGAAAGATAAAATGCTCTAGTGCAAGTGGTGGCTCAGAACTTTGAGAAAGAAACCCACGAGAGACCTGGTGAACTAGAGAAGGACGTCAGTGACTCTAAGAGTGTGATCGATCAACTTGTGAAAGATAATTTGCTCTTGTGCTAGTGGTGGCTCAGAACTTTGAGAAAGAAACCCACGAGAGACCTGGTGAACTAGAGAAGGACGTCAGTGACTCTAAGAGTGTGATCGATCAACTTGTGAAAGATAAAATGCTCTAGTGCAAGTGGTGGCTCAGAACTTTGAGAAAGAAACCCACGAGAGACCTGGTGAACTAGAGAAGGACGTCAGTGACTCTAAGAGTGTGATCGATCAACTTGTGAAAGATAAAATGCTCTAGTGCAAGTGGTGGCTCAGAACTTTGAGAAAGAAACCCACGAGAGACCTGGTGAACTAGAGAAGGACGTCAGTGACTCTAAGAGTGTGATCGATCAACTTGTGAAAGATAAAATGCTCTAGTGCAAGTGGTGGCTCAGAACTTTGAGAAAGAAACCCACGAGAGACCTGGTGAACTAGAGAAGGACGTCAGTGACTCTAAGAGTGTGATCGATCAACTTGTGAAAGATAAAATGCTCTAGTGCAAGTGGTGGCTCAGAACTTTGAGAAAGAAACCCACGAGAGACCTGGTGAACTAGAGAAGGACGTCAGTGACTCTAAGAGTGTGATCGATCAACTTGTGAAAGATAAAATGCTCTAGTGCAAGTGGTGGCTCAGAACTTTGAGAAAGAAACCCACGAGAAACCTGGTGAACTAGAGAAGGACGTCAGTGACTCTAAGAGTGTGATCGATCAACTTGTGAAAGATAAAATGCTCTAGTGCAAGTGGTGGCTCAGAACTTTGAGAAAGAAACCCACAAGAGACCTGGTGAACTAGCAAAGGACGTCAGTGACTCTAAGAGTGTGATCGATCAACTTGTGAAAGATAAAATGCTCTAGTGCAAGTGGTGGCTCAGAACTTTGAGAAAGAAACCCACGAGAAACCTGGTGAACTAGAGAAGGACGTCAGTGACTCTAAGAGTGTGATCGATCAACTTGTGAAAGATAAAATGCTCTAGTGCAGGTGGTGGCTCAGAACTTTGAGAAAGAAACCCACGAGAAACCTGGTGAACTAGAGAAGGACGTCAGTGACTCTAAGAGTGTGATCGATCAACTTGTGAAAGATAAAATGCTCTAGTGCAAGTGGTGGCTCAGAACTTTGAGAAAGAAACCCACGAGAGACCTGGTGAACTAGAGAAGGACGTCAGTGACTCTAAGAGTGTGATCGATCAACTTGTGAAAGATAAAATGCTCTAGTGCAAGTGGTGGCTCAGAACTTTGAGAAAGAAACCCACGAGAGACCTGGTGAACTAGAGAAGGACGTCAGTGACTCTAAGAGTGTGATCGATCAACTTGTGAAAGATAAAATGCTCTAGTGCAAGTGGTGGCTCAGAACTTTGAGAAAGAAACCCACGAGAGACCTGGTGAACTAGAGAAGGACATCAGTGACTCTAAGAGTGTGATCGATCAACTTGTGAAAGATAAAATGCTCTAGTGCAAGTGGTGGCTCAGAACTTTGAGAAAGAAACCCACGAGAGACCTGGTGAACTAGAGAAGGACGTCAGTGACTCTAAGAGTGTGATCGATCAACTTGTGAAAGATAAAATGCTCTAGTGCAAGTGGTGGCTCAGAACTTTGAGAAAGAAACCCACGAGAGACCTGGTGAACTAGAGAAGGACGTCAGTGACTCTAAGAGTGTGATCGATCAACTTGTGAAAGATAAAATGCTCTAGTGCAGGTGGTGGCTCAGAACTTTGAGAAAGAAACCCACAAGAGACCTGGTGAACTAGAGAAGGACGTCAGTGACTCTAAGAGTGTGATCGATCAACTTGTGAAAGATAAAATGCTCTAGTGCAGGTGGTGGCTCAGAACTTTGAGAAAGAAACCCACGAGAGACCTGGTGAACTAGAGAAGGACGTCAGTGACTCTAAGAGTGTGATCGATCAACTTGTGAAAGATAAAATGCTCTAGTGCAGGTGGTGGCTCAGAACTTTGAGAAAGAAACCCACGAGAGACCTGGTGAACTAGCAAAGGACGTCAGTGACTCTAAGAGTGTGATCGATCAACTTGTGAAAGATAAAATGCTCTAGTGCAGGTGGTGGCTCAGAACTTTGAGAAAGAAACCCACGAGAAACCTGGTGAACTAGAGAAGGACGTCAGTGACTCTAAGAGTGTGATCGATCAACTTGTGAAAGATAAAATGCTCTAGTGCAAGTGGTGGCTCAGAACTTTGAGAAAGAAACCCACGAGAGACCTGGTGAACTAGAGAAGGACGTCAGTGACTCTAAGAGTGTGATCGATCAACTTGTGAAAGATAAAATGCTCTAGTGCAAGTGGTGGCTCAGAACTTTGAGAAAGAAACCCACGAGAGACCTGGTGAACTAGCAAAGGACGTCAGTGACTCTAAGAGTGTGATCGATCAACTTGTGAAAGATAAAATGCTCTAGTGCAGGTGGTGGCTCAGAACTTTGAGACCATTACTTCACTCTGTCTGATATGCTCCGAATATTGGTTGTACTTATTTTGCTTTATGTTTTATTTTGGCATGTTTCATTTATATGTCTTAGTTCATTCTTTGTTTCTTTTTAACAATTTCTTTTTAATAATTTGTTTATAGTATTTTTGGTTTTAAATGTGTATCTTATGTATTTTAGCCAATATTGCCCCTGAGGAAGGTTTTTACGAAACACAGCCAGTGTCGGGCCAGTGGCTGAAGTGGAATAAAGAAATAAAAGTTTTTAATTTCTACACGTCCTTTCGTTGCATTCCACGTTTTCTTACTGGGTGTTCGGTGCACGTGGAATCGTGCTTGGTTTGTTGGTCCCCTATCGACCGCCTGGCCAGAATGAACAAATGGATGATGAAATGCTCAAAGAAACCAGGGAAGTTAACAAAAGTTACAGCACGGTAATAATGGGTGATATCAATTACCCCGTTATCGACTGGGTCAGTGTCACGGTAGGACATAATAGGGAGATAAAGTTTCTAGATGAAATAAATTACTGCTTCTTGGAGCAGCTGGTTCATGAACAGACCAGAGGGAAGCCACTTTGGACCCAGTCTTTATCTCTTGTACCAGATATGAGTTCCACTAAAGTAAAATAATAACATAATATATGACGGCAGATAAAGACCAGTATAGTCCAACTAGTCTGCCCAGCAAGGCGGATAGAGTAGGTGCATTTGCCACTCTGTGCAGATCGCCCCTCCCCATGCCATTGGTTAGGGGTGTATACACCACTCTGTATTGGTCACCCCAAGGGGCGGCCCAAGGGGGGTGCGGGGCCATGTGCGGAGACTCGGTGCGGGGCCTCATTTGCATAAGGGGCCTCATTTGCATAAATATTTGCATAATGTTACCATACACTAACTTTTAGTAAACATGCCTCTTCATGAGTGTATGGATAAAGAAAGACTAAAAGATTTCTACATTACTATAATCCAGTGCCAACCTCCAGACACATTAGGAACTACTACAAACACTGCCCATTTAGAACCCATAGCAAACCCACCGTATCCTAACAGCACTACCAAGACTCACAAAGCACCAGACCCTTCCTATCAAAAGGCAACACTGCAAATATTAAACCAATACATGACCTACTGAGGAAAGAGAACAAGTGGCAATGTCAAATAGGAATTACATAAACAGAATACCTCAGCTCAGTTACACATGCAGAACACAGACCATCACCAAACAAGGAATCACAATTTAAAAACAGGAAGACAGTGGTACAGTTACCTAATCCAGTCGCTTTAGTTGCCTCTGGGGGGCCTTTGTGTCCATTGGTTTCTTCAGGATCGGAGATAACCTTGAAGGATCTCTGGCAAGTATTGCAATCAATTGATACTAAAGTGTCTTCTACCCTGAGCTCATTATGTGATTTTACATCTCAAACTGTTATGTCTCTTAAACATTTAGATGGTAAGATTTCTGTTGTAGATGCTGCTTGTGGTAAAATTGAGCAGCAACTGCCTACTTTACATTCTGCAAATGTAGCTGGGATGAAAGACGCCTTAATTTTGCATGGCAAGGTGGAGGCACTTGAAAACACCTTGCGTGCTGTTAATTTACGTTTCTTAAACTTTCCGCAGACCCCTCTTCTTTCACCAAAAATTCTTTTTGACAAATATTGCAAGGAAGTGTTGCTTTTTTCAGATCCTATGGAGGTGTCTCAACTGTTTTATATCCCCACCGGCCTAAAGTGAAGTAATCCGGTAGAAGGTGGGCTTGATGTCATCGAGCCCTCTCTTGCCAATTTAACTGATTTATTGGAAGACTCCACCGATACTATTAATTCTCGTGCTACGTTGGTAGTATCCTTGACATCATTAGAAAATAAACACCGTATTCTTAAAGCTTTCTTTAAAAAAAAGACGACCCCCTTTTGTGGCCACAAGATAAATATATTCCCTGATGTTTCACGCAGCACGCAACTTAGGAGGAGGCTTTTTCTGACGTTAAAGCCTCGAGTCCTAAAGTTGGGTGCTACTTTTTTTCTCCATTTTCCTTGCAAATGTGTTGTTAATTACGAGGGAGCTGTTTATATATTTTCTGATGTTGTACATTTAGAGAAGTTTATCTTGGAACGGCAGGGCTCTGTTGAGGTTAGTCGGGATGAGTGAGTATATAGTGATTGCCTCCGTGTTATGGGTTTGTTAAGCCTTGATTTCATGATGGTTTATTTTCTTGTATTTAAATTCACGTCTGGGTCCCGGTGATGTGGACTTGATCATTTCATGTTACTGATTATTGGTTTATATGCTTGTATTTTCTCGATTGTCTTGAATTATTGGCCTCATTGTATGATGTTAAAACTTTAATAAAAAAAAAATATTAAAAAAAAAAAAAAAAAAAAAAAAAGACAATAATTAAACTGGGAACCCTAAAAGCCAAACTTGGAATTTACAACAACAATGTAAAAATAAAACTATAAATTAATTTCCTCTTGTACTAAACAAAGCACAGACGTTAATGATGCACATTTCCCAGAGCTGACATATTCCAGTTAATAAATTCAAAATAAAGAGATATCTTTGTACCTTTTGTGCATTTTTTTTCAGTTGCAATTGTTCCAGCCACTTTCTTCTGGTTTATTTGTGTCTTCTGCTAACTCTCCATCGTCTGCTGTCCATTTGTCCTTTCTTCTCTCTTCTAGTTTTTTTTCCATTCTCTCTCTACATCTGCTTTAACATACTAATCTTTCTCCTTTTGCTCTTTCCTCATTCCTATTTCATCCACTCAAATTTTACCCATCAATCCCTACTTAGTCTCCCAATACCCGGCCAATTGTAGATTTTTCTTCACTCCCACACAAAATATTTTTCCCCTCTCCATTTCACTCTCCCAGCCCCATCCCCTTCTAATCTCCCCCAACATCAGCTCCCTTCTAGTTCCAGCCCCAGCCAGTATCCGCTCCCTTCTAGTCCCCGCATCAGCCCATTTCCAGTCCTGGCCCCCCATCAGCCCATTTCCAGTCCTAGCTCCCCCATCCATTTCCAGTCCTATCCGAGTCCCCTCATCAGCCCATTTCTAGTCCATTCCTAGCCCCACCATCAGCCCATGTCAAATCCTAGCTCCCCTCCACTCAGCCCATTTCCAATCCAAGCCCTCCATAAGCCTACTTCCAGTTCTAGCCCCTCCATGAGTCCATTTGAATCCAAGCCCTCACCACAGCCCATTTCCAATCTTAGCTCCCCCCAACACCCAATTCCCAGTCCTATCCTAGCCCATCAGCCCATTTCCTGTCCTAGCTCCCTCCCCTAAGAGCCCATTCCAAGCCCCCCTTCCACTCAGCCCATTTCCATTTCAAGCCCCCTTCCACTCAGCCCATTTACATTCCAAGCCCCCCTCCCCATCAGCTATTTGCACTTCAAGCCTTCCCTTCCACTCAGCCCATTACCAGTCCTAGCAACCCCTCCACCCACCCATTACCAGTCCTAGCCCCCCATAGCCTATTACCAGTCCTAAGCCCCCATCAGCCCACTCCCGGTCCTAATCCCATCAGCCCATTTCTAGTCCTAACCCCCCATCACCCAATTTTCAGTTTAAGCCCCCCATAGCCCATTACCAGTCCTAACCCCCCATCAGCCCACTTCCAGTCCTAATCCCATCAGCCCATATCCAGGCTTAGCTCCCCCATAGCCCATCACCACTCCTAACCCCCAGCCCAGCCCAGCCCAGCCCAGGGAAAATTTAAAATAAAAAAAAGAAAAGCTGTCAGCTGTCTGCTGCCGCTGCCGGGACCGCCGCGGCAGAATCGAGTGTGCCGCGGGGCCCCCCTGCTCGGCAGAGCCTGCCCTCCCCTGTATCAGCTCCCTCTTTCAGCTGCAGTCAGCCCCCGCGGGCTTAACAGAGCAGTGAGGGAGAAACTCTCCCCTCGCACTCTGAAAGCCGGCGCGTGTGACTGCAGCTGAAAGAGGGAGCTGATACAGGGGAGGGCAGGCTCTGCCGTGCAGGGGGGGCCCCGCGGCACACTCGATTCTGCCGCGGCGGTCCCGGCAGCGGCAGCAGACAGCTGACAGCTTTTCTTTTTTTTATTTTAAATTTTACTTTTAAATCAGAATGTTTTTTGCGCGGGGCCCCCTGAAACGCAGGGCCCTGTGCAAAAAACATTCTCGCTCAATGGACGGGCCAGCCCTGGTCACCCCTATTGAGATATTTATGCTTATTTTGATTTTATCCTGTTGCTATAAAGAGATCCAATGTGTCCGTCCATGCCAGACAGACACAGTGGATCCCTTCACAGCAACAGGATAAAAACAAAATAAACCTAACTATCTCTTATATCTCAACAAGCAGGTGTGTGCCGTACACGGAGCGGTGGGTACACCCCTAAACAAAGGCATGGGGAGAGGTGACCTGCACGGAGCGGCAGGTGCACCTACTCTTGTTGGGAGATTAGATGGACCATACTGGTCTTTATCTGCCATCATATACTATGTTACTATGATTGTTTACGTTATCAGAATATAGAAAGACTAGGGGACATGCAATGAAACTACAGTGTAAACTATTTAAGACTAATAAGAGAAAATATTTTTCCACTCAACGTGAAATCAAGCTCTGGAATTCGTTACCAGAGGATGTAGTAAAATCTGTTAGTGTAGCCGGGTTTAAAAAAGGTTTGGACAAGTTTCTGTAGGAAAGGTCCATAAACCATTATTAAAATGGACCCAGAATATCAACGGCTTGCCCCAATACAAGCATTATGGAACCTGTGTCTTTTGGGGAAACTACAAGGTACTTGTGACCTAGATTGGCCACTGTTGGAAACAGAATATTGGGCTTGATGGACCTTGGTCTGACCCAGTATGGTGTATCTTATGTTCTTATGTTCTTATACCTGCAGATTCGGATAGGAGCAGTTTGTGTCTGTAGACGAGAGATTGTAAATGGGGAAATAGATGGATGCCGGTCCCTTTCTGAGTTATTGTAGTCACCTGGAGGTCATGCCTTCTGAAAGACTGAGTTCTAAGCAAGGCATATCTCAGTTTCTGCTCTGCTGGACATCCGTTCTCCTTTGACCTCCTCTTCTGCAGTGCAGTAGTGGTCCCATTTCTTTCCTACACATGTACCAGGCTTAGCTGTTTACCATGTGGAAGCCAGCAGGATTAGCATTTCATTATTTGTAATATCTGATGGAATTTTAGGACATGTAACTATGATATGTATGTATTGATTAGAACCCAGGCTGCACATTTATTAAAGGCAGAGAGACTGAGCATGATAATGGGGAGGAGTAGCCTAGTGGTTGGGGCAAGGTACTTCAGGCCGGAAGGTTGGGGGTTCAAATCCCATTAGGGGACAGCAACCTTGGGCCGGAAGACTGGGGTTTCTAGTCCCACAGGTGCTCCTTGTGGTCTTGGGCAAACCACTTAACCCTCCATTGCCCATGTTCCCTGTAAGTATTAGTGTATGTGTCTCATATCCCTGCGTGTTAAATGTATCCCCCAATTGTGTTGTGACCGCTTTGATTGAAGGATAAGGTGGTATACAAAACTGTCTAAATAAATAAATAAATTATAACATGCTCTCAATATGTGGCGCTCACACTAGGCAATTGATGCATTTCTGGGTTTACATGTGTTGCAATAGACTGGCAAATGCTGTTTCTCATTTTTTGCTGTGAGCAGACTAAACTATTTTTGCATAGTTCATTAAGTAGCTTTTAAAAACAGTTAAATTTCTTGTGAGTTCACACAAACTGGTTTTATGTAAATTTTATAGTAATAGCCCCAAGTAGGTTTTGTAATATCGGAAGAGCAAGAGAAAATGGACAGGGCTGGACAGTATTTACTATTTTTGTTTTTCCATGTTCTGGATGTCGTTCTAGAAGGATTTGCATGTCTAATGGCCTTATATGTCTAGACAGTGAGTTTACATAAGAACATAAGATATGCCATACTGGGTCAGACCAAGGTCCATCAAGCCCAGTATTCTGTTTCCAACAGTGGCCAATCTAGGTCATATGTACCTAGCAGTTTCCCCAAGAGACACAAGTTCCACAATGCCTGTACTAGGTCAAGCATTGATATCTTCAGTCACTTCTTAATAATGGTTTATGGACCTTTCATCCAGGAACTTGTCCAAACCTTTTTTAAACCCAGCTACACTAACAGCCTTTACTATATCCTCCGGTAACAAATTCCAGAGTTTGATTACACGTTGAGTGAAAAAATATTTTCTTTTATTAGTCTTAGTTTACCCTGTAGCTTCATTGCATGTCCCCTAGTCTTTCTATATTCTGATAAGGTAAACAATCGATCTACGTTTACCCGTTCCACTCCGTTCATTAATTTATAGACTTCTATCATATCTCCCCTCAGCCGTCTCTTTTCCAGGTTAAAGAGCCCTAACCTTTTTAGCCTTTCTTCATAGGAGTATCCTTCCATCCCCTTTACCATTTTGGTGGCTCTTCTCTGTACCTTTTCTAAAATCGCTATATCCTTTTTAAGATACGGCGACCAGAATTGCATACAATATTCAAGGTGCGGTCTCACCATGGAACGATATAGAGGCATTATAATATCTTTTGTTTTATTTTCCATTCCTTTCCTTATCATACCTAGCATTCTATTTGCTCTCTTGGCCGCCGCTGCACACTGGGCCGAGGGTTTTAACATGGTATCCACAATGACGCCTAAATCTTTTTCCTGGGTGGTGGTTTCCTAATGTGGAACCTTGCATCGTGTAACCATAGTTTGAGTTGTTCTTCCCTAGGTGCATAACCTTGCAATTGTCCACATTAAATTTCATCTGCCATTTTGATGCCCAGTCTTCCAATTTATCAAGATCCTCTTGCAATTTTTCACAATCCTCTTGGGTTTTAACAACTTTAAATAGTTTTGTGTCATCTGCAAATTTGATAACCTCACTCGTTATTCCATTTTCCAGGTCATTTATGAATATGTCAAAAAGCAGCGGACCCAGCACAGATCCCTGGGTACACCACTATTCACCTTTCTTCATTGGGAAAATTGGCCATTTAGCCCTACCCTCTGCTTTCTATCTTTTAACCAGTTCCTGATCCACAATAGTACACTGCCTCCTATCCCATGACTCTTTAGTTTTGCCAAAAGTCTCTGATGAGGGACCTTGTCAAAGGCTTTCTGAAAGTCCAGATACACAATATCAACCGACTCACCTTTGTCCACCTGTTTTATTCACTCCTTCAAAAAAACATAACAGATTAGTAAGACAAGATCTTCCTTGTCTAAAGCCATGTTGGCTGTCTCCCATTAGGTCGTGACTATCTACATGCTGAGTAATTTTATTCTTTATGATGGTTTCTACCATTTTTCCCGGTACTGACGTGAGGCTCACCGGTCTGTAGTTTCCCGGATCACCCCTGGAACCCTTTTTAAAAATTGGTGTTACATTGGCGATCCTCCAAACTTCAGGTATTAGAGATGATTTTAATGATAGTTCACAGATTACTGATAGCAGTTCTGCAATCTCATATTTCAGTTCTTTCAACACCCTTGGATGTATACCATCCGGCACAGGTGATTTGCTACTCTGCAGTTTATCTAATAGTTGTAAGACATCTTCCCGATGTATCGATATTTCCTTCAATTCTTCCACACCTTTAAATACCACTTCAGTCATGGGTAACATCCCTACATCTTCCTCAGTAAAGACCGAAGCAAAGAATTCATTCAGTCTCTCCGCTATCGCCTTGTCGCCTCTTAGTGTTCCTTTAACCCCTTTATCTTCTAATGGACCAACTGACTATCTCACAGGTTTTTTGCTACGAATGTACTTGAAAAGGTCTTTATTTCGCGTTTTTGCTTCCGAAGCAAGCTTCTTCTCAAATTCTCTCTTTGCCTGCCTTATTAATGCCTTGCATTTGACTTGCCAGTGCTTGTGCTGTTTCCAGGTTTCGTCGTTTGGCTCTTTTTTCCATTTCCTGAAAGATGCTTTTTTGGCAACAACAGCCTCTCTGACCTCACCTTTAAACCATGCTGGCAGTTTTTTGGACTTCCTTCCACTTTTCTTAAAGCGTGGAATACAGCTGGTCTGGGCTTCCAAGATAGTATTTTTCAACAACACCCAAGCTTGATGTACGTGTTTAACCTTCGCAACTGCTCCTTTTAGTTTTTTCTTAACTGTTTTCCTCATTTTATCATAGTCTCCCTTTCGAAAGTTAAAAGGTAGTACTGTGGATTTCCTTACTATCCCTCCTCCACTAATTAAATCAAAGGCGATCATGCTATGATCACTATTTATTTATTTATTTAAAGTCTCTTATATACCGCACTATTCGGCATCAGCGCGGTTTACATGGAACAGAAATGCTCAGTACTATTGCCAAGTGGCCCCAACACCCTTATCTCTTGCACTAGATCTGGTGTTCCACTAAGGACTAGGTCTAATATGGCGTCCCCTCTGGTCGGTTCATGAACCAGCTGCTCCAAGAAGCAGTCATTTATTTCATCTAGGAACTTTATCTCCCTAGCATGTCCTGACGTGACACTGACCCAGTCGATACCGGGGTATTTGAAATCACCCATTACACAGGTACACTAAAAAATTTTTTTTTAAACTGCCTCTAATGTTTCGACTGATTTTTATGTTTTTTGGTGCGCTGAATCCAAATCTGGTAACCAATTTGCTCCATCACGTACAGATTTTTTGCTACATTGGGTTAGCAGTTTGAGGTGAACATTTCAGATTGAGTGCGATCGAGATAAAAGTTTCTTGGATGAATTCTTTATACTAATTGTTTAGTAGTTATTCAAATAAGAATAAAGAAAATTGTAACAAGGCAGCACATAAGAATAGAGTAATGTCAACAAAACACACTGTGATGGTAGCAAAATTGTCTGCACTTAAAACAGCCACATACATGTGCACAAGCATTGAGCATATAAGAGCGAGGTTAGACACAAAGCAAAGCAAAGAAATGTGCAAAAAATGTTGTACAGGTATGTATGTAAGAATAGAAAACGCAAACTGCACCATTGCAATACATGAAGACAAACACCCGATGGTGTGAAAATAAAATTCTAATAAATGAGATCCGACACTGTGGTAATAACTATCAAATTTTTATTTCAAAGTTTAGTAAAAACACGATATTTGTCAACACAGTTTAGATTTTAAAGTCATTCTTGGGTCAATCAATCTCCTGGTGGGCCCGTTTCTTCTTCCCCCGAATGTTTCTCTTGGTGCACTGCTTGTCGTATTTTTCATCTGGGGTTTCCCGCAGCAGCAACCAGCAGAAATCAGCCATCATAGTGGTGTTCCATCTTCCTTGGTACCTTCTCTCTGCGTCCTTGATGTCCTGGTGAAACCTTTCACCTTGTTCTTCACTGTACGCCCCCACGTTTTCGGGAAAGTAGTTCACATGGGAGTGCAAGAAATGGACTTTCAGGCTCATGTTACAGCCTTGTTCTTTGAAGGCATTGAGCATCCTGGCAACAATATCCTTATAGTTCTCATCCCGCCTGTTCCCCAAGAATTTGAGAACAACATCCTTGAAGGAATCCCAGGCTTCTTTTTCCTTCTCAGACATCGTTTCAGCGAATGCTCCATCTGAAATGAGTTTCCTTATATCAGGGCCAACAAACACTCCTTCCTTTAGCTTTGCTTCAGAAAGTCGGGGGAACTTTGAGCAAAGGTACCGAAAGCACTCACCATCTTTTGGAAGGGACTTGATGAATTGCTTAATGAGACCCAACTTAATGTGGAGAGGTGGTAATAGAATTTTATCACGAGGTACCAAGCTCTCATGAAGAACATTTTTCTCACCGGGTCTCAAATACTACTCCCGAATTGGCCAGTCTTTTTTCCCCCAGTGTAGGTCGCGGGCCCGGCTATCCCACAAGCAAAGGAAGTAGGGATATTTGGTGAAACCGGATTGCTGCCCTAATAGCATGGATAGAATTTTAAAGTCTCCACAAATCATCCACTTATGCTCATCATAACGAATCTTCTGAAGAATCAGGGCCAAATTCTCGTATTTTTCTTGGAGAATAACAGAGTGAGCAATAGGAACTGAAGCGAATGTGTTGCCATTATGAAGAAGAACCCCTTTTATGCTGTCTTTTGACGAATCAATGAACAGCCGCCATTCAGCAGGATCATACTTGAGTTTAAACTTTTCCATCACTCCGTATATATCGTTGCAAAATAACAAATCTTCCTCTTTGCTGAAATACTTCAAAATTGTGTCTCGCGGTTGCGGTACCAATAAAAAGTTGTTCCTGGTGACAATAGATTTTTCTGTTTAAGCCGAGAACCTAGCAGTTGGGCAGCATCTTTTGGGAGTCCTAAATCCCGGACTAAATCATTCAATTCAGCTTGAGAGAAAAGTTCAGGTTTCGGATCTGGTTCAGTTTCAAACTCGGAAGTACTGGACTCATCGGGAAAAGCCATCTGATGAGTCTCATCATGATCAGAACCGTCCACACAAATATGATCCAAAGATTTTGGTGGTTCAGGCACAGGTACTTCGTTGCTATGAGGCATAGGCCTAATTGCTGAGGGAAGGTTGGGGTAACTTATTACGTTCTTATTTTTTAAGTTGTATCCCTTCACAATGCAAGAGCAAAAATAGCAGTCACTGCTGTGGTCTCTTTGTTCACGCCACATCATAGTATTCCGAAACGAAATGCTTGTTTTTTACCTTTCATCCATAAGCGTAGATCTTCCTCACATGTCTTGCACACTTTGTGAGGAGCCCACGGTTTGTCTTGATCGCCTAACTTCAAACCGAAATAGGCGAAATATACTTTTTTAATAAATGCAGAAATGTTCCTCTGCCGCTTTTTCACGGTATATTCCCCACAAATAAAACAAAAACTGTCCGGAGAGTTGACGCAACCTCTGGCTCTGTGAGCCATCACAAATACACAGCACTGCAAACTACAACTGTAGTGAACCACTTTGGAATAAAGCTGGATTACGACTGAGCAAACAAAAGATAATAGTGAACTTGCAAGAAACTGAAATTTCACAGGAACGTTCATGTCGCAACCACCGTGTTTGAGCGAGCGAACGAGGCGAGGCGAACAGGAAAGAACATGCGCCAGCGCGAGTACTGGATTTAGCCCCCCGCCTCCCAATTGTCCTGTTAATGTATAAAATGAATACAAAACACTCTAAAATATCATGAGGGAGTGTTTCTAGTTAGTTAACCATTACAACCTCTATTTTGGGCCAAGAAAATAAACTGCAGTCGGCTAAAAAGAAATTATGTGAACATTCCTTATATGGGTAAGAAATCTAATTTTGCAAGAAAACGTGACGTGATGGAACATTTTGGCTATTTTTCCTGGATTCAGCACCCCAAAATCTATAGGAATCAGTTGCAAAACTGGAGGCAGTTTTTTGGTAGTGTACCTGTGTTATTATTACTGCTCTGTAACTTTTGTTAGCTTCCTTGATTTCTTTGAGCATTTCATCATCTATTTGGTCATTCTTGCCAGGCGCTCAATAATACACCCCCACTGCCATCGCCTTCCCCCTTTTATATGGAATTTCAATCCATATAGATTCTACAGCAGATTTTGTTTCCTGCAAAACTTTAATCCTTTCTGAATCAATGCCCTCTCTAACATAGAGTGCAACCCCTCCACCAATTTGATCAGCTCTATCATTACGATATAGTTTGTACCCAGGTATCACAGTGTCCCACTGGTTGTCCTCCTTCCACCATGTCTCTGATATTCCAATCATATCTAACCTTTCATTTAGTGCTATATATTCTAACTCTCCCATCTTATTCTTTAGACTTCTAGCATTTGCATACAAGCATTTTAGAGAATGTATTTTATTCATGTTAATTTGGCTATTGTTAGACATGGGTAAATTGGGGTCTTTAAGCTCTGTCTGCTCCATACTTGAGGGCATTTGGGCTACTTTATTCTTTTGTGGAACCTCTCTGCTTTTGGTAGTATCCTTCAAGGATACATTCTTCCGAACCATCCGCTCTTGGGCAACTGTCGGCTTTCCCCTAATATCTAGTTTAAAAGCTGCTCTATCTCCATTTTAAAGGTTAATGCCAGCAGCCTGGTTCCATCCCGGTTAAGGTGAAACCCATCCCTTCGGAAGAGCCCCTCCTTTCCCCAGAATGTTCCCCAGTTCCTAACAAATCCAAACCCCTCATCTCTGCACCATTGTCTCATCCACGCATTGAGACTCCGGAGCTCTGCCTGCCTTTTGGGTCCTGTGCGTGGAACAGGAAGCATTTCAGAGAATGCTACCCTGGAGGTTCTGGATTTCAACTTCCTACCTAAAAGCCTAAATTTTGCCTCCAGAACCTCCCTACCACATTTTCCTATGTCATTGGTACCGACATGTACCAAGACAGCAGACTCCTCCCCAGCACTATCTAAGACCTTATCTAGGTGGCGCGTGAGGTCCGCTACCTTCGCACCAGGCAGGCATGTTACCAGGCGATCCTCACGTCCACCAGCCACCCAGCTATCTACATGCCTAATGATCGAATCACCAACTATAATGGCTGTCCTAACCCTTCCCTCATGGGCACATGGCCCTGGAGAAACTTCCTCGGTGCGAGAGGGTTTTACATCACCTGGAGGACAGGTCCTAGTTACAGGATCACTTCCTGCCACACCAGGGTGATGCTCTCCTGTCACGTGACCTCTCTCCTCCATGGCAACAGGGGTGCTGCCAGACTGGAGGTGGGACTTCAGGACTATATCCCTGTAGGTCTCGTCTATGTACCTCTCTGTCTGTCTTATGTTTTCCAAGTCTGCTACTTTAGCCTCTAAAGAATGGACTTGTTCCCTGAGAGCAAAGAGCTCCTTGCACCTAGTGCACACGTAAGACCTCTCACCAACTGGGAGAAAATCATACATGTGACACTCAATGCAAAAGACTGGAAAGTCCCCATCCCGCTGCTGGACTGCTGTCTGCATCTTAGTTTTAAGTTTGTGTCTAGATCTTTAAGTTCTTACTTACTAGGGGTTGTTATGGGTATTTATACCAATAAAACTGTACCTAATACGTTTAATATACCTTGTTTACCTGAAGCTTAATTAATCTCAGGTCCTTAGTGTATGACTGATTTGGGTAATGAGCTTCACCTGAAAGCTCCTCCTGTCTTTTAAGATGTGTAAGTACCTATAAAGCTGTGATTATCCCAGGGGAGGGTGGGTGTGGGGAGGGAGGGAGGGAAATAACACTTATTAAAAGAGGGCTGCTACACAGTACCCTGTCTTGTGCTGCTGAGGTAAGCTAAATTCTGATTTGATTTAAATTATAGCTCTTAGCTGCTGCTAGGCTCTAACTTCTTATGAAATTTAAACTACAAGCTCTCTGCTGGGTACTAAATTTAACCAGAAAGCTCTCTTCTGTGTGTTAAATTTAAACTAAAAGTACTTTGCTGTTACTTGGCCCTGAGTGACTATTAAATTTAAAACTACAAGCTCTCTGCTGGGTATGAAATGTAACCAGAAAGCTCTCCTCTGTGTTTTAAATTCAAACTTTAATTGCTGCTACTAGGCCCTAACTGATCCAACAAAAAACAGTGGGTTCACAGATTAAGTATCTTTAATACAAACAATTAATTCTTTTTAGAAAATTACCAGAAGTATATACTCACAGTTGCAGATTTCTCTCCAGAAGTAACAGTCCCCTTTTCTAGTCCTTCAAGTCCCACAGTGGTCGTACAGTTCTGAAGGGGACAGGGCTTGGACAGACCTTACGAATGACATTTTATAAGGAGACACCTACTTTTCTTTATAAAGTACAGGCTTAAGTGGCTGAAAACATGCTTAAGTTGTGCTGCAGTCCCATACAATGCTCATGCCTAGAAATCTAAAGACGACGCGTAATTTATAATATAATTATAGTTTGCATCCAGGCTGAGCCCAAACTCTGCCCCATCCATGCCCACAGTGAAACTATGTGCCTACAATACCTAGAATTAGGAGGTCATCTTATATCAGGGTGCCTGGGTTGCGAGGGCCAGAAAGCATTAATTCTAAAGGCACAGGCACATTCAGCAAGCACTTTGTAAAATACCTTGAATGTTTTGAATGCCAGGACCAATGTTCCCATGGAGCTGCACAGGAGTCATCCACCTTGTGCGGGAAATGCTGCAATATTGTGTTCTTAGTTGTGAGAAGCAGGAAAGATATTGTGGCACCTCTCCTCACCAGCAGCAACGCAGGCAGATGACTCCAATGAAGCTTCGCATGAATATAGCTCTTGACTTGGACATTTCTTTTTCTACCCAGATGACCTACGCAAAATTGGACTTCCTATGTTTCAAGTTGCAAAACACATCCAAAACTCTGCCCCCATTTCATCTCCATCAAACCACAAGCCATAGGCGTCAGAACGGGATGGGCCACATGGGTCCTGGCCTCACAGCAGAGAGAAGAGAGCGGACTCCTCCTGTCTGCCTGCAGGACATTTGATTCCTGTGGGCAGGGGAGGAACGCGCCACGATCACTCCTCCTGCCTGCCCGTGGGTGATCAGACCCCTGCAGGCAGACAGGAAGGGTCAGCGCTGAAAGGATATCCTCGATAGTCAATGCTGGGGCAATATCCGCTCCTCCTGCCTGCCCGTGGGTGATCAGACCCCTGCAGGCAGACAGAAAGGGCCAGAGCTGAAAGGATATCCTCGATAGTCAATGCTGGGGTAATATCCGTTCCTCCTGCCCGTCCGTGGGTGATCAGACCCCTGCAGGCAGACAGGAAGGGACAGAGCTGAAAGGATATCCTGGATAGTCAATGCTGGGGCAATATCCGCTCCTCCTGCCCGCCCGTGGGTGATCAGACCCCTGCAGGCAGACAGGAAGGGCCAGAGCTGAAAGGATATCCTCGATAGTCAATGCTGGGGTAATATCCGCTCCTCCTGCCCGCCCGTGGGTGATCAGACCCCTGCAGGCAGACAGGAAGGGCCAGAGCTGAAAGGATATCCTGGATAGTCAATGCTGGGGCAATATCCGCTCCTCCTGCCTGCCTGTGGGTGATCAAACCCCTGCAGGCAGACAGGAAGGGCCAGAGCTGAAAGGATATCCTCAATAGTCAATGCTGGGGTAATATCCGCTCCTCCTGCCCGCCCGTGGGTGATCAGACCCCTGCAGGCAGACAGGAAGGGCCAGCGCTGAAAGGATATCCTGGATAGTCAATGCTGGGGCAATATCCGCTCCTCCTGCCCGCCCGTGGGTGATCAGACCCTGCAGGCAGACAGGAAGGGTCAGCGCTGAAAGGATATCCTCGATAGTCAATGCTGGGGCAATATCCGCTCCTCCTGCCCACCCGTGGGTGATCAGACCCCTGCAGGCAGACAGGAAGGGCCAGAGCTGAAAGGATATCCTCGATAGTCAATGCTGGGGTGATATCCGCTCCTCCTGCCCGCCCGTGGGTGATCAGACCCCTGCAGGCAGACAGGAAGGGTCAGCGCTGAAAGGATATCCTCGATAGTCAATGCTGGGGTAATATCCGCTCCTCCTGCCTGCAATATCCGGCCGTCGGCATTGAATATCTGCGTTTGTTGCACAGTCTCCTCCACCACAGAAGCTAACTGGGCCGTGGCAATATTAAGCTCCCACAAGCAAAGAGCTGCTCTGTCTTTACCAGCGATGCAATATCGCCGCTGCCCGGTTAGCAATGGGCCCCCACGTCTGCTGAACCTCAGAACAGCGACATGCCTCGATGCTACATGGTTAACACCGGGGCATGTACTGGCGTTAATCAGGGATATGCAAATGTCTTTGAATATCGGGCCCAAAGAGTCTTTGCTGTGATTGCCGCAGCCTTCTCCTCCTGCCCATAGAAATCCGATCTCCTGTGGGCAGACAGGAGTCTGCGACAATCGCAGCTATAGTATAGGTGGTGAAGTACTTTTGTCCACTAAAGAAGAGCGGGACCTAGGCGTGGTTGTATCTGATGATCTTAAAGTAGCTAAAGAGGTAGAAAAGGCGACGGCAAAAGCTAGAAGGATGCTTGGGTGAATACAGAGAGGAATGACTAGCAGAAAAAAGGAGGTGATAATGCCTCTGTATAAGTCTTTGGTGCGACCTCATTTGGAGTATAGTGTGCAATTCTGGAGACCGCACCTTCAAAAGGATGTGAACAGGATGGAGTCGGTGCAGAGGGTGGCTACTAAAATGATTAGTGGGCTTCATTATAAAGCATATGAGGACAGACCTAAGGATCTTAATATGTACACCTTAGAGGAAAGGCAGGAAAGAGGTGATATGATTGAGATGTTTAAATACCTCCGTGGCATAAATGTTCAGGGAGAGAGCCTCTTTCAATTGAAAGCAAGTTCTGCTACGAGGGGACATGGGATGAGGGTGAAGGGAGATAGATTCAAGAGTGATATGTGGAAATATTTCTTTATGGAAAGAGTAGTGGATCCATGGAATAGTCTCCCAGGGGAGGTGGTAGAGATAAGGACAGTAACTGAATTAAAAAAAGCATGGGACCAACACAGAGGATCTCTAAAGGTAAAAAGGGGACTGTTGTAGTTGTTGATATGGAAGGACAGACTAGATAGGCCATGTGGTCTTTTTTTGTCGTCATTTTTCTGTGTTTCTGTTTCTATTCCCTTCTCTTCTGCCCAGGGGAGATGGGATCCCTATGGGCAGAACAGGAAGGGAAGATTACAAGACTTAGGGGTGGAGTTGGTGTGGAGTCAAGGCCCCAAACTAAATCACAATGAAGATGCAAAACTCACCCCCCTAATCCAACCTCAAAAGAAAAGCTTTTTAACTTAGTCCAAAAATGAAAGCTAAGCCTCTCTCTCTCATCCGCAAGTAACTCCCATCCAAATCCCAACAGGAATACTTAATTCTCTACCCAGTCAAATTACATCCAAATCCTGACCAAGACAAAACACCCATCCCCTCTCTATAAGAGCAAGTCAAAGTACCTCTTTCCTCCGCCACACTCCAACCAAATTCTAAACAAGTAACAGAATCCAATGCTCCCAACACATTCATAACTGAAACCCATATTTTTCCCCCTCCTCCAATCAAATTTACACAAATACTGACCGAGAAATAGAACCTCAACCCTTTGCAACAGAAGCCAATCAAATTTAAATTCTCAAACTCCTCCCAAATTCAGACCAAGTCTCAAAATCCAAGTCCTTCCAAGTCAATATAAATCCCCAATGCTATGCCCACAAACCAAACCTCCCCCAACTTTTCTATAGCAGTTATATCAATCTGGGACGAAGAGTTACTGTACCTTGTGAAGTGAGGTGCGTTCCACCAGCTGGAAGGGTGCAGGATCAATCTTACAATTGTTGAAATTCACCTGTTCATCCAGTTGACACTCCTCCCATTCAATGACCTGTGGATGGAAGGGCTTGATGAGCTAGACATATCTGATAGAAGAGAACCTGGGAGGGTATTCAGACCAGAATCTTCTCCTTCCATGGGGCGGGGAGTCCTAAGCAAGCTTCATATGGCCTGCAGAATCTGGAAAGAGTGACTGGGCAAAATTAATTTTCCTTTCAGCTGAAATATGGTTTGTCCTGAATAAGCAAAGGACGCTAGGGCAGTGTGAGTGTGAATGAGGAGAAAGAGGTTTCAATGCTCTTCCTTGTGCTGGACCCTTCTGTAATGGGCAGTGTGAGTGTGAATGAGGAGAAAGAGGTTTCAATGCTCTTCCTTGTGCTGGACCCGTCTGTAATGGGCAGTGTGAGTGTGAATGAGGAGAAAGAGGTTTCAATGCTGTTTCTTGTGCTGGACCCTTCTGTAATGGGCAGTGTGTGAATGAGGAGAAAGAGGTTTCAATGCTCTTCCTTGTGCTGGACCCGTCTGTAATGGGCAGTGTGTGAATGAGGGGAAAGAGGTTTCAATGCTCTTCCTTGTGCTGGACCCGTCTGTAATGGGCAGTGTGTGAATGAGGGGAAAGAGGTTTCAATGCTCTTCCTTGTGCTGGACCCGTCTGTAATGGGCAGTGTGAGTGTGAATGAGGGGAAAGAGGTTTCAATGCTCTTCCTTGTGCTGGACCCGTCTGTAATGGGCAGTGTGAGTGTGAATGAGGAGAAAGAGGTTTCAATGCTGTTCCTTGTGCTGGACCCGTCTGTAATGGGCAGTGTGAGTGTGAATGAAGAGAAAGAGGTTTCAATGCTGTTCCTTGTGCTGGACCCGTCTGTAATGGGCAGTGTGAGTGTGAATGAGGAGAAAGAGGTTTCAATGCTCTTCCTTGTGCTGGACCCGTCTGTAATGGGCAGTGTGAGTGTGAATGAGGAGAAAGAGGTTTCAATGCTCTTCCTTGTGCTGGACCCGTCTGTAATGGGCAGTGTGAGGGTGAATGAAGAGAAAGAGGTTTCAATGCTCTTCCTTGTGCTGGACCCGTCTGTAATGGGCAGTGTGAGTGTGAATGAGGAGAAAGAGGTTTCAATGCTCTTCCTTGTGCTGGAACCGTCTGTAATGGGCAGTGTGAGTGTGAATGAAGAGAAAGAGGTTTCAATGCTCTTCCTTGTGCTGGACCCGTCTGTAATGGGCAGTGTGAGTGTGAATGAGGAGAAAGAGGTTTCAATGCTCTTCCTTGTGCTGGACCCGTCTGTAATGGGCAGTGTGAGGGTGAATGAAGAGAAAGAGGTTTCAATGCTCTTCCTTGTGCTGGACCCGTCTGTAATGGGCAGTGTGAGTGTGAATGAGGAGAAAGAGGTTTCAATGCTCTTCCTTGTGCTGGACCCGTCTGTAATGGGCAGTGTGAGTGTGAATGAGGAGAAAGAGGTTTCAATGCTGTTCCTTGTGCTGGACCCGTCTGTAATGGGCAGTGTGTGAATGAGGGGAAAGAGGTTTCAATGCTCTTCCTTGTGCTGGACCCGTCTGTAATGGGCAGTGTGAGTGTGAATGAGGAGAAAGAGGTTTCAATGCTCTTCCTTGTGCTGGACCCGTCTGTAATGGGCAGTGTGAGTGTGAATGCGGAGAAAGAGGTTTCAATGCTCTTCCTTGTGCTGGACCCGTCTGTAATGGGCAGTGTGAGTGTGAATGAGGGGAAAGAGGTTTCAATGCTGTTCCTTGTGCTGGACCCGTCTGTAATGGGCAGTGTGTGAATGAGGAGAAAGAGGTTTCAATGCTCTTCCTTGTGCTGGACCCGTCTGTAATGGGCAGTGTGTGAATGAGGAGAAAGAGGTTTCAATGCTGTTCCTTGTGCTGGACCCGTCTGTAATGGGCAGTGTGAGTGTGAATGAGGAGAAAGAGGTTTCAATGCTGTTTCTTGTGCTGGACCCGTCTGTAATGGGCAGTGTGAGTGTGAATGAGGAGAAAGAGGTTTCAATGCTGTTTCTTGTGCTGGACCCGTCTGTAATGGGCAGTGTGAGTGTGAATGAGGAGAAAGAGGTTTCAATGCTCTTCCTTGTGCTGGACCCGTCTGTAATGGGCCGTGTGAGGGTGAATGAGGAGAAAGAGGTTTCAATGCTCTTCCTTGTGCTGGACCCGTCTGTAATGGGCAGTGTGAGTGTGAATGAGGAGAAAGAGGTTTCAATGCTCTTCCTTGTGCTGGACCCGTCTGTAATGGGCAGTGTGAGTGTGAATGAGGAGAAAGAGGTTTCAATGCTGTTCCTTGTGCTGGACCCGTCTGTAATGGGCAGTGTGTGTGAATGAGGGGAAAGAGGTTTCAATGCTCTTCCTTGTGCTGGACCCGTCTGTAATGGGCAGTGTGAGTGTGAATGAGGAGAAAGAGGTTTCAATGCTCTTCCTTGTGCTGGACCCGTCTGTAATGGGCAGTGTGAGTGTGAATGAGGAGAAAGAGGTTTCAATGCTGTTCCTTGTGCTGGACCCGTCTGTAATGGGCAGTGTGAGTGTGAATGAGGAGAAAGAGGTTTCAATGCTGTTCCTTGTGCTGGACCCGTCTGTAATGGGCAGTGTGAGTGTGAATGAGGAGAAAGAGGTTTCAATGCTCTTCCTTGTGCTGGACCCGTCTGTAATGGGCAGTGTGAGGGTGAATGAGGAGAAAGAGGTTTCAATGCTCTTCCTTGTGCTGGACCCGTCTGTAATGGGCAGTGTGAGTGTGAATGAGGAGAAAGAGGTTTCAATGCTCTTCCTTGTGCTGGACCCGTCTGTAATGGGCAGTGTGAGTGTGAATGAGGAGAAAGAGGTTTCAATGCTCTTCCTTGTGCTGGACCCGTCTGTAATGGGCAGTGTGAGTGTGAATGAGGAGAAAGAGGTTTCAATGCTCTTCCTTGTGCTGGACCCGTCTGTAATGGGCAGTGTGAGTGTGAATGAGGAGAAAGAGGTTTCAATGCTGTTCCTTGTGCTGGACCCGTCTGTAATGGGCAGTGTGAGTGTGAATGAGGAGAAAGAGGTTTCAATGCTCTTCCTTGTGCTGGACCCGTCTGTAATGGGCAGTGTGAGTGTGAATGAGGAGAAAGAGGTTTCAATGCTCTTCCTTGTGCTGGACCCGTCTGTAATGGGCAGTGTGTGAATGAGGAGAAAGAGGTTTCAATGCTGTTCCTTGTGCTGGACCCGTCTGTAATGGGCAGTGTGAGTGTGAATGAGGAGAAAGAGGTTTCAATGCTCTTCCTTGTGCTGGACCCGTCTGTAATGGGCAGTGTGAGTGTGAATGAAGAGAAAGAGGTTTCAATGCTGTTCCTTGTGCTGGACCCGTCTGTAATGGGCAGTGTGAGTGTGAATGAGGAGAAAGAGGTTTCAATGCTCTTCCTTGTGCTGGACCCGTCTGTAATGGGCAGTGTGAGTGTGAATGAGGAGAAAGAGGTTTCAATGCTGTTCCTTGTGCTGGACCCGTCTGTAATGGGCAGTGTGAGGGTGAATGAGGAGAAAGAGGTTTCAATGCTCTTCCTTGTGCTGGACCCGTCTGTAATGGGCAGTGTGAGTGTGAATGAGGAGAAAGAGGTTTCAATGCTCTTCCTTGTGCTGGACCCGTCTGTAATGGGCAGTGTGAGTGTGAATGAGGAGAAAGAGGTTTCAATGCTGTTCCTTGTGCTGGACCCGTCTGTAATGGGCAGTGTGTGAATGAGGAGAAAGAGGTTTCAATGCTCTTCCTTGTGCTGGACCCGTCTGTAATGGGCAGTGTGAGTGTGAATGAGGAGAAAGAGGTTTCAATGCTCTTCCTTGTGCTGGACCCGTCTGTAATGGGCAGTGTGAGTGTGAATGAGGAGAAAGAGGTTTCAATGCTCTTCCTTGTGCTGGACCCGTCTGTAATGGGCAGTGTGAGTGTGAATGAGGAGAAAGAGGTTTCAATGCTGTTCCTTGTGCTGGACCCGTCTGTAATGGGCAGTGTGAGTGTGAATGAGGAGAAAGAGGTTTCAATGCTCTTCCTTGTGCTGGACCCGTCTGTAATGGGCAGTGTGAGGGTGAATGAGGAGAAAGAGGTTTCAATGCTCTTCCTTGTGCTGGACCCGTCTGTAATGGGCAGTGTGAGTGTGAATGAGGAGAAAGAGGTTTCAATGCTGTTCCTTGTGCTGGACCCGTCTGTAATGGGCAGTGTGAGTGTGAATGAGGAGAAAGAGGTTTCAATGCTGTTCCTTGTGCTGGACCCGTCTGTAATGGGCAGTGTGAGTGTGAATGAGGAGAAAGAGGTTTCAATGCTCTTCCTTGTGCTGGACCCGTCTGTAATGGGCAGTGTGAGTGTGAATGAGGAGAAAGAGGTTTCAATGCTCTTCCTTGTGCTGGACCCGTCTGTAATGGGCAGTGTGAGTGTGAATGAAGAGAAAGAGGTTTCAATGCTCTTCCTTGTGCTGGACCCGTCTGTAATGGGCAGTGTGAGTGTGAATGAGGAGAAAGAGGTTTCAATGCTGTTCCTTGTGCTGGACCCGTCTGTAATGGGCAGTGTGAGTGTGAATGAGGAGAAAGAGGTTTCAATGCTGTTCCTTGTGCTGGACCCGTCTGTAATGGGCAGTGTGTGAATGAGGGGAAAGAGGTTTCAATGCTGTTCCTTGTGCTGGACCCGTCTGTAATGGGCAGTGTGAGTGTGAATGAGGAGAAAGAGGTTTCAATGCTCTTCCTTGTGCTGGACCCGTCTGTAATGGGCAGTGTGAGTGTGAATGAGGGGAAAGAGGTTTCAATGCTGTTCCTTGTGCTGGACCCGTCTGTAATGGGCAGTGTGTGAATGAGGGGAAAGAGGTTTCAATGCTGTTCCTTGTGCTGGACCCGTCTGTAATGGGCAGTGTGAATGAGGAGAAAGAGGTTTCAATGCTGTTCCTTGTGCTGGACCCGTCTGTAATGGGCAGTGTGAGTGTGAATGAGGAGAAAGAGGTTTCAATGCTGTTCCTTGTGCTGGACCCGTCTGTAATGGGCAGTGTGAGTGTGAATGAGGAGAAAGAGGTTTCAATGCTGTTCCTTGTGCTGGACCCGTCTGTAATGGGCAGTGTGAGTGTGAATGAGGAGAAAGAGGTTTCAATGCTGTTCCTTGTGCTGGACCCGTCTGTAATGGGCAGTGTGAGTGTGAATGAGGAGAAAGAGGTTTCAATGCTGTTCCTTGTGCTGGACCCGTCTGTAATGGGCAGTGTGAGTGTGAATGAGGAGAAAGAGGTTTCAATGCTGTTCCTTGTGCTGGACCCGTCTGTAATGGGCAGTGTGAGTGTGAATGAGGAGAAAGAGGTTTCAATGCTGTTCCTTGTGCTGGACCCGTCTGTAATGGGCAGTGTGAGTGTGAATGAGGAGAAAGAGGTTTCAATGCTGTTCCTTGTGCTGGACCCGTCTGTAATGGGCAGTGTGAGTGTGAATGAGGAGAAAGAGGTTTCAATGCTGTTCCTTGTGCTGGACCCGTCTGTAATGGGCAGTGTGAGTGTGAATGAGGAGAAAGAGGTTTCAATGCTGTTCCTTGTGCTGGACCCGTCTGTAATGGGCAGTGTGAGTGTGAATGAGGAGAAAGAGGTTTCAATGCTCTTCCTTGTGCTGGACCCGTCTGTAATGGGCAGTGTGAATGAAGAGAAAGAGGTTTCAATGCTCTTCCTTGTGCTGGACCCGTCTGTAATGGGCAGTGTGAGTGTGAATGAGGAGAAAGAGGTTTCAATGCTGTTCCTTGTGCTGGACCCGTCTGTAATGGGCAGTGTGAGTGTGAATGAGGAGAAAGAGGTTTCAATGCTGTTCCTTGTGCTGGACCCGTCTGTAATGGGCAGTGTGAGTGTGAATGAGGGGAAAGAGGTTTCAATGCTGTTCCTTGTGCTGGACCCGTCTGTAATGGGCAGTGTGAGTGTGAATGAGGAGAAAGAGGTTTCAATGCTCTTCCTTGTGCTGGACCCGTCTGTAATGGGCAGTGTGAGTGTGAATGAGGAGTAAGAGGTTTCAATGCTGTTCCTTGTGCTGGACCCGTCTGTAATGGGCAGTGTGAGTGTGAATGAGGAGAAAGAGGTTTCAATGCTCTTCCTTGTGCTGGACCCGTCTGTAATGGGCAGTGTGAGTGTGAATGAGGAGAAAGAGGTTTCAATGCTGTTCCTTGTGCTGGACCCGTCTGTAATGGGCAGTGTGAGTGTGAATGAGGAGAAAGAGGTTTCAATGCTGTTCCTTGTGCTGGACCCGTCTGTAATGGGCAGTGTGAGTGTGAATGAGGAGAAAGAGGTTTCAATGCTGTTCCTTGTGCTGGACCCGTCTGTAATGGGCAGTGTGAGTGTGAATGAGGAGAAAGAGGTTTCAATGCTGTTCCTTGTGCTGGACCCGTCTGTAATGGGCAGTGTGAGTGTGAATGAAGAGAAAGAGGTTTCAATGCTGTTCCTTGTGCTGGACCCGTCTGTAATGGGCAGTGTGAGTGTGAATGAGGAGAAAGAGGTTTCAATGCTGTTCCTTGTGCTGGACCCGTCTGTAATGGGCAGTGTGTGAATGAGGAGAAAGAGGTTTCAATGCTGTTCCTTGTGCTGGACCCGTCTGTAATGGGCAGTGTGAGTGTGAATGAGGAGAAAGAGGTTTCAATGCTGTTCCTTGTGCTGGACCCGTCTGTAATGGGCAGTGTGAGTGTGAATGAGGAGAAAGAGGTTTCAATGCTGTTCCTTGTGCTGGACCCGTCTGTAATGGGCAGTGTGAGTGTGAATGTAGAGATAGAGGTTTCAATGCTGTTCCTTGTGCTGGACCCGTCTGTAATGGGCAGTGTGAGTGTGAATGAGGAGAAAGAGGTTTCAATGCTGTTCCTTGTGCTGGACCCGTCTGTAATGGGCAGTGTGAGTGTGAATGAGGAGAAAGAGGTTTCAATGCTGTTCCTTGTGCTGGACCCGTCTGTAATGGGCAGTGTGAGTGTGAATGAGGAGAAAGAGGTTTCAATGCTGTTCCTTGTGCTGGACCCGTCTGTAATGGGCAGTGTGAATGAGGAGAAAGAGGTTTCAATGCTGTTCCTTGTGCTGGACCCGTCTGTAATGGGCAGTGTGAGTGTGAATGAGGAGAAAGAGGTTTCAATGCTGTTCCTTGTGCTGGACCCGTCTGTAATGGGCAGTGTGAGTGTGAATGAGGAGAAAGAGGTTTCAATGCTGTTCCTTGTGCTGGACCCGTCTGTAATGGGCAGTGTGAGTGTGAATGAGGAGAAAGAGGTTTCAATGCTGTTCCTTGTGCTGGACCCGTCTGTAATGGGCAGTGTGAGTGTGAATGAGGAGAAAGAGGTTTCAATGCTGTTCCTTGTGCTGGACCCGTCTGTAATGGGCAGTGTGAGTGTGAATGATGGGAAAGAGGTTTCAATGCTGTTCCTTGTGCTGGACCCGTCTGTAATGGGCAGTGTGAGTGTGAATGAGGAGAAAGAGGTTTCAATGCTCTTCCTTGTGCTGGACCCGTCTGTAATGGGCAGTGTGAGGGTGAATGAGGGGAAAGAGGTTTCAATGCTGTTCCTTGCTGGACCCGTCTGTAATGGGCAGTGTGAGTGTGAATGAGAAAAGAGGTTTCAATGCTGTTCCTTGTGCTGGACCCGTCTGTAATGGGCAGTGTGAGTGTGAATGAGGAGAAGAGGTTTCAATGCTGTTCCTTGTGCTGGATCCGTCTGTAATGGGCAGTGTGAGTGTGAATGAGAGAAGAGGGTTTCAATGCTCTTCCTTGTGCTGGACCCGTCTGTAATGGGCAGTGTGAGTGTGAATGAGGAGAAAGAGGTTTCAATGCTGTTCCTTGTGCTGGACCCGTCTGTAATGGGCAGTGTGAGTGTGAATGAGGAGAAAGAGGTTTCAATGCTCTTCCTTGTGCTGGACCCGTCTGTAATGGGCAGTGTGAGTGTGAATGAGGAGAAAGAGGTTTCAATGCTCTTCCTTGTGCTGGACCCGTCTGTAATGGGCAGTGTGAGGGTGAAAGAGGGGAAAGAGGTTTCAATGCTCTTCCTTGTGCTGGACCCGTCTGTAATGGGCAGTGTGAGTGTGAATGAGGAGAAAGAGGTTTCAATGCTCTTCCTTGTGCTGGACCCGTCTGTAATGGGCAGTGTGTGAATGAGGAGAAAGAGGTTTCAATGCTCTTCCTTGTGCTGGACCCGTCTGTAATGGGCAGTGTGAGTGTGAATGAGGAGAAAGAGGTTTCAATGCTGTTCCTTGTGCTGGACCCGTCTGTAATGGGCAGTGTGAGTGTGAATGAGGAAAAGAGGTTTCAATGCTGTTCCTTGTGCTGGACCCGTCTGTAATGGGCAGTGTGAGTGTGAATGAGGAGAAAGAGGTTTCAATGCTGTTCCTTGTGCTGGACCCGTCTGTAATGGGCAGTGTGAGTGTGAATGAGGAGAAAGAGGTTTCAATGCTCTTCCTTGTGCTGGACCCGTCTGTAATGGGCAGTGTGAGTGTGAATGAGGAGAAAGAGGTTTCAATGCTGTTCCTTGTGCTGGACCCGTCTGTAATGGGCAGTGTGAGTGTGAATGAGGAGAAAGAGGTTTCAATGCTCTTCCTTGTGCTGGACCCGTCTGTAATGGGCAGTGTGTGAATGAGGAGAAAGAGGTTTCAATGCTGTTCCTTGTGCTGGACCCGTCTGTAATGGGCAGTGTGAGTGTGAATGAGGAGAAAGAGGTTTCAATGCTCTTCCTTGTGCTGGACCCGTCTGTAATGGGCAGTGTGAGTGTGAATGAGGAGAAAGAGGTTTCAATGCTGTTCCTTGTGCTGGACCCGTCTGTAATGGGCAGTGTGAGTGTGAATGAGGAGAAAGAGGTTTCAATGCTGTTCCTTGTGCTGGACCCGTCTGTAATGGGCAGTGTGAGTGTGAATGAGGAGAAAGAGGTTTCAATGCTCTTCCTTGTGCTGGACCCGTCTGTAATGGGCAGTGTGAGTGTGAATGAGGAGAAAGAGGTTTCAATGCTGTTCCTTGTGCTGGACCCGTCTGTAATGGGCAGTGTGAGTGTGAATGAGGAGAAAGAGGTTTCAATGCTCTTCCTTGTGCTGGACCCGTCTGTAATGGGCAGTGTGAGTGTGAATGAGGAGAAAGAGGTTTCAATGCTCTTCCTTGTGCTGGACCCGTCTGTAATGGGCAGTGTGAGTGTGAATGAGGAGAAAGAGGTTTCAATGCTGTTCCTTGTGCTGGACCCGTCTGTAATGGGCAGTGTGAGTGTGAATGAGGAGAAAGAGGTTTCAATGCTGTTCCTTGTGCTGGACCCGTCTGTAATGGGCAGTGTGAGTGTGAATGAGGAGAAAGAGGTTTCAATGCTCTTCCTTGTGCTGGACCCGTCTGTAATGGGCAGTGTGAGTGTGAATGAGGAGAAAGAGGTTTCAATGCTCTTCCTTGTGCTGGACCCGTCTGTAATGGGCAGTGTGAGTGTGAATGACTCGATAGAGGTTTCAATGCTGTTTCTTGTGCTGGACCCGTCTGTAATGGGCAGTGTGAGTGTGAATGAGGAGAAAGAGGTTTCAATGCTGTTCCTTGTGCTGGACCCGTCTGTAATGGGCAGTGTGAGTGTGAATGAGGAGAAAGAGGTTTCAATGCTGTTCCTTGTGCTGGACCCGTCTGTAATGGGCAGTGTGAGTGTGAATGAGGAGAAAGAGGTTTCAATGCTGTTCCTTGTGCTGGACCCGTCTGTAATGGGCAGTGTGAGTGTGAATGAGGAGAAAGAGGTTTCAATGCTGTTCCTTGTGCTGGACCCGTCTGTAATGGGCAGTGTGAGTGTGAATGAGGAGAAAGAGGTTTCAATGCTGTTCCTTGTGCTGGACCCGTCTGTAATGGGCAGTGTGAGTGTGAATGAGGAGAAAGAGGTTTCAATGCTGTTCCTTGTGCTGGACCCGTCTGTAATGGGCAGTGTGAGTGTGAATGAGGAGAAAGAGGTTTCAATGCTCTTCCTTGTGCTGGACCCGTCTGTAATGGGCAGTGTGAGTGTGAATGAGGAGAAAGAGGTTTCAATGCTGTTCCTTGTGCTGGACCCGTCTGTAATGGGCAGTGTGAGTGTGAATGAGGAGAAAGAGGTTTCAATGCTGTTCCTTGTGCTGGACCCGTCTGTAATGGGCAGTGTGAGTGTGAATGAGGAGAAAGAGGTTTCAATGCTGTTCCTTGTGCTGGACCCGTCTGTAATGGGCAGTGTGAGTGTGAATGAGGAGAAAGAGGTTTCAATGCTGTTCCTTGTGCTGGACCCGTCTGTAATGGGCAGTGTGAGTGTGAATGAGGGAAAGAGGTTTCAATGCTCTTCCTTGTGCTGGACCCGTCTGTAATGGGCAGTGTGAGTGTGAATGAGGAGAAAGAGGTTTTCAATGCTGTTCCTTGTGCTGGACCCGTCTGTAATGGGCAGTGTGAGTGTGAATGAGGAGAAAGGTTTCAATGCTGTTCCTTGTGCTGGACCCGTCTGTAATGGGCAGTGTGAGTGTGAATGAGGAGAAAGAGGTTTCAATGCTGTTCCTTGTGCTGGACCCGTCTGTAATGGGCAGTGTGAGTGTGAATGAGGAGAAAGAGGTTTCAATGCTGTTCCTTGTGCTGGACCCGTCTGTAATGGGCAGTGTGAGTGTGAATGAGGAGAAAGAGGTTTCAATGCTCTTCCTTGTGCTGGACCCGTCTGTAATGGGCAGTGTGAGTGTGAATGAGGAGAAAGAGGTTTCAATGCTGTTCCTTGTGCTGGACCCGTCTGTCTGTAATGGGCAGTGTGAGTGTGAATGAGGAGAAAGAGGTTTCAATGCTGTTCCTTGTGCTGGACCCGTCTGTAATGGGCAGTGTGAGTGTGAATGAGGAGAAAGAGGTTTCAATGCTGTTCCTTGTGCTGGACCCGTCTGTAATGGGCAGTGTGAGTGTGAATGATGAGAAAGAGGTTTCAATGCTGTTCCTTGTGCTGGACCCGTCTGTAATGGGCAGTGTGAGTGTGAATGAGGAGAAAGAGGTTTCAATGCTCTTCCTTGTGCTGGACCCGTCTGTAATGGGCAGTGTGTGAAAGAGGAGAAAGAGGTTTCAATGCTCTTCCTTGTGCTGGACCCGTCTGTAATGGGCAGTGTGAGTGTGAATGAGGAGAAAGAGGTTTCAATGCTGTTCCTTGTGCTGGACCCGTCTGTAATGGGCAGTGTGAGTGTGAATGAGGAGAAAGAGGTTTCAATGCTGTTCCTTGTGCTGGACCCGTCTGTAATGGGCAGTGTGAGTGTGAATGAGGAGAAAGAGGTTTCAATGCTGTTCCTTGTGCTGGACCCGTCTGTAATGGGCAGTGTGAGTGTGAATGAGGAGAAAGAGGTTTCAATGCTGTTCCTTGTGCTGGACCCGTCTGTAATGGGCAGTGTGAGTGTGAATGAGGAGAAAGAGGTTTCAATGCTGTTCCTTGTGCTGGACCCGTCTGTAATGGGCAGTGTGAGTGTGAATGAGGAGAAAGAGGTTTCAATGCTGTTCCTTGTGCTGGACCCGTCTGTAATGGGCAGTGTGAGTGTGAATGAAGAGAAAGAGGTTTCAATGCTCTTCCTTGTGCTGGACCCGTCTGTAATGGGCAGTGTGAGTGTGAATGAGGAGAAAGAGGTTTCAATGCTGTTCCTTGTGCTGGACCCGTCTGTAATGGGCAGTGTGAGTGTGAATGAGGAGAAAGAGGTTTCAATGCTCTTCCTTGTGCTGGACCCGTCTGTAATGGGCAGTGTGAGTGTGAATGAGGAGAAAGAGGTTTCAATGCTGTTCCTTGTGCTGGACCCGTCTGTAATGGGCAGTGTGAGTGTGAATGAGGAGAAAGAGGTTTCAATGCTGTTCCTTGTGCTGGACCCGTCTGTAATGGGCAGTGTGAGTGTGAATGAGGAGAAAGAGGTTTCAATGCTCTTCCTTGTGCTGGACCCGTCTGTAATGGGCAGTGTGAGTGTGAATGAGGAGAAAGAGGTTTCAATGCTCTTCCTTGTGCTGGACCCGTCTGTAATGGGCAGTGTGAGTGTGAATGAGGAGAAAGAGGTTTCAATGCTGTTCCTTGTGCTGGACCCGTCTGTAATGGGCAGTGTGAGTGTGAATGAGGAGAAAGAGGTTTCAATGCTGTTCCTTGTGCTGGACCCGTCTGTAATGGGCAGTGTGAGTGTGAATGAGGAGAAAGAGGTTTCAATGCTGTTCCTTGTGCTGGACCCGTCTGTAATGGGCAGTGTGAGTGTGAATGAGGAGAAAGAGGTTTCAATGCTCTTCCTTGTGCTGGACCCGTCTGTAATGGGCAGTGTGAGTGTGAATGAGGAGAAAGAGGTTTCAATGCTCTTCCTTGTGCTGGACCCGTCTGTAATGGGCAGTGTGAGTGTGAATGAGGAGAAAGAGGTTTCAATGCTGTTCCTTGTGCTGGACCCGTCTGTAATGGGCAGTGTGAGTGTGAATGAGGAGAAAGAGGTTTCAATGCTCTTCCTTGTGCTGGACCCGTCTGTAATGGGCAGTGTGAGTGTGAATGAGGAGAAAGAGGTTTCAATGCTGTTCCTTGTGCTGGACCCGTCTGTAATGGGCAGTGTGAGTGTGAATGAGGAGAAAGAGGTTTCAATGCTGTTCCTTGTGCTGGACCCGTCTGTAATGGGCAGTGTGAGTGTGAATGAGGAGAAAGAGGTTTCAATGCTGTTCCTTGTGCTGGACCCGTCTGTAATGGGCAGTGTGAGTGTGAATGAGGAGAAAGAGGTTTCAATGCTGTTCCTTGTGCTGGACCCGTCTGTAATGGGCAGTGTGAGTGTGAATGAGGAGAAAGAGGTTTCAATGCTGTTCCTTGTGCTGGACCCGTCTGTAATGGGCAGTGTGAGTGTGAATGAGGAGAAAGAGGTTTCAATGCTGTTCCTTGTGCTGGACCCGTCTGTAATGGGCAGTGTGAGTGTGAATGAGGAGAAAGAGGTTTCAATGCTGTTCCTTGTGCTGGACCCGTCTGTAATGGGCAGTGTGAGTGTGAATGAGGAGAAAGAGGTTTCAATGCTGTTCCTTGTGCTGGACCCGTCTGTAATGGGCAGTGTGAGTGTGAATGAGGAGAAAGAGGTTTCAATGCTGTTCCTTGTGCTGGACCCGTCTGTAATGGGCAGTGTGAGTGTGAATGAGGAGAAAGAGGTTTCAATGCTCTTCCTTGTGCTGGACCCGTCTGTAATGGGCAGTGTGTGAATGAGGAGAAAGAGGTTTCAATGCTCTTCCTTGTGCTGGACCCGTCTGTAATGGGCAGTGTGAGTGTGAATGAGGAGAAAGAGGTTTCAATGCTGTTCCTTGTGCTGGACCCGTCTGTAATGGGCAGTGTGAGTGTGAATGAGGAGAAAGAGGTTTCAATGCTGTTCCTTGTGCTGGACCCGTCTGTAATGGGCAGTGTGAGGGTGAATGAGGAGAAAGAGGTTTCAATGCTGTTCTTGTGCTGGACCCGTCTGTAATGGGCAGTGTGAGTGTGAATGAGGAGAAAGAGGTTTCAATGCTGTTCCTTGTGCTGGACCCGTCTGTAATGGGCAGTGTGAGTGTGAATGAGGAGAAAGAGGTTTCAATGCTGTTCCTTGTGCTGGACCCGTCTGTAATGGGCAGTGTGAGTGTGAATGAGGACAAGAGGTTTCAATGCTGTTCCTTGTGCTGGACCCGTCTGTAATGGGCAGTGTGAGTGTGAATGAGGAGAAAGAGGTTTCAATGCTGTTCCTTGTGCTGGACCCGTCTGTAATGGGCAGTGTGAGTGTGAATGAGGAGAAAGAGGTTTCAATGCTGTTCCTTGTGCTGGACCCGTCTGTAATGGGCAGTGTGAGTGTGAATGAGGAGAAAGAGGTTTCAATGCTGTTCCTTGTGCTGGACCCGTCTGTAATGGGCAGTGTGAGTGTGAATGAGGAGAAAGAGGTTTCAATGCTGTTCCTTGTGCTGGACCCGTCTGTAATGGGCAGTGTGAGTGTGAATGAGGAGAAAGAGGTTTCAATGCTCTTCCTTGTGCTGGACCCGTCTGTAATGGGCAGTGTGAGTGTGAATGAGGAGAAAGAGGTTTCAATGCTCTTCCTTGTGCTGGACCCGTCTGTAATGGGCAGTGTGAGTGTGAATGAGGAGAAAGAGGTTTCAATGCTGTTCCTTGTGCTGGACCCGTCTGTAATGGGCAGTGTGAGTGTGAATGAGGAGAAAGAGGTTTCAATGCTCTTCCTTGTGCTGGACCCGTCTGTAATGGGCAGTGTGAGTGTGAATGAGGAGAAAGAGGTTTCAATGCTGTTCCTTGTGCTGGACCCGTCTGTAATGGGCAGTGTGAGTGTGAATGAGGAGAAAGAGGTTTCAATGCTGTTCCTTGTGCTGGACCCGTCTGTAATGGGCAGTGTGAGTGTGAATGAGGAGAAAGAGGTTTCAATGCTGTTCCTTGTGCTGGACCCGTCTGTAATGGGCAGTGTGAGTGTGAATGAGGAGAAAGAGGTTTCAATGCTCTTCCTTGTGCTGGACCCGTCTGTAATGGGCAGTGTGAGTGTGAATGAGGAGAAAGAGGTTTCAATGCTCTTCCTTGTGCTGGACCCGTCTGTAATGGGCAGTGTGAGTGTGAATGAGGAGAAAGAGGTTTCAATGCTCTTCCTTGTGCTGGACCCGTCTGTAATGGGCAGTGTGAGTGTGAATGAGGAGAAAGAGGTTTCAATGCTGTTCCTTGTGCTGGACCCGTCTGTAATGGGCAGTGTGAGTGTGAATGAGGAGAAAGAGGTTTCAATGCTGTTCCTTGTGCTGGACCCGTCTGTAATGGGCAGTGTGAGTGTGAATGAGGAGAAAGAGGTTTCAATGCTGTTCCTTGTGCTGGACCCGTCTGTAATGGGCAGTGTGAGTGTGAATGAGGAGAAAGAGGTTTCAATGCTGTTCCTTGTGCTGGACCCGTCTGTAATGGGCAGTGTGAGTGTGAATGAGGAGAAAGAGGTTTCAATGCTGTTCCTTGTGCTGGACCCGTCTGTAATGGGCAGTGTGAGTGTGAATGAGGAGAAAGAGGTTTCAATGCTGTTCCTTGTGCTGGACCCGTCTGTAATGGGCAGTGTGAGTGTGAATGAGGAGAAAGAGGTTTCAATGCTGTTCCTTGTGCTGGACCCGTCTGTAATGGGCAGTGTGAGTGTGAATGAGGAGAAAGAGGTTTCAATGCTGTTCCTTGTGCTGGACCCGTCTGTAATGGGCAGTGTGAGTGTGAATGAGGAGAAAGAGGTTTCAATGCTGTTCCTTGTGCTGGACCCGTCTGTAATGGGCAGTGTGAGTGTGAATGAGGGGAAAGAGGTTTCAATGCTCTTCCTTGTGCTGGACCCGTCTGTAATGGGCAGTGTGAGTGTGAATGAGGAGAAAGAGGTTTCAATGCTGTTCCTTGTGCTGGACCCGTCTGTAATGGGCAGTGTGAGTGTGAATGAGGAGAAAGAGGTTTCAATGCTCTTCCTTGTGCTGGACCCGTCTGTAATGGGCAGTGTGAGTGTGAATGAGGAGAAAGAGGTTTCAATGCTCTTCCTTGTGCTGGACCCGTCTGTAATGGGCAGTGTGAGTGTGAATGAGGAGAAAGAGGTTTCAATGCTCTTCCTTGTGCTGGACCCGTCTGTAATGGGCAGTGTGAGTGTGAATGAAGAGAAAGAGGTTTCAATGCTGTTCCTTGTGCTGGACCCGTCTGTAATGGGCAGTGTGAGTGTGAATGAGGAGAAAGAGGTTTCAATGCTGTTCCTTGTGCTGGACCCGTCTGTAATGGGCAGTGTGAGTGTGAATGAGGAGAAAGAGGTTTCAATGCTGTTCCTTGTGCTGGACCCGTCTGTAATGGGCAGTGTGAGTGTGAATGAGGAGAAAGAGGTTTCAATGCTGTTCCTTGTGCTGTACCCGACTGTAATGGGCAGTGTGAGTGTGAATGAGGAGAAAGAGGTTTCAATGCTGTTCCTTGTGCTGGACCCGTCTGTAATGGGCAGTGTGAGTGTGAATGAGGAGAAAGAGGTTTCAATGCTGTTCCTTGTGCTGGACCCGTCTGTAATGGGCAGTGTGAGTGTGAATGAGGAGAAAGAGGTTTCAATGCTGTTCCTTGTGCTGGACCCGTCTGTAATGGGCAGTGTGAGTGTGAATGAGGAGAAAGAGGTTTCAATGCTGTTCCTTGTGCTGGACCCGTCTGTAATGGGCAGTGTGAGTGTGAATGAGGAGAAAGAGGTTTCATGCTTCCTTGTGCTGGACCCGTCTGTAATGGGCAGTGTGAGTGTGAATGAGGAGAAAGAGGTTTCAATGCTGTTCCTTGTGCTGGACCCGTCTGTAATGGGCAGTGTGAGTGTGAATGAGGAGAAAGAGGTTTCAATGCTGGACCCGTCTGTAATGGGCAGTGTGAATGAGGAGAAAGAGGTTTCAATGCTGTTCCTTGTGCTGGACCCGTCTGTAATGGGCAGTGTGAGTGTGAATGAGGAGAAAGAGGTTTCAATGCTCTTCCTTGTGCTGGACCCGTCTGTAATGGGCAGTGTGAGTGTGAATGAGGAGAAAGAGGTTTCAATGCTGTTCCTTGTGCTGGACCCGTCTGTAATGGGCAGTGTGAGTGTGAATGAGGAGAAAGAGGTTTCAATGCTGTTCCTTGTGCTGGACCCGTCTGTAATGGGCAGTGTGAGTGTGAATGAGGAGAAAGAGGTTTCAATGCTGTTCCTTGTGCTGGACCCGTCTGTAATGGGCAGTGTGAGTGTGAATGAGGAGAAAGAGGTTTCAATGCTGTTCCTTGTGCTGGACCCGTCTGTAATGGGCAGTGTGAGTGTGAATGAGGAGAAAGAGGTTTCAATGCTGTTCCTTGTGCTGGACCCGTCTGTAATGGGCAGTGTGAGTGTGAATGAGGAGAAAGAGGTTTCAATGCTGTTCCTTGTGCTGGACCCGTCTGTAATGGGCAGTGTGAGTGTGAATGAGGAGAAAGAGGTTTCAATGCTGTTCCTTGTGCTGGACCCGTCTGTAATGGGCAGTGTGAGTGTGAATGAGGAGAAAGAGGTTTCAATGCTGTTCCTTGTGCTGGACCCGTCTGTAATGGGCAGTGTGAGTGTGAATGAGGAGAAAGAGGTTTCAATGCTGTTCCTTGTGCTGGACCCGTCTGTAATGGGCAGTGTGAGTGTGAATGAGGAGAAAGAGGTTTCAATGCTCTTCCTTGTGCTGGACCCGTCTGTAATGGGCAGTGTGAGTGTGAATGAGGAGAAAGAGGTTTCAATGCTGTTCCTTGTGCTGGACCCGTCTGTAATGGGCAGTGTGAGTGTGAATGAGGAGAAAGAGGTTTCAATGCTGTTCCTTGTGCTGGACCCGTCTGTAATGGGCAGTGTGAGTGTGAATGAGGAGAAAGAGGTTTCAATGCTCTTCCTTGTGCTGGACCCGTCTGTAATGGGCAGTGTGTGAATGAGGAGAAAGAGGTTTCAATGCTCTTCCTTGTGCTGGACCCGTCTGTAATGGGCAGTGTGAGTGTGAATGAGGAGAAAGAGGTTTCAATGCTGTTCCTTGTGCTGGACCCGTCTGTAATGGGCAGTGTGAGTGTGAATGAGGAGAAAGAGGTTTCAATGCTGTTCCTTGTGCTGGACCCGTCTGTAATGGGCAGTGTGAGTGTGAATGAGGAGAAAGAGGTTTCAATGCTCTTCCTTGTGCTGGACCCGTCTGTAATGGGCAGTGTGAGTGTGAATGAGGAGAAAGAGGTTTCAATGCTGTTCCTTGTGCTGGACCCGTCTGTAATGGGCAGTGTGAGTGTGAATGAGGAGAAAGAGGTTTCAATGCTGTTCCTTGTGCTGGACCCGTCTGTAATGGGCAGTGTGAGTGTGAATGAGGAGAAAGAGGTTTCAATGCTGTTCCTTGTGCTGGACCCGTCTGTAATGGGCAGTGTGAGTGTGAATGAGGAGAAAGAGGTTTCAATGCTCTTCCTTGTGCTGGACCCGTCTGTAATGGGCAGTGTGAGTGTGAATGAGGAGAAAGAGGTTTCAATGCTGTTCCTTGTGCTGGACCCGTCTGTAATGGGCAGTGTGAGTGTGAATGAGGAGAAAGAGGTTTCAATGCTGTTCCTTGTGCTGGACCCGTCTGTAATGGGCAGTGTGAGTGTGAATGAGGAGAAAGAGGTTTCAATGCTGTTCCTTGTGCTGGACCCGTCTGTAATGGGCAGTGTGAGTGTGAATGAGGAGAAAGAGGTTTCAATGCTGTTCCTTGTGCTGGACCCGTCTGTAATGGGCAGTGTGAGTGTGAATGAGGAGAAAGAGGTTTCAATGCTGTTCCTTGTGCTGGACCCGTCTGTAATGGGCAGTGTGAGTGTGAATGAGGAGAAAGAGGTTTCAATGCTCTTCCTTGTGCTGGACCCGTCTGTAATGGGCAGTGTGAGTGTGAATGAGGAGAAAGAGGTTTCAATGCTGTTCCTTGTGCTGGACCCGTCTGTAATGGGCAGTGTGAGTGTGAATGAGGAGAAAGAGGTTTCAATGCTCTTCCTTGTGCTGGACCCGTCTGTAATGGGCAGTGTGAGTGTGAATGTGTAGAAAGAGGTTTCAATGCTGTTCCTTGTGCTGGACCCGTCTGTAATGGGCAGTGTGAGTGTGAATGAGGAAAGAGGTTTCAATGCTGGACCCGTCTGTAATGGGCAGTGTGAGTGTGAATGAGGAGAAAGAGGTTTCAATGCTGTTCCTTGTGCTGGACCCGTCTGTAATGGGCAGTGTGAGTGTGAATGAGGAGAAAGAGGTTTCAATGCTCTTCCTTGTGCTGGACCCGTCTGTAATGGGCAGTGTGAGTGTGAATGAGGAGAAAGAGGTTTCAATGCTCTTCCTTGTGCTGGACCCGTCTGTAATGGGCAGTGTGAGTGTGAATGAGGAGAAAGAGGTTTCAATGCTGTTCCTTGTGCTGGACCCGTCTGTAATGGGCAGTGTGAGTGTGAATGAGGAGAAAGAGGTTTCAATGCTGTTCCTTGTGCTGGACCCGTCTGTAATGGGCAGTGTGAGTGTGAATGAGGAGAAAGAGGTTTCAATGCTGTTCCTTGTGCTGGACCCGTCTGTTATGGGCAGTGTGTGTGTGAATGAGGAGAAAGAGGTTTCAATGCTGTTCCTTGTGCTGGACCCGTCTGTAATGGGCAGTGTGAGTGTGAATGAGGAGAAAGAGGTTTCAATGCTGTTCCTTGTGCTGGACCCGTCTGTAATGGGCAGTGTGAGTGTGAATGAGGAGAAAGAGGTTTCAATGCTGTTCCTTGTGCTGGACCCGTCTGTAATGGGCAGTGTGAGTGTGAATGAGGAGAAAGAGGTTTCAATGCTGTTCCTTGTGCTGGACCCGTCTGTAATGGGCAGTGTGAGTGTGAATGAGGAGAAAGAGGTTTCAATGCTGTTCCTTGTGCTGGACCCGTCTGTAATGGGCAGTGTGAGTGTGAATGAGGAGAAAGAGGTTTCAATGCTCTTCCTTGTGCTGGACCCGTCTGTAATGGGCAGTGTGAGTGTGAATGAGGAGAAAGAGGTTTCAATGCTGTTCCTTGTGCTGGACCCGTCTGTAATGGGCAGTGTGAGTGTGAATGAGGAGAAAGAGGTTTCAATGCTGTTCCTTGTGCTGGACCCGTCTGTAATGGGCAGTGTGAGTGTGAATGAGGAGAAAGAGGTTTCAATGCTGTTCCTTGTGCTGGACCCGTCTGTAATGGGCAGTGTGAGTGTGAATGAGGAGAAAGTGGTTTCAATGCTGTTCCTTGTGCTGGACCCGTCTGTAATGGGCAGTGTGTGTGTGAATGAGGAGAAAGAGGTTTCAATGCTCTTCCTTGTGCTGGACCCGTCTGTAATGGGCAGTGTGAGTGTGAATGAGGAGAAAGAGGTTTCAATGCTGTTCCTTGTGCTGGACCCGTCTGTAATGGGCAGTGTGAGTGTGAATGAGGAGAAAGAGGTTTCAATGCTCTTCCTTGTGCTGGACCCGTCTGTAATGGGCAGTGTGAGTGTGAATGAGGAGAAAGAGGTTTCAATGCTGTTCCTTGTGCTGGACCCGTCTGTAATGGGCAGTGTGTGAGTGTGAATGAGGAGAAAGAGGTTTCAATGCTGTTCCTTGTGCTGGACCCGTCTGTAATGGGCAGTGTGAGTGTGAATGAGGAGAAAGAGGTTTCAATGCTGTTCCTTGTGCTGGACCCGTCTGTAATGGGCAGTGTGAGTGTGAATGAGGAGAAAGAGGTTTCAATGCTGTTCCTTGTGCTGGACCCGTCTGTAATGGGCAGTGAGTGTGAATGAAGAGAAGAGGTTTCAATGCTCTTCCTTGTGCTGGACCCGTCTGTAATGGGCAGTGTGAGTGTGAATGAGGAGAAAGAGGTTTCAATGCTGTTCCTTGTGCTGGACCCGTCTGTAATGGGCAGTGTGAGTGTGAATGAGGAGAAAGAGGTTTCAATGCTGTTCCTTGTGCTGGACCCGTCTGTAATGGGCAGTGTGAGTGTGAATGAGGAGAAAGAGGTTTCAATGCTGTTCCTTGTGCTGGACCCGTCTGTAATGGGCAGTGTGAGTGTGAATGAGGAGAAAGAGGTTTCAATGCTCTTCCTTGTGCTGGACCCGTCTGTAATGGGCAGTGTGAGTGTGAATGAGGAGAAAGAGGTTTCAATGCTGTTCCTTGTGCTGGACCCGTCTGTAATGGGCAGTGTGAGTGTGAATGAGGAGAAAGAGGTTTCAATGCTCTTCCTTGTGCTGGACCCGTCTGTAATGGGCAGTGTGAGTGTGAATGAGGAGAAAGAGGTTTCAATGCTGTTCCTTGTGCTGGACCCGTCTGTAATGGGCAGTGTGAGTGTGAATGAGGAGAAAGAGGTTTCAATGCTGTTCCTTGTGCTGGACCCGTCTGTAATGGGCAGTGTGAGTGTGAATGAGGAGAAAGAGGTTTCAATGCTGTTCCTTGTGCTGGACCCGTCTGTAATGGGCAGTGTGAGTGTGAATGAGGAGAAAGAGGTTTCAATGCTGTTCCTTGTGCTGGACCCGTCTGTAATGGGCAGTGTGAGTGTGAATGAGGAGAAAGAGGTTTCAATGCTCTTCCTTGTGCTGGACCCGTCTGTAATGGGCAGTGTGTGAATGAGGAGAAAGAGGTTTCAATGCTCTTCCTTGTGCTGGACCCGTCTGTAATGGGCAGTGTGAGTGTGAATGAGGAGAAAGAGGTTTCAATGCTCTTCCTTGTGCTGGACCCGTCTGTAATGGGCAGTGTGAGTGTGAATGAGGAGAAAGAGGTTTCAATGCTGTTCCTTGTGCTGGACCCGTCTGTAATGGGCAGTGTGAGTGTGAATGAGGAGAAAGAGGTTTCAATGCTGTTCCTTGTGCTGGACCCGTCTGTAATGGGCAGTGTGAGTGTGAATGAGGAGAAAGAGGTTTCAATGCTGTTCCTTGTGCTGGACCCGTCTGTAATGGGCAGTGTGAGTGTGAATGAGGAGAAAGAGGTTTCAATGCTCTTCCTTGTGCTGGACCCGTCTGTAATGGGCAGTGTGAGTGTGAATGAGGAGAAAGAGGTTTCAATGCTGTTCCTTGTGCTGGACCCGTCTGTAATGGGCAGTGTGAGTGTGAATGAGGAGAAAGAGGTTTCAATGCTGTTCCTTGTGCTGGACCCGTCTGTAATGGGCAGTGTGAGTGTGAATGAGGAGAAAGAGGTTTCAATGCTGTTCCTTGTGCTGGACCCGTCTGTAATGGGCAGTGTGAGTGTGAATGAGGAGAAAGAGGTTTCAATGCTGTTCCTTGTGCTGGACCCGTCTGTAATGGGCAGTGTGAGTGTGAATGAGGAGAAAGAGGTTTCAATGCTGTTCCTTGTGCTGGACCCGTCTGTAATGGGCAGTGTGAGTGTGAATGAGGAGAAAGAGGTTTCAATGCTGTTCCTTGTGCTGGACCCGTCTGTAATGGGCAGTGTGAGTGTGAATGAGGAGAAAGAGGTTTCAATGCTCTTCCTTGTGCTGGACCCGTCTGTAATGGTGGGCAGTGTGAGTGTGAATGAGGAGAAAGAGGTTTCAATGCTGTTCCTTGTGCTGGACCCGTCTGTAATGGGCAGTGTGAGTGTGAATGAGGAGAAAGAGGTTTCAATGCTGTTCCTTGTGCTGGACCCGTCTGTAATGGGCAGTGTGAATGAGGAGAAAGAGGTTTCAATGCTGTTCCTTGTGCTGGACCCGTCTGTAATGGGCAGTGTGAGTGTGAATGAGGAGAAAGAGGTTTCAATGCTGTTCCTTGTGCTGGACCCGTCTGTAATGGGCAGTGTGAGTGTGAATGAGGAGAAAGAGGTTTCAATGCTCTTCCTTGTGCTGGACCCGTCTGTAATGGGCAGTGTGAGTGTGAATGAGGAGAAAGAGGTTTCAATGCTGTTCCTTGTGCTGGACCCGTCTGTAATGGGCAGTGTGAGTGTGAATGAGGAGAAAGAGGTTTCAATGCTGTTCCTTGTGCTGGACCCGTCTGTAATGGGCAGTGTGAGTGTGAATGAGGAGAAAGAGGTTTCAATGCTGTTCCTTGTGCTGGACCCGTCTGTAATGGGCAGTGTGAGTGTGAATGAGGAGAAAGAGGTTTCAATGCTGTTCCTTGTGCTGGACCCGTCTGTAATGGGCAGTGTGAGTGTGAATGAGGAGAAAGAGGTTTCAATGCTGTTCCTTGTGCTGGACCCGTCTGTAATGGGCAGTGTGAGTGTGAATGAGGAGAAAGAGGTTTCAATGCTGTTCCTTGTGCTGGACCCGTCTGTAATGGGCAGTGTGAGTGTGAATGAGGAGAAAGAGGTTTCAATGCTCTTCCTTGTGCTGGACCCGTCTGTAATGGGCAGTGTGAGTGTGTGAATGAGGAGAAAGAGGTTTCAATGCTGTTCCTTGTGCTGGACCCGTCTGTAATGGGCAGTGTGAGTGTGAATGAGGAGAAAGAGGTTTCAATGCTCTTCCTTGTGCTGGACCCGTCTGTAATGGGCAGTGTGAGTGTGAATGAGGAGAAAGAGGTTTCAATGCTGTTCCTTGTGCTGGACCCGTCTGTAATGGGCAGTGTGAGTGTGAATGAAGAGAAAGAGGTTTCAATGCTGTTCCTTGTGCTGGACCCGTCTGTAATGGGCAGTGTGAGTGTGAATGAGGAGAAAGAGGTTTCAATGCTGTTCCTTGTGCTGGACCCGTCTGTAATGGGCAGTGTGAGTGTGAATGAGGAGAAAGAGGTTTCAATGCTGTTCCTTGTGCTGGACCCGTCTGTAATGGGCAGTGTGAGTGTGAATGAGGAGAAAGAGGTTTCAATGCTGTTCCTTGTGCTGGACCCGTCTGTAATGGGCAGTGTGAGTGTGAATGAGGAGAAAGAGGTTTCAATGCTGTTCCTTGTGCTGGACCCGTCTGTAATGGGCAGTGTGAGTGTGAATGAGGAGAAAGAGGTTTCAATGCTGTTCCTTGTGCTGGACCCGTCTGTAATGGGCAGTGTGAGTGTGAATGAGGAGAAAGAGGTTTCAATGCTGTTCCTTGTGCTGGACCCGTCTGTAATGGGCAGTGTGAGTGTGAATGAGGAGAAAGAGGTTTCAATGCTCTTCCTTGTGCTGGACCCGTCTGTAATGGGCAGTGTGAGTGTGAATGAGGAGAAAGAGGTTTCAATGCTGTTCCTTGTGCTGGACCCGTCTGTAATGGGCAGTGTGAGTGTGAATGAGGAGAAAGAGGTTTCAATGCTGTTCCTTGTGCTGGACCCGTCTGTAATGGGCAGTGTGAGTGTGAATGAGGAGAAAGAGGTTTCAATGCTGTTCCTTGTGCTGGACCCGTCTGTAATGGGCAGTGTGAGTGTGAATGAGGAGAAAGAGGTTTCAATGCTGTTCCTTGTGCTGGACCCGTCTGTAATGGGCAGTGTGAGTGTGAATGAGGAGAAAGAGGTTTCAATGCTGTTCCTTGTGCTGGACCCGTCTGTAATGGGCAGTGTGAGTGTGAATGAGGAGAAAGAGGTTTCAATGCTCTTCCTTGTGCTGGACCCGTCTGTAATGGGCAGTGTGAGTGTGAATGAGGAGAAAGAGGTTTCAATGCTCTTCCTTGTGCTGGACCCGTCTGTAATGGGCAGTGTGAGTGTGAATGAGGAGAAAGAGGTTTCAATGCTCTTCCTTGTGCTGGACCCGTCTGTAATGGGCAGTGTGAGTGTGAATGAGGAGAAAGAGGTTTCAATGCTGTTCCTTGTGCTGGACCCGTCTGTAATGGGCAGTGTGAGTGTGAATGAGGAGAAAGAGGTTTCAATGCTGTTCCTTGTGCTGGACCCGTCTGTAATGGGCAGTGTGAGTGTGAATGAGGAGAAAGAGGTTTCAATGCTGTTCCTTGTGCTGGACCCGTCTGTAATGGGCAGTGTGAGTGTGAATGAGGAGAAAGAGGTTTCAATGCTGTTCCTTGTGCTGGACCCGTCTGTAATGGGCAGTGTGAGTGTGAATGAGGAGAAAGAGGTTTCAATGCTCTTCCTTGTGCTGGACCCGTCTGTAATGGGCAGTGTGAGTGTGAATGAGGAGAAAGAGGTTTCAATGCTGTTCCTTGTGCTGGACCCGTCTGTAATGGGCAGTGTGAGTGTGAATGAGAAAGAGGTTTCAATGCTGTTCCTTGTGCTGGACCCGTCTGTAATGGGCAGTGTGAGTGTGAATGAGGAGAAAGAGGTTTCAATGCTGTTCCTTGTGCTGGACCCGTCTGTAATGGGCAGTGTGAGTGTGAATGAGGAGAAAGAGGTTTCAATGCTCTTCCTTGTGCTGGACCCGTCTGTAATGGGCAGTGTGAGTGTGAATGAGGAGAAAGAGGTTTCAATGCTGTTCCTTGTGCTGGACCCGTCTGTAATGGGCAGTGTGAGTGTGAATGAGGAGAAAGAGGTTTCAATGCTGTTCCTTGTGCTGGACCCGTCTGTAATGGGCAGTGTGAGTGTGAATGAGGAGAAAGAGGTTTCAATGCTGTTCCTTGTGCTGGACCCGTCTGTAATGGGCAGTGTGAGTGTGAATGAGGAGAAAGAGGTTTCAATGCTGTTCCTTGTGCTGGACCCGTCTGTAATGGGCAGTGTGAGTGTGAATGAAGAGAAAGAGGTTTCAATGCTGTTCCTTGTGCTGGACCCGTCTGTAATGGGCAGTGTGAGTGTGAATGAGGAGAAAGAGGTTTCAATGCTCTTCCTTGTGCTGGACCCGTCTGTAATGGGCAGTGTGAGTGTGAATGAGGAGAAAGAGGTTTCAATGCTGTTCCTTGTGCTGGACCCGTCTGTAATGGGCAGTGTGAGTGTGAATGAGGAGAAAGAGGTTTCAATGCTGTTCCTTGTGCTGGACCCGTCTGTAATGGGCAGTGTGAGTGTGAATGAGGAGAAAGAGGTTTCAATGCTGTTCCTTGTGCTGGACCCGTCTGTAATGGGCAGTGTGAGTGTGAATGAGGAGAAAGAGGTTTCAATGCTGTTCCTTGTGCTGGACCCGTCTGTAATGGGCAGTGTGAGTGTGAATGAGGAGAAAGAGGTTTCAATGCTGTTCCTTGTGCTGGACCCGTCTGTAATGGGCAGTGTGAGTGTGAATGAGGAGAAAGAGGTTTCAATGCTGTTCCTTGTGCTGGACCCGTCTGTAATGGGCAGTGTGAGTGTGAATGAGGAGAAAGAGGTTTCAATGCTGTTCCTTGTGCTGGACCCGTCTGTAATGGGCAGTGTGAGTGTGAATGAAGAGAAAGAGGTTTCAATGCTGTTCCTTGTGCTGGACCCGTCTGTAATGGGCAGTGTGAGTGTGAATGAGGAGAAAGAGGTTTCAATGCTGTTCCTTGTGCTGGACCCGTCTGTAATGGGCAGTGTGAGTGTGAATGAGGAGAAAGAGGTTTCAATGCTGTTCCTTGTGCTGGACCCGTCTGTAATGGGCAGTGTGAGTGTGAATGAGGAGAAAGAGGTTTCAATGCTGTTCCTTGTGCTGGACCCGTCTGTAATGGGCAGTGTGAGTGTGAATGAGGAGAAAGAGGTTTCAATGCTGTTCCTTGTGCTGGACCCGTCTGTAATGGGCAGTGTGAGTGTGAATGAGGAGAAAGAGGTTTCAATGCTCTTCCTTGTGCTGGACCCGTCTGTAATGGGCAGTGTGAGTGTGAATGAGGAGAAAGAGGTTTCAATGCTGTTCCTTGTGCTGGACCCGTCTGTAATGGGCAGTGTGAGTGTGAATGAGGAGAAAGAGGTTTCAATGCTGTTCCTTGTGCTGGACCCGTCTGTAATGGGCAGTGTGAGTGTGAATGAGGAGAAAGAGGTTTCAATGCTGTTCCTTGTGCTGGACCCGTCTGTAATGGGCAGTGTGAGTGTGAATGAGGAGAAAGAGGTTTCAATGCTCTTCCTTGTGCTGGACCCGTCTGTAATGGGCAGTGTGAGTGTGAATGAGGAGAAAGAGGTTTCAATGCTGTTCCTTGTGCTGGACCCGTCTGTAATGGGCAGTGTGAGTGTGAATGAGGAGAAAGAGGTTTCAATGCTCTTCCTTGTGCTGGACCCGTCTGTAATGGGCAGTGTGAGTGTGAATGAGGAGAAAGAGGTTTCAATGCTGTTCCTTGTGCTGGACCCGTCTGTAATGGGCAGTGTGAGTGTGAATGAGGAGAAAGAGGTTTCAATGCTGTTCCTTGTGCTGGACCCGTCTGTAATGGGCAGTGTGAGTGTGAATGAGGAGAAAGAGGTTTCAATGCTGTTCCTTGTGCTGGACCCGTCTGTAATGGGCAGTGTGAGTGTGAATGAGGAGAAAGAGGTTTCAATGCTGTTCCTTGTGCTGGACCCGTCTGTAATGGGCAGTGTGAGTGTGAATGAGGAGAAAGAGGTTTCAATGCTGTTCCTTGTGCTGGACCCGTCTGTAATGGGCAGTGTGAGTGTGAATGAGGAGAAAGAGGTTTCAATGCTGTTCCTTGTGCTGGACCCGTCTGTAATGGGCAGTGTGAGTGTGAATGAGGAGAAAGAGGTTTCAATGCTGTTCCTTGTGCTGGACCCGTCTGTAATGGGCAGTGTGAGTGTGAATGAGGAGAAAGAGGTTTCAATGCTGTTCCTTGTGCTGGACCCGTCTGTAATGGGCAGTGTGAGTGTGAATGAGGAGAAAGAGGTTTCAATGCTCTTCCTTGTGCTGGACCCGTCTGTAATGGGCAGTGTGAGTGTGAATGAGGAGAAAGAGGTTTCAATGCTGTTCCTTGTGCTGGACCCGTCTGTAATGGGCAGTGTGAGTGTGAATGAGGAGAAAGAGGTTTCAATGCTCTTCCTTGTGCTGGACCCGTCTGTAATGGGCAGTGTGAGTGTGAATGAGGAGAAAGAGGTTTCAATGCTGTTCCTTGTGCTGGACCCGTCTGTAATGGGCAGTGTGAGTGTGAATGAGGAGAAAGAGGTTTCAATGCTGTTCCTTGTGCTGGACCCGTCTGTAATGGGCAGTGTGAGTGTGAATGAGGAGAAAGAGGTTTCAATGCTGTTCCTTGTGCTGGACCCGTCTGTAATGGGCAGTGTGAGTGTGAATGAGGAGAAAGAGGTTTCAATGCTCTTCCTTGTGCTGGACCCGTCTGTAATGGGCAGTGTGAGTGTGAATGAGGAGAAAGAGGTTTCAATGCTGTTCCTTGTGCTGGACCCGTCTGTAATGGGCAGTGTGAGTGTGAATGAGGAGAAAGAGGTTTCAATGCTGTTCCTTGTGCTGGACCCGTCTGTAATGGGCAGTGTGAGTGTGAATGAGGAGAAAGAGGTTTCAATGCTGTTCCTTGTGCTGGACCCGTCTGTAATGGGCAGTGTGAGTGTGAATGAGGAAAAGAGGTTTCAATGCTGTTCCTTGTGCTGGACCCGTCTGTAATGGGCAGTGTGAGTGTGAATGAGGAGAAAGAGGTTTCAATGCTGTTCCTTGTGCTGGACCCGTCTGTAATGGGCAGTGTGAGTGTGAATGAGGAGAAAGAGGTTTCAATGCTGTTCCTTGTGCTGGACCCGTCTGTAATGGGCAGTGTGAGTGTGAATGAGGAGAAAGAGGTTTCAATGCTGTTCCTTGTGCTGGACCCGTCTGTAATGGGCAGTGTGAGTGTGAATGAGGAGAAAGAGGTTTCAATGCTCTTCCTTGTGCTGGACCCGTCTGTAATGGGCAGTGTGAGTGTGAATGAGGAGAAAGAGGTTTCAATGCTGTTCCTTGTGCTGGACCCGTCTGTAATGGGCAGTGTGAGTGTGAATGAGGAGAAAGAGGTTTCAATGCTGTTCCTTGTGCTGGACCCGTCTGTAATGGGCAGTGTGAGTGTGAATGAGGAGAAAGAGGTTTCAATGCTGTTCCTTGTGCTGGACCCGTCTGTAATGGGCAGTGTGAGTGTGAATGAGGAGAAAGAGGTTTCAATGCTGTTCCTTGTGCTGGACCCGTCTGTAATGGGCAGTGTGAGTGTGAATGAGGAGAAAGAGGTTTCAATGCTGTTCCTTGTGCTGGACCCGTCTGTAATGGGCAGTGTGAGTGTGAATGAGGAGAAAGAGGTTTCAATGCTGTTCCTTGTGCTGGACCCGTCTGTAATGGGCAGTGTGAGTGTGAATGAGGAGAAAGAGGTTTCAATGCTGTTCCTTGTGCTGGACCCGTCTGTAATGGGCAGTGTGAGTGTGAATGAGGAGAAAGAGGTTTCAATGCTGTTCCTTGTGCTGGACCCGTCTGTAATGGGCAGTGTGAGTGTGAATGAGGAGAAAGAGGTTTCAATGCTGTTCCTTGTGCTGGACCCGTCTGTAATGGGCAGTGTGAGTGTGAATGAGGAGAAAGAGGTTTCAATGCTGTTCCTTGTGCTGGACCCGTCTGTAATGGGCAGTGTGAGTGTGAATGAGGAGAAAGAGGTTTCAATGCTCTTCCTTGTGCTGGACCCGTCTGTAATGGGCAGTGTGAGTGTGAATGAGGAGAAAGAGGTTTCAATGCTGTTCCTTGTGCTGGACCCGTCTGTAATGGGCAGTGTGAGTGTGAATGAGGAGAAAGAGGTTTCAATGCTCTTCCTTGTGCTGGACCCGTCTGTAATGGGCAGTGTGAGTGTGAATGAGGAGAAAGAGGTTTCAATGCTGTTCCTTGTGCTGGACCCGTCTGTAATGGGCAGTGTGAGTGTGAATGAGGAGAAAGAGGTTTCAATGCTGTTCCTTGTGCTGGACCCGTCTGTAATGGGCAGTGTGAGTGTGAATGAGGAGAAAGAGGTTTCAATGCTGTTCCTTGTGCTGGACCCGTCTGTAATGGGCAGTGTGAGTGTGAATGAGGAGAAAGAGGTTTCAATGCTGTTCCTTGTGCTGGACCCGTCTGTAATGGGCAGTGTGAGTGTGAATGAGGAGAAAGAGGTTTCAATGCTGTTCCTTGTGCTGGACCCGTCTGTAATGGGCAGTGTGAGTGTGAATGAGGAGAAAGAGGTTTCAATGCTGTTCCTTGTGCTGGACCCGTCTGTAATGGGCAGTGTGAGTGTGAATGAGGAGAAAGAGGTTTCAATGCTGTTCCTTGTGCTGGACCCGTCTGTAATGGGCAGTGTGAGTGTGAATGAGGAGAAAGAGGTTTCAATGCTGTTCCTTGTGCTGGACCCGTCTGTAATGGGCAGTGTGAGTGTGAATGAGGAGAAAGAGGTTTCAATGCTGTTCCTTGTGCTGGACCCGTCTGTAATGGGCAGTGTGAGTGTGAATGAGGAGAAAGAGGTTTCAATGCTGTTCCTTGTGCTGGACCCGTCTGTAATGGGCAGTGTGAGTGTGAATGAGGAGAAAGAGGTTTCAATGCTCTTCCTTGTGCTGGACCCGTCTGTAATGGGCAGTGTGAGTGTGAATGAGGAGAAAGAGGTTTCAATGCTGTTCCTTGTGCTGGACCCGTCTGTAATGGGCAGTGTGAGTGTGAATGAGGAGAAAGAGGTTTCAATGCTGTTCCTTGTGCTGGACCCGTCTGTAATGGGCAGTGTGAGTGTGAATGAGGAGAAAGAGGTTTCAATGCTGTTCCTTGTGCTGGACCCGTCTGTAATGGGCAGTGTGAGTGTGAATGAGGAGAAAGAGGTTTCAATGCTGTTCCTTGTGCTGGACCCGTCTGTAATGGGCAGTGTGAGTGTGAATGAGGAGAAAGAGGTTTCAATGCTGTTCCTTGTGCTGGACCCGTCTGTAATGGGCAGTGTGAGTGTGAATGAGGAGAAAGAGGTTTCAATGCTCTTCCTTGTGCTGGACCCGTCTGTAATGGGCAGTGTGAGTGTGAATGAGGAGAAAGAGGTTTCAATGCTGTTCCTTGTGCTGGACCCGTCTGTAATGGGCAGTGTGAGTGTGAATGAGGAGAAAGAGGTTTCAATGCTGTTCCTTGTGCTGGACCCGTCTGTAATGGGCAGTGTGAGTGTGAATGAGGAGAAAGAGGTTTCAATGCTGTTCCTTGTGCTGGACCCGTCTGTAATGGGCAGTGTGAGTGTGAATGAGGAGAAAGAGGTTTCAATGCTGTTCCTTGTGCTGGACCCGTCTGTAATGGGCAGTGTGAGTGTGAATGAGGAGAAAGAGGTTTCAATGCTGTTCCTTGTGCTGGACCCGTCTGTAATGGGCAGTGTGAGTGTGAATGAGGAGAAAGAGGTTTCAATGCTCTTCCTTGTGCTGGACCCGTCTGTAATGGGCAGTGTGAGTGTGAATGAGGAGAAAGAGGTTTCAATGCTGTTCCTTGTGCTGGACCCGTCTGTAATGGGCAGTGTGAGTGTGAATGAGGAGAAAGAGGTTTCAATGCTGTTCCTTGTGCTGGACCCGTCTGTAATGGGCAGTGTGAGTGTGAATGAGGAGAAAGAGGTTTCAATGCTGTTCCTTGTGCTGGACCCGTCTGTAATGGGCAGTGTGAGTGTGAATGAGGAGAAAGAGGTTTCAATGCTGTTCCTTGTGCTGGACCCGTCTGTAATGGGCAGTGTGAGTGTGAATGAGGAGAAAGAGGTTTCAATGCTGTTCCTTGTGCTGGACCCGTCTGTAATGGGCAGTGTGAGTGTGAATGAGGAGAAAGAGGTTTCAATGCTCTTCCTTGTGCTGGACCCGTCTGTAATGGGCAGTGTGAGTGTGAATGAGGAGAAAGAGGTTTCAATGCTCTTCCTTGTGCTGGACCCGTCTGTAATGGGCAGTGTGAGTGTGAATGAGGAGAAAGAGGTTTCAATGCTGTTCCTTGTGCTGGACCCGTCTGTAATGGGCAGTGTGAGTGTGAATGAGGAAAAGAGGTTTCAATGCTGTTCCTTGTGCTGGACCCGTCTGTAATGGGCAGTGTGAGTGTGAATGAGGAGAAAGAGGTTTCAATGCTGTTCCTTGTGCTGGACCCGTCTGTAATGGGCAGAGAGAGTGTGAAGGACAGGAAACAGGTTTCAATGCTCTTCCTTGTGCTGGACCCGTCTGTAATGGGCAGTGTGAGTGTGAATGAGGAGAAAGAGGTTTCAATGCTGTTCCTTGTGCTGGACCCGTCTGTAATGGGCAGTGTGAGTGTGAATGAGGAGAAAGAGGTTTCAATGCTGTTCCTTGTGCTGGACCCGTCTGTAATGGGCAGTGTGAGTGTGAATGAGGAGAAAGAGGTTTCAATGCTGTTCCTTGTGCTGGACCCGTCTGTAATGGGCAGTGTGAGTGTGAATGAGGAGAAAGAGGTTTCAATGCTGTTCCTTGTGCTGGACCCGTCTGTAATGGGCAGTGTGAGTGTGAATGAGGAGAAAGAGGTTTCAATGCTCTTCCTTGTGCTGGACCCGTCTGTAATGGGCAGTGTGAGTGTGAATGAGGAGAAAGAGGTTTCAATGCTGTTCCTTGTGCTGGACCCGTCTGTAATGGGCAGTGTGAGTGTGAATGAGGAGAAAGAGGTTTCAATGCTGTTCCTTGTGCTGGACCCGTCTGTAATGGGCAGTGTGAGTGTGAATGAGGAGAAAGAGGTTTCAATGCTCTTCCTTGTGCTGGACCCGTCTGTAATGGGCAGTGTGAGTGTGAATGAGGAGAAAGAGGTTTCAATGCTGTTCCTTGTGCTGGACCCGTCTGTAATGGGCAGTGTGAGTGTGAATGAGGAGAAAGAGGTTTCAATGCTGTTCCTTGTGCTGGACCCGTCTGTAATGGGCAGTGTGAGTGTGAATGAGGAGAAAGAGGTTTCAATGCTGTTCCTTGTGCTGGACCCGTCTGTAATGGGCAGTGTGAGTGTGAATGAGGAGAAAGAGGTTTCAATGCTGTTCCTTGTGCTGGACCCGTCTGTAATGGGCAGTGTGAGTGTGAATGAGGAGAAAGAGGTTTCAATGCTCTTCCTTGTGCTGGACCCGTCTGTAATGGGCAGTGTGAGTGTGAATGAGGAGAAAGAGGTTTCAATGCTCTTCCTTGTGCTGGACCCGTCTGTAATGGGCAGTGTGAGTGTGAATGAGGAGAAAGAGGTTTCAATGCTGTTCCTTGTGCTGGACCCGTCTGTAATGGGCAGTGTGAGTGTGAATGAGGAGAAAGAGGTTTCAATGCTGTTCCTTGTGCTGGACCCGTCTGTAATGGGCAGTGTGAGTGTGAATGAGGAGAAAGAGGTTTCAATGCTGTTCCTTGTGCTGGACCCGTCTGTAATGGGCAGTGTGAGTGTGAATGAGGAGAAAGAGGTTTCAATGCTCTTCCTTGTGCTGGACCCGTCTGTAATGGGCAGTGTGAGTGTGAATGAGGAGAAAGAGGTTTCAATGCTGTTCCTTGTGCTGGACCCGTCTGTAATGGGCAGTGTGAGTGTGAATGAGGAGAAAGAGGTTTCAATGCTGTTCCTTGTGCTGGACCCGTCTGTAATGGGCAGTGTGAGTGTGAATGAGGAGAAAGAGGTTTCAATGCTGTTCCTTGTGCTGGACCCGTCTGTAATGGGCAGTGTGAGTGTGAATGAGGAGAAAGAGGTTTCAATGCTGTTCCTTGTGCTGGACCCGTCTGTAATGGGCAGTGTGAGTGTGAATGAGGAGAAAGAGGTTTCAATGCTGTTCCTTGTGCTGGACCCGTCTGTAATGGGCAGTGTGAGTGTGAATGAGGAGAAAGAGGTTTCAATGCTGTTCCTTGTGCTGGACCCGTCTGTAATGGGCAGTGTGAGTGTGAATGAGGAGAAAGAGGTTTCAATGCTGTTCCTTGTGCTGGACCCGTCTGTAATGGGCAGTGTGAGTGTGAATGAGGAGAAAGAGGTTTCAATGCTGTTCCTTGTGCTGGACCCGTCTGTAATGGGCAGTGTGAGTGTGAATGAGGAGAAAGAGGTTTCAATGCTCTTCCTTGTGCTGGACCCGTCTGTAATGGGCAGTGTGAGTGTGAAGGAGGGGAAAGAGGTTTCAATGCTGTTCCTTGTGCTGGACCCGTCTGTAATGGGCAGTGTGAGTGTGAATGAGGAGAAAGAGGTTTCAATGCTGTTCCTTGTGCTGGACCCGTCTGTAATGGGCAGTGTGAGTGTGAATGAGGAGAAAGAGGTTTCAATGCTGTTCCTTGTGCTGGACCCGTCTGTAATGGGCAGTGTGAGTGTGAATGAGGAGAAAGAGGTTTCAATGCTCTTCCTTGTGCTGGACCCGTCTGTAATGGGCAGTGTGAGTGTGAATGAGGAGAAAGAGGTTTCAATGCTGTTCCTTGTGCTGGACCCGTCTGTAATGGGCAGTGTGAGTGTGAATGAGGAGAAAGAGGTTTCAATGCTGTTCCTTGTGCTGGACCCGTCTGTAATGGGCAGTGTGAGTGTGAATGAGGAGAAAGAGGTTTCAATGCTCTTCCTTGTGCTGGACCCGTCTGTAATGGGCAGTGTGAGTGTGAATGAGGATAAAGAGGTTTCAATGCTCTTCCTTGTGCTGGACCCGTCTGTAATGGGCAGTGTGAGTGTGAATGAGGAGAAAGAGGTTTCAATGCTGTTCCTTGTGCTGGACCCGTCTGTAATGGGCAGTGTGAGTGTGAATGAGGAGAAAGAGGTTTCAATGCTGTTCCTTGTGCTGGACCCGTCTGTAATGGGCAGTGTGAGTGTGAATGAGGAGAAAGAGGTTTCAATGCTGTTCCTTGTGCTGGACCCGTCTGTAATGGGCAGTGTGAGTGTGAATGAGGAGAAAGAGGTTTCAATGCTGTTCCTTGTGCTGGACCCGTCTGTAATGGGCAGTGTGAGTGTGAATGAGGAGAAAGAGGTTTCAATGCTGTTCCTTGTGCTGGACCCGTCTGTAATGGGCAGTGTGAGTGTGAATGAGGAGAAAGAGGTTTCAATGCTGTTCCTTGTGCTGGACCCGTCTGTAATGGGCAGTGTGAGTGTGAATGAGGAGAAAGAGGTTTCAATGCTCTTCCTTGTGCTGGACCCGTCTGTAATGGGCAGTGTGAGTGTGAATGAGGAGAAAGAGGTTTCAATGCTCTTCCTTGTGCTGGACCCGTCTGTAATGGGCAGTGTGAGTGTGAATGAGGAGAAAGAGGTTTCAATGCTCTTCCTTGTGCTGGACCCGTCTGTAATGGGCAGTGTGAGTGTGAATGAGGAGAAAGAGGTTTCAATGCTGTTCCTTGTGCTGGACCCGTCTGTAATGGGCAGTGTGAGTGTGAATGAGGAGAAAGAGGTTTCAATGCTGTTCCTTGTGCTGGACCCGTCTGTAATGGGCAGTGTGAGTGTGAATGAGGAGAAAGAGGTTTCAATGCTGTTCCTTGTGCTGGACCCGTCTGTAATGGGCAGTGTGAGTGTGAATGAGGAGAAAGAGGTTTCAATGCTGTTCCTTGTGCTGGACCCGTCTGTAATGGGCAGTGTGAGTGTGAATGAGGAGAAAGAGGTTTCAATGCTGTTCCTTGTGCTGGACCCGTCTGTAATGGGCAGTGTGAGTGTGAATGAGGAGAAAGAGGTTTCAATGCTCTTCCTTGTGCTGGACCCGTCTGTAATGGGCAGTGTGAGTGTGAATGAGGAGAAAGAGGTTTCAATGCTGTTCCTTGTGCTGGACCCGTCTGTAATGGGCAGTGTGAGTGTGAATGAGGAGAAAGAGGTTTCAATGCTGTTCCTTGTGCTGGACCCGTCTGTAATGGGCAGTGTGAGTGTGAATGAGGAGAAAGAGGTTTCAATGCTCTTCCTTGTGCTGGACCCGTCTGTAATGGGCAGTGTGAGTGTGAATGAGGAGAAAGAGGTTTCAATGCTGTTCCTTGTGCTGGACCCGTCTGTAATGGGCAGTGTGAGTGTGAATGAGGAGAAAGAGGTTTCAATGCTGTTCCTTGTGCTGGACCCGTCTGTAATGGGCAGTGTGAGTGTGAATGAGGAGAAAGAGGTTTCAATGCTGTTCCTTGTGCTGGACCCGTCTGTAATGGGCAGTGTGAGTGTGAATGAGGAGAAAGAGGTTTCAATGCTGTTCCTTGTGCTGGACCCGTCTGTAATGGGCAGTGTGAGTGTGAATGAGGAGAAAGAGGTTTCAATGCTGTTCCTTGTGCTGGACCCGTCTGTAATGGGCAGTGTGAGTGTGAATGAGGAGAAAGAGGTTTCAATGCTGTTCCTTGTGCTGGACCCGTCTGTAATGGGCAGTGTGAGTGTGAATGAGGAGAAAGAGGTTTCAATGCTGTTCCTTGTGCTGGACCCGTCTGTAATGGGCAGTGTGAGTGTGAATGAGGAGAAAGAGGTTTCAATGCTGTTCCTTGTGCTGGACCCGTCTGTAATGGGCAGTGTGAGTGTGAATGAGGAGAAAGAGGTTTCAATGCTGTTCCTTGTGCTGGACCCGTCTGTAATGGGCAGTGTGAGTGTGAATGAGGAGAAAGAGGTTTCAATGCTGTTCCTTGTGCTGGACCCGTCTGTAATGGGCAGTGTGAGTGTGAATGAGGAGAAAGAGGTTTCAATGCTGTTCCTTGTGCTGGACCCGTCTGTAATGGGCAGTGTGAGTGTGAATGAGGAGAAAGAGGTTTCAATGCTGTTCCTTGTGCTGGACCCGTCTGTAATGGGCAGTGTGAGTGTGAATGAGGAGAAAGAGGTTTCAATGCTGTTCCTTGTGCTGGACCCGTCTGTAATGGGCAGTGTGAGTGTGAATGAGGAGAAAGAGGTTTCAATGCTGTTCCTTGTGCTGGACCCGTCTGTAATGGGCAGTGTGAGTGTGAATGAGGAGAAAGAGGTTTCAATGCTCTTCCTTGTGCTGGACCCGTCTGTAATGGGCAGTGTGAGTGTGAATGAGGAGAAAGAGGTTTCAATGCTCTTCCTTGTGCTGGACCCGTCTGTAATGGGCAGTGTGAGTGTGAATGAGGAGAAAGAGGTTTCAATGCTGTTCCTTGTGCTGGACCCGTCTGTAATGGGCAGTGTGAGTGTGAATGAGGAGAAAGAGGTTTCAATGCTGTTCCTTGTGCTGGACCCGTCTGTAATGGGCAGTGTGAGTGTGAATGAGGAGAAAGAGGTTTCAATGCTGTTCCTTGTGCTGGACCCGTCTGTAATGGGCAGTGTGAGTGTGAATGAGGAGAAAGAGGTTTCAATGCTGTTCCTTGTGCTGGACCCGTCTGTAATGGGCAGTGTGAGTGTGAATGAGGAGAAAGAGGTTTCAATGCTCTTCCTTGTGCTGGACCCGTCTGTAATGGGCAGTGTGAGTGTGAATGAGGAGAAAGAGGTTTCAATGCTGTTCCTTGTGCTGGACCCGTCTGTAATGGGCAGTGTGAGTGTGAATGAGGAGAAAGAGGTTTCAATGCTCTTCCTTGTGCTGGACCCGTCTGTAATGGGCAGTGTGAGTGTGAATGAGGAGAAAGAGGTTTCAATGCTCTTCCTTGTGCTGGACCCGTCTGTAATGGGCAGTGTGAGTGTGAATGAGGAGAAAGAGGTTTCAATGCTGTTCCTTGTGCTGGACCCGTCTGTAATGGGCAGTGTGAGTGTGAATGAAGAGAAAGAGGTTTCAATGCTGTTCCTTGTGCTGGACCCGTCTGTAATGGGCAGTGTGAGTGTGAATGAGGAGAAAGAGGTTTCAATGCTGTTCCTTGTGCTGGACCCGTCTGTAATGGGCAGTGTGAGTGTGAATGAGGAGAAAGAGGTTTCAATGCTGTTCCTTGTGCTGGACCCGTCTGTAATGGGCAGTGTGAGTGTGAATGAGGAGAAAGAGGTTTCAATGCTGTTCCTTGTGCTGGACCCGTCTGTAATGGGCAGTGTGAGTGTGAATGAGGAGAAAGAGGTTTCAATGCTGTTCCTTGTGCTGGACCCGTCTGTAATGGGCAGTGTGAGTGTGAATGAGGAGAAAGAGGTTTCAATGCTGTTCCTTGTGCTGGACCCGTCTGTAATGGGCAGTGTGAGTGTGAATGAGGAGAAAGAGGTTTCAATGCTGTTCCTTGTGCTGGACCCGTCTGTAATGGGCAGTGTGAGTGTGAATGAGGAGAAAGAGGTTTCAATGCTGTTCCTTGTGCTGGACCCGTCTGTAATGGGCAGTGTGAGTGTGAATGAGGAGAAAGAGGTTTCAATGCTGTTCCTTGTGCTGGACCCGTCTGTAATGGGCAGTGTGAGTGTGAATGAGGAGAAAGAGGTTTCAATGCTGTTCCTTGTGCTGGACCCGTCTGTAATGGGCAGTGTGAGTGTGAATGAGGAGAAAGAGGTTTCAATGCTGTTCCTTGTGCTGGACCCGTCTGTAATGGGCAGTGTGAGTGTGAATGAGGAGAAAGAGGTTTCAATGCTCTTCCTTGTGCTGGACCCGTCTGTAATGGGCAGTGTGAGTGTGAATGAGGAGAAAGAGGTTTCAATGCTGTTCCTTGTGCTGGACCCGTCTGTAATGGGCAGTGTGAGTGTGAATGAGGAGAAAGAGGTTTCAATGCTCTTCCTTGTGCTGGACCCGTCTGTAATGGGCAGTGTGAGTGTGAATGAGGAGAAAGAGGTTTCAATGCTCTTCCTTGTGCTGGACCCGTCTGTAATGGGCAGTGTGAGTGTGAATGAGGAGAAAGAGGTTTCAATGCTCTTCCTTGTGCTGGACCCGTCTGTAATGGGCAGTGTGAGTGTGAATGAGGAGAAAGAGGTTTCAATGCTGTTCCTTGTGCTGGACCCGTCTGTAATGGGCAGTGTGAGTGTGAATGAGGAGAAAGAGGTTTCAATGCTCTTCCTTGTGCTGGACCCGTCTGTAATGGGCAGTGTGAGTGTGAATGAGGAGAAAGAGGTTTCAATGCTGTTCCTTGTGCTGGACCCGTCTGTAATGGGCAGTGTGAGTGTGAATGAGGAGAAAGAGGTTTCAATGCTCTTCCTTGTGCTGGACCCGTCTGTAATGGGCAGTGTGAGTGTGAATGAGGAGAAAGAGGTTTCAATGCTGTTCCTTGTGCTGGACCCGTCTGTAATGGGCAGTGTGAGTGTGAATGAGGAGAAAGAGGTTTCAATGCTCTTCCTTGTGCTGGACCCGTCTGTAATGGGCAGTGTGAGTGTGAATGAGGAGAAAGAGGTTTCAATGCTCTTCCTTGTGCTGGACCCGTCTGTAATGGGCAGTGTGAGTGTGAATGAGGAGAAAGAGGTTTCAATGCTCTTCCTTGTGCTGGACCCGTCTGTAATGGGCAGTGTGAGTGTGAATGAGGAGAAAGAGGTTTCAATGCTCTTCCTTGTGCTGGACCCGTCTGTAATGGGCAGTGTGAGGGTGAATGAGGAGAAAGAGGTTTCAATGCTCTTCCTTGTGCTGGACCCGTCTGTAATGGGCAGTGTGAGTGTGAATGAGGAGAAAGAGGTTTCAATGCTCTTCCTTGTGCTGGACCCGTCTGTAATGGGCAGTGTGAGTGTGAATGAGGAGAAAGAGGTTTCAATGCTGTTCCTTGTGCTGGACCCGTCTGTAATGGGCAGTGTGAGTGTGAATGAGGAGAAAGAGGTTTCAATGCTGTTCCTTGTGCTGGACCCGTCTGTAATGGGCAGTGTGAGTGTGAATGAGGAGAAAGAGGTTTCAATGCTCTTCCTTGTGCTGGACCCGTCTGTAATGGGCAGTGTGAGTGTGAATGAGGAGAAAGAGGTTTCAATGCTCTTCCTTGTGCTGGACCCGTCTGTAATGGGCAGTGTGAGTGTGAATGAGGAGAAAGAGGTTTCAATGCTCTTCCTTGTGCTGGACCCGTCTGTAATGGGCAGTGTGAGTGTGAATGAGGAGAAAGAGGTTTCAATGCTGTTCCTTGTGCTGGACCCGTCTGTAATGGGCAGTGTGAGTGTGAATGAGGAGAAAGAGGTTTCAATGCTCTTCCTTGTGCTGGACCCGTCTGTAATGGGCAGTGTGAGTGTGAATGAGGAGAAAGAGGTTTCAATGCTCTTCCTTGTGCTGGACCCGTCTGTAATGGGCAGTGTGAGTGTGAATGAGGAGAAAGAGGTTTCAATGCTCTTCCTTGTGCTGGACCCGTCTGTAATGGGCAGTGTGAGTGTGAATGAGGAGAAAGAGGTTTCAATGCTGTTCCTTGTGCTGGACCCGTCTGTAATGGGCAGTGTGTGAGTGTGAATGAGGGGAAAGAGGTTTCAATGCTCTTCCTTGTGCTGGACCCGTCTGTAATGGGCAGTGTGAGTGTGAATGAGGGGAAAGAGGTTTCAATGCTCTTCCTTGTGCTGGACCCGTCTGTAATGGGCAGTGTGAATGAGGAGAAAGAGGTTTCAATGCTCTTCCTTGTGCTGGACCCGTCTGTAATGGGCAGTGTGAGTGTGAATGAGGAGAAAGAGGTTTCAATGCTGTTCCTTGTGCTGGACCCGTCTGTAATGGGCAGTGTGAGTGTGAATGAGGAGAAAGAGGTTTCAATGCTGTTCCTTGTGCTGGACCCGTCTGTAATGGGCAGTGTGAGTGTGAATGAGGAGAAAGAGGTTTCAATGCTGTTCCTTGTGCTGGACCCGTCTGTAATGGGCAGTGTGAGTGTGAATGAGGAGAAAGAGGTTTCAATGCTGTTCCTTGTGCTGGACCCGTCTGTAATGGGCAGTGTGAGTGTGAATGAGGAGAAAGAGGTTTCAATGCTCTTCCTTGTGCTGGACCCGTCTGTAATGGGCAGTGTGAGTGTGAATGAGGAGAAAGAGGTTTCAATGCTCTTCCTTGTGCTGGACCCGTCTGTAATGGGCAGTGTGAGTGTGAATGAGGAGAAAGAGGTTTCAATGCTGTTCCTTGTGCTGGACCCGTCTGTAATGGGCAGTGTGAGTGTGAATGAGGAGAAAGAGGTTTCAATGCTCTTCCTTGTGCTGGACCCGTCTGTAATGGGCAGTGTGAGTGTGTGAATGAGGAGAAAGAGGTTTCAATGCTCTTCCTTGTGCTGGACCCGTCTGTAATGGGCAGTGTGAGTGTGAATGAGGAGAAAGAGGTTTCAATGCTGTTCCTTGTGCTGGACCCGTCTGTAATGGGCAGTGTGAGTGTGAATGAGGAGAAAGAGGTTTCAATGCTGTTCCTTGTGCTGGACCCGTCTGTAATGGGCAGTGTGAGTGTGAATGAGGAGAAAGAGGTTTCAATGCTGTTCCTTGTGCTGGACCCGTCTGTAATGGGCAGTGTGAGTGTGAATGAGGAGAAAGAGGTTTCAATGCTCTTCCTTGTGCTGGACCCGTCTGTAATGGGCAGTGTGAGTGTGAATGAAGAGAAAGAGGTTTCAATGCTCTTCCTTGTGCTGGACCCGTCTGTAATGGGCAGTGTGAGTGTGAATGAGGAGAAAGAGGTTTCAATGCTCTTCCTTGTGCTGGACCCGTCTGTAATGGGCAGTGTGAGTGTGAATGAGGAGAAAGAGGTTTCAATGCTCTTCCTTGTGCTGGACCCGTCTGTAATGGGCAGTGTGAGTGTGAATGAGGAGAAAGAGGTTTCAATGCTGTTCCTTGTGCTGGACCCGTCTGTAATGGGCAGTGTGTGAATGAGGAGAAAGAGGTTTCAATGCTCTTCCTTGTGCTGGACCCGTCTGTAATGGGCAGTGTGAGTGTGAATGAGGAGAAAGAGGTTTCAATGCTCTTCCTTGTGCTGGACCCGTCTGCAATGGGCAGTGTGAATGAGGAGAAAGAGGTTTCAATGCTCTTCCTTGTGCTGGACCCGTCTGTAATGGGCAGTGTGAGTGTGAATGAGGAGAAAGAGGTTTCAATGCTCTTCCTTGTGCTGGACCCGTCTGTAATGGGCAGTGTGAGTGTGAATGAGGAGAAAGAGGTTTCAATGCTGTTCCTTGTGCTGGACCCGTCTGTAATGGGCAGTGTGAGTGTGAATGAGGAGAAAGAGGTTTCAATGCTCTTCCTTGTGCTGGACCCGTCTGTAATGGGCAGTGTGAGTGTGAATGAGGAGAAAGAGGTTTCAATGCTCTTCCTTGTGCTGGACCCGTCTGTAATGGGCAGTGTGAGTGTGAATGAGGAGAAAGAGGTTTCAATGCTGTTCCTTGTGCTGGACCCGTCTGTAATGGGCAGTGTGAGTGTGAATGAGGAGAAAGAGGTTTCAATGCTGTTCCTTGTGCTGGACCCGTCTGTAATGGGCAGTGTGAGTGTGAATGAGGAGAAAGAGGTTTCAATGCTGTTCCTTGTGCTGGACCCGTCTGTAATGGGCAGTGTGAGTGTGAATGAGGAGAAAGAGGTTTCAATGCTGTTCCTTGTGCTGGACCCGTCTGTAATGGGCAGTGTGAGTGTGAATGAGGAGAAAGAGGTTTCAATGCTGTTCCTTGTGCTGGACCCGTCTGTAATGGGCAGTGTGAGTGTGAATGAGGAGAAAGAGGTTTCAATGCTGTTCCTTGTGCTGGACCCGTCTGTAATGGGCAGTGTGAGTGTGAATGAGGGGAAAGAGGTTTCAATGCTCTTCCTTGTGCTGGACCCGTCTGTAATGGGCAGTGTGAGTGTGAATGAGGAGAAAGAGGTTTCAATGCTCTTCCTTGTGCTGGACCCGTCTGTAATGGGCAGTGTGAGTGTGAATGAGGAGAGAAAGAGGTTTCAATGCTCTTCCTTGTGCTGGACCCGTCTGTAATGGGCAGTGTGAGTGTGAATGAGGAGAAAGAGGTTTCAATGCTGTTCCTTGTGCTGGACCCGTCTGTAATGGGCAGTGTGAGTGTGAATGAGGAGAAAGAGGTTTCAATGCTGTTCCTTGTGCTGGACCCGTCTGTAATGGGCAGTGTGAGGGTGAATGAAGAGAAAGAGGTTTCAATGCTGTTCCTTGTGCTGGACCCGTCTGTAATGGGCAGTGTGAGTGTGAATGAGGAGAAAGAGGTTTCAATGCTCTTCCTTGTGCTGGACCCGTCTGTAATGGGCAGTGTGAGGGTGAATGAAGAGAAAGAGGTTTCAATGCTCTTCCTTGTGCTGGACCCGTCTGTAATGGGCAGTGTGAGTGTGAATGAGGAGAAAGAGGTTTCAATGCTGTTCCTTGTGCTGGACCCGTCTGTAATGGGCAGTGTGAGTGTGAATGAGGAGAAAGAGGTTTCAATGCTGTTCCTTGTGCTGGACCCGTCTGTAATGGGCAGTGTGAGTGTGAATGAGGAGAAAGAGGTTTCAATGCTGTTCCTTGTGCTGGACCCGTCTGTAATGGGCAGTGTGAGGGTGAATGAGGAGAAAGAGGTTTCAATGCTGTTCCTTGTGCTGGACCCGTCTGTAATGGGCAGTGTGAGTGTGAATGAGGAGAAAGAGGTTTCAATGCTCTTCCTTGTGCTGGACCCGTCTGTAATGGGCAGTGTGAGTGTGAATGAGGAGAAAGAGGTTTCAATGCTGTTCCTTGTGCTGGACCCGTCTGTAATGGGCAGTGTGAGTGTGAATGAGGAGAAAGAGGTTTCAATGCTGTTCCTTGTGCTGGACCCGTCTGTAATGGGCAGTGTGAGTGTGAATGAGGAGAAAGAGGTTTCAATGCTGTTCCTTGTGCTGGACCCGTCTGTAATGGGCAGTGTGAGGGTGAATGAGGAGAAAGAGGTTTCAATGCTGTTCCTTGTGCTGGACCCGTCTGTAATGGGCAGTGTGAGTGTGAATGAGGAGAAAGAGGTTTCAATGCTCTTCCTTGTGCTGGACCCGTCTGTAATGGGCAGTGTGAGTGTGAATGAGGAGAAAGAGGTTTCAATGCTGTTCCTTGTGCTGGACCCGTCTGTAATGGGCAGTGTGAGTGTGAATGAGGAGAAAGAGGTTTCAATGCTGTTCCTTGTGCTGGACCCATCTGTAATGGGCAGTGTGAGTGTGAATGAGGAGAAAGAGGTTTCAATGCTGTTTCTTGTGCTGGACCCGTCTGTAATGGGCAGTGTGAGTGTGAATGAGGAGAAAGAGGTTTCAATGCTCTTCCTTGTGCTGGACCCGTCTGTAATGGGCAGTGTGAGTGTGAATGAGGAGAAAGAGGTTTCAATGCTCTTCCTTGTGCTGGACCCGTCTGTAATGGGCAGTGTGAGTGTGAATGAGGAGAAAGAGGTTTCAATGCTGTTCCTTGTGCTGGACCCGTCTGTAATGGGCAGTGTGAGTGTGAATGAGGAGAAAGAGGTTTCAATGCTCTTCCTTGTGCTGGACCCGTCTGTAATGGGCAGTGTGTGAAAGAGGAGAAAGAGGTTTCAATGCTCTTCCTTGTGCTGGACCCGTCTGTAATGGGCAGTGTGAGGGTGAATGAAGAGAAAGAGGTTTCAATGCTCTTCCTTGTGCTGGACCCGTCTGTAATGGGCAGTGTGAGTGTGAATGAGGAGAAAGAGGTTTCAATGCTGTTCCTTGTGCTGGACCCGTCTGTAATGGGCAGTGTGAGGGTGAATGAAGAGAAAGAGGTTTCAATGCTCTTCCTTGTGCTGGACCCGTCTGTAATGGGCAGTGTGAGTGTGAATGAGGAGAAAGAGGTTTCAATGCTCTTCCTTGTGCTGGACCCGTCTGTAATGGGCAGTGTGAGTGTGAATGAGGAGAAAGAGGTTTCAATGCTGTTCCTTGTGCTGGACCCGTCTGTAATGGGCAGTGTGAGTGTGAATGAGGAGAAAGAGGTTTCAATGCTCTTCCTTGTGCTGGACCCATCTGTAATGGGCAGTGTGAGGGTGAATGAAGAGAAAGAGGTTTCAATGCTCTTCCTTGTGCTGGACCCGTCTGTAATGGGCAGTGTGAGTGTGAATGAGGGGAAAGAGGTTTCAATGCTGTTCTTTGTGCTGGACCCGTCTGTAATGGGCAGTGTGAGTGTGAATGAGGAGAAAGAGGTTTCAATGCTCTTCCTTGTGCTGGACCCGTCTGTAATGGGCAGTGTGAGTGTGAATGAGGAGAAAGAGGTTTCAATGCTCTTCCTTGTGCTGGACCCGTCTGTAATGGGCAGTGTGAGTGTGAATGAGGAGAAAGAGGTTTCAATGCTCTTCCTTGTGCTGGACCCGTCTGTAATGGGCAGTGTGAGTGTGAATGAGGAGAAAGAGGTTTCAATGCTCTTCCTTGTGCTGGACCCGTCTGTAATGGGCAGTGTGAGTGTGAATGAGGAGAAAGAGGTTTCAATGCTGTTTCTTGTGCTAGACCCGTCTGTAATGGGCAGTGTGAGTGTGAATGAGGAGAAAGAGGTTTCAATGCTCTTCCTTGTGCTGGACCCGTCTGTAATGGGCAGTGTGAGTGTGAATGAGGAGAAAGAGGTTTCAATGCTCTTCCTTGTGCTGGACCCGTCTGTAATGGGCAGTTTGAGTGTGAATGAGGAGAAAGAGGTTTCAATGCTCTTCCTTGTGCTGGACCCGTCTGTAATGGGCAGTGTGAGTGTGAATGAGGAGAAAGAGGTTTCAATGCTCTTCCTTGTGCTGGACCCGTCTGTAATGGGCAGTGTGAGTGTGAATGAGGAGAAAGAGGTTTCAATGCTGTTTCTTGTGCTAGACCCGTCTGTAATGGGCAGTGTGAGTGTGAATGAGGAGAAAGAGGTTTCAATGCTGTTCCTTGTGCTGGACCCGTCTGTAATGGGCTGTGTGAGTGTGAATGAGGAGAAAGAGGTTTCAATGCTCTTCCTTGTGCTGGACCCGTCTGTAATGGGCAGTGTGAGGGTGAATGAAGAGAAAGAGGTTTCAATGCTCTTCCTTGTGCTGGACCCGTCTGTAATGGGCAGTGTGAGTGTGAATGAGGAGAAAGAGGTTTCAATGCTCTTCCTTGTGCTGGACCCGTCTGTAATGGGCAGTGTGAGTGTGAATGAGGAGAAAGAGGTTTCTCCCAGGGCAAGCAGGATGAAGTCAGCCACAAGTGGTGACGTCATCCGACGGCGCCAGAACGGAAGTACTCTCACTAGCCCAGAAGGCTTTAGCCTTCTGGGCTAGACCGGTAGCCCCACCTCCCGATCCGCCCCTAGCTGGCCAGTTCTTGTCTTCCGCCTTGCCAGCAAGACGGTTTTTTATTTTCTCTCACAAGTATCAAGTTTAAGACCTAACCTTCAAGATTCAAGCACAGGAAAATGTCCGGTTTCAAGAAATGCTCCGGCTGCTCTCGTAAGATGGCCCTCTCCGATTCGCATCAACTTTGCGTTCGGTGCCTTGGGTCCGAGCATGCTGTTGAGGACTGCCCCGCTTGCGGCCGCATGTCTCCCCGAGCGAAAAACCCATGCCGGCATGCCCTCTCTGAGTTCCTCAACGCACCCGCAGTGAGTACCTCCTTCGGTGATATGACTGATATGACTATTGCTGCCGCTCCGGCCGGGGACGCGCCTAATCAGGCCTCCGTCTCCCGCCGTGGGATCGGGCCCCTCAGCTCCACATGCTCCCTGATGGAGGCTGACATCTTGCAAGAGGATGCTCCTGCGGCACTTCCGCCCGCCCCGCTGACTACTTCCGGCCAATCCCTCTGTGCAGACATCGTTGACGCTGACCGGCTGAGCCTTCTCCAAGCCGGCAGCTCTTGCAGCATTTCGGGAGCAGCTTCCGGAGCTCACAGCCAGCAGCGCGAACTCTCCCAGAGCGCAGACCACCGCCGGAGCCCTCGCTCTCCGCGCAGCCCCCGACGGCGCTCTCCCAACCAACGGAGCAGGAAACGCTCTCAGCGCAGAAGGGGGAAGTCCCGGCGCAGATCAGCAAGCGGAGGGCATCACAGCCGGCGCAGATCAGCGAGTGGAGGGCATCACAGCCGGTGCAGATCAGCGAGTGGAGGGCATCACGGCTCCTGCAGCAGGAGATCAAGGAGCAGACATCGGCGCAGACACAGATGCACGCATAAAAGCAGACACAGGAGCCGTAGTTCCAGCACCAGCAGCTCCAGCAGACGCAGTGTCTCCTCCTCATCCAAATCGCGGTGTTCATACTCTGCCCGAAGCGCATCACGTGCACGCAGTGAGCACGAAGGGCATGATGACCACACGCACGGAGTATTCCTACTCCCACCGGATCCGACCGCATTAGCTGCCCCGGAAGCATTACAGCACGACCCAGCTCCAGAGACCCTTATACTCCTTCAGGATATGCTACAGCAGTGGTCCTCCTCCCTGGCCACTCTGGTCTCGGGGACCCCCTTACAGCCGCAGCCCGCCGCGCCTTCCTCCTGCGCGGTCGACAACCAGACGCCATGCAGCCCGGCACCCCCCGCCCCTGCTCAGGAGCAGGATGTACCAGCAGCGCCATCGCTCTCGGATGCGGCATCTCGCCTGGGCTCTCCCTCCCACACAGACGCCCCATCTGATCCGCCTGTTCCACCAGAGGATATTACCTACTACAAATTCATCCAAAAGATCATTACCACCCTCTCCATCCCACCCTTGCATATTCCGGACCAACGCGACGAGGTGCAGAGCGCCCTCAAGTTCATCGATGTTCCTAAATCCACCCCGGTCCTGCCTATCCATCAGCTCCTCCGGGACAACCTCACCAAAATATGGCAGGCCCCAGCTTCCAATCACGCCTGCCCCCGTAGACTGGATAGCAAGTACAGCGTTCAGCCCATCCCGGCCTTTGCGAAGCCGCAGCTTCGTCACCATTCCATTGTGGTGGAATCAGCACTGATGCGCTCCAAGTCCTCACGCAGCTCCAATAATGCACCCCCCGGTAAGGACAACAAGCTCATAGACGACGTGGCCAAGAGGGTCTACCAGGGGGCCATGCTGAATGCTAGGATCGCGGCCCACCAATTCCAGCACGCGATCTACCAAGATTCACTGGTGAGCACCATCAAATCTGCTACCTCCCTTCTACCGGAGATTCCACCCTCTCTCGTCTGCTCTCGCAGAATTGGAGGACTGCACAGGGCACCAAGGACGGGCCGCCCATGATGCCTTTGAGACCGCAGCCAGGGTGGCGAGCACGGCCATCTCGGCACGCAGACTGGCCTGGCTCCGGGCGTCCGGTCTCCGCACGGATTCGCATGACAGCATTGCAGACACCCCCTGCTCGGGCGACTCCTTGTTCGGCGACAAGGTCAAGGACACTGTTAATGACATGCGGGAGCGCTGCAACACTCTACAGACTTTGGAGGAGGGCTCTGACCGCCCTCGCACCTACCGCAAGGCCGCTCAAAACAGTACAAGCTCCAAAAGGTACCAACCTTACCGCAAATGGCAACAACAGCCCCGGTACAAGCAGCAGCAGCACTACCAGGCACCATACAAGCAAAAACACCGGCAGTGGGACCAAGGTCCTAAGAAATCAACGCCAGCCCCCGCAAAAAACAACTCGGGGTTTTGACTCGCAGCCCTGCAAGCACCTTACGACCGGGGGGCGCTTGTCCGCTTTTCTCCCTGCGTGGGAGAGGATAACATTGGATCAGTGGGTGCTGTCAATCATAAAGCAGGGCTTCCGCATCAACTTCTCTTCCAGGCCGTCCCTTCGGCCTCCTCCTCAGAACTCAACCCCTCCGAAGCACCTCGCCCCCATGGCTGCGGAAATCCGGTCCCTACTGGCCTCAAGAGCCATCGAGCCGGTTCCCCCGGGCGAGATCGGCAAGGGATTCTACTCGAGGTACTTCCTCGTCCCCAAAAAATCGGGGGGTGTGCGCCCCATCCTCGATTTAAGGAAGCTCAACAAATGTATCGCAAAGGAAAAGTTCAGGATGCATTCCCTATCCACCATCCTGCCACTCATCCAACCGAAGGAATGGTTGGCCTCTCTGGACCTCCAGGACGCCTACACGCACGTCCCAATACACCCGCAACACAAAAAGTTTCTACGCTTCCTTGTGGCCGGCTGCCACTACCAATACAGAGTGCTGCCATTTGGACTCTCGCCCGTTCCCAGGGTGTTTACCAAATGCGTAGCAGTGGCGGCCGCATCGCTTCGAAAGCAAGGGATATGTGTTTTTCCCTACCTGGACGATTGGCTTTTTTCCGCCAGATCCCCGGCGGCCCTGCACAAGGCGGTCAACGCAGCTATAGCCCTCCTGTCTTCCCTGGGCTTCTTGGTGAACTTCAGGAAGTCCCACCTCTCACCAGTACAAAAGCTGGAATTCATCGATGCCTATGTGGATACAAAGCGGGCCAAGGCCTTCCTGCCCCGGGGCAGGAGACAGGCAATCGTCCGGCTAGCGCTACGGTTCCTAAGCAGCCCTCAATCCTCGGCCAGGACCATTCTACGTCTCCTCGGACACATGGCTGCTGCAACCCATGTCCTCCCCTTCGCAAGATTACACATGAGATTCCTTCAGTGGCATCTTCGCTCGCACTGGTGCCAGCACACCCAGCTCCTGTCCGCCACAATTCCCAGGGACGATGCCTCCTCCAAGGCGGTACGCTGGTGGACCCTCCCCAAACACCTCGCCAGGGGCATGCATCTACAAGCGCCCCCGTTCCAAATCACCGTAACCACGGACGCTTCAAAACAGGGATGGGGAGCCCACTGTGCCGACTCGAGCACCCAAGGGGCCTGGTCCCCCTCAGAGACAAACCTCCACATCAACATTCTGGAGCTCAGAGCTGTCCGCCTCGCCCTCTCAGCCTTCCAGAGCCTGATCTCCGGCAAAATCGTCAGGATCCTGACCGACAATCAGGTCACAATGTTCTACATAAACAAGCAAGGGGGCACAGGGTCACGCCCCCTCTGCAGAGAAGCCCTCCTCCTATGGGACCTCGAACTCTCTCTCAACTGCAGCCTCCAAGCATGCTACCTGCCAGGAGAGGAAAATGTCCTAGCCGATCGCCTCAGCAGACAGCTCAACCCACACGAGTGGTCACTTCACCAAGACGTTTCAGCGTTCCTGTTCAAGAGGTGGGGTCCCCCACAAATCGACCTCTTTGCGTCCCAGAGCAAAGCAAAGTGTCACCTGTTCTGCTCGAAGAGACCCTCCCGACTCAGGCTAGCGGCGGACGCCTTCGACCTTCCCTGGAACCAATGGACACTGGCCTATGCGTTTCCAACGACCCCCCTGGTAACGCGGACCATTCAACGCATCATCAGGGACCGTGCGACAGTCATCCTGGTGGTCCCTTACTGGCCCAGGCAAATATGGTTCCCGTACCTGCACCGCCTGGCGACAGAGCCGCCAATCAGACTCCCCCTGAGAGCGGACCTCCTGTCCCAAGACAATGGGTCCATGCTGCATCCCAACCTGCGGACGCTGTCGCTAGCGGCTTGGAAGCTGAAAGGCTAAGCTTGGCCCCCCTCAACCTGTCGGATGAGGTCCAGCACATCGTTCTTGCAGCCCGACGACCATCCACCAGGAAATGCTACAGTCTTAAATGGCGTCGCTTCAGCATCTGGTGTGAGGCACGGCACCTCGACCCCTTCTCATGCCCGGTGCCCCAGCTCCTGGAATACCTGGCATCCCTCTCCTCCCGGGGCCTACGCACGCAGTCCATCAAGGTCCACCTCGCTGCCATCGCAGCTTTCCATCACCGCATTTGCGACTCGTCGGTGGCAGTCCTCCCTGTCGTCACCAGTTTCATGAAAGGGCTGGCCAATCTACACCCCTCAGTCAGAGCTCCGGTACCCCCTTGGGACCTGAACATTGTACTCGACCAGCTCACCGAGGAGCCCTTCGAGCCCCTGCTCTCCTCAGGGATGAAGTTTGTCTCGTGGAAAACTCTTTTCCTCATCGCCATCACCTCTGCCAGGCGCATCAGCGAGCTCCACGCCCTCATCGACTACCCGCCCTACACGGTCCTACTACACGACCGTGCTCTCCTGCGGACACACCCGAAGTTTGTCCCCAAGGTTGCGACCCCCTTTCACATCAACCAAGTCATTGAATTGCCCTGCTTCCTCCCCGGACCCCACTCCGATCAGGAGCAGCGCCGACTACACACATTGGACTGCGTCCGGGCCCTTCGCTGTTACCTGCAGAGGACCGCAGCGGTGCGCAGAGGGTCGCAGCTTTTCATCTCTTACGACCCTAACAAGCCTGGCCGCCCAGTCTCCAAGCGCACACTGTCTGGATGGATTTCTACATGTATCTCCCTGTGCCTCTCGCTCGCTGGAGTGGACCCCCCTGCAGGCGTCAAAGCACATCATCTCCGAGCGCTGGCCACTTCCATCGCCAACCTGCGCTCCACCCCCCTCACGGACATTTGCAAGGCCGCCACTTGATCCTCCGTCCAGATCTTTCAAAGACATTACTGTCTGGACGGCCCAGACCATGGCGGACTGGCCTTCGGCCTATCTGTACTGTCCGTGTGCTCAGGGCCGAGTCGTGTACCTTGACTCCCCAGGCCCAGGCCCAGGCCAGGACTGTTACATCCGTTAAGCCACATTTATGCCTTGTTCTTGTTGAACCTCTGGTCATGTGTCCTTGCTCTTGTTTGTTCACGTTGAACATATGCTATAATTTGCACTAGTTTACTATCGTTCACTGTTGTTAACGGTTCTTTAACGCATTGTTGTTAACGGTTAACGCATTGTGATGTTTCTGCACATTACGTTCATGTTGAACATCTGTTATATTTGCACTTGTTTTTTTGCACGGATCTGTTATTTGCACAGGCCTGCTCCCTCAGGCCGCATTAAACCTGCTTGCACCTTATGGCACTTGAGTCTGATTCTTATTGGTTCCCCGCCGCTGCTTGTATAGCTGGGGAGACACCACTTGTGGCTGACTTCATCCTGCTTGCCCTGGGAGAAATACGAGTTACTTACCTGTAACGCGAGTTCTCCAGGGACAGCAGGATAAGTCAGCCACACCTTCCCTCCCTCCTCCCCGGCGGGGACCTCTGTGTCCGCTCCGCCTCCTAGCTGCTGGAATGCCTCAGCTTGGGAGATCTGGCCAGCTAGGGGCGGATCGGGAGGTGGGGCTACTGGTCTAGCCCAGAAGGCTAAAGCCTTCTGGGCTAGTGAGAGTACTTCCGTTCTGGCACCGTCGGATGACGTCACCACTTGTGGCTGACTTATCCTGCTGTCCCTGGAGAACTCACGTTACAGGTAAGTAACTCGTATTTCAATGCTCTTCCTTGTGCTGGACCCGTCTGTAATGGGCAGTGTGAGTGTGAATGAGGAGAAAGAGGTTTCAATGCTGTTCGTTGTGCTGGACCCGTCTGTAATGGGCAGTGTGAGTGTGAATGAGGAGAAAGAGGTTTCAATGCTCTTCCTTGTGCTGGACCCGTCTGTAATGGGCAGTGTGAATGAGGAGAAAGAGGTTTCAATGCTGTTCCTTGTGCTGGACCCGTCTGTAATGGGCAGTGTGAGTGTGAATGAGGAGAAAGAGGTTTCAATGCTGTTCCTTGTGCTGGACCCCTCTGTAATGGGCAGTGTGAGTGTGAATGAGGAGAAAGAGGTTTCAATGCTGTTCCTTGTGCTGGACCCGTCTGTAATGGGCAGTGTGAGTGTGAATGAAGAGAAAGAGGTTTCAATGCTCTTCCTTGTGCTGGACCCGTCTGTAATGGGCAGTGTGAGTGTGAATGAGGAGAGAGGTTTCTCCTAGGACAAGCAGGATGAGTCAGCCACAATTGGTGACGTCATCCGACGGCGCCGAGACGGAAGTACTCTCCATAGCTCAGAAGGGCTTTCGCCCTTCTGAGCATGAGCCAACTGGCCCCACCCCTTGCCCGCCGATAGCTAACCAGTTTTTGTTCTTCCGCCTTGCCAGCAAGACAGACTTTTCTATTCTCCACCAATTTTTCCTTTTACAGATCCTATTCTCCTAATCGTATGTATATATCAGTTTAACTTGACTTGACTTAATGTTTCCAAATCTCCTTCAGAGCTGGCCCAGCGGAGCTTTGATCCCTGCGGGCCAATTGCTCCCGGTCTCAACATCTTAGAAATATTTCTTACAGTTGATCAGTCTCTCTTGCGTTTTAATCCTTCCTACTCGTATGTATATTGCAGTTTAAAATTGCATTAATGCTCTTCGATATTCTTACTGTTGATCAGTTTCATCTTGCGTTTTAATTACTTATTCCTACTCGTATGTATATTGCGGTTAAACTTGCATTAATGCTCTTCCAAGCTCTGTCCCAGATCTCTGGACTGCACTTCAGCTCTCAACAGGCGGCGTGGCAACCGCTTGCAGCATGACCGGAGTGCACTGATAACCTAGTGCAAGTCACTACTCACGGACCTTCGTGGGACCTCTCCGGCGCTCCTCCAGCTCCGCCGCCGCTCAGGGTGCGCCTAAGGGCCTCCACCCTGCCGTAGGCCTGGGCCGCCAACTCTGCCGCCGCTCGGGGTGCGCCTAAGGGCCTCCGCCCCAGCCGCAGGCTGGCCGCCGCTCGGGTTGTGCCTGGGGGCCTCCAACCCGCAGCGAGCTTTGATCGCACAACGCGACCCTGTCCAAGAAGGGACCCTCTTCCAGGATGAGAGCCTTTGCAGCTGCCGGGTCCTCCTGGGGCCTCCTCCCAGGACTCTACCTGAACACCCTCGCACATGGGTGACCTATGGGGGCGGCCATTTTCCTGCTACGGTGTGCTGCACGCAAAGCCGCACCCCCATCTTGCCTCTGATGTCAGGGCACAAGGCCCTCCCCCGACGGCGCCATTGGTCGGCGCTGACACAACGTCATGGGGGGAGGCACTAGCGCGGATGACACCACGATTGCTGACTGTCCCTTTCAGCGCAGAGGCGTCGGCGCAGACAACAGATACAAGAGAATTTAAGCCTCGCCGGCGAACCGGATCGGATGAGCATCAGAGCCCTATCCCACTCCAGCTCTCAAGGCCAAAACCGGTGCTAAACCATTCGCGATCACGCCGATCGATGTGGCACCCCTCCATCGGCCCCGATCCTCTTTTCGTAGCGGATGAAATGGCCTGCTTAGAGCGGCTCCTCCCTCGAGATGGCCCCGATCCTCTATTCTAATCAGACCAAATGGCCTCTTAGAGCGACTCCTCCCCCTAGATGGCACTCCTCCATCGGCGCGGAGGCAGACTACGGCCCCTCCACCGGCATTAGCGCAGTTCGAAACAACAGGAGGAGAGGCCGATCTATGCTTGGAACCGAGGGCCCGACGACTTCACGGCCCCTTTCCCCCCCCCCTCTCCAGCAGCACCATGGTTCTGCGCCGATCTGAACGAAGGACTCTGAAGGATCTCATGCGGTGAGGGGGGGAGCAGCGCCTAGGCATGCCTCTGCCACCAGCTCTCAGCCCGGGATGGCGGGAGATCAATGATCAAGAGACCCTGAGCTCTCCGTTTGCCGGATGCCGCTCAGCTGAGCGGGTTTCGATTCGCCTCCAGCGCATCAAGTATCCTAAGCAGCAGCAACAAGTGGCTGCCCTTCTAGCTTTAATCTGGATCAGCACCGGGAAGCCTCTCCGCTGATTGCATGTCGTGGGCTTTAAAGTAAGGCTGAGACTGGAAGCGAGTCCAGCTACACTCCGCCACGGAAGCATTAGCCACCAGGGCAACTGGCAGCAACGATCGATGGACATAGACCTCTGCACAACCTCGGAGTTACGTGAGGTCAGCCCACCTTGGGCGGCCACACTGTGGTTCAGTGAACACAGACAATGTGTTCTGTAGCCAAAGGTCACAATGATGCAGGGGCCATGTTCTTGTGCCTATGAAGAAGGCTGGCTGAGGCATTACCCGTCCTGGCTAAGAAGAAGGCTGGCTGAGGCATTACCCGTCCTGGGTAAGATTGCTGTAGGAGGCAGCCGGGGCTCCTGCCACCTTAGCCTGATCAACCGCACAACCGTTAAAATCATACCGGAGCGTTGGATGGCGACTCCCATCCCCGCTAAAGATTGCTAAGCGAGGCTGACAGCTTCGTTCTCCGGGCCAACAGCATACATGTCGCCAATGTTCCCCATGCGTGGCGCCATCGACTCATGGGAAGACTAGGGCACTCTCCCATGCCACTTTTATGGGTGGGAGACCTGCAGCCTCATGCCCTGCATCAACTGCGTAGTTGCCGGCACAGCTTTACATGCTTTGCACCAGCACTTGAGTATTCGAGAAGGATAGGAGGTCAATCCTCCACTGTCCAACGCTGATCCGCATGTGAAGACTGCACCCAAACCTTCTGTGGATGGGGCTGTGGTAAGGGGACAATTAGGGGGACCCCCTTGCTGAGAAAGAGCTGGGCTACTTAACTCAGCGGTAGGTGCTTGGCTGCCCGGAAGCTCACTGCCCCATGGACGTTCCCAGACCAACTAGAGCCTCTTCCGGTCCAGGCCTGCGACTTACCACGCGTCAGCGTACACCAGGCTCTGAACCTAAGTGGCTCATCTCGCAACTTTCCTGCCTTCATGGAGGTGCAGCTGCGACATCTGTCTTCTAAAGGAGGTTTAATTCCAAAGGCCAATCCCTACCTGCCCCTGTAGGGACTGCTGGGCTTCTGTGACAGTAGGGTGTAGTGCTCACAACAGTATGTCCAAAGCAGAGGGTCACAAGTTCAGTCCCCAGCTGTGGACCTCACGGAGCATGTCTACAGTAGGGTGTAGTGCTCACAACAGTATGTCCAAAGCAGAGGGTCGCAAGTTCATTCCCCAGCTGTGGACCTCACAGAGCGTGTCCCTACCATGACTCCTGTCTTTTCTGCTTCTCAAAAAGCAAGACTTGCTTTGGGGATACAGACCAGATCTTGAGTTTGGCCAGCTCCACCCTCCAGCAGGGCGAGAAACGCAGGTTGTGACATCTCCTGCTAGAACTCTAGACTTTTGACTTCCATTCGTCTACCTCCCCACTCCATAACCTTGCCACAACTCACAGTCCCCAGAAGTAGGCCCTTCCATGGCCTACACTAGTCTTGCTTCATGGTACATACCACACCAGGGCTGACATCGCCCAACAGGGCCCCGCTCGGTTCAAGCGTGGCGACACATGATGCTGTACACACATCCAGTGTGTTCAGAGGCAGGGGGGCGCAGGCTCAAGTCCCACATTTCCGTAGATATGTATATATTTTTTTCACGGTCCATCACCATCCTGATCTCAGATCTTCGTACACCAGATTTACTTACTAGTGCACAAGCTTCGGGACCTACCTACCAATCTTGCAGGCACATACACAGAAATTGGCCCTTGGGACCTCCTACCACAAATGGCTCAATAATCCATCCTACTCCTAAGGGTGGGACAACTGTGTTTGTCCAAAGAGGGGGTCAGCAATCTGCTACACGGGCATTTATGTTAGGCACCTACCCCTCCTCACACCCAGCTGCTCTGGCTCACCAGCAGTGGCCCCCTGCCAGGCCACCCGCCTGCGCCTCGCGCCCCCTATCCTGCCTGGACTCCTCGCGTCCTCAACAACTCAAACCATGCCGCATCCCCTCAATGTGGTGACAGCAGACTCGGTGCGCTCCATACCTCGTTGCATGGGTCCCTGTGCAACCCCACTGGACAAATGTCATTGGTACAAATGTCATTGGTATGCACTACTCACTGAACAGCGCTGCCTCTTCTGCCAACAACAGCCTCCTCATGCCGACTCTGGATCCACCCCCTGAGGCCCTCGACGTGATCCACCAACCTGGCCGCCCATTACCTCTGAGCCTTCTGGTAAACCACCTCAAGACCCATGCTCTCCTCCTGTACATGACGCGGGGCATCTTCTCCACCCGCTGAGAACACCTGCCATTGAACCCCGCGGCCTCGGCTTGCTCAAAGACAGGTGTACCTGACCATCGGGCTGCAGGATCGCGTCACAGGTCCAAGACCCGTCGTGGCCCATACTATGGAGATGCCTACGGCTCGACACTACAGGGCCTGGACGGTGACAAAACTAATGCTCCCAACAGCCCCTCCCCTTCTTGGGATCAGGCAGCAACTCAAAACGTAGGTGGTCTCATCGCGAACAGGTCGGCATGCTACCAGATCTGCATACTGGCGGTCCAGCACAGAGCCGCATAGACCCGATGGTTCTCCACATTTGGTCAAACGAAGCCTGTCATGTCGACGTCCATTCTCCGACCGTCCAATACAGGCCAACCGGAATCTCGCTGGCCCAACGGCACGGGTTCCCAATGCCGGCTATCTCTTATCTTTCTACACGAAAGGGTTTACAACTCCTTCCAGTAACATCTCCGGAGTTGATACAAAAAAATAAATAAATAAATAAATAAATAAAATAAATAAATAGAGAAATATATATATATATATGTTTATAGTGGATGAATAATCAAAAGGATAAACAACCAAGGCGAGAAGAGACGCCTCTCTTCGTGCCCTTTAACTACAATCGCGCCTGCTTATTACTATCGCGTCTGCAGACCATCGTATGGTGCATGGGCACTGCACGCCGCTTGGGCATCTGCGTACTCCACTTATGTTCCCGCAGGCCTAGGCCCCTGCAGGCCTATATATTCTCACAACACTATGGTGCATCGACTCTAAAGCCTATCTTAGACCTATATGTTCTTGTTGCAACAGGCAACATACTGCCAGGCCAGACCTGAAAAAGAGTCTCGGCCGCCCCCCATCCCCCAAAGCACATGGCAGCTTGGGAGGCACCAATTGTGGCTGACTCATCCTGCTTGTCCTAGGAGAAAATGGAGTTACTTACCTGTAACTGGAGTTCTCCGTGGACAGCAGGATAAGTCAGCCACACATCCCGCCCACCTCCTCTGGGATGGGGTCGGCCTCCGTCCGGTGACCGCCTCCTAGCTACAAAAGGCTCAGCGAGTGACATACTGGCTAGCTAGGGGCGGGCAAGGGGTGGGGCCAGTTGGCTCATGCTCAGAAGGGCGAAAGCCCTTCTGAGCTATGGAGAGTACTTCCGTCTCGGCGCCATCGGATGACGTCACCAATTGTGGCTGACTTATCCTGCTGTCCACGGAGAACTCCAGTTACAGGTAAGTAACTCCGTTTTCAATGCTGTTCCTTGTGCTGGACCCGTCTGTAATGGGCAGTGTGAGTGTGAATGAGGAGAAAGACGTTTCAATGCTGTTCCTTGTGCTGGACCCGTCTGTAATGGGCAGTGTGAGTGTGAATGAGGAGAAAGAGGTTTCAATGCTCTTCCTTGTGCTGGACCCGTCTGTAATGGGCAGTGTGTGAATGAGGAGAAAGAGGTTTCAATGCTGTTCCTTGTGCTGGACCCGTCTGTAATGGGCAGTGTGAGTGTGAATGAGGAGAAAGAGGTTTCAATGCTGTTTCTTGTGCTGGACCCGTCTGTAATGGGCAGTGTGAGTGTGAATGAGGAGAAAGAGGTTTCAATGCTGTTCCTTGTGCTGGACCCGTCTGTAATGGGCAGTGTGTGAATGAAGAGAAAGAGGTTTCAATGCTCTTCCTTGTGCTGGACCCGTCTGTAATGGGCAGTGTGAGTGTGAATGAGGGGAAAGAGGTTTCAATGCTGTTCCTTGTGCTGGACCCGTCTGTAATGGGCAGTGTGAGTGTGAATGAGGGGAAAGAGGTTTCAATGCTGTTCCTTGTGCTGGACCCGTCTGTAATGGGCAGTGTGAGTGTGAATGAGGAGAAAGAGGTTTCAATGCTGTTCCTTGTGCTGGACCCGTCTGTAATGGGCAGTGTGAGTGTGAATGAGGAGAAAGAGGTTTCAATGCTCTTCCTTGTGCTGGACCCGTCTGTAATGGGCAGTGTGAGTGTGAATGAGGAGAAAGAGGTTTCAATGCTCTTCCTTGTGCTGGACCCGTCTGTAATGGGCAGTGTGAGTGTGAATGAGGAGAAAGAGGTTTCAATGCTGTTCCTTGTGCTGGACCCGTCTGTAATGGGCAGTGTGAGTGTGAATGAGGGGAAAGAGGTTTCAATGCTGTTCCTTGTGCTGGACCCGTCTGTAATGGGCAGTGTGAGTGTGAATGAGGAGAAAGAGGTTTCAATGCTCTTCCTTGTGCTGGACCCGTCTGTAATGGGCAATGTCTGCATGTGCAATTTTCTTTTACAGTTTTCATGATCAGGGCTTGTTTTTTTAGAGGGTACTCAGAGGTACTGAGGACCGGCACCTTTTGATGCTCATGTATTAATGAAAGAGCCCTGCGCATGAAATGTGTTGTGTGTGCGTGTTTGAGGTATTGTTACATGTGATGCATGTGTGTGTGTATCGTGTGTGAGGTATATCATGGTTGCGTGCATCTATGTGAGACGTGTGCATCTGTGTGTGTGAGAGGCATTGTTACATGTGATGTGTGTGCATGGTGTATGGGATACATATGTGTGTGTGGTGTGTGTGAGGTGTATGATGGTTGTTTGTGTGCGTCTATGTGTGACGTGTTATATGTATCCGTGTGTGTGTGAGACATTGTTACTTGTGATGTGTGTTGTGATGTAGCAGACTCTTATGAAGCAATGGAAACTGATAGTGATCTGGTGGAGAGAACCGGTACTGCAGGGGAATGCAGGATTTTCTCTGAGAGGAAAAAAGAATGCAGAGCTAATCAGGAACCACTCCTCACTTCAAGGCAGGTGAGAAGCCAAGTCCCTGATTGGGCACGCCCAAGCAGGAGGCGGGCAGTGCAGCACTCAGCCAGCTTGTTAAAAAAAACCCCAGAAACAGAAACAGTTAGCGAAGCCAGGAAAGCAAAGAGAGGACCACCAGGATTGGGAAGAAGGAAACAAGCACCTGGACGAGGACAGGTCAGATGACCAGGAACAGGAACCGTGGGAGAGAGAACCCCTAAGCAGCTGTGATCCAAGAAGGAGCAGACAGGAGCTGGGAGACTCAGGGGCAAAGAAAGATTTCTGGAGGCAGAAGAATTCTAAGGCACTGAGAGACCCAAGGCTGCAGCTCTGGAGTTTAAAGGACCCAGAAGAACCTTGGAATAGGAGGCAAAGGGATAAGGAATTACCCTGGAAGAAGCCCAAGCACAAGGTATCTGGTGGGAGTGGCACGGCTAGCAAGCTTAACAGTGGAAAGCCAGAAAGAGTGAATTTTAATTGTGAAAGACAGGATAAAGGCAGAAAGTTTGATACTAACTGGTTAAGTCAAGAAAAGCCTGACTGTTTTCCTTTTAACACTCTGAGAGACTCTCTAAACACAGCTGGAGCGTTTTACCCTGCACCGCCATGTGGAGATAGGTGGGGGAAGGGAAATGCTTATACACTGAAATGTTGTCCAAGTAAAAGCACTGATAATTGCCTAGAGATAAGAAATACAAACAAGCATTTACCTGAAGGAGGATTTGCTCAGCCTAGCTCAGAAAATACACAGGCTGAATTACTTCTCACTGAATTCAGAGAGTTCCTTAAGAGCAGAGCAGTTTCTACTCAGAACGTAGCAAAGCCATTGACCAGCTGGCAAGAAGAAATGCCTTTAATTTCTTTGCCATCTATGGAACAGGAAGTCCCGATGGATTGCTCTACTTGTATGATTCCAAAGGACATTTAAGTGATTCGCTTGCCAGTGTTGTATGTATTTATTTATTTATTTATTTAGACAGTTTTGTATACCACCTTATCCTTCAATCAAAGTGGTCACAACACAATTGGGGGATACATTTAACATGAGGGGATATGAGACACATACACTAATACTTACAGGGAACATGGGCAATGGAGGGTTAAGTGGCCTGCTCAGGACCACAAGGAGCATCTGTGGGACTAGAAACCACAGTCCTTCCGACCCAGGGTTGCTGTCCTCTAGTGGGATTTGAACCACTGACCTTCCAGCCTGTGGTACCTTGCCCCAACCACTAGGCCATTCCTCCCTTGTATGTAAGAAAATAGCAAAGTTACCTCACTGTTTGCTGTGATAAAAGAGCTTATTTGAAGTGAATAAGTGGAAGCATATTCTGTGCAATTCAGGAGCAGTGCTGGTATTAGAGTTTTCTGTTACCTTAATGAAAAGGAGATCACATGACAGGGGAATGTGATCAGTAATGGACATTCAGTCAAGCAGTGAAAAAAGCCTTGTTTAAGTTCAGTTTCTCAACCTTGTTTTGTGCCATATTATTTCATGTACGTCTGCTGCATTTGAACTGCGAAAGCGGGAAATAAACCTCACAAAAAAAGAAATATTCTTTGCCTTGCCTTATCACTTGAGCACCAACACAACTACAACATTAACCCTCAAGGGCATTCAAGGCCAGCCCCTCCCTTAACCCTCAAGGTCCAGGGAGTGGGTGGGTGGCAAAGTGGCGTAGTATTGAGGATACTGCGCAGGCGCAAGAAATAACTACAGCAACAACTGCAGAAGCTGACTTCCAGGAGGTACCCAGCTGAAGAGCTTACCAACCCAGAACAAGGAAGGAGACTGCAGGACTACAGGATCTTCTGTTCCTGACGTGCTTGTATACCACCTGAGCCAGGTAAAGGGTATCCACCCCGGGTAACCAGGATACCAGGGCAAGGGTGAAGCCTAGTGGTAACTAGGGAGGAAAAAAAAAAAAAGAGCAGATAGCCAAAGTGTACTGTGTTTTCCGCACTTGGGTCTCTTTTTTTTTGATTTGTTGTAGGTATCCCAAGATGGAGATGGACGCCAAAGAAATTTTTCAATGGATGGCGACGCAGCTGGAACGCCAGCGAGATCTTACGTTAGAGGCCCAGGAGAAAGCCATCGCAAGCATGCGTGAACAGCAGCAACCTCTACTCACTCTGATGGAGGAATGGATGAAAGAGAGGAAGCAAGCCGCTGGACAATCATCTACAGGTTCCATTTTAACAGGCCCTGTACAACCTGTGGGTTTACAGGTGGGAACTGTGTTTAATTTTGGACAGCTTACCAATCAAGATGACGTTGATGACTATCTTGAGAGCTTTGAAAGAGTAGCTCGCCTTAACTCATGGCCTAAGGAGCATCGGGCATTAAGACTGGTAGCATCCCTTACTGGGGAAGCGATGGCCGCTTACCACGTCATGCCTGCTGCCATGGCTGGCAATTATGATGAAGTAAAAAAGGTAATCAGGGAGAGATTAGGACTCACTCCTTTAGTCTACCACACACGTTTGAGGAGTGTGAGACTGAGGCCGAGTGAGACGCCTAAATCATTATGTCATAGGATTCAGAGCTTGCTTCCTAAATGGTTAACTCCAGAAGGGAGGTCTGTGGAGTCAATACTGAATGCTTTGACATTAGAGCAGTACATGAACGCTATACCACAGGGAATCCGCACCTTCCTAATCTTGCAGAATTGCAAAACTCCCCAAGAAGCTGTTGCACTCTCTGAGAGATATATAGAGGCAGAGCTAACTGCCCAGAGAGCTGGCACTACTTCCCAGGAGTCACGCAGCCACAGATTAGAAAGGGACGGGAGGGTGCTAGAAGACCCTATAACAATGTGCATGCCTTTATGGAAAAGTTCTAAGAATAGGCTAAAATGTTACAGATGTGGGCAAGAGGGACATTCGCAAAAACACTGTGTTGTAAAAACTGCTTTGACAGCGGATAGTCATGTGGAAGATAGACAGGGATTTCTTCTGTCTATTGAAATACAGGGAATTACCACTCAAGCTTTTCTGGATTCAGGAGCTGAGGTAAGCATGCTCTCTGCAGAGTTGTGGCAGAGAATAAAAGCCATGCGGGGCTAGGAAGTAATTCAGCCTGTGAGTTCTGCTCCAATAAGATGCGTTCACGGAGGAACTTTCACTTATCCGGTATATAAGTTACACATAACTGGGTTAGGTACACGAAGGACTATCCCCTTAGCAGTGGTCCCGAGTCTTCCCCATGCAGTAATTTTAGGCAAGGACTGGCCACAATTCCACAGGGGGCTAGTACAAGGCTTGCAGGAGAGAGAGGGGTCCCGCGCAGGAAAAGTCTCTGAGGAAGCACAAGCTCTGGCCACAGAGAAAGTAAGGTCAGTTCCTCGACCCTTACTGCCCAGGCCAGTAAAGATAGCCAGAGGAAGGAAGTTCCGAGGGCAGACAGCGCGGGAAAACCTAAGTTTGTCCTAAGGTTTTGCAAGATGACCCCTAACGCTCAGCCACCCCAGAGAGCCACGCCTAGTGCAGCCGGATTTGATCTTACCAGCGCCGAAGATATGGTAGTCCCAGCTGGAGGAAAGGCACTGGTGGACACGGCGCTACAAATAGAATTACCTGCTGGATGTTATGGGCGACTAGCTCCACGGTCGGGCCTAGCCCTGAAACATTTTATAGACATTGGTGCGGGCGTAATAGACCCAGACTACCGTGGCTCGGTAAAAGTACTCCTTTTTAACTTTGGAAAAAGCGACTTCAGAGTGAAGACGGGAGACCGCATCGCACAATTAATTTGTGAACGCGTCGGCCTTCCCCCTTTGGAAGAGGTACCTGTTTTGTCCACAATGGTGCGTGGCACGCAGGGTTTCGGGTCTACAGGGACCAACAGCTTGCAAGGGTTGTCAGCTTCAGTGGAGAGGGAGGAGGCCGAAGAAGAGGACCTTGGACCCCAGCTGACTGACTGCAAGGAAAATCCTGAACCTCGCCTTGATGAGGGACTCTCGTGGGCACAGAAACAGGAACTTACCCAAGTGCTGTCAAGGTACAAAGATGTTCTTACGCCTGTACCGGGAGAAACGAGATTGATAGCGCACGAGATAATAACACCCCTGGGCGAAGTGATAAGGCAGCGCCCTTACCGACTACCGGAGGCGAAAAAGAACGAGGTAATACGGCAGGTGGGAGAGATGCTAGCCATGGGGATAATCGAAGAATCCCGGAGCCCATGGAATAGTCCCATCATCATGGTACCCAAACCGGATGGCTCGATCCGGTTTTGTATTGATTTTCGGAAGATTAACTCAAAATCCCGGTTTGATTCATATCCTATGCCGCGGATTGAGGAATTGCTCGATCGACTGGGACAAGCAAAATATCTGACGACGCTTGACATGTCAAAAGGGTATTGGCAAGTGCCCCTTACTAGAGATGCCAGGCCAAAGACGGCGTTTAGTACACCTATTGGCCTCTACCAATTCAAGAGGATGCCCTTTGGCCTGCATGGCGCTGCGGCCACTTGTCAACGCCTTATGGACATGGTCCTTCGTCCACATCAGTCTTACGCAGTCGCCTACATGGATGACATCGTCATCCACAGTGAGACATGGACACAGCATGTACAAAGAGTGGAAGCTGTTCTACGAGCAATCCGGGATGAGGGCCTCACGTTGAACCCTGCCAAGTGTCTCTTCGGGGGACAGGAAGTTAAATATTTGGGTCATGTTGTGGGCCATGGGGTAGTAAAACCCTTGCTCAGCAAAGTCGCAAGTGTACAGGCCTTCCCAAAACCTGCCAATAAAAAACAATTGCGCAGCTTTTTGGGATTGGTAGGGTACTACCGAAGATTTATTCCACACTTTTCGGAAAAGACCGCCTTGCTAACCGACATGCTGCGAATGGGGGAATCTTTGAAGCATTTTACCCCTATTAACCAGCCCCCTCCAAGCGGATAAACTTTACTGCCTTCCTTTGACTTATATGCCATGTTCTGTAAACTCCTTAGATCTGTATATGTTGCCTTGTATGTTGCATAAACAATACATCAAAACATTAAAAACATTAAGTGAGACAGTGAACAAAGTCTAAAAGTCCCAGTTAGAAAAGAGGCGGGACAAGTTCCAAAAGCAATTTCTCCATGTGCACACGTTTTCTGAAAACTGTCAAACCTTTCATGGAGATCCTGGTGAAGCAAGAATGCCGACATATTATATTTCACTGAAAAACTAGCTGCAGAAAGAGCAGGTGCAAAACTCTCTTTCCCGGATAGTTCAAGGGCAAGGTCTGTCTTTTATTTATTGTCTTTTTGTTAGATCAATAATCTCAACTAGATTTTCAGAAATAGAGCTAGAGACAACATTGGCCAGCAGGCTGCCCATTAAAAAGAACATCACAAAGGCAGGACACAGAGAGACACTAAGCCAAATTGGGCTCATCCCCTATCCCCCAACTAATCCCCAACCAGCCTAAAAACTCACAGCCCAAGACATGAAACTTCAATAACCTCCACAACCCAAAAACCACAACAGTCTGCTCAGTATAGCACCCTTTCAGCAATAGGGAGGAGTGGCCTAGTGGTTGGGGCAAGTTACTTCAGGCCGGAAGGTCGGGGGTTCAAATCCCACTAGAGGACAGCAACCTTGGGCCGGAAGGACTGGGATTTCTAGTCCCACAGGTGCTCCTTGTGGTCTTGGGCAAGCCACTTAACCCTCCATTGCCCATGTTCCCTGTTAGTGTTAGTGTATGTGTCTCATATCCCCTCATGCTAAATGTATCCCCCAATTGTGTTGTGACCACCTTGATTGAAGGATAAGGCGGTATACAAAACTGTCTAAATAAAAATAAAATGTCCTAGAGAAAGAAATGAAAGATGAGGGAAAATATGGGCCCCCACCCATTAATCCCCTGGTGCAGCTGCCCCACAGTCTGGGAAATCACAGATCAGCTTATACCATGGGCGGGGCACTGTTGCAGCCCCCAGAACTGTAAAACAGACAGCATCTCATAATTTTACTGGTCTGGCGAACTGCTTGGCTGTGATTTTTATTCCTCGATTGGCCAGCAGAGGTATGATAATAATTAAACATAGCAAAAAACAATAAAATAATTAAACACTGCAAATATAAAATAAAAAAACATAAAATAAATACCTAAAAGAATTAAACATAGCAAACCATAATAAACACCAAAACACAACAAGAAACCCGAAAACTTGAGCAGGTGTGTATGTGCACTTCATATTCAATCATTGAATCCCTCCCCACCCTACTCAGTCAGCAATGTCATACTTATAAAGGTGAAATTAGGCTTTACCTGCTAATTGTCTTTCCTTGAGGAACTCCAGTCCAGTCCCGCACCTTAGGGTAGTGCACCTCTTCCATCAGCTTGGAGACTGAGCATGTCACAAATTTGATGATACCAGGCTACTTATACAGCTGGCACCACCCACCAGCCCCCAGTAACCTATTGACAAAGCAGACTCACAGGAGCAACAAATAAGAAGTTAACATCAGAAAACAAATGGAAAAAACTCAAACCTGAAACCCTATAAACCTGAACTGGAGTTCCCCCCATAAAGGTCAGCAAATCTACCCAGGAACTCCCTCTCTGGTTCTCCTCCTTAGACCAGGAGTTCACCAACCAAGGACAGTTGAACAGTTCAAAAAGCCCCTTACCACCCCCTCTCCCCCCAAGGTTACCTCACCAAGAATGATACAGGGCCAAGCATATGCTACCCGGCCACATCACAACGCTGCTACCAGCGCCCTAGGCCTTTGTGTATGCTGTAATTCTTCAGGCCCAGGATTGGAAGCACTACCTCAGAAAACAGATGAGCAAGTTCCGGGACTGGAGTTCTTCAAGGAAAGACAATTAGCAGGTAAGATCTAATTTCACCTTCCTTATCATCCCTCCAGTCCAGTCCCACACCTTAGGGATGTAACAGAGCCATCTAACCATGGGAGGGATCTGCAAGCCCGGCCTGGAGTACCACTAAACCGAAACTTGCATCTCCCGCTGCCTGCACATTCAATCTGTAATGCTTCACAAATATATGCAGAGACAACCAGGTGGTCGCCCGGCAGATCTCCTCTGGAGGTACCAAACTCCACTCTGCCCAGGAGACCGCCTGCGCCCTAGTAGAATGAGCCCGTAGGCCCTGTGGGACCACTTTACCCTATGGGACCGCTTTGCCCCACAACATATAGGCCGATGCAATCGCTTCCTTAATCCATCTAGAAATGGAGGACCTAGCCACTGCTTCGCCTTTACGCGGTCCCACAAACAAGACGAAAAGCCGGTCCAATCTTCGAAAGGAAGCCATCCTCTTCAGATATCTTCTCAATGTTCGCCTAATGTTGAGAAAGCGCATCTGTGGATCCGCCTGGTTCCCAGCTGCTCCCGATAACACGGGGAGGGATACTGGCTGATTCAGATGAAATGGTGAAACCACCTTGGGCAAGAAAGAGGGCACTGTCTGCAGAACTACTTTCTCCCTGGAAAAGGAAAGAAAAGGCTCCCTACATTCCCTACATGACAAAGCCTGAAGCTCCGAGATCCTGCGGGCAGAACATATAGCCACCAAAAACACTGCCTTCAACGTTAAGTCTTTCAGAGTACAAGCCGCTAGTAGCTCGAAAGGCTCCCCCGCCAATGCTGAAAAGAAGCAGATTGAGATCCCAAGGAGGTACCAGGGACCTCAAAGGCAGACAGAGCTGCTTAACTGCCCTTAAGAAACGAGCCACATCCGGATGTGTTCCTAAGGAGACACCCTGGATCTTGCCTCAATAACATGCCAACGTAGCCACCTGCACCTGCAGAGAGCTACATGCCAGTCCTTTGTTGAACCCCGCCTGAAGAAACTCCAACACTACCAGAACCGAGGCCAACAATGGCCTACACCCTTTCTGTGTGCACCATGCCTCAAAGATTCTCCATGCTTGGATGTAAGATAATGATGTGGACCTCTTCCTGGCCCTAAGCAGTGTGGAAATGACCTGCGCAGAATAACCTCTCTTTCTCAACCAAGCCCTCTCAAGAGCCATGCCATAAGCGAGAACCGATCCACTTGGGGCATAAGAACCGGGCCCTGAAATAGCAGATCTAGCTGCTTGCGAGCCTCCATGGCTCGGCCGCCTTAGCCGCACGAGAACTGTGTTCCATGGACACCTGGGGCGATCAGGGTCACCAGCCCCCTGTGTGCTTTCACTCTCTGTATCAAGCACCCTATGACCTCCCATGGAGGGAAGACATAGCGAAGACCCCGGCAGGGCCACCTCTGCACCAGTGCATTCAGGCCCTCCGACATTCTCTCCCTCCGCTGGCTGAAGAACCTGCTTGCTTTGGCTGATGCAAAGGTTGCCATCAAGTCCATGACTGGTGTCCCCCACCAGCATGCAATCAGCTCAAAGATTTCTTGGTTCAGCAACCCCACTGCCATCGCCTTCCCCTTTATACATGGAATTTCAATCCATAGAGATTCTACAGCAAATTTTGTTTCCTGCAAAACATTAATCCTTTCTGACTCAATGCCCTCTCTAACATAGAGCGCAACCCCTCCACCAATTTGATCAACTATCATTACGATATAGTTTGTACCCAGGTATCACAGTGTCCCACTGGTTGTCCTCCTTCCACCATGTCTCTGAGAGTGCAATCATATCTAACTTCTCATTTAGTGCTATATATTCTAACTCTCCCATTTTATTTTTTAGACTTCTAGAATTTGCATACAGCATTTTAGAGACTGTATTTTATTCATATTAATCTGGTTATTAGTAGGCAGGAGTAATTTGGAATCTTTAAGCTCTGTCTGCTCTGTACTCAAGGGCATTTGGGCTACTTTTGTCTTTACTGGAACCTCTTTGCTGATATGCCTTCATTCTTTTGCTAGTATCCTTCAAGGATTCATTCTTCCGAACCCTGCGCTCTTGGACGACTGTCGGCTCTCCCCTATTATCTAGTTTAAAAGCTGCTCTATCTCCTTTTTAAAGGTTAATCTTATTTATTTTATTTATTTGTTGCGTTTCTATACCGCCCCTTCCAGAGATCAGGGGCGGTTTACATATAACTTAATATGTCACAAAAAGTGTTTTGTGACTTTACATTATAATGTTTGTGCTTATACATTATAACTTTATACATTATAACATTGAACCTTTTTCCTTATAACTTTATACATTATAATACAACGATGTGGGTTTTTCACTGGAGGCGTCAGAGCTTTGTGTGCAGTCTTTACATCGGTTGGTGGTGCTTGGGTGCATGGCTTGCCTGAGAGTTTGGGTGGGGTTGGTTTGTGTTTTGTGTTCCGTAATGCTCAATAAATAGGTGCGTTTTTAGGGCTTTTTCGAATTGCTGGAGGTCTTTAGTTGCACGGATTGATAGTCTTGAAAGACTGGTAAGGTGGACTGTTGCTTCTGGAGGGAGATCTGCAACTGTGAGTATTTACTTCTGGTAATTTTCTAAAAGGAATTCTTTGTATTAAAGCTAATTAATCTGTGATCCACTATTTTTGTTAAATCAGTCAGGGCCTAGTAGCAGCAGTTTAAGTTTACATTTAAAACACAGAGGAGAACTCTCTGGTTACATTTCATACCCAGCAGAGAGCTTGTACTTTAAATTTAATAGTCACTCAGGGCCTAGTAACAGCAAAGTACTTTTAGTTTAAATTTAAAACACAGAAGAGAGCTTTCTGGTTACATTTGGAACCCAGCAGAGAGCTTGTAGTTTACATTTAATAGTCACTCAGGGCCTAGCATCAGCAAAGTTCTTTTAGCTTAAATTTACAACACAGAAAAGAGCTTTCTGGTTAAATTTAGAACCCAGCAGAGAGCTTGTACTTTAAATTTCATAAGAAGTTAGAGCCTAGCAGCAGCTAAGAGCTATAATTTAAATCAAATCAGAATATAGCTTACCTCAGCAGCACAAGACAGGGTACTGTGTAGCAGCCCTCTTTTAATAAGTGTTAATTCCCTCCCACCCCTGGGATAATCGTAGCTTTATAGGTACTTACACATCTTAAAAGACAGGAGGTGCTCTCAGGTGAAGCTCATTACCCAAATCAGTCATACACTAAGGACCTGAGATTAGTTAAGCTTCAGGTGAACAAGGTATATTACACGTATTAGGTTCAGTTTTATTAGTATAAATATCCATAGCAACCCTTAGTAAGTAAAGAACTTAGATCTAAACACAAACTTAAAACTAAGATGCAGACAGCAGTCCAGCAGCGGGATGGGGGCTTTCCAGTCTTTTGCATTGAGTGTCACATGTATGATTTTCTCCCAGTTGGTGAGAGGTCTTACGTGTGCACTAGGTGCAAGGAGCTCTTTGCTCTCAGGGAACGAGTCCGTTCTCTAGAGGCTAAAGTAGCAGACTTGGAAAGCATAAGACAGACAGAGAGGTACATAGACGAGACGTACAGGGATATAGTCCTGAAGTCCCACCTCCAGTCTGGCAGCATCCCTGTTGCCATGGAGGAGAGAGGTCAGGTGACAGGAGAGCATCACCCTGGTGTGGCAGGAAGTGATCCTGTAACTAGGACCTGTCCTCCAGGTGATGTAAAACCCTCTCGCACCGAGGAAGTTTCTCCAGGGCCATGTGCCCATGAGGGAAGGGTTAAGACAGCCGTTATAGTTGGTGATTCGATCATTAGGCATGTAGATAGCTGGGTGGCTGGTGGATGTGAGGATCGCCTGGTAACATGCCTGCCTGGTGCGAAGGTAGCGGAGCTCACGTGCCACCTAGATAAGGTCTTAGATAGTGCTGGGGAGGAGTCTGCTGTCTTGGTACATATTGGTACCAATGACATAGGAAAATGTGGTAGGGAGGTTCTGGAGGCTAAATTTAGGCTTTTAGGTAGGAAGTTGAAATCCAGAACTTCCAGGGTAGCATTCTCCGAAATGCTTCCTGTTCCACGCGCAGGACCCAAAAGGCAGACAGAGCTCCGGAGTCTCAATGCGTGGATGAGACAATGGTGCAGAGATGAGGGGTTTGGATTTGTTAGGAACTGGGGAACATTCTGGGGAAAGGAGGGGCTCTTCCGAAGGGATGGGCTTCACCTTAACCGGGATGGAACCAGGCTGCTGGCATTAACCTTTAAAAAGGAGATAGAGCAGCTTTTAAACTAGATATTAGGGGAAAGCCGACAGTCGCCCAAGAGCAGATGGTTCGGAAGAATGTATCTTTGAAGGATACTACCAAAAGCAGAGAGGTTCCACAAAAGAGTAAAGTAGCCCAAATGCCCTCAAGTATGGAGCAGACAGAGCTTAAAGATCCCAAATTACTCATGTCTAACAGACAAATTAATATGGATAAAATACATTCTCTAAAATGCTTGTATGCAAATGCTAGAAGTCTAAAAAATAAGATGGGAGAGTTAGAATATATAGCACTAAATGAAAGGTTAGATATGATTGGGATACCAGAGACATGGTGAAAGGAGGACAACCAGTGGGACACTGTGATACCTGGGTACAAACTATATCGTAATGATAGAGCTGATCAAATTGGTGGAGGGGTTGCTCTCTATGTTAGAGAGGGCATTGAGTCAGAAAGGATTAAAGTTTTGCAGGAAACAAAACCTGCTGTAGAATCTATATGGATTGAAATTCCATGTAAAAGGGGGAAGGCAATGGCAGTGGGGGTGTACTATCGAGCGCCTGGCCAGAATGACCAAATGGATGATGAAATGCTCAAAGAAATCAAGGAAGCTAACAAATGTTACAGCACAGTAATAATAATGGGTGATTTCAACTACCCCGGTATCGACTGGGTCAGTGTCACGTCAGGACATGCTAGGGAGATAAAGTTCCTAGATGAAATAAATGACTGCTTCTTGGAGCAGCTGGTTCATGAACCGACCAGAGGGGAAGCAATATTAGACCTAGTCCTTAGTGGAACACCAGATCTAGTGCAAGAGATAAGGGTGTTGGGGCCACTTGGCAATAGTGATCATAGCATGATCGCCTTTGATTTAATTAGTGGAGGAGGGATAGTAAGGAAATCCACAGTACTACCTTTTAACTTTCGAAAGGGAGACTATGATAAAATGAAGAAAACAGTCAAGAAAAAACTAAAAGGAGCAGTTGCAAAGGTTAAAGACGTACATCAGGCTTGGCTGTTGTTGAAAAATACTATCTTGGAAGCCCAGAACAGCTGTATTCCACGCTTTAAGAAAAGTGGAAGGAAGTCCAAAAAACTGCCAGCATGGTTTAAAGTTGAGGTCAGAGAGGCTGTTGTTGCCAAAAAAGCATCTTTCAGGAAATGGAAAGAAGAGCCAAACGACGAAACCTGGAAACAGCACAAGCACTGGCAAGTCAAATGCAAGGCATTGATAAGGCAGGCAAAGGGAGAATTTGAGAAGAAGCTTGCTGCAGAAGCAAAAACGCGAAGTAAAGACCTTTTCAAGTACATTCGTAGCAAAAAACCTGTGAGAGAGTCAGTTGGTCCATTAGATGATAAAGGGGTTAAATGAGCACTAAGAGGCGACAAGGCGATAGCAGAGAGACTGAACGAATTCTTTGCTTCAGTCTTTACTGAGGAAGATGTAGGGATGTTACCCATGACTGAAGTGGTATTTAAAGGTGCAGAAGAATTGAAGGAAATATCGATACATCGAGAAGATGTATTACAACTATTAGATAAGCTGAAGAGTAGCAAATCACCTGGGCCGGATGGTATACATCCAAGGGTATTGAAAGAACTGAAATATGAGATTGCAGACCTGCTATTAGTAATCTGTGAACTATCATTAAAATCATCTCTAATACCTGAAGATTGGAGGATCGCCAATGTAACACCAATTTTTAAAAAGGGTTCCAGGGGTGATCCGGGAAACTACAGACCGGTGAGCCTGACAACAATACCGGGAAAAATGATAGAAACCATCATAAAGAATAAAATTACTCAGCATGTAGATAGTCATGAACTAATGAGAGACAGCCAACATGGCTTTAGACAAGGAAGATCTTGTCTTACTAATCTGTTATGTTTTTTTGAAGGAGTGAATAATCAGGTGGACAAAGGTGAGTCGGTTGATATTGTGTATCTGGACTTTCAGAAAGCCTTTGACAAGGTCCCTCATGAGAGACTTTTGGCAAAACTAAAGAGTCATGGGATAGGCGGCAGTGTACTATTGTGGATCAGGAACTGGTTAAAAGATAGAAAGCAGAGGGTAGGGCTAAATGGTCAATTTTCCCAATGGAGAAAGGTGAATAGTGGTGTACCCCAGGGATCTGTGCTGGGTCCGCTGCTTTTTGACATATTCATAAATGACCTGGAAAGTGGAATAATGAGTGAGGTTATCAAATTTGCAGATGACACAAAACTATTTAAAGTTGTTAAAACCCAAGAGGATTGTGGAAAATTGCAAGAGGATCTTGATAAATTGGAAGACTGGGCATCAAAATGGCAGATGAAATTTAATGTGGACAAGTGCAAGGTTATGCACCTAGGGAAGAACAACCCAAACTATGGTTACACGATGCAAGGTTCCACATTAGGAACCACCACCCACGAAAAAGATTTAGGCGTCATTGTGGATACCATGTTAAAACCCTCGGCCCAGTGTGCAGCGGCGGCCAAGAGAGCAAATAGAATGCTAGGTATGATAAGGAAAGGAATGGAAAATAAAACAAAAGATATTATAATGCCTCTATATCGTTCCATGGTGAGACCGCACCTTGAATATTGTGTGCAATTCTGGTCACCGTATCTTAAAAAGGATATAGAGTTATTAGAAAAGGTTCAGAGAAGAGCCACCAAAATGGTAAAGGGGATGGAAGGATACTCCTATGAAGAAAGGCTAAAAAAGTTAGGGCTCTTTAACCTGGAAAAGAGACGGCTGAGGGGAGATATGATAGAAGTCTATAAATTAATGAGCGGAGTGGAACGGGTAAACGTAGATCGATTGTTTACCTTATCAGAATATAGAAAGACTAGGGGACATGCAATGAAGCTACAGGGTAAACTATTTAAGACTAATAAGAGAAAATATTTTTTCACTCAACGTGTAATCAAACTCTGGAATTTGTTACCGGAGGATGTAGTAAAGGCTGTTAGTGTAGCTGGGTTTAAAAAAGGTTTGGACAAGTTCCTGGAGGAAAGGTCCATAAGCCATTATTAAGAAGGGACCCAGGATATCAATGCTTGAACCAATACAAGCATTGTGGAACCTGTGTCCCTTGGGGAAACTGCTAGGTACATATGACCTAGATTGGCCACTGTTGGAAACAGAATACTGGGCTTGATGGACCTTGGTCTGACCCAGTATGGCATATCTTATGTTCTTATGTTCTTATGGGGTAGGGCGTTCCATAGTGAGGGTGCGGTGTATGTGAAAGCCCTTGAGCTGGTGACCTGTTTTGTTTTCTTGATTGTGTTTGGGGTTACAAGTGAGTGGTGGGTGTTTTCTCTTCTGGTTCTTGATTGTGTGGGGGTTTGTATGAGTGTTGTGAGTATGGATGGGGCGATATTGTTGATGAGTTTAAAGGTTGTCATGATTATTTTGAATTTTATTCGGTTCATTAGTTGGAGCCAGTGAAGGTTGGCTAGTATGGGTGTGATGTGGTCGGTTAGTGGGGCTTTACAGATAACTCTTGCTGTGATGTTTTGTGCTCTTTGGAGGACATGGAGGTTTTTAGCAGGGAGACCCTGTAACAGACTATTACAGTAGTTGAAGTGAGGGGTGATAATTGTTTGGACCACTGTTCTGAAGTCGTTTTCTTCTAAAAATGGGCATATGTGTTGGATTGTCTTCAGTTTGTAAAATATTGTTTTTGCTGTTTATTTTAGGTAGGGGAGCATGCTGAGTGTTTGATCTAGGATAATGCCAAAGTATTTGACTTCGTTTTTGATTGGATGGTGGTAGAGTTTAGGGCGATGTTTTTGGGGAGTGTGCGACTTTGGTTTTTGGTGATATACATGGCTTCCGTTTTTTGGAAGTTAATACTGAGATTGTTAGATTGTAGCCATGTTTCTGTTTCGTTAATTTATTATTTTATTATTTTATTTATTTATTACATTCTCTTATATACCGCGCTATTCTGCATCAGTGCGGTTTACATTGAACAAACTGAAATTACATTGAACAGGGCATTATAACTTGGAGATAACTATTTTACAGGGAACATGGGCTATGGAGGGTTAAGTGGCTTGCCCAAGACCACAAGGAGCACCTGTGGGACTAGAAACCCTAGTCCTTCCGGCCCAAGGTTGCTGTCCTCTAGTGGGATTTGAACCCCCGACCTTCCGGCCTGAGGTACCTTGCCCCAACCACTAGGCCACTCCTCCACAGTTGGATAGGTTGGTGAATGAGGGATTGTTTGTGTCTATGGGGATGGATAACTTGATATCATCCGCGTAGATATAGTAGTTTATATTGAACTTTTTGAATATGTCTGTGACTGGTTGTAGGTATAGGTTAAATAGGAGGGCTGAGAGGGCAGACCCCTGGGAGATTCCTTGGCCTTGTGGGAATGTAACTGGTGTCTCATTTCCTAATTGGATGCGTAGTCTGCGGTTTCAAATGTATGATGTAAACCAATGCCAGCAGCCTTGTTCCATCCTGGTTAAGGTGAAGCCCATCCCTTCGGAAGAGCCCCTCCTTTCCCCAGAATGTTCCCCAGTTCCTAACAAATCCAAAACCCTCATCCTTGCACCATTGTCTCATCCATGCATTGAGACTCCAGAGCTCTACCTGCCTTTTAGGTCCTGCGCGTGGAACGGGAAGCATTTCGGAGAATGCTACCCTGGAAGTTCTGGATTTCAACTTCCTGCCTAAAAGTCTAAATTTAGCCTCCAGAACCTCCCTACCACATTTTCCTATGTCATTGGTACCAACATGTACTAAGACAGCAGACTCCTCCCCAGCACTATCTAAGACCTTGTCTAGGTGGCGCGTGAGGTCCACTACCTTCGCACCAGGCAGGCATGTTACCAGGCAATCCTCAGTCCACCAGCCACCCAGCTATCTACATGCCTAATGATCGAATCACCAACTATAATGGCTGTCTTAACCCTTCCCTGAAGGGCACATGGCCCTGGAGAAACTTCCTCGGTGCAAGAGGGTTATACATCACCTGGAGGACAGGTCCTAGCTATAGGATCACTTCCTGCTACACCAGGGTGATGCTCTTCTGTCACGTGACCTCTCTCCTCCATGGCAACAGGGATGCTGCCAGACTGGAGGTGGGACTTCAGGACTATATCCCTGTAGGTCTCGTCTATGTACCTCTCTGTCTTCCTTATGTCTTCCAAGTCTGCTACTCTAGCCTCCAGAGATCGGACTCTTTCCTTGAGAGCAAAGAGCTCCTTGCACCTTGTACACATGTAAGACCCTTCACCAACTGGGAGAAAATCATACATGTGACACTCAATACAAAAGACTGGAAAGCCCCCATCTCGCTGCTGGACTGCTGTCTGCATATTCGTTGTAAGGTTGTGTTTAGATATTTAAGTTCTTTATTTACCTAAGAGTTGCTAGGGATACATATACTAATAAAACTATGACTAAGACATTTAATGTACTTTGTTCACCTGAAGTTTACTTAATCTCAGGTCCTTAATGTATACTGATGAGAATAAACAGCTGCACCTAAGAGTGAATATGGCACCTCCTTTCCTTTAAGAGGTTTAAGCACCTATAAAGCTATGATTATCCCAGGGGTGGTTGGATGTTGGGGAGTGAGGGAGGGAAAGAAGGCTTATTAAAAGCTGGCTGCTCACAGTACCCTGTCTTGTGCTTCTAAGGTAATGTGTGAACAATCTCCAGGGGGAGTCTCACAGCCCTTGCTTTGATAGAGGGAGTCTTGGGTTCTAAATTTAACCAGTAAGCTCTCTGCTGTGTTTTAAATTTAAACTGAAAACTCTTTACTGTTACTTAGCCTTGACTGATTTATCAATTACAATGGGTTTACAGATTAATTAGCTTTCTTTTTTCTGGGACCCTCACTTTGGAATTCACTACCATCCTCTCTCCGGTTAGAACCCTCCTATCACAATTTCAAAAACCTACTGAAAACCCATTTATTCCAACAGGCATTTGACCTCCTTCCTAGTAGTCCTGTGTAGTCATTTGTTTGTCTGTCCTTTGTGATTTGCAGTTCTGTCTAATTATTGTTTATGATTTACTGTTTGTCTCTGGTGGCCCCTTCGGCCCTTCTTTCCTTTATTTTAATGGAGTTCCTTTCTTTTCTGATGCTAGCATTTATATTTTATTGTAAACCACCCTCATGTCTTGACAAGGGCGGTATATAAAGTGTTAAATAAAGATAAAGATAATCTAAAGAATTCTTTTTTCCCCCAAGATTTAGAAAAATCGCCAGAAGTAAATATTTACAATTGCAGATCTCTCTCCAGAAGTAGCAGTCCCCTTTTGTAGTCCTTCAAGACCGCTATAAATGGAGGGAGTGAAATAAATGGAGTAGCGACCTGCGCCGCATTGCCCCTCTGGCACCGGAACTGCCGCCCCCAACCGCAGGAGCCTGTCTAGAGTGTCCTGGACGCCTTGCGCCTTGCAGTGACAGCGAATGAAGGCAGGCGGCAGCGGTCTGGTGAATTCCAGCACATAACCATCCCACACCACCTGCAGGACCCACTGGTCTGACATAATTAGGGCCCAGGCAGGGAAGAAGTCCCACAACCTGCCTCCCATGGGCAGCACCCTTGTCTGGACGCCCCTCATTTCATTGTGTTTTCTTGTGGGCTTCCGAGGAGGTGGAAGCCAAATAGTAATCTCTACCTGTCCCACGAACCCCCCTAAATGTTTGTCCCCTGGAGGCAAAACACCCTCTCTGATATGGCACAAAGCGAACCGTCTGAAAATGCTTGAAATCCCGGGATTGATCCCTACCTGAGCCAGACCCCCGGCCCTCTTTTGGCTTATCCTCTGGCAGCTGCCCCCCCTTTGACTCTCCAAAGTCCTTGACCAGCTTCTTGAGATCCTCTCCAAACAATTGTTTCCCTCTGAAAGGCAGCCTTCTCAGGCGGGCCTTGGAGGAAACATCCGCTGACCAATTACGGAACCAAAGGTAGTGGCGAGCCACCACAACAGAGGCCATACTGTTAGACAGACTCCTAACCAGATCATAGAAGGCATCTGCTAAGTAAATCTCCCTTGATTCAAGCCTCGCCGCAGCGCCCAGCTCTGGGGTCTCTCCCAATGCTTTGGGGATGCCCTGCACCCACCGCAGGCAAGCCCTTGCCACTAACGCCCCACACACTGAGGCCTGCAAGGACAGAGCATTCATATCAAATGCTTGCTTCGAAAGGGTATCCAACTTCCTATCCTGACCATCCCTGAGGGCCATACTTCCCTCCATGGGAATGGTAGTCTTTTTGGTTACCGCCGACACTGAAGTGTCGACCTTCGGCGAGCAGAACATCTCTTTTTCCTGATCCGCCAATGGGTACAAACCGGTCATCATATGTGATCCCTTAAACCCTGCCCCTGGATGTCCCATTCATCTAGGATCATCTGCTTAATCACTCTATGCAGGGGGAACACACGCTGAGGCTTGCACATGGCCTAAAGAATGGGGTCCTCTAGAGCCTCATCTGGCACACTCCCTGTGGACATATTGAGCACCTTGAGGGACTCCGCTATGAGCCCTGCTAACTCTTCTGTATGGAACACTCGCACAATTCAGGGCTCTTCCTCCTGTGCGATCTCCCCTTCTTCTAGCTCCTCAGGCTCCACTCCTTCTTTGGCTTCCCAGCCCGAGAGAAGAGACCTTAAGTCCTCAGCTGACTCTCCTTCAAGCTGCCGCTTAGCAGGGAGTTGACCTAATCCAGCCTCAGCTCCCTGCAGGCTCTCTGCTGCCATACTCTTCCTGCCGCTTCCCCCCTGGTCACCCCCTGTTGCTTTAGACAAAAATCCAGGTGAAGCAGCAAAACAAACTTGGAGGAAAAATCCCCCAGGATCCCCTCCCCCCACACCTGGGGGGAGGAAAAGGGTCCCAGAGAAGCCAGGTCCTGCTGAAAAGACTGCAGCGACTGTGGTGAGGGCCTGACACCCTCCTTGAGCGGGGACTGCACCCCCACCGGCAGCGGTGAAGCCGAGAGTCGTGGGGCGGATCCCTCTTGGGCCTCTGCTTCATCCTGCATGGCATGCTCCACTATGCGCACCTCCACTGCATAGCCACAGTAAACCCCTTCTGCAGTGATTGTGCTCCTACGAGCCCCACAGGCAGCACACTGGGACTTCCCTGGCATACCTTCCCTGGCATACCTTCCCTTGTCCCTGATGCTCTTTTCTTTCTTTCTTTCTACTTTCTTTTTTTTTTTAACTCCAAACCAGAAAACAGAGCGCCCGGCAGATAGCCCAAGGGTCTGCTGGCCCCTTAAGGCTCCCCACAAGACAAAAAATGAAACAAACCCATCAGAAAAGGACAGGGAAAAAGGAAAGCTAAAGCTGATGACAAAGCCTGTCCGTTTCCCGCTAAAGAAAATGGTGCGTCTGTCTGCCGCACTGAACTGCGGCCCTCTGCCATGCGGTCTGCCAGCCTCCCCCAGAAGCAGCCCTACTGCGCCGTTGGAAAAAACACAATAAACTCCTTGAGGAAATGCCCCGGGCTACTCACACCCCGCAGATCCTGGGCAGTGGTGCCAAACTCTGCCCTTTGGTGCTCAGCCAATGTGTGGCTTCGGCACCGAGGCAGGAGCCAAAGGAAGAGATGTCCGCTGCTATACCAGACTCCCGAGTGGCCTGTCCCACTCCTGCACAAGGAGCTCCTCATCTGCCGAAACTGGGTTCAGGAGCTGCCGCTGCTGCAACCCTCAACACTTTTTTTTTTTTTCTTCTGGCAGCCAAAATCACACACACAGTGTCAGCCCAGCGAGGGGTTCGACTGATCCCCGGCCAGGAGAGAGAGGGGGAGGAGAGCTCCAATGAGGTACCCAAAGAAAGATAAATAACCCAAAAACTCAGCCTAGCTGACTTCAAAGTTGTCCGTTCAGTGAGTCCATGCTCTGGGATCATCTGCTCCAGCTGCTTGGAGACTGAGCTTACTGGGGGCTGGTGGGTGGTGCCAGCTGTATAAGTTGCCCGGTGTCATCAAAGTTGTGACATACTCAGTCTCCAAGCTGCTGGAAGAGGTGCACTACCTAAGGTGCGGGACTTTACTGGAGGGACGATAAGGAAAAGGAGACTAAGTATCATGAAATGTCCCGAGCTGATCCCGTACCAAAGCAGTCAGTTTATCAAAACTCATCATTTCCCAGCTTTTCACAGCCACCCTTCCACTTCCAAGCAGTAGTTCAACCAATTGCCCCTCTTGTGCCCGATCATCCTCACCAACACAGTCACCTTCTAACAGACACATCCTGGGGTCTATCGGGCCTACTATCCCCGTAATTTCTTGAGTCAGCTGCAGAACTTAAATATTGGCAGGATAGGAGCTGCCACTCAATATCCAGACCGAGTGGCACTATCTGGTCGGCGTAATATTCAGCAGGGACGTATCCAGATTGCATCTTAGGCCTGCTGTTCGGATAGGTGCCTGCTGAATTGCACTATCTAGAAAGGTTCTGGCATTTATGCCTTCGCTTTGCTCTGGACAGAGCCACTGGAGATCACAGTCGGCACCTGTTGGCCGAGCGGCAAAGGCTTCTGAACATACCTACCTCCAAAGGGCTCATATCATCCCCTTCAAAGTCATGTTCATCCTGAAAAAGGAAAGGGAGAGACGTTTCAGGTTGGAGATTTCAGCATATGTCAGAGCAAGATTTGGAAATGGAAGTTGCAGAGCAGAGCTTGGAGAAATTTTGGTGCTAGTAGCAGGTTCCTCCTCTCCGACTGTGTCAGCCAAAATCCTTCCCTCCCTATTTTTAGTTCGTTTCCAGCTGATCTACATTGAGTAATTACGTCTTTCTTCCTTTTTTGCCATAGCTGTGGTTAGTTTAATGATTCAGTTGTAATGTGAGGAGTAATATTTAAACTGCACAGGGAGTTTGCTGATCTTTAGGAACCTTCACACACACTTCTCTTTATCTCACCATGTGTTGGAAAGTACAATTACCCTTTACCAGGGCTGGTCCAACCACTAATCAAGCTAAGCAAACTAGATGTCAGATTCTGGGTGGCGGCAAAGAGCAGGGCATTCAAAGCTGGGGAGGGCATAAGGTTGGACTAGGGCATCGACGCCCTGAATCACCTCTGAGGTCACCCCTGGACTTTACATGTGCTGCACCGCTGGCAGTGAGGTCAGATAAGGGAGCACAATCTCTGCATGCGGCATCCCTTCCTTCGCTGGGCCCTGGGCTAAATGAAAGTCTGCACCTACTGGACGTGCCCAGGAAACTGCTAGGTATTGCGGTGCACTATCGCTAACACGAGTAAAATCCACACATCAGCAGCGTTGCAGCTTCATTCCAGAGGGGTTTTCATTACTCAGCTGTCTCCATATTCAAGCACAAGATAGTTCCTGCTTGAGTCTCCCAGTCTAAGGGACCCTTTTACTAAAGTGCTTGAAGTGGAGAGTGGGTGTGCTGAGCCCATTGCAGTGAGCACGGGGTGGGAGACACATTGTGCGCTGTCAATGCTGCAGTTAGTGTGGTGCATTTACATCCACTTCTACAGCTGGGGGTAAGCGCCCCTGCAGTAAATTCATGCACGCACTAACTGTTAGAAAATGCTAGTCGTGCCCCCAACACTTAATGCGGTGGCATGTTCGTTTTCATGTTAAATGCAAAGACCTAATGCACTTTACTAAAAGAGCCCCTAAGTTCTACATCTGAACCTGGATTCCTAAATCTAGGCATCTAAAATGTGGTGGGGAAGTGTCAGTGAATTAGGTGCCTATGTGTAAAGGCAACACACACACGCTTACCAGAATGGAAATATGGACCCGTTTGGATTTGAGCTTTTCTGGTGTTTCACACTTCTCGGCCATCTGTTTTCATTTTAAACAAAAGAAAACCAAATGAGAGACAATAAGATCTGTTAAAGTCAGAGTAGCTGATGGTCCCTGCTCAGGAGAATTTACTATCTAGTCAAGACAGACAACACAACAGCTGAGGATAAAGGATATGTCTAGGGGAATGGTAAGGGAACACATATGAGACTAAGCAGAACAGAATCCAAAAGCAACATCAAAGAGGTGAGTTTTCAGCCTGGATTTGAAAAGGTGTACAGATGAAACCTGATGCACAGACTCAGGTAGTTTGTTCCAGGCATAAGGAGCAGCAAGATGAAAGGATCGAAGTCTAGAGTTGGCAATAGAAGAGAAGGGCACAGATAGAAAGGACATCCGCTCTTCTGGTAGATTCTAAGGAGGGGTGTAGCGAGAGATAAGAGAGGAGAGGTAGTGAGGAGCAGCAGAGTGAATGCACTTATAGGTCAATAGGAGAAGTTTGAACTGGATACGGAAACGAATAGGGAGACAGTGAAGCGACTTGAGAAGAGGGGTTATATGAGCATATTGAGGTTTGCGGAAGATTAGCAACGCAGCTGAATTTTGAATAGATTGAAAGGGAGAGAGAGATGATTTAGAGGGAGACCAGCATGGAGGAGGTTAATAAACACTGCTCCTGACCTTTAAAGCGCCCAAAGGTCTCACATCCACCTCGTTATCGGAGATGAAACAACCAATCATACCCAACAGACTAAGAAGAACCACGGAACTAAATATGCTAATTGTACCAAAGGAAGTCATAAGATACAACTCCACAACATCGAGCAGAGCCTTCAGTCTATGTGCCCCAAAACTTTGGAACACCCTTCCATTACACATTAGGGCCATCTCTGATCTCAGCCAGTTCAGGAAGGCCCTGAAACATCTCCTGTTCCTCAAATACTTCCCAGAGAACAAAGAAACACATTCACACCCAAATATCAATAACTACATTCCAACCACGTAAACTTTCCTGTCTTAACAGCACATTACACTTCTTCAACAGATTAACAATACACTATTCAGACTCTATGACACCGTTATGTAAATAGTTGTTGTGTAAATAGTTGCTCCTGTTATCCAAGTTGATTTTCCTGTTAACTGTAATAACCAGATAAATGTAACTTGTCTGAAGTTTCTTGTTCCATGTAAACCGCGCTGATAACGAATGGTGCGGTATATAAAAAATGTTAATAATAATAATAATAGTCTAGACAGGAGGTGACCAAAGAGTGGATAAGTGTCTTGGTAGTGATTGGAGGAGTAGCCTAGTGGTTAGAGCAACTGCCTAGTTTGATTCTCACTGGCACTCCTTGCAGGGCCTTACTGACCATGAATCACGCCCTATGCGACTTGCACATCGGGCACGTGCCCCCCTCCCTCCATCTAACCACTTTCTGGAGGGCTGCGGGAGAGAAGAGGCGCGTCCGATGTGCAAGTCGCCAGCGTGCTAAGCAGATCTGTCCCTCCCTGCTCTGATGCCGCATCAGAGGAGGGAGGACCAGACCTGCTTAGCGTGCCGTGAGAAGGCTTAAGGGGCGCATTTCAGCTGTCTGTTGTCTGCCACCGCTGAGAGAAGAAAAAGTGGCGGTGGCAGGCAATGGCAGACAGCTTAAATGTGCCCCTTAAGCCTTTGCGCCCTTTGCAGCCGCACCGCTCGCACAGGGCTAGGTACGGTCCTGACTCCTTGTGACCTTGGGCAATCTGCTTCCGATGATACATTGCCATGAAAACCCAGAGGCAGCTGGGTCGCTAGGAGTCAGCACTGACTTGATGGCACTAAAAAAAAAAAAAGTGTGTGTAAAAAGGAAGGGCAAATTTTGCCAATGTTATAGAGAAAGAGGCGACAGGTTTTAGCTGTCTGTTGGATGTGTGCAGAGAGAGTCGAAGATGACCCCAAGGTTGTGAGCTGAGGAAAGGGAGAGGAGTGTAGTGTTATCCACAGAAATAGAGAAGGAAGGAAGGGGGGAGAGGTGAGTTTAGGGGGAAAGATAAGGAGCTCAGTTTTGGCCATATTCAGCTTCACAGTAATCCAATAGCTATGCAATTCGCTCAAAGTATCTCTTGAGTTTAGTATTATCCTTCGTTGTTACATATAGTCCAACGTACCAAGGTCTCAGACAACTCACTGCACTATATTGGACATAATCGACGTCCTAATTTTGTGCTTGTTGACATCAATGACCTTCTGTAGTTATTTAAAAATTGATTTTCATACTATAAACTATTTATCATTATTTCATTTTTTAACTTTTTTTGTTCAATTTTTTAATTCAATTTTTTAACATTTTATTAACCATCGGAACTGCAAAGGGAGCACTTAACTTCTCTTAAATCCTTTCCACAACTCCTCTTCAACCATTCCTTTTCTGAAATCCCAACGCCACTAATTAGGCGCCCTTGTGTTTTGCTAAAAAAATGATGGAGATAGTATGCTTTACACATAGAGGGGTGGTTCATAAGTTAAGACACAATACCACTTGTGAGTCATCTAATGTGGTTTACATAATAAAATGCCCTTGTGAATTACTTTATGTGGGAAAAACGACCCGTCCATTTAGAATTAGGATGGGGGAGCACAGAAGTAGATTAAAATGCAAAAGGAAGGAGGCCCCTTTGGTGCAGCATTGTATGTCTGAGGGACATATTTTTGAACAGCTACGATGCTGGTGTGTTGATCAAGTAAAGACGGGTGTATTAGGCAAGTCGCAAGAGCAAATGTTGATCATTAGAGAACAAAAATGGATATTTAATTTAGACTCAGTAGCACCTAAGGGGTTGAATGTGAACATAGAGTGGTCAGCTTATCTTTGATTATGATCTGGTGGGAGGTTGGAGTTCTTGGTAAAGTGAGCCACATCATATACCAAAACGTCTGGACTTGATTATGGTGATCTGAGTAGAATATAGTTTCCGCAGTATGGGATACTGACGTAATGGGTGGAGCTAGGGACTGCCAAATGGGAGTGAGAAGGTAGGACTTTAAATTGGCCCCTGAGATCTGTAGTCCGCATGCGCGGCGTCTTCTACTCGGGTGGAGAGTGTGAAGTTGTTTCATACACGGAATGGCTTGGAGTCCTTGTTTCTGAAAACGTGTGTAGCATCATATATTAGGTTAGTTGTGGGTAGGCTGTATTATGAAAAAATGCAGTATAGGAATGTTTAGTAATAAGGCAGTTGTTGGTGTGATTTTCTTTTAGAATGAAAGAACGAAGAGAAGATCCCCTGATGAACCAGATTTTAGCGAAACGCAAGGGTGCCTAATTAGTGGCGTTGGGATTTCAGAAAAGGAATGGTTGAAGAGGAGTTGTGGAAAGGATTTAAGAGAAGTTAAGTGCTCCCTTTGCAGTTCCAATGGTTAATAAAATGTTAAAAAATTGAATTAAATAATTGAACAAAAAAAGTTAAAAAATGAAATAATGATGTTTATAATATGAAAATTAATTTTTAAATAACTACAGAAGGTCATTGATGTCAACAAGCACAAAATTAGGACGTTGATTATGTCCAATATAGTGCAGTGAGTTGTCTGAGACCTTGGTACGTTGGACTATATGTAACAACGAAGGATAATACTAAACTCAAGAGATACTTTGAGCGAATTGCATAGCTATTGGATTACTGTGAAGTAATCACTCAGGAAATTGACCAGGAGTTTTGTTCATATTCAGTTTCAGACAGCGGTGAGACATCCAGGCAGCAATGTCAAAATAAGTAGGCAGAGAGAGTTATTAAAATGCTGAACTGTCCTGACAGGAAAGACCTTACAAGGGAGTGAGACACAGTCAAATCATCTGAGGGGACAAGTAAAGTGCTAACAGAGCAGGCCTGGAGAAGGGGTAGCTTGGCTCTCACCCATCTCCATTACTAGCACCAGTTAGAGAAAGAGGATGAGTCTCTGGTTATGTGCATTTTGTCTCAATGTGTTTGGCAACGTGTGTGTCTGAGGGGCAATAAGAACATAAGAGATGCCATACTTTGTCAGACCCAAGGGTCCATCAAGCCCAACAGGCCGCTTCTGAAGAGTCACATTAAATATTCTTCAGACTGCTTCTGGTGGAAGGTCTTCAGAGCAACATAAGATAAGAGAGGAGAAAGTCCTCAATCACAGGACAGCCAGCGGCAGGAAAGTGCTATGATTGGAGGCACATTATGGAAAGCCACACTGACTTTTCATCTAGGAGCCCAGATTCTTGTCTCCAGAAGGGACGGCCCGTCCATTGGGCAAGAATGTTGTTTGCATAGGGCCCCATGTTTCAGGGGGCCCCGTGCCAACAACATCCCGCATTGAACACCGGCAGGCATGGCAACTTTAGAGGGAGCTGGAGAGGCCCCGGCTCACTTCTAACAACTGCCGAAGTGAAGCGCGTCTTTTTCCTTCACTTCGGCAGCTCTACTGAAGTTTAGAACGCTGCTGCGCTGAGCACTGGGAAACAGGAAGTCCCCTTTGACCTCAGCGCGGCAGCTGCCGAAGTGAAGGAAAAAGAAACATTTCACTTCGGCAGCTGTTAGAGGTGAGCCGGGGCCTCTCCGGCTCCCTCTAAAGCATTGCAGATAGCCACAGGGCTCTTCGGGAGGGGAGGGGGCGGGGCTTGGACTGGAAATGGGATGTGGGAGAGGGAGCTAGGACATGAAATGGGCTGTAGAGGGGGGCTTGAACTGGAAATAGCTGATGGGGAGGGGGCTTGGAATGGAAATGGGTTGTGGGGGGGAGGAGCAAGGACTGGAAATGGGCTGAGTGGAAGGGGGTTTGAACTGGAAATGGGTTGAGTGGGGGGGCTTGGACTGCAAATTGTGGGGGGGGAGCTAGGACTGAAAATCGGCTGAGTGGGAGGGGGCTTGTACTGGAAATGGGCTGTGGAGGGGGGCTTGAACTGGAAATAGCTGATGGGGAGGGGGGCTTGAAATGGAAATGGGTTGTGGGGGGAGGAGCTAGGACTGGAAATGGGCTGAGTGGAGGGGCTTGAACTGGAAGGGCTGAGTGGGGGGGGCTTGGACTGAAAATTGTGGCAGGGGGAGCTAGAACTGGAAATGGGCTGAGTGGAGGGGGGGCTTGGACTGGAAGTAGATGATGGGGAGGGGGGCTTGGCCTGGAAATGGGCTGAGTGGGGGGGGAGGAGCTATGACTGGAAATGGACTGAGTAGAGGGGGCTTGGACTGGAAATAGCTGATGGGGAGAGGAGCTTGGACTGGAAATGGGCTGAGTGGGTGGGCTTGGACTGGAAATGGGGGGGGGGGAGCTAGACCTGGAAATGTGCTGAGTGGGGGGTGGGGGCTTCGATTGGAAATGGACTGATGAGGGAACTTGGATTGGAAATGCACTGATGGAGGGGCAAGGATAGGACTGGAAATGGGCTGATGGGAGGCTAGGATTGGAAATGCACTGATGGAGGGGCTAGGATTGGAAATGGGCTGATGGGGGGCTAGAAGGGAGCGGATGCTGGGTGGGGCTGGAACTAGAAGGGAGTTGATTTTGGAGGAGGATTAGAATGGGATGGGGCTGGGAGTGTGAAATGGAGAGGGGAAAATATTTTGTGTGGGAGGGAAGACAAATCTACAATTGGCTGGGTATTGGGAGAGTAAGTGGGGATTGAGGATGGAGGGGTAAAATTTGAGTGGATGAAAAAGGAATAAAGAAAGAGATGGAGGAAAGAGCAAAAGGGGAAAGATTAGTATGTTAAAGCAGATGTAGAGAGAGAATGGAAAAAAACTAGGAGAAGAAAGGACTAATGGACAGCAGATGATGGAAAGTTAGCAGAAGACACGAAGAAACCAGAAGAAAGTGACTAGAGCAATAGCAACTGAAAAATAAAATGCACAAACAACAAAAAGTAGAAAAATACTTTTTTATTTTGAATTTATTAACTGGAATATGTCAGCTCTGGGAAATGTGTGTCTTTAACGTCTGCATTTTGTTTAGTACATGTAGAAATTAATTTATAGTTTTATTTCTGCAGTGTTGTTGTACATTCCAAGTTTGGCTTTTGGGGTTCCCAGTTTAATTATTATCTTCCTATTCCTAAATTGTGATCCCTTGTTCTTTGTTTGGTGATGGTCTGTGTTCTACATCTGTAACCGAGCTGAGGTATTCTGTTCATGTAGTTTCTATTTGACAGTCCCACTTGTTCTCTTTCCCCCAGTGAGATGTATTGTTATTCTCTGAGATGTATTGGTTTAATATTTGCAGTGTTGCCTTTTGATAGGTAGGGTCTGGTGCTTTGTGAGTCCTGGTAGTGCTGTTATGATACAATGGGTTTGCTATGGGTTCTAAATGGGCAGTGTTTATAGTACTTCCTAATGGGTGTGGCGGTTGGCACTGGAGTATAGTAATGTAGAAATCTGGTAGTTCTTCTTTATCCAGACACTCATTAAGAGGCATGTTTACTAAAAGTTAGTATGCACTAACATTATGCAAATATTTATGCAACTGAGGCCCACACTGAGTCTCCGCACATGGCCCTGGACCCCCCTTGGGCCACCCCTGGTCTCCAGCAGTGCTGCAAATACTCCAAAATGATATCATTTCCAGGGATGAGCGATGGCGCCTCCAAGTCTATCTTTTTAATGGACTTTCCTCCTGGAACTTGTCCAGATCTCCTTTGAATCCCGCTAGCTTAGCTACTTTGAACACAGCCCAAATGCCCTCAAGTATGGAGCAGACAGAGCTTAAAGATCCCAATTTACCCATGTCTAACAATAGCCAAATTAACATGAATAAAATACATTCTCTAAAATGCTGGTATGCAAATGCTAGAAGTCTAAAGAATAAGATGGGAGAGTTAGAATATATAGCACTAAATGAAAGGTTAGATATGATTGGAATATCAGAGACATGGTGGAAGGAGGACAACCAGTGGGACACTGTGATACCTGGGTACAAACTATATCGTAATGATAGAGCTGATCAAATTGGTGGAGGGGTTGCGCTCTATGTTAGAGAGGGCATTGACTCAGAAAGGATTAAAGTTTTGCAGGAAACAAAATCTGCTGTAGAATCTATATGGATTGAAATTCCATATAAAAGGGGGAAGGCAATGGCAGTGGCGGTGTACTATCGATCACCTGGCCAGAATGACCAAATGGATGATGAAATGCTCAAAGAAATCAAGGAAGCTAACAAAAGTTACAGCGCAGTAATAATAATGGGTGATTTCAATTATCCCGGTATCGACTGGGTCAGTGTCACGTCAGGACATGCTAGGGAGATAAAGTTCCTAGAGGGAATAAATGACTGCTTCTTGGAGCAGCTGGTTCATGAACTGACCAGAGGGGAAGCCAAATTAGACCTAGTCCTTAGTGGAACACCAGATCTAGTGCAAGAGATAAGGGTGTTGGGGCCACTTGGCAATAGTGATCATAGCATGATCGCCTTTGATTTAATTAGTGGAGGAGGGATAGTAAGGAAATCCAGAGTACTACCTTTTAACTTTCGAAAGGGAGACTATGATAAAATGAAGAAAACAGTTAAGAAAAAACTAAAAGGAGCAGTTGCGAAGGTTAAAGACGTACATCAAGCTTGGGTGTTGTTGAAAAATACTATCTTGGAAGCCCAGACCAGCTGTATTCCACGCTTTAAGAAAAGTGGAAGGAAGTCCAAAAAACTGCCAGCATGGTTTAAAGGTGAGGTCAGAGAGGCTGTTGTTGCCAAAAAAGCATCTTTCAGGAAATGGAAAAAAGAGCCAAACGACGAAACCTGGAAACAGCACAAGCACTGGCAAGTCAAAAGCAAGGCATTGATAAGGCAGGCAAAGAGAGAATCTGAGAAGAAGCTTGTTGCGGAAGCAAAAACGCAAAATAAAGACCTTTTCAAGTACATTCGTAGCAAAAAACCTGTGAGAGAGTCAGTTGGTCCATTAGATGATAAAGGGGTTAAAGGAGCACTAAGAGGCGACAAGGCAATAGCGGAGAGACTGAATGAATTCTTTGCTTCAGTCTTTACTGAGGAAGATGTAGGGATGTTACCCATGACTGAAGTGGTATTTAAAGGTGCGGAAGAATTGAAGGAAATATCGATACATCGGGAAGATGTCTTACAACTATTAGATAAACTGAAGAGTAGCAAATCACCTGGGCCGGATGGTATACATCCAAGGGTATTGAAAGAACTGAAATATGAGATTGCAGAACTGCTATCAGTAATCTGTGAACTATCATTAAAATCATCTCTAATACCTGAAGATTGGAGGATTGCCAATGTAACACCAATTTTTAAAAAGGGTTCCAGGGGTGATCCGGGAAACTACAGACTGGTGAGCCTGATGTCAGTACCGGGAAAAATGGTAGAAACCATCATAAAGAATAAAATTACTCAGCATGTAGATAGTCACAACCTAATGGGAGACAACCAACATGGCTTTAGACAAGGAAGATCTTGTCTTACTAATTTGTTATGTTTTTTTGAAGGAGTGAATAAACAGGTGGACAAAGGTGAGTCGGTTGATATTGTGTATCTGGACTTTCAGAAAGCCTTTGACAAGGTCCCTCATCAGAGACTTTTGGCAAAACTAAAGAGTCATGGGATAGGAGGCAGTGTACTATTGTGGATCAGGAACTGGTTAAAAGATAGAAAGCAGAGGGTAGGGCTAAATGGCCACTTTTCCAAATGGAGAAAGGTGAATAGTGGTGTACCCCAGGGATCTGTGCTGGTCCGCTGCTTTTTGACATATTCATAAATGACCTGGAAAGTGGAATAACGATTGAGGTTATCAAATTTGCAGATGACACAAAACTATTTAAAGTTGTTAAAACCCAAGAGGATTGTGAAAAATTGCAAGAGAATCTTGATAAATTGGAAGACTGGGCATCAAAATGGCAGATGAAATTTAATGTGGACAAGTGCAAGGTTATGCACCTAGGGAAGAACAACCCAAACTATGGTTACACAATGCAAGGTTCCACATTAGGAACCACCACCCAGGAAAAGGATTTAGGCGTCATTGTGGATACCATGTTAAAACCCTCGGCCCAGTGTGCAGCAGCGGCCAAGAGAGCAAATAGAATGCTAGGTATGATAAGGAAAGGAATGGAAAATAAAACAAAAGATATTATAATGCCTCTATATCGTTCCATGGTGAGACCGCACCTTGAATATTGTGTGCAATTCTGGTCACCGTATCTTAAAAAGGATATAGCGATTTTAGAAAAGGTACAGAGAAGAGCCACCAAAATGGTAAAGGGGATGGAAGGATACTCCTATGAAGAAAGGCTAAAAAGGTTAGGGCTCTTTAACCTGGAAAAGAGACGGCTGAGGGGAGATATGATAAAAGTCTATAAATTAATGAACGGAGTGGAACGGGTAAACATAGATCGATTGTTTACCTTATCAGAATATAGAAAGACTAGGGGACATGCAATGAAGCTACAGGGTAAACTATTTAAGACTAATAAAAGAAAATATTTTTTTACTCAACATGTAATCAAACTCTGGAATTTGTTACCGGAGGATGTAGTAAAGGCTGTTAGTGTAGCTGGGTTTAAGAAAGGTTTGGACAAGTTCCTGGAGGAAAGGTCCATAAACCATTATTAAGAAGTGACCGAAGATATCAATGCTTGACCCAGTACAAGCATTGTGGAACTTGTGTCTCTTGGGGAAACTGCTAGGTACATATGACCTAGATTGGCCACTGTTGGAAACAGAATACTGGGCTTGATGGACCTTGGTCTGACCCAGTATGGCATCTCTTATGTTCTTATCCCCTGCACTGACTCCACATTTAATCATGCACTGCCTGAAAAAAACAAAGATTTACTTTCAATCTGTGGTCATTAGTTTCATGAAGTGTCTTCTTTATTTTGTGTTGTCTGAAAGGTGAAACGACTGTTCTCTCTTTTTTTTATATTAAATTTTGAAAATATGCTTACAAAAAAGCAAAAGAATCTCCAGCAATACAGTGAAAAAAGGAAATTAATATCACAATATAATTAGGAAATGCTGACAAAGCCCACATTACGAAAGGCTGACGTTCTCCCACCAGAAGTCAGAGATAATAACATTTTTGTTCCAGATAACAAAACCCCCCCAAACCATCACTTCATAGAAGAATAGAGAAACTTAAAACAAAATAGCAGACTACCAAGGACATTTTGCCTTTCCCAGATGGGGCATCAAGAAAACACCTTATCTGCTAGGAAGGTTTTTAACTGTGCAGAATCCAAAAACACATATTTAATTCCCTAATAAGTTACTATGCACTTAAAGGGGAACTTTAAATAAAAGATTGCCCCAAGACCAAAACACTCGCTTTCAGCGAAAGGCCTTTTGCCGCTGTTGCGCTGCCCTAGCAACATCAGAGAAAATCAAAACTCTAGCCCCACAGAATAATTCACTTTTCTTCCCAAAATACAGTTTTAAGATAGTTGATTTATCCTTCATAACTGAGAAGGAGACCACCAGAGTAGCCCAGGAGAGGATGAGGTCCTTAGATGTTTTAAGGATCTCAAAGATATTCTGAGTCTCTATGAGCCCCCCTCAACCAGAGAAACCACAGGCGGACTCTCCATCCGTAAAGAAGGAACATAATAAGAATTTGCAATCAAAATTGGTTCCGGATCTGAAACACATAATATTTCCTTAAAGTACTTCCTTAGAAGCTCAACTGGGGACAGATAATAAGTCTTTGGGAAATTTAAAAAACACAAGTTGCAAGAATGAGCGCTATCTTCCAAAGACTCTAACTGCTGATGAACAACAATAAAACCTCTGATATAAGAGGAACAAGTCTCGATACTTTCTGATCACACTTCGTACGTCTGACCTTTGATCCCTGTCTGGCATTTTATGTTATTACTTTAGGGGTTTCTCACTTCATAAAACTTAATCCTCAAAAAACTAATTACTTTGGGTGGGATAATGACAAATTTATTTCCACCAATATTACCAACCTTTGTGGAAATGCTGGTCCCATTAGTTAGTTCAACAAAACCTTTAGGCCTGATTATTGATTCTGTCCTATCTATAAGAACATAAGATCTGCTATACTGGGTCAGACCAATGTTCCATTAAGCCCAGCATCCCGATTCCAACAGTGCCCAATCCAGGTTACAAGTACCTGTCAGCAGGGCCAGGCTGTTCACTAGGTGGACTAGGCAGCTGCCAAGGGTGGCAGATCTCTGTGGGCGCAGGCCATGTGTTTCAGCATACATGGCCTGCTGCTCTCCCCCCTATGCTGAGCCACCTCCGGCGGCTGCTGATTCAAGCAGCAGGAGGGGGGGTGACAGCTCGACTGCCGCTTCTGAACTCCCAAAGTTATATTGGAGGAGAGGTCAGAAGTGGCAGACCATGTGTGCCAAAGCATATGGCCTGCAGCCGAGCCGCACCCCCCCTCGACCCTGCTGCCAGAATCGGCGGTAGCGCGGCTCATCATGGGGGAGGGGTGCAGAGGCAGAGCTTGGGGGGGAGGGAAGCAGAAACCCTTGGGCCAGCCCTGCCTGTCAGGTTACCAAAAAGATAGACAGGTTCCATGCTACTGGTCCCAGGAGTAAGCAGCGGATTTCCTGGGTCCACCTTAATAATGGTTTATAGACTTTTCCTCCAGGAACTTGTCGAAACCTTTTTTAAACCCAGCTACACTAATAGCTTTTACTACATCCACTGCCAATGAGTTCCAAAGGTTAATTATATATGCATGTGTAAATATGTATATTTTGTACTTTGTGTGAAGTCTAACAGCAATCAACTGTAAATCTATAATCCTTTTTGCTGTGTGATACCACCCCGCCCGAATCGCAGTGTACATACCCCTAATTTCTGGCCAGTACAACCAAATCCCCCTTGTATAGTAACCGCTGCTGATCACTGGAAGCAGCGGGATACAAATTGTACGCAAATAAATAAATATTGAGAGAAAAAATATTTTCTATCTGTTTTAAATATATTACTTTGTAGCTTCATGACATGTCCCCTAGATCTTGTACTTTTTGAAAGAGTAAACAACCGATCTGCGTTTATCTGTTCCACTCCATTCATTGTTTTGCAGACCCCCTGAGACGTCTTCTCCTAACCTCTTCAACCTTTCCACACAGGAGAGTCGTTCCTTCCCCTTACCATTTTGGCTGCCCTCTGTATCTTTTCTAAGGCCATTATGAGTTTGTGGATTGGTGAAAACGATGTTACTTACCTGTAACTGGAGTTCTCTGGGGACAGCAGGATTAGTCAGCCACACCTGGTGACGTCATCCGATGGCGCCGAGACGGAAGTCCTCTCTATAGCTCAGAAGGGCTTTTAGCCCTTCTGAGCATGAGCCCAAGTAGCCCGACCCCCGGACCGCCCCTAGCTGGTCAGTTTGTCACTAGCTGAGATCTCGTGCTAGAGAGCGGAACGGTGAAGGCCAGGGTGGCCTTTGATAGGGGAGGAAGGGCGGGATGGTGTGGCTGACTAATCCTGCTGTCCCCAGAGAACTCCAGTTACAGGTAAGTAACATTGTTTTCTCCTAGGACAAGCAGGATGAGTCAGCCACACCTGGTGCCTCCCGAGCTTTGAGCTGCTGTGGAGGGACGCCCTGGCAGATAGAAGTATAATACAGTTGATGCCAGGACTGTAATCAAGATTTATTATGTCATGTGCAAAATAACCATGCGAGAACATTCATGTGCAAAACTTTTAACAGTGCAAACAAGCATGTGCAAAACTTTCAAACTGTGCAAACCGACATGTGCAATATCATGGAATAACAATTGTGGTTGCCATTACTAGAGCAACAACTGAGCGGATTCCAACTACAATAGAAACATAGAAACATGATGATAGAAAAAGACCACATGGCCTATCTAGTCTGTCCTTCCATAACAACAACTACAACAGTCCACTTTTTACCTTTAGAGATCCTCTGTGTTGGTCCCATGCTTTTTTGAATTGTTACTGTCCTCATCTCTACCACCTCCACTGGGAGACTATTCCATGGATCCACTACTCTTTCCGTAAAGAAATATTTCCGCATATCACTCCTGAATCTATCTCCCTTCACCCTCATCCCATGTCCCCTCGTAGCAGAACTTACTTTCAATTGAAAGAGGCTCTCTCCCTGAAGATTTATGCCACGGAGGTATTTAAACATCTCAATCATATCACCTCTATCCCGCCTTTCCTCTAAGGTGTACATATTAAGATCCTTAAGTCTGTCCTCATATGTTTTATAATGAAGCCCATTAATCATTTTAGTAGCAACCCTCTGCACCGACTCCATCCTGTTCACATCCTTTTGAAGGTGCGGTCTCCAGAATTGCACACCATACTCCAAATGAGGTCGCACCAAAGACTTATACAGAGGCATTATCACCTCCTTTTTTCTGCTAGCCATTCCTCTCCGTATGCACCCAAGCATCCTTCTAGCTTTTGCCGTCGCCTTTTCTACCTGCTTAGCTACTTTAAGATCATCAGACACAACCACGCCTAGGTCCCGCTCTTCTTTAGTGGACAAAACTACTTCACCTGCCTACCAATAGCCAGATTAATATGAATAAAATACAGTCTCTAAAATGCTTGTATGCCAATGCTAGAAGTCTAAACAATAAGATGGGAGAGTTAGAATATATAGCACTAAATGAGAGGTTAGATATGATTGCACTCTCAGAGACATGGTGGAAGGAGGATAACCAGTGGGACACTGTGATACCTGGATACAAACTATATCGTAATGATAGAGCTGATCAAATTGGTGGAGGGGTTGCGCTCTATGTTAGAGAGGGCATTGAGTCAGAAAGGATTAAAGTTTTGCAGGGAACAAAATTTGCTGTAGAATCTCTATGGATTGAAATTCCATTTATGAAGGGGAAGTTGATGGCAGTGGGAGTATACTATCGACCACCTGGCCAGAATGAACAAATGGATGATGAAATGCTCAAAGAAATCAAGGAAACTAACAAAAGTCACAACAGAGTAGTAATAATGGGTGATTTCAATTACCCCGATATCGACTGGGTCAGTGTCACAGCAGGACAAGCTAAAGAGATAAAGTTTCTAGATGGAATAAATGACTGCTTCTTGGAGCAGCTGGTTCATGAACCGACCAGAGGGGAAGCCATACTGGACCTAGTCCTTAGTGGAACGCCAGATCTGGTGCAAGAAATAAGGGTGTTGGGACCACTTGGCAATAGTGATCATAGTATGATCATGTTTGATTTAATTAGTGGAGGACAGATAGTAAAAGCATCCACAGTACTACCTTTTAACTTTCAAAAGGGAGACTATGATAGAATGAGGAATATAGTTAGGAAAAAACTAAAAGGAGCGGTTCCAAAGGTTAAAGACTTACAGCAAGCTTGGGTGTTATTTAAAAATACTATCCTCGAAGCCCAGACCAGCTGTATTCCACGCATTAAGAAAAGTGGAAGAAAGTCCAAAAAACTGCCAGCATGGTTTAAAGGTGAGGTCAGAGAGGCTGTTGCTGCCAAAAAAGCAACCTTCAGGAAATGGAAAAAAGAGCCAAATGATGAAAACTGGAAACAGCACAAGCACTGGCAAGATAAATGCAAAGCATTGATAAGGCAGGCAAAGCGGGAATTTGAGAAGAAACTTGCTACGGAAGCAAAAACACGAAATAAAGACTTTTTCAAGTACATTCGTAGCAAAAGGCCTGTGAGAGAGTCAATTGGACCATTAGATGATAGAGGGGTAAAAGGGGCAGTAAGAGGAAACAAGGCTATAGCAGAGAGACTGAATGAATTCTTTGCTTCGGTCTTTACTGAGGAAGACGTAGGGATGTTACCCAAGACTGAAGTGGTATTTAAAGGTGATACTGCAGAGGAATTGAGAGAAATATCTCTACACCATGAAGATATATTACAACTATTTGATAAACTGAATAGTAGCAAATCACCTGGACCGGATGGTATACATCCCAGAGTGTTGAAAGAACTGAAATATGAGATTGCAGACCTGCTATTGGTAATCTGTGAACTTTCATTAAAATCATCTGTAATACCTGAAGATTGGAGGGTCGCCAACGTAACACCAATTTTTAAAAAGGGTTCCAGGGGTGACCCAGGAAATTACAGACCGGTGAGCCTGACGTCAGTACCAGGGAAAATGGTAGAAACCATCATAAAGAACAAAATTACACAGCATGTAGATAGTCATGGCCTAATGGGAGACAGCCAACATGGCTTTAGACAAGGAAGATCTTGTCTTACTAATCTGATATGTTTTTTGAAGGTGTGCATAAACAGGTAGACAAAGGTGAGTCGGTTGATACAGTGTATCTGGACTTTCAGAAAGCTTTTGACAAAGTCCCCCATCAGAGACTTTTGGCGAAGCTAAAAAGTCATGGGATAGGAGGCAGTGTACTATTGTGGATCGGGAACTGGTTAAAAGATAGAAAGCAGAGGGTAGGGCTAAATGGCCAATATTCCCAATGGAAAAAGGTGAATAGTGGAGTACCCCAGGGATCTGTGCTGGGTCCGCTGCTTTTTGACATATTCATAAATTACCTGGAAAAGGGAATAACTAGTGAGGTTATCAAATTTGCAGATGATACAAAACTGTTTAAAGTTGTTAAAACCCAAGAGGATTGCGGAAAACTGCAGGAGGATCTGGATAAATTGGAAGACTGGGCATCCAAATGGCAGATGAAATTTAATGTGGAGAAGTGCAAAGTTATGCACCTAGGAAAGAACAACCCACACTATAGTTACACGATGCAAGGCTCCACATTAGAAACCACCACCCAGGAAAAAGATTTAGGAGTCATTGTGGATAACATGTTAAAACCCTCCGCCCAGTGTGCAGCGGCAGCCAAGAAAGCAAATAGAATGCTAGGTATCATAAGGAAAGGGATGGAGAATAAAACAAAGGATATTATAATGCCTCTGTATCGCTCCATGGTACGACCGCACCTTGAATATTGTGTGCAATTCTGGTCACCGTATCTTAAAAAGGACATAGTGTTATTAGAAAAAGTACAGAGAAGAGCCACCAAATTGGTGAAGGGGATGAAAGCTACTCCTATGAAGAGAGGCTAAGAAGGTTAGGGCTCTTTAGCCTGGAGAAGAGACGGCTGAGGGGAGATATGATAGAGGTCTATAAATTAATGAATGGAGTGGAACGGATAAACGTGGATCAATTGTTTACACTATCAGAGTATAGAAAGACTAGGGGACATGTAATGAAGCTACAGGGTAAACTATTTAAGACAAATAAGAGAAAATATTTTTTCACTCAACGTGTAATCATACTCTGGAATCTGTTACCGGAGGATGTAGTAAGGGCTGTTAGTATAGCTGGGTTTAAAAAAGGTTTGGACAAGTTCCTGGAGGAAAGGTCCATAAACCACTATTAAAAAGGGACCCAGGATATCAATGCTTGACCCAGTACAAGCATTGTGGAACCTGTGTCTTTTGGGGATATTGCTAGGTACGTATAACCTAGATTGGCCACTGTTGGAAACAGGATACTGGGCTTGATGGACCTCGGTCTGACCCAGTATGGCATGTCTTATGTTCTTATGTTCTTACCTCCTATACTGTATTGCTCCCTTGGATTGCTGCAGCCCAAATGCATGACCTTACATTTTTTAACATTAAATCCCAGCTGCCAAATTCTAGACCATTCTTCAAGCTTAGCTAGATCCCTCCTCATGTTATCTACACCTTCCTGGGTGTCTACTCTATTGCAGATTTTGGTATCATCCGTAAAGAGGCAAACCTTACCCGACAGCCCTTCCGCTATATCACTAACAAAGATGTTAAAAAGAATCGGACCAAGGACAGATCCCTGGTGGGGTCATTGTGGTCGTTATACCACGTCTTCTTCCCTTCACGAGTCCGACTGTCCAGTCCGGTTTGGTTTGGCCGCGAACAGCACCGCTTGGCCAAATAAAGCCTCGCATCCTGATATCCTGTCAAGGCAGTAATGCTTTTGGAATGTGTGTGGTGAGGCCCAAGTTGCAGCCTTGCAGATGTCTTGTGCTGGTATGGCTCGGAGGTTGGCAATGGTTGTTGCCAATGCCCTGAGCTGGTGGGCATGTATCTTTGGTAAGTTTTGTGAGCCTGCGAGTTGCAGGCAGTAGGCAATGCAAGACTTAATCCATCCTGAGAGTGTTCGTTTTCTGACAGGCTGGCCCGGCTTGTTGGGGTCATAGGATACGAAAAGCTGGGTTGCCTTCCGTTGGGAAGCAGTTTGTTGGAGGTAGGTGCGTAGGGCCCTGATACAGTCCAGGGTGTGCAGGCGCTGCTCCTCCGCTGAGGAGTGAGGTTCTGGATGAAAGCAGGGGAGCTCAATTGTCTGGTTGATGTGGAAGGCACTTTAGGCATGAACCGTGGATGGGTCCGAAGGATGGCTCTGTCCTGGGTGACGAGCGTGTAGGGTGGGTGTGACACCAGGGCCTGCAGTTCACTGATCCTCCTGGCCGAGGTGATTGCTATTAGAAACAAGGCTTTCCATGATGCGTATTTAAGTTCTGCTGATTCCAGGGGTTCAAAGGGTGGCAGCGTTAACTGATGTAGAACGACGCCCAGATCCCATTGTGGCATGGGCTTTTATACTGGGGGCCGCAGGTTTGCCAAACCTTTCATGAATCGAGCTACCAGGGACTGCTTGGCGATGGAGCCACCATCTGTCTGGTTGTGGAAAGTGGCAATTGCCGCCAGGTGCACCCGGATAGAGGCGACCTTCAGGCCTCTGTGGAACAGGGAAGTGAGATATTGGAGGACCCTGGCCACTGGACACGAGAAGGCATTGAGTTGGTGTTGTGAGCACCAGAGGGTGAAACGTTTCCATTTTAATCCATAGGATTTTCGGGTTGCCGGGCGCCTTGCCAGGAGAACCACCTGCTGAACTTCATTGGTGAGGTTGAAGTGCGCCAGAGTTACCCTTTCAGTTTCCATGCAGTAAGAGCTAGGGTCTTCAGGTTGGGGTGGAGGCTCCTCCCCTTCTGCGATGATACCAGGTCTGGTCTCAATGGGAGTCTCTGTGGGGGTTCCAGTGCGAGGCGGCGTAGGTACGGGAACCACATCTGGCGAGGCCAGTGTGGCACGATTAGAATGGCCGTCGCTTTGTCCGTGATGATGCGTTGAATGGTCAGTGAAATGAGTGGGGAGGGTGGGAAGGCATATATCAGAGACCACTCCCCCCATGATACGTCGAAAGCATCCCCGGTGAAGCTGTGGCTGGAGGGCGCGTTTTGAACAGAAGAGGGGACACTTCGTGTTGTCCTCCGTGGCGAAGAGGTCGATCTGTGGTTGTCCCCATCTCCGGAATAGTGCGGAGGCTACCTGGGGGTTGAGGGACCATTCGTGTGGATCCATCTGGCGACTGAGCCTGTCTGCCAGCTCGTTCTGCACCCCCGGGAGGTAGGCGGCTCGAGGAATGCAATCCCTTGAAAGCGCAAAGGTCCAGAGTTGGATGGCTTCCTTGCAGAGGCAGCGGGAGCCCGTCCCTCCCTGCTTGTTGACGTAGAACATAGCTACTTGGTTGTCTGTCTGGAGCAGGACGGTTTTTCCCTGTATTAGCCTTTGGAAGGCCTTGAGAGCATAGAGGAGCGCTCTGAGTTCCAGGAGGTTGATGTGCAAGCAGCGCTCCTCCTGAGTCCAGGTACCTTGCGCGCGCAGCTGTAGACAATGGGCCCCCCAGCCCATCAGCGAGGCATCCGATGTGATGGTCAACTGGTGTGGCTGCTGCTGTAGTGGGCGTCCTGCCGTGAGATTCCCGGGGCGTGTCCACCATTTGAGGCAGCGCACTGTTGCTATGTCCATAGGAACCAGAAATGAGAGCGGTTGCGCGTGTTGATTCCAATGGTTGCGCAGGTGCCATTGTAGGCGCCTCATGTGTAGTCTTGCGAGTGGTAGGACCTGAGTCATAGCGGCCATGTGACCCAGTAATTGGAGCACGTTCCGAGCCGATGTTTGATGGCTCGAAGTGAGTGCTGTGGCCAGTTTGGTGATGGTTTTTCTCCATAGTTGAGGAAGGAACGCCTTTGCTGCTATGGTGTTTATCTCCGCACCGATGAATTCCAGGTGCTGTGTTGGGACCAGGTGGGATTTCTGTAGATTTACTCGAAATCCTAGAGAAGTCAGCAGGTTGATCGTGCTCTTGAGTGCAGATTGCGTTTCCTGGAAAGACCTGCCGGCTATCAGCCAGTCGTCTAGGTAAGGGAATACGCAGATGTCCTGCCGTCATAGGTGTGCAGCTGCCACCGCCACGCATTTGGTGAAGACCCGAGGGGCTAGAGACAGGCCAAATGGGAGAACTCTGTACTGGTAGTGCTCGTTCTGCACTTGGAAGCGGAGGTATTTTCGGTGAGAAGGGTGTATCAGGATGTGCGTGTAGGCATCGTGTAGATCCAGAGATGCCAACCATTCTCCCGGTTGAAGGAGCGGGAGGATGGAGCCCAGGGAGTACATCCTGAACTTCTCCTTCATTATAAATTTGTTTAATTTGCGGAGATCAAGAATTGGGCGGACACCGCCTGACTTCTTGGGAATGAGAGACTCTGGAGTAGAAGCCTGAGTAGAATTCGGAGGCGGGTACTGGCTCTATGGCTTGCGCTGTCAGTAAGCTGTGCACCTCTGCCTGAAGAGGAAGGAGTGAGGATGGTGGAATTCCACTGTAAGGGATTTTGTGTTGCATTGGGGAAAAAGTAAATCTCAATTTGTATCCTTCTTTGATGATCTGCAAGACCCATTTGTCTGTGGTGACGGTTTTCCAAATATCTATGAAGGCAGTCAGGCGTCCCCCAGTGGGAAGGCTGACTATGGAGTTCCCGTCAAAAGGGAGGGTTGGTTTTCCCTGCGTTGGACGGTGTGCTCTTCTGTGGTTTCCGGTCTCTTTGGTGCGGTTTGAAGCGATAAGAGTTATTGTTGAATTGGCGTTTGTAGTGGGGGGCTTGCCACTTGCGGTAGGAACTGTAGGTGTTGTGTTTTGTAAATTTTTGGTGGTGGCTGTAAGACCTCTTTGAGGAGGGAGGTTTTAGCTCAGGTCCTTCCTCTGCCAGGGCCTGAAGCGTGTTGCAACGGCCTTTCATGTCGTTAACAGTGTCCTTGACCTTCTCCCCGAAGAGGGAGTCCCCAGTGCATGGTGCATCCGCCAGACGGTCGTGTGTGTCTTCTCGGAGGCCAGAAGCCCTTAGCCAGGCCATACACTGGGCTGCTATCACCGTACCGGTAGTGCAGGCTGTTGTCTCGAAGGCGTCGAAAGCCCCTCTGACCTGGTGTTTCGTACATTCCTGAAAATCAGCTAGGGGTGCTGAGATGGTGGTCAGCGCCTCAGGGCAAAGTGCGCTCTTGATTTTATTCATGAGTACGTCCTGGTAGAGGGCTTGCTGAAGTTGATGCGCAGCTACTCTGGATGAGAGCATGGCCCCTTGGAAGGTCCTCTTTCCTATGTCGTCGAGGAGCCTGAGGTCCCGGGTAGGGGGACTATTAGTGTGAGTGCGAGCTGTTTTCACGCGCTTGAGGGCAGATTCCACGACAATGGATGCGTGTGGTAATTGTGTCTTATCAAATCCTACTGTCGGCTGGACCTGGTACTTAAGGTCCAACTTTCGGGGTGCGGCAGGTCCCGTGGCTGGGTTCTGCCATAATTTTAGCATGTTCTCACTCAGCAAGGGGTGGACTGCGAGGAGTGCCGTGCTCTTGGGTGCCTCCAGGAATTTCAATGCTGCTTGTGTCTCTGGTCGCAGGTCTGCTGGTAGGACTGTGGTAATCCCCAGAGCTGAGGAGACCTTTTGTATGAATTTGTGATAGGTTACGTCTTCTGGATTGGTAGTGGGTGCCTCTGGTGTTGTGGCGGCGGAGGCTTCCTGTGTGTGCTCCTCCTCTTGTGCTTCCTGACTTCCCGATCCTGCGCTGATATCTGGGAGAGAGCAACAATTTTCCGGATCTGGGGGGGCCCCCAGGTGGTCCTCTGCAGTGTTTTCAGAAGAGTGTACTGTTTGCTTAGCTGACCACTGTTTGAAGCAGTCAGTGAGTAGCTGGAGCAGGTCCTTGGGTACTTCAGAAGGGGAACCAGAGGATAAAGGGTCCTGCTGCTGAGGTTCGGGCAAAGGCTTCTCTCCCTCAAAAGACAAATGCTGCTGCAGTGGGCTTGAAGCAATAGAACAGGATCTTACTGAGGAGGGAGTGCAGCTGTACCGTACAGAGCTGCTGCTGCTGCTGCTGCTGTGGTTGCTCCGGTCCCGATGGTGTCTCATGCGATGCTGGCTGTCAGATGGGCTTCTTCTGTGATTTCTGCTGTGCCTGTGAGAGTGTCGGCGCCGAGAGCTGGAACGGCGTCGGCGCCGAGATTTAGAACGGTGTCGGCTCCGAGAGCTGGAACGGCGTCGGCTCCGAGAGCTGGAACGGCGTCGGCTCCGAGATCTGAAACGGCGTCTGCGCCTTGGGCTGCCCCGAGATCTGGACCGGTGTCGGCGCTTGTCTTTGGGCCGGCGGTGCAGGGAACTCCTGCGCCGGAGCTGAGAAGAGCAGGGGGCTGTCCCATGTGAGGAGCTGAGAGGGGAGCCAATCGCGGCTCGAGGGGAGGAGTCCTCGTTCAGGTCAGGCCCAATCAGAGTCAAGGGGGCAGAGCCGGCGGCTGAGCCATCGTCCTTGAGGAGGCAGGTCGATCAGGTGACGCCGTCAGGCCAATAGGTGTTGCAGAGGTAGAAGGGATGCAGGTCACAAGATGGCTGCCTCCAGGGTTGAGTCCACGTGTGCAGGAAGCCTCAGCCTGAGGGGACGGCAAGGCGAGACCGCCGGGGACGGAGGCCACAGCGGGCGCGTCCCGGGCTGCTCTAGGGTCCTTACTAGCAGCCTTATTGCTAGCCGTGCTGAAGGATATATCAGCAGCAGTTTTTGGATTTAAAGTACCTTTTCTTCTGCCGTCGTTGCTCCGATGTGAGTCCTCTTTCCGGCTGAGTTCCCTGCTAGAAGTCGCTGTTCCCATTGCGTTGGAAGAGGCCAGGAAGTCCTTGAGAGCGTGGCCCCGTGATTTTAGTGCTCTGGGAGACATCCGAGCACAGAGGGGGCAGTCTTCAACCTGGTGGTCTCTGCCTAAACAACGGAGGCAGTAAAGGTCCGCATTGCTCATCTTCCTTGAGCTGTTAGAGCATTTTTTAAAACCCGGTTTGGGCATAGTAATTGTTGGTAATAGTATAAATCTTGATTGTAGTATTGAATCTTGTTAGAGAGAGGTGAAAGTCCGTCTTGTAGCAAGGCGGAAGACTGAAAAACTGACCAGCTAGGGGCGGTCCGGGGGTTGGGCTACTGGGGCTCATGCTCAGAAGGGCTAAAAGCCCTTCTGAGCTATAGAGAGTACTTCCGTCTCGGCGCCGTCGGATGACGTCACCAGGTGTGGCTGACTCATCCTGCTTGTCCTAGGAGAAAAGAACTCTGTTTAAATTTCAGATCCGCAATTCTTTCAGATGGAGGAGTCCCAGAGGGTGTTAAAGACTTTATTCCTGGCACAGATGGATTAGTGCCATATCCTATACCTGGGCATATGCAGGAAATTTCAGGTTTTATCAAAATGTGGCATCAAAGCTCATAGGCGGCAAAGGGTGATGCCTTTTTTAATCAATTACACTGGTTTTGCGATCAAAGATAGAACTAGTTGTTCTGGTTTGCCTTTAAGATTTGTCAGGGTCTTATTCCAAGTATATGTTTTCTCTGGTTAATATCACAAAAGGATATATTTTGTCGTTCCCTCATCTAAAAGTTTTGTTTACAAATATGTTAAGGATAAATGGTTTATGAGGCACATTTCACAAAGGCATAGTGCCTATTGTCGAGGGTTCAGTAGCAGGGAAATTGCTAACCCAGGACAGATCCCATGGTTTATGGTTCCTGCTGTATTCTTGGTAGGTTGTATTTTTCATATTTGTTTGCTGTATTTTATTGTAACTTGCCTTGCCTGTATATCTAGTTTGTGAAATAAATAAATAAACAGTTTGTCTGAATAGTGAAATCATGGCGTGCAGAAAGTTCAGACTGATCTTGCTGTTCCTGCCCACGTGGCCCGAGCATTCAGAGAGTCCACCGCTGCGCAGGAAGTCTGCAATGCAGGAGTTGAAGGCAGAAAAGGTGAGTAAAACAGGCGCTTGATGAAGGGGGGTGGAGGTATGAGAGAGAGTGGGTGAAGCCTTGGAGTCTGACTTACGATAGAGAGAGAGGCGGGATGAAACCTGGTGTGCAGGGGGCGGGGGAGAAGAGAGACAGACTGTGGGAAGGTTGAGAGGTTTATGAGAGAGAGAGAGAGAGAGGAAACCCACTGGTGGAAGATTGGGGGAGGGGGGTGATGAGAGAGAGCAACCCTAGATGAAGCTGGGGAGTGGGGGGGGGGGGGCTTAAGAGACAGAGAGACTGGCTGAAGCCTGGTGGGGTCATATGAGAGAGAGAGAGACAGACACACACACACACAGAGCCCCTAATACTCCCCATCACACACACACACACACACACACAAAGCCCTTGGTACTTCCCATGACACACACACGAATACCTCACATGCCTGATTCTGGAAATGAGAGAAACGTGTAATTGTGTCACTTGGTTAGAGAGTTATTTAGGACTGGAACATTTTACCTGTGACATTTAGAGAACTCGTTAATTATATTTAGGGGCGGTATTCTATTGGTGAAGCCGTATTGGGAACTATAAATGATTACAGAGATTTATCAGATATTAATATGCCGGGGCGGAAAGCGTATTGTTACTTCAGTCTTGATCTGTAGTGTGTTCGGAATTTGCACTTTTTCGGCTTGACTGAAACGTTTTAGAAATTTATCGTAATATGCTTTGTTCCTTTTAAAATCCACTTAGAACTGTCTGAATAAGTGGAATATAATGTTTTAAATGAAATTAAACTAGAGTACATGTTTCCTTTTTGAGATGAGATGGCCAGACGTGCTCATGTTTGAGGTGCAGATGCAGAACGATATTCTTAGGATTCTCCATCTCACTTCGGATAAATGTCAACAATCTATTTGTTTTTTTAGCAGCTGCGGCAGACTGGGCTGAAAATTTCAACATATTGGGCTTGATTTTCAAAAGGCTTTTACACGGTTTATAGCCCAGTAAACCGTGTAAAAGCCTTAAATGGGGATATTGAACAGCACTTACACGATTAGTGCCATCGAATATTATTACTACTACTACTGAACATTAGTGTAGCACTACAAGACGTACCCAGCACTACACAGACACATGTAAAAAACGGTCCCTGCTCATCAGAGCTTACAATCTAGTCAAAACAGACAGCACAGTAGCTGTAGACACGGGATACATCTAGGGGAATGGTAAGGAAACACAAAGGAGATCACGTGAGTCAAGATCCAAAAGCGGCAGCAAAGAGGTGAGTTTTCAGCCTGGATTTGAAAAGGGTCAGAGAAGGCGCCTGACGTAAAGACTTAGGTAGTTTGTTCCAGGCATAAGGAGCAGCAAGGTGAAAGGAGCAAAGTCTGGAGTTAGCAATAGAAGAGAAGGGCACAGATAGAAGTGATTTGCCAGAAGAGCGGAGTTCCCAAGGAGGGGTGTAGGGAGAGATGAGAGAGGAAAGGTGGTGAGGAGCTGCAGAGTGAATGCACTTATAGGTCAGCAGGAGAAGTTTGAACTGGATGTGGAAAAGGATAGGGAGCCAATGAAGTGACTTGAGAAGAGGGGTAATATGAGCATGACAAGGTCGGCGGAAGTTTAGCTGCTCAGCAGGGTGTTGAACAGATTGAAGAGGAGAGAGATGATTCAGAGGGAGACCAGCAAGGAGTAGGTTATAATAGTCTAGATGGAAGGTGACTAAGGAGTGGATAAAAGTCTTAGTAGTGTGTTAAGAAAGGAATCGCAAATTTTGTTGATGTAGAGAAAGAAACGGCAGGTCTTAGCAATCAGTTGGATTTGTGTGGAGAAGGAGAGAGAGAAGTCAAAGGTTGTGAGCTGAGGAAAGAGGGAGGAGTAGAGTGTTATCCCTAGAGACTGAGAAAGGAGGAAAAGGAGGGCAGGGTTTAGGGGAAAAATAAGAAGCTCAGTTTCCTTCTAACCTCCCTACGTCCGGTTAACATTGGGCGTGCTGGGGGCATTACAGGACGGAACGGAGATGGAGATTGTCGCTAACTGGGTAGTGGTGCAACATCGCCGCTGCCCGGTTAGGCTCTGTGGCGGTTTCCTCTGTGCGCCAAACCCCGATATTCAATGCCGTCGCTGCACCGTGTCGGCACATAGTTCTTCCAAAACGTGCCATGCTCAATATCAAGCCCATTGTCCACAGTAACTACAAAATCTTTTTCTTGGATAGTGATTCCTAACTCTGTACCCAGCACTGTGTACCTGAAATTGGGATTATTTTTCTCTATGTGCACATTAAATTTCATCTGTTGTTTAGATGCCAGTCTCCTAGTCTCTGAAAATCCTTCTGCAATTCCTCACAATCCTCTGCCTTTATAACAAAGTCGAACAGGGCTTAATGTGTAGATAGAAAAGAAGTGGAACTGTGAGCGGAGCCAGGGCCAGAAGTGGTATGTGGGGGCGGAGCCAGGGCCAGGTGTGGCATGTGGGGGCGGAGCCAGGGCCAGAAGTGGTATGTGGGGGCGGAGCCAGGGCCAGGTGTGGCATGTGGGGGCGGAGCCAGGGCCAGAAGTGGCATGTGGGGGCAGAGCCAGGGCCAGAAGTGGTATGTGGGGGTGGAGCCAGGGCCAGGTGTGGCATGTGGGGGCAGAGCCAGGGCCAGAAGTGGTATGTGGGGGCAGAGCCAGGGCCAGGTGTGGCATGTGGGGGCGGAGCCAGGGCCAGAAGTGGCATGTGGGGGCAGAGCCAGGGCCAGACGTGGCATGTGGGGGCAGGGGCAGGGCCAGGACCAGAAGTTCTTACATACTTGTTCATTCACAGTTTTTCATTTCAATGTTTTATTGCTTTATATTGCAGCAGCTAGATTATATGTTGCCCCTGATGCAGGCATAGTAGCTGAAACTTGGCCAAGTCTGGTCTTCAACAAAGTGTGTTAACAGAAGACCTTTTTGTGTGGCTGTGGTCTCTCTTCACCCCTTCCTTTTGGCATTTAGCAATTTAACCAGCCCAGTATCATCTCTATATTTTTTGAAGATACACACTTAGCCTAATTATGCATTTGCCAATTCAGCTGTCTGATAGAGCATAATTATTCATTCATATGGGACACTCCCAGATCCACCAATACAACTCACCCATCAGATGCAGAGCAGAAGCAGAGTTTTCACTTTACAACGCAACATACAAAAAAGATTCCATCAAATTCTGGTCTAACATCAGTGACAACACCATCAATTCTCTCCACTGCCAAATATTGTGCGCCATAACACAAAACCCTGCAAATGGACACTCAACACCAGAACCAAGTCGAAGAACTCAACCTGCACCAACCCTACGTATGAAAAATCAGCACTGCAAATATTAGAACACCAGTAACCTCCAGCTGGAAAAAGAGAACACGCTGAACCACTATAGATTCCTACACAGAACCAACATGTTAACAGAATCCCTCACGTCGGCTGCACATGGAAAACACCATCACCTATAAAGAAGAAAACCACAAATTAGAAAAAAATATGCAAACCCCCTAAAACAGACACTGAGCTGTAGAACACTGAAGAAAGAAACAAAATGCACTTCCTTCTCTTCTGAACTATAAGAAATGCACATTTTCAAAACTGGCATTTCATTCTCTAAAAACTGCCACTCTTTTCTACCTTTGTTGTCTGATCATTTTATTTTTCTAACTGGGCTGGTTCTGGTCTCCCTTTTCCACTTCTTCTTGTTGGTTTTCTTCTAAGTCCTTTTCTGTTTTCTGTTTCTTTACACTCCCATTTGTCTTTGTCCTTCCTTCTCTACATCTCTCTCTGAGATCCTTCTGTTTTACCTTTTCTTCTCCGTTTCTCCCATCTGACTTCTTCTCAATTATAGATTCAGTCTGTTCCTCCCTCTCCCTCTCCCTCCTTTAATCTTCAATCTTCCTCTTTTCATCTTTCACCTTCTTATCAGATTTCTATTTCTCAAGTTTACTTTCTTACTCCTTCCATTCCCCACCTGTCTCATTCCTCCGCCAGCCTCCTATGTCCCCATCTTTCACCCAGTTTTCTAGTCCACACTTCCTCCTCCTCTTTGCACCTCCTCCCCAGCCTCATTAGCATCTTCTGCCTCTCCTCCCCTACTCAGTCCCAGCTCATTCCCTAGGTAGGACATATCCTCTGTCCACCTCCAGGCCCTTTCTTATCTCTTCCCCCCAACAGGTTTTCATTTCCACTTTCACCTCTCCCATTTTTAACTCTCTCTCATCACCTTCAAGGAAGACCTCCCCCTTCCACTCCATAGCCTTCTGTTCTTTTCAATCATCCCCAATCCTGCCAAGACTCTTCAAATATTCTCCCCTCCCCATATTTCTGCAGTTGATCTCACAGCCCTACTGATACCCCTTACCCAATCACCTTCCCCCCCATTGCCTTCCTAATCTCTGGTCAATTTCTTGGTCATCAGAATCCCAAACATCTTCCAGGTAACCCCAAGTCCCTACTCTTCCACCATACCTAATCCCTGAGCCCTCACTTACAATCCCACCCAAGCCCTGAGTTCCCACATACATGTCTAATACCCAGGCTATCTTAAGGGTCTTTCTTCTGTTTTTTCACCCCATCTTAAATTCTCCACCTAAACCCAAGTCTCTGCTCTCCCACATCCCCATGTCTCCAATGCTCACCCATCTTCCTCATTCTCCAAAACACATTAACCGTTCCTTTCCACCTCCTTACCGCAGCATCTGATATTATACTCCTCCCTCTCAACTTTCCCCTGGTTATGACTTTGCTTCTTCCCCAGCTCCCAAAATATCTGTCGTCCTTTCCCTTCTCACTCCCCCAGCATCTCCTATTTACACCATGACCCTAGCATTTGCTGGAATTAGCTTCCTTTCAGTACTAGTCCCCCCATCATTACAATTACCCCCTCCCAGCACCAGTCCTTCCTCCACCATAAGCCCATTTCCAGTCCCCAGTCCCCTTCCAGCCCTAGATCAGCCCATTTACAGTCCCCAGTCCCCTTCCAGCCCTAGATCAGCCCATTTCCAGTCCCCAGTCCCCTTCCAGCCCCAGTATCAGCCCATTTCCAGTCCCCAATCCCCTTCCAGTCCCAGTATCAGCCCATTTCCAGTTCCCAGTCCCCTTCCAGCCCTAGATCAGCCCATTTCCAGTTCCCAGTCCCCTTCCAGCCCTAGATCAGCCCATTTCCAATCACAGCCTACCTCCCAGCATTAGCCCTTTACATTAGATCATAAGATATGCCATACTGGGTCAGACCAAGGTCCATCAAGCCCAGTATCCTGTTTCCAACAGTGGCCAGTCTAGGTCATAAGTACCTAGCAGTCTCCCCAAAATACATCCCAGGTCTCTTTTAATAATGGTTTATGGACCTTTCCTCCAGGAACTTGTCCAAACCTATTTTAAACTCAGCTACACTAACAGCTTTTACTGCATCCTCCGGTAACAAATTCCAGAGTTTGATTACACGTTGAGTAAAAAAATATTTTCTCTTATTAGTCTTAAATAGGTTACGCTGTAGCTTCATTGCATGTCCCCTAGTCTTTTTATATTCTGATGACGTAAATAATCAATCTATCTTTACCCATTCCACTCCATTCATTATTTTATAGACCTCTATCATATCTCCCCTCAGCCATCTGTTTTCCAGGTTGAAGAGACCTAACCTTTTTAGCCTTTCTTCATAGGAGCATCCTTCCATCCCCTTTACCATTTTGGTGGCTCTTCTCTGTACCTTTTCTAATAACGCTATGTCCTTTTTAAGATACAGTGACCAGAATTGCACACAATATTCAAGATGCGGTCTCACCATGGAACGATATAGAGGCATTATATCATCTTTTGTTTTATTTTCCATTCCTTTCCTTATAATACCTAGCATGCTATTTGCTCTCTTGGCCGCCGCTGCACACTGGGCTGAGGGTTTTAACATGTTATCCACAATGACACCTAAATCTTTTTCCTGGGTGGTGGTTCCCAATGTGGAACCGTGAATCGCTTAATCATAGTGTGGGTTGTTGTTTCCTAGGTGCATAACTCTGCACTTGTCCGCATTAAATTTCATCTGCCATTTGGATGCCCAGTCTTCCAATTTATCCAGATCCCCAGTCCTCTCTAGTCTCCAATGCCATCAGTCCATTCCAGTGCCCCAGCCCCTCCTTCACCCTACATCAGCCCCCTAGTCCCAGGCTCCCCCTTATCAGCTCTCCATCTAACCTTTTCCCCTCACAGCAGCCCAGTGAACTGCCTCCTCTTCCTGCAGCCCCCATGGGAGTATTTGTACTGAAGCAGCCCAGCCCATGGCATTTTCATTAAAAACTTTATTAACAATATTGTGGTCTGGGCTGCTTCAGTACAGAGCAACCACGGAAGCAGATGAAGGTGCTCCCGTGACTGCATGAATATGTCCGAGGCTTAAGACGGGCCATTCCGGTACAAATCAGGCCCTGAAGTAAATAATTTCTTCACCTCACTTCTCAATGCTATTTCCAGATCTATTATGGATTGCTTAATCAGGGCCGACCCCATTACAGGGCTTTTATGCACTCCGCTACTGACCCTATTCCTTGTCTTTTGGTGGAAGCGTGACTCTAAGCAGCGCTTTAACGCTACTGTTAGTCCGATGAGGCCTGTACTCGAGCTCTGCCATGTCCTACTCGCTCCTCTGACAAGAAGTATGCATCAAGAGGTGGGGGAGGGGAGGCAGTGCTGCACGCTGCGCCTGGGCTGCATGAATTCCTGCACTGAGCTTGAGTGGCGCTGCAGCAGTCGCAGCAAGCAGGGGAAAGGTACGAGGAGGGAAATGCTGAGCATGGGGGGAGGTAGGGAAACAGACAGAGATGCACACTGGGGGGGGATAGAGATGGGAACGGGGGGATGCTGGACACTGGGGGGGATAGAGATGGGAACGGGGAGATTCTGGACACTGGGGGATATGGAGGGGGAAGGGGAGATGCTGGACACTGGGGGATAGGGATGGGGAAGGGGAGATGCTGGACACTGGGGAATAGAGATGGGAATGGGGAGATGCTGCACACTGGGGGATAGGGATGGGAAGGGGAGATGCTAGACATTGGGGGATAGGGATGGGAAGGGGAGATGCTGGACACTGGGGGATAGGGATGGTAAGGGGAGATGCTGGACACTGGGGAATAGAGATGGGAACGGGGAGATTCTGGACACTGGGGGATAGGGATGGGGAAGGGGAGATGCTGGACACTGGGGGATAGGGATGGGGAAGGGGAGATGCTGGACACTGGGGGATAGGGATGGGAAGGGGAGATGCTAGACATTGGGGGATAGGGATGGGAAGGGGAGATGCTGGACACTGGGGGATAGGGATGGGTACGGGGAGATGCTGCACACTGGGGGATAGGGATGGGGACGGGGAGATGCTGCACACTGGGGGATAGGGATGGGAAGGGGAGATGCTGGACACTGGGGGAAAGTGATGGGAAGGGCACATGATGGACCCAGGGGCAAACGGATGGGAAGGGGAGATGCTGCACACTGGGGGATAGGGATGGGAAGGGGAGATGCTGGACACTGGGGGTAGGGATGGGAAGGGGAGATGCTGGGCACTGGGGGATACGGAGGTGGAAGGGTTGATGCTGCACACTGGGGGATAGGGATGGGGATGGGGAGATGCTGCACACTGGGGGATAGGGATGGGGACGGGGAGATGCTAGACACTGGGGGATAGGGATGGGGAAGGGGAGATACTGGACACTGGGGGATAGGGATGGGACGGGGAGATGCTGGACACTGGGGGTAGGGATGGGAAGGGGAGATGCTGGGCACTGGGATAGAGGGATGGGGAAGGGGAGATGCTGGACACTGGGGGATAGGATGGGAAGGGGAGATGCTGGACACTGGGGGATACGGAGGGGGAAGGGGAGATGCTGGGCACTGGGATAGAGGGATGGGGAAGGGGAGATGCTGCACACTGGGGAATAGGGATGGGAAGGGGAGATGCTGGACACTGGGGGATAGGGATGGGGAAGGGTAGATGCTGCACACTGGGGGGGGATAGGGATGGGGAAGGGGAGATGCTGGACACTGGGGGATAGGGATGGGGAAGGGTTGATGCTGGACACTGGGGGGGATAGGGATGGGGAAGGGGAGATGCTGGACACTGGGGAATAGGGATGGGAAGGGGAGATGCTGGACACTGGGGATAGGGATGGGGAAGGGTAGATGCTGGACACTGGGGGATAGGGATGGGAAGGGGAGATGCTGGACACTGGGGAACAGGGATGGGAAGGGGAGATGCTGGACACTGGGGGATAGGGATGGGGAAGGGTTGATGCTGCACACTGGGGAATAGGGATGGGAAGGGGAGATGCTGCACACTGGGGAATAGGGATGGGAAGGGGAGATGCTGCACACTGGGGGGATAGTGATGGAGAGGGGGAGATGCTGGACACTGGGGGATAGGGATGGGGAAGGGGAGATGCTGGACACAGGGGATAGGGATGGGGAAGGGGAGATGCTGGACACTGGTGGATAGGGATGGGGAAGGGGAGATGCTGGACACTGGGGGACAGGGATGGGGACGGGGAGATGCTGGACACTGGAGGATACGGATAGGGATGGGAAAGGGAGATGCTGGGCACTGGGATAGAAGGATGGGGACGGGGAGATGCTGGAAACTAGGGGATAGGGATGGGGAAGGGTAGATGCTGCAAACTGGGGGATAGGGATGGGACGGGGAGATGCTGGACACCGGGGATAGGAATGGGAAGGGGAGATGCTGGACACTGGGGGGAGATGGGGATTGAGAGGGGGAGATGCTGGACACCGGGGGATAGGGATGGGAAAGGGAGATGCTGCACACTGGGGGATAGGGATGGGAAGGGGAGATGCTGCACACTGGGGGGGGGGGATAGGGATGGGAAGGGGACATGCTGGACACTGGGGGATAGGGATGGGAAGGGGAGATGCTGGACACTGGGGGATAGGGATGGGGTAGGGTAGATGCTGGACACTGGGGGATAGGGATGGGGAAGGGGAGATGCTGGACACTGGGGGATATGGAGGGGGAAGGGGAGATGCTGGACACTGGGGGATAGGGATGGGAATGGGGAGATGCTGGACACTGGGGGATAGGGATGGGAAGGGGAGATGCTGCACACTGGGGGATAGGGATGGGAAGGGGAGATGCTGGACACTGGGGTATACGGAGGGGGAAGGGGAGATGCTGGACACTGGGGGATAGGGATGGGGATGGGGAGATGCTGGACACTGGGGGACAGAGATGGGGAAGGGGAGATGCTGGACACTGGGGGATAGGGATGGGGAAGGGGAGATGCTGCACACTGGGGGAAAGGGCTGGGATGGGGTGATGCTGGACACGGGGGGATAGGGATGGGAAGGGGAGATGCTGGACACTGGGGGATACGGAGGGGGAAGGGTTGATGCTGGACACTGGGGGATAGGGATGGGGAAGGGGAGATGCTGGACACTGGGGGATACGGAGGGGGAAGGGGAGATGCTGGACACTGGGGGATAGGGATGGGAAGGGGAGATGCTGGACACTGGGGGATAGGGATGGGAAGGGGAGATGCTGGACACTGGGGGATAGGGATGGGAAGGGGAGATGCTGGACACTGGGGGATACGGAGGGGGAAGGGTTGATGATGGACACTGGGGGATAGGGATGGGGATGGGGAGATGCTGGACCCGGGGGGATACGGAGGGGGATGGGGAGATGCTGGACACTGGGGGATAGGGATGGGAAGGGGAGATGCTGGACACTGGGGGATAGGAATGGGAAGGGGAGATGCTGGACACTGGGGGATATGGAGGGGGAAGGGGAGATGCTGGAAACTGGGGATAGGGATGGGAAGGGGAGATGCTGGACACTGGGGGATAGGAATGGGAAGGGGAGATGCTGGACACTGGGGGATAGGGATGGGAATGGGGAGATGCTGGATACTGGGGGATACGGAGGGGGAAGGGTTGATGCTGCACACTGGGGGATAGGGATGGGAAGGGGAGATGCTGGACACTGGGGGATACGGATGGGTAAGGGTTGATGCTGGACACTGGGGGATTGGGATGGGATGGGGAGATGCTGGACACTGGGGGATACGGAGGGGGAAGGGTTGATGCTGGAAACTGGGGGACAGAGATGGGGAAGGGGAGATACTGGACACTGGGGGATAGGGATGGGAAAGGGGAGATGCTGGACACTGGGGGATAGGGACGGGAAAGGGAGATGTACACTGGGGGGGTAGGGATGGATAGGGGTTGATACTGGACTGGGGGATACGGAGGGGGAAGAGGAGATGCTGGAAACTGGGGGACAGAGATGGGGAAGGGTTGATGCTGGACACTGCAGATGGGGATGGGGAGGGGGAAAGGTAAATGCTAGACATGGTGGGAGGTGCTTTCTTCCTTTTCTGAAATCTCTGAGGAAGAAACTGAAAATCTTCTCTCCTCCTCCAAACTGATCCCATCCCCACAATCCTACTAAGCTCTGTCTCGTCTGCTGTCATCCCTTCCATTTGTCATATCCTTAACCTATCGCTTTCCACTGCAACTGTTCCTGTGGCCTTCGAACATCCTGTGGTTACATTTCTCCTCTAAAAGCCTTCGCTAGATCCTACCTGTCCTTCCAATTATTGACCTTTCTCTCTCCTCCCCTTTGCTTCAAAACTACTTGAACGAAGGTTCACTGCTGCTGTCTTGACTTTCCTTCCTCTCAAGATTTTCTGGACCCACTGCAATCTAGCTTTCATTCTCTACATTCCACAGAAACGGCTCTTGCCAAAGTCTCCAGCGACTTGTTGCTCACCAAATCCAAGGGCCTTTAATCGATACTCATCCTTCTTGACCTTTCTGCTATCTTTGAAACTGTTGATCACCACCTTCTCCTCGATACTCTGTCCTCGCTTGGATTTAGGGGCTCTGGTTCTATCCTGGTTTTCTTCTTATCTTTCCCATTGCATCTTTAGTGTACGTTCTGGTGGTTCCTCCTCTCCAGCCGTCCCACTTTCAGGGTTCTGTCTTGGGGGACCTCTCCTTTTCTCTCTCTACACTTAATCCGTTGTTGCACTTATTTCCTCACGTGGTTTCCAGTGCCATGTTTAGGCACAGACCTTTGCCTGCATATCCAACATTGCTGCCTGGATGTCTCACCACCATCTGAAGCTGAAAATGACCAAAACTGAGCTCCCTATCTTTCGACTTAAACCCATCTCCCCTACTACTATCACTACTACTACTACTACTGAACGTTTGTACAGAGCTACAAGACGTATGCAGCGCTGCACAGACACATGTAAAAGGCTGTGTAAGCTCTGATGAACAGGGATAATTCTAGGGGGAATGGTAAGAAAGCACAAAGGAGATCAGGTGAGTCAAGATCCAAAAGCAGCAGCGAAGAACTGAGTTTTCAGACTGGATTTGAAAAGGGTCAGAGAAGGCACCTGACATACAGACTCAAGTAGTTTGTTCCAGGCATAAGAAGCGGCACGGTGAAAGGAGCGGTGTTAGCACTAGAAGAGAAGGGCACAGATTTGCTAGAACAGTGGAGATCCCGAGGAGGGGTGTAGGGAGAGAGAAGTGAGAGGAAAGGTAGTGAGGAGCTGCAGTGTGAATGCACTTATAGGTCAGCAGGAGAACTTTGAATTGGATGTGGAAACTGATAGGGAGTCAATGAAGTGACTTGAGAAGAGGGGTAATATGAGCATGACGAGGCTGGCAGAAGATTGGTTGCACAGCAGAGTGTTGAACAGATTGAAGGGGATAGAGATGACTCAGAGGGAGTCCAGCAAAGAGTAGGTTACAATAGTCTAGATGGGAGGTGACTAAAGTGTGGATAAGTGTCTTAGTAGTGTGTTAAGAAAGGAATGAGTGAATTTTGTTGATGTTGTAAAGAAAAAATGGCAGGTTTTAGCTATCAGCTGGATGTGTGTGGAGAAGGAGCGAGAAGAGTTAAAGGCGACCTCAAGGTTGTGGGCTGAGGAGATAGGAAAGAGTAGAGAGTTATCCAAAGAGAATGAGAAAGGAGGAAGAGGAGAGGAGGGTTTAGGGGAGAAAATAAGAAGCTCAGTCTTGGCCATGTTCAATTTCAAGCGGTGGTGAGCCATCCAAGTAGAAATGTCAGAAAGGCAGGCAGAGATCCTGGCATGGATTGCCAGAAAGATTTCAGGTGCAGAGAAGTAGGTCTGGGAGTCATCAGCATAAAGATGGTACTGAAAGCAATGGGAAAAGATTAGTGCACCAAGGTGCTGGGTATAGAGGGAGAAAAAGTGGACCTAAGACAGATCCTTGTGGTACACCAACTGAGAGGAGGGTAGCAGTAGAGGTAGATCTACCAGAACAAACACTGAAAGAGCAATGGGATAGATAAGAAGAGAACCAGGATAGCACAGAGCCCTTAAAAACAAACGAGGACCAAGGTATCAAGGAGAAGATTGTGGTCAACAGTGTCAAAAGCAGCAGAAAGGATAAGAAGAATGAGGATTAAGTAAAGGCCCTTGGATTTTGTCAGGAATAGGTCAATGGAGACTTTGGAAAGAGTCGTTTCAGTAGAATGTAAAGGACGAAAGCCAGACTGTAGAGGATCCAGACGGGCTTAAGAGGTGAGAAAGTCAAGGCAATGGCCGTGAACCACACATTCAAGTAGATTAGAAGAGGAGGAGGTAGATTGGTCAATAGTGATAAGGACAGGTAGGATCTAGTGAGGATTTCTTGAGTAGAGGAGTGACCACAGCATACTTCAAAGCTGCAGGGAAAGTTGCAGTGGAGAGCGATAGGTTGAGAATATGAGAGATGGAAGGGACAACGGTGGAGGAGATGGAGCTGAGGAGGCAGGTGGGAATAGGAGCACAGGAGCAGGTAGTGAGTTTGGATGAGGAAAGGTGGTGAGTGTTTTCCTCCTCAGAGATCATAAAAAAGGAAAACAGGGTAGCAGAGGTGGGGGGAGGAGGGGAATTAGCTGACCTCATGGGGAATTGGATTGTCATCTTGTGAATTTTGTCATGGAATTAGTCAGCCAGGGTTGGGGCAGAAAGGGAGGGAGGGGTCGGAGGTGAATGCACCTTGAGGAGAGAGTTGACAGTTATAAAGAGATGGCAAGGGTCAGAGGCAAGAGTTAGTCAGATGGACATAATAAACTTGTTTGGCGAGTGCTATGGCTGACTGGAAGGAGAAGCATGAATTTGAAGTGTAGAAAGTCTGCAAGCGTGAGGGTTTTGAGCCAAGAATGCTCAGCTGAGTGGGCACAGGAACATAGATAGCGGGTAGTAGAAGACAGCCAGGGTTGAGGTACAGTATGCCTCACAAGACGTGGCATGGGCGGAGTAAGAGCATCCAGGGCAGAGGAGAGTGCGGTGTTATAGGAAGCTACTGCCTCATCAACAGACTCAGATGACACAGTGGAAGAAAGAGGTGATGAGACAGTAGAGGAGAGAGCCAAATGGTCAATAGCATGAAGATGTCTAAAGAGGTTGGAGGAGACAGGGCAAGGTTGAGGCGGTGAGTGATGAAGAGTGAAGCTTAAAAGGTGATGGTCTGATAAGGGAAGAAGTGAGATACAGAAGTTTGAGGGTAAGCAATTAGAGAAGAATACAAGGCAGTTGCTTTGCTAGTGAGTAGGGGCAGTAACGCAAAGCTGGAGGTTGAATGATGAGATAACGGAAAGGAGCTTTAAAACATAAGGGTCAGAGGGGTTATCAACATGAATGCTAAAATCCCCAAGAATAAGGGAGGGGGAAGATGAATCCAGAAAGAAGGAAAACCATGAGTCAAAGTCCGAGAGAAAGGTAGAGGTGGACTTGTCAGGGGGTCGATAAATAACAGCTAATTGGAGAGGTAGTGGAGTAAGAAGCCGGATGGAATGGACTTCTAAGGAGTGAGACTGAGACAGAAGGAGGGGCTGAATTGACAGTAAGGAGAGAGTAGAAGCCCAACACCACCACCGCGGCCACCACAACCACCCTTCCCCATCTCTATCCTCCTTCCTCCCTTCTCTATTTCTGTGGATAATACTACACTCCTCCCTCTTTTCTCGGCTCGCAACCTTGGAGTCATCTTTGACTCTAATCTCTCTTTCTCTGCACACATCCAACAGATTAGAAGCGACAAATTTTAGCTTTCTCTATAACACTGGCAAAATTTGTCCCTTTCTTTCTACACACATTGCTAAGATACTTATCCACTCTTTAGTCGCCTCCTGTCTAGACTATTGCAACCTTCTTATTGCTGGTCTCCATCTGAATCATGTCTCTCCCCTTGAATCTGTTCAAAACTCAGCTACATGGCTAATCTTACGCCAGCCTTGATATGCTCATATAATCCCTCTTCTCAAGTCGCTTCACTGGCTCCCTATCCATTTCCATATCCAGTTCAACTTCTCCTACTGACCTATAAGTGCATTCATTCTGCTGCTCCTCACTACCTTGCCTCTCCTGTCTCTCTTCACCCCTCCTCGGCATCTCCACTCTTCTGGCAGATCCCTTTTATCTGTGCCCTTCTCTTCTACTGCCAACTGCAGACTTCGATCCTTCCACCTTGCTGCTCCTTATGCCTGGAACAAACTATCTAAATCTGTGCATCAAACTTGTGGAGCCCTGCATCAGCCCATCAGCTGTTTGGCTTTGAAGTGTTTTACACAGCAGAATCCAGCCTGCCAATCAGAGCCCTGCTTAGTTCTGAAATAACTGCCACTACTGAGGCTTGCAAGTGAGATCGGGGAGATCAGGACAGCATCAGCTGTTTGGCTTTGAAGTGTTTTACACAGCAGAATCCAGCCTGCCAATCAGAGCCCTGCTTAGTTCTGAAAAAACTGCCACTACTGAGGCGCGCCCGCGCCTTGCGGGCCCGCGCCTGAGGGCCTCGCAAGAGGGCCCTTTGGCGTGGCCCTTAGGCGTGGAACATAGGCGCATTCAATACTAAAATAATACCCTGGCAAAACATTCAACTAAAAAGTAAGTATAATATTCATGTTAAAGTTAACTATGCAATTTATTTTGCTCTTTCCAATATGCCTCTTTCACTCACAACATTTCCAATACCAATGCCTGTCAAACATCTATATCTGGATTCCCCCTGTCTCATGGATATATTTATATACATACATGATTGATAATTCTATATACAGGGCAAAAGAAACTCAAGTTTTACCCAATTCACACAATTTACTGAAAATTGAATTAATTAATGCCAGATCTGTATGCAACAAAATACATACAATAGTAGACCATATAGATGAGGCTCAACCTGATGTGCTTTGCATTACAGAGACATGGTTAAATCCAACCGACAACGTAATTATTAATCAGCTGGTCCCTGATACATACGCTGCTTACAGTTGCCCTCGCTCTTTAAAACGTGGAGGAGGGGTACTTATAATTGCAAAAAGGTATTTAAAATTTAGAATTCAAAGCACTTATAATTCACGTCAATGTAATTCTATCTGTATTGAGAACAAATATATGGCAATTTGTCTACACTATAGAGCACCTAACGCTTCCCCCTTGGAACTTGCATCATTACTTGAAAATATTTGTGCACTTACATCTCCAAACAAATCCACAATAGTTCTAGGAGACTTTAATCTTAAGTCAATCAGCCACAGAGACTCTGATTCATTCCTTCAAGCTATGTCTTCCCTACAGTTCACACAAATAATTAATGCTTCCACACACAAATTTGGTAATTCTCCTGACCTCATCTTTGTATCCAATAATATAATTTCAAAAAGTCTTGTTACAACACCTTACATTACCCCAATACCTTGGTCAGACCACCACTTAGTTAAAATAGGGATATTAGTACAAAAAAGAAATTTTAATGTGCACCTAGACAACTATAGCTTCCATAGACGTTTTAGGAAATTTGACAGAGATGTATTTATCCAAGAAGCAGTACCTCATATGTCCACTGATTCAGATGAGCTTGAAACTCAAATAACCAATTGGAATCACATTATTTCTAAAGCAGCCAGAGCAACGGACACGAGACCAAAAAAACCACGGAATAATAAACTTCATCACAAGCCTTGGTATTCAATAGCACTACGTCAAATGAAAAGAGCACTCAGACGGATAGAGCGTAAATGGAGAAAACACAATACAACAGACACAAAACAACTATATTTAACAACGCTAAAGCAATATGATGAACACATTAAACACACAAAAAAAGAATACCACACAAATTTAATTGATTCAGCCATCAACAAGCCCAGAGAGCTTTTTGAAATTGTGAAGACACTAACAAAAGAACAAAAACAGAAGGTGAAGTAATAATTGAGCCACAGAGTTTTGCGGATTATTTAAAAGACAAATTTCATTCTAAAAGAGAATCAAAAATTATAATTAACAAAAATTCAGTCTCGCATAATAGGATTTGGGATTCATTCAAGCCTCCATCAAAAGATCAACTAGCCCATATCATTTCAACAATAAATAGAAGCACTTCTCCCTCTGATCCTTGTCCAGTATCATGGATCAAAGCCACTAAATCAAGCTTCCTTCACATTATACAACACATGGTGCACATTTCACTTACTCAAGGTCTATTGCCAGGGCAATTAAAACTTGCATCTGTCAGACCAATCCCCAAAAAAACTACTTTAGACAAGAACAACCCAGCCGCATATCGGCCAATATCTAGTATCCCATTTTTAGCTAAGATTATTGAAAAAACTGTTCAGCTTCAACTTCAAGATCATATTGATATTTACGCTCCTTTAGACGACAATCAACATGGTTTTCGGCCAAATCACGGAGTAGAAACCCTAATGATTTACCTTTTCGACAATATACTCCGTACCATAGATGACTCTAAGAAAAGGCATCATAATGATCTTTATCGACATCTCCGCGGCATTTGACTCTGTGGATCACAAAAGATTACTAAACAGATTAGAGGAGATCGGACTTTATGGTACCACATTAAAATGGTTTCAGTCATATCTTACAGAGAGACACTTACAAGTAAAGATAGGTGACAAAGCATCTCAACCCATAAGAGTTTTACAAGGAGTTCCACAGGGCTCTGCCCTCTCTTCCCTTTTATTCAATATCTACATACAACCAATTTGCAACATCCCTTCAAAGAATGACATTAAGTACACCATCTATGCAGATGATATAATGATATTTACACCTGTGTCAATCAATAACCCTGACTATCATAGAATTACAGATTGTCTCCTACAAATGTCTGATTGGTGTAAATGTAATAACATGGAAATCAATTTCAACAAAACTGAGGCCTTATTTGTATCTCGAAACCCTGATTTCCCTCCTCCACCTGACATCTTGATAGAAGATTCTATTATTCCCATTAAATCTGAAGTAAAATATCTTGGGGTGACCCTTGACAGAGAAATGAATCTGAAAACACATATAAGTAAGACAATCAGGAGCGCATATTACAGAATGAAGATTATTAGAAGATTAAGACCACTACTCGAAACAACCCACTTCCGTAACGTCTGCCAAGCTTTAATCACGCCATTATTTGATTTTTGTAATCCTATATATCTTGGCCTTCATAAGCAGTCACTAAAAACCTTTGCAACTCGCGCAAAACACTGCTGCTCGAATAATCTTCGGATTATCAAGCCAGGAACACATAACTCCTATTATGAAGGAGCTACATTGGCTACCTATAGCTTATCGTATAAAATATAAAACCACTATATACATTTTCAAAATCAAACATCACTGTTCTGCAAACAGTCTGGCTACTCTCATTCAATCAGACGTCAGCAAAAGACCTAGAAGATTAGGATCTACCAATAGAGTCAACACATCACTTGACTTTAGAAAAGCACGTAAAGAAACAACAGAAAGGGCATTCTCGTTTGCAGCACCAAATATTTGGAACTCTCTTCCAAATGATTTAAGAGCAGCTCAGGACCTTAAAGACTTTAGAAAACAACTAAAAACTGTCCTGTTTATTGAGCAATATGGTCTAACTGAATAATTAATTCAATGTTTAAGAGAAAATCAATCATTTAGTAAGCTGTATTATAGCTCACGTATTATAGTACACAATGTAAATAGCGCTTTATATCTTTCTGTAAAACACACTATGTTACTTTACATGTAATTATCATTACTACATGTTCATATTATCACTGCTTTTATATTTCTTGTTTGTAAAACCGCTTTGATTGTTTGATAAGGCGGTATAAAAATATCATTAAATAAATAAATAAATAAATAAATAAATGATGTTGCTTATCTTTCTGATCGTTTTTTATTTGTGAAATCAATGCTTGCACTTTGTGTCAGGAGGTACACGCACATTTCCTGGTGTCCTTATATTTTACAAAAGGCTCAGAGTTCAGTAGAGTCTATTGTAAGCTACTTGGGAAATTATGAATATTTTAGGCTGGATGTCCCAGATCCTACCTTGATGCCTTATGCAAAATGAAGCTTCACATTTAAGCAAATACAAGTTAGCAACTAGAATTAGAGTTACTCTGCCAACAATCAAAATCAAAGAAACTCCATTCTATAAACACCCGAAGGGAACAAGGGAAAGTGTATGTAGAAAACTTTCATATAAGGAGAAAAAGGATCCCAGTAATATTCGAGCTGTCCATCAAAGGCAACAACTAGCTAGCCCTTGACTTACACTTGCTACATCAATGATCCTGAAAAACACCTTTATCTTTTCTATTTTTCCAACTTTTCAATTATTTCAATATCAAAACGCCTTTCATCCCACAGAGCATGTCAAAATAGCTGAACAGGTGATATTGACGACATCTAAGGTATGTCTTTATGATATTATAAATAATGCCTCTTAGGTACCCTTAGCTGTATAGACACAGACCCCCAACACCACTTCAGGAGTTTCGCCCATGCTTCTTCAGGGGGTTCCAAATCCGCAAACGGGCAGAGCGGTAACATGTGGGCCAACATTGCTTTTAAATAGCATCTTTATGGATCTGAGGATTTGATTTTATTTGATTTTTATTGTGAGATCTACCTTCATTCTGTGATTGGCGATTGATGATTGTAAAAATCAATGCCAGCTCCTAGCCACCAAGGAGGGGACAGAAGGGCATCCGTGGCCAGCGCTTTTCCTCCTCTTGACAAGAGGGAGGAGGGGATATCTGGCAGAGGCTTTTTCTTTGGTAACTGCCTTATTTGGAAGCCTTAGTACAGTGAGGAACTGGAGGCAGAAACTAGAGCAGTATTTCTTACCTCCATGGTGTCAGTCACTGGACGGGCACAGAAAAGGCTCTTCAAAGCTGTTCCCGACTGATTCCCTGTTTCTGGATACAATAAAAAAAAAAATAAAGCAGCAGATACACAAATATTAAGTTACCCAAACAAATTAATAAAATGCTTTTTTATTATTTATTATACACCATTTTGATTTCTCACATCATAACAGTCCTCAGCCGATCACAAAACAACATAAGAACATAAGATATGCCATACAAATTGACAGATAGAAACAGAAAGAGATATTTGGTGTTGAAAGCCATTTCACCACGAAAGGCTAAGCGCCCTGTTCAGAGAGTGCTGGAGCGGAGTGGGGTGGAGCCTGGCTGCTTTGCTTAGCTCGGCGACTTCAGGCACCCACCATCTGACTGCAGAGAGCAGGCATCATCGGCACGGCCCACAGATATTCAGCAGTGCCACTCGAAATCCAGATAACTATGCTGAATAAATGTGTATCACCACGGCATTAAAATGTATATTGCTTCTGATTAATAGCTACAGTCAAACATTTCCAGGCTGGGGTCTTCAATGACTTTCCAAATTTAAACCATTCTCTTCACGATGAAAGTCTAATGGCAGTGAATTCCGTGATCGTGGAGCACAGCCTAAACTGCACAAGAGCTTGCATCCAGGAAGGTTGTGGTCAAGTGACAGGTGGGCTCGTGCTGGAAGAAACACCTCAGCATTAAGTTCACCCAACGAGGAAGCAGATCCCTCAAGGTACGAAAGTCCGGGCCACCGTCTGAAATTTAGTTCTCCACAGAACTGGCAATGAAAGTAAAGCTCGAGGCTCTGCTGCGCTATGCTCAAACTGAAAACTTCTAGAGTTATTCTATATTATTTATAATATTTTCAAAAGACGGACGCAGGCAGCCCCAAACTGAGCACATTACAAAGATCCGCACATTACAAAATGAAGGTCTGCAAAATAGTTAGAAAATGCTTTCAGCTTAGCCTTCTCAACATTCACAATTTACAAAGATTTTATAGTGCACTTTCATCACTAATCTGGGGTCTCTGATCCACAATTATTGTGCCTGTGGGAATTCCTTTGACAGCTGTTTCCTATATGCTTGAACTCTGTGGTGAAATACGTTGTGGGTTTCACCATAATGTTGGTTAATTTGTAGAGCTAGAAACTAGAAGACCTGTGGTCTGAACCCTGCTGTGATTGTGGCATTCTTAGCCCCGCCCACCTGCCACTCCCAAAGATCAGGTCACACTCCAGTTCTTTTAAAAGTTACATAGAAACATAGAAACATGATGACAGAAAAAGACCACAAGGCCCATCTAGTCTGTCCTTCCATAACAACAACTACAACAACAGTCCACTTTTTACCTTTAGAGATCCTCTGTGTTGGTCCCATGCTTTTTTGAATTCTGTTACTGTCCTCATCTCTACCACCTCCACTGGGAGACTATTCCACGGATCCACTACTCTTTCCATAAAGAAATATTTCCGCATATCACTCCTGAATCTATCTCCCTTCACCCTCATCCCATGTCCCCTCGTTGCAGAACTTGCTTTCAATTGAAAGAGGCTCTCTCCCTGAACATTTATGCCACGGAGGTATTTAAACATCTCAATCATATCACCTCTATCCCGCCTTTCCTCTAAGGTGTACATATTAAGATCCTTAAGTCTGTCCTCATATGCTTTATAATGAAGACCACTAATCATCTTAGTAGCAACCCTCTGCACCGACTCCATCCTGTTCACATCCTTTTGAAGGTGCGGTCTCCAGAATTGCACACCATACTCCAAATGAGGTCGCACCAAAGACTTATACAGAGGCATTATCACCTCCTTTTTTCTGCTAGCCATTCCTCTCCGTATGCACCCAAGCATCCTTCTAGCTTTTGCCGTCGCCTTTTCTACCTGTTTAGCTACTTTAAGATCATCGGACACAACTACGCCTAGGTCCCGCTCTTCTTTAGTGGACAAAAGTACTTCACCTCCTATACTGTATTGCTCCTTTGGATTGCTGCAGCCCAAATGCATGACCTTACATTTTTTAACATTAAATCACAGTTGCCAAATTCTAGACCATTCTTCAAGCTTAGCCAGATCCCTCCTCATGTTATCTACACCTTCCTGGGTGTCTACTTTATTGCAGATTTTGGTATCATCCGCAAAGAGGCAAACCTTACCCGACAGCCCTTCCGCTATATCACTAACAAAGATGTTAAAAAGAATCGGACCAAGGACAGATCCCTGGGGCACACCACTGGTAACATCCTTCTCCTCAGAGTGAGCTCCATTTACTTGTACTCTTTGTCGCCTCCCACCCAACCAATTTCTAACCCAAGCAGTAACTTTAGGGTCCATCCCTAGGGTGCTTAGTTTGTTTATAAGTCGCCTGTGAGGAACAGTGTCAAAGGCTTTACTGAAATCTAAATACACCACATCTAGAGCTCTCCCTCGGTCCAACTCCCTGGTCACCCAGTCAAAGAAATCAATCAGATTTGTCTGACAAGACCTGCCTCTGGTGAATCCATGCTGCCTCGGATCCTGTAATCCGCTGGACTCCAGAAACCTCACTATTTTCTCTTTCAACAGCGTTTCCATTAATTTACTCACCACTGAAGTTAAACTAACCGGCCTGTAGTTTTCAACCACATCCTTACTTCCACTTTTGTGTAAAGGCACCACATGAGCCTCTCTCCAGTCCTTTGGCACCACTCCCGACTCCAACGAGGCATTGAAAAGGTAAGTCAGTGGAGTTGCTAGAACGTCCCCAAGTTCCCTCAGTATTCTAGGGTGTATCCCATCCGGTCCCATCGCTTTGTCTACTTTAAGTTGAGCTAGTTTCTCACGAACACAGTCTTCTGAAAATTGTTCAAGATGTCCCTCGCTTCTGTTCTTATTTGTGGGTGTTTTCTGAGGTCCTGCTCCTGGTTCTTCATCTGTGAACACAGAACAAAAATATTTGTTAAGCAATTCCGCTTTATCCTTATCAGCTTCTACATATTCCCCCCCTGTACCCTTGAGTCTGACAATACCACTTTTGCCCTTCCTCTTCTCACTAATATATCTGAAAAATGTCTTATCCCCCCATTTTATTGCATTGGCTATTTCCTCCTCCTTTTGAATCTTTGCCTTCTTGACTACTTTGCTAGCTTCTCTAAGTTTTTCCAAATACAGATGCCTGTCTTCCTCTCTCTGTGATCTCTTGTATTTCATGAAGGCCTCCCTCTTTTTCTTCACTTTTTCAGCTACTTCCTTCGAAAACCATAGCGATCTTCTGTTCCTTTTGCCTTTATTTACCATTTTAACAAAAAGGTTGGTTGCCTTTAAAATACCCCCTTTCAGTTTTGCCCACTGTTGTTCTACATCCCCCAGCTGTTCCCATCCCACTAATGACTCCCTGAGCTATTGGCCCATCTTCGCAAAGTTAGTCTTCCTAAAGTCTAAGATCTTCACCTTTAGCTATTTATGGTGTGGAGTGGAGGAGTGGCCTAGTGGGTGGGGCAAGGTACTTCAGGCCAGAAGGTCAGGGGTTCAAATCCCACTAGAGGACAGCAACCTTGGGCCGGAAGGACTGGGGTTTCTAGTCCCACAGGTGCTCCTTGTGGTCTTGGGCAAGCCACTTAACCCTCCATAGCCCATGTTCCCTGTAAAATAGTTATCTCCAAGTTATAATGCCCTGTTCAATGTAATTTCAGTTTGTTCAATGTAAACCGCACTGATGCAGAATAGCGCGGTATATAAGAGAATGTAAATAAATAAATAAAATAAAATGGTGTGACCTAGGTGTGTGCCGAAGCAACACGCTTAAAGAACATCTAGAACTCTCTCTAGTGCGCTCCTTCATGCACCAACTGTGGGCGCCCTCCAGAGTAATGCTCTACGGATTATCTTTATTACCTTTCTCCTCATCTTTCATCCCTCCAGAAATGTCTTTTTCTGAGCAGATTCTGATCCTCTGGGCACACAGGCCTTCTAGTTCAAACCAAAATATTGCACCACTTCAGCTAAGATGCACAAACTTACTAACACCTAAATGTTCAAACATAAACCCTCTGGACCATCCTTCCTCATAAGGAAACACTAATATGAAATTTGGGTTCCTGAACACGTGCTCTCAGCGCAACCAGGGCCGGCCGAACGCATGTGTGAGAATGATGTTTGCACAGGGCTCCACGGTTCAGGGGGCCCCGTGCTGACGTCATGCCGCACATGCTGTTTGACTGAGAGTGCGTCCCAACCATTTGGCAGTTGGCTTCGACCTGGCTCTGGACGGCCCGCTATGTCCTGCCGGGATCCAATCTGGTCTGGCAGGCCCCCGCATGGAAAAAACAACTGAGTTTGATCGCTACTCTGTGGGTTGCAGCATAGCGATGAAACTCGGGGGGGGGGGGGGGTGTTTCCATGCCTCACATGCTGCCCGACATCAAGCTGACGTTTATGTGCCGGCCTGTGCACCTTAGGAGAGAGGCACTTTAGACCTCCAACTCCTCCCACCCAGCATGCTCATGGTTTCATTTGCACGTGGTGCCGCTGCCAGAGCAGAAAGAGGCAGTTTTGGAGCCGGAGAGGAGAGGACAGGATGCACCTCTAGGCAGGCATGGGCACAGCAGCACAGCTGAGCAAGCCGCAGGCTCGGGGAGGCCCCCTCTCACGAACCAGCACTCCAGCAGCAATTCCAAAATAGAGGCAGGACTGTGGCGTTGGGCTAGACTCGGAGAAGAGATTCTATCAAGCCAGGTGATGTGTTTTGTTTAATTTTCTTTCACTCTCATCCTCTCCTTAAATTCAAATACAAAACAGTTTTGGGACTAGATAATTTAAACTACAGTATGTCAAGTTGTTGTTTTTTGTTTTGTTTTATTTTTAGAGAAAAAGAATTTCCTTTTCCAAGGAAGAAGGTGGGCACAGAAAAATGTTTGGTTAATTTGGGGTTTTTAAACTTTTTTCTGACTTTCAGTCCGATATTTGGATGTTAATGAAATCTGCATAATGCAGCTGTCTGAACCTTTATGGGTTCATTCAGTGGGGCTGGGGCATGTTTCCTAAGGGTGCTAAGTGGTTTGTGTGAGGCCGCTGACCGCAGTAAGTTACCATGCAAGCATAATAATTACTTCACGCTATTTTGCACGTATTAGAGAATGGGTGGGTCTGGGGCATGTTTCCTAAGGGGTGCTAAGTGGTTTGTGTGAGGCCGCTGACGCAGTAAGTTACCATGCAATCATAATAATTACTTCACGCTATTTTGCACGTATTAGAGAATGGGTGGGTCTGGGGCATGTTTCCTAAGGGTGCTAAGTGGTTTGTGTGAGGCCGCTGACCGCAGTAAGCTACCATGCAATCATAATAATTACTTCACGCTATTTTGCACGTATTAGAGAATGGGTGGGTCTGGGGCATGTTTCCTAAGGGTGCTAAGTGGTTTGTGTGAGGCCGCTGACCGTAGTAAGCGACCATGCAATCATAATAATTACTTCACGCTATTTTGCACGTATTAGAGAATGGGTGGGTCTGGGGCATGTTTCCTAAGGGGTGCTAAGTGGTTTGTGTGAGGCCGCTGACCGCAGTAAGTTACCATGCAAGCATAATAATTACTTCACGCTATTTTGCACTTATTAGAGAATGGGTGGGTCTGGGGCATGTTTCCTAAGGGTGCTAAGTGGTTTGTGTGAGGCCGCTGACCGCAGTAAGTTACCATGCAAGCATAATAATTACTTCACGCTATTTTGCACGTATTAGAGAATGGGTGGGGCTGGGGCATGTTTCCTAAGGGGTGCTAAGTGGTTTGTGTGAGGCCGCTGACCGCAGTAAGTTACCATGCAATCATAATAATTACTTCACGCTATTTTGCACGTATTAGAGAATGGGTGGGGCTGGGGCATGTTTCCTAAGGGGTGCTAAGTGGTTTGTGTGAGGCCGCTGACCGCAGTAAGCTACCATGCAATCATAATAATTACTTCACGCTATTTTGCACGTATTAGAGAATGGGTGGGGCTGGGGCATGTTTCCTAAGGGGTGCTAAGTGGTTTGTGTGAGGCCGCTGACCGCAGTAAGCTACCATGCAATCATAATAATTACTTCACGCTATTTTGCACGTATTAGAGAATGGGTGGGTCTGGGGCTAGGGCCGGGGTAGAGAATGGACGAGGGCACATTGCAGTCTGTGTGGGGGTAGGGTACCCATCCTGCACATTAGTGGTCAATGCTGCAGTTAGTCTCTGAGAGTATAAACGAAACATTTTAATACTGAGGAACTAGGGGGTTCGAGTGGGGGGTGGGAGTAAGTGGAGTAGGGATGAGAGTCACAAAATTCCCATTGGAAATACACATATCTATTTCATTAGGGTCTGTAAAAGTTGTGACCCCACTTCCCGCTCCCCCATCTCTGTAAAAGGCAGGGAAGGAAGGAACATGGATACTGTATGGGGAAAACGAATTCCCACTGCCTTTACATGAGCTCAGAGCTGTAATGGGACTTGGATATGCCAAGAAAGCGTAGTTACTCACCTGTAACAGGTGATCTCCGGGAACAGCAGGAATTTAGTCTTTACATATGGGTATCATCGGTACCAACGGAGCCTGCATGGGAATGCTCCCCAGCGTCCAATAGGAACGCTTTTGGGAGCATCCCTCAGCACATGCGCGCTGCCTTCACGCCTTTCCAACTGTCCCTCTTCAGTTAAGCTTGTAGCTGAGTGAAAGGATAGAGGGAGAGAGGAAAGAGATAGAGAGACAACTCCTAGGGGAGGTGGGTGGGCTGTGAAGACTACATTCCTGCTGTTCCCGGAGATCACCTGTTACAGGTGAGTAATTACGCTATCTCCAGGAACAAGCAGGAATGTAGTCTTCACATATGGGACTCCCTAGCTGAAGATGCCAGGGAGATAGCCCCAGGAAGCTGCCACCTATAGTAAGGTGGGCAATGCTTCCTCCCATGGATCTCTGGCATCCCACCAGGGTTGGTGGGTAGGAGTTGAATTAGGTCTGAAAGAGATTTTCAAGAACAGCTTGGCCAAAGAAGGCATCCCAACGGGAGGCTTTATCTAGGCAGTAGTGGGCTGTAAAGGTGTGTACCGAAGCCCAGGTGGCTGCTCGACAAATGTCATCAATAGACAGAGTGAAGGTTAGCCATAGAGGCTGCCATGGCTCTCACATTGTGAGCTGTGACATGGCCTTGAAGAGGAAGACTCTTACTCTCATAAGCAAAGGATATGCATTGTGCAATCCATTTGGACAGAGTTCTCTTGGAGACTGGAAGTCCCAAATGACTAGAATCAAAAGCAATAAAGAGTTGAGAAGACTTTCTATGTTGCTGTGTTCTTTGTAGGTAAAAAGCTAAGGCTCTTTTACAATCCAAAGTATGAAGGTTCCTTTCTGCATTAGAGGCATGAGGCCTCGGAAAGAATACAGGAAGATAAATTGATTGATTTAAATGAAAAGGCGAAACCACCTTTGGCATAAAGTGTGGATGAGTTCTGAGAACAACCTTATCATGGTGAAACCTACTATAAGGAGGATCAGCCACTAAAGCTTGCAATTCATTAATGTGACGTGCAGAGGTGATTGCAATCAGGAAGATGACCTTCCAGGACAAAAGCTTTAGGGTTGTAGTGGCTAAAGGTTCAAAAGGCAGTTTCATGAGCTGCTCGAGGACTAGGTTTAAATCCCATGCCACCGGTGGAGGCCTGATGGGAGGCTTTGTTAATAGAAAACCTCTCATAAATCTTGATATGAGTGGATGAGAGGAAATAGGTTGTCCATTTAGAGGCTTATAGGAAGCTGCAATTGCACTAAGATGGACTCTTACTGAATTGGTCTTTAGACCAGAATTTGTTAAATGAAGTAGACACTCTAGTATTGCTTCCAAAGGTATCATAAGGGGATTTAACCCTTTCTGTGAACACCATATAGTAAAAGGTTTCCACCTGAAGGTGTAAGAGCATCTTGTGGAAGGTTTTCTAGAAGCTTGAAGGATATCCTTTACCTGTTGGGAAAGGTTGAGGTCCTGAAGGTCTAAGCTTTCAGCAACCAGGCCCTGAGATGCAGGGACAGGGGATTCGGGTGCCATAGCATCCCGTTCTCTTGGGAGAGGAGATCTGGAGCATAGCCTAACTCCAGAGGTGCAGCTTGAGAGAGATGTAGAAGCAGGGGATACCATGTTTGGCGTGGCCACCGTGGCGCTATGAGGATCATACGACCTCTGTCTCTCGGAAGCTTGAAGAGTGTTTTGGGGATGAGGGTAATGGGTGGGAAGGCATAGAGGAAGTCGTGACCCCAGTGAAGAAGGAAGGCGTCCCTTGCCTGGCAATTTTGAGCCAGAATCCTGGAACAGAACTGGGGAAGTTTGGCATTCAGTGGACTTGCAAATAGGTCTATGTCTGGGGTTCCCCAGATCTGAAATATCTTGGCCACCTGGTCTAGGTGGAGAGACCATTTGTAAGGCAGCAGTACTCAGCTGAGTTTGTCTGCCCAAAGGTTTTGAATGCCTGGAAGATATACCACGAGAAGGTGAATTTGATGCTCTCTGGCGAGGGCCCACAGTCGTAAAGCTTCGTTTCATAACGACAGAGAGCCTGTTCCCCCCTGCTTGTTCACGTAGAACATAGCTACTTGATTGCCGTTTGGATTAGGACTGTCTTGTAGCTGAGCTAGGCATGGAATACTCGAAGAGCTAGATAGATTGCTCTGAGTTCCAGGAGGTTTATGTGAAGACAAGCCTCCTGTGTAGTCCAGGTACCTTGGGTAGAGAGATGATGCAGGTGTGCTCCCCATCCCATCTGTGATGCATCTGTTGTTAGGGTGGCCTGGAATAGGGGTTGCTGGAAAGGAGACCCCACCAAAAGATTTTCCAGTGATAGCCACCATTGTAGGGACAAGATCAGTCATTGTGAGTTTGATATCTTGTCCGACAGACGTCCTGTGGCCTGTGTCCACTGTGTAGATAGGGTCCACTGGGCTGCTCGCACATGAAGGCGAGTGTAGGGAATAACATGAACTGTGGATGCCATATGTCCCAATAGTTGTAGTAGTTCTCAAGCAGTTAGGTAGGACTTCACTGCTGCTTGAGAAGCTAGCTGCCTTATACGAAGACAGCGGGGTTGTGGGTGAAAAGCCCTTGACTGTCTGGTATCTAGATGAGCTCCTATGAACTCTAGGGACTGAGATGGAGCAAGTTGGGATTTTGGTAGGTTTATAACCAATACCAAGTATTGAAGGATTCGCATTGTGCGAGACAGTGCAAAGCTGGCTTCTGGAACTGTGGGGGCTCGAATGAGCCAGTCATCCAAATAAGGGAAGATGAATATCCCCAGGGTTCGCAGAAATGCAGTTACTACTGCCATGTATTTTGTGAATACTCTTGGTGCCGAAGCCAGAACAAAGGGAAGAACCCTATATTGCAAATGTTTTCCCTTGAAAAGGAATCCTAAGAATTTCCTGTGATCTGGATGGATCAGAATGTGAGTATATGCATCCTTTAAATCTAGAGAACAAAGCCAATCCTGACGTTGAAGGTATGGCAGAAGAGTTCCCAGAGAAATCATTTTTGAACTTTTCTCGGAACAGATATTTGTTCAATTCTCTGAGATCTAGAATGGGTCTGTGTCCTCCTGTTTTCTTTGGAATAAGAAAATAGGGAGAGTAGAACCCTGCACACTGTTGAAGAATGGGCACCTCCTCTATTGCTCCTTGAGCAAGGAGTGTTGAGACCTCTTGATCCAGTAGATTGCCTGTAGAGATTTGGGAATTGAACTGTCTTATGATTGTAGGAGGGGGCATACGAGGGGGCATACTGTGAAAATGAAGCTTGTACCCCTCTCTCACAATGGACAGAGTCCAGTTTTCTGCTGTTATTTGGTGCCATCTGTTGGCAAAATGACACAACCTGCTTGGAATGTTTAGGGGTTCTGGACTTTTCAGAGGGAGGAAGGCTAAGTTCTCTATGAAGGAGTCAAAGCCCTTGAGGGGGCTGGGCCTGTGGAGCTGGTTGATCTCTAAAGCCTTTTGGCTTCTTTTGTCTGGATTGTTGTTGTTGACCCTTCTGGGCAACTTGACCCTGAGCTTGCCCTTGCTGGGTATAGGATGGATAAAACCTCCTCTTTTTGCTGAAAAAAGACTTTTTATAGTGTTTCTTTTTGGCTGGAGTGGCTGTAGATTTTGACAATCTATCTAAAGTGATATTGTCAGCATCTATCTCATTAGCCTTCTCCTGCCAATTCTTGCCAAAGAGGTTTTCTCCTATGCAAGGGATGTTTCCCAATTTATCCTGTACCCAAATCTCCAAGTCTGATGCCTGAAGCCAGGCAATCTGACGTGCACCAATGGCAATAGCAGAGGTTCTGCTGATGCATTCAAAGCAGTCAAAGGCTGCACAGTTTACAAACTTGGAGACATCTTGAGCATGTTTGACAAGAGTAAGAAAGTCCTGTTGTTTATCCTCAGGGAGAAGGGGGCTCATAAGCTCCAAATCTCCTGTGACCTCTTTGAGGAACATTCCTATATATAAAATATATGAGCTGATCCTAGCTGAAAGCATGGAAGCCTAAAATGTTTGACTTCCAAAAGCGTCAAGAGTCCTGCATTCACGACCTGGAGGACTGGATGCATGTCTCTTTGCACTTTTCATCCTACGCATGGCTGACTCCACTACCATTGAATGGTGTGGCAGCTGAGTCTTTTGAAAACCAGGACATGGTGGAACTCGATACATGGTATCGAGTCTCCTAGAATGAGGAGATGTGGTCAAAGGTGTCTCCCACATTCTGAGCATCAAATCATGAAGAATTTCATGAATGGGCAGAGTGGCTGCCTCCTTAAGAGCCTTAGGGTATTGGAGAATTTCCAATTCCTTTGCTCTAGGTTCTTTTTCAGGAGCTATTGTGATTGAAAGGCCTTGGGCCACATCACGAATAAAATCCTGAAAAGACATGTCCTCCGGAAGAGACATTCTGCGTTGAGGAGAAGAGGAGTCTTCCGGGAGAAACACTCTGGTACCGGCAGAATTATCAGAGTCATCGGAATCGGAGGATTCGAAATATTTCTGATCCCGATGTTCATGCAAAGCACGGTCTCGGTATGGATTGAAGTTGGTACCGAATTGGTCCGGTACCGATCTGTCGATGCCAGAGAAAGTCAGCATGGGAAGGATTCCCACCAGGGCCGGTACTGTCGGTGCTGGTACTGGCATTGGTACCGGTGCACGTTGAACCACTGGTGTCAACAGTACCACAGCTGTAAGGAGAGCTGCAAGACTATATTCAATAGCGAGGAATCTCTGGTCTATCGATGCTGCCAATGCCTGGGTATCAGTACCGGTAAAAGCGGCCGGAACCCCTGAGCATGGCACGAGTAGTTCTGCCAAGGTCAAAGCCTCGAGAACATCCTGGAACCCCGTTGATGCTTTGGAGGCCGAAGCCTCCCACCGGGGCTGTTTTGCCAGTGTAGATTCCTCAAGGGCAATGCCAATAGCCTCTCGATGCTTTGAAGGAGAGCTACCCTTTGAGGACTGGCTTTTATGTTTAGTTACCTGAGATCCATGGGAGAAAGACGAGGCTCTTGAAGATGTTGATGCAATGGACCTGGCATCCGAAGAAAAGAGGGTACCGAGCTTTGCAGCTCGGTTCTGTCTTCCTCTTTTAGTCATCCCCATACAGGAGGAATGCTCAGATGGAGAATGGTCAGGCCCTAAACATTTTAGACACCAGTCATGGGTTTCGGTGACGGAGATGGTACCGCTACATTTAGTACATCTTTTAAAACCACTAGCTGGTTTTTCCATCTTTTGGGGAAAATGGGGCCTAATGCCCAAAATGGCGCCTATCACCAAAAGAAAAAGTTTCTGAAGAGAAACAGTTCAAAAACAGATTTTTTTTTTAAAAAGAAGAAAGAAAGAACCAGCGGTACCGGTAGGTGTCGTGCGGAGGCAGGCGCGACCACAAGAAAACAAGTTTAAAGAAGAAATTTTCTGCAGTGACAGGGTATGTGTCCTGTCGGCTCTGTGGAAAATGAAGAATTGAAGAGGGACAGTTGGAAAGGCGGGAAGACAGCGCACATGTGCTGAGGGATGCTCCCAAAAGCGTTCCTATTGGACGCTAGGGAGCGTTCCCGCGCAGGCTCCGTCAGTACCAACGATACCCATATGTGAAGACTACATTCCTGCTGTTCCTGGAGATACAAGCTTGGACATGAGTGGCTGCTTTATAGATGATGCTTTCAGGTAATTCATTTTGCCTTTTATTCATCTCTCAATTTAAGAAATATACTGGGTCTGTGCTGTATATAACTGTCTCATTCATATTCAATATAAGTATGTTCCTGGTTTCCCTCTTTATATTTTTAGCTTTTGCTTTACAATCAGAAGTTTTGTTGGATACCTAAGGTGGAAATATGGCGGAAGGCAAAGACCATACGGCCTATCCACTCTGCTCTTCCATACCAGCCTCTAAGCTCTATAGTCCTTTTTGTCCTTTAGAGTTCTTCTGTGTTTGTCCCATGCTTTCCTGCTTTCTCTACTACCTCCACTCACTCTTTCTGTAAAGAAATATTTCCACTAATTACTCCTGAGTCTATCTCCTTTCACCTTCATCCGATGCCTCCTCGTTGCAGAGCTTGCTTTCAATTCAAAGAGACTCTCCTCCTGTGCATTTATGCCATGGAGGTATTTAAACATCTGTCATATCTCCCCTCTTCCGTCTTTCTTTGAACGTATACATATTGAGATCTGTAAGTCTATCCCCATACGCCTTAAGACGACGCCCACTGGCCATTTTGGTTGCTACCCTCTGTATGGACTCCATCCTGTTTATATCCTTTTTTAAGGTGCGGTCTCCAGAATCGCACACAATACCCCAAATGAGGTCGCACCAGAGACTTATACAGAGGCACTATCACCTCCTCCTTCCTGCTGGCCATCGCCTTATCTACCTTAAGATCATCAGAAACAATCCCACTTTAAGAAAAATCAAGATGTACTAAAATGTGAGGCTATGGATATTGTAGTCTCCTTCAAAACAGAGTATTTCTTGGTAGTTATTGATAGTGCAGTGTTTTCCAGTTGGAAGATTATTCCTTGTTTCATGTGAAATGTATAATGAACTATAGCATTCAAGGATAGCATCTAAAGAAGCGTATTTAATATAACCTATGGAAGTTCAACATCTGATAGTTAGTCTTGGATGCCGCCATTCTCATTCTCTTATATACCGCACTGATGCAGAATAGCACGGTATATAAGAGAATGTAAATAAATAAATAAACATGTTTGGGCTGTTACGGTTGGTTACATAAACATGTTTCTGTTCAATTATGAAAAAAACAACTTCTGTTAAATTATCTTTTTTAAAGAATTATGGTGCTATGACTTCTTAACAAAATAAGAAGCAGTGTAAATAATAAAAATGAAAGAGATTGCTCTTGGATACTACGCTCCGGTTTTTCTTGTCTTGCATAATGTTAAGCTCTCTTATTGTAGTCCTATACTATTAGGCACATAACTATTACATTTGAGAGGATAGACTGAATGGGAGCATTGGTACAAGGTTATGCAAATATTTATGCAAAAGAGTCCCTTATGCAAATGAGGCCCTGCAATGAGTCTCCTAACATGGTCTCACATCCTCCTTGGGCCATCTCTGTGTACAAGATGCAGATGTTGTTGTTAAGTGCCGTCGAGTCGGAGTCGACTCATGGCGACCCTCTGGATAGCTATCCTAAATTGTGTTCGGTCTTCAGTCAGGCGACTCATTGTTGACAAACTGGTACCCGTAGCTGCTGTTATTGTATCGATCTATCTCATTGCTGGCCTTCCTCTTTTGCGTTGACCTTCTATCTTGCCAAGCATGATGTCTTTCTCTAATGATCTCTCTCTTCGCAAGATGTGTCCAAAGTATGAAAGTCGAAGTCTTGTCATCTGAGCTTCTAAAGAAAGCTTAGGTTTGATCTCCTCTAGTACCGACTGGTTTGTTCTTTGGGCAATCCATGGTATACACAAAATTCGCTGCCAGCAACATAATTCAAAGGCATCAATTTTCTTCCTATCTGTCTTTTTCACTGTCCAGCTTTCACATCCATATGATGTTACTGAAAATACCATGGCTTGAACAAATTGAATCTTTGTATGGAGAGAGACTCTGCTCTTGAGAATCTTATCTAGGTCTTTCATAGCCATTCTGCCAAGAGCAATGCGTCGTCTAATTTCTTGACTGCTTGTTGCTTCTTTATTGATAGTTGATCCAAGTAGGTTAAAATTGTTTACAATTTCAATTTCTTCTCCTTCAACGATGAACCTGTTGATTATGCCGGTTGTCATGATCTTTGTCTTCTTTACATTAAGGTGCAGGCCCATTTTGAGACTATGTTCTTTGATTGTGAGAAGCAAATGTTTCAGATCATCTTCACTTTTAGCCAGTAATGTGGTATCATCAGCATAGCGAAGGTTGTTGATGAGTCTTCCACCAATCTTCACACCTCTGTTGTCTTCATACAATCCTGCTTCTCTGATGATTTGTTTTGCATATAAATTAAACAGGTAGGCGGAAAGTATGCAGCCTTGTCTTACACCTTTGCTTATTTTAAACCATTCTGTTTCTCCTTGTTCCGTTCGAACTGTTGCTTCTTGATCAATGTACAGATTGCGCAAGAGAACGATCAGGTGTTCTGGTATACCCATGCTTCTTAATGTGGCCCAGAGTTTCTCATGGTTTACACAGTCAAAAGCCTTGCTATAGTCGATAAAGCACAAATAGATATCCTTCTGGTATTCTTTAGTCTTTTCAAGGATCCATCTCACATCCACAATGATGTCTCTTGTTCCTCGCCCTTTCCTGAACCCTGCTTGCACTTCAGGTAGTTCTTGTTCCAGGTATGGTTGTAGTCTCTTTTGAATAATCTTCAGTAGAATCTTGCTGGCATGTGGGATCAGAGTGATTGTGCGATAATTTTCACAGTCAGTTGGATCACCTTTCTTTAGTATTGGTATAAACACCAATCAGAGTGATTGTGCGATAATTTTCACAGTCAGTTGGATCACCTTTCTTTAGTATTGGTATAAACACAGATCTTTTCCAGTCAGTTGGCCATAATGTTGTCTTCCATATTTCTTGGCAGAGCCTTGTAAGTACGGTAACAGCTGCATCAGATTGCTGCAATACGTCTATGGGAATGCTATCAATGCCTGGTGCTTTGTTCTTTGATAAGGCTTTCAATGCTGCTTCAACTTCTTCTTTCATCACCAATGGTTCCCGATCATAAGGTACAGGTTGAAACGGCTGTTGGTCCACTTGATCTTTATCATATAAAAACTCTGTATATTCCTTCCACCTTTTCTTGATCTTCTCAGCATCATTCAACATAGAAACTTGAGCATCTTGTAACATTCCAATTCGAGGCTGGAACTTTTTCTTTAACTCTCGTAGCTTTAGGAAAGCCGACCTTGTTCTTCCTCGAATAGTTTCTGCTTCTATTTCCTTGCAAGTGTCGTTGTAGTACTTTTCCTTGTCCTGTCTTGCTGCACTTTGGAAATCTCTGTTGAGTTCTGCGATTGTCTTTCTTTCTCCTCTGGCTTTAGCTTCTCTGCGTTTCTGGGCAATTGTCAGAGTTTCTTCCGTCATCCATTTTGGCCATTTTTGCTTTTTCACCTTTTGTAGAGACTTCTCGCTTTCTTCCAACACAACCTTCTTGATGTCATTCCATAACTCTTCCGGAGCTCTGTCATTTGTTTCTAAAGCAGCAAATCGATTTTGCAGGCAGTCTTTAAATTCCAGTGGTATATTCTCAAGGTCATATTTTGCTGCATTCATGAGTGGTTTGCTCTTTTTCAATTTTAGCTTGAGTTTGGATACTAGTAGTTGATGATCTGTACCACAGTCAGCTCCAGATTTTGTCTTTGTTGATGTTACAGAGCTTTTCCATCGTTGACTTCCACAGATGTAGTCAATTTGATTTTTATTCAATCCATTGGGTGAAGTCAATGTGTACAGTCGCCGCTTGTGTTGCTGGAAGAAGGTGTTTGAGATGAATAGATCGTTGGTCTTGCAGAATTCTATCAGTCTTTCTCCAGCTTCATTTTTGTTGCCAAGTCCATATTTTCCAACTACTTTGCCTTCTTCTTTGTTGCCAACTTTTGCATTCCAGTCACCCATGACTATCAGGATATCCTGTTTGCATGTTCTGTCAATTTCAGCTTGTAACTTGTTCATAGAACTCTTCAATTTCATTCTCTTCTGCAGCTGTTGTTGGGCATATACTTGAATTATAGTTGTGTTGATAGGCATTCCTCGTAGACGAATAGAGATTAAGCGTTCACTGACTGCATTGTATTTCATTACAGTTCTTGCAAGTTTCTTCTTTATTATAAATGCAACACCATTTCTTCTTTGTCTTTCATTTCCAACATAGTAGACCATGTGATCATCTGATGCAAAGTGCCCGATGCCAGTCCATTTCAGTTCGCTGACACCCAACAGATCAAGTTGTACACGTTCCATTTCATTCTTGACCATCTCCAACTTCCCTTGGTTCATGCTTCGTACGTTCCATGTTCCAATGCTTCCAGCTTCTGACTCATTTCATGTGCAGCTACATCAGCAGTCAGACTTCCCGAGGGCTTTGATCCAACCACATCATAAATGCTGGCTTTACTCTGAAAAGTCTTCAGCTCTTCCCCAGTAGCTAGTTGAGTGCCTTCCGACCTGGGGGTCTCATCTTCCAGCACCATAGCACAATTTGTTTTGTTGTAACTATCCATGCAGATACTATCTTTAAATTTCAATTGGACATTTTTTGTCTTACAGAAAGCAGGCTGCAGATTCTGACCTACACTGTTACTTTAATTTAATTTAATTTAATTAGCAGGTTTTTATATACCGCCACTTCCATGGATCAGTTGCGGTTTACAATGAACAACAATTAACAAGCAAGGCTGTTTTACAAGGAACGGTAATAAGCATCATGCTGTTTTTACATATAACGGTGTTAACAATAGGCACTTGTCCCCCAGGCTATCATGGTCTTTAGTGCAAGTGCTTGTCCCCCAGGCTATCATGATCTTTAGTGCAAGTGCATCAGCAAGGAGGCGGGTGAGCTATGATCCTGTTTCATAAACACTCTGCCACTGAACATGAGAGGGTCAGACTAAGGTCCACCAAGCCCAGCATCCTGTTTCCAATAGTGGTCAATCCAGGTCATAAGTACCTGACAGGTTCCCAGAAAGGTACACAGATTCCACAGTGCTTATCCCGGGGTAAACAATGGATTACCTGGGTCCTCTTTAATAGTGATTTATGGACTTTTCCTCCAGGAACTTGTCCAAATCTCTTTTAAACCCAGATACACTAACAACTTTTACTGCATCCTCTGCTAACAAATTCCAGAGTTTGATTACGCATTGAGTGAAATAATATTTTCTCTTATTAGTCTTAAATGGGTTACATTGTAGCTTCATTGCATGTCCCCTAGTCTTTCTACTTTTTGAAGGAGTAAACAGCCAATCTACATTTACCCTTTCACGCCATTTATTAATTTATAGACCTCTATTATATCTATTTAAGGCTGAATGGATCCTCCAACTGCCATTTTATTTATCAGTGTCCACCGATGTCCATGCTTTCGATTCAAGATCGACATGACTTCTCTCCTCTTTGGCTCTTGATTTCTTCTCCTCCATTCTCTTAGGAGACTTTAACAGTAAAATTATTGATCCACTTAACCCCATGGTGTGGGACATCTCAACATTTCTCCACGACATGGTCCTTGTTCAACTTATAACTTTTTCAACACATATTGCTGTGCATGTTCTTCGTCTGGTTAGTCCTGACAGTAAATCTTTGCTCATAAAGGACCTGGATTCTACACCAATCCCTCGGTCTGAACATTGCTTAAAGGCCCTTTTACTAAAGGTGTACACTTGCTCCTCAGTTACCATGTGATAAGTGCAACAATTCTGTGCTGTTGGGGGCATGGTCAGCAGGTTCCGAGCATCTGGTGTATGATCACAGACTTGAATGCACGATACACTGAAAGCGGGTGCAGCTTATTATATCCATAGAGGTAGTAGACCTAAATGCATGATACACTGACATGGGTGCACTTTACTATACCCATAGAGGTAGCAGATCTGAATGCACAATACACTGAATGCGGATGCACCTTACTATACCCATAGAGGTAGCAGACCTGAATGCACGATACACTGAACACGGATGCACCTTACTATATCCATAGAGGTAGTAGATCTGAATGCACGATACACTGAACTTGGGTGCACTTTACTATACCCATAGAGGTAGTAGACCTGAATGCACGATACACTGAACACGGATGCACCTTACTATATCCATAGAGGTAGTAGATCTGAATGCACGATACACTGAACTTGGGTGCACTTTACTATACCCATAGAGGTAGCAGACCTGAATGCACGATACACTGAACACGGATGCACCTTACTATATCCATAGAGGTAGTAGATCTGAATGCACGATACACTGAACTTGGATGCACTTTACTATAACCATATAGGTAGTAGACCTGAATGCATGATACACTGACGCGGGTGCACCTTACTATATCCATAGAGGTAGCAGACCTGAATGCATGATACACTGAACACACATGCACCTTACGATACCCATAGAGGTAGTAGACCTGAATGCACGATACACTGAACACATATGCACCTTACAATATCCAAAGAGGTAGTAGACCTGAATGCATGATATACTGACATGGGTACACCTTACTATACCCATAGAGGTAGTAGACCTGAATGCATGATACACTGAACGCGGGCGCACTTTACTATATCCATAGAGATAGCACATCTGAATGCACAATACACTGAATGCGGATGCACCTTACTATTTATTTATTTATTTATTTATTTATTTAACACTCATTTTTATACCGCATCTTCCAGAGATCAGTTGCGGTGTACAAATAACAACAGTCAACAAAGCGAAGTTTGTTTTACATAGAACATCTTAATTTTACATAGAACATCTTAAAATATCGTAAATTAAACAAAGTGAGTTTAAACTGGAACCATGTTAAAACAATTAACTAACAAAGTGTAGTGTCTATATACATAAGACAATACATAACAGATACAACTATATACATGCTTAGGTATTAGGGCATAAGAGATAGGGTCGTTATTTCGTTAGAGCTAAGTGTGTTGTCCATTTAGGTGGGGGTTTGTGCTTTATGTGGACGGTTACCTGTTACTATACCCATAGAGGTAGTAGACCTGAATGCACGATACACTGAACACGGATGCACCTTACTATATCCATAGAGGTAGTAGACTTGAATGCATTATCATCAAGCCCACTATTACCCAATGTTGCTAATCCATGTTGGAACAAATGATACTGCCAGGTATACCTCGGAACGTATCAAAAGTGACTTCATGGCTCTGGGACAGAGGGTGAAGCAGGTAGGTGCACAGGTGGTGTTCTCTTCAATCCTCCCTGTTGAGGGTAAAGGCCAAGGCAGAGAGGCTCGCATCCTGGAGATTAATGCATGGCTGCGTGGATGGTGTCTTCGAGAGCGTTTTGGTTTCCTAGACCATGGGATGCTGTTCCAAGGGTTGCAGAGCAGAGATGGCATCCATCTGTCCAAGAAAGGTCAACACATCTTTGGTAGTAGACTGGCTAATCTACTGAAGAGGGCTTTAAACTAGATTCGTTGGGGATGGGTGAAGAAAGCCCCCAGGTAAGTGAAAGCCCCCAGGTAAGTGATACATTAAATACCTTTATGGAAATGGGTAACAGGGGTAACATATGGAAAGCAGTGTGTATTAATGCCCGTAGCATGGGAAATAAGATCTCTGAAGTTGAAGCTTTGGTGGGAGTGGCTGACTTAGATTTAGTGGCAGTTACAGAAACATGGTTCACAGAAAACCATGACTGGGATGTAACTATACCTGGCTATACTTTATTCAGAAAGGACAGGGTAGGAAGAAGGGGAGGAGAAGTAGCACTATATGTAAAAACTACTATTAAAGCTTTGGAATTACAGAGCTTAAAAGGGAGAGAGGAGGCATTGTGGGTTAAACTAGAAAGAGGGAAAGAGAAATCTATTTGCATTGGTGTGATATACAGACCTCCCTCACAAGAGGAAGAGGTGGACAGAGAGTTAATTGAAGACATACGCAGCATTGCTAGGAAAGGGGAAGTGCTACTGCTAGGAGATTTCAATATGCCAGATGTTGATTGGCACATTCCTGCTGCAGTATCATCTAGGAGTAAGGAGATCCTGGATTCTCTACAGGGAGAACTATTCAGGCAATTGGTAACAGACCCCACACGTGAAGGGGCCATACTGGACTTGGTGCTTACCAATGGTGAAAGTGTTTCTGATGTTGTAGTGGGAGATCATTTTGCATCCAGTGATCACCAGATGGTGTGGTTCAGTATTAGGACTAGGGCTGTTAGAATCCATTCCAAGGTGAAGATCTTAGACTTTAGGAAGACTAACTTTGCGAAGATGGGCCAATACCTCAGGGAGTCGTTAGTGGGATGGGAACAGCTGGGGGATGTAGAACAACAGTGGGCAAAACTGAAAGGGGGTATTTTAAAGGCAACCAACCTTTTTGTTAAAATGGTAAATAACGGCAAAAGGAACAGGAGACTGCTATGGTTTTCGAAGGAAGTAGCTGAAAAAGTGAAGAAAAAGAGGGAGGCCTTCATGAAATACAAGAGATCACAGAGAGAGGAAGACAGGCATCTGTATTTGGAAAAACTTAGAGAAGCTAGCAAAGTAGTCAAGAAGGCAAAGATTCAAAAGGAGGAGGAAATAGCCAATGCAATAAAATGGGGGGATAAGACATTTTTCAGATATATTAGTGAGAAGAGGAAGGGCAAAAGTGGTATTGTCAGACTCAAGGGTACAGGGGGGGAATATGTAGAAGCTGATAAGGATAAAGCGGAATTGCTTAACAAATATTTTTGTTCTGTGTTCACAGATGAAGAACCAGGAGCAGGACCTCAGAAAACACCCACAAATAAGAACAGAAGCGAGGGACATCTTGAACAATTTTCAGAAGACTGTGTTCGTGAGAAACTAGCTCAACTTAAAGTAGACAAAGCGATGGGACCGGATGGGATACACCCTAGAATACTGAGGGAACTTGGGGACGTTCTAGCAACTCCACTGACTGACCTTTTCAATGCCTCGTTGGAGTCGGGAGTGGTGCCAAAGGACTGGAGAGAGGCTCATGTGGTGCCTTTACACAAAAGCGGAAGTAAGGATGTGGTTGAAAACTACAGGCCGGTTAGTTTAACTTCGGTGGTGAGTAAATTAATGGAAACGCTGTTGAAAGAGAAAATAGTGAGGTTTCTGGAGTCCAGCGGATTACAGGATCCGAGGCAGCATGGATTCACCAGAGGCAGGTCTTGTCAGACAAATCTGATTGATTTCTTTGACTGGGTGACCAGGGAGTTGGACCGAGGGAGAGCTCTAGATGTGGTGTATTTAGATTTCAGTAAAGCCTTTGACACTGTTCCTCACAGGCGACTTATAAACAAACTGAGCACCCTAGGGATGGACCCTAAAGTTACTGCTTGGGTTAGAAATTGGTTGGGTGGGAGGCGACAAAGAGTACAAGTAAATGGAGCTCACTCTGAGGAGAAGGATGTTACCAGTGATGTGCCCCAGGGATCTGTCCTTGGTCCGATTCTTTTTAACATCTTTGTTAGTGATATAGCGGAAGGGCTGTCGGGTAAGGTTTGCCTCTTTGCAGATGATACCAAAATCTGCAATAAAGTAGACACCCAGGAAGGTGTAGATAACATGAGGAGGGATCTAGCTAAGCTTGAAGAATGGTCTAGAATTTGGCAGCTGGGATTTAATGTTAAAAAATGTAAGGTCATGCATTTGGGCTGCAGCAATCCAAGGGAGCAATACAGCATAGGAGGTGAAGTACTTTTGTCCACTAAAGAAGAGCGGGACCTAGGCGTAGTTGTGTCCGATGATCTTAAAGTAGCTAAACAGGTATAAAAGGCAACGGCAAAAGCTAGAAGGATGCTTGGGTGCATACGGAGAGGAATGGCTAGCAGAAAAAAGGAGGTGATAATGCCTCTGTATAAGTCTTTGGTGCGACCTCATTTGGAGTATGGTGTGCAATTCTGGAGACCGCACCTTCAAAAGGATGTGAACAGGATGGAGTCGGTGCAGAGGGTTGCTACTAAGATGATTAGTAATTTTCATTATAAAGCATATGAGGACAGACTTAAGGATCTTAATATGTACACCTTAGAGCAGGGGTCTCAAACTCAAATTGCTTTGAGGGTCAAATGAGGACTTGTAAAGTAACCCGGGGGCTGCATAAGACGCGGGGCCTCATTTGCATAAGGGGCCTCATTTGCATAAATATTTGCATAATGTTACCATACACTAACTTTTAGTAAACATGCCTCTTTAATGAGTATGGATAAAGAAAGACTAAAAGATTTAGAAACAGGAAGACAATAATTAAACTGGGAACCCCAAAAGCCAAACTTGGAATGTACAACAACACTGTAGAAATAAAACTATAAATTAATTTCCTCTTGTACTAAACAAAGCGCAAACATTAATGATGCACATTTCCCAGAGCTGACACATTCCAGTTAATAAATTCAAAATAAAGAGATATTTTTCTACCTTTTGTGCATTTTTTTCAGTTGCAATTGTTCCAGCCACTTTCTTCTGGTTTCTTCATGTCTTCTGCTAACTCTCCATCGTCTGCTGTCCATTTGCCCTTTCTTCTCTCCTAGTTTTTTTTCCATTCTCTCTCTACATCTGCTTTAACATACTAATCTTTCTCCTTTTTCTCTTTCCTCATTCCTATTTCATCCACTCAAATTTTACCCCTCCATCCTCAATCCCCACTTACTCTCCCAATACCTGGCCAATTGTAGATTTGTCTTCTCTCCCAGACAAAATATTTTTCCCCTCTCCATTTCACTTTCCCAGCTCCATCCCATTCTAATCCTCCCCCAACATCAGCTCCCTTCTAGTTCCAGCCCCACCCAGCATCCGCTCCCTTCTAGTCCCTGCATCAGCCCATTTCCAATCCTAGCCCCCCATCAGCCCATTTCCAATCCTAGCTCCCTCCCCTCACAGCCCATTTCCATTCCAAGCCCCCCTCCCCATCAGCCATTTGCAGTTCAAGCCCCCCTTCCACTCAGCCCATTTCCAGTCCTAGCAACCCCCCCAGCCCATTACCAGTCCTAGACCCCCCATAGCCCATTACCAGTCCTAACCTCCCCATAGCCGATTACCAGTCCTAACCTCCCCATAGCGCACTTCCAGTTTTACCCCCCATCACCCCATTTTCAGTCTTACCCCCCCCCCATAGCCCATTACCAGTCCTAGTCCCCCCCGTAGCCCACTTGCAGTCTTATCCCACATCACCCCATTTTCAGTCTTACCTCCCCTCATAGGCCATTACCAGTCCTAACCCCCCAATCAGCCCACCTCCAGTCCTAACCCCCCAATCAGCCCACCTCCAGTCCTAACCCCCATCTGCCCATTTCCAGTCCTAGCCCCCACCATAGCCCATTACCAGTCATAACCCCCCTGCCAATAGCCCACTTCCAGCCCTAACCCCCATTACCCCATTTCAGTCAGCCCCTCCATAGCTCATTACCAGTCCTAACTACCCCCATCAGCCCACCGCCAGTCCTTCCTAGCCCCCACCTGCCCATTTCCAGTCCTAGCCCCCACCATAGCCCATTACCAGTCATAACCCCCCTGCCAATAGCCCATTTCCAGTCATAACCCCCTGCCAATAGCCCATTTCCAGTCCTACACCCCCCCTGCCAATAGCCCATTTCCAGTCATAACCCCCCCTGCCAATAGCCCATTTCCAGTCATAACCCCCCTGCCAATAGCCCATTTCCAGTCCTACACCCCCCCTGCCAATAGCCCATTTCCAGTCATAACCCCCCCCTGCCAATAGCCCATTTCCAGTCATAACCCCCTGCCAATAGCCCATTTCCAGTCCTACACCCCCCCTGCCAATAGCCCATTTCCATTCATAACCCCCCCCTGCCAATAGCCCATTTCCAGTCCTACACCCCCCCCTGCCAATAGCCCATTTCCAGTCCTACACCCCCCCTGCCAATAGCCCATTTCCAGTCATAACCCCCCCTGCCAATAGCCCATTTCCAGTCCTACACCCCCCTGCCAATAGCCCATTTCCAGTCATAACCCCCCCCTGCCAATAGCCCATTTCCAGTCCTACACCCCCCCTGCCAATAGCCCATTTCCAGTCATAATCCCCCCCTGCCAATAGCCCATTTCCAGTCATAACCCCCCCCCCCCTGCCAATAGCCCTTTTCCAGTCCTACACCCCCCCCTGCCAATAGCCCATTTCCAGTCCTACCCCCCCCCCCCCATCAACCCAGATAAATAAAAAAAACATCTGGCTTCTGCTGCTGCAGCAGAAAATCAGCTGTCCCGCGGCCCCTTCCCCTCTGCACTGAGAGCCCTGAATGTGCTTCATCAGCGGCGTGCTTTTTAAGCCGCGAAGAGAGTATTTCCCTCTCGCGCGGCTTAAGCCTATTCACTTTTCAAGCCTCGTGAGAGGGGAATACTCTCTTCGCGGCTTGAAAAGCACCCGCTGATGGAGCACACTGAGGGATCTCCGGGCAGAGAGGAAGGGGCCGCAGGACAGCTGATTTTGCTGCTTGAGCAGCAGAAGCCAGTTTTTAAAAAAAAAAATTTGACAGTCGATTCTGCCGCTGCCACGGCGGCAACGGCAGTAGCAGAAGCAGAAGCAAGGCTTTTTTGTTTCCCTCCGTTGCGGGCCGCACAACGTTCTCTTGCGGCCCGCATGCGGCCCGCGGGCCGCGTGTTTGAGACCCCTGCCTTAGAGGAAAGGCGGGATAGAGGTGATATGATTGAGATGTTTAAATACCTCCGTGGCATAAATGCTCAGGGAGAGAGCCTCTTTCAATTGAAAGCAAGTTCTGCGACGAGGGGACATGGGATGAGGGTGAAGGGAGATAGATTCAGGAGTGATATGCGGAAATATTTCTTTACTGAAAGAGTAGTGGATCCGTGGAATAGTCTCCCAGTGGAGGTGGTAGAGATGAGGACAGTAACTGAATTCAAAAAAGCATGGGACCAACACAGAGGATCTCTAAAGGTAAAAAGTGGACTGTTGTAGTTGTTGTTATGGAAGGACAGACTAGATGGGCCTTGTGGTCTTTTTCTGTCATCATGTTTCTATGTTTCTATACACTGAACACGGATGCACCTTACTATTCCCATAGAGGTAGTAGACCTGAATGCACGATACACTGAACTCGGGTGCACTTTGCTATACCCATAGAGGTAGCAGATCTGAATGCACGATACACTGACGCGGGTGCACTTTACTATATCCATAGATGTAGTAGACGTGAATGCATGATACACACTTAACACGGATGCACTTTACTATACCCATAGAGGTAGTAGACCTGAATGCCCGATATACTGAATGCGGGTTCATAACATGGCAGGGTTTTGGGTAGATCACGGATGAAACACGCACATACATACACAGATTATTTACTGGTGTACTTGGAAAATATAGGTGTGGGTATGTACAGCAGCCTGAAATGTAGGTACGGACCAGGGAACAGGCATAATGGTCAGGTCATAAATGAAGTCATTAACTTTTAAGGCTAAACAGGTTAGGAGTCTTCAACTAGGAGAAAAGATGACTGGGGCGATATGACAGAAGTTTACAAGCCGATATTCAGCCCACAGCAGTCAGTGTTCTTTTAAATGCCACCCAGTGTGGGCAATATGAAACAGGATATTCAGTGAAATATATAAATAGCAGCTTTTTCTAAATATCCAGTTTCAGCAGTCACCACTGCAGGCCATTCGGACCAGACAGCAAAACTGCTTATGCAACTGTCCACTCCCTGCCCACAGATCACCCTGCGCTCTTCAGGCAGTCTGAGGAGATTATCCAGATGCCGACTCTGACTATTCCTCTCTGTGGTACTTACGATGTTAGCATGAATGGGTAAAGAGAGGACGGCTGTTTAACCCTGCAGCTAACACACAAACAAGAGCCCACTCCAGGAAAGATATGGCCAGCAGAATGAACGCAAGTCGTAGAAAGATGCTTTTCACGTGACGCATCATTAAGCAGTGGAATCTGTTGTCAGAGGATGTGGCTAAGGTGATAAACACAGCAGTGTTCAAAAGAGATTTGGACAAGTTCCTGGAGGAAAAGATGTTTGTTAGGTATCCGTGGGAAAGCTACTTCTTATCCCTGGAACTGAGCTATGAAAAACAGAAAACGTTCTGGGTTCTGCTCGATACCGGTGATTGGCTGGACTCAATGGACCTTGGGCTGACTCTGCATGGCTTATCTAATGTTCTTAATCATGCAAGCACAGTCTCTTACAGCATGATGCCTGTTTCCATTCACTGAGATTCAGTGATATTAGGGAGTCGTAAATAGTAGCAATGTTAATTAACCAAAACAGTGAGTTATCAACTCGGTAATATCAGAGATAAAAGGTAAACTAGAATGAAATCCTGCCCTGTTCATTGTTAATGGATTCAAAGAGGAATAATGATCGCTAGCTAAAGTCACAGCTAAATAAATCCAAAAGAGAAGAGTAAGCTACCAGGGCAGGACCGCATCAGTGTCCCAGAATGTGCTGCTTGATATTCAAGAGCATCCTAAAGAGCTTCCCGTTCACTCGTTCTTCAGTGAGCCATGGCCGTGCTGCACTGTACAACTCTCAAAACTATCTGAATGAACGGGCTGCTGCTTCCCCATCACAGTGGGTGCACTGGTGAGCTACATCAGCTCAGGCAGAGACTCAGATGATTGATCAGTGATGCCTGCTAGAGGAAGGGCTGAGAAATTAGCACAGCACCACATCTAGAGGTGAATAACAGATCTTTTCTTATCCATAAGCTATGTGGAGATGGATACAGCCCTTCCCGTCCCTAAGAGCCTGCAGGAATTCTTGCGTAGGTTATGACACCTTCCCTGACCAAGAGCTACACATTAGCCCTTTTGGGGTAAATTTTGGAAGGCACAGATGCCTTTTGCATGAGTTAAAATAGAGTTAACAGACCTAAATCAGTGATATCTTGGAATGTGGATGTCCAGCTACCTGAAGGCATATGTATAGCGCATACCAAACAGCAGGCATGCTGTGAGGGGAGGAGAAGAGTATTGGAGACTACCGATAACATTTTACCATGTAGAACAGCATTTTGAGGGTAATTTCATATTGGGGTGCCAAGTTAAAGCACATTTTACTGTGCCTCAGTGAAGCCTATTTTATAAGGACCAAAAGATTCCTCCTTGCAGGAGCGTCCCAAGCTAGCGATGCCCACTGTGCTACTGGTGACCCTGGCACCCCTCACCCACCCGCAGGAACTTGCTTTTATTGGGCTTCCTAGAAGTCCATTGATGATATCTATATTTATTTATTTACGCTTACTTTATACTGTCTTTCTACAATCCAAAGCGGTTTACGATTAAACAACAAATATAACAGGGCTGTTAGGCACTCCGTTGTACAATGAGATTAAACCACAGAACCAATATAACAGTAATGGTCATAACTATTTACAGTCAGGTAATCTGGGTTCAACATGGTGCAGTATTAGGTCTAGTTACCAAAGTGTATGGGGGTTGATCTGACTGTATATGGCTAGGGCGGGTGGTTGGTTGTTTTGGGTTACGGTGATGTAATTGATCTGACTATATATGGCTAGGGTGGTTGGTTGTCTTGGGTTACAGTCACTGTTCCCTCTAAGCTGTGCGCGTGTGCGCGCGCACACACCTTGCCAAGCGAGCGCACATACTTTACAACAGAGCGCACAAAAATTACGGTTCTGATTCTGATAGGAAACAACACAGACGTCTTAAAATTTAAAAGTTGTTGTGTATTTATGGTTTTCACAAGTTCTACAATATTTTCTAGTGCAATCAATGTGGTGTACATTCTGTATTCTGACGTGTAGTCAACTTTTAAAGTACATAACTCCGAGTGTCGTTATGTGGCGCACAAAAAATGTAACCTTCCTTCAAAAGCCGCACAGCTGATATTTTATGCGCACACAGCCTACAGAAAATTAGAGGGAACATTGGTTACAGTGATGTGATATTCTTCTTGGAAGAGGTACATTTTCAAGTTCTTCCAGAATTCAGTTAAGTCCGAGCATCCTCTTAAGGGGGGTGTGGGGGGGGGGGGAGGGAGTTCCACAAGGTGGAGGCAAATAGAGTGAATGTCCTGTTACATGTTGTTTGCTTACTCTTAGACTTCTGTGGTGGGATCATTAGGAGGTTGATGGTGCTAGATCTTATTAGTCTGTCAGTATAATGGGTGGAGATCAGAGTCTGAAGACAGGTAGCAGATTCATTGTGAAGTATTTTGAATATTATAGTGAGGACTTTGTATCTGATTCTCACAGTGATGGGCAGCCAATGTAATTTATTTAACATTTCTTATATACCGCCTTTCATGATATCAAGGCGGTTTACATTGAACAAACTGAAATTACATTGAACAGGGCATTATAACTTGGAGATAACTATTTTACAGGGAACATGGGCAATGGAGGGCTTGCCCAAGATCACAAGGAGCACCTGTGGGACTAGACACCCCAGTCCTTCCGGCCCAAGGTTGCTGTCCTCTAGTGGGATTTGAACCCCCGAACTTCCGGCCTGAGGTAACTTGCCCGAACCACTAGGCCACTCCTCCCTTGATTGCTTTAGTATGAGGGTGGTGTGGGCTCGACGTGGGGTTCCAGAGTTTATTTGTGATGCAGTGTTCTGGGCTAACTGTAGTGGGTGGAGGATTTTCTTAGGAAGGTCTTGGTAAATAATGTTGCAGTAGTCAAAGGAGGGTGTAATTATGGCTTGGCAGACAGTTCAGAAACAATTTCGGTAAGTAGTGGATGGAGGTTTCTCAGTGTCCTTAATTTGTGGTAGACTGTGGAAGTAGTTTGCTTTATGTATGATTAGAAGGTCAGTTGTAGATCTATTACTATGCCTAGATATTTTACTTCTTTTTTAACTTTGATGGTAAAGTCATCTAGCTGCAGTGTCAGAGGTGGAGAGAAGGATAGGTTCGTGGTAATGAATAGAGCTTCTATTTTCTCATGCTCGATGTTCAGGTTGTGTAGGCTGAGCCATTTTCTTACTTCAGTGAAACATCTCTGGAAGCTGGTGGTATTTGGCACTAGAGGACTGATGAAGGTGAAGAACATTGTCATTGGCGTAGACTTGATATAGGATCTTGTGCGACTTGAATATTTGGCATAGAGGCTGAATGAAGATATTGAAGAGTAGGGCTGAGAGACTTGAGCCTTGTGGTACTCCCATTTGTTGGGTAAATTGTTTTGATGTCATTTGACCAGCTTTTACCTTTTCTGGAATCTAAATAGAAGCAGAACCAGGCTAGTGTTGTGCCTTGGAACCCAATCTCAGAGAGCCTTTGAAGTAGTAGATGGTGTGGGAGGGAGTCAAAGGCAGATGCAATGTCCAAGAAGATTAGTTTAAACTCTCTGATGGTGTTTTGAAAGCAAGTTGAGAGTGTGTTTAGTACTTTATTTACTTACTTATTTTACTTACATTCTCTTATATACCGCGCTATTCTGCATCAGTGCGGTTTACATTGAACAAACTGAAATTACATTGAACAGGGTATTATAACTTGGAGATAACTATTTTACAGGGAACATGGGCTATGGAGGGTTAAGTGGCTTGCCCAAGACCACAAGGAGCACCTGTGGGACTAGAAAGCCCAGTCCTTCCGGCCCAAGGTTGTTGTCCTCTACTGGGATTTGAACCCCTGACCTTCCGGCCTGAAGTACCTTGCCCCAACCACTAGGCTACTCCTCCACTCTGTAGAGAAGTAACAAGTGTTTTCAAATTTGTGGTAGGGTCTAAACCCGTGCTGGTAAGAGTCTAGAGGTGCGTGCTCATCAAGTGCTTTTGAAGTTGTGAGAGGACAATTTTTTCCTATTATCTTAGTGACAAATGGGATGCTGGATATTGGCTTGTATGATTTAGGGGAGCATAAGAACATAAGATATGCCATACTGGGTCAGTGGCCAATCTACAGTAGGTCATACGTACCTAGCAGTTTCCCCAAAAGACACAGGTTCCACAATGCTTGTACTGGGTCAAGCATTGATATCCTGGGTCCCTTCTTAATAATGGTTTATGGACCTTTCCTCCAGGAACTTGTCCAAACCTTTTTTAAACCCAGCTACACTAACAGCCTTTACTACATCCTCCTGTAACAAATTCCAGAGTTTGATTACACGTTGAGTGAAAAAATATTTTCTTTTATTAGTCTTAAATAGTTTACCCTGTGGCTTCATTGCATGTCCCCTAGTCTTTCTATATTCTGATAACGTAAACAATCGATCTACGTTTACCCGTTCCACTCCCTTCATTAATTTATAGACTTCTATGATATCTCCCCTCAGCCATCTCTTTTCCAGGTTAAAGAGCCCTAACCTTTTTAGCCTTTCTTCATAGGAGTATCCTTCCATCCCCTTTACCATTTTGGTGGCTCTTCTCTGAACCTTTTCTAAAATCGCTATATCCTTTTTAAGATACGGCGACCAGAATTGCACACAATATTCAAGGTGTGGTCTCACCATGGAACGATATAGAGGCATTATAATATCTTGTTTTATTTTCCATTTCTTTCCTTATGATATTTAGCATTCTATTTGCTCTCTTGGCCGCGGCGGCACACTGGGCCGAGGGTTTTAACATGCTATCCACAATGACACCTAAATCTTTTTCCTGGGTGGTGGTTCCTAATGTGGAACCTTGCATCGTGTAACCATAGTTTGGGTTGTTGTTCCCTAGGTGCATAACTTTGCACTTGTCCACATTAAATTTCATCTGCCAATTTGATGCCCAGTCTTCCAATTTATCAAGATCATCTTGCAATTTTCCACAATCCTCTTGGGTTTTAACAATTTTAAATAGTTTTGTGTCATCTGCAAATTTGATAACCTCACTCGTTATTCCCTTTTCCAGGTCATTTATGAATATGTTAAAAAGCAGCGGACCCAGCACAGATCCCTGGGGTACATCACTACTCACCTTTCTCCATTGGGAAAATTGGCCATTTAGCCCTACCCTCCTGCTTTCTATCTTTTAACCAGTTCCTGATTCACAATAGTACACTGCCTCCTATCCCATGACTCTTTAGTTTTGCCAAAAGTCTCTGATGAGGGACCTTGTCAAAGGCTTTCTGAAAGTCCAGATACACTATATCAACTGACTCACCTTTGTCCACCTGTTTATTCACACCTTCAAAAAAACATAACAGAATAGTAAGACAAGATCATCCTTGTCTAAAGCCATGTTGGCTGTCTCCCATTAGGCCATGACTATCTACATGCTGAGTAATTTTGTTCTTTATGATGGTTTCTGCCATTTTTCCCGGTACTGACGTCAGGCTCACCGGTCTGTAGTTTCCCGGATCACCCCTGGAACCCTTTTTAAAAATTGGTGTTACATTGGTGATCCTCCAATCTTCAGGTATTACAGATGATTTTAATGAAAGTTCACAGATTACTAAATATCAGGTCTGCAATCTTATATTTCAGTTCTTTCAACACCGTTGGATGTATACCATCCGGCCCAGGTGATTTGCTACTCTTCAGTTTATCTAATAGTTGTAATACATCTTCCCGATGTATCGATATTTCCTTCAATTCTTCCACACCTTTAAATACCACTTCAGTCATGGGTAACATCCCTACATCTTCCTCAGTAAAGACTGAAGCAAAGAATTCAGTCAGTCTCTCTGCTATCGCCTTGTCGTCTCTTACTGCCCCTTTAACCCCTCTATCATCTAATGGACCAACTGACTCTCTCATAGGTTTTTTGCTACGAATGTACTTGAAAAAGTCTTTATTTCGTGTTTTTGCTTCTGCAGCAAGCTTCTTCTCAAATTCTCCCTTTGCCTGCCTTATCAATGCCTTGCATTTGACTTGCCAGTGCTTGTGCTGTTTCCAGTTTTCATCATTTGGCTCTTTTTTTCCATTTCCTGAATGATGCTTTTTTGGCAACAACAGCCTCTCTGACTTCACCTTTAAACCATGCTGGCAGTTTTTTGGACTTCCTTCCACTTTTCTTAAAGCGTGGAATACAGCTGGTCAGGGCTTCCAAGATAGTATTTTTCAACAACACCCAAGCTTGATGTAAGTCTTTAACCTTTGCAACTGCTCCTTTTAGTTTTTTTCTTAACTATTTTCCTCATTTTATCATAGTCTCCCTTTCAAAAGTTAAAAGGTAGTACTGTGGATTTCCTTACTATCCCTCCTCCACTAATTAAATCAAATGTGATCATGCTATGATCACTATTGCCAAGTGGCCCCAACACCCTTATCTCTGGCACCAGATCTGGTGTTCCACTAAGGAGTAGGTCTAATATGGCTTCCCCTCTCGTCGGTTCATGAACCAGCTGCTCCAAGAAGGAATTTTATCTGCCTAGCATGTCCTGCTGTGACACTGACCCAGTCGATACCGGGGTAATTGAAATCACCCGTTATTATTACTGCGCTGTAACTTTTGTTAGCTTCCTTGATTTCTTTGAGCATTTCATCATCCATTTGTTCATTCTAGCCAGGCGGTCGATAGTACACCCCCACTGCCATCGCCTTCCCCTTTTTATATGGAATTTCAATCCATAGAGATTCTACAGCAAATTTTGTTTCCTGCAAAATTTTAATCCTTTATGACTCAATGCCCTCTCTAACATAGAGAGCAACCCCTCCACCAATTTGATCAGCTCTATCATTACAATATAGTTTGTACCCAGGTATCACAGTGTCCCACTGGTTGTCCTCCTTCCACCATGTCTCTGATATTCCAATCATATCTAACCTCTCATTTAGTGCTATATATTCTAACTCTCTCATCTTATTTTTTAGACTTCTAGCATTTGCATACAAGCATTTTAGAGACTGTATTTTATTCATATTAATCTGGCTAATGGTAGGCATGGGTAATTTGGGATCTTTAAGCTCTATCTGCTCCATACTTGAGGGCATTTGGGCTACTTTACTCTTTTTTGGAACCTCTCTGCTTTTGGTAGTATCCTTCAAGGATACATTCTTCCGAACCATCTGCTCTTAGGCGAGTGTCGGCTTTTCCCTATTATCTAGTTTAAAAGCTGCTCTATCTCCTTTTTGAAGGTTAATGCCAGAAGCCTGGTTTTGTACTTTTTAGGATAGGACGAATTGAGGTCTTTTTGAGTAGGGCAGGCATTAGGCCTAGGGACAGGGATGCATGGACTATGGTCATTATATATGGGCTGAGGTGAGCTCTAGTCAACTTTACCCAGGACACAGAACACGGGTTCAGAGCTGAGGCTGTGGTATTAAGAGACTGTATCATATCAGCGCCCTTTCTATACTTGCGCCCAGTGCGACTGGTGAACCTGGCACCCCCTCACCCACCTAGCTTTGCGTATTGATGATATCGGCGCCCTTTCTATACTTGCGCCCAGTGCGACTGGTGAACCTGGCACCCCCTCACCCACCTAGCTTTGCGTATTGATGATATTGGCTCCCTTTCTATACTTGCGCCCAGTGCGACTGGTGAACCTGTCACCCCCTCACTCACCTAGCTTTGCGTATTGATGATATCGGCGCCCTTTCTATACTTGCGCCCAGTGTGACTGGTGAACCTGGAACCCCCTCACCCACCTAGCTTTGCGTATTGATGATATCGGCTCCCTTTCTATACTTGCGCCCAGTGTGACTGGTGAACCTGGAACCCCCTCACCCACCTAGCTTTGCGTATTGATGATATCGGCTCCCTTTCTATACTTGCGCCCAGTGTGACTGGTGAACCTGGAACCCCCTCACCCACCTAGCTTTGCGTATTGATGATATCGGCTCCCTTTCTATACTTGCGCCCAGTGTGACTGGTGAACCTGGAACCCCCTCACCCACCTAGCTTTGCGTATTGATGATATTGGCTCCCTTTCTATACTTGCGCCCAGTGTGACTGGTGAACCTGGAACCCCCTCACCCACCTAGCTTTGCGTATTGATGATATCGGCTCCCTTTCTATACTTGCGCCCAGTGTGACTGGTGAACCTGGCACCCCCTCACCCACCTAGCTTTGTGTATTGATGATATCGGCTCCCTTTCTATACTTGCGCCCAGTGTGACTGGTGAACCTGGCACCCCCTCACCCACCTAGCTTTGCGTATTGATGATATCGGCGCCCTTTCTATACTTGTGCCCAGTGTGACTGGTGAACCTGGCACCCCCTCACCCACCTAGCTTTGCGTATTGATGATATTGGCTCCCTTTCTATACTTGCGCCCAGTGTGACTGGTGAACCTGGAACCCCCTCACCCACCTAGCTTTGCGTATTGATGATATTGGCTCCCTTTCTATACTTGCGCCCAGTGTGACTGGTGAACCTGGCACCTCCTCACCCACCTAGCTTTGCGTATTGATGATATTGGCTCCCTTTCTATACTTGCGCCCAGTGTGACTGGTGAACCTGGAACCCCCTCACCCACCTAGCTTTGCGTATTGATGATATTGGCTCCCTTTCTATACTTGCGCCCAGTGTGACTGGTGAACCTGGCACCCCCTCACCCACCTAGCTTTGCGTATTGATGATATCGGCGCCATTTCTATACTTGCGCCCAGTGTGACTGGTGAACCTGGAACCCCCTCACCCACCTAGCTTTGCGTATTGATGATATCGGCTCCCTTTCTATACTTGCGCCCAGTGTGACTGGTGAACCTGGCACCCCCTCACCCACCTAGCTTTGCGTATTGATGATATCGGCGCCCTTTCTATACTTGCAGTCTGTGTGGCTGCACCGCTTGCACAGCCCTTGGTGCAGCCTTGCCTCCTTGTCAGTATACAATATTAGCGTAGGTTGCAGAGAGGGTCCCGTAAGTTAAGGCGCTAGCCCTAGAGCTGATGTAAATGACCACGCCTACCTTCAGCAAGTACACACATAAATTATCGTAGTCTATATGTAATGTTACCTCAGTCTACGCATCATCAAATTAAGGTGCATATTTCTATAAACAGCAGCAACACGTGTTCTTGGCACCTCCTTATGAAATCACCCCCTTGACAAGCTTAACAAGGTGCAGGGTGGGGGTACACACAAGCATAACGCAAGTTATCTGACATGCATCAGTGGCCCCAGGTCAGAGCCAAGGGCAAGCTCAGCACTCATGGGAACACAGTCAATGAAGGCAGATAAAGGCCAAAGGTGGCCCACCTTGAAAGCTGCTTAGGGTTATGGCTCCCCTCCATGCATGTTACCGTCTCTATGCCTTTATTTAGGGTTGTAAGTGCCACTCCCTTCAGGTTACCCCATTCCTTAGAAGTAAACTCATTTAATTGTTATTTCGAGCTGAAGTGCTTTTTACACTCTGTTCCCATCCTCTTGCCCTATAGGGATTCAATCTGTATACTCCATCCCTTTTTGAATTCCATCACTATTTTTGTCTTCATCACCTTTTTAGACAGAGCATTCCAGGCACCCACTACCTTTTCCTTGAAAAAGTGTTTCCTGACATTGTTCCTGAATCTACCTCCTTGTAGTTTCCTATCATGTCCCCTAGTTCTACAGCTTTCTTGCCTTTGAAAAAGGCTTGTTTCTTCATTAATACCTTGCAAATATTTAAGCATTATCATATCTCCTATCCTTCTTCTTCACTGGGCCATACCAACGTAGGTCCTCATTGCTCCGCTCATGTGTCTTCTGGTACAGACTCTACACCATTTTGGTTGTTTTCTTCTGGACTATCTCTAGCCTCTTTATATCCTTTTTGAGATCTGCCATCCAAAACAGAGCTCAGTACTCTAGGTGTGACCTCACCTATGACCAGGAGAATTATCACCTTCTTTTCTGCCTTTCTCCATTCAGCCCCATATCCCTCTGGCTTGGGAAACCACCTTGCCACATTGTTTTGCAGCTTGGAGACCGTCACACATTATCACCTGAGGTCTCTCTCCTAGTCTGTCCCCCCACCCCCATTGCATACAGCTTCTTTGTTTCTCTGCACCCTAAATGCAGCACATCTTTGTATTAAAGCTTAAAGGGCCCGATATTTGAAAGGCATTTATACGGTTTACAGCAAATGCCTCTAAGCTGGCTATTCAATGAATATCCCTAATCTTCTCCCCTCAGCATCAGGGCATGTGGTGGGCATTGAGCGGAGATGGCGGCAGCGGTGATATTGCCCAGTTAGCGACCTGTGACTAAAAGATAGGAAAGCAAAAGCTGCAGGAGCTAACCGAGCAGCATTCACTATCGCTGCTGCTGCATGGGTGAGCTACTGTGACTGAGAGGTTGTGCGGCAAACCCAGATAGTCAATGCTGTGGCCACATATGATCTGGCATTGAATCCAGGGTTAAGGATTGGCGCAGACGGCTATGCGCTGAGCGGTGCATAGCTGAACTAGATAAACATCAGGCCCAAAGTTTTTATAGATCACTTCTCATATTGTCTACCCCTTCTGGAATCTCCACCCTATAGATCACTTCTCACATTGTCTACCCCTTCTGGAATCTCCACTCTATAGATCACTTCTCATATTGTCTACCCCTTCTGGAATCTCCACTCTATAGATCACTTCTCACATTGTCTACCCCTTCTGGAATCTCCACTCTATAGATCACTTCTCATATTGTCTACCCCTTCTGGAATCTCCACTCTATAGATCACTTCTCACATTGTCTACCCCTTCTGGAATCTCCACTCTATTGATCACTTCTCATATTGTCTACCCCTTCTGGAATCTCCACTCTATAGATCACTTCTCACACTGTCTACCCCTTCTGGAATCTCCACTCTATTGATCACTTCTCATATTGTCTACCCCTTCTGGAATCTCCACTCTATAGATCACTTCTCACATTGTCTACCCCTTCTGGAATCTCCACTCTATTGATGATTTCTCACATTGTCTACCCCTTCTGGAATCTCCACTCTATAGATCACTTCTCACATTGTCTACCCCTTCTGGAATCTCCACTCTATTGATCACTTCTCATATTGTCTACCCCTTCTGGAATCTCCACTCTATTGATCATTTCTCACATTGTCTACCCCTTCTGGAATCTCCACTCTATAGATCACTTCTCACATTGTCTACCCCTTCTGGAATCTCCACTCTATTGATCACTTCTCATATTGTCTACCTCTTCTGGAATCTCCACTCTATAGATCACTTCTCACATTGTCTACCCCTTCTGGAATCTCTTCTCTATTGTAGATTATTAATAATAGTATTTAGATCACATCTTTCCAGGAGAAGATCAAGGTGAGTTGCATTCAGGTACAGTATGCATTTCCCTGTCCCCAAAGGGCTCACAATCTAAGTTTGTACCTAAGTTTGTCATATGCAAAAAGATCCTACTGATCCTTTGGCTACATTGCTCACAAGTATACTGAACAGAATCAGCCCCAGGAGTGATCCCTGAGACACTGTCCTACTTGTCTTCCTTTCTTCCATGTGAATTCCATTTACCACTGCCGTCTGGTGTCTTCACTCAATCGATCTGAGATCCACTTTACCACCTTGCAGCCATCCCCAATTTGTTCATTTTATTCATGAGCCTCCTATGGGGAACATTTCAAAGGCTTTGCTGAAATCCAAGTACACCACATTCAGTGACTGCCCTCAATTTACCTCTATGGCCGCCCAGTCCAAGAAATCAATCAGATTTGTTTGGCACAATCTGTCTCTAGTAAAACTGTGTTGCCTCAAGTCTTTCAACCTATTGGACTGTAGAAAGTTTGTTATTCTTTCCTTCAGTAGTGTGTCCATTATTTTCCCACCATGGAGGTAAGGCTTGCGTCTTATAGTTTCCAACCTTCTTTCTATTACTGCTTTTGAGAAGAAAGACCACAGACACCTTTCTCCAGTCCAAGGGAACCTCTCCCATCTCCAAGAATCTATTAGATACCTCCTTCGCTGGATCCACCTGAACCCTCATCCGGCCCCATGACTTTGTTCACTTTGTTTTGCAAGTTGTTTATAAAGACTTTCTTCTGTAAATGGTGCGGTATCCACTCCATGTCCATATGTATGTTTGTCAATCGTCTGTGACCCTTCTCCGGGATTTTCTTTCATGAATATTGAACAGAAGTATTCCATTAGCGTTTCTGTTTTTCCCTCTCCCCTCACTGTTGCTCGGACCCTTTCCATCTCTGGTCGTCTTCCTCTCCTGAAAAAGCCCATCACCTCTCTTTACATCTTTTGCCATCTTTTCTTCCACCTATGCATTTGCCATTTTGATTTCTTTCTTCGCCTCTTTCAGCTTTGCCTATATTCTTTTCCGTGTTCCTCTTTTTAATTTTTCAGCCACTTCCTTTATAAAATACATGAATATGTGGCAATTACCCAGTATACACATCCGCCCAACAAGAAATAACCCTGGTGGCCCAGGAGCCCTTAACCCCCTCCCCCTCTGGGTACCTGGCCCTGTGTGGTGCATCCTGGGATTAATTTTACTTGGGTGGGTGAAGTGATCGGGGCTGCTGGCTACCAGGAATTTGCTTTCTGTTGGGGGCACCGGCCCCTGACAGTATTTTGATGGCATCGGGAACTTTCCCCAATGTCCGGATCATCTTTGACATTTCTCCTGAGATGATCCAGACATCAGGGAAAGCCCCCGATGCCATCAAGATACTGTTGGGGACAGGTGTTAGATGTTTAAGCCACTTCAAGACCAGGCGTAGAGATATTAGTACCAAGGCTTGTTGCAAAATCCTCTATGCGTTTCTCTGCATCAGGCAATATTTACATATGATTTCATTATATGCTGCTGATTTGCTTGTAATTTAAATGCATTTAAATACTCTTGGCATTAATTGTGTGCTAGTTTTTCCTTTGCTGTGTCTGTCTCTTTTCTGCATGTCTCATTAGCATTAAGTGTTGTGATAAGGAAGCTTATCATAGCTCAGGTAGGAGCTATAGAAAAGATGATGTGACTCTGAACAAGCAACCTGTCAGTTCTGGTAGAAGTAAGAAAACAGAGTTTTCACATAAAAGACTACCAGTCCCAGAATGCACCAGGTTTCCAGCAGCCATGAGGGGGGCTGAAGTGAGAAAACGTGTGTGCAATCAAGAGAGCTATGAGGTAATCCCTAAGCACTCATCTCAAAGGGCAGGGCCTGATTCAACACAGCTGCGCTGTGTTAGGGAGGAGCACACATTAGGACAGAATAAGAATAGAGCTTATTCTACAGATAATAGCTACAGAGAGAGCTTCAGAGACAGATACAGCAACAGCTTCAAGCTCAAGCACCAACATCATCTCGAGAAGCAGAAGCCAAGCCAAGCGGATAGAGAGAGAAGGAAACTCTCTGGAAGGAAGAGAAGAAGGGCCATTGGAAGGTCTGGGAGAGTCCAAGGCAGTACCCATACTGGGAGGTATTCCAAATGCCAGCAGAGTCCATTGGACTGGAGTCAGCCAGAGGAATGGAATGGCAGAGATAGGAATCACCAGTGGCTACCTGGAAGAGAGAAGACTGCACGTGGAAGGGACTTTCAGACCAAGGCCAGAAGGTATGTGAGAGGAGATCCAGTGTCCAGGGATCAAGATTGGAAGGCTGGACATCAGAACTGGATTACATACTGGCCAGGCTATACAGAGAGGAATTATGATAGCAGGAGAGGCTCAGGTATGAACACTGATCCAGACCCTACCTATAATAGTGAATGGCAGCAAGGGAATAAGCATTCTCATGATAGTGCCTTAATGAAAGACTCGTCTGTGCCAATGTATGATAGTGACCCTATGCTGATTGATGAAGGGGGAGATACAGCAGATGAAACTATTAATTACATGGACTGCTCTCTATCTAAATGCTATTGCTAGCTTTCTGTGAGCAAACACATCAGCCATCACAAAGAAACCTAACTTTGTTCTTATTTCCACTGCAAACAGCTCTTAAAGCAGGATTTGGGTTCACACAGTAGCAGCCAGCCAGCTAAAGGGTTTCAGCTGGACAATTGATAGTAATTAAAGCTGCACCTGATTGTGTGTGTGAGCAAGGGAGAATCACTGCTGGGATCTGCGTGGAAAATAAGCAGAAGTTAACCTAACAAGCAAAGTTCATTTATTTCTTTGTGCCTTTTTATTTGGTAATTATTTGCTAAGAGAACATTAGCTAATTGCCTGACAAGCTGAAGGTTGGTTTCTGATTTGCTTTGTGACTTTATGTTATCCATTTAAACACTGCAAGCAAGTAACCTCATTTATATTGCTACCAAGCATACTTGTGCTGGGTGAATTAAACCCCATCAATAAAAGAAGTATTTTATTGGCTTTACCACTGGTTTCACAACTCAATTATTGTCTTCAGCTGTGTTTGGAGTGAAAGAACTACATTACCCACAATACCTTGCAAGAATCATATGAATATATGCATCGTCAAGATTGTGTAAGTTCTCACCCTAGGCAGCCGTTTGACAGTGTGCTTAAGTGGCGTTATCTGTACTTAAAGGCTGCGCTAGTTTTCTGCATCGGCCTGAATGTTTTTTAATGTAAGTAAATTGAATTGTTTAAACGTTTGGGATCCTGGACCTTTGGTCTGACCCAGTCTGGCATGTCTTATGTTCTTCCGATGTTTGCATGGAGTAGACGTGACGCTAATGCACCACTAATCTCATACGTGCATCTCTTTTCCTCATATTCAATAATAATGAGATCCATATTCAAAGGGTTTGTCCAGCTAATTTTTAAAGTTTTTCCTAGAAGCTCCAATGACTGAAATTCCCCTCCCCCAACCCCCACCAGCTCCACCTACCTTCTTAGTAATAAATTTTGTCCAGGTAACTTCTGCAGTCAGGGGTCCTATATAAAGTTTAATCTTTTTTTGCTCAAATCTGGTTATATAGAGGAATGATATTACCTCTGGGACTCTCCAGATGGGTGCTTGAGCTCTGCTTAAGAGATGATTTCAGAGGTTTCTGTGCTGTCTCTCGGGTGGGATAAAGCGTTGGCTCGCTCATGCCAATCTGTGAATAAGAGATAGGGAGACATGAGTGGGAGGAAGCAAAGGGGGGTGGGGGTGGGCTCTGTGAGGTCCTGCTGGAGATAGGTTTATAGCGTACCAAAGTGTGGACAGAAGAATCACAGCTTTTTCCGTGGCTAAAACAGTGCTTTGCTCATGGAATTGGGCTTTTTGATAATTATCTACTTGGTACATAGATAAGTTTGTGTGTGCTACCAATGAATGTACTTTTACTCGGATATTTTAGGAGACTCTCCGAGGGAGGGTCTAACCTTGCGGAGCTAAGTAAGCACATATTTGTGTAGATGATTTTTCATGGAACAGTAATCAGAGATCGTGTTGGGTGCACCTTTCTCTCTTTATTGTGGCAGATCCCATACAGTTTGCACAAATGCAAGAGTTTGGCTCTTTACTCCATAGTATACGAGTAATCGGTTCTAGTCTGTTGACTGGTGGGGCTCCTCCCATCCATACAGCACTGAGGACAGGTGGTGGCTTGAGGTGCCGCCTCTTATCCCTACCTGGAAACGGACCCCCAGGTCTTGGCTTTTCATATTGTCTTCCGGTTCACTCATTTCTGAGGTGGATTTCTTCTCTGATACGGTCTTCTGCTTCACATATTGCAGGCGTTGGGAGGAACTCAACTGTGATTGCAACAGGGAAGTCAGTTGGGATTTTGCAATGGAGCCCAACAGGATCATAGAATCTGGGGGAAGAACAAGGAAATGATCAGAAAAGAGAAGGGAGAGAGTAACAGGACGCCAACAAAATAGTAAGAGGTCAACTTTCAAAAACACACTGAGCAGCAAAATTAACTGGCTAATTTTAAAGTGCTATTTTTAGACAAACTTTCAGTAAAGTCTAAACTGGATAGGTTTTTGACTGAAATTTATATTTTTTATTTATTTATTTATTTATTTAAAGTCTTTTCTATATTGCGCTTTTCAAATTCAGCTCGGTTTACAATAAACATTAACTTTGTCCAGTCGAGAGGCCCGTACTGGACTTACAGAGAACAGGGTTGGTAAACTTGTGTTGAACTGGGTAAACTATATACAGGTTTAAGCTAGATATTTACATTCTAGGTTATTACAAACATTCTTAGATACTATGTACATGGTCCTAGTCAGGTTCTGGTAGGGCTAACATGTTGTGCTGGTGTCATGTATAATGGGTGGCGTGGGATGGCTGTTTAGTTGATTGGGGATGACTGGTTGTTGTGTGGTGCCGTAGTGTTGCATGAAGAGGTGATATTTCAGGGCCTTTCTGAAGGTGGAGAGGTCTGTAATGGATCGGATGTTAGGTGGGAGGGTGTTCCAGCACAAGGGAGCGTAGTACTCAAAAGCTCTCTTTTTTGTGGACTGCGAGCATTTTGTGATCTTGGTGGGGATACTCGGGGTGTTTACTGTGAATGATCTTCTGGCTTTATTTGTGGGAGTGGGGATGATGAGGTCTGTGATAGAGGCGGAAGTGATTCTATTGATGGCTTTGAATGTCATCAGTAGGGTCTTGAAGGTGATTCTAAAATGAACTGGTAGCCAGTGAAGTTGCTTCAGGATTGGTGTTGTGGTCCCTCCTGGATGCACCATGTAGAATTCTGGCTGCAGCATTCATGGCTAGTTGTAGTGGGATCAATGCATTTTTTGGTAGCCCCTGTAGGATGATATTGGCATAATCAAAGTGGGGCATGATTAGTGCCTGGTAGACTGTCTTAAAGTCATCCGGGTCTAGCAGAGGTCGTAGGTGGCGAATTGTGCGAATCTTAAGATATACTGCCTTGACAGTGTTTTTTATATGGGCTTTCATGTTCAGTTGCTTATCAAGTGTTATCCCTAGATATCGGATGGTTGGCTTGCTTTGAAGTTCAGCATCTCTTACTTTTAGTACCACCGGTGGTGTGAAGGATTGGTCCCTGGTAATGAATAGTGCTTCGGTTTTCTTTAAATTTATCCTTAGGTTTTGGGTGCAGAGCCAGTCTGTTATGGCGCTGAAACAGGAGGTTAGTGTTAAAAAATCTGGCTGGTCTGTGGTGAACGGCGTATATAGTAATACGTCGTCGGCATATGCAAGGCATGAGATGCCAAAGGCTTGAGCGAGAGTGCAGATGGGCTGCATGTATATGTTAAAAAACAGCGCTGAGAGGGATGATCCCTGTGGAACACCTTGTGTTTGCTGGAAAGCTTTGGATGTTTTGGATCCTGTCTTCAAGTGCTGCGATCTGTCTGCAAGGTAGGATTTGCACCACCTCAATGCTGTGTCCTGGATCCCTTTCTCTGCCAGCCGCTCCATGAGTAGTGTGTGGTCCACGGAATCGAACGCTGCGGCGATGTCAAGGAAGATAAGAGCATAGCCTCCTCTAGTTCTGTTCAGGCCAGTGATTAGGGAGTTGAATAGGATGGTTAGTAGTGTCTCAACCCCGTGTGCTTCTCTGAATCCATGTTGACATGGGTCTAGGGGTGTATTGATCTCGATGTGGTCCTGGATTTGTTGTAGAGCAATTTTTTCAATTATCTTGGCCATTAAAGGGATACTTGAGATCGGCCTGTATGAATCAACTTTCTGGGTGTCCAACTTGCAGTTTTTTATTAGTGGTCTGATGGATGTTTGTTCCAGGGTCTGTGGGAATGATCCCGTGCTGAAGGAGAGATTAATGATTTTGGTTAGGAAAGGGCTGAATTCTTTACACAGTGTCTTTATCCAGAACGCTGGGCAGGGATCGTTTGGCGCTGTGGTGGTGTTGATCACTTTGATTATGTCTTCAACGTGCTTCGCTGAGGACGGTGAGAAGGCAGTAAGTGGTGTAGGGTGCCGTGGCCTGTTCACAGGAGTGGGAGGTGGTGTCTTAATGGTCTGAATTGTTTTTGACTGTAGGTAGTCCGCATATTCCTGTGGGTCTGGCATGTTTTGTTGGGCATGGGAGGTTTCCTTTGTGAGGGTCCTTACAATGCTAAATAGGTCCTTCGGTTTGTTTAGAGAGCGTTGCAGTAATGTTGCATGGTAGCTTCGCCTAGTTGCGTTTACTTCGTTGCGGTGTTTCTCTAGGTTTGTGTTGTAGTTGTCCAGGTCTTCATTGGATCGTGACTGTTGTCATTTTCTTTCGCGTTTTCTTAGATGACGAAGTGAAGTCAGTAGCTCGTGGGAGTACCATGGTGAGGGCTTCCTTTTTCTTGGTGTTACCTTCCTGGATGGTTGGTTAGCGATGGTGTTGAGACTGCTATTCCATACAGAGAGCATTTCTTCAAGGTTAGCTTCTAGGAGGTCGACCTCGGTAGGGTTTTGGAGAGTATCTCTTCCTTGTTGAAATGTCTGAATTTTGTTTTTGGGTAGGTGTTGGTTGGAGGTTGGATTCTTGTTTGTTCCTGTTGGTTGGGTAATTGGAACAGGATTAACTTGTGGTCGGACCATGGGACTGCTATGAGTGAGGTAGCAAGTGTGTGGTCTTGACTTACGGCTGGTTGCGGAGCGAATATCAGGTCCAGCTTGCCTTCCTTTGTGTGTGTGTGGGCTCTTTGATCACTTGCACGTAGCCCAGCTGTCTGAGGGCATCTTGGATGGAGGAGGCATGCTCATCAGGTAGTGACGGGAGGTTGAAATCACCCAAAATCCAGTTAAATGTGCGTGGGTTCTTGGTGCTGCAGGCAAGATCTATTATCGTTGATAGGTCATCTGGGGAGGCTGATGGAGGTCGGTATATTAGATTAATGGAGTTGTGCCTATTTGAGATAGTTATGTAGTCCAGATGTGTAGTACTAGTAGCAGTGGTCAGCTGGAATTGTAGCTCTGTTTTTGTGAGAGCTAAACTTCCTCCTCCCCTGCGGTTATCCCTGTGGCAGGCGTAAGCTGAGAAGTTGGGTGGGGTAAGTTGGTTCAGGATGGCGGTGTCGGCTTCTGTGAGCCATGTTTCTGTAATTAATAGGATGTCTAAGTTATAATGGGATATGAGGTCAGATATGATTGGCCACTTCTTCCGGACAGAGCGAGCATTTATGAGAGCGCAGTTCAGGTGGGGGGGTTGATGTTGTTTTCTTGGCGGGGCTTTTTTGGAGTGCTGGAGTGAGATATATAGTAGGTATGGGCTTTGGTTGTGTCTAGATTTTGCATCCGGGTGCCGGGGGGTGTACGCCCATTTTCTCCCAGTGCTCCGTAAGGTTGGTATGGGGTTGCCGGCTGTTGTGAAGGCAGCGGCGCTGTAGAGTAGGCTATATATAGGGTTGCCAACTTTTTCACCGAGAAAAACCCGACACCTGTGGCTCGCCATGCTCCACCCATTCTCCGCCCCTAGTCCCACCCCTGCCCCGCCCCCAGCCCCACCCACAAAAATTACCGAGGATACGTGTAGGCTAACTTCCTTGGTCAGATAATAATTAAACTGGGAACCCCAAAATCCAAACATGAAATGTACAACACTGGAGAAATAAAACTATAAAGTAATTTCCTCTTGCACTAAACAAAAACGCAAAGATGTTAGCAATACACACTTCCCAGACCAGACATATTCCAGTTAATAAATTCAAAATAAAAAGTATTTTTCTACCTTCTGTTTGGGCGTTTTATTTTTCAGTTGCAATTGCTCCAGTCACTTTCTTCTGGTTTCTTCGTGTCTTCTGCGAGCTATCCATTTGTCCTTTCTTCTCTTTCAGATGTTTTCCATTCTCTCTCTATTTCTGCTTTAACATACTGATTGTTTCCCTTTTGCTCTTTCCCCCAATTCTTTCCTTATTCCTTTATCATCCGTTTAAATTTCACCCTTCCATTCTCAAGCCCCTCTTACTATCCCAATACCGGCCCATCATAGACTTTTCTTCCACACAAAATATTTTTTCCCCTCTCTATTCTCATTCCCCATCCATTCTAGTCCTCCCCCCAAATCAGTTCCCTTATAGTTCTAGACCCACCCAGCATCCACTCCCTTCTAGTCCCATTCTCCCATGCCCCACATCAGCCCATTTCCAGTCCTATTCCAGCTCTTCATCAGCCCATTTCCAGTGCTAGCCCTCACATCACAGGCCATTTCCAGTCCTAGCTCCCCCCCCCAATCACAGCCCATTTCCAGTCCAAGTCCCCCATCACAGCCTATTTCCAGTCCTAGGCCCCCCCACCATCACATCCCATTTGCAGTCCGAGTCCCCCCGCACCATCACAGCCCATTTGCAGTCCGAGTCCCCCCGCACCATCACAGCCCATTTGCAGTCCTAGCCCCCCTAATCACAGCCTATTTCCAGTCCAAGATCCCCCTTCCTCCACCATAGCCCATTTCCAGTCCAAGTTCCCCCCCCCCCCCATAGCCCTTTTCCAGTCCAGGTCCCCTCCACCCCCATCACAACCCATTTCCAGTCCATGTCCCCCCCCCCATAACCCTTTTACAGTCCAGGTCCCCCCCCCATCACAGCCTATTTCCAGCCCAAGTCCCCCCCCCCCATAGCCCTTTTCTGGTCCAGGTCCCCTCCACCCCCATCACAACCCATTTCCAGTCAATGTCCCCCACCATAACCCTTTTACTTTCCAGGTCACCCCCCCATCACAGCCTATTTCCAGTCCAAGTCCCCCCCCCATAGCCCTTTTCCAGTCCAAGTCCCCCCCTTTAGCCCTTTTCCAGTCCAAGTCCCCCCCCTTAGCCCTTTTCCAGTCCAAGTCCCCCCCTCTAGCCCCTTTCCATTCCACGTCCCCCCCATCATCCCTTTTCCAGTCCAAGTCCCCCCCTTTAGCCCTTTTCCAGTCCAAGTCCCCCCCTTTAGCCCTTTTCCAGTCCAAGTCCCCCCCCCCCTTAGCCTTTTTCCAGTCCAAGTCCAAGTCCCCCCCCCCATAGCCTTTTTCCTGTCCAAGTCCCCCCCCCCCTTAGCCCATTTCCAGTCCAAGTCCCCCCCCCTTAGCCCTTTTCCAGTCCAGGTCCCCCCATCACAGCCCATGCAGTCCTTGCCCCCCCCCCCCCGGACCAGCATCGCGGCTGTCTGAGGCTTCAGAGGGAGCCGGGGAAGCCCGCGCGAGGCCCCGGCTCCCTCTGAACAGCCACCAGCGTGAAGAGCCTTTACCTTCACGCTGGCGGCTGTTCCTGTGAAGCCGCGAATGCTGGGAAAGGTTAAAGGTTGCCCTTTAACCTTTCCCAGCATTCGCGGCTTCACAGGAACAGACGCCAGCGTGAAGGTAAAGGCTCTTCACGCTGGTGGCTGTTCAGAGGGAGCCGGGGCCTCGCGCGGGCTTCCCCGGCTCCCTCTGAAGCGGAGAAAAGCCGGTTTTTTTGCTCAGGCCGCTCCCGATTTTGCGGCCAGAGCAAAAAAACCGGCTTTTAAAGGGCCGGTTTTGCCTCTGCGCCGGCAGCCGGCCTGGCCGTGGAAAAACCGGCCTGGCCGTGGAAAAACCGGCCAGGCCGGCTGAAAACCGGCCAGTTGGCAACCCTAGCTATATAGGATGTATAAGTTGATTGCTGTAATAAAGGAGGGCATCATCTTGAGCGGTTGGTGTGATGGCTTGTAACTGTTGTGTAATGTAGACCTAAGACAGTACTCTGGTAGATTCTGACTCTAACGCAATACAATGGTAGCTTCTGGTTCAATAAATTATATAAATCTATATAAAATTATATAAAATTATATAAATCTAGCCAAGCAAAAACTGGCCCATGCCTCCTTTCTGAGCAGCGGTAGTCAGCCCTTTAAACTTAGTTACTGCCGAATATCAGCACTAATCAACCATGGACTAGATTTACACAAAGGCGCTATGGATGAAATCTGCCTTCACTAAAAGGAAAATGCTGTAGCAACAAGAGGAAGTTAAATGAAAGGGTCAAAGGTCGCATGAAGCATAAGCATTACTTAAAGAAACATTTTGGAAGTCTGGATAAAATATATTCCATGCTTTAAAATTGGCTGAAATAAACCCAAACAAGGGTCAGCGTGGTGGAAAAAGTGGTGAAAGCAGAAAAAACATCTTTCAGGAAATGCAAAGCAGAAGCTAAAGAAGAAAAGAGGGATGAGGTTAGATCAGGGCCGAATCTAAGCTCTTGGCTCCCAAAGCCACAAATTCTGAAGGGCTTATTTTGGTTAGGGGGAAGGGGAAGAGTCTGTGCAGGTTACAGCCCCCTCCCCCCCACCCCATAATTTTGTTTAGGAGTTGTACCTGACATTCGATTTTTTGAAGTGTAAAGATTATTTAAGTTTGCTTTGATTAAAAAAAAAATAGAGGTGGGTAACCTGTCCAGAACAGCAGGTACACCCCTAAACAAAAGCATAGAGGGGAGACAGTCTAAAAAGAGCAGCAGATACAACTCTAGCCACCTTAAAACCAACACAAGGACTGCGGTGGGGGTGATGGGGAGGGGTCTTTGTGTTACAAGGGGCACTTATACAGTGAACATTCTAGGCAGGAGGTGCTGACTTCAAAAAGCTTTCTTTGGCACCTGAGGAAAGTGCCTCTGTTACCTGTGCATAAATCCAGCCCTGGGTTATATGCTAAAAAGTAATGAGGTCGGCCAAGAGAAACTTTGAAAAGAAGCTTGACATAGAGGCAAGAAATAATACAAAATATCTGAAGCAGGGGGCGGAGCCTGATGTCCAGCGGGTTAGACGCTTCGCGCTGAAGCTCCCGAGGGGCCTACTCAGAATCCTGACTTAATACCTACATTAACTTAATATTTTGCTCCGAACTTACCGGGGTGCCTCGGGGGGGATGGCGGCCCATAAACCAGCGCGCTTAGACTTCGGATCTCCCTCTTCTTCACACGGAAAACGTTCCAAGACAGAGCTGCCTTCCCCACAAAAGATGGTGCCATTTCGGGATAACCCCGAAATGCAACAGGAGATCTTGGAGGAAATACGTGGTGTGAAGGAACTGGTGCAGTCCAACGGAGAAGCGCTCCGAGCCATGAGAGAAGATTTTGGTGTGCTTCAGGATCGCCTTGAAGGTCTTTCATTACGGCAGGACATTATGGCGGGGGTCCTCGACTCGCACGTGGTGCGCTTGGTGAAACTAGATGAGGCTGAGCGTCAGATACAGAATCTACAAAAAGAGTTAGAGGATAGCAATAATCGAGCCCGTCGCAACAATGTAAGGCTCATTGGTGTACCGGAGGGCGCGGAAGCAGGAGATATGAGAGAATTCCTGGTCAAAACTCTTCCCTCCTTGCTGAAGATTACTTTTCACAGAGATCTGGAAATTGACCGAGCACATCGTGTTCCTACCAGCATGGCGCTCAATCGGACGACCCCCCGGCCCATCATTTTTCGTCTACTGCGATATCAGCAAGTTGAGCAAATTCTAAATGCTGCCCGGGCGAATCGTCATTTGGAGTTTGAAAATCATAAAGTCTCCTTCTTCCCTGACTTGGCTAAGCCCACAGTTGACCGTCGGAAGAGACTCCTTGCTTTTCGACCGAGACTTCAACAGTTACAGGCTCGCTTCGGCATCTTATATCCAGCGAAGCTCAGAGTGACTCTCCATAACCAAACTCGTACCTTCGAAGATCCTGATCTGCTAGCAACATTTCTAGCTTCCAAAGAAGCAGACCAGATGCGCTAATCCAACAGCTTGGATGGAATCCGCTGGAACTGTCCGCCATTTTGAATGGCCCGATGCGGTGATCGCTGCTTGAAACGGAGACTGCCTGGACTTTTCTTTCTCTTTATATATACCTTATTGGTCTCCTTTCTTTCCACGATGAGCTCCTTGGTTAGTTTCGGAGCCTGTATAGCTCTGTAGGATTTATGTTTCAATTCAGGCCTTCTCTGGGGTTTCTCCCCGCAGACATCAGGCCGCCAGTAATTTCTGGGGTTTTGCTTCTTCTCTAAGGCACTTCGGTGCTTATTTTGTTATATGGGGCGCTTCATGGTTTTCCTTAGTTTAATTCCCTATCATGTTGTTTCTGCAGTCATTTACTGGTACTATGAGCGACATTGTGTAACTCTGTGCGCTATTATGTTTCTTTCTCAGATTGTTTAACTATTTTGCATGGCTTTATGTAAGTTATCATTACTGACTGTAAAAGGCATCAATAGTCCATTCCAAAGAAGGACAATCCTTAGCTCTCTTAATCATGATTATTCTGAGTTAGTGTTTCTTCAGGAGGCCCATTTGCTGGGCATAGCTATTTCCTATCTCCTTCATTACGAAATACTGGAAATAGGCTCCCATCTGAGCCTCAATGATTGGTGGAATCATGTCCATTTTTACTGTAATTATGAGCAACTACCTTGTATGTCAATCTCTTCCACTCAAGCCCTTCACTACTTGTTTAAAAAGAAGGTGTTCCATGATTCTGTTCTAACTGCTAAATGCTCTCATTTGACTGTTTAATTTTGTATACATTTCTGCTACAGGATCAGCATGTATCATCAATACCATTTCTGCTTGTTTGCTGTACAATAACTGTTGTGTGTAAGCGCTTATGTGATGACTCTTATTAGCTTAGAGAAGAAGCATAGGGGTGGGGGGTAATTGGGGTTGTTTTCCTTATTGTATATGTGTATTTGTATCTTTTGGTGTGTTGTTACTTTTGTTTGTTGTAAAATGAAAATAAACGTTTTAAAAAAAAAAAAAAAATATCTGAAGCAAAAGATCCATGAGGAAATTGGTTCTACCTGTTCTTGGTAAGGGGGCAGAAAGGCGATATCGCATAATCAACTTTAATATATGGCTCCAACTTTAATATATGGTGCAAACAAGAAGAATTTAGATATAGAGGCGACAGGGGAAACAGATGGATCAACAAGAGACTATACTGAGCTGATGGACTACATCTCTCCGTCACAGGGAAAAGGATCCTGAGTGAAAAATTTAGGCAGCATGTGGACAGGCATTTAAACTAGGGAAAGGGGGTGACAGATGGAGGAGGATAAGTTCAGGACATCACTCCCAGCAAAAAGCGTAACATTGAAAACAGCCACACTTTTAAACCACACATTAATGGCAAGTGGGACGAGGCATTTAGAACAAAATCCATGCAAAATACAGGCAAGCCAGTCAACAAATGCTGGAAAGCAATGAGCACAAATGCTCGAAGTCTAGCCAACAAAGTTCCTGACCTGGAAGCCCTAATGGTGGAAATGGACTTGGACACTGTGGCCATTACAGAAACATGGTTTAATGAGTTGCATGAATGGGATATAACCATAGCTGGCTATAATCTATTTAGAAGCGATAGAGAGGGTAGAAAAGGAGGAGGAGTAGCCCTATATGTCAAAAGCAATATTAAAGCTGCTGAAATGCAGTGGGACATGGGGAAAAGAAGAAGCGCCATGGATTGTGTTGGAAAGAGGAGATGGCACTGTCATCCATACTGCTGTAATCTACAGGCATCCAACTCAAACCAAAGAAACAGACAGTGAATTGATTATTGATATTGCAGATAACCATGAAGGGGGAAGTGATCATATTGGGTGACTTTAATCTAAACCTGTGAGTCAGTTGGTCCATCAGATGATAAAGGGGTTAAAGGAGCACTAAGAGGCGACAAGGCGATAGCGGAGAGACTGAATGAATTCTTTGCTTCAGTCTTTACTGAGGAAGATCTAGGGATGTTACCCATGACTGAAGTGGTATTTAAAGGTACGGAAGAATTGAAGGAAATATCGATACATCGGGAAGATGTATTACAACTATTAGATAAACTGAAGAGTAGCAAATCACCTGGGCCGGATGGTATACATCCATGGGTGTTGAAAGAACTGAAATACGAGATTGTAGACCTGCTATTAGTAATCTATGAACTATCATTAAAATCATCTCTAATACCTGAAGATTGGAGGATCGCCAATGTAACACCAATTTTTAAAAAGGGTTCCAGGGGTGATCCAGGAAACTACAGACCAGTGAGCCTGACATCAGTACCAGAAAAAATAGTAGAAACCATCATAAAGAATAAAATTACTCAGCATGTAGATAGTCATGACCTAATGGGAGACAGCCAACATGGCTTTAGACAAGGAAGATCTTGTCTTACTAATCTGTTATGTTTTTTTTAAGGAGTGAATAATCAGGTGGACAAAGGTGAGTCGGTTGATATTGTGTATCTGGACTTTCAGAAAGCCTTTGACAAGGTCCCTCATGAGAGACTTTTGGCAAAACTAAAGAGTCATGGGATAGGAGGCAGTGTACTATTGTGGATCAGGAACTGGTTAAAAGATAGAAAGCAGAGGGTAGGGCTAAATGGCCAATTTTCCCAATGGTGAAAGGTGAATAGTGGTGTACCCCAGGGATCTGTGCTGGGTCCGCTGCTTTTTGACATATTCATAAATGACCTGGAAAGTGGAATAACGAGTGAGGTTATCAAATTTGCAGATGACACCAAACTATTTAAAGTTGTTAAAACCCAAGAGGATTGTGGAAAATTGCAAGAGGATCTTGATAAATTAGAAGACTGGGCATCAAAATGGCAGATGAAATTTAATGTGGACAAGTGCAAGGTTATGCACCTAGGGAAGAACAACCCAAACTATGGTTACACGATGCAAGGTTCCACATTAGGAACCACCACCCAGGAAAAAGATTTAGGCGTCATTGTGGATACCATGTTAAAACCCTCGGCCCAGTGTGCAGCGGCGGCCAAGAGAGCAAATAGAATGCTAGGTATGATAAGGAAAGGAATGGAAAATAAAACAAAAGATATTATAATGCCTCTATATCGTTCCATGGTGAGACAGCACCTTGAATATTGTGTGCAATTCTGGTCGCCGTTTCTTAAAAAGGATATAGCGATTTTAGAAAAGGTTCAGAGAAGAGCCACCAAAATGGTAAAGGGGATGGAAGGATACTCCTATGAAGAAAGGCTAAAAAGGTTAGAGCTCTTTAACCTGGAAAAGAGACGACTGAGGGGAGATATGATAGAAGTCTATAAATTAATGAACGGAGTGGAACGGGTAAACGTAGATCGATTGTTTACCTTATCAGAATATAGAAAGACTAGGGGACATGCAATGAAGCTACAGGGTAAACTATTTAAGACTAATAAAAGAAAATATTTTTTCACTCAACGTGTAATCAAACTCTGGAATTTGTTACTGGAGGATGTAGTAAAGGCTGTTAGTGTAGTTGGGTTTAAAAAAGGTTTGGACAAGTTCCTGGAGGAAAGGTCCATAAACCATTATTAAGAAGGGACCCAGGATATCAATGCTTGAACCAATACAAGCATTGTGGAACCTGTGTCCCTTGGGGAAACTGCTAGGTACATATGACCTAGATTGGCCACTGTTGGAAACAGAATACTGGGCTTGATGGACCTTGGTCTGACCCAGTATGGCATATCTTATGTTCTTAATCTACTAGATGTTGATTGGAGTATTCCTTCTGCAAATCTGGAAAGAAGTAAAAAAAATTGTGGATGCCTTCCAAGATGTGTTAGTTAAACAAATTGTGATGGAAAAGACCAAGGAAAGCTCAATGCTGGATTTAGTGCTCACCAACGGAGATAGCGTGTCGAATGTCCGGGTGGGTGCCCATGTGAGCAGCAGCGATCATCACACGGTGTAGTTTGAGATAAAGGCCAAGATGGAGTCCAATCGCAGCAAGCTCAAAGCCCTAGACTTCAAAAACACTGAAAGAGGAGTTGGCAGGGTGGGAGGGGAAAAGGGAAGTGGAATTGCAATGGGCTAAACTACAAGAGGCAATAAAAGGGGCAACAGATAGATATGTAAGGAAAGTAAATAAAAACAAGAAGAAAAGGAAACCTATTTGGTTCTCTAAAGAAGTGGCTGCACTAATAAAGGCAAAAACCACAGCTTTTACAAAATTCAGAAGTTTGCAAAAAGAGGAACACAGACAGGAATACAGGATCAAACTAAAAGAGACAAAAAGAGAAATAAGGATAGCAAAATCAAAATCAAAGGCAAAGGAAAAGATGGCTAAAGATGTGAAGTGTGGTGACAAAACTTTCTTCAGGTATATTTGGGAGAGGAGGAAAATCAGAGGTGGAATTGCAGGACTCAAAAGTGCTGAGGGTGGATTCGTGGAAAATGACATTGAAAAAGCAAAAATGCTAAACAAATTCTTCTGCTCTGTTTTTACTAAAGAAAATTCCTGGAGAAGGACCACCTGTGATTCCCAAATATACAAACTGGAATGGAGTAGATACCACACCATTCACAGAAGATGATGTGTTAGAACAACTTGCAAAACTGAAAGTTTACAAGGCCATGGGACCGGATGGGATACCTCCCAGGATACTGAAAGAGCTCAGAGAGGTTCTTGCCGGGCCATTAAAGGATGTTTTTAATAGATCCTTGGAGACAGAAGAGGTTCTACTGGAGAGGGCTGATATTGTACCTCTTCACAAAAGTGGTAATAGAGAAGAAGTGGCAAACTACAGGTCAGTAAGCCTTACCTCGGTGGTGGGAAAAGTAATGGAGGCGCTCCTGAAAGAGCGAATAGTGGACTTTCGCAAAACCAACAGGTTGCATGATCTGAGGCAACATGGTTTTACCAAAGGACGATCTTGCCAAACAAATCTGATTGAGTTCTTTGACTGGTTGACCAGAGAACTAGATCAGAGACATGCGATGGATGTCATCTACCTGGATTTCAGCAAAGCCTTTGAATACTGTTCCTCATCAGAGGCTTATCAATCAACTCAACAACCTGGGGATGAGTCCCAAGGTGGTGAACTGGATCAGAAATAAGTCGACTGACAGATGACAGAAGGTGATGGTAAACTCACCCAGATGAAAGGAAGGTGATTAGTTGTGTGCCCCAGGGTTCGGTCCTGGGACAGGTACTGTTCAATGTATTTGTGAATGATACAAACCACCACCACCACCCAGGAAAAAGATTTAGGCGTCATTGTGGATAACATGTTAAAACCCTCAGCCCAGTGTGCAGCAGCAGCCAAAAGAGCAAATAGAATGCTAGGTATCATAAGGAAAGGAATGGAAAATAAAACAAAAGATATTATAATGCCTCTATATCATTCCATGGTGAGACTGCACCTTGAATATTGTGTGCAATTCTGGTCGCCGTATCTTAAAAAGGATATAGAGTTATTAGAAAAGGTTCAGAGAAGAGCCACCAAAATGGTAAAGGGGATGGAAGGGTACTCCTATGAAGAAAGGCTAAAAAGGTTAGGGCTCTTTAACCTGGAAAAGAGACGGCTGATGGGAGATATGATAGAAGTCTATAAATTAATGAACGGAGTGGAACGGGTAAACGTAGATCGATTGTTTACATTATCAGAATATAGAAAGACTAGGGGACATGCAATGAAGCTACAGGGTAAACTATTTAAGACTAATAAAAGAAAATATATTTTCACTCAACGTGTAATCAAACTCTGGAATTTGTTACCGGAGGATGTAGTAAAGGCTGTTAGTATAGCTGGGTTTATAAAAGGTTTGGACTAGTTCCTGGAGGAAAGGTCCATAAACCATTATTAAGAAGGGACCCAGGATATCAATGCTTGACCCAGTACAAGCATTGTGGAACCTGTGTCTTTTGGGGAAACTACTAGGTACGTATGACCTAGATTGGCCACTGTTGGAAACAGGATACTGGGCTTGATGGACCTTGGTCTGACCCAGTATGGCATATCTTATGTTCTTATATTGCTGAAGGACTGAATGGAAAAGTCTGTCTTTTTGCAGATGACATGAAAATTTGCAACAGAGTGGAGATCACGAGGAAAGATCTACAAAAGCTGGAGGAATGGTCTAATGCTTGGTAGTTAAGATTTAATGTGAAGTGCAGTGTCATGCACTTGGAAAGCAGAAATCCAAGGGAATTGTACACGATAGGAGGCGAGAGGTTGGTGTACACGGACCTGGAGAAGGACCTCGGAGTGATTGTTTCTGAGGATCTCAAGGTGGCTAAACAGTATGACAAGGCGGTGGCAAAAGCCAGAAGGATGCTGGGTTGCATACAGAGAGGAATTACCAGCAGAAAGGAAGAGGTACTAATGCCACTGTACAAAGGCGCTCGTTAGCCCTCTATCTGAATATTGTGTTCAGTTTTGGAGACCATATCTCACAAAGGATATAAAAAGACTGGAAACTGTTCAGAGGAAGGCGACCAAAATGATTTGCAGCCTGTGTCAGAAGATGTATGAGAAGAGAGTTGAAGACCTAAATGTACACTCTGGAGGAGAGGAGGGGCAGGGGAGGTATGATTCAGACCTTTAAATACATAAGAGTATTAATGAAGAAAGAAACCTCTTCCAAAGATGGGGAAGCTGTAAAACTAGAGGGCCTAACATGAAGCTTCAAGGAGGTAAACTGAAAGGCAATGTCATGAAATACTTTTTCACTGAAAGGATAGTGAATGCTTGGAATGCCCTCCCAATGGAATTGGTGGGGGCAAATACATTGACAGAATTCAAAGTGGCTTGGGACAGACACAGTGGATCCCTTTATAGCAACAGGATAAAATCAAAATAAACATTTATCTCTTATATCTCAAGAAATAGGGGTGACCTACACAGAGCGGTGGGTACACCCCTAAACAAAGTCATGGGGGGGGTGGCGACCTGCATGGAGCGACAAGTGCACCTACTCTTGCCACCTTGCTGGGCAGACTAGATGGACTATGCTGGTCTTTATCTACCATTATATACTATGTACAGCAATAATTATGGTCACTTCCGGAGCGTCAATTGATTACTCAATTTGTGACAAAATAACACTCCACTTGTTTCCACCACACCTTATAGCACAAAAACAAAAAAACACATAGAAAGGGCATATGTATGGATAGCTTGGAAATATCTCTGCCATCTCACATACCCAAAACATCAACGACAACAGCTCCTCCTTTTACATCACTCTTTCTCACAACATAGCCATACAGTGCTTTCTTATAGAGAAAGGAAGAGGCACACGATGCTTAACTTAACTCAATCCATTTGCTTATGAGCGATCACAATCTTCTCACACTTCAGGTTTGTGTCCCACTACACTTCAGTTATCTTTATAATGTCATCAGTGGCAGCGCATTTCCACTTGCACTTCCCAACGCCCCCTCAGGACGTCCAAATAGCGTTTCATCAGGAGACGATGAATTTAAATACCATGCCATGAAGAAACAAAAATGAAATGAATGTGCCGCCCTCAGCTACAAAGGTATCAAGCTCTAACGATCACCGACTCACCTTACCTGTACTCCACACCGCCGACAACTTCATCACGGGCTTTCACCAAAGCAACTCAAAAACCGACTCACCTTATCTGTACTCCACACCGCATACAACTTTATCACAGACTTTCACCAAAACAACTCAAAAAACGCCGCACATGCGACTTTTTATATCAAATCCTTCCCGATCTACTTAAAGGGGACCAAACCCAATACACCATTGTTACAGACCTTACCCAAAGATAAAAACTCACCCATACCACTCCTCGCATACACACTCCCCAATCTATTTAGGAGTTTAAGCCACAGGGATTAAACTGTCCCAAGCCTAAAGATCCGTCTCTGCTCACATACCATCAAATATAGTTCCTTACTCAAACCATTCTTCCTGCCGGTTATCAAATCAATACAAAACCATCGTAAATTTGCAAAAACATGGTCCTGCTCCAAACAATGCTGCACTATTGGGGCTTCTCTACATCTACATTTCAATCTACTCTTATATTTACCCATCCTGATTTTAAAGGGACGTATAGTTTTCCCTAGAACAGTAGGTTGAAATGTACAGGGTGGCCCAAAAAAAGTGAGAACATCTCGTAGCATATAAGTTATTTAAAAATTCAAAAAGACAGATGTAAACGATTGACAAATTTAAAAAAAATAAAAGATGGCGACTGGAAATTGTCAAAATAAAGACGTTATATAGCTAAAAAAGGTAAATAAGTAAACTATTTAAGCTTTTAATTTACGAGATGTTCTCACTTTTTTTGGGCCACCCTGTAGATGTAGAGAAGTCATGACTGAGCAGAGGCGACATGCGTGCCACCCTACTGCTAGGTCACGAATGTGTCTCATGGAAATCCAAGCCCCCTTAATGAAGTTCTTTATCAGAGAGTGAAGAAATTGATGTATTATAAGTTTCAGCTTTTTCAGTATGGGGATAAAACGGGGAAGCTCCTTGCACGCTGTCGGATTACCCAGCTTTACGTGATGGGGCTGGTAAGTTACACAAAGACCCCCCAGAGATAATGTGGCTATTTCAGGCCTTTTATCAGAATTTGCATAAGGGGAATCATGCTGCTTATATCGAGGATCTTACCCTGCCCCCCGTCTTACAACACAACAGACAGCACTACTGGGAGCCCCAATCACTGCCAGGAGTGCTTCAAGGGATTCAACGAGTGCAGTATTGTAAGTCCCCCAGTCCAGATGGATATAATACTGAATTTTACAAACTCTTGCCCGACCTGGTAGTGGCCTCGTTAGTTGAAATATATCAGGCAGTGTTAGTGAAAGGTACTCTTTTGGATGCTTTTGAGCTGGAACGTGGTACACGGCAGGGATGTCCTCTGTCCCCATTGTTATTTGTCTTATCCCTGGAACCTCTTCTCTGTAAAATCGTGGAAAGCCAGGAGATCTGGGGTATTTGCATGGGGCAATCAGAATTTAAGGTGACTTTCTAGAGTTCATATTACCAAGCCCTTTTCTTCCTTGCCACGTTTATAGTCCAAATTTGCCTCTTTCGGCCAGATTTCTGGCCTTAAGCTCAGAATGGATGTTCTGGGGCAGTTGCACCCGCAGTGGGGTCAACTTTCCCTTTATGCTGGGCGGATCAGGCCTTTTGATATCTGGGGATCCAACTGCCCAGGGACCCTCGTCAGCTTTATTGAATGAATTGCACTGCAGTGTTGGGACATTTATGGACGAAAATGTGGGAATGGATCCTGCTATCCCTATCGGGTCGGGTAGCAGCTTTTTGTATGACCCTGTTTCCTAAATTGTTGCACATGCTGCAGACCCTACCAATCCGACTGCTGCATAAAGATGTGGTTTTACTTGATTGGGAAATCTGCTGGTTCAGCCACCGTAATGCTATTATAATATGTTATAAGACAGATTCATATGCATAACCACTCCATAAGACATACCTTCTAGAACTAAAAATTTTGATGTAATTACTCTGTTCATTAAAATCTCGCTGCTAGTTGATTTTATGTAAATAGTTCAATTGTTATTGTAGATAGTTACCCTTGTTACCCAAGTTTATTTCCCTGTTATCTGTAACTCATACGTGTTTTCAAATGTACTGAGATTGTTTTGTTTCATGTAAACCGCGCTGATGCTAAAGAGCGCGGTATATAAGAAACTTTAAATAAAATAAATAAATAAAATAAATTTGACACGGGGGACAGGCTAGGGTGTCTATCGCTAGGCTATGCGACTCATGGCGCTGTGGTGGCATAAGTATACCAGACATCTCTCGGTATGCGCAAGCCTGTCAATTATGGCATTTGCGGGACTGGTTGGGTTGTACTGAGGTTTTTACACCCCGTGCATTGGAAAAGGACTTTGTCTTGCCCTACAATTTGTTGGTGGTTCTTCATCTTGATGCCCGAAGGTTGCCTACTCTGCTCAGCATAGTTTATTAGTGGGGCCCGTACAGGGAGTGTGGCGGTCTTTGTGTTTTCAATGGTGTATTTCCTTGGCTGTCTCCAGTTTTTTGTCTATCCGGGGTAATCTGCAATTTCGGCATGGCATGGAGAACCATGTTTTTTTTAGATTGGGAGGTCCAGGGTGTGTGCAGTTTGGGACACATGGAGGATTTGGATGAGCGTATTAAATCATTCCAGATCCTCTGTGCTGAATTTCCCCTGAAGAGTCGTCAGCTCTTTGTGTATCTCCAGGTTCACCATTATGTTCAGTCTCTACCTCGGGATTCCTTGGATGCAGAGGTGTCTGGGCGTATCCTCCATTTGTCCATCTCACAGTTGTTTCATAAACTGGTGCAGAGGTCCCCCTCCCTGGATTTTTCTGCAGTGGAATGATGATGGGAGCTGGAATTGGGTTTCTCTGTTGTGCCTGGGGATGTCTTGGGAGCTGTATAATGCATTCCCAATTTGGTGAAATCTGCTCAGCTGCAGGAACTCCAGTATCGGAAGCTGAGCTGGGTGAATTTCTCCTCCGTGCGGGCTCTTCCGAGTAGTGTGGCTCTGTGTGGCAACTGCCCCTGGTGTGGGGTATCTATGGTTGATCTGGGTCATATGCGATGGTGCTGGGGGGGGGGGGGGTTCAGTGGTACTGGCGTAGGATACAGGATTACATAGGTTCTTTGGTGGGACAATCCTTGGGGTGGTTGGGAGCTCTAGTGATATTTGATCACCTTATCCACCTCTCGCCCCAAAGGGTGGTGGGTGTGTCTGTTGGTGCGTAAAGCTTGTTTGATGGGGAAACAGCCTTTGAGGGAACCTTCTGTGCCCTCTTTCTGGGAGTGGCAGAATTGTTTTCATCAGCTGATGCTAGTGGAGTGCTTGGCTGCGAGGGGGAATACTAAGAGACGGGAGAGTTTCCTTACACTTTAGGGGGTGTATATTGACACATTGGCACCCGTCTCCCACAGTGAGCTGCTTACTCTTTAGCTCTCTGCTGGGTTCTGGAGTAGTCAACAATCATGGGGTGCTTCCTGGTTATATTTTCTTTTTTTATATTTTAAATTTTCATTAATGTTAATTTGTCAAACAGATATACTTTAACACCATCAGAAGAGAGTTATTGTCAATGTGGTTTTGGAGTTGTAACTAGACAGTCTTTTCGATAATTTTGGCTAGAAAGGGAAGACTGGTGATGGGTCTGTAGGAGGCAGGGTTGGAGGGGTCAAGGTTGGCTTTTTTAGGGTGGGTCGGATTGAGGAGAACTTGAGGCATTCTGCCATTAGTCCCTGTTGTAGAGTTTCTTGTGTTAATCTTACAAGTATTGGACTGAGTTAATCTTTGGCTGTTTTTATCCAATTGGTTAGACATGGGTCAAGGGGTGAGATGGTTGTGTTGTGCATTGCTAGTATGGTATGAATGAATTCTTCTGTAATGGTGTCAAAAGAGGTCCAGAATGTGGTGTGGGGGTTAGGGGTGTTGGGAAGGGTTGGGGGTGGGTTAGGATGTGGGTGGAGCTGTTTGTAGTGAGCAGCCAGTTGGTAGTGAGAGATAGGTGGTTCTGGGTCCTGGTTGGTGGGTGGTTCGATGAGGCATTTGACTAGGTCGAATAATTCTCTTGGGTGGTTGATGGAGCTGTTGATAGGTTTTGTATGGTATTCCCACTTTGCTTTGTCTGAGCTGAATGGTAGTCCTCAAGAAGAGTCAAGTAGTTGTTGCGGTCTTCAATCTGGGTTGTTTCTCTCCATTTTCGTTCTAGTCATCTAAGTTGAGTCTTCAGCATTTGTAGGTTGTAGATGTACCATTGTTTTTTTTTGTCTGGAGTGTGTTTTGGTTGCATTGGCTTGGTGAGTTGGTATTTCTGCAGCTTTCTTGATTGTGAGGTTCCAGTTGTTTGCGAGTGTCTTAAGGTCTGTTGTGTTGATTTCTAGGTTTGGAATGATGTCTGCTAGAAAGCTGTTTCTGTTGAAGGTTCTGAATCGTCAGGGTGTAGTGTGTTGACTTGGTCGGAGTATAAGGGTATTGAGTGGCAGGGAGAAAGTTATGAGGCTGTGGTCGGTCCAGGGTGTTGTGTGGGTTTGAAGTGTGTGTGTGGGGGGTATGTATGTATTGGATGAAGGGGGATGAAAATTAAATTGAGTGTGTTACTCTTGTTGTGCATTGGAGATGTTACGTTCTGTATGAGTTCCATAGCTGTCATGGCTTCGAGGAAGTCCATTGTTTTGGACTGTAGTGAGGGGAGGTTGAAGTCTCCCAGGATGATCAGGTCCTTGTTAGTCTTGGTGTTCAGAGCATTTTCAAGTTAACTTGATAGGTCATTTGTTGAGACAGAGGGAGTTCTGTAGTTGAGGATAATTGTGAGTTGATTGTTAGGTAAGTGGAGGTGAGAGTTAATTAGTATTCTCTGCCTCCTCTAAGGTTGTTTCTAGGACAGTTGAAGAGGGAGAAACCTTCAGGTTTAAGCTGGTTAAGGAGGACATTATCAGTGTCTATGAGTCAGGTTTCTGTTACGCAGAGGATATCAAGCTGGTAGTCAGATAGGAGGTCTTGGATAATTTGGGTTTTGTTTCTTATTGATCGAGCATTTATAAGTGCGCATTTTAATGTGGTAATTGGGGTCTTGGAGGTTGTGTTGGGGGGTTTGGTGGGTAGTGGTTGGTATGTGTATGATGTGGTTGGTGTAACGGTGTCTATTATGGCAGTGGTGTGGGAGTGTGGGGTGGAAAGTGTAGAGAGCATATGGGGGATAGAGTGTGGTAGGGAGGTGTTGTGTGCTTTAGTCAGTGGGATAAGGTTAAGCAGTGTAACCAGTATTAAATACATGGTGAGCATGGTTGTTCTAGTTGGTATGTTATCTTAGAGTTGGTGCTGAGTCTCGGTGATGTGAAGCAGAGTTGTGGTTCAGATGGTGTGTGGTAGTGATCAGTTGGGGGATTGAGGATTTTGGGATCTTGATGCAGCTGAGGCATAAGTAATGAGCCTTGAGGCTTATGTGAGGTGATCAGAGCTGTTCATCTTCTGTGATGGAGTCCTGGGTTTTTTTGCAGGTAGGGGTTTGTTTGTTTATGGTCCTATTCTTGGTCCCTGCCTAACGGCCACACCAAAGGGCCCTCTGGTGAGATTCTTGGGCACAGTTGCGCTGGTGGAGGGGTTTAAAATTTAAAGTCTCTCTTCACGCTGGACTGCTGTGCCGCTATTGGTGGGTCAGGCAATGGAGAGGAGCTCAGGCTCTGCTTAATTCCTGGACAGCAGCAGCGATCATCCCATGCTGGTCTCTTCTGCGTGTCAGTGGAGGGGTTTAAATTTAAAGTCTCTCTTCACGCCAGACTGCTGTGTCGCTATTGGTGGGTCAGGCGGTGGGGAGGAGCTTCCTTCTCAGTCCATCTTTTTGCGTTTTGGGAAATGGACTTCTTAACCAACTAAAGTTACAGAATCAGTGACCACAAGGAAGCAAAGGGTAGTGGTGGTTGGTGACTCTCTTCTGAGGGATACTGAGGCGTCCATCTGCCGACCAGACTTGATGTCCAGAGGTGCCAAAATTTGAGATGACTGTGAGGTGCCAAAATTAGAGATGTTATGGAGAGTTTGCCGAGACTCATCAAGTCTACTGACTATAATTCAATGTTGCTCATCCATGTTGGCACAAATGATACTGCTAGGTATTCCTCTTAGCATATCAAAAGTGACTTCATGGCTCTCAGACAAAGGGTGAAGCAAATAGGTGCACCAGTGGTGTTCTCTTCAATACTCCCTGTTGAGGGTAAAGGCCGAGGCAGAGAAGCTCGAATCCTGGAGATGAATGCTTGGCTGCATGGATGGTGTCATCAAAAGCATTTTGGTTTCCTGGACCATGGAATGATGTTCCAAGGGCTGCAGAGTAGAGATGGCATCCATCTGTACAAGAAGGGTCAAACCTACTGAAGAAGGCTTTAAACTAGATTCATTGGGGATGGGTGAAGAAAGCCCACAGATAAGTGAAAACCCCCAGGTAAGTGAAAGATTAAATATCTCTGTAGAAATGGATAAAATGGGCAACATCTGGAAAAGCAGTATCTATAAAGATCCATAGAATAGGAAATAAGATCTCAGATGTTGAGGCTTTAATGGAAGAGACTGACTTGGATATAGTGGCAGTTAGGGAGACATGGTTTATCGATAGCCATGACTGGGATGTAATTGTACCGGGCTATATTTTATTCAGGAATGACACGATAGGAAGAAGGGGAAGAGGAGTAGCACTATATGTAAAAATAATATTAAAGCTATAGAATTACAGGGTTTAAAAGGGAGCGAGGAGGCACTGTGGACTAAACTAGAAAGAGGGAAAGGGAAATCCATTTGCACTGGAGTGATATACAGATCCCCCTCACAGAGAGAAGAAGTGGATGGAGATTTAATAGAAGACACACGCAGTGTTGCCATAAAAGGAGAAGTGCTACTGATAAGTGATTCTAATATGCCCGATGTTGATTGGTACATCTCTGCTAAGGAGATCTTGGATTCTCTACAGGGAGAACTATTCCGGCAACAGGTAACAGAGCTTACATGTGAAGGGGCCATACTGGACTTGGTGCTTACCAATGGGGAAAGTGTTTCTGATGTCATAGTGGGAGATCATCTCGCATCCAGTGATCACCAGATGGTGTGGTTCAGTATTAGGACTAGGGCTGATAAAATCCATTCAAAAGCAAGGGTCTCAGATTTTAGGAAAACTAACTTTGCCAAGATGGGCCAATACCTCAGGGAGTTCTTAGCGGGATGGAAACAGCTGGGGGATGTAGAGAAACAGTGGGAAAAACTGAAAGGGGATATTTTAAGGGCAACCAACCTTTTTGTTAAAATGGTAAATAAAGGTTAAAGGAAAAGGAGACCGCTATGGTTTTTGAAAGAAGTAGCTGAAAAAGTGAAGAAAAAAAAGGGAGGCCTTCATGACATACAAGAGATCACAGAGAGAGGAAGACAGGCACCTATATTTGGAAAACTTTAGAGAAATAGTTAGGAAAGCAAAGATTGAAAAAGAGGAGGAAATAGCCAATGCAATAAAATGGGGGGATAAGACATTTTTCAGCTATGTTAGTGAGAAGAGGAAGGGCAAAAGTGGTATTGTCAGACTCAAGGGTGCAGGGGGGGAATATGTAGAAGCTCATGAGGATAAAGCGGAATTGCTTAACAAATATTTCTGTTCTGTGTTCACAGTTGAAGAACCAGGAGCAGGACCTCAGAAAACACCCACAAACAGAAGTGAGGGGCATCTTGAACAATTTTCAGAAGACTGTGTTCGTGAGAAACTAGCTAAACTTAAAGTAGACAAAACGATGGGACCAGATGGGATACACCCAAGAATACTGAGGGAACCTGGGGACGTTCTAGCAGCTCCATTGACTGACCTTTTCAATGCCTCGTTAGAGTTGGGAGTGGTGCCAAAGGACTGGAGAGAGGCACAAAAGCGGAAGTAAGGATGTGGTTGAAAACTACAGGCCAGTTAGTTTAACTTCAGTGGTGAGTAAATAATTGGAAGCCCTGATAAAAGAGAAAATAGTGAGATTTCTGGAGTCCAGCAGATTATAGGATCAGAGGCAGCATGGATTCAGCAGAGGCAGGTCTTGTCAGACAAATCTGATTGATTTCTTTGACTGGGTGACCAGGGAATTGGACTGAGGGAGAGCCCTAGATGTGGTCTATTGAGATTTCAGTAAAGCCTTTGACACCGTTCCTCACAGGCGACCGACTCATAAACAAACTTGGCACCCCTAGGGATGGATCCTAAAGTTACAGCTTGGGTTAGAAATTGGTTGAGTGGGAGGTGACAAAGGGTACAGGTAAATGCAGCTCACTCTGAGGAGAAGGAGGTTACCAGTGATGTGCCCCAGGGTTCTGTCCGTGGTCCGATTCTTTTTAACATCTTTGTTAGCGATATAGCAGAAGGGCTGTCGGGTAAGGTTTGCCTCTTTGCAGATGATACCAAAATCTGCACTAGAGTAGACACCCAGGATGGTATAGATAACATGAGGAAGGATCTAGCTAAGCTTGAAGAATGGTCTAGAATTTTGCAGCTGAGATTTAATGTTAAAAAATGGAAGGTCATATATTTGGGTTGCAGCAATCCAAGGGAGCAATATAGTATAGGGGGTGAAGTACTTTTGTCCACTAAAGAAGACCGTGACCTAGGCGTGATTGTGTCTGATGATCTTAAAGTAGCTAAACAGGTAGAAAAGACGACGGCAAAAGCTAGAAGGATGCTTGGGTGCATAGGGAGAGGAATGGCCAGCAGAAGAAAGGAGGTGATAGTGCCTCTGTATAAGTCTTTGGCGTGACCTCATTTGGAGTATAGTGTGCAATTCTGGAGACCGCACCTTCAAAAGGATATAAACGGGCTGGAGTCAGTACAGAGGGTGGCTACTAAAATGGTTAGTGGTCTTCATTATAAGGCATATAAGGACAGACTTAAGGATCTTAATATGTACACCTTAGAGGAAAGGCGGGATAGAGGTGATATGATAGAGACGTTTAAATACCTTTGTGGCATAAATGCACAGGAGGACTGCCTCTTTTGATTTAAAGCAAGCTCTAATACAAGGGGACATGGGATGAGGGTGAAAGAGGATAGATTCAGAAGTGATATGCAGAAATATTTCTTTATGGAAAGAGTTGTGTATCTGTGGAATAGTCTTTCTAGTGGAGTTGGTAGAGATGAGGACAGTATCTGAATTCAAAGAAGCATGGGACAAACACAGAGGATCTCTAAAGGAAAAAAGGGGACTGTTGTAGTGGTTGATATAGAAGGACAGACTAGACAGGCCATGTGGTCTTTTTCTGTTGTCATGTCTCTATGTTTCTAGAAGAAGAGTGGGACTTCAGGGTGGTCATATCTGATGATCCTAACGTGGGAAAATATTTATAAAAGACTGATGGTAAAAGTTAGAAGGATGTTGAGGTGCACAGGGAGAGGAATGGCCAGCAGGATGAAGGAGGTGATAATGCCTTTGTATAAGCCTCTAATAGCTTTTTTTCGAGAGCTGTTTTTGTTATTCCACGTAATCTTTATGTTTTGTGGTGCGCTGAATCCGCAAATGACCTCCATTTTGTCATAGGACATCATGTTTCCTGACAATTTAGGTAACTATGTTAAATAAGGCAATACCTCAAAATAAATGGAAATAGACTTATAAAATTAAAGTTTTATTACAATATTTTCATGAAAATCCTTTCTTGAACTGAAATGAGCTCACCTACACACACTAAACTCGATTCGTCTTCCTTGTGAGGCTCCTCTTGGTGCATTTACGCTTGTGAGTAGCATCTGGAATGTCTCTCTGAAGCATCCAACAGTAGTCTGCCATCATTGTAATGCTGCATTTCCCCTGGTATCTCCTTTCCATCTCTTTAATGTCTTGGTGGAATCGTTCACCTTGTTCCTCACTCACAGCTCCCACATTTTCAGGAAAGTAGTCAAGATGGGACTGGAGGAAATGCACTTTCAAACTCATCAGGCAACCTAAAGCTTGAAATGCTTTCAGCATTCGTCCGACAATCTTTTTGTAGTGAGGATCTTTGTTATTGCCTAAAAATTTCTGTACGACTTCTTTAAATGCAATCCACCCTTCTTTTTGAGGATCTGTCATGGTATTGACAAACTCTTGATCAACTATAAGCCTTCTAATGTCTGGTCCAACGAACACACCTTCCTTCAATTTTGCCTCAGACAGGCCTGGAAACGTGGTGACCTGAAGCATTCTCCATCTCTTGGAAGTGATTTTACGAATTGCTTCATCAATCCCAATTTTATGTGGAGAGGTGGTAGAAGAACTTTATGGGAAGGTACCAAAGTTTCTCGGAGGACATTTTTTTCACCGACTGTTAGCACCCTCAGCTGTCAACTCTTCTTGGTCCAGTGATTTTGTCGGTCTCGACTGTCCCATAGACACAGAAAACAAGGATATTTGGTATACCCAACTTGTTGCCCGAGCAGCATGCACAAGACCTTCAAGTCCCCACACACTTGACAACCATGGTCTTTATATTTAAGTTTACGAAGAACCAATTCCAAGTTCTCGTAGGTTTCCTTCAAGTGTACGGAATGACCTACAGGTATGGAAGCGTAAAAACCATTGTGGAGTAAAACTGCTTTGAGACTTCTTTTTGAAGAATCTATAAAAAGACGCCATTGCTCTGAATCATATTGGATTTTAAATTGACCCATCAGACCTTCAACATCGATGCAATAAACCAACTTGTCTTCCTGGGCGAAGTAAGGAACGAACTCCTTTTCACGATGTCTGAACCATGAAGATGACACTCCTGGCAACAATAAATTCCTGCTTTTCAGCCTTGATCCGAGTAACTCAGCGGTATGTTTGGGAAGATTCAAGTCTCTTACCAAATCATTCATCTCCTCCTGAGAAAACAATTTTGGTCTTGTATCATCTTCAAAGTCACAACTTGATTCGTCATCTGGTTCAGGTAGCAGGGGGCTTGGGTACTGGTATATCTGTGCCATGGGGGATGGGACAAATTGCCGAGTGAAGATTGGGGTATGAAATGGAATGCTTCCATTTGAAATTAAACCCTTTCACATCGCATGAACAAAAGTAACAGTCGTCACTATGGTTCTTTTGCTCTCGCCATACCATAGGAATACCATAACGGAAAGATTTTTTCTTACCCTTGAACCAGTTTCGGAGGTCCTCAACACACCGTTTGCACACTTTATGAGGCGCCCAGACTTTATCTTGATCTCCAATTTTTAGTCCAAAGTATGCAAAGTATACTTTTTTCACAAAGTCTGTAATATTCTGCTGTTGCTTCAACACTGTATATTCACCACAGATGAAACAGAAACTGTCTGGCGAATTAATACACTTTCGCGGAGCCATAACATAACGGTTGAAAAATGACGAGCTAACACGAATTGCAATGAAAAAGTGTGAACAGCCTAGAACCAAGAACCTGATGATGATTCGTGCACAAGTGTGGCATGCAGGAGAGAGTAGCTCTGTGTTTGTACACGAGACGTCACAGTGCTGGCCACGCCCCCTGCACTGACCGGAGCTGCTGCTATCTGCCCTGTGTCTCCCTCCCACTGGATTCTTCAGGAAAGATTAACCCCTTCTACCATTAGAAGCACGGACTTAAAACTTGCTTAGCTTATGTGTATATTGCTGACCATCAGATTTACAGTGCTATATTTTTTTTTTACATAACTCGGACAACCCCTTTAAGGTTTTTTTGGCATTTTATATCTTAAATGCACTTATGTGAATTAATTAATAGTAATTTGAAAAAATTTGATAAATTTGAAGACAATTTTACATGTTGTGGCAAATTATGACGTCTAGGAGTTTTTTCAATATTTTATTTGTTTTCAGCTCACCAAAGTACATGGAAATTAGATGAAAATAATCAAACAGCTTTTTGTCGCAGACCTGTGTAGGCTCTCGTCCCCCAATCCCTCCTTCACTTTCTGCCCAGACCTTGAATTTTCCATGACAAAGTCCAAAATATTAGCCTTGAATTCTTCAAAGATCACCTCCCCCTTCCTCTCTTCAATTCCAAATGCTTCCGTCATCTTTTGTCACCCTTTCTTCTTTTTCTGAAAACACTGAGGAGGAAACTGCAAATCTTCTCTCCTCCTCCAAACTGACTACCTGCTCCTCTGATCCCAAAAATGTCCCCAAAACCCCCCGTAGATTGTGAGCTGTACACTGCTTAGACCCAGTGAAAAATGGTATATAAGCACTGCTAAATAAATAAATCAATCCCATTCCCACCCATCCACTAAGCTTTGCCTTTTCCCTTCTATCTGCCATATCCTTAACTTACTGCTTTCAACTGCAACTGTTCCTGTGGCCTTCAAAGATTCTCTGGTCACACCTCTCCTCCAAAAGCCCTCACTAGACCCTACCTGTCCTTCCAGCTATCGGCCTATCGCTCTCCTCCCTTTTGTTTCAAAAGTACTTGAACGGCAGTTCACTGCCGCTGCCTTGACTTCCTTTCCTCTCAAGCCCTTCTGAATCCACTGCAGTCTGGCTTTCGTCATCTACATTCCACAGAAACAGCTCTTGCCAAAGTCTCCAGTGACTTGTTCCTCACCATATCCAAGGACTTTTACTTGATCCTCATCCTTCTTGATCTTTCTGCTGCCTTTGACACTGTTGATCACCACCTTCTCCTCGATCCCTGTCCTCGCTTGCATTTAGGGGCTGTGTTCTGTCTCGGTTCTCTTCTTATCTCTCCCATTGCACTTTTAGTGTATGTTCTGGTGGATCCTCCTCTTCTGTCATCCCGCTTTCAGTTGGTGTACCCAGGGCTCTGTCTTGAGACTTCTCCTTTTCCCTCTACACTCAGTCCCTTGGTGCGCTTATTTCCTCTCATGGTTTTAAGTACCATCTTTATGCTGACGACTCTCAGATCTATCTCTCTGCATCTAAAATCTCTCCAGGAATCCAGGCTGGGATCGCTGCCTTTCTATCCGACATTGCTGCCTGGATGTCTCACCGCCATCTGAAACTGAACATGGCCAAAACTGAGTTCCTTATCTTTCCCCCTAAAACCACATCTCCCCTTCCTCCCTTCTCTATTTCTGTGGATGACACTACACTCCCTCCCCTTTTACTCAGCTCACAACCTTGGGGTCATCTTTGACTCCACTCTCTCTTTCTCTGCGCACATCCAACAGATAGCTAAAACCTGCAACTTCTTTTTCTATAATATCAGTAAAATGTATCCCTTTCTTTCTACACACATTACCAAGACCTCATCCACTCACTAGTCACCTCCCGTCTTGAGTTATTATAATCTACTCCACACTGGCCTCCCTCTGAATCTCCCCTTCAATCTGTTCAAAACTTAGCTGCACGGCTTATCTTCCGCCTGTGTTGCTGTGCTCATGTAACCCCTCTTCTCAAGTCACTTCACTGGCTCCCTATCAGTTTCCACATCTAGTTCAAACTTCTCCTACTGACCTACTAGTGCAATAACTCTGCAGCTCCTCATACTTTTCCTCTCTTACCTCACTCTACACTCCTCCTCGGGAACTCCGCTCCTCTGGCAGATGCCTTTTATCTGTGCCCTTCTCTGCCACTGCCAACTCCGACTTTGTTCCTTCCATCTTGCTGCTGCTTATGCCTGGAACAAATTACCAGAGTCTGTGCGTCGGGCTCCTTCTCTAGCCCTATTCAAATCCAAGCTAAAAACCCACCTCTGAGGCTGCTTTTGGATCCTGATGCTCCTCACTCTTGCCCGCTGCTTATGTGGATCTTGCCATACTCTAGTCCTATGTTTTGCAATGTTTTTTCATCTTGATTAGACTGTAAGCTCTGATGAGCAGGGACTGTGTCTTACATCTATACATACAGCGCTGCATATGCCTTGTAGCGCTATACAGATGATTACTAGTAGTAGTAGACCTGAATGTGTGTGGTGCATTCTTCTGCATGTCCCCATCTCTTTTCATTTTGGCAGAATTTTTTATCTTTTGGAGACAGGGCATTTACTTGGGCCACTTCTGCCCTCCCCCCAACCTTTCAGACGCTTTGATTTGGACATCCCAGATGGCACGTAAATAGTCTTTTATAATGCTGCCAATCCTGCACTTTTGTCTCGGACATGCCCCCTCATTTTAGCAATCGTGCAAAGCATCAGATCACGTTGTACCCCCACCACTAACTGCACAGATCAGACTGCTGCTGACATTCATAACGAAGAAGCTCAAATATTCCTGTCTCTCTGGTCTTGATCGCTTCTACAAAGTGGCCCTTTGCCTCAGTGTGCAGCAGGGCTCATCTGTGCCCAGCCAGTGTGCCTATTCCCGTCCCATCCAGCTGCCGCCAGGGAGTGGCCGGCGTGCACAGCGTTCTGCCAAGACAACGTGCAGATGATAAAACAGATGTGCACCCCTCTACTTTCGGCACTACCTCCAGGCATGATACTGAGTGTACAGTGGGGGTCACATGCCCACTAAAATGATTCTGGAGGACACTTTGTAATTTTACTGCAGCAGCCCCTTAAATCCCACATTCTCTTATCACCTGCAGGGGCCACTCATCTAGTTTCAGTTTATTTGATTCACTGTCTTCCACAACATGCTGGTTTACAGCTTTAAATCAAGTTAAATAGAAATTGCAAGGGAGGTTGGGGCAGGTCTATTGCCCATTTCATAAAGGGACCAAAATTATCCAGCTGCTCCCTGGCGAGTGTTTGTCTCCCCAGATTAGGGGGCTGTGGCCTGTTTCCCTCTCCAAACTTTAACTCCATGAAGAGAGCAGCTTCTGTGGTTAATTGGCAGCTTTTACACATTTAGCTTTGCAAAATACCAACTTAACAGATATAAGTTGCCTCCACTGATTTTTCACACATGTAAATTCATAAAATGACTCCTCCAGCTGCACCTAGAAACTTCTCTGCGCGCATCCCTGCTCATCCTGACCGTATTTTAGAAAACTCTCCATGTTATCACAGCCTTTTCTAAAATACTGCTGGAACTCTGTATGCCCCAACCTTGACATCTCAATTCCAGTCTTCACATACTATCTACAATTTGCCTTTAAGTCAGCTGAACACTCGCCATCTTATTAGTGCATGTTCAGAAGTTCTTACGTACATTAGGAATTTTTTTATTAAAATAAATGAAGGAAATAAACTGAAGAAAGTCCAAAAATTAGGGGGAAAAATGAATTGAAAATGTTTGCCTTGTGCACTTCCCTAATTTCTGGTAGAAGAGCCGCGAACGTCCTTTCTGACTGCTGTTGCTGCGGGTGATTGATCAGAGGTAAAGGAGTGCACGTACAGCCATACATTGAATGCTTATATGCTAACATGCCCCCTAAATCATCTTTCTCTAAACTCAGCTAAGCCCAACCCACATGCACATTATCCAGGTAGAGGAAGGCAAATTTCCAACAAGTCAGCTTATTCGTATATAGAGCAATTTACCTGTGGCATTTGTTTAGAAATTGGCTGACAGCCCCTCTATAAGAATCTTATATTCCATCTCATCAGTGTGCAGACGCATGAAGGGACTGTAAGGAAACCCAGCTTCCAACCCCGGATAAGTGCCAAAGCTGTAGAGAAGAATCGGGCCTACAATATATCCAAACAAGGAGTTCAAGTAATAAGTCAGAAGATTTTAAATTCACATTACAGCTGCTCAGCCTCTCTGAAAATTGTAGCACTTTATCAACGGATGACTCATTCCATGAGTTGTCTCCATGTACAACTGAATCAAATGATTAAGATAGATGTAACCCTGTCATCTCAAAATGGGCAATATACAACTCAGATGGATAGGAAACCACTGCAGCCCCTAAAACTGTTCTCTGGAATTACTGATTCACGCCTACATCAAAACAAGTCCAATGGATAGCGCAGATGGTTGAGCCTCTTGCATGGTTTCTGAGTGGGTTCTGATGAAGGTCATCAAGAGCCAGGAAAGCTGTGTGATTGATGCCAATGCTGGGGGCAGGACCAGGAAGGCGGCCTAAGAAAGAGAGAGCGGCAACGGTAGTTCCTCTACTATATCATCAGTGCTGCTGATTATGGAGCTTATTTTAGAAGCCCTTATTTGCAATTTATGTGTGTAAATATGATCACTTACAGTTGTAAATGGCTCATTTAGAAAAGACTCATTTTACACATGAATGTGTAAATAGCAAGGAATGTGTTACGGGCATATCAGGGGTGTGACCTGGGCAGGACAAAAACCTACAGGGGGCATCGTGAATGGCAGCACTTGGTGCTTAAGTGACTGACCATCGTTGCTCTAACTTGTGCTCAGATATTCAGTGCCAGGCCATATCCGGCCAGCGACATTAATATCTAGTCCGGCTGGATAGTGTTTTAGTGGAGATATTCATCCGCTGGCCAAATAGCTAAAACAGCTAAAGTTGGGACATGCTATTTTCTGACCTCAGTTTAGCCATTTTAATTAGCCTATTTGCAGCTCGATATTGCCGCTGACTGGCTCTCCCCGGAAGGCCCTGATGCTAGCCAGTGAGTGCCGCAGTGTTCAGGATATTCAGAGGTACTGATGAATATCCCTGTCACTGGGGTTAACAAGGTTTGTAGTTCTGCCCCCCTCAACACACATGTTACAAGAAAGATCAAGGGCTACATCTCTTAATCCCCCAAAGTTTGCTTCCCTCTCCAAACTGAAAGGATGTAAAGTCAGAATCCTCTGTAGTTAATGGGCAGCATGTAGACATCTAATGACTCAGATACACATTTCCAGAACACTAGCGCCTCCATGTAGAAGTTGTCGGTTTTTTCCACGTATATATTATGAAATGGCTCCTCCCTGTACATTCCCTGCACTTCCTTCTTGTACCTTACAAACAGCTCCATCTTTAGCACAGCTACTTCTAGAGTACCATAAGAACTCAATACGACCCAACCTCAATGACTCAATTCTGATATCCACGCACTATCTAAAAGTTACCTTTATATGTACAATGGCGCTGAATTTACGTATCAACCTAAATCCTGCTGGCGCTGTTACCCCCAATGAAGCAAAGCGATGAGTAAGTACTGTCAGAATCCGATGGGAATGACGAAGTTGGTTCCGAACATGCAACATGTTAGTCAGCTTTGTGGGGTATGTTGATATAGAAAGAGGCAATATCAGAAGTAGACAGACTCTTCAAGACACAAGATGCTTTTCATAAGCATAAAACCACAGACTGGACCGGCCCAACCACTGGTCAAAACTAGGCAGCCACCTAAGACAGCAACTTCCGAGGGGCGGCAAAGAGCAGCAGGAGTCAAAGCAAAACACTAGATCCTGAGAGCCAGAAAAACTCAGAGAGCCATTGGCACATTCTGTTACCTGCAGGGACGGTGGGCATGCTTGCATACAAAGCAAGGTTTAATCTTTCAAAGGATGATGCCTGATTATGTATTTTTACAGCATTGCTGTGGGAGGGTTGGTGACGGAATGATCATGATGAGTCTCAGGGGACTTGTAAGGCTGCAGGTTTGCTTAGGGTGCTCAATACCCACAGGAAGACTCCTCAGCATAAGGGACGAATTCCATACAAAGTATAACAATGGGTTTAAGAAAATAGTTGACAAATAGGGAATAGGGCATCCAAAACAGTTGACAAGTTAAAATCTGACTGTTATTACTTCAATGCAGATAATTATATATGTTTTAATGTAATTGAGCAAGTACCTGTTGCACCTCTCAAACTTGTTGTTCTCTGTAAACCGCAATTGATCTTCAGAAATTGCGGTATATAAATCACTCTTAAATAAATAAAATAAATGAAAATAGAGGCTGCAGAATTGAATCATGAGGTATTGTAGTCTGATAATCTGGAGGAATTGTGTATCTTAGGGAAAGAGGAGGCAGTAAAAGAGAGTGCGGTAGGGAGACAGGGGGATGCACAAGAAGTAAAAGAAAGTGAGGGGTGCAGAGATGGGGGGACGCACAAGAAGTAAAAGAAAGTGCGATGTGGAGACGGGGGGGACAAACAAGAAGTAAAAGAAAGTGCGGTGTGGAGACAGGAGGACACACAAAAAGTAAAAGAAAGTGCGGTGTGGAGACAGGGGGGACGCACAAGAAGTAAAAGAAAGTGCAGTGTGGAGATGGGGGGACGCACAAGAAGTAAAAGAAAGTGCGGTGCGGAGATGGGGGGCGACGCACAAGAAGTAAAAGAAAGTGCAGTGCGGAGACAGGGGGGGACGCACAAGAAGTAAAAGAAAGTGCGGTGTGGAGACAGGCGGGACACACAAGAAGTAAAAGAAAGTGTGGTGCGGAGACGGGGGGGGGACGCACAAGAAGTAAAAGAAAGTGCGGTGCGGAGACAGGGGGGACGCACAAGAAGTAAAAGAAAGTGCAGTGTGGAGATGGGGGGACGCACAAGAAGTAAAAGAAAGTGCGGTGCGGAGACAGGGGGGACGCACAAGAAGTAAAAGAAAGTGCAGTGCGGAGACAGGGGGGACGCACAAGAAGTAAAAGAAAGTGCAGTGTGGAGACGGGGGGACGCACAAGAAGTAAACAAGTGCGGTGCGGAGACGGGGGCGATGCACAAGAAGTAAAAGAAAGTGAGGGGTGTGGAGATGGGGGGACGCACAAGAAGTAAAAGAAAGTGCGGTGCGGAGATGCGGGAGACGCACAAGAAGTAAAAGAAAGTGCGGTGCGGAGACGCGGGGGGATGCACAAGAAATAAAAGAAAGTGCGGTGCAGAGACAGGGGCAACGCACAAGAAGTAAAAGAAAGTGCAGTGCGGAGACAGGGGGCGACGCACAAGAAGTAAAAGAAAGTGAGGGGTGTGGAGACGGGGGGACGCACAAGAAGTAAAAGAAAGTGCGGTGCAGAGACAGGGGCAACGCACAAGAAGTAAAAGAAAGTGCAGTGCGGAGACAGGGGGCGACGCACAAGAAGTAAAAGAAAGTGAGGGGTGTGGAGACGGGGGGATGCACAAGAAGTAAAAGAAAGTGCAGTGTGGAGACAGGGGGACGCACAAGAAGTAAAAGAAAGTGCGGTGTGGAGACGGGGGGCGACGCACAAGAAGTAAAAAGTGCGGTGCGGAGACAGGGGGGACGCACAAGATGTAAAAGAAAGTGCGGTGCGGAGACAGGGGGGACGCACAAGAAGTAAAAGAAAGTGCGGTGCGGAGATGGGGGGCGACGTACAAGAAGTAATAGAAAGTGCAGTGCGGAGACAGGGGGGGACGCACAAGAAGTAAAAGAAAGTGCGGTGTGCAGACGGGGGGACGCACAAGAAGTAAAAGAAAGTGCGGTGCGGAGACGGGGGGGATGCACAAGAAGTAAAAAGTGCGGTGCGGAGACAGGGGGGACGCACAAGAAGTAAAAGAAAGTGCGGTGCGGAGACGGGGGGGACGCACAAGAAGTAAAAGAAAGTGAGGGGTGTGGAAACAGCGGGGGGGATGCACACGAAGTAAAAGTGCGGTGCGGAGACAGGGGGGACGCACAAGAAGTAAAAGAAAGTGAGGGGTGTGGAGACGGGGGGGGGGGGGGGGGGAACCCACACGAAGTAAAAGAAAGTGCGGTGCGGAGACAAGTGGTGCACTACCTGCCCAACAGACCCAGCTATGTGAGCACCTCTATTGCCACTAGCAATTCTGTGTTTTACTGTACTTGCAGTCTTCCAGACAGGTCCAGCTATTAATTAAGCTTTCCTCTATCTCTTCACCTTTTCTGTGCATTGCTGTGGTTAGTCCCATGAGGATTCAGCTTCATGAGTTCAATCCATGGAAGATATTTTCAGTGTCCCATTACAGCAGATCAATGCACTGACCCTCTCTATGTCCATATAGCTCATACCTTCTAGTACCTTTAAGAGATTCCAACCCTCTCCCCATACTTTAATAGGATAATATGAAAAGCACGATTATGGACATGTGCAGTGAGTGTGTGGGTCATACCTCAAACCTATTAGGCTGGAATTTCATGCCTAGGCATGTGGCTGTCAGCACGCAGATTACCAGAAGACTATGGGCGGCATGCAGATGCCCAAACAGTGGGGTCAGATATCTGGGGTGGACATCCAACCCCCATTATTCATCGGGACCCGATTCCTGGTCCAGAGCTCCCTGCACGTTCAGGGCCGATGCGGGGAGCTCTGGACATGGGCGGGAGGGAGCAGGCAGGAGAAGGACTCAGGGCGGGCTAGAGGCAGAAGTACAGGGCCGATACCGGTCGCGTCCCTGTATGTCCATGCTGGATGAAATGGATGGGTGACTTATTCCATCTCAGGGGTGGAATAAGTCACCTTGAGTGCAGCAATCTGTGGCAGCGGACCCCCCCGAATGGTAGGGATGGCACAGGAGATTTGGGCAGGCCCATTTGGGGGTTGGGCGGCAGGGAAAGCAAGCTATTCTGAGTCCAGGGGTGAGCATGGTTACTGCATGGTGATGGGATGCCACAGCATCGGGTACCATGCAGGAGCCATGGCAGGGTGGATGGGGAGGGAATGGGGCATCCAAAGGGCCTGAATTGGGGCACGTCCTGCCTATCCAAGCCCTTTGCACCTGATTCTGATCCCGGGGGGCCTTCTAGCTCCTGTGGGATCAGAATGGGGTGCAAATCCAGCCCGTCCAGATTTTGGATGCCATGACGGGCCAGATGTGCCTGTTTCTGCATGGGGCTCCATGTCTTTGTTGCTAGAGTTCTGAGCCAGCCCAGAGCTGCAAGCACATGTATCTTTTCCATAGCCCTGAGCTGGCCTGGGGGTACAGGTGTGTCTCGCCTCTTGATCAAGATGGCCTGTACATTGTGGGTATAGGACCGGGTGTCACTTGCTGATTCCTCCATTGCCTGGGGTGATTTAGGGTGGAGGGTTACATCTTCTGACCCCACTACAGTCACCAGGTAGTCTGGAAGGGGCAGAGTGGAAGGGTTGAGGGTAGCTCCTACCTTATGACTTTGCCATAGCCCCCCTCCCCCCTTAGAGGCTAATGGACGGGGGGCAGATAGGAAAGGGGTGGAGGTAGCTTTTACCTGCTGATTCCACCAGTGCCAAAGTTTTAAGTTGGCTGCTCTGAAGAACCTCCTGTAGGTCACGATATCGACAACTCAGAGTGATATAGGGGACATCTCTCAGCATAATGTCCTCCACGTGAATGTTGTACTTCCTGCAGGAAAGGAAAGAGATTTCACTCCACTGGAAGAATGCCTTGACATGCTACAAACATGGCTTCAACAAAACAACATGTCAATAAACCACAAGAAAACAGAGGTCATGTTTATCTCCAAGAAAACCAATTTCATCCCGCCCACCACAGTCACCCTCAACAAAAACATATATCATACGAAGCCTGCAATAAAATATCTAGGGGTCCTATTAGACAGCAACCTTAAGATGGATAAACACCTCCGAACAATTAACCGAGCCATTTTTTACAAATTGAAAGTTCTTCAACCACTTCGCAATATCCTCGAGAAATCTGACTTCAGGACTGTTGCACAAGCTCTAATCATTCCTCACCTAGACTACTGCAACGCCATTCTGCAAGGGCTTCCGAAGAACACCCTAAATATCTTGCAAATGGCTCAAAATGTTGCGGCAAGAGTCATCATGGAAAAAAGCGTCAGAGATCACATAATCCCAGTGCTAATGGAACTGCATTGGCTCCCGGTAGCCGCCCGCATCATTTTCAAACTTCTCATAACAATGTTTAAGCTCATTCACAACATTGCACCCTCCTACCTCGACAACCTAATCACTATGCAACCACACAACAGGAACAGAAGAACCATAAATCTCAACACTCTCTGTGTCCCGATCAGCATAAGAACTGTCAAAGCAGAAACAAGCAATAGAGCATTCACATATACAGCACCAATCCACTGGAACCAAATCTAAATCCCTGTTACTTGTAAAATGCACTACAGTTACTCTGTATGTATATGTTTAGTTTCATGTAAACCGCGCTGATGACAATAGTGCGGTATATAAGAGATGTTAAATAAATAAATAAATAACCAACTCCCACACGAGTTGCGACTGACAAATAATTTGAGTGAATTCAGAAGGAAACTCAAAACCCACTTATTTCAGGCTCACTACAACCCGACCTAAGTGCGACACCTTACCTCAACGAGATGGCTTTTGCCTGCCATGACGGCACTTGGAATACCAGTATGTAATCTTGTATATATGTATATTTTAAGCCCCTCCCACGCACCTACAATCAAATGTATTTTTAGATTTGTGAGCCCCAATCCAATGTATAAAGTATCTAATTAATATTTCCTGTGTTATGTAAATCATCGCTCAATCGAAATGTGTATCTTAAAAATCACTGTATTGTACGATACATTATGATTCTGTAAAGTAAACCGCTGCTGATCGTAGGAAGCAGCGGTATACAAATGTTTACTAAATAAAATAAAAATAAATAAATAAATAATTTGCATCACAGGCCCAGTGCGAAGAGACAGAAAAGGAAAACAGCAGAGCTAGAAAGAAGAGGAAGGGTAAAAGGCAGCCAGATAATTTTACTGGTATCACAGTGTGTACAGGTTGCCAAAACTTAATTTGAATTTGAATATTGCATTGGGATTGCATGAGGACCCACTGCACAGGGTCTGTGCATGGAAACTCTACTGTGGAGTTGCAGGGGATCTCATACTGCAGAATGCTGGTTGCATATTGATACTCTGCTCTAGAGTTGCAGCGGACCTTATGCTGCAGAATGCCGGTCACCTATGAGATGCTCTGCTCTACAGCTGCAACAGACCTCATGCTGCAGAATGCCGGTTGCATATTTATTTATTTATTATTTAGACAGTTTTGAATACCGCCTTATCCTTCAATCAAAGTGGTCACAACACAATTGGGGGATACATTTAACACGCGGGGATATGAGACACATACACTAATACTTACAGGGAACATGGGCAGTGGAGGGTTAAGTGGCTTGCCCAAGACCACAAGGAGCATCTGTGGGACTAGAAACCCCAGTCCTTCCGGCCCAAGGTTGCTGTCCTCTAGTGGGATTTGAACCCCCGAACTTCCGGCCTGAAGTACCTTGCCCCAACCACTAGGCTACTCCTCCCTACTCTGCTTGCGAGTTGCAGGTGAACTCATGCAGCAGAATACCTGTCGCCTATGAGATGCTGTGCTCTAGAGTTGCAGGGGATCTCATGCTGCAGAATGTCGGTCACCTATGAGATGCTCTGCTCTAGAGTTGCAGGGGACCTCATGCTGCAGAATGTCGGTCACCTATGAGATGCTCTGCTCAAGAGTTGCAGGGGACCTCATGCTGCAGAATGCCGGTCACCTATGAGATGCTCTCCTCTAGAGTTGCAGTGGACCTCATGCTGCAGAATGCCGGTCGTCTAAGAGATGCTCTGCTCTAGAGTTGCAGGGGACCTCATGCTGCAGAATGCCAGTCACCTATGAGATGCTCTGCTCTAGAGTTGCAGCAGACCTCATGCTGCAGAATGTCGGTCACCTATGAGATGCTCTGCTCTAGAGTTGCAGGGGACCTCATGCTGCAGAATGTCGGTCACCTATGAGATGCTCTGCTCTAGAGTTGCAGGGGACCTCATGCTGCAGAATGCCAGTCACCTATGAGATGCTCTGCTCTAGAGTTGCAGGGGACCTCATGCTGCAGAATGTCGGTCACCTATGAGATGCTCTGCTCTAGAGTTGCAGGGGACCTCATGCTGCAGAATGTCGGTCACCTATGAGATGCTCTGCTCTAGAGTTGCAGGGGACCTCATGCTGCAGAATGCCGGTCACCTATGAGATGCTCTGCTCTAGAGTTGCAGGGGACCTCATGCTGCAGAATGCCGGTCACCTATGAGATGCTCTGCTCTAGAGTTGCAGGGGACCTCATGCTGCAGAATGCCGGTCACCTATGAGATGCTCTGCTCTAGAGTTGCAGGGGACCTCATGCTGCAGAATGTCGGTCACCTATGAGATGCTCTGCTCTAGAGTTGCAGGGGACCTCATGCTGCAGAATGTCGGTCACCTATGAGATGCTCTGCTCTAGAGTTGCAGGGGACCTCATGCTGCAGAATGCCGGTCACCTATGAGATGCTCTGCTCTAGAGTTGCAGGGGACCTCATGCTGCAGAATGCCAGTTGCATATTGATACTCTGCTTGTGAGTTGCAGGTGAACTCATGCAGCAGCACAAGGACTGCATACGGGACTCTCAAACCTCTATTGCTGACCTACAAATGATTACTTCTCTCTCCCTATGCTCTTTCTCATGAGCTCTGTTCAACTGGCAAGTTACTCTTATTTGTTCCTTTTCCTCTACTACGAACTCCAGACGCCTTTCTTTCAACCTTGCTGCACCAGACTTCACTTGTCAATACATTATGGGTCTGATTCCATCCAGGACGTCCTGGCCCTCTGTGCGCTCGGTCAGAACCGGACGCACAGAGGGGGTCTCGATTCTGATCCCACGGGGCACATCTAGCCCCCCGGGATGAGAATCGCAAACAGGCCTATACATACAAGCCGGGACGCAATTCTTTCTGGCCTGCACGTACAGGCCTTCCCCAGCTAACTCAGGGCAGTTCAATGGTACCGCAGCTCCACTGAAAAGCCTCGATCCCCAGCTGCTGGCTGCAAAGGTGCTTTCCCTGCAGCCCGACCCTTGATCTGGCCTCCTAAGGCCTGGGTCAGGCTGTGGGGAATCTCCTCTGCCCCCTCCTGCCACTTCCCAGCCTCAGGTCTGCCGATCCCTGCTGATGGGGAACTTATTCCACCTCCGAGATGGAATACGTTCCCCGTGCAAGCCGCCGGCCCTGGACGTACAGGGCCAACATTAGAATCGGCCCTGTACTTCCGGGGCTGACGATCGCCCACTACCCGCTCTTTCCTGCCCCCATCTACCTTCTCTATACAATGTGCAGGGAAGGTAGGCGGGGTTGGGAAGGGCAAAAACTTACCTTTCCAAAGTTGCTGTTATGTCTTCACCAATTCTGTATATTGCATTCTTTTATGTGTTTGTGCAGCATTCACTCTGTTGCTTGTTCATTACGAGGTGATTTTATCCTCATTTCTACTAAGGGAAGAAGTAGCTGCAATTAAACACACTTCCTCTAGGGTACAAACGGAACAAAATCCACCACCACTCCCACAAAGAATCAAGCAGCCCAGGAACAAATGGATCACAGTGGGCTCTGGTAGGTTGAGAACTGTAACGCGGAGACACCCTCTCCATCAAGAGATATCCCTGCATAACACCTTCACTGCCTTGGGAAATTTGAGTGCCTAGTGGAAAATGAAGGGCCCTTGAACAAGAAAGTTAATGCCCAATCTATTGATGATGTCTTAAATATTAAGAAACTGACACAAAAGAGGAAACTACTACCACTTGGAGATTCCATCATCAGAGGCACCAACTTGGGAACACAGATCAAAGGAGAGAAGATGGTCAAATGCCTCCCAGGCTCTTCAGCCAGCAGGAATACAAAGCAAATTGCTGGCATAGTTAGTGCAGAAAGTGAGCACTCCAAAATTGATCTTATCATCCACATGGACACAAATGACCTGGTTAGAAACAGTGTCTCTTCAGTTCAGAAGGACTTCCAGATTCTGGGAGAGAAACTCAAATCCATTGCTAACACTTTAGCATTCTCAGAAGTTCTACCTGTTCTTGGTAAGAGGGCAGAAAGGCTGCATCACATAAACAGCTTTAATACATGGCTCCAGACCTGGTGCAAACAAGAAGGATTTAGATATATAGGCAACTGGGGAAATAGATGGAACAACAAGAGGCTAACCTGTGTTGATGGATTATATCTCTCTGTTACAGGGAAAAGGATCCTAAGTGAAAAACTCAGGCAGTATGTGGACAGCCATTTAAACTAGGGAAAGGGGGTGATGGATGGAAAAGAACGTCACTCCCAGCAAAAACATAATAACATTGGAAACAGCCGCAGTGTTAACCCACACATCAAAGCCAAGTGGGAAGAGGTGTGTAAAACAAAATCCATGCAAAATACAGGCAAGACAATCAACAAATGTTGAAAAGCAATGAGCACAAACGCTCGAAGCGTAGCCAACAAAGTTCCTGACCTGGAAGCCCTAATGGTGGAAATGGACTTGGACATGGTAGCCATTACAGAAACATGGTTTAACGAGTCACATGAATGGGATATATAGCCATAGATGGCTATAATCTATTTAGAAGAGATAGAGAGGGTAGAAAAGGAGGAGTAGTCCTATATGTCAAAAGCAATATTAAAGCTGCTGAAATGCAGGGGACGTGGGGAAAGGAGGAAGCACTGTGGATTGTGTTGGAAAGAGGAGATGGCACTGTCATCCATACTGGTGTGGTCTACAGGCCTCCAACTCAAACCAAAGAAATGGATAGCGAATTGATTATAGATATTGCAAAGATAGCCATGAAGGGGGAAGTGATCATATTGGGTGATTTTAATCTACACGATGTGGATTGGAGTATTCCTTCTGCAAATCTGGAAAGAAGTAAAAAAAAATGTGGATGCCTTTCAAGATGCATTTCTTAGACAAATGGTGATGGAACTGACCAGGGAAAGCTCGATTCTGGATTTAGTACTTACCAACCGAGATAGTGTGTCAAATATCCGGGTGGGTGCCCATGTGAGCAGCAGTGATCATTACACGGTGTGGTTTGAGATGAAAGCAAAGGTGGAATCCAATCACAGCAAGCACAAAGTCCTAGACTTCAAAAACACTGACTTCAGTAGAATGGCTAAGTACCTGAAGGAGGAGTTGGCAGGGGATAAGGGAAGTGGAATTGCAATGGGCTAAACTAAAGGAGGCAATAAAAGGGGCAACAGATACATATGTAAGGAAAGTAAATAAAACGAGAGGAAAAGGAAACCTATTTGGTTCTCCAAAGAAGTGGCTGCTCTAATAAAGGCAAAAAGCACAGCTTTCACAAAATTCCGAAGTTCACAAACAGAGGAACACAAAAAGGAATACAGGATCAAACTAAAAGAGACAAAAAAAGAAATAAGGATAGCAAGAGCAAAGGCAGAAGAAAAGATGGTAAAGATGTGAACTGTGGCGACAAAACGTTTTTCAGTTATATTCGGGAGAGGAGGAAAATCAGAGGTGGAATTGCAGGACTCAAAAGTGCCAGGAACGGATTTGTGGAAAGTGACATTGAAAAAGCGAAAATGCTAAACAAATACTTCTGCTCTGTTTTTACTAAAGAAAATCCTGGAGAAGGACCACCTGTGATTGATAAATATACAAATGGGAATTGGGTAGATACCACACCAGTCACAGAAGATGTGTTAGAACAGCATGCAAAATTGAAAGTGGATAAGGCCATGGGACCAGATGGAATACACCCCAGGATATTGAAAGAGCTCAGCGAGGTTCTTGCAGGGCCATTCAAGGATGTTTTTAATAGACCCTTGGAGACAGGAGAAGTTCCACAGGACTGGAGAAGGGCTGATGTGGTATCTCTTCACAAAAATGGTAAAAGGGAAGACGTGACAAACTACAGGCCAGTAAGCCTTACCTTGGTGGCGGGAAAAGTAATGGAGGTGCTCCTGAAAGAGCAAATAGTGGACTTTCTCAAAACCAATAGGTTGCATGATTCGAGGCAACATGGTTTTACCAAAGGAAGATCTTGTCAAACAAATCTGATTGAGTTCTTTGACTGGATGACCAGAGAACTAGATCAAGGGCATGTGATGGATGTGATCTACCTAGATTTCAGCAAAGCCTTTGATACTATTCCTCATAGGAGGCTTCTCACTAAAGTAAACAGCTTGGGGATGGGTCCCAAGATGGTGAACTGGATCAGAAATTGCTTAACTGACAGACAACAGAAGGTGATGATAAAGGGAGCTCACTTGGATGAAAGGAAGGTGATTAGCGATGTACCCCAGGGTTCGGTCCTGGGACTGGTACTCTTCAATGTATTTGTGAGTGATATTGCTGAAGTATTGAATGGAAAAGTCTGTCATTTTGCAAATGATATGAAAATTTGCAACAGAGTGGACTCCCCTGAGGGAGTGGATAACAAGAGGAAAGATCTATAAAAGCTGGAAGAATGGTCTAATACTTGGCAGTTAAGATTTAATGTGAAGAAGTGCAGTGTAATGCACTTAGGAAGCAGAAATCCCAGGGAATTGTATGTGATAGGGGGCGAGAGGTTGGTGTGCACGGACCAGGAGAAGGACCTCGGAGTGATTGTTTCTGAGGATCTGAAGGTGGCGAAACAGTATGACAAGGCGGTGGCAAAAGCCAGAAGGATGCTGGGTTGCATTCAAAGAGGAATTACCAGCAGAAAGGAAGAGGTACTAATGCCACTGTACAAGTCACTGGTGAGGCCTCACTTGGAATATTGTGTTCAGTTTTGGAGACCGTATCTTGCAAAGGACATAAAAAGACTGGAAATGGTTCAGAGGAAGGCGACCAAAATGATTTGGAGCCTGTGTCAGAAGATGTATGAGAAGAGACTTGAAGACCTAAATATGTACACTCTGGAGGAGAGGAGGGACAGGGGAGGTATGATTCAGACCATTAAATACTTAGAGTATTAATTAACTAACAAACCTCTTCCAAAGACGAGCAAGCTGTAAAACTAGAGGGCATACCATGAAGCTGCAAGGGGGTAAATTGAAAGGTAATATCAGGAAATACTTTTTCACTGAAAGGGTGGTGGATGCTTGGAATGCCCTCCTGATGGAAGTGGTGGGGGCAAATACAGTGAAAGAATTCAAAATGATATGGGACAGACACAGTGGATCCCTTTATAGCAACAGGATTAAATCAAAATAAATTTAACTATCTCTTATATCTCAGCAAATAGGGTTGACCTGTACAGAGTGGCACGTACACCTACTCTTGCCACCTTGCTGGACAGACTAGATGGACCATACTGGCCTTTATCTGCTGTCATATACTATGTTACTATGTTACTATGCACAATCCTCCTTCACCCTTTGGCTCTGCTTCATGACCTAGTCTTCAAACAGATTTCCAATGCTCCCTCCCACATACAAGGCCATAGCATTGACCTAATTTTCTCAGCAACGGATAGCTTAATGACCTCAGACTCTGATTGATTTCTTTGACTGGGTGACCAGGGAATTGGACCAAGGGAGAGCCCTAGATGTGATATATTTTGATTTCAGTAAAGCCTTTGACACTGTTCCTCACAGGCGACTTACGTATAAACAAACTGAGCACCCTAGGGATGGACCCTAAAGTTACTGATTGGGTTAGAATTTGGTTGAGTGGGAGGCGACAAAGAGTACAGGTAAATGGAGCTCACTCTGAGGAGAAGGAGGTTACCAGTGGTGTGCCCCAGGGATCTGTCCTTGGTCCGATTCTTTTTAACATCTTTGTTAGTGATATAGCGGAAGGGCTGTCGGGTAAGGTTTGCCTCTTTGCGGATGATACCAAAATCTGCAATAGAGTAGACTCCCAGGAAGTTGTAGATAACATGAGGAGGGATCTAGCTAAGCTTGAAGAATGGTCTAGAATTTGGCAGCTGGGATTTAATGTTAAAAAATGCAAGGTCATCCATTTGGGCTGCAGCAATCCAAGGGAGCAATATAGTATAGGGGGTGAAGTACTTTTGTCCACTAAAGAAGAGCGGGACCTAGGCGTGGTTGTGTCTGATGATCTTAAAGTAGCTAAACAGGTAGAAAAGGCGACGGCAAAAGCTAGAAGGATGCTTGGGTGCATACGGAGAGGAATGGCTAGCAGAAAAAAGGAGGTGATAGTGCCTCTGTATAAGTCTTTGGTGCGACCCTATTTGGAGTATTGTGTGCAATTCTGGAGACCGCACCTTCAACAGGAAGGAGTCGGTACAGAGCATGGCTACTAAAATGGTTAGTGGTCTTCATTATAAAGCATATGAGGACAGACTTAAGGATCTTAATATGTACACCTTAGAGGAAAGGCGGGATAGAGGTGATATTATTGACACATTTAAATACCTCCGTGGCATAAATGCACATGAGGCGAGCCTCTTTCGATTGCAAGCAAGCTCTGCTATGAGGGGACATGGGATGAGGGTGAAAGGGGATAGATTCAGGAATGATATGCGGAAATATTTCTTTATGGAAAGAGTGGTGGATCCGTGGAATAGTCTCTCAGTAGAGGTGGTAGAGATGAGGACAGTATCTGAATTCAAAGAAGCATGGGACAAACACAGAGGATCTCTAAAGGAAAAAAGTGGACTGTTGTAGTTGTTGATATGGAAGGACAGACTAGATAGGCTGTGTGGTCTTTTTCTGTCATCATTTTTCTAGGTTTCTATGCCATCGATTTGATCATTTTTAAGCTTTATGGCCCCCCCCCCCCCCGAGATCGTGTGGGCACAGAAGTTAGAAGGTTCACCAAAAGCTTCAGTGATCCTTGAAGCTCTTGATAAAAACTTGAGATGTTCCTGGCCTATTTCACCTCTTTAATGCTTGATGTCCTATCCAGAAATGGACTTGGAATAGCATTCTCAGGCAGGCTCTGGACAAGAAATATACTGTTCTTCTGAGGCATGATCACACTTGATCACCCAGTACTTTAGAAATGAAAAAGTCTCAAATGACGAGCTGAAAGGCAACGGTACAAAAATAAAACCCAAACAAATCTCTCTCATTGGGAAAAAGCAAATATCCATTTATAAATCTCTTATCCAGCAGAGAAAGAAAGGAGGCCTTGCTCATCACCTGCAAACCATAGAGACGCATAGCATTTACTTTCTAAGCTGGTCTCTGGACTCCCAAGACGTGCTCTCCAGTTCTCGCTCAGTACATCAGCATTCTGCTTTATTTGTAAGTAAGATTGTCAACCTAGTATCAAATTCAAATCCTCTGCTGCTACAAATAAGGTGTTGGTTCTGGTTGATGAGGTCTATCCAGACCATCTCCCCAACCTTTCCCTCCTCAGCAGTGCTCAAAGTCCCCTCCAGTTTTAATATAGTACTATTCCTAAAACTAGACAAACTTTAAAACATCATCAGCAACTCTACCTCCCATGCTGATCTGACCCCTGTACACTTCGTAAAGAATCCATCTCTGAGATTGACCCACTCATCTGAGAAAGAAAGGGAGTTGGATTTAGCTTATGCCTGTTCTCAGGAGTTCAAGGTGAGTTACATTCAGATACAGGAGTTATTTTCCTGTCCCTAGAGAGCTTACAATTTACCCGAGGCAAAGGAGAGTTAAGCGACTTGTCTAATATCACAAGCAGCAGCAGTAGGACTCGAACTCTGGCTTCCCTGGTTTTACAACAGTACTCTCACTTTTAGGCTACTCCTCCACTCTGAGCTTGAGCTTGATGCAACATCTGCTCATCTGACGAAGAGCCTCTTTCTGGACTTGAACCGACACTCACACATCTCATAAAGAATTTGCCTCTGAGCCTGACTCCTCTCATCCTTCTCAGGGTGTTATTCCTGATGACTGAAAGGGAGCAGGAGTTTATTCCCACCTTAAAAAAACCCTAACCTTGACTCTAAGTCTGCATCAGCTGTTGTCCATCTCCAACATTCCTGTTCCTGGCAAAAATAACTGATAAAGTTGTTGCCTTGCAACTAAGTAATTTCATTAACCAGACCATGTCCTCCATGCCAAAAAAATAGGTTTTAGACATGACCACCATGCAAAAGCTGCCTTGGTAGGAACGCACAATGAGATTCACACATGACTGTTGCATTCAACCTCATAGACCATAACCTTTTACTATTCAAAGTTGTAGAAATCACATATGTTGCTTTGCAATGGTTTAACCCCTATTTCTCCAAATGCACTTCTTGCGTTTTCTGATGCTAATCTGTCTGCTGCCACCACCCTCATCCAGTGGATGCTCCAGTCTTGCCCATAGCCTGTTCAGTACCTTTATGGCTCATTTAGTTGCCATTGTTCAAGATTATTGAATCGGTATCCAACTAGTTTTTTCTATGATCTTCAGGACCCCAAAACTTACATCTAGAGACTGGATGATTCTTTTCTCGTTTTTTGAAACTAAACTCACAAAAAATCTGAGGCCATTTGTTTACTGGGAAAAATGATTTGTTTCATACCAATAGTAGCATGCACCGAGATTGCGATTAAAGAGTCTGTATCTATGCTCATTCCGTAGCCCAAATTTTATTGCTGACTTAAAAGGTTCTCTACTTCCTTAGAATGGTTTATTCTATGAAATCCCACTTTGAGGATTTGTCAATTTGCACCTTAATCCATGCTTTCGTAATTAAGAGACTTGACTACTGGAATTTCTTATATGCAGGGTCTGACTTGATCAAATATCAAATGCCTAGAGCTTTTTCAGAATACACAAGATCTGATTATGTGCCCTTTCTTCTTAGAAGACGTTGGTTTTCTATTATGGTGCGCATCACATTTCAACAACTCCCTCTTTAAGATTTTCTCTCTGTCAAGACCTTTCTTCTCCCTTACATAGCTTCTTGATTCTTAAGGTCCTCTCAGGGTAAACTTCTCCACTTACCCCTACTCTCTAAGATTAGGCTGCTCTTTCTTACCTAGCACCTGCCATTTGGAATACTTTACCGACAACCTCAGAAATAAAAATTGCCAGGTTAAATTCCATGTTGGCGTTATGCAAAAGCTGATGAGCTGGGTTTTGTCACTTTCCCGTTTTTGTCTTTCTGTATGATGTACCTTTTCTTCTTTCAGGATGCCGATATCTACCCCCTCCCTCAAATTCACGTTTGCCTTAATTTAATTTAATTTTATCATTGATATTCTAACTAAGCCTCACAGTTCAAGCTGGATTATCATAAAATAAAATATAAACATAAAACAATAATACAATTATTAAAACCTGAATATTACACTTCTGATATAATTGAAGACGTATTTATTGATGAAATGACATCTATCTTCTCTGGCCCAAGAGACAAAAGGTAATGCTTTCCATTCCATGACAGCTTCAGAGCCTTTGCTGTCCATGTGCCACATGTGTGGCTCTCTCTCTTGGATATTCTTAATCATCCATGATGAGCGGTAAAAAAAATGCAATAAATAAATAGAATATTTGGGGGAAGGGAGGCAAACGCAAAAGCTGGCTCAGGATACCACAATGGCTGATGTAGGTGGGACACACACAAACAGTTAAACTTGTAGTTAATGACCTCTAGCCCCCTTTTGTCTGTCCATTCTCCAGATCTACTGCTAGACCACTACAGTCTCTTGTTCTAGTCTGTGTTTTCTCACTGCTAGGGACCCTGTGTGCTTATTGGTTAGAGAAAAGGGTTGCAAACCAGGGAACCCAGGGTTCAAATCCCGCTTCTCCCACGGACACTTGTAGTGACCTTGAGCAAATACTTCACCCTCCGTTGCTTTACCCACAGTTGGGTTATTGACTCTCTGGGCCAGAAAATAACCCAAGTACCTCAATACTCGCCTTGAGCTTGGTTTGATGGTTTACTATACTTGCTAAACCGCCTTTTCACGTTATTACTACAAACTGGATCTCATACAGGACAATCAATTCTACCACAGTCACAGCAATCCAATCCTGTAGACCAAATAAATCCCGCTAAACTTGGATCGCTTATCAATAATTTTTGGCGGACTTCATTTCAGTGAAATTGCTAACATTCAGCTATATGCAATCATGATAATCCATTTGAATTTTATTTCTTTTATATTTTTATTTTATACTTTTTTATTTTATATTTATAAATTTTTAACAATAAATCAAGCAAAAGCTTGTACAGAAAGATACAACTTGCAGCAATATACACAAAAAGAATAACCAAAAATAGTAATAGCAAGAAATATCACTAGTCCACCAAACTTGGGGGTAGGGCCTACACAAACACAAAGGGGACAGGATCTCCCCATTGACATAATAGAAAAAACAACTTTATCAAAATCAAGTAAAGGAGGAGGTCCAAGAACCTACATATACATGAATGGGTAAACAACAAACCTACTCAAGAAGGAAGAGAGATAGACACATGGGTGCTAATGAAGGAAGAGAGGTCTTCAGGTTGGAAAAACACATATTTCTGTGACTTATATACTACTATACATTTACGGGGAAATCGTAACACAAAAAAAGCTCCCAGTTGCATTACTCCCGGTCTAAGTAATAAAAATGATTTCTGACGCTTCTGCGTTTCCCTGGCAACATCAGGGAACAACAACAATTTTTTTTCCATGAAACAAATTAGCTCTTTTCTTATAATACACCTTAATAAGCCATTCTCTATCAGAAGACAAGGCCAATGTCGCAAGCAACGTGGAAACAGGCAGTTCATCATCCTTGGGAGTTTGAAGCAAATCAAAGACATTGAGGAAGTCCATTTCCAGGGTCCTAGATGTTTTACCCTCCTTTTTCCCCGATGGTAAATAATACACTTTTGTTACAGGTGGCCTTAATTCAAGGGGTACAGATAACACTTCCTGGAGATATTTCTTAAAAAGATCTAAAAGGAGTCACCCCAACAATCAGCGGAAAATTTAACGAATGTATGTTAGAGGATTGGGCAGCATTCTCCAATGTCTTCACCTTCGCCCGTAGGACAGTATTGTCTTTATCCAAGGAATAAGTCAATTCAGAAACGTGATTGAGCTTCTAATCCGAAACAGATAATTTTGCATTCGTTTCCAACATATCATTATTCAACTTAAGTACAGTTTTTTCAAGAGAAGAAATTTTTGTAGAAGAAACAGCCAACTGCTGACCAACTAACTATCTTGGATAATTGTGCAATCGCATCCCAGATACTGTCCAGGGTCACAGAGGCCAGACGAGAAATTTCGAAGGAAAATGGAGGTGCAACAGCCACAGAATTATCCGAGGTCTCCTTCGACTCCACAGCACTACTCACTCCTTGGGGGGTAATCCACATTCAAAAAATTGTCAAAGATTCACTCCAACAAGGATACATGCCGCAACCCCTAAAGCATGCAATGATATGACCAATACTTAAAAGTATTTCAAATCACAGTTGCTAGTGAATACGACTAACAGGCACTTGAGACAGGGTTTTATCCCGAAACGTGCACGTCGTGCAAAACAATTTTCTTGGGCAACGGTGTGGAACACACTCATTGAACATGGACACTTCCAGATAAGTTACGTTTTTTATGATATTTGTAAGGTGGAGAACCTACTTTAAATAAAAGCAGCCTGCCGCTTGGTGTGGGTGGATTTCAGTTCCATTCCTCCTCCGGTGCGCTTTGAAAATATTTTTAAAAAATTCAGGGACTGGTTTTATGGTGAATTCAATTTTGTATTGTATCTTTTCATTCACTATATATGGGTTTTGGTGTTACCAATACTTAAGTAGCAATCTGAGCCCCTCCGAACCAAAATCATACCGTCCCATCTCCAGCCTGCCATTCCTTGCTAAAATCGTGGAAAAAGGCAGCGCAAAGGCAACTTCAGGACCATATTGATATAAATGCTCCACTGGACATACATCAGCATGGATTTAAGCCCCAACACGGTGTGGAAACACTACTCACCTCCCTCTTTGACATTCTCCTGAGAGGTATGGACAACATTAAAAAATGGCTTCCTGCTAGTATTCATGGACATCTCGGCGGCCTTCGACACTGTGTCCCACACCAAGCTATTGCAACGCTTACAACAGATAGGACTATGCAAGAACACCCTGAAGTGGTTTACATCATACTTGGAAGGGCAAACGCAACAAGTCAAATGCGACCAAAAGAAATCACTACAATTCCCCGTCACGCAGGGAATACCTAAGGGCTCAGCTCTATCATCAATGCTCTTTAACATCTACATACAGCCCATATGCAACATCATCAAGCACCACAAACTTCACTATCACATTTATGCTGACGACATCATGGTGTACGCTCCAATCAACCTACTAGCACTAAACACCACAACAATAACCAAATGCCTTGAAGACATGAATGACTGGCTCATAGCCAACAACTTAACGGTCAACTATGATAAAACTGAGGCAATATTCACCACCAGGAACCCCACCTTCATACCTCCACAAACTATCAGCATCCTCGACAAACACATAGTAGTCAAAAAGAAGTTAAGTATCTGGGCATAACACTAGACAGAGCTCTGAACCTGAAATCCCACATCACCAAAACCGCAAACAAGGCCTGGAGTGGAGGAGTGGCCTAGTGGTTGGGGCAAGGTACTTCAGGCCGGAAGGTCAGGGGTTCAAATCCCACTAGAGGACAGCAACCTTGGGCCGGAAGGACTGGGGTTTCTAGTCCCACAAGGTGCTCCTTGTGGTCTTGGGCAAGCCACTTAACCCTCCATTGCCCATGTTCCCTGTAAAATAGTTATCTCCAAGTTATAATGCCCTGTTCAATGTAATTTCAGTTTGTTCAATGTAAACCGCACTGATGCAGAATAGCGCGGTATATAAGAGAATGTAAATAAATAAATAAAATCAACGATTGAAAATAATCAAACAAATCAAACCAATGCTCCGTCAGGAGCACTTTCGCACAGTGTGCCAAGCACTCATTACACCACTGCTCGATTATGGAAACTCACTATATCAAGGCCTTCCTCAGCAGGCACTCCATCCACTACAGATGGTGCAAAACACCACAGCACACATCATTACAGACACACCAAGGACCGAGCACATCACTCCCGTCCTACAACAACTGCACTGGCTCCCAGTGGTGGCAAGAGCTAAATACAAAACAATTATGATCATCTTCAAAGTCATTCACCATCTCTCAGCAGACATACTCTAAAACTTTATAACAAGGGATAACAGCAACAGACCAAGAAGAACCAATAACGACAACATGATCGGCACACCTGCAGGCTATCACAAAACCAAACAAACAACTTCAAAAAGAGCACCATCACTACTGCCATCCACACTATGGAACTCCCTCCCAACGAGCCTGAGGGCATTAGATGACCTCACAGACTTCCACAAAGACCTCAAAACATTTTTATTTATAGAAATATATGAGCATCCAGGCAACATCCCATACCCAAACTGAAATACTTCTTCCGCCACCAACCAAGCACGCACCCATCCTATCCACACACACAAGTTTATCATACCGCGTTATTAAATACCCTCATGTTAAATGTTACCTTCAATTGTACTGTCTAAATACTGATAAGCAATCGTACTGTCTAAAAGTTTACACGTACCCTCATGTTAAATGTTACTTTCAATTGTACTGTATAAACGCTCATAAGTAACTGTATTGTCTAAACGTTTACATGTAACCTAATGTTAAATGTAACCCTCCAATTGTGATGTGACGTGACCACCTTGATTGAAGGATAAGGTGGCATACAAATCTGTCTAAATAAAATAATCCCTCGCAATGAAAACTGTGCCACTCCAGGCGAAACGGCCAGGAAATCTCCCAGCTGAACTCCAGCTAGTTCCTCCGACAAGTCCCGCTCCAAAGCTGCAGAAGTACCCACTTCTGGAGAGCCCGCAGCCCCACTCGACAGAGAGAACGTCATGGAGCCTGGTAGGACTGGAGGGATACGCCCATTCTTGGAGAAAGAGACATCCAGGGCGGAGGACACCGAGAGTTCCTCCACCGGCGTCTCCAAGCTCTCTCGAATCTCCCGGAAAGGGTTCTCAGTGAGCCGGACATAGCGGTCCATAGGCCCCACACCAGCAGACAAGGGCGCCGCGGGGAAAGCCCTAGGTTTACCTTTACGTTTAGGCATCTCGGCTCAGATCGTCACCACCGCCGCCAACTTGCTGTTAGCCACTCCCCTTTATTTTATACTTTTAAAACCACTAGAGAAGTCCAACATTTTTAGTATTAGATCATCTAACTGTTGACCACGGCTGCCGTGTTTCAAAGGGAAATCAATCTGACTTCTGCATCAGACAAATTATTTTATTTATTTTATTTAACAGTATTTCTATACTGCCTTTTCGTTTAATCAAGGCGGTTAATTATGTTGTGTACACCACAGAATGTCCCTGTAGAAAAGTGTATGTGGGCCGAACTAAGAGGAATATGGTCCATAGGTTACGTGAACACAGATGAAGATTAAAAAATTTATTTGGGGGTGCCTATGGTGGATCATTGTAAGCGAATGTAATTGCTCATGCTCTGCCATTGAAGAGAGGGGAGGATCACCAAGTGTGACTCAATTACCGGGAGTAATTCGGGATTTTCACTTTACGTACAGTCCAACCAATGGGTCTTAACCAGCACATGGATTGGTATACTGTGATCTGATTTGTGGAAAACCAGGGATATGTGTTCTTTTTGAAATAAAAACGCTGCGGCCATCTTTTGAAGTAAAGTCGGGAGTACTCACTGATTTAAAAAGAATGGAGAATTGAAATTCTTGACATCAGGATTGGATAAAAGGATCCTTCATGTTCAGGTAAGTCTTGGAATGATCATATTGCATTGTCGGAGCCCTGATGCAGAAGTCAGATTGGTTTCCTTTGAAACGCGGCAGCCATGGTTGGTAGTTGGATGATCTAATACTAAAAATTTTGGACTTGTCTAGTTGTTTTAAAAATATAAAATAGAAGTATAAAAGAAATAAAATTAAAATAGACTATCATGAATGCATGTAGCTGAATGTTAGCAGCTTCACTTGAAGTCTGCCAAAAATTATTGATAAGCGATCCAAGTTTAGTGACCTTTTCAGGTTAAGCAAAGTGCTTTACACAATAAAAACATTTAGGTCAAAGGTTGAAATATGTATACTCTAGAGGAGAGGAGGGACAGGAGAGATATAATGCAGATGGTTAGATGGTTAAATAGTTAAAGGGTATTAGTGAACAAACCTTTTTCAAAGAAGGAGAAACTGTAAAACTAGAGGGCATAAAATGAAGCTGCAAGGAGATAAACTTAAAAGCAACGTCAGGAAATACGTTTTCACTGAAAGGGTGGTAGATGCTTGGAATGCCCTCTGAGTGGAGGTGGTGGGGGTAAATACAGTGATGGAATATATATTGACATGGGGCAGACACAGTGGATCCCTTTATTGCAAGGGGATAAAATCAAAATAAACTTAACTATTTCTCATACTTCAACAAATAGAGAGGAATGACCTGCACGGAGCAGCGAGTACAACCCTACATAAAGGCATAGAAGAGAATGATCTGCACAGAGTGGGCAGACTACTGGACAGGCTAGATGGACCATTCTGGTCTTTATCTGCCATCATATACTATGTTACTCTGAAGGAACTCAGCAGAAGAGAAACAAGTGAGTAATAAATCTAAAATCCAAATCCAATCCTGGGCTTTCTTGAATTCCATTAGGGCGACATTCCGTCTGGGACATCCATGCCCTGTGCGCCCGATCGGAATTGGATGCACAGCGGCAGTGCAATTCTGATCCCGCGGGGCACATCTAGCCCCACAGGATCAGAATTGCGACTAGGCCTCCACCCAGCTAACTCAGTCAGAGCTCCTGATGGAGCCGCGGCGCCATGGCGTCCATTTGGGAGTCATGATCCCCAGCCGCTGACGACTTGGTACTTTCCCTGCAGCCTGACCCCCGATCTGGCCTCCCATGGCCAGGGTCGGGCTGTGGGGAATCTCCTGCACCCCCTCCACCCTTTGATGCACCCCGAGCCAGCCAGCTCCACCCGTCTAGGGGAACTTATTCCACCTCAGAGGTGGAATAAGTTCCCCGTTCCGTCTGCCCATAGCCCGCCCTGTCTCCGCCTCCACACTGCTCCCGTCTAGCTTCCCCGTACAAACTTTCTGCTCATATGGGGAGGTTAGATGGGAATGGCAGGGGGACCGAATAGAGGGGATGGACATTCCAACGGGACATCCATCCCCACTATTCGCAGGACAGAATGACCCCTTTACTATTTTTGTATTTACAACCTCCCATGGGAGTCCAGTTCTTGATGATGCTTGAGTCTAGCCACTCAGAAACACATGATGACCTTTCTATTCTAGGATTTTCTTTCCATTGGCTTGCTTCTAATGCACTGTTAGTACCCCGTCTCTCATCTCCTCTGGGGTATGTTTAGGTCCAATTTTCTCAGGAGGAAGGTGAAGAATGGAGCATCACAAGGATCTGTACTGGGACTGGTGCTTTTTAAACAGTTTTATAAATGATTTGAAAAATGGGAACAAGAAGTGATCAAATTTGCAGATGACACAAAATAATTCAGGTGTCACCATCCAGGAAATGGATCTAGGCATCATTGTGGACAGTACATTGAAATCTTCTGCCAGTGTATGGCAGCAGACAAGAAAACACACAGAATGTTAGAAATTATTAGGAAAAAATAGAGAATAAAACTAACAAAGGATTTCATAATGCCCCTGTATCTCTCCATGGTGAGACCAAACCTTGAGTACTGCATACAATTCTGATTGCCTCATCTCAAAAACGTACAGAGAAGAGCAACCAAAATGATAAAGGGGATGGAAAGATACCATTATGAGTAAAGACTTAAAAGGTTTAGGGCTCTTCAACTTGGAAAAGAGTTGGCTGAGGGGGGATATAATAGAGGTCTATAAATTAATGAATGGAGTGGAATGGGTAAACGTAGATCGGTTATTTACATCTTGAAAAAGTTGAAAGACCAAAGGACATGCAATGAAGCTACAATGTAGCACATTTAAGACTAAATTGGAGAAATATTTTTTAAGTCAACAAGTAATCAAACTCTAGAAGACTGTACTCTTCACTGAGCACTACGACCCAAGCGCCTAGCCTATATCTACAGACTTGGACCAACCCAGACTCAATTAAAATCCAACCCCAACCAGCAACAGACCCAACGAACTTATGTATATAGATGTAAAGAGCACACACTGTAAATAGCTCACACTAATCAGCACACCTGCACCCATGCACCCTCACTGTACATATTCCCACCTAAGCACACCACTGCCAATAATTGTTTGATGTGTTACCGCCTTGATTGAAGGATAAGGCAGGATAGAAATATCCGTTAAATAAAATAGAATTCGTTGCCGGAAGATATAGTAAACTCTTGTGGATCCTGATCTGTCTAGTCTCCTATATGTCTCCTGTCACCACCAGGTGGGCAGGCTGCCGCCTAGGGGTAGCAAGTCTGTGTCTGATGGTGGTTATGAAGAACAAGTAGTTGTAGACACGAATGGTAAAGGTAAATTAGGATTTACTTCCCCTCCCGGGGTCGGATTCTTCCAATGTATAACACATAAACTTAAGACAAATAAGCCATACTTTCTGGCATGTTATAAAGGAAAACAGGAAAGTTTCTTCTTGCTTCTTAATTAAATGATAAATGAGAATCTTAGGAATACTCAGCATACAGTTCCTCTATAGACAAAACAGGCACACTTGACCTTCAGTGTTAACCTTAAGCACTACACAGCTTCTGTCTAACATAAAGAGGTTATTCTGTCAGAAATTGTTAATGTACAGTCCATTGGATCATCCAAAGAGCATTCACTGGGACAATCAGTGACCATGGGTTCCTGCCAGGTATCAGAAGGACCTGTGTTTTCCTTGCTACAGAATGTTTGTAAGTTCCCTTGCAATGTCTCGTTACAGAGCCTATCTGACCAGCTCCCTCTAGGGCTGGAATAGCTGTTAACGTATTCCTCTGAGTCTGGGAGAGAAGGAAGACACCATTCAGGGTTTCCAGAATCCAACTTCTTATAAGAGTTTCTAACTCTAGAATGTCTGTTGGTTCTACCTTCAGGCTTTGGCACAGAATAAAAGAATTCTCCTCCCTTATCAGCACAGGGTTTAGCTCTGCGTGTCTTTCTCTGAGGCTTGGGAGTTTCAAACACTTCCTCTTCTGATATGCAAGTGTCTTCAATAGAATACCTCTCTCTTTCAGGGGCTTGGAACTGCTCTCTCACTAGCTCTCTGGGTAAATCCCTCGGTTGGTTTTTACAGCACTGCTCTCCCCTTGGATTTCTCCCACGAGGCTTCTTAGCATTAACCCTCCAGGTATTTCTACTGCCAGTAAACTTTCTTAACTCTATTCAGAATCACTCTCAGGTTTACAGCTTTCATATACATACTGTTTCACTTTCTCCGGCTTCCATTCATTCTGGGTGGAACGTTGCCTCTGAGTTTCAAACTGCGTCACATCAGATGAACACTCACAGCTGTTCTCTGACTCCACGGCTCCTAACTGCTTTCTCCTGAGGTGTTCTGGGTATCTTGTGGGTTGAACTCTTCCTGGTTCCTGAACTTCTCCTAGTTCCTGTTCCTGTTCTCGTCCCAGTTCTGGTTCTGGATCTGAATCTGTAATTCCTGCGTGACTCTTATAGTAGCTATTAGCCCTTCCTCTATTCAGGTGCAAGCTATTAGGAACTGGGGATTGTTTGTCAGCTGGGCGTGTTTGCAAACCTCGTGGCTGGGTTTGTTTACATTGCCTCTGACAACTACTGCTCATTTTGCTTGCCTGCCTGTCAGCTTCCAAGCTAGAATTCACAGAATCCTGTGTTTTTAAGGCAGAGAATGGATCTTCCTCATTACACTCCTTACCATTCCCCTAGATGTATCCTTATCCTCATCTGTTGTGTTGTCTGTCTTGACTAGATTGTAAGTTCTGATGAGCAGGGGCCGTTTTTTACATGTGTCTGTACAGTCCTGTGTATGCCTATGCGCTATACAAATGATCAGTAGTAGATATCCTCCTGCTTGCCCCAATAGATCATCTTTCCCTTGATCTTATTCATATCAGTATGTGAAAGCTGTTAGTGTAGCTGGATTTAAAAGAGGTTTGGACAAGTTCCTGAAGGAAAAGTTCATAAACCATTATTAAAGTGGAGGGGAAACTCCACCTCTTTCCCCGGGACAAGCAGCATTACTCGTCTACCTGACAGGTGTTGGTGACCTAGATTGACCACTGTTGGAAATTGGATACTGGGCTTGATGGACCTTTGGTCTGATTTAGTATGACAAATCTCATGTTCATTCATATGGATTTTGGTACACTTGGAAGTCTTTCTCTGGACTGCCCAAAATTTCTCTACATCCTTCCAGGACGTTCAGCCTCCAGAATTAGACATAATATTCTAGGTCAAGTCTCGCCAAAAATCTGTACGAAGCATTATCACCTCCCTTTTCTTCCACTGATACCTCTCCGTTTGTACCTCAGTATCCCTCAGGCTCTTGTCACTGCCTTGTTGCACTGTTTGTCATTAGTGGGGATCATCCCCAAGTTCTCTCCCCTGTATATCACACCTTACTAGGAGCTTTTCCCCCCATTCTGACCAGAGTCTTTTTCCACATTGCCCTATGTATTTAAAAGCAATGCACCTTCATTCCCTTCTTCCCATCCTCCCCCCCTTATTTCAAATAGTCCCAGGTGCATTGAACAGCTCTGAGGATTGGAGTGAGGAAGCTGGGGCTGTGTACTCACTCTTGGTGCCCCCATCCCAGTTCAGGCAGGTATGGCAGTTTCTTAATCCGAATGATGCTATCATAGAGCGAGGGCTGAAGGCTTTGGGCTACAGCATTTGCTAGGATCACGGCAATCATAACAGGCAGGATGTGTGAGATCTGGCCTGTTAGCTCAAAGACAATCACAGCTGTAGAGACGGTGTGAGTCACGGCACCAGAGAGAGCTGCTGCACCTGAAAAAGCAAAGTTCTTATCGGAAACACATTCAGAATGGTCACGTTTGCAATCCCAGCTCCGTAAACTTCAGAAAGCCTCATATGGATTAGGACTTATCACAAAGCTCTAGATTTGGTTTGCAGGAAAGGGTTAGAAAATATCTGTTTTTTACTTAGGAGGAAGGGAGTGTATCACACTTTGGGGCTTTTTATTATAAACATGGATAGAATTTACTGGGCATTTCACATGCAGCTGAATTTGAGAGCACATTCAGAGAAGAGACATAGACATAAGACAACTCTCCAGAGACTAGTGCACACTCACCCACCACTGCATAACCACCAGGAACAATGCGGTAGATGCTGCCATCTGCATGGATACCATCTGGGAACCAGGCTGCCATACTCTCACCAACCAGCCGTCCAAAAGCAGCACCTACGAGGAAAGAGGGAGCAGTTACTGAACAATGCTGGGGTGCAGAGAGAGGACAGTGAGACAGCGCTGAGATACATGTGACCTCTGTGAGTGAGGGAGCACTAATAGAATAGTCGTGCCAGCAGAGGACAAAGCAGACCAAAGAAAGCCCTGAGAGCAGGCCGAGGGAGTCCTTGGGTAGAGCTCCAAGAAAGGAAGGGCCCAAACTCCAGCTATGCTAAGGAGACCTTGAGAACTGACCCAAAGAAGAAATGGACCCCAAGATAGGAGAGAGCCCAGACAGACCATCCTGGGGCAAGAAAGGAAGTCGGTAGCAGCCAAGGAAGAGATCTTAGAGTAAGAGGATGCTAGACACACTCTGCTTTACTGACAGGCAGAAAGTACTGGGATACAGACCTGAGCTCTTCAGTTAGGTTCAATAGAAGGGAAACTCTAGTAGCTGCAGTTGAGATGCAAAGAGCTTCTCTAGACGGGTCCCACTGAACTACACTAGGGCAGATATAGAGAGACTCCTAGAACAACGTCCTTTTAGTGATCGCTATTGGAAGTACTGTAATGTGCACCAGATATCTATGGACAGTATCCTTAAGCTCAGTATGCAGGAGATGGTTAGCCACAGACTTGCAACCAAAGAGATCTAACCCATCTGGGGACTAATTTTATACTGAGGTTGCTCTGTGAACTTTGCCAGTTGATAAAGTATTCAAAAGTGACCTCCGTATATTACCTTTAAACTGAGAGTCTTATGGAGAGCTTTTACCAGTTATTGAGGACAATGCGATGCACGTTTACCACAGATGCCGTCAGAAACCTGGGATCTCGGATACTTGATATACCATCATTAAGGACTATTCATTTTAAAATCTGGTGAGAGCTTTATGTTCTTATTTGCAGCACCAAGAGTGTAGAATTCTCTCCTGGTGGAAGTAAGAACATTATCATGTCTCGAAGGCTTTCAGAAATGGTTTTATTCAGCCAGGCACACTCATAGACTGGGTCTGCTCTGAGATTGTTGTCCTAGAACACAGACAAACCTTCGGAATATGTTGTTTCGCTTTTTGTTAGTTATTGTTCTGACACGTTGTTCTGTCATTGTCCCATTTGCTACTTTAAAATTTTTATGTTATTGGAATCCACTTAGATTTTAATAAGTGAAATATAAATCCTGCAAATAAGTACATAGATAAGGTGATCTCACATCTCCTTTTTATCATTTAGGATATAGCCCAGATGTCCTTGGTGCCCTTCCTCCTTTGAGCCTGTCTTTGAACCTCCCCTGAGGTTGTATTTAGACATGATCCAGTGCACTTGGGCACATCTTAATGCTACATCAGACAATAGCACCAGTCTGCTAGCTAGGTGTCTGTCTTGGTATGCTTGAGTCACAACAAGCTGTTGGTCAGGTAGAAGGTGCTATACAGGGGAAAGCAAAAGGCAACATAGGCGCCAGAACCAGCCCTAAGCATACGCAGGCACACACATGTACAAGTGCTCTGACACTGGTGTGAAAAACGTGCATGCATCAGAACTCCACATCTGCTCTGCACACACTATGCTCTCAGGAATGCACACGTATACATATGTGCATATATAGACAGGCAATTTTCTAAAAGACCTTTTTTGCATGTAAAACCAGCTTTATGCACAGAAAAGACTTTATAAACTTACTGTTAAAACAATGTGCGAAGGGCGTGTGGGCACCTTCTATAAGCACACTTAGGCACCTATGAGCCTTTGTAAAACACTAGAGGTCATCCAGCAACCACTGTGGCCAGATGGAAGCCATGGACATTGATGTCTGCTTAGGAGAAGTTGCATTGTCAGCACTATAAACACACATATACACTGTTATTTTATGAACTAAGTACAGTATTCATGACTCCACCCACACTGTGCCCAAAGTGCACCCCATGCCTACACCTGCTCATGTAAGACTACGTGTCTCCTTGTTACTGCACCCCATGCCTACACCTGCTCATGTAAGACTACGTGCCTCCTTGTTACTGCACCCCATGCCTACACCTGCTCATGTAAGACTACGTACCTCCTTCTTACTGCACCCCATGCCTACACCTGCTCATGTAAGACTACGTACCTCCTTGTTACTGCACCCCATGCCCACACCTGGTCATGTAAGACTACGTGTCTCCTTGTTACTGCACCCCATGCCTACACCTGCTCATGTAAGACTACGTGCCTCCTTGTTACTGGGTGTCACCTGTATGCATGAAAGATCCCTTGTATAATGACTCCCGTATTGTCTTAGCTTGACAGACTCTGGACAACATCAGAAGGAGCAACAGGAGAACAGAGGACAATGCACATCGTGCAGTCTAAAGACCTGGACTTTACCCTAAGCCGGTAACTTTACAAACCATTTTATACATGTGGACGGGCTCTAGTGAAATGCGGGAGTGTTGCAAGTCAGCACGAACTCGAACAGTAGATGTGCCCTGAGGTGGCGCTTGGATTGCCTGTGCACAGTCTTTCTCTTAGGCAGGCACCATTGTCTGTAATTTCTGCAGGAGACATCTAGGCACCCGTGTCTCTTTATAAAATAGGCTTAAAATAGGTACCTTCTCCATCTCCAAATCTAGGCAGCCTGTTATAAAGTTACCTCTAAATACCTAAAAGGGACAGGAGTATGAGACAGGTGTGGGGCAGATTCAGGGCTGGCCCCAGAGATGGCTCAAGGCCTTATGCCCCTCTGGCTGAGAGAATCTATTATTTTGTTTTGCTCTTTGCTGCCCCCAGAAGCTGCTGCTCTAGGCAGCCACCTAGTTTGCCTAATGGTTGAGCCAGCCCTGGGCAAATGCACTTGATAACTCACCATATCACCCAAGAAGTAGGACTGACCGTGGCGTTACCACATATCTTAAGTGGGGAGAGAAGCCACCCAGAAGGCAGTACAGATCCTGTTCAAGTTGGGACTCACACAGGAAACTATTAGCACAAGCCCCCCCTAGTCTTTGTGCCGCAATCAGAGGGATCACCTCAATATTGCATTAACTCTCTCAACTGGCCTCTAATTCACAAGCTGTTGGAAAGTCTTGAAAAAATGAGGTACATAACAGTAATTCAAGTATATGCCCCAACAACAGCTGCAGAAGAGAATGAAATTGAAGAGTTCTATGAACAAGTACAAGCTGAAATTGACGGAACATGCAAACAGGATATCCTAATAGTCATGGGTGACTGGAACGCAAAGGTTGGCAACAAAGAAGAAGACAAAGTAGTTGGAAAATATGGACTTGGCAACAGAAATGAAGCTGGAGAAAGACTGATAGAATTCTGCAAGACCAACGATCTATTCATCTCGAACACCTTCTTCCAGCAACACAAGCGGCGACTGTACACATGGACTTCACCCAATGGATTGTATAAAAATCAAATTGACTACATCTGTGGAAGTCAACGATGGAAAAGCTCTATAACATCAACAAAGGCAAAACCTGGAGCTGACTGTGGTACAGATCATCAACTACTAGTATGCAAACTCAAGCTAAAGCTGAAAAAGAGCAAACCACTCATGAATGCAGCAAAATATGACCTTGAGAATATACCACTGGAATTTGAAGACTGCCTGCAAAATCGATTTGCTGCTTTAGATACAAATGATAGAGTTCCAGAAGAGTTATGGAATGACATCAAGAAGGTTGTGTTGGAAGAAAGCGAGAAGTCTCTACAAAAGGTAAAAAAAAAAAACGGCCAAAATGGATGATGGAAGAAACTCTGAAAATTGCCCAGAAACGCAGAGAAGCTAAAGCCAGAGGAGAAAGAAAGACAATCACAGAACTCAACAGAGATTTCCAACGTGCAGCAAGACAGGACAAAGAAAAGTAGTACAATGACGCATGCAAGGAAATAGAAGCAGAAACTATTAGAGGAAGAACAAGATCAGCTTTCCTAAAGCTACGAGAGTTAGAACATAAGAACATAAGAACATAAGATATGCCATACTGGGTCAGACCAAGGTCCATCAAGCCCAGTATTCTGTTTCCAACAGTGGCAAATCTAGGTCACATGTACCTAGCAGTTTTCCCAAGAGACACAAGTTCCACAATGCTTGTACTGGGTCAAGCATTGATATCTTCAGTCACTTCTTAATAATGGTTTATGGACCTTTCCTCCAGGAACTTGTCCAAACCTTTTTTAAACCCAGCTACACTAACAGCCTTTACTACATCCTCTGGTAACAAATTCCAGAGTTTGATTACACGTTGAGTGAAAAAATATTTTCTTTTATTAGTCTTAAATAGTTTACCCTGTAGCTTCATTACATGTCCCCTAGTCTTTCTATATTCTGATAAGGTAAACAATCGATCTACGTTTACCTGTTCCACTCCGTTCATTAATTTATAGACTTCTATCATATCTCCCCTCAGCTGTCTCTTTTCCAGGTTAAAGAGCCCTAACCTTTTTAGTTAAAGAAAAAGTTCCAGCCTCGAATTGGAATGTTACAAGATGCTCAAGGTTCTATGTTGAATGATGCTGAGAAGATCAAGAAAAGATGGAAGGAATATACAGAGTTTTTATATGATAAAGATCAAGTGGACCAACGGCCGTTTCAACCTGTACCTTATGATCTGGAACCATTGGTGATGAAAGAAGAAGTTGAAGCAGCATTGAAAGCCTTATGAAAGAACAATGCACAAGGCATTGATTGCATTCCCATAGAAGTATTACAGCAATCTGATGCAGCTGTTACCATACTTACAAGGCTCTGCCAAGAAATATGGAAGACAGCATCATGGCCAACTGACTGGAAAAGATCTGTGTTTATACCAATACTAAAGAAAGGTGATCCAACTGACTGTGGAAATTATCACACAATCGCTCTGATCCCACATGCCAGCAAGATTCTACTGAAGATTATTCAAAAGAAACTACAAATCATACCTGGAACAAGAACTACCTGAAGTGCAAGCAGGGTTCAGAAAAGGGCGAGGAACGAGAGACATCATTGCGGATGTGAGATGGATCCTTGAAAAGACTAAAGAATACCAAAAGGATATCTATTTGTGCTTTATCGACTATAGCAAAGTTTTTGACTGTGTAAACCATGAGAAACTCTGGGCCACATTAAGAAGCATGGGTATACCAGAACACCTGATCGTTCTCTTGCACAATCTGTACATTGATCAAGAAGCAACAGTTCAAACGGAACAAGGAGAAACAGAATGGTTTAAAATAAGCAAAGGTGTAAGACAAGGCTGCATACTTTCCCCCTACCTGTTTAGTTTATATGCAGAACAAATCATCAGAGAAGCAGGATTGTATGAAGACAACAGAGGTGTGAAGATTGGTGGAAGACTCATCAACAACCTTCGCGATGCTGATGATACCACATTACTGGCGGAAAGTGAAGGTGATCTGAAACATCTGCTTCTCACAATCAAAGAACATAGTCTCAAAATGGGCCTGCACCTTAATGTAAAGAAGACAAAGATCATGACAACTGGCATAATCAACAGGTTCATCGTCGAAGGAGAAGAAATTGAAATCGTGAATAACTTTAACCTACTTGGATCAACTATCAGTAAAGAAGCAACAAGCAGTCAAGAAATCAGACGACGCATATATATCCCACATAACTTGCATATGTATTTAATAATATAATGTTAATGTACATAATGTATATAGTGTTGCACTGTTCAGTGCTATCTGTTCAACATTTCTGTTTACTGTACATTGGTTATAGTTATATGACGTTATATGTAAAACAAATCCATGATTTGTTGCCTGTTGTTATTTGTGAACCGCAGCTGATCTTAGGAAGCTGCGGTATATAAGAGATTGTTAAATAAATAAATAAATAAATAAATTGCTCTTGGCAGAATGGCTATGAAAGACCTAGATAAGATTCTCAAGAGCAGAGATGTCTCTCTCCATACAAAGATTCGACTTGTTCAAGCCATGGTATTTTCAATAACATCATATGGATGTGAAAACTGGACAGTGAAAAAGATAGACAGGAAGAAAATTGATGCCTTTGAATTATGGTGCTGGTGGCGAATACTGTGTATACCATGGACTGCCCGAAGAACAAACCAGTCGGTACTAGAGGAGATCAAACCTAAGCTTTCTTTAGAAGCTCAGATGACAAGACTTCGACTTTCATACTTTGGACACATCATGCGGAGAGAGAGATCATTAGAGAAAGACATCATGCTTGGCAAGATAGAAGGAAAACGCAAAAGAGGAAGGCCAGCAATGAGATGGATCGATACAATAACAGCAGCTACGGGTACCAGTCTGTCAACAATGAGTCGCCTGACTGAAGACCGAACACAATTTAGGATAGCTATCCAGAGGGTCGCCATGAGTCGACTCCGACTCGACGGCACTTAACAACAACAACAACAACAGTGGACCTGACAAAAGGCTACTGGCAGATCCCTCTTGCAAGTGTGAGAAGAGGCTTTGCCACTTCTGTTCGCAATATTGTCACTGCTGCCATTTGATCTTTATGGTGGGAGTTGTTTTAAAGTATTCCAAGAATACTTTAAAACAACTCCCACCAAAAAGTGCACTAACCCTTGATCTCGCCCACCATGAACCTCTGATCAAATACTGCACTAAACTGTCCATGTCGAAAGTCTGTCTTATGTCGAAATCATCAATGTTGCCCTCCCAGTGATGGCCCCACCCTTATATTTAATTTCCCCACCCTTGTATGTAACGCCGCTTTGACCCGTAGAAAAGCGGGATATAAATACAGTTAAATAAATAAATAAAATAAATAAATGATGCAACATCAGCCTTCCAGTGTGCGATGTTCATGGTGTTATGTTTCAAGCACTTCTGAACTGTCTTTCAGCTGGTTGTCGTCTCCCAGCTGGATTATTAAAATCCGTTATATTTAGGCTTGTCTAAGATTTTTGTGAGATCATTACAATTAGTTCAAAATGCTACAGCACATATTTTGACTAATGGTAGTAAATACGATCATGTAACCCTGATGGTGTGGAGGAGCAGCCTAGTGGTTACAGCAATTGTCTAGTACCCAGAAGAAGGGTTCAATTCCCACTGGTACTTCTTGGAAGAAAAGACCTGGCAATCTACTTCCGGTGATACATTGCCAAGAAAAACCACGGGCAGCTGGGTCACTGGGGACAGCATACAAAACACCCTAAACTCTGATACTCCTTTATTTACGTCGACTTCCATTGTCCTGGCATATTCATAGCGGTATTTAAAAGTCTGACCTTGACCTTTCCAATGAGGTTCTCTTTAGTATATGTACCAATTTGAAAATTTACCAGCTTCCCAGATCTTTGCAGACAGAAGGTCTTGTCTTTTAGACGTTTCTGCAGTCAATGTGTTTTTATTTGGCTAGCGTTCATGAGAGGGCATTGCTTATAGCTGGGCCAATACTTTGGAAGGCCCTTCCAGCAGACCTTTGAGCTTTATCTCACATTTGAATTTTCAGAGGCAGAACCAGGAAGAGTTCACTGCAGAAACTACCCAGAGTCCTACAGGAGAAAACAGCTAGTGAGGGCAGAGAACAGGTGTGAATGTTCTGATGATTGCAAACCCTTTGGAGCTCAGAGGCAACGTTCCAACCGGAGTGATTGGAAGCCTAAAGACAAACTGTATATATCAGAAAGCTGTAGCCTGAAGAATGATTCTGGTGGGAAGCTAAAGTTTGTGGATAATAGAAATACCTACAGGGTTAATGCTGAGAAGCCTCGTGTAGGAAATCCTAGGTGGGGGCAGGGCTTTAACACCCAGCCGAGGGATTTAAGCACAGAGCTGAATAGGGAGTATTTAACACCTCCAGAGAGAGAAAGGTATTTCCCCGAAGATGTGTGCATGTCTGAGGATGAGATCCTAGAAGTTCCTAAGCCTCAAAGAAAACCCCGCAGGCTGAAACCTGGTGTTAGGAGGGGAGAAGAATCTTATCTGTCTAAGTCTGAAGATAGAACCAGTAAGCTCTCCAGGGGTAGAACCTCCTACAAGAAGTGGGATTATAAGAACCCTGAATGGTGGCTTCCCTCTCTCCCGGACACAAGAGAATACGGTAGCTGTTATTCCAGCCATAGAGGGAGTGCTGCAGAGAGACACTGTAACGGCACGTTACAGGGGAACTTGAAAAGGTATTTTGATAAAGAGAATTCTGAATGCATACAAGAGCCTATGATCATTGACACACTCAGTGAGTGTTCATTTAATGGTGACCCAATGGACTGCACATTGATTTTATCAGATAAAGTAACGTCTCTGTGTTAGTCAAGGCTGTGCTTAGTGTATAAGGAAAACACTATAACGGAAGATTGCTGGTTTGCACATAGTGAAACTATGTGCTGAGTTTGAATGTTTAACTTTAACCATTTACTTTGAAGCAAGAAGAAGTTGTTCTACTTTCCTTTATGTTTTGCCAGAAAGCATGGCTTATTTATTTTGAATATTGTGTTGTGTTATCTGAATAATCCGACCCCGGGAGGGGAAATAAATCCTTCTGCCTTCAACCACTCGTGTCGCGCAACTACTTCATTGCCATCAGACGCAGACCTGCTAGCCAGGAGGCAGTCTGCCCACCTGGTGGTGACAGTACACATCAAACAATCAATGGCAATGGTGTTTATGTTAGATAAGTCTATGTACAGTGAGGGTGCATGGGTGTGGGTGTGCTGATTAGTGTGAGCTATTTACAGCATGCGCTTTTTACAGTTATATACATGGGTTTGCTGGTTCTGTAGCGGGTTGTGATTGAACTTCAATCGAGTCTATGGTTGGTCAAGTCTGTAGAGTCTGGCTATGCGCTTGGGCCGTAGTGCTCAGTGAAGAGTACTGTCTTTAGGTGTTTCCGGAAGTCCTTCGGATCTTCAGTTGATTGTAGGTCGTCTGGGAGTGTGTCCCATATTGTTGGAGCTGCCAGTGATAGGGCTCTTTGTGTGGTGGATTTGCATGCTTTTGTGTAGTTGCTTGGGGTGCTGAGTGTGTCTGCTGTGGTCTTTCTTCTCGGTCTAGTGCTGGCATCAGGGAGTATGAGGGCTTGGAGGCTGAGTGCAGAGCTCTTGTGTCTGATTCTGAATATGTTTAGTATCATTTTGTATTTGATGCGGTGGCTGATTGGGAGCCAGTAGAGGTCTTTTAGGATGGGGGTGATGTGGGCTTGTGTTGGAGAACCGGTGATTATTCTGGCTGCCGTGTTTTGAGCCATTTGAAGCGGCCTGAGTGATTGTTTTGGCATTCCGTTGTAGATCGGGTTGCAGAAGTCAAGTATGGGAGTTATAAGCGCTTGGCAGACTGTGCGGAAGTGGTCTTGTGTGAGTAGGGGCTTGAGGCATCTGATTATTCTCATTTTGTAGTATGCGTTTTTGGTGGTTCTTCTGATGTGTGATTGTAGGTTCAAATCTCTGTCAAGTGTTATTCCGAGGTATTTCACTTCGTTCTTCAGTGGTAGTGTTGTGTTGTTGGCTTAGATGAAGGGTGGGGGGCTGAAGTTGGTGTTTTGTGTGATGATGAGTGCTTCTGTCTTGCTATAGTTTATCACTATATCAAAGTTCATACGTTCAAAGTTATCTTCACTTAGTAGCAGTGAACCTGTTATGGTTTTGGACAATTTTTTGTCTTTTAAACAAAGTGGACAAAATATTCTTCTCCAATATCTTCTTTAATTTTAAATTTAATCTTAAAACATGTCATCCAAAAATATCTTGATTATCCACTTGTCTCAATCAAACATTTCTTCTCATATAAAAACATTAATCTGTCAAACTTATAGACCACTGTTAGACGCCACACTGACCAGTCCATCCAGATAGCAGCTGAATATCACCACTATCCAGAGACGCCACACTGACCAGTCTATCCAGATAGCAGCTGAATATCACCACTATCCAAAGACGCCACACTGACCAGTCTATCCAGATAGCAGCTGAATATCACCACTATCCAGAGAGACGCCACACTGACCAGTCCATCCAGATAGCAGCTGAATATCAGCACTATCCAGAGACCACACTGACCAGTCCATCCAGATAGCAGCTGAATATCACCACTATCCAGAGACGTCACACTGACCAGTCTATCCAGACAGCAGCTGAATATCACCACTATCCAGAGACGCCACACTGACCAGTCCATCCAGATAGCAGCTGAATATCACCACTATCCAGAGAGACGCCACACTGACCAGTCCATCCAGATAGCAGCTGAATATCACCACTATCCAGAGACGCCACACTGACCAGTCCATTCAGATAGCAGCTGAATATCACCACTATCCAGAGAGACGCCACACTGACCAGTCCATCCAGATAGCAGCTGAATATCACTACTATCCAGAGACGCCACACTGACCAGTCTATCCAGATAGCAGCTGAATATCAGCACTATCCAGAGACGCCACACTGACCAGTCCATCCAGATAGCAGCTGAATATCACCACTATCCAGAGACACCACACTGACCAGTCTATCCAGATAGCAGCTGAATATCACCACTATCCAGAGATGCAACACTGACCAGTCCATTCAGATAGCAGCTGAATATCAACACTATCCAGAGACACCACACTGACCAGTCTATCCAGATAGCAGCTGAATATCACAACTATCCAGAGACGCCACACTGACCAGTCCATCCAGATAGCAGCTGAATATCACCACTATCCAGAGACACCACACTGACCAGTCTATCCAGACAGCAGCTGAATATCAGCACTATCCAGAGACGCCACACTGACCAGTCCATCCAGATAGCAGCTGAATATCACCACTATCCAGAGACGCCACACTGACCAGTCTATCCAGATAGCAGCTGAATATCACCACTATCCAAAGACGCCACACTGACCAGTCTATCCAGATAGCAGCTGAATATCACCACTATCCAGAGAGACGCCACACTGACCAGTCCATCCAGATAGCAGCTGAATATCAGCACTATCCAGAGACCACACTGACCAGTCCATCCAGATAGCAGCTGAATATCACCACTATCCAGAGACGTCACACTGACCAGTCTATCCAGACAGCAGCTGAATATCACCACTATCCAGAGACGCCACACTGACCAGTCCATCCAGATAGCAGCTGAATATCACCACTATCCAGAGAGACGCCACACTGACCAGTCCATCCAGATAGCAGCTGAATATCACCACTATCCAGAGACGCCACACTGACCAGTCCATTCAGATAGCAGCTGAATATCACCACTATCCAGAGAGACGCCACACTGACCAGTCCATCCAGATAGCAGCTGAATATCACTACTATCCAGAGACGCCACACTGACCAGTCTATCCAGATAGCAGCTGAATATCAGCACTATCCAGAGACGCCACACTGACCAGTCCATCCAGATAGCAGCTGAATATCACCACTATCCAGAGACACCACACTGACCAGTCTATCCAGATAGCAGCTGAATATCACCACTATCCAGAGATGCAACACTGACCAGTCCATTCAGATAGCAGCTGAATATCAACACTATCCAGAGACACCACACTGACCAGTCTATCCAGATAGCAGCTGAATATCACAACTATCCAGAGACGCCACACTGACCAGTCCATCCAGATAGCAGCTGAATATCACCACTATCCAGAGACACCACACTGACCAGTCTATCCAGACAGCAGCTGAATATCACCACTATCCAGAGAGACGCCACACTGACCAGTCCATCCAGATAACAGCTGAATATCACCACTATCCAGAGACGCCACACTGACCAGTCTATCCAGACAGCAGCTGAATATCACCACTATCCAGAGACACCACACTGACCAGTCTATCCAGACAGCAGCTGAATATCACCACTATCCAGAGAGACGCCACACTGACCAGTCTATCCAGACAGCAGCTGAATATCACCACTATCCAGAGACGCCACACTGACCAGTCCATCCAGACAGCAGCTGAATATCACCACTATCCAGAGAGACCACACTGACCAGTCCATCCAGACAGCAGCTGAATATCACCACTATCCAGAGAGACCACACTGACCAGTCCATCCAGACGGCAGCTGAATATCACCACTATCCAGAGAGACCACACTGACCAGTCCATCCAGATAGCAGCTGAATATCACCACTATCCAGAGACGCCACACTGACCAGTCCATCCAGATAGCAGCTGAATATCACCACTATCCAGAGACACCACACTGACCAGTCCATTCAGATAGCAGCTGAATATCACCACTATCCAGAGAGACGCCACACTGACCAGTCCATCCAGATAGCAGCTGAATATCACTACTATCCAGAGACGCCACACTGACCAGTCCATCCAGATAGCAGCTGAATATCACCACTATCCAGAGACACCACACTGACCAGTCTATCCAGACAGCAGCTGAATATCACCACTATCCAGAGATGCCACACTGACCAGTCTATCCAGACAGCAGCTGAATATCAGCACTATCCAGAGACGCCACACTGACCAGTCCATCCAGATAGCAGCTGAATATCACCACTATCCAGAGACGCCACACTGACCAGTCTATCCAGACAGCAGCTGAATATCACCACTATCCAGAGATGCCACACTGACCAGTCTATCCAGATATTCAGTGCTGACTGGAAACTGGCACTGAATACTTGGAATAAATTTAAATACTACTGACAGAGTTTAAACAGGCTCTTAGATTGTAAGCCTCCCTTCAGCACCTTGTCACCCGCAGCCCCCCCTAGTGGCGGCGTAGTTTTCCACAGAAGGGCTGGGGGACACAAGATTGTGGTGATTGGGGTTGGACAGGTGCGAGGGTCAAGGGTGGCAGTCCCTTGTGCCAGCCTCGTAACCAACTTCCCAAAGAGAAACAAGTCCGCACGAAAATGGAAGGAAAATGAAAAGGCTTTATTTCCCCTTTTTGCACAAATGGTTCAAAACAGGATAAACGGATTGGATGGTATCACAACTGAACAAGTCCCTTGCATCAGGTTTAAACCATAAATGAAAAAGACCAAAGTAATGACTGTTTACTTCACAGTAGCTTAAGGCAACACAATATACTGCATTCATTTATTCATTCATAGAGCTAGGGATAAGCTCCAGATTCTCTGCTGTGCAGTATGTGCATTCCATCGGCTGGTCAGACTCTTCGCCTGCAGATTCCACTTGCATGAATTCTACCTCTGATAGTTCCGAATCCGATGTCTCCACACAACTATACTCTGGCTTTTTAAAAGCTTGCTGTACTGTTTTCCAGTGTCTGGCAGATAGCTTAGGGCGTCGGTTTCTGGCCACTGGATAAAACAAAGGCTCCTCTTCAGTTAGAGTTTTAAAAGCCTGTTCAGCGCAATGCTTAGCATTTACAGTCCTCTTTTTAGACCAATTGTTTTCAAGCTTTTGCTTATAAGTATCTCGGTTACAAGGAGAAGCTTCCTTACACTGTCCTTCTCTTATGTTAGGATTATGTAGACAATTACAAGTAATAAAAGTTTTACCTTTAAGTTTTCTCCTTTCCTTCTCTGAGAAGGCTTGAGGCCCACCCCAGTCGGCTTCTAGCTTAGCATGGTCCAGGTTCTCCAAGGGTATCTCTCCTTCCTCAGTATAGGGAAGAATCTCTCTGTTCCAAGGCTGCAGCTGTTGCCATCTGCCAGATATTTGCTTACAGTTTGTTTCTCTGCCTCTGCCCTTGCCTCATAGCCCAGCTCCTTCAGCTTTTCTGTGCACACCGGTTCTTTGTGTTCTCCACTTGTCTTCAAGGCCAGCACTCTCTTTGCCTCTCAGGCCTGCTTTCTTTCTGCCTTTCGAGTCTGTTCTTTCTTTGGCTTTTGGGTCTCCTTCCTCCTCTGATTCAGACCTGTCTCTGTTTAAATCCAAACTGACTGGGCCTAAGTCCTGCCCATAGAGGCGTGGTTCTTCAGACTCTGTACTGACTCTCGTGCTCCCTCTAGGTAGATCCTCCGGACATTGCAGGCTATACCTGTCTTTTCCTGGATGTAAAACTTTTTTTCTCTCTGCAAGAGGGTCCGCCGCATCACAACCTGAATGTAACTAATCCTGAGTCAGGCCTGGAAAAGGCCTGAGCTAAATCCAAAGTACTTAGGATATGTGATGGGCAGTGCGCAAGCCAGGGAAGAAACAGCCCATCACCTGGAGGCAAGTAAAAGCCGTCCCAGGGCTCACAGGATATTACTGATAACAATCCCATTCTGCAAGCTAGCAGCTCCCTTAACAGATCTCGCCCAATAAAGCCTTTCCAGCAAAGTCACATGCAAATGGACCTACATACACAATGTTGAAGGACCAGTTGCACCAACAAGCAGCCTTTTGGGGCCTCAGAGGGGGAAACTGAAAGGTATTTACACAGTTTACAGACCTGCAAGCCATGTAAATGCTGCTGAGCTGGACATTCAGTCATTGACACAGTTTATGCCACTGAATATCCGTGGGTGCCACTGCTACATACCCCGATGCTAAGCATAGGGCTGGTACTAGACGGTAAACCCGGTAAGCGTGGCAGGGGGGCACCAATGGCATGGGGCACTATTGCACCCATATCTGTAATTTAAAGTAAAGCTGTTAGGCAGTAGTTATTTTCAGCCTAAACATCCCCTTATCCAAAATGGAAGGAAGTGGAGGGAGCTTCCGGAACGAGGGAGCCTCCAGTGCAGCCGCACAGCAGAGACCAGAGACTGAGGAGCACGTTCCATTCAGTGCACTCTGATCTTGCCCAGTAAATAGACTCAAATTCTTTAAAAGATTGCTTATAACTTGGGATTGCTTGTTGACCCCCCCCCCCACCCATGACCACAACGCCATATGTTTGCCTACAGCGATCCCCGTGGACAGAAAAGACCAGCACAGCCCATCTCTTCTGTATGCCCGTAGGGACGCCATCTCCCGCAGGCAGAAGAATAATTCTGCCGCGATCGCCACGAAGATCTCTTCTGTCTGCTGTAGGAGATCAGATTCCTGCCGACAGGACAAAAGAGCATGGGGACCCCATCTCCCGCGGGCCGTAGAGAGGGTCGCAGTGAAGATCTCTTCTGTCTGCTGTAGGAGATCAGATTCCTGCCGACAGGACAAAAGAGCATGGGGACCCCATCTCCCGCGGGCCGTAGAGAGGGTCACAGTGAAGATCTCTTCTGTTTGCTCACGGGAGATCAGATTCCCTTGGCAGAAGAAAGAGAAAGGTCTGAGATCATCACCTGCAGCAAGAAAGGTTTTTTTTTGTGGGGGTGGGGGTACAAAGGAAGAGAAAGCAGGGAAAATTGAAAGGGGCAGAGGGCTTATAGAAAGGGAGGATGGGGGATGTGATTTTAGGACAGGGGATGGGAGTGCTAAGGGGTTTGGTGAAAGGGGAAGAGTCTGGAAAGCAACCAGTAGGGGAGGGAAGAGTGCAAGGTGTTGCTGAAAGATGCATTCCCCTTCCCCTCAGAACACACCACACACTCATGCAGACACACACCCCAGCTCTGCACTACATACTGAGAAGGGATGATTCTCCATGGACAAGCAGGATGAGTCAGCCACACTTGGTGACGTCATCCGACGGCACCGAGACGGAAGTACTCTCCATAGCTCAGAAGGGCTTTCGCCCTTCTGAGCCTGAGCCCACTGGCCCCACCCCCAGGCCCGCCCCTAGCTAGCCAGTTCTTGTTCTTCCGCCTTGACACCAAGACGGATTCTTCTACTCTACAAACAAATTGACTTACTTTTGCTTATTTTCTCCATTTCTGTCTCTGTTTTTCTCCAGATCTTGCATCGGAGCAACAATTCCTCGATCCACGTGCTCTTAGCAGATGCGAGGAGGCGAGGGTCGCTGCCGCCACTACACCCGCCGCAGCTCGGGATGTGCCTCTGAGGCCTCCATCTCCAGCTGTGGGCTTCTGTTGGACAGCCCTGCTCCCCGTAGCATAAGCTCTCCCTCCTTGGATCCCCTATGATGCTGCTCTGCATCGCTTCGGCTGGCGTGAGGGGGGGGGGGCGAGGGACATTGTCGGGAGACTACCCTGGCCCGGCGGACTGCCATTCCTTGTGTCGGCTGCAGCTCCGGATGTGCCTCTGAGGCCTCCATCCCCAGCCGCGGGCCTCCGGTGGACATCCGTGCCCCCTTATTCTTCAGCTCTCCTCCCAGTCTGCTCTCCGGCGCACTGACATCTTCGGAATGCCCCTTTCAGCCACTGCTCCGGTCCTGCTTGTCCCAGGGAGTTCGGTGATCCGGCGGACATGAGGTCCTCATGGCGGCGGCCATCTTGTCTGATGACATAACGGGTCTGGCTCCTCCCCCGATGGCGCCATTGGTCGGAGCCGATCCAAGTCATGGGAGGAGGAGCCGCTCTTACAGAGCATCCTCTTGCGTGCCGATGCCTCCGCGCCGAATGGGACCAGCGTCAAGTGAGTTTTCTGCGCCGATGCACAGAGCGTCTGCGCTGTCCTCTCCGACGCCCCCGCACCGAACTGGCCTTTTGTGCGCTTCTCTGCATTGCCTCTGTTTACTTGTTAACAGCTTAATTTCCACCAGGGCACTAAATGAGCCGTATGCGGCTGCCTCCGAGTCTTTGGGCAGAGCTAGCACATCCACAAAGCGACACTCATGGTGGTGCACAAAAATTGCATCCAAAAGCCAGGTTATGCTGTGTACAATGCCGGGGAACGCCTCCGCGCTGAACGAAATCATCAGCACCGATGGAGGGGTTAGAGGAGTGCCATCCGTGATCGGCCCCTCCTTGTTGGATCTGCGCTGACCAATGGCGCTACCGATGCAATCTAGCCAACCTCTTCACAGCTAGTGCTGTAATCTGAACCTTCAGGCTACTTGGATCCTTGAGGGCTAAAGGCATTCCTGAAATGGCACAATGATCACGGCTCTCCCCTGCAGCGCCATGGTCGGCGCCAATACTAAAAATCCAAGGGGTGAGAGGGAAAATCCCGAGGGCTCTCCCCACTGCTGCTACATTGTGCCGCGGAGTCAAGCACACGGATGTTCGTGGCTCCAGTTCTCTACCTTGCACTCAAGGTTTTTCTGCCTCGTGTGGGCTAGTTTGCACTGATGGGTCCCCACTGCACCCCCCAGTCGCTACGAGGGCCCAGAGTCTACAAGACGATTCCCTCATCACTCGCCATGGGCCGTTCCACAACAACAACAACATGGGCCGTTCCACAAGTTGTGCGTCGGATCGGCATGGACGGACTGCTCCTTGAGCCGATTGCCCTGCCTTCCTACGCGGACCCTGGCCCCTCATGGACTCCACAGTGCTTCCTCTATACATTTTTCAGCCGGCTTCGATGTCACCGCCTCACCATCCGTGAAGGGCTCAGCGATCCCCCTGCACCATCCCATTCAAGGCGGACCACTAGTACACGCTGAAGTTCCCTGCACTGATCACGGGTAAAGAGTCCCTGATGCCTGTCTGCAACAAAGTTGGCCTCCGGACGAGGACCCTTGCCGACCTACCAGGATATCAAGGTCACCTAGCAGTGCTTGGTCTGTGAGATCAGCTAGCCACGAATGGAGCCTGCACCAAATCAGCTAGCCTGAGGGTGGCAGTGGCTCCCATCGGATGTGTATGGTCTCCATACCCAAGCCCACTTTACAGACCAGATACCGTGGAAAATAGGGTATCGGCAAGTGCAGGCATCCCCCGTACTTCTTCACGGGACCCTGCCTCCTTCCAGAAACGCTGTAACGACGCACAAGGGCAGCAGTGGCTACAGTGTGGTGCACTACACGCAGACAGTGTGTCATGGAACTGAAGTATTCCCCATTGTACCAAACAAGGGCAGTAAGCAACACATGGGCTTTTCTCCTAACCAATCAAAGCTCTCCGTGTGACTATAGTGGCAACGGTGTGGTGCAGTACACACTGCCAGGGTATCCAGAGTCAGAAGGCCGCTGGTTCCAGTCCAACTGTGGATCCTACAGACCATCTCCCGCATTAAACGCGATAACGCAGGCGACAACTCGGTTCGTCACCTTTGGTTCTGGGCACACACCTCTGGTGACCTTGGATTCTCCAGTGGAAGGCTTGGCAAGCCACACTCATTCTCGCATTGGCTAGCGCTGGAGCTTCAGGATCCAGGAAACTAGCAGATTACCACCCCTTCCCTTGCCAACGAAGGCAGCCAGGGATATCCGCTGCACAGGGGCATCCCTGCATAAGCGAGGGTCGGAGTTCACCCACAGGAAACCAATCGGAGGTTGTCCAGGTATGGTTGGAATTCATCGACTGCCAGAAGGCCCATGCGGTACACTTGCTATTGATGGCAGCAAGGGTTGGGTCGTGGGAAGTATCGGGTACGGAGACTCCCCGCACCTCGAATATGAGCCGAACTTACCTTGCCCTCATTGCACACACAAGCAACAACCCAGCTAACAGGGCTCTCTGGTCAACAACCAGAGGCCTCATGTCCCTACATGCTGCAGAAGTGAATTCAACTCCACAGCGCCGAGTCATCGCAGCCTCCAGGTCAAATCCACCTTAACAATGGAGAAACGCCATTGTCATCATCATGATAGGGACGCCTCCTCAACCCTGTGGCAGCCTCCGTGTCCTAGTGCACAAAGTCACAGACCTAGGTCCCCAACGTGGGCCTTGGAAACCATGGCCTTCCAGAACAAGCCTGAGTTTCTGTCAAAGAGCTTCAAGCACAAGACAGTCCCGGACATCTGTGACAAGACAATCCCTGACTTCCGTGACACTAATCTTAAGTGACCTCTGCCACCGAGCGACAAGGGCTAGGACCCTCCTTATGTTAATGGGAACTGAGGTCACAGATTCGGTCTGGTTGGGGTATGAGCTCGCAACCGGAGTGCCACCATGACTCCCTTCTCTACAGCCTGCCCTTACAGGCGAAGTGCCACAACAGAATGACAGCAATGCCACTACAGCTCCACTCTCTTGAGCCTGCCCAGACAGCACAAGGCACCAAGGTGGCCATAGTCCTGTGCCGGCGCACTAGAAACTCTGGGAAAACCGCCAGGCAGACTCAGCCGCCATCGACCTACCCACCACGTGGTGGACTTGAAGGGCACCTATCAAAGGGGGCCGAGCCCTGGCCATCTCCAATAGCAGTGCTAGGCCATCCGGCCTGAAAACATTGCAATTTGGACCTGACATGTCGTCTCCCCCCCCCCCCCCCATGCGGTACAAAGGAAACTCCAACATGCAAACCCTGCAACACCGGGCAGAAACCAGCAGGGTGATCACGGCCTCCAACATCTGCACTCAATAGCCTCTCAAATGATAGTTATGACTCCTCTCTGGGGCCCAATCTCTGACCCACCTGTGTGGTGTGTGGGCTGACATCTCAGTTAGGTGCACACAGTTCCTCCAGGAACATACTCTATGTACTAGCTAGCAGACTGTCTGCTGTTAGCATCTTATGGCTGCACCACCGGTGCACACTGACTGCCCTCGGCTGGTGAATGTCAGATTGTAGTGGGGGGCAGCTGAGCTGACTGGGCCCACCACCTATCTGCCAGGGATTGTTGCGTAGTGAGTGCTACAAATTTCTACTCCTGTCCATTGCTCTAAAGGATCCCTCCTTTGCAGCGCAGGGACTCTGTACTCGGGTTATCGTTAAAGCCCTGCATTCGACATGCCCTCACGGCACAGTGCGCATGCACGTACAATGTGCCAGCAGCAAAGGGCCCAACTCTTCTTCGCATGTGATCCCAATGAACCTGGCCACCCGGCCTCCTCTCGGGTTCCTCGCATTTTCCTTCCTCTGCCCGAAGGTGGCCAGGGCCACAAGTAAGGCCTCCAGCATCAGCTGAGCTCCTCAGTGATGCAAGTGGTGTAGCACAAGGGTTAATACATTGACTAATGAAGCAGGGGTCATGAGTTCGACTCCCTGGTGGGATTAATCTGCAAGGCTGTCTGAGGCATTACTTTCAGGCATGGTCGGGTATGCCCAGTCAGGAGGTAGCTGTCCAGGTCTCAGGACAGCTAGATATTGTCCGTGTTGCCCGCGGGCGTGTAGTTTGGTGATGGACCTTGCTGCAGCTGCTTGGCGGCGGGTCTTTTGGCACAACTAGAGTCCTGTGTGCGCATGCCTATCCTTCCTGGCGACGGCTCTGGTAGCAGGCTCAACAGTGAGACTGCGGCTGTTCCTGCTCGCAGTGGCTACTGCGACACCACTACTCATGAGGCTCCACCTGCTGCCCGTGTGACCATACACTCTCTCAGTCACTGCGGCGGCAGAAATACACTCCCGCAATCACAGCAGCAGCTCCTGCACATGGGGTGTCTACAGGTTCACTATCGCCACCAAGGGCGGCTTCTCTTGGTAACATGATCATTGGGCCAGCGCTTTGTACCGACCCCCTGGTGCACTACGCTATAGTGTCATGACTCCCTGCCTAACGTTACGGCGTCACCCTACCGATTGTTACGGTGTCGCCCTGCCTAACGGTGGAATTCCGGGATTCATGGGCACGCCAATGAAACTTCCAGCTCTTGTAGACTGTCCGCCATAGAGATATAGCCCCACTGCTACATGCAGTGCCCTCCAAGGCAGAGGTCAGGGGTTTGTCCCCTCCGCCTCTTTTCCAATTTCCAGCCTCGATAAAGTGGTAGCGCTAGGGGTATTGCCCTCTGCTTACTGCTATGGCTCCAGGAGTGGCCACAGTGTGGTGCAGTGCACACAGCCAGTGTGTTCAGGCGCCGAAGGTCACCGGTTCAAGTCCCAGCTGGGGCCCTGCCGACCCAGTCCCCATATTTTACCCACCAGTAAACCGTGATAGTAAAGACAAACCTTTATTGCAGAGAATATAAGCATGGTTCAAACACCTCTATTTTACAAGACTGGGCACACAATAAAACCAGCCTTGATGAAACGGTAATACAACGGCTTCCAAGGCGAAGGTCATGGGTTCGATCTGGTAAAGGGGCAGACATAGAGGTCAGCCCTCGGGCTACTTCAATGGCTTCCAAGCAAGCGGTAGCCATGAATATAATCCCTCGATATCATTCTGGCTACATTAGCCATGAATATAGTCCCTCACAATGGCTTCCAAGGCGTTAGCCATGAATATAGTTCATCGGTGGCCTCATTCTTATTTCTATCATTCTGGCTACTACAATGGCTTCCCAGGCATTAGTCCTGATTATAGTCCCTCAATGGCCTCATTCTGATCTGGCCTCGGCCTCCCCCTTTTCACCGCATCACTTGCTAGCTTGGGAGGCACCAAGTGTGTCTGACTCATCCTGCTTGTCCATGGAGAAAACGGAGTTACTTACCTGTAACATGAATTCTCCGTGGACAGCAGGATAAGTCAGCCACACATACCTGCCCACCTCCCCTGAAAAGGAGTCAACCTCCGGCTTGTGCCCGCCTCCTAGCGGCTAAGACTCAGCTAGGAACAAACTGGCTAGCTAGGGGCAGGCCTGGGGGTGGGGCCAGTGGGCTCATGCTCAGAAGGGCGAAAGCCCTTCTGAGCTATGGAGAGTACTTCCATCTCAGCGCCGTCGGATGACGTCACCAAGTGTGGCTGACTTATCCTGCTGTCCACGGAAAACTCATGTTACAGGTAAGTAACTCCGTTATCTCTTCTAGACTCCATCTTATCTCCTGATCAATGAGACTCTATTTTCTGTGCCAAAAGTCATGCTGTAAACTGATACCGAAGCTTGTACAATGGAAGAGCAAATGTTGCAGAATTTGTTACATGGGGCTCTACTCTCACAAAGGGTGTGAAGAAAACTGGCTGGACAGGAAATTCCAGAGATAAGGAAGCTGCTGAAGGCACTATGAGCAGACATAGCAAACAAGAAAATAGGATAATGAGGAGCCAGGGTGCATATGGAGAGGTAGATAATAAATTAGAAGATCAGACAGAGTGGGGTTACTTACTTGTAATGGAGGTTCTCATTGGACAGCAGGATGTATCAGTCATAGCTGGTGACATCACCCGACGGGGCTGTGGACAGAGTGCTCTCCTATAGCTCAGAAGGCAAAGCCTTCTGAGCATGTGACCTGTAGCCTCTACCCCTAGGCCCACTCCTACCTGACTCAGTCCCAAGCCAATTCCCCCCCTCCCCTGTTAGTATGGGGCAGGCCATTGCGTTTGAACCCTGTTGGCATGTGAGCGACATTGGCTTCATCTGTAGGGGAGGAGGGGAGGAATGTCTGGCTGACTTATCCTGCTGTCCACGGAGAACCTCCGTTACATGTAAGTAACCCCACTTTCTTCATGGACTATCAGGATGCATCAGCCGCAACTGGTGACTCCCTAGCCGCGGCTAAAGGCCCGCTGTGCTGTGGATAGATGGAGCCAAAACATGGCCAGTATGTTAAGCAACAGACTTTATTCTAGGGCAACCCGCCCCGGATACCAACAAGCAATAAGTCATGAACAGTATGAATGGGGCTACAGCATGCACATGAACAATCTGAGCATGAACAATGCAACCTGGGAACAAGCGTTAGCATTAATGATGCCAACAGGGGCCTGTGTATAACAAGAGCATGGCAGTAACAAGTGTAGCACAAGAATACAATGGTAGCACAATGATAACAAGACACTTTCAGTAAGTCCTGCAGAACATTACGCTCGATTGAGATCCGGTGGAGCCTGAGTCTTTGGCCCTGTGCTGGTGCTTGTGCTCAGGATGGTGCGGCCAAAAGAGCTGTGGGCTAGGGTGAGCTGATCCAGGCAGTAATACTTCTTGAAGGTCTGTGCGGATGCCATGTTACCATCCTGCAGATGTGTTGAACAGGTACTGCGTTGAGGTTTACCAGTGTGGCCGCCATGGCACGCAACTGGTGTGCCTCGGCTGAGGGGGGTTCAGTGCCCGCCTGGGAGTAACAAAAGACAATGCACAAGGAGATCCATTGGGAGAGTGTCCTTTCCGTGACTGGGTGGCCTGGTTTGTTTGGGTGAAAGGAGACAAAGAACTGAGGCCCTGTGTGTATTCCCTCGATTTTCCCCAGATATGCTTGTAGCACCCACATACAGTCTAGGGTATGCAGTCAGCGCTCCTCCTCAAAGAAGTGTGGTTCCGGGTAGAAGATGGGGAGCTCGATAGCCTGGTTGATGAGGAAGGGTGACGCCTCCTTGGGCAGGAACTTGGGGTGTGTGCATAGTGCGGCATGGTCCCGGAGGAGGATGGTGCATGGCGGGTGTGCCACCAAAGCCTGGAATTTGCTGATCCATCTTGCCAACGTGATGGCAATGAGAAACAGGGTTTTCTACATGAGGTATTTAAGGGACGCATCCTCCAGAGGTTCAAAGTGAGCTGGTGCAGCTGGTGAGCTGATGCAGGATGGTGGACAGGTCCCAAGGGGGGACTGGTTTCTGGACTGCTGGACACAGGTTAGTGAGACCTTTCATGAATCTCACAATGAGCGGGTGTGCCGAGAGAAGGCGGTTTTAGATGGAATCGTGAAAAGCCGCAATTGCCAAGAGGTGCACTTTGCTAGAGAAGGTCTGTAGCCCTGTCTGGGCGAGGACAGCGACGTATTGGAGGACGTGCTGGAAAGGACAGGATAGGGGTCTACGCCTCCCCACGCACAAAGGTTAAGGAAACATTTCCACTTCATACCATATGAGCGCTGTGTGGAGTTCTCCTGGCTGCAAGGATGAAGTGTTGCACCTCTGTTGTCAGGCTCAGGGCGGACAATCTTGACAATTCAATTTTAGGCAGTCAGTGCGAGGGTGCCCAGGTTGGGGTGGAGGGTCTTCCCCTCCGTCCTGGGCAATGAGGTCCAGTCTCAAGGGCAGCAGACTGTAGGTTCCTTGGTCAGGTGTAGGAGGAAGGGGAACCACCCCCTGTCTCTGCCAGTGTGTGTGTGTGTGTGTGTGGGGGGGGGGGGGTGACGAGGATGACGGTCACCCAGTCACTGATGGTTTTCTGTATTACTCTGGAGATGAGCAGAGTGTGGGGGGGTACGCATAGAGGAGACTGAACCCTCCCCAGTGAAGGTTGAATGCATCCGCTGATATGCCCTGGGCTGCTGGCCGCCTCATGAAGGAACGCACTTGGTGTAGGATGGCTGGGCGAAGAGGTACATTTCAGGATGGTCCTAGCACAGGAATAGGGATTCCACCACCTCCTTGTTGAGGGACCACTCATGTGGCTGCAATTGGCGGCTGAGTTTGTTTGCCAGGTAGTTGTCCTTGGCGGGGAGATAAGTCGCAATGAGGTAGCAGTCGATGCTGAGCATTAGGTCTCATGTTCAAAGGGCCTCTCTGCAGAGGGGCAGGGACCCCATGCCCCCTTGCTTGTTGATGTAGCACAAGGCATTCTGTTTGTTGATCTGGATCCTACTCCAATAAGGCCTTGAGGGCATATCTGATTGCCTGGAGCTTCAAATGGTTGATGTGGAGGCACTTCTCTGTGTCTGACCACATACCCTGGGTACGGAGGTGCGTAGCTGGGTCCCCCAGCCAAGATTGGAGGCACCTGTGGTGAGGACTAGGTCTTGTTGGGGTGCCCAGAAGGATTGCCCTGGGTGAGGTTCTCCTTGCACAGCCACCAGTCGAGGGCACTCCTGACCTTCAGGGTGATGGGGATTGAATGGGTCAAGGGCTGGGTTCACGGAGCCCAGCAATGTCTTAGGTGCCACTGTACATCCCGCATGTGGAGCATGGCATGGGGAAGGACTTGGGTCATAGCAGTCATGTGGCCCAAGAGGCACAGCAAGATCCGAGCCGAGATGCTGCTGGCAGTGGATACAGCTCGTACCAGGGCCATGGTGGTGTCTACCCTCTGTTCTGGGAGGAGAGCCTTCGCTTGAGGTGTGCAGAGGGAAGCCTGATGAATTCCAGGGTCTGTGTCAGTTGCAGGCGAGACTTCCTGTAGTTGACCAGAAACCCCAGGACGGTTAGGAGGGAGACAGTTACTTGGGCTGCTTTCTGTGACAGGTTCTCAGAGGGGTCTGTTATGAGCCAATCATCCAAGTAGGGGAAGACACAGATCCCAGACCTCCTGAGATGGGCTGTGGGTATTGCCATTCAGTTGGTGAAGTTCCTGGGAGCTGGGAAGAGTCTCAAGGGAAGGACTCTGTATTGGAAGTGTTGGTATAGGATGCAGAAGTGTAGGAATTGCCAGTGTGCAGAGTGGATGGGGATGTATGCTAGGCATCCTGCAGGTCCAGCGAGGCTAGTCAATGGTGGGGCTGCAGTAGTGGGAGGATGGATCCCAGAGAATACATCTTGAAACATTTCTTGTGGATGAATTTGTTGAGGTTTTGCAAGTCGAAGATAGGGTGCATGCCCCAGACTTCTTTGGAATGAAAAAATGTCTGGAGTAGAATCCAGGCCCTATCTGCGTTGGTGGTACTTGTTTGATAGCACCCACTGTCAGAAGGGTCTGGATCTCCTCTGTTAAGGTGGGGAGGAATTGGGCCGGTGTGTGGGAGGCAGGGTGCTCTCGCTGATGCAGTGTGGAGGAGAACTGCATCCTGCATCCGGAGTCTATGATCTGCAGAACCCATTTGTCGGTGACAGGACAAACAGTCGCCCCATCTCCACATCACACACACACACACACAAGACACACACACACCACATCTCCACATCACACACACACAGGACACACAGGCACCCCATCTCCACATCACACACACACAGGACACACAGTCGCACCATCTCCACATCACACACACACAGGACACACAGTCATTGCATCTCCACATCACACACACACAGGACACACAGGCACCCCATCTCCACATCACACACACACAGGACACACAGTCGCACCATCTCCACATCACACACACACACACACAGGACACACAGACACCCCATCTCCACATCACACACACACAGGACACACAGTCATTCAATCTCCACATCACACACACACAGGACACACAGGCACCCCATCTCCACATCACACACACACAGGACACACAGTCGCACCATCTCCACATCACACACACAGGACACACAGTCATTGCATCTCCACATCACACACACACAGGACACACAGGCACCCCATCTCCACATCACACACACACAGGACACACAGTCGCACCATCTCCACATCACACACACACACACACACAGGACACACAGACACCCCATCTCCACATCACACACACACAGGACACACAGTCATTGCATCTCCACATCACACACACACAGGCACCCCATCTCCACATCACACACACACAGGACACACAGTCGCACCATCTCCACATCACACACACACAGGACACACAGACACCCCATCTCCACATCACACACACACACAGGACACACAGGTGCCCCATCTCCACATCACACAAACACAGGACACACAGACACCCCATCTCCACATCACACACGCACAGGACACACAGTCATTGCATCTCCACATCACACACACACAGGACACACAGTCGCCCCATCTCCACATCACACACACACAGGACACACAGTCGCACCATCTCCACATCACACACACACAGGACACACAGTCATTGCATCTCCACATCACACACACACAGGACACACAGGCACCCCATCTCCACATCACACACACACAGGACACACAGTCGCACCATCTCCACATCACACACACACACACACAGGACACACAGACACCCCATCTCCACATCACACACACACAGGACACACAGTCATTGCATCTCCACATCACACACACACAGGACACACAGGCACCCCATCTCCACATCACACACACACAGGACACACAGACACCCCATCTCCACATTACACACACACACAGGACACACAGGAGCCCCATCTCCACATCACACAAACACAGGACACACAGACACCCCATCTCCACATCACACACACACACAGGACACACAGACACCCCATCTCCACATCACACACACACAGGACACACAGTCGCACCATCTCCACATCACACACACACAGGACACACAGTCGCACCATCTCCACATCACACACACACAGGACACACAGACACCCCATCTCCACATCACACACACACACAGGACACACAGGTGCCCCATCTCCACATCACACAAACACAGGACACACAGGCGCCCCATCTCCACATCACACACACACACAGGACACACAGGCGCCCCATCTCCACATCACACACACACACAGGACACACAGACACCCCATCTCCACATCACACACACACAGGACACACAGGCACCCCATCTCCACATCACACACACACACAGGACACACAGGCACCCCATCTCCACATCACACACACACAGGACACACGGACACTCCACATCACACACACACAGGACACACGGACACTCCATATCACACACACACAGGACATACAGACACCCCATCTCCACATCACACACATACACAGGACACACAGACACCCCATCTCCACATCACACACACACAGGACACACAGTCATTGCATCTCCACATCACACACACACAGGACACAGACACCACATCTCCACATCACACACACATTCACGGTCTGCAGCCCCACAGCCTACCCACACAAATGCACCACCACCTTATCCCATGCACAGAGAGCCACAGCACTGTTACACCACCAACACATATACATACTTTAATATTTGAAGCTATAACTGTTATTTGTATTTCTCTCTAAAGTTGCTGCGTGGTTTAGGAATTCTGGCGCTGGTCTTGTGAGACTTGAGAACATAAGACCAGCACAAGTCACAGTGGGGGAGGGGTGGCACAAGGAGGTCACAGGCTCCTATGATTTTGGCCAAGCTCCCAATCCACACAAAATTTGTCAAGGCCTGTCTTATGGCATGATGGTAAATTTAAATTGTGACTCCATACGACCCCTCGCTGCGAGCTTACTAATTTTTACCACTTACTACCATTAAAGCTAAGCTTCATCTCTCACTTCCCGGGAGGAAGCTCCTTCAGCGAGCACCAAGGGGGAAATGAGCTGGGAGTAAGAGACAGTATTCATTTCTTGTTAGGGGGTCTTTATCCATGCTAATACCAACAAGGTGTTTGGTGAAGAACATATTAGGAAGATAGGACACTGTTATTTGTGGTTCTCAAGAAAGATTAGGTGTTTCTCGTGAACGGCCCCTATTGAGGGTGACATATGCACCTAGTTAGACGTCACTGAATTAATTGCTATGTGGCTGGAACATTTCTTAGAACCTCCTTTTTTTTAAATTAAATAAACTGATTATTTTTTTGCCGATCACATTAAATGTTAGACTATCACAGTCTCTTCATAAGATATTACAGGGTGCTATGGTGTTGTGTCTAACGCGGCAAAAGTGCTGCAATGATGTCATGTTAGGCACAACGCCGCTGCATTAACTGTCAGAGGCGTGGAAAGTATTTCCCTGACAGTTAGTGTGGAGTCTTGTTCCATAGTGCGCATGGTGTTAGCATGCATTCACCTACTGCCTCCAATTGAGGTGGCATTGGGTGATCCCATGCTAATGTAGTTTGTACACAGTGTAAACCCCCACACTAACAGTGCAGAGCACACAATGTCCCCTCTCCATTTCAGTCCCACCCACTTGTGCTCTTAACACGCGTTGGATAATTAACAGAAATCGTCACATGCTGTTTTGGCCCCGTGATAGCTGTCCCAACAAACATTCAGAGCACGCCAGAAGATGGGTTGCCGGCTACTGCCTTTAGTAAAAGTGCCCCTAAGTATTACTGCTCAGTACTTACTATTATTCCAGCTATGCATTTGCCCCTTCACTGCAATTTTTTTACAATATTCAACTTGAAAAGAGTTCACAAAGAAGTTTTTGGAAAAAAGGAGGGCTGGAGGGTAGCCACTATTAATAGTAATGAGGGAGGGGGGTGCTGATCTATAGGATGCAGAGGGGTGTCAGAAACCCTAGCAGCAGCCCTGGCTAAGTGGTTAGCATGGGAGCATGTCAGGGATGTTCTGGGACGAAGCAGAGGTGGCAGCCGTGCTGATATTGAGCTGCTGTCAGGTTAGCAACACAGGGGTAAAGTAAGGCAGGGCAAATGCTGGCCTAATTTTACTCGTGGAAGCTAATCGGGAAGTACTGTAGTTGCCTGGTTAGCTCTGGGTTCTGAGGTGACTCTGATATTCACGCTGTTGGCCAGATATTTATTTATTTATTTATTTATTTATTTCAGTGCTTTTCTATACCGCCCCTTCCAGAGATCAGGGGCGGTTTACAAGGAACTTAAACAACAATATAGCAGAACATTGCAATATTGAATTACATTAAACATTAGTTGAGTAAAAACAAGGAACTTAAACAACAATATAGCAGAACAGTGCAATATTGAATTACATTAAATATTAGGTGAACATAAACTAGGTTACATAATAACTAGGTTAAGTGGAAAACAATGTGAGGGTTATTAACATAAAAGGAAGTATAAAACTATGTTACAAGGAGTCATAAAACTATGTTACAAGGAACCAGAAGGGTAGATTTACATGGTTAGTAAGAGACTATAATAGTTATTTGTGATCATAAATAAAGTATTGGGAGTAGACTAACTTGAGTGGATGAGAAATGAAGTCCGGCATTAGGTGGGGTAGACCTGTGTTTGGTTTGTTGCATGTTTTTGTGTAGTGAATTTGGTTCCAGGTTGTAGGTTGTAGTGTTGACTAAATAGGTAGGTTTTAAGTTCCTTCCTGAAAGACGTAAGGTCTTTAATCTCTCTGAGGTATAGTGGGAGTTTATTCCATTGGCTGGGAGCATAATATGAAAAAGCAGTGTTGGTGGTTATTTGCTTTGATTTTGTCACTGCAATGGGAATTAATAGCATGTTGAGGTTAGTTTTTCTTCTGGTTCTGTTTTCTTGTGGGGTTTGGAGTAGAGTGGCCAACTGTGATGGGGCTAGGTCATTAATGAGTTTAAAAGTGGTGACAAGTGTTTTATATTGAATCCTACTATAGATAGGAAGCCAGTGGAGAGAGTATAGGATAGGAGAGATGTGATCGAATATTTTAGCTTTCATAATTATTCGAGCAGTGACATTCTGAGCTCTTTGAAGGATGTGTAAATTCTTTTTGGATGTTCCTTGGAGTATGCCATTGCAGAAGTCTAAATGTGGCATAATAAGAGCCTGGACAACTGTTCTGAAGTCATTGATGTCAATGAGGGGTCTGAGATATGGCCCCAGCATTGAATAGCCAGAGTCAGTCTTCAGCGGCAATGGCTAGCTGTTTTACCACTGCCAGCCACCGCTGCTGAATACCCCCCTCCAATTTTTTAAAAGATTTTGGGGGAATATTCAGTGGTGGTGGCAAGCGTGATTACCATGGCTAGCCATCACCATGAAAACTAACACCAGATATTCCATGCCCAAATCTGCCCACTCGCACTGAATATCAGGTTTAGCTGGAGAAGCAAGAAGCTAACTGTACAACCAGGCTAGCTTCTGTGGTAAACGTTAGGCCATCCTTTCAGGAGCCCAACTTTCGCACTGAGCAAAGAATGGGCAGTGGCTCACTATCGCCACTGCCCATCTATTGTGAGGTGCCGCCTGAGCTCTGCCCACAGAACACACTGAGGCTTCCAGGATACTCGGAGGCACTAGCTATGTTAACCACATTGAATTTCCCTCATTAATAAAAAGAAAGATTCCTCAAAAATAGGCTGAGGGGCTAGAGCTATGGAAAACCTAGTCCTGAATTCAAGATGAAAGGTGCTGAAGAAGGAATATAACTAATCAACGGCAGAATACGACTGCCTAGCATACGAAAGGGCCATGGAAAAAAAGCTTCCAATGTCATCTGCAGGGAAAGTTTACCCACACGAGAGAGCGCAAAATGCTGAAGAGCTACAGAATAAAAGTGAGGACCCTCCCCCCAATTAATGATACCTTATGCTCTAATAATACCGCTTCATTATAAAAATATAGTCAAAGTCTCCAGGTCATAGGGAGAGCAAAGCGATACAGACAGCAGTCACTGTCCAGCACCAGGACACAGGGAGAGCGAGGAGATAGAGAGAGCAGTCACTGTCCAGCACCAGGACACAGGGAGAGCGAGGAGATAGAGAGAGCAGTCACTGTCCAGCACCAGGACACAGGGAGAGCGAGGAGATAGAGAGAGCAGACACTGTCCAGCACCAGGACACAGGGAGAGCGAGGAGATAGAGAGAGCAGTCACTGTCCAGCACCAGGACACAGGGAGAGCGAGGAGATAGAGAGAGCAGACACTGTCCAGCACCAGGACACAGGGAGAGCGAGGAGATAGAGAGAGCAGTCACTGTCCAGCACCAGGACACAGGGAGAGCGAGGAGATAGAGAGAGCAGTCACTGTCCAGCACCAGGACACAGGGAGAGCGAGGAGATAGAGAGAGCAGACACTGTCCAGCACCAGGACACAGGGAGAGCGAGGAGATAGAGAGCAGACACTGTCCAGCACCAGGACACAGAGGGAGCGAGGAGATAGAGAGAGCAGACACTGTCCAGCACCAGGACACAGGGAGAGCGAGGAGATAGAGAGAGCAGACACTGTCCAGCACCAGGACACAGAGGAAGCGAGGAGATAGAGAGAGCAGACACTGTCCAGCACCAGGACACAGGGAGAGCGAGGAGATAGAGAGCAGACACTGTCCAGCACCAGGACACAGGGAGAGCGAGGAGATAGAGAGCAGACACTGTCCAGCACCAGGACACAGAGGGAGCGAGGAGATAGAGAGAGCAGACACTGTCCAGCACCAGGACACAGGGAGAGCGAGGAGATAGAGAGAGCAGACACTGTCCAGCACCAGGACACAGGGAGAGCGAGGAGATAGAGAGAGCAGACACTGTCCAGCACCAGGACACAGGGAGAGCGAGGAGATAGAGAGCAGACACTGTCCAGCACCAGGACACAGAGGGAGCGAGGAGATAGAGAGAGCAGACACTGTCCAGCACCAGGACACAGGGAGAGCGAGGAGATACAGAGAGCAGTCACTGTCCAGCACCAGGACACAGGGAGAGCGAGGAGATAGAGAGAGCAGACACTGTCCAGCACCAGGACACAGGGAGAGCGAGGAGATAGAGAGAGCAGTCACTGTCCAGCACCAGGACACAGGGAGAGCGAGGAGATAGAGAGAGCAGTCACTGTCCAGCACCAGGACACAGGGAGAGCGAGGAGATAGAGAGAGCAGACACTGTCCAGCACCAGGACACAGAGGGAGCGAGGGAGATAGAGAGAGCAGACACTGTCCAGCACCAGGACACAGGGAGAGCGAGGAGATAGAGAGAGCAGACACTGTCCAGCACCAGGACACAGAGGGAGCGAGGAGATAGAGAGAGCAGTCACTGTCCAGCACCAGGACACAGGGAGAGCGAGGAGATACAGAGAGCAGTCACTGTCCAGCACCAGGACACAGGGAGAGCGAGGAGATAGAGAGAGCAGACACTGTCCAGCACCAGGACACAGGGAGAGCGAGGAGATAGAGAGAGCAGACACTGTCCAGCACCAGGACACAGGGAGAGCGAGGAGATAGAGAGAGCAGACACTGTCCAGCACCAGGACACAGAGGGAGCGAGGAGATAGAGAGAGCAGTCACTGTCCAGCACCAGGACACAGGGGGAGCGAGGAGATAGAGAGAGCAGTCACTGTCCAGCACCAGGACACAGGGAGAGCGAGGAGATAGAGAGAGCAGACACTGTCCAGCACCAGGACACAGAGGGAGCGAGGAGATAGAGAGAGCAGTCACTGTCCAGCACCAGGACACAGGGAGAGCGAGGAGATAGAGAGAGCAGACACTGTCCAGCACCAGGACACAGAGGGAGCGAGGAGATAGAGAGAGCAGTCACTGTCCAGCACCAGGACACAGAGGGAGCGAGGAGATAGAGAGAGCAGTCACTGTCCAGCACCAGGACACAGAGGGAGCGAGGAGATAGAGAGAGCAGTCACTGTCCAGCACCAGGACACAGGGAGAGGAGAGCGAGGAGATAGAGAGAGCAGTCACTGTCCAGCACCAGGACACAGGGAGAGCGAGGAGATACAGAGAGCAGACACTGTCCAGCACCACGACACAGGGAGAGCGAGGAGATAGAGAGAGCAGACACTGTCCAGCACCAGGACACAGAGGGAGCGAGGAGATAGAGAGAGCAGACACTGTCCAGCACCAGGACACAGGGAGAGAGCGAGGAGATAGAGAGAGCAGACACTGTCCAGCACCAGGACACAGGGAGAGCGAGGAGATAGAGAGAGCAGACACTGTCCAGCACCAGGACACAGAGAGAGCAAGGAGATAGAGAGAGCAGACACTGTCCAGCACCAGGACACAGAGGGAGCGAGGAGATAGAGAGAGCAGTCACTGTCCAGCACCAGGACACAGAGGGAGCGAGGAGATAGAGAGAGCAGACACTGTCCAGCACCAGGACACAGGGAGAGCGAGGAGATAGAGAGAGCAGTCACTGTCCAGCACCAGGACACAGGGAGAGCGAGGAGATAGAGAGAGCAGTCACTGTCCAGCACCAGGACACAGGGAGAGCGAGGAGATACAGAGAGCAGTCACTGTCCAGCACCAGGACACAGGGAGAGCGAGGAGATAGAGAGAGCAGTCACTGTCCAGCACCAGGACACAGAGGGAGCGAGGAGATAGAGAGAGCAGACACTGTCCAGCACCAGGACACAGGGAGAGCGAGGAGATAGAGAGAGAGCAGTCACTGTCCAGCACCAGGACACAGAGGGAGCGAGGAGATAGAGAGAGCAGACACTGTCCAGCACCAGGACACAGAGGGAGCGAGGAGATAGAGAGAGCAGACACTGTCCAGCACCAGGACAAAGGGAGAGCGAGGAGATACAGAGAGCAGTCACTGTCCAGCACCAGGACACAGAGGGAGCGAGGAGATAGAGAGCAGACACTGTCCAGCACCAGGACACAGAGGGAGCGAGGAGATAGAGAGAGCAGTCACTGTCCAGCACCAGGACACAGAGGGAGCGAGGAGATAGAGAGAAAAGACACTGTCCAGCACCAGGACACAGGGAGAGCGAGGAGATAGAGAGAGCAGTCACTGTCTAGCACCAGGACACAGGGAGAGCGAGGAGATAGAGAGAGCAGTCACTGTCCAGCACCAGGACACAGGGAGAGCGAGGAGATAGAGAGAGCAGACACTGTCCAGCACCAGGACACATGGAGAGCGAGGAGATAGAGAGAGCAGTCACTGTCCAGCACCAGGACACAGGGAGAGTGAGGAGATAGAGAGAGCAGTCACTGTCTAGCACCAGGACACAGAGGGAGCGAGGAGATAGAGAGAGCAGTCACTGTCCAGCACCAGGACACAGGGAGAGCGAGGAGATAGAGAGAGCAGTCACTGTCCAGCACCAGGACACAGGGAGAGCGAAGAGATAGAGAGAGCAGTCACTGTCCAGCACCAGGACACAGGGAGAGCGAGGAGATACAGAGAGCAGTCACTGTCCAGCACCAGGACACAGGGAGAGCGAGGAGATACAGAGAGCAGACACTGTCCAGCACCAGGACACAGAGGGAGCGAGGGGATACAGAGAGCAGACACTGTCCAGCACCAGGACACAGGGAGAGCGAGGAGATAGAGAGAGCAGTCACTGTCCAGCACCAGGACACAGGGAGAGCGAGGAGATAGAGAGAGCAGACACTGTCCAGCACCAGGACATAGAGGGAGCGAGGAGATAGAGAGAGCAGACACTGTCCAGCACCAGGACACAGAGGGAGCGAGGAGATAGAGAGCAGACACTGTCCAGCACCAGGGCACAGAGGGAGCGAGGAGATAGAGAGAGCAGTCACTGTCCAGCACCAGGACACAGTGAGAGCGAGGAGATAGAGAGAGCAGACACTGTCCAGCACCAGGACACAGCGAGAGCGAGGAGATAGAGAGAGCAGTCACTGTCTCGCACCAGGACACAGGTCGAGCGAGGAGATAGAGAGAGCAGTCACTGTCCAGCACCAGGACACAGAGGGAGCGAGGAGATAGAGAGAGCAGTCACTGTCCAGCACCAGGACACAGGGAGAGCGAGGAGATAGAGAGAGCAGACACTGTCCAGCACCAGGACACAGGGAGAGCGAGGAGATAGAGAGAGCAGACACTGTCCAGCACCAGGACACAGAGGGAGCGAAGAGATAGAGAGAGCAGACACTGTCCAGCACCAGGACACAGGGAGAGCGAGGAGATACAGAGAGCAGTCACTGTCCAGCACCAGGACACAGGGAGAGCGAGGAGATAGAGAGAGCAGACACTGTCCAGCACCAGGACACAGAGGGAGCGAGGAGATAGAGAGAGCAGACACTGTCCAGCACCAGGACACAGGGAGAGCGAGGAGATAGAGAGAGCAGTCACTGTCCAGCACCAGGACACAGAGGGAGCGAGGAGATAGAGAGAGCAGACACTGTCCAGCACCAGGACACAGGGGGAGCGAGGAGATAGAGAGAGCAGTCACTGTCCAGCACCAGGACACAGAGTGAGCGAGGAGGAGATAGAGAGCAGACACTGTCCAGCACCAGGACACAGGGAGAGCGAGGAGATAGAGAGAGCAGACACTGTCCAGCACCAGGACACAGGGAGAGCGAGGAGATAGAGAGAGCAGTCACTGTCCAGCACCAGGACACAGAGGGAGCGAGGAGATAGAGAGAGCAGACACTGTCCAGCACCAGGACACAGGGAGAGCGAGGAGAGATAGAGAGAGCAGTCACTGTCCAGCACCAGGACACAGGGGAGAGCGAGGAGAGATAGAGAGAGCAGTCACTGTCCAGCACCAGGACACAGAGGGAGCGAGGAGATAGAGAGAGCAGACACTGTCCAGCACCAGGACACAGGGAGAGCGAGGAGATAGAGAGAGCAGTCACTGTCCAGCACCAGGACACAGGGAGAGCGAGGAGATACAGAGAGCAGTCACTGTCCAGCACCAGGACACAGTGGGAGCGAGGAGATAGAGAGAGCAGACACTGTCCAGCACCAGGACACAGGGAGAGCGAGGAGATAGAGAGAGCAGACACTGTCCAGCACCAGGACACAGGGAGAGCGAGGAGATAGAGAGAGCAGACACTGTCCAGCACCAGGACACAGAGGGAGCGAGGAGATAGAGAGAGCAGTCACTGTCCAGCACCAGGACACAGGGAGAGCGAGGAGATAGAGAGAGCAGACACTGTCCAGCACCAGGACACAGGGAGAGCGAGGAGATAGAGAGAGCAGACACTGTCCAGCACCAGGACACAGGGAGAGCGAGGAGATAGAGAGAGCAGTCACTGTCCAGCACCAGGACACAGGGAGAGCGAGGAGATAGAGAGAGCAGTCACTGTCCAGCACCAGGACACAGAGGGAGCGAGGAGATAGAGAGAGCAGACACTGTCCAGCACCAGGACACAGGGAGAGCGAGGAGATAGAGAGAGCAGTCACTGTCCAGCACCAGGACACAGAGGGAGCGAGGAGATAGAGAGAGCAGTCACTGTCCAGCACCAGGACACAGGGAGAGCGAGGAGATAGAGAGAGCAGTCACTGTCCAGCACCAGGACACAGAGGGAGCGAGGAGATAGAGAGAGCAGACACTGTCCAGCACCAGGACACAGGGAGAGCGAGGAGATAGAGAGAGCAGACACTGTCCAGCACCAGGACACAGAGGGAGCGAGGAGATAGAGAGAGCAGACACTGTCCAGCACCAGGACACAGGGAGAGCGAGGAGATAGAGAGAGCAGTCACTGTCCAGCACCAGGACACAGAGGGAGCGAGGAGATAGAGAGAGCAGACACTGTCCAGCACCAGGACACAGAGGGAGCGAGGAGATAGAGAGAGCAGACACTGTCCAGCACCAGGACACAGAGGGAGCGAGGAGATAGAGAGAGCAGACACTGTCCAGCACCAGGACACAGGGAGAGCGAGGAGATAGAGAGAGCAGTCACTGTCCAGCACCAGGACACAGGGAGAGCGAGGAGATAGAGAGAGCAGGACACTGTCCAGCACCAGGACACAGAGGGAGCGAGGAGATAGAGAGAGCAGTCACTGTCCAGCACCAGGACACAGAGGGAGCGAGGAGATAGAGAGAGCAGTCACTGTCCAGCACCAGGACACAGGGAGAGCGAGGAGATAGAGAGAGCAGTCACTGTCCAGCACCAGGACACAGGAAGAGCGAGGAGATAGAGAGAGCAGACACTGTCCAGCACCAGGACACAGTGAGAGCGAGGAGATACAGAGAGCAGACACTGTCCAGCACAGGACACAGGGAGAGCGAGCGAGGAGATACAGACAGCAGTCACTGTCCAGCACCAGGACACAGGGAGAGCGAGGAGATAGAGAGAACAGTCACTGTCCAGCACCAGGACACAGGGAGAGCGAGGAGATAGAGAGAGCAGTCACTGTCCAGCACCAGGACACAGAGGGAGCGAGGAGATAGAGAGAGCAGACACTGTCCAGCACCAGGACACAGGGAGAGCGAGGAGATAGAGAGAGCAGTCACTGTCCAGCACCAGGACACAGGGAGAGCGAGGAGATAGAGAGAGCAGTCACTGTCCAGCACCAGGACACAGGGAGAGCGAGGAGATAGAGAGAGCAGTCACTGTCCAGCACCAGGACACAGGGAGAGAGCGAGGAGATAGAGAGAGCAGTCACTGTCCAGCACCAGGACACAGGGAGAGCGAGGAGATAGAGAGAGCAGTCACTGTCCAGCACCAGGACACAGAGGGAGCGAGGAGATAGAGAGAGCAGACACTGTCCAGCACCAGGACACAGAGGGAGCGAGGAGATAGAGAGCAGTCACTGTCCAGCACCAGGACACAGAGGGAGCGAGGAGATACAGAGAGCAGTCACTGTCCAGCACCAGGACACAGAGGGAGCGAGGAGATAGAGAGAGCAGTCACTGTCCAGCACCAGGACACAGGGAGAGAGCGAGGAGATAGAGAGAGCAGACACTGTCCAGCACCAGGACACAGAGAGAGCGAGGAGATAGAGAGAGCAGACACTGTCCAGCACCAGGACACAGAGGGAGCGAGGAGAGGAGATAGAGAGAGCAGTCACTGTCCAGCACCAGGGACACAGGGAGAGCGAGGAGATAGAGAGAGCAGACACTGTCCAGCACCAGGACACAGGGAGAGAGCGAGGAGATAGAGAGAGCAGACACTGTCCAGCACCAGGACACATGGAGAGCGAGGAGATAGAGAGAGCAGTCACTGTCCAGCACCAGGACACAGGGAGAGAGAGGAGATAGAGAGAGCAGTCACTGTCCAGCACCAGGACACAGGGAGAGCGAGGAGATAGAGAGAGCAGACACTGTCCAGCACCAGGACACAGAGGGAGCGAGGAGATAGAGAGAGCAGGACACTGTCCCGCACCCCGACACAGGGAGAGCGAGGAGATAGAGAGAGCAGTCACTGTCCAGCACCAGGACACAGGGAGAGCGAGGAGATAGAGAGAGCAGTCACTGTCCAGCACCAGGACACAGGGAGAGCGAGGAGATAGAGAGAGCAGTCACTGTCCAGCACCAGGACACAGGGAGAGCGAGGAGATAGAGAGAGCAGACACTGTCCAGCACCAGGACACAGAGGGAGCGAGGAGATAGAGAGAGCAGACACTGTCCAGCACCAGGGACACAGGGAGAGAGAGCGAGGAGATAGAGAGAGCAGACACTGTCCAGCACCAGGACACAGAGGGAGCGAGGAGATAGAGAGAGCAGGACACTGTCCAGCACCAGGACACAGGGAGAGCGAGGAGATACAGCGAGCAGACACTGTCCAGCACCAGGACACAGCGGGAGCGAGGGGATACAGCGAGCAGACACTGTCCAGCACCAGGACACAGGGAGAGCGAGGAGATAGAGAGAGCAGTCACTGTCCAGCACCAGGACACAGGGAGAGCGAGGAGATAGAGAGAGCAGACACTGTCCAGCACCAGGACACAGAGGGAGCGAGGAGATACAGAGAGCAGACACTGTCCAGCACCAGGACACAGGGAGAGCGAGGAGATAGAGAGAGCAGTCACTGTCCAGCACCAGGACACAGGGAGAGCGAGGAGATAGAGAGAGCAGACACTGTCCAGCACCAGGACATAGAGGGAGCGAGGAGATAGAGAGAGCAGACACTGTCCAGCACCAGGACACAGAGGGAGCGAGGAGATAGAGAGAGCAGACACTGTCCAGCACCAGGACAGAGAGGGAGCGAGGAGATAGAGAGAGCAGACACTGTCCAGCACCAGGACACAGGGAGAGCGAGGAGATACAGAGAGCAGACACTGTCCAGCACCAGGACACAGAGGAAGCGAGGAGATAGAGACAGCAGACACTGTCCAGCACCAGGACACAGAGGGAGCGAGGAGATAGAGAGAGCAGACACTGTCCAGCACCAGGACACAGAGGGAGCGAGGAGATAGAGAGAGCAGACACTGTCCAGCACCAGGACAGAGAGGGAGCGAGGAGATAGAGAGAGCAGACACTGTCCAGCACCAGGACACAGGGAGAGCGAGGAGATACAGAGAGCAGACACTGTCCAGCACCAGGACACAGAGGAAGCGAGGAGATAGAGAGAGCAGACACTGTCCAGCACCAGGACACAGAGGGAGCGAGGAGATAGAGAGAGCAGACACTGTCCAGCACCAGGACACAGGGAGAGCGAGGAGTTACAGAGAGCAGTCACTGTCCAGCACCAGGACACAGGGAGAGCGAGGAGATAGAGAGAGCAGTCACTGTCCAGCACCAGGACACAGGGAGAGCGAGGAGATACAGAGAGCAGACACTGTCCAGCACCAGGACACAGGGAGAGCGAGGAGATAGAGAGAGCAGTCACTGTCCAGCACCAGGACACAGGGAGAGCGAGGAGATAGAGAGAGCAGACACTGTCCAGCACCAGGACACAGAGGGAGCGAGGAGATACAGAGAGCAGACACTGTCCAGCACCAGGACACAGGGAGAGCGAGGAGATAGAGAGAGCAGACACTGTCCAGCACCAGGACATAGAGGGAGCGAGGAGATAGAGAGAGCAGACACTGTCCAGCACCAGGACACAGAGGGAGCGAGGAGATAGAGAGCAGACACTGTCCAGCACCAGGACACAGAGGGAGCGAGGAGATAGAGAGAGCAGTCACTGTCCAGCACCAGGACACAGAGGGAGCGAGGAGATAGAGAGAAAAGACACTGTCCAGCACCAGGACACAGGGAGAGCGAGGAGATAGAGAGAGCAGTCACTGTCTAGCACCAGGACACAGGGAGAGCGAGGAGATAGAGAGAGCAGTCACTGTCCAGCACCAGCACACAGAGGGAGCGAGGAGATAGAGAGAGCAGACACTGTCCAGCACCAGGACACAGGGAGAGTGAGGAGAAAGAGAGAGCAGTCACTGTCCAGCACCAGGACACAGGGAGAGCGAGGAGATAGAGAGCAGTCACTGTCCAGCACCAGGACATAGGGAGAGTGAGGAGATAGAGAGCAGACACTGTCCAGCACCAGGACACAGAGGGAGCGAGGAGATAGAGAGAGCAGACACTGTCCAGCACCAGGACACAGGGAGAGTGAGGAGATAGAGAGAGCAGACACTGTCCAGCACCAGGACACAGGGAGAGCGAGGAGATACAGAGAGCAGTCACTGTCCAGCACCAGGACACAGAGGGAGCGAGGAGATAGAGAGAGCAGACACTGTCCAGCACCAGGACACAGAGGGAGCGAGGAGATAGAGAGAGCAGACACTGTCCAGCACCAGGACACAGAGGGAGCGAGGAGATAGAGAGAGCAGACACTGTCCAGCACCAGGACACAGGGAGAGTGAGGAGATAGAGAGAGCAGTCTCTGTATGGAGCCATGAATCTGGGGGAGGGAAGTTATGTCACTGGGTTATGGACCGAGAGACCGTGACACAGATGAGGTTGATACAGAAGAGCCCCCTGCTCCGGGCAAGCAGACTGGCAAGTGTAGGCCCCGACACAAGCCAGGCAATGACTGATGATGTTCCTTGGTGATGCTTTTGTGAGAGACCATGTGATATAATCACTTACCAATCACAAATACAGGCATAAATGCTCCGCAGGGTACAGGGATTGTTGTCGCCAGGGCAGACATCCAGAACTAGGAGCAAAACACCCCCCAACCCAAAATATTAATAACAGCTTCATCAGACACAAAAGATTATGTTATTACTGTAGTGTTGCCCTCACACTTAAGGTTGCCAACTGGCTCCAGATGCGCCCGACAGGCTTGATCTAGTCCTGGGTTTACCCCATTGCATGCAGGGACATGTATTCCAATTTCTCCATTGCGCTCTGTAAGAAAAGCAATACTACAAGTCCCAGCATGCAATGGGGTAAACCCAGGACTGGATCAAGCCTGTGGGGCACATCTGGAGCCAGTTGGCAACGATACTCACACTGCAGCCTGGACCCCTTATTACTTTGGAGTCATACTCACACTGAGGTGAAGGCCCCTCCCTCTGAGCTCACTTTCATGCTTGCTGTGAGGTCAGGGCCCTCCTTTACCCCAGGATTAATCGTTTAAAGTCTAGGAAAAGTGTCATATTTGTACCTCTTCCACCTAGAGATAAGATATATGAAAAACATTGTAATTATCGACATTGCCTCTTTCCAAAGAAGGGGCTCTGACCTTCATCACAATGAAGGTCACCAGAGTGACAAAGACATTGGATCGAGGATCCTTCCAGGCTTCAGAGATTCCAATGTACTCAAACTCCTCTGCCACACCCTGCTTTGCCCAGGTGCGATTATCAAACAGCGTGACGAGGATCTCCTTCTGAGTTAGCTGTGGAGACAGAAAGGAGGATGAAGCCAGAAATAGGACAGCTACAAATACGTTCTCATTCACATGTCTACTTTCTCATAGAAAACTGGTTACTGTGCTGTCACTCATTCTTTCTCAGTTTCACCAGCCTCCTCTGTCCACTGGATTCAGGTATATCACATTTCCATGATGAGGTGGGCTCTCCCTCCCACACTCTTTGCAGTTGTCTCTTCCCTCCCCAAATTCCTTTCTCCGGGTGCTCAACCTATTCTCTAACATCTGCCTTCCCTCAAGAACATCAGCCTCCTGTTCACCATTTACTGCTCTACCTTATCCTACCTCATTGCAGCATCCCATCAGTCAGCTCTGTCATATCTCAGTCCAATGTCTCCATCTATGCTACTCCCTCCTTCTTTAACTCAGCTGCTCAATTTCAACCTATCCTTTGTGTCAGGCTCTCAATTACCCATCCTCCATATGTGCACCCTCAATCATTTTCTTCAGGTATATCCCAACCCTCATTCCTGCTTCTTGGAGTAGTGCCGCATCCCACTCCCACCCGACTCCTGGAAAATTGCTCTCATACCTGTTTCTCCCTCATCTGCACCACCTCCTCTTCTCATATGCTACACTCCCTCCAACAGCTATGTAACCATACATCTCACTTTTCTTCGGGTTCTTCATACCCATCTATTAGGAAAAGAGGCCAAGATAGGAATGCAAAGAGAAGAGGTGGTTGCTTCTCCCCTAGTCAACAAACTCAGTTTCATAGAAACAAATCCCTGATACCACCAAGAGCTCAGTCTACTCAGAGGATAGCTCCATTGAGCAGAAAGAATTTGGAGGAAATCAAAATACGCTCAAGTCTTGGCCCAGTTCAAAGAAAAGGCTTATTTTTACACACAAAGTCTGTTTATAGCAAAGAAGACGTATTATTCTAATTGAATTCATAAGAGTCTCAATCCTTCCAAAGAGTATTCAAAATATTAGATGAACACCAGTCTTTCCCTACTCCCCCACCATCTCTGCAGAAGACTTAGCATCATTTTTAGTCTCCAAAATCAACACTTAAGCCAGTTCACTACCCAGTCTCAGTAGTGCTTCTAATCACTCTTTCACCTTCTCTAATCTAACACACAGCAAACCTCATGGTCTTCCGTTAAAGTCATCACTCGGGTTTATCAGGAAAAATCGACTTCTCTAACAGTCAGGGCCGCCGCTATCATTAGGTGAACTAGGCAGTGGCTTAGAGTACCGGCCTCCAGGGGCTCCTACTGCCGCCACGCCGTTGCCCCTCTTCAGGTGACAGCCACAGCAATGACTTGAAACAACTCTGTTTGGGCACCACAGGACTGTTTGCTTCTGCCCCTCTCTGACTCCTGATGCTGGCTTCCTATTTGCTCCACCAATATTTTGCACAAGACAGCATCAGCAATAGAGAGTTTGGGGACAGGGCTAAAGATTGGTTTGTTTGACCCCTCTAAACAAAATGATGTCCCACTGCCCCTGCTCCTATCCCATGACTTTTTAATTTCCCCAAGAGTCTCTCATGAGGGACCTTGTCAAAGGCTTTCTGAAAATCCAGATACACTAACCTACACCCCTATCAGTTGAGGATTAGAGCACGTCACAGTACAGAAGCGTGGCTACATTTTATGGTTAGAAAAATCCACAAATATCTAGATGCTGGCAAAGCTGCCCTTCTCATTTCATTGGATCCATCAGTTGCTTTTGTTGTATTAACTGCTTAGTGGACTTCGGAACCTCTGGTATAGTTCTTTCATGGTTTGCCTCCTTTTCCAATCACACTTTCAGTCACTGCTTACTCTACTAATACTTCCGTCCATCAGCCACATTTTGGCATCCCCCAAAGCTCAATCCTTTCCTCAATTTTATTCAATTTATTCCTTGGGTCTTTGGATACCTTTCTTGGAATAAACACTTTAGACTACTTAGTGTCGTATGTCCAGCTTCATTTTCTGTTTTTGATTATATTGATCCATTTGGAGGTTTCGTCTTCCTGTGTTTTGGATTCCTATTACGTATCATGTAAAGTATAAGATTTTACTTCTATCACATAAGCTTTTTACTCTGGTCTTCCCTATTACTTATCCAATTCTCTCATTCCTTATATCCCTTCCAGAACACTCAGCTCCCATGGACATAACTTATTGGTAATCCATTCCAATAATCCATCTTGTTATGAGCCAACGTGCAAAACCGCTGCCTTCTTCCTAGAGGTGGCCCTATAAAATTCTCTCTCCATTGTACATAAGGACCAAATCCTCATTTAAAAAATTCAAGATCCAGCTTAAAACCTACTTTTTTGAATTAGCATTTGGTGAGTGCTAGGCAATCCGGATAGCTGGGAGATGAGCTGTATCCATAAGTACTTACTCTCTTTCTCCTCCATCCCCTTTTCCTCTTTCTCATTGTGTGTTTGATGACTTCATCTACACCTTTAATTCAATCATTTTGGAATTATAATTTTAGAATTTTAAATTTTGCAAACCGCTTTGATGCTCTGGCAAAACGCAGAACAGCAAATTCTTAATGAACTACAAACTATAACATCCAGATTACCTGACCAGCCATGAACTGTCCAAATCCAGGAGGAAAGGTCAAGGTTGCAATAAGAAAAGTGACCAGTGCTGGAAACAGCAGGCGCCTAAACAGCATCAGAAAGAGAGATCCATGAATATACCACCCTGCAAGAGAAACCATGCACATACCACCCGGCAAGAGAGACCATGCACATACTACCTGGAAGAGAGACTATGCACATACCAACCTGCAAGAGAAATCATGCAAATACCACCCTGCGAGACAGCCCATGCACATACCACCCTGCAAGAGAGACCATGCACATACTACCTGACAAGAGAGACCTTGCGTATACCATCCTGCAAGAGAGACCATGCATATACCACCTGGCAAGAGACCTTGCACATACCACCCTTCAAGAGAGACCATGCACATACCACTCTGCAGGAGAAACCATGCGTATACCACCCTGCAAGTGAGAGCATGCGTATACCACCCTTGAAAGAGAGACCTTGCGTATACCACCCGGCAAGAGAGACCATGCGCATACCACCCTGCAAGAGAGACCATGCACATACCACCCTGCAAGAGAGAGCATACACATACCACCCGGCAAGAGATACCATGCACATACTACCCTGCAAGAGAAACCATGCACATACCACCCTGCAAGAGAGACCATGCACAGACTACCTGGCAAGAGAGACCATGCACATACCACCCAGCAAGAGAGACCATGCACATACCACACTGCAAGTGAAACCATGCACATACTACCTGGCAAGAGAGACCATGCACATACCACCCTGCAAGAGAGACTGTGCACATACTACCTGGCAAGAGAGACCATGCGTATACCACCCGGCAAGAGAGACCATGCACATACCATCTGGCAAGAGACCTTGCACATACCACCCTGCAAGACAGACCATGCACATACCACCCTGTAGGAGAAACCATACGTATACCACCCTGCAAGAGAGACCATGCGTATACCACCCTGCAAGAGAGAGCATGCACATACCACCCGGCAAGTGAAACCATGCACATACTACCTGGCAAGAGAGACCACGCACATACCACCCTGCAAGAGAGACTGTGCACATACCACCTGGCAAGAGAGACCATGCACATACCACCCTGCAAGAAGGAGCATACACATACTACCCAGCAAGAGAGACCATGCACATACCACCCTGCAAGAAAGAGCATACACATACTACCCAGCAAGAGAGACCATGCACATACCACTCTGCAAGAGAAACCATACACATACCACCCTGCAAGAGAGACCATGCACATACCACCCTGTAAGAGAAACCATGTATGTACCACCCCACAAGAGAGACCATGTTTAGGGGAATGGAGATAGCATGTTCATTTTCAAAGCTAGTCACACTTGATCTCCATTGGATCTGAGACCCGTTTTTCTCCTCTGTTTTTCATAAAAAAGTAAAAATTGAGTTGCTGCTATAAAGAGTGGTAAGATGAGTAGGGTGTGACACTCTACACGTTGAGGAATCATTTTACACTCTGAAAGTGACCACTGCTAGTGCTTGTATGTAGACTGCAAGCAGGACAAAAACCTGACAAGGTGAAATGTTTAACGTCTCCTGCTCTAACAGTACACTTCCGAGTCTGATTTCACTGGTCAACAAATTTTTACAAAAGTCATGTAACTGAAATAAAAATAGTCATTTCTTATCAATTTTTATATGCTGAACACCAATATGACAGTGAAATTGCAAAGTTGGCTCTAGTTTTTTTTGTAATCTACAATAATTAATGTTTACATCATGAAATGCATGTCATTAGTAAATATAATAGGCCTTCGGTTAATACCTGTAAAAAAACAAGTCATAGACGAATTCTTAGATTTTTTTCACCTGTCTCTTGTACAGCTGTTCGGGAGCTTCTCTGGGGAGTGTCCAGCAGTACTCAGTCAGCATTGTAGTGAACCATTTTCCCTGGTATCTTTGCTCCATCGTTGCGATATCCTGGTGAAAACGTTCGCCCTGTTCATCACTAACCATACCACAGTTGTCAGGAAAGAAATCGAGATGGGAATCAAGGAAATGGATCTTTAGAGACATATTGCAGCCAAGTTTCTGATACTGCATCAGCATGTCTTCTACTAGTTCCTTGTACTTTTCTGCCCTAACATTCCCGAGAATGTTTGACACTAGGAGAAAAGCATTCTATGCTTGTTTCGCATCACCCTGCAGCAAGTTGTTGAACCGGTCATCTTTGAAGAGCTCTCGAATCTGAGGACCCCAAAAACTCCCTCTTTAATCTTTGCTTCTCTGAGTCGAGGGAATTTTTCATCCAGGTATCGGAAAGCTGGCGAAGTGCAGTCCATGGCTTTTACAAAGTTTTTCATCAAACCTAGTTTGATGTGAAGGGGTGGTAGCAGGATTTTGTGAGCCTCAACCAGAGCTGGGTGCTGGATATTCTTTTCTCCAGCTGTTACATTTTGTCTGTGATTCCATTCCTTCTGGAAGTAGTGCCAATCCCTTGCTCGGCTATCCCAATCACATAAGAAACACATGCATTTTATATATCCCTGCTGCAGTCCCATTAAAAAGGCACCTACCTTCAAGTCACCACAGAGGTGCCAGCTGTACTTGTTATAGTTAATGGAAGTCAGTAGATGCTTTAAGTTATTGTATGTCTCTTTCATGTGGACGGCATGCGCTACTGGAATAGATGGAAGATGGTTTCCATTGTTCAAAAGCACAGCCTTCAGACTCAGTTTCAAAGAGTCTATAAATAGTCTCCAGTCTTGTGGGTCATGAGTGATTTTTAAGGCATTCATGAGGCTTTCAATATAGGAACAGAATACCAGATTACTTTCCTTTCTGAAGAAAGGCTCCATTTGCTGGTGGCGCTTTCGATATGAAGTAATGTTGACATCTTCTTCTAGAAGATTCCATTGTTGGAGTCTTGATCCTAGCAATTCTGCCTTGTCTTTGGATAAGTCCAAATCACGAACCAGGTCATTTAGTTCTTCCTGTGTTATTCTGTGTGGAGTTGATATGCATCCCAGTGAAAATCTGTGTCACTGCATGCTGACGGACCAGGAGAAGAACAGGTCGGCTCACCCTTGTCCTCATGAGATGACTCAAGAGAATATTCTGATGGAGGTTCTGGAATAGGAAGTCCCTCACCATGTGGAACTGGTCTCAATGCAGACGGAATGTTTGGGTAGACTATGCTCGACTTCTTTTGCTTCGTTATTCCGCTGGAAAAAGGAGAAACCAAGCAGAAATAACAGTCATTTATGTGGTTGCTTGGCTCTCTCCACACCATGGGGACTGCAAACGGCATTGATGGTCTTTTGCAATTCAACCACTGTGAAACCTGTGTTGTACATGTAGCGCAGCATATATGCGGGGCCCAAGGCTTGTCTTGGTCACCAATCTTGCATCCGAAGTAAAGATGATATGCCTTCTTCAATTGAGAAGTGATACTTTTCTTCTGGTTGGCAAATGTCACTTCCTCACAAATGTAGCAGAAACTGTCAACGGTATTAACGCACTTTCACGGCATTACTGTTCTGTATTGTACCTAAATGGCTAAAATTATATGATTAATAAAAGTTACATGTAACAGTAGCTTAAACTGTCTCGCACACAGTCTGAAATATTTTAAATGCTCAACCTTTCCGACTGCGTATAGTACACTGCTGACGTCAGATGGCTTCAGCAGCCATCTGACAGTAGTATTGCATTGCATCAGAAAATGATGCAATCAACTCTGGATGATGTGTGCATGCTGGTATTATGCAATGTGATGCAATATTACATCATTCAAGGCTTATTTGGGATGTTGATGATGTCCTACTGGCTAAATTTACACGGTGAAACATCAAAAATGAACTACATGTAATATCTTCAAAACGAGAGCCAATAAATTTTTTTAATGTTATATTTGTGTTCAGCTCACCAAGATTTATTTATTTATTTACATTTTCTTATATACCGCGCTATTCAACATCAGTGCGGTTTACATGGAACATAAAACATACACACTGCATATAATGAACTGTGCTTACAGGAAACAGGAAATCAAGCTTGGATAACTTGGGGGGACTATTTACACCTGATATGACAGATACGACAGATTAGGGCCTTTTAAAGTCAGTAATGATTTCAATGTTGACCAGTGTTTTCTTTTGCATTAGGGAACATCCCCGGTGAGATGCAGAGAAGATTCTCAGGTCAAAGGACTGCGATTAAATATTTAGTGAACACTGGGCCGCCGCTTCTGTTCCCTGACTGGCAGGAAGAAGGGAGTTTTGTAGAGAGGTTGGACTGTGCCTACATATCATGTCCAAGTGAGAGACACTTGCTGAACTGATTTGCTGGGTGAATGAGAGTTTTGAATCAAAGATGATTCCTATAAGTGAGGCGGTAAGTGAAATGGGGGAGCCAGTCAAGATAGGGCTGAGAGTGGGAATGTCAGAGGATCCGATAAGCCTAATTGCTGTGGTTTTAGTCGGATTCAATTGAAGGCAGTTATCAAGAAGCTAGCTGGCAACTCCGGCTAGACAGGAATTAAGAGGGGAGAGGTTGGGTTGGTGGGGACTGGTGTAGAAAACTAACAGGATGTCATTGTCATAGAGATATGGAGTGACCCCACTGTCTTGGATTATGGTGGGTAAGGGGATGATGAAGATATTGAATAGTAGAGGGGCTAAAACAGAGCCCTGTAGGACCCCGCAGGAAAGTGGATGTACTGAGGACAGAGATGATTCCTGGCTGGTGATGACTTAAAATGATCGATTAACCAAGATTTAAACCATAAAAAGACTGAGTTACAAATGCCTATCTGAGAAGAATATTGTGATGGACCAGGTCAAATGCGGAGGAGAGATCCAGGGAGACTATAAGGTGTGACAATGAGAGCTGTGATGACCCTATGGAAACACAGGAAAGTGGTGACTATGTCTTTAAGACAAGAGACAGGCAAGCTTTTCAGAGGGCTAAAGCTACAGCCAAGCAAAAGAAACACGTACTTGCCAAGGCTAAGCCACGCCCAAACCCCAACGTGTGTGCAGGCTTGGACTCTAATGACAACCACCTGTGCAGAGATGAGGGTGTGGTAGCTAGGAAGCAGCTTTTTAAACCTGCTTCAGTGCAGAGAGAGACAGAGAGAGGAAGGACGAAGGAAGGAGAGAGGAGCAGCAACAGGAAGGAGCAAGGAGATGGGGGAAGTTTAACTCCTCGTGGGAGAAGCAGTTCCAACAGCAAAGGAAGCAACCCTTATGTGAAAGGTACGCTTGAGCCAGAGACCAGCCGATGTATAGCTGGGGAGGTTGCTGAAGAGCTGGAACAAAGTGCAGTGCAGTGTGTGCAAGAGACAGTTCAGAAAACCCAAGCTGCCAGAAGGGGGGTGAAAGCTGTTACAAATGAACGTAACCAAGACCCAGCCAAAGGCAGAGACGTAGTGCTGAACACAGGTGAAGCAGTTAAACTTTTGCTCCAAGGAAAGAAGCCCCACGCTCCTGATACAGTCAATGCTTACCAGGGAGAGCAGTTCTGGAAAGGACTTTTAAAGTTTCTACAGAATAGTAAGTTGGAAAACATTATTGAAAATCCTGAAAGAGATAAGCAATTTGCAGAACCGGAAGGCATGGAAATTGACACTTTTGAGTCAGATTCAGTGTATGACGAATCACCGATGGATTGTTCTTTATGCATGAGGGAAATTGAAAGCTGCTAGAAAGGACTGTAAAAAGAACTTTTGAAGAGCAATTTTTCCTTAGCCAGGAAAGTGCTAAGACCTTCTTTAAGTTAAAGAACTTTGCTAAGAACAGAATTTGAATTAAAGCAGCGTTGTGAAAAAATGATCAGAATTTACCTATGCTGTTTGAATGAAAAGAAGCGGTAACACAGGTGCTGAGATGTGTACTGAAAACAGCTGCCGTGTTTAAAGTAGTATTTCAGTTCTTTAACTTCACATGTACTTTTGTTCTTGTAAGTTTTTCTGTTTTGGAGAATAATCCTTTTGCCTGCATTGCTGTTGAATTTAATGCGTGGAAAGAATCCAAAAATAAATTTCTTGTTTTTGCCTTAAACAACCCCAGTGGTCACACACTACTTTGTCTTTAATGAAAAGAACTACAAGTCCCAGGATTCCTTGCTGGAGACAAAAATAGTTTTATTTAAGGACAAATATGGCAGCCCTTTGCCTGTGAGCCACCGGCCCAGGCAGGGGGTCACGACAAAGGGCAGCATTACCTCTGTCCAGAGTACTCTGGATCTCACTGAAGAGAGCTGTAATAATGGTTTCTGTATTATGCAGGGGACGCAAACCGGATTGACAGGGTGAAGTGATAGGGTATGCTCAAAGTGTGGAAAACTGGGAGAAAACAAGCTTTCTACAATCTTGGAAACAAATGTGAAATTAGAAATTGATGAAAATTTGAGGGAAGAGTGGGATGGAGGGTAGATTTCTTTAGAAGTGGTCTGACGAGGGCTTTCTTCCAGAGATCAGGGAAAAGTCCAGAGGATAGGCTACTAATGGCAATGGAATGAAGAATGAGGTCATTCCAAGGGAATTCTCTGACAGCCATGACGAGTGGACAGCATCAAAGGGGAGGATGTTCCAATTCTTTTGTTTCAATTTTCTTTGTTACAGTGGTGAGCTACTGTATTGTATGTTCATAATAAGTACAAATAATTTTAGTGAGATTTTATTCTAACATGGTTTTAATTTTTTGATATCCACTGATGAATTTTTATTAAGTCACTTTGAATTATGTCACAGAAACAAAGAAAAAAGTGAGTTAGCAGTATGGACCTCTGATAGTGCGGGATGTCATGACTGCACAAGTCCATAGCTCTTGTTTATAATACTTCATTAATGTGAATTTATTTGTCTGAGGTTGGCTATTGATTTATTTGCTCCCAGCACTTATTGAGATCGATATGGTGATCTTTATAAAATAAGCAGACTACAACCTGTTATAAAATTAAGCCCTCAAGGTCTGAAAATGACGCTTCCAGCCAGCTGTGTCTGACAAGATCAGTCCCACAGGGGGAGAGGGGGGTCACTCACTTCTTCATCAGGAATCTGTTGATGGTTTTCTGCTTTCTCATGAACTGCACAATCTTCCTGTTTAGGTAGACAAAGAGAGCACCTCCGAAGCCACTGGCGATCCTGAAAGAGAAACAGAACAGACAAGCAGGACAGAGAGAGAGAATAAGGAGTGAACAACGTTCTGTCACATCCTCAGGAAAGGGACAAGCATGTTTAGAGATCAGATTACTGGGTTCCAGGCCAATCAGATCTTCACCTTACAGACACACATGGAAGCGCCACTCTTGTGTGTTGCAGCCAGGAATGTACAATGAGATTTACCGCACAAGTCACTAACTTGTAGAACGTTCTTTATATGAGCATAGATAGCATATTTTTAGCCCCCTCTTTCACTGTTTTAAACCTTCTTAACCTCTTAATGTAATTTATTATGTGTTTTTGCTTCCATGGCAAGCTTCTTTTCAAATTCTCTCTTTGCCTGCCTTATCAATGCTTGCATCTAATTTCCCAGTGCTTATGTTGTTTCCTGTTTTTGTCATTTGGCTCCTTTTTCCATTTTCTGGATTATGCTTGGGGGTCATGTGAGGAGGGCTGACTGAATGGATGCCCATGCATTGAACTCCTCTCCGTCCCTCATCAACTTGGGGAAAAAACCCTGCCCAGAATCCTACAAAACACCCCAAAAGTACAGCAAGTGACAGCAGAAAATCAGCCTCACCAAAAAGAGACAGCAAACTCCTGAGGGGGGAGGGAATACCGGCGAAAATTCTCCATGCGCTGAAGGAGAAGGCCCCGGGAACCAACACGGCGGTGCAGCAGGGTACCCTGCTGGTGTCCTTGCATGAAGCAGCGATGTGAGATCTCACCCAAAACATAACTGAAGCCTTAGCGGATAAACTTACTTACCTGAAAAATTCCATAGATGGGCGTAGAGGCACAAATGGCACAACTTCAGTAGCTGGAAGATTGGGTGGAGCTAAATGATCATGGGGCCAAGGCTCTGACCAACAGGGTAATAGCATTGGAGCTCCTGGATGAAGTCAATGATTTGGAGAACAGAAGCCAGCGAAACAACAAAGTCAGTGGACCTGCCGGAGAATATCAAGGAGGAAGACCTCTGGGACATAGTAGAAAAATGGCTCCCCAAACAGCTAGGCTTCCAGATAGTGGGGGCACGCATGGCAGTCGAATGGGTGCACAGAGTGGGGCTCAGGTGAGATGAAGCAGGCAGACCACGGCCGGTGAGAGCGCACATACTTAACTTTGCAGAAAAGCATAAATGATGGCTTTGTACAGAAACAAGCGGGCTTTGGAATACCAGGGACATCCGATGCTGCTTTTCAATGTCCAGTACCTGCTTGTAGTGATTGTAAACCGCTCTGATGCCCTTCAACCTGGGCGGTATATCAAGAAATCGCATAAACAAACATATTCTGCGAAAGTTGCAGATAGCAGAAAAGCCATGGCTCCTTACTGTTCCATTTTGGCTTGGAAAGGTATCCGCTTCGCACTGCAATACCCCGCGTGGGTAAAAATAACACAGAATAACCAGGCCCAACTTGAAATGGCAGCAGCCCTAAAAATGTTTGTTGATAGTTTACCAGCGGAATCACCGGAAGGACAGCAAGAAATATTCAGGTTACAGTTCTTGGTTAATGGCTTTAAGTTTGTTCGCAGTTCTGGATAAAGTTTGCTACCAAAGCCAGTAAGCTTGTTTGTGGTTATGGATATAAAGTTGGCCATAAGATTTAAAAATGGACATTAATGGTGAAGTGGACAGAAGAGCGGCAAGAGTAATGTCCATGCGATCGGGAAACCGCAGCTGTAAGGGAGACAGATCAAGCAGTCTGCAAGTTAAAGCAGGGAACATGCAGAGGAGCCCCAAAGATGATCACTGACTCGTGGAACAGCACAAATAATGGAGCTTCCCTGCTTGACTGCGCAGTCTATCAAAAAGGGGATTCATCCTACTTATTGTGCGGGATGACCCCCGCAGTTTTTGAGACACCAAGAAACTGTACCGGATGCATATGGAAGCGGAGAGTGTGAAATTGGGCATTATAGGGGAGAAGGGAGAGGACATGAAAGCAGCATGGGTTGAGAGGGAGGAGAGGAGGTATGAATGAATCGGCACGTTCATGCAGTGCAAGGGTATGGATGATGGATAGAAGTAAAGGAAGGGGGACGGGGAGGGGAAATGTTATTGCAAAACATGATGGATTGGGAGGGGGTATCTGTGCTAAGGGGGACTATCACACATAGATGGGGGTGAGGGAAAGAGAGAGGGGTGAGGAGGGAGGGAGACAGAGGGACAAGGGGAGAAGAAGGAGGGGACCGCTTCGAGCCTCGTGTGGCATCACCGGGCAAAAGGCGTGGGCTACGGCGCTCAGCTGAGAGGTGCTGGAGACCAACATTGATGACAAGGAAAACATAAGCCAAAACATTTCCAGAGAGGGCATTGGCTAATACCAAGGTCAAATTAATTACACTCAATGTGGGGGGCATTCACTCGCCAGTGAAACACACCAAACTCCTAAATTTCTTTCGTAGGGAGCATACAGACATTGTCTTCATGCAGGAGACATACCTAAGTGACATAGAATACCGAAAGCTATGCAGGGGATGGGTGGGGGAGTATGGTGCGGCCTCCTACAATGGTAGACAGTGAGGGGTGGCCACCCTTATAAGTAAACGAATAGCTTTTGTGACACACAAAAGTGTAGCAGACCCCGAAGGTAGATACCTCATTTTAGGGGGGGAACTGAGGGGCCAAAGAATGGTTCTATGCAATCTGTATGCTCCCAACATCTATCAGCATGGATTATTTTCCTCATTATTGGCAAAATTAGCGGGTTTTGAGGGATATCAGCTTATAGTAGGGGGGATTTTAACTTGCCCAGAGATCCAATACAAGATTGTTAACCACCTTTAAACCATGCTGGCAGTCATTTGGCCTTCCTTCTACCTTTCTTAAAGCGTGGAATACATGTGGTCTGGGCTTCCAAGATAGTATTTAAACCTTTAAACTTTGCAGCTGCTCATTTTGTCATAATCTCCCTTTTGAAAGTTAAATGCTAGTGCCATGGACTTCTTTACTACCTTCTCCATTTATTAAATCAAATGTGGTTATGCTATGATTGCTATTGCCATGTGCCCCAACACCATTATCTCTCACACCAGATCCTGTGTTCCACTAAGGACTAAATCTAGAATAGGTTCCCCTCATGTCTGTTCTGGAACCAGAGACTCTATAAAGCAGTCATCTAGAAACTTTATCTGCCTAGCATGTCCTGCCATGACACTGGCCCAGTCGATACCAGGGTAATTGAAATCACCCATTATTATTACTGCGCTGTAACTTTTGTTAGCTTCCCTGATTTCTTTTAACATTTCATCATCCATTTGTTCATTCTGGCCAGGCGGACGGTAGCACACCCCCACTGCCATCGCCTTCCCCTTTTTCTACCCACAGAGATTCTACAATATATTTTGTTTCCTGCAAAACGTTTATCCTGTGTGACTCAATGGCCTCTCTAACTCTCTCCACAAATTTGATCTACCCTATCACTGTGATACAAATTGTACCCTAGTATCAGTGTGTCCCTTTGGTTGTCCTCCTTCCACCAGGTCTCTGAGATGCCTATTACTGTATATCTAAGAAAATAAGATGGGAGAGCTAAAATATATAGCACTGAGTGAAAGGTTAGACTTCTACCATTTGTAAACAGGCATTTCAAAATCTGTTTTTTGTTAATAGCCTGGTTATCAGATGACAGGGGTAATTTGGAATATTTCAACTGTCTGCTCTTTACTTAAAGATATCTGGGTTACTTTTTACCTTTGTTGGAACCTGTCTGTCAGAGTACCCTAACCTCCATTATCTCAAACCATGTGCTCCTGGGCAACTGTCGGTTTCCCCCATTCTCTACTTTAAGAGTTGCTCTCTCTCCTTTCTAAAAGTCAATGCCAGCAGCCTGGTTATACCCTATGTAGAAGAAGCAAGCTGGGGGGGGGGGGGGGTGGAGATGAGGGGTGAGGCAGGAAGAATTATAGGTGGCAAAATCTTCTTGGACCTTCAAGTTATTATTGAAACAAAATGTTAGTAAGGATAAATGTTTGAAATTTTCAACCACAGGCCCCTGCTGGGCAACTGTTATTCCTTGAGCCCAGCCCCACCCTATTTCAGAACAAGCCAAGGTTGCCTTTCTATATAATAAAGACTGAATTTGGACAGTTTTATTTATAGCTACAGGCTACGAAGAGCAAAACACATAGACATTTCTGCAGGGCCATAGCAAGGGCTGTGGGAGCGGTGCGGCCGTGCAGGGTACAAACGCAGAAGGGGGTGCCGATATCATCACTGGGTTTTCAGGAAGTGAATTTCTGCATATGGCTGGGGAGACAGAGGGGCTCTAAATTCGAACTTGGTACGATTCTGCATTTCTGTGCCTTCAGATCTTTAGGGATTTTCAAAAAGAAAATATTTGGCTTCTACCTCTGAAATTTTGCTACAATGTGCTTAGTCGTGGACTTTGCTGATACGTGACTTATTGACTTTTACCTCTATACACACAGGCCCCTCGGTATGGGATGGGGGAACTGTGTGAGTGAGAGGCAGGGTTGCCAAATGATTTGAAATTTTCCAGGCTAATGCTGGTACACTAGCCCAAAACAGCTACCCTCCCCTTGGCCACGCCCTCCCCTTCTATGACTGGCTGACCTGGTGGCCTGTCAGGTATGACCACATCCACACCACCACATGGCCCACCCTCTCCTTCCCTGACTGGCTGCAGTCTGACAGTCAATTACACCTAAACTGCCACATCTCATTAGTGCGTTCTGGATGTGCTGCCAAGGGCTCTGACATCTTGGAGCTGGGACTTTGCCTTTTTACCATTTCGTTTTGCTCCATTTTCTGTGGTTTTCTCACCCAAAGCAGTGGCGGGCAATAGCCCAAAAACCCACAACCTGCAAATTATTTCCATAATCTGGGCAAAAAAGCCATCCATTGACAACACTGGTGTGAGGAAGAAGCGAGCCCCCTCCCGTCTGGGAAAAGAGAGCTCTGGAGAGATCCCCAGCTGCCACAAATGACGGTCTGGGCAACTCACCCAGGCACAGCCAAGGAGGGTCTGGGCAACTCACCCAATCACAGCAAAGGAGGGTCTGGGCGACTCACCCAATCACAGCAAAGGAGGGTCTAGACGACTTACCCAATCACAGCAAAGGAGGGTCTGGACAACTCACCCAATCACAGCAAAGGAGGGTCTGGGCAACTCACCCAGGCACAGCCAAGGAGGGTCTGGGCGACTCACCCAGGCACAGCCAAGGAGGGTCTGGACGACTCACCCAGGCACAGCCAAGGAGGGTCTGGATGACTCACCCAGGCACAGCCAAGGAGGGTCTGGACGACTCACCCAGGCACAGCCAAGGAGGGTCTGGGCAACTCACCCAATCACAGCAAAGGAGGGTCTGGGCAACTCACCCAATCACAGCAAAGGAGGGTCTGGGCGATTCACCCAATCACAGCCAAGGAGGGTCTGGGCAACTCACCCAATCACAGCAAAGGAGGGTCTGGGCGACTCACCCAATCACAGCAAAGGAAGGTCTAGATGACTTACCCAATCACAGCAAAGGCAGGAAGCTCCTGAAGGTCGAATGGAAAGTCCAAGCGGAAACGGGTTTTGAAAAGCGCTGTGATGGTCTCTAGATGGAGCAGAAGTGAGAGACGCTGACTGTCAAGTGTTCTATGGCTAGTGAGTGCTTAGCAGAGTCTGGAATACACAGAGGTCTGCATATAGTTTAGTAGCTTTCAGAAAGATTAACAGGCCATAAGGAGCACCAGCATACTCATCAATCCTAACAGAGACTACCAAGCTACACTCCATAAAGTACCAAATCTTTAAACGTTCATAGCACTATATGTGGGCCTGCTCGCTGCCACCCAGAGCGCTGCCCTTTCATACGCACTGTGGTGATCTGAGGTACATCCGCTCCGAGTGGCATCATGGCTATCTACAACAGCACCCCTTTAAGTGGCAATGTGGCTAGCTGTGCTGGGGTCACATGAAATTGTAGATACTTATGGTGCAGTCCCTTTCAGTGGCATTATGGATATCTGTCCGTATCCTCTCACATGCATCCCGCTTTGATCATGTCACCCCCCCCTCCTTCTGCACCACCATTGGCTCCCTGTTTCATATCGCATACAATTCAAAATTCTTATCTTTATCCACAGAACTATTCACACTGGTGTTCCTTTGTACCTTGCTGATCTGATCCACCTTCACACCCCACACCGTTCTCTCCGTTCTGTCCACTCCAACCGCTTGTTCCTTCCTTCCCCATCCCAAGCCCACCTAGAATCTACATAGTCTTCCGCTTTTTACTTTCTTGGGCCCCGTCTCTGGAACTCGCTCCCCCCTGCCCTCCGATTGGATTCTTCTTTCAAATCCTTTAAAACCCACTTAAAAACTCACCTTTTTTGTATGGCTTTCAACCTTCCGCCCCTCCCTCACCTCCTACTACCTTTCCCCTTAATGAGTATTGTAATTAACTTTTTTTATTGGTTGTCTTGTCGTTCTTTTACTTTTCTGTTCTCTTTCCTTTCCCCCTCTTGGACACTTCTAAATTGGCGTTCTCTTTCCTTTCTGCAGCCTTTTATGATTTTATGATTGTAAACCGCTCTGATACCCTGTGACAGGCGGTATATAAAGTTTTAAATAAACATAAAACATAAACATCTGTGGCATGGCCCCATTCCATGGAACTATATTATTCAGTCTGGTGATCTGTGATACTAGCCTTTTAAAGAGAGCAGTTTTCAGAGGTATTTACCCACACATCTAACATCTTAGTCTGGCTAAAAGGCCAGAGTTCAATATCGCATGTGCTTTCAGCTAGATGGGGGAGGCATTCTCCAAATCATGTTTTGGACAGGTACCGCAAACAACAGCAAATTAGCAGGCATTATTTTCTAGAAAAGTTTTGCTTCTACTTAACTGCAAAAGTCTGTAGGCACTTTGTACCCACAGCAAGCTTGAAAGAGAAAAGCATGTGGGTAAACAAAATAAAAATACATCTCCAACTGTGGCAATCCATGGCGCTGCCCTTTTATGAGTCACTTCATCTATTTCACCGTGCCCTTGAGGGTACAGTGGCTATCAGTGGCAATGCTCCTCTAGCTACAGATGCAAAAACAAAAGCCCACTTCTCACCTTCATCCTTGTTCCACACAGCAAGAACACGGAAGATAAAGGCACTGAAGGTGGCAGCAAAGAAGCCACGCCAGTAATTTCTAACGGCAAAAAATGTGGATGTGACCTCAATGCTGAAGAGAACACCTAGAAATTGTAGAAAGAAAAAAAGAAACTTACAAGTAGAAAAGTGCAGACTTAGTATGATATAACGGCGCGTTTCCCCTGTCCTCCAATCACAGACTCCGGCAGGTTTATGAGGGGGACTCAGTGGAAACGGCCATGGTACAGTGTGTCTCACTAGGGTAAAGGAGGGTGTGCAAGTGGGTGGGCAGAGTGTGCATAGTGACTGACTGTTTTGTACATATTTCTCTTAATTGTGCACCTTCTATGAGTGCTAGTTTTTTGACATGTGCAAACTGACTGTACGCATGTTAATGCGTAGGTATATACATGCACAAGTGCTTTGCGCACATTTTTAATTTTCAGGTGCCAAAATGAGCCTGAGATATACCTGAGCCCTACCATGAATCTGCGTGCTTTTATGTGGCTCGGGGAGAAATTTGTGTGCTTATGAAATACACACAGACAGATAGACAGACATTGGCAGAGGGATGGACAATTTATTTGATTTGATTTCTATTTCTTTTTATCGTCTGATACCCTAGTAGGGCTGATGAATGGTAGTTAACACATAAACTTGTTTCTCAGCTGGTGGAAATGTCCAGCTTCAGTGCAAAATTTGTTCTGGTATTTTACAAAGACATACTGGTGCCCTGCTGTAAAATTACTCTACAACTGGATAAGCTCTACGTTCAGTTTGCTATAGTCCACAGACAGTTCCTCTGACGATAGGTGGACTGGTGCTGAATGGACTAATTTAAATGCCCCAGTGCCAGTATTTAAATGAATGCAGTGGCTGCTGTCGATGAAAATTGTCCCAATACAGCCTGTTTCTACACAGGTTTACCTAGAGTGAGTGGCGGCATTCTTGGGGCTGGGATGTGGGAGCAGGACCAGAGTTAGGGGTGGCAAAAAGGGCAGTTGCCCTGGGCCCCCATGCCATAGATGGCCTCAGCCTGAAAGAGGAACAGTTTGAAGGTGAGCTTTGAGGCCCCTTCCAGTTTCTGCCTCTCCATGTCCAACACTGGCCCTGTTTGGAAGGGGTCAGCATTTACTCAAATATGCCTGCAAATTAACCCAGGAATGTTTTGCTTGCCAAAAAACTGGTGGAAATACATGCACATAAATTGCCTGGGGTAGTTTTAAATTGCAAATAAGTGCATAATTTTGTATTCAAAATGTGCTGGTACCCACCCAGGGAAATGTAGAAGTGTACTCGTACAGAATCTCCACCTGAATGTATCACTGTGCATGCATTCATTTTAGTGCACGCAAATCTTATTGTGCACTGTGGGCTTCAGTGCAATAGCAAAATGCACAACACTGGAGACAGAACTGCAAAACTGCACAATCTACAAAATACGGCAGAAGCAAGAGAGGGGAGGGGAGAAAAACTGTCCACGTCTGTGAGCAGAGGCTGCAAACCATAGAAAGTAAGAAAGAAAATTCACCACTCCAAGGTCAGAAGCTGCAAATACAACCAGGGAGAGTAAGCATAGGAACCAAGGTTCACATCCCACACCTTGCAGGTCAGACACAACATCTGAGACAGCCCTCCCATCCCACATCCTCAAGGTGAGACACCGCAAGCTTGACAGCCCTCCCATCCCACATCCTAGAGATGAGACACCGCAAGCGTGACAGCCCTTCCATCCCACATCCTAAAGATGAGACACCGCAAGCGTGACAGCCCTCCCATCCCACATCCTAAAGATGAGACACCGCAAGCATGACAGCCCTCCCATCCCACATCCTAGAGATGAGACACCGCAAGCTTGACAGCCCTCCCATCCCACATCCTAAAGATGAGACACCGCAAGCATGACAGCCCTCCCATCCCACATCCTAAAGATGAGACACCGCAAGCATGACAGCCCTCCCATCCCACATCCTAGAGATGAGACACCGCAAGCTTGACAGCCCTCCCATCCCACATCCTAAAGATGAGACACCGCAAGCATGACAGCCCTCCCATCCCACATCCTAGAGATGAGACACCGCAAGCTTGACAGCCCTCCCATCCCACATCCTAAAGATGAGACACCGCAAGCATGACAGCCCTCCCATCCTTCCCACATCCTAGAGGTGAGACACCGCAAGCTTGACAGCCCTCCCATCCCACATCCTAAAGATGAGACACCGCAAGCATGACAGCCCTCCCATCCCACATCCTAGAGATGAGACACCGCAAGCGTGACAGCCCTCCCATCCCACATCCTAAAGATGAGACACCGCAAGCGTGACAGCCCTCCCATCCCACATCCTCGAGGTGAGACACTGCAAGCGTGACAGCCCTCCCATCCTATATCCTAAAGATGAGACACCGCAAGCATGACAGCCCTCCCATCCCACATCCTAAAGATGAGACACCGCAAGCATGACAGCCCTCCCATCCCACATCCTAGAGATGAGACACCGCAAGCTTGACAGCCTCCCATCCCACATCCTAAAGATGAGACACCGCAAGCATGACAGCCCTCCCATCCCACATCCTAGAGATGAGACACCGCAAGCGTGACAGCCCTCCCATCCCACATCCTAAAGATGAGACACCGCAAGCATGACAGCCCTCCCATCCCACATCCTAGAGATGAGACACCGCAAGCGTGACAGCCCTCCCATCCCACATCCTAAAGATGAGACACCGCAAGCGTGACAGCCCTCCCATCCCACATCCTCGAGGTGAGACACTGCAAGCGTGACAGCCCTCCCATCCTATATCCTAAAGATGAGACACCGCAAGCATGACAGCCCTCCCATCCCACATCCTAAAGATGAGACACCGCAAGCATGACAGCCCTCCCATCCCACATCCTAGAGATGAGACACCGCAAGCTTGACAGCCCTCCCATCCCACATCCTAAAGATGAGACACCGCAAGCATGACAGCCCTCCCATCCCACATCCTAGAGATGAGACAACCGCAAGCGTGACAGCCCTCCCATCCCACATCCTAAAGATGAGACACCGCAAGCATGACAGCCCTCCCATCCCACATCCTAGAGATGAGACACCGCAAGCGTGACAGCCCTCCCATCCCACATCCTAAAGATGAGACACCGCAAGCGTGACAGCCCTCCCATCCCACATCCTCGAGGTGAGACACTGCAAGCGTGACAGCCCTCCCATCCTATATCCTAAAGATGAGACACCGCAAGCATGACAGCCCTTCCATCCCACACCTTCTAGGTCAGACACAACATCTGAGACAGCCCTCCCATCCCACATCCTCAAGGTGAGACACCGCAAGTGTGACAGCCCTCCCATCCTACATCCTAAAGATGAGACACCGCAAGCATGACAGTGCTCCCATCCCACATCCTAGAGATGAGGCACCGCAAACGTGACAGCCCTTCCATCCCACACCTTGCAGGTCAGACACAACATCTGAGACAGCCCTTCCATCCCACATCCTAGAGATGAGATACCACAAGCGTGACAGTCCTCCCATCCCACATCCTAGAGATGAGGCACCGCAAGCGTGACAGCCCTCCCATCCCACATCCTAGAGGTGAGACACTGCAAGCGTGACAGCCCTCCCATCCCACATCCTAGAGATGAGACACTGCAAGCGTGACAGCCCTCCCATCCCACATCCTAGAGATGAGGCACCGCAAGCGTGACAGCCTTTCCATCCCACATCCTAGAGATGAGACACCGCAAAGCGTGACAGCCCTCCCATCCCACATCCTAGAGCTGAGACACCGCAAGCATGACAACCCTTCCATCCCACACCTTGCAGGTCAGACAACATCTGAGACAGCCCTTCCATCCCACATCCTAGAGATGAGACACCGTAAGCGTGACAGCCCTCCCATCCCACATCCTAGAGATGAGACACCACAAGCGTAACAGCCCTTCCATCCCACATCCTAAAGATGAGACACCACAAGTGTGAAAGCCCTCCCATCCCACATCCTAGAGATGAGACACTGCAAGTGTGACAGCCCTCCCATCCCGCATCCTTGAGGTGAGACACCGCAAGCGTGACAGCCCTCCCATCCCACATCCTAGAGATGAGACACCGCAAGCGTGAGTACCCTCCCATCCCACATCCTCGAGGTGAGACACTGCAAGCGTGACAGCCCTTCCATCCCACACCTTGCAGGTCAGACACAACATCTGAGACAGCCCTTCCATCCCACATCCTAGAGATGAGACACTGCAAGCGTAACAGCCCTTCCATCCCACACCTTGTAGGTCAGACACAACATCTGAGACAGCCCTCCCATCCCACATCCTTGAGGTGAGACACCGCAAGTGTGACAGCCCTCCCATCCCACATCCTAGAGATGAGACACTGCAAGCATGACAGCCCTCCCATCCCACATCCTAGAGATGAGACACTGCAAGTGTAACAGCCCTTCCATCCCATACCTTGTAGGTCAGACACAACATCTGAGACAGCCCTCCCATCCCACATCCTCGAGGTGAGACACCGCAAGTATGACAGCCCTTCCATCCCACACCTTGCAGGTCAGACACAACATCTGAGACAGCCCTCCCATCCCACATCCTCGAGGTGAGACACCGCAAGCGTGACAGCCCTCCCATCCCACATCCTAGAGATGAGATACCACAAGCATGACAGCCCTTCCATTCGACATCTTGCAGGTCAGACACAACATCTGAGACAGCCCTCCCATCCCACATCCTTGAGGTGAGACACCGCAAGTGTGACAGCCCTCCCATCCCACATCCTAGAGATGAGACACTGCAAGCGTGACAGCCCTTCCATCCCACACCTTGCAGGTCAGACACAACATCTGAGACAGCTCTTCCATCCCACATCCTAGAGATGAGACACTGCAAGCGTGACAGCCCTTCCATCCCACACCTTGTAGGTCAGACACAACATCTGAGACAGCCCTCCCATCCCACATCCTCGAGGTGAGACACCTCAAGTGTGACAGCCCTCCCATCCCACATCCTAGAGATGAGACACTGCAAGCATGACAGCCCTCCCATCCCACATCCTAGAGATGAGACACTGCAAGTATGACAGCCCTTCCATCCCACACCTTGCAGGTCAGACACAACATCTGAGACAGCCCTCCCATCCCACATCCTCGAGGTGAGACACCGCAAGTATGACAGCCCTTCCATCTCACACCTTGCAGGTCAGACACAACATCTGAGACAGCCCTCCCATCCCACATCCTAGAGATGAGACACCGCAAGCGTGACAGCCCTCCCATCCCACATCCTAGAGATGAGATACCACAAGCATGACAGCCCTTCCATTCGACACCTTGTAGGTCAGACACAACATCTGAGACAGCCCTCCCATCCCACATCCTTGAGGTGAGACGCTACAAGAGTGACAGCCCTCCCATCCCACATCCTAGAGATGAGACACCGCAAGTGTGACAGCCCTTCCATCCCACACCTTGCAGGTCAGGCACAATGTCTGAGACAGCCCTTCCATCCCACATCCTAGAGTTGAGACACTGCAAGCGTGACAGCTCTCCCATCTCACATCCTAGAGATAAAACACCGCAAGTGTGACAGCCCTTCCATCCCACACCTTGCAGGTCAGGCACAATGTCTGAGACAGCCCTCCCATCCCACATCCTAGAGGTGAGACACCACAAGCGTGACAGCCCTCCCATCCCACATCCTAGAGGTGAGACACCCAAGCATGACAGCCCTTCCATCCCACATCCTAGAGATGAGAAACCACAAGCGTGACAGCCCTCCCATCCCACATCCTAGAGATGAGACACTGCAAGCGTGACAGCCCTCCCATCCCACATCCTAGAGATGAGACACTGCAAGCGTGACAGCCCTCCCATCTCACATCCTAGAGGTGAAACACCACAAGCGTGACAACCCTCCCATCCCACATCCTAGAGGTGAGACACCACAAGTGTGACAACCCTCCCATCCCATACTATGCAGGTGAGAAACTGCATGCCAGACAGTCCTCTCAACACTTGATCTTCAGTATGCAAGACAGCCCTCCTTTTCATTATCCTACAGGTGAGTCCTTTCACCTCCTACCCTACAGTTGACAAATAGTGCTCAGAAAAGTTTTAATTCCTCATTTAAGTTGTGTTCATGAAATAAGTTTGAAATAACTTTCTCTTTGTATCACTTGTCTAATAATTCATTTATGACACAGTATTTGGCTTGTTTTTGTTTGTATATATGAATGTGCATGCATGTGGTCTTGGGCAAGCCACTTAACCCTCCATAGCCCATGTTCCCTGTAAAATAGTTATCTCCAAGTTATAATGCCCTGTTCAGTGTAATTTCAGTTTGTTCAATGTAAACCGCACTGATGCAGAATAGTGCGGTATATAAGAGAATGTAAATAAATAAAATAAATAAATAAATATGTGTGGGGTGCATGTCCATCTGATTAACTCTCTTGCCTCTGACCTTCGCTGTCTCTTTACTACTCTCAACTCTCTTCTCAAGGTGCCTCCACCTCCGACCCCCCCCCGCCTTTCTGCCCAAACCATGCTGAATATTTCCATGACAAAATCCACAAGATCACCCTTCAATTTTCCATGAGGTCAGCTACTCCCCCTCCTCCCCCTCTTCACTTCCAACCTTCTCCCCCTACCTCTGCTACCCTTTCTTCCTTTTCTATGATCTCTGAGGAGGAAACCACTCACCTTCTTTCCTCCTCCAAACTCACTTCCTGCTCCTCTGATCCTATCCCCACCCGTCTCCTAAGCCCCAGCTCCTCCACTGTTTCTTCCATCTCTCATATTCTCAACCTATCGCTCTCCAATGCAACTGTCCCTGTAGCCTCCAAGCATGCTGTAGTTACACCTCTCCTCAAGAAACCCTCACAAGACTCCTATCTGTCCTTCTAACTATCAGGGGTGGCCCAAGAGGGGTGCGGGGCAATGTGCGGAGACTGTGCGCGGGGCATCATTTGCATAAGGTGCATTTGCATAAATATTTGCATAATGTTACCATACGCTAACTTTTAGTAAACGTGCCTCTTAATAAGTCTATGGATAAAGAAAGACTAAAAGATTTCTACATTTCTATAATCCAGTGCCAACCACCAGGCACATTAGGAACTAATACAAACACTGCCCATTTAGAACCCATAGCAAACCCGCCGTATCATAACAGCACTACCAGGACTCACAAAGCACTATACTCTACCTATCAAAAGGCAACATTGCAAATATTAAACCAATATATTTCAGAGAATAACAATACATGACCTACTGGGGAAAGAGAACAAGTGGTGATGTCAAACAGGAATTACATAAACAGAACACCTCAGCTCAGTTACACATGCAGAACATAGACCACCACCAAACAAGGAATCACAATTTAGAAACAGGAAGACAATAATTAAACTGGGAACCCCAAAAGCCAAACTTGGAATGTACAACAACACTGTAGAAATAAAACTATAAATTAATTTCCTCTTGTACTAAACAAAGCGCAGACGTTAATGATGCACATTTCCCAGAGCTGACATATTCCAGTTAATAAATTCAAAATAAAGAGATATTTTTCTATCTTTTGTGCATTTTTTTTTCAGTTGCAATTGCTCCAGCTATTTTCTTCTGGTTTCTTCATGTCTTCTGCTAACTCTCCATCATCTGCTGTCCATTTGTCCTTTCTTCTCTCTTCTAGTTTATTTTCCATTCTCTCTCTACATCTGCTTTAACATACTAATCTTTCTCCTTTTGCTCTTTCCTCATTCCTATTTCATCCACTCAAATTTTACCCCTCCATCCTCAATCCCTATTTACTCTCCCAATACCTGGCCAATTGTAGATTTGTCTTCCCTCCCACACAAAATATTTTTCCACTCTCCAATTCATTCTCCCTGCTCCATCCCATTCTAATCCTTCCCCAACATCAGCTCCCTTCTAGTTCCAGCCCCACCCAGCATCTGCTCCCTTCTAGCCCCCGCATCAGCCCATTTCCAGTCCTAACCCCCCATCAGCCCATTTCCAATCCTATCTTAGCCACACCATCAGCCCATTTCCAGTCCTAGCTCCCCCATCCATTTCCAGTCCTATCCGAGTCTCTCCATCAGCTCATTTCTAATCCCAGCCCCCCATCAGCCCATTTCTAGTCCTTTCCTATCCCCACCATCAGCCAATGTCAAATCCTAGCTCCCCTAGAGCCCATTTCCAATCCAAGCCCCCCATAAGCCTACTTCCAGTTCTAGCCCCTCCATGAGTCCATTTCAATCCAAGCCCCCACCACAGCCCATTTCCAATTTTAGCACCCCCCAACAGCCCATTTCCAGACCTATCCTAGCCCCTCCATCAGCCCATTTCCTGTCCTAGCTCCCCCCCACTCAGCCCATTTCCAGTGCTAGCTCCCTCCCCTCACAGCCCATTTCCAGTCCAAGCCCCCTCCCGATCAGCTATTTGCGGTTCAAGCCCCCTTCCACTCAGCCCATTTCCAGTCCTAGCAACCCCCAGCACATTTCCAGTCCTAGCAACCCCCCCAGCCCATTACAGGTCCTAGTCCCACCTGCATAGCCCATTACCAGTCCTAAACCCCCATCAGCCCACTTCCAGTCCTAGCCCCCCTCAGCTCATTTCCAGTCTTAGTCCCCCCCCATAGCCCATTACCAGTCCAAGTCCCCCCATCAGCCCATTTCCAGTCCTAGCCCCCCATAGCCCATTACCAGTCCTAGCCCATCAGCCCATTTCCAGTCCTAGTCCCCCCATAGCCCATTACCAGTCCTAGCCCGCCATCAGCCCATTTCCAGTCCTAGCCCCCCCATAGCCCATTACCAGTCCAACCCCCCCATCGGCCCACTTCCAGTCTTAGACTACCCATAGCCCAGGTAATTTAAAAAAAACAAACTTGCTGCTGCTGCCGCCACCGCCGTGGCAGTGGCCGAATCGAGCGTCCCGCAGGGCCCCCCTGCCTGGCAGAGTCCTCCATGCGGCCTCAGCTCCCTCAGCGCGGGCTTTTCAGAGCCACAAAGGGAGAGTTTCCCCTTCTCGCGGCTCTGTTTAAGCCCGCGGGGCTGAAGGGAAACAGGAAATCCTGTTTCTCATCAGCGCCAGCGGCTTAACAGAGCCACGATGGAGCAGCTCTCCCTTAGCGGCTCTGAAAGCCGGCACTTAGGGAGCTGAGGCCACATGGAGGACTCTGCTGGGCAGGGGGGGCCCCGGGGGATGCTTGATTCTGCTGCTGCCATGGCCACAGCAGCAGCAGCAAGTTTTTTTTTAAAATTTACCAGCAGATGCAGAATGTTGTTTGCGCGGGGCCCCCTGAAATGTGAGGCCCTGTGCAAACAACATTCTTGCACAATGGACGGGCCGGCCCTGCTATCTATCAACCTATCTCCCTCCTCCCCTTCATTTCGAAACTACTTGAAAGTGTGGTTCACCGCCGTTGCCTTGACTTTCTCTCCTCTCAAGCACTCCTGGATCCTTTACAAGCTGGCTTTCGTCCTTTACATTCTACTGAAACGGCTCTTGCGAAAGTCTCCAGTGACTTGTTCCTGGCAAAATCCAAGGGTCCTTACTCTGTCCTCATCCTTCTTGACCTCTCTGCTGCTTTTGACAATGTTGACCACAACCTTCTCCTTGATACCCTGTCCTCGCTTGGTTTTAAGGGCTCTTTACTATCCAGGTTCTCCTCTTATCTCTCCCATCATGCTTTCAGTGTTTGTTCTGGGGGATCCTCCTCTGTTGCTATCCCACTCTCAGTTGGTGTACCCTGAGTATCTGTCTTGGGTCCACTCCTTTTCTCTCTCTATACCCAGTCACTTGGTGCGCTCTTCTCTTCCCGTGGCTTTCAGTACCATCTTTAGGATGATGAGTACCAGATCTACCTCTCTACACCTGAAATCTCTCCAGCAATCCAGATCTCTGCCTGCCTTTCTGACATTGCTGCTTTGATGTCAGAAATTGAACATGGCCAAAACTGAGCTTCTTATTTTTCCCCCTAAACCCTCTTCTCCACTTCCTCCTTTCTCAGTCTCTGTGGTAACTCTCTAGTCCTGTTTCCTTGGCTCGCAACCTTGGGGTTGTCTTTGACTCCTCTCTCCTTCTCCACACACATCCAACTGATAGCTAAGACCTACTGTTTCTTTCTCTTTAATATCAACCAAATCTGCCTATTCCTTTCTGAACACACTACTAAGACACTTATCCACTCCTTAATCACCTCTCATCTTGACTATTGTAACCTGCTCCTTGCTGGTCTCCTGCTGAATCATCTCTCTCCCCTTCAATCTGTTTATCACTCTGCTGCGCGGCTAATCTTCTGCCACCCTCGTCATGCTCATATTACCCCTCTTCTCAAGTCACTTCATTGGTTCCCTATCTGTTTCCGCATTCAGTTCAAACTTCTCCTGCTGACCTATAAGTGAATTTACTCTGCAGCTCCTCGCCACCTGTCCTCTCTTATCTCTCCCTACACCCCTCCTTGGGATCTCCGCTTTTCTGGCAAATCGCTTCTATCTGTGCCCTTCTCTATTGCTAACTCCAGACTTTGCTCCTTTCACCTTGCTGCTCCTTATGCCTGGAACAAACTACCTGAGTCTGTACGTCAGGCGCCTTCTCTGACCCTTTTCAAATACAGGCTGAAAACTTTCCTCTTCGCTGCCGCGTTCGGATTTGGACTCATCTGATCTTCTTGTGTTTCCTTACCATTCCCCCTAGACGTATCCCATGTCTACAGCTACTGTGCTGTCTGTCGTGACTATATTGTAAGCTCTGATGAGCAGGGACCATGTCTTACATGTCTCTGTGCAGCGCTATACAAATGCTCAGTAGTAGTGGTAATAGTAATAGTAGTAAGGGTGTGTGTGTGCATAGGCAATCCTTGTGCTTCTCTTGGTCAGAGCGCTACCTGTCCCCCATCACTAAGGACACCATCTGCAGTCCCTGTCCCCCCCTCATTCAGGATGCCACCTGTAGACCATGTCTCTCCATCAGTTGGGACACTGCCTGCAGTCCCTTGCAAGCTTCCTATCATCTTTTCACTCTCTGTCAGATGCCCGGCTGCCTGGTGTTATTTCATTTCCTGTGACTTGCCTCCAATGGGAGCAGCAAAGCAACAGCCGACTCCCACAGCACAGGCTGCAGCAAGCATCTCTGTGTTCCGCGACTCATTCTGGAAGACAAAGGAAACATGCAGAAATTACAGCGACAGGAATCCCATGGGGAACCTCAACCCCCTGGGGGCGGGACAAGACCTAGTTTCCTTGGGAGGTAGGCCGATGTTTGTTTTTCTTAATTCCCAGAGTGCTGTCATGGATGTGTCCCATTACTAATTAGGGGAGCTCTGGTCACCCAAAAGGGGAGGAAGGGCCAGTTGTGCGTGCGTTCTCTGCACCAAAATGGGGAAGCCAGTGCTTGATGTGCTCTGTCTTCCATGAGGGTAGGAACCGGTCCTCTCTCAAGTTTCAGGAGGGGAGCTTACGGGTATATCCTGTCTTCCAGATGGGGGGGAATTTGGTGTATGAAAACCACAAGGAGAACAGGTGCCCTCGCAAGACTAGAAATGAGCAACACAACAAGCAAGTAGCGTGTGGAGGTCACAAGTGCTTTTATTCAATGAAAACCCCTACGTGTTTCGGCAACAGCCTTCTTCAGAGGATACACATCCTCAGACAATAAAACAAACAGCAATTACAATGTAAATAATAAAAACAAGTGTAAATAAAGAAAACAATAAATACAATAAATATAAGTGTTGCTCATGTTGCCCATGTTGCTCCAAGTTGATACTCCTGTTATATGTAATACCGAACAGCCTGTTGTTCTGGTTTTGTTTATGTTCTCTGTGAACCGCGCTGATTTCAAAGAGTGCGGTATATAAGAAAATAAAATAAATAATAAATAAATAATAAATAAGTGTAAGTTCAACACAGCAAATAAAAAAAAGAATAAATCAAAAAAGAACAGTTAAAAACAACAATGATAAAGATTAAAAACAAAAACAACGCAAAGCTGGTACTGTAAAAAGGCACCAATCAGCTTAAAATACACAGAACACATATGAAACCCAAAAGGGCATATCAAGGAGAGATGCGGAGGAATAGCTCAAAACGGACATCCATACAGAAGGTGTGGAGGAGTGGCCTAGTGGTTGGGGCAAGGTACTTCAGGCCGGAAGGTCGGGGTTCAAATCCCACTAGAGGACAGCAACCTTGGGCCGGAAGGACTGGGGTTTCTAGTCCCACAGGTGCTCCTTGTGGTCTTGGGCAAGCCACTTAACCCTCCATAGCCCATGTTCCCTGTAAAATAGTTATCTCCAAGTTATAATGCCCTGTTCTATGTCATTTCAGTTTGTTCAATGTAAACCGCACTGATGCAGAATAGCGCGGTATATAAGAGAAATGTAAATAAATAAAATAAAGGTACCCCAACGGCAGGGCCGGCCCGTCCATTGAGCAAGAATGTTTTTTGCACAGGGCCTCGCGTTTCAGGGGGCCCTGCCGAAAGAACATTCTGCTTTTTAAAAAACTAAATAAAAAAAAAAAAAGCTGGCTGCTGCTGCTGCTGCCACCGCGGCAGCATGGAGTGTCCCGCGGGGCCCCCTCTGCCCGGTTGAGCCCCTCTGCACCGGCTTTCAGATACGCGAAGGGAGAGTGTTTCCCTTGCGTCTCTGTTAAGCCCACAGGGGCTGATGGGAAGCAGGGGCTGATGGGAAATTTCCCATCTGCCCCTGCGGGCTTAACAGAGACGCGAGGGAGACACTCTCCCTTCGCGTATCTGAAAGCCGGCGCAGAGGGGCTCAGCCGGGCAGAGGGGGCCCCGCGGGACACTCCATTCTGCCGCTGCTGTGGTGGCAGCGGCAGCAGCCAGCTTTTTTTTTTTTTTTAATTTTCCATGAGCCGATGGGGGGGGGGGGGGTTTGGACTGGTAATGGGGTATGGAGGGGATTAGGACTTGACTTGAGGTGGGCTGTGGGCTGTTGGGGGGGGGTGAGGACTGGTAATGGGCTGTGGGCTGATGGGGTTAGGACTGGTAATGGGCTGTGGGCTGTTGGGGGGTGTTGGGACTGGTAATTGGCTATGGGAGGGGTTAAGACTGGTAATGGGCTGTGGGCTGATGGAGCTGTCTGGAAATGGGGTGATGGGGGGGTTAGGACTGGTAATGGGCTATGGGGGGGTTAGGACTGATAATGGGCTATGGGGGGTGCTAGGACAGGAAATGGGCTGATGGGGAGGGGTTAGGACTTGAGGTGGGCTGATGTGCTTAGGACTGGTAATGTGCTGTGGGCTGATGGGGGGGTTAGGACTGGCAATGGGCTATGGGGGGCTGACTGGAAATGGGCTGATGGGGTTAGGACTGAAAGTGGGCTGATGGGGGGTTAGGACTGGTAATGGGCTATAGGGGGGCTTAAACTGAAAATGGGGTGATGGGGGGTTAGGACTGGAAGTGGGTTGATGGGGGGCTAGGACTGGAAATGGGCTGAGTGGAAGGGGAGGCTTGAACTGCAAATAGCTGATGGGGAGGGGGCTTAGAATGGAAATGGGCTGTGAGGGAAGGGAGCTAGGACTGAAAATGGGCTGATGGAGCAGCTAGGATAGGACTGGAAATGGGCTGTTGGGGGAGCTAAAATTGGAAATGGGCTGTGGTGGGGGCTTGAATTGAAATGGACTCATGGAGGGGCTAGAACTGGAAGTAGGCTCATGGGGGGGCTTGGACTGGAATTGGGCTGAGTGGAGGGGAGCTAGGATTTGACATGGGCTGATGGTGGGGCTAGGAAATTACTAGAAATGGGCTGATGGGGGGCTAGGATTGGAAATGAGCTGATGAAGGGACTCGGACTGGAAATGGATGGGGGAGCTAGGACTGGAAATGGGCTGATGGGGGGCTAGGACTGGAAATGGGTGGATGCAGGGACTAGAAGGGAATGGATGCTGGGTGAGACTGGAACTAGAAGGGAGCTGATGTTGGGGGAGGATTAGAATGGGATGGGGCTGGGAGAGTAAAATGGAGGGGGGAAAAATATTTTGTGTGGGAGGGATGAAAAATCTACAATTGGCCGGGTATTGGGAGAGTAAGTGGGGATTGAGGATGGAGGGGTAAAATTTGTGTGGATGAAATAGGAATGTGGAAAGAGCAAAAGGAGAAAGATTAGTATGTTAAAGCAGATGTTGAGAGAGAGAATGAAAAAAAAACGAAAAGAGAGAAGAAAGGACAAATGGACAGCAGACGAAGGAGAGTTAGCAGAAAACATGAAGAAACCAGAAGAAAGTGGCTGGAGTAATTGCAACTGAAAAAAAATGCACAAAAGGTAGAAAGATATCTCTTTATTTTGAATTTATTAACTGGAATATGAAAGCTCTGGGAAATGTGCATCATTAACATCTGCGCTTTGTTTGGTACAAGAGGAAATTAATTTATAGTTTTATTTCTACAGTGTTGTTGGGCTTTTGGGGTTCCCAGTTTAATTATTGTCTTCCTGTTTCTAAATTGTGATTCCTTGTTTGGTGATGGTCTAAGTTCTGCATGTGTAATTGAGCTGAGGTATTCTGTTTATGTAATTCCTATTTGACATTGCCACTTGTTCTCTTTCCCCAGTAGGTCATGTATTGTTGTTCTCTGAAATGTATTGGTTTAATATTTACAGTGTTTCCTTTTGATAGGTAGAGTATGGTGCTTTGTGAGTCCTGGTAGTGCTGTTAGGATACGGCGGGTTTGCTATGGGTTCTAAATGGGCAGCGTTTGTAGTAGTTCCTAATGTGCCTGGCGGTTGGCACTGGATTATAGTAATGTAGAAATCTTTGTTTACTAAAAGTTAGTGTATGGTAACATTATGCAAATTTTTATGCAAATAAGGCCACTTATGCAAATGAGGCCCTGCACCGAGTCTCCGCACATGGCCCTGCACCCCCCTTGGGCCACCCCTGCCCAAGGGCACACTATGGGAGACCCCAATCACTGAACCCGCTGCTCGACTACTTTTAAAATTTATGCTCTATTTAGTTTGGCACCATTTCGTGTGTCTGTAAGCAACAGCGTATGCTTTTGGAATGGTTTTAAGGTACATATTAGCATTTGTTTTAAACACTTTAGTTGGGTTTCTTCTGGCTCTGACCGCTTTTAGCCTCCTGTTGTCCCCTTTACCTGTTTGGGGCCTCATTTGCATAAATATTGGCATAATGTTACCATGCACTAACTTTTAGTAAACATGTCTCTTAATGAGTGTATGGATAAAGAAAGACTAAAAGATTTCTACATTACTATAATCCAGTGCCAACCGCTAGGCACATTAGGAACTACTACAAACGATACCCATTTAGAACCCATAGCAAACCCGCAGTATCCTGACAGCATTACCAGGACTCACAAAGCACCATACCCTACCTATCAAAAGGCAACACTGCAAATATTAAACCAATACATTTCAGAGAATACTGGGGAAAGAGAACAAGTGGCAATGTCAAATAGGAATTACATAAACAGAATACCTCAGCTCAGTTACACATGCAGAACATAGACCATCACCAAACAAGGAATCACAATTTAGAAACAGGAAGGCAATAATTAAACTGGGAACCCCAAAAGCCAAACTTGAAATGTACAACAACACTGTAGAAATAAAACTATAAATTAATTTCCTCTTGTACCAAACAAAGCGCAGACGTTAATGATGCACATTTCCCAGAGCTTTCATATTCCAGTTAATAAATTCAAAATAAAGAGATATCTTTCTACCTTTTGTGCATTTTTTTTCAGTTGCAATTACTCCAGCCACTTTCTTCTGGTTTCTTCATGTTTTCTGCTAACTCTCCATTGTCTGCTGTCCATTTGTCCTTTCTTCTCTCTTCTAGTTTTTTTTTCCATTCTCTCTCTCTACATCTGCTTTAACATACTAATCTTTCTCCTTTTGCTCTTTCCTCATTCCTATTTCATCCACACAAATTTTACCCCTCCATCCTCAATCCCCACTTACTCTCCCAATACCCGGCCAATTGTAGATTTTTCATCCCTCCCACACAAAATATTTTTCCCCTCTCCATTTTACTCTCCCAGCCCCATCCCATTCTAATCCTCCCCCAACATCAGCTCCCTTCTAGTTCCAGTCTCACCCAGCATCCATTCCCTTCTAGTCCCTGCATCAGCCCATTTCCAGTCCTAGCCCCCCATCAGCCCATTTCCAGTCCTAGCTCCCCCATCCATTTCCAGTCCGAGTCCCTTCATCAGCTCATTTCCAATCCTAGCCCCCCATCAGCCCATTTCTAGTCATTTCCTAGCCCCACCATCAGCCCATGTCAAATCCTAGCTCACCTCCACTCAGCCCAATTCCAGTCCAAGCCCCCCCCATGAGCCTACTTCAAGTTCTAGCCCCTCCATGAGTCCATTTCAATTCAAGCCCTCACCACAGCCCATTTCCAATCTTAGCTTCCCCCAACAGCCCATTTCCAGTCCTATACTAGCTGCTCCATCAGCCCATTTTCAGTCCTAGCTCCCTTCCCTCACAGCCCATTTCCATTCCAAGCCCCCTCCCCATCAGCTATTTGCAGTTCAAGCCTCCCCTTCCACTCAGCCCATTTCCAGTCCTAGCAACCCCCCAACCCATTACCAGTCCTAGCCCCCCATCAACCCACTTCCAGTCCTAACGCCCCATCACCCCATTTTCAGTTTAAGCCCCCCCTATAGCCCATTACCAGTCCTAACCCCCATCAGCCCACTTCCAGTCCTAACCCCATCAGCCCATTTCCAGTCAGCCCCCCATAGCCCATTGCCAGTCCTAACCCCCCATCAGCCCACAGCACATTACCAGTCCTAAGCACATCAGCCCACCTCAAGTCCTAACCCCTCCCCATCAGCCCATTTCCTGTCCTAGCCCCCCCCCCATAGCCCATTATCAGTCCTAACCCCCCCCATAGCCCATTACCAGTCCTAACCCCCCATCACCCCATTTCCAGACAGCCCCCATCAACCCACAGCCCATTACCAGTCTTAACCCCCCCATAGCCCATTACCAGTCCTAACCCCCCCAACAGCCCACAGCCCACCTCAAGTCAAGTCCTAACCTCCTCCATAGCCCATTACCAGTCCTAACCACCCCCCCCCATCGGCTCATGGAAAATTTAAAAAAAAAAAAAAAGCTGGCTGCTGCCGTTGCCGCCGTGGCAGCGGCAGAATGGAGTGTCCCGCAGGGCCCCCTCTGCCCGGCTTTCAGATACGCGAAGAGAGAGTGTCTCCCTCACGTCTCTGTTAAGCCCGCAGGGGCAGATGGGAAATTTCCCATCTGCCCCTGCGGGCTTAACAGAGACACGAGGGAGTCACTCTCCCTTCGCGTATCTGAAAGCCAGCGCCGAGGGGCTCAGCCAGGCAGAGGGGGCCCCGTGGGACACTCCATTCTGCTGCTGCCGCGGCGGCAGCAGCAGCAGCCAGCTTTTTTTTTTTTAAATTTAATTTTTAAAAAAGCAGAATGTTCTTTGCGCGGGGCCCCATGAAACGCGGGGCCCTGTGCAAAAAACATTCTTGCTCAATGGACGGGCCGGACCTGCTTATGGGTTTTTGTTTTTTAAAAAAAAGTGATTTTAGAACATAGTTCATTTATTTTCTGCCTCGCTTCATCTCCTACAGTCTCATTGGTTCAGTGATTGGGGTCTCCCACAGTGTGTCCTTGGGGTACTTTCTGTATGGATGTCCGTTTTGAGCTATCCCTCCTCATCTCTTCTTGATATGTCCTTTTGGGTTTCATATGTGTTCTGTGTATTTTATGCTGATTGGTGCCTTTTTACAGTACCAGCTTTGAGTTGTTTTTGATTTTAATCTTTATCATTGTTGTTTTTAACTGTTCTTTTTTGATTTACTCTTTTTTTTTTATTTACTGCGTTATACTTACACATATTTATTGTATTTGTTTTCTTTATTTACACTTGTTTTTATTATTTACATTGTAATAACTGTTTATTTTCTTGTCTGAGGATGTGTATCCCCTGCAGAAAGCTGTTGCCGAAACACGTAGGGGTTTTCATCGAATAAAAGCACTTGTGACCTCCACACACTATTTGCTTATTGTGTTGCTCGGGATTTGGTGTATGTCCAGTCTCCCAGGTGGGCAGAGCCTCTGTGGAAATGTCTTACCTAGCAGGTGGAGGCTGATTAGGGGTGCGGGGGGTGGGGGGTGTCATGAATTGTCCTGATTGTTCCCTTTACCCAACCTGTTTTACCCTTCTTTATTTTACCAGAGAGGATCTACAGGGCAGTGTCCCCCCCACCCCCAGTTTTTCACTTTTATTATTCACATTTTACTTGTGGACCACCTTCTTCCTACCTCATAAATGCCCCCAAAAAGAGACAGAAGCTTGCAGAGCAGTGAGGCGCAGAGACTGGCAATATGCACAAACGGACCCTGCAATGAGAAAGGCATTAAGATATGCAAAAGATGGGGGAAGGGGGGAGAAAAGAGTACAGTCTGTCACAATGAGATACTACAGCTTGTAACATGAGGGATTGGCACAGGCTGTCACAATGAGATACTACAGCTTGTAACATGGGGGAGGGGCACAGGCTGTCACCTGAGATACTATAGCTTGTAACATGAGGGAAGGGCACAGGCTGTCACCTGAGATACTACAGCTTGTAACATGGGGGAAGGGCACAGGCTGTCACCTGAGATACTACAGCTTGTAACATGGGGGAAGGGCATAGGTATTCAGAATGAGGTACTACAGCTTGTAACATGAAAGAAGGGCACAGGCTGTCACAATGAGATACTGCAGCTTGTAACATGAGGGATTGGCACAGGCTGTCACAATGAGATACTACAGCTTGTAACATGGGGGAGGGGCACAGGCTGTCACAATGAGATACTACAGCTTGTAACGTGGGGAGGGGCACGGGCTGTCATAATGAGATATTACAGCTTGTAACATGGGGGATGGGGCACAGGCTGTCACAATGAGATACTAGAGTTTGTAAAACGGGGCTAGGGGGTGCGATAGGCAAGGTGTTGTATGTAATGTGTGTGTGTGTTTGGGGAGCCAGTGCTCATGAATGCTTCCTTACCTCCTTCCCTAGGGGCATTCCACTGCCCAGGGCGCAAGTCAGGCCAATGACCTTAGCTACGAAAGTTTTCAGGGTGAGGTATTCCTTCAGGATGACACCTCGTAAAATAGTCTTCATCTCAGGGATTCCAGAGCCTGGGGAGAGAGGGGTGCACAGGGTTGTCCCTTAAGCACTAGAAAGAAGGTGCTACCAGAGAATAATAGAAAGGCATAAAAGTTCCCAAAGAGGCAAAAACAAAAATATTTTTCAAGGGCAGCAGCAAAGGTCTGTCAGGGAGTTGCTTGTTATTTGGCAGCTTGACCCCAAGCAGCAAGTGGCTTGCTCCTATCTCACCTACTAGAACCTTGTACATCCTTGGGGGAGGGCAGGAGAGACTCTTCTGGGAAGGAAGGGAGTCCAGAGTGTCTACATGATACTTAACCTGCAGCCATTTTATGAACCTCCCCCCCCCCCCAACCCCCTGATGCTTCTGGGGTGGAAAAAGCACAGCTTGCAAGGTTGAAAGTACATTGTGTTTATCCAGGGAATGACTAACCTGCAGGTTAATGGATCATTCCAAAATTAAGCTGTGTAAACTGTAACATTTTACTGCAACTTTAGTAACTTTTCTGGGGAACTAGAATACATAGCACTAAATGAATGGTTAGAAATGATTGGCATCCCAGAGAACTGGTGGAAGGAGGACAACCAGTGGGACACTGTGATACCTGGGTACAAACTATATTGCAATGATAGAGTAGATGAAATTGGTGGAGGGGTTGCGCTCTATGTTAGAGAGTGCATTGAGTCCAAACCCAACTCCTTGGAACCCACAAAATCTCCAATCTGCTGCTCACAGAAGTCCCGTGGTCAGACCACTACACCATCACCTGCCACCTACCACAGCACCCAACCATGAGACCAAACACCATCCACAATATGTTACCACCACTGATTCAAGCCCTTTGCAAATCTACTTTCATTGACAGAGTTCTTCCCTCTACTGATGCAGAACCACACGGCATTGACCTCACAATGAATAAACGGATCAACACAATAAAAGTATTTACCATGGCACCTCCCACTAGACCAGTGAAACCATACTACCGCATCCACAGCCCCTGGAATACACCAAACCTCAAAGATTTAAAACAAAAATTGAGGAAAATTGAGCGAAGATGGCGCAGGACACATGACAAGCAGACAAAAGGAATCTTTCTAGAAGGGAATATCACACCAGATTAATAACTAAAGCAAAAAATAAACCGAGAGAACTGTACAATATAGTTAATAGACTGACAAAAGAAAACAGCCAAGCTCACAACACAAGCACCCTTGAACTACAAGCTTATGTAATCCAAGTGTTCTGTAGAAGTGGGACTGAAAGATCGCAGCAAAGTGTTAGAGGTGTTTTAGTCTGAGGGTTTGCCAGATACTATAGGAGATAGCCAGTTGTATGATGGCGTGGAGTGTTTTGATTGCAGATAGTCCGCAAATATCCTGATTTAAGACATTTACATGGTTTACTGGGCTGTAAACTGTGTAATGTCTTTCGAAAATCGGGCCCAAAGTTCCTAGATGAAATAAATGACTGCTTATTAGTGGAGCATAGGATCTGGGGCCAACTTGGCAATAGTGATCATAGCATGAACGCATTGATTTAATAAATGTAAGAAGAATGGCAAGGAAATTCACAATGCTACCTTTTAACTTTCAAAAAAGATGATAAAATGAGGAAAATAGTTAACAAAAAACTAAAAAGGAGCAGCTGCAAAGGTTAAAGATTTACATCAAGCATGGTGGTTGTTTAAAAATAGTATCTTGGAAGCCCAGACCAGCTGTATGCCACGCTTTAAGAAAAGTAGAAGGAAGGCCAAAAAACTTCCAGCATGGTTTATAGGTGAGGTCAGAGAAGCCACCGTAGCCAAGAAAACACCTTTCAGGAAATGGAAAAAGAAGCCAAATGATGAGAATAGGAAATAACATAAGCACTAGCAAGTTAGATGTAAGGCACTGATAAGGTAGGAAAAGAGAGAATTTGAAAAAAAGCTTGCCTTGGAAGCAAAAGCGCAAAATAAAACCTTTTTCAAATACATTCATAGCAAAATACCTGTGATAGAGGGGTAAAATGGGTGCCAAGGGAGGACAAGACCATAGCGGAGATACTGAATGAATTCTTTGCTTTTGTCTTTACTGAAGATGTAGGGAAATTACCCATGCCTGAAATGGTATTTAAAAGTGATGCACTGGAAGAATTGAAAGAAATATTGACAAACTGGGAAGATGTATTACAAGTATTTGATTAAACTAAAGAGTAGCAAATCACCTGGACCAGAAGGAATACATCCAAGGGTGTTGAAATAACTGAAAGAAGAGATTGCAGATGTAATAGTAGTAATCTATGAACTATCATTAAAATCATCTTTAGTGCCTGAAGATTGGAGAATGGCCAGTGTAACACCAATTTTTAAGAGTTCCAGGGGTGATCCGGGAATCTACAGATCGGTGAGTCTGATGTCAGTACTGGGAAATATAGTAGAAACCATTATGAAGAATAAAATAGGAGACGACAAAGGGTACATGTAAATGGAGCTCACTCTGAGGAGAAGGATGTTACCAGTAGTGTGGGACCAAGGAAAAATCCTTGTGGTACACCACTGGTAACATCCTTCTCCTCAGAGTGAGCTCCATTTACCGGTACCCTTTGTCACCTTCCATTTTATTCTTTATAATGGTTTCTATCATTTTTCACTGACTGTTTCTTTTTAATGTTTTTGTTAGTGATACTGTGGGAGGGCCATCGGGTAAGGTTTGCCTCTTTGCGGATGATTCCAAAATCTGCAAAAGAGTAGACACCCAGGAAGGAGTACATAACATGAGAAGGGATACTGCTAAGCTTGAAGAATGGTCAAGAATTTGGCAGCTGAGATTTAATGCTAAAAAATGCAGGTTCATGCATTTGGGCTGCAAAAATTCAAGGGAGTAGTACAGTGAAGGGGTTGAAGTATTTCTGTCCACAAAAGAAGAACGGGACCTGGACATGATTGTTTCTGATGATCTTAAAGTGGCTAAGCAGGTTAAAAAAGCCAGAATGATGCTTGGGTGAATAGGGAAAGGAGTGGCTAGCAGAAAAAAGTAGGTGATAGTGCATCTGTATAAGTCTCTGGTGCGACCTCATTTGGAGTATTTTGTGCAATTTTTGAGCCCACACCTTCAAAAAGATATAAACAGGATGGAGTCGGTGCAGAAGGTGGCTATTAAAATGGTTAGTGGTCTTCGTTATAAAGCATATGAGGACAAACTTAAGGAACTTAATATGTACACTTCAGAGGAAAGACAGGATAGAGCTGATATGATTGAGACATTTAAATACCTCCATGGCATAAATGCACAGGAGGAGAGCCTCTTTCGATTGAAAGCAAGCTCTGCTACGAGGGGTCATGGGATGAGGGTGAAAGGGGATAGATTCAGGAGTGATATGCGGAAATATTTCTTTAAAGAAAGAGTGGTGGATTTGTGGAATAGTCTCCCAGTGGAGATGGTAGAGATGAGGACAGTATCTGAATTCAAAAAAGCATGGGACAAACACAGAGGATCTCTAAAGGAAAAAAGGGGACTGTTGTAGTTGATATGGAAGGGCAGACCAGATAGGCCATATGGCCTTTTTGTGCCATCATGTTTTTAAATTACTGAGCATGTAGATAGTCATGGTTTAATGGGAGAAAGCCAACATGGATTTAGTCAAGTGAAGTCTTACAAATCTCTTATATTTTTTTGAAGGTGTGAATAAACAGGTAGACCAATGTGAGCCAGTTGATTTGGTGTATCAGGTTTTTCAGAAAGGCTTTGATAAAGTCCCTCATGAGAGACTTTTGGGGAAATTAAAAAGCCATGGTATTTGAGTAAGTGCTCTTTAGATGTCTTGCTCATCACAGACATTTGGCTGCAGGGTGGCGAAGACTCTGATCAACCGCTGCCTCCCTCCTGGCTACTCTGCATTCTGTACTCCCCACCTGGGCCACAGTGGGGATGGGGAGCTGCCCTGTTCCGCTCCTCCCTATCCTTATCTTAGGTGCACATCCCTGCACTTCACTATTCTGAATTGCTCCTCCTTCTGGACTCTTCACCTCCCCTATATTTTCTCCTCATCTACTCCCCCCCCCCCCATCACTTCGTCCTCATCTGTGGGATTCCTTACTTCTCACTCTTTCAGAAATCACCCTCCAATACTCTCATCTTATTCTAGGAGATTTTAACGTTCACCCTGATCTCCCCTTGAAGCCCTGGGACAGTCTTTCTTACCCAACTTCAGGACTTAGCATGTTCACTGCCCTACTCATGCAGCCAGTCAGAATCTCGATTTGATCCTCAGTCCTTCCAGTTCACCCTCCTTCCAGCACTTTGTTACCCTGGACTGAGCATTTGTGCATCTCCTTTTCCTTGCCACTTCATTCAGCCCTCCACACTCCTGTTATCCAATCTTCTTCCTCTTCTGTCGTCATATCACTCCCTTCACTCTTGAGCACTTCCCATCCTCAGACACTCCTCCCTGCTAAATTTGCCTCCCTCCTTCCCTTCTGACACCCAGGCCAAGACATGAAACTCGACTTTATCCTCTGCCTTGATCAGCTTGTGCCATTTTGTCCATTATCAAACCCTCCCAGACCCAGCCACTACCCTTGATACCACACCAGCTGACCCATTTCTTCATTCTCCAATTCCTCTTGTCAACTATATTCTGTCCCGAGATCCCTTTCCATCCTTCATCGGTGCGGGGCCTCATTTGCATAAGGGGCATCATTTGCATAAATATTTGCATAATGTTACCATATACTAACTTTTAGTAAACATGCCTCTTCATGAGTGTATGGATAAAGAAAGACTAAAAGATTTCTACATTACTATAATCCAGTGCCAACCGCCAGACACATTAGGAACTACTACAAGCACTGCCCATTTAGAACCCATAGCAAACCCACCGTATCCTAACAGCACTACCAGGACTCACAAAGCACCATACCCTACCTATCAAAAGGCAACACTGCAAATATTAAACCAATACATTTCAGAGAACAAGAATACATGACCTACTGGGGAAAGAGAACAAGTGGCAATGTCAAATAGGAATTACATAAACAGAATACCTCAGCTCAGTTACACATGCAGAACATAGACCATCACCAAACAAGGAATCACAATTTAGAAACAGGAAGACAATAATTAAACTGGGAATCCCAAAAGCCAAACTTGGAATGTACAACACTGTAGAAATAAAACTATACATTAATTTGCTCTTGTACTAAACAAAGCGCAGACGTTAATGATGCACATTTACCAGAGCTGACATATTCCAATTAATAAATTCAAAATAAAGAGATATTTTTCTACCTTTTGTGCATTTTTTTTCAGCTGCAATTGTTCCAGCCACTTTCTTCTGGTTTCTTCGTGTCTTCTGCTAACTCTCCATCGTCTGCTGTCCATTTGTCCTTTCTTCTCTCTTCTAGTTTTTTTCCATTCTCTCTCTACATCTGCTTTAACATACTAATCTTTCTCCTTTTGCTCTTTCCTCATTCCTATTTCATCCACTTAAATTTTATCCCTCCATCCTCAATCCCCACTTACTCTCCCAATACCCGGCCAATTGTAGATTTTTTATCCCTCCCACACAAAATATTTTTCCCCTCTCCATTTTACTCTCCCAGCCCCATCCCATTCTAATCCTCCCCCAACATCAGCTCCCTTCTAGTTCCAGCCTCACCCAGCATCCATTCCCTTCTAGTCCCTGCATCAGCCCATTTCCAGTCCTAGCCCCCCATCAGCCCATTGCCAGTCCTAGCAACCCCCCAACCCAATACCAGTCCTAGCCCCACCATCAACCCACTTCCAGTCCTAACCCCCCATCACCCCATTTTCAGTTTAAGCCCCCCTATAACCCATTACCAGTCCTAACCCCCCATCAGCCCACTTCCAGTCCTAACCCCCATCAACCCATTTCCAGTCAGCCCCCCATAGCCCATTGCCAGTCCTAACCCCCCCATCAGCCCACAGCCCATTACCAGTCCTAACCACATCAGCCCACCTCAAGTCCTAACCCCTCCCCATCAGCCCATTTCCTGTCCTAGCCCCCCCCATAGCCCATTACCAGTCCTAACCCCCCCAAAGCCCATTACCAGACAGCCCCCATCAGCCAACAGCCCATTACCAGTCTTAACCCTCCCATAGCCCATTACTAGTTCTAAACCCCCCAACAGCCCACAGCCCATTACCAGTCCTAACCCCATCAGCCCACCTCAAGTCCTAACCCCTCCCCATCAGCCCATTTCCTGTCCTAGCCCCCCCATAGCCCATTATCAGTCCTAATCCCCCCATAGCCCATTACCAGTCCTAACCCATCAGCCCACAGCCCATTACCAGTCCTAACCCCATCAGACCACCTCGTGTTAACCCCCCATCAGCCCATTTCCAGTCCTAGTCCCCCCATATCCCCTTACCAGTCCTAACCCCCCCAACAGCCCACAGCCCATTACCAGTCCTAACCCCATCAGCCCACCTCCAGTCTTAACCCCCCATCAGCCCATTTCCAGTCCTAGCCCCCCATAGCCCATTACCAGTCCTAACCCCACCCAACAGCCCACCTCAAGTCCTAACCCCTCCCCATCAGCCCATTTCCTGTCCTAGCTCCCCAAAGCCCATTACCAGTCCTAACCCCCCCCAACAGCCCACAGCCCATTACGTCCTAACCCCATCAGCCCACCTCCAGTCTTAACCCCCCCATCAGCCCATTTCCAGTCCTAGCCCCCCATATCCCATTACCAGTCCTAACCCCACCCAAAAGCCCACCACAAGTCCTAACCCCACCCCATCAGCCCATATCCTGTCCTAGCCCCCCATAGTCCATTACCAGTCCTAACCCCCCCCAACAGCCCACAGCCCATTACCAGTCCTAACCCCATCAGCCCACCTCCAGTCTTAATCCCCCAGCCCATTTCCAGTCCTTTCAACCCCCCAATCCATTACCAGTCCTAGCCCCCCATAGCCCACTCCCAGTCCTAATCCCACCAGCCCATTTCCAGTCCTAAGTCCCCATTACCCAATTTTTAGTTTAAGCCCCCCCATAGCTCATTACCAGTCCTAACCCCCCATCAACCCACTTCCAGTCCTAATCCCATCAGCCCATATACAGACTTAGCTCCCCCATAGCCCATCACCACTCCTACCCCCCCATAGCCCCCCCTGCCCATCACCACTCCTAACCCCCCCAGCCCAGCCCAGCCCAGCCTAGCCTAGGGAAATTTTTTTTTTAAAAAGCTGTCTGCTGCCGCTGCCGGGGCAGAATCGAGTGTGCCGCGGGGCCCCCCTGCCCAGCAGAGCCTGCCCTCCCCTGTATCACCTCTCTCTTTACAGCTGCAGTCACACGCGCCAGCTTTCAGAGCACGAAGGAACTAGTTTCCCTTTTGCGGCTCTGTTAAACCCGTGGGGGCTCATGGGAACTTCCCATCAGCCCCCGCGGGCTTAACAGAGCAGTGAGGGAGAAACTCTCCCCTCGCGCTCTGAAAGCCGGCGCGTGTGACTGCAGCTGTAAAGAGAGAGGTGATACAGGTGAGGGCAGGCTCTGCTGGGCAGGGGGGCGCCCCCGCGGCACACTCGATTCTGCCGCGGCGGCCCCGGCAGCGGCAGCAGACAGCTTTTTTTTTTTTTTTTTAAATTTTACATTTAGATCAGAATGTTTTTTGCGCGGGGCCCCCTGAAACGCGGGGCCCTGTGCAAAAAACATTCTCGCTCAATGGACAGGCCGGCCCTGCTGGCCAGCTTGCCAATTCTTTTTATGATAAGATTCAGTTCCTTCGTTCTACTATTTCTATCACCTCTTCCCTTGAGCCCCCCTCATTCCCCTTTGTCTCCGCTCTCGTCTCTCTCCCACATGTGGTCTACCTTTTGTGCCATCTCCTCTGCAGAACTGCTTAAGCCTCTCTCCTCCTCACATAAGACAACTTGCTGTTCCGATCTCATCCCTTCCAGCTGGCTGACCGAACCATCCTGTGCCCTCCTTCCTCCTATACTTATTATCCTCAAAACTAGTCTCTGCTTTGGCACCTTTCCATCCTCCTGGAAACAAGCTTTGGTTCACTCTCTTCTTAAGAAGCCCTCTTTGGATCAGCCTGTCCGTACACTATCAGCCTATCTCCAACTTCCCCTTTCTATCGAAGATTCTTGAGAAGCTCATGTTTGCCCAACTCTCTTCACACCTTGATGCTATGCACATCCTTCACACCCCCGCCAATCTGGTTTCCATCCTGATGACAGCACCAAAACTATTCTACTCTCTTTCCTCAATGAACTGCACATCTCTCATGATCGTGGTGACATCTCTTTGGCCGTCTTGCTGGATCTCTCTTCAGCTTTCAGTCTCATCGATCACTTCAAGCTCCTCTCCAGTCTTCACAATGCTGGTGTCTGTGGGTCTATCTTGTGCTGGTTTTGCTCATTTCTCTCCTCCAGATCCTCTTCTGTTCTTTCTGGTAACTCTTCCTCTCCTCCCATGCCTCTTCCCTGCGAGTATCCCAAGGTTCTGTATTAGCTCCACTTCTTTTAAATATTTTCCTGGCCCCCTTTACGCTCCTAATCCAGCAGCTCAGCATATATTTTCCTGGCCCCCTTTATGCTCCTAATCCAGCAGCTCAGCATATCGACATATTATTATACTCATGATGATATTCTCTTACATCACAATGACCCTTACACCCTTGATTTATCATCTCTCAACTCCTACCTTTCACAGATCGTTTCTGGGATGACCACTATCTATACCTCAGCCCAGCTAAAACCACAGCTATTTGGTTCACCTTTGGAGGCCCCTGCCTCTCACTAGCCTCCTCTCTCCTGGATTCCCCCATTCTATTGGTTCACTCTCTCTGCCACTCATTTTATTTCCTTAGACAAATTTGCACTGTCTGTCCATTCCTGCCCTCTTTGTCCCTGATCATTTTTCTTCTCTCCCTTGTCATGTCTCGGATTGACTATTGTAACATTGCACTTGCCGGCCTCCCCCAGCCTTTCTACTGGTCATTTTCCATCATCCTGGAAATCAGCTATTGTTTGTCCCATCCTCAAACAGCCTTCTCTTGATCCTTCTGTTCTTTCTCACTGGTGCCCTGTTTTGAATCTTCCTTTCCTAGCTAAACTCCTGGAACGTCTTGTCTTTGATCAATTAAATTCTCACACTGAATCCACTAATACTCTTCACCCCTGTCAAGCCGGTTTTCGTCACGGACACAGCACGGAAACGGTTCTTCTTGCACTCCTCAATGACCTCCATGTTGCTCACGATCGTGGTGATGTCTCTCTTTTGGTTTCCCTTGATCTCTCCGCGGCTTTCGATCTAATTGACCACCGTACTTTGCTTTCTCGTTTATCGGATGTGGGTCTGCAAGGCACAGTCTGGCAGTGGTTCTGTTCTTTCCTTACAGCTCGCTCTTTTTCAGTCCATTCTGGTGATCAGTCCTCTGTTTCTTTCCCTCTCACTTGTGGTGTACCACAGGGTTCTGTTCTCTCCCCACTTCTGTTCAATATTTTTCTGGCTCCTTTATTGTTAGTAATTCAACAGTTCCCCGTGTCATTTTACATGTATGCCGACGATATTATTCTACTGTTTCATACCTCTCCCCTGACCTTAGATATTACTCAATTGAATCTTTGTCTCTCTCGGATTTCTTCTTGGCTATCCCACAATTTTCTGCATCTGAATCCGTCAAAGTCCACAGCTATGTGGGTCTCACTAACTGGTTCTTGCCCTTCCCTGGCTCCCTCGATCGATTCTGTTTCTCTCCCTCTTGTGTCATCCTTCCACTATCTCGGTGTCATTCTCGACTCTACGCTTTCTTTTCATCAGCACCTCACCTCCCTTACACGTCGTTCTTTGCTGCTTTGCGACAGATCAGGGCTGTCCGTTCCCTTCTCCCCTTCTCGTCCCTAGTCACCCTTCTCCTGGCCCTAGTTATAAGTCGCCTGGACTACTGCAACGTTTTTCTTGCAAACCTCTCAAAATATCAACTTCTTCGTCTTCAGCGCATTCAAAATGCTGCTGCCCGCCTCATCACATTTTCACACCGTTCTGACCATATCACACCTATCCTTCTCCATTTGCACTGGTTACCACTCTGTTTTCGTTTTCATTATAAGTTCCTTATTTTGATTCACCGCGCTCTTCATATCAATACCCCTCTATATCTTGCGGATCGGATCTCGCGTCACACTCCCTACCGTCAGCTTTGCTCTCTCCATGCAAATCGTTTGTCCCTTCCCTCTCCGTCACAGGCACACCTCGAGCAGACCCGTCATGCAGCTTTTTTCTTTTTAGGTCCAGTGTTATGGAATGCGTTACCCCCGTCTCTCCGTCTGGAACCCTCATACCCTCAATTTAAAACACTACTCAAAACCCATCTGTTTCAGCAAGCTTTTCATCTCTCTCCTGATGGTCCTCCCTGATGTTCCTTTAGCTGTTGTATCTGTTTTTGTTTTGTTCGTATATCTGTCCTGTTGCGTATTTTTGTCTACCCATAGTCTGTTCTGTCTACCCTTTTATGGGCCTTTTTATCACTGTTTGTATTTTTATTTTAGTTAACTTGTGTTTTAGAATACTGGCCCTTTTATGGGCCTTTTATCATTATGTGTATTGTTATTCTAGTTAACTTATGTTTTAAAATACTGGCCCTTTGTCTGGTTCTGTTTAATTTTGTCTTCTATTTGTCTGTGCTTTTATACTTTACTTTTCTGTTTCACTTTGGCGTTCCTTTCTTTGTCTTTGCATGGCCAACCTTTTATTGTACACCGCTTTATGTTTCGACGGAAAGCGGTCTATCAAATTTCTAATAAAGATAAAGATAAAGTATCAGTTTCACCATCTCCAGCTCCTCTAGAACACCGGCGCCCTGATGATTAGCACACCTCAGGCACCAATCATGTCACCCTACTGTTCATCCACCTCCATTGGCTTCCCCTCAAGTTCTGGATATTGTACAAAATACTCACCCTGGTTCACAAGGCCTTGCACACTGGCACCCCTCTGTGCCTCTCAGATATTATCCATCTTCACTCTCCACACCGTCTTCTTCGCAGCAGTCACCCCAACCATCTGCATCTTCCCCTGGCCTCACAAGCTCACTTGGAATCCACCCGCAATACTGCTTTTTTCTTTCTCACACCTGCCCTCTGCAATGCCCTGTCCTCTGACCTCCGCCTTCAAATCCATGCTCAAGACACACCTTTTCCAGCTAGCTTCTGACCTTCCACCCTCTCTTGCTTAACCCCCTGCTACCTCCCTCTCCTTCTCCTCTCTCCTTGCCCCATCTCCCTACTATTTCCTGACTATGGAGTCCTTTCCTTTCCGTACTTTTGCTGTTAAGTTGTCCTTTGTAAATTGCCCTGCTATTTCCATGAAGGTATATTAAGTCTTCCAATAAAGATAAAGATAAAGTGCACTATTGAGAATTAGGAACTGGTTAAAAGACAGAAAGCAGAGAGTAGGGCTAAATGGCCAATTTTCTCAATAAAGAAAGATGGAATGACATAGGAAAATGTGGTAGGGAGGTTCTGGAGGCTAAATTTAGGCTTTTAGGTAGGAAGTTTAAATCCAGAACCTCTAGGTTAGCGTTCTCCGAAATGCTTCCCGTTCCACGTGCAGGACCCAAAAGGTAGGCAGAGCTCCGGAGTCTCAATGTGTGGATGAGAAAATGGTGCACAGATGAGGGTTTTGGATTTGTTAGGAACTGGGGAACATTCTGGGGAAAAGAGGGGCTCTTCCGAAGGGATGGGCTTCACCTTAACCAGGATGGAACCAGGCTGCTGGCATTAACCTTTAAAAGCTGCTCTGTCTCCTTTTTAAACTAGGTGATAGGGGAAAGCCGACAGTCGCCCAAGAGCACATGGTTCGGAAGAATGTATCCTTGAAGGATACTATCAAAAGCAGAGAGGTTCCAAAAAAGAGTAACGTAGCCCAAATGCCCTCAAGTATAGAGCAGACAGAGCTTAAAGATCCCAAATTACCCATGTCTACCAATAGCCAAATTAATATGAATAAAATACAGTCTCTAAAATGCTTGTATGCAAATGCTAGAAGTCTAAAAAATAAGATGGGAGAGTTAGAATATATAGTACTAAATGAGAGGTTAGATATGATTGGAATATCAGAGACATGGTGGAAGGAGGACAACCAGTGGGACACTGTGATACCTGGGTACAAACTATATCGAAATGATAGAGCTGATCAAATTGGTGGAGGTGTTGCTCTCTATGTTAGAGAGGGCATTGAGTCAGAAAGGATTAAAGTTTTGCAGGAAACAAAATCTGCTGTAGAATCTCTATGGATTGAAATTCCATGTAAAAAAGGGAAGGCGATGTCAGTGGGGGTGTACTATCGACCGCCTGGCCAGAATGAAAAAAATGGATGATGAAATGCTCAAAGACATCAAGGAAGCTAACAAAAGTTACAGCACAGTAATAATAATGGGTGATTTCAATTACCCCGGTACCAACTGGGTCAGTGTCACGTCAGGACATGCTAGGGAGATAAAGTTCCTAGATGAAATAAATGACTGCTTCTTAGAGCAGCTGGTTCATGAACCGACCAGAGGAGAAGCCATATTAGACCTAGTCCTTAGTGGAACACCAGATCTAGTGCAAGAGATAAGGGTGTTGGGGCAACTTGGCAATAGTGATTATAGCATGATCGCCTTTGATTTAATTAGTGGAGGAGGGATAGTAAGGAAATCCACAGTACTACCTTTTAACTTTCGAAAGGGAGACTATGATAAAATGAGAAAAATAGTTAAGAAAAAAATAAAAGGAGCAGTTGCAAAGATTAAAGACTTACAAGAGCCACCAAAATGGTAAAGGGGATGGAAGGATACTCCTGTGAAGAAAGGCTAAAAAGGTTAGGGCTCTTTAACCTGGAAAAGAGACGGCTGAGGGGAGATATGATAGAAGTCTATAAATTAATGAATGGAGTGGAACGGGTAAACGTAGATCGACTGTTTACGTTATCAGAATATAGAAAGACTAGGGGACATGCAGTGAAGCTACAGGGTAAACTATTTAAGACTAATAAAAAAAAATATTTTTTCACTCAATGTGTAATCAAACTCTGGAATTTGTTACCGGAGGATGTAGTAAAGGCTGTCAGTGTAGCTGGGTTTAAAAAAGGTTTGGACAAGTTCCTGGAGGAAAGGTCCATAAATCATTATTAAGAAGGGACCCAGGATATCAATGCTTGACCCAGTACAAGCATTGCGGAACCTGTGTCTTTTGGGGAAACTGTTAGGTACCTATGACCTAGACTGGCCACTGTTGGAAACAGGATACTGGGCTTGATGGACCTTGGTCTGACCCAGTATGGCATATCTTATGTTCTTATGTTCCAGCACTGTCTAAAATCTTATCTAAATTATTTGTGAAGTCCTCCCCCTTCAAAATAGGCAAGTTACACCCAGCTATCTACATGCTCTCTAGAAGAGGCCATTATAGTCTGAGCACAGTTATCTCATCACTCATCCTGTGCAAACCTTCAGTCTTGCTGCCCCCCCCCCCCCAAATTAACCCTCAGGTCTCTTAGTCCCTCAACCCCAACTGTCATGATCACCAGAGGACTTAGATCAATGTGGCATATTCATGGCACAGAAATACATAAAACCAGATAGTATGAAGTCCTTCCCTGTTCTGATAGTATCGTTGAAGGATACCTTACTCTTTGTATAATTGATCAAATTATTTTAATGCATCTTGACTTCATTCACTGAAAAATGAATATTCAAAATATGTGAAGGCAAATGTTAGATAGTCCAGGGAAATGGGAGTTGCCAGATCGAGGTTGGAGCATACACGGTTGTAGCGGTATTTTAGAAAAGGCGCTGCAAAGCATGGCGGGACTGCACAGATTATTTGCTGAGGCCTGGAACCAGAGGATGTTCTACAAATCTACACATAGGAACAACTGACAGAGGAAACTTGGCAATTCACATGTTTAGGCGGCCATTTCACAAATCTACATACAGAAACGCCACTGCCTTTATTTGTTTATTTATTTATTTTTCATTTATCATTCTGAAATACAAGTATCCACTTGTACAGGAACAATTACAAGATATTGGAGTAAACAATTCAAAAAAGACATTATCTTCATTTAATTTCAATTAGTAAGGGAAAATAAAGAATGGAAGATTAAAGAGGAGAACCCCCTTCATCCCTCTTGACTGAAAGAAGCCCTTCTTCAAAAGCAGTACATGCCAGGGAGCAGTTCTACAGGGGTGCTTCAAGGCAATCTGCTGCCTGAGGCGAGAGATGAGCTTATGCCCCCCTCACCCAACACAGCCAAAATTTGGAGGCCTCCCCAAAGCTCTAGCCAGAACACCGGTCAAGTGGTTGCCCCAGAAAAAGAGAAAGCAACATATTCCCTGACTATATAATTAAAAAAACAAACTCTGCATTGTTTATATGGATCAAAAACTGAAGTAATTATGCAGCCTGGGAATCTAATATAAACCATGTTGACTCCTGATACTGCACAGTTATTAAATGCAAATATATATTCTGCAAAAATCAAAGGAGATGCAAGGTGATCAAATACCAAGGAGCAAAAATGCTAATACAGTTTACATCAATTCCCCCCCCGCCCGCCAATAAACTGAACAGTGGTTCACGCTTTTTCTTTTTGAACTTATATTCTGCATCCAAAGAAACTCCTCTCCTCACAACTGGTGCAAAGCAGAACTACGACATTTCCCCACAGAAGACCACATGGCCTATCTAGTCTGCCCTTCCATATCAACTACTACAACAGTCCCCTTTTTTCCTTTAGAGATCCTCTGTGTTTGTCCCATGCTTTTTGGAATTCAGATACTGTCCTCATCTCTACCACCTTCACTGGGAGACTATTCCATGGATCCACTACTCTTTCAGTAAAGAAATATTTCCGCATATTATTCCCGAATCTGTCCCCTTTCAACTTCATCCTATGTCCCCTCATAGCAGAGTTTGTTTTCAATCGAAAGACTCTCCTCCTGTGCATTTAAACATCTCTATCATATCTCCTCTATCCTTGAATATTGTGTGCAATTCTGGTCGCCGTATCTTAAAAAGGATATAGCGATTTTAGAAAAGGTTCAGAGAAGAGCCACCAAAATGGTAAAGGGGATGGAAGGATACTCCTATGAGGAAAGGCTAAAAGGGTTAGGGCTCTTTAACCTGGAAAAGAGACGACTGAGGGGAGATATGATAGAAGTCTATAAATTAATGAACGGAGTGGAATGGGTAAACGTAGATCAATTGTTTACGTTATCAGAATATAGAAAGACTAGGGGACATGCAATGAAGCTACAGGGTAAACTATTTAAGACTAATAAAAGAAAATATTTTTTCACTCAACGTGTAATCAAACTCTGGAATTTGTTACCGGAGGATGTAGTAAAGGCTGTTAGTGTAGCTGGGTTTAAAAAAGGTTTGGACAAGTTCCTGGAGGAAAGGTCCATAAACCATTATTAAGAAGTGACCGAAGATATCAATGCTTGACCCAGTACAAGCATTGTGGAACTTGTGTCTCTTGGGGAAACTGCTAGGTACATATGACCTAGATTGGCCACTGTTGGAAACAGAATACTGGGCTTGATGGACCTTGGTCTGACCCAGTATGGCATATTTTATGTTCTTATGTTCTTATCCTGCCTTTCCTCTAAGGTATATATATTAAGATCTTTAAGTCTGTCCTCATATGCTTTATAATGAAGACCACTAACCATTTTAATAGCCACCCTCTGCACCGACTCCATCTTGTTTATATGCTTTTGAAGGTGCGGTCTCCAGAATTGCACACAATATTCCAAATTAGGTTGCACCAGAGACTTATACAGAGGCACTATCACCTCCTTTCTTCTGCTGGCCATTCCTCTCCCTATGCAGTCAAACATCCTTCTGGCTTTCGCCGTCATCTTTTCTACCTGTTTAGCCACTTTAAGATCATCAGAAACAATCACGCCCAGGTCCTGCTATTCTTTTGTGGGCAGAAATACTTCACTCCCTACACCGTTTCGCTCCCTTGGATTTTTGCAGCAAAAATGCATGAACCTGCAGTTTTTAGCATTAAATCTCACCTGCTAAATTCTTGACCAAGCTTAGCTAGATCCCTCCTCATATTTTCTACTCCTTCCTGGATGGCTACTCTATTTCAGATTTTGGTATCATCCGCAAAGAGGCAAACCTTACCCGACAGCCCTTCCGCAATATCACTAACAAAAAATGCTAAAAAGAATCGGACCAAGGACAGATCCCTGCAGCACACCACTGGTAAAATCCTTCTCAACAGAGTGAGCTCCATTTACTTGTACTCTTTGTCGCCTCCCACTCAACCAATTTCTAACCCAAGCAGTAACTTTAGGGTCCATCCCTAGGGTGCTCAGTTTGTTTATAAGTCGCCTGTGAGGGATGGTGTCAAAGGCTTTACTGAAATCTAAATACACCACATCTAGAGCTCTCCCTCGGTCCAACTCCCTGGTCGCCCAGTCAAAGAAATCAATCAGATTTGTCTGACACGACCTGCCTCTGGTAAACCCATGCTGCCTCGGATCCTCTTTTCACTTGGTCTTACAACCTTTTTCCTTTTTTAATTAATTAATTATTCACTTGCTAGTGACTGTCCAAACAAACAATTCATCCAATGACTCTGCCCTCGGTTTCTACTTATTATTTTTTTCCTTTTTGCATTACACAAATGATGGCATTAAATTCTCCACTTTTGTCTCCTCAGCACATCCAGCATTAATATGCATTTTTTTTATCTTTAATGTCGCTTATTAGCTTAGTTGTTCATTTTTATTTTAATTGATGTCAATTCCTCCTTTGCCCTTATGGGTACAATAAGGGTTCCGGATTTTGGCAACATGGTGTACACCCCTTTGGTGACTCTCAAAACATGCTAGTTGATAATAGTTTTCAAATGCTATCTGTTCCCTCATCGCCCGCTGCATCGTGTCCGGTTAGGACTCAATGATTGGGATGAGTGACAGCAAGCACTACACGGAATTATGAGTTCGCTGTCAATTTTTTAAATTTTACTCTTATTATTTTACTGCCCTCCCATCACTTGACCTTTTGGTTTACCATTATCAGATAAGGAAGCTTTTAGGAGATCCTGTTGACCCAACAAACTAACAGTATTCTGGCTCCTGGTAATCCGGGTTACACTGAAATGACAGCAAGACCATAAAGTATACAATTTTTAGGTACCTCTCTGTTGTATATATATATTTAAAAGTACCATATATATATATATATATATATATATATATGTGTTTTATTTAAGATGGTTTGTTTTTTGAGGTCGGGTATTCTTAAACTCTGACTTTCTCCGGTTGGCACATGTCTTCAAAAGACTTACTGACATCACTTGGCTTCTTTCCTGCCAAGTCAGTGTCTTTATTCAAGTGTTTCTTAAAACTAATAAGGCAAGTAGAATTTTGATTAGAATTTGTTATAAACAGTATCACTGTGCCTCTAATGGCTTTTGATCTTGAGTTTGTTTTTAACTCTTTTTTGTTTTGCTCCACAGGTTTTATTACACCATGGCGTTCTTCTTTCTCCCCATCTTCTCTGATTAAGTTCTTTTTCCTTTATATAGATGCTTTGTCTTTTAAAGGGTTGTACATTTGCACTTGGTTACAGCTTGTTGTGCCGTGAGGACTTGTGTGCATCAGTGATGCTGAGGGCTAAGCTATCGGTAGATTAATTACTGGCAGGATCTCCCAGGATGGACAGGTCTCAGCTGAGGTGCCAGACCAAGACAAACCACCCATCTGGGCAGCAGCAGAATGGGATGGTGTTGGCGGTGTAGGATCACTTTCTGTGACAACGGCAACAACTAGAATTAAACTGCACAGAAGACAGGCCTGGCAATCTATTTCTGTATCTTGCCACGAAAACCCAATGGATAGTTACAACAAAACAAATTGCACTATAGTGCTGTAAGAAGAGACCCCCCAGGTCGGAAGGTACTCAACCGACTACTGGGGAGGAGCTGAAGACTTTTCAGAGTAAAGCCAGCATTTATGATGTGGCTGGATCAAAGCCCTTGGAACGTCTGACTGCTAATGTAGTTGCACATTAAATGAGAATCAGAAGCTGTAAAGATGTCTTGCATATTGGGACATGGAATGTACGAAGCATGAACCAAGGAAGCTGGAGGTGGTCAAGAATGAAATGGTACATGTACTACTCGATCTGTTGGATGTCAGTGAACTGAAATGGACTGGCATCGGGAACTTTGCCTCTGATGATCACATGGTCTACTATGCTGGAAATGAAAGACAAAGAAGCAATGGTGTTACATTTATAATTAAGAAGAAACTTGCAAGAACTGTAATGAACTGCAATGCAATCAGTGAACGTTTAATTTCTATTCGTCTACGAGTAATGCCCATCAACACACTATAATTCAAGTATATGCCCCAACAACAGCTGCAGAAAAGGATGAAGTTGATGAGTCCTATGAACAAATACAAGCTGAAATTGACAGAATATGCAAACAGGATATCCTGATAGTCATGGGTGATTGGAATGCAAACGTAGGCAGCAAGGAAGAAGGCAAAATGGTTGGAAAATATGGACTTGGCAACAGAAAGGAAGCTGGAGAAAGACTGATGGTTGGTCTTGCAGAATTCTATCTATTCATCTCAAACACCTTCTTCCAGCAACACAAGCAGCGACTGTACACATGAACTTCACCCAATGGATTGTACAAAAATTATATTGACTATATCTGTGCAAATCAATGATGGAAAAGCTCTATAACATCAACAAAGGCAAAACCTGGAGCTGACTGTGGTACAGATCACCAACTACTAGGATGCAAACTCAAGATAAAGTTGAAAAAGAGCAAGCCACTCATGAATGTAGCAAATTATGATAACCTTGAGAATATACCACCAGAATTTAAAGACTGCCTGCAAAATCAATTTGCTGCTTTAGATACAAATGACAAAACTCCAGAAGAGTTATGGGATGACATCAAGAAGGTTGTGTTTGAAGAAAGTGAGAAGTCTCTACAAAAGATGAAAAAGCAAAAACGGCCAAAATAGATGACAGAAGAAACTCTGAAAATTGCCCAGAAACACATACAAACTAAAACCAGAGGAGAAAGAGAGACAATTGCAGAATTCAACAGAGATTTCCAATGTGCAGCAAGACAAGACAAGGAGAAGTAGTACAATGATAAATGCAAGGAAATAGAATCAGAAACTATTAGAGGAAGAACAAGATCGGCTTTCCTAAAGCTATGAGAGTTAAAGAAAAAATTCCAGTCTCAAATAGGAAAACTACAAGATGCTCAAGAATCCATGTTGAATGATGCTGAGAAGATCAAAACAGGTGGAAAGAATGTACAGAGTCATTGTACCATAAAGGTCAAATGGACCAAGAGCCATTTCAACCTGTACCTTATGATCAGGAACCATTGGTGATGAAAGAAGACATTGAAGCAGCATTGAAAGCCTTATCAAAGAATAAAGCACCAGACATTGAGGGCATTCCCAGTGAAGTATTAGAGTAATTGGATGCAGCTGTTACCATACTTAAAAGGCTCTGCCAGGAAATTTGGAAGACAACATCATGGCCAACTGACTGGAAAAGATCTGTATTTATACCAATACTAAAGAAAGGTGATCCAACTGACTGTGGAAATTCTCATGATTGCTCTGATCCCATGTGCCAGCAAGATTCTACTGAAGATTATTCAGGAGAGACTACAAACTATACCTGGAATGAGAACTGCCTGAAGTGCAAGCAGGGTTCAGGAAAGGGCGAGGAATGAGGACTACAAAAAGGGACTGCTACTTCTGGAGAGAGATCTGCAATTGTAAGTATTTACTTCTGGGAATTTTTCTAAATCTTGGGGAAAAAGGAATTCTTTAGATTAAAGCTAATTAATCTGTGTAAATTATAATCCAGTGTATTTGTTAAATCAGTCAGGGCCTAGTATCAGCAAAGAGCTTTTAGTTAAATTAAAAACTCAACAGGTAGCTTTCAGTTTAAGTTTAAAACCCAGCAGAGGGCTTTCAGTTTAAATTCAGAACCCAGCAGAGGGGCTTTCATGGTTAAATTTAAAACCCAGCAGAGATCTTCTAGTTTAAATTTAATACTCAGTCAGGGTCTAGTATCAGCAAAGAGCTTTCATTTAAATAAAATCAGAGTATAACAGCATAAAAAGAAAAACAGGATCAGTATTCTTTGAGCAATAAATTGTTTCTAAAGCTACGAGAGTTAAAGAAAAAATTCCAGTCTCAAATAGGAAAACTACAAGATGCTCAAGAATCCATGTTGAATGATGCTGAGAAGATCAAAAAAGGTGGAAAGAATGTACAGAGTCATTATACCATAAAGGTCAAATGGACCAAGAGCCATTTCAACCTGTACCTTTACAAAGAGGCCTTCTAGATAGGGGGCAAAGGACCTGTGAAATTGTTTTAAATAGGTATTAAAGCGAAGTGACAGATCAAAGGGGCATTTTGAAAGACTTCCTCTATCCAAAGAAAGGCTGTGTGAATCACCCAGGAAATTGGTCACAGATTATCTTAGAAGTCCAGGACAGGGTACTGTGTAGCAGCCAGTTTTTAATAAGTCTTCTTTCCCTCCCTCCCCGACTCCCACCCACCCCTAGGATAATTGGAGCTTTATAGATGCTTAAACATCTTAAAGATAAGGAGGTGCCATATTCACTGTCAGGTACAGCTGTTTATCCTCATCAGGCATACATTAAGTACTTGAGATTAATTAAGCTGGAGGTGAATAAAGTCCATTAAACATATTAGGTATAGTTTTATTAATATAAGTATCCCCAGCAAAACCTGTATTTATATCCCGCTTTGACCCGGTGAAAAGCGGGATATAAATACAGCTAAATAAATAAATAAATAAACCTACGTAAGTAAACAACTTAAATACCAAAACACAATCTTAAAACTAAGATGCAGACAGCAGTCCAGCAGCGAGATGGGGGCTTTCCAATCTTTTAAATTGAGTGTCACATGTTTGATTTTCTCCCAGTTGGTGAGGGGTCTTACATGTGCACTAGGTGCAAGGAGCTCTTTGCTCTCAGGGATTGAGTTTGATCTCTGGATGCTAGAGTAGCAGACTTGGAGGACATAAGGAAGACTGAGAGATACGTAGACGAGACCTACAGGGATATAGTACTGAAGTACTCCCTCCATTCTGGCAGTATCCCTGTTGCCATGTTAGAGTGAGGTCAGATGACAGGACAGCCGTTATAGTTGGTGATTTGATCATTAGGCATGTAGATAGCTAGGTGGCTGCTGGATGTGAGGATCGTATGGTAACATGCCTGCCTGATGTGAAGGTAGCGGACCTCACGCACTACCTAGAGAAGGTCTTAGATAGTGCTGGGGAGGAGTTTGCTGTCTTGGTACATGTAGGTAACAATGATGTAGGAAAGTGTGGTAGGAAAGTTCTAGAGGCTAAATTTAGGCTTTTAGGTAGGAAGTTGAAATCCAGAACTTTCAGAGTAGCATTCTCCAAAATGCTTCCCGTTCCACGCACCTGATCCAAAAGGCAGGTAGAACTCCGGAATCTCAATGCGTGGATGAGACGATGGTGCAAGGAAGAGGGTTTTGGATTTGTTAGGAACGGGGGAACATTCTGGGGATACGAGGGGCTTTTCCAAAGGGATGGGCTTAACCGGGATGGAACCAGACTGCTGGCATTAACCTTTAAAAAGGAGATAGAGCAGCTTTTAAACTAGATAATAGGGGAGAGACGACAATCACCCAAGAGCGCATGGTTCGGAACAATGTATCTTTGAAGGATACTAGCAAAAGACTGAAGTTAGGGCATATCAGCAAAGAGGTGCCAATAAAGGCAAAAGTAACCCAAATGCCCGTGAGTACAGAGCAGACAGAGCTTAAAGATTACAAATTACCCCTGCCTACCAATAACCAGATTAATATTAATAGAATACAGCTTCTAAAATGCTTGTATGCAAATGCGATGTCTAAAAAATAAGATGAGAGAGTTAGAATATATAGCAATAAATGAGAGGTTAGATATGATTGGTATCTCAGAGACATGATGGAAGGAGGACAACCAGTGAGACACTGTGATACCTGGGTACAAACTATATCATAATGATAGAGCAGATCAAATTGGTGGAGGGGTTGCACTCTATGTTAGAGAGGGCATTGAGTCACAAAGGATTAAAGTTTCATAGGAAACAAAATTCACTGTAGAATCTCTATCGATTGAAATTCCTTGTAAAAAGGGGAAGGGGAAAGCGATGGCTATGGGGGTGTACTATTGACCTCCTGACCAGAATGAACAAATGGATGATGAAATGCTCAAAGAAATCAGGGAAGCTAACAAAAGTTAGAGCACAGTAATAATAATGGGTGATTTCAATTACACCAGTATTGACTGGGCCAGTGTTATGGAAGGACATGCTAGGGAGATAAAGTTTCTAGATGAAATAAATGACTGCTTCTTGGAGCAGCTGGTTCATGAACTGACCAGAGGGGAAGCCATTTTGGACATAGTCATAAGAACATAAGATATGCCATACTGGGTCAGACCAAGGTCCATCAAGCCCAGTATCCTGTTTCCAACAGTGGCCAATCTAGGTCATACGTACCTAGCAGTTTCCCCAAAAGACACAGGTTCCGCACTGCTTGTATTGGGTCAAGCATTGATATCCTGGGTCCCTTCTTAATAATGGTTTATGGACCTTTCCTCCAGGAACTTGTCCAAACCTTTTTTAAACCCAGCTACACTAACAGCCTTTACTACATCCTCCAGTAACAAATTCCAGAGTTTGATTACACGTTGAGTAAAAAAATATTTTCTTTTATTAGTCTTAAATAGTTTACCCTGTAGCTTCATTGCATGTCCCCTAGTCTTTCTATATTCTGATAAGGTAAACAATCGATTGACGTTTACCCGTTCCACTCCGTTCTTTAATTTATAGACTTCTATATCTCCCCTCAGCCGTCTCTTTTCCAGGTTAAAGAGCCCTAACCTTTTTAGCCTTTCTTCATAGGAGTATCCTTCCATCCCCTTTACCATTTTGGTGGTTCTTCTCTGAACCTTTTCTAATAACTATATCCTTTTTAAGATACGGCGACCAGAATTGCACACAATATTCAAGGTGCGGTCTCACCATGGAATGGTATAGAGGCATTATAATATCTTTTGTTTTATTTTCCATTCCTTTCCTTATCATACCTAGCATTCTATTTGCTCTCTTGGCTGCCGCTGCACACTGGGCCGAGGGTTTTAACATGTTATCCACAATGACGCCTAAATCTTTTTCCTGGGTGGTGGTTCCTAATGTGGAACCTTGCATTGTGTAACCATAGTTTGGGTTGTTCTTCCCTAGGTGCATAACTTTGGGCATCAAAATGGCAGATGAAATTTAATGTGGACAAGTGCAGTCTTCTATTTTATCAAGATCCTCTTGCAATTTTCCAGAATCCTCTTGGGTTTTAACAACTTTAAAAAGTTTTGTGTCATCTGCAAATTTGATAGCCTCACTCGTTGTTCCACTTTCCAGGTCATTTATGAATATGTCAAAAAGCAGCGGACCCAGCACAGATCCCTGGGGTACACTACTATTCACCTTTCTTCATTGGGAAAATTGGCCTTTTAGCCCAACCCTCTGCTTTCTATCTTTTAACCAGTTCTTGATCCACAGTAGTACACTGCCTCCTATCCCATGACTCTTTAGTTTTGCCAAAGGTCTCTGATGAGGGACCTTGTCAAAGGCTTTCTGAAAGTCCAGATACACTATATCAACTGACTCACCTTTGTCCACCTGTTTATTCACACTTTAAAAAAAACATAACAGATTAGTAAAACAAGATCTTCCTTGTCTAAAGCCATGTTGGCTGTCTACCATTAGGCCATGACTATCTACATGCTGAGTAATTTTATTCTTTATGATGGTTTCTACCATTTTTCCCGGTACTGACGTGAGGCTCACCGGTCTGTAGTTTCCCGGATCACCCCTGGAACCCTTTTTAAAAATTGGTGTTACATTGGCGATCCTCCAATCTTCAGGTATTAGAGATGATTTTAATGATAGTTCACAGATTACTAATAGCAGGTCTGCAATCTCATATTTCAGTTCTTTCAACACTCTTGGATGTATACCATCTGGCCCAGGTGATTTGCTACTCTTCTGTTTATCTAATAGTTGTAATACATCTTCCTGATGTATCGATATTTCCTTCAATTCTTCTGCACCTTTAAATACCACTTCAGTCATGGGTAACATCCCTACATCTTCCTCAGTAAAGACTGAAGCAAAGAATTCATTCTGTCTCTCCGCTATCGCCTTGTTGCCTCTTAGTGCCCCTTTAACTCTTCTATCATCTAACGGACCAACTGACTCTCTCACAGGTTTTTTGCTGTGAATGTACTTGAAAAAATCTTTATTTCGCGTTTTTGCTTCCACAGCAAACTTCTTCTCAAATTCTCCCTTTGCCTGCTTTATCAATGCCTTGCATTTGATTTGCCAGTGCTTGTGCTGTTTCCAGGTTTCGTCGTTTGGCCTTTTTTTCCATTTCCTGAAAGATGCTTTTTTGGCAACAGCCTCTCTGACCTCACCTTTAAACCATGCTGGCAGTTTTTTGGACTTCCTTCCACGTTTCTTAAAGCGTGGAATACAGCTGGTCTGGGCGGCCAAGATAGTATTTTTCAACAACACCCAAGCTTGTTGTAAGTCTTTAACCTTTGCAACTGCTCCTTTTAGTTTTTTCTTAACTATTTTCCTCATTTTATCATAGTCTCCCTTTCGAAAGTTAAAAGGTAGTACTGTAGATTTCCGTACTATCCCTCCTCCACTAATTAAATCAAAGGTCCTTAATGGAACACAAGATCTGGTGCAAGAGATAAGGGTGTTGGGGCCACTTGGCAATAGTGATCCATAGCATGATCTCGTTTGATTTAATTAATGGAGAAAGGACAGTAAGGAAATCCACAGTACTACCTTTTAACTTTCAAAAGGGAGACTATGATAAAATGAGGAAACTGGTTAAGAGAAAACTAAAAAGAGAAGTTGCAAAGGTTAAAGATTTACATCAAGCATGGGTGGTGTTTAAAAATAATATCTTGGAAGCCCAGACTAGCAGTATTCCACACTTTAAGAAAAGTGGAAGGGAGGCCAAAAACCTTCCAGCATGGTTTAAAGGTGAAGTCAGAGAGATTGTTGTGGCCAAAAAAGCATCTTTCAGGAAATGGAAAAAGCAGCCAAATGCTGAAAATTGGAAACAACATAAGCACTGGCAAGTTAGATACAAGGCATTGATAACATAGGCAAAGAGAGAATTTGAGAAGAAGCTTGCATAAGAAAGACTTTTTCAAGTACATTCGTAGCAAAAAACCTGTGATAGAGTCAGCTGGACCATTAGATGATAGAGGGGTAAAAGGGACACTAAGAGGGGACAAGGCCATAGCAGAGAGACTGAATGAATTCTTTGCTTCGGTCTTTACTGAGTAAGATGTAGGGATATTACCTGTGCCTGAAATGGAACCGACAAAATTCATCAAGGATTCGCCCTCATATTCCTAGACATTGCGGCGGCTTTCGACTCGGTGAGTCACAAGATACTCATACAACGCCTCAGCGAGAAAGGAATTCAGGGAACAGCCCTAAAGTGGTGCAAGTCATACCTGACTAATAGATGGCAACATGTAAGGTCAGGCTCCACAACCTCCGAACCATTTTTACAAAACCAAGGCGTGCCACAGGGCTCGTCACTATCTGCATTGATGTTTAACATCTACATGCAGCCCATATGTGCCCTAGCACGTTCATTCAAGGTCAACTGTTTAGCCTACGCAGATGACATCCTCCTATACATCCCATTCAGGACTAACCAACCGGACCTCTCCCCTCTAACAAGATGTTTTGAGGCAGTAGCAGAATGGTTCAGCACACAAAACATGAGAATCAACTACAGTAAAACAGATGTCCTTTTCATCTCAAGGAACCAGGACTTCACCCCTCCACTCTCTTTAAAAATCGGCAACACAGAACTGAAAACCAAACCCACAATCCGCTACCTTGGCGTTACACTGGATCAACACCTGGATCTGAAAACTCACATAAAAAACACAGTAAAAACAGTATACATGAAAATAAAGACCTGTAAACATCTCCGACCGCTACTCGACTTCAGCGACTACCGATCGATCTATCAGGCATTAATATTACCTCATTTCGACTATGCCAACGTAATTCTACACGGTCTCCCTCAAGCAACGTTAGCTCCTCTCCAGCTTGCAATGAACACTGCTGCAAGAGTACTAACAGGGGCTTCACGGAGAGAGCACATAACGCCAGTACTGATGAACCTCCATTGGTTACCGGTTCAAGCAAGAACCCTCCACAAAGTTCTAACCTTAACTTTCAAAGCCTCAAACACTCTGACCCCCACAGCCCTCAGCAAGATGATACATAAAGTACCACAGAACAGAAACAGAAGAACCATGATGCAAAACACCCTAGAGGTCCCAAAAGTAATGACAAAATGCACAAGAACAACAACAAATAGGGCCTTTACGATTTACGCTCCCAGAGCATGGAATGCTCTCCCTACCTATATTCGAAATATCACTTACCTAACCCACTTCAGGAAGGCAATAAAGCAGCACCTGTTCACTACATACTACCCTGAATCTAGCCTTAGTAACCATACATATGGCCCCCCAGACAATCTCTCATTACAAGTAAACAATCAGACTCAGCATGAAAAAGGATAATCAACTGATCGCTCAGAATGTACCCCAGTGTAAATAAGATGTAGATATGTTCTGCCTGAAATCAGGTACCAGTGTGATACAATGTATAGAGTTAAGAATTGTACATAGTTTCCCCCAGTTACTTCCAAGTTGATCTCCCTGTTTATTGTAAATACAACTCAAAGTTCCTTGTGTTGTATAGTTGATGTTAAATGTAAACCGCTCTGATCTAAAATAGAGCGGTATAGAAGAACTGTTAAATAAATAAATAAATAAATAAATAAATAAATGATGCCGCAGGAGAATTGAAAGAAATATCAATACACCGGGAAGATGTATTACAACTGTTTGATAAACTGAAGAGTAGCAAATCACCTGGACCGGATGGTATACATCCAAGGGTGTTGAAAGAACTGAAATATGAGATTGCAGACCTTCTATTAGTAATCTATGACTATGTATATAGTTATATAGTGGACATAGTTTACCTTTTATTCCCAAGTTCTAAACTCCTGTTACTTGTAAAATGCACTACAGTTTTCTGTATGTATATGTTTGTTTCATGTAAACCGCGCTGTTGACAATAGTGCGGTATATAAGAGATGTTAAATAAATAAATAAAAAATAAAAAAAAATCTGTGACTATCATTAAAATCTGTAATACCTGAAGATTTGAGGACGGCCAATGTAACGCCAGTTTTTAAAAAAGGTTCCAGGGGTGATTTGGGAAACAACAGACTGGTGAGCCTAACGTCAGTACCGGGAAAAATAGTAGAAACCATTATAAAAAAAAATTACTGAGCATATAGATGGTCTTGGCTTAATGGGAGACAGCCAACATGGTTTTAGCCAAGGAAAGTCTAGTCTTACTAATCAGTTATGTTTTTTTTGAAGGTGTGAATAAGCACGTAGACAAAGGTGAGTTGGTTGATATAGTGTATCTGGATTTTCAGAAAGCTTTTGACAAGGTCCCTCATGAGAGACTTTTTGCAAAATTAAAAAGTCATATGGGATAGGAGGCAGTGCACTATTGTGGATCAGGAACAGGGTAAAAGATAGAAAGCAGAGGGTAGGGCTAAACAGCCAATTTTCCCAATGGAGAAAGGTGAATAGTGGTGTACCCCAGGGATCTGTGCTGGGTCCGCTGCTTTTTAACATATTTGTAAATGACCTGGAAAAGGGAATAACGAGTGAGGTTATCAAATCTGTGGATGACACAAAATTATGGAAAGTTGTTAAAACCCAAGAGGATTGTGAAAAATTGCAAGAGGACTTTGATAAATTGGAAGACTGGGCATCAAAATGGCAGATGAAATTTAATGTGGTCAAGTGCAAAGTTATGCACCTAGGGAAGAACAACCCAAACTATGGTTACACGATGCAAGGTTCCACATTAGGAACCACCACCCAGTAAAAAGATTTAGACGTCATTGTGGATGACATGCTGAAACCTTCCACCCAGTGTGCAGTGGTGGCCAAGACAGCAAATAGAATGCTAGGTATCATAAAGAAAGGAATGGAAAATAAAACAAAGGATATTATAATGCCTCTGTATTGTTCCATGCTGCAACTGAACCTTGAATATTGTGTGCAATTCTGGTCACCGTATCTTAAAAAGGATATTGCGTTATTAGAAAAGGTACAGAGAAGAGCCACCAAAATGGTAAAAGGGATGTAATGATACCCCTTTGAAGAGAGGCTAAGAAGGTTAGAGCTCTTCAACCTGGAAAAAAGACGGCTAAGGGGAGATATGATAGAGGTCTATAAATTAACGAATGGAGTGGAATGGGTAAAAGTAGATTGATTGTTTACGCCATCAAAATATAAAAAGACTAGGGGACATGCAATGAAGCTACAGGGTAACCTATTTAAGACTTAATAAGAGAAAATATTTTTTCACTCAACATGTAATCCAGCTCTGGAATTTGTTTCCGGAGGATGTAGTAAAAGCTGTTAATGTAGTTGGGTTTGACCCGGTGAAAAGCGGGATATAAATACAGTTAAATAAAGAAAGAAAGAAAGAAAGAAAGAAAGAAAGAAAGAAAGAAAGGTTTGGACAAGTTCCTGGAGGAAAGGTCTATAAACCATTATTAAAGGGGTCCTGGGATATCCACTGCTTGCCCCAATACAAGCATTGTGGAACCTGAATTTTTTGGGGTAACTGCTAGGTACTTGTGACCTAGATTGGCCACTGTTGGAAACAGAATACTGAGTTTGATGGACCTTTGTCTGACCTAGCATGGCATATCTTATGTTCTTATGAGAGACATCATCGCGGATGTGAGATGGATCCTTGAAAGGACTAAAGAATACCAAAAGGATATCTATATATGTTTTATTGACTACAGCCAGGGCCGGATTTACCTTGAGTGAGGCCCTACGCCAACAAAAATTGTGGGCCCCCAGCAGGGGCGGCCCAAGGGGGGTGCGGGGCCTCCTTTGCATAAGGGGCCTCATTTGCATAATGTTACCATATACTAACTTTTAGTAAACGTGCCTCTTAATGAGTGTATGGATAAAGAAAGACTAAAAGATTTCTACATTACTATAATCCAGTGCCAACTGCCAGACACATTAGGAACTACTACAAACACTGCCCATTTAGAACCCATACATATACACCCCCAGGAATCAACACTTCAAATCCCAAGTATAAATCTTGATTCCATTCATAGCACCATGTGGAACTACTACTCCATTACTGGATACACTCACGTGCTCCCAAAGTTCCGAAGACTAGTATATGTGCCACCAATAAATTTTTTTTGTCGGATCGCTCACCTTGAAAGGGAAGTATCCCATTCTCGGAGTGAGCCCTCCATTTTAATCAATTTTATAGCATGCCACCCATGGGCTATTTAAAAACCGACTCCACGACACAAGTCGCCGTCAGAATCCACATATCAAGTCGATAAAAGTTAGGAAGCTCGTTCATGCTGATAAACTACTCTCCAAATCAGTCCATCTTTCATATTGTGACTGACATAAGGTAGAGAAAAAGTACTTAGCTTCCTCAACAGGATAGAAGGAAAAGATAACTCGGCTGGAGCACAAACTCTTTCTCCGTAGCTCATCCAATCAAATGGGTACAGCTCCAACGCCGATAAGGCACTCCTTCCCAATGCCGAATATCAGGGGTCCTTGCGACACTAATAGTGTTTCAAGCCGCGTCTTCATTCAGCTCTTCATCAGGCTTATCAACCCCTCCCCACAGAGTTCCATTTAAATGCCATAATAATGTGACGTCAGAGGAATCCCAACGTGCAGATCCTTCACCAAACTTTATTGCACCGACAAACCCCACCAGTCAATCTCCACATTCATACCCCGTGGTGACATAGAGGCCAATCGATAGATCCAGTACTGCTCCCGCAGATGAAGGCGGGCTCTTCGATCCCCACCACGACTGGGGACTGGGATCACCTCCAATATGCGCCATCGCAAATCTGTAAAGTAATGCCCGAACTGTTGACAATGTTGTACCCCAGGGGCCCCCTCTATGTCACCACGGGGTATGAATGTGGAGATTGACTGGTGGGGTTTGTCGGTGCAATAAAGTTTGGTGAAGGATCTGCACGTTGGGATTCCTCTGACGTCACATTATTATGGCATTTAAATGGAACTCTGTGGGGAGGGGTTCATAAGCCTGATGAAGAGCTGAATGAAGACGCGGCTTGAAACACTATTAGTGTCGCAAGGACCCCTGATATTCGGCATTGGGAAGGAGTGCCTTATCGGCGTTGGAGCTGTACCCATTTGATTGGATGAGCTACGGAGAAAGAGTTTGTGCTCCAGCCGAGTTATCTTTTCCTTCTAGCCTGTTGAGGAAGCTAAGTACTTTTTCTCTACCTTATGTCAGTCACAATATGAAAGATGGACTGATTTGGAGAGTAGTTTATCAGCATGAACGAGCTTCCTAACTTTTATCGACTTGATATGTGGATTCTGACGGCGACTTGTGTCGTGGAGTCGGTTTTTAAATAGCCCATGGTTGGCATGCTATAAAATTGATTAAAATGGAGGGCTCACTCCGAGAATGGGATACTTCCCTTTCAAGGTGAGCGATCCGACAAAAAAAATTTATTGGTGGCACATATACTAGTCTTCGGAACTTTGGGAGCACGTGAGTGTATCCAGTAATGGAGTAGTAGTTCCACATGGTGCTATGAATGGAATCAAGATTTATACTTGGCATTTAGAACCCATAGCAAACCCGCCGTATCCTAACAGCACTACCAGGACTCACAAAGCACCATACTCTACCAATCAAAAGGCAACACTGCAAATATTAAACCAATACATTTCAGAGAACAATAATACATGACCTACTGGGGAAAGAGAACAAGTGGCAATGTCAAATAGGAATTATATAAACAGAACACCTCAGCTCAGTTACACATGCAGAACATAGACCATCACCAAACAAGGAATCACAATTTAGAAACAGGAAGACAATAATTAAACTGGGAATCCCAAAAGCCAAACTTGGAATGTACAACACTGTAGAAATAAAACTATACATTAATTTGCTCTTGTACTAAACAAAGCGCAAACGTTAATGATGCACATTTACCAGAGCTGACATATTCCAATTAATAAATTCAAAATAAAAAGATATTTTTCTACTTTTTGTGCATTTTTTTCAGCTGCAATTGCTCCAGCCACTTTCTTCTGGTTTCTTCGTGTCTTCTGCTAACTCTCCATCGTCTGCTGTCCATTTGTCCTTTCTTCTCTCTTCTAGTTTTTTTCCATTCTCTCTCTACATCTGCTTTAACATACTAATCTTTCTCCTTTTGCTCTTTCCTCATTCCTATTTCATCCACTCAAATTTTAACCCTCCATCCTCAATCCCCACTTACTCTCCCAATACCCGGCCAATTGTAGATTTTTTATCCCTCCCACACAAAATATTTTTTCCCTTCTCCATTTTACTCTTCCAGCCCCATCCCATTCTAATCCTCCCCCAACATCAGCCCCCTTCTAGTTCCAGCCTCACCCAGCATCCATTCCCTTCTAGTCCCTGCATCAGCCCATTTCCAGTCCTAGCCACCCATCAGCCCATTTCCAGTCCTAGCAACCCCCAACCCAATACCAGTCCTAGCCCCCCCCATCAGCCCACTTACAGTCCTAACCCCCCATCATCCCATTTTCAGTTTAAGCCCCCCCCTATAACCCATTATCAGTCCTAACCCCCATCAGCCCACTTCCAGTCCTAACCCCATCAACCCATTTCCAGTCAGCCCCCCATAGCCCATTGCCAGTCCTAACCCCCCCCCCATCAGCCCACAGCCCTTTACCAGTCCTAACCCCATCAGCCCACTTCAAGTCCTAACCCCATCAACCCATTTCCAGTCAGCCCCCCAAAGCCCATTGCCAGTCCTAACCCACCCCCATCAGCCTACAGCCCACTTCCAGTCCTAACCCCATCAACCCATTTCCAGTCAGCCCCCCCATAGCCCATTACCAGTTCTAACTCCCCCATCAGCCCACAGCCCATTACCAGTCTTAAACCCCCCATAGCCCATTACCAGTTCTAACCCCCCCTCAACAGCCCACAGCCCATTACCAGTCCTAACCCCATCAGCCCACCGCCGTGTTAGCACCATCAGCCCATTTCCAGTCCTAGCCCCCCCCATAGCCCATTACCAGACAGCCCCCATCAGCCAAAAGCCCATTACCCTTCTTAACCCCCCATAGCCCATTACCAGTTCTAACCCCCCCCAACAGCCCACAGCCCATTACCAGTCCTAACCCCATCAGCCCACCTCCAGTCTTAACCCCCCCAGCCCATTTCCAGTCCCAGCCCCCCCCCAATAGCCCATTGCCAGTCCTCTCCCCCCCTCCCCCCAACGGCCTAAAGTAAAATTTAATAAAAAAAATAAAATGCTGGCTGCTACCGCTGCCGCCGCGGCTGCAGCAGTGGCAGCATGGACTGACCCGCGGGGCCCCCTCTGCCTGGCTGAATCCCTCCCTCCCTCCGCGATGGCTGAGCCCCTCCATGCAGGCTTTGAGAGGCGCGAAGGGAGAGTGTCTCCCTCGCATCTCTGTTAAGCCCGCAGGGGCTGATAATTTCCCATCAGCTCCTGCGGGCTTAACAGAGACGCGAGGGAGACACTCTTCCTTCGCGCCTCTCAAAGCGGGCACGGAGGGAGGGAGGGAGGGACGGACGGACGGATTCAGCCGGCAGAGGGGGCCCCACGGGACAGTCCATGATGCCGCGGCGGCAGCCAGCATTTTTTTTTTTAAATTTAATCTTAAGGTGGCTAACAATTTTTTAAATTTTTGTGGGCCCTTGTCAGCTGTGGGCCCTACGCCATGGCGTAGTTGGCGTATAGGTAAATCCGGCCCTGACTACAGCAAAGCTTTTGACTGTGTAAAGCATGAGAAACTCTGGGCCACATTAAGAAGCATGGGTATACCAGAACACCTGATCGTTCTTTTGTACAACCTTTACATTGATCAAGAAGCAACAGTTCAAACAGAACAAGGAGAAACAGAATGGTTTAAAATTAGCAAAGGTGTATGACTAGGCTGCATAATTTCCCCCTACCTGTTTAATATATATGCAGAGCAAAATATCAGAGAAGCAGGACTGTATGAAGACAACCGAGATGTGAAGATTGGTGGAAGATTCATCAATAACCTTCGCTATGCTGATGATTCTACATTACTGGCGGAAAGTGAAGATGATCTGAAACATTTGCTTCTCAAGATCAAGGAACATAAAATGGGCCTGCACCTTAATGTAAAGAAGACAGAGATCCTGACAAGTGGCAAAATCAATAAGTTCATTAAGAAATTGAAATAGTGGAAAACTTTAATCTACTTGGATCAACTATCAATAAAGAAATAACAAACAGTCAAGAAATCCGACGATGCATTGCTCTTGGCAGAATGGCTATGAAAGACCTAGACAAGATTCTCAAGAGCAGAGATGTCTCTCTCCATACAAAGATTCAACTCGTCAAGCCATGGTATTTTCAATAATGTCATATGGATGCGAATGTTTGACAGTGAAAACGATAGACAGGAAGAAAATTGATGCCTTTGAATTATGGTGTGGGCGAAGAATACTCTGTATATCATGGAGGGCCCGAAGAACAAACCAGTCAGTACTACAGGAGATCAAACCTAAGCTTTTCTTAGAGGCTCTGATGACAAGACTTCGATTTTCATACTTTGGACACATCATGCGAAGAGAGAGATCATTAGAGGAAGACATCATGCTTGGCAAGGTAGAAGGTCAATGCAAAAGAGGAAGGCCAGCAATGAGATGGATCGAGACAATAATAGCAGCTATGGGTGGCACTCTGTCAACATTGAGATGCCTGACTGAAGACCGAAGACAGTTTGGGATAGCTATCCAGAGGGTCACCATGAGTCGACACTGACTCGATGGCACTTAACAACAACATTTGCACAAGACAATTGGATCTTATACTCATGCTGAGAAATGCCATATCTGCTGGCACTTTTGGATCCTCACTAATACTTCAGGTCCTCCTCGTCTCTCCATAAGGAAGATAAACTTTGGAATAGTCAATATCACTGTCTTGAATCTTTTAATGTTTTAGCGTTTACTTTAGATCTTATCTTGTCCACAGACTTTTTTGTTTTGACTGAGTCTTGTTTTATTGTTTTAATGTTGTTGCACATAACATATTTGAACCATGGTATTTATGCATATTTTAATCCATGGGTTTCTCTCATATGGAGTGGAGGAGTGGCCTAATGGTTCAAGCACTGGCTTGGGAATCTAGAGATCAGGGTTCAATTCCCCCTAGCACTCCTTGGGCAAGTCACTTAACCCTCCATTGCCTCAGAAAAATCCCAGTTATCAATGTCCCTGTTTAATGCACATTACCAAGTTTAAGTTACAAGATAGACCACTTTGAATGAAATGATAAAGCTGCATAAAAAAAACTTTAAATAAAAAAAAAATTGGTTTTATTTATAGCACATAGGTATTTATTTCACCGTGTTTTACTTGCATTGTTTTAATATTTATAATTTGAATTTTATGATCACTTTTTTATGTAAGTTGTTTTTACAATTTGTTTATCTTTATTATGCATTTTGTTTTTAGGCAAACACCCCCTGAAGAAGGCGTCCAGCCGAAATGCATTTGGTTTCTGTAATAAAACTTTTTTACCGTCACCTTTGGTGCACCTGTTCTATACTACCCAGATAATACCACAGAATATTACAGTCAGCACCGTTATCCAGACAGCTTCCTGCTGCCGTCCAGCTAGGGGTTCTGAATATCGTGCCCTTAAGTTAGAAAGGCTGAAATATTCCAATCACTAAATTGAAAATAAAGTTCCCTTTTCTACCTTTTTGTTCTCTAGCCATTTTATTCTCTAATCAGGTTGATCTCATTCTGGTTTCTGCTTTCTTTGGCTTTAACTCACCTTCTAGGATCTCCACTCTGTTTCTATCCTGTCTTTTCTTCTTCACTTCCTTCACGTATGGGACTGATCTCTTCCTCTCAGAGTTCTTCCATTTCCTCAACTCAGATTTCACTCCTCCTCCTTACCTTCCAGTCCTCAATTTCCCTCTTTTTACTGCATCTAGCAACCACTTTTCAAATTCCATTTCCTCAACTCTCTCCTTTCCCAGCCTCTTAGTTCCCAGTCTTTAACAATCCCCTTTCTCTCTGCCCCTTCCCCATATTCAGCATCTATCCCCTTCTCTCCTCCCTTGCTGAGGTTGACCTCATCCAGTATTTGCCACCTATTTCTCCCCCCATCCAGTGCCTCCTCCCTTTTCTTATCCTGTCCCCCTAGGGTCGGCCTGAGTTAGTTCAAAGTGTTGATGCAGATAACGGCGTGAGGCAGGAAACAAAATATACTGAGCACCACATATACTTCTGAATTTACTGCCAATGCTGAGCTCAGGAACACCCAGAGATACAGATGACGGCGCGGGGCAGGAAACAAAAGATACTGAGCACCGTATTTACTTCTCATTTATCTGCCACTGTTGAGCTCAGGAACACTCAGCGACACAGATGACGGCGCGGGGCAGGAAAACTGAGTTACTTACCTGTAACATGAGTTCTCCAGGGACAGCAGGATAAGTCAGCCACAAGTGGTGATGTCATCCGACAGCGCCAGAGACGGAATACCCTCACTAGCCCAGAGGGCTTTAGCCCCCTGGGCATGACCACTAGCCTCACCTCCAGATCCGCCCCTAGCTGGCCAGGTTTCCCAAGCTGAAGCGATACTCAGGCTAGGAGGCAGATCGCGAGAGACAGGAGATCCCTGCCGGGGAGGAGGGTGGGAAGGTGTTGCTGACTTATCCCGCTGTCCCTGGAGAACTCACGTTACAGGTAAGTAACTCGGTTTTCTCCCAGGGCAAGCAGGATGAGTCAGCCACAAGTGGTGTCTCCCCAGCTACATATGCAGCGACAGGGAGTGACTGAAGAAACGGAGACATGCATGACCATAAGGTGCAAGTACGTTTAATGAATGCGTAGTTCAAGTCAAATCTGACAGAGTGTGCAAATAGCATTAGTGCTCGTAACAAGAATAGTGCACGAAAAAACAACACTCAAGTAACAAGGTGGAAGTGCAACAACAACATCAAGTAAGAACGGGCACGAATAGTGCCGTAACAACAATGAGAACAACAATAAGCGGCCCCCGGGAGCCAGCAGGCAATAGGGGGCAGCCTACTCAATAGATTGTTAAGCAGGTGCAGAACAGGGTACAATGATACCATTCAACAATCAATCAAAGGCAACAAGGTGCAGAGACATCTTTCAATGAGCAATAAGGTGCCGTGACACCAATAAGACATCACTCAGTGCGATCAGTCACGAGTTCCTGGCCTGGCAAGGGGGTGGCAGTCGAAAGTACTGCTAGCCCGAACGCAGAGCCCCCGTGATCAGCTCTGTTGAGGCAGTAGTGCCTCTGGAAAGTCTGTACAGAGGACCACGTGGCGGCTTTGCAGATGTCAGGTATAGGAACGGAGTGGAGGTTTGCGATGGAGGCGGCCAAGGCCCGCAGGTGATGAGCTCTGATACCTGTGGTGGGGCTCGCTCCAGCGCGTGAAAGACAGAAGGCGATGCAAGCGGAAATCCAGCCAGAGAGCGTGCGCTTGGATACTGGCAGGCCAGGCTTGTTGGGATCATATGATACAAAAAGCTGGGACCCTTTGCGCAATGGTGCTGTTCTATTGAGGTAGCACCGTAGGGCCCTGACACAGTCCAGTGTGTGCAGGCGTTGCTGATCTGGGCTGGAGTGTGGTCCGGGAAAGAAGCAGGGCAGCTCAATAGTTTGATTGATGTGGAAAGCGGACACCACCTTGGGAACAAACTTGGGGTGTGCCCGAAGGCAGACGCGGTCGAGATGAAAGATGGTGTAAGGCGGGTAAGCCACGAGAGCATGCATTTCACTGATCCGCCTGGCTGAAGTAATAGCGACGAGGAACAGTGTTTTCCAGGAGGCAAACTTCAAATCCGCTGATTGCAGGGGCTCGAAGGGCTCTTCCGTTAGCTGATTGAGGACGACATTAAGGTCCCATGCGGACATGGGCTCCCTAAGGGGAGGGCGTAGATTGGATAACCCTCTCATAAAGCTGGCCACGATGGGCATCGCTGCTATTGAGGAGTCCCCAATGCGGTGATGGAAGGCCGCAATGGCGGACAGGTGGACTCTGATGGACTGAGTCTTGAGGCCAAGCGAAGAGAGTGACTCGAGGTATTGGAGGAGCTGCGGCATAGGACAAGCGAAAGGATCTAGATGCCGAGCCGCGCACCAGACGGAGAACTGCCGCCACTTGAGGCTGTATGATTTTCTGGTGGAAGTGCGCCGGGCCGCCAGAATGATCTGCTTGACCTCGGTCGTTAGGTTGAAGGGTGCCAGAGCTAGCCTTTCAGCTTCCAGGCCGACAGTGATAGCATCTGCAAGTTGGGGTGGAGCATCGCGCCGCCGTCCTGTGATAATAAGTCCGGCCGCCGGGGGAGTTGGATGGGAGGGGCCACTGCTAGGCGTTGGAGATATGGGAACCAGATTTGCCTGGGCCAGAAAGGAGCTACCAGGATGATCCTGGCCCTGTCCCTGATGATCCGTTGGACTGTCCGTGCGATGAGCGGAGTTGGCGGGAACGCATAGGCTAAGGTCCATTGGTCCCAGGTCACATCGAAGGCGTCCGCCGCCAGTCTGTGCGGGGACGGTCTCTTGGAGCAAAAGAGGGGGCATTTGGCATTCTCCTGGGAGGCGAAGAGGTCAATCTGAGGGAGGCCCCACTCCCTGAAGAGGAATGAAGACACGTCTTCGTGGAGCGTCCATTCATGAGGGCTTAGCTGTCTGCTGAGGTGATCTGCTAGGATATTCTCCTCTCCCGGTAGGTAGCAGGCCTGGAGGCTGCAATGAAGCGAGAGGGCTAGCTGCCAGGTGAGGAGGGCTTCTCTGCACAGAGGACATGAGCCCGTGCCTCCCTGTTTATTTATGTAAAACATGGCAACCTGGTTGTCGGTCTGTATCTGGGGGGTCATGGCCTGTAGGCGCTTGCCCTGTGAGAGATTGGTGGAGTGTGTCCACCAGTGGATCGCCTTGGTTGTCCGGAGGTCCCTGGGGATCGGGGAGGACAAGGGATGAGTGTGTTGGCACCAATGGGTGCGGAGGTGCCACTGGAGAACACGCATCCGTAATCTCGCCATGGGAAGGACATATGTGGCGGCTGCCATGTGACCCAGAAGGCATAGGATCGCTCGGGCGGAGGTGTGCGTGGAGTTGAGGACTTGTAGAGCGAGTGCGCTGATGGTCTCCTTCCTGTTGTGAGGCAGGAAGGCCTTTGATTTCGTGGTGTCGATTTGCGCACCGATGAACTCCAGACGCTGCGTTGGGGAAAGATGAGACTTCGGGTAGTTGACTAGGAATCCCAGCGAGGAGAGAAGAGAGATGGCTTTCCTGACAGCCATCCACAGTTCCGCTGGAGATGGGGCCGAGAATAGCCAATCGTCTAAGTAGGGGAAGACACATATCCCTTGTCTGCGGAGGTGGGCCGCAGCCACCGCTACACACTTGGTAAACACTCTTGGAGCAGGTGACAGTCCGAAGGGGAGCACCCTGTATTGGTAGTGCCTCTCCGCTACCCTGAATCGCAGGAATTTCTTGTGATGAGGGTGCATTGGAATGTGAGTGTAGGCGTCCTGGAGGTCCAGGGAGGCAAGCTACTTCATAGGTTGAATGGGGGGCAGGATGGAGGACAGGGAGTGCATCCTGAACTTCTCCTTGGCTATGCACTTGTTGAGCTTCCGTAGATCGAGGATGGGCCGCATACCCCCAGACTTCTTGGAGACAAGGAAGTATCTGGAGTAAAAACCCTTGCTGGTCTCGCCTGTGGGAACAGGATCGATGGCCCTGGAGGCAAGTAAGGCTTGGATCTCTGCATTCATGGCCTCTAGATGCTGGGAGGGAATGGTGCTCACCGAGGGCGGCCGCGCAGGTGGCTTTGAGGAGAAGTTGATGCGGTAGCCTTGTTTGATGATAGAGAGGACCCATTGATCCGTAGTTATCTTCTCCCAGGAGTGAAGGAAGGCAGATAAGCGTCCCCCTGTCGAAAGGTGCTGATGGGGCGGTGAGTCAAAAACCAGGGTTGCTTTTGGCAGGCGCAGAGGGAGCCTTCTTTGATGTGCGCTCACGTTGGCGTGGTTTCTGCCTATACGAGGATTGATAATGCTGCTGTTTGTAGCATGGCTGCTGCTGCCACCTGTGGTAGGAGTTATAGCGCTTAGGAGCAGAAGAGGCGTGAAAAGTTCCTTTGCGGTAGGGTTTTGAGCGCTCGGAGCCCTCCTCCAGAGTCTTGAGTGTGGTGCAGCGCTCGCGCATGTCGATCACTGTCTCCTTGACTTTGTCGCCAAATAGGGAGTCGCCTGTGCAGGGTGTGTCAGCGAGCTTGTCATGGGAGTCAGCCTGCAGCCTGAGACCCTGAGCCAAGCAAGCCGGCGTGTGGAGATGGCAGTCCCAGCCACTCTGGAGGCTGTCTCAAAGGCGTCATGTGCAGCACAACCTTGGTGTTTGGTGCATTCCTCAAGGTCTGCAAGGGCAGATAGGAATGCCAGTGGAAGTTCTGTGTCCTTGGCGGCGTTTCTTATGTTGGCCAGCAAGATGTTCTGGTAGATGGCGTGTTGAAAAAGATGTGCGGAGATCCTGGCGTTCAGCATAGATCCCTGATAAATCTGCTTTGCAACATCGTCTAGAAGCTTTTTGTCCTTCTCGGGGGGGGGGGCATTGGTAGAGGTGCGCGAGGATTTAGACCGCTTGAGGGCGGATTCCACCATGATGGATTGGTGGGGTAAGTGTTGCTTGTCAAATCCTGGGACAGGCTGGACCACATACTTGGAGTCCAATTTCCGGGGCATGAGTGGTTGGACGCAGGAGTCTGCCATAGTCTTGTAAGGTTCTCACGGAGGAGCTGATGGACCGGTAGGGCCGAAATGGCCTTGGGGGAATCCACGAATTTGAGGGCACTTTGAACCTCATCCCATTGATCTACAGCATCAGCGGGAGTGATGGATAAAGCAGAGAGGACCTTCCGGATGAATTTTGCATAGGTTAAGTCCTCAGGGGGATTGGGTGGTCCTGAGTGGTTGTCCTGGTCAGCATGAGAGGAGGTCCGTGATAGCGAAGGATCATCAGGGGGGTCTTGGAGGGGAGACTGTCCCAGGCTGGCCGGGGCAGCCGGAGTGGGTTCCTGCTCCAGCAGTAGTGGGACCGGTGGCTGTTTGGTAGCTGCTGCCGGTGGTGCTAGGGGCTGCGCCTGGTGGGAGGACAGGTTGGAGAGTGCTGACGTCCACTGCTGAAGCATGCCCTTAAGGAGTAGCAGAGTGTCTGGGGCTCCCTGGGAGGATAGAGCCACATGCGCTTGAGCGTCGCCTTGGAGGGGTTGGCTGGCATCTTCATGAGGGGCTGGTAGCACCGGGGATGCGGGGAGGCAGAGCTCGGAGTCCTCAGAGCTGTAGGAAGCTGCATAGGCAGAGTTGGCAGATGAAGGGGTGTGCTGATTAGGGCTGCTGGAGAGAGAGCCTTGGGAGTGAGAGGAACTGTGGCTGCAGTGCCTGAGTCTCTTGTCGTGGTAGCATGATGACCCCGAACTGGAGCTGCTGTCCCTGTGCCGTCTGTAGTCCTTGTGACTGTGTCTGCACTGCTGATGGCTCTGAGAGCATCCGCGGCTGCGCCAGCTGCTTTGCCTCCTGCCTGTTTGTCGGTGCTGTCTCCGGGAGCGGCTCTGCCTCCTCGAGCGGCTCCGGTAATGGGGAGAGTGTCTGCGCCGTTTGTGGGGTCTGCGCTGGTGCTCATCGCATTGGGCAGCATGACTCTTGAGAGGCAGGTAGTCAGCGCCATGAACATCTGCTCCGTGTTGGCTGCACTGAGAGGAGGCGGGCCCAGGAGGACAGGAAGTCGTCATTGGAGCTGCAGGAAGCAGGGCAGAGGAAGCCGCGGGCAAGATGGAGGCCTCCATCGGGACACACGTGTCCGGAGGGGAGAAAGCATCGCGGCGGGGAACGGAGGCCGAAAATGGCGCGTCCCCGGCCGGAGCAACCACGGCGGCACCGGAAGAGACAGCAATGGTGGGAGAGTTCACAGCGGCAGCGGGAGTACTCACCACAGTGGGAGCCAGAAAATCCCTGAGGGCATGCCAGCGAGACTTCAGAGCCCGGGGGGACATGCGGCCACAGGCAGAGCAGTTTTCCACGGCGTGGTCGTTTCCCAGGCAATGCAGGCAGAGATGGTGGGAATCCGATTTGGCCATTTTCCTGGAGCAGGCTGGGCATTTCTTGAATCCAGGTTTCTTCATGGTGAAAAGGTGAGAGCAAAATAAAAAAACGTCTTACTGGCAAGGCGGAAGACGAAGACTGGCCAGCTAGGGGCGGATCTGGAGGTGGGGCTAGTGGTCATGCCCAGGGGGCTAAAGCCCTCTGGGCTAGTGAGAGTATTCCGTCTCTGGCGCCGTCGGATGACGTCACCACTTGTGGCTGACTCATCCTGCTTGCCCTGGGAGAAACAAAAGATACTGAGCAGCACATTTACGTCTCATTTTACTGCCACTGCTGCTGCTGAGCTCAGGAACACACAGCGACACAGATGACGGCGCGGGGCAGGAAAGAAAAGATACTGAGCAGCACATTTACTTCTCATTTTACTGCCACTGCTGCTGATCTCAGGAACACACAGCGACACAGATGACGGCGCGGGGCAGGAAAGAAAAGATACTGAGCAGCACATTTACGTCTCATTTTACTGCTGCTGCTGCTGCTGCTGAGCTCAGGAACACACAGCGACACAGATGACGGCGCGGGGCAGGAAAGAAAAGATACTGAGCAGCACATTTACGTCTCATTTTACTGCTGCTGCTGCTGCTGCTGAGCTCAGGAACACACAGCGACACAGATGACGGCGCGGGGCAGGAAAGAAAAGATACTGAGCAGCACATTTACGTCTCATTTTACTTCTACTGCTGATCTCAGGAACACACAGCGACACAGATGACGGCGCGGGGCAGGAAAGAAAAGATACTGAGCAGCACATTTACGTCTCATTTTACTGCCACTGCTGCTGCTGAGCTCAGGAACACACAGCGACACAGATGACGGCGCAGGGCAGGAAACAAAAGATACTGAGCAGCACATTTACGTCTCATTTTACTGCCACTGCTGCTGCTGAGCTCAGGAACACACAGCGACACAGATGACGGCGCAGGGCAGGAAAGAAAAGATACTGAGCAGCACATTTACGTCTCATTTTACTGACACTGCTGATGCTGAGCTCAGGAACACACAGCGACACAGATGACGGAACGGGGCAGGAAAGAAAAGATACTGAGCAGCACATTTACGTCTCATTTTACTGCTGATGCTGCTGCTGCTGAGCTCAGGAACACACAGCGACACAGATGACGGCGCGGGGCAGAAAACAAAAGATACTGAGCAGCACATTTACGTCTCATTTTACTGCCACTGCTGATGCTGAGCTCAGGAACACACAGCGACACAGATGACGGCGCAGGGCAGGAAACAAAAGATACTGAGCAGCACATTTACGTCTCATTTTACTGCTGCTGCTGAGCTCAGGAACACACAGCGCCACAGATGACGGCGCGGGGCAGGAAAGAAAAGATACTGAGCAGCACATTTACGTCTCATTTTACTTCTACTGCTGATCTCAGGAACACACAGCGACACAGATGACGGCGCAGGGCAGGAAAGAAAAGATACTGAGCAGCACATTTACGTCTCATTTTACTGCCACTGCTGCTGCTGAGCTCAGGAACACACAGCGACACAGATGACAGCGCGGGGCAGGAAATAAAAGTACTGAGCACCACATTTACGTCTCATTTTACTGCTGCTGCTGAGCTCAGGAACACACAGCGACACAGATGACGGCGCGGGGCAGAAAACAAAAGATACTGAGCAGCACATTTACGTCTCATTTTACTGCCACTGCTGAGCTCAGGAACACACAGCGACACAGATGACGGCGCGGGGCAGAAAACAAAAGATACTGAGCAGCACATTTACGTCTCATTTTACTGCCACTGCTGCTGCTGATCTCAGGAACACACAGCGACACAGATGACGGCGCGGGGCAGGAAAGAAAAGATACTGAGCAGCACATTTACGTCTCATTTTACTTCTACTGCTGAGCTCAGGAACACACAGCGACACAGATGACGGCGCGGGGCAGGAAAGAAAAGATACTGAGCAGCACATTTACGTCTCATTTTACTGCCACTGCTGCTGCTGAGCTGAGGAACACACAGCGACACAGATGATGGTGCAGGGCAGGAAACAAAAGATACTGAGCACCACATTTACGTCTCATTTTACTGCTGCTGCTGATCTCAGGAACACACAGCAACACAGATGACGGCGCGGGGCAGGAAAGAAAAGATACTGAGCAGCACATTTACGTCTCATTTTACTGCCACTGCTGCTGCTGAGCTGAGGAACACACAGCGACACAGATGACGGCGCGGGGCAGGAAAGAAAAGATACTGAGCAGCACATTTACGTCTCATTTTACTGCCACTGCTGAGCTCAGGAACACACAGCGCCACAGATGACGGAACGGGGCAGGAAACAAAAGATACTGAGCAGCACATTTACGTCTCATTTTACTGCCACTGCTGAGCTCAGGAACACACAGCGCCACAGATGACGGAACGGGGCAGGAAAGAAAAGATACTGAGCAGCACATTTACGTCTCATTTTACTGCTGCTGCTGATCTCAGGAACACACAGCGACACAGATGACGGCGCAGGGCAGAAAACAAAAGATACTGAGCACCACATTTACGTCTCATTTTACTGCTGCTGCTGATCTCAGGAACACACAGCGACATACATGACAGCGCGGGGCAGGAAACAAAAGATACTGAGCACTGCATTTATGTTTCATTTTACTGCCACTGCTGCTGCTGAGCTCAGGAACACACAGCGACATAGATGACGGCGCAGGGCAGGAAACAAAAGATACTGAGCACCACATTTACGTCTCATTTTACTGCCACTGCTGATGCTGATCTCAGGAACACACAGCGCCACAGATGACAGCGCGGGGCAGGAAAGAAAAGATACTGAGCAGCACATTTACGTCTCATTTTACTGCTGCTGCTGATCTCAGGAACACACAGCGACACAGATGACGGCGCGGGGCAGGAAAGAAAAGATACTGAGCAGCACATTTACGTCTCATTTTACTGCCACTGCTGAGCTCAGGAACACACAGCGACACAGATGACGGCGCGGGGCAGAAAACAAAAGATACTGAGCAGCACATTTACGTCTCATTTTACTGCCACTGCTGAGCTCAGGAACACACAGCGACACAGATGACGGCGCGGGGCAGGAAAGAAAAGATACTGAGCACCACATTTACGTCTCATTTTACTGCCACTGCTGCTGCTGCTGATCTCAGGAACACACAGCGACACAGATGACGGCGTGGGGCGGGGAAAGTGGCGATTGTAGCATAGAGGTAGGAGGGTAAGGCTGTGCTGGGTGGCATTATATAAACAAGAAAAGATTTAGGCAGGAATGAAGCAGCTCCAGCTTGAATATTTTGGTGACCCTTCTTGACGCCTTCCGGAATCTGCCACCTGAGGCAACCGCCTCTGGATCTCTACATCCCAATGTGGACAAGTTTGGCGATACATCTTCATTCCTATCCATGCCCCTGAGACATTACCAGCATCGCACGTAAATTTAGCTATTTCTGAGTCCCTTCCTCAGCCCTTGGGCGAGTCAGGTAACCCTCCATTGCCTCAGAAAAATCCAAGTTATCCATGTCTCTGTTTAATGTACATTACCAAGTTTAAGTTGCAATGTAAACCACTTTGAGTAAAGAACAAAGCGGTATAACAAAAGCCCCTTTTAATAAATAAACAAATACAATTTGTGTGTGGAAACTGTGAATAAAGCTTCTAAAATAGCTCTTTAAACTTTGGATCTAGATTTTACGAAATAAAAGTTTCCCCCAATGAAGATTAAATTTAGTAGCCAATTCTTACTTGGATCCTAAGAAGTGGATAGGCCCAGATCAGGGAAAGTCAGTTTGATTTTCTACCTCAGCTGATTAACATAGGGGCCTATGTGTAAGTGACTAAATAGCCATCCTTGCTTCCTAAAACTAAGGTGCCTATAGTTCGATGCCTGTTTTCAGGCACCTAAATTTGGCTGAAATTTCACCTCACTTTAGGTAGTATCTATGTCACTTGTTAGGTAGCAACTGAAGCATTTATGTCAGTTTCTTGTGGAGTTTAAGATTTACTGCCTTTCATAACCAAACAAACCTAGTTATCCCTAAAACATAGACCAGTGATGGCTAACCTTTTTGAGCCCGAGTGCCCAAACTGCCGCAAAAAACCAAAGAATTTCCTCAAAGTGCCAGCACGTCATTTGCATAAGTGGTCTTATTTGCATAAATATTTGCATAATGTTACCATACACTAACTTTTAGTAAACATGTCTCTTAATGAGTGTATGGATAAAGAAAGACTAAAAGATTTCTACATTACTATAATCCAGTGCCAACCGCCAGGCACATTAGGAACTACTACAAACGCTGCCCATTTAGAACCCATAGCAAACCCGCCGTATCCTGACAGCATTACCAGGACTCACAAAGCACCATACCCTACCTATCAAAAGGCAACACTGCAAATATTAAACCAATACATTTCAGTGAATACTGGCAACGTCAAATAGGAATTTCCTCTTGTACCAAACAAAGCGCAGATGTTAATGATGCACATTTCCCAGAGCTGACATATTCCAGTTAATAAATTCAAAATAAAGAGATATCTTTCTACCTTTTGTGCATTTTTTTTCAGTTGCAATTGGTCCAGCCATTTTCTTCTGGTTTCTTCATGTTTTCTGCTAACTCTCCATCGTCTGCTGTCCATTTGTCCTTTCTTCTCTCTTCTAGTTTTTTTTCCATTCTCTCTCTCTCTACATCTGCTTTAACATACTAATCTTTCTCCTTTTGCTCTTTCCTCATTCCTATTTCATCCACACAAATTTTACCCCTCCATCCTCAATCCCCAATTACTCTCCCAATACCTGGCCAATTGTAGATTTTTCATCCCTCCTACACAAAATATTTTTCCCCTCTCCATTTTACTCTCCCAGCCCCATCCCATTCTAATACTCCCCCAACATCAGCTCCCTTCTAGTTCCAGTCTCACCCAGCATCCATTCCCTTCTTCAAGCCCCCCACTTCCCCTCAGCCCATTTCCATTCCAAGCCCCGTCCCCATCAGCTATTTGCAGTTCAAGCCCCCCACTTCCCCTCAGCCCATTTCCATTCCAAGCCCCATCCCCAACAGCTATTTGCAGTTCAAGCCCCCTTCCACTCAGCCCATTTCCAGTCCTAGCAACCCCCCAACCCATTACCAGTCCTAGCCCCCATAGCCCACTCCCAGTCCTAATCCCACCAGCCCATTTCCAGTCCTAACCTCCCCATCAGCCCACTCCCAGTCCTAATCCCCCATCACTCAATTTTTAGTTTAAGCCCCCCCAGCGCCTATCACCACTCCTAAACCCCCCCAGCGCCCATCTCCACTTCTACCCCCCCCAGCCCAGCGCCCATCACCACTCCTAACCCCCCCAGCCAGCCCAGTGCCCATCACCACTCCTAACCCCCCCCAGCCAGCCCAGTGTCCATCACCACTCCTAACCCCCCCAGCCCAGTGCCCATCACCACTCCTAACCCCCCCACCCCAGCCCATCACTACTCCTAACACCCCCCAGCCCAGCCCAGCCCATCACTACTCCTAACCCCCCCCAGCCCAGCCCAGCCCAGCCAATCACCACTCCTAACCCCCCCAGTGCCCATCACCACTCCTACACCCCCCCAGCCCAGCGCCCATCACCACTCCTAACCCCCCCAGCCAGCCAGTGCCCATCACCACTCCTAACCCCCCAGCCCAGTGCCCATCACCACTCCTAACCCCCCCCACCCCAGCCCATCACTACTCCTAACACCCCCAGCCCAGCCCAGCATAGCCCATCACCACTCCTAACCCCCCCAGCCCAGCCCAGCCCATCAACACTCCTAACCCCCCCCCGCCCAGCCCAGCCCATCACTACTCCTAACACCCCCCAGCCCAGGGAAAATTAAAAAAAAAAACAACCCTGTCTGCTGCCGTTGTCGGGGCCGCCGCGGCAGAATCGAGCGTGCCGCGGGGCCCCCCTGTACCCGGCAGATCCTGCCCTCCCCGTAGCAGCTCTCTCTTTGGAGCTGCAGTCAGACGCGCCGGCTTGCAGAGCGCGAGGGAAGAGTTCCCTCGCTGCTCTGTTAAGCCCGCGGGGGCTGATGGAAACTCTCCCCTTCGCGCTCTGCAAGCCGGCGCGTCTGACTGCAGCTCCAAAGAGAGAGCTGCTACGGGGAGGGCAGGATCTGCCGGGTAAAGGGGGGCCCCGCGGCACGCTCGATTCTGCCACGGCGGCCCCGACAACGGCAGCAGACAGGGTTGGTTATTTTTTTTTCGATTGCGGACCTTCCCGCGTGCCAGCTGCAAGGCCTTCGCGTGCCACAGCTGGCACGCGTGCCATAGGTTCGCCATCGCTGACATAGACTAACCAAGAGCAGGGGGACTAGACAAGATACTCAAGGTTAGCAATACTGGATACATTCCCCCAAAAGGAAGCAGATATTTAAGCAGCTGTGACACAGATGAATCCAAGACAATGGGACTGATGGTTAACATTCCTAAGATGTCTAAGCTCAGACTGCTCAGATTCACACTGCAAGTCTGAAGCACACGGCTGGCTGCACAGGCCTGCTACAAACAACCACACAATCTTTAAGCAGTAGCAGCATCAAAGTCAAAATCAGTGTGAGGTCCGAGACTCTGCATGTGCTCAGAGGTCCACAACGGGGCACACGCATTTGCAGAACAGCACAGCAAACAGAAGCGAGATGAAGGAGCAACTCCATACTTCAATGATCAAAACACAGTTTGAGTCTTGTTTTCTGTGCTGTGCTCTGAGGTCCTGCATGTGTTTCCTTGCTAACATGAAATCCATGTAGGGTGGGGGGGGGGGGGGGAGGGAGACTCACAGACCCTAACCTGGTTTCACCTTGAAAATCTTCACTGTGCTATTCCCAGATAGGAGAGTAGAGAATGCAGGAAGGCATCATGGGGGTGGAGAGACCCCATCACGCAGGAAGGAGAGGGCCCCAACATCCAGTAAGGAGAGAGTCCATCAACCAGGAAGGGAACACAGGAAGGAGAGGGATACATCACCCAGGAAGGGAACAAGGGAAGGAGAGGGCCCATCACCCAAGAAGGGAACAAGGGAAGGAGAGGGCCCATCACCCAAGAAGGGAACAAGGGAAGGAGAGGGTCCATCACCCAAGAAGGGAACAAGGGAAGGAGAGGGCCCATCACCCAGGAAGGGAACATAGGAAGGAGAGGCCCCATCACCCAGGAAGGGAGCACAGGAAGGAGAGGCCCCATCACCCAGGAAGGGAGCACAGGAAGGAGAGGCCCCATCACCCAGGAAGGGAACACAGGAAGGAGAGCGCCCATCACTCAGGAAGGGAACATAGGAAGGAGAGGGTCCATCACCCAGGAAGGGAACACAGGAAGGAGAGCGCCCATCACTCAGGAAGGGAACACAGGAAGGGGAGCGCCCATCACTCAGGAAGGGAACACAGGAAGGAGAGGCCCCATTACCCAGGAAGGGAACATAGGAAGGAGAGGCCCCATCACCCAGGAAGGGAACATAGGAAGGAGAGGCCCCATCACCCAGGAAGGGAACATAGGAAGGAGAGGCCCCATCACCCAGGAAGGGAACAGAGGAAGGAGAGGCCCCATCACTCAGGAAGGGAACACAGGAAGGAGAGCGCCCATCACCCAGGAAGGGAACACAGGAAGGAGAGCGCCCATAACTCAGGAAGGGAACACAGGAAGGAGAGGCCCCATTACCCAGGAAGGGAGCACAGGAAGGAGAGCGCCTATCACTCAGGAAGGGAACACAGGAAGGAGAGGCCCCATTACCCAGGAAGGGAGCACAGGAAGGAGAGGCCCCATCACCCAGGAAGGGAACACAGGAACAAGAGGACCCATGCAGGAGCAGTCTTATGTTGCCTGAAGAAACAGGTGCTCAACATCTGTACCATTAGATCCATAACGAAGCTCATAGTTTATTTAGAAATTGTGATTACTAACATGCTATATACTGTCGAGATGTGGACAATGTATTAGAGATATCTCAAGTCCAAAAATTAACACCAGCTTGTGGGAGACTATTGTCCAGCGCCATCTTCACATAGGAGAAGAATCTGTTATAAGGAAGCTGAAACTCAGGAGATGAAACCATGTGCCGGAGACTGAATCAGTAACCTCCTGCTAGAATCACATGTCCAAACTTTGAATCAGCCTCATCAGTTATCTTCGGACCCATAGTTAGGACCATCATGGAACATAATCATCCTTGAGAGCAAAGGCATGCTGAAAACGTACAAGTATTAAGCAGACTCCCCCCACCCCCAGACCCCCAAGTTGTCACATACCTACAGCCTGAGGAGAGAGAATCTGTGTGAATCCTGCAGAAAAGGTAATGAGCACCACAGAATAAGTGACCCAGGCCAGATACTGAAGAAAGATATTCACCCCCAGGCCACTGTACATCCATTTCTGAGCTGAAGAGAGAAGATGACACAGAATGTTTTATCACTCTGTATATTGAAGGTTACCAAAAGATCTCACCATGCCAGGAGGAAAGTTAAATACATGGGGTGTGCCTTACACAAAGGCTGATAAATGCTGAGGGGCCAATATTTAAAGTCACTTCTGCAATCAGCCAAAATTAATCTGGTCAAAACTGGGCAGACTAAAAAGTTGGATCTAGTGGTGATATTCAGCTGTTATCACTACGACTTATGGCCAGGATAACTGCATAGGGGTACGTTATGTTGGAGTTTTCAGCACCCAGTGTGGCTAATGATTTGCAGAAAGTTATCTGGACAAGTTCAGTAGCCAGCTGAATATTTAGCTCAGAAATGTGAGGCGTCTTCATCTGCACATATGAGGAGGGAGGGCTGAAAAGTCTCCTCGTACATACCCAGCACGCACACAGATCCCACATACATCACAGCACATGCAGAATCACACTCATTTAAACATATGAAAGAAGTTTTTAAGTCTTTGGTCCCCCTACCTCCAATAAACCTCCCCATGGGTAATCTTCCTCCCTTCTGAGCCTTAGACCGCCCCCCACCCCTGTGAACCCAGCTGTCTGAATCACATCTGCAAGCACACCTCTCCCTGGATGACATCTGCAAGCACACCTCTCCCTGGTTCACATCTGCAAGCACGCCTCTCCCTGGATCACATCTGCATGCACGCCTCTCCCTGGATCACATCTGCAAGCACGCCTCTCCCTGGATGACATCTGAAAGCACACCCCTCCCTGGTTCACATCTGAAAGCACACCTCTCCCTCGTGTACTACCACCACATTCTCGCAGCATCTTCTAGCAGGTGGGATAGATCTTTCCATTTCTAGCCTGGAGCCCCCCAACCCCATTTGCTGCCCCACCTTCTGCTGGTGGAACAGAGCTCTCAGCAGCATCTCCTTCATCTTGCCCCTGCCCCTGTATATCTCTGTCCCCATTCTCTGTAGTGCCTTCTGGTGGCTGGGACAGAGACTGAATTAGTCTTTATTTTCTCTCTTGTCACCTCACTGTTAGACCTAAAGAAGGTTTCAGAGAGTGAAGGTAACATCCCAAAAGACAACAGAAGTGTGTTCCCTTGCACTCATGCATTATACACTGTTGCTCCTTACCCTGTAAGCAGGTGGCAATTGTGTAATCCATGGCCCAGCTCACCAGAGCCATCAGGAGACCAAGCAGGATCAGGAATATCCAGTCCTCACCCACCCTGGAAACCAAGAACTTCTGACACTGGACAGTACAAGCTGTTGGAGAGGACATAATATTAACTCTGGCGAAAAGACATCAGGAACAAGGCACTGATCCCGCCCCAACCAGCATGAGAGGCATGACACTAACCTACCACCACTGTTCCCTCTAAGCTGTGCGCGTGTGCGCGCGCACACACCTCGCCGAGCGAGCGCACATACTTTATAATAGAGCGCATAAAAATTACGGTTCTGATTCTGATAGAAAACAACACAAACGTCTTAAAATTTAAAAGTTGTTATTGTAATTACTAGAAATTTTCTGCTTCATTTAGTAATCGCCTATTTTCATTTAATTTGATTAAAATCAATGTGGTGTACATACTGTATTCTGACATGTAGTCAAATTTTAAAGTATATAACTCCGAGTGTCGTTGATGTGGCACACAAAAATTTAACCTTCCTTCAAAAGCTGCACAGCTGATATTTTATGTGCACACAGCCTACAGAAAATTAGAGGGAACATTGCCTACCACCAACCTGCACTGGGGACATGGTATTGACCCCCTAGTGCTCCTCTTCAGGGACCTGGCACTGACCGCACTCACTAGTCTGCACTGGGACACTGTACTGAGACCCTCCATCAACCTGCATTGGAGATATAGTATGGACTCCTACAGAACCCCCAGATTATGGGTATAACCTCTAGCCAATCTTTAGAGGGGAGGAATGACCAGGACATCTTTATGTGTTATGAGTCACATAACCACTAATATGGACTGGAACCAGTAATGGGTCCTGCAGGAAGAGGAGGAGATGCTGGTGCTGGATGGTTGAAGCAGTGTGTGCTGGATGTGAGGACAGAGTCTGAGTTTGCTATGTGTGAATGTGAAAAGTACACTGCTCTGGGCCCACTGCTTTCTAACATATTCATAAAGAAGCTGCAAAGGGGAATAGAGTGATGTAACCAAATTTGAGGTCACAAAATTATTAAAGTTGTTAAATCACAAGCAGATTTTGAGAGACTGTAGGAGAAACTTGTGAGGCTTCGAATCAGGCATTCACATGAGAGATGAAACTTAATATGGACAAGTACTGATGCACATAGAGAAGAATAACCCAAACTATAGGCACACAGTGCTGGTTAAAATCTCCCATAATGGGTCAGACCAAGGGTCCATTAAGTGTAGTATCCTTTTTCCAACAGTGGCCAATCCAGGTCACAAGCACCTGTGAAGTTCCCAAAAGGTACACAAATTCCATTCTGTTTGTCCCATGGATTTCCCAAATCCACTTTAATAATGGTTTATGGACCTTTCCTCCAGGAACTTGTCCAAAACCTTTTTTTTTTTTTTTTAAACTTTTATTTTCATTTTGCAACAAACAAAAGAAACAACACACCAAAGGAGACAAAACAAGTATACAATAAGGAAAAGTAAACCCAATTACCCCCCCCCCCACGCTTCTTCTCTAGCTGATTATGCCAGCATGTGAGCGCTTCCAAACAACAGTGATTAAACATCAAAACAATCAAAAGAGTATCTGCGATACAGAATAATCATGGGACAAAGATATATACAAATTTAGACAGTCAGATGAGAGCATTGAGCAGAATGTACATAGTCATTGAGCATCTTCCATTTAGACCCATGATGAGGAGTCTGAATGGGGGAAGCAAACATACGAGGTATTTGTTCATATTTACTGTAGAGACAGACATGATTCCACCATTCATTGGGGCTCAGATGGGAGCTATTTTTCCAGTATTTCGTAATTAGGGAAATAGCAATGCCAAGCATAAAGTCCAAAAGGAAGTAAGCCGTTTTTGGAAGAGAGGGGATCCCCGCAGCTGAGCGAAGTCCCACTATCCTCCAAGAAAGGGGCTCTTGAAAGTGCAAAATAGACTGGATACGACTCCAGACCCGACGCCAGTAATACTGTAGTGCGGGACATTCATACATAACATGAGGTAGTGAACCAATGGCCGCATGACATGTCCAACAACTATTGCCCTGAGTAGTGTTCCATTTGGCTAATCTGTCCGGAGTGTAAAAACACCGGTGGGCTAGAAAGAAGAGTGTCTGAGTGAGTGAGGCGGATCGGGAGACCCGTGTCACTCTACTCCAGACAAGGCTCCATTGCTCCGGGGTCAAAGTCACATGCAATTCTCTCTCCCATGCTTTCTGCGCTATAGGGGTATCTCTAGTTATAGCATTACATAAGGTTTTGTAAAAATTGGATGCTACACCCGGAGAACTACCGATAGATCGGATAGTCTCCAACCACCCTTGTGTAGGGGAGGCCGATGGCGGGAGCACCTTAGCACTCCGAAGGCAATGCTGAAGTTGCACCAACTGAAAGTAGTGTTTCGCTGGGAGACCAAATTCAATTTGCAATTCACTAAAAGTTTTCCAGCGACCTTCATGGAACAACTGACTAGGAATCCAAATGCCCCTAGTGTACCAGGGGCTCCACGCCATCGGCTTATTTTGTATTCGAAATCGGGTATTGTACCAAAGTGGGAGCTTGTCTAACGGACAGAGTCGGGAGTCTAAAGATTGCATAAGATTATTAAAGGCACCTAAGGTGTCTAAAAGCATTGGTGGAAAGTGGGAGTCAGATGGGAGAGTCATACCAGGGAGAAAAGTGAGAGGAATCGGCTTGCAAAGGTCCTCTTCTATGTCTAGCCACACAGGTCTACTCGGTACTGGATCTTCCAGCCAACGAGCGCCTTGTTTGAGAAGAAAAGATTGATGATACTTCAGGAAATCAGGGAATCTGACACCCCCATTTTCCTTATCTGCTTGCAGCTTATGTTTCGCTATCCTAGGTGTCTTGTTTTGCCACAAGTATCTAGTCAGAAGGCCCTCTATATCTTTATATATACGTCGAGGTAAGAGACAGGGCAACATTTCTAAAATATAATTCACTTTCGGAACAATCATCATTTTTATGGTTTCTAATCGACCCCACCAGGTAAGTGTTAAAGGAGTCCAGCGGTGAGTAAGCGCCCGGACTTTAGAGGTTAAGTCTTTGGCATTGAAGGAGATAGTGTCTTCCAAAGGAGAACAATAGTGAACCCCAAGGTATTTGACCATGCGAGGTTGCCATAAAAAGGGGAAGGGTTGCATATCTGCCTGATGAAGCAAAGGATTTAATGGAAAGGCTACCGACTTGGTCCAATTTATCTTATAACCGGACAGTTGTGAGTATTTACCAATTTGCTCTAGGACAGCCGGTACTGAGTCTATAGAGACAAAAAGCATAAGGTCGTCAGCATACGCTGAAATTTTGATTTCCCTATGGGTGAAGGGGACTCCATGAATCTCCTCCGATTGCCGGATTAGTAAAGCCAAGGGTTCGAGTGCAAGATCGAAGAGAAGTGGAGACAGTGGGCATCCCTGGCGGGTGCCGCGTTGAAGGGGAAAAGGCTGAGACTTTAAAGCATTGGCACATATACTGGCTGTAGGCTGTGCGTACATGGTGCGAAGACAACGGAGAAAACCTTCCCCGAAGCCGTACCAGCGGAGGACTGCAAACAGGAAGGGCCACTCTAAGCGATCAAAGGCCTTCTCAGCATCAAGTGAGAGGCCAACAAATGGGCGATCAAGATTAACTGCGGTAGTCAGTACATGGCATAGAGTCCGAGCATTGTCAGCAGTGGATCTACCAGGAATGAAACCGCATTGATCTGGGTGTATTAAGGTAGGCATCCTATCAGAGAGCCGGGTAGAGAGAATGGTGGCAAATATTTATAGTCCGCGTTTAGGAGGGAGATTGGACGATAATTAGCTGTTAGTTGCGGGTCTCTCCCCTCTTTCTCAAAAACTACTACATTTGCCATTGAAAAGGACCCAGAAGGAGAACCCTCCTCGGCCAGAGCAGAAAAATAAAGTTTCAAAACTGGAGCTAAGTCAGCGTGAAAGGTTTTGTAGAATTCAGCAGGGAGACCGTCTGGGCCTGCGGCTCGACCTGAGGCACATTTCTTGATAGCAGAATGAATTTCTGAGACAGTAAATGGTGTGTCCAAGGCCACTCTATCTTCGTCAGATAGGGTCGGTCTTTGTACCCCTGAAAGTAAGCGTTCAAATACATCTGGCTCAAAATCACATTCAGATTGATAAAGCCCAGTATAAAAAATCACGAAAGAGTTCTAAGATTTCGGTATCTTTAGTGACCAAGCCCCCCCCCCGACGGATTACGGAGGGCGGTAACACGCTTGGCTTCTTTTTTACCTTTTAGGGCATTTGCTAATAATTTGCCGGCACGATTATTTTCCCGATAATATAGCCCTTGTTGTGATTCAACATTTTTAACAGCAGCAGTGTACAAAAGCTGATTGTATTGAAAACGCAAGCGTTGTAAACGGAGTAAAATACATGGGTCAGTACGGGACGTGAGGAGACGCTCCCCAGCTTGTATCTGCTGCTCTAGAATCAGTAAATGCTGCTTTCTTTGTTTCCCCTGCCGAATTTGATAGCTAGTTATAGTTGCGCGGATAGATGCTTTAAAACCCTCCCACCAAGCCCAGCTCGCTGTGTCATGGGGTGAGTTAAAATGAAAATAATCTTGGATAGCGGCCTTTATATCAACCTGAAAATCTTTTTGACCCAGTAAGGATCTATCAAAAAACCAAGCTCGGGAGAATCGTCCCGCGCAGTGACATGTAATGATAAAGATATGGCAGCATGATCTGAAATATGGAGAGGATGAATCCTAGTCGTGTCTACTTGAGAAATCAGTGCTTTGGAAATGAGAAAGAAATCTATTCTAGATTGGGAGTGATGGGGGGCAGAAAAGAAAGTGAACTCTAAGTCGGAGGGGTGAAGCAGCCTCCATATATCTTCCAACGCAAGATCTTGCATCAGAGCTGTGAGGGTAGCAAGACTCTTGGGTGGACTACTCGTTCTAGGCGGCTGTCTATCTATCAGAGGGTCTAACACTTGATTAAAATCACCACCAAGTATTAATGGAGTATTGGCAGAGGCCTGTGCCAACTGCGCAATACTTGCATAGTAAGCAGGGTTGTCCACATTCGGGGCATAAATGCAAATACATGTAAATTCACTATCTCCAACCTTAAGATGTACTCGGGCCCATCTACCCTCCTTGTCAGCGCTAGTATCAATTACAGTAGCTTGCAAAGATTTCTTAACCAGAATGGCTACCCCACACCGTTTGGAAACGGCGGGAGAATAGGCAGCCACCATGTAAGGCTTAACATTGAGTTTCAGTGTTTCAGCAGAGTTTAAGTGCGTTTCCTGAAGAAACACTAAATCAGCATGCTCATGGCTAAGATAGCTAAGGATTTTCTTTCTTTTGATTGGACTATTAATGCCCTTTACGTTGAGTGATAAGATTTTACATAAGGCCATTCAGACAAGTTAAAAATTCTGAGCATGATAGCGCACATAATTTCACAATGTCCCTCATATTGACTGTATCTGACTGTACATATGGCATAAAAGAAAATAAGCTTAGATAATACAATGAAGCGCCCCACATTAAAAAAGAAAAACCGCAGCGCGGTAGAGAAGAAGCAGAACCCCAAAAATTACTGGCGACCATGTGTCTGCGGGGAGAAGCCCCAGAGAAGGCCGAAATTGAAAAAACACATAACCTGTAGGACTGTGCGTGCTCCGAATCCGACCGAGGCACACATCATGGAGGGATAGGAGACCAAAAAAAAAAAAAGTCATAGAAAGAAAGAAAGAAAGTCCAGGTAGTCTCTGTGCTTGACTACGACCGCCGCATCGGGCCCTTCAAAATGGCGGACAGAGCCGGCAAATAAAAGTCCAAGTCGTTGGATTAGCGCATCTGCTCTGCTTCTTTGGAGTCTAAAAATGTTGATAGTAGATCAGGATCTTCGAATGTCCTGGTTTGGTTGTGGAGAGTCACTCGGAGCTTCGCGGGATACAACAGGCCAAAGCGAGCCTGTAGCTGTTGAAGTCGAGGGCGAAAAGCAAGGAGTTTCTTCCGTCGGTCAACGGTAGGCTTTGCCAAATCAGGGAAGAAGGAGACTTTGTGACCTTCAAATTCCAAATGATGGTTCGCCCGGGCAGCATTTAAAATTTGTTCCACTTGTTGATATCGTAGCAAGCGAAAGATAATAGGCCGGGGGGTCGTTCGGTTGAGCGCCATGTGGGTAGGAACACGGTGTGCACGATCGATTTCCAGTTCTTTATGAAAGGTGATCTTCAGCAAGGAGGGAAGAGTTTTGAGCAGGAATTCTCTCATATCTCCCGCTTCCACCCCCTCCGGTATTCCAATGAGCCTCACATTGTTGCGACGGGCTCGATTATTGCTATCTTCTAACTCCTTTTGAAGATTCTGTATCTGGCGCTCAGCCTTGTCCAGTGTGCCCAAGCGCACCGCGTGCGAGTCGAGGACCCCCGCCATATTGTCCTGCCGTAATGAGAGACTTTCAAGTCGGTCCTGGAGCACTCCAAAGTCTTCTCGCATGGCTCTAAGCGCTTCTCCATTGGACTGCACCAATTCCTTCACGCCGCGTATTTCCTCTAAGATCTCAAGGTGCATTTCGGGGTTTTCCCGAAATGGAACCATCTTCTGTGGGGAGGACACCTCTGTTTTGGAGCGTTTTCCGTGAGAAGAAGAAGGAGACCCGAAGTCCAAGCGCGCTGGTTTATGGGCCGCCATCCCCCCCGAGGTACCCCGGTCAGCCCGGAGCGAAATAGTAAGTTTGTATAGGTATTAAGTCAGGATTCTAAGTAGGCCTCTCGGGAGCTTCAGCGCGAAGCGTCTTACCCGCTGGACATCAGGCTCCGCCCCCCCGTCCAAAACCTTTTTAAACCCGGCTACTCTAACAGCTTTTACTACATCCTCCAGTAACAAATTCCAGAGTTTGATTACACGTTGAGTGAAAAAATAATTTTCTTTTATTAGTTTTATATGGGTTACACTGTAGCTTTATTGCATGTCCCCTAGTTTTTCTATATTTTGATGGCGTAAACAATTGATCTACGTTAAACTGTTCCACTCCATTCATTAATTTATAGACTTCTATCATATCTCCCCTCAGCCGTCTCTTTTTCCAGGTTGAAGAGCCCTAACCTTTTAAGCCTTTTCTCACAGTGCCGGCCCAAGGGTTTCAGCTGCCCCCACTCCCACACTGCCACCAATTCCTTTGGTGGGCCTTGTGGGACAGCTTAGAGTGGCGCGGCGGTGGCAGCCGCCATGGCAGGCCATGTGCTTTGGTACACATGGTCTGCCACCCATAGAGGACTGCTGCCCTAGGCTGCTGCCTAGCCTACCTAGTGGACAGGCCTGCCCTGTTTCCTCATAGGGGTATCCTTCCAACCCCTTTACCATTTTGGTGGCTCTTCTTTGTACCTTTTCTAATTCTGCTATATCCTTTTTAAGATATGGTGACAAGAATTGCACGTTAGGAATTCCGCATTAGGAGTCACGACCCAGGAAAAAGATCTGGGTGTCATTGTGGGCAATACTTTGAAATCTTCTACCCAAAGGAATAACAAATAAAGGAAAGGATGACATCATAATGCCCCTGTATCACTCCAAGGGTGACCACACCTTGAGTACTGTGTGCAGTTCTGGTTTCTGCATCTCAGAAAAGATATAACAGCATTAGAAAGATGCAGAGAATGGCAATAGAAGGATTCTGCTATGAGGAAAGGATTAAAAGGTTGGGGCTCTTCAGCCTGGAGAAGAGACAGCTGAGGGGGATATGATACAGGTCTATAAAATCATGAGTGGAGTGGAACGTGTAAACGTAAATCAGCTGTTTATTCTTTCAAAAAGTACCAAAGACCAGGGAAGACATCATGAAGCTACCAAATCAGAGAAAATGTTATTGAAAGCATGTATATTGGTACAGGGTACCGTACACTATTAGACTGACTAAACCTGAGAAAGAGTTAATTCTGTTCAGAACCTTGCTTAGAAATAAAACTTCATATATTTGCTTGCTAAGTGAAGGTTTACATAAATAAAGAAAAGGGCAGGTTGTACTCTAGCCTCTCTGTCTCAGGGTTATTAGCTAAAATACTCTCAGGGTTAGTAGATATCAAGTTATCAGCAGTAAACAATTATGTCAATTAGGTCAATTGTGTCTTGGAATCCTGTATGTCTCTTCATAATGACCTATGTAGCAGTAAACAGTTATGTCTTGGACTTCATGTATGTCTCCGCGCACTCACCCACATTGAATAAAGTTGACCTACGATATGATAAATACATCATATTTGACATATAATGCAAGTTTCCAGATTCATTAATTTCCTGTAAATGTTTGCTAGCAAATTTCTGTTGCTCAGAAGGATTGGAAAGCCTCCCTGTCTTTACATTATCGCAGTTGGAGATTTGTTTTTGAATGTTGCAATGTACTGGGAAATGCGCCATGTTTTAAATGTAGCAATGTACTGGGAAAGATGCTATATTATTGTCTATGAATAATCCTTACTTATTCAAATTGTTTGTGGCTACTTTTGTTTTCTCTGTTATCTGTGTATGTTTTGTAAGCTTTCCCAACTGGATGTAAGCCAATGTGAATTAATGAAGTGGCTCTCGCTATGGTTATGTAGTACTAATTTTTGCAATTGAATCTTATTGATTTCCTGGTGTTTTTTTTGCCAGCACACGTCACAATTTTGAAATCCAAGGGACATTATTTCGTGAACCGAAAAGACTCTTTTCTGATATCAGTGTTACTGACATTGCAGTATTTCGCACTGGTTAGGATGACTTTATTTTCTCTTTTATCTCCTTTTGAGGATATTTCTTTTGAAACCCAGTTTTGGACTTTGTGATGTTCCGGGCAGCTGGGAAACGAATCATCTGTTTATTTACCCCGATCGTCTTTTGTTTCTACCTGCTTTGTTTCTGCAGCGGAAGCTTACCGCTGTGGTTATGCATCTTGTCTTTTTGATGTTATTTTACTTTGGTAAACTGTTTCAGGATTGGCATTGTAGGGCTAGTGTAGGGAGAGTATATATCTGCCTGCTGAATTCATTTTATTTTATTTTGATTTTTCAACCTGTTTTGGTATCTGCTCTGTATCAGAGGAGGGAGGTGATATTCCTGATACAGCCTCCGATTGAATAAAGCTTTTCCTTTTAGCCCTTATGACAGTGTGTGTTTCCCCGGACACTGTTTGAAATAATTAATGGATGCCTTGGCAGTTATCCCAGATCCCAGGTGTTGCGCAGCGCAATCTTAACTTATTGTGTACGGTTGCACTCAGTCCTGTTTGTTTTCCTTTTATTGCAAATGACTCCTTAACGAGATGACAAGTTCTTTATATCTGGGATCCGCAGAATGATTTTATCAGAAGTGAAGTCACCTGGGTCCTGATTAAGACTGCATCCGAAGACACTCCCAACTCCGGAGTTCCTGGTCCATGTCGTGTGTTCCTGGTGGGATATTCAGCTTCTAAATTGAGAAGACATTCTCAACGAATGCATCTTATACAGTGGCCCCCTCACGAGTCCAGAAGGTGGCTTCCTATGACAGTGAATCAAGAGTTTGCAACGCAGAGACTTATTGGACAACAGTGATTGAAAAAAAGGACTTTTAATGATTCAAAGTATTTTCTGAAAGAACAACAGTGACATTACAGAGAGATTATTGTATTAAGTAAATTCTAAATGGACTATTCATGTAAAATGCTTTTATATAGCATTTAAAATGTTTATGTATTTATAGTAAGACCTAGAGGGATGAGGTTAGTTTAGATTAGTATTTTCCTGATATATATGTAATGACCTTTAGGTACTGAACCTCTACTTAATAAAGTAATTGAAAATTAGAGGGCCAGTATAGCGATAGTATATCTCTTCATCATCTTAAGAAGAGCATTAAGAAGAGTAGGTATATCTTTAGTTTATCTTAGAATATTTTTGAGAATATTTTTGTTGCTATGCATATTTCCTAATCTGGTCCTAGATGTGCTGTGGCATATTATTAATGAAGCCGTATTGTATTCAGAATCATGAGGATGTTAGAAGGAATATCCAAATATTTTTGAGGCACATTTACACTTGATGACAAAAACATTTTAAAGTTATCAAAGTCTGCTGTTTGTCTTTCAACAGTGAAGCTACTCAGTATGGATTTTTACCAAGAGTTAGGCCTAAGACCTTTGAGGAGTTTTGTGACATATAGTCGTATACAAACACAAATATAAATACAGAACCTAGAATAATTAAAGATATAGGTATGAAGATCCTATGTACAGGTTCCTATATTTTAGTAATTTACAAGTAATGTCAGTTAATGGGAACCAAGTGTGTAGTTCTAGCTTCCCTTTTTGGATGCCTCTAGTTCAGACCTAGGCATACCTAACCGGCGTTAAAGTGAATTAATTTAATGGTCATGCCTCAGAGGGTTTTAAGTAATTGTAGACAGAATATATCTTGTCCTCAGTGAGTTTCTGAATCTCACATCTTAGCGGTTCAGCATTTTTGCTGCAGCTCATTGTATTTGCTTTGCAAGCCAGACATTGCTGTTATCTGCCTCTCTAATATTGCCTGCTTGGTAATTTAGTTTCTGTGGTTTGGTAGAAGTAGGAGCACCTTTTGCATGCCTGTTCAGCTCCTTTAATCTTCTGTTCTCCTGCTGTAGTTCTTGTATGCTTGCCCCACGACAGCCATGTTTCTTTCTCTATTGCAAAAGGGCTGCAGACGTTTCTTCAAGTTGTCCAAGTTGTTTTTGCATTGTTAATTTTGGACTGTGCATTTCGGGTTTTTCATGTGCAAAATGATCACAAGTACTTCGAGGTTCTGGCACGTTTTCCCAAAACTGTGAACGTTTCTCTCTGCACTTCTGATTCTCTTTCTTAACCTCTTCAAACACTGGTTTACTGTTTGGTATATTGTGAAACATAGTCTTCTGGTATTTTATTTTTGTTGAGCTGTTTTTGTAATCTCCGATTTGAGAAGTGATGTTTCGGTTAGTATTTTTATAGTGCAGAGTTTCCCAGAGGTTGGTCAGGTGCTTGCTATAGCCCTGATGGATACCCCATAGTGAATTGAACTATTAATTTGTTGTCAATCTCGAACAGATCTTTAGGAAGAAAAAGGGATGTTTCCCCTCAGGATGAAGTCATAGTGACTGCTCTGTTTTTTTACTGAGGCAATTAGTGTGTATTGCAAGGTCCAGTAAACATGAAGACATGTAGTACAGAGCACTTTTATTGGCTGTTTTTACTATTACAGTGGACTAGTATCTACCCCTGAGGCAGAGACAACGAAACCTGTAGCAGGTCGGGTGCTATCAGGTATCCACCAATATATGGATTAGGCATTCTTAGGTAGTACTAAGATGCAAAGTGCCTTTACTGAAGATGGAAGAGAGATCTTTGAGCCACAACAATGTCTGAGTCAGGTAAGTGTTCAAGTTTTAATATTGCAAGTATTTCTTGTTTTGCAAGTGATTATGAGTGGATGGAACAGAAATGAATTGTTACCGCAAGCAGTGGATATAGAGTGTGAAATTAACCACATAAATATTACACAGAACTGTAATGAACTGTTTTTGCATGTAGGGGATAGAGATCATGAAATCAATCACATGTTGATTTAATCCATGAACAGTCTATGGCGGACAGCAGCCACATCTGCAAGTAATCTATACTGAGAAGACTGAGGGAACTAAGGGACGTTCTAGCAGCTCCATTGACCAACATTTTCAATGCCTCATTGGAGTTGGGAATGGTGTCAGGGGACTGGAGAGAGGCTCATGTGGTGCCTTGACACAAAAACGGAAATAAGAATGTGGTTGAAAACTACAGGCCGGTTAGTTTAATCTTGGCGGTGAGTAAATATTGGAAGCACTGCTGAAAGGGAAAATAGGAAGGTTTCTAGAGTCCAACAGATTACCAGATCCGAGGTAGCATGAATTCACCAGAGGCAGGTCATGTCAGACAAATCTGATTGATTTCTTTGACTGGGTGACCAGAGAGTTGGACCGAGGGAGAGCCCTAGATGTGGTGTATTTAGATTTCAGTAAAACCTTTGACACCGTTCTGCACAGGTGACTTATAAACAAACTGTGCACCCTAGGGATGAACCCTAAAGTCAATGTTTGGGTTAGAAATTGGCTGTGTGAGAGGCGAAAAAGGGTACAGGTAAATGGAGCTCACTCTGAGGAGAAGGAGGTTACCAGTGGTGTGCCCCAGGGATCTGTCCTTGGTCCGATTCTTTTTTTTTTTTTTTCAAAGGTTTATTTATTGAAAAGATCGAACACAATACAAATATAGCATAACTCTTTCCATTTTCCAATATAATATAACAAAGCAGGCATATCCAGGGCGGGGCTGTGTCTTGTCCACCGCCCTAGGAAATTACAACAATACAAACCCAAGAAAGAAAGAAAAAAACCCCCCACTTAAGAACTGTCAGACCCAACCCTCCCCCCACCCCCCTCCCACCCATACCCCCCACTCCCTCCCCCCTCCCGGGACCTACTGGACCTATTAACCATCCTCTCCACCATTATCAAGAGGCCCTCTAAGCATCTTTACACACCCAGAACCTCACTGCGCGTTTTTGGTCTCAATGCTTGAATGTAGGGGGTCCACAATAAGAGGAAGAAGGCCCAACTCCGAGGGTGTCTCTTCGCACTCCTTCGCTCCAGAAGCATAAACTGATGGAACCCATTGCGCCACTCCCAAAAGGAGGGAGCCGAAGGCTCCAGCCATCTCCGCAACACAGGACCCTTCCCCACCAGACATGCTTTCCGTATCAGCAATTTCTGCCACCTGCCTTTGGGTTGGAGTGCTCCCAATTGATCCAGTACCACTAGTCGCCCTGTCCAGCAGACCTGTTGCTGTAGTAAGCCGCTCAGGTAATTGGCTATCCTAAGCCAATAGCGGCGTATATGAGGGCATCCCCACCACATATGACCCAAATCTGCTAGTGGACAGGCGCATTTCGGGCATCCACCAGAGGTTGCCAGGTGGCTACGCAGGGCCTGCCTAGGGGAGAAATGGGCTCGCAATATACATTTAAACTGCATTTCACGCCATCTAGCCCCCTCTGCTAACTGAGTTATCCGAGTTAATGCAGCACGAACAGAACCCGGTTCCACCTCACAGCCCAATTCCCGCGCCCATGAAGCCTCCTCTGCCGAGTAATCCAACGGCTTCACATAGGGCTCCAATGCTTTTTTGTAGCTAGCGATGGAACGTGTAGTTCCCTCCCCGAGAGCGAAGAATTCTAATATCCGCGCAGAATGGTCGCCCCTCAGCTCCGGGCTCGTAACTGACTTCACGTAATGGGAAAGCTGCCGGTACGCGAACAAGGAAGCTGCGGGGCACAAGTCGTATTCCCGACATAAAGTTACCAAAGGTTTACATCGTCCTTCCAGGTCGATTACATGCCCCAACGACCGCATTCCCAGTTTCGCCCAGCGATGGAAGGAGGCCGAGTCCGAGCCCGGGAGGAATTGGGCGTTACCTTGCAGCGGTAACCAGCTTGAAATCTCCGGCGAGCTCCCCCACAGTTGATTCAAGCGTTGCCAGGTATACCGTGCTGCCTGAACCAGCACACTGCCTGATACCCGACTCGGCAGGACCGCATGCCTTAAATGTAGGGCCGCCAGCAAGGAGTGTGGCGCTACTAAGGCCTCTTCAAATGCCCTCGGAGTGTAAACCTCAGTATTACCAAGCCAGTCTCCCAAGTGCCTAGCCTGACAAGCCAAGGCATATATCCAAAGGTCGGGCACTCCAATGCCCCCAGATCTCCATCCCCTCTTCAAACGGTTCAGTGGTATGCGTGCTCTAGCCCCCCTCCAAAGAAACCGTCGGAGTTCATGCTCGATGCGCTGGAGATCACGCCGCAGTAGTCGCACCGGCAAAGTTTGCAGCCAGTAAAGGACCCGTGGCAATATCACCATCCCCACTGCGGCTGCTCTGCCCAGTAAAGATAGGGGGAGAGGTGCCCATGCATGGAGCTGTGAGCGAACTTTAGACCAAACACGCTCAAAATTCCGCTTGTACAATGCCGCCGTATCTTTAGTTAGCTCGATCCCCAAATAAATAAAAGAGTCGCCAGCCCACCTCAGGGGAAAGTTCCCCCCCATTGTCGTCGGAGCCGTCCGCCAACATCCATAGCCTCTGATTTGTCATAGTTAATACGCAACCCCGCAAAGTCGCCATACCGGGAGAATTCGGTAAGTAGACACGGCAGTGACTGTTGAGGGTCGCGCAAGTGAACAAGGATATCATCCGCAAATGCGGCTACTTTAAAGTCGTAAGACCCGATACGGACGCCACGAATATCATTAGATTCCGCTATACTCCTCAGCAGTGGGTCCAAGGTCAGCACGAACAACAATGGGGAGAGCAGACAGCCCTGACAAGTGCCCCTCTCCAGGGCAAAACTATCAGACAGCACCCCATTGCATAAAATACTGGCTGTGGGGTTGGCATACAGCAATTCCACCATCCCAATAAAGGGGTCACCCAGTCCATACCAAGGCAGGAGTAGCTTCATATATTCCCAGTTAACCCGATCGAACGCCTTTTCGGCGTCAAAACTGATCAGCAGTGATTGCTCCTCTCGCGCCCGCACCCATTCCATAGAGGCTAATATCTTTCGTAAGTTCCGCACTGCATGCCGCCCTTGGACAAAACCCACCTGCGACTCGTGCAATAGGCCCCCCAGGACAGCGGCAAGCCAGTCAGCCAGGACCTTCGCTAACAATTTCAAATCAAAATTTAGCAATGAGATGGGGCGGTAGGAAGCCGCTTGTGTGGCGTCTTTACCCGGTTTGGGTATTACTGTAATAAACGCGTGATTCGCTCCCTACGTAAACTTCCCCTGCTCCACCCTCCGGCGGTACACCGCAGTCAGGACAGGGGCAACCCGGCCAATCAGTAACTTGTAGCACTCCGCCCCGAAACCATCCGGACCGGGTGATTTATAACAACTAGCCCCTTGAATAACTTTACACACTTCCTCCTCCGTCACTGGTGCATCCAACACTAAGCGCTGTTCCGTGGTCAGCATGGGAATCTGCAGCCCCCGAAGGTAACTGGCCATTGCTACCGGGGACCCCCCACCGCCTTGGTATAGTTTCTGAAAGAAAGTGCGGAACACGTGGGCTATCGCAGGGCTATCTTTATGCAGTTTGCCCTGATCGTCATGCAGCGCTGCGATAGACCGGGTCCCCCTGCTGCCACGCAAACAGCGCGCCAGTAGTCTCCCTGGTTTGTTCCCAAAACGGTGAAGCTGATACCGATAATATAACAAAGATTTCTTCGCCCGTTGATGGAGCAGCTCATTAAGAGAGGACTGAAGTTCCCAAAAGAGGCGTTTGTTAGCCACTGTGGGATTACCCGCACACCGCCGCCGGGCTTTTACCACCTGCTTCTCTAGCTGGACTATACGCAACGCGATCAATTTGCGTTTCCGCGCTCCATAAGCAATAATATCGCCACGTAGGACCACTTTCGCTGTTTCCCACAGTAGCTCAGGTTCATCACTATGCTGTATGTGGATATCCATAAACTCCTCCCATCGCTGTGTGAGGTAGGCATGAAATTCGGTATCAGTGTACAGTCCCATAGGGAATCGCCAGACACGCTGCGAGGTAGGAACACCCCCCCACCGCAGCTCCACCCAAATTGGTGCATGGTCCGAAACCATCATTGGGCCGATCCCGGCTTCCCCAACCTGCGCAAACAACCGTTCGGAGACCAAGACATAATCAATTATTGCACTGGAATCGTGGGCTCTCGACTGGTGGGTGAAGTCACGCTCCCCGGGGTGCAGTAGACGCCATGGGTCCACCAACTCCAATCGGCGTCTCAGTTCCTGGAGCGCTCGGGTAGCCGGAAGCCGCCAACTATCCCTCCCTCCTCCAGATGTGTCCAAATCAACATCCAACACCCCATTGTAATCTCCACCTAAAATCAAAGGGACATCTGGTAGCTGCTCTATCTTGGAGGCCAAGCAGGCAAGTAAAGATTTGTCCAACACATTTGGAGCATACAAGTTGCCCAACACCACTGGTCTCCCCTCTAGGTTACCATATAACAGGATATATCTTCCTTTTGGGTCTACATATTGCCGCTCGAGGTCAAAGCGCACTTTCTTATGGATCAGCAGGAGCACCCCACCCTTTTTCCCCAGCGCCGGGGCACCCCAACATTGTCCCACCCAATCTCTCTGCAGTTTCGCATGTTCTTCAGCAGTCTGGTGGGTTTCCTGTAAGATGGCAATGTCGCACTGCAATCTGGCCAAAGCCTGCAGCACCTTGTACCGTTTAACAGGGTTGCCTATGCCACACACATTCCATGAAACGATTTTCAGCTGGAGGCACAACAACTCACCACAAGTAAGCCGTTATTCCAGTCCATTCCCGAGTGAACCCCCCCAGCCTGGGGTTCACTTGTAGTCCCTAGCAAGGTCTCAACCTTCCCATCCCATTGGGTCCAGGGGTCCCATCCCACCCACAATTTCACCCTCCCCCCAGTCCCCTCACTGTCCCCCTCTACCCTCCCGCTTAATCCCCCTCTATCCATAGTACAATCTCCCCTCCCCTCTCCCCAATCCACTAAACCCTAATGGCTCTCTTCACCTACCACTCCGAGAAAGCCCCACCGAGGTCCTTCCGAGTGGCACCGGACCCCCACCCCCCAATAATGATCAATACAGAATCCCGCACCCTAACCCGGGGCCCAGAGTGCTCTGCGCTCTCCTCAACGCACTGCAGGGCCAGTGGCCCAAAACCCATCAGCCCCCACTTACTTAAGACTCATCATATAGTTATAACCCAATCCCCTGTAACAGCCTTCCCCGTGGCAGTGCAATATTGCAATGAAAAAGGCCATGTCCCGTAATCGTGAAAAGGTAGGGCTCCCTCTACACCACATCCGGCGCTAAGCAGTACCTAAATATCTATTACCTCACACCCCCAAAACACCGGGGGCACACCATTGCCTTCTTTGCTACGTGATGACACAAGAGGGGAGTCCAAGAAAATAAGGAGACTAGTCCCTCCCATAAAACAAACCTCAAATATGACAAACATACCTCCTGGGCTCCCAACTATCCACACTGTCGGAAGAGTTTCGCAGCTTCCCTATCACTCCAGACGTCCGAGGGTCCGTTAAAGGCCCTGTGGGCTGGTGTGGGACCACGCCTCTACTCCTCCCCCCTCACCCCCAACCCGTGTATCCAAGACCTCTCAAACTAGCATCCGCAGATGCCGGTCTCCTCCCCGGTAGTAAGGATTGACCGGTGAGACGGTTGAGGGATATAAGTCTCCCCCCACCCCAGCCCCTGGGAGCGAGGGCGGAGCCGCAAGCAGGCTGCTCAGTACGGCGAGGCCCAATTATCATCACATCGGAGGGTCCTTTCCCACGGACTAGGCAGGACCGTCCGGGCAAAATCGCCCCGGCTACCGGTCCCACCCAACCCGTCAGGCCGCAGGAAGCCCCGATACTCCCTCCTCTCGTTCCAGCCGCCCACGCCGCTCCGGTCCGCTGGCCCCCAGCAAGGCAGGGGCCGCCACCGCTGTAAAGCAATATGAAGCAGCGTATGGTCCCAGAACACCCACATGCAGAAATCAAGGGAGGGGGGGAGCCACGGGCCACCGTAGATATATATAGGAATTAGTATGTAAAAAGGGAGCACCCCCCCCCCCCCGCGCCCCACCAGGCACCCGGAAGAGACAAGGCAAAGTACAATTATAGCTAAAGGAACTTCTGATAGAATGATAGAAGAAAAGAAACAAACCTCCACCGGGTCTCAGATGGTAGCAACCATACTAAATGTTGCAAAGGAGGCTTATAAAACTGGTAACATTAGTTAAAGTTCAACATGTAACAAAATTGTGTCGGATGGACGGCCCTCAGGGACACAAAGTAACTTAGTTACAATGTCCCTGTAGCAACCATTCAGAGTTAATATGTCTTTTGTCCACAATCGCATCATGGTGTCACCAGAAGCACATTTATCACACAACTATCATCCTGCTGAAATTCACTGTGAGGACGCTGAGGCTGCCCGCTCACGAGCAAGTAGTTGGTTTACATAACCTTCAGCCTCCGCGGCCGTCGCAAAAGTCCGGTGGGCTCCTTCATGGATCACATGTAGCTTAGCTGGGTATTGAACAGTAAAGCGGATGCCTGCGCCGATGAGTTTTTCACATATGGAAGCATAATCCCGTCGTTTCCGACTCAGCGCCGCCGAGTAGTCCTGTGCCACGCGGATTTTACTGTTGCTGTGGATGATTTCACCCTGCCGTCGGGCAGCTCGTAGAATCAGCTCTTTTTGGGGGAAATAGAGGAATTTTGCGAGGACTATTCTGGGGCGGCCATCTCGTGTCTGTTTGGGGCCTACTCGGTGTACTCTCTCAATTCTGAGCTTGCCACCCAACTCCTCTGCCCCCAAGAGTTGCGCCGTTAATGCCTCCAAGTAACTGCTCAGTTGCTTGTCCAATACTGTCTCCGGGATCCCCATAAACCTTAGATTATTTCTCCGCGATCGATTTTCTAAGTCATCAATTTTTTCTTCCTGCAGGCCCAGTTGGGTCTTTAGACCTGCCACCTCGGAAGCCAACCCCTCCACCGTGTCTTCAGTCTGGCCCAGTCGCTCCTCAGCTTCGTGAAGTCTGTTCCCCAGGGTGTCCACAGAAGAGCGCAGCCCGTCCATTTTTTCATGCAAGGCTTCGAATTGGGGCGACAGAGCCACTACCATCGCTGCTGACATCTCTTCAAGAGAAGCGGGGGATCTAGGTGAGCCGGGCAACGGAGTTGACTCCGCCATCTTACTCGTGCCGGCCGCTCGTCTCGTTGTTTTACTTGCTGTCGCCATGCCACTCAGCAAAGAAAGCCGCACTGTGGGAAGCTGTAAACCCTCCGATACACCGTAGGCGAATTCCTACCGAGTTTTTGCGGTTTTACACGGTGCTTTTATGCCGGCCTGGGTGGGGGGTGTCGGAGCACACTCGGGATGCGACCACTACCTCAGCCGCATCACGTGACCCTCCGGTCCGATTCTTTTTAACATCTTTGTTAGTGATATAGCGGAAGGGCTGTCGGGTAAGGTTTGCCTCTTTGCAGATGATACCAAAATATGCAATAGAGTAGACACCCAGGAAGGTATAGATAACATTAGGAGGGATCTAGGTAAGCTTGAAGAATGGTCTAGAATTTGGCAGCTGAGATTTGATGTTAAAAATTTAAGGTCATGCATTTGGGCTGCAGCAATCCAGTTGAGTGATACAGTATAAGGAGTGAAGTACTTCTGTCCATAAAGAAGAGCGGGACCTAGGCGTGGTTGTTTCTGGTGATCTTAAAGTAGCTAAACAGGTAGAAAAGGCATGAGCAAAAGCTAAAAGGATGCTTGGGTGCACCACACTTCAACTCACGCAAGCAACCACTAATACACTCATAAGCTGACTTTTGACAAAGCAATCAACTGAACCACCCATCGGGTACATTTATGACAGGCTTGTAGACGATAATGATGAATGAATAAATCAATAGCAGCTTGTGATTAAATTTAGTATAAATTGTAAATAGTTTCCCAACCACTAATGGTTGCTGTTCCTGTATATAGTTTCCCTAGTTATATTTCCGAGTTATATTATCTTGTTACAATGTAAGCATATGGCTTCTTGGTCTGTTGCAAAATTTTGTTATTGGTAAACCGCACTGATACTGAAGAGCGCAGTATAGAAGAGCACGTAAATAAATAAAATAAATAAATATGGAGAGGAATGGCTAGCAGAAAAAAGGAATTGATAGTGCCTCTGTATAGGTCTTTGCTGTGACCTCATTTGCAGTATTGTGTGCAATTGTGGATATCGCACCTTCAAAAGGATATAAACAGGATGGAGTTGGTACAGAGGGTGGTTACTAAAATGGTTAGTGGTCTTCGTTATAAAGCATATGAGGACAGACTTAAGAATCTTAAAATGTACATCTTAGAGGAAAGGCGGGATAGAGGTGATATGATTGAGACGTTTAAATACCTCCGTGGCAAGCTCTGCTACGAGGGGTCATAGGATGAGGGTAAAAGGGGATAGATTCAGGAGTAATATGCGGAAATATTTCTTTACGGAAAGAGTGGTGGATCCGTGGAATAGTCTCCCAGTGGAGGTGGTAGAAATGAGGACAGTAACTGAATTCAAAGAAGCATGGGACAAACACAGAGGATCTCTAAAGGAAAAAAGGGGACTGTTGTAGTGGGTGATATGGAAGGGAAGACTAGACAGGCCATGTGGTCTTTTTCTGTCATCATTTTTCTATGTTTCTATAGGGACTTGTACTTGACCTTTTCTGCATTAAAAAAAAAAAGAAATTAAAAAAGAAATAAAAACTATATTTCATAAATATTTCTGTCAATAAAATGAATTAATGAACTTCTAAAGAAGTCATTTAAGTGAACCCATGACTGATAAGGGGGCGCCCGCTGGGGACTGCTAGGAAGGACTACAAAAGGGACTGCTACTTCTGGAGACAGATCTGCAATTGTAAGTATTTATTTCTGGGAATTTTTTTAAATCTTGGGAAAAAAGGAATTCTTTAGATTAAAGCTGATTAATCTGTGAACCCAGTCTATTTGTTAAATCAGTCAGGGCCTAGTAGCAGCAAAGAGTTTTCAGTTTAAATTTAAAACACAGCAGAGAGCTTTCTAGTTAAATTTAGAACCCAAGACTCCCTCTATCCAAGCAAGGGCTGTGGGACTCCCCCTGAAAATTGATCACAGATTGCCTTAGAAGCACAGGACAGGGTACTGTGTAGCAGGCAACTTTTAATAAGTCTTTTTCCCTCCCTCCCTCCCTCCCCAACATCCACCCACCCACCCCTGGGATAATTGTAGCTTTATAGGTGCATAAATCTCTCAAAGGAAAGGAGGTGCCATATTCACTCTCAGGTGCAGCTGTTTGTCCTCATCAGGCATACATTAAGGACCTGAGATTAATTAAGATTCAGGTGAACAAAGTACATTAAACGTATTAGGTGTAGTTTTAAAAGTATAAGTATCCCTACCAACCCTTAGTAGGTAAAGTACTTAAATACCTAAACACAACCTTAAAACTAAGATGTCCAGCAGCGAGATGGGGGCTTTTCAGTCTTTTTCATTGAGTGTCACATGTATGATTATCTCCCAGTTGGTGAAGGGTCTTACGTGTGCACTAGGTGCAAGGAGCTCTTTGCTCTCAGGGAACAAGTCCGATCTCTGGAGGCTAGAGTAGCAGACTTGGAGGACATAAGGAAGACAGAGAGGTACATGGATGACACCTACAGAGATATAGTATTGAAGTCCCACTTCCAGTCTGGAGCATCCCTGTTGTTCTCCTGTCATGTGACCTCTTTCCTCCATGGCATCACCCTGGTGTGGCAGGAAGTGATCCTGTAGCTAGGACCTGTCCTCCAGGTGATGTAAAACCTTCTCACACCGAGACGTTTTCTCCGAGGCCATGTGCCCATGAAGGAAGGGTTAGGACAGCCGTTATAAGTGGTGATTTGATCATTAGGCATGTAGAAAGCTGGGTAGCTGGTGGAAATGAGGATCGCCTGGAAACATGCCTGCCTGGTGCGAAGGTAGCGGACCTCATGCGCAACCTAGACAAGGTCTTAGATGGTGCTTCGGAGGAATCTGCTGTCTTGGTACATGTTGGTACCAATAACATAGGAAAATGTGGTAGGGAGGTTCTGGAGGCTAAATTTAGGCTTTTAGGTAGGAAGTTGAAATCCAGACCTTCCAGGGTAGAATTCTTCAAAATGCTTCCCGTTCCACGCGCAGGACCCAAAAGGCAGGCAGAGTTCTGGAGTCTCAATGTGTGAATGAGACGATGGTGGAAGGATGAGGGTTTTGGATTTGTAAGGAACTGGGGAACATTCTGGGGAAAGGAGGGGCTCTTCTGAAGGGATGGGCTTCAACTTAACCAGGATGGAACCGGGCTGCTGGCATTAACCTTTAAAAGGGAGATTGAGCAGCTTTTAAACTAGATAATAGGGGAGAGCTGACAGTCGCCCAAGAGTGCAAGGTTCGGAACAATGCATCCTTGAAGGATACTACCAAAAAAATGAAGTTAGGGCATATCAGCAGAGAGGTTCTAATAAAGACAAAAGTAGCCCAAATGCCCTTGAGTAGAGAGCAGACAGAGCTTAAAGATTACAAATTAACCCTGCCTACCGATAGCCAGATTAATATGAATAAAATACAGTCTCTAAAATGCTTGTATGCAAATGCTAGAAGTCTAAAAAGTAAGATGGGAGAGTTAGAATATATAGCACTAAATGAGAGGTTAGATATGATTGGTATCTCAGAGACATGGTGGAATGAGGACAACCAGTGGGACATTGTGATACCTGGGTAAAAAACTATATCGTAATGACAGAGCTGATCAAATTGGTGGAGGGGTTGCACTCTATGTTAGAGAGGTCATTGAGTCACAAAGGATTAAAGTTTTGCAGGAAACAAAATTTGCTATAGAATCTCTATGGATTGAAATTCCATGTAAAAAGGGGAAGGCGATGGCAGTGGGGGTGTACTATCAACAGCCTGGCCAGAATGAACAAATGGATGATGAAATGCTCAAAGAAATCAAGGAAGCTAACAAACGTTACAGCACAGTAATAATAATGGGTGATTTCAATTACCCCGGTATTGACTGGGTCAGTGTCATGGCAGGACATGCTAGGGAGATAAAATTCCTAGATGAAATAAATGACTGCTTCTTGCAGCAGCTGGTTTATGAACCGACCAGAGGGGAAGCCATATTAGACCTAGTCCTTAGTGGAACACCGGATCTGTTGTAAGAGATAAGGTGTTGAGACCACTTGGGAATAGTCATCATAGCATGATCACGTTTGATTTAATTAATGGAGGAGGGATGGTAAGGAAATCCACAGTACTACCTTTTAACTTTCAAAAGGGAGACTATAATAAAATAAGGAAAATAGTTAAGAAAAAACTAAAAGGAGCAGTTTATTAATTATATTTAAACAGTTGCGAAAGTTAAAGACTTCCATCAAGCTTGGGTGTTTAGAAAACAATCTTGGAAGCCCAAACGAGCTGTATTCCACACTTTAAGAAAAGTGAAAGGAAGTTCAAAAATCTGCCAGCATGGTTTAAAGGTGAGGTCAGAGAGGCTGTTGCCAAAAAAAACATCATTCAGGAAAGGGAAAAAAGAGCCAAATGACGAAAACTGGAATCAGAACAAGCACTGGCAAGTTAGATTCAAGGCACTGATAAGGCAGGCAAAGAGAGAATTTGAGCAGAAGCATGCTGTGGAAACAAAAATGCGTAATAAAGACTTTTTCAAGTACATTTGTAGCAAAGGGGCACTAAGGGGACAGACCATAGTGGATAGATTGAATGAATGCTTTGCTTCAGTCTTTACTGAGGAAGATGTAGGAATGTTATCCATGACTGATGGGGTATTTAAAAGTGATACTGCGGAAGAATTGAAAGAAATATCAATACACCAGGAAGATTTATTACAGCTATTTGATAAACTGAAGAGTAGCAGATCACCTGGTCCAGATGTTATACATCCAAGGGTGTTGAAAGAACTGAAATATGAGATTGCAGATCTGCTATTAGTAATCTGTGAACTATCATTAAAATCATCTGTAATACCTGAAGATTGGAGGATGGTCAATGTAACATCGATTTTTAAAAAGGTTTCCAGGGGTGATACGGGAAACTACAGACCAGTGAGCCTGACGTGAGTACCCGGAAAAATGGTAGAAACCATCATAAAGAACAAAATTACTGAACATGTAGATAGTCATGACTTAATGGGAGACAGCCAACATGGCTTTAGACAGGAAGATCTTCTCTTACTAATCTGTTATGTTTTTTTAAGGTGTGAATAAACAGGTAGATAAAGGTGAGTCAATTGATATAGTGTATCTGGATTTTCAGAAAGTCTTTGACAATGTCCCTTGTCAGAGACTTTTGGCAAAACTAAAAAGTCATAGGATAGGAGGCAGTGTACTATTGTGGATTAGGAACTGGTTAAAAGATAGAAAGCAGAGAGTAGGGCTAACTGGCTAATTTTCCCAATGGAGAAAGGTGAATAGTGGAGTACCCCAGGGATCTGTGCTGGGTCCGCTGCTTTTTAACATATTCATAAATTACCTGGAAAGAGGAATAACGAGTGAGATTATCAGATTTGCAGATGACACAGAACTATTTATAAAGTTGTTAAAACCCAAGAGGATTGTGAAAAATTGCAAGAGGACCTTGATAAATTGGAAGATTGGGCATCCAAATGGCAGATGAAATTTAATGTGGACAAATGCAAAGTTATGCACCTAGGAAAGAACAACACAAATTATGGTTACATGATGCAAGGTTCCATATTAGGAACCACCACACAGGAAAAAGATTTAGGAATCATCGTGGATAATTTTATTTATTTATGTATTTATTTAAAGCTTTTCTATACCGCGCTCTTTAAAATCAGTGCGGTTTACAAGTAACATTTATATGTATAATGCAGGAGGTAACCTGCATTGTACTTACATTGAATGGGTATTGAAACTTGGAGTAGAACCGGGGTAAATATAAATACAAGATGAGCAATGTGTCACCGAGTTGTTGTAGCAACGTGGCGTGCTCAAATAACTATATACAGGTTAAAACCTACTGCCCAGTGTGCAGCGGCAGCCAAGCGAGCAAATAGAATGCTAGGTATCATAAGGAAAGGAATGGAAAATAAAACAAAAGATATTATAATGCCTCTGTATCGCTCCATGGTGAGACCGCACCTTGAATATTGTGTGCAGTTTTGGTTGCCGTATCTTAAAAAGGATATAGTGTTATTAGAAAAGGTACAACCACCAAAATGGTAAAGGGGATAGAAGGATACCCCTATGAAGAGAGGCTAAAAAGGTTAGGGCTCTTTAAGCTGGAAAAGAGACGGCTGAGGGGAGATATGATAGAAGTCTATAAATTAATGAATGGAGTGGAACAGGTGAACATAGATCGATTGTTTACGTCATCAGAATATAGAAAGATTCGGGGACATGCAATGAAGCTACAGGGTAACCTATTTAAGACTAATAAAAGAAAATATTTTTTCACTCAACGTGTAATGAAACTCTGGAATTTGTTACTGGAGGATGTAGTAAAAGCTGTTAGTGTAGCTGGTTTTAAAAAAGGTTTAGACAAGTTCCTGGAGGAAAGGTCCATAAACCATTATTAAAGGGGACCTGGGATATCACTGTTTGACCCAGTACAAGCATTGTGGAACCTGTGTTTTTTGGGGAAACTGCTAGGTACGTATGACCTAGATTGGCCACTGTTGGAAACAGGATACTGGGCTTGATGGACCTTGGTGTGACCCAGTATGGCATATCTTATGTTCTTATGTTTTTATAGCACACATGGCCCTTTCTTAAGAATTTGTTAGTGGTGAAAGATAGAGGATTTGTGTATCATTTAAAGTTAAGCATCAGCTCAAGAACTGCAACACAAATACTAAACAAGACATACTATGGGACCAGGATTCAGAAGCTCTTGTCCGGAAAGCAGTACTGGCTATTGGATAAGTGCCATTAGCTGGCCCTATCCAGTCATTTTCTGCCAGGGTGGTCCATGGGTGGAGCGAGGCTGGTGGCGATATTCAGTCACCGCTCTCTACAGATATTCCTGGTAGTGGCGCTGAACATCTGGCTTTTTTGACCATCATATAAAACCCACTTCTTTCTACTGGCCTTCCCCTTTGCTGCTCCTCCCGAATTCCCATCTGCCATTGACGAGCCTTGAGCATGTCCTAACTAATCATTTGTCAAAACATCTCCCTCCTCTTCCGTTTCTCTTAGCTGCATATTAACGAATTGTAACCTAGGCCCTCCCCCCCACCCATCTACTCTGTCTGTTATATGTCTGTCCGCCCCCCACAATTTTGTTTCTGTAGCTATGTATAGTTTTAGTATTGTTACCGCCTGGATACCTTTGGTCATAGCTAGTATATCAAATAAAGACAGTGGTTGTCCTGTAACTGGAGTAACCAATAGCATTTAAAAGTGAATTGGTCCCAACTGTGCTAAACACCGCTTTGACCCGGTGAAAAGTGGTATATAAATGCAGTTAAATAAATAAATAAATAAATAAATTGCACTGATTCACGTGATAACAGAATAAATTCCAGCTGAGTAAAACATTTTACTGCAAAGATCCAACCATGAGCTCTAAGGAGCTGACAAGAGAATTCCTGGATGAATCGGTGAAAATGTGAACCTGTCAAGCCCAGATCCGGATTTAGGCATAGGCAAGGTCCTGAAGTAGGCCTTTTCAGTATATTTGTTCAATCGTGAAATCAAGTCTTGACAGTGGCTAGGTTGCTGACATTTGGAAAGCAGCAGTAATCCACCCTAAATGTATCAATTCCTGAAAATTATTGGCCTGTCTGTAATTGGCCCTTCTTGTCCAAAACTGTTGAAAAGGTAGCATTTCTTCAACTTAGTTTTTGCAATAAAACTACAGCTTTCTTTGTTCTCACCAATCTGACTTCCAGGAAAGATATCACGCAGAAACACTATTTGTAGCACTACTGAGTGAGATTTGTCGAGTTTACGGTTTCTTGCTTTCCATCAGGCTGATCACCAAATCCTCATGGCCATTGCAAGTATTGACAAGGATCATCAGTTTTCTTCATTCCAGATCATTTAGGGTTTCTGCCAACTGAGAATTATCTGTGCAGTTCCCTCTCCACTATGGAGTTCCCCCAACGGTCAGCCTTAGTCCCTACCCTATTAAACATCTCTCCTTCCCCCTTTCCTTTGGGATGCTTTCGCCCCTTATCTACGTAGCAAGGGCTCAGATGTGAAATACAGGAAAGGTCCAACAGCTGAATTTTGGGCCAGGCTGTTGATGGGGTGTTTAGCTGATGGATTGGGTTGGATAGGGGTAGTGTCCAGTGAATACCGATTTTACTCTCCGTTCTTGCTTTACTTGTCTACTTCATTTCTTCTCTGTTTTCTACTTCTGTTTATTAGTATGATGGATTTATCGTAAACCGCTCTGATGCCCCAAGTGAAGGCTGGTGTATAAATGTTGTGGTTCTCAACCATTTTTCAAATGGGACACATCTGACTGACAATGGTCGCCTATGCGGCACACTGCACGCGTCTCTCATGGACTTTAAGTCTGACACAGTCTAGCAGCTCTTATGAGTTAAATATAAACATGTTTTGTACCTACAAAAACCCTACAACAGATGTAGATGAGAACTCTGACTTCTCCATGGAAGTCACCATACAAAAAAATATTCTACTTCTCATGTCATCTGAGTAACAGCAATATATCTCTCTCTAGTGCCAGGCACATTGTGAAATAATGTTGTTGTTGTTAAGTGCCGTCAAGTCGATGTCGACTCATGGCGACTCTCTGGATAGTTGTCCTAAATTGGTGTTCAGTCAGGCGGCTCATTGTTGACAGACTGGCACCCATAGCTGCTGTTATTGTATCGATCCATCTCATTGCTGGCCTTCCTCTTTTACGTTGACCTTCTACCTTACCAAGCATGATGTTTTTCTCTAATGATCTCTCTCATTGCATGATGTGTCCAAAGTATGAAAGTCTAAGTCTTGTCATCTGAACATCTAAAGAAAGTGAAATAATACAAAACCTGAAAAATAAACCAACACATAGGTAGCAAACCTACAATACCATGGGAGCACTAATTCCTGTGATTCAAACAGCAGAAACCCTACCTATTAACAGGCAGACTACAAATATTGCACTGGGCTCTGGAGCACCAGTACACCTACTACTGGTGAAAGAGAACAAGTGGATACAGAAATACTATGAGAGCACTAATTCCTGTGATTCAAACAGCAGGAACCCTACCTATGAACATTTGTAGCAAAAAACCTGTGAGAGAGTCAGTTCGTCCATTAGATGATAGAGGGGTTAAAGGGGCACTAAGAGGCTACAAAGTAATAGTGGAGAGACTGAATGAATTCTTTGCTTTGGTCTTTACTGAGAAAGATGTAGGGATGTTACCCATGACTGAAGTGGTATTTAAAGGTGTGGAAGAATTGAAGGAAATATCGATACATCGGGAAGATGTATTACAACTGTTAGATAAACTGAAGAGTAGCAAATCACCTGGGCCAGATGATATACATCCAAGGGTGTTGAAAGAACTGAAATATGAGATTTCAGACATGCTATTAGTAATCTGTGAACTATCATTAAAATCATCTGTAATACCTGAAGATTGGAGGATGGCGAACGTAACACCAATTTTTAAAAAGGGTTCCAGGGGTGATCGGGGAAACTACAGACCGGTGAGCCTGACATCAGTCCTGGGAAAAATGGTAGAAACCATCATAAAGAACAAAATTGCTGAACAAGTAGATTGTCATGGCTTAATGGGAGACAGCCAACATGGCTTTAGACAAGGAAGATCTTGTCTTACTAATCTGTTATGTTTTTTTGAAGATGTGAATAAACAGGTAGACAAAGGTGAGTCAGTTGTTATAGTGTATTTGGACTTTCAGGAAGCCTTTGACAAGGTCCCTCATCAGAGACTTTTGGCAAAACTAAAGAGTCATAGGATAGGAGACCGTGTACTATTGTGGATCAGGAACTGGTTAAAAGATAGAAAGCAGAGGGTAGGGCTAAAAGGCCAATTTTCCCAATGGAGAAAGGTGAACAGTGGTGTACCCCAGGGATCTGTGCTGGGTCCGCTGCTTTTTGACATATTCATAAATGACCTGGAAAAGGGAACAACAAGTGAGGTTATCAAATTTGCAGATGACACAAAACTATTTAAAGTTGTTAAAACCCAAGAGGGTTGTGGAAAATTGCAAGAGGATCCTGATAAATTGGAAGATTGGGCTCAAAATGCAGATGAAATTTAATGTGGACAAGTACAAAGTAATGCACCTAGGAAAGAACAAGCCAAACTATGGTTACACGATGCAAAGTTACACATTAGGAACCACCACCCAGGAAAAAGATTTAGGTGTCATTGTGGATAACAGTGTGCAGCCGCGGCCAAGAGAGTAAATAAGATGCTAGGTATCATAAGGAAAGGAATGGAAAATAAAACAAAGGATATTATAATGCCTCTATATCGTTCCATGGTGAGACTGCACCTTGAATATTGTGTGCAATTCTAGTCGCCGTATCTTAAAAAGGATATAGTGTTATTAGAAAAGGTTCAGAGAAGAGCCACCAAAATGGTAAAGGGGATGGAAGGATACCCCTATGAAGAAAGGCTAAAAAGGTTAGGGCTCTTTAACATGGAAAAGAGACAGCTGAGGGGAGATATGATAGAAGTCTATAAATTAGTGAATGGAGTGGAACAGGTAAACGTAGATCAATTGTTTATGTTATCAGAATATAGAAAGACTAGGTGACATGCAATGAAGCTACAGGGTAAACTATTTAAGACTAATAAAAGAAAATATTTTTTCACTCAACGTGTAATCAAACTCTGGAATTTGTTACCAGAGGATGTAGTAAAGGCTGTTAGTGTAGCTGGGTTTAAAAAAGGTTTGGACAAGTTCCTGGAGGAAAGGTCCATATACCATTATTAAGAAGGGACCCAGGATATCAATGCTTGACCCAGTACAAGCATTGCGGAACCTGTGTCTTTTGGGGAAACTGCTAGGTATTGTCCCCAGGCGCCCCTACTGGCGTAGGAAATAAGGGTGTCCGGTGACATTTAATTTATTTTAAGGAGTGGTTGAGCTGAAGGACCAGGAGGATTCTGGTCCTTGTAGTGCAGAACTCCTTACAAAGAACAATCTACGCCAAAGTGTAGGGTAATAAGGCTTTATTTCCCCGGTCAACGCTTAGGTTCAATAAGACACAAAAGAACATGAAAGTAATTCTTTCCTCTAACAAAAAGGTTCCACCATTATATAAACAGCTAAGGGTTGTAGGCTTCACAATTAACTGTTTATCTGGGTTAAGGCTTCTTTCAAGTCAATAGAAATTAACATCAGGAAATAAATGGTTATCAACTTCACCATATGCAGAGTTCTCTTTTCTCTATACATCTAGCAAGGCAATCAAGCTAGTTCTTGAACAGAAGTTACATTCCATTGGTTCACTCTGAGGAATGGGAACACTGGTTTCACAATCACAGTCCATTGATTCTGGGTCACTCCCTTCTTCAATGCTATGACTGTCTTCAGTATCTGTTAACTCCTCACAGGGGTTCTTCTGTTTCTCATACAACCTCCTTAGCACAAGGTTAGCTTTACTTCTTCTAACATTCTGAGGCTTATCTATTTGCATAAGGTTTTCATCATTTAAACTTTCCCTTATAATGAAAGGTTTTTCATACCTTGGCTTCTGTAGGCTGCCACACCCAGGACTCAGCTTGTGACGTAGCTTCTCAGGCTGACAAGCTGTTCGGTGCACTGCTCTATAATCAGAGTTACCAGGAAAACCTGACGTGGATTTCCACTCTCTGTGTTTCTTGGCATAAGTATCACTGTAGAAGGAATCTCCTTTCCTTGTGCCTTTCTGGTTTAGCATAGGAGACTTACTTGGGCTAGGAGAATTGCTTTCATCAGGCAAGCTGCTTCTTTGGTTTGCTTGGCTTTGGACTCCGTTCCAATACCTTAGGCCTCTCTGGAGTTTATCCCTTTGAGAATACCTCTTTTGGATTCTGTCTCCTTGAGTTGGCTGCACCTGGAAGCTTTCCTGTTCCAGGCTTCTCTCACTGCTCCGGCTGCCAATCCTTCTCCTGCTGCCGGTCCTTCTGACCTCGCCTCTCTGGATCTTGCTCCTGCCTCTGCTTGTTCCTGTTCCCCCTTCACTGATCATCTGGTTTCCTTTATAAAGGGATTTCTGGTTTGCACGTTCTGAGTTTGAGGACAGGTGAAACTGCTTGTTACTAATGTGATCAATGCTAGAGCATGTTGCTTCAGGTACTGTGTAATTGTTCATGCGCCCTCTGGCTGAGCTGCGCTGGAACTGCGCTCTCTGCCTTTTCTGAGTTTCATGAAAATCAGGAGTTTTTTGAATACTGTTTCTTCTCTAGCTCCAGCCTCATGACAGTATGTATGAACTAGATCGGCCACTGTTGGAAACAGGATGCTGGGCTTGATGGACCTTGTTCTAACCCAGTATGGCATATCTTATGTTCAGACTACAAATACTGCACTGTGGCCTGGCGCACCAGTACACCTACTACTGGTGAAAGAGAACGTGGATACGGAAATACATACTAAGAATAAAACATTTCAGTCATATGTAAAACATAGACCAAATATTTTTTTCTACCTTCGTTGTCTTGGCTTTTAAATTTTCCATTCCTATTGATCCCAGTCTCTCTTTTCTACCCTCTTGTTTCTTTTCTGCTAACTCTCTTTCAAGTGTCGGCCATTTGTCATTTTGCCTTTTTTCTGCCTTTTACCATTCTCTCTCTACATCTCTCTGACATATTGAGCTGTCTCTTTTAGCCATTTACTCCATTTCTTCCATTTCTGCTTCTGTCCATTAAAATTTCTTCATAATCAGATTTAGAAGTAATCAGTCGACGTCCAATCAGACCTTCTCGTTATTTGCACCAACCCTCTTCAACAGTTTGCCTGACACACAATAGCTGAGCTGAAGGAATTCCGTAACGCATTAAAAACCATCTCTTCAAGAAATACTTTGACAGCAAACATGAACAGACTATCTCTCCCTACTGCCTCCATAGTTTTCCCCTCCCCTCTGCCCCCTTACTCACTCACATAACGTACACATTCTCCACCCTCGTTGCAAGTATTTCGAAGTTCAATGTATAATATGCCTGATTCTCCTTCAAGTGTAGGCCCTGCTCCATAAAACAGATTGCGGATCCGTAAATTTTAAACCGCATTGGCTCTACGATAAGGTGGTATCTAAAAGCAGCTAAATAAAATAAATACGTTTCACATTCTTTCTTTTCATTTTTAATTTTAAACTGCCTACCAACTTTTCATCTCCTTTTGTCAACTTTCCTTTACACACTCCTCATTATCAAAATTTTACCCTCTGTAGTCACCATTCTTATCCCATTCATCTCCATAACAGTCCTCCCATGGCCTCTCCGACATGGATCCACCATACCAAGCATCGCTTTCTATCTCCCCCTGTAGCCTAGCATCTCCACGAACCCTCTCCCTTCCTTTCTACCCCACCAACAGTGCAGCAGCTCTCCTCTCCCCATTCCATCCCCGGACAATGCAGCAGCTTCCCTCCCCCCTAGCCATCCCCGGACAATGCAGCAGCTCCCCTCCCCCCTAGCCATCCCCGGACAATGCAGCAGCTCCCCTCCCCCCTAGCCATCCCCGGACAATGCAGCAGCTCCCCTCCCCCCTAGCTATCCCCGGACAATGCAGCAGCTCCCCTCCCCCCTAGCCATCCCCGGACAATGCAGCAGCTCCCCTCCCCCCTTGCCATCCCCGGACAATGCAGCAGCTCCCCTCCCCCCTTGCCATCCTCGGACAATGCAGCAGCTCCCCTCCCCCCTAGCCATCCCCGGACAATGCAGCAGCTCCCCTCCCCCCGAGCCAACCCCGGCCCATGCAGCAGCTCCCCACCCCCACCCTCGCCATCCCCGGACAATGCAGCAGCTCCCCTCTCCCCTTGCCATCCCCGGACAATGCAGCAGCTCCCCTCCCCCCTCGCCATCCGGGACAATGCAGCAGCTCCACTCCCCCCTAGCCATCCCCGGACAATGCAGCAGCTCCCCTCTCCCCATTCCATCCCCGGACAATGCAGCAGCTCCCCTCCCCCCTAGCCATCCCCGGACAATGCAGCAGCTCCCCTCTCCCCTTTCCATCCCCGGACAATGCAACAGCTCCCCTCCCCCACCCTTGCCATCCCCGGACTATGCAGCAGCTCCCCTCTCCCTTGCCATCCCCGGACAATGCAGCAGCTCCCCTCCCCCCTTGCCATCCCCGGACAATGCAGCAGCTCCCCTCCCCCCTAGCTATCCCCGGACAATGCAGCAGCTCCCCTCCCCCCTAGCCATCCCCGGACAATGCAGCAGCTCCCCTCCCCCCTTGCCATCCCCGGACAATGCAGCAGCTCCCATCCCCCCTTGCCATCCTCGGACAATGCAGCAGCTCCACTCCCCCCTAGCCATCCCCGGACAATGCAGCAGCTCCCCTCCCCCCTAGCCATCCCCGGACAATGCAACAGCTCCCCTCCCCCACCCGTGCCATCCCCGGACAATGCAGCAGCTCCCCTCTCCCCTTGCCATCCCCGGACAATGCAGCAGCTCCCCTCCCCCCTTGCCATCCCCGGACAATGCAGCAGCTCCCCTCCCCCCTTGCCATCCCCGGACAATGCAGCAGCTCCCCTCTCCCCATTCCATCCCCGGACAATGCAGCAGCTCCCCTCCCCCCTAGCCATCCCCGGACAATGCAGCAGCTCTCCTCTCCCCTTTCCATCCCCGGACAATGCAACAGCTACCATCCCCCCTTGCCATCCCCGGACTATGCAGCAGCTCCCCTCTCCCCTTGCCATCCCCGGACAATGCAGCAGCTCCCCTCCCCCCTTGCCATCCCCGGACAATGCAGCAGCTCCCCTCCCCCCTTGCCATCCCCGGACAATGCAGCAGCTCCCCTCTCCCCATTCCATCCCCGGACAATGCAGCAGCTCCCCTCTCCCCAAGCCATCCCCAGACAATGCAACAGCTCCCCTCCCCCCTTGCCCTCCCCACACAATGCAGCAGCTCCCCTCCCCCCTTGCCATCCCCGGACTATGCAGCAGCTCCCCTCCCCCCTTTCCAACCCCAGACAATGCAGCAGCTCCCCTCCCCCCTTTCCAACCCCAGACAATGCAGCAGCTCCCCTCCCCCCTTTCCAACCCCGGACAATGCAGCAGCTCCCCTCCCCCCTTGCCATCCCCAGACAATGCAGCAGCTCCCCTCTCCCCTTGCCATCCCCAGACAATGCAGCAGCTCCCCTCTCCCCTTGCCATCCCCAGACAATGCAGCAGCTCCCCTCTTCCCCCTTTCCAACCCTGGACAATGCAGCAGCTCCCCTCTCCCCTTGCCATCCCCAGACAATCCAGCAGCTCCCCTCTCCCCTTGCCGTCCCCAGACAATGCAGCAGCTCCCCTCTCCGCTTGCCATCCCCAGACAATGCAGCAGCTCCCCTCCCCCCTTGCCATCCCCAGACAATGCAGCAGCTCCCCTCTCCCCTTGCCATCCCCAAACAATGCAGCAGCTCCCCTCCACCCTTTCCAACCCCGGACAATGCAGCAGCTCCCCTCCCCCATTGCCATCCCCGGACAATGCAGCAGCTCCCCTCCCCCCTTGCCATCCCCAGACTATGCAGCAGCTCCCCCTCCCCCCTTGCCATCCCCAGACAATGCAGCAGCTTCCCTCTCCGCTTGCCGTCCCCAGACAATGCAGCAGCTCCCCTCCCCCCTTGCCGTCCCCAGACAATGCAGCAGCTCCCCTCTCCGCTTGCCATCCCCAATGCAGCAGCTCCCCTCTCCCCTTGCCGGCCCCAGACCATGCAGCAGCTCCCCTCCCCCCTTGCCGTCCCCAGACAATGCAGCAGCTCCCCTCTCCGCTTGCCATCCCCAGACAATGCAGCAACTCCCCTCCCCCCTTGCCGTCCCCAGACAATGCAGCAGCTCCCCTCCCCCCTTGTCGTCCCCAGACAATGCAGCAGCTCCCCACCCCCCTTGCCGTCCCCAGACAATGCAGCAGCTCCCCTCTCCCCTTGCCGTCCCCAGACAATCCAGCAGCTCCCCTCCCCCCTTGCCGTCCCCAGACAATGCAGCAGCTTCCCTCTCCGCTTGCCGTCCCCAGACAATCCAGCAGCTCCCCTCTCCCCTTGCCGTTCCCAGACAATGCAGCAGCTCCCCTCTCCGCTTGCCGTCCCCAGACAATCCAGCAGCTCCCCTCTCCCCTTGCCATCCCCAGACAATGCAGCAGCTCCCCTCTCCCCCCTTTCCAACCCTGGACAATGCAGCAGCTCCCCTCCCCCCTTGCCGTACACAGACAATAGCAGCTCCCCTCCCCCCTTGTCATCCCCAGACAATGCAGCAGCTCCCCTCCCCCCTTGCCATCCCAGACAATGCAGCAGCTCCCCTCCCCTCTTGCCGTCCACAGACAATGCAGCAGCTCCCCTCCCCTCTTGCCATCCCCAGACAATGCAGCAGCTCCCCTCTGCCATCCCCAAACAATGCAGCAGCTCCCCCCTCCCCTTTCCAACCCCGGACAATGCAGCAGCTCCCCTCCTCCCCCATGGCCATCCCCGGACAATGCAGCAGCTCCCCTCACCCCTTGCCATCCCCAGACAATGCAGCAGCTCCCCTCCCCCCTTGCCATCCCCAGACAATGCAGCAGCTCCCCTCTCCCCTTGCCATCCCCAGACAATGCAGCAGCTCCCCTCCCCCCTTGCCGTCCCCAGACAATGCAGCAGCTCCCCTCACCGCTTACCTTCCCCAGACAATGCAGCAGCTCCCCTCTCCCTTGCCATCCCCAGACAATGCAGCAGCTCCCCTCTCCCCTTGCCGTCCCCAGACAATGCAGCAGCTCCCCTCCCCCCTTGCCGTCCCCAGACAATTCAGCAGCTCCCCTCTCCGCTTGCCATCCCCAGACAATGCAGCAGCTCCCCTCCCCCCTTGCCATCCCCAGACAATGCAGCAGCTCCCCTCCCCCCTTGTCATCCCCAGACAATGCAGCAGGTCCCCACCCCCCTTGCCATCCCCAGACAATGCAGCAGCTCCCCTCTCCCCTTGCCATCCCCAGACAATCCAGCAGCTCGCCTCCCCCCTTGCCGTCCCCAGACAATGCAGCAGCTCCCCTCTCCGCTTCCCTTCCCCAGACAATGCAGCAGCTCCCCTCCCCCCTTGCCGTTCCCAGACAATGCAGCAGCTCCCCTGTCCCCTTGCCATCCCCAGACAATGCAGCAGCTCCCCTCCCCCCTTTCCAACCCTGGACAATGCAGCAGCTCGCCTCCCCCCTTGCCGTTCCCAGACAATGCAGCAGCTCCCCTGTCCCCTTGCCATCCCCAGACAATGCAGCAGCTGCCCTCTCCCCTTGCTGTCCCCAGACAATGCAGCAGCTCCCCAATGCAGCAGCTCCCCTCCCCCCTTGCCTTTCCCAGACAATGCAGCAGCTCCCCTGTCCCCTTGCCATCCCCAGACAATGCAGCAGTTCCCCTCTCTCCTTGCCATCCCCGGACAATGCTGCAGCTCCCCTGTCCCCTTGCCATCCCCAGACAATCCAGCAGCTCCCCTCCCCCCTTGCCGTCCCCAGACAATGCAGCAGCTCCCCTCTCCGCTTGCCATCCCCAGACAATGCAGCAGCTCCCCTCCCCCCTTGCCATCCCCAGACAAAGCAGCAGCTCCCCTCTCTCCTTCAAACAGTGCAGCATCTCCTGTCTGCAAAGCGGCCAAAAGATTAGCCATGTGGACTCCTCACTTTCACTAACTTCTGCTAAACCGTTCTCCATCCCCAGGTTGCAGAAGCAAACAGAGCTTCCAGCACTTGGAAGTCTGAGGTATGTGACTTGAAGATTGTTGTTTGTCAACACTCCCCAAGGAGCCTAACAAGGCTGGCAAGATATGTGTGCAACGTGGGTGGAGACTCACAGCTCTAAATGCCACTTAAAGTACTTCCACTAAGTATTGACTCATGGTGATGGAGACCTATCCAGTCGTTGCATTTCAGATGTTTTTGCATATTGCTTTGTATCCCAATAAAACATTTTTTTCGCCTGAGAGGTGGAGTATGTGTGTTTATAAGTGAAGAAATTGCATCATTTAAACTCCTGAAAGTATGACAGAATGACACAACAAAATGTGAAAATTTTCCAGGGGGTCTAGACTTCCCATAGCCATTTTAATAGGAGCATACTTCTCAATTCCTTGGGAATCCAAAGAGTCAGCTGTCATTCCCGTTAACAACTGATCATCATTAAAAGTAGACTGCGCAAAGGCCTCAAGAAATCTTGAAGGACTCAAATCTTCCTCTGAAGAACATTTGCATACTTTGAATAAGAATCAGAGAACTTCCTGACCAAAATTTGCAAAAAAATTAAAAAGTAATGACCAGAACACAAGTTCTTGTAGAGTGATATTTTCTCTGTTCCAGCAGGATGTGACCTAGTCAGGACCAAGGAGCCAATGTGAAATGTGACCCTCAGAACAGTAGACGTAGCTGTAGGATGGAGGTTCACATTAAACAAAAGTAATCTGCTCCTGAGCCTGACTCAGTCTTTTTCACAGGAAAATTGAGATTGCCCAGTACCAGAAGGCAGCTTCTTTCTAGCTAATTTGTTGTGTTAACTCACTAACACAATGATGATTATATGCAGCAGCACAACAAATTTAATTTAACCCATTGTTGTTGTTGTTAAGTGCCGTCGAGTCGGAGTCGACTCATGGCGACCCTCTGGATAGCTATCCTAAATTGTGTTCGGTTTTCAGTCAGGCGGCTTATTGTTGACAGACTGGTACCCGTAGCTGCTGTTATTGTATCGATCCATCTCATTGCTGGCCTTCCTCTTTTGCGTTGACCTTCTATCTTGCCAAGCATGATGTCTTTCTCTAATGATCTCTCTCTCCGCATGATGTGTCCAAAGTATGAAAGTCAAAATCTTGTCATCTGAGCTTCTAAAGAAAGCTTAGGTTTGATCTCCTCTAGTACAGACTGGTTTGTTCTTCGGGCAGTCCATGGTATACACAGCATTCGCCGCCAGCACCATAATTCAAAGGCATCAATTTTCTTCCTGTCTATCTTTTTCACTGTCCAGCTTTCACATCCATATGATGTTATTGAAAATACCATGGCTTGAACAAGTCGAATCTTTGTATGGAGAGAGACATCTCTGCTCTTCAGAATCTTATGTTGTAATAGCAAACGCTGTGAAAAGCTCTTATTCAATCACTCACCCACAGAAGGAAAACTCACAGGCAGGCTGGAATGCAAACAGGATCTTTAATGTGCACAGGATCAGACAGAGAGCCGGTACCCTCCACAAAAAGTCTGAACCCTGAGGGACGGCCTACAATGCCTTATATACAGTACAGTTTTAAACTCATTCTAAAAATCCCATTTGCCACAGGTATTTCCTGCCCACCAATCAGCAGCCCCTGGGGAAGGTACCTGGGTGACCTGTCCAAACCGGTATGCTCAGGTCTGCTGATTTCTGGGCTAGGGGCTATTGTGCTCAGACCTGGAGTGGGGGAAGGGTGTCTACTGAAATCTCAATGCCTTCTCTTAGCAGGCCGATTACCTCATGGCTTGGGGGAAGGGCTACCTACAGCTAGACCTCATGGCTGCCTCATTCCCCCCTTTTTAAGTAGGACCTCAACCGCTAGAAGCTAGAAGCGGTTGAGGGCTGTAATTGGGACAGGGCCATGACAGTGGTAACCACCTTGCGTTCTACCAGGGTATCAAGGGTGGTGGTCATGAAGCGGTAAAGAATAGGGATATAACATGGCAGAATGGCACATAGCAGTAAATGAAAAGAACCCCTACCACTGGGATTTTTAGTCCCCCTGGCCAACTGAACCACTTCATAAACCACCCAGGACCCATGGACAGGTAACTAGATCACTTAGGTCTTGGATAGGGTGTTCAATGGAAACACTTGCATCAGTGAGTTTAAAACAACACATACCCTATACCCTCTATAGCAACTCCTGCACAACGTTTTTGTTCCGTGTGCAAATGTTGCTGTTCTGACTGTAAAAGGTTGCATGGCCTGCAGAGGCCTCTTCCCTTTGGGACAAAGGAGGGCCGTGTGCAAAACGTCTGCAGAGGCTTCTTTCCTTTGGGGCAAAGGCTCTTTCCCTGGGATCCACCCTTATCAGCATATTAATGGCTTTTTATTCTTGCTAGTGTTGAGTCATTCTGGCTGCACCCTGCCATTCCCTTTGCTTCATTAATCACTGGCACTGTAATCTTCAGGGCATATGAGTACTTTGTATCACCAGTTTTGTTTGGCCTGTTTAACCTGTTCAGGCCTGGCATGTCTTTTCTTGTGCTGGGTCCATTTTCTGTGCACTTTCAGGCCTGACCTGTTTCTTAGCTAGGTCCATTCTCTGTGCACTTCTGTTCAGAGTATGGTTCCCCTGGCTTTACTCTTGTTGTGCTGGGCTCTGGGTACTCATTTTCTTAGCCCACATGCTTTTTCCGTGCCATCATAATGTATTACAGCCTCAGGCAAGGATGCAGCCATACTAGACATACCTATCAGCCAATTTCCCTTCAGTCCCAATTTTTCCTTTTTCTTTCTTGTTTATGGGGGAAAGGTAATCCCACTACGGGCAATGGACAAGCAACCATTTGAGACAGATATTGAGACAGATAGGAGTCATCAGAAAAGCAGCTTCTGGCACTGTTCCCTATAGACAACATACATTGTAATATCATTTTCTTGCAGCTGGTCAATAATATTGAAAACACATAACATGAAAGTATGTCAAAAGCAGCAGTGCTTAATAATGTGATAAAGAAAGCTCTGAGAATAGTACAGCAAAATCTTGAGCTGGTGTGGGTATTGCAGTTGCTGAAGCCGAAATGGCTTGTAGATTTCCGTTACTTTCTAAGAAAACAACATTAAAAGGATAATACAATCGTTCACAGAAGCCCCCAAAACCCCCCCCAGTCAGTCCAACAGTTCTTTTTCCTGCCTCCCAGCAGTTCTCCAGGACCTCGCAGTGTGCTTCACCTTTCTCTGAAGTTCAAGTTCTGTCTCTCTCAAAATTTGAACCTCTCATTCTCATAGGCAGACACCCTGGCCCGTTTTCGATGTTACACACTGATCCAGATAGGGACTCCTTCACACATCTCAGCGGTGGGCAGCTCTGAGTTCTCGGGATGGTCTGTTCCATCTGGACTCTGGCCAATACCCTCTGCTGGACTCTTTGGATTGCCATTGGTGATATGGTTCCAGGCCTCATTCAGAAAAGCAGCACCAATATTGAATGAAAAGACTAAATATGCTAGATTAGATTTCACAATGAGATAAACTTAACTTCCTTCACATTTACCAAGATCACATCCTACAAATATTGCTGTTTAAACTTTCAATGGTCTTCCAGTAACTATCTCGTATGGTGTCAATTTTTCTCTGGCAGTTTGATTAACTTCTTGTTTATCTGTCACTGGAGATTCACTTGCTGGTAGTGAACATTCCATTATGCCCTTGACTGACCTTTACATGCTCCCCCTTTGCCCATGCATGCCTGGCCAGGACATGCAGAGGCAAAAAAGGAGGCAAAAAAACCATCTGGAAGTACCGCATGGCCAGTGTAGGTCCTCCAAAACCCATCAGGGTGCACCTAGCCTGTCTCCAGGTGTCCATTTCCAATTATTGAGTATGTGTTGGGGCCTAGATGAATTCCTAAATTGAATATTCTGGAGATGGCATAGTTGAATAAAGTGCTCATCATTTTTTTTTGTTTACATATTCATTAGCCAGATACATCACTTCACATCATTGAATTACCTTCATCAGTTTACTGTCTATCAGAGTCCTTCCTCTTAATATCCCACTTCATCCCTCACCATACTTTTTATCACTTGCATCATTCCACCAACTATATACCTAAGTCCTTTTTTGAATTATACCAATTTTTTATAAATTGTTCACTTCCAGTATGCTAATGGACATGAGGCTTTTAAATAAAGTTAATCAACAAATCAATCAATTAATCAACAAATCAATCTTTGGCTTTAAAAATATAAAAGCTTCAAAAATCATGGATGTTCTCTAATCATAAGTACCTAGTGTTTTTGGGAATTGATACATAAATATTTGCTGATTCCCATGATAGTTCAGGCAGGCTTTATGAAGCTGTCCCAGTGACCCCAAGCCAGTCAAGTTTTCAAGTCATCCAGAATGAAAATGCATGATATGTCAGCATACATTGCTGACCCATTATATACAAATTCATATTAATTGTGGATATCCTGTGGGTTCACCAGGGCAGCCTCAGGCAGTATTGGACTAAACCTTAAATATATGACTGACAATGCGGCTGAAATACTGAATTTCTCATGCTCTGGAAGAATGTGACAGACATATTGGGATCCCCTACATCATTGCATTGCGAGCTGAAAAGCAGTTTGTTTGTTTTTTATCCCTAGGTTGAACTCAGTTAGTAAATCAACAACTGTTCAATGTTACCAAAATTGTGCACACTCCAGGGGTGACTCAACATGCAATGTTCCTAAATGGGTTAGTTGTGTACATACTATGACAGAAATTAACTTCATACCGAAGCCAAGGGATGATGGAGATTATTATACACACCAGCATTATTTGTGCAGTGTGCACTGTATGGATCTGTGTGAATCAGTACTAAAGGGCAGTGCACACGAGGAGTGGGGCAGCATTATCAGTGCATTATTAACTTCAAGTGTGAATTAGTGTGAACGGTGTACTGCACAGTATATGCCTTTCAGCAGTGCTAATTCTGCATTTTATCTTTCTATTTTGAAATTGCCAATGATCAGTGTATTCACCCTGAACCAAAACATACCTGAACATCAGAACAAGCTACAGTGCATACTAGAACTAATCCAGATGTTCTCATCAGAAATCATGAGTTAAAGTACTGCTATCAGTATATTTGGTACTAAAATCATTTTAAGGTATCATTGTAGTATCAGAAAAATGAATACAGTTGATCAAGGCAGTTTAATGTACTAAGCAGGAAAGAATGCAATCACCAAAACAGCATTTACTGTCTGCAGAATAAAATGTCATATCATGCAGAAGTATTACTTGTTTAATTTTGTATGTGCAGTCAAAACCAAATATATGTACCAGAGATAAAATTCAGGCTTTAAAAAGACAAGTAAAAAAATCTTCATTTCTTCATAATCTTATAAGGATTTTCTTCAGCCTTTGTTTGCTTCCAGCAGACATTTGAGGATGCTCAAAGGAGGCACCTCATGGTTCTAGAAGCTGAATACTCTACAATTAAAATTGATGACAAGAGGATTGTTTGCAGGCTAGGTGTGGCTAGGTGAATTGGGGTTCTTTGTCCTCTAGGAGAAAGACTCCCTCCTAGGTGATTTTTTCCTTTTGTCCTCTCTAATGGGCCTCCATTCATCTGCTAGAAGAAGGAACTCCTCCCAGTATCTTTCTATAGCTATGCAAACTATTTCAGCAGTTTCAATCACCCCCCACTCACTGCTGAGAGGTGTGACCAAAACACCTGGTTCCCTGACCACTGATCATGCATGAAACATAGCAATGAAACTGGATATGCATCAAACAAAGCAATTGTCTTCCTTCAATGCTATACCAGTACTACAGTCCACACACAGCAAACTCCAACCCCTTTCTAAACTGTCCCTTTCCCTGCAATCAGTAGACCTGGTGTTTTTCACTGTTTGGGGACACAGGGGCGATTTGTTAATAACTTCACCTTTTACTGATAGAGTATCAAAATCAATCCTGAAATATAAAGACCTAATGTCTGGACAAAAACTTTCTTTCCCTAATGTCACAACTAAACACAGAGACACTAAAGGTTTTTACATAACAGCACATTTACTATATGGGCCAGCCATGAATCTATATAGGGAAGCTGGTCCAGATACTCCCCCACCACAATTTAGCCTCCGGACCCCATGCTCTAATCACAATTTGCAAAATCACAATTTACAGTGCAAATATTATAATCCCAATTCTAGGAATGCAATGTTCAGTGTAAATTTTCCAATCCCACTTCTGGGAATACAATATACAATATAATCCAGGCAACAGGCAGAGTTTGGTTGCACAAAACACACAGGACCACAAAGGGAAAAAGAAAAAGGGAAAACAGAAAACAGAGACGTCTCAGCAGCGAATACGTTACAAATACACATTACACACACTAGCATAGGATTTAACTTTTATAATAGCAACGAGAAACACAGCTAGCCACTCCTCCAATGTCCACCAGATGGAGCCACAGGAGCACATGGCAACACAAAAGAAACCCCCAGCAACAGAAAAGGAGACCCCCAGCAACACAAAAAAGCCCCCAACACTATAGGAGCACATGGCAACACAAAAGAAACCCCCAGCAACACAAAAAGAGACCCCCAGCAACACAAAAAGCCCCCAACACTATAGGAGCACATGGCAACACAAAAGAAACCCCCAGCAACACAAAAAGGAGACCCCCAGCAACACAAAAAGCCCCCAACACTATAGGAGCACATGGCAACACAAAAGAAAACCCCAGCAACACAAAAGGAGACCCCCAGCAACACAAAAAGCCCCCAACACTATAGGAGCACATGGCAACACAAAAGAAAACCCCAGCAACACAAAAGGAGACCCCCAGCAACACAAAGAGCCCCCAACACTATAGGAGCACATGGCAACACAAAAAAACCCCCACTATAGGAGCGCATGGGGCAAAGGCTCTAAATAAATCGCCCCGATCATCGGAGAATTGCGATCAGCGCAATTATTCTTGAAAGGCACACTTAAGGGAGTTAATACTAATATCCTAGGCAATTTTTCTTCAATAGCTTTTGGCAGCGCTGCACTTTAAATACCTTTCAAAGGGGCCCAAGGTAGCAGAATTAATTCATACTACAGTTAATTATCTTACTGGTCCACAAAAGGACTCTGATTTTATCTTACTGGTCCACAAAAGGACTCTGATTTACTGGACGAACGATGGCTTCAGAAAACCCCCCCCGGGGTCCCTACTAGGACCGTTCGTGCGGGTGATCGGGCCGCTACAGGTTCCTAGAATTTACTAGGAATTACAGACGGAGTACAGAAAGTAGCAGTACTCACCAGAGCTCTGATCAGACAGGTAGTTTGGATGCCAGTCTATCCAGCCGGTTTTCAATCGGGGATTCAGCCGCAGGGACCAACTGCCCAGACAAATCAAGGTATCCTTCCGAGCACAAGGTGGCCCGGGGCGCCAAGGACCGTTAATCACCTGGAGGGGTCGGTCCCTGACCGGTGGAGGCCCTGATCCTGCAAAAAGCAGTAGTCTTCCCACTGTGGGTGTGATGAGAGAGGCTTTTCTTTCAATTTCCCGGCCAATGCACCAAATGTAATAGCAAACGCTGTGAAAAGCTCTTATTCAATCACTCACCCACAGAAGGAAAACTCACAGGCAGGCTGGAATGCAAACAGGATCTTTAATGTGCACAGGATCAGACAGAGAGCCGGTACCCTCCACAAAAAGTCTGAACCCTGAGGGACGGCCTACAATGCCTTATATACAGTACAGTTTTAAACTCATTCTAAAAATCCCATTTGCCACAGGTATTTCCTGCCCACCAATCAGCAGCCCCTGGGGAAGGTACCTGGGTGACCTGTCCAAACCGGTATGCTCAGGTCTGCTAATTTCTGGGCTAGGGGCTATTGTGCTCAGACCTGGAGTGGGGGAAGGGTGTCTACTGAAATCTCAATGCCTTCTCTTAGCAGGCCGATTACCTCATGGCTTGGGGGAAGGGCTACCTACAGCTAGACCTCATGGCTGCCTCAATGTAGGTCTTTCATAGCCATTCTGCCAAGAGCAATGCCTCGTCTGATTTCTTGACTGCTTGTTGCTTCTTTATTGATAGTTGATCCAAGTAGATTAAAGTTATTCACGATTTCAATTTCTTCTCCTTCAACGATGAACCTGTTGATTATGCCAATTGTCATGATCTTTGTCGTCTTTACATTAAGGTGCAGGCCCATTTTGAGACTATGTTCTTTGATTGTGAGAAGCAAATGTTTCAGATCATCTTCACTTTCCGCCAGTAATGTGGTATCATCAGCATAGCGAAGGTTGTTGATGAGTCTTCCACCAGTCTTCACACCTCTGTTGTCTTCATACAATCCTGCTTCTCTGATGATTTGTTCTGCATATAAATTAAACAGGTAGGGGGAAAGTATGCAGCCTTGTCTTACACCTTTGCTTATTTTAAACCATTCTGTTTCTCCTTGTTCTGTTCAAACTGTTGCTTCTTGATCAATGTACAGATTGTGCAAGAGAATAATCAGGTGTTCTGGTATACCCATGCTTCTTAATGTTGCCCAGAGTTTCTCATGGTTTACACAGTCAAAAGCTTTGCTATAGTCGATAAAGCACAAATAGATATCCTTTTGGTATTCTTTAGTCTTTTCAAGGATCCATCTCACATCCGCAATGATGTCTCTCGTTCCTCGCCCTTTTCTGAACCCTGCTTGCACTTCAGGTAGTTCTTGTTCCAGATTATGATTGTAGTCTCTTTTGAATAATCTTCAGTACAATCTTGCTGGCATGTGGGATCAGAGCGATTGTGCGATAATTTCCACAGTCAGTTGGATCACCTTTCTTTAGTATTGGTATAAACACAGATCTTTTCCAGTCAGTAGGCCATGATATGGTAACAGCTGCATCAGATTGCTGTAATACTTCTATGGGAATGCAATCAATGCCTGGTGCTTTGTTCTTTGATAAGGCTTTCAATGCTGCTTCAACTTCTTCTTTCATCACCAATGGTTCCATATCATAAGGTACAGGTTGAAACGGCTGTTGGTCCACTTGATCTTTATCATATAAAAACTCTGTATATTCCTTCCATCTTTTCTTGATCTTCTCAGCATCATTCAACATAGAACCTTGAGCATCTTGTAACATTCCAATTCGAGGCTGGAACTTTTTCTTTAACTCTCGTAGCTTTAGGAAAGCTGATCTTGTTCTTCCTCTAATAGTTTCTGCTTCTATTTCCTTGCATGCGTCATTGTAGTACTTTTCCTTGTCCTGTCTTGCTGCACGTTGGAAATCCCTGTTGAGTTCTGTGATTGTCTTTCTTTCTCCTCTGGCTTTAGCTTCTCTGCGTTTCTGGGCAATTTTCAGAGTTTCTTCCATCATCCATTTTGGCCGTTTTTTCTTTTTTACCTTTTGTAGAGACTTCTCGCTTTCTTCCAACACAACCTTCTTGGTGTCATTCCATAACTCTTCTGGAACTCTATCATTTGTATCTAAAGCAGCAAATCAATTTTGCAGGCAGTCTTTAAATTCCAGTGGTATATTCTCAAGGTCATATTTTGCTGCATTCATGAGTGGTTTGCTCTTTTTCAGCTTTAGCTTGAGTTTGCATACTAGTAGTTGATGATCTGTACCACAGTCAGCTCCAGGTTTTGTCTTTGTTGATGTTATAGAGCTTTTCTATCGTTGACTTCCACAGATGTAGTCAATTTGATTTTTATACAATCCATTGGGCGAAGTCCATGTGTACAGTCGTCGCTTGTGTTGCTGGAAGAAGGTGTTCGAGATGAATAGATCGTTGGTCTTGCAGAATTCTATCAGTCTTTCTCCAGCTTCATTTCTGTTGCCAAGTCCATATTTTCCAACTACTTTGTCTTCTTCTTTGTTGCCAACCTTTGCGTTCCAATCACCCATGACTATCAGGATATCCTGTTTGCATGTTCTGTCGATTTCAGCTTGTACTTGTTCATAGAACTCTTCAATTTCATTCTCTTCTGCAGCTGTTGTTGGGGCATATACTTGAATTATAGTTGTATTGATAGGCATTCCTCGTAGACGAATAGAGATTAAGCGTTCGCTGACTGCACTGTATTTCATTACAGTTCTTGCAAGTTTCTTCTTTATTATAAATGCAACACCATTTCTTCTTTGTCTTTCATTTCCAGCATAGTAGACCATGTGATGATCTGATGCAAAGTGCCCGATGCCAGTCCATTTCAGTTCACTGACACCCAACACATCAAGTTGTACACGTTCCATTTCATTCTTGACCACCTCCGACTTCCCTTGGTTCATGCTTCGTACGTTCGATGTTCCAATGTGTAAGACATCTTTACAGCTTCTGACTCTCATTTCATGCGCAGCTACATCAGCAGTCAGACGTCCCGAGGGCTTTGATCCAACCACATCATAAATGCTGGCTTTACTCTGAAAAGTCTTCAGTTCTTCCCCAGTAGCTAGTTGAGTGCCTTCCAACCTGGGGGTCTCATCTTCCAGCACTACAGCACAATTTGTTTTGTTGTAACTATCCATTGGGTTTTCATGGCAAGATACAGAAGTAGATTGCCAGGCCTTTCTTCCGTGCAGTTTAAGTTTGGTGTTGTTGCCGTTGTCACAGAAATGTGATCCTCCGCCGTCAACACTATCCCATTCTGCTGCTGCCCAGATGGGTGGTTTGTCTTGGTCTGACGTCTCAGCTTAGACCTGTCCATCTTGGGAGACCCTGCCAGTAGTTAAACTACCGATAGCTTAGCTCTCAGCATCACTGATGCACACAAGCCCTCACAGCACGACAAGCTGCAAACCAAACCCATTACCTATATCAATTAACACACATTCTGCTCCTTTTGATGTGCAACACCACTATCCCCATATGATAATTAAGCGTCCTTCACCTTTCCTCTTACTGTCTAAGCGAGGCTGGAAGAACTTAACCTGGCAGAGGGAACTGTGTTAGGATTACTGAATTCTTGGAATCTAGCCACATCAGATGGCCAGGCTTTATGCACAACGTTTTCAGCTAATCGGTCAGGCATTTATTGATCCGGCCTTAATCCAGTGGGATTCAAGTTCCTTTCATTCCTCAAGATGGGTGAATGATAGTATCGATTATCCGTATATTTGGACCTCTTAAATTCATAACCGGGGGCATAACTACATCCTGCCCCAAGAATAATAGGGGGGCATTTCTGGAGGCGAAGGAGAACTTATACACATGCTTTTGGATTTCCCATGGGTGTATATTTTCAAAGTAAGAGCACCCCCAGAAATAGCGAATGCACAGACTTTCCCCAAGTCAAGTTTTAATGGGAAAATGTTTTATTAGAAAACTGATTTTAGAGTCAGTGGGTAGGATGTACCTGAAACTTTACGAACATCATTTCTTCGAATGCTGTCCCCAATGGGTCCCTCATGGACTCATACTCTTAACGATATAGGCCCCCAAATTAAAGATATGGGATGGAAAGATAGAATCTAAGGATTTGTCATTGCAAGAAGGAGTGTCTCAGAGGTCTCCTCTTTCTCTCTTTAATCTTTATTTTAGCTTTTTAGCCCAACTTATTTGATCTATCAATTTAGCCTCTTTTTAAAGAAGAAGATATGGAGCTTTTTGTTCACTTTAACAAGTCTGAGGAGGAATGAAAAAGACTCTTAAGGCCTATATGTAGAGGACAGATAAGTGGTTAAATGGGAACCAGCTAAAACTGAGATCTTATGGGTAGGGACAGCTGTAGAAGCTGAAGATCTGTTAACAGTCCCTTTCATTGATCAGTGATATATTGGTGTTGAATGAGATTAAAATGCTGGGAGAGCTGTTTTCCTCACAACTGACATTAGAGTCTCAAAGTGAAGCTGTTACTACAAAGGCCTGGTTTAAGCTGAATTTAGCAAGACAGTGGAGATCATATTTATGCCCGCAGGACATTTGCACAATAGTCCAGATGAAGTTACCAGTGTTCCTGCTGAACTGCGCTGAATCCTCTGCCGCCATTCCTGCCGGTGGGGGGAGGTGCAAAACAATCGCACTTAGGATCGTACAGCATCGGCAGGTCTGGAATGCTGGTAGAGGACTCAGCCCAGTTTAGCGGGAACACTGGCAACCATACGTAGATAGCATTACAGTAGTCCGCACAACTTAATCCTGTCATCTGGACACTGACGGAAAGTGCTTTCAAAAAGTTACAGTGTGCACAACATCTGACAGCTAAGATGAGCAAGCGGTATCCCCTTGCTTTACTCTTTGCTGATCACCGTTGGAAGCTAGGATCTTATTTAAAACGCCATGCTTACTTCTTAAAGCAATCCATAAAACTGGCTGAAGGCTTTCTGTCTGTGAAGCTACTAGATCCCACCATTTCAGTATAATGCCAATTTTGTCTTTGCACTCAGTTAAGGAGCTTAGATTATTGAAAACTCGTGTTTGTTTTTCAGGGGCCATGTCCAGGTATTGAAATAAATTGCCAGAGGACCTGAAAAACAGGGCAAAAATGCAATGTGTGCCTTTGAGTCAGTCCTGACTCCTGGTGACCCAGAAGCTCCTGGGTTTTCTTGGCAGTGTCACCGGAAGTAGATTGCCAGGCCTTTCTTCCGAGGCAATGGAGGGTTAAGTGACTTGCCCAAGGCCACAAGGAGAGCTAGTAGGAATTGAACCCTGGTTGCTTGTTTACCAAGCCAGTGTTCTAACCACTAGGCTACTCCTCCACTCCACTATCCGAATTTTAGAAAACACTTAAAAAACAGCTTTTTTGAAAAGTATTTTTATTGTTAGATTGAGTAAGCGATTGGGGACAGCAGAGCTCATCATTCATCATTTTATTCAGACTATTGAGGAGGGTCATTGTAATTTTTTATTCTTTCTGTTTTATAACTATTTCTATTTCGATATGATGCACTGAGTGAATCTTCGATGATTGTAAACCACTATGTACAGTTCATACAAACTGTAAGAAGGCAGAATGTAAGTTTGTGTATTAAATTCAGTTAAAGGAGTAATCACGTAAATCTTCCTAAAGGAACTCTTTCCCCTGCTAAGTGTCTACATTTAGGATCCTAAATACTAGGCAGGGTTGGGGGGATCAGGTTAGAGGATGTAAAAGAGGGGCCTCATGCTGATTTTAGGAGCATATCAGCCTTAAAGCGAGGAAGCTCTGTTCTAGGGACCTGATGTTATACACATAAGAACATAAATGGGTCAGACAAAAGGTCCATCAAGCCCAGTATCCTTTGATCTGTTCAGCTTCAAACTGGACATAAGGCTACTCACTCTCCTCTCAAAGTCCCAAACCTGCCGTTCTTAATGTACTCATAGTAACATAGTAATATAGTAAATGACGGCAGATAAAGACCAGCATGGTCCATCTAGTCTGCCCAGCAAGATGGCAAGAGTAGGTGCACCTGTCACTCTGTGCAGGCCCCCCCTCCCCATGTCCTTGTTTAGGGGTAAACCCACCACTACATGTAGGACACCCCTATTTGTTGAAATGTTATATGGTTCAGAAGTTAGATGATACCTTAAATTTTGTTTTTATCCTACTCACCCTCTTCTCCACTCCCCCACCTGATGTTCTTAGTGTACTCATCCTCTCCTCCACTCCCCCACCTGCTGTTCTTAGTGTACTCATCCTCTCCTCGACTCCCCCACCTGCTGCTCTTAGTGTACTCATCCTCTCCTCCACTCCCCCACCTGCTGTTATAGTGTACTCATCCTCTCCTCCACTCCCCCACCTGCTGTTCTTAGTGTACTCATCCTCTCCTCCACTCTCCCACCTGCTGTTCTTAGTGTACTCATCCTCTTCTCCACTCCCCCACCTGCTGTTCTTAGTGTACTCATCCTCTCCTCCACTCTCCCACCTGCTGTTCTTAGTGTACTCATCCTCTCCTCCACTCCCCCACCTGCTGTTCTTAGTGTACTCATCCTCTCCTCCACTCCCCCACCCGCTGCTCTTAGTGTACTCATCCTCTCCTCCACTCCCCCACCTGCTGTTCTTAGTGTACTCATCCTCTCCTCCACTCCCCCACCTGCTGTTATAGTGTACTCATCCTCTCCTCCACTCCCCCACCTGCTGTTCTTAGTGTACTCATCCTCTCCTCCACTCCCCCACCTGCTGTTCTTAGTGTACTCATCCTCTTTCTTAGTGTACTCATCCTCTCCTCCACTCCCCCACCTGCTGTTCTTAGTGTATTCACCCTCTTCTCCACTCCCCCACCTGATGTTCTTAGTGTACTCATCCTCTCCTCCACTCTCCCACCTGCTGTTCTTAGTGTACTCATCCTCTCCTCCACTCTCCCACCTGCTGTTCTTAGTGTACTCATCCTCTTCTCCACTCCCCCACCTGCTGTTCTTAGTGTACTCATCCTCCATTCCTCTCCCCCACCTTCTGTTCTTAGTGTACTCATCCTCTTCTCCACTCCCCCACCTGCTGTTCTTAGTGTACTCATCCTCTTCTCCACTCCCCCACCTGCTGTTCTTAGTGTACTCATCCTCTTCTCCACTCACCCACCTGCTGTTCTTAGTGTACTCATCCTCTTCTCCACTCCCCCACCTGCTGTTCTTAGTGTACTCATCCTCTCCTCCACTCCCCCACCTGCTGTTCTTAGTGTACTCATCCTCTCCTCCACTCTCCCACCTGCTGTTCATAGTGTACTCATCCTCTTCTCCACTCTCCCACCTGCTGTTCTGAGTGTACTCAACCTCTTCTCCACTCCCCCACCTCCTGTTCTGAGTGTACTCAACCTCTTCTCCACTCCCCCACCTCCTGTTCTGAGTGTACTCATCCTCTTCTCCACTCCCCCCACCTGATGTTCTTAGTGTACTCGTCCTCTTCTCCACTCCCCCACCTGCTGTTCTTAGTGTACTCGTCCACTTCTCCACTCCCCCACTGCTGTTCTTAGTATACTCGTCCTCTTCTCCACTTCCCCACCTGCTGTTCTTAGTGTACTCGTCCTCTTCTCCACTCCCCCACCTGCTGTTCTTAGTGTACTCATCCTCCATTCCACTCTCCCACCTGCTGTTCTTAGTGTACTCATCCTCCATTCCACTCTCCCACCTGCTGTTCTTAGTGTACTCATCCTCCATTCCACTCCCCCACCTGCTGTTCTTAGTGTACTCATCCTCCATTCCACTCCCCCACCTGCTGTTCTTAGTGTACTCATCCTCTTCTCCACTCCCCCACCTGCTGTTCTTAGTGTACTCATCCTCTTCTTCACTCCCCCACCTGCTGTTCTGAGTGTACTCAACCTCTTCTCCACTCCCCCACCTCCTGTTCTGAGTGTACTCGTCCTCTTCTCCACTCCCCCCACCTGCTGTTCTTAGTGTACTCGTCCTCTTCTCCACTCCCCCACCTGCTGTTCTTAGTGTACTCGTCCACTTCTCCACTCCCCCACCTGCTGTTCTTAGTGTACTCATCCTCCATTCCACTCTCCCACCTGCTGTTCTTAGTGTACTCATCCTCCATTCCACTCTCCCACCTGCTGTTCTTAGTGTACTCATCCTCCATTCCACTCCCCCATCTGCTGTTCTTAGTGTACTCATCCTCCATTCCACTCCCCCATCTGCTGTTCTTAGTGTACTCATCCTCTTCTCCACTCGCCCATCTGCTGTTCTGAGTGTACTCATCCTCTTCTCCAGTCCCCCACCTCCTGTTCTTAGTGTACTCATCCTCTTCTCCACTCCCCCACCTGTTGTTCTTAGTGTACTCATCCTCTCCTCCACTCCCCCACCTGCTGTTCATAGTGTACTCATCCTCTTCTCCACTCCCCCACCTGCTGTTCTTAGTGTACTCATCCTCTCCTCCACTCCCCCACCTGCTGTTCTTAGTGTACTCATCCTCTTCTCCACTCCCCCACCTGCTGTTCTTAGTGTACTCATCCTCTCCTCCACTCCCCACCTGCTGTTCTTAGTGTACTCATCCTCCATTCCACTCCCCCACCTGCTGTTCTTAGTGTACTCATCCTCCATTCCACTCCCCCACCTGCTGTTCTTAGTGTACTCATCCTCTTCTCCACTCCCCCACCTGCTGTTCTTAGTGTACTCATCCTCTTCTCCACTCCCCCACCTGCTGTTCTTAGTGTACTCATCCTCTCCTCCACTCCCCCACCTGCTGTTCTTAGTGTACTCATCCTCTCCTCCACTCCCCCACCTGCTGTTCTTAGTGTACTCGTCCTCTTCTCCACTCCCCCACCTGCTGTTCTTAGTGTAGTCGTCCTCCATTCCACTCTCCCACCTGCTGTTCTTAGTGTACTCATCCTCCATTCCACTCTCCCACCTGCTGTTCTTAGTGTACTCATCCTCCATTCCACTCCCCCACCTGCTGTTCTTAGTGTACTCATCCTCCATTCCACTCCCCCACCTGCTGTTCTTAGTGTACTCATCCTCTTCTCCACTCCCCCACCTGCTGATCTTAGTGTACTCATCCTCTTCTTCACTCCCCCACCTGCTGTTCTGAGTGTACTCAACCTCTTCTCCACTCCCCCACCTCCTGTTCTGAGAGTACTCATCCTCTTCTCCACTCCCCCCACCTGCTGTTCTTAGTGTACTCGTCCTCTTCTCCACTCCCCCACCTGCTGTTCTTAGTGTACTCGTCCACTTCTCCACTCCCCCACCTGCTGTTCTTAGTGTACTCGTCCTCTTCTCCACTCCCCCACCTGCTGTTCTTAGTGTACTCATCCTCCATTCCACTCTCCCACCTGCTGTTCTTAGTGTACTCATCCTCCATTCCACTCTCCCACCTGCTGTTCTTAGTGTACTCATCCTCCATTCCACTCCCCCATCTGCTGTTCTTAGTGTACTCATCCTCCATTCCACTCCCCCATCTGCTGTTCTTAGTGTACTCATCCTCTTCTCCACTCGCCCATCTGCTGTTCTGAGTGTACTCATCCTCTTCTCCAGTCCCCCACCTCCTGTTCTTAGTGTACTCATCCTCTTCTCCACTCCCCCACCTGTTGTTCTTAGTGTACTCATCCTCTCCTCCACTCCCCCACCTGCTGTTCATAGTGTACTCATCCTCTTCTCCACTCCCCCACCTGCTGTTTCTTAGTGTACTCATCCTCTCCTCCACTCCCCCACCTGCTGTTCTTAGTGTACTCATCCTCTTCTCCACTCCCCCACCTGCTGTTCTTAGTGTACTCATCCTCTCCTCCACTCCCCCACCTGCTGTTCTTAGTGTACTCATCCTCCATTCCACTCCCCCACCTGCTGTTCTTAGTGTACTCATCCTCCATTCCACTCCCCCACCTGCTGTTCTTAGTGTACTCATCCTCTTCTCCACTCCCCCACCTGCTGTTCTTAGTGTACTCATCCTCTTCTCCACTCCCCCACCTGCTGTTCTTAGTGTACTCATCCTCTTCTCCACTCCCCCACCTGCTGTTCTTAGTGTACTCAACCTCTACTCCACTCCCCCACCTGCTGGTCTTAGTGTACGCGTCCTCTTCTCTTCTCCACTCCCCCACCTGCTGTTCTTAGTGTACTTAGTGTACTCATCCTGCTGTTCTTAGTGTACTCATCCTCCATTCCACTCCCCCACCTGCTGTTCTTAGTGTACTCATCCTCTTCCTCATCCTCTTCTCCCCTCCCCCCACCTGCTGTTCTTAGTGTACTCGTCCTCTTCTCCACTCCCCCACCTGCTGTTCTTAGTGTACTCGTCCACTTCTCCACTCCCCCACCTGCTGTTCTTAGTGTACTCGTCCTCTTCTCCACTCCCCCACCTGCTGTTCTTAGTGTACTCATCCTCCATTCCACTCTCCCACCTGCTGTTCTTAGTGTACTCATCCTCCATTCCACTCTCCCACCTGCTGTTCTTAGTGTACTCATCCTCCAGTCCACTCCCCCAGCTGCTGTTCTTAGTGTACTCATCCTCCAAACCACTCCCCCATCTGCTGTTCTTAGTGTACTCATACTCTTCTCCACCCCATCTGCTGTTCTGAGTGTACTCATCCTCTTCTCCAGTCCCCCACCTCCTGTTCTTAGTGTACTCATCCTCTTCTCCACTCCCCCACCTGTTGTTCTTAGTGTACTCATCCTCTCCTCCACTCCCCCACCTGCTGTTCATAGTGTACTCATCCTCTTCTCCACTCCCCCACCTGCTGTTCTTAGTGTACTCATCCTCTCCTCCACTCCCCCACCTGCTGTTCTTAGTGTACTCATCCTCTTCTCCACTCCCCCACCTGCTGTTCTTAGTGTACTCATCCTCTCCAGTCCACTCCCCCACCTGCTGTTCTTAGTGTACTCATCCTCCATTCCACTCCCCCACCTGCTGTTCTTAGTGTACTCATCCTCTTCTCCACTCCCCCACCTGCTGTTCTTAGTGTACTCATCCTCTTCTCCACTCCCCCACCTGCTGTTCTTAGTGTACTCAACCTCTCCTCCACTCCCCCACCTGCTGTTCTTAGTGTACTCGTCCTCTTCTCCACTCCCCCACCTGCTGTTCTTAGTGTACTCATCCTCTTCTCCACTCCCCCACCTGCTGTTCTTAGTGTACTCATCCTCTCCTCCACTCCCCCACCTGCTGTTCTTAGTGTACTCATCCTCCATTCCACTCCCCCACCTGCTGTTCTTAGTGTACTCATCCTCTTCTCCACTCCCCCACCTGCTGTTCTTAGTGTACTCATCCTCTTCTCCACTCCCCCACCTGCTGTTCTTAGTGTACTCATCCTCCATTCCACTCCCCCACCTGCTGTTCTTAGTGTACTCATCCTCCATTCCACTCCCCCACCTGCTGTTCTTAGTGTACTCATCCTCTCCTCCACTCCCCCACCTGCTGTTCTTAGTGTACTCATCCTCTCCTCCACTCCCCCACCTGCTGTTCTTAGTGTACTCATCCTCTTCTCCACTCCCCCACCTGCTGTTCTTAGTGCACTCATCCTCCATTCCTCTCCCCCACCTTCTCTTCTTAGTGTACTCATCCTCTCCTCCACTCCCCCACCTGCTGTTCTTAGTGTACTCATCCTCTCCTCCACTCCCCCACCTGCTGTTCTTAGTGTACTCGTCCTCTTCTCCACTCCCCCACCTGCTGTTCTTAGTGTACTCATCCTCTCCTCCACTCCCCCACCTGCTGTTCTTAGTGTACTCATCCTCTCCTCCACTCCCCCACCTGCTGTTCTTAGTGTACTCATCCTCCATTCCACTCCCCCACCTGCTGTTCTTAGTGTACTCATCCTCTCCTCCACTCCCCCACCTGCTGTTCTTAGTGTACTCATCCTCTCCTCCACTCCCCCACCTGCTGTTCTTAGTGTACTCGTCCTCTTCTCCACTCCCCCACCTGCTGTTCTTAGTGTACTCATCCTCTCCTCCACTCCCCCACCTGCTGTTCTTAGTGTACTCATCCTCTCCTCCACTCCCCCACCTGCTGTTCTTAGTGTACTCATCCTCTTCTCCACTCCCCCACCTGCTGTTCTTAGTGCACTCATCCTCCATTCCTCTCCCCCACCTGCTGTTCTTAGTGTACTCATCCTCTCCTCCACTCCCCCACCTGCTGTTCTTAGTGTACTCATCCTCCATTCCACTCCCCCACCTGCTCTTCTGAGTGTACTCATCCTCTTCTCCACTCTCCCACCTCCCGTTCTGAGGATCCTCAAACCTCTCTCCACTCCTTCTTAGTGTACTCACCCTCTTCTCCAATCTCCATCTCCTGTTCCGAGTGTCCTCATCCTTCTCTCCCCTCCCACACCTGCTGTTCTTAATGTACTCACATTATTAAGCTCATAAGCAAAGGCATGAGCTAAATACTAACAATATAGTAATTAAATGTAAAATTAGTACTACTACTAATCATTTGTATAGTGCTACAGTTATCATTGGCCAAACAGCAGTGTGCTTGTCTCTGAAGAGAGTGCCTTGCTTTTTACCTTTGCACTTAGTGCATCGCCCCCCATCGTACTCAATGAATTCAGGGGCTCTTGCATGCTCCCTCCCAAAAGGCCTTCGCTCTTCTGTCTGCCGGATTCGGGCGGCTTCTTCCTTAGCAAAAACTCCAAGCTCTTGTGTGTATCTACCATACATCTGTCAGGAAGGAAAGAAAGAAACACCAAGATGGAGAAAGACTGATCAAAATGAACTTTAAGAGAAGTGAAGAGAAATAGAGACCAGCGAGGGGTCTAATCATTACAGGAGCACTCCACTAGTCATAGCAACTAATCATAAGCCCAAATACTGTCACAGCAACTACGTATGGGGGGACCAGAATCCCTTCACCCCTGCCAAGACAATATAGAGATCCCCAGCAAGGAGCAGTGCGCTCTCCAGGGCCCTCCTTCACCCAGACAGACAAAGCACAAAGTGGGTGCAGTGCCTTTATCTGGAAATTCACTGCGAGAGGCCCTCACTCCACAGAAATATAGACAACAGCAGCAGATACAATACCATACAGCCTTATCCAGTCAGCCCATCTGCACTGATTAAGTCCTATGATCCCTCAGGATCATAGGACTTAATCAGTGCAGTGCAGATTGAGGAGGGAGGAGTGGTCTAGTGGTTAGGACAAGGTACTTCAGGCCGGAGGGCCGGGGGTTCAAGTCCCACCTAGGGACAGCAATCTCAGGCCGGAGGGACTGGGATTTCTAGTCCTATAGGCACTCCTTGTGGTCTTGGGCAAGCCACTTAACCCTCCATTGCCCATGTTCCCTGTAAGTATTAGCGTATGTGTGTCATATTCCCTCGTGTTAAATGTATCCCCCAATTGACCGCTTTGACCCGGTGAAAAGCGGGATATAAATACAGCTAAATAATAAATAATAATATAATAAAAGGTCCTCTGTACTTATCCCATGCTTTCCTGAACTCATCACAATCTCTGCTGTCCCCTTTCTGTACAAGACTATTTCTTTAGATAACTCCTAAGTCTACCTGCCTTCATCTTCATCCCACAAACTCTCCTTCCAGAGCCTCTTTGCCTGTCTCCTATGCATTTATACCTTGCAGGAAGCTTATCTTCCCTTTCCCGCCTCTCCTCCAGATCTATAGGTCTGCTCTAGATGCTTTAAGACAAAGATAGTTGCCCATTTCAATAGCTGCCCTCTGGACCAACTCTCCAGTCTCCAGAACTGTGCGCAGCACTTCAGCTGACTTATACAGAGGAAATGTCCCATTCTTCCTGCTGCTTATTCCTCTTCTATGCATTCAAGCATCCTTCTAGCTTTTGTCTACCTGCAATGCCCCCTGAAGACCATACCCAGATCATGATCTTTTGTGCAGAGAAAGCTACACTGCCTTAGATTTTTACAGTCCAAATGCATGACTTAGCTAAGACTTTATTCTAAAAAAAAAAAAAGCAATCATATTCTGGACCAGGGGTGGCCAACTCCAGTCCTGGTGCACCGCAATCCAACCTGATTTACAGGATGTCCCTAATGAATATCCATGAAGTACATTTGCATCCACTGCCTCCCATTGTATGCAAATATATCTCATGAATATTCATTAGGGACATCCTGAAAACCAGGCTGGATTGTGGTGCACCAGAACTGGAGTTGGCCACCCCTGCTCTAGACCATTCCTCAAGCTTTGCTAGATCCCACCTCATGTTGCATCATCCGCAAAGAAGAAAACTTTTCACGTCACTTACGAACATATTGAAAAGAACAGAATCAAAGATTGATTCTTGTGGCACACCACTGGTAGCACCTCTTCCCTCAGCATGAACTCTATTTGCCACTACTATCTGTTGCTTCCTATTCCACCAATTTCTAGCCTAGTCAGTTACTTTAGGGTCTATTTCAAGAGCACTCAGTGTATTTATTTAAGATTTACATCAAGAATGGGCATTGTTTAAAAATACTATCTTGGAAGACTGCGCCACTTAAAAGCGTAAGCCTGTCTGGTAGACACTCTGCATGAAGCCAGCAAAACATCCTCCACCTCCTTTGGGAGGAGGTGGGGCTAGAGTCACCCTTTCAGCAGCCATGCCATCAGCGAAAGGAAACTGAGGTTGGGATGCTAAAGAGACCCCCCCTCCTGGGAAAGGAGCTGTGGAGCTGACCCCAAGGGAATGGGGGCCTCCACCGTTAGTTGTAGAACAAGTGGGAAACATGGTTGCCTGGGCCATCATGGGGCTATCAGAATGACTGAAGCTCTGTCGTGAAGAATTTTGAACAGAGTCTTGGCGATCAGAGGTGTCTGGGGAAAAGCAAACAGAAGACCCTCCGACCATGAGACTAGGAAGGCATCGGCAGCCACCCTGGCGGGGTAGGGCTACCTTGAGCAGAAGCAGGGCAACTGGTGATTGTCCGGACTTGCAAACAGGCCCATAACCAGCTCCCCCCAGGCCTGGAAAAGCCTGCAGGTGACTATTGAGTCCAGCTGCCACTTGTGCGGCTGGAGAATCCTGCTGAGCCTGTCGGCCAGCATGTTGTCCTGGCCCGGCAGGTATACCGCCCTGAGGAGAATGCCCTGCCAGACTGCATAAGAGCACAGATCCAGGGTTTCCTGACAGAGGGCCCGGGACCCCGTGCCCCCTTGTTTGTTCACAAAGAACATGGCCACCTGGTTGTCCATCTGAACCAGGACAGACCGGTGGCTGAGGCACTGCCGAAATGCTTTCAGGGTGAGATGGATTGCCTGCAGCTCCAGCAGATTGATCTGCTCAGCACTCTCATCTGGGGACCAAACGCCCTGGGTGTGGTACCCCTGGCAATGAGCCCCCCAGCCCAGCAGGGAGGCATCAGTGGTGAGGGCTCTCGAGTGGTGAAGGGCCTGGAAGGGCATCCCTGCCTCCAAGTGATGGGGCGAGAGCCACCAGGCCAGGGACTCTACCAGCTGCCAGGTCACTCTGATTCTGTTCTGAGATGCCCCGAGGCCTGGGACCATTGGTCCCTGAGGCATCATTGCGCTGTTCGCATGTGTAGGCGGGCATCTGGAGTGACATGCACCGTGGAAGTCATTTGCCTGAGGAGACGCAGCAGATGTCTCACAGGCACTGAGGGACAGCGCTGCATATCTCTGGCTAGCGCTATGAGCCTGCCTGCTCTGTCTGTGGGCAGAAAGGCCTTCGACTGAAGGGTGTCAATCCTTGCCCGAATGAATTCCAGCTCTTGTGATGGGCAAAGGTTGGACTTGGGGTAGTTGATAATGAATCCCAAGTTCTGCAGGACCTGGGTGGTGCGTGCCATGGCCTGCTGCACTTTAGGGGCTGTAGTGCCCCTTATGAGCCAGTCATCGAGACAGGGGAAGACAAAGATCCCCTGAAGCCCAAGAAAGGCAGCGATCACTGCCAGGCACGTTGTGAATACTCTTGGGGCCAAGGCCAGGCCGAAGGGAAGCACCCTGTATTGGAAATAATTTCTCCCCACCACAAAGCATAGGTATTGCCTGTGGTTTGGGTGGATTAAGATGTGAGTATAAGCATCCTTTAGGTCTAAGGAGCATAGCCTCCCTGATGGAGGTAAGGCAGCAAGATTCCAAGGGAGAGCATCTTGAACTTCTCCCTCACCAGGAATTTGTTGAGGTTGCGCAGGTCGAGGATGGGCCTTAGGCCCCCTGTTCTTTTTGGCATTAGGAAGTAATTGGAGTAGAAACCCTTCCCCTTGAGGTGGTGAGGCACTGGTTCCACTGCCTGGTCCTCGAGAAGACCTGCCAACTCCTTCAGAAGAAGGTCCCAGTGAAGGTGAGACCTGAGGGGCTCTCCTGGGAAGTAAGGTGGAGGTAGTTGGCTCAGATGGAGGAGGTAACCCTCCCTGATCACCTGTAATGCCCAGGAATCGGTGGTGATAGTACCCCACCTGTGGGCATAAAAGGTGAGGCGACCGCCTGTAGGCTGCTGAGCTCCGGTTGGAAGAGGGGCCATGCTGCAGGAGTCTAAAGCCCCCTCCAGGCTGGGCCGGAGCCAGAGCCTGGGGCTTGGGAGCCTTCTGCTTACGCGGGCCATGCCCCTGTCCCTTGGCCTGCTGCCCTTGCTGGGGAGCCGGGGAGATCTGGTATGGGGGTAGTTTCGGTAAGCAGTGGACTTCCTCGAGTAAAAGAGCTTTTTACCCGAGCCCTTCTTTCAGGAAGGGGCAGTGGTCTTCTTAGAGAGCCTAGTCCTCGTCATGAACTTGGTCTCCAGCTCGGCGGCTTTGTTGGTCATGGGTTTGCCGAAGAGGTTTTCCCCCTGACATGGGACATCGACCAATTTGTCCTGTACCCATTGCTCAAGGTTGGAACACTGTAGCCAAGCTTGATGGCATGCACCAATGCCCACTGCGGCTATCCGAGACGCCGATTCAAAGCCACCATAGGCCGCCCGAGACATAAACTTGGAGCATTCACGGACAGCTTTGGACAGGCCCTTGAAGCGCTGCAAAGGCTCCTCGGAGAGACCAGCTGAGAACCCGGCGAGTTCCTTGGCCAGGTCTCTCAGGTACATGCCCATGTACAGCTGTTAGGTCTGGATCTGACAATTCAGCAGGAGGGCATCCAAGGTGTGGGCCTCCCTGCCAGGGGGCACCGAGCAGTACGTCTTCTGACTCTTCAGTCGATGCATGGCCGACTCTACAACCATGGACTTGTGCGGCAGTTGTGATTTTTGAAACCCAGGGCTCTGGCGGACTCGATACATCGAGTTGAGCCATTGCTGATCACCGTCATCAACGCTGGCGTCTCCCACATGCGGAGCATAAGTCATGTGGGAGGAGTGGCCTAGTGGTTAGGACAAGGTACTTCGGGCCGGAGGGCCGGGGGTTCAAGTTCCACCTGGGGACAGCAATCTCAGGCCGGAGGGACTGGGATTTCTAGTCCTATAGGCACTCCTTGTGGTCTTGGGCAAGCCACTTAACCCTCCATTGCCCATGTTCCCTGTAAGTATTAGCGTATGTGTGTCATATCCCCTCGTGCTAAATGTATCTCCCAATTGACCACTTTGACCCGGTGAAAAGCGGGATATAAATATAGCTAAATAAATAAATAAATTCCAGGATAGGAGGAATGGGGACTGTAAGAGTCTCCCGAGGGTGAGCCTTGTACTGGAGGATCTTGAGCTCAAGGATCCTCCTCGGACTCCGTCAGGAAAGCCAAGGCCTTTGACATATCCCAAACGAAGTCCAGAAACCCCATATCCTCTGGTGGGGACATTCTCCAAGGCTCACATAACAGGAATTGGACGGGACATCTCGATGGCGACGAGTGTCCAGGGACTCCTCATCCTCAGTCTCCCAGGTGGAGGCCTCCAAGGAAGACTCGTGGAGCTCTTTGGGCCTAGAGGGCCCCGGCACCATCTGCCCCGACACTGGCAGACTCGCCGGTGACGACCTAGGTCCCAACAAGCGGGAGGCCGAATGCGACCTCAGCTGAGGATCGACTCGGGCCCGCAGGGCCTCGAGGATCGACCTGGCCTCTGGGGTCAACTTTGACATCGAGCGCCCGGCGGTCGGGGCAGAGGAACCAGACGTACCGGACATCAGCCCTTGGCTCGAGCACCGACACACTCGGGCGCAAAGCCAGTTCCCCCAGAGGGGAGTCCTCAACTAAGATAGTATGTACTTGCCTAGGCCGATCCGCGACCGGGTCCTTCCGTGGAACCTTGGCTGGGCGCTCCTTCTCCGATGCCTCAGGTAGGCACTCAGGGCTCCGTGACCAGCCCCGAGAGGAGCCTGGCCGATTGGAGCCATCCAGAGATGCGGCCTTCGAGGGTTTCTTCCTTCTTTTCGGTTCCCTCGAGGAAGACCCCCTTTCTGTGGACCCCCGACAATGCTCAGGTTTGGAGTGCTCCTCCTGAGGTGTGGAGGCCTCAGATGAGGTCCTGGCTCTCGGAGGCATGGGGGAATCTGGAAACTTTTTATCATGCTGCTGCTATTGGCTCCTCAAGGCCTTTGAGGACATCTTTTTGCACAGACACAGTCCAAGACGTGATGAAGTGGAAAAATATAAAAAACATGTGTAATATAAAACACGCCGCAGTCGCTCTCGTGCCTTTCAAAGTAATGTGTTCTTAAAACCAAAAAGGACCCACCAACACAAGGTCTTCACATTACTTTGAAAGGCACGAGAGCAACTGCGGCGTGTTTTATATTACACATGTTTTTTAGTACATGAAGACCTCGTGTTGGTGGGTCATTTTTGGTTTTAAGAAAGTACCTTTACTTGATCAACCCCTGACGAAGGTTTGCAAAACACGGCCTGTGTCGGGTTGGTAATAGGTCTAATACACCAATAAATAAGGTCTGGTTTTTCCACTTCATCACATCTTGGACTGTGTCTGTGTGATCCACGTGATTGTTTGCCTACCTGTGGTGCATCTTTTTGCACAGGCCACAGACCGTCGGGCCACAAGACATTATCTTAACCTTCCTTCCTCCTTATTGGAGTATCTTGTACTATAACCTCAGAGAATGCATAACAGCACAGATACCGCCTAAACAATGTATGTATGGAATATGTTTTTTGCACCACTGTATATAGCCCACTCTGTACATAGCTCACACCAATCTAGCACACAATACAACACTCACTCAATTTCACCCTCACTGCATGTATAAACACACTCACTTTACCCGATTGTTTGCTGTGATACCACCTTGATTATTAAGATAAGGCGGTTTAGAAATACTGTTAAATAAATAAAAATAAATAAATGGGACCCTGTCTGGTGTTCTGACTACAATATTGCTCATGGGTCATCATCTTCCACCTTGTTCGACTTCCAGTTCAAGAACAATCTTCACAGCCTAAAATGGGGATGCATGATTGCAGTGGCCTATTATCCCATGCTGGGATTAAACTTTTTTTTTTTTGTACTCCTAGGCTGCCTTGCTGAGTGAGAGTCTGGACTCTTGATATCCCTCCCCCTCCCTTGCCCTGCCTGGTGACCACAGTACATAATCCTGGCGACCCATAACCTGGAATAGCATTCATTGATAAGCTTTCCTTCTGGCTGACCTGACGACAGGGTTAGTGCCTATGATTGGTATCAACCTACTCCAGGAATCAGTTGCAATACATTCAGGAGGGGGACAAGCTCCAGGGATTGTTTATCTGCAACTAAAGGGGTGTTAACACTTTTTCTCAACTTAAGTAGCAAGTGATTAATCACATTCCCCCTTCTATTTGAGGTGAGGATTGTGAGTACTTACTTAATAAGAAAGAACAATCCTGGATTTATAGAATGCATACTGTCCAACCCTTTGGACTCAACTTGGAGGTTGATTGGATGTCCTTGACGTATTTATTGGTTTCTCCATCTAAGTTTGGTTCTTGTCATGTTACGTAGTGTGTGGACACCGTGATTTCCAGTAAGTATGGAATGGATGTATGTTACGTAGTGTGTGGACACCGTGATTTCCAGTAAGTATGGAATGGATGTATGTTACGTAGTGTGTGGACACCGTGATTTCCAGTAAGTATGGAATGGATGTATGTTACGTAGTGTGTGGACACCGTGATTTCCAGTAAGTATGGAATGGATGTATGTTACGTAGTGTGTGGACACCGTGATTTCCAGTAAGTATGGAATGGATGTATGTTACGTAGTGTGTGGACATCGTGATTTCCAGTAAGTATGGAATGGATGTATGTTGCGTAGTGTGTGGACACCGTGATTTCCAGTAAGTATGGAATGGATGTATGTGTTGGAAAATTGTGTCCAAGCTATTGAAGATTCATTGTCATCGTGGATCACTAACAACTAAGCACTTTTGTCCTGACGCATAACTATGGACATTAAGTTTGAAATGCAGATTCTGTGTCGGCAAGATCAGTGGCAAGACTTGTGATATGAGTAGGATTTGAGCCTGTTGCCCTCCTTTATTACAATTGCATAGTCTTTTCAATACGTTTTTCAATTATTTAAAATGGACTATTTTCAGCGGGTCATATTTATATTGGCTGATCTTTGAATTGTAGTTCAAGAAAACATGTTTTTCTTTCATTCTCGTATGACGATAGGGGATCTCTAAGAGAGAGATTTTGTTGCCGATTCCCTATTGTGGATTGGTTTTCATATTAATTAAGGCGATGATAAACCACAGAGCAGGAAAAAGAGTTGGGTCCTGGCTGTTACAAATAAAATGCTCTGTGCTATTTATCTACTGTTTTGCAGCAAGAATGAGTTTTGCACTCTGTGCTCCAATTGAGATTTCTGTCTTCAGTGTGTGCTGTGATCCACCTTGTTTGGCCTGCCGCTAAGATGATGGAGGAGTATAAACCCTAGATGGTAATTAAATTACATGTAACTCTCAGGAAATTTGCTTTCTATCACCTGCTTACAATTCAGCATATACCTTGGTAAAATATTTTACTTTGGAATATCTACAGGAGCGTAGGCCCTTGAAGCCAATTCCCCCTCACCCCCTCTCCCAACATCAGCAGAAATCCAGGGAGCCCCTGGAACTGTGTGATGTAGGGGTCACCCTCCTCCCCCTCTTCACTCCCAACTTTCCCCCTCTACTTCTGCTACCCTCTCTTCCTTTTCTGTGATCTCTGAAGAAGAAACTGCACACCTTCTTTCTTCCTCCAAACTCACCACCTGCTCCTCTGATCCTATCCCCACCCGTCTCCTAAGTCCCATCTCCTCCACTGTTGTCCCTTCCATCTCTCATATTCTCAACCTATCGCTCTCCACTGCAACTGTCCCTGTAACCTCCAAGCATACTGTAGTTACACCTCTCCTCAAGAGACCCTCACTTAATCCTATCTGTCCTTCTAATTATCGACCCATCTCCCTCCTCCCCTTCATTTCTAAACTACTTGAATGCACAGTTCACCACTGTTGCCTTGACTTTCTCTCCACTCATGCCCCCCTGGATCCTTTACAATCTGGTTTTTGTCCTTTACACTCTACTGAAACGGCTCTTGCCAAAGTCTCCAGTGACTTCTTCCTGGTAAAAGGAGGGGAGAAGGACAACTTCCGTAAACTGAAAACCAAAGCAAGGAGTGGAAGACGTAAAACCATGGCCACACTAGAGTAGGTTAACAGAGGTATTTTACTGAGAACCAGACTTAAAAAGTTTCGGCATTAAGTCTTCATCAGGGGTCTAAAAATAGGACACACAAAAATACATACAGAGAAATTATAAGTAAAACATCAAAAAGATGAAATAAAAATAAAAATACATAATAAAAGTGATATAAAAATACACAAACTTAAAAAATCTTTAAAATACATTACCAAAAGAACAAAATATTTGCATGGAGCCTGTCCCAAAGGCAAAGACACTCTTTCCAATCTAAAGGGACACATGAAACACATGAGTTCATAAAAACAAATTCTGATAATAAACAATTACATGAATGTAAAAGCAAAAGTAATCTGACAATAGAAAATTGATCTAAGGGGGAGGGGAAGGGGAAAGGGGAGGTGTGTGTGTGTGTGTATGGGAGTGGGAGCTGTCGCGGGGAGGGGAAAGGGGGAGTGAGAAAGGGAGGGAGGTAGAGGGGGAAAGGAAAGAGGGGAGGGAAGGGTAGAGGAAAGAGGAGGGGAAGGGGGAAGGAAGGGGGAGGAAGAAAGAGGAACAGAGGAGAGGGGGTAGGAGGGAGAAGAGGAGGGAAGGGGAGGGAGGGGGAAAGGGTGGGAAAAGAGGAGGGAGAGGGGAAAAAAAGGAAATGCATAGGTCATAAATATATAGTTGCCATTGATTAGACAATCTGAGACAGAGACAAATGGGTTAACAAGCATCCAAATGGCTAAAGAATTTCTGTTATCGGGAGAAAGTGGTATCAAATAACAAACAAAAAAATTTACATACCAGTACGTGTGATAATCATTTTTGGTGTTGTTCTATAAAAAAGTATATTCAAACTGCTAAAAACAAAATTATAGAAAAACATATAATGAAAAGGAAATTGAACAGAAACTCATATGGCGTGCAATGATAAAAACAAGAAAGAAAAATATGGAGCTCACATAGGCATTACACAAACTAAAATAGAGCTATAAAGAAGGATAAACTAAATTAAAAACTACAGTAAGGCTATAGGACAAGCTTCATTTATCGGATAAGAGAGACCTCAAAAAGGTGTCTATATAAATAATACACAGATCTAGGGTACACACATCACAAAGAGAAAGTGTTCGTGCAATAAGAGCGATATGGAGAACTGTCAGAAAAGCCCCACGTTAGAGTGAGTGAAACACAAGAAAGCAGTCGATAGACCACTTTTATAAGAAATATATAGTGATTGAACATATGTTAAAACGTAAATTTTAAGTGCAACTGTAACATCTCGATGCTAAATCCAAGGTTAAAGACGTAAACTGAACCTGTAGAGTCACAGACAGAGTGTAAGGTATAAATTAACTACTAACAAATGTGTGGAATTAAAGAAAAGCAATACCTGATGAGAGAATCAGCCGCAGGAAAACGCCGCACAGAAGCAGAGGAAACTAATAAATATGTAAAGACTCCTCCCACTAAATATCACCACTAACAGTCAGGATAATGGTAAATGGTAAAATGTATGATTCTCTAACCAAAGATGTGGTAGATTACAAACATAAATTATGCATATGCTACAACAGATAAAAATGAAATATATATAGGGTGCAACAGATAAAAACCGAGGTTAAAGAAAATACAGGAAATGAAGGGAAATCCATAGAAAAGTAAATGAACATGAAACTGCATATAAGAAACAAACTGTACATATAAAAATATATTAGAGGAACATATGATATTGTGGAGGAGTAGCCTAGTGGTTAGAACACTGGCTTGGTAACCAAGCAACCAGGGTTCAATTCCCACTAGCACTCCTTGTGGCCTTGGGCAAGTCATTTAACCCTCCATTGCCTCGGAAGAAAGGCCTGGCAATCTACTTCCAGTGACACTACCAAGAAAACCCAGGAGCTTCTGGGTCGCCAGGAGTCAGCACTGACTTGAAGGCACACATTGCATTGCATGATATTACTGTACACATAGGGAATATGTAGGTAAAAAAGGGCTTGAGGTGCAAAATTGGAAAATCAAAAAATAATGAAACACTCTAGTGTGTCCGTGGTTTTACGTCTTCCACTTCTTGCTTGGCTTTGTTGTTCCTAGTAAAATCCAAGGGCATTTACTCTGTCCTTATCCTTCATCTCTCTGCTGCTTTTGACATTGTTGACCACAACCTTCTCCTTGATAACCTGTCCTCACTTGGCTTTAAGGGCTCTGTACTATCCTGGTTCTCCTCCTCCATCGCTCCTTCAGTGTGTGTTCTGTTGGCTCCTCCTTCTCTGCTACCCCATTCCCAGTTGGTGTACCCCAAGGATCTGTCTTGGGTCCACTCCTTTTCTCTCTCTATACCCAGTCCCTTGATACGCTCTTCTCTTCCCCTGGCTTTCAGTACCATCTTTATGCCAATGACTCCCAGATCTACTTCTCTTTACCTGAAATCTCTCTGGCAATCCAGACCCAGATCTCTGTCTACCTTTCTGGCATTGCTGCTTGGATATCTCCCTGACGCTTGACATTGAACATGGCCAAGACTCAGCTTCTTATTTTTCCCCCTAAAACTTCCTCTCTACTCCTAAACCCTCCTCTCCCCTTCCTCCTTTCTCAGTCTCTGTGGATAACTCTTTACTCCTCCCTGTTTCCTCAGCTCGCAACCTTGGGGTCATCTTTGACTCTTCTCTCTCCTTCTCCACACACATCCGATAGCTAAGACCTGCTCTTTCTCTCTCTATAACAACAAAATCTGCCCTATTCCTTTCTGAGCACACTACTAAGACACTTATCCACTCCTTAATCACCTCACGTCTTGACTACTGTAACCTACTCCTTGCTGGTCTCCCTTTGAATCATCTCTCTCCCCTTCAATCTGTTCAACACTCTGCTGCGCGGCTAATCTTCCGCCAGCCTATTCATGCCCATATTACTCCTCTTCTCAAGTCACTTCATTGGCTTCCTGTCCATTTGTACATCCATTTCAAACTTCTCCTGCTGACCTATAAGTGCATTCACTCTGCAGCTCCTCATTACCTTTCCTCTCTTATCTCTCCTTACACCCCCCTCGGGAACTCCGCTCTTCTGGCACATTGCTTCTATCTATGCCCTTCTCCTCTATTGCTAACTCCAGACTTTGCTCCTTTCACCTTGCTGAAACAACCCGAGTCTGCACATCAGGCATCTTCTCTGACCCTTTTCAAATCCAGGCTGAAAACTCACCTCTTCGCTGCTGCTTTTGGATCTTGACTCACCTGATCTCCTTGTTTCTTTACCTTCCCTCCTTGTTTTATCCCTGTCTACACCTTCTGTGATGTCTGTCTTGACTAGATTGTAAGCTCTGATGAACAGGGACTGTCTCTTACATGTCTGTGCAGTGCTGCGTACGTCTTGCAGCGCTACACAAATGCTCAGTAGTAGTAGTAGTAGTAATAGTAGATTGTAAGCTCTGACGAGCAGGGACTGTCTCTTACATGTCTGTGCAGCGCTGCGTATGTCTTGTAGTGCTATACAAATGCTCAGTTGTAGTAGTAGTACTGTTTTCATGAGAAATGAAGCAAAATGAATGATAATTTGTCCCTGCTCTAAAAAGAGCAAAAAAATAAAACCAGATCTGTGGCATCTCCTCTTCCTCCACTTCTGCCCCCCTCCCCTGATATTTTCATTTACGTTAGGCTCTCGTCGCTTCAGTAGTAGCTCGGGATATAGTCCCAGGAGTTATTAATGCCCAGGTCAGCAGCCAGGACCCACTGCATTGACTGGGACCAGTGCTAATGGTCATAACTCTTGCTCTGGGTTTGCATCTGCTAAAAGAAATGTCCCTGCCCTTGAATCTGCCCACACCTTTGGCATTACTGCGCTGGTAGGGCAGGAGCGATCGGAGATGGCCCCTGCCTGTGAACAGTTTATGGGCCCGTGGATGAAGCAAGCGTGTCAGAAGAGATCCACGGTCTGCGAGGGATGTTTGTGTTTCTTTTAAGGTTGCAGAGGGGGTTGCCAGGACATAACCTTTTACATTAATTTTAGATTGTATTATTTTTCCCAATTTATTTATTTATTTTATTTGGCTATTCGTTTATACCATTCTTCCACAGGTCAGAGCAGTTTACAATTAACAACTGGTTTTTACATCAAACAGGGTACAGTATAACTTGGATCAATAAACATAGGGATGAAGCTGCATTTGCTATGGACAAGTTGGGTAATATAGCAGGTTAACTATATACAATTAATGGGCACATATATAAGTATATGCCCCAACAAGAGCTGCAGAGGAAAATGAAATTGAAGAGTTCTATGAACAAGTACAAGCTGAAACTGACAGAACATGCAAACAGGATATCCTGATAGTCATGGGTGACTGGAACGAAAAAGTTGGCAACAAAGAAGAAGGCTAAGTAGTTGGAAAATATGGACTTGGCAACAGAAATGAAGCTGGAGAAAGACTGATAGAATTCTGCAAGAAGAACGATCTATTCATCTCAAAACACCTTCTTCCAGCAACACAAGCGGCGACTGTACACATGGACGTCACCCAATGGATTGAATAAAAATCAAATTGACTACATCTGTGAAGTCAACGATGGAAAAGCTCTATAACATCAACAAAGACAAAACCTGGAGCTGACTGTGGTACAGATCATCAACTACTAGTATGAAAACTTAAGCTAAGGTTGAAAAAGAGCAAACCACTCATGAATTCAGCAAAATATGACCTTCAGAATATAACACTGGAATTTAAAGGCTGCCTGCAAAATCGATTTGCTGCTTTAGATACAAATGACAGAGCTCCAGAAGAGTTATGGAATGACTTCAAGAAGGTTGTGTTGGAAGAAAACGAGAAGTCTCTACAAAAGGTGAAAAAGAAAAAATGGCCAAAATGGATGATGGAAGAAACTCTGAAAATTGCCCAGAAACGCAGCGAAGCCAAAGCCAGAGGAGAAAGAAAGACAATCACAGAACTCAGAGATTTCCAACGTGCAGCAAAACAGGACAAGGAAAAGTACTACAACGACACATGCAAGGAAATAGAAGTAGAAACTATTAGAGGAAGAACAAGATTGGCTTTCCTAAAGCTACGAGAGTTAAAGAAAAAGTTCCAGCCTCGAGTTGGAATGTTACAAGATGCTCAAGGTTCTATGTTGAATGATGCTGAGAAGATCAAGAAAAGGTGGAAGGAATATACAGAGTTTTTATATGATAAAGACCAAGTGGACCAACAGCCGTTTCAACCTGTACCTTATGATATGGAACCACTGGTGATGAAAGAAGAAGTTGAAGCAGCATTGAAAGCCTTATCAAAGAACAAAGTACCAGGCATTGATAGCATTCCCATAGACGTATTACAGCAATCTGATGCAGCTGTTACCGTACTTACAAGGCTCTGCCAAGAAATATGGAAGACAACATCATGGCCAACTGACTGGAAAAGATCTGTGTTTATACCAATACTAAAGAAAGGTGATCCAACTGACTGTGGAAATTATCGCACAATTGCTCTGATCCCACATGCCAGCAAGATTCTACTGAAGATTATTCAAAAGAGACTACAACCATACCTGGAACAAGAATTATCTGAAGCGCAAGCAGGGTTCAGGAAAGGGCGAGGAATGAGAGACATCATTGCGGATGTGAGATGGATCCTTGAAAAGACTAAAGAATACCAAAAGGATATCTATTTGTGCTTTATCGACTATAGCAAGGCTTTTGACTGTGTAAACCTTGAGAAACTCTGGGCCACATTAAGAAGCATTGGTATACCAGAACACCTGATCGTTCTCTTGCACAATCTGTACATTGATCAAGAAGCAACAGTTCAAAGGGAACAAGGAGAAACAAAATGGTTTAAAATAAGCAAAGGTGTAAGACATACTTTCCCCCTACCTGTTTAATTTATATGCAGAACATATCATCAGAGAAGCAGGATTGTATGAAGACGGAGGTGTGAAGATTGGTGGAAGACTCATCAACAACCTTCGCTATGCTGATGATACCACATTACTGACTGAAAGTGAAGATGATCTGAAACATTTGCTTCTCACAATCAAAGAACATAGTCTCAAAATGGGCCTGTACCTTAATATAAAGAAGACAAAGATCATGACAACTGGCATAATCAACAGGTTCATCGTTGCAGGAGAAGAAATTGAAATCGTGAACAACTTTAACCTACTTGGATCAACTATCAATAAAGAAGCAACATAGTAACATAGTAAATGACGGCAGATAAAGACCAGCATGGTCCATCCAGTCTGCCCAGCAAATATACGGCAAGAGTAGGTGCACCCGTCGCTCCGTGCAGGCCATCCCTCCCCATGTCTTTGTTTAGGAGTGGACACACCACTCCATGTAGGACACCCCAACAAGCAGTCAAGAATTCAGATGACACATTGCTCTTGGCAGAATGGCTATGAAAGACCTAGATAAGATTCTCAAGAGCAGAGATGTCTCGCTCCATACAAAGATTTGACTTGTTCAAAGCCATGGTATTTTCAATAACATCATATGGATGTGAAAGCTGGACAGTGAAAAAGATAGACAGGAAGAAAATTGATGCCTTTGAATTATGGTGCTGGCAGCGAATACTGTGTATACCATGGACTGCCCGAAGAACAAACCAGTCGGTACTAGAGGAGATCAAACCTAAGCTTTCTTTAGAAGCTCAGATGACAAGACTTCGACTTTCATACTTTGGATACATCATGCGAAGAGAGAGATTATTACAGAAAGACATTATGCTTGGCAAGATAAAAGGTCAACGCAAAAGAGGAAGACCAGCAATGAGATAGATCGATACAATAACAGAAGCTACGGGTACCAGTCTGTGTAAACACAAAACATAATGGCCACAACTTCTTGAACGAACACACTCTGTACCTTAGTAAAAAAAATCTCATTCACTGAAAACAAACACTGGACTAGAGAATTTCAATTTTTGAGGTCTCAGTTAAACAGAAGCATCGCCTTTTAGACTCACGTCGTAATAGGGCAAAATACTGATTCACATCAATGACCTCATAGAAAACGAAACAGAACTCTAATCTTGGTGAAGTTTTTCAATACATATACTCTTCTATATGTATTGAAAAACTTCACCAAGATTAGAGTTCTGTTTCATTTTCTATGAGGTCATTGATGTGAATCAGCATTTTGCCCTATTACGACGTGAGTCTAAAAGGCGATGCTTCTGTTTAACTGAGACCTCAAAAATTGAAATTCTCTAGTCCAGTGTTTGTTTTCAGTGAACGAGATTTTTTTTACTAAGGTACGGGTACCAGTCTGTCAACAATGAGCCGCCTGACTGAAGACTGAAAACAATTTAGGATAGCTATTTAGAGGGTCGCTGTGAGTTGACTCCGACTCGACGGCACTTAGCAACAACAACAACATATAAGTGTATATCTGATCACTTAAATAGGATAAAGTATGGGCTGAAGGAAGAGTCCAACGGTAAACGTCCGTGGCTAGTTAGTTTGAGTTGTGTGTCCTCGGTTCTTGTATTTAAGTAATTACACAAAATGAAATAAATGAAAACAGAACAAAAAAACCCCATGAAATGATAAACAAACCAAATCTCTGTGTGTCCACCAGCCACGCTGAACCCAGCAGCTTGTCGAAGCGCCCCAGCCCCTCATGTAGTACAAATTTGGAAGAGGGCAAGAAAAAACACACTATGCAGGTAGATTTATGATGTTATTTAACTGAAATATTAGCATCTACCTTTCTCTGCGGACAATTTTTCCATCAGAAACAATCAGGACATGGCTGCATCTCTCACCCTCTCAGCACCACCAATGATAGCCTTGGACAGCAGAGGTAATTTTACCAATGCTGAGGTAAAGCAATCTTCAAACCCCCATTTTTAAGGTAAACCTCTTTTAGACATGCAACCGCCCCTCTCTATATATTAAAGTTTCCTGAATGAAGGCAGCAAGAATTCTAAATGGGACCCCAAGGTGTGACCACATAACGCCCATCCTCAGAATGCTTCACTGGCTCCCAATCCACTACAGGATCACATTCAAGATTCTACTGCTAACATTCAAATCCATTAACGGACTCGCCCCCTCATCACTTGTTGCTCTCACGCACGTCACCCCCCCCAAACAGAACCAGACGATCCACTGCAATAAACACCCTGACTGTCCCCAAAGCAATGACCCACTGTACACAAGCAACTATAAACAGGGCCTTCAGTCTCTGTGCACCCAGATGCTGGAATGCTCTCCCACCACACATACGAGCAATCCCAGACCTGACCAAATTCATGAAAACACTGAAACACTACCTCTTCCTCAAGTGCTACCCGGAAGATGGCAAAACAACCCCCTCACCCACAACAATCCCTCACGGACACTCCTATGAAGGCTACTCCTATGAAGAGAGGCTAAAAAGGTTAGGGCTCTTTAACCTAGAAAAGAGACGGCTGAGGGGAGATATGATAGAGGTGTATAAATTGATGAATGGAGTGGAACGGATAAACGTGGATCAATTGTTTACGCTATCAGAATATAGAAGGACTAGGGGACATGTAATGAAGCTACAGGGTAAACTATTTAAGACAAATAGGAGAAAATATTTCTTCACTCAACGTGTAATCAAACTCTGGAATCTGTTACCGGAGGATGTAGTAAGGGCTGTTAGTATAGCTGGGTTTAAAAAAGGTTTGGACAAGTTCCTGGAGGAAAGGTCCATAAACCACTATTAAAAAGGGACCCAGGATATCAATGCTTGGCCTAGTACAAGCACTGCAGAACCTGTGTCTTTTGGGGAAACTGCTAGGTACGTATGACCTAGATTGGCCACTGTTGGAAACAGGATACTGGGCTTGATGGACCTCGGTCTGACCCAGTATGGCATTTCTTATGTTCTTATGACACATGTAACCCCTCAATGTATCGTATATATGTGCTAATACCTTCTCAGATGTAAATAGTTAACACTGTTATCCAAGTTATTATACCTGTTCTATGTAATTATGGTGTAACCCCCACTGTAAACTCTCCTTGTTCCATGTAAACCGCGCTGATATCGAAGAGCACGGTATATAAGAAAAATAAATAAATAAAAATAAAATAAAATAAATGTGAGACAGGGAAGGGGGAGTGAGGAATAGACAGAGAGGAAGGACTATGCTAGGTGGCTTTCCAGGTCTGAAAATGGAAATGTTTATTTACAGACATTCCTGCCAAGACCTCTAATCTATTTTAACACATAATTATATACTTCCCCACTCCCAGACCTAGTGGTTCAGTGTGGGTAACAAAAATTAAGTTCATAAGAAATACAAATTTGTCAGTTATTGAACAACCAGGATTTTAAAGCTTTGTGAAAGCGCAGGAAGGATAGAATAGATTTCATCTCTTTTGGTAGTTGTGACCATAATTCTTCTGCTATATGTGGAATTATCGGTTTAAATTCTGTCCTACTGCTCCAAGCAAAGGCCTCAGAAGATGACACAGGGAGCAGGGAGGGGTTAAAAAACAGAAAACTGCCTCGAGAGTGTCTGGCAGAAAAAGAGCTTGGCCTTACATAGCTGAGGACGTGAGCAAACTGTCAATATCCTAGAAGACAAGGACTGAAGGACACTGGGAGCAAACCCTGAATCTTTCCGGTATAATCTGACAACTTTCAGGGACGGTGATGAGAAACAGAGGAGAGGTAGAGAAATGTCTGCACTACGGACCATCCAAAAACAAATATTCCAGTACTACCATCACCTCAGTAACAGCAACCCACCACACCTCCACTACCAGCCCCTCAGCAAAATAACACAAAACCTAGCAAAAAATACCATACAAAATAGCACTAACTGCCAGAACTCATATAGCAAGACCAGGCCTAAGAAAAGGCAGCACTGCAAATATAACACCAGGCCTCAGAACACCAATGTACCTCCTACTGAGAAGAAGAGTGAGCTGGCCTGGGACAGAGTCTTCTAGAGAAACTACACACAAGCAGTAGACCGTCCCTGGGCTCCACATAGAGCATGGACGGAACAATGGACCACAAACTACCAAAGGATATGTGAAGATAAAAACTGAACTGGAAATCCTAAGAAGCCAGAGACTGCATCTAACTGCAGTCCGACACTGGAGAAAAAAAAACAGAAATGCATTTCCTCCCATACCGTGCAAACTACAGAATAGCAGAGATGCACATTTCCCAAAGAATGAGCAGGAAAAACACTACTAATCCTAGGAAAAGAGGAGAAAGCGAGGCAGTCTGGTAGCATCCCTGTTGCCATGGAGGAGAGAGGTCATGTGACAGGAGAGCATCACCCTGATGTGACAGGAAGTGATCCTGTAACTAGGACCTGTCCTCCAGGTGATGTAAAACCCTCTCGCACCGAGGAGGTTTCTCCAGGGCCATGTGCCCATGAGGGAAGGGTTAGGACAGCCGTTATAGCTGGTGATTCGATCATTAGGCATGTAGATAGCTGGGTGGCTGGTGGACGTGAGGATCGCCTGGTAACATGCCTGCCTGGTGCGAAGGTAGCGGACCTCACGCACCAAATAGATAAGGTCTTAGATAGTGCTGGGGAGGAGTCTGCTGTCTTGGTACATGTCGGTACCAATGACATAGGAAAATGTGGTAGGGAGGTTCTGGAGGCTAAATTTAGGCTTTTAGGTAGGAAGTTGAAATCCAGAACTTCCAGGGTAGCGTTCTCCGAAATGCTTCCTGTTCCACGCGCAGGACCCAAAAGGCAGGCAGAGCTCCGGAGTCTCAATGCGTGGATGAGACAATGGTGCAGAGATGAGGGTTTTGGATTTGTTAGGAACTGGGGAACATTCTGGGGAAAGGAAGGGCTCTTCCGAAGGGATGGGCTTCACCTTAACCGGGATGGAACCAGGCTGCTGGCATTAACCTTTAAAAAGGAGATAGAGCAGCTTTTAAACTAGATATTAGGGGAAAGCCGACAGTCGCCCAAGAGCGGATGGTTCGGAAGAATGTATCTTTGAAGGATACTACCAAAAGCAGAGAGGATCCACAAAAGAGTAAAGTAGCCCAAATGCCCTCAAGTATGGAGCAGACAGAGCTTAAAGATCCCAAATTACCCATGTCTAACAATAGCCAAATTAACATGAATAAAATACATTCTCTAAAATGCTTGTATGCAAATGCTAGAAGTCTAAAAAATAAGATGGGAGAGTTAGAATATATAGCACTAAATGAAAGGTTAGATATGATTGGAATATCAGAGACATGGTGGAAGGAGGACAACCAGTGGGACACTGTGATACCTGGGTACAAACTATATCGTAATGATAGAGCTGATCAAATTGGTGGAGGGGTTGCTCTCTATGTTAGAGAGGGCATTGAGTCAGAAAGGATTAAAGTTTTGCAGGAAACAAAATCTGCTGCAGAATCTATATGGATTGAAATTCCATGTAAAAGGGGGAAGGCAATGGCAGTGGGGGTGTACTATCGCGCGCCTGGCCAGAATGACCAAATGGATGATGCAATGTTCAAAGAAATCAAGGAAGCTAACAACAGTTACAGCGCAGTAATAATAACGGGTGATTTCAAATACCCCAGTATCGACTGGGTCAGTGTCACGTCAGGACATGCTAGGGAGATAAAGTTCCTAGATGAAATAAATGACTGCTTCTTGGAGCAGCTGGTTCATGAACCGATCAGAGGGGAAGCCATATTAGACCTAGTCCTTAGTGGAACACCAGATCTAGTGCAAGAGATAAGGGTGTTGGGGCCACTTGGCAATAGTGATCATAGCATGATCGCCTTTGATTTAATTAGTGGAGGAGGGATAGTAAGGAAATCCACAGTACTACCTTTTAACTTTCGAAAGGGAGACTATGATAAAATGAGGAAAACAGTTAAGAAAAAACTAAAAGGAGCAGTTGCAAAGGTTAAAGAGATACATCAGGCTTGGCTGTTGCTGAAAAATACTATCTTGGAAGCTCAGACGAGCTGTATTCCACGCTTTAAGAAAAGTGGAAGGAAATCCAAAAAACTGCCAGCATGGTTTAAAGGTGAGGTCGGAGAGGCTGTTGTTGCCAAAAAAGCATCTTTTAGGAAATGGAGAAAAGAGCCAAACGACGAAACCTGGAAACAGCACAAGCACTGGCAAGTCAAATGCAAGGCATTGATAAGGCAGGCAAAGGGAGAATTTGGCAAGAAGCTTGCTGCGGAAGCAAAAACGCGAAGTAAAGACCTTTTCAAGTACATTCGTAGCAAAAAACCTGTGAGAGAGTCAGTTGGTCCATTAGATGATAAAGGGTTTAAAGGAGCACTAAGAGGTGACAAGGCGATAGCAGAAAGACTGAATGAATTCTTTGCTTCGGTCTTTACTGAGGAAGATGTAGGGATGTTACCCATGACTGAAGTGGTATTTAAAGGTGCAGAAGAATTGCAGGAAATATCGATACATTGGGAAGATGTATTACAACTATTAGATAAACTGAAGAGTAGCAAACCACCTGGGCCGGATGGTATACATCCAAGGGTGTTGAAAGAACTGAAATATGAGATTACAGACCTGCTATTAGTAATCTGTGAACTATCGTTAAAATCATCTCTAATACCTGAAGATTGGAGGATCGCCAATGTAACACCAATTTTTAAAAAGGGTTCCAGGGGTGATCCGGGAAACTACAGACCGGTGAGCCTGACATCAGTACCGGGAAAAATGGTAGAAACCATCATAAAGAATAAAATTACTCAGCATGTAGATAGTCATGACCCAATGGGAGACAGCCAACATGGCTTTAGACAAGGAAGATCTTGTCTTACTAATCTGTTATGTTTTTTTGAAGGAGTGAATAATCAGGTGGACAAAGGTGAGTTGGTTGATATTGTGTATCTGGACTTTCACAAAGCCTTTGACAAGGTCCCTCATGAGAGACTTTTGGCAAAACTAAAGAGTCATGGGATAGGAGGCAGTGTACTATTGTGGTTCAGGAACTGGTTAAAAGATAGAAAGCAGAGGGTAGGGCTAAATGGCCAATTTTCCCAATGGAGAAAGGTGAATAGTGGTGTACCCCAGAGATCTGTGCTGGGTCCGCTGCTTTTTGATATATTCATAAATGATCTGGAAAGTGGAATAACGAGTGAGGTTATCAAATTTGCAGATGACACAAAACAATTTAAAGTTGTTAAAACCCAAGAGGATTGTGGAAAATTGCAAGAGGATCTTGATAAATTGGAAGACTGGGCATCAAAATGGCAGATGAAATTTAATGTGGACAAGTGCAAGGTTATGCACCTAGGGAAGAACAACCCAAACTATGGTTACACGATGCAAGGTTCCACATTAGGAACTACCACCCAGGAAAAAGATTTAGGCGTCATTGTGGATACCATGTTAAAACCCTCGGCCCAGTGTGCAGCGGCGGCCAAGAGAGCAAATAGAATGCTAGGTATGATAAGGAAAGGAATGGAAAATAAAACAAAAGATATTATAATGCCTCTATATCGTTCCATGGTGAGACCGCACCTTGAATATTGTGTGCAATTCTGGTCGCCGTATCTTAAAAAGGATATAGCGATTTTAGAAAAGGTTCAGAGAAGAGCCACCAAAATGGTAAAGGGGATGGAAGGATACTCCTATGAAGAAAGGCTAAAAAGGTTAGGGCTCTTTAACCTGGAAAAGAGACGGCTGAGGGGAGATATGATAGAAGTGTATAAATTAATGAACGGAGTGGAACGGGTAAACGTAGATCGATTGTTCAACTTATCAGAATATAGAAAGACTAGGGTACATGCAATGAAGCTACAGGGTAAACTATTTAAGACTAATAAAAGAAAATATTTTTTCACTCAACGTGTAATCAAACTCTGGAATTTGTTACCGGAGGATGTAGTAAAGGCTGTTAGTGTAGCTGGGTTTAAAAAAGTTTTGGACAAGTTCCTAGAGGAAAGGTCCATAAACCATTATTAAGAAGGGACCCTTGATATCAATGCGTGACCCAGTACAAGCATTGCAGAACCTGTGTCCCTTGGGGAAACTGCTAGGTACATATGACCTAGATTGGCCACTGTTGGAAACAGAATACTGGGCTTGATGGACCTTGGTCTGACCCAGTATGGCATATAAAAAATAAAAAGAAAACAGAAATGCATTTCCTCCCGTACTGTGCAAAGTACAGAGACAGCAGAGATGAACATTTCCCAAAAAATGAGCAGGAAAAACATAAGAACATAAGAACATAAGATATGCCATACTGGGTCAGACCAAGGTCCATCAAGCCCAGTATCCTGTTTCCAACAGTGGCCAATCTAGGTCATACGTACCTAGCAGTTTCCCCAAGAGACACAAGTTCCACAATGCTTGTACTGGGTCAAGCATTGATATCCTGGGTCCCTTCTTAATAATGGTTTATGGACCTTTCCTCCAGTGGAGGTGGTAGAGATGAGGACAGTAACTGAATTCAAAAAAGCATGGGACAAACACAGAGTATCTCTAAAGCTAAAAAGAGGACTGTTGTAGTGATTGATATGGAGGTACAGACTAGATAGGCCATGTGGTCTTTTTCTGCCATTATGTTTCTATCTGCCCATCATGTCCTGATGTGACATTGACTCTGTCAATACTGAGGTAATTGAAATCTCCCATTATTAATGTGCTGTAAACTTTGCTTCCCTGTTACCATTTCATTATACTACTACTACTACTACTGAGCATTTATAAAGCGCTACCAGACGCACACAGCGCTGTACAGAAAAAGACAAAAACAGACAGTCCCTGTCCAATAGAGCTTACAATCTAAAAAAGACAAAACAAAGAAGGCGAAGGATGAGGAAAGAACAAAGGCAACGGAAGGATAACAAGAGAAACAAGACAAAGGAAAAAAGTAAGAACAAGGGAAAAGAAAAGGAACAGGTGAAAACAAGACAAGACAAGGGAAGAGGAGGAGAACAGGTAAGTCATGAATCAAAGGCAGAAGCAAAGAGGTGAGCTTTCAACCTGGATTTGAAGAGGATCAGAGAAGATGCCAGACGTATTGACGGAGGACGTCTATTCCAGGCATAGAGTGCTGCGAGATGAAAAGAGCGAAGCCGGGAGTTGGCAACAGAGGAGAAAGGCATAGCAAGAAGCAGTTGGCTAGAACAGCGGCATTCACGAGGGGGTATATAAGGAGAAATGAGAGAAAAAGGTAAAGAGGAGCTGCAGAATGAATGCATTTATAAGGCAGTAGGAGAAGCTTGAATTGGATGAGGAAATGAATAGGGAGCCAGTGAAGAGACCTGAGGAGAGGAGTGATATGGGCAAAACGAGGTTGGCTGAAGATCAAACGATCAGCAGAATGCTGAATAGACTGAAGAGGTGAAAGATGACTCAGTGGTAGACCAGCAAGGAGCAGATTACAGTAATCAAGGTGAGAGGTGATAAGTGAATGGATGAGCGTTTTAGTAGTATGTTCTGAAAGAAAAGAGCGGATTTTGCCAATATTAAAGAGAAAGAAGCGGCAGGTCTTGGCGACAAGGTGAATATGTGTGGAGAATGAGAGCAAAGAGTCAAAAATAACTCCTAAATTGCGAGCTGAGGGAACAGGATAGAGAACAGAGCCATTCACAGAGACTGAAAAAGGAGGAAGAGGAGGGGACAAGATGAGAAATTCGGTCTTGGCCATGGTCAGTTTCAAGCGGCGATGGAACATCCAATCAGCAACAGCAGAAAGGCAATTAGAGATCCGGGTCTGGATTGAAGAAGAGAGATCAGGAGTAGAGAGGTAGATCTGGGAATCATCAGCATAGAGATGGTACTGAAAAGCATGGGAGGAGATGAGCGCACCAAGGGACTGGGTATAGAGAGAAAAGAGGAGCGGATCCAAGACAGAACCCTGAGGTACACCAACAGGGAGCGGAGTAGCAGAGGAGGAGGAGTCACCAGAACGCACACTGAATGAGCGATGGGAGAGATGGGAGGAGAACCAGGAAAGAACAGAGTCCCTAAAGCCAAGCGAGAATAAAGTGTCAAGGAGAAGATCATGATCAACAGTGTCAAAAGCAGCAGAGAGGTCAAGAAGAATAAGGACTGAGTAAAGGCCTTTAGATTTTGCCAGGAACAAGACACTCGAGACTTTGACAAGGGCTGTTTCAGTAGAGTGCAAAGGACGAAAGACAGACTGTAAGGGATCCAGGAGGGCATGAGAGGAAAGGAAGTCAAGGCAGCGGTGGTGAACTGCACGCTCTAACAGTTTAGAAATAAAGGGAAGGAGGGAGATGGGACGATAATTAGAAGGACAGGAGGGGATCAAGTGAGGGTTTCTTAAGGAGAGGTGTGACCACAATATGCTTGACATCAACAGGGACAATAGCAGTGGAGCGCGAGAGGTTGAGGTTATGAGAGATGGAGGGGATGAGAGTAGCAGAGATGGGTGAGAGGAGACGGGTGGGGACAGGATCAGAGGAGCAGAGATGGGTGAGAGGAGATGGGTGGGGATAGGATCAGAGGAGCAGAGACGGGCGAGAGGAGACGGGTGGGGATAGGATCAGAGGAGCAGAGATGGGCGAGAGGAGACAGGTGGGGATAGGATCAGAGGAGCAGAGATGGGCGAGAGGAGACGGGTGGGGATAGGACAAGAGTAGCAGAGATGGGCGAGAGGAGACGGGTGGGGATAGGATCAGAGGAGCAGAGATGGGTGAGAGGAGACGGGTGGGGATAGGACAAGAGTAGCAGAGATGGGCGAGAGGAGACGGGTGGGGATAGGATCAGAGGAGCAGAGATGGGCGAGAGGAGACGGGTGGGGATAGGATCAGAGGAGCAGAGATGGGCGAGAGGAGACGGGTGGGGATAGGATCAGAGGAGCAGAGATGGGCGAGAGGAGATGGATGGGGATAGGATCAGAGGAGCAGAGATGGGCGAGAGGAGCCGGGGGGGATAGGATCAGAGGAGCAGAGATGGGTGAGAGGAGACGGGTGGGGATAGGACAAGAGTAGCAGAGATGGAGGAGAGGAGACGGGTGGGGATAGGATCAGAGTAGCAGAGATGGGCGAGAGGAGACGGGTGGGGACAGGATCAGAGTAGCAGAGATGGGCGAGAGGAGACGGGTGGGGATAGGGTCAGAGGAGCAGAGATGGGTGAGAGGAGACGGGTGGGGATAGGAGCAGAGATGGGTGAGAGGAGACGGGTGGGGATAGGATCAGAGAAGCAGAGACGGGTGAGAGGAGACGGGTGGGGATAGGATCAGAGGAGCAGAGATGGGCGAGAGGAGACGGGTGGGGATAGGATCAGAGGAGCATTTTCTGTCTGTTCATTCTGTCCAGGCAGATGGTGGTCTCCCCCCCCCCCCCCCACTGCCATTGTAACACCACGAACAAAATACAGGGAATTGTCCCTGCTAGTGTCCTTTCAATCTGCATCTTTCCTTTCTTTTATTTTTAAGCACTTTTGGTATGGGGAGGCTGCAGTTAGTGCAGGGATCACTGCAGCGTTTCAGCAGCATGTGTGCAGAGGGCAGGAAGGGATTTGCTGTGAGCCCACCCTGAGCTAACAGCTCTGCACAGCACATTTAAAGACATTCAGAAGCCATTAGCTGTGAGGAGTGCGCAGAAGAGCAAAAGGCTGAACTAAGATGGAGGGCCTGATATTCAGTTGGGCGGGTTATGTGCCACATCGGCACATAGCCCTGCCCGCTGACCTCTAAACCCGGATACTCAATGTCACAGCGATGGTACTGAATATCCAGGTTAGGCGCAGAGGGGTAGCGGGTAGCGGCAATGCCCAGTTAGCCATCCACAGATAGAACTAGGTGAGCCAAAAGCCACAACCCGGTTACTGGGACACCCTGCCTCCGCTCCGCCCCAGAACGTTCTCAAAACGTCCCAGTGCTAACCAGATAGCATTGGGGCCTGTAGGGGACATAGACAGGAATATTCAATGGCACTAACCGTGTAGACGTTGTTGAAATATTTCCATCTAAGGCATCTACAAAGACAAAACCTGGAGCTGACTGTGGTACAGATCATCAACTACTAGTATGCAAACTCAAGCTAAAGTTGAAAAAGAGCAAACCACTCATGAATGCACCAAAATATGACCTTGAGAATATACCACTGGAATTTAAAGACTGCCTGCAAAATCGATTTGCTGCCTTAGATACAAATGACAGAGCTCCGGAAGAGTTATGGAATGACATCAAGAAGGTTGTGCTGGAAGAAAGCGAGAAGTCTCTACAAAAGGTGAAAAAGCAAAAACGGCCAAAATGGATGACGGAAGAAACTCTGAAAATTGCCCAGAAACGCAGAGAAGCTAAAGCCAAAGGAGAAAGAAAGACAATCGCAGAACTCAACAGAGATTTCCAACGTGCAGCAAGACAGGACAAGGAAAAGTACTACAATGACACTTGCAAGGAAATAGAAGCAGAAACTATTAGAGGAAGAACAAGATCGGCTTTCCTAAAGCTGCGAGAGTTAAAGAAAAAGTTCCAGCCTCGAATTGGAATGTTACAAGATGCTCAAGGTTCTATGTTGAATGATGCTGAGAAGATCAAGAAAAGGTGGAAGGAATATACAGAGTTTTTATATGATAAAGATCAAGTGGACCAACAGCCGTTTCAACCTATACCTTATGATCAGGAACCATTGGTGATGAAAGAAGAAGTTGAAGCAGCATTGAAAGCCTTATCAAAGAACAAAGCACCAGGCATTGATAGCATTCCCATAGAAGTATTGCAGCAATCTGATGCAGCTGTTACCGTACTTACAAGGCTCTGCCAAGAAATATGGAAGACAACATCATGGCCAACTGACTGGAAAAGATCTGTGTTTATACCAATACTAAAGAAAGGTGATCCAACTGACTGTGGAAATTATCGCACAATCGCTCTGATCCCAAATGCCAGCAAGATTCTACTGAAGATTATTCAAAAGAGACTACAGCCATACCTAGAACAAGAACTACCTGAAGTGCAAGCAGGGTTCAGGAAAGGGCGAGGAACGAGAGACATCATTGCGGATGTGAGATGGATCCTTGAAAAGACTAAAGAATACCAAAAGGATATCTATTTGTGCTTTATCGACTATAGCAAGGCTTTTGACTGTGTAAACCATGAGAAACTCTGGGCCACATTAAGAAGCATGGGTATACCAGAACACCTGATCGTTCTCTTGCGTAATCTGTACATTGATCAAGAAGCAACAGTTCGAACGGAACAGGGAGAAACAGAATGGTTTAAAATAAGCAAAGGTGTAAGACAAGGCTGCATACTTTCCCCCTACCTGTTTAATTTATATGCAGAACAAATCATCAGAGAAGCAGGACTGTATGAAGACAACAGAGGTGTGAAGATTGGTGGAAGACTCATCAACAACCTTCGCTATGCTGATGATACCACATTACTGGCTGAAAGTGAAGATGATCTGAAACATTTGCTTCTCACAATCAAAGAACATAGTCTCAAAATGGGCCTGCACCTTAATGTAAAGAAGACAAAGATCATGACAACTGGCATAATCAACAGGTTCATCGTTGAAGGAGAAGAAATTGAAATCGTGAACAACTTTAACCTACTTGGATCAACTATCAATAAAGAAGCAACAAGCAGTCAAGAAATCAGACGACGCATTGCTCTTGGCAGAATGGCTATGAAAGACCTAGATAAGATTCTCAAGAGCAGAGATGTCTCTCTCCATACAAAGATTCGACTTGTTCAAGCCATGGTATTTTCAATAACATCATATGGATGTGAAAGCTGGACAGTGAAAAAGACAGACAGGAAGAAAATTGATGCCTTTGAATTATGGTGCTGGCGGCGAATACTGTGTATACCATGGACTGCCCGAAGAACAAACCAGTCGGTACTAGAAGAGATCAAACCTAAGCTTTCTTTAGAAGCTCAGATGACAAGACTTCGACTTTCATACTTCGGACACATCATGCGAAGAGAGAGATCATTAGAGAAAGACATCATGCTTGGCAAGATAGAAGGTCAACGCAAAAGAGGAAGGCCAGCAATGAGATGGATTGCTACAATAACAGCAGCTACGGGTACCAGTCTGTCAACAATGAGCCGCCTGACTGAAGACCGAACACAATTTAGTATAGCTATCCAGAGGGTCGCCATGAGTCGACTCCGACTCGACGGCACTTAACAACAACAACAAGGCATCTACATGGTTTACAGGCTTTAAACCGTGTAAATGCCTTTTCAATATTTATCATTAGGTCGGAAGAGACATAAAGGGTCTGCATCCAGTGCTGAGGAAGAATTGATGCCCAGTTCTTCAGCAGGAAAGAGCCGGGGGAGTGTGCTGTTACAGGTACGTACATGTGCTGGAGTGTCACCGCTCAGAATAACATTGCTGTTCACAGACAGCGATATGCGTCTGAGCAGTTCTTATGTGTCACATAGTGACCCAGCACATGTGCCTTTTTGTGCGGAGGATATAGGTGCTGCTAATGCAGACTCCTGGCACACGTGTCTAGCTCGCTCTCCTGGTTTAGCGCAGGCTTTTTGCTCACAGCTCATCTGCAGGTTGTGCAAAGTTTCTGCAGTAAACCTGCACTTGGAAATCTTGTGCCAGAGCTTTGGTGGATCTCAGGTTGGTGTGATGCCTGGGCGAGGGCTGCACCAGACCTAGCAACCTCCTTAAACGGGTGGGGGGAGTCTTACTTTAGCTGTTCCTTTCCTGTCAATACTGAATGCGGAGTGGCTCATGCACAGAAACAAAGACAACTTTTGTCCAATGCAGAAAACTTTAGCATGTTACTGCAGCAGCTTGCGCCTATTTACTGTGTGTGCATTTAAGTAGCTTATTCCATCGGCCCCTTGGTTGCATCATCTCGAGCTCTAGACCCAGGAGGGAAATCCAAGAGAAGAGATAAGAGTCTGATAAGAGCAAAAGACTTGCCCAGTGTGTGCACAGGGCTTGTGTTCTTCAGTACAAGGCAGCGCTGTGGACAGGCTGTACTGGCTAATAACTTCCTGCTTCCCTCATTCTTTTTTCCAGCATCTTTTGCTGACTCAGGATTGAGGTTTGTCCAGGGCAGGGCCACGTGAACGTCACTCAATAGTAGAAGTCCATTCAGTGAGCTTCAAGGATCAGGTAACCAGTCTGAGGGTTAAACTGGAAGGTGACTGGATTATGGAGGCCCAGGGGATATCAGTGGTTAAAAGTTGCCATTTCTACCTTCAGCAAAAAAAAATCATTACACCTTTATTCTCAGCCAAGAGTTCTGCTGCAGTATTTGATGGATGCTTGAATGTCTGGCTCAATTACTATCACCTCCTTTATAGGCAGTGATAAGGAGACTGGAGTTGATCCAGAGGAGCAGGTCACAGAGACTGTTACCCCTGGAATGAGAGGTATTAATTCTCTCATGGAAACCTCACTATTATACTCCTTACTGTAGGTTTTGATGACACGGAAAGTGAGCAGCCCCTAGGCAGCAGGTAGCAATGAATGGGAGGAGGGGAATTTCGGAGACAACTGGAGAGCCAGTGTAGGGGCAGAGGGAGACCATGGCTCTAGAGTAAGAGGGAATAGGCTCCTCTTTGCCCTGGGTATTTGGTGCCTAAACCATTGCCTGGCTTCTGTGAAAGCGAAGTCCAGGGATTCATCAGTCAGGGAGTTTAGCATTTTAGATGTCTTAAGATGATGGCTTTGGCCAGAAACAGGGCAGCCTAGAGAATAGCACATTCTGCCAGATTGGAGTTTATAGGAGATTTTTTGCTATGAAATACAATATAATAAAAACTCTAGATCATACTGTAATTGACTGCAAGCCAGACTGGAAGATAGTATAAAAATATTAGTAAATAACAAAAGACCAAACTGGGTCAGAATCTACACTATAAACCCAAGAAATGAGACCTGAAAGTATAGGGGAGGTAAAGAGGACCAGTGGGAGGGGACTGTAGGGGAGGACAGAGGACCAGTGGGAGGGGACTGTAGGGGAGGTAAAGAGGACCAGTGGGAGGTGACTGTAGGGGAGGACAAAGGACCAGTGGGAGGGGACTGTAGGGGAGGACAGAGGACCAGTGTGAGGGGACTGTAGGGGAGGTAAAGAGGAGCAGTGGGAAGGGACTGTGGGGGGGGGGGGAGACAGAGGACCAGTGGGAGGGGACTGTAGGGGAGGTAAAGAGGACCAGTGGGAGGGGACTATAGAGGGGGGGGGGGACAGAGGACCAGTGGGAGGGGAATGAAGGGGATGTAAAGAGGACCAGTGGAAAGGAACTGAAGAGGTCGGATGGGGACAGAGGACAAGAGGGAGGGAATTGTAGGGGAGGATAGAGGACCAGTGGGAGGGGACTGTAGAGGGGGGGGGGGGACAGAGGACCAGTGGGAGGGGACTGTAGGGAGGAAAAGATGACCAGTGGGAGGGGACTGTAGAGGGGGGGGGGGGGACAGAGGACCAATGGGACTGTAGGGAGGTAAAGAGGACCAGTGGGAGGGGACTGTAGTGGAGGACAGAGGACCAGTGGGAGGGGACTGTAGGAGGGACAAAGAACCAGAGGGAGGGGACTGTAGGGGAGGTAAAAAGGACCAGTGGGAGGGGACTGTAGGAGGGACAAAGAACCAGAGGGAGGGGACTGTAGGGGAGGTAAAGAGGACCAGTGGGAGGGGACTGTAGGGGAGATACAGAGAGCCAGTGGGGGGACTGTAGGGGAGGTAAAGAGGACCAGTGGGGGAAGGGACTGTAGAGGGGGGGGGGCAGAGGACCAGTGGGAGGGGACTGTAGGGGAGGTAAAGAGGACCAGTGGGCGGGGACTGTTGGGGTGGGACACAGGACCAGTGGGAGGGGACTGTAGGGGAGGTAAAGAGGACCAGTGGGAAGGGACTGTAGAGGGGGGTGGGGGACAGAGGACCAGTGGGAGGGAATTGTAGGGGAGGATAGAGGACCAGGGGGAGGGGACTGTAGAGGGGGGGGACAGAGGACCAGTGGGAGTGGACTGTAGGGAGGTAAAGAAGACCAGTGGGAGGGGACGGGAGGGGGGGGGGCCAGAGGACCAGTGGGAGGGGACTGTAGGAGGGACAAAGAACCAGAGGGAGGGGACTGTAGGGGAGGTAAAGAGGACCAGTGGGAGGGGACTGTAGGAGGGACAAAGAACCAGAGGGAGGGGACTGTAGGGGAGGTAAAGAGGACCAGTGGGAGGGGACTGTAGGGGAGGTAAAGAGGATCAGTGGGAGGGGACTGTAGGAGGGACAAAGAACCAGAGGGAGGGGACTGTAGGGGAGGTAAAGAGGAGCAATGGAAAGGGACTGTAGAGGGGGGGGGGACAGAGGACCAGTGGGAGGGAATTGTAGGGGAGGACAGAGGACCAGTGGGAGGGGACTGTAGGGGAGGTAAAGAGGAGCAATGGAAAGGGACTGTAGGGGGGGGGACAGAGGACCAGTGGGAGGGGACTGTAGGGGAGGTAAAGAGGACCAGTGGGAGGGGACTGTAGGGGAGGTACAGATGGCCAGTGGGAGGGGACTGTAGGGGAGGAAAGAGGACCAGTGGGAGGGGACTGTAGGGGGGGGGGACAGAGGACCAGTGGGAGGGAACTGTAGGGAGGTAAAGAGGACCAGTGGGAGGGGACTGTAGGGAGGTAAAGAGGACCAGTGAGAGGGGACTGTAGGGGAGGTACAGAGAGCCAGTGGGGGGGACTGTAGGGGAGGTAAAGAGGACCAGTAAGAGGGGACTGTAGGCGAGCTACAGAGAGCCAGTGGGGGGGACTGTAGGGGAGGTAAAGAGGACCAGTTGGAGGGGACTGTAGGGAGCTAAAGAGGACCAGTGAGAGGGGACTGTAGGGGAGGTACAGAGAGCCAGTGGGGGGGACAGTAGGGGAGGAAAGAGGACCAGTGGGAGGGGACTGTAGGGGAGGAAAGAGGACCAGTGGGAGGGGACTGTAGGGGAGGTAGACTGAGACTGAAGGGACGGTAACTGAAGCTGAAGTTAATGCAGACTTAGCTAAAGTATCTTTGCCGATCCTGACTGATTCAGAGATAAAGAACCTAGAGTGCCCTATAGAGGGAGAGAAATACAGCCGGCCATTCAAAGATTAGCTAATGATAAAGCACCAGGGTTAGATGGATACACAGCTAAATTTATAAGACATTTAGTGCACTCCTGATTGGCCACTATCAGAGTTATTTGATGGCTTCTTTACGGAGGTCTCACTCCCCCTCTCAATGCGACGGGTGGGCATTAGCGCACTCCTAAAGTCTGGGAAAGAAGCGAGCAGTTGTTTCTCTTATTGCCTGATCTTTTTATTAAACATAGATGTCAAGCTCTGGACAGGCATCTTGGCATGCCAATTATCTAACTTGATGCCAAAATTGATTGGTAAAGATCAGACCGGCTTCATCGGTGGCCGGCAGGCATCAGATAATATCAAGAAGGTCCTTAACCTGATTTGGCTTACAAAGGCAGAGCAGAAGCTGGCACTGCTGTTGCCGAAAAGGCCTTTGACCTGTGTCCTGGCCTATCTGTAGGGAGTATTGCGAAAGATGGGCTTGGGAGGTAAATTCCTAACATGGCTGCACACTCTATACAGTGCAGTGGAAGCATGTGTAAAAATCAACGATGGATACTCAGAGGCCTTTCCACTAGGTAGGGGCACCAGACAGGGCTGCCCCCCGTCACCTCTTCTATTCGCCTTAGCTATTTACAGAACCAGTGTGAACCCTGGGGACAATAAAGGAAGTAGTAGTGGCCGGGAGAGAACATAAGATAACGTTATATGCTGATGATGTGCTTTTGACGTTAACAGACCCAGAGTCCTCTGTACCAGCAGTGGTTGCTGAAATGGAAACTTAAGGGTAAGTCTCAGGATTTAACGTCAACTACTCCAAATCAGAGGCTCTAAATATCAGTATGCCGAGAGAGATGGAGCAGTCTATTCGTAGCAGGCAAGCATTCCGATGGACGCCCCACTATATCAGATATCTAGGGGTGCAAATAGGTAATGATCACAATCAGCTTTACAACTGGAATTGCCCCTCTATATCTTGGTTAGGCCGAATAGCATGCGTGCGTGAAAATGGTTATATTATCACAGATCCTCTTATTTTCAAGCTCTTCCAGTGCCCATCCCTAAATATCAATTGGAAAGATTACAAAAGGCAGTGTTTCAATTCATTTGGCACAAGCGCTCCCCATGAGTGTCTCATAACGTGTTATAAAGAAGTAAAAGGAATGGAGGGCTAAGGGTGCCTTATCTCTATCATTTGGCAGCACAATTTATTTATTTATCAGGTTTTATATACCACTGTGACAATGAGAGCTGTGCTGACTCAAGGGAAACACAGAAAAGTGGTGAATATGCCTTTAAGACAGGAGACAGGCAAAGTTTCCACAGGGCTAAAGCTACAGCCAAACAAAAGAATCACATACTTGCTAAGGCTAAGACACACCCACGCCCTAACGTAGGTGCAGGATTAGACTCTAATGACAACCACCTGTGCAGAGAGAGGGGTGTGGTAGCTAGGAAGCAGCTTTTTAAACCTGTTGCAGTGCAGAGAGAAGCAGCAAGAGCTGGAGGAAGGATGAAGGAAGGAGAGAGGAACAGTAACAGGAAGGAGCAAGGAGATGGGGGAAGTTTAACTCCACGTGGGAGAAGCAGTTCCAACAGCAAAGGAAGCAACCCTTGGGTGGAAGGTACGCTTGAGCCAGAGATCAGCAGATGTATAGCTGGGGAGGTTGCTGAAGAGCTGGGACAGAGTACAGTGCAGTGTGTGCAAGAGACAGTTCAGAAAACGCAAGCTGCCAGAAGGGGGGTGAAAGCTGTTGCAAACGAATGTAACCAAGACCCAGCCAAAGGCAGAGATGTAGTGCTGAGCACAGGTGAAGCAGTTAAGCTTTTGTTCCAGGGAAAGAAGCCCCACGCTCCTGATACAGCCAATGCTTACCAGGGAGAGCAGTTCTGGAAAGGACTTTTGAAGTTTCTACAGAATAGTAAGCTGGAAAACATTATTGAAAATCCTGAAAGAGAGAAACAATTTGCAGAACAGGAAGGTATGCAAATTGACACTCTTGAGTCAGATTCAGTGTATGACGAATCACCGATGGATTGTTCTTTATGTATGAGGGAAATTTAAAGCTGCTAGAAAGGACTGTAAAGAGAACTTTTGAAGAGCAATTTTTCCTTAGCCAGGAAAGGGCTAAGAGCCTCTTTAAGCTAAAGAACTTTGCTAAGAACAGAGTTTGAATTAAAGCAGCATCATTGGAAAATGACCAGAGTTTACCTATGCTGAGATGTGTACTGAACATAGCGGCCGTGTTTGAAGAAGTATTGCAGTTCTTTAACTTCACGTATACTTTTGTTCCTGTAAGTTTTCTGTTTTGGAGAATAATCCTTTTGCCTGCGTTGTCATTGAATTTAATGCGTGGAAAGAACCCAAAAAATAAATTTCTTGTTTTTGCCTTAAACAACCCCCAGTGGTCACACGCTACTTTGTCTTTAATGAAAAGAACTACAAGTCCCAGGATTCCTTGCTGGAGACAAAAATAGCTTTATTTAAGGACAAATATGGCAGCCCTTTGCCTGTGAGCCACTGGCCCAGGCAGGGGGTCACGACAACCGTTTTATTTCAATCAAAGCGGTTTACATTGTAACTTAAACTTGGTAACGTACATTAAAGAGGGACATTGATAACTTGGATTTTTCTGAGCAATGGAGCAGTGATTTGCCCAAGGCCACAAGGAGTGCTAGTGAGAATTGAACCCTGGTCTCTTGGTTTCCAAGCCAGTGCTCTAACCACTAGGCTACTCCTCCCTTCCAATTTAAAAGCATTATAAAGTAGTGGGAGAAGGACCCAAGGCAATTGGTGTTAATTGTGTGGGCTACAGTCACTGAGATGCAGCTGCGCCACTTGCCCTGGGTAGGGAGAGGGAAAGACCTAGGATCAAATCCCTTTGTGTGTGAGGTGTGTCTTCTGTGGCAAAGACTAGCAGAGAGATATGCTCTCAAGGGAGAGCCCTCTCTATTAATGCCCCTTCGACATAACCCCGGGTTCCCCACAGGACAACAGAACTCTGTTTCGCTGATGGGAGGACATGGGAATGAGTACCTTAATGTACTTCTGTGCAGAAGGCGAGGTGAAGTCCTTTGCGGAGCAACAAGAGGACTGTGGACTGCCCCAAAGGAACTTCTATGGCTATTTACAAGTACAGCACCCACTAAGGACTCGAACCTGGGTGCAGGCTCGTTTAGCTGACGTGACCGATTTTGAAGTCCTTTGTTGGCACTCTGAGACCCGCACAAAGGTGGTCTCCTGCTTATATAAGTTATTACTTAAAGGGGGATCAGATAAAATGGGTTTCCAAACTGCCTGGGAGCAAAATCTGGGATATGCTCTTGATCATAAGCAATGGGAGGCTATCTTCTGCCGGGTGGGAAAAGGTTCAATATCCGCAGGATTAATGGAGAATGACTATAAAGTTTTATACCACTGGTATCTCATCCCCATTCGCTTATGGAAGATGAAAGTGATGACATCCTCGATATGCTGACAGGAAGGGAAGTACCTCCACATATGGTGGTAATGCCCAAAAGTTAAACCCTTTTGGGGAGAGGTAGAATCCTTCAAACGCAAAATAATACCCCATAGTGTCGATTGGAATCCCAAAGTGGACCTGTTAGGGGGACAAGGAGAAGGCTGGTATGGAAAATGGGGTCAGCTAATGAGGTTCCTCACTACAGGGGCAAGGTGTGAAGTAGCCTTGCACTGGAAAGGAAAGCAACGACCCACAATTCATTCTTGGTGGGCTTGGATGCACTAGATAGGCTTCTTAGAAAAATCAACAGCACTTTGTAATAATAAAATTGCTAAATTTGAGAAGGTTTGGGGGCTCTTTTTTCAATGTCAATCACCTGATTAAACATTAGTGTGAAAACTGTTCTAAACTGTTGACTCGTTGTTAATTGGTTAAACTCAATAAAAATTTTAAATATAAAAAAGGGGATTTGGACAAACATTTATTAGCCATGTCAACTTTGGAAAGCCACTAATTATCCGCAGGTTATTATTATTATTCTTAAAGACTTATAAAGCGTCGCAACATACAAAGCGCTGTACAAACATAGAAGAGAGACAGTCCCTGCTCATCAGAGCTCACAATCTAATAAGACAGAAAACAAAATACGTTACATAATACAAATAACAAACATTTACAGGACAAAGTAAGCAAATATTGATAGAGAGATCAAGATAGGGTAAGACAGGAACGGAAAGCAATAGTGAAGAGGTGGGATTTTAGTCTGGACTTGAAAATGGCCAGGTTAGCATCACTGTTTGAGTTCTGCCTGGTACTGTACTTCCTCGTGATCCAGATTGGCTGCTGTTGGCTGGACTTTGGTCTGACCCAGTATAGTGTGTCCCAAATTCTTACAGTATGATGGTTTTCTTAGGGATCACAAGAGGGTTTTTCTTGCTTTGGGCGGAACTGGGAAGGGGTATCCCAAAGATTCCCCATCTCATGCCAACAGAACCTATAGGCAGCAGAGTCCCATATCCAGTCCGGAGTAGAGGACCCTCTAATTGGAAGAGAAGCTAAACCCAGAGATCAACTGGAGGATGTGGCACCAGGAAGTAAATCAGGCCTTCTGGTCATCACCTGTGCTCCTTTTCCAGGTTTCTCTGGGCTTCTTCCAGACCTCTGCCAAACACTATTCTCTGGTGTCTCAGGTGGGGGTTACCAGTTCTCCCATACACCTCGATCTACTGGTCGCGGTGGTGGTGTTGGTCTCCTACTTTCTCCCTCCTGTCAATTCCAACCTCTCCTGCTACCTCAGTCACCCTCCCCCCTCTCCTTTAAAGTCCACTCCATTCGCCTCCTCCTACCACTTCCCCTCTATGTTGCTGTTATTTATCGCCCACCCGACAAATCCCAATCAACCTTCCTCACCGACTTCGACTCCTGGCTCTCCGCCTTTCTGGATCCATCTTCCCCCACTCTTATTCTTGGCGATTTCAACATTCACGTCGACAACCCCTCCGAACCCCCTGCCTCAAAATTCGTCACCCTCATCTCCTCGTACGACCTCCAACTCTGCTCCACTGCCCCCACCCACCTACACGGTCACTGCCTTGACCTAATACTCTTCTCCAATTCCTCTCCCTCAAACCTCCGCAACTCAATCCTTCCCTCATCTGACCATCACCTTTTAACCTTTACTCTTCAGCTTCCGCCACCTCAACCTTGTCCTGTCTCATCCGACCTATTTAGAAACATCCATAATATTGATCCCCTTACTCTCTCCTCCACCATTTCTCCATCTCTCTCCTCCATTATATCCTCCAAGTCCGTCAACGAGGCACTATCTTCCTATAATGCTATACTTTCCTCAGCTCTTGACATTCTTGCCCCACCCACCCCATGTCCAGTCAAATGATCTACTCCCCAGCCCTGGCTTTCGCCCACAACCCGTTATCTACGCACCTGCGCATGTTCCGCCGAGCGTGCTTGGTCCAAATCCCGCTCCCCGGAGGACCTTCTACACTTTAAATTTATGCTTGGCTCCTTCCAGTCAGCCATAGCACTTGCCAAACAAGACTACTACATCCACCTGACCAACTCCCTTGCCTCTGATCCTCGCCGCCTCTTTAATACCCTCAATTCTCTCCTAGCTATAACCTTGAAAGACAGCAGGGAAACAAGTATTCTCCTGAAATTGCTCCATTGAGAGATTCATCTGTGCCAATCCATGATATTGAACCCATGCTTGTTGAACAAGGGGGAATAATAGCAGATGAGGATCCTGTTTATATGGACTGCTCTCTATCTAAACTCCGTTGGTAACTTTCTGTTATAAAGTACAGCAACCATCACAAAGAAATACAAATTTGTTCTTTAATCTACTCAGAAAAGCTCCTGAAGCAGGATTTGACCCACACAATGGAAGGCAAGCCAGCTAAGGGGTTTCAGCTGGTAACTGCTAGCAATTAAGCCTTACCTAATTGCTTGTGAGCTAGGAGAGAATCACTTCTGTATCTATGTGGGAAGTAATCAGAAGTTAACCTAAAAAGAACAGTTTGTTTCTTGCTTTGTGACTTTTCATTTGTTGTTTTCCTGATTTTAACTTTGTTTTTCCAAGTTAACACTGAAAGCAAGTAACCTAATTTATGTGCTACCAAGCATATCTGTGTTGGGAGAAATAATCCCATAAAAATAAATACAGGTAAACGTAGATTGGTTGTTTATTCCTTAAGAAAGTGGAAAGACTAGGGGACACACAATGAAGCTACAATGTGGCACATTTGGGACTAATTGGATAAAATATTTTTTCACTCAATGTGTAATCAACTCTGGAATTCATTACCAGAGGATGTAATGAAAGCTGTTAGTGTAGCTGGGCTTAAAAGAGGGTTGGACGAGTTCCTGGAGAGAAAAATCCATAAATCATTATTAAAGTGGACTGGGGAAATCCACTGCTGACCTCTGAAACAAGCAACATGGAACCTGTCTCTTTTTGGGAACCTGACAGGTACTTGTGACCTGGATTGGACACTATTGGAAACAAGATACTGGGCTTGATGGACCTTGGTCTGACCCAGTCTGGCAGTTCTTAGGTTCTTAGAAGAGGGACTGAAGCACCAGTCTTCTAAAAAGCAAGTCAAAGACAGCAAGGCCTGAAATGGCCTTCTAGCAAAGATGATGGAGACCACTACTGTCATGGGTTTCACACCTGCTTGGCATAGATATGGAGGCCAGTGGTAGGGAAAGCGTAGTTACTCACCTGGGGAATTGCTCCGCGCGGGCTCTGTCGGTGCCGACATCAACCATAAGTGAGGACTGATCCCTGCTTGTTCCTGGAGAATGGGTTTTACAGGTTAAGGTAAATAATTTTAGACAGGATGTAAGTTACACATCCCTGAGGCATCTTTGACTTTTATTGTGCCTGTTCTCGAAGTGTACGCTGATAGAAGGAGCTCATTTCCTGCAGGAGCACTGGTGATGCACCTTGATAATGTCAGTATGGCGCTGACTCCAAGAGGTGTTGTGCTGAAGGCTCAGAATACACCCCTTAATATGCCCCATTGTAAGACAAGGCTGTTGGAACTTACGTCAGCCATGGGAATTTTTTTGACACATTATAATACTTGTTCTCCTTGCTAGAAACAGAGTTTTTCTTTTCTGTGCTCATGTCTTCTGCAATTTCTGTTATTTTGGGGTGGGGTGGCGTTGGTTTGGTTCATCCTGTGCAAGCTTCTGCCAGTATTGTTCATTCTAACTTGCTAACGCTGCCTCAGCCTTTATTGCTCCCTTTATGCAGAACTTTTGTGCTGCCTGTATACTGTAGATGCTTGGTCAATTTAAAATAAGACTCCATTAATTTCTGACCTATTATTCACTCATGTGTTAGGCATTTTGTGACTCGCTGCTTAGGAACAAACTGCAGGTGCCTAGGACTTATTCCACTGGGATCAGTGCAAGAGGTAGGACGGTGGTATACTGGTGCTTGCTCAAGCAGAGTGTAAGTTGACAACCTCATATTATTTTAGTATCGATTTTTCTTAAGTTTTGTTGGTTCACAATGGCTACTGGGGTCTGTGCATGGCATGGCATGGCATGTGCATGGCATTGTGTGCTTTCTGACCTTGACCTTCCTATTGAATGGCTTGTTACACTTGATTGCAAATTATATTTGATTGTTGTTATGGGAAACTTTAGTGTTCATGCAGAGGAGTGAGCTGGTTGTGCTGCAAATGTTCATGCAGAGGAGAGGGTTGCTTGTGTTCTTGTGAAGCCTCATGCTCAAGGAGAGGGCTGGTTGTGTTGTAAATGTTCTTGCAGAGGGAGGGTTGCTTGAGTTCTTGTGAAGGTTCTTGCGGAGGAGAGGGCTGGTTGTGTTCCTGTGAAGGCTAATGCCAAGAAGAGAACTGGTTGTGTTGTAAATGTTCTTGCGGAGGGAGGGCTGGTTGTGTTCTTGTGAAGGCTCACGAGGAGGAGAGAACTAGTTGTGTTGTGACTGTTCATGTGAAGGAGAGAACTGGTTATGTTCTTGTGACTGTTCATGCGGAGGAGAGAGCTGGTTGTGTTGTAAATGTTCTTACGGAGGGAGGGCTGCTTGTGTACTTGTGAAGGTTCATTCGGAGGAGAGAGCTGATTGTGTTGTGAATGTTCATGCAGAGGAGAAAGGTAGCTGTATTGTAAACGTTTATGCGGAGGAGAGAGCTGGTTATGTTCTTGTGAAGGCTCATGCGGAGGAGACAGCTGGTTATGTTCTCGTGACTGTTCATGCGGAGGAGACAGCTGGTTATGTTCTCGTGACTTTCATGCGGAGGAGAGAGCTGGTTATGTTCTCGTGACTGTTCATGCGGAGGAGAGAGCTGGTTATGTTCTTGTGACTGTTCATGCGGAGGAGAGCTGGTTGTGTTGTAAATGTTCTTACGGAGGGAGGGCTGCTTGTGTACTTGTGAAGGTTCATTCGGAGGAGAGGGCTGGTTGTGTTCTTGTGACTTTTCATGTGGAGGAGAGAGCTGATTGTGTTGTGAATGTTCATGCAGAGGAGAAAGGTAGCTGTATTGTAAACGTTTATGCGGAGGAGAGAGCTGGTTATGTTCTTGTGAAGGCTCATGCGGAGGAGACAGCTGGTTATGTTCTCGTGACTGTTCATGCGGAGGAGACAGCTGGTTATGTTCTCGTGACTTTCATGTGGAGGAGAGAGCTGGTTATGTTCTCGTGACTGTTCATGCGGAGGAGAGAGCTGGTTATGTTCTTGTGACTGTTCATGCGGAGGAGACAGCTGGTTATGTTCTCGTGACTGTTCATGCGGAGGAGACAGCTGGTTATGTTCTCGTGACTGTTCATGCGGAGGAGAGAACTGGTTATGTTCTCGTGACTGTTCATGCGGAGGAGAGAGCTGGTTATGTTCTCGTGACTGTTCATGCGGAGGAGAGAGCTGGTTATGTTCTCGTGACTGTTCATGTGGAGGAGAGAGCTGGTTATGTTCTCGTGACTGTTCATGCATAGGAGAGAGCTGGTTATGTTCTCGTGACTGTTCATATGGAGGAGAGAGCTGGTTATGTTCTCGTGACTGTTCATGCGGAGGAGAGAGCTGGTTATGTTCTCGTGACTGTTCATGTAGAGGAGAGAGCTGGTTATGTCTCGTGACTGTTCATGTAGAGGAGAGAGCTGGTTGTGTTCTCGTGAAAGGTCATGCAGAGGAGAGAGCTGGTTGTGTTCTCGTGAAGGATCATGCAGAGGAGAGAGCTGGTTGTGTTCTTGTGAAGGCTCATGCGGAGGAGAGAGCTGGTTGTGTTCTTGTGAAGGCTCATGCAGAGGAGAGAGCTGGTTGTGTTCTTGTGAAGGCTCATGCGGAGGAGAGAGCTGGTTGTGTTCTTGTGAAGGCTCATGCGGAGGAGAGAGCTGATTGTGTTCTTGTGAAGGCTCATGCGGAGGAGAGAGCTGGTTGTGTTCTTGTGAAGGGTCATGCAGAGGAGAGAGCTGGTTGTGTTCTTGTGAAGGGTCATGCAGAGGAGAGAGCTGGTTGTGTTCTTGTGAAGGGTCATGCAGAGGAGAGAGCTGGCTGTGTTCTTGTGAAGGCTCATGCGGAGGAGAGAGCTGGTTGTGTTCTTGTGAAGGATCATGCGGAGGAGAGAGCTGATTGTTCTTGTGAATGCATTTTTAGTCTCTATGGGATCATTGGGTTCCCCCATATTTATTGGGGGTTCTCTTTATATGTCTTCAGCACCTGTCTTGGATATGCATGGGTAACACTGTCCTGCACTGATTTGCTTTCTACTTCATTAATCTGAGCAATGGAGTTGTTTTTCAACACAGTCATCTTCCTTTAAATTCTTCAGGGGTGTGCCTCAAGGCTCCACCTTCTCTTCTACTCTGTTCAATATTTACCTTAGTCCTTTCTGTAAGATATTATGTGACTTAGGTTTGTCTTTCCAATTTTATGCTGATGATATTTTGAAATTTCAGAAGGTTAAGCCTGGAGATGATCTTACTTCCTTGAAGTTATTATGTGAGTTCTCTAAGATTTCTGAATGGTTGTTAAGCAATAGTCTGTTGATTAAGTTCAATAAAACTGAGGTAATGATTGTTTGTATAAACTACACCACAGACAACAAGGCTGCTGTTCTCCAACCTTCAGAGCATCTCACTCAACCCAAATACTGCCAAATAGAAAGCTTCATAGGATGTCTCAAGATGCAGAAACAATGACAAAGAAAAATTCAGAGTATCGGATGAATTTGAAGCATGCAACAGCTGTAAAGAACACAAAATTCTCTTGTTGTAACTGAAGAGGATATGTAAGGAGTAAGCGGGGGGTTTAGATAATGGGTATTTTATACGTGAACTGGAAAATCGGATTCTACTGGGCCACAGCGTGACATAGCCAGACCTCTGTGCATTGCAAAGTACTTTGACTGATATATTTTGAATGATCTGGAGTCATTTAAGCTCAGAGACTGACATAATACAAGAAAAGAAGTTCCAACAATCTCACAAGGTCTGCAGAATGCCGTATTGTCTAGGGAGTAGGATGCCAACACTGAGAAACTCCAGCAACACAAAGGAGCAGTCGAGAAGAAATAGCCTAAAGTGCAGCCTTCAAAAACAAGTTCTGTTAGGTAGGACAACAGGAGATAATGACTCAAGGCGCAAAGTAATAATGACATGTGCTAATTCACTAAAATGTATGCTACATCAGCAAGCAGCCTGCTTTTACTACAAGGTCAATATTATGCAGTGGGACCTTTCTACTAATAATGCAGGGTTATTGCAGTGGAGGTTATGTAGTGGGACCTTTCTACTAATAATGCAGGGTTATTGCAGTGGAGGTTATGTAGTGAGACCTTTCTACTAATAATGTGATGTTATGCAGTGGAACCTTTCTACTAATAATGTGAGGTTATGCAGTGGGGCCTTTCTACTAATAATGCGAGGTTATGCAGTGAGACCTTTCTACTAATAATGCGGGTTATGCAGTGGGGCCTTTCTACTAATAATGCAGGGTTATGCAGTGGGGCCTTTCTACTAATAATGCAGGGTTATGCAGTGAGACCTTTCTACTAATAATGTAAGGTTATGCAGTGAGACCTTTCTACTAATAATGTAAGGTTATGCAGTGGGACCTTTCTACTAATAATGCGAGGTTATGCAGTGGGACATTTCTACTAATAATGCAGGGTTATGCAGTGGGACCTTTCTACTAATAACGCAGGGTTATTGCAGTGGAGGTTATCTAGTGAGACCTTTCTACTAATAATGCGAGGTTATGCAGTGGGACCTTTCTACTAATAATGCAGGGTTATTGCAGTGGAGGTTATCTAGTGAGACCTTTCTACTAATAATGCGAGGTTATGCAGTGGAACCTTTCTACTAATAATGCAGGGTTATTGCAGTGGAGGTTATCTAGTGAGACCTTTCTACTAATAATGCGAGGTTATGCAGTGGAACCTTTCTACTAATAATGCGGGGTTATGCAGTGGAACCTTTCTACTAATAATGCAGGGTTATGCAGTGGAACCTTTCTACTAATAATGCGGGTTTATGCAGTGGGACATTTCTACTAATAACGCAGGGTTATTGCAGTGGAGGTTATCTAGTGAGACCTTTCTACTAATAATGCGGGGTTATGCAGTGGAACCTTTCTACTAATAATGCAGGGTTATGCAGTGGGACCTTTCTACTAATAATGCAGGGTTATGCAGTGGGACATTTCTACTAATAATGCAGGGTTATGCAGTGGGACCTTTCTACTAATAATGCAGGGTTATGCAGTGCGACATTTCTACTAATAATGCAGGGTTATGCAGTGGGACCTTTCTACTAATAATGCGAGGTTATGCAGTGGGGCCTTTCTACTAATAATGCAGGGTTATGCAGTGGGACCTTTCTACTAATAATGCAGGGTTATTGCAGTGGAGGTTATGTAGTGAGACCTTTCTACTAATAATGCGGGTTATGCAGTGGGACCTTTCTACTAATAATGCAGGTTATGCAGTGGGACATTTCTACTAATAATGCGGGTTATGCAGTGGGGCCTTTCTACTAATAATGCAGGTTATGCAGTGGGATACTTCTACTAATAATGCAGGTTATGCAGTGGGGCCTTTCTACTAATAATGCGGGTTATGCAGTGGGACATTTCTACTAATAATGTGAGGTTATGCATTGGGGCCTTTCTATTAATAATGCAGGGTTATTGCAGTGGAGGTTATGCAGTGGGACCTTTCTACTAATAATGTGAGATTATGCAGTGGGGCCTTTCTACTAATAATGCAGGGTTATGCAGTGGGACCTTTCTACTAATAATGCGAGGTTATGCAGTGGGGCCTTTCTACTAATAATGCGAGGTTATGCAGTGGGACCTTTCTACTAATAATGTGAGGTTATGCAGTGGGACATTTCTACTAATAATGCGAGGTTATGCAGTGGGACATTTCTACTAATAATGCGGGTTATGCAGTGGGGCCTTTCTACTAATAATGCGGGTTATGCAGTGGGACCTTTCTACTAATAATGCGGGTTATGCAGTGGGACCTTTCTACTAATAATGCGAGGTTATGCAGTGGGACATTTCTACTAATAATGCAGGGTTATTGCGGTGGGGCCTTTCTACTAATAATGCGAGGTTATGCAGTGGAACCTTTCTACTAATAATGCAGGGTTATGCAGTGGGACCTTTCTACTAATAATGCAGGGTTATGCAGTGGGACCTTTCTACTAATAATGCAGGGTTATGCAGTGGGACATTTCTACTAATAATGCGGGTTATGCAGTGGGGCCTTTCTACTAATAATGCAGGTTATGCAGTGGGATACTTCTACTAATAATGCGGGTTATGCAGTGGGGCCTTTCTACTAATAATGCGGGTTATGCAGTGGGACATTTCTACTAATAATGCGGGTTATGCAGTGGGACATTTCTACTAATAATGTGAGGTTATGCATTGGGGCCTTTCTATTAATAATGCAGGGTTATTGCAGTGGAGGTTATGCAGTGGGACCTTTCTACTAATAATGTGAGGTTATGCAGTGGGGCCTTTCTACTAATAATGCAGGGTTATGCAGTGGGACCTTTCTACTAATAATGCGAGGTTATGCAGTGGGGCCTTTCTACTAATAATGCGAGGTTATGCAGTGGGACCTTTCTACTAATAATGCGAGGTTATGCAGTGGGACATTTCTACTAATAATGCGAGGTTATGCAGTGGGACATTTCTACTAATAATGCGGGTTATGCAGTGGGGCCTTTCTACTAATAATGCGGGTTATGCAGTGGGACCTTTCTACTAATAATGCGGGTTATGCAGTGGGACCTTTCTACTAATAATGCGAGGTTATGCAGTGGGACATTTCTACTAATAATGCAGGGTTATTGCGGTGGGGCCTTTCTACTAATAATGCGAGGTTATGCAGTGGAACCTTTCTACTAATAATGCGAGGTTATGCAGTGGAACCTTTCTACTAATAATGCGAGGTTATGCAGTGGGACCTTTCTACTAATAATGTGGGGTTATGCAGTGGGGCCTTTCTACTAATAATGTGAGGTTATGCAGTGGAACCTTTCTACTAATAATGCAGGGTTATTGCAGTGGAGGTTATGCAGTGGAACCTTTCTACTAATAATGCGGGGTTATGCAGTGGGGCCTTTCAACTAATAATGTGGGGTTATGCAGTGGGACCTTTCTACTATTAATGCGGGGTTATGCAGTGGAGCAGTTCTGCTAATAATGCGGGTTATGCAGTTGGGGCCTTTATATTTATAATGCGGGGTTATGCACTGGGGTCTTTGTGCTAATAATGTGGGTTATGTAGTGGGGCCTTTCTGCTAATAATGCAGGTTAACCATGTTAACATATGTTAATAAACCTGTCTGACCCAATGGAGGGTAACGAATTTTGGTGTCCTGTACTGCCGAGCTGCATACAATGTGGTTCTGGTTCCACAATGCACAAGCCAGTGTGCACACTGAGGATGGTTTAAAACACTTTATACATGTAACTAGCAATTTCACCAATGAAATGAGGTGCTGTGCTCCCCATCAGCTGACAGCTGAGTCTACCGAGACATTGCAAAGATACTGTCTGTACTACCCTCCAAGTAGCCCAACAGGGATGAGTTATGATTTTAGAAAGAGACCTTCCTGGGGTGTGGTTAGACTGGCAGAGGAAAAGAACACATGTAAATCCCATTTTCAAATCTGTATGCCTCACTTCCTAATGTGACGTGCATAGATAGTAGAGGGGGTTTCTCTTATTTAATATATGTTCAATATTAGTAAAATGAAGCTAAGTGTGCATGATTTTCCATGAACACTGTCCAGAGAAAAAGTAGGTCTAAACGTCCATGGCAGCTCTGTAGTTATGAGTTTGAAAATCAAGGTCTGCAGGGAAAGTGTGCACAAAAAACCCAGGAACTTTGTCCTAATGCGACAATTTTAGAATTGCCCTATGGCAGCTGCTTCCATTATTAAGTATAAACACATAATACACATATGGTGTGTCTAGGATACACGGATCCAGTATCCTGCACTGCATGTGTGCGTACAGCATGTCTAAGATGCACGGTTCCAGCATCCTGCACTGCATGTGTGCGTACGGCATGTCTAAGATGCACGGTTCCAGCATCCTGCACTGCATGTGTGCGTATGGCATGTCTAAGATGCACGGTTCCAGCATCCTGCACTGCATGTGTGCGTACGGCATGTCTAAGATGCACAGTTACAGCATCCTGCACTGCATGTGTGCATACGGTGTGTCTAGGATGCATGGTTCCAGCATCCTGCACTGCATGTGTGTATTCAGTGTTTCCAGGATACACAGTTCCAGTAACATGCACTGCATGTGTGTATTCAGTGTGTCTAGGATACATGGTTCCAGTAGCATGCACTGCATGTGTGCATTCAGCGTGTCTAGGATGCACGGCTCCAGAAGCATGTACTGCATGTGTGTATTCAGCATATCTAGGATGCATGGTTCCAGTAGCATGCCCTGCATGTGTGTATTCAGCTTGTCTAGGATGCACGGTTCCAGTAGCATGTACTGCATGTGTGTATTCAGTGTGTCTAGGATGCACAGTTCCAGTAGCATGTACTGTATGTGTGTATTCAGCATGTCTAGGATGCACGGTTCCAGTAGCATGTACTGCATGTGTGTATTCAGCGTGTCTAGGATGCACAGTTCCAGCATCCTGCACTGCATGTGTGTGTACGGTGTGTCTAGGATGCATGGTTCCAGCATCCTGCACTGCATGTGTGTATTCAGTGTTTCTAGGATACACAGTTCCAGTAGCATGCACTGCATGTGTGTATTCAGCGTGGCTAGGATGCACAGTTCCAGTAGCATGCACTGCATGTGTGTATTCAGCATGTCTAGGATGCACGGTTCCAGTAGCATGCACTGCACACATGGAATGGGATATATGATTCTTCTGACCCACATTACACACATATATAAGATACATGTTTCCAATATACTGCATTGTTCATGTATAAGGCATGTAGTGGCTACCCAGTTCTGGTATCCTGCATACGTGTGTATGGCATATATGGGCTACTGCAGACATGTTTGCAGCATGTATAGGGAACATGATCCCGGCACCCTACACTGCACATGTATTTTCTTACAGTTGTTCCTGTCTATTTTTGCTTTGGAAAGAGCGAATGTTTCTCTCATGCCAGAATAGTGATTCCCCCTCTGCCAGCAGTATACAGTCCCAGAACATATCTTGCCCTAGACCTGTAGATCGCACTGCTGATTCTCCAGCAACACTCCCTTTCTATCTCTGCTGTAACTAGATGCCAAGAAGGGAAACGACACACACATGGATTGCAACGAGTACAAGCATGGCTCTCCCTGGCACTGCTTTCCTGGCATAGATCCAGGCTCCAGCCACATCTCTGGAAATGCCGAACTCCTGAACAAGGAAGTGGGCACAGGGCATGAGAACTGATGGCTTCTAGGGGATGATCCAGAGAGGCGCAATGTTGGGGGCCAGCAGAGGCATGGTATGGGAGAGTGCACATCCTTTCAACTTAAAACAGCAACCTTTCTGCAGCCAATTTGCATCCTCCAAACCCAGGAGTAACAGGCATATGGGCAGGTCACAGACCCTAGCAGAGGGCATAAGTACCAACCCATTTGTCTACAGTCTCCATGACTGTCGCAACCTCTGTGCTGCGCACGGTCTATGTCTTTCCCCCCTCTCCTCCCCATTCAAAGTCCCTGCTCTGGTCGTAATCCCTCTCATGAGCTGCAGGAAACAAAAGAAAGCCTATAATGGTAAAAGCAGGGATCACATTAATCTTTCAGAGCTGGGAAGGGGCAGTAATGCACTTACAACATGGGGCCCTCTGCAAGGGAAACAGAGGGGCTGAGAGATTTCCATAGGGAGCAGATAGGTGAACAGAAGCCCAAACATGTGGCCAGTGCTGGGGGAATCAGTAATTGGTGCATTAGTGATGGGACAGCACAGTGATAGTGCGGGAGCAGTGACCAAGACAGGTCTGTGATGGGGACATAAGGTGCACATGTCCTGGTGAGCAGACAGTGGCCGCAGTGCACAAATACGAAGAGGACAGTGGTCAAGGTGACCTCCTTGTCTGACGCACCCAGGGGTAGGGGCCTCATGCATTCTTCCAGAAATTATTCAATGGCAGAAGGAACTGGGAGAAAGAGAGGAAAGGAGGAAAAGATGTGGAAAAGGAAAGCACAGCGAGAGGAGGAACGGGGAGGGTGAGAGATGTAATATTACCTGCAAACAGCAGGCAATATTCTGGTATCCCAAGTGCACACATCCAATGTGCACACTCAGGATATGTTCCCCTCTGAAAACTGCCCTCCCTCAAGACCTACGGACTGTGTCTCCATCCCATGTGCTATCAGTTGGGATCAATATTCAAACCTGCAGCCACTGCAGAAAGAGAATGGAAGTAGGGATGGAAAGAAGGCTGTGAGGGTAGAGAGAGTGATGGAGAGAATGGGAAATTCCTGGATCACTTGCAGTACAAAGAGCTTTGTCTACCTGTAGCCACCAGGTTCCCTCTGGACAACCCTCCCCCGTGCCAGGAGTCAGAGAGAAGTGAAAGCTGGTCTTGCAGAAGGATGGAGAGTGGGGAGTGAGTTTACTCTCTCTTACTGGGCCTCCTCTTTTCATTCCTACTCCCCCTAAGAACAGAAGAACATAACATAGCCCAAGGTTTCATCAAGCCCACCACTATCATATTTCCAACAGTGGCCAATCCAGGTCACAACTACCTGTCAGGTTCCTAGAAGGTAGACAGATCCCATGCTGCTTATCCCAGGGGTAAGCAGGGGATTTCCCCAGCCCACTTCAATAATTGTTTATTTTATTTAAAAGTTATTTGATATAATGCTTGTTACACAGTAATAAGTTTCATAGAGATTTATGGACTTTTCCTCCAGGAATTTGTCCAAAGCTTGTTTAAAACCAGCTACACTAACAACTTTTACTCCAGCAACAAATTCCAGAGTTTGATTACACGTTGAGTGAAAAACAAACTTTCTAATTAGTCTTAAATGTGCTACACTGTAGCTTCATTGTGTGTCTATCTACTTATTGATGGTGTAAATAACAGATCTGTTTACCTGTTCCAGCCACTCATGAAATTACAGATCTCAGTCATATTTCCCCTCAGCCGTCTCTTCTCCAAACTGAAAAGCCCTAACCTTTTAAGTCTTTCCTCATAGGTACCCTTCCATCCTTTTTAACATTTTGGTTACTGTGTTCTATACCTCTTCTAATTCCGCTATGCCTTTTTTCAGATGTGGGACCAGAACTGCATACAGTACATAAACATTATTGATATGGCACCATTTAAATCTCTATGGTTGAGAGGGATCACGTGATGTGTGAGTGAAGGGACGATACATCTCCCCGGATCTCCCAGATCCTCGTTCTCCATCGCGTTTGTAAACCTGGTGATTTACCTGCCTGGGGTATCCCCTTCTTTGCTGTGAATGCTGAGGCTCTGTTGCGTCTCCAGAATGGGGCGGCATGTGGCACTATGGTGACAAAACCAGCTCAGAAGAATCGTGACTTTCTGAAGCCTTGAGATCCCAAAATGGCGACTGATAACTCAGGCTAGCTATGTGGTGGAGGAAGTGACCTGCGCAGTGGTGAGCGCACTGGAGGCCAAATTTGAACAGCTATATAGTAAAATGAAGGAGGTCTCTATCAACATGGAGGCATTCCAGAGACAGATTGGAGAGATGGAGAAGCAGGTGGGAGCTGTGGAGTCAGAGGCCCAGCACCAGGATAGATTGGTTTCAGCTTTACGGGAGGCCCTGGACCACTGCGCTGCCAGAGTGGAGGGCCTGGAGAATCGGTTCCATAGAAATAACTGCCGGTTCATTGGGATCCCAGCTTCTGTGGTAGATCATGCTTTGAGGGTCTTTTTAGAGACCTAGCTTTCCATCTTTCTATCTCTGGACAAAGCTTTGGGCCCCCTGGTCATCGAGAGGGCTCATGGGCTTGGGTCACAGCACAGCCAGTCCCAGCGGCCGCAGTCTGTTATTGCCAGAGATCTCAGCTTCCTGCATAAGGAGGCTGTGCTCAGGGCTGCTCGCCAGGACTGAGCGCTGTCACATCAGGGGGCCGAGTCATGGTCTTTCAGTACTACTCCATGGTTGTGGCCCAGAAGCACAGAGACTTTTCACCGCTTTGTTCTTGGCTGTTTACTCAGTAGATCTGATTCACCCTGCAGTACCCTACTCGCCTCAGTTTCACCCACACATTAGAGTCCCCTGCGGCTGCCAAGAAAGTCTGCCTGGACCAGAGATTAGGGGCGGAGGGTGCCCCTCCTCTGCCATAGCTGCTAGGGGCATTCAGGACTTGGTCCATGCTGCTGGGCTGGTGCCAAGGCTGCCCAGGTGTGGGAGGTAGCTTGAGATTCTGTGCTTTGAGCATCCACTTCTCTTGACTACCCTTCTCCTGCTGAGGGGCTTGTGCCATGGTCATTGAACTGGTGGGGTGAGGACCTCAGCAGCACTCCCGGTGTGCTTGGTAAGCCATTACATTACCACTGACCACTGTGAGGCAGGGATGCTCTTGGACTGATCCTTGCCAGACTGTATGGGTTTGCACTGGTTTGACCTTGTTGTGGACTGCTGGGGCTTCCCCCCACCCCCCACTGCTCATTCCTGCATGAAGACTCGATGGAAGCGACTGTCCCTCTGTGAGGCAGAGCGGTTGATCTGATAGACTTAGGAGACACTGACACTAAACTAATTGCCTGCATTGTTGAGGCTAGAATGGGGGGCTTACTTTGTGCTCCCCCATCTCTACTGTGTTCTCTGGGATCCCCCTCTCTTGTTGCTATCTCCCTCCTGGGGCTCCCAGTTTCCCTTGGTCCCTGGGCCCCCTTCTCTTGCTCCTCTCTCCCTGCCTTTCCTTCCCTCCCACCTTTCTCCCTTTCTCCCCACCCCATTTTTCTTGTTGGGACGTTTTGTTTATTGCTTATCCTTATTGTGAGGAGTTTGGTTGAGGTCAGCTTTGCTTGGGGGTTAGGGGGTGGGGGAGTGGGGTGCAGATGTGTTTGTTAGCTGGGGCTTTGGATTGGGGAGGGTGTGGGGGTCCTGGGGGGTAGTTTTGGATGGTGGGGTGAGTGAGTGGGCAGAGTGAGTGGGGTGAGGGCTGGGCAACATCAGTGGTGATCTTGATGCTGTGGGTTCGGCATTGAGTGTTTGGGAATGGTTGAAGGTTGTTTGGGGTAGGGTGGGGGCTATACCCCTTGGCTGTGTGCATCCTTGGGTTGGCTTCAGAGAGGAGCTTTAGGCTGGGGAGGCTGCCCTCGTTGGAGTGGATGGCTACCAGATTGGGTAGCTTTTTGGGCTTCTCTGGGCTGCTCCCAGTACTTGTGGAGTCCAGGTGATAACGTGGAATGTCTGTTTACTTGGGAGACTGATCAAGCGCCATAAGGTATTGAGGGTGCTTCAGGATCAATGGGCGGATATCACTCTGTTGCAGAAGACCCATATGTCAGAGGCGGAACATCTTAAGCATCAACATTGGTGGGTGGACGACTTCTTTGGGGCATCCTTGGGGGAGAAGAAGGTGGAGGTTATAATTCTAATCAAGAAGGCCCTGCCCTTCCAGTTGGACTCCATCTTGTGGGACAGAGAGGGGCAATATGTGTTTGTGCTTGGGAAGCTTTCTGGTCACCTAGTCTTGTCGGGTAGTCTGTACGGCCCCAATGGTTTTTCTCAGCAGTTTTTCAAGGGGTTGATGCAGGGGCTAAATCTGTCTTGAGACCATCAGATCATATTGGGGGGTGACTATAACTGTGTGTTTGACGTCAGTCTTGACCAATCCTCTAGTCAAAGGGAGAGTGATGCTAGACAGTGATGGAGTCTGTTGAATCTCTGTGATCAGTGGGATTTGTTGAATGTTCAGCAAGTTCTCCATCCCATAGATGGAGAACTTGCTAAACATCATGGACCCATGATACTTGGTCCCACCTGGACTATTTCCTGATTTCTGGGGAGCTTATGGGTAGGGTGTTGGGGGTGTGTATTGGCAATATTCAAATCTCTAAACATGCCCCAGTGTTTCTGGAAGTAGAGCACCGTGGGGGTTCTGATGGTCCATGAAACTGGCTTTTCCCCATGCATCTCGACGGGGAGATGGGCTTCCAGTCTTATTTGCATCAGCAGTGGGATTGCTATGCTGAGACTAACTGGGGTTTCTAGTCCCACAGGTGCTCCTTGTGGTCTTGGGCAAGCCACTTAATCCTCCATTGCCCATGTTCCCTGTAAGTATTAGTGTATGTGTCTCATATCCCATTGTGTTAAATGTATCCCCCAATTGTGTTGTGACCACTTTGATTGAAGGAGAAGGTGGTATACAAAACTGTCTAAATAAATAACTGTGTACACTTGGACAACCTAGCTTTGTTCTAGGAAGCAGCTAAGGCATATCTTCGGGGCATGATCATTGGATACTCAAGTAGGCGGAGGCAGACATACAACTGGCACTTCACGAATATAGGTAGGCAGTTGCAGGCTCGATAGCAGCCCAGTTGGAATATCTTGCCATTCAGTCAGAATTTAATATGTAGCTGTATACGCAGGCAAAATATTCCCATGCCAATCAAGAGCACACCAATAGTATAAAAGGGACTAAGTCTGGGTGTTTGTTGTCCCCTTTGATTCGACAGGGATGGGGGCCCAGGTTTCTCGGAGCCCTCTGGAATGCAGCAGGGGTTGTGAGCTTGAAGCAGGCTCATGTTGAACGGGCCTTTGGAGACTATTATTCCAGGTTGTATGCGGAGGAGGGGGGAATCTCTCTGTGCTTGTAGCTTCTTGCAGGGCTGTGGCCATCCTTAGCTGTCGAAGGAACAGTTAGAGCTTTTGAATTGCCCTGTCACTGCGGCTGAGATGCATGTGGTGATCAAGGTGCTGCTGATGGCTGGGGCCCTGGGTTCTGATGGGTTCAGTGGGGAATTCTTCAAGCTCTTGTAGGACTAAATCAGTACTCTGCTGGTGGGGACATATAAGATGCTCCTGGAGTGCGGTGCCCACCCTTATGGTGCCAACGAGGCCTTGGTCACAGTGATTTCCAAAATGGGAAAGGACCCAATCCTTCCAGGGTCCTATAGGATGATCTCATTGATCAACGTCAACCAGAAGATTCTATCTAAACTTTTGGCAGATCAGTTGGCTGCTCTTTTGCCTCTGTTGATACACCCCTCTCCAGTAGGTTTTGTTAAGGGCCATCATACAGTAGCTAATGTCTGTCAGATCCTGGCCACTATGCTTTATTGTTGGACCCGGGCTATTCCGTCTCTTCTTATTAGCTTTAATGCGGAGGTGGTGTTCAATCGGGTTAACTGGGAGTATATGTTTCTGGTCTTTGTAGGTTCTGTACAGGTGATTAGGTTCCTATACTCCTCGCTGCGGGCCCATCTTTTGATTAATGGCCATTGGACGGACAGCTTTGCCTTACATCGGGGTACCCAACAAGGGTGTCCCTTATCACCTTTGCCGTTTGTTGATGCTGGAACTGCTCTTGCATACTATTAGGGAGTGGGCCGACATCTGGAGGAGTCATCATTGGATGGTATATCTTTAAACTCTCTGCCTTTGCGGATAACTTGCTCCCACATCTTACTGACCCTCGAGCCTTGGTGGCAGCCCTTCTTGGTGTTTTTTTGAGATGTTTGATCTTTTTCCGATACAAACTCAACTTAGACAAGTCTGAGGCACTGCCCCTCCATGGGGATATTCATAGTCAATGGTCTGGGCCATTTCCTCTCCATTAGGCTTGAGGTCCTTTCCGCTATTTGGGTATTGTTCTCCCGAGGACTTGTCAGAACTTTAGAAATGCAATATCCTGCCTTTGCTCTCTGACTCGCTTGCAACCCTTCACCATTGGCAGGAGCTATCATTGGCACTGGAGGGGCATATAGCACTCTTTAAGATGGTACTATTTCCTCAGTGGCTGTATGCCTTCCAGATGTTGCCCCTTTGGTTGCTGGTGAAGGACTTGTGTATTTTGGACAGTCAGCTTTCCAAATTCCTTTGGAGGGGTAGGAAGCCTAGGGTCTTGTTGCAGCTCTTGAAGTGACCATGGTCTTCTGGAGGGATGAAGCTGCCAAATGTGTGGAATTATAATTTGGCCTGCTTGTTATGTCATCTCAAATATCGGTTCTTTGAAACGGAAGAGTACATGTGTCTAGGATACGATCAGGCCCTGTTGTCTTCTTTTGCCCCGAAGTACATGCTCCATGCCCCATGGGGTAGAGTTCTGACTAAGCTGCAGGGCTCTGTGTTGGTGCGGCCTTTGCTGAGGATGTGGGGGTAACTTTGCCAGCAGTTAGGGCACTCCCCATTGCAGTCGGTCCTCCTTCCCATTCAAGGCAATGTGGATTTTCCTCTAGGTCTGACCTCCAGGCTTTTTCGGCATTGGCGGACCCGTAGTCTAGTGTGGTTGGAATGGGTGCTAATGGATGAGGGCCATCTCTGCCCCTTTGCTGAATTTTGGAGGCAGAGTGATCTGGACGGGTAAGATGTGTTTCTATACATGCAGCTGCACAGTTATGTTTGCAGCTTGGACCCTGTACAGTTTTCTAGTGAGTTCTGCACCAAGTTGGAGAACTTTTTCTTGTCAGAACTGTTGGTACATATAATGGTAGCTTAGACTTGGGCAAGCCACTTAACCGTCCATAGCCCATGTTCCCTGTAAAATAGTTATCTCCAAGTTATAATGCCCTGTTCAATGTAATTTCAGTTTGTTCAATGTAAACTGCACTGATGCAGAATAGCGCGGTATATAAGAGAATGTAAATAAAGACCCAGTCCTCCTATATTTGGGATCAGGTGCAAGGGTTAACGGAGAGACTAGTAGCCCTGTGGAATGGTGACCTTGGCACTGACCTCTCCAGTGAGATGTTCCTGAAGACTATAGCTAAGATGGTGGTGCTGTGAGATATGCAGTATAAGATTATGTGCCGGGCATATATCTTGCCACAGCGGGCCTTTCGGATAGGATGTAGCGAGTTGCCTGAATGTAGGTAGTGCAGGTCCAGGGTTGGGGTCCTTCTGGCAACAGGTTCATGGGTACTTGCAACAAGTGCTGTGGAAACAGTGGCCCCTAGCAGACCCCTCCATCTTATTCCACATATTTGAGGGTGTCCTGATGGAGGTTCAGGGGTGGAGGCATTGGTTGTGAGTGGGTTGGCTGTTGGCTAAGGAAGTGGTACTTGCAGCTTGGGTAGATATGGTGGCCCTGAGCTTTTGGTACTGGAGGAATGTTCTCCACCAAATAATGCAACATGATCGATTGTGAGCTCAGAGGGACCGGGCCAGGTTTCCCAAGTTCTTGGCCATGTGAGGGGACTATGTCAACACGTTGTCACCCAGAGTGCGGAGTTTGGTGCTGAATAATCTGTAGGCTCTAGAGAGGCTGGGGACGCAGGGATGGTGTGTGGCCACTGGGGGGAGGGTAGGGTGGTGGGTGATGTTCTTGGTTTGGGTAGGTCACTTCAGAGGATGGGGGGGGGGGGTCTCTTTTGCTGTCTATCCCTTCTCCCCTGATTTTCGGGAGCTCTTGGTCCTAGGCTTTGGTTCCCTGGTGGACGTGTCAGGAAACCCGCACCATGGGGGGGGGATGTGCTTTCTGGGTGGGGGGGGGGGGGTTAGTATATGGAAAAGATTAACTGATTTTGTGATTGCTCACTTGCTGATGATTCCAGGGTTATTGATGCGGTGTGTTATATATCTCTTCTACTAAACAATAGTTGAAGTGAATTTCTATGGATGATGCTCTGCTCTTCCTTTCACATCCACGGCACCTCCTCCTTAAACTTGCATTCAGCAACGCAATCACCTCAGTTCCTCATCCTGAGGCCATTTCTTTTTTATAAGAATATAAGATATGCCATACTGGGTCAGCCAAGGTCCATCAAGCCCAGTATCCTGTTTCCATCAGTGGCCAATCCAAGTCACAAGTACCTAGCAGTTTCCGAAATAGGTACACGGATTCCACAATACTTATCCAATGGATAAAAAGTGGATTTCCTGAGTTCTCTTTAATAATGGTTTACAGACTTTTCCTCCAGGAACTCGTCCAAACCTCTATTAAACACAGCTACACTAACAGCTTTTACTACATCCTCTGGTAACGAATTGCAGAGATTGATTACATATTGAAGCTACAATATAGCACATTTAAGACTGATTTTTTTAATTGCTTGTCCCCTAGTCTTACTACTTTTTGAGGACTAGACAACCGATCTACGTTTATCTGTTCCACTTCATTCATTAATTTATAGACCTCTATCATCTCCCTCAGCCGACTCTTTTTCTAACCAGAGCCTCAAAGCAAGACTTGTACTGCATTCCAGGCACCATGATACTGATCCTCCTCTGAATCGTCTTATGCACTCTGCAGACACATAGTCTGGTGATATTCTTTCCCTCTTTGTACTAGAAACTCGCAACAGTATTGACCCGGGGAAAGAGGTTTTTGCCTCAAAGCTAATAAAAAAAATGTATTGTTAGTCCAAAAAAGTGTCATCCTATTTCCTCTTTCTACTAGCAATAGCTTCTGATCCCTGGGGGCATTCTGCACAGTGGCCGGGGGGAATTGCACTCATGAATGCACCTTCCCCCCCACATACCTCAAGCTTGGCTTCTTCTCTCCAGCAAGCCCCCCATTGCAGGCCATACTCTGCTTTTAGTCTCTTTCTCTATTCATAGAAACATAGAAAATGAGAACAGATAAATCCCACACAGCCTGTCCAGTAGCCCGTCCATAAGAACTACAGGCCAAAATTTCAAAAGACATTTAAGGCATATAAGGAACAGAGGGCTAAGCGGGTAGCATCAAAAATCGCTGCTACCCATTTAGCCCTTTCCTCCGCCTCCGCTCAGCCCTGGAACGCCCCCAACATGCCTTGATGCTAACCGCATAGCATCTGGGCATGTTAAGCACTTATCCATGTAGGTGCCTTTGGAAAATCCCATATAAGGCAGTTACCCATATGAATGCCTTCGAAAATGCCGCCCCATCTGTCTATCAGGCCATGTCCTCCTCTTCTACTGCTCAGACCAATTGCGGTATTTGAACTCTGGGGCTCTATGGTGTTACCACATGGTTCAAATTCGAGAGTCAGTCTCAAGTGGCAGAGGACAATGGCACGACCTGAGAGGTAAGAAGGAGAGTAGGGTTAGAAACTAGTCTGGCCAGCAGAGGAGGAAGATGGGTCCCACAAGGTGTGTGTAAGCTGAGGGAAGAGACCGTGGGGGAGGGTGTGCTGGGGGAAAGAGCTAGAGAGGTGCGCACTTTGTGGGTGGCGGGGAGAAGAACTTGGGGTGCCAGGATGACTTGAGGAGAAAGACTGAGAAGGAGCAATGACTGAAAGGGGGAACGGGTTGAGCGAGAGCTGGAGGGTTTGAGAAGCAGCTAGTCTTGGGGTGGTTGATATAGAGCTGTGGGGATGAATGTGCTGGGAGGGATATTTGAGAGAGGGCTATGGAGGGGGTCTGTGCTGGAGGGTTTGAGAAGCAGCTAGTCTTGGAGTGAGTGATATAGAGCTGTGGGGATGAATGTGCTGGCAGGGATATTTGAGAGAGGGCTATGGAGGGGGTCTGTGCTGGAGGGTTTGAGAAGCAGCTAGTCTTGGAGTGAGTGAATGGGGTGGTTGATATAGAGCTGTGGGGATGAATGTGCTGGCAGGGATATTTGAGAGAGGGCTATGGAGGGGGTCTGTGCTGGAGGGTTTGAGAAGCAGCTAGTCTTGGAGTGAGTGATATAGAGCTGTGGGGATGAATGTGCTGGCAGGGATATTTGAGAGAGGGCTATGGAGGGGGTCTGTGCTGGAGGGTTTGAGAAGCAGCTAGTCTTGGGGTGGTTGATATAGAGCTGTGGGGATGAATGTGCTGGCAGGGATATTTGAGAGAGGGCTATGGAGGGGTCTGTGCTGGGGGTTTGAAAGAGGGATGGAGAGAGAAATGAGAGGGGTCTTGTTGGGAGATGGGGACAGAGAAAGAAAGCAGGGGGGGGGGGGAGTCCAACTGCTTTGGTTACTGACTGGCTACCTTGAGGTCAGAGATGATGGACCCAGTTCTCCTTCCTGTTTGGTGATGGCCATTTCCTCACCTCCAAAAAAGGTCCGTGACTTTTCCTAAATGAATGATTTCTCATTTACTTGAATAAAAGCAGTCTTTGTTTTTCCAGTGTTTTAAAAGTATCCAATCTCCTCCCACAGGCACGAGAAGCACCGTGGACTCAGTATCTCTTTCCCAAGGAGCTGTTCTGAGTGCCTGCCGTAAAGTCCTTAGCCTCTTGCAACCTTTAAACTTCAAAGCAAGGTGCGAAGTTCAGATAAGGAGCTGTTCAAGGCCAGTGGGATTATGCACCTGCCTAGGACACGAGTCCTCAATAAATGAGCCAAAAACAACTTACAGCCAGCTTCAGAATAGAAAAGAGCCACTGAGCTGCCAGAGAGGAAAACTGAGGGCTTTATTTGCTCATTATAAACCTGCTTTGCCCTCTGCGTTTCTCTTTGGTTGTTTTGACCTGAATAAATCAAGAAGGAGTTAATAGCTGTGCCTTCAAGTCCCAGCAGAGCGCCTGTATTAGTTCTGTTTAAGAGGAGCAGAGAAGAGAGGTTGGGGGTGAGGGACACAGAGCTTTGAATTAGGGGTTACTGAAACTGAGGAGCACATGGTGGGGTGGGTGTGGTGGGCACCACATGCATTGCAGTTACCCTTCTTTGTAACTCCCAGATCTATCTCTCTACACCTGAAATCTCTCTGGCAATCCAGGCCAAGATCTCTGCCTGCCTTTCTGACATTGCAGCTTGGATGTATCACTGCTGCTTGAAATTGAACATGGCCAAGAGTGAGCTTCTTATTTTCCCCCCTAAACCCTCTTCTCCACTTCCTCCTTTCTCAGTCTCTATGGATAACTCTCTACTCCTCCGTTTCCTCGGCTCGCAACCTTGGGGTTGTCTTTGACTCCTCTCTCTCCTTCTCCACACACATCCGACTGATAGCTAAGACCTGTCGTTTCTTTCTCTATAACATCAACAAAATTCGCCCATTCCTCTCTGAGCACACTACTAAGACACTTATCCACTCCTTAGTCGCCTCCCATCTTGACTACTGTAACCTACTCCTTGCTGGTCACTCTCTGAATCATCTCTCTCCTTCAATCTGTTCAACATTTTCTTGCACGGTTAATCTTCCGCCAGCCTCATCATGCCCATATTACCCCTCTTCTCAAGTCACTTCATTGGCTTCCTATCCGTTTCCGCATCCAGTTCAAACTTCTCCTGCTGACCTATAAATGCATTCACTCTGCAGCTCCTCACTACCTTTCTTCTCTTATCTCTCCTTACACCCCCCTCGGGAATTCAGCTCTTCTGGCAAATTGCTTCTATCTGTGCCCTTCTCTTCTATTGCTAACTCCAGACTTCGCTCCTTTCATCTTGCTGCACCTTACGCCTGGAACAAACTACCTGAGTCTGTACGTCAGGCACCTTCTCTGACCCTCTTCAACTCCCCTCTGTGCTGCCGCTTTTGGATCTTGACTCACCTGAACTCCTCCGTGTTTCCTTACCATTCCCCCTAGCAGTATCCCATGTCTACAGCTACTGTGTTGTATGTCTTGACTAGATTGGAAGCTCTGATGAACAGGGACCATGCACCTGTGTGAATGGTAAAAATTGGGAGGGGAGGGGCTGTTGTTGTTGTTAAGTGTTTGTGTCCATGTCGACTCATGCACAGATAAAACAGGAAAATTCCCAATGTAGGCACCCCACCTTCACCCTCCAATTTACAGACACTTCCAGCAATATCTCTGACCCCAGATATAGGAAGGCAATTTTCAGATGGTATTTTCCCCAGATGAATGGCTTTGTAAATTCCTGTCCCCAAGTACCAGAGAGCGAAATGTTTATATCAGAACTTCAGAGTCATAAAGGCAAAATCTTAGGAAAACAAGCAGGTTTGTTTCAGATAAGTACCTAAACACTGGAACAAAGTTTAAGCCAACTGATTATTTTCTCAATTGAGAGGGGCAGTAGTGGTTCAGGACAAATAGATCACAAGAAATCAACCCAACTTATTTTTAGGAAGCTGCCAGATTGCAAAATTTCAGGATTTTGCAAAGTTCTCAGATACAGTGCCAACATAAGAACATAAGATATGCCATACTGGGTCAAACCAAGGTCCATCAAGCCCAGTATCCTGTTTCCAACCATGGCCAATCTAGGTCATAAGTACCTAGCAGTCTCCCCAAAAGACACGGCTTCCACAATGCTTGTATTGGGTCAAGCAGTGATATCCAGAGTCCCTTTCAATAATGGTTTATGGACCTTTTGTCCGGGAACTTGTCCAAACCTTTTTTAAACCCAGCTACACTAACAGCTTTTACTACATCCTCCGGTAACCAATTATAGAGTTTGATTACACGTTGAGAGAAAAAATATTTTCTCTTATTAGTCTTAAATAGTTTACCCTGTAGCTTCATTGCATGTCCCCTAGTCTTTCTATATTCTGATAACGTAAACAATCGATCTACGTTTTCCCGTTCCACTCCATTCATTAATTTATAGACTTCTATCATATCTCCCCTCAGCTGTCTCTTTTACAGGTTGAAGAGCCTCTCTTCATAGAGGTATCATTCATCCCCTTTACCATTTTGGTAGCTCTTCTCTGTACCTTTTCTAATAATGCTATATCCTTTGTAAGATACGGCGACCAGAATTGCACACAATATTCAAGGCTCGGAACGATACAGAGGCATTATAATATCCTTTGTGTTATTCCCCATTCCTTTCCTTATGATTCCCAGCATTCTATTTGCTACAGAGGCATTATAATATCCTTTGTGTTATTCCCCATTCCTTTCCTTATGATTCCCAGCATTCTATTTGCTACAGAGGCATTATAATATCCTTTGTGTTATTCCCCATTCCTTTCCTTATGATTCCCAGCATTCTATTTGCTACAGAGGCATTATAATATCCTTTGTGTTATTCCCCATTCCTTTCCTTATGATTCCCAGCATTCTATTTGCTACAGAGGCATTATAATATCCTTTGTGTTATTCCCCATTCCTTTCCTTATGATTCCCAGCATTCTATTTGCTACAGAGGCATTATAATATCCTTTGTGTTATTCCCCATTCCTTTCCTTATGATTCCCAGCATTCTATTTGCTTTCTTGGCTGCCGCTGCACACTGGGCTGAGGGTTTTAACATGTTATCCATGATGATGCCTAAATCTTTTTTCTGGGTGGTGGTTCCTAATGTGGAACCTTGCATCATGTAACCATAGTTTGGGTTGTTCTATCCTAGGTGCATAACTTTGCATTTGTCCACATTAAATTTCATCTGCCATTTGAACATCCAGTCTTCCAATTTATTAAGATCCTCTTGCAATTTTCCACAATCCTCTTGGGTTTTAACAACTTTAAATAGTTTCGGGTCATCTGCAAATTTGATAACCTCACTCATTATTCCCATTTCCAGGTTATTTATGAATATGTCAAAAAGCAGCGGACCCAGCACAGATCCCTTGGGTACTCCACTATTCACCTTTCTCCATTGGGAAAAACTGGCCATTTAGCAAGGTGAGGGCTAGAGCTGGAAGCAGCCATGTAATGACAGTCAGCGCTTGCCAGTAAGCTCGGTATGCACAAGATGGCTGAACAGTCACATAAGTGCACACACTGCATGGCTAGGTGGGGAAGAGTATCAACTGCATGCCGATTCCATTTACAGATTTCTCTGGAAATGTGTGCATGTATAGAAAACCTGAAACAAGTTGCATAGCTAAATAACCAGTGGAACAATTTGAAAAATTATCCTATGCATGTTTATGGTCAATTTTCAGAAGAATTTCATTTGGGCAAAGTGAAGTTTTTAAATAGCCAAAATGCACATTGGTTTTACCTTATGGATTAGTTTGCAGCTTGTTGTGCTGTGAGGGCTTGCGTGCATCAGTGATGCTGAGAGCTAAACTATCAGTAGTTTAACTACTGGCAGGGTATCCCAAGATGGACAGGTCTCAGCTGAGGTACCAGACCAAGACAAACCACCCATCTGGGCAGCAGCAGAATGGGATAGTGTTGATGGCAGAGGATCACATTTCTGTGACAACAGCAACAACACCAAACTTAAACTGCACGGAAGAAAGGCCTGGCAATCTACTTCTGTATCTTGCCATGAAAACCCAATGGATAGTTACAACAAAACAAATTGTGCTATGGTGCTGCAAGATGAGACCCTCAGGTTGGAAGGCACTCAACTAGCTACTGGGGAAGAGCTGAAGACTTTTCAGAGAAACGTCAGCATTTATGATGTGGTTTGATCAAAGCCCTCGGGAAGTCTGACTGCTGATGTAGCTGCGCATGAAATGAGAGTCAGAAGTTGTAAAGATGCTTACACATTGGAACATGGAACGTACGAAGCATGAACCAAGGGAAGTCGGAGGTGGTCAAGAATGAAATGGAACATGTACAACTTGATCTGTTGGGTGTCAGCAAACTGAAATGGACTGGCATCGGGCACTTTGCATCAGATGATAACATGGTCTACTATGCTGGAAATGAAAGACAAAGAAGAAATGGTGTTGCATTTATAATAAAGAAGAAACTTGCAAGAACTGTAATGAAATACAATGCAGTCAGCGAACGCTTAATCTCTATTCGTCTACAAGGATTGCCTATCAACACAATTATAATTCAAGTATATGCCCCAACAACAGCTGCAGAAGAGAATGAAACTGAAGAGTTCTATGAACAAGTACAAGCTGAAATTGACAGAACATGCAAACAGGATATCCTGATGGTCATGGGTGACTGGAACGCAAAGGTTGGCAATAAAGAAGAAGGCAAAGTAGTTGGAAACAGATCATCAACTACTAGTATGCAAACTCAAGCTAAAGTTGAAAAAGAGCAAACCACTCATGAATGCAGCAAAATATGACCTTGAGAATATACTACTGGAATTTAAAGATTACCTGCAAAATCAATTTGCTGCTTTAGATACAAATGACAGAGCTCCAGAAGAGTTATGGAATGACATCAAGAAGGTTGTATTGGAAGAAAGCGAGAAGTCTCTACAAAGGTGAAAAAGCAAAAACGGCCAAAATGGATGACGGAGAAAACTCTGAAAATTGCCCAGAAATGCAGAGAAGCTAAAGCCAGAGGAGAAAGAAAGACAATAACAGAACTCAACAGAGATTTCCAACGTGCAGCAAGACAGGACAAGTAAAGTACTACAACACATGCAAGGAAATAGAAGTAGAAACTATTAGAGGAAGAACAAGATAGGCTTTCCTGAAGCTACGAGAGTTAAAGAAAAAGTTCCATCCTCGAATTGGAATGTTACAAGATGCTCAAGGTTCTATGTTGAATGATCCTGAGAAGATCAAGAAAAGATGGAAGGAATATACAGAGTTTTAAAGATCAAATGGACCAACAGCCGTTTCAACCTGTACCTTATGATCGGGAACCATTGGTGAAGAAAGAAGAAGTTGAAGCAGCATTGAAAGCCTTATCAAAGAACAAAGCACCAGGCATTGATAGCATTCCCATAGAGGTATTACAGCAATCTGATGCAGCTGTTACCGTACTTACAAGGCTCTGCCAAGAAATATGGAAGACAACATCATAGCCAACTGACTGGAAAAGATCTGTGTTTATACCAATACTAAAGAAAGGTGATCCAACTGACTGTGGATATTATTGCACAATCGCTCTGATCCCACATGCCAGCAAGATTCTACTGAAGATTATTCAAAAGAGACTACAACCATACCTGGAACAAGAACTACCTGAAGTGCAAGCAGGGTTCAGGAAAGGGCGAGGAACGAGAGACATCACTGCCGATGTGAGATGAATCCTTGAAAAGACTAAAGAATACCAAAAGGATATCTATTTGTGCTTTATCGACTATAGCAAGGCTTTTGACTGTGTAAACCATGAGAAACTCTGGGCCACATTAAAAAGCATGGGTATACCAGAATACCTGATCGTACTCTTGCACAATCTGTACATTGATCAAGAAGCAACAGTTTGAACGGATCAAGGAGAAACAGAATGGTTTAAAATAAGCAAAGGTGTAAGACAAGGCTGCATACTTTCCCCCTACCTGTTTAATTTATATGCAGAGCAAATCATCAGAGAAGCAGGATTGTATGAAGACAACAGAGGTGTGAAGATTGGTGGAAGACTCAACAACCTTCGCTATGCTGATGATACCACATTCTCCTAGGACAAGCAGGATGAGTCAGCCACAATTGGTGACATCATCCGACGGCGCCGAGACGGAAGTACTCTCCATAGCTCAGAAGGGCTTTTCGCCCTTCTGAGCATGAGCCAACTGGCCCCACCCCCTGCCCGCCCCTAGCTAGCCAGTTTCAGTTCTTCCGCCTTGCCAGCAAGACGGACTTTTCTCCTCTCCACCATTTTTTCCTTTTAACAGATTCTATCCTCCTAATCGTATGTATATATCAGTTTTAACTTGACTTAATGTTTCCAAATCCTCCTTTCAGAGCTGGCCCAGTGGAACTTAGATTCCTGCGTGCCATGTGCTCCCCTTCTCAACATCTTAGAAATATTTTCTTACTGTTGATCAGTTTCATCTTGCGTTTTAATTCTATTCTTACTCGTATGTATATTGCAGTTTAAACTTGCATTAATGCTCTTCCGAGTTCTGTCTCAGATCACTGGACTGCACTTCAGCTCTCAACAGGCGGCGTAACAGCCGCTTGCAGCAAGACCGGAGTTCACTGATAACCTAGTGCAAGTCACTTCTCACGGACCTTTGTGGGACCTCTCCGACACTCCTCCAGCTCTGCCACCACTCAGGGTGTGCCTAAGGGCCTCCACCCCAGCTGCAGGCTTAGGCCGCCAGCTCTGCCGCCGCTCAGGGGGCGTCTAAGGGCCTCCACCCCAGCCGCAGGCTAGCCGCCAGCTCGGCCGCCGCTCGGGTTGTGCCTGGGGGCCTCCAACCCGCAGCGAGCTTGGATCGCCCAACGCGACTCTAATCCAAGAGGACCCTCTTCCAGATTGAGAGCCCTTGCGGCAGCCGGGGCCTCCACCCAGGACTCTGCCTGAACCTCCTCGCACGTGGGTGAACTATGGGGGCGGCCATTTTTCCTACTACTGTGTGCTGCACGCAAAGCCGCACCCCCCATCTTGCCTCTGATGTCAGGACCCAAGCTCCTCCCCCGACGGCGCCATTGGTCGGCGCTGACCCAACGTCACGGGGGGAAGCACCAGCGCGGATGACACCACGATTGCCGATTGTCCCGTTCAGCGCAGAGGCGTCGGCGCGGACAACAGATGCAAGAGAATTTAAGCCTTGCCGACGCATCGGAGCAGATGAGCATCAGAGCCCTATCCCACTCCAGCTCTCAAGGCCAAAACCGGTGCTAGGCCATTCTCGATCGCGCCGATCGATATGGCACCCCTCCATCGGCCCCGATCCTCTATTCGAAGCAGACGAAATGGCCTGCTTACAGCGGCTCCTCCCCTGAGATAGCACTCCTCCATCGGCGCGGAGACAGCCCACGGCCCCTCCACCTGCATCAGCGCAGTTCAAAGCAGCAGGAGGAGAGGCCGATCTATGCTTGGGAACCGAGGGCCCGATGACTTCACGGCCCCTCCCCCCCCGCAGCGCCACTGGTCTGCGCCGATCTAAATGGAGGACTCCGAAGGATCTCATGCGGTGAGGGGGGGAGCAACGCCTAGGCATGCCACTGCTACCAGCACACAGCCCGGGACGGCGTAAGATCAATGATCAAGAGACCCTGAGCTCTCCGTTTTCCGGATGCCGCTTAGCTGAGCAGGTTTCGATTCGCCTCCAGCGCATCAAGTAACCTAAGCGGCAGCGACAGGTGGCTGCCCTTCTAGCTTGAATCTGGATCAGCACCGGGAAGCCTCTCCGCTGATCGCATGCCGTGGGCTTTAAAGTAAGGCTGAGACTGGAAGCGAGTCCAGCTACACTCCGCCACGAAAGCATTAACCACCAGGGCAACTGGAAGCAATGATCGATGGACATAGACCTCTGCACAACCTCGGAGTTACGTGAGGTCAGCCCACCTCGGGCGGCCACACTGTGGTGCAGTGAACACAGGCAGTGTGTTCTGTAGCCAAAGGTCACAATGATGCAGGGGCCATGGGTTCAATCCCCCATTGTGCCTAATGAAGAAGGCTGGCTGAGGCATTACCTGTTATGGGTAAGATTGCTGTAGGAGGCAGCTGGGGCTCCTGCCAACCCAGTACCCATATTACCACCTTAGCCTGATCAACCGCACAACCGTTACAATCGTACCGGAGCGTTAGATGGCGACTCCCATCCCCGCTAAAGATTTGCTAGCATGTGGTGTCTGCCCGGCCACAGCCATATGAGGCTGACAGCTTCGTTCTCCAGGACCAACAGCATACATGCCAGCAATGTTCCCCATGCGTGGCGCCATCGGCTCGCGGGAAGCCTAGGGCACTCTCCCATGCCACTTTCCTGGTGGGAGACCTGCAGCCTCATGCCCTGCATCAACTGCGTTGTTGCCGGCACAGCTTTACATGCTTTGCACCAGCACTTGAGCATTCGAGATGGATAGGAGGTCAATCCTCCACAGTCCAACGCTGATCTGCATGTGAAAACTGCACCCAACCCTTCTGTGGATGGGGCTGTGGTAAGGGGACCCCCTTGCTGAGGAAGAGCGGAGCTACTTAACTCAGCGGTGGGTGCTTGGCTGCCCTGAAGCTCACTGCCCCATGGACGTTCCCAGACCAATTAGAGCCTCTTCCGGTCCATGCCTGCGCCTTACCACGCGTCACCGTACACCAGGCTTTGAATCTAAGTGGCTCATCTCGCACCTTTCCTGCCTTCATGGAGGTGCAGCTGCGACATCTGTCTTTCTAAAGGAGGTTTAATTCCAAAGGTCAATCCCTACCTGCCCTGTAGGGACTACTGGGCTTCTGTGACAGTGGGGTGTAGTGCTCACAACAGTATGTCCAAAGCAGAGGGTCACAAGTTCAGTCCCCAGCTGTGGACCCCACAGAGCATGTCCCTACCACGACTCCTGCCTTCTTCTTCTTCTCAGAAAAAAAAAAAAAAATTATTCTTCCTCGGGATGCAAGTCCCTCGAGCAATGTACAGGCCTGTAGTAATTCTTTTCTCCACTGCAAGGCTTGCTTTGATCAGGGTACAGACCAGATCTTGAGTTTGGCCAGCTCCGCCCTCCAGCAGGGCGAGAAACGCAGGTTGTGACATTTCCTGCTAGAACTCTAGACTCTTGACCTTCCATTTGTCTACCTCCCCACTCCATAACCTTGCTACAATTCACAGTTCCCAGAAGTAGGTCCTTCCATGGCCTACACTAAGTCTTGCTTCATGGTACATACCACACCAGGGCTGACATTGCCCAACAGGGCTCCACTCGGTACAAGCGTGGTGACACATGATGCTGTACACACATCCAGTGTGTTCAGGGGCAGGGAGGCGCAGGCTCAAGTCCCACAGTTCCGTATATATGTATATATTTTTCACGGTCCATCACCATCCTGATCTCAAATCTTCATACACCAGGTTTACATACTAGTGCATAAGCTTCGGGACCTACCTACCAATCTTGCAGGCACATACAGAGGAAGATGCTCATGTCCACTGGTCGGGACATGGGCTTCGGGACCACCTACCACAAATGGCTCAAGAAACCATCCTCTGCTCCTAAGGGTGGGACAACTGTGTTTGTCCAAAGAGGGGGTCAGCAATCTGCTACACGGGCATTTATGTTAGGCACCTACCCCTCCTCACACACAGCTGCTCTGGCTCAGCAGCAGTGGCCCCTCTGCCAGGCCACCTGCCTGTGCCTCGTGCCCCCTATCCTGCCTGGACTTCTCGCGTCCTCAATAACTCGGTCCATGCCGCATACCCTCAATGTGGTGGTAGCAGACTCGGTGCCCTCTCTACCTCGTTGCATTGGTCCCTGTGCAACCCCACCGGACAAATGTCATTGGTATGCACTACTCACCATCAGGTTGGGTTCCCCCCCTTCCACTTCTCGAATGAACAGCGCTGCCTCTTCTGCCAACAGCCTTCTCATGCCGACTCTGGATCCACCACCTGCAGCCCTCGATGTGATCCACCAACCTGGCCGCCCATTACCTCTGAGCCTTCTGGTGAACCACCTCAAGACCCATGCTCTCCTCCTGTACATGACGCGGGGCATCTTCTCTACCCCGCTGAGAACACCTGCCCATTGAACTCTGCGGCGCTGAACCTAGCGTCCTAGAGGCAGAAAGGCGGAGTGTCAGGCTCATGGCCAGCCGATGTCTCACGGCCAGGCTCATGAGCTACCCAGGGGCCAACCTGCCTCAGCGTGCTCAAAGACTGGTGTACCTGACCATCGGGTTGCAGGATCGAGTCACAGGTCCAAGACCCGTCGTGGACCATACTATGGAGATGCCTACGGCTCGGCACTCCAGGGCCTGGACGGTGAGGAAACTAATGCTCCCAGCAGCCCCTCCCCGTCTTGGGATCATGCAGCAGCTCAAAACGTAGGCGTACTCCTTCACTGGGTCTCATCGCGAACAGATCGGCATGCTAACCAGATCTGCATGCTGGCGGTCCAGCACAGAGCCAGGCCCCGTTTACTCCTGTCCCCGCTGACAGGCTGCAATCCAGACCTGTCCCTGCGGTCTTCTACTTACCAACACTATTCCTGAACGGAACGGCTGACGTGACTCACAGGCATGAACAACAGCCTCAACAAACCGTTGCTCTGGACAGCCCTGGCTGTACAGCGCATGTTTACCTGTAATAGATCGCTGGTATGCCCAGGGTCTGCCCAGTCTGAACAGACTACATCCCTAGAGACTCCGCCGGATGAAAATGTAGCCTAGTGGTTAGCGCAGAAGCCTACTATCCAGGCCAACTGGTCGCTTCCAAGACACAGCCATCTGGATACCGGCAAGGGCTCGGCTACACGGGCATAAGCCCAAGCCACGCCAGAAGCAGGTAAAGGATAGGCTACAGGCAAGAGCCCAAGCCACACCTAGGACATGCGCAGAGGCCCTCATTCATTCATTCATTCATTCATTCATTCCCAGAGGCCCTCCCTGCATCCGGCACACTGCCAAGAAGTGGCAACTTGAACTATCACATCACCCGTGCACCAAACACCATCAGTGATAAGGCACCTCACGAGAAGTATAAGGTCGTAAGGCCTTGAGCCCTTGCTGACCAGGCAGCCCTAACATCTGGACTGCTACCTCCACAGACCGCCCGGCTCGGAGCCGACTTATGGACACTGCAACATCAGTGATCAACCTACATAACCGATGCCACCTTGACCCCGGCACACGCATCGCCTCACGGATGGCATAGACCCGATGGTACACCACATTTGGTCAAACGAAGCCCGTCACGTCCATTCTCCGACCTTCCATTACGGGCCAACCGAAATCTCGCCGGCCCAACGGCACAGGTTCCCAATGCCGGCTATCTCTTATCCTTCTACACGAAAGGGTTTACAACTCCCTCCAGTAACATCCCCGGAGTTGATACAAAAAAAAATAAAAAAATAAGAGAAATATATATATATATGTTTATAGTGGATGAATAATCAAAGGGATAAACAACCAAGGCGAGAACAGACGCCTCTCTTCGTGCCCTTTAATTACGATCGCGTCTGCAGACCATCGTATGGTGCATGGGCACTGCACGCCGCTTGGGCATCTGCGTACTCCACTTATGTTCCCGCAGGCCTAGGCCCCTGCAGGCCTATATATTCTCACAACACTATGGTGCATCGACTCTACAAGCCTATCTTAGGCCTATATGTTCCTGTTGCAACAGGCAACATACTGTCAGGCCAGACCTGAAAAAGAGTCTCGGCCATCCCCCATCCCCCACAGCACATGGCAGCTTGGGAGGCACCAATTGTGGCTGACTCATCCTGCTTGTCCTAGGAGAAAACGGAGTTACTTACCTGTAACTGGAATTCTCCGTGGACAGCAGGATAAGTCAGCCACACATACCTGCCCACCTCCCCTGGGATGGGGTCGGCCTCCGTCCAGTGACCGCCTCCTAGCTACAAAAGGCTCAGCTAGTGACATACTGGCTAGCTAGGGGCGGGCAGGGGGTGGGGCCAGTTGGCTCATGCTCAGAAGGCCGAAAAGCCCTTCTGAGCTATGGAGAGTACTTCTGTCTCGGCGCCGTCGGATGACATCACCAATTGTGGCTGACTTATCCTGCTGTCCACGGAGAACTCCAGTTACAGGTAAGTAACTCCGTTTTACTGGCTGAAAGTGAAGATGATCTGAAACATTTACTTCTCACAATCAAAGAACATAGTCTCAAAATGGGCCTGCACCTTAATGTAAAGAAGACAAAGATCATGACAACTGGCATAATCAACAGGTTCATCGTTGAAGGAGAAGAAATTGAAATTGTGAACAACTTTAACCTACTTGGATCAACTATCAATAAAGAAGCAACAAGCAGTCAAGAAATCAGACGACGCATTGCTCTTGGCAGAATGGCTATGAAAGACCTAGATAAGATTCTCAAGAGCAGAGATGTGTCTCTCCATACAAAGATTCGACTTGTTCAAGCCATGGTATTTTTAATAACATCATATGGATGTGAAAGCTGGACAGTGAAAAAGACAGACAGGAAGAAAATTGATGCCTTTGAATTATGGTGCTGGCGGCGAATACTGTGTATACCATGGACTGCCCGAAGAACAAACCAGTCGGCACTAGAGGAGATCAAGCCTAAGCTTTCTTTAGAAGTTCAGATGACAAGACTTCGACTTTCATACTTTGGACACATCATGCGAAGAGAGAGATCATTAGAGAAAGACATCATGCTTGGCAAGATAGAAGGTCAACGCAAAAGAGGAAGGCCAGCAATGAGATGGATCACTACAATAACAGCAGCTACGGGTACCAGTCTGTCAACAATGAACCGCCTGACTGAAGACCGAACACAATTTAGGATAGCTATCCAGAGGGTCGCCATGAGTCGACTCCGACTCGACGGCACTTAACAACAACAACTTAAGTGCACACTTAGGTTGGCAGACGCATTAGATTTTTGAATCTATACCCATTATTTGGATGGGAAAAAGTAGGTGGGAAAGAGAAGATGTGCAAGTAGCTGCTGAGGCATTACCCTAATGTGTTAGGGAGAAAGTAGGAGCTATTCAACTACCAAGTGTGCAAAGAGCTGCTGAGCGGCCTAAGAAACTAATTTATTAGGGGTGCGCAGACCAAAAGTTTTCATTTTCTTTAGTTCCCATGTCATTTGTTGAATTTTTAGTTTGTTTTAAATTTCATCATTTCCTGTCTTTCTTTAAAAGGGCACACTGTGGAAAAATAGTGCAATGTGAAGCTAATTGAGCTGTCTGCAGTTTGTGTTATCATTATTAACGGCAAAAGGGAAGCAACCAAAACCGAGTTTTTACTTCATCTTCATTTGAAAACATGAAAGAATATAGTAAATGATGTTGACATTTCCAATGTCATTTCAAATGATTGCACATCCCTAGCAGCAATAGACAAGATGGAAGCCATCTACAGGACAGCAGCAAAAGAGGTGGAGCTAGTTATGGGGGGCCAAAAGAGTGACAGAGTTGTGGGGGACACTGGAATCTGTTCAAGAAATCGTTCACAAGCAGCTAGCGAAGGAAGCGACTTGTGGCAAGGTGACACTAGATCTGGAACTAATATATAGATTCTGAGAAGGGCAGCTGGGGTCCAGCAATCATCACGGAGTCAGAAACCAGTCTGAGATTTCACGAGGGCTGACTAAGCAAATGGATGATCATGTGAAGGAGGAGCCCCCCCCTCACAGGACCTGCGTTCGCACAAGCACGATGCAGGCACAGTAAGTAGACGTGTGTGTGCCAGGCAGCGGGGCTCAGGCCACAGTGCTCTTTTTCTCTTTACTGAGTTTTGCTCATATTACAAAGCAAGTATCAAGAAAATACAATATTATATTTATATTCTCTTATATACTGTGCTATTCTGCATCAGCGCGGTTTACATTGAACAAACTGAAATTACATTGAACAGGGCATTATAACTTGGAGATAACTATTTTACAGGGAACATGGGCTATGGAGGGTTAAGTGGCTTGCCCAAGACCACAAGGAGCACCTGTGGGACTAGAAAGCCCAGTCCTTCCGGCCCAAGGTTGCTGTCCTCTAGTGGGATTTGAACCCCCGACCTTCCAGCCTGAAGTACCTTGCCCCAACCACTAGGCCACTCCTCCACTCAATATATGATCAGTAAGAACAAGGAGTGGAGGAGCAGATTAGTGGTTAGGGCATGAGATCTGGGTTTGATTATTTTTTCTCTCAGAGTCTCCTGTGATTATTATCTTTCGGTGTCTCTCTAATTATAACTCTTTACCTGCATTTCTGCCAGTGTGGCTTAAACTTTCAGCACGTTGCTCTCTGTGATTCTCTTTCGCCTTCTCTTTCAGTACCTTATCGAATGTCTCTGTGATTCTCTCTCGCCTTCTCATCAAATGTCTCTGATTCTCTCTCTCCTTCTCTTTCAGTACCTTATCGAATGTCTCTGTGATTCTCTCTCTCCTTCTCATCAAAAGTCTCTGTGATTCTCTCTGGCCTTCTCATCAAATGTCTCTATGATTCTCTCTCTCCTTCTCATCAAATGTCTCTGTGATTCTCTCTCTCCTTCTCTTTCAGTACCTTATCGAATGTCTCTGATTCTCTCTCTCCTTCTCATCGAATGTCTCTGTGATTCTCTCTCTCCTCTTTCAGTACCTTATCGAATGTCTTTGTGATTCTCTCTCTACTTCTCATCGAATGTCTCTGTGATTCTCTCTCTCCTTCTCTTTCAGTACCTCATCGAATGTCTCTGTTATTCTCTCTCTCCTTCTCATCAAATGTCTCTGACTGTTTAGTTCAGATCCTAACAGGAATGACCATGTCCACTTCTGATATTCACTGCTTGGGCTCGTCTTAAGAGTTGAGGATACATTTTAAACCTGTGGACAGGTCAGTTTACTGGCCTATCAGCACCCAGGGCAGTCTGCTGAGAGATAAGGTGATGGTAGTAGGATAGTGCCCCCTCCGATGACTCAGCCACGTGTAATCTGAAAACCTCTCCAGGCATGACCACCTCGTCTGCCCCGTATGACACCCCTGGCTCCCCTCATGTCTACTGTCTAACTCTAGCAGAGTATTCCTTTACAAATCTGGGGATCAGTGGTGCCATGCAAATCTCTAGCCTGCGTTCTCTATATTACCAGCTTGGCCTGTGGCTTGCTGTAGCTCCATCTCTGTATTGCAATGCAGTTTGGCATTTGTAGTCCCTGCTTTTACCCATTGGAATCAGTGCTGCAGGTCCCATAATGCATCAGGATGACATTGTCAGAAATCCAAGACTGGCTGAAAATCTCACTCCTGGAACTGGGTAACTTGGCAACTCTGGCACACACACACAAACACCCCCCCCCCCAACATCCTCCCCCCCACACAAACACACAGAACCCCCCCCCCACACACACACAAACACCCCCCCACACAAACACACACACACGCGCAGAAACACCCCCCCCACACACAAACACCACCCCCCCCACACACACACACAAACACACAAACACCCCCACACACACACACAAACACCCCCCCCATACACAAACACCCTCCCCACACAAACACACACAGAAACACCCCCCCACAAACACACAAACACCCCCCCCACACACACCCCATACACAAACACACAAACACCCCCACACACACACAAAAACAGAGATGCCCCACATCCGCACCACACACACACCCACATCACAGAAACAGAGATGCCCCACAACTGCACCACACACACACACACACACCCACACACACAGAAACAGAGATGCCCCGCATCCGCAACACCCCCCCACACAAACACACAGAGATGCCCCACATCCACACCACACACACACACACACACAAACACAAAGAAACACTCCCCCCACAAACACACAGAAACATCCCCCCCACACAAACACACACACACAGAACCACCCCCCACACACAAACACACACACAACCCCCACACACACAAACACACACACACAAACACCCCCCCACACACACAACCCCCCCCACACACACAAACACCCCCCACACACACAGACACAGCCCCCACACACAGAAACAGAGATGCCCCACATCCGCACCGCACCACACACACACACACACACACAGAAACACCCTCCCACACACACACAGAAACAGAGATGCCCCACATCCGCACCACACACACACATTGCGGCGACCCTGCCCGGCTTAAGGGGTTAAAGGCAGGAGCAGCCGCTGGTGCTTCGTGAGGGAAGAGTAAAACCTTTACCCCAGGAATGCTGGGAGTTGTAGTTCCAGTTCTTCTCACTCCGAAATTAAAGAAACTGTAGTTGTGGGGTTTCTTGATAATAAGTATTTTATTAAAGCAAAAGATAAATGTTCCATCACATGGCATATAATAATGCAAAACAAAGGTGCTTCAAAAGGCTAACAGAAACTCAGGATAAATGCAACTCAAAAGTATATTGCTGCTTTTCACTTTCTAGCCAATTACTCTCTTTTGCCTCCAGAGGCCAGTTGGGCTTACTGCAGCCTCTTACAGCCACGGTTACTCTCACAGTGCAGGGGAAACATGTGCACGTAATTAGAGCTTCTTTCAGCAGTGCAAACAACAGCTTTGTAACTCTCCAATCACAGACGGCAAAAGCATTTCCTTCAGCTTGACTTATCTATACAACAAATCGTACAGTCCATTTGTTCACAGCCTGGTAAGTCTGTATTACTCTCTGTTACTCCTTCAAACTGTAAGGCATTACTAGCTTCTTGTGAAATTAGCTGTTGTCTAGCTTGCAACTCTAAGAATTGTTTAAAGCTTTGAAGAAGCAATTCAGCCTGTTCCTTGTGAGATAGGGTACTATCATCTGTTATAGAACTTCCCTTCTGCTCAAGGCTGTTTGTCTTCTCTTCTTGTAAGTTAAAGGCATCAGAATAATTGCTAGTCTCTTTGGCAATTGTTTCATAGATAGGAGAATTATCTTTACATTCAGCTTGGCAAGCGTGTGGCCAATTACTCACTTTTTGCAGAGCCCTACTGTCTTCAGACGGCTCCAAGGTTCTCCAGCTGTTCTGTTTGTTGCTTTCTGGTACAAACGACACTTCAGAGAATGATGGCTCTCTCTCGCCTGTGTTTGCCTTGAAGGCTTTCTTCTTATGCCAGGTTCCCAAGTATCATTAGACTCTCCTCTGGCTTTCCAACCATCCTCTAGTTTCTTCCTCCTGTATTCCTTCCTGGGCTGCTTCTTCTTAAACTTCTTCCCATACTCGTACTGAGTCTCAGCCTCCTTCGGAATCTCGTACTCCTTTTTCTCCTTCTCCTTTTGCTTCCCCTCTCTCCTCTCCTCAGAGCCATGCTCTGGTTTAAAAGTACGTTCTCTCTTAGGCACGCCCCTTCTCAGGGCTGGGTGTGCCCAATCGGAACTGCAGGACTCCTCCCCTGGGCTGGTCTCCATGCTCAGCTCTGTGGAATAGAGGTTCTCTTTTTTCCTTGCCCTGTCATTTTGGTGTAAATCCTGCCGAACCTCAGGATTTTCATCTGTCTCCATAGGCTCAGGAGGGCGCTGTTCACCACAGATCCCCCCCCCTTAAGATATCACGGGCTGGCTTCTGACCAGAGGCACAGCACGGGATTCGACTCAGGGCATCGGCGTTCTGGTGGAGCCGTCCGGCTCTATGTTCCACTTGAAAGTCGAACGCTTGGAGGGCTAGAAACCAACGGGTTAACCTCGCGTTGTGGTTATGCATCTGGTTGAGCCATTTGAGCGGTGCGTGGTCAGTAATCAGGGTAAAACGTCTCCCAGTAAGATAGAAACGCAGCGCGTCTATGGCCCACTTAATAGCCAGGCACTCACGTTCAATTGTGGAATAGCGCTGCTCTGCTGGGGCCAGCTTTCTGCTTAGGTATAAGACGGGGTGTTCTGTACCATCATGGCGCTGGGACAGTACTGCGCCAAGGCCTGTCTCTGATGCGTCAGTCTGGACAAAAAATGGTCGGGAAAAATCCACACCTTTGAGAACTGGTGCTGCACACAACTTATTTTTCAACAGGTGGAATGCTTCTTCCGCCTCTTCCCGCCATCTCAGTTGGTTAGGCGCGTTCTTTTTTAACATTTCGGTTAGAGGGGCACTTTTCTCTGCAAATCCCGGAACGAACCGTCTGTAATACCCCACCAACCCTAGGAAGCTCCTTAATTGCTTCTTGTTAAGCGGTTTGGGGAATGCTTGAACAGCGGCTATCTTATCCGTGAGGGGCTTCACCACCCCATTACCCACCAGGTGACCTAAATATTTAACTTCCTGGCCTCCAAACAAACATTTGGCCGGGTTTAAAGTAAGGCCAGCATCCCTAAGTGCCCTAAGAACGGCCTCAACTCGTGGAAGATGTTGTGTCCAATTCTCGCTGTGGATGACCACATCATCCATATAAGCCACAGCGTACGTTTGATGTGGTCGCAAAACTAAATCCATTAGTCGCTGACAGGTAGCAGCAGCTCCATGGAGGCCGAAAGGCATTCGTTTGAACTGGTACAGGCCTACCGGGGTGCTGAACGCCGTCTTCTGCCTGGCTTCCCTGGTCAGTGGAACCTGCCAGTATCCTTTCGACATGTCCAGTGTAGTGAGGTATTTTGCCCGGCCCAGGCGATCCAGGAGTTCTTCTATTCTGGGCATTGGGTATGTATCGAACCGAGATATTAAATTAACCTTCCTAAAGTCGATACAAAACCTTATGGAGCCGTCGGGCTTGGGAACTAGGACAATTGGGCTGTTCCATGGGCTCCGCGACTCTTCTATAACGCCTATCTGCAACATCTCCTGTACCTGCCGTAGACCTCCGCCTTCTTGGCTTCTGGCAGCCTATATGGACGTTGGCGTACTATTTCGCCTGGTGGCGTTATGATCCCATGGGTGATCAGGTCTGTCTTGCCTGGCATGGGTGTGAGGACATCTTGGTAACTTGTCAGTAGCTGAACCAACTCTTGCTTCTGTGCCCACGATAAGCCTTCATCCATTCTAGGCTCTGGGTGGCTTTTACACACTGCAATTTGTGGTCCTAGGTCTTCCTCTTCCTTTTCTTCTACCAGCGCGGCTAGAGCTTGGAAGCTGGTACCCCCCGTTGACCCGAATCCACCTGCTCCACGAGCCGTTGTAGATAAGCTAGATACCTCTTCCAGCGGAGGCAGACCCACACGCTCGCAGATTAGTTGAGCTACTCGGTCTCCAACCTGGATCTTAAAGTCCTCCTTGCCAAAGTTGAACATAAGAATTTTAATAGATCCCCTATAATCCGGGTCTATCACTCCGGCTCCTATGTCCAGAAAATGCTTCACGGCGAGTCCCGATCGTGGGGCTATTCGGCCGTAGCATCCTAGTGGCATTTCCATTTGTAAGGCAGTATCTATCAATGCCTTCCCTTGTTTCGGAACTATGACCTCTTCAGCACTACAAAGGTCGTAACCTGCTGAGTTACTGGAAGCTCTCTTAGGGGGTTGAGCATTAGGGTTCAGTTTGCAGAATCTCAAGACAAATACTGGTTTCTTCACCATTTCTTCTCTTGAAGGTGGTGTTTTCCCTTTTTGCTTTTTCAAGTGAGCAAACAAAGGACTAGGCACTATGCTTTTCCTAGTGGCTTGGGTTGGAGCTTCTACCGGGGATTCTCTGGTAGCTTCTTGCTCTTTCAAAAATAAGCCTTGTTCCACCCCTTTATGGAAGTGTGGCCAGTCTTTACCCAAAACTAGGTTATGAGGTTGCTTGGGGACAACTGCAATGGGAATTTTCTTCAGCACACCTAGTGCTTTCACCTGCAGATTATATACAGGGTATAGTGACGTACCCCCATGTACACAGCGTATTTTCACATTTCGAACAGGCTGAATCACTATCCCTGATGCCTGGATTCGCCGCCACAGCGCCTTGGAGAGCATTGTTTGCTCTGCGCCCGAGTCAAGTATCGTGGTGGTGGCAATCCCCTGCACCTCTACCTCGATAAGAAACCCTTCACGAGCTTTCTGCGCACTTTCTGCTACTAAGGCAGTCTTAAAACAATTTCTCTGTATATGCCCTTCTCCCCCACATTTAAAACACTTGCTAGGCTGAAATCTAGCCTTTACAGTCGGCATACACATTCTGCTGGCACCATATTGAAATTTCCCCTTCCTTTCTGATTCCGTTATTGCTGCCCCCTTTAAATCACTATTGCTTTCAAGCGGCATTGCCTTTGCCTGCAAGAAGCGTTCCGTGAGGTCTACTGCCTCCTGTGGGGTCTTGCAGCTTTGCAGAATCAGGAAGGTCTTTATTTCATCGGGTATAGCGTTCATATATTGTTCTAGCACTAAGCTTTCTAGTATAGACTCTTTAGTCCTGTGTTCAGGATTAAGCCATTTATTCAGCAATGTGCTTTATCCTATACACTAGGGTTTTTGGTGACTCACCCTGTTTTAACCTCACCGCTCGCAAGAGATTATGGTAGGCTAGCGGCGTAAGGCCTAGCCTTTCCCGGACCGCTTTCTTCACCTCCCCATAATTTCCGGCAAGGTCGGGTGGCATGCTCCTGTAAGCCGCCATTGCTTCTCCCGTAAGGGAAGCTGCGAATCTGATGGCCCAATATTCCTCTGGCCATGCACTCAAGTGTGCTACCCTTTCAAAACATTCAATGAAGTTGTCAATATCATCATTATCTCTCAACTGGCTAAAGTTAAACATAGTCTCTGCGCCAAAACTATGCGCAGCTATAGGAGCTAAACCTGGAGGTATAGACGGTTTCTCCTTTGGCATCTTCTGCTCAGTTACCCAATTTGTCAGCATGTCCAGGAGGGGTTGCTGCTGAGCCTCCAGGGCAGCGGCAGTCTTCTCTTGAAACTCTAGACTTAGGTCCCGCTGTTTTTCAAGTTGGGTTGCCATCCATTTGAATATCTCCGTTGCGTCCAGCGACATCTTTGGTATCTAGGAATGCAAACAGAGAAAAAAAAAAACCAAGTGCGATTCCTCACACACACACACACAAAAAAAAAAACTTTTTCCCCTTTTTTTTTTTTTTCCACTAACTGGCCAACACTCTCAGCCTTGTATCCTTTTCGTCTCTCAGGTGGATACCTATTACCTGGCTCAGGTGTTGCGTCACGCTTTCACAGCCTCGTTGCAGCTGGCACACCGATGCTGGGACTCTCTCCTTTCTCTCAGGATGGTCTACAATCGGGTCCCTCTTATAGTTGCTTCTCTGAAGTTTCTTTCTCTGCGTAGCACTTTGCGCATGCGTGGAGAATATCCTGCCAACGTAGCCAACTTGCGGCGACCCTGCCCGGGTTAAGGGGTTAAAGGCAGGAGCAGCCGCTGGTGCTTCGTGAGGGAAGAGTAAAACCTTTACCCCAGGAATGCTGGGAGTTGTAGTTCCAGTTCTTCTCACTCCGAAATTAAAGAAATTGTAGTTGTGGGGTTTCTTGATAATAAGTATTTTATTAAAGCAAAAGATAAATGTTCCATCACATGGCATATAATAATGCAAAACAAAGGTGCTTCAAAAGGCTAACAGAAACTCAGGATAAATGCAACTCAAAAGTATATTGCTGCTTTTCACTTTCTAGCCAATTACTCTCTTTTGCCTCCAGAGGCCAGTTGGGCTTACTGCAGCCTCTTACAGCCACGGTTACTCTCACAGTGCAGGGGAAACATGTGCAAGTAATTAGAGCTTCTTTCAGCAGTGCAAACAACAGCTTTGTAACTCTCCAATCACAGACGGCAAAAGCATTTCCTTCAGCTTGACTTATCTATACAACAAATCGTACAGTCCATTTGTTCACAGCCTGGTAAGTCTGTATTACTCTCTGTTACTCTTTCAAACTGTAAGGCATTACTAGCTTCTTGTGAAATTAGCTGTTGTCTAGCTTGCAACTCTAAGAATTGTTTAAAGCTTTGAAGAAGCAATTCAGCCTGTTCCTTGTGAGATAGGGTACTATCATCTGTTATAGAACTTCCCTTCTGCTCAAGGCTGTTTGTCTTCTCTTCTTGTAAGTTAAAGGCATCAGAATAATTGCTAGTCTCTTTGGCAATTGTTTCATAGATAGGAGAATTATCTTTACATTCAGCTTGGCAAGCGTGTGGCCAGTTACTCACTTTTTGCAGAGCCCTACTGTCTTCAGACGGCTCCAAGGTTCTCCAGCTGTTCTGTTTGTTGCTTTCTGGTACAAACGACACTTCAGAGAATGATGGCTCTCTCTCGCCTGTGTTTGCCTTGAAGGCTTTCTTCTTATGCCAGGTTCCCAAGTATCATTAGACTCTCCTCTGGCTTTCCAACCATCCTCTAGTTTCTTCCTCCTGTATTCCTTCCTGGGCTGCTTCTTCTTAAACTTCTTCCCATACTCGTACTGAGTCTCAGCCTCCTTCGGAATCTCGTACTCCTTTTTCTCCTTCTCCTTTTGCTTCCCCTCTCTCCTCTCCTCAGAGCCATGCTCTGGTTTAAAAGTACGTTCTCTCTTAGGCACGCCCCTTCTCAGGGCTGGGTGTGCCCAATCGGAACTGCAGGACTCCTCCCCTGGGCTGGTCTCCATGCTCAGCTCTGTGGAATAGAGTCTCTCTTTTTTCCTTGCCCTGTCATTTTGGTGTAAATCCTGCCGAACCTCAGGATTTTCATCTGTCTCCATAGGCTCAGGAGGGCGCTGTTCACCACAACACAGAAACACACAGAAACAGAGATGCCCCACATCCGCAGCGCGCACACACACACACACACACACACACACACACACACACACACACACATCCCCCCCACACACAGAAACACACAGAGAGATGCCCCACATCCGCACCGCACCACACACACAGAAACACCCTCCCACACACACACAGAAACAGAGATGCCCCACATCCGCACCACACACACACACAGAAACACACAGAAACAGAGATGCCCCACATCCGCAGCGCACACACACACACACACACACAGACACCTCACACCAGAGCTGGTGCTACCTTTAGACAAACTAGGTGGGAACCCAGAGTGCCAGCCTTCCAGGGGTGCCATTGCTGCCTCTGTCACCTCTTTCTTGGGCCTGCAGCAGCAGCAAGAGCCCCCAAACTGCAACACATTGCTTACTAATATACTGCAGAGCCTCCTTCTGCAGTTCATGGCTTCCTTCTCTTCCTATGTGCCACTTGCGCCCCCTCTGGACGGCATATGGAGTGGAGGAGTGGCCTAGTGGTTGGGGCAAGGTACTTCAGGCCGGAAGGTCGGGGGTTCAAATCCCACTAGAGGACAGCAACCTTGGGCCGGAAGGACTGGGGTTTCTAGTCCCACAGGTGCTCCTTGTGGTCTTGGGCAAGCCACTTAACACTCCATAGCCCATGTTCCTTGTAAAATAGTTATCTCCAAGTTATAATGCCCTGTTCAATGTAAACCGCACTGATGCAGAATAGCGCGGTATATAACAGAATGTAAATAAAAATAAAATAAATATAGCATGACGCAGCATTGCAGTGTATTAATAAGCATTGCATTGCGGCTTGAGTCTCTGGAGAGGGGCGGCAGGATGGGGTGCCTCCAATCCTCTCATCAGCCCTGCTCCACACTCACAGCACACAGATACAAATGCAACACTCCCACACCAAGCAACACTCCCACACCAAGCGCACACACCCCACACCAAGCAACACTCCCACACCAAGCACACACACCTCACACCAAGCAACACTCCCACACCAAGCACCCCCCACCCTCCCGCATGACATGCACATCACACAGAGACCACAGCCTCACTCCTGCACATCACACTACACACAGACAAGACACCCACATACACAGCACTGCCATAGCACACACATACACACAAACACCCAACCCACACACCACACATACATGCAAACATCACATACACCACCACACCCTCCATATACACACAGATACCCCACCCACACACTAAACCCACACAGACACTGTGGATAACCCTCTCCCACACTATTTCATATATATATACATGCCTCATATACAAAGAGCAGACTGGATATGCCATATGACGGTCTTTATCTGCCTTCATGACGCCTAACAATCTATGTCTGGTCACACCTTGCCAAAAATCCCAGGGGCCAAGTCTCCAAGAGTCAACACTAACTCTATAGCTCACATTTTCACTTTCAAACTATTAGTTCATGAATGCCCTTTCAAGTCTTAAGTGCTCCGTCTACTCATTCCCTTCATGATGCTTACAACAGGCACTTTCCAACTTGCTTTATATTTGCTGTAAACCACCTCATCCTTAGTCCGCTGTCCTGTGCTGCTGCTATCAGTCTCTCATCATTAACATAAGAAAATAAGCATAAGAACATAAGATCTGCCATACTGGGTCAGACCAAGGTCCATCAAGCCCAGTATCCTGTTTCCAACAGTGGCCAATCTAGGTCACAAGTACCTGGCAGTTTCCTCTTTCACTTTACCTTTCCTTAATCATTCATGTGTCCAGTTTTGATCCACAAATTGATCCTGGATGAATAATTTGTATTTCTCATTGAATCTGAGCATTTGTTCCTTGTCATTTCCTTCCCTGTATTACTGATGGATTCTCTGCTCAGAATGCTTGTCCAAGTTTTAAGGTGCAGAAGGATTTTTCTTGCATATTACAATATTTTTGCTTATTTGGATCTGACAATGTTCTAAAGGAGGCCTATGATGCTAGCTCTGTATGATAATAATCTACTTTTAGAAGGCCTATTCCTCCCTCAGCTCAAGGAGTGTACGGTCTTGGCATACACTGATTCTTACAGATTACCTTGTGGGTACGGAGACTTTTCTTTTTCATACGTCCAGCGCTACATGACAGTACGGGAATTGCCAGCTGATTAACACCTTGTATCCTAATTTATGATGCTAAAGTACTTTTCAATAACAATTTTAATCTTCTGTAATATTCTTTACTGGTCTTTTCTCTCAGCATTTTTTGCCTGATTGTCATTCTTTCCTCTATTCCTAGCTCCTCAGTGTCTGTTTCTTTCAGGGGCAATTTCTCCAAATGGGTGAGTTTTGCACATACCATGACGGTCATGAACCTCACTCCTAAGCCAGGGAATGGGGAGTATGATCTCAGTCTCTCAGATTGACTGCTAATGCTCGACGCAGTACTTGCACCGTGCCAAAGTACATTATTACAGTTGTCATGAGGCTGGAGCTAGAGAAGAAACAGTGTTGAAAAAACTCCTGATTTTCATAGAACTCAGAAAAGGCAGAGAGCGCAGTTCCAGCGCAGCTCAGCCAGAGGGCACATGAACAATTACACAGTACTTGAAGCAACGTGCTCTAGCATTGATCACATTAGTAACAAGCAGTTTCACCTGTCCTCAAACTCAGAACGTGCAAACCAGAAATCCCTTTATAAAGGAAACCAGATGATCAGTGAAATAGGAGGAACAGGAACAGGAGGAACCGGCAGAGGCGGTGGCAAGAGCAAGATCCAGAGAGGCAAGAGCAAGTGCTGGGAAAGTGGCAAGAGCGAGGTCAGAAGAACCGACTGCAGGAGCTGTGAGAGAAGCCTGGAACAGGAAAGCTTCCAGGTGCAGCCAACTCAAGGAGACAGAATCCAAAAGAGGTATACTCAAAGGGATAAAGTCCAGAGAGGCCAAAGGTATTGGAACGGAGTCCAAAGCCAAGCAAACCAAAGAAGCAGCTTGCCTGATGAAAACAACTCTCCTAGCCCAAGTAAGTCTCCTATGCTAAACCAGAGAGGCACAAGGAAAGGAGATTCCTTCTACAGTGATACTTATGCCAAGAAACACAGAGAGTGGAAATCCAAGTCAGGTTTTCCTGGTAACTCTGATTGTAGAGCAGTGCACAGAACAGCTTGTCAGCCTGAGAAGCTACGTCGCAAGCTGAGTCCTGGGTGTGGCAGCCTACAGAAGCCAAGGTATGAAAAGCCTTTCATTATAAGGGAAAGTTTAAGTGATGAAAACCTTTTGCAAATAGATAAGCCTCAGAAAGTTAGAAGAAGTAAAGCTAACCTTTTAAAAGCACTTCCTAACAGTGTGCTAAGGAGGTTGTATGAGAGACAGAAGAACCCCTGTGAGGAGTTAACAGTTACTGAAGCCAGTCATAGCATTGAAGAAGGGAGTGACCCAGAATCAATGGACTGTGATTGTGAAACCATTTGTTTCCTGATATTAATTTCTATTGATTTGAAAAAAGCCTTAACCCAGATAAACAGTTAATTGTGAAGCCTACAACCCTTAACTGTTTATATCACGGTGGAACCTTTTTGTTAGAGGAAAGAATTACCTTCATTTTCTTTTGTGTCTTATTGAACCTAAGCGTTGACCGGGGAAATAAAGCCTTATTACCCTACACTTTGGTGTAGATTGTTCTTTATAAGGAGTTCTGCACTACAAGGACCAGAATCCTCCTGGTCCTTCAGCTCAACCACTCCTTAATATAAATTAAATGTCACTGGACGCCTTTATTTCCTACGCCAGTAGGGGCGCCTGGGGACACAGTACAGTATTACATTTAAAGCACAACCATGAATGTAATACTGGTATGCGCAGGGATCCCCTCACCCTCATTATTATTTAACATTTATTACGGCATTTTTGCTAGTTATATAAGGGAGCAGGGTTTTTTGTCTTATATCTATGCTGATGATGTTCATTGTTTTTATTCCTATGAGGAAATCATTTAAGGAGCTGCTGGAACAGTTGCAACAGGGCCTATTGGCCTTAGGGAATTGGTTGAAGGACAATCAGTTGAAACAATGTGGGGAAAATGGAGGTTTTTCTGAGTTGGGAAGGATAAAATCCCAGAGGATATTAAATCAATTCAAATCCGAGGAAAGAAGGTGGAAATTTCCCATGAGGTGCATAGTTTGGGAGTCATTATTGACTCAAACTTGACTTTTGAACCGCATGTAACTTATGAGCAAAAGAAGACTTGTTATCAGCTAAAATTAGAAAGACAGTTGAGATCCATTTTGAGACCTCAAGATTTTCAAACTGTGGTTTTGTTGATGATGTTAAGTCAATTGGATTATTGTAATTCATTACTTGTGGGGATGTCAAAAGAAATTAATATACAAACGGCAACATGTTCAAAATACTGCAGCAAGAATGATTACGTCTAGTGTCTCCATTGTCATTCGACCTTCACTGGCTGCCGATTGAAGCTTGGCTTTTATTTAAGATATTATGTCTGCATTTAAAGCCATCCACAAGATCGGGCCTGCTTATTTATTGGATAGGTTATCAATATGTTCATCAATGAAAGCTTTACGATCTGCAACTTATTGCATCATTGTCACTGCCCTCTGCTTCTCTTTTCCATCAAGTGAGGACCAGAGACTAATACTTTACCGCAGCTGTTCCTAAATTATGGAACGGCTTACCGATAGAGATCAGGGACTCTGTAGAATATTTACATTTTCGCAAATCCCCTGAAGACTTGGGTATTCCAAAAATATTTTGTAGAATTTGTTTGATAGATATTGGTTTTGTTGTAAAATGAGTTGTACTGTCCTCCGCTTTGCTTGTTTCTGATTGAAAAAACGGACTATAAATTTTAAATTAAAGAAAGCCTCCTTCTGGAGTTCATAAGATGTAAAATCTATAGGCAATTTATGAGAGCCTTGGTGTCTTGGTGTCAGTACATTTTCCCCTCGTTATGTGTAGGGCCCACATAATTGTAGTTAATAAAAATGAAGTTGAGAAGATTATCTCCTACCACCGTGGGTCCATGTAGAAGTTCACTTTATCGGCAGCAGGGTGTTATCTTCATCTGCAGTGTTCGCCCTCTAACATCACCTCTAGCCATAGTGCATAAACTCTGGTGGGCATCTTTCTATTCTGAGATATGCGGCCATTGTGTATATTTCCCTTTTCTTCCCTACCATACTTCAATTGTCGTGTCACCTGCCTGAGATTTAGCAGAGATTTTATACAACAGAGTTATCACATGAAGGTACTTAGTAAGACTTGAGGAGAAAACTTTCTTCTCTCCCCTAAGAGATACACAGCAAATCACCAGCTGCTGCTGAAGTTTATATGATGCTCAGTAACCATCTCTCAATTTCTGTATATGAGTCTCAGTACCTCCAGACTGTCCCTGTACAAGAGCCTCATTGTCTTAGTGACTGTCTCTTAGGGTCACGGGGCAATTTCTCCAAATGGGTGAGTTTTGCACACACCATAGCAGTCATGAATCTCACTCCTAAGCCAGCGTATGTGCAGTATGACCTCAGTCTCTCAGATTTACTGCTACTACTCGCATGGTACCAAAGAGAGTCCCCCTCTGGAGTTTGTAGGGCGGAAACATGAGTGGGCAGCTTGTCAAGGTGTCCCTATATGAAAGTCCCAGAGTCTTAGTGACTGTCTTTTGGATAATGTGGCACCTTTGAGAGTTCACAATTTAACTCTTGTGAGTTGCATCTGGCCTTAGAGTTTCCACATTCTGATGTGTCTATCGTGGTTCAGTTTTGGAATCAGACTATAGGTAACTCCCTAGATCATGTGGCCCTCCTTAAATCATATTTTAGTCATAAACTAAGCTAAGGATGCCCTGGTTTTCACTGGATTTGATTCTAAAAAGCAGAAAGTGTATCAGGCTGCATGCAGACAAGGAAGTTCCCCCTTAGATGGGAGCAGTACAGTATAGAGGGTGATATTCTGTGCATTTAAGAGAGCTGGACCTATGGGTGATCATATCTGTTGACCTTAAGGTAGCCTAAAGGATAGAAAAGGCACAACAAAAGCCAGAAGGATGCTCAGGAACATAGGGAGAGGAATGGCCAGCAGGAAGGAGTTGGTGATAGTGCCTCTGTGGAAGTTTATGGAGAGACCTCACTTAGAGTACTGTGTGCAGTCGGATGGAGCCGGCACCGAGGGTGGCTACTAAACTAGTCAATGCTCTCCATCATAAGGCACCTGGGGACAGTCTCAAAGGTATGCTTTGAAGGAATGGTGGGAGAGGGGAGATATGACAGACATTTAAATGCACAGGAGGAGAACCTCTTTCAACTGAAAGAAAAGGCTGCAACGAGACGGCATAGGGTGAAGGTAAAAGGAGATAGACTCAAGCATATTTGAGGAAATATTTCTTTACTGAAAGGGTGGTAGATGTGTGAACAGCCTCTTAGTGCAGATAGGGGAGGGGAACTGTCTCTGAATTCAAGAAATCATGAGAAAAGCACAGAGGATCTCGGAGGGAGAGGACGGGATTGTAGAGCTTAGTAGTTGGCATTGATCGGCAGAGCGGATACGTATTATGCTCTTATCTGACACTATTTTCTATGTTTCTTTGTGTTGCATTGTTATAGAAATGGATTTCCTGAGATAAAAAAAAGACTATTCTGCTAACCTCCTGGTCACATGAAGCAGTTCAGGTGACATTAGAAGCCTAATCTACAGTCTGCAAATTTTAAAACTGACTCTGATATAATAGCTGATTCTTTAATGTCAAAATTGTAAATATCTGTGGCTCTTTTGTGATATGTAGTCCCGAAGCGTCTGGTAAAACATAGTTCAGGGATGCGTTGCTTAGCGTCCACGAGACGTTCTGTGAACACCATATATACACCTGTTGCGTGCGGGAAGTTGTTGCTTTTGCTACGTCCAGTTACGTCTGCTATTTCTGAACTCTATTATAACCTTATGGGACCACCGATGGACATGTGGTCAGATGCTGCCCGAATGGACGATTTACGGTGCATACCTGTACATGTGCACTTGACCCTTGCCCTTCTGAGTAGCTTCCTAAATTAAGGGACTCTGTAGTGGGCGAACTTAGGGAAGTCATTACTGCCTCACTTCTTGAGGACGTGTCTCAGAGACTTACGGAAAGCTGCTATTGGTTGAATGTTAAAAACAACAACAGATTTTTCAGACGCGTCATTTACCAATGGCGCCCATATCTAATCTCCCATTATTAGAGTGCCCTGGTTCAATTTAAGGATCTGTTTTGGAAGAACATAAGACACTTTATCTGAATATTAATGTGATTTTCACCTAGGCCGTAGTATAGAAGTGTCGCTGGCTTCTGTGCACAACGTCCTATGGTGAGAGCTTGATGGTGGAGGTGCGGCCGGTTTCTTGGTATCTCTTGACATTATTGCTTCCTTCCAGCCTGGAGCAGTCCTCAAGTATTTCTTTCCTACTTTACTGGGGAGGGGGGAATGGAGAACTGCTCCACATTGAGAATATTAGGATCAGGGAGATGTCAGGGGTCTTCCCTATCCATAACCATTGCTTAATATCTACTACCTTCAGTCTTTCAGCTGCTTGCTTCATTCATTACAGGTAGAAGATAGATTTTATGGGAAAATACAATGTAATTTCTCATTTGGCTCCAAATCTTTAAAAAAACAGAAATGCTTTGGGTCAGACATGTGTCTGCCTTATACCAGCAAAGTGCCCCAATTCGTTTTCTCCTGAGATTAGAAACCTGGTGATCATTTTTGATGTTGGTCTGACATTAAAAGCCCAACTGAGGGCGGTGACCAGGACATCTTCTAAAAAACTAAAGCTAGAGAAGGGTTCAAGATTTAGCAGAGTGTTTCAGTCACTTCTGGGCCACTAGAATTGTGTGTGTAAAAGGGTGCACTTCCAGGTTATTGCTGCATTTTACAGTTAATACAAAATGCTAACCAGGGCTGACGAACTGAGTTGAGATCATTCCTGGATATTGCAGTTACCACCCCACTGTCTTCCTTCTCCAACACGGGGCTTCTTATGGTATGGCCGGGCTGTTTCTGGGGATAAAACTTAAGATTATGAAGCCCCCTCCCTGTGCAGAGTCCAGCTGGAAAGAACTATTTGTGTTTTCAGAGGAAAGTTAAAACCTCTTTGGTTACGGCTGCTTTTAATATGTTTTTCATTATATGATCCTCTATTGTCTATTATCTCTTCTTTAATCTGTTTAGATTTGATTTTAAAATCCATATTTAACTGCTTTGGTTGGACACACAGAATATAAATAAATTTAAATAACAAATAAAAAAAATATGAGAGTCTCAGTATCCATGAAATCTCAGTGATTGTATGTGTGGGGTTTCCGTAGAGGAGTCTCAGCTGCTAGCTCTCTGTCTCTCAGTGTCTATATGTGAGAAGCTCTGTCTCTCAGTATCTACAGGAGAGCCTCAATGTCTCAGTGACTGTCTCTTGGCATCTTTCTGGCTATTTCTCAACATCTATTATGAGTGCTTTGGTTTCTCTGCGACTGTCTCAAAGGAGTATCTCAATATAAAAGTTGTGGAGTCCGATTCTGAAAGGGGCATGTCCGGGCCGACTGGACAGGCCCATTGGGACCTGATTCTGTACTGTGGGAACAAAATGTTCCCACGCAATACAGAATCGGGCCCGAGGAAGGCCTGGCCTGCCCCTGCATGCCTGCGGGGATGTCCTTCCCGCAGGCCCCCTGGCTCCCGCAGCTCAGAGCCCCCTCTTCCCTGCCACGCGACCCATGGCTGGCCAAGTGGGGCCTGATCGGGCAGCGGAGACCCCCATGCACCCGGCCCCGGGAGGGGGGATCCCTAACCCGGCCCTGGGAGGGGGGGATCCCTAACCCCAATTGCACCATTTGTGCTGTTTCACTTTCGAGGTGGAATAATCAGCACGTCCTCCATGACCCCGCAGGACATACAGGGCTGTGACCGGAACTGACCCTGTATCCTGCCTCCTCGGCCCGCCCCCGCCGGCTCTCCCCGTCCTGCTGTTCTAGCCATGCACGAAGAGCTGGAGGGGGAACTGGTGCAGCCCCGCAATCCATAACTCAGAATCGGACCCTTAATTAGTCAGTGACTATCTCTATATGTCAGCCTTGGCATCTCATTGACTGACTGTCTCTCATCAGTAGGAGAGTCTTGGCAGCTGTTTCTCAGTGTCAAAAAGTGAGAACTTCAGTGTCTCATAACTATCTCTTGGTGTCTGTACATGTCTCAGTGCATATCTATATATCTATCTATATATATCTATATGCCTCAGAGGCTGTCATGGTAGCTGTCTCTATGTCCATATCTAAGTCTCAGTGACTCTCTCGTGTCTATAAATTAGAGTTGAGGTGGTATACTCAGTGCCTATCGTGGTGGAGAAGCAGGCTCAGAAAGCAGTGAGAGAAAGAAAAAACAGACTTTTTTTCCTTTCCACAATGAAACTGCAGGCAAAGGAAGGGTTAACTCTCAAACTAAGGACAGAGTTTCCCTGCAGAGAAGTGCAGACCTAAGAGCACACCCTATTCCCATGGAGATAGAGGGAGGAGAAGGGAGTGGTTTGGAGGCGGAGTCAAGAGTCATAGGACAGCCCCAAACATTTAGGCAGGGAAGTTGCACTCACAAACAGACTCAGGTGGAGAATCGGAACCAGGAAGGAAGGACACAGTATCAGGAGATACAGACACGAGGGCACAAGCAAGGAAGCACAAGAGAGAAACAGTCTCGGGCAGAGAAACAGAATTGGAAGGAGACATGGAAGCCACTTGCACAGAAGCAATTGAGAAGTAGGAGCAGAGAGCTGACAAGGCCAGTGGAGAGCTCAGGGGAGGAGTCCCCAGAGGAGGAAATATTCTCCCGAAGTTCTTGGCTTAACTCTTCTCCTAGTAAGGAGTCTACAGGGAGGAAAAACACTACAAGCAAGGTGGGCCCTTTACAACGCTTAAAAGAGCTACTAAACAAAGAAGGTTTTTCCTGCCCTTCCCCCACAAGCTCACATAATGCTAAGGGTACCTGGGAGAAGCTCTTGAAGGCTGTACACGATAGAAAGGCTTCTCAGGAGGATACCAGAGAAAGCAGTTACCAGAGAGAGTCTAGTGTGGAGGAGATGGACTTGGGAGACAGTGTGGATGCAAGCAGTGTTTCAGACATGGAGATAGACTGTGCAGTTTGTGCTAAAGAGGAATAAAGGAACCAAATAGGGTTTGAAGAACTGAAGGAAGCTCAGCTGTTCCTAATCAGTGAATGTGTCTGTGTTACCTTGTGCTGGAGTAAAAGAACTGAATGAAGTTTGTTACCTGGAAGAAACCAGAAGTTCTTTTACAAGGACATTTTAAAAAGCCCATTACTTTTAGCTGTGCTTTTAAGAGTAGCTTGCCTGATGAAAGCTGCTTGGAAAGAAAGCTAGGTAGAAGCTAAAAGCTTGTAATATAACTTGAAGAAAATTCTATTGCTGTGAAAAGTATCTGGGTGGACCAGGAAGCCTTGTTATACCTGCTGTGAAAGTAACAGGGGTTTATAGTGCCTCCTGGAGACCAGGAACAGAATACTGATGTAAATAGAGTTTTATGTGAAAGAAAGATTTAAACCTGTACCAAGCCAAGGACTGTACAATAGGCTTGTGTTGTATTCTATGGAGAAATATCCTGAACTTTAATTTTGTAAGCTTCAATCAATTTTTGCCAAAGAATTGAATCCGGTTAGGAACTCCTTATTTCTAAAATAAAGAAATATTCCTGCGACCTTTGGCACTTGGCTCCAATCCTTTCGGGGACGCAACTACACGCTATTGGGCTGATTCAAACAAAGGACGATCGGGCGCTCCCCATACCACTAGGCAACCGCCTGGCCACACGGGGGGTTCCGACAGGTGGCATAGTTGGCAGGATTGAGGAAAAAACCTACCAATTGAAGCTACTGAAAACATCAGGATATTCAAGGTGGCCAGAGTGACATCCTGAAAGCCTTCCTCAGAACTTCTGCAAAGAGAACCGGACCGGAGACTCAGCAGAGCGGACCAGGAGTTGGAGGGCCCAGCTGGTACCGACGGTGCTGAGGCCTGATTCACCACTTGCAGCAGGTAAACCCGTATTTAAGAGGGTTGAGCCAGAATTGCTGTAAGGGGGAGGTTCTGCAGGTGGAGGAGAGAGGGGGTGCTGTGATAAGGGCCGCACTTGGTGTGTCTTTTTTCTGTTTCTTTCCAGCATCACGGTATGGAGCGCACCGAGCTGCTTAACTGGATGACAGACTGCTTCCGCCAGCAACAGGAGCTAGCGGTGAAGTTGCAGGAAAGGATGGCTGCCATGATAAAAGAACAGCAACAGCCGCTCCTGGACATGATGGCTGGGTGGATGGCTCAACAGAAGAAGACTTCAGATGAGATAAGGACTGTGTCTAGTTCCTCAGGAATATTACTGGGACTGGTTCATAATAGCAAAGGACCTTTTTCATTTGGGCCTTTGACCCCAGGAGATGATGTGGATGATTATTTTGAGGTTTTCGAGCATGTGGCAGTCCTAAGTGGATGGCCAGCAGAGCAGTGGGCCATACGAATAGCAGCCTCCCTTACAGGGGAAGCTCTCGCAGCATATAGGGCCGTGCCTGCTGAGCTAGCCTCCACTTATGATGAGGTAAAAAAGGCCGTGAGAGACCAATTGGGACTAACTCCAATGGTCTACCGCCGTCTTTTCAGGGCTTGTAAACTGAGGCCAGATGAGACGCCTCGTGCTTTGTGTCAGCGTCTCAAAGCATTATTGCACAAGTGGTTATTGCCAGAAGGAAAAACTGTTGATTCTATTGTAGATATAATTGCTCTAGAACAGTTTATTGAGGCTGTGCCACAGGAAATGCGATCTTTCTTGGTCTTACAAGATTGCAAGAGCACAAAAGAAGCAACTTCTTTGGTAGAGCGGTTCCTAGAAGCTCGAGTAGTAGGCCAAATGAAGGATGCAGGGTTGAGCCAAGCAAATGTAAGGGAACCAGAAAGAATAAGCAGGACCATGCTAGGAGAGGTTACCCAAGGAAAACCCCTAGGAAGGTCAGGGTATGAGCAGCGCAAATGTTACAGTTGCGGAAATAAGGGCCATATCAAAAGAAACTGTCACAGTAGGACAGTGTTAATGACAAATCCCTCTAAGGAAAGAGGTGAGGGCTTTCTGCTATCAGTGGAGGTGGAGGACATCCCAGTGCAGGCGCTCTTGGATTCAGGCGCCGACCAGTCAATGGTCTCCCAGCAGCTATGGGCGGAGATACAAGCCAGGAGAGGGGGTCACACAGAAAAACATTCAGAAGGGAACAAAGATTCGATGTGTGCATGGCGCAGCATCAGTTTACCCCTTGCAGACAGTAAAAGTGAAGGGCCTAGGCTTAAAAAGAACTATCACTGTAGCCGTAGTCCCAAAACTTCCATTTCCAATAGTTATGGGGAGGGACTGGCCACAGTTCAAACGTGGGCTAGCCCAGGGGTTAGAGTCCAAGACAGGGTTAGTCTCTAATAGGGCAAAACCCAAGGCTAGGGAAGAAGAGGAAGATTCGAGTGAAGTGCTAACACCCTCTAGAGAAAGGGATAAGGTTGGACAGGGGAGAGGCTTCACATCCTCTCGGAAGCCCAAAGCCAGGACCCAGGTAATGCCTGCTCCATTGTTCGAGACCACTCACAAGAAGCAGGATAGGAGGGTGACTAAGACGAGATCAGGATAGTAAGCCCAAGTTCGTGCTAAAATGCTGTCGTACTACTCCTAATGCACGAATACCCAAACGAGCGACAGAGCATGCCGCTGGGTTCGATCTCCACAGTGCTGAAGACATTAGTATCCCTAGGCTAGGGAGGGCTTTGGTGGAGACGGGATTGCAAGTAGAGATACCGCCCGGATGCTATGGCCGGATTGCTCCACGCTCCGGCCTAGCGGTAAAAAGCTGCATTGACGTAGGAGCAGGGGTAGTAGACCCGGATTACCGGGGACCCATTAAGGTCTTGTTACTCAACTTTGGAAAAACAGACTTTAGGGTGAACACCGGGGACCGTATAGCCCAGCTAATCATGGAGAGGGTAGGATTTCCTCCTGTGGAAGAAGTACCGGAGTTAAACCCTACGGTACGGGGATCAGCGGGGTTTGGATACACGGGACGGGCGGAGATAAAAGGTTTAGCAGCAACTAGAGAGGAGGATAAGGCTGATGTTGACCTCGGGCCTCAATTGGCTGACTGTAAAACGAAGCCTACTCCGAGAATGGGAGAGGAACTGGCGTGGAACCAGCAACAGGACCTGTTTAGGTTGTTGCGGAGATTCCCGGATGTCTTAACACCTGTACCGGGGGAGACGAGACTCGTGGCCCACGAGGTGATAACCCCTCAGGGTGAGGTGATACGGCAAAGGCCGTATAGGCTTTCAGAAGCAAAGCAGCAAGAGGTTATCAGGCAGGTACGGGAAATGTTGGACATGGGCATAATCGAGGAGTCGGTTAGCCCATGGAATAGTCCAATAGTAATGGTCCCGAAGCCTGACGGAACGATACGGTTTTGTATCGACTTCCGAAAGGTCAACGCCATTTCTAGATTTGATACCTATCCCATGCCCAGGATAGAGGAGTTATTAGACCAGCTGGGGCAAGCAGCTTACCTTACCACTCTGGACATGTCTAAGGGGTACTGGCAGATTCCCCTTATGCGGGAATCTCGCCAGAAAACTGCCTTCAGTACCCCTATGGGACTCTATCAGTTCCGTCGCATGCCCTTCGGGCTACACGGAGCGGCGGCCACATGTCAGAGGCTGGTAGACATTGTCCTACGTCCACATTGCCAATATGCCATAGCGTACATGGACGATGTGGTAATTTATAGCAAAAGCTGGGACCAACATCTAGTTCATATTGCGGCAGTTCTAGAAGCAATGAAGAAGGCAGGCATCACCTTAAACCCTTCCAAGTGCATGTTTGGGGGGAGGGAGGTGAAATATCTCGGGCACATAGTAGGACGGGGTGTAGTAAAACCCCTTATTGATAAAGTAAAAAGTGTGAGGGACTTTCCTAAGCCAATTAATAAGAAGCAGATACGGAGCTTTTTAGGATTAATCGGCTACTATCGCAGATTCTTGCCCCATTTCGCGACGGAAAGCGCCCCTCTCACTGATATATTGAAAAAAAATGCGCCAACTCAGGTAAAGTGGTCACCAGTGGCAGAACAGGCTTTCGCACAACTGAAGGAACAACTATGTTCAGCACCCGTTTTAAGAGGGGTAGACTTTAATAAGTCCTTCGTATTGCAAACCGATGCGTCAGAAACGGGGTTAGGTGCTGTCCTAGCGCAAAAACATGAAGGGGTAGAGCACCCGGTTATGTTTTTAACAAGAAAACTGGCACCTGCAGAACAAAAGTACTCCACGGTCGAGAGGGAATGCCTCGCCATACGTTGGGCAGTGGAGGCACTTCGTTTTTACCTAACTGGCCGTAGGTTCCTTTTAATAACAGACCATGCGCCATTAAAATGGTTGACCAGCATGAAGGACCACAACCCTCGCCTCACAAGGTGGTACTTGGCCCTCCAGGCCTATGATTTCCAAGTTGAGCACAGGGCGGGACGGCTACATACAAACGCTGATGCTCTTTCACGGATTCCGTGCTGTGCGCTAGAGACGCCAGCCCGGAATATCTTAAGGGGGGGGGGGGATTATGTGGTGGAGAAGCAGGCTCAGAAAGCAGTGAGAGAAAGAAAAAACAGACTTTTTTTCCTTTCCACAATGAAACTGCAGGCAAAGGAAGGGTTAACTCTCAAACTAAGGACAGAGTTTCCCTGCAGAGAAGTGCAGACCTAAGAGCACGCCCTATTCCCATGGAGATAGAGGGAGGAGAAGGGAGTGGTTTGGAGGCGGAGTCAAGAGTCATAGGACAGCCCCAAACATTTAGGCAGGGAAGTTGCACTCACAAACAGACTCAGGTGGAGAATCGGAACCAGGAAGGAAGGACACAGTATCAGGAGATACAGACACGAGGGCACAAGCAAGGAAGCACAAGAGAGAAACAGTCTCGGGCAGAGAAACAGAATTGGAAGGAGACATGGAAGCTACTTTCACAGAAGCAATTGAGAAGTAGGAGCAGAGAGCTGACAAGGCCAGTGGAGAGCTCAGGGGAGGAGTCCTCAGAGGAGGAAATATTCTCCTGAAGTTCTTGGCTTAACTCTTCTCCTAGTAAGGAGTCTACAGGGAGGAAAAACACTACAAGCATGGTGAGCCCTTTACAACTCTTAAAAGAGCTACTAAACAAAGAAGGTTTTTCCTGCCCTTCCCCCACAAGCTCACATAATGCTAAGGGTACCTGGGAGAAGCTCTTGAAGGCTGTACACGATAGAAAGGCTTCTCAGGAGGATACCAGAGAAAGCAGTTACCAGAGAGATTCTAGTGTGGAGGAGATGGACTTGGGAGACAGTGTGGATGCAAGCAGTGTTTCAGACATGGAGATAGACTGTGCAGTTTGTGCTAAAGAGGAATAAAGGAACCAAATAGGGTTTGAAGAACTGAAGGAAGCTCAGCTGTTCCTAATCAGTGAATGTGTCTGTGTTACCTTGTGCTGGAGTAAAAAAACTGAATGAAGTTTGTTACCTGGAAGAAACCAGAAGTTCTTTTACAAGGACATTTTAAAAAGCCCATTACTTTTAGCTGTGCTTTTAAGAGTAGCTTGCCTGATTAAAGCTGCTTGGAAAGAAAGCTAGGTAGAAGCTAAAAGCTTGTAATATAACTTGAAGAAAATTCTATTGCTGTGAAAAGTATCTGGGTGGACCAGGAAGCCTTGTTATACCTGTTGTGAAAGTAACAGGGGTTTATAGTGCCTCCTGGAGACCAGGAACAGAATACTGATGTAAATAGAGTTTTATGTGAAAGAAAGATTTAAACCTGTACCAAGCCAAGGACTGTACAATAGGCTTGTGTTGTATTCTATGGAGAAATATCCTGAACTTTAATTTTGTAAGCTTCAATCAATTCTTGCCAAAGAATTGAATCCGGTTAGGAACTCCTTATTTCTAAAATAAAGAAATATTCCTGTGACCTTTGGCACTTGGCTCCAATCCTTTCGGGGATGCAACTACACGCTATTGGGCTGATTCAAACAAAGGACGATCGGGCGCTCCCCATACCACTAGGCAACCGCCTGGCCACACGGGGGGTGTCCGACACTATATATGAGTGTCAATGGCTATATAAGAACTCTCTCTTCATGTCTGTATATTAAAGTTTCAGTTTCTCAGTGTGAAAATCCAAGGAGCTGTCTCTCACCCTCTCTAAAGGAGAGCTTCAATGTCTCTGTTTTTAGGTGTCTTATAAATGAGAGTTTTATTGGCTAATCTAATCTTTATCTGCCATTATCTACACTGCTACTATATTAGTGACTGTCTCGCGATGTCTCATATACAATCTAAGAAACACTGAAACTCTCATGTGCAGATACCAGGAGACAGACTTAAGGGGTATGTTTACTAAACCAGGCTAACGGTTAACCTGGGTTATTTGCAACTAGGTCTCATTGAATAACATGGTACCTGGCTGCAGAAAGCCCAGCTAACCGTTAGCCCGGTTTAGTTAATACACCCCTTAGTGTCTGCTCCTGGTATCTGCACATGAGAGTTTCAGTGTTTCTTAGATTGCATATGAGAGTCTATGTCTGTCTCTCAGGCTCTATAAATCAGTGTATATGAGAGTTTTAAGGTCTTAAAGCGCTGTCTCTTCACATCTGTACATGAAGCTTTACAGATCCTCCCTAGCTCTCAAAATCTATAGTTTAGATGGGAATATCCGGCCCATTGCCATCTCCAGAAGTTGCTGCTAACCTTGAATGAAAATCTCTGTCTCCTGGGGTCTGTATATGAGAGTTGCATATCAGTGACTGTCTCGCGATGTCTCTGTATGAGACTCTCAGTAGCTATATAAGAGTGTTTCATGGTCAGGGGCAGCTGCCTATTGGTGACTGTCACTGGGTGGTTTTCTCTCTATCTGAGCGCTGTCTCTCGTGTGTAAGGATGTGAGTTTCAGTGTCAGTGACTGTCTCGCGCTGTCTCTATATGAGACTCTCAGTAGCATTATAAGAGTTTCATGGTCACGAGCAGCTTCCTGTCAGTGACTGACACTAGGAGACTCTCAGTGGTTTTCTATCTGAGCGCTGTCTCTTGTGTCTAAGGAAGAGAGTTTGTGTCGGTGACTGTCTCGCGATGTCTCTATATGAGACTCTCAGTAGCTATATAAGAGTGTTTCATGGTCGGGGCAGCTGCCTGTTGTTGACTGTCACTAGGAGACTCTCGGTGGTTTTCTCTCTATCTGAGCGCTGTCTCTCGTGTAAGGATATGAGTTTCAGTGTCAGTGACTGTCTCGCGCTGTCTCTATATGAGACTCTCAGTAGCTATATAAGAGTATTTCATGGTCACGAGCAGCTGCCTGTTGGTGACTGTCACTGGGTTGTTTTCTCTCGATCTGAACGCTGTCTATGGTGTCTAAGGATGTGAGTTTCAGTGTCAGTGACTGTCTCGTGCTGTCTCTACATGAGACTCTCAGTAGCTATATAAGAGAGGTGATTGTCACTGGGTGGTTTTCTCTCGATCTGAGCGCTGTCTATGGTGTCTAAGGATGTGAGATTCAGTGTCAGTGACTGTCTCGCGCTGTCTCTATAAGACTCTCAGTAGCTATATAAGAGTTTCAAGGTCAGGGGCAGCTGCCTGTTGGTGACTGTCACTGGGTGGTTTTCTGTCTCTATATGAGACTCTCAGTAGCTGTATAAGAGAGGTGACTGTCACTGGGTGGTTTTCTCTCTGTCTCAGCGCTGTCTCTATATGAGACTCTCAGTAGCTATATAAGAGAGGTGATTGTCACTGGGTGGATTTCTCTCTGTCTCGCGCTGTTTCTATATGAGGGAGGAGTGGCCTAGTGGTTGGGGCAAGTTACCTCAGGCCGGAAGGTCAGGGGTTCAAATCCCACTAGAGGACAGCAACCTTGGGCCGGAAGGACTTGGGTTTCTAGTCCCACAGGTGCTCCTTGTGATCTTGGGCAAGCCACTTAACCCTCCATTGCCCATGTTCCCTGTAAGTATTAATGTATGTGTCTCATATCCCCTTGTGTTAAATGTATCCCCCAATTGTGTTGTGACCACTTTGATTGAAGGATAAGGTGGTATACAAAACTGTCTAAATAAAAATATGAGACTCTCAGTAGCTATATAAGAGAGGTGACTGTCACTGGGTGGATTTCTCTCTGTCTCAGCACTGTCTCTATATGAGACTCTCAGTAGCTATATAAGAGGTGACTGTCACGGGGTGGTTTTCTCTCTGTCTCAGCGCTGTCTCTAGATGAGACTCTCAGTAGCTATATAAGAGAGGTGACTGTCACTGGGTGGTTTTCTCTCTGTCTCGCGCTGTCTCTATATGAGATTCTCAGTAGCTATAGAAGAGAGGTGACTGTCACTGGGTGGATTTCTCTCTGTCTCGCGCTGTCTCTATATGAGACTCTCAGTAGCTATATAAGAGAGGTGACTGTCACTGGGTGGTTTTCTCTCTGTCTCAGCGCTGTCTCTATATGAGACTCTCAGTAGCTATATAAGAGAGGTGATTGTCACTGGGTGGTTTTCTCTCTGTCTCAGCGCTGTCTCTATATGAGACTCTCAGTAGCTATATAAGAGAGGTGATTGTCACTGGGTGGATTTCTCTCTGTCTCGCGCTGTCTCTATATGAGGGAGGAGTGGCCTAGTGGTTGGGGCAAGTTACCTCAGGCCAGGGGCGGCCCAAGGGGGGTGCGGGGCCATGTGCGGAGACTCGGTGCGGGGCCTCATTTGCATAAGTGGTCTTATTTGCATAAATATTTGCATAATGTTACCATTCACTAACTTTTAGTAAACATGTCTCTTAATGAGTGTATGGATAAAGAAAGACTAAAAGATTTCTACATTACTATAATCCAGTGCCAACCGCCAGGCACATTAGGAACTACTACAAACGCTGCCCATTTAGAACCCATAGCAAACCCGCCGTATCCTGACAGCATTACCAGGACTCACAAAGCACCATACCCTACCTATCAAAAGGCAACACTGCAAATATTAAACCAATACATTTCAGAGAATACTGGGGAAAGAGAACAAGTGGCAACGTCAAATAGGAATTACATAAACAGAATACCTCAGCTCAGTTACACATGCAGAACATAGACCATCACCAAACAAGGAATCACAATTTAGAAACAGGAAGGCAATAATTAAACTGGGAACGCCAAAAGCCAAACTTGGAATGTACAACAACACTGTAGAAATAAAACTATAAATTAATTTCCTCTTGTACCAAACAAAGCGCAGATGTTAATGATGCACATTTCCCAGAGCTGACATATTCCAGTTAATAAATTCAAAATAAAGAGATATCTTTCTACCTTTTGTGCATTTTTTTTCAGTTGCAATTGGTCCAGCCACTTTCTTCTGGTTTCTTCATGTTTTCTGCTAACTCTCCATCGTCTGCTGTCCATTTGTCCTTTCTTCTCTCTTCTAGTTTTTTTTCCATTCTCTCTCTCTCTACATCTGCTTTAACATACTAATCTTTCTCCTTTTGCTCTTTCCTCATTCCTATTTCATCCACACAAATTTTACCCCTCCATCCTCAATCCCCAATTACTCTCCCAATACCTGTCCAATTGTAGATTTTTCATCCCTCCTACACAAAATATTTTTCCCCTCTCCATTTTAATCTCCCGGCCCCATCCCATTCTAATCCTCCCCCAACATCAGCTCCCTTCTAGTTCCAGTCTCACCCAGCATCCATTCCCTTCTAGTCCCTGCATCAGCCCATTTCCAGTCCTAGCCCCCCAACAGCCCATTTCCAGTCCTAGCTCCCCCATCCATTTCCAGTCCAAGTCCCTTCATCAGCTCATTTCCAATTCTAGCCCCCCCATCAGCCCATGTCAAATCATAGCTCCCCTCCACTCAGCCTAATTCCAGTCCAAGCCCCCCCATGAGCCTACTTCCAGTTCTAGCCCCTCCATGAGTCCATTTCAATTCAAGCCCCCACCACAGCCCATTTCCAATCTTAGCTCCCCCCAACAGCCCATTTCCAGTCCTATCCTAGCTGTTCCATCAGCCCATTTTCAGTCCTAGCTCCCTTCCCTCACAGCCCATTTCCATTCCAAGCCCCCTCCCCATCAGCTATTTGCAGTTCAAGCCTCCCCTTCCACTCAGCCCATTTCCAGTCCTAGCAACCCCCCAACCCATTACCAGTCCTAGCCCCCGTCAATCAACTTCCAGTCCTAACCCCCATCACCCCATTTTCAGTTTAAGCCCCCCCATCAGCCCATTTCCAGTCAGCCCCCCATAGCCCATTGCCAGTCCTAACCCCCCCCATCAGCCCACAGCCCATTACCAGTCCTAACCACATCAGCCCACCTCAAGTCCTAACCCCTCCCCATCACATGAAAATATCACAGACACTTTTCTGACCAAGACATTTCCCCAACTGATATCCAAATTTGACTAATGTATTTCAATAATCTGTATATAGTTAACTAGCCTTATATAGTTGTACCTTGTTATTCCCAAGTTCAAAATCCCTGTTACTTGTAAAATGCATTACAGTTCTTTGTATGTATATGTTTGTTACATGTAAACCGCGCTGGTGACAATAGTGCGGTATATAAAAGATGTTAAATAAATAAATAAATAAATCAGCCCATTTCCTGTCCTAGACCCCCATAACCCATTATCAATCCTACCCCCCCATCAGCCCACTACCAGTCTTAACCCCCCATAGCCCATGGCCAGCCCTCATCAGCCCACAGCCCACTGCCAGTCTTAACCCCCCCATAGCCCATTGCCAGTCTTAACCCCCCTCCCTAGCCCATTGCCAGTCTTAACCCCCCTCCCTCCCTCCCTAGCCCATTGCCAGTCTTAACCCCCCTCCCTCCCTAGCCCATTGCCAGTCTTAACCCCTCCCTCCCTAGCCCATTGCCAGTCTTAACCCCCCTCCCTCCCTCCCTAGCCCATTGCCAGTCTTAACCCCCCTCCCTCCCTCCCTAGCCCATTGCCAGTCTTAACCCCTCCCTCCCTCGCCCATTGCCAGTCTTAACCCCCCTCCCTCCCCCCCTAGCCCATTGCCAGTCTTAACCCCCCTCCCTCCCCCCCTAGCCCATTGCCAGTCTTAACCCCCCTCCCTCCCTAGCCCATTGCCAGTCTTAACCTCCCTCCCTCCCTCCCTAGCCCATTGCCAGTCTTAACCCCCCTCCCTCCCTCCCTCCCTCGCCCATTGCCAGTCTTAACCCCCCTCCCTCCCTAGCCCATTGCCAGTCTTAACCCCCCCCTCCCTCCCTCCCTAGCCCATTGCCAGTCTTAACCCCCCTCCCTAGCCCATTGCCAGTCTTAACCCCCCTCCCTCCCCAGCCCATTGACAGTCTTAACCCCCCTCGGCTCATGGCAATTAAAAAAAAAAAAAAAAAGCTGGCCGCTGCCGCGGCGGCGGCATGGAGTGTCCCGCGGGGCTCCCTCTGCCCGGCGGAACTCTTCCGGCGAGGCTGAGCCCCTCTCTGCTGGCTTGCAGATACGCGAAGGGAGAGAGTCTCCCTCGCGTCTCTGTTAAGCCCGCAGGGGCAGATGGGAAATTTCCCATCAGCCCCTGCTTCCCATCAGCCCCTGCGGGCTTAACAGAGACGCGAGGGAGACTCTCCCTTTTCGTATCTGCAAGCCGGCAGAGAGGGGCTCAGCCGCGCCGGGAGAGTTCCGCCGGGCAGAGGGAGCCCCGCGGGACATTCCATGCCGCCGCGGCGCCAGCGGCCAGCTTTTTTTTTTTTTTTTAAATTCAATTAAGAAAAAGCAGAATGTTCTTTGCGCGGGGCCCCCCGAAACGCGGGGCCCTGTGCAAAAAACATTCTTGCTCAATGGACGGGCTGGCCCTGCCTCAGGCCGGAAGGTCAGGGGTTCAAATCCCACTAGAGGACAGCAACCTTGGGCCGGAAGGACTGGGGTTTCTAGTCCCACAGGTGCTCCTTGTGATCTTGGGCAAGCCACTTAACCCTCCATTGCCCATGTTCCCTGTAAGTATTAATGTATGTGTCTCATATCCCCTTGTGTTAAATGTATCCCCCAATTGTGTTGTGACCACTTTGATTGAAGGATAAGGTGGTATACAAAACTGTCTAAATAAAAATATGAGACTCTCAGTAGCTATATAAGAGAGGTGACTGTCACTGGGTGGTTTTCTCGCTGTCTCGCACTGTCTCTATATGAGACTCTCAGTAGCTATATAAGAGAGGTGATTGTCACTGGGTTTTTTTCTGTCTCAGCGCTGTCCCTAGATGAGACTCTCAGTAGCTATAGAAGAGAGGTGACTGTCACTGGGTGGTTTTCTCTCTGTCTCAGCGCTGTCTCTATATGAGACTCTCAGTAGCTATATAAGAGAGGTGACTGTCACTGGGTGGTTTTCTCTCTGTCTCAGCGCTGTCTCTATATGAGATTCTCAGTAGCTATAGAAGAGAGGTGACTGTCACTGGGTGGTTTTCTCTCTGTCAGCGCTGTCTCTATATGAGACTCTCAGTAGCTATATAAGAGAGGTGACTGTCACTGGGTGGTTTTCTCTCTGTCTCAGCGCTGTCTCTATATGAGACTCTCAGTAGCTATATAAGAGAGGTGACTGTCACTGGGTGGTTTTCTCTGTCAGCGCTGTCTCTATATGAGACTCTCAGTAGCTATATAAGAGAGGTGACTGTCACTGGGTGGTTTTCTCTGTCAGCGCTGTCTCTATATGAGACTCTGAGTAGCTATATAAGAGAGGTGATTGTCACTGGGTGGATTTCTCTCTGTCTCGCGCTGTCTCTATATGAGACTCTCAGTAGCTATTTAAGAGAGGTGACTGTCACTGGGTGGTTTTCTCTCTGTCTCAGCGCTGTCTCTATATGAGATTCTCAGTAGCTATATAAGAGAGGTGACTGTCACTGGGTGGATTTCTCTCTGTCTCGCGCTGTCTCTATATGAGACTCTCAGTAGCTATATAAGAGAGGTGACTGTCACTGGGTGGATTTCTCTCTGTCTCAGCGCTGTCTCTATATGAGACTCTCAGTAGCTATATAAGAGAGGTGACTGTCACTGGGTGGTTTTCTCGCTGTCTCGCACTGTCTCTATATGAGACTCTCAGTAGCTATATAAGAGAGGTGACTGTCACTGGGTGGTTTTCTCTGTCAGCGCTGTCTCTATATGAGACTCTCAGTAGCTATATAAGAGAGGTGACTGTCACTGGGTGGATTTCTCTCTGTCTCAGCGCTGTCTCTATATGAGATTCTCAGTAGCTATATAAGAGAGGTGACTGTCACTGGGTGGATTTCTCTCTGTCTCAGCGCTGTCTCTATATGAGACTCTCAGTAGCTATATAAGAGAGGTGACTGTCACTGGGTGGATTTCTCTCTGTCTCAGCGCTGTCTCTATATGAGACTCTCAGTAGCTATATAAGAGAGGTGACTGTCACTGGGTGGTTTTCTCTCTGTCTCGCGCTGTCTCTATATGAGATTCTCAGTAGCTATAGAAGAGAGGTGATTGTCACTGGGTGGATTTCTCTCTGTCTCAGCGCTGTCTCTATATGAGACTCTCAGTAGCTATAGAAGAGAGGTGATTGTCACTGGGTGGATTTCTCTCTGTCTCAGCGCTGTCTCTATATGAGATTCTCAGTAGCTATAGAAGAGAGGTGACTGTCACTGGGTGGATTTCTCTCTGTCTCAGCGCTGTCTCTATATGAGACTCTCAGTAGCTATAGAAGAGAGGTGACTGTCACTGGGTGGTTTTCTCGCTGTCTCGCACTGTCTCTATATGAGACTCTCAGTAGCTATATAAGAGAGGTGATTGTCACTGGGTTTTTTTCTGTCTTAGCGCTGTCCCTAGATGAGACTCTCAGTAGCTATAGAAGAGAGGTGACTGTCACTGGGTGGTTTTCTCTCTGTCTCAGCGCTGTCTCTATATGAGACTCTCAGTAGCTATATAAGAGAGGTGACTGTCACTGGGTGGTTTTCTCTCTGTCTCAGCGCTGTCTCTATATGAGATTCTCAGTAGCTATAGAAGAGAAGTGACTGTCACTGGGTGGTTTTCTCTCTGTCAGCGCTGTCTCTATATGAGACTCTCAGTAGCTATATAAGAGAGGTGACTGTCACTGGGTGGTTTTCTCTCTGTCTCAGCGCTGTCTCTATATGAGACTCTCAGTAGCTATATAAGAGAGGTGACTGTCACTGGGTGGTTTTCTCTGTCAGCGCTGTCTCTATATGAGACTCTCAGTAGCTATATAAGAGAGGTGACTGTCACTGGGTGGTTTTCTCTGTCAGCGCTGTCTCTATATGAGACTCTGAGTAGCTATATAAGAGAGGTGATTGTCACTGGGTGGATTTCTCTCTGTCTCGCGCGCTGTCTCTATATGAGACTCTCAGTAGCTATATAAGAGAGGTGACTGTCACTGGGTGGTTTTCTCTCTGTCTCAGCGCTGTCTCTATATGAGATTCTCAGTAGCTATATAAGAGAGGTGACTGTCACTGGGTGGATTTCTCTCTGTCTCGCGCTGTCTCTATATGAGACTCTCAGTAGCTATATAAGAGAGGTGACTGTCACTGGGTGGATTTCTCTCTGTCTCAGCGCTGTCTCTATATGAGACTCTCAGTAGCTATATAAGAGAGGTGACTGTCACTGGGTGGTTTTTCTCGCTGTCTCGCACTGTCTCTATATGAGACTCTCAGTAGCTATATAAGAGAGGTGACTGTCACTGGGTGGTTTTCTCTGTCAGCGCTGTCTCTATATGAGACTCTCAGTAGCTATATAAGAGAGGTGACTGTCACTGGGTGGATTTCTCTCTGTCTCAGCGCTGTCTCTATATGAGATTCTCAGTAGCTATATAAGAGAGGTGACTGTCACTGGGTGGATTTCTCTCTGTCTCAGCGCTGTCTCTATATGAGACTCTCAGTAGCTATATAAGAGAGGTGACTGTCACTGGGTGGATTTCTCTCTGTCTCAGCGCTGTCTCTATATGAGACTCTCAGTAGCTATATAAGAGAGGTGACTGTCACTGGGTGGTTTTCTCTCTGTCTCGCGCTGTCTCTATATGAGATTCTCAGTAGCTATAGAAGAGAGGTGATTGTCACTGGGTGGATTTCTCTCTGTCTCAGCGCTGTCTCTATATGAGACTCTCAGTAGCTATAGAAGAGAGGTGATTGTCACTGGGTGGATTTCTCTCTGTCTCAGCGCTGTCTCTATATGAGATTCTCAGTAGCTATAGAAGAGAGGTGACTGTCACTGGGTGGATTTCTCTCTGTCTCAGCGCTGTCTCTATATGAGACTCTCAGTAGCTATAGAAGAGAGGTGACTGTCACTGGGTGGTTTTCTCTCTGTCTCAGCGCTGTCTCTCGTGTTTCACTCTCTCGCTCCAGTTCTCCCCGTCCCTCCCACTTACCAGGGTCTGCTGGTACTGCAGCGCCCGCTGCTCCATCCCGTCCTCTCCGTCCATGGCTGCGGCTTCTCCGACTATCCCGGCTCTTGGATCCGGCCGCAGACCGCGGGTCTCTCGCCCCGCCTCTCGTGCACGGCCCCGCCCCGAGCTGTTCTTTTTGAAAGGGATCGCCCCGCCCTCTTCCCCAGCTCCTTTGAGGCTGGTCTGGCCCCGCCCCGAGCCGTTCTTTTCACAAAGGCTCCCCCGCCCCCTGTCCCAGCTCCTCTGAGGCTCGTCTGGCCCCGCCTCTCGTCCACAGCCCCGCCTCCTCACTTCTTGGAGCGTCCCGGCAACTTTTCGCGGCTCGTCTCGCCCCTCGCCTTTCAATGCTCCGCCCACTTTCCGACAAGGCCTCCTGAACGCGGACTCTACCGTGTTGTGGCCCCTCCCCCTGCCTAAGGGTGCTGATGATAGTGCGAGCGCTGCAGCCCCTCCCGGGTGCTTTAGATTGGAAGGCGCCGCGAGGGCTGCTGCCGGCGCACAGAGTCTCTTTGTTTGTGCATTCCTTCTTGCACTTTCCATACTTGAACCCGTGGGTGTCGGTCGGGGCTTCAGCCTTTGCCAAAAACTCTCCGCAGCAGAGTTGGACCGACTACTGCGGCTGTGGTGTGGCTGCACCGATTTAAGGCTCCAAGTGCCCAGGCTGCTCCTGGTCAGGGTTTTGAGAGACCACTTTCCAGAAGGATTCGCACGGAACTTGCACCAGCTTCGGTACTATGTAGTGCACGTAATTCTAGCAGGCTGGCCCGGTCCCAGCATTGCTCAAAATGTTGGTACCTAGGTAGAGAGTTGCCAAATTCCCCATTTCTAGGAGTGAGATTTTAAGCCAGTCCTGAATTTCTGGTAGTAAGGGACCTGCAGCACTGATTCCAATGGGTAAAATCAGGGACTCCGAATACTATACTGCAATGTATTGCAAATTTAAAGCCAGAATAGGCACAAAATCTCACTCCTGGAAATGGCTAACTAAGCAACTGTGGACAACCTTAAACCTTATGCACTGCCCTTCCCCTTCACTGCTGTCAGAATTTATTATTTAGCCGTCCTGTTCTTTACTCCACCTTCCGCCCGCCCCCCCCCCCCCCCCCCGAAGCTGCTGTCCTAGGTGGTCGCCTAGTTTGCTTGATGGTTGGGCCTGCCCTAAGCTCTAGAAGGAGTGGAGGACTAGCCTAGTGGTTAGCAGGGGCGGCCCAAGGGGGGTGCGGAGACTCAGTGCGGGGCCTTATTTGCATAAATATTTGCATAATGTTACCATACACTAACTTTTAGTAAACATGTCTCTTAATGAGTGTATGGATAAAGAAAGACTAAAAGATTTCTACATTACTATAATCCAGTGCCAACCGCCAGGCACATTAGGAACTACTACAAACGCTGCCCATTTAGAACCCATAGCAAACCCGCCGTATCCTGACAGCATTACCAGGACTCACAAAGCACCATACCCTACCTATCAAAAGGCAACACTGCAAATATTAAACCAATACATTTCAGAGAATACTGGGGAAAGAGAACAAGTGGCAATGTCAAATAGGAATTACATAAACAGAATACCTCAGCTCAGTTACACATGCAGAACATAGACCATCACCAAACAAGGAATCACAATTTAGAAACAGGAAGACAATAATTAAACTGGGAACCCCAAAAGCCAAACTTGGAAGTACAACAACACTGTAGAAATAAAACTATAAATTAATTTCCTCTTGTACCAAACAAAGCACAGACGTTAATGATGCACATTTCCTAGAGGTTTCATATTCCAGTTAATAAATTCAAAATAAAGAGATATTTCTACCTTTTGTGCATTTTTTTCAGTTGCAATTGCTCCAGCCACTTTCTTCTGGTTTCTTCATGTTTTCTGCTAACTGTCCATCGTCTGCTGTCCATTTGTTCTTTCTTCTCTCTTCTAGTTTTTTTTTCCATTCTCTCTCTCTACATCTGCTTTAACATACTAATCTTTCTCCTTTTGCTCTTTCCTCATTCCTATTTCATCCACACAAATTTTACCCCTCCATCCCCAATCCCCACTTACTCTCCCAATACCAGGCCAATTGTAGATTTTTCATCCCTCCCACACAAAATATTTTTCCCCTCTCCATTTTACTCTCCCAGCCCCCATCCCATTCTAATCCTCCCCCAACATCAGCTCCCTTCTAGTTCCAGTCTCACCCAGCATCCATTCCCTTCTAGTCCCTGCATCAGCCTATTTCCAGTCCTAGCCCACCATCAACCCATTTCCAGTCCTAGCTCCCCCATCCATTTTCAGTCTGAGTCCCTTTATCAGCTCATTTCCAATCCTAGCCCCCATCAGCCCATTTCTAGTCATTTCCTAGCCCCATCATCAGCCCATGTCAAATCATAGCTCCCCTCCACTCAGTCCAATTCCAGTCCAAGCCCCCCCCCAATGAGCCTACTTTCAGTTCTAGCCCCTCCATGAGTCCATTTCAATTCAAGCCCCCACCACAGCCCATTTCCAATCTTAGCTCCCCCCAACAGCCCATTTCCAGTCCTATCCTAGCTGCTCCATCAGCCCATTTTCAGTACTAGCTCCCTTCCCTCACAGCCCATTTCCATTCCAAGCTCCCTCCCCATCAGCTATTTGCAGTTCAAGCCTCCCCTTCCACTCAGCCCATTTCCAGTCATAGCAACCACCCAACCCATTACCAGTCCTAGCCCCCCATCAACCCACTTCCAGTCCTAACCCCCCCATCACCCCATTTTCAGTTTAAGCCCCCCCTATAACCCATTACCAGTCCTAACCCCCCCATCAGCCCACTTCCAGTCTTAACCCCATCAGCCCATTGCCAGTCCTAAACCCCCCCCCATCAGCCCACCTCAAGTCCTAACCCCACCCCCCAGCCCATTAGCAGTCCTAACACCCCCCCAGCCCATTAGCAGTCCTAACCCACCCCCAGCCCCAGCCCATTAGCTGTCCTAACAACCCCCCCAGCCCATTAGTGGTCCTAAAAACCCCCCCCCCAGCCCATTAGCGGTCCTAACAACCCACCCCCACCCCCAGCAGTCCTAACAACCCCCCCCCCAGCCCAGCCCAGCCCAGCCCATTAGCAGTCCTAACACCCCCCCCAGCTCAGCCCATTAGCAGTCCTAACAACCCCCAGCCCAGCCCAGCAGCAGTCCTAACAACCCCCCAGCCCATTAGCAGTCCTAACAACCCCCCCCAGCCCAGCAGCAGTCCTAACAACCCCCCCCAGCCCAGCCCATTCCATTAGCAGTCCTAACAACCCCCCAGCCCATTAGCAGTCCTAACAACCCCCCCAGCCCAGCCCAGCCCAGCCCAGCAGTCCTAACAACCCCCCCAGCCCACGAGCAGTCCTAACACCCCCCCCCCCGCCCAGCCCAGCCCATTAGCAGTCCTAACAACTCCCCCCCCCCAGCCCAGCCCAGGGAAAATTAAATAAAAAGAAAACCTGTCTGCTGCCGCGGTCGGGCCGCCACGGCAGAATCGAGCGTGCCGCGGGGCCCCCCTGTGCACGGCAGAGCCTGCCCTCCCCTGTAGCAGCTCTCTCTTTGGAGCTGAAGTCAGACGCGCCGGCTTGCAGAGCAGAGCGCGAGAGAAGAGTTTCTCCCTCGCTGCTCTGTTAAGCCCGCGGGGGCTGATGGGAACTTCATTTACCATAATTTCAAATGGGGTAAATAATAATGTATTCCCAGCCCATCCGAAAACCCCAACCAGTCTTTTGAAACATCCTTAAAACAGTGTAAAATATCCATATAGCAATCAAACACTAAATTAAGTAATCAAGGAAACATTTGGTACTACTTTTGGGTACTCACTGAGTGAAGTATAGTGGCCTTGTTTTGCTGTATGGTGGAGGAAGGGGGCTTGGCAGTCAGTCTGCATCATTGATGCTGGTTGAAATAGGAGGACAATAGGGTCATGAGGCATGTTGCCTATTTTTGGGGAGGAAGACTCCTGAAGTAGAAGGCTGTGATGAATCTGGAGAAGTTGCAGATTTTTTTAAATTTTATTTAGCAGTTGTTTTATACTGTTTTATCATTTTTAGTCAAAGTGGTTCACATTGTAATTTAAACTTGGAAATGTACATTAAACAGAGGCATTGATAACTAGGATTCTTCTGAGGCACTGGAGAGTTAAGTGACTTGCCCAAGGCAACAAGGAATGCTAGTAGGAATTGAATCCTGGTCTCTTGGTTCCCAAGCCAGTGCTCTAACCACTAGGCTACTTCTCCACTCCATGGATGTAGTTGGATGAAAAAAACTCAAAATAGGCCTCTGTGTTCCTTCTCCTAATTTGCATTCATAGATCTTCTTGTAACATGAGACAGCAGTTTCAATTGCTTCTTGTCATGTCGCTATCATGCTCACTAATATTACATAAGTGAAGTCATTCGGTTCTCACACTCAGAAACTTCTTTTAAAGTTTTTTATTGTCCAGTTTGGGCATGTTTTTTGATTCTTTCTCTTCCACCTCTTCCTGTGACAATCAATGGGCATCCAGCTGAATGAGTTCTTCAGTTGTTAACTCTTCTCCCTGTGATTCTAAAAGCTCCTCAACATTTTCTTTATCAACTTCAGTGAAGCCAACTTCCCTAGCATGTTAACGTGTTGCGCGGTGTCTTTGCATTTAGAAAACAAGATGGAAAAGAAAGAAGGTATGAGATCTAGAAAGACCCATACACATTCCTTTAGGCATAACAATAGTTCATCACAGAGCGATCGCCGTGTTTGAAGAAGGAAAAGGCTGTAGAGGAGGGAGGTGATGCAGTGAGGAACTTGACTTTTAAGACAAGTTCTGGATGGTTTGAGCACTTCAAGAACTGTGCAATGCTTCATAACATAAAAATTACTGGTGAAGCAGCTTCAGCAGATAGTGAGGTGGCAGCAGTTTTCCCGTCACATCTACATGAAATTATTGAAGGTGGTGTATACACTGCCAAACAAATTTTCAATGTAGATGAGACAGGTTTATTTTGGGAATGAATGCCTTCTCATACCTTCATTTCTCGTAATGAAAAGAAAGTGCCCAGGCATAAAGCATCAACAGATAGGCTGACATTACGTCTTGGTGGCAATTGTAATGGTGACGTAAAACTTAAGCCATTGTTAATGTATCATTCTGAAAACCTCGGGCTCTTCGGGGGAAGATGACAAGTGCCTTGCTTGTGGTATGGAGGTCTAACAGAAAAGCCTGAATGCCGAAGGAAGTGTTTGCCGACTAAAATGCGAAATAAAGATTTTTTTTCAAATACATTCGTAGCAAAAAACCTGTGAGAGAGTCAGTTGGTCCATTAGATGATAGAGGAGTTAAAGGGGCACTAAGAAGCGACAAGGCGATAGCGGAGAGACTGAATGAATTCTTTGCTTCGGTCTTTACTGAGGAAGATGTAGAGATGTTACCCATGACTGAAGTGGTATTTAAAGGTGTGGAAGAATTGAAGGAAATATCGATACATCGGGAAGATGTATTACAACTATTAGATAAACTGAAGAGTAGCAAATCACCTGGGCCGGATGGTATACATCCAAGGGTGTTGAAAGAACTGAAATATAAGATTGCAGACCTGCTATTAGTAATCTGTGAACTATCAGTAAAATCATCTCTAATACCTGAAGATTGGAGGATCGCCAGTGTAACACCAATTTTTAAAAAGGGTTCCAGGGGTGATCCGGGAAACTACAGACCGCGGAGCCTCACGTCCGTACCGGGAAAATGGTAGAAACCATCATAAAGAATAAAATTACTCAGCATGTAGATAGTCATGGCCTAATGGAAGACAGCCAACATGGCTTTAGACAAGGAATATCTTGTCTTACTAATCTGTTATGTTTTTTTGAAAGTGTGAATAAACAGGTGGACAAAGGTGAGTCGGTTGATATAGTGTATCTGGACTTTCAGAAAGCTTTTGATAAGGTCCCTCATCAGAGACTTTTGGCAAAACTAAAGAGTCATTGGATAGGAGGCAGGGTACTACTGTGGATCAGCCCAGTGTGCAGCGGCGGCCAAGAGAGCAAATAGAATGCTAGGTATCATAAGGAAAGGAATGGAAAATAAAACAAAAGAAATGCCCTCACACTGCAGTGTAGATAGTTTATGTATATAGTTAACCCAGTTATCCAAGTTTGTACTCCTGTTCAATGTAAAACCTGACAGTTTGTCGTTATGGTCGTTTTGTTATGATGTAAACCGTGCTGATTCTAAATAGCGCGGTATATAAGAAACTGTAATAAATAAATAAATAAATAAATTATAATGCCTCTATACCGTTCCATGGTGAGACCCCACCTTGAATATTGTGTGGAATTCTGGTCGCCGTATCTTAAAAAGGATATAGCGTTATTAGAAAAGGTTCAGAGAAGAGCCACCAAAATGGTAAAGGGGATGGAAGGATACTCCTATGAAGAAAGGCTAAAAAGGTTAGGGCTCTTTAACCTGGAAAAGAGACGGCTGAGGGGAGATATGATAGAAGTCTATAAATTAATGAACGGAGTGGAACGGGTAAACGTAGATCGATTGTTTACGTTATCAGAATATAGAAAGACTAGGGGACATGCAATGAAGCTACAGGATAAACTATTTAAGACTAATAAAAGAAAATATTTTTTCACTCAACGTGTAATTAAACTCTGGAATTTGTTACCGGAGGATGTAGTAAAGGCTGTTAGTGTAGCTGGGTTTAAAAAAGGTTTGGACAAGTTCCTGGAGGAAAGGTCCATAAACCATTATTAAGAAGGAACCCAGGATATCAATGCTTGACCCATTACAAGCATTGTGGAACCTGTGTCTTTTGGGGAAACTGCTAGGTACGTATGACCTAGATTGGCCACTGTTGGAAACAGGATACTGGGCTTGATGGACCTTGGTCTGACCCAGTATGGCATATCTTATGTTCTTATGTGAAACACTACTTGTTGCCGTTTATAAAAGATTATGCTCTAGTTATTATAGGCAATGCCCAGGGACATCCCTCAAGTGTTCTTGATTACTGTGACAATATCCAAGTGGTTTTTCTTCCTCCAAACACAATGTCTACGAGTATTCTGCAGCCCATGGACCAGGATGTTATTGCGACTTTCAAGGCCTAGTATGCACAATTTCTCATGCAATATCTTGGTGATGAGTTTTCGTAACATGATGCATTCTACCTGAACCAATCACCATTTCAAAATGTGTTCTAATTTTCTGACGCTTTTGAAATATTGTATGAACTGTGGATGGGGATATGTGCATAGCCAACTAATGTCCTTAAGCTTTTCAGCTTTTCCATTCTTTTTATTACTTCCATTTTCTCCTCTAGCACATGGGCCTTTCTAGGCCTCTTGCCTTCTTTCTTTTTCATCTTGTTTTCTAAATGCGAAGGTGTTGCATGCAGAACACAAGAGACATGAAGGCTTCCGGAAACAGCAGATGCGACACCAACTAGCTTCCGGACATCTCTCAAGTGTTCTGGAAACAGAGGAATGTCATACATTTATACTTGTGTTTCAGAATTTTCTTCACGCATGCTTCGATAAATGTTGTTATATTGAATAATTATTCTGGGTAATGAAATTTCGGTATGATTGCCTGTGAGCCGTTATATTGAAAATTCGGATAATGACAGTTCAGATATCGAGGGATTGCTGTACATCTTTGTGATTGGGTGTGTCTTGTGGCAATGTGAAGGAAATTATGGCATGATCAGACCAGGGAACTGGGGCGATATCAGATGCCAGTTCGGGGTGACCATTTAATAAATTACTTGGGGCAAAGATAAGATCTAGAATCCCCCCTTTTTCATGGGTGGGGTCTTTTATGAGTTGTTTGAATTTCAGTGCCTTCATTGCATTGAGGAAGGAGTGTGCTTGTTTGAGAGTAGTGGAGGTGAGATTCAAATCTCCTAGTAGAAAAAATGGATTGTTTGATGCTGTGTGTAAGCATGTCTCTTCAAGTAAGGTTGATAAATGATCTGCTTTTGCATTCGGTGCTCTGTAGGTTAGGCATAATATTAGGCTTCTGTTTGTGATTGTGAGGATGTCAGTGGAGCTGTTTGTGATTGTGGTTTTAGTTGTTCTTTGGCCAGGATGAGAACACCAACACCCCTCTTCGATGATCTTGGGCAGTTGTATAGCTTGTATTTAGGAGATATAAGTTGATTTAGTAATACATTATCAGTTCGTGTGAACCATGATTCGGTGATACACATTGAGGGTCATTCTAAAAGGTTTAGCCATGGTTTGGACATCTGCAGCCATGCACGTGGAAGCCAAAATCACAAACACATTTCTGTAACCATTCCACAGATGTCTTCGGTACGTTCAAGTAGGTGTGGGGGTGTGGCAGATGTGTGTCTGGGGAGGGGACTTAAACGTAGCCATTCAATACCAAAAGCCGCGGAGCTGTCGGCAGGCACACAGGTTTATTTCTGTTCCCAGCATGAAGAGATATCAGGAAGGTGTTTTTCACCTTAAAACACCAAAGACTGTAGAGAAGATGGAGAATTAAGTGACTAGCTTTAGATTACAAAGTTCCACATGGGGATTCGAACCCTGGCCACCTAGCCACTGCTTTAACCATTATGCTATTAGACAGTGCTCTCCTGGGGAGGTCTACATAGACATTTCATACATGTGCATACAGGGCACATCCACATTTCTGCAATTGTGCCTGCCTTTCATTTCAGACGTTCTGGCTTTGACGGCCCGGATTGCACTTGGAAATGTCTCATTATGTCTAAGTTATTGTCATTGATGTGATCCACTATGGTATAAATCTTTTTGCGTGCTGAGTGAACATTGATTAGTGCACACTTGAAGGGATGGGAGAGGGGTTGCTGTTTACATATCATTGCCTGCATCCAGCATAGTGGTAATTCTTATAAGTCCATAAGCCTATCTGGTCTGCCCTTCCATATCAACTACTATAGTCCCTTTTTTTCCTTTAGAGATCTTCTGTGTTGGTCCTATGCTTTCTTGGATTCAGATACAGTCCTCGTCTCTACTACCTCCACTAGGAGACTATTCCACACATCTATGACTCTTTCCTTAAAGAAATATTTCTGCATATTACATAGAAACATGACGGCAGAAAAAGACCACATGGCCTATCTAGTCTACCCTTCCATATCAACCACTACAATAGTCCCCTTTTTACCTTTAGAGATCCTCTGTGTTTGTCCCATGCTTTCTTGAATTTAGATACTATCCTCGGGTCCACCACCTCAACTGGGAGACTATTCCATGCATCTACCACTCTTTCCCTAAAGAAATATTTCCGCATTACTCCTGAGTCTATCCCCTTTCATCCTCATCCTATGTCCCCTTGTAGCAGAGCTTGCCTTAAATGTCTCTGTCATATAGATCCTATCCGCTTTCCTCTAAAGTATACATATTACAATCTTTAAGTCTGTCCTCATATGCTACATAACGAAGACCACTAACCATTTTAGTAGCCACCCTCAGCACCGACTCCAAGCCTTACCTGACAGCCCTTCCAGAATATCACTAACAAAGATGTAAAAAGAATTGGACCAAGGACAGATACCTGCGGCACATCACTGGTAACCTCCTTTTCCTCAGAGTCAGCTCCATTTACCTGTACCCTTTGCCACTTCCCACTCCACCAATATCTAACCCAATCAGTAACCCTAGGGTGCTCAGTTTATAAATCACAATACTCAAATGAGGTCTCACCAAAGACTTATCCAGAGGGACTATCACCTCCTTTTTTCTGCTGGCCATTCCTCTCCCTGTGCACTCAAGCATAGGATAAAGATTCTGGCTTTTGCCATTGCCATTTCTACCTGTTTAGCCACTATATGATCATCAGAAGCAATCACGCCCAGGTCCTGCTCTCCTTTCATGTGCAGAAGTACTTCACTCCTTAAACTGTACTGCTCCCTTGGATTTTTGCAGCCCAAATGCATGCCCTGCATTTTATGCATTAAATCTCAGCCACCATTCTTCAAACTTAGCTAGATCCCTCCTCATGTTATCTATTCCTTCCTGGGTGTCTACTCTATTGCAGATTTTGGTATCATATGCAAAGAAGCAAACCTTATGCGACAGCCCTTCCACAATATCACAAAAAAAATGTTAAAAGAATCGGACCAAGGACAGATCCCTGGGGCACACCACTAGTAACATCCTTCTCCTCAAAGTGAGCTTCATTTACCTGTACCCTTTGTCATCTCTCATTCAACTAATTTCTAACCCAGTCAGTCACCTTAAGGTCCATTCCTAGGGTGCTCAGTTTGTTTATAAGTTGCCTGTGTGGAACGGTGTCAAAGGCTTTACTGAAATCTAAATACACCACATCTAGTGGAGGAATGACCTAGTGGTTGGGGCAAGGTACTTCAGGCCGGAAGGTCGGGGGTACAAATTCCACTAAAAGGACAGCAACCTTGGGCCGGAAGAACTGGGGTTTCTAGTCCCACAGGTGCTCCTTGTGGTCTTGGGCAAGCCACTTAACCCTCCATAGCCCATGTTCCCTATAAAATAGTTATTTCCAAGTTATATTGCCCTGTTCAATGTAATTTCAGTTTGTTCAATGTAAACCGCACTGATGCAGAATAGCGCGATATATAAGAGAATGTAAATAAATAAATCTAGGGCTCTCCCTTGGCCCAACTCTCTGGTCACCCAGTCAAGAAATCAATCAGATTTGTCTGACAAGACCTGCCTCTAGTAAACCTATGCTACCTCGGATCCTGCAATCTATTGGACTCCAGAAACCTCACTATACTCTGTTTTAGCAGCATTTCCATTCATTTACTCACCACAGAGGTCCGACTATCCAGCTTGTAGTTCTCAACACATCCTTATTTCCGCTTTTGTGTAAAGGGAACATGTACTTTTCTCCAGTTCTCTGGGACCACTCCCGACTCCAAAGAAGCACTGAAAAGGTCAGATGGTGGAACCACTAGAACTTACCCAGGTTCCTTCAATACTTTCAAATGTATGCCATCTGGCTCCACCGCTTTATCTACTTTTAGTTTAGCTAGTTCCTCATGAACACAGTCTTCTGAAAATCGTTCAAGGTCCCTTTCACTTCTATTCTTATATGTGGGTGGTTTTTTAGGTCATGCTCCTGGCCCTTCATCTGTGAACACAGAACAAAAATATTTGTTAAACAATTCTGCTTTGTCCTCATTAGCTTCTACATATTCCTCCCCTTCACCCTTGAGTCTGACAATACCACTTTGCCCTTCCTCCTCTGACTAACATATCTGAAGTGTCTTGTCCGCCCATTTTATTGCATTGGCTATTTCTTCTTTTTTTTTTGTATCTTTGCTTTCCTGACTTTGCTAGCTTCTCTAAGATTTCATGAAGGCCTCCCTCTTTTTCTTCACTTTTCAGCTACTTCTTTTGAGAACCATAGTGATTTCCTGTTATATTTATTTACCTTTCTAACAAAAACGTTTCTTGCCCTTAAAATATCCCCTTTCAGGTTTGCGCATTGCTTTTCTACATCCCCCAGCTGTTCCCATCCCACTAACGACTCCTTGAGGTATTGTCCCATCTTGGCAAAGTTAGTTTTCCTAAAGTCTAAGACCCTCATTTTTGAATGGATTTTATCAGCCCTAGTCCTAATACTGAACCACACCATCTGGTGATCATGGATGCGGGATGATCTCCCACTATAACATCAGAAACACTTTCACCATTGGTAAGCACCTAGTCCAGTATGGTCCCTTCACATGTGGGTTCTCTTTACCAGTGCCGGAATAGTTCTCCCTGTAGAGAATCCAAGATCTCCTTACTTCTAGATGATACTGCAGCAGAGATGTGCCAATCAACATCCAGCATATTTAAACCACCTATTGGTAGCACTTCTCCTTTCATGGCAATACTGTGCATGTCTTCTATTAAATCTCTGTCCACTTCTTCTCCCTGTGAGGGGGGTCTGTATATCACTCCAATGCAAATGGATTTCCCTTTTCCTCTTTCTAGTTTAACCCACAGTGCCGCCTCCTTTTAAGCCCTGCAATTCTATTGCTTTAATACTATTGTTTACATATAGTGCCGCTCTTCCTCTCCTTCTTCCTACCCTGTCCTTCCTGAATAAAGTATAGCTTGGGTATAATTACATCCTATTCATGGTTGTCCATGAAACATGTCTCCGTAACTGTCACTAATTCCAAGTTAGCCTCTTCCATTAAAGCCTCAAAATCTTGAATCTTATTTCCCATTCTACAGGCATTTATACATACTGCTTTCCAGATGTCACCCCTTTTACCCACTTCTACAGAAGTATTTAATCTTTCACTTACCTGGGGGTTTTCAGTTACATGGGGGCTTTTTCTCACTCATCCCCAATGAATCTAATTTAAAGCCCTCTTCAGTAGGTTAGCCAGTCTGCTACTAAAGACAAGTCTCCCTTTCTTGGACAGATGGACACCATCTCTGCTTTGCAGTCCTTGGAACTTCATCCCATGGTCCAAGAAACCAAATTGCTCTTGATGACACCATCCATGCAGCCATACATTTATCTCCAGGATGCGAGCTTCCCTGCCTCGGCCTTTACCCTCAACAGGGAGGATTCTGCAGCTTTGGAGCTCTGTTTCTTACCTTTCCCAAGATGCTTTCATCACCTCCACTTCCAAGGCTGCATACTGGTTCTTCAGTGCAAGGGCTGGAGGAGTTGGATTGTTGATTCTGTAAGCTCTGGTGACTTGTGGCCAACTCTTTTCATTCTGTAGCCTTCCATCGTCTCCTCTGTCAAAGAGCTTGGATGTTTCAAGAAGCATCTCATCAGTGTACTTCTCACTGTCTCAAATGTTTCTCATGCTCACCACCTCTTCTCTGGGCTCCTCCACTTGTTTCATGAGAGCTTCAGCTTGCGGGCATCCTGCACATGGAACCTGTCCTTCAACTGGCATCGGACTCTCATTCTGGACAGAGGCAGAAGCTGTAACGGGGCAACAGCTTTGGCAGTATGATTCTTCCCAGTCATTGTTCACTACTACTGCTACTGAGCATTTGTATAGCGCTACAAGACATACACAGTGCTGCACAGACACATGTAAAAGAAGGTCCCTGCTCATCAGAACTTAGTCTAGTCAAGACAGATAAGACAGTAGCTGTAGACACGGGATACATCTGGGGGAATGGTAAGGAAGCACAAAGGAGACCAGGTGAGTCAAGATCCAAAAGCAGCAGCGAACAGGTGAATTTTCAGCCTGGATTTGAAAAGGGCCAGAGAAGGTTCCTGACATACAGACTCCAGTAGTTTGTTCTGGCATAAGGAGCTGCAAAGTTAAAGGAGCAGTCCAGAGTTAGCAATAGAAGAGAAGGGCATAGATAGAAGTGATTTGCCAGAAGAGTGGAGTTCCGAGAAGAGGTGTAGGGAGAGATGAGAGAGGAAAGGTGGTGAGGAGCTGCAGAGTGGATGTACTTATAGGTCAGCAGCAGAAGTTTGAACTGAATGTGGAAACGGATAGGGAGCAATTAAGTGACTTGAGAAGAGGGTAATATGAGCATGATGAGGCTGGCGGAAGATTAGCCGTTGTGACCCACTAGCTGGCCCATAGGCATAAGAGGTGCTTAGTCATCTTCTTATGGTTCCTCTCTGAACGTATATCTGTCACTCTTTTATTAAATAACACGTTCAATTATAGCTTAACGTAATGTAGTAAATTTTTTCTATTATTCATTAAAATGTACTGGTCATTGGCTTTTTGGCTTTCAACATTCTTATGTTGTAATAATTGCTTTTACTGCCTTCTCTTGCCGTTGTGACTTTCCAATCAGTTATTCATGTACTTGCACTTATTCTTTTTATCTTCTTTAATTTATTAATTTCTTAAAAGTGGTTTTCCGAACTGCTCAACGCAGATAGAAGAAGTAATTCCCGACGCTCAACTACAGCGCCTCAATAGCGTTTCAGCATTACACTTTCTTCAGGAGATTCTTCTTTGTATCTATAAAAGTTAAACATAATAAACCTTCAATATCCGTCTGTGTTGCCTCCCTATTCTATTTACAAACCTTGCCTTATCACCCCTAAGTGCTGCATTCTAAGAAACATGCTACTACTTACTCATACCTTCGCTGCCCACGTCTCCATGTCAGTTTCTTTTTTCTCAATCAGAAAGACGCCGCGCATGCGGGATAAGGATATGCCTCCATTTTTAAAAGAACCCCCGTCTCACTCACCCATTGTTTACTCATTATTATCCTCTATCTTCATTAATTAGAATTCTATCATTTGAATCTATTGATCATTTTATAAAGTTATAAGTCTTCTATAAGTTTAACCAGATCTTATAGCTTGATGATTTTCTCATTTTTCTAACGGTAGAAGACTATCATATCTTCTTATTGATGCAGATACTTGTTAAGAATAGGACGCTTATTGAGAATAAATGTTATTCGAGTTAAATGTTAGTTGTTCTGAAGTTCTAATACTGGCAGTTTATTTGTCGCATTTAAACGCATGCTGTCCAATAATGCTATTTAGGCCCCCTGGATGCACCGTGCCTAATTGGTAAATCCAACGTTGTTCATACCATAATAATGTTTCATTCAGCGTTTTAGATCCTAATGTTTTGAGAAATTTGTTCAATTGCAAAACTTCTGAGTTGCTCAAATGTGTGTTTGTGTTAGGCAGTGGGAAACTAATGGAGCTTCCATTTTGCAACACTTTATCCTACTTTTGTGTTCACGTAGACGGATTTTTAAGGACCGAATTGTTTTTCCAATGTATCTGAGACCACAAGGACATGTTATGTTGTAAAGTACTGCCGTCGAATCACAGTTAGTGTTGGAATGCAAATAATATATTTTATTCTGATGTTCGAATTGTGATGTTTCTATCATAATCTCACACATATCACACATGCCGCAAGGTTTGTGCTTCCCTTCTTTTGTTCTTCTTTCTATAGGCGGGAGCACTGCAGGGCTTAAATACTCTTTTAGATTACGAGCCCGTTTCCAGACACACCTTATGTGTTTGGTTTCTAATCCGGGGACCACGGTTAATATATTTTTGTGCTTATTAAACAACTTTTGTATTGATTTACTCATCGGAGTGTATGCAGATATAAAATTAATATTCTCCTCGTTCTGAGGTCGTATTGACCTCGGAGATTTTGATTGTAATAATGCCGTTCTGTTATTATACAGGGCCCTTCGATAAGCTCTTTGAACCGTTGGTCTAGGATATCCTCTATCCAAAAAGTCGTGCTTTAATCTTTTAGCTTGTTTCTTTTTTTTTAATACGTTTATTTTCATTTTACAACAAACAAAAGTAACAACACACCAAAAGATACAAATACACACATACAATAAGGAAAACAACCCCAATTACCCCCCACCCCTATGCTTCTTCACTAAGCTAATAAGAGTCATCACATAAGCGCTTACACACAACAGTTATTGTACAGCAAACAAGCAAAAATGGTATTGATGATACATGCTGATCCTGTGGCAGAAATGTATACAAAATTGAAACAGTCAAATGAGAGCATTTAGCAGTTAGAACATAATCATGGAACACCTTCCTTTTAAACAAGTAGTGAAGGGCTTGAGTGGAAGAGATTGACATACAAGGTAGTTGCTCATAATTACAGTAAAAATGGACATGATTCCACCAATCATTAAGGCTCAGATGGGAGCCAATTTCCAGTATTTCGTAATGAAGGAGATAGGAAATAGCTATGCCCAGTAAATGGGCCTCCTGAAGAAACATTAACTCAGAATAATCATGATTAAGAGAGCTAAGGATTGTCCTTCTTTGGAATGGACTATTGATGCCTTTTACAGTCAGTAATGATAACTTACATAAAGCCATGCAAAATAGTTAAACAATCTGAGAGAGAAACATAATAGCGCACAGAGTTACACAATGTCGCTCATAGTACCAGTAAATGACTGCAGAAACAACATGATAGGAATGAAACTAAGGAAAACCATGAAGCGCCCCATATAACAAAATAAGCACCGAAGTGCCTTAGAGAAGAAGCAAAACCCCAGAAGTTACTGGCGGCCTGATGTCTGCGGGGAGAAACCCCAGAGAGGGCCTGAATGGAAATATAAATCCTACAGAGCTATACGGGCTCCGAAACTAACCAAGGAGCTCATCGTGGAAAGAAAGGAGACCAATAAGGTATATATAAAGAGAAAGAAAAGTCCAGGCAGTCTCCGTTTCAAGCAGCGATCACCGCATCGAGCCATTCAAAATGGCGGACAGTTCCAGCGGATTCCATCCAAGCTGTTGGATTAGCGCATCTGGTCTGCTTCTTTGGAAGCTAGAAATGTTGCTAGCAGATCAGGATCTTCGAAGGTGCGAGTTTGGTTATGGAGAGTCACTCTGAGCTTCGCTGGATATAAGATGCCGAAGCGAGCCTGTAACTGTTGAAGTCTAGGTCGAAAAGCAAGGAGTCTCTTCCGACGGTCAACTGTGGGCTTAGCCAAGTCAGGGAAGAAGGAGACTTTATGATTTTCAAACTCCAAATGACGATTCGCCCGGGCAGCATTTAGAATTTGCTCAACTTGCTGATATCTCAGTAGACGAAAGATGATGGGCCGGGGGGTCGTCCGATTGAGCGCCAGGCTGGTAGGAACACGATGTGCTCGGTCAATTTCCAGATCTCTGTGAAAAGTAATCTTCAGCAAGGAGGGAAGAGTTTTGACCAGGAATTCTCTCATATCTCCTGCTTCCGCGCCCTCCGGTACACCAATGAGCCGTACATTGTTGCGACGGGCTCGATTATTGCTATCCTCTAGCTCTTTTTGTAGATTCTGTATCTGACGCTCAGCCTCATCCAGTTTCACCAAGCGCACCACGTGCGAGTCGAGGACCCCCGCCATATTGTCCTGCCGTAATGAAAGACCTTCAAATCGATCCTGAAGCACACCAAAATCTTCTCTCATGGCTCAGAGCGCTTCTCCGTTGGACTGCACCAGTGCCTTCACACCACGTATTTCCTCCAAGATCTCCTGTTGCATTTCGGGGTTATCCCGAAATGGCACCATCTTTTGTGGGGAAGGCAGCTCTGTCTTGGAACGTTTTCCGTGTGAAGAAGAGGGAGATCCGAAGTCTAAGCGCGCTGGTTTATGGGCCGCCATCCCCCCCGAGGCACCCCGGTAAGTTCGGAGCAAAATATTAAGTTAATGTAGGTATTAAGTCAGGATTCTGAGTAGGCCCCGCGGGAGCTTCAGCGCAAAGCGTCTAACCCGCTGGACATCAGGCTCCGCCCCTTTTAGCTTGTTTCTTATACTCTTGGATATTCGAGCAATTTCGTCGAAATCGAAGAAATTGAGAGAACGGAAGAGATTCTTTCAATTGTTGAGGGTGCCTACTGGAAAAGTAAAGAAATGTATTTCTGTCTGTAGGTTTCCTAAATATGGATGTTTGCCATCCATTTATACTCTTTGTAATTTCCACATCTAGATAGGTTATTCTGTGCTGATGGTAAACAAAAGTAAATTTAAGATTTTTATCTAAACGGTTTAACCATGTTATAAATTGTTCCAATGTGTGAGGTGTCCCTTTCCATATTGGGAAAATGTCATCAATGTATCGTCGCCATGTTATAACATTGGATTGATATTGGAACTGAGACAGATATTGTACCTCAAACTCTTCCATGTAAAAATTTGCCACCGAGGGGGCACACGTTGCCCCCATTGCCACCCCCCCGATCTGTTGGTACACTGTTCCCTCAAACAAAAAATAATTGTGGTAAATGGCTAATTTTGCCAGTTCCAACAAAAAGTTAACATGTTCTCTCTGGAGGTCACCCCGAGCTTCTAATACTTTCCGAATTACTGATATCGCTGCCTCTTGTGGGATGCTGGTATATAAGGATGAAACATCCAGCGTTACTAGCCAGATGTCATCATCCTTCGCGTATGCTGCAAAACTTTCCATAACATTTAAAAAATGTGTAGTGTCTTGTAAATATGATCCTATTCGTGAAAGCATGGGCCGTAAAAAAGAATCTAAATATGTCGACAATGGTTCTAATATACTTCCCCTAGTCGACACAATAGGTCTTCCCGGGGGGTCCGTCAACCTTTTATGAATCTTAGGGACCGTATAGAATTTGGCTATAGTTGGTGCAGTTACATTAAGATATTGAAACTCTTTTTTGGATATCATTTTATGTTGTAACGCCTGTTGTGTGATGTTTTTTATCTCCCTTTGTAGCTGTACTGTCGGGTCTATCGAGAGCTTCCTATAGGTTTTGTTATCTGATAATTGTAAGTTAGCTTCCCCTACATATTTATCCCTATCTAGAACCACCACCGCTCCTCCCTTGTCAGCCCTTTTTATTACTATATCTCTTCTATCTCTTAAACCTTTTAAAGCTTTGTTTTCTATTGGGGATAATGCCTGCCCTTGCAATCTGCTGGTTTTTTCTAACTGTTTGATATCTTGCAGCATTACCTCTTTAAATATCATTAAGGCTGGGTGTGGGGGTATGGGGGGTACCCATTTTGATTTAAAAGGTAAAGGAACCCTCCCTATTTTCAATGGTGAAGTGGATTCATTGGATGCTACCTGTGAAGGGACAATTGCTGAAATCTCATTTGCTATTGGTGGATACATTGCAAAGTATTGTTTCAAGTGTAACTTTCGCATCAAATGTTCAAAGTCCACTCTATACTGAAAGGAGTCAAATTTTATTGACGGTACAAACGACAGTCCTTTGTTCAAGAGTTGTATTTCTTCTGCCGTTAAAGCTTTCCCCGATAGATTTTCTACTAGTTGGTTGGTAGAGGAAGAATCTATCATTTCTTCTGTTGGTTTGTATAGCTTCTTGTTTTTCTTTTCTCGATTTCGTTTTTCTTTTTTACATTGTCTCTTACTGCTGTACGAAAATCCTCCTTTGTGGAATCATTAGACTCACTGGCTGATGTATCATCCGAGGTATCATCGAACCTTACTTGTTTTTTGTTCTTCTTCATTTTCGACTTCCTATTAAGATCCATCCACGGATATACAAATCCAGTTGTATAGTCCGAACCGTCGCGCTTAAACTTTTTAAGCTTCTTTGCCATAATTTCTTGATGAATTGAAGTCTCTTGCCGTCTTATCTCCTCCAATTTTGACTTAAAGGAATCTTCACTTTCTTTTGATTTCAATTCATCCTGTGTTAATTGGATAGCCAACGAAATATTTTCAATATCGGGTTTCAACATATCTACTATAAGTATCATTAAGTCAAGAGAACACTTATTTAGTATCATGTTCCAATTTGTGATGAATTCTGTTGACATATCTGGCATTCTCGGTTCTTTATAGACTCGCAGTCGGTTTATGTATTCTACTAATGATGCTCTGTGGAGGGTCATTTTAACCCTCTTTTTATGCAGGGTGGTTAATGATTCCCATGTGGTTAATAACTGTGTATCTGTCTGTCTTCCAATGAGGAAAAAGGGGTCTTCTCTTTTGAAAAACCTGAGACATAATCAGGGGTAAAACTTAAGATGTTCTTCCATCCCTTTGCACCATCCATGTTAGGACTCTCAGTCATCTTCTTATGGTTCCTCTCTGAACGTGAAGAGGTGCTTAGACAGGCTGATGGGGCAATGTTTTACTGGCAGTTACGTCCCCGGGAAGGCAGTAGCTAAGCCTTCTGGTTCCCGTAGTTGTACCTTAGACCAATAATTGTAGTTGAGGCAGAGTGTAAGGATAACTTAGGTTTTATTCCCCGTCCGGGGTGGATTCAAAAACTATGGAACAAAGGTATAACAAACCATACGTCTGGCATCAATCAAAGGAAAAATACTAGAACAAAAATATAAGCTTCCTTCAGCATAAACCAACAGCAAAAGTAACAGAGTTCTTTTCACTCACGTGAAACCTTTTCAGCTGTTCCTTCAATTAGCACTTCTGAATGCTTCAGCACAAATAATGAACACAATCTGACACAGTGTAAGTACAATCCATGTCAATCTCTTGTGAAATCTCTTCAGGGAATTCCAGTTGCATTTCTCCTTCATCGGACAGTGCTTCTGGCTCAAAAATGCCCTTTGAGTCAAACTGTCCCTGCCGAGGAGTGAACAGGTTCCCTTCCTCCACTACCCTTGTGGCTTGTGGGAAATTACCACAGTGTTTGTACTTTTCTTCCTGAGCTCTGCACAGCTCCTCATACGTGCATAGGAAGTCTGGGTGTTCTAAATTCCATCTCTTAGGGAGAATACGTCTCTCTTCAACTCCTAGAGTTTCCTGCTTTCTGTGACGGGGATAGCCCTGTTCTGTTCTCTTTCTCCCACGGCGTTTTTCTACCTCCAGGAAATGTGCCTCAGGGTAAGAATTCTTCCCTTCTGTTTGTTTGGAGTTAAACTGCTTATAACTTGTAAACTGAGCTGTAGGACTGCCCTTCCTTATTGCCTCATTGCAATATTCCACAGGATACTGGTAAGAAATGCCTCGCTATTCCCCACAGCTTCTTTGCAAATCACCAACCCCTGACTCCTGTCTTTTCCTTGGCACTGTCCTCCCAACACTCTCACGTGTTCCTTCTCGTGTTCTATCCCGGCTTCTCCCACCGGTGCTCAGGGTTCTATCCTCGATTCTCCCACCTGTGTTTTCTGTTGGTGAATGAGTCCTCACTATATTGTGCTTAGTGTTAGCCTGGGCTCCGCCCCCCTGCAGTTGCTCCCTATTCTCTAATGAGCTCTGAGCTCCGTCTCTGCTTGGGCGTTCCCTAACACCATGTGAATGTGTTTTCCACGGTTGCTCTTGGCAACCCTTTCCCATTTGTGAAGCTGAGCTGTCATTTTTCCTGCTCTTTTGCTCACTTTCGTTTGCATTTATGGGCTCTGCTAGCGTTACCTCGTGACAGATCCCCCCCCCCTTAAAATATTACGGGCTGCTGGGACAATACCCGGACAGCACATAATCAACTCATGGGTTCTGTCTCGCTGCCCTACATATGCCAAACTGACTGTTGCCAATCTTTCCTTCCATGGCTTGAGAACATTCAGGTGGTACACCTGCTGACGTCCCCTCTCATTTTCCACTCTGTACGTTACAGGACCTACTCTCCCTATTACTGTGCACGGTCCCTTCCAATGGGCCTCAAATTTAGGTCCCGGGTCTGCTACTTGCACAAGGACCTTATCCCCTATGTTCAGGTGCCTTTCTTTTGTGCGCCTGTCATAGTATCGTTTCTGTTTCACTTTACTAGCCTGCAAATTTTCCCTTGAGGCTTTTGCCGTTTTCTCTAGGCGTTCCCTCAGGTTTTTCAGGAATTGCGGCACCCCAACCTCCTGTGACTTTGGCTCCACCCACTGCTCATGGAGAATATCTAAAATTCCCCTAGGGGCCCTGCCAAACATCAGCTCATATGGGGATGCTTTTAATGATGTTTGGACATGCTCTCTACAGGCGTAAAGTGTAAATGGGAGTAGGGTATCCCATTCACCCATCTCTCCTCTTTTTAAGCCTCTCCTTAATAGTTGTTTCAAAGACTGATTCATCCTCTCAACAAGGCCATTTGTTTGAGGATGGTATGCTGCAGTCTTTATGTGCCTTATTCCAAAGGCTTCCCATACTGTTGCCAAGTGCTTGGATAAGAAATTACTCCCCTGGTCAGTTAATACCTCTCTGGGAAAACCCACTTCACAGAAGAGTTTTACCAGCTCTTGGGCTATTACTCTGGCCGATGTAGTCCTTAAGGGAATGGCCCATGGGAACCTAGTTGCGTGGTCTACTACCACCAACAAATATTGGAAACCTCTGGGAGTACGGATCAAGGGTCCTACGATATCCATACCTATGCGTTCCATAGGTACTGCTATGGTGGGCGTGGATATCATTGGTGCAGCTTTTGGTCTCAAAGCTGTGATCCTTTGACACGTCTGACAAGCCTCACAATATTGCTTTGTCTCTTTAAAAACCCCTGGCCAATAAAATCGAACCAATATTTGGTCCAGGGTGCCTTGGACTCCCTTATGGCTGCCTATGGGGTGGTCGTGTGCTAACCTTAATACTGTGGCCTTAAATGTTGTTGGTACGACCAATTGCTTTCTTATAGCACCAGAGTATGGGTCTGTGCTTTCTCTATATAAGATTTCCTTCTCTAGGAAAAACCTGGGTAGCGTAGGCCTAATTTCTTTTGCCCATTCAAAAGCTCTCTTAAGAGCCGGGTCAGCCCGCTGTTCTGCCGGAAATGAGGGGAATTTGTTTACCACCTCAGCAGGTACCCAAGGTAACCCTGCACCAGCCTCCAATTCGGCCCTCCCCCGGGTCCTTTGACGCCTCTCTTGGCGTTTCTTTGCCTTCGCCTTTCTGCCCTGCTTAACTGGTTCCTGTATTAGCTCATCATCCGTGGGCAGAATACCTAATACACCTCCATTTACATCCTCCTCCTGGAGTTCTTCCTCTCCCTCAGACTCTCTAGGGTCTTCAGAAACTATCTTTCCTTCGCCTGAGGTCCCTGCCTGGGATCGGGTAGATACCAGGCTGGTCCGGGTATTTAATCCTACCTCTAGACCCTGGAGAAAGGGTGGCCAGTCCCTGCCTAAAATAATATCTCTAGGCAGGCTAGGGATTATGGCTACCTGCAATGTGTGTTCCTCACCTATTGCCTGTATGGATACAGTTTGTAAAGGATAATGAGAAAATGCCCCATGTATGCACTTTAAGCGGACCTGGCCGCCTGCTTGCCTCGGGGCTGACCTACGTTGCTTCTCAATGGTTTCCCAGAGCTTAGATGTAATCATGCTCTGGTCAGCACCCGAGTCAAGCAGCGCCAGCGTCCCTACCCCTTCTACCTGGATGGGTATTAGGAACCCGTCCTGCGCTGGTTTCTCTCGCCAAGCCATAAGGATCATTCTCTCCGTGCAGTCCTTCTGGTAGTGGCCTGCTCGCCCGCATACATAACATCTTCCTTTACACACAGAAAACATGTCATCATTATTAGCATACTTAGACATATTATACTTTTTGTTTTTAACATGACTCTCATTTTTATGCACTGCCATTCCTGCTGCCTTTCTGGGCCCTATTTCTGCGGCGCCCACTATCTGTGCTTCAAAGTAGCGCTCAGCTAAATTAGCTGCCTCCTCTGTATTCTGGCAGTTCTGCAAGGTGAGGTATTTTTTTACTTCACTTGGGACAGCCTGGAGGAACTGCTCTAAAATAATTACATCCAGCAGTGATTCCATTGTCCTCTGGTCAGGAGTTAACCATTTATATGCTAAACTCTTAAGCCTTTGCTGTAGGGCTTTCGGGGTTTCCTGTTCCCTCATCCTGGACTCTCTAAATAATCTGCGATAATGCATAACAGACAAACCTAACCGGTCCTTGACTGCCTTTTTTATTTCTTCATAACTGGTAGCAAGGATGGCATGCATGGCCTTATAAGCAGAGAGAGCTTCCCCTGTAAGAGCAACAGCAAAGCGTGTGGCCCACTGCTCAGGTGGCCATTTTAATGCCCCCCCTATCCTTTCGAAGGCATCTATAAAATCATCTATATTGTCTCTTGGACCTAATTGTCCCAAAGAAAACGCCTGACTTGCAGTCAGTCCTACCCCAGCAATGTAGGGGTTTTCAGTCCCAGAACCTGGTGACTTCTCAACAAACGCCTTCATGGTTTCCAGGAGTGGCCTCTGCTGCTCCATAATCATCTTGGCAGTTTGTTCCTGCATATGCCGTGCCAACTCCGACTGTTTGTCCCATTGGTGTTGCATCCAACTCATAACGTCCTGGACCTCCATCTTCCAGTTGTGACCCTGTAAAAGGAAAGAAAAAAACACCACCAAGTGCGGTACTTTTTAAAAAAGCTTTTCCCCCTTTCCCACACCACAGGAGCGCCCCCTTTCTTGCTCTGCTGTCCTTCTAAGCACGTGCCCCAGGTACCCTTTACCTTAGGTTCTGCGTAGACTCAGGCTTTGGCAAAAGAGGTGCTTGGTCCATGTCTGGCCTGTCCTGGGTGCTTGCTTCTTTACAGGTCTGGTTGTCCAGCAGTATTCTTTTCCTTTAAAAGTGTTCTTTTTTTTCCACAGTAAAAAAAATCCTGCCAACTACGCCACTTTCATGTGACCCACTAGCTGGCCCAGAGGCATAAGAGGTGCTTAGACAGGCTGATGGGGCAATGCTTTACTGGCAGTTACGTCCCCGGGAAGGCAGTAGCTAAGCCTTCTGGTTCCCATAGTTGTACCTTAGACCAATAATTGTAGTTGAGGCAGAGTGTAAGGTTAACTTAGGTTTTATTCCCCGTCCGGGGTGGATTCAAAAACTATGGAACAAAGGTATAACAAACCATACGTCTGGCATCAATCAAAGGAAAAATACTAGAACAAAAATATAAGCTTCCTTCAGCATAAACCAACAGCAAAAGTAACAGAGTTCTTTTCACTCACGTGAAACTTTTTCAGCTGTTCCTTCAATTAGCACTTCTGACTGCTTCAGCACAAAGAATGAACACAATCTGACACAGTGTAAGTACAATCCATGTCTATCTCTTGTGAAATCTCTTCAGGGAATTCCAGTTGCATTTCTCCTTCATCGGACAGTGCTTCTGGCTCAAAAATGCCCTTTGAGTCAAACTGTCCCTGCCGAGGAGTGAACAGGTTCCCTTCCTCCACTACCCTCGTGGCTTGTGGGAAATTACCACAGTGTTTGTACTTTTCTTCCTGAGCTCTGCACAGCTCCTCATACGTGCATAGGAAGTCTGGGTGTTCTAAATCCCATCTCTTAGGGAGAATACGTCTCTCTTCAACTCCTAGAGTTTCCTGCTTTCTGTGACGGGGATAGCCCTGTTCTGTTCTTTCTCCCACGGCGTTTTTCTACCTCCAGGAAATGTGCCTCAGGGTAAGAATTCTTCCCTTCTGTTTGTTTGGAGTTAAACTGCTTATAATTTGTAAACTGAGCTGTAGGACTGCCCTTCCTTATTGCCTCATTGCAATACTCCACAGGATACTGGTAAGAAATGCCTCGCTGTTCCCCACAGCTTCTTTGCAAATCACCAACCTCTGACTCCTGTCTTTTCCTTGGCACTGTCCTCCCAACACTCTCACGTGTTCCTTCTCGTGTTCTATCCCGGCTTCTCCCACCGGTGCTCAGGGTTCTATCCTCGATTCTCCCACCTGTGTTTTCTGTTGGTGAATGAGTCCTCACTATATTGTGCTTAGTGTTAGCCTGGGCTCCGCCCCCCTGCAGCTGCTCCCTATTCTCTAATGAGCTCTGAGCTCCGTCTCTGCTTGGGCGTTCCCTAACACCATGTGAATGTGTTTTCCACGGTTGCTCTTGGCAACCCTTTCCCATTTGTGAAGCTGAGCTGTCATTTTTCCTGCTCTTTTGCTCACTTTCGTTTGCATTTATGGGCTCTGCTAGCGTTACCTCGTGACACCGTGCAGCAGAGTGTTGAAAAGATTGAGGGAGACCAGCAAGGAGTAGGTTACAATATGTGAGGTGAGGTGATTAAGGAGTGGATACGTGTCTTAGTAGTGTGTTCAGAAAGGAATGGGTGCATTTTGTTGATGTTATAGGGAAAGAAGTGACAGGTTTTAGCTATCAACTGGATGTGTGTGGAGAAGGAGAGGGAGGAGTCAAAGACAACCACAAGGTTGCGAGCTGAGGAAACAGGGAGGAGTAAAGAGTTATCCACAGAGACTGAGAAAGGAGGAATGGGAGAGGAGGGTTTAGGGGGAAAAAAAGAAGCTCAGTTTTGGCCATGTTCAGTTCCAAGCGGCGGTGAGACATCCAATCAGCAGTTTCAGAAAGGAAGGCAGAATCTGGGCTTGGATTGCTGGAGAGAGTTTAGGTGTAGAGAGGTAGATCTGGGAGCCATGAACATAAAGATGGTACTGAAAGCCATGGTAAGAGATGAATGCACCAAGGGTATATAGAGAAAGGAGTGGATCAGATCCTTGGGGTACACCAACTGAGAGCAGGATAGCATTAGAAGCATCAGCACCCGCCACCTTCATCAGCTCTCCCCAGTCGGGGGATCGAGCCTCCAGAAGCGGGAGGAGCACAAGAGCCATCTCTGCCCAATCGGGGCACGCTCCACGAACTTTAAAAGTTCGCACCGTCAGGCGTGCCTGCGCCTGGCGGGCCTCGCCAGAGGGCCCTTTGGCATGGCCCTTAGGCAGTGGCACTCCAACAATCCACAAACGAAATCAGAAGTCACACCCGGAACAGAGCCAGCCACCACTATCAGGAAAAGGCAAGTCCTTATCCGTTAGATAATCACATGCCCTATGTCACAAATCTTACATTATTTTATACTGTCCAACTAAAGTAAGCAGTAGGCAAGCCCTTTTTCCTGCAGTATTAGAAGAACCAGCTTTTATCTTTGCTATTAACCTGCAGTCATCTATACTGGTAGCTGTATTCTGTAGTTGATCGCTTAATCGCTAGTGACTAGAATCCTCCTGTACCCTGTTACTGCTGCTAATAACCTGCATTCACTGTACTGTTGTCTTGCAGTCAATTTATTGTCTATTTATTGTCTACCAGCAACTAGGATTGTACTGTACCGTTGTCACTATTGCCACTAATTTGCATTCACTGTACTGTTGTACGCTAGTATCCAATTGCTAGTATCTAATATTTTCTTGCACTGTTGTCAGTATTTTTCACCATTAACCTTGCTAATACTAGCAACCTGTACCTACTCATACTGTTATCTCCAATTGACTTGACTGTACTGTACTGCTATTAATCTAGAATGTACAAAGTCCTGTTTTCACTCATTACCCTCCTTACCCTTGGTCTCCCCTGCATCTCAAACGCTTTCAACTATGATACCAACTACATACTGTGGTGGCGAGGACAGCCAGATCCCTATGGAGATAGAAAAAGTACAAGCAGTTTTCCCTAGTCAGAGGGAAAGGGAAAGAAATGGTCATTTTAAAAGTGCAGCTAACGCTGAGAAAAACCTGTCAAAGGTTGTTGTCCAAAAGCCACGCACCAGCTCTATGGTAACTGAGGGTGGTAATGCAGGACAGCTGGGTGTGGGGTGGAAAGATACTGGCCAGTCCCACGCTTATAAACCCCAGAGAACAGGGAGAGACAGGCAGGCAACAAGATTGGCAGGACAGCCAAGGCAGCCAAGGAGATTGCCAGGACACGAGAGGAGGAGAGCTGACTCTAATTCAGAGGCGGAGTCTGAGAGGGAGCCTCATTCGGAGCAAGAGTTTCACTCTTGCAGGAGGAAGAGAGACGAGAGGGCTAACTTCACCAGGAAACAGCATGGCCAGGGAGAAGGCAGGGAAGCAGTGCTGAAGAAACTCCCCAAAGGTATTGCTGCTAAAGTTACTAGTCAAAGGTCTCAGGAAAAGTCCCCAGCCAGCAAGTGGAGGGAAAGATATCCCCTAAGCCAGCTCCAACAGTTTAACCAGCACCAGGGTTATAGGAAACCTGAGGGTGGTTCAAGGACCCAGGAAGGGCTGAGAAGGAAGCCTCTCAGTAAAGAAACTTTGAATGTTTTAAAACTGGTAAAACGTATGCTAAAGGATCAGGAAGTAACCTGTGCAGAGAACAGTGCTGTGTACCGAGGGAAGGCCCGAGGGGAACAGCTGTTTTCTAACGACGTCACAGAACAATCCTGTTCAGAATGTGAGTCAATGGACATCGGGGAAAATGTTCTTTTGAGTGAGCCTGAAGAGGCTATGGAATGTGAGTTATCCCTGGTAGTGAAGTAAGAATGTTTAGAAATATAAGTGTGAAGAAAATTCCATTTCTGTGATATGCATGGTGTTTCAAAGAGCAAAGAAGTTTTAATTAGTATGGCTGCTGCTTTAAATGAGGCTTGCTAAGGAAGACGGTTGAAGTCTCTGGATAACTGATTAAAACCCTTAAAGCTTTTGAAACAAAGAAGAGAAGTTTGTTTGCTATAATTTTGCTGCATTGAAGAAGTGTGTTTATTAGAATTTTGCTGCATTGAAGTTTCAATGAACATTCTGAGTTCAGTTTAAAGCACTGTGAAGTAAAGCTTTCTTTTGGAGAAATAACATTTGTTTGCTGAAGTAAGCAAGAGCAATTCTGACCTTAGTTCTTGTGGATGTTTTGTACACGTGAATACCAAGCTTCATTTGAAGTTCCCGCTATTAGGGAGGCAAAATAAAAATATTCCTGCGTTTGCTTTCAACTCTCGGCTCAGCACTTTTTATTACAACTACATTTGCTCAAGTACTACAAATCCCAGAGGCCTTTGCCCTGGAGTTTATTGAAAGGAACATTCGCACCCCCTTTCCTCGTCAGGCAGCCGCCTAGGCGGGGGAAGGGTGCGACAATACCAATACTACACACATTTGGAAGGAGATGGTCTGAATTCCCCCACCACACTACGGCAAAAAACAACCATACATCCCACTCCCATCTACTTAACATTCCTCTACAAATCATCAACAAGACACAAGCCGAGAAGCAACATCCCCAACGTCTACTGAAATGTGCGTTGATAAATGCCAGATCAGTACGATCAAAATGGCCTGCAGCCATTGACCTGATTCCACTATACAATCTCGACATCCTGATGATCACGGAGACATGGCTATCCGATTATGACAACGTCCTCCTGAATCAGATGCTGCCACCAGGATTTGATCTATACACATGCCACAGGTCCATTCAGAAAGGAGGCGGGACGCTCATCCTTGCCAAAGCGGATCTACATTTCAAGCTATGCAACTCCTCCAGCTCAACCCACCTTGACTCCCTCACAATATCTAATGAGCTCTGCACAATCAACCTTCTCTATCGAGCACCCACTTCTTTACCAGATGACCTTCCAAAAATAATTGAGCTTGCGTGCACAACATCCACTTCACGCTCTCCAATTTGGTTAGTTGAGGATTTCAACCTCCCATCTCTTCATGACAGCCACTCAGCAGCATTCCTAGATGCACTAGAGGACCTAGGCTACAAACAATATGTTGACTCTCCCACTCACACTAAGGGAGGTAAACTAGACCTCATTTTCGCACCTCATTTCAACGCCTCAACACACCAAGCCCTTGCACTGTCTGTAACACCAGTGCCATGGTCAGATCACAATCTTCTCCGATTCAATATACCCATTAATACTTCCCACAAGAGCCGAATGCCATCTAACACACCTGGAACCCCCACAGCCCGCTTCCAACCACTCAACCGGGACGTTGTCCTAGAAAATCTTTGACCACTTATGACCAACACTTCCCTCAACTTAGACGACCTTATATCCAAATGAGACGAGAACCTCAGAGCTGCCTCATGTCCATTACACACTGAAAAGAAAATAAGAAAACGGGAACACGCCCCATGGTTCTCTACGGACCTTCGTACATCTCTCCACCACCTACGCAGACTTGAGAGATGGTGGCGATGAACCCACTCCCCAGAGGCCCTTGCTGCATACAACTCACACTTAATTACCCACCGTGGGAAGATAACACAGAGTAGGAAACTCTACCACACAGACTTATTGAAACGCTCCATCAATAAACCACATGCACTGTTCAGATTAGTAAAATCCATAACAGGAGAGCCGGTTTCAGCCCAACCTGCAATGCCTCAGCCACAGGACTACGCAATCTACTTGCAATCAAAAATGATTAAGACCAACACAAACATAAATATCAGTAACTCCTCCGTATCACCTAAGGCATCCCAAGCAACACCATTATGCAATTTCAATACGGTATCAACTAGTGAGATTGAGAACATTATTGCTTCTATCAATCCCAGCACAGCACCTAACGACCCCTGCCCAGCCAGCTGGATCAAAGATCTGCGACATGATCTAAGCCAAATCTTGTGCAAGATACTGAACCAGTCCTTTCTAACAGGCTCGTTTCCACAGAGTCTGAAACACACCTCTATCAGGCCCCTACTGAAAAACAGTAGACTTGACCCATCCAAAGTTGAATCGTTTAGGCCAATCTCGAGCATCCCCCAGCTCGCAAAAATTATTGAAAAAGCGTCTCAACAACAAATCCAGCATCATATCGACACGGAAGCACCACTAGACCCATCACAACATGGCTTCAGGGAAGCACATGGAGTCGACACAATCCTTACAACCCTATTCAATGATCTGGTCACTGGAATAAACAGCATCCAACAAGGATTTGTCCTCATCTTCCTAGACATCTCCGCTGCCTTCGACTCTGTGAATCATGATATACTTCTGCAACGCCTGAAAGAAAAGGGGATTCGAAGCACAGCACTAGAATGGTGTAAATCCTACCTATCCAATAGGTGGCAACAAGTCAAAACAGGCCATGCATCCTCAGAACCATTCCTGCAGTCACAGGGGGTACCTCAAGGATCGTCCTTATCGGCACTGTTGTTCAATATCTATATGCAGCCGATATGTGAATTGATCCGATCTTTCAACGTACAATGCCTGGCTTACGCAGATGACATCCTCCTCTACATGCCGTTCACAATTGACCAACCAGTGTTCTCCCCAATAATCAATTGTTTCGGAGCAGTAGCTGAATGGCTGCTGACACAAAACCTACGGATCAATCATAGCAAAACTGATGTTCTTTTTGTTACGAGGAACTGTAAGTTCATACCTCCCCCATCGCTACTGGTCAACAATGTAGAATTGAAGTCCATACCCACAATCCGATATCTCGGCATCACATTGGACCAGCACCTGGATATGACAACACATGTGAAGAATGTGACAAAGACTATATATCATAAGATCAGAACACTACGCCACCTCCGCCCCCTACTGGATTCTACTGACTACCGAACAACCTTCCAGGCATTAGTCCTCCCACACCTGGATTTTGCGAACATCATCCTCCACGGTACCTCTCAATCAACTTTAAATCCGCTTCGCCTGGCTATGAATGCAGCTGCAAGAGTCCTCTCTGGATCATCAAGATCCGACCACATAACGCCTACCATGAAAGATCTATCCACTATCACATATACGCTGATGATATTATGCTATACACTCAACTCGACGCAGACAATCCAAACTACTCCCAGCTAGAAGAATGCTTAAAAAAGATGCAAACATGGCTCCAACGAAACAACATGGCCATAAACCATAAAAAAAACCGAAGTCATGTACATCTCAAGAAAACCAGAATTCAAACCACCAGCTACAATCTCCCTATGTGAAAATACTTATCACACAAAGAATGAAATAAAATACCTCGGAGTAACACTTGATAGCGAACTAAAGATGGCAAAACACCTCCGCTTAGTAAACAGGGCCATTTTCCACAAGCTCAGGGTCATACAACCACTAAGGAACATCATTGAGGCTACCGATTTTAGGACAGTAGCACAAGCCCTCATTTCGATTACTGTAATGCAATTCTACAAGGCCTTCCAAAAAACCCCCTAAGCATACTCCAGTTGGCACAGAATGTCGCAGCCAGAATCATCACTAAAACAGGTGTGGCAGAGCACATCACACCTGTGCTAATTGAACTTCACTGGCTCCCCATCATAGCTCGCATAAAATACAAAACCCTAGTGATGACCACATTTAAAATCATCCACAACCTGGCACCAACTTTCCTCTCTAACCTAATCAACTTACAATCTGCTAACAGAAATAGGAGAACCACCACCATAAACAACCTGCAGGTACCAATAAGTATAAGATCAGTTAAAATAGCCACAAGCAACAGGGCATACTCCTACACTGCCCCTTCACTTTGGAACCAACTCCCGACTGAGTTGCGCTCAACCAATGACCTTATGGTCTTCAGAAAAAAACTGAAGACATACTTATTTCAACAAGCCTACAATGTGTCTTGAACATCAATACATTCTTAGCATCAGCTGCTTCACCAAAATGTAGCCAATGCTAAAATGTATTTATACCCCAAAAATGAAACAAGTGTAAAATTGTACATATGTAAATCTCTCTCTCTCCCCCCCCTAACTGTGTGTTGTGCTTATCCTATGAATCAAACTGTATACATTATTGAAAATGACTGGCTTTGTACTGATAACCATCATATAACCTTGTAAATCACACTGTAATTTCTTGAAATTTGTCATTGATCAGACACTCCTTTTTACTTAATCAAACCGCTCCTGATCGCTGGAAGTAGCGGTATACAAATATATGCTAAATAAATAAATAAAAAATAAAATAAATCTGCATTGGCTACCTTTACATGCCAGACTCCATTATAAGTCATTAATCCTTACCTTCAAAGCCTTGAATAACTACCCACCTACACCAATCAGCAAGCTAATTCACAGCACCCTCGAAAATAGAAACAGGAGGCCTACTGCAATGAACACCTTAATAGTTCCTAGGATGATGACATCGTGCACTAAGGCTACCTCAAACAGAGCTTTCTCAATATTCGCTCCTTTAAACTGGAATGCACTTCCCCATGAAATCCGTGGCATCAAAAGCCTAATCCTATACCGAAAAGCTTTGAAACACCATCTGTTCACAAAATGTTACCCAGAAGTCATCCCGGACACTCACACATCTGGCAAGCTTCCCACATACCCCAGACGCCTTAGCACCTTAATACAACCAGAAAATGGTTAGCCTATACACTAGCCCACCTGATAACCATCTACCTGCACCATCCACACGAAATCACTTGCAATATCCAAACGAGTTTAGAGTATTGTATATAGTATCAAGTTAACCTGTACATAGTTCCCCCGGTTATCCCATGTGTTATTTTCCCTGTTCATTGTAAACTCAATGTTGCCTGTATGCATTGCAGTATGTTTTGTTCGATGTACACCGCACTGATTATAATAGCACGGTATAGAAGAAATGTTAAATAAATAAGAAGAGGATCCACCGGAATAAACACTAAAGGAGCGTTGGGAGAGATAAGAAGAGAACCAGGATAGCACAGAGGCCTTGAAACGAAACGAGGACAAGGAATCAAGGAGAAGGTTGTGGTCAACAGTGTCAAAAGCAGCAGAAAGGTCAAGAAGGATGAGGATCAAGTAAAGGCCCTTGAATTTTGCCAGAAACAAGTCGCTAGAGAATTTGGCAAGAGCTGTTTCAGGAGAATGTAAAGGATGAAAGCCAGATTGTAAAGAATCCAAAGGGCTTGAAAGGAGAGAAAGTCAAGGCAACGGCGATGAACTGCACGTTCAAGTAGTTTAGAAACAAAGGGAAGGAGGGAGACGGGTCGAAGGTTAGGACAGGTAGGGTCTAGTGAGGGTTTCTTGAGGAGAGGTGTAACTACTGCATGCTTGAAGGCTGCAGGGACAGTTGGAGAGTGATAGGTTGAGAATATGAGAGATGGAAGAGACAACAGTGGAGAAGATGGGTCTTAGGAGATGGGTGGGAATAGGATCAGAGGAGCAGGTAGTGAGTTTGGAGGAGGGAAGAAGGTGTGTGGTTTCCTCCTCAGAGATCATAGAAAAGGAAGAAAGGGTAGCAGAGGTAAGGGGGGGGGGAAGTTGGGGGTGAAGAGGGAGAGGAGGGGAAGTAGCTGACTTCTTGGGGAGCTGGAGTGTGATCTTGTGGATTTTGTCATGAAAATAGTCAGCCAGGGTTTGGGTAGAAAAGGAAGGAGGAGTCTGAGGCGGAGGTACCTTGAGGAGAGGGTTGATAGTTGTAAAGAGACGGCAAGAGAGTTAATCAGATGGACAGTTGGAGCTTTGGTACCTGTTGAAATAAAAGAGAGGGACCTACCAAAGTCCCAGCCTGTTCCTCAGCTGTCCTTTAAGAGAAAAGGTCTTATATGAAGCTCAGTATTGCCGCTGCCCGATTACCGTCGGGTGACGCCCCCACGCAAACCAGTTGGCACTGGGTCATCAAGAGTTGGACCTGCAGATATTCAGCAGCAGTGTGTTAGTGTCGCTGAATATTCTGGCCAAGGGGATTAACACGGTTAGCAGGTCGACTAAGCACTTTAATCCCTTTAAATAGCGGGTCCATTCGCTTTTAGAATTTACAGCTATTATTTTTATATTTTGCACAGTATGGAGAAAAGGCGCCACTGTTTCTAATTCTCTATTGATTTGTCTACTTGGAAGTGATACTGTAGCTATCTTGAGATGGATGGGGGAGGGGGGCAGAGTAATGACTCCTCTTTCCTGCTCAAATCTGGAACTAAGGTGCCCCTTCCTTCCTGCCCCCTTCCCCCACCCCCACCCCCACACTTCCTACAAAATGTCTGGCAACCTTAGTTGTGAAGTACCATGACGTGGTTCTGATAAACAGGCTGCATTTGCGATTTAGAGAAACAGCTGAGGGAATGAGTTCAGGAGGAGCCAAGCATCGCAGTCTGTCTGTCTGTATTTTGTCATTTCCTTGCACACACCTTGTTCTGACACAGGTTTTTAGTGCCACACTTGCTGATGGAATATTACCTTACAGAATTCAGACCTGGACTTTGCCATCAGCTATCAAGGTCGCACTGATAACAAGACAGAATTTCATCTGTATTGCCAAGCTGGAGGAAAATGATCATGAAAGCAGTTGAAAACAATAAGACCTCATGAGCACACCCAGATACTTAACCACACCCTAACCCTGAGCTCTCCCTCAGTACAGGTTGTGCTTGCAGCTTTTCTGTCCCTTTCGCTCTCCCACAACCCTCAATCTCAAGTCCTCTTGTGTCCCCCTTAAAAATTCTACTGAAATTCAGCAGCAGTTCAGACCCTCTCATCCCTCACACATACTCTAGAAACCTGTGTTTGGCTGCCAGTTTGTGTGTGAGGAAGAAGCACTAAATCAACTTTATGCCCATAAAACCTCCGAATTAATGTATGCAAAGTTGTTTTACACATTAAGAAAATGAACAATGCATTAATCACATTCGATATGCAATAATTTCTGAAATGAGCTGAAAAAATGCTCAGAAATCAGCTAAAATTTAAAAAATAATCCAAAAATAAACTGAAAGATTTTTCTGTGCTCACGCCCTGTGTCTCTCAGCTCTCAGATGCTCTGTGTCGGCTACTCCCCCCGCCCCCCCCCCACCCACGACAGTCCTTCATCTTCTTGGCTTTCACATCGCATGCGTGCTGCTTCCCTATTGGCTCCTAAACATGTTTATGTTTATTGCATTTAATATACCGCCTTTCAAGCAAGCAATCAAGGCGGTTTACAATTCACAAATAGAGTAGAGGGCCACTGGCCACGAAAAAGAAAAGAAATTACAATATTTAGACAGGACAGCAAAGGATAAAAGCCAGACATTACCAGACAGTACACGAGAAAAACACAACAGCAGGAGAGAGAGGGATACCAGGATAGGTGTAGACAGGACAAACATAAGACAATGATACACAATCGATGTTCACCTTCCCCGATGGTGTCGGCTCTGACAAACCCTCATATCTTTGGCATTTTCTCTTAGGGATGCTTCTGTTAAAGGGTGCAGTGCTTTTGCATCAAATGTGCCCATAACGCGTGAATCCATGGTGTGTTAGGGCTGCTGGGAATAAGGAAAGCGAGTTCCTGCAGTTACCTCGGTGTATGCGCCTATGGAAGTGGTGGTGAGTGGAACCACACTACTAGCCCACTGTGCTGGTAACGCAGGTGAGCTGGACTCGTTTATCTCACTAGCCAACTCTCTGCGCCAACCTTCCCACTTGCAATCCCAACGCACCATAGACTGCAGCAAAATATCGCACAGGTCCAACACGAGTCTTTAGTGTGTGCCAGACCCACGGTGACATCTAGCTTGTTTGCTTTCACTGCTTTAAACCTATGATAAGCGGCAATTTTCAAACTGTCCTCAGTGGGACTAATTCCACAGACACTTCCACTAAATGGAAAAGTGAATAAAGTTCACTTAAATTCTTCAGAAACGGAAGTTTTCTGGATTAGAACTCTGTGACTTGTTTTGTTTTATCTTTGCACAGCTCACAGTTAACTGGTGAAAAACTCTTGGGTCTTTTAGAGACTCCAGATTATGAATGTCATTCCAGATTGCCATGGTTTCCAATACACACTGCCCCTTTCCAGTCCCGCTGGCTGCAGCATATCCAACCTTGTTGTTTAGAACATTCTGCCTTTGAAAGACTTAGTCCTGCTTTTATGCCCTTGCCTTTTGATTCCTCTAACTCCTCCTCCATTGGTTTATGTGCAAATTCCTGAAGTTACAAATGCTGCAGTCATCAGATTGCTGCTCATGTGTCTCCTCTCCAAAGGGCCTGCATTGCTTCACTGTAGCTTATTGAGATCAGTTTAAACTTCTTAGCATAGCGTTTAAAATATTGAAGAGCTTAGATCCATCTTATTTGAACGACCATCTTCAGGTTTATATTCCCTCTCTGTACAGCCATATTTGCCCCAGGAATGTGCTTCAAAGCTTTGGAAGCCCTTGCCTAGGGATGCAAGATGGAGCAATTCTTCTGGAAAACAGGAAAGGCCTGGTTTTTGGATGCAACCTTTCCAGCGTGATGTCTCAGATGGAATGTTTCTCATTGCCTATGTGCAATTCCTATTTTTATTTGTATTTTTAGATATTTGTTTCAGGTTACTGTTTTCTCCATTTCTTATATTGTATTACTTTGCTTTTCCCCAAAAAAGCTTCAAAGCCATTTACAACTTAAGAAAAACAATCTATAAATAAACAACTGCTTGATTTTTACGTGTCCTTTGTGCCTTTTCTCAAAGACAAATGCACAGATCTTATCACGGGTACTAAGTGCCTGCTCATACTGGCACCTCGCTTCTTCTGTGACTTTTTTTTTCATGAAAAAAACATGCAGAAATTTTAAAATGCAATTTAACATTTATTTTCCTTCTTGATCTAAACACACTCGTGGGAATGCTTCCTTTAAATGTCGCTAAAAGCATTCACACTGAGGTAATTTGATAACCAGCACACATATGTGAGACATGCAAAAGACGCCTTTTTATAAAAACAACATACAGTAGATGGAGGTCCACCCCTGGCGGGGCACAAATTCCCATCTGCTGCAACGAAGGTGAAACATGCACACATGCAGCACTAATCAGCCTCTGCTCCAGGGAATTTATTTAGTTTATTTACCGTGCTATTCCTCATCAGTGCGGTTTACATGGAACAACTATCTACACATTTCAAACTGGTTGATCTGCATTTACAATTAACAGGTACTAGAACTTGGGTCGATAAAGCACAGTTACTTACCTGTAACAGGTGATCTCTGGGAACAGCAGGAATAAGTCTTCACATATGGGTACGTTGGTACCGCCGGAGCCTGCGCGGGAACGCTCCCCAGCGTCCCAAAAAAGGAAAGCTTTTGGGAGCATCCCACAGCGCCTGCGCGCTGCCTTCCCGCCTTTCCTAACCGCCTCTCTCCAGTTTGAGTTTTAAAGCTGAGACAAAGAGAGAGAGAGGAAAGGAAAGATAGATAGTGTGATAAGGAAGCTTATCATAGCTCAGGAAGGAGCTATAGAAAAGGTGAAGTGACTCTGAACAAGCAACCTGTCAGTTCTGGTAGAAATAAGAAAACAGAATTTTTCCATAAAAGACTACTAGTCCCAGAATGCACCAGGTTTCCAACAGCCATTAGAGGAGCTGAAGTGGGGAAACGTGTGTTCAATCAGGAGGGCTATGAGGTAATCCCCAAGCACTCATCTCAAAGGGCAGGGCCTGATTCAGCACAGCTGCGCTGTGCTAGGGTGGAGCACTCATCTAAGCAGAATAAAGGTAGAGTTTATTCTACAGAGAATCATCCTCATCTTGAGCTTGGATATCTTCATGATCTTGGACAGCTTCATCATCTGGAGGATCATCAGAAGCAGAAGCCAGAGCGAACGGACAGAGAGGGCAAGAAACCCTTTGGAAGAAAGAAGAGAAAAGCATTTGGGAGGTCTAAAGGAGTCCAGAGCAGTACGTATACTGGGAGACATTCAAAAGGCCAGCATACACCATTGGACTGGGGAAAACCAGAGGAGTGGTGCTGCAGAGCTAGGAATCTCCAGACGGTACCTGTGAGGGAGACGGCTGCACTTGGAAGGGACCCTAGGACCCGTGCCAGAAGGTATGTGAAGAGAGATCCAGTGTCCAGGGATCTGGATTGGAAGGCTGGACATAAGAACTGGACTACATACTGGCCAGGCTATTTAGAGAGGAACTCTAACAGCAATGGAAGCTCAGGTATGAACACTGATCTATGCCCTCTCTATACCCTTGAAAGACAGCAGGGAAACAAGTATTCTCCTGAGAGTGCTCCATTGAGAAATTCCTCTGTGCCAATCCATGATATTGAACCCATGATTGTTGAAGAAGGGGAAGAGGTGGTAGACACAGGCTGTGAATACATGGATTGCTCTCTGTCTAAACTCCTTTGGTAATTTACTGTTACAAAGTACAACAACCATCACAAAGAAATACAAACTTGTTCTTTAATCTACTCAGAAAAGCTCCTGAGTAGGATTTGAACCACGCAGTAGAAAGCAAGCCAGCTAAGGGGTTTCAGCTGGGTAACTGCTAGCAATTGAGCCTTACCTAATTGCTTGTGAGCTCTGAGGAAATCACTTCTGAGTCTATGTGTGAAGATATAAGAAGTTAACCTGAAAATAACAGTTTTTCCCTACTTTGTGGGTTTTGTTTGTTGATTAAAGCACTGCTAAGAAAATATTAGCTAGAGCCTACAGAAAAGACCATTCTGTTACCATCCTGGTCTTTATTCTTTTGCTTTGATTGCCTGACAAGTTCAGCTGTTTTTCCTGATTTTGTTTTTCTAAGTTTAACACTGAAAGCAAGTATCCTGTTTTATGTGCTACCAAGCATATCTGTGTTGGGAGAAATAACCCCATAAATAAATATCTTATTGGCTTTACACTCAAGCACAACTAATTATTGTGAACGGCTGTGTCTGGTGTGAATGGACTACATTTCCCACAATCCCTTGCAAATCATATTAATATATGCCTTTGCCAAGACTGTGAACATTCTCACCCAGGCACCCTTCTGACAATAGAGAGATACAACTCGTAGGGGAGGTGGGTGGGTTGTGAAGACTTATTCCTGCTGTTCCCAGAGATTACCTGTTACAGGTAAGTAACTGTGCTATCTCCAGGAACAAGCAGGAATGAGTCTTCATATATGGGGACTCCCCAGCTAGAGATGCCCGGGAGATCCCCAAGGTTGTGAGACCCTAAGAAGGGCTCCACCTCCTCCCATGGATCTCAGGCATCCAACCAGGGATGGAGGGTAGGAGTTGATTAAGCATGGAACAGGTGTTTGAGAACAGCCTGACCAAACAAGGCATCCCGGCGGGAGTCCTTGTCCAAGCAGTAATGGGCTGTGAAGGTATGAACCGAGGCCCAGGTGGCCGCTCGACAGATCTGGTCGATGGACACAGAATTTAGATGAGCCATAGAGGTTGTCATGGCCCTCACATTGTGAGCTGTGACATGGCCCTCCAGAGAAAGGTTCTTACTCTGGTAGGCGAAAGAAATACACTGAGCAATCCAATTTAACAGTGTCCTCTTAGAGACTGGAAGTCCCAAATGAGAGGGATCAAAGGCAACAAAGAGTTGGGAAGACTTTCTATGTTGCTGTGTCCTTTGCAAGTAAAAGGCAAGAGCCCTCTTACAATCCAGGGTATGAAGATTCCTCTCTGCACTTGATGCATGAGGACCTGGAAAAAAGACAAGTAAATATACCTCTTGGTTAAGATGAAAGGGTGAGACCACTTTAGGCATAAAGTGTGGATTGGTCCTAAGGACTTACCTTATCATGATGGAACCTTGTATAAGGTGGATTAGCCACTAAGGCTTGCAGTTCACTGATGCGGCGAGCTGAGGTAACTGCAATAAGAAAGATAACCTTCCAGGAAAGAAATTTCAAGGAGGTAGTGGCTAAGGGTTCAAAGGGTGGCTTCATGAGCTCACCAAGAACCAGATTCAAGTCCCATGCCACTGGAGGTGGTCTAATGGGAGGTTTAGTTAAAAGAAGGCCTCTCATGAATCTTGCAATAAGAGGATGAGAGGAAACAGGTTGTCCATTGAGAGGCTTGAGAGATGCTGCAATAGCACTCAAATGGACCCTTACTGAATTTGTCTTGAGGCCTGCATGGGAAAGATGCAGGAGATACTCTAGTAAGGAATTCAAAGGTATTGCTAAAGGGTTAATACCCTTCTCAGCACACCAATGGTAAACCCTTTCCATTTAAAAGCATAGGAACGTCTGGTAGAAGGCTTTCTGGAAGCATGAAGGATATCCCTTACTTGCTGAGAAAGATGCCAATCTTGAAGGTCTAAGCCTTCAGCAACCAAGCCCTGAGATGGAGAGATTGGGGGTTTGGGTGCCACAACGTTCCCCCCTCCTGAGACAGGAGATCTGGAGCAGACCCTAAGTCTAGGGAGGGAGCTTGGGAAAGATGCAGAAGTAGAGGGTACCACACTTGGCGTGGCCAACGTGGAACTATGAGGATCATAGTCCCTTGATCTCTCTGAAGCTTGAACAGGGTCTTGGGAATTAGGGGAATGGGTGGAAAGGCGTACAGGAAGTCTTGACCCCAATGAAGGAGGAAGGCATCCTTGGCCTGAACTCCCTGACATGAAATTCTGGAACAGAATCGGGGAAGTTTGGCATTCCACGGACTTGCGAAGAGGTCTATGTCCGGGGTTCCCCAAATTCGAAAGATTCAGACTATCTGGTCCATATGAAGGGACCATTCGTGTGGAAGCAGAACTCGACTGAGTCTGTCTGCCCAAGAGTTTTGAACTCCTGGAAGGTATACTGCCAGAAGATGAATTTGATGCTTTCTGGCGAAGGCCCACAATCTCAGAGCTTTGTTGCAAAGCGACAGAGAGCCAGTTCCTCCCTGCTTGTTCACATAGAACATGGCTACTTGGTTGTCCGTGTGAATGAGGACTGTCTTGTAGCTGAGCAGGGTATGGAAGACTCTGAGAGCCAAGAAGATTGCTCTGAGCTCTAAGAAGTTGATATGTAGGGAGGTCTCCTGTGGGGACCAAATGCCCTGGGTGGAGAGGTCTTGAAGATGAGCTCCCCAACCCTTTGGAGAGGCATCTGTTGTAAGGATTGCTTGGGGTAACAACTGTTGGAAGGGGGACCCCAGCAACAGATTTTGAGTGGACTTCCACCACTGGAGAGACCAAAAGAGGCGCCTGGAGGTTGCTATTCTGTCTGACAGACTTCCAGATGCCTGGGTCCACTGGGTGGACAAAGTCCATTGAGCTGCCCTCATGTGAAGGCGAGCATAAGGGACCACATGCACAGTGGATGCCATGTGGCCTAGCAGTTGTAACATCTCTCGAGCAGTTAGGTGGGTTTTTAACTGAATCTGAGAGGCTAACTGCACTAAGCGTAGGCAACGGGCCTGGGGAAGATAGGCCCTTGCAGTTGTGGTATCCAGCAAGGCCCCTATGAACTCTAGAGACTGAGTAGGGGTGAGTTGGGACTTTGGAATGTTTATAACCAGTCCCAGATACTGCAGGACATGGATTGTGCAGGCTAGGGAAGTCTGGGCCTCTGACTGGGATGGAGCTCGAATGAGCCAGTCGTCCAGATATGGGAATACGAATATTCCTAGAGTGCGTAGAAATGCAGCTATTACTGCCATGCATTTTGTGAACACTCTCTTGGAGCAGAGGCCAGACCAAAGGGAAGCACCTTTGTATTGATAGTGCTTTCCCTGATAAAGGAACCGAAGGAACCTTCTGTGTGTTGGATGGATGAGTATATGGGTATACGCATCCTTGAGATCTAGAGAACAAAGCCAATCCTGACTCTGAAGGAATGGAAGGAGAGTACCTAGAGAAATCATCTTGAATTTCTCCTTGCATAGGAATTTGTTCAGTTCTCTGAGATCTAATATGGGTCTGTAACCCCCTGTTTTCTTTGGAATCAGAAAACAGGGGGAGTAGAACCCTGAGCCCTGTTGAAGAAGAGGCATTTTTTCTATTGCCCCTTGGGCAAGAAGGGTAGAAATCTCTTGACCCAGAAGGTCAAGGAGAGATGTTGGAGAATTTAACTGTCTCACCATGGTGTGAGGAGGAAGGTTTAAGAAATGAAGTTTGTACCCTTCCCTTATAATGGAAAGGGTTCACTGCTCTGCTGTAATTTGCTCCCATCTGGGAGCAAAGTGAGCTAACCTTCCTGGAATGGTGAGAGGCTCTGGTTCTTTTAGAGCCAGAAAGGCTAAGTTCTCTAGCTGCAAGTCAAAGGCCCTGAGGAGGCTGAGGCTGTTGGGCTACAGTAGGCCTTGCAGCCTTAGACTTGGCCTGTTTAGGTTGTTGACGCTTTGCAGCAAAACGATCTGCAGAAGATGTCTGCTGACCATAAACAGGATAATATCTTCCCTTCTTGGGAAAATATGTCTTTTTGAACAACCTCTTCTGGACAGGATTAGAGGTAGACTTTGAAAGCCTATCCAAAGCAGAGTTTTCTGCATCCATCTGGGTGGCCTTTGCTTGCCAATCTTTGCCAAACAGGTTTTCACCTGTACAAGGAAGATTGCCTAATCCATCTTGGACCCAGGGTTCCAAATCAGAAGCTTGTAACCAAGCAATTCTGCGTGCACCTATGGCAATGGCCGAGGCTCTGCTGGCCCCCTCAAAAGAGTCAAAGGCTGCACGGTTAGAGAATTTGGAAATATCCTGGGCATGCTTAAGCCAGGTAAGAAAGTCCTCCCTTTTATCTTCTGGAAGAAAAGGGAGGAAAGTTTGCAGATGATCTGTAACTTCCTTCAGAAACATCCCCATATAGAGACTATAGGAGTTGATTCTGGCAACAAGCATACTGGCCTGGAAGATTTTCCTGCCAAAAGCATTTAAGGTTCTACATTCTCTTCCTGGAGGAGCACTCTTTAACTTTTTCATAGCAGACTCCACCACAATAGAATGGTGAAGCTGAGTTTTATGAAATCCAGGACAAGGAGGGACACGATACATGGTGTCCAACCTACGAGAAAGAGAAGAGATGGTGAGGGGAGTCTCCCATATGGCTATCATGTGGTCATAAAGGATCTCATGAATTGGCAAAGTGGCTGCTTCTTTAGGAGCCTTGGGATATTGCAAAATATCCAATTTTTTGGCTCTAGGCTCTGTCTCAGGGGCTACTGAGATAGAAAGCCCCTTGGCCACTTCCCTTATGAAGTCTTGAAAAGACAAGTCTTCTGGAGGGGACATTCTTCTTTTTGGAGAAGGCGGCTCCTGAGGAAGGAGTACCGATGCTTCGACAGAGGCCTCCGATGCATCAGAGACTTCAGAGGAATCGAAGTATCGCCTGTCTGGATGCTCCTGTAAAGCCCGATACGCATACCTTGTGGTATCGACATCGGGAGTCATCGGTACCGAATCGGTACCGATAGGCATCATCGGACAGGGTACCGCTGCAGTCGACACCGAAGCTGATGTCGATGCAACCAGTACCGGCACCAGAATCGATGTCGGAGCCGGTACCGACAACGAAGCTTGTTGCGGTACCAGCGGCGTCGCAGCTTGTATAAATGCCGTGATGGCACGCTGCATGGTCAGAACATTCTGATCCATCGACGCCATGAATGTCTGGAGGTCGGTACCGGCAGATTCCACCGGTACCCCAGAACATTGCAACAGGTGATCGGTCGAGGCCGTGCCATCAATGTCAACCTGTGACCCCATAGGAGGAGCTTTGGAAGCCGGAGCTTCCCGCCGGGGTACTTTTGCCGGTGCAGGATCCTCAAGGGCAAGCCCGGAAGCATCTCGATGCTTAGAGGGAGATCTACCCTTCGAGGACCGGCTGGACTTATGTTTGGTTACCTGAGATCCATAGGAGGAAGAAGAAGCCCTGGACGACGTTGATGCCACCGAAGCTGCATCAGAGGGAAACAGTGTACTGAGCTTGGCTGCTCGGTTCTGTAAACCTCTTTTAGACATCATGGAGCAGGACGCACAATCCGTGATGGAATGGTCAGGACCCATACACTTAAGACACCAATCATGGGTGTCAGTAACAGAGATGGTACCGCTGCACTTAGTGCATTTTTTAAACCCGGAGGCGGGCTTTTCCATGAGGAATTTTTCTGTTAGGCCCAAAGCCCAAAGAAGAAAAAATACACTGAAGTGGAAGAGAGTATTCTTCTTTTTTTTTTTTTTTTAAAGAAAAGAAAGAAAAGACCGGCGGTACCGGTCCGACGTTGAAGAAGGCAGACGCGCGACTAAAGAAATAAAATAAAATAAAGAACTTCTTCAGCGGTGACAGGAACACGACCTGCTGGCTCCGTGGAAAAGAAGAACTGGAGAGAGGCGGTTAGGAAAGGCAGCGCGCAGGCGCTGTGGGATGCTCCTAAAAGCTTTCCTTTTTTGGGACGCTGGGGAGCGTTCCTGCGCAGACTCCGTCGGTACCGACGTACCCATATGTGAAGACTCATTCCTGCTTGTTCCTGGAGATCATGGGTAACTATTTACATCGGTACAATAGCGACTAAGGGGCACTGTTTGTGCTGCACTGGTTAGCTCGGTGATGAGGCTCTTGTAGCCCTGCCATCAGGGTAATGCAGGAGGAAGAGGTGATGTTTTAAAGCCTTCCTAAACTGGGCTAGATCAGTGATTGCCCGGATGCTGGGAGGGAGGGTGTGTCTTCATACAGACGATGTAAACATCTGCACTCTGGAGGTGCACAGGCTCTCCTTGCACAGTCTATAATAGCTGAGGGGAGATATGATAGAGGTCTATAAAATAATGAACGGAATGGAACGGGTAAACATAGATCGATTGTTTATGTCATCAGAATATAAAAAGACTAGGGGACATGCAATAAAGCTACAGGGTAACCTATTTAAGACTAATAAGAGAAAATACTGTTTTAGCCAATGCGTCAAACTCTGGAATTTGTTACTGGAGGATGTAGTAAAAAGCTGTTAGTGTAGCTGGGATTAAAAAAGGTTTGGACAAGTTCCCGGAGGACAAGTCCATAAACCGTTCTTAAGGAGGACCCGGGAAATCCACTGCTTACCTCGGGACAAGCACTGCAGAACCTGTGTGCCTCTTTGGGAATCTGCCAGGTACGTATGACCTAGATTGGCCGCTGTTGGAAACAGGATACTGGGCTGGACGGACCTCGGTCTGGAAACAGGATACTGGGCTGGACGGACCTCGGTCTGGAAACGGGATACTGGGCTGGATGGACCTCAGTCTGACCCAGTATGGCATACTGATATTTTTGCTTTTCTTAGCACTGGCCATGATCTTATTCAACATTAACTTTCTTCTTTTCCATATGCTCCTCTCTTATTGCCATGATGTTATTGGACTCGATATGATGGTTCGTTCTGTCTGCGTCTATTGCTGTGTATAGCTTAGAGACAGGTTATTGGTCTGTAATTTTTGGGAACATTACTTGGATACCCTTTTGGAAGGAAAAGTGTTTTTCCTATTATACGCCATTGCACTGTTAAGCTTGGCTGTCTGACCAATTGATTTCTGCAGTTTCCCAGGTCTTGATGGACTGATAATTGTTTGGGCCAAAAGTTGCTCCATCAACCTGGGTCAGGGCTCTTAGTTTGGAGCCTGTTTTTTACCTACTTTCCATCTATGTTGTATTACTTTCTCTAGATGTTTGTCTACTATAATATGCAGTGTAGCTGTTTGGCACCTTGATTGTGCTCTACAGGACGCTTGTATATGTTTCCAGAATGTTTCTGTTTCAGCTTTAGTTGGCACTGTTTTCTCCAGTTACTTAGAGAGCTGCTTCAGGTTCAGCGAGGTTACTTACCTGTAACGGGGGTTCTCCGTGGACAGCAGGATAAGTCAGCCACACTGGGTGCCGTCCTCCGGGCGGCGCAGTCTATGGAAGTATTCTCTCTCAAAGCTCAGGTTTCTGAGCAGGTAGGAGACCCCAACTCCCCGGCCCGCTCCTAGCCCAGCCAGTACTTAACTAGCTCTGCCTTCAGGCTAGGGTGCGAGCCGGTCGGTCACCCTCAGACAGGGGACAGGGGAGGTGGGCGGGAATGTGTGGCTGACTTATCCTGCTGTCCATGGAGAACCCCTGTTACAGGTAAGTAACCTCACTTTCTCCATGGACAAGCAGGAAGCATCAGCCACACCAGGTGACTCCCTAGCTCCGCGTGAGCATGCTGAGGTGAATGAGGGGGACTGAAGAGAACATGTGCAGCCAGAACAGTAAATGAGGTGGCTTTATTGTGAAGTGGAACATTCCAATACAGTGCTTATAGAGAATGACAAAACCAGTGCAGGAGACGTGCACAGGCTATGAAGTGCAAACAGTGGCTAACCAAACATACAACGTGCAAGTGACAATGCGCAAACAGTGCAAAAAACCTAAGGTGACAATGTGCAAAACGGTGTGCAAAAAGGCATAAACGGCCTATGCAGTAGCAGTGCAGATAGAGTCAGTGTCAATAGAGCCCATAACAACAGTCCTTAGGTTGAGCGCGCCTTCTATCCTAGGCCGCTCTGATCCACGTCAGGGATATTCCCCACGTTTGCTGCGAGGACAGCATGACCGAAGGCACTGTCGGACTGCGCTTCCAGGTCCAGGCAGTAATGTTTTTGAAATGTTAGTGTAGAGGACCAAGTGGCGGCTCTGCAAATGTCGGCCACAGGGACAGAGCGTAAGTTGGCGAAGGACGCTGCTAGCGCCCTTAGTTGGTGCGCTCCCACACGGTCCCCTGCGAGGGCTCCGGCCCGATCCAGGCAGAAGGCAATGCAACTCGAAATCCAGGTGGACAGTGTCTGCCTGGTGACGGATCTTCCGGGCCTGTTGGGGTCGTAGGACACGAAGAGTTGAGACCCTTGTCTGATGTTTGCTGTTCTCTGTAAGTAGACGTGCTGGACCCTGACATAGTCTAGGGTGTGGAGCCTCCGCTCTTCATCAGACTCATGCGGTTCCGGGAGGAAAGAAGGAAGGTCGATGGCTTGGTTGATGTGGAAGGAGGAAGCCACCTTTGGAAGAAACTTTGGGTTTGTGCGCAGGGATGCGTGGTTGCAGTGGATTAGGGTGTACGGCGGGTGGGACACTAAAGCCTGCAGCTTGCTGATCCTCCAAGCAGATGTTATTGCGATGAGCAAGAGAGCTTTCCAAGAGACGAACTTCATCTCCGATTGTCAACAGTGGCTCAAAGGGTGACAGTGTCAGCTGTTGGAGGACGGTGCTAAGGTCCCAGGCTGGCACTGGCGGACACAGTGGGGGCCGAAGGTTGGCCAGGCCTTTCATGAATCGAGCCACAATGGGGAGGGATACCATGGAGGCCTTATCCCCCGCTCCTCTGGAGTGGAGAGATGCAATCGCCGAAAGGTGTACCTTGATGGATTGCATCTTCAAGCCGCTCTCGAAGAGAGAAGTGAGGTACTTGAGGATCATGGGAATGGGGCATGATCCCGGGTCCAGGCCTCGGGAATTGCACCAGATGGAGAAACGTTTCCATTTGAGACCGTAGGATTTGCGCGTGGATGGGCGTTTTGCTGCCAGGACTATGTCCTGGACTTCAACTGGCAAATTTAAGTTTGACAAGTGTCCCCGCTCAATCTCCATGCTGACAAGGCGAGAGCTTGTAGGTTGTGGTGTAGGGTGTTCCCGTTGTTCTGGGTGAGGAGATCCGGGCGCAAGGGAAGCCTCGCTGGGGGTTCCAGGGAGAGGCGGAGAAGGAGGGGAAACCACATCTGGTGGGGCCAGTATGGGGCGATCAGGATGATCCGTGCCTTGTCCGAGATGACCTTCTGCAGCGTCACAGAGATAAGAGGGCTGGGGGGGAAGGCATACGCTGGAGACCAGTCCCCCCACAACACGACGAATGCATTCAGCGCTAGGCAATTGCTGGAAGGGTGCTTTGAGCAGAAGTGGCGGCACTTTGTGTTGCTCTCCGTCGCAAAGAGGTTGATGTGTGGGATCCCCCACTGCTGGAAGATGTCCTGGGCCACTTCTGGATTCAGGGACCATTCGTGGGGCTCCAACTGTCTGCTGAGCTTGTAGGCAAGGACGTTCTCCTCCCCAGGGAGGTAGGAGGCCTGTATATGGGATCCGATGGAGAGAGCGAGGGACTAAATTGCTAGTGCTTCCTTGCAAAGGGATTGGGAGCCCAAGCACCCTTGTTTGTTCAGATAGAACATCGCTACTTGGTTGTCCGTTTGAATGAGAATGACCTTCTCTCTGAGCTGATTCTGAAATGCCATCAGGGCATACTTGACGGCCCTGAGCTCGAGCAGGTTGATGTGGAAGGTCCGTTCCTCCGCGGTCCATGCCCCCTGTGTGTTGAGGTGGAGGAAGTGCGCCCCCCAACCTGTGGAAGAGGCGTCCGTTGTGAGGACAATCTGGTGCGGGCGCTGCTGGAGACTCCTTCCTTGTGTGAGGCTGGATTTGAGAGTCCACCAATGGGGACTTTCCTTTACCCGATCGGACAGGGGCACCCGCATGTTCAGAGGCTGTGACAGCTGTTTCCAGTGGTCGCGAAGGTGCCACTGGAGGCATCGCATGTGGAGCCTCGCCAGTGGGAGAACCGATTGTAGTTGCAGCCATGTGCCCAAGGAGGCGAAGGACAGCTCGAGCCGAAGTCCGTTTGGATGCTGACATCTTTGTGGCTAAGGATCTGATAGAGCGCGATCCTCGGGCAGAAAGGCCTTCGCGACTCTGGGGTCGATGACTGCGCCTATGAACAGCACCTTCTGGCGTGGTTCTAGTTGGGACTTCTCCAAATTCAGAAGGAATCCGACGTCTGATAGGAGCTTGGTGGTCCTCCGCATCGCTACCCGTGCCTCCGGGGCAGATTGGGCTGCGAGGAGCCAATCGTCGAGGTATGGGAAGACAGCAATGCCCTGTTTGTGGAGGTGTGCTGCAGCCACAGCGACACACTTCGTGAAGACCCGTGGTGCTGGAGACAGTCCAAAGGGGAGAACCTTGGGAATGTGCGAGTACGCCTCCAGAAGGTTCAGGGAGGTGAGCCAGTCCCCTTTTTGAGTTGGAGGTAGGATGGAGTTGAGGGAATACATCCTGAAGTGCTCTTTCATGATGAACCGGTTGAGTTTGCGGAGGTCTAGAATTGGGCGAACTCCTCCCGATTTCTTGGGGATGAGAAAGTATCTGGAGTACAAGCCAGAGTTGACCTCACTGTCTGGAACCCTTTTGACGGCCTGCGCTGCGAGGAGACACTGCAGCAGGGCGGACATGGTGCTGTAGAGGTGCGTGGGTGTATTACTTAAGGGCCTTGAGCGTTGGCAGGGAGGGGATGTGAAACGTAGACGATACCCCTCCTTAAGAACATAAGAACATAAGATATGCCATACTGGGTCAGACCAAGGTCCATCAAGCCCAGTATTCTGTTTCCAATAGTGGCCAATCTAGGTCATATGTACCTAGCAGTTTCCCCAAGAGACACAAGTTCCACAATGCTTGTATTGGTTCAAGCATTGATATCCTGGGTCCCTTCTTAATAATGGTTTATGGACCTTTCCTCCAGGAACTTGTCCAAACCTTTTTTAAACCCAGCTACACTAACAGCCTTTACTACATCCTCCGGTAACAAATTCCAGAGTTTGATTACACGTTGAGTGAAAAAATATTTTCTTTTATTAGTCTTAAATAGTTTACCTTGTAGCTTCATTGCATGTCCCCTAGTCTTTCTATATTCTGATAACATAAACAATCGATCTACGTTTGCCCGTTCCACTCCGTTCATTAATTTATAGACTTCTTTCATATCTCCCCTCAGCCGTCTCTTTTCCAGGTTAAAGAGCCCTAACCTTTTTAGCCTTTCTTCATAGGAGTATCCTTCCATCCCCTTTACCATTTTGGTGGCTCTTCTCTGTACCTTTTCTAAAATCGCTATATCCTTTTTAAGATACGGCGACCAGAATTGCACACAATATTCAAGGTGCGGTCTCAGCATGGAACGATATAGAGGCATTATAATATCCTTTGTTTTATTTTCCATTCCTTTCCTTATCATACCTAGCATTCTATTTGCTCTCTTGGCCGCCGCTGCACACTGGGCCGAGGGTTTTAACATGGTATCCACAATGACGCCTAAATCTTTTTCCTGGGTGGTGGTTCCTAATGTGGAACCTTGCATCATGTAACCATAGTTTGGGTTGTTCTTCCCTAGGTGCATAACCTTGCACTTGTCCACATTAAATTTCATCTGTCATTTTGATGCCCCGTCTTCCAATTTATCAAGATCCTCTTGCAATTTTTCACAATCCTCTTGGGTTTTAACAACTTTAAATAGTTTTGTGTCATCTGCAAATTTGATAACCTCACTCGTTATTCCACTTTCCAGGTCATTTATGAATATGTCAAAAAGCAGCGGACCCAGCACAGATCCCTGGGGTACACCACTATTCACCTTTCTCCATTGGGAAAATTGGCCATTTAGCCCTACCCTCTGCTTTCTATCTTTTAACCAGTTCCTGATCCACAATAGTACACTGCCTGCTATCCCATGACTCTTTAGTTTTGCCAAAAGTCTCTGATGAGGGACCTTGTCAAAGGCTTTCTGAAAGTCCAGATACACAATATCAACCGACTCACCTTTGTCCACCTGTTTATTCACTCCTTCAAAAAAACATAACAGATTAGTAAGACAAGATCTTCCTTGTCTAAAGCCATGTTGGCTGTCTCCCATTAGGTTGTGACTATCTACATGCTGAGTAATTTTATTCTTTATGATGGTTTCTACCATTTTTCCCGGTACTGACGTCAGGCTCACCGGTCTGTAGTTTCCCGGATCACCCCTGGAACCCTTTTTAAAAATTGGTGTTACATTGGCAATCCTCCAATCTTCAGGTATTAGAGATGATTTTAATGATAGTTCACAGATTACTGATAGCAGTTCTGCAATCTCATATTTCAGTTCTTTCAACACCCTTGGATGTATACCATCCAGCCCAGATGATTTGCTACTCTTCAGTTTATCTAATAGTTGTAATACATCTTCCCGATGTATCGATATTTCCTTCAATTCTTCCGCACCTTTAAATACCACTTCAGTCATGGGTAACATCCCTACATCTTCCTCAGTAAAGACCGAAGCAAAGAATTCATTCAGTCTCTCCGCTATCGCCTTGTCGCCTTTTAGTGCTCCTTTAACCCCTTTATCATCTAATGGACCAACTGACTCTCTCACAGGTTTTTTGCTACGAATGTACTTGAAAAGGTCTTTATTTCGCATTTTTGCTTCCGCAGCAAGCTTCTTCTCAAATTCTCTCTTTGCCTGCCTTATCAATGCCTTGCATTTGACTTGCCAGTGCTTGTGCTGTTTCCAGGTTTCGTCGTTTGGCTCTTTTTTCCATTTCCTGAAAGATGCTTTTTTGGCAACAACAGCCTCTCTGACCTCACCTTTAAGCCATGCTGGCAGTTTTTTGGACTTCCTTCCACTTTTCTTAAAGCGTGGAATGCAGCTGGTCTGGGCTTCCAAGATAGTATTTTTCAACAACACCCAAGCTTGATGTACGTCTTTAACCTTCACAACTGCTCCTTTTAGTTTTTTCTTAACTGTTTTCCTCATTTTATCATAGTCTCCCTTTCTAAAGTTAAAAGGTAGTACTGTGGATTTCCTTACTATCCCTCCTCTACTAATTAAATCAAAGGCGATCATGCTATGATCACTATTGGCAAGTGGCCCCAACACCCTTATCTCTTGCACTAGATCTGGTGTTCCACTAAGGACTAGGTCTAATATGGCTTCCCCTCTGGTCGGTTCATGAACCAGCTGCTCCAAGAAGCAGTCATTTATTTCATCTAGGAACTTTATCTCCCTAGCATGTCCTGACGTGACACTGACCCAGTCGATACTGGGGTAATTGAAATCACCCATTATTATTACTGTGCTGTAACTTTTGTTAGCTTCCTTGATTTCTTTGAGCATTTCATCATCCATTTGGTCATTCTGGCCAGGTGCTCGATAGTACACCCCCACTGCCATTGACATCCCCCTTTTATATGGAATTTCAACCCATATAGATTCTACAGCAGATTTTGTTTCCTGCAAAACTTTAATCCTTTCTGAGTCAATGCCCTCTCTAACATAGAGCGCAACCCCTTCACCAATTTGATCAGCTCTATCATTACGATATAGTTTGTACCGAGGTATCACAGTGTCCCACTGGTTGTTCTCCTTCCACCATGTCTCTGATATTCCAATCATATCTAACCTTTCATTTAGTGCTATATATTCTAACTCTCCCATCTTATTCTTTAGACTTCTAGCATTTGCATACAAGCATTTTAGAGAATGTATTTTATTCATGTTAATTTGGCTATTGTTAGACATGGGTAATTTGGGATCTTTAAGCTCTGTCTGCTCCATACTTGAGGGCATTTGGGCTACTTTACTCTTTTGTGGCACCTCTCTGCTTTTGGTAGTATCCTTCAAGGATACATTCTTCCGAACCATCCACTCTTGGGCGACTGTCGGCTTTCCCCTAATATCTAGTTTAAAAGCTGCTCTATCTCCTTTTTAAAGGTTAATGCCAGCAGCCTGGTTCCATCCCGGTTAAGGTGAAGCCCATCCCTTCGGAAGAGCCCCTCCTTTCCCCAGAATGTTCCCCAGTTCCTAACAAATCCAAAACCCTCATCTCTGCACCATTGTCTCATCCACGCATTGAGACTCCGGAGCTCTGCCTGCCTTTTGGGTCCTGCGCGTGGAACAGGAAGCATTTCGGAGAACGCTACCCTGGAAGTTCTGGATTTCAACTTCCTACCTAAAAGCCTAAATTTTGCCTCCAGAACCTCCCTACCACATTTTCCTATGTCATTGGTACCGACATGTACCAAGACAGCAGACTCCTCCCCAGCACTATCTAAGACCTTATCTAGGTGGCGCGTGAGGTCCACTACCTTCGCACCAGGCAGGCATGTTACCAGGCGATCTTCACGTCCACCAGCCACCCAGCTATCTACATGCCTAGTGATCGAATCACCAACTATAACGGCAGTCCTAGCCCTTCCCTCATGGGCACATGGCCCTAGAGAAACTTCCTTGGTGCGAGAGGGTTTTACATCACCTGGAGGACAGGTCCTAGTTACAGGATCACTTCCTGCCACACCAGGGTGATGCTCTCCTGTCACGTGACCTCTCTCCTCCATGGCAACAGGGGTGCTGCCAGACTGGAGGTGGGACTTCAGGACTATATCCCTGTAGGTTTCGTCTATGTACCTCTCTGTCTGTCTTATGTTTTCCAAGTCTGCTACTTTAGCCTCTAGAGAACGGACTTGTTCCCTGAGAGCAAAGAGCTCCTTGCACCTAGTGCACACATAAGACCTCTCACTAACTGGGAGAAAATCATACATGTGACACTCGATGCAAAAGACTGGAAAGCCCCCATCCCACTGCTGGACTGCTGTCTGCATCTTAATTTTAATTTTGTGTCTAGATCTTTAAGTTCTTACTTACTAGGGATTGCTATGGGTATTTATACCAATAAAACTGTACCTAATACGTTTAATATACCTTGTTCACCTGAGGCTTAATTAATCTCAGGTCCTTAGTGTATGACTGATTTGGGTAATGAGCTTCACCTGAAAGCACCTCCTGTCTTTTAAGATGTGTAAGTACCTATAAAGCTATGATTATCCCAGGGGTGGGTGTGAAATAACACTTATTAAAAGAGGGCTGCTACACAGTACCCTGTCTTGTAATTCTGAGGTAAGCTAAATTCTGATTTGATTTAAATTATAGCTCTTAGCTGCTGCTAGGCTCTAACTTCTTATGAAATTTAAACTACAAGCTCTCTGCTGGGTACTAAATTTAACCAGAAAGCTCTCTTCTGTGTGTTAAATTTAAACTAAAAGTACTTTGCTGTTACTTGGCCCTGAGTGATTATTAAATTTAAACTACAAGCTCTCTGCTGGGTGTGAAATGTAACCAGAAAGCTCTCCTCTGTGTTTTAAATGCAAACTTTAATTGCTGCTACTAGGCCCTAACTGATCCAACAAAAAACAGTGGGTTCACAGATTAAGTAGCTTTAATACAAAGAATTCTTTTTAGAAATTACCAGAAGTATATACTCACAGTTGCAGATTTCTCTCCAGAAGTAACAGGCCCGCTTTCTAGTCCTTCAAGACCTTCAGGATCTACAGCACCCAAGTGTCCGTGCTGATGGCCTGCCAGGCTGGAAGGAAGCCCGATAATCGGCCCCCCACGGGAGGAGTCTTGCCTTTGTCCGTCCTGGGTGCCGGACCCACTTTGTCAAAAGGAGGTCTTAGGCGGCTGTGCAGATAGCTGCTTCTTGGCTTTGCGTTCTCTCTGGGCTTGCCTCTGGAAGCTAGAGGGCTGGTAGGGTTGCCTGTAGTTCTTCGGGGCCTGCCACTTGCGAGTGGAGTTGTAGCGCTTATGATTGTAATAGGGTTTCTGGTGGTAGCCGCCTTTGTGCGTGGTAGAGTGGCGCTCGAGGCCATCCGCTGCCAAGGTCTGGAGGGTGTTGCAATCCTCCTTGAGGATGTTGACAGCGTCTGACTTTTTCGCCGAATAGCGAATCTCCCGCACAGGGTGCGTCGGCAATTCTGTCGTGGGTGTCCTCCCTGAGGCCGGAGGCCTTTAGCCAGGCCCACCTTCGCGCAGATGTGGCTGTGCCAGCCGTCCTGATGGCGGTGTCAAAGGAGTCAAAGGCGGTAGCAACTAAGTGCCGGCTGCATTCAGTCAGATCCTGGATGGAGGAAGTGGCGTCCGCCTGAAGTTCCTTACGCAGGGCTGCTAGCTTGTCTTTGAGGCCCGCCAGCACCACATCCTGGAAGAGGACGTGTTGAAATTGGTGTTCTGCAATTCTGGCGCTGAGCATGGCCCCCTGGAAGACTTTCTTGCCCACGTCGTCCAGGAGTCTAGAGTCCTTCCCTGGCGGGTGGTTGGCCTGAGTCCTGGAGGACTTGACCCTTTTCAGGGCTGAAGAGACGACAATAGACTGATGAGGTAGCTGTTTGTGGAATCCGGGCGCAGGGTGCACTTGATACTTTGCGTCCAGACATCTTGCGCACTCCTGGGCGGAGGCAGGAGTCTGCCAAAGTGAAGACAGTTTGTCCCTCAGCTTTTGGTGAACGGGCAATGCCATGGCCGGCTTCGGGGTCTGAGGGTATCGCAGGACATTCGGCACCTGTTCCTCTCCTGTGTCAACCGTAAGGCTTAGGACTGACGCCACCTTTTTGAGGAATTTCGGGTAGGTGAGGTCCTCCGGAAGACTTTTAGTGGCTGAGTCCTCACAGTTGTTGGATGGTAGTTCCGAGTCGGGAGACTCCTTGGAGGCTGTGGAGCATAGGGGAGTTGGATCCACAATCTCTACATCACTGGGCTCAGACGCCGGATCTTTATCAGAGGGAGGGGATCCCGAAGGAGACTGGGGAAACCCAGAGGTGGCAGGTGCCGCAGAGAGGCTGTCCGCAGCCAGCGGCGCGTGTGTTGACGCAGGCTGATCAGTGTTCAACCCTTGGGGGGCAGCCTGCTTGACCAGCTGTGAGAGAAGTTCAATAATGATGGCAGAATTGTCTTTAGAGGAAGATGCTTTGCTGTACCTGTAGGGGGAGCTGTTGCTGGAGCTGAAGCTGTAGAGCCTTTTTCTGCTCCCCAAGTGAGCCCATTCATCTTCAGTAGTGCTGGAGGGAGATCTCCTGTTTAAAGAGGAAGTGATCCTGCTTTTGAATTGTGCCTGCAGTGTTTGGAGCTGCGATGCTTGTTAGAGCTGTGCTGCCTGCTCCTCCGTCTGCTGACATGTCTTCTCTGCCCAGAGCGATGCCGGTGTGCTTTATGATCATCGGGGCTGCTGCTGCTCTCTCTTCTGTGCCGACGGGGGACTTCCTTTCTGGTGCGGTGGTCGCGGTGGGGGCTCCATTTGCCGGCGCAATGCAGTGGGGAAGTCCTTTGGCACCGGGGAGAGCCGGCACGAAGCGGACTAGCTAATTGGCTGGGTCTCCCTCCAATGAGTAGCCGGGGGGTGGAGCTTAGCTGCACGTTGCCGGCGCCATCTTGTAAGGGCTGAGCCTGCCCTGCCGGGGACTCCTGCAGCTCCTGAGGGCTCGGGAGAGCCGAAGACTGTACAGTTTGGAGGCCGGGGACAGTGGCTGAGTGAGGCACGTCCCGGGCCATTGAATTTTCACTGCGGGGGAGCTGGAGTGGAACCGGAGGCTGCCGACTGCACAGCAGAAGCCAGGAACTCCTGGAGAGCATGTCCTCTGCTCTTCCGTGCTCTGGGAGACATGCGGGAGCACTTAGAGCAATCTTGTACCTGGTGATCTGGACCGAGGCATCTAACACAGCAGTCATGGGTGTCCGTAGAATTCATCTTCTTCCCACATCGTGGGCACTTTTTGAAGCCAGGCTTGGGCATCTTCAGGTAAGAAGTGAAGAGGTGAGAGAGGATCCGTCTTGATGGCAAGGCGGAAGAAGTGAAACTGGCTGGGTTAGGGGCGGGCCGGGGAGGTGGGGTCTCCTACCTGCTCAGAAACCTGAGCTTTGAGAGAGAATACTTCCGTAGATGGCGCCGCCCGGAGGACGGCACCTGGTGTGGCTGACGCTTCTTGCTTGTTCAAGGAGAATCTCTGACTAGTTTACTTTGATGTCCTTCTTCACAGTTTTGCACCTCTGAGTGTTGGAGGATGTGAATTTCAGGTCTTCTGATTTAGTCTGATGCTTTGATTCTCCATGGACCGCAGGATTTCGTCAGCCACACATGGTGACGTCCTCCGGGCGGCTCCAGGTTCGGAAGTGCTCTCAAATTTCTCTAGTAGCCCACCTCCTGGTTCCGCCCCCTAGCCAGGCCAGTTCTCGTTCTTCCGCCTTGCCAGCAAGTCGGATCTGCTCTCCTCTCTTCAACCTTGACCTGAAAACAACGATTTATAGTACTCATTCAGAGGAATGCCCCAGTCGAGAGGGAAATGCCCCTCCGGGAAAATAGCTGCGCTCCTCAGATGTGGACTTGTGCCCCTTGCCAAGTCGGGGAACCCTCTGGCCTGCAGCAACATCAGACTGAGTCGGCAACCTCCAAGGCCCAGGATGTGCCCTTTGGGCCTCCATCCCCGGCCCCACACCTGGATGGACCCCCCGACGGTGCTGCTGCGGCATCGCTTGCCTGGTGTGAAAGAGGAGCGAAGGGCATCACTCAGGTGACCCGCCGAAGGAGCCTTAGCCCTCGCGGCGGCCCAGGACATGCCTAACAGGCCTCCGTCCCCAGCCAGCCCTCTGCAGAACTCCATTTCCCGGCCAGCCTCCTCTTCTCCTGCTACGACCTCACCGCTTTGAATGAAGCTCTTAGTAAGCAGGAGCCCTCGCGCCAGCCCAGGACACGCCTAGGGAGGTCTCCGTCCCCGGCCAGCCTCCGTCGCTCTGAAGACATCCACGTATTGTCCATGGGGGCGGCCATCATCCCAGCCTTGAGGTGAGGTCGTCATTCGATTCCTGCCCATGACTCCATCGGCTGGCGCCTGACTCTGCCCCTCCGTGCAATTGGCTGGCGCCAGACTCCTCCCCTCCACGCCATTGGCCGATGCAAGGCTCTATCAGGCTCCACCCCTCCTCGCCATTGGTTGGGGCGCGGCACGTCGTCTTCCGGGCATCAGTGCTGGGATCGCTGTAGCCACGGCACCGATTCTAAGCTCCTGCTGGCGTGGTGGTCTGACAGCACTGAACGCCAGCGCTCAGGAGATGGCGTGATGGCATCCAGCATCATAGGATGTCAACCGGGGCCTTCCTGGATGTGCGGGTCCGGCGCTGGCGTGGGAGGCTCCTGATGGTCCTGGCTGCTCAATAACACCGCGGCTGCAATGCGGGAGGAGCAGCAGGCACGAGGTAAGGACTGGCAACCGGACCAAGAATGGAGTGCCCCTTGAGGCACATCCTGCTGTAGCCAGAGTCCTAGATGATGGCCACCTTGGTTGCCTCACCTATCTCTGGAGCATATGCACTACTGCAACCTCAGGATGAGGGAAGGTATTCGATGCCAGCTGCTGTGAGCCCACTGTTTAAAAACACCATTAGCCCCTTGCCACCGGATGCGGGGGCATCCCAGAGTGCAAAGCAGTGAGAAATCGAAGCCAGCTCCTACTGCCAGCTCCACTTCAGTGCAACCTACCGTGACGTTGCTCCCTGCTCCGAAATGGCATTGGGGCAGACCTAAGTAACTTCGGCCAGCCCGGAGCCCTATGTCTCAGCATCTTGATGGGATTATTTCCTCTGATGCTCCTTGGGCAAAATATCAGCTCCTTTGCTGGAGGGAAAGGCTTGGCAATCTATTCCTGGTTCCAAGCACAGAACCTGCCCTATCGCAAGAGTGGATTGGCGAAACTATGTCTATGTATTTCTTTCTTTCGCTGCTGTGGGTTTTCTGTTATTACCATGAAGCCCCAGTGGGACTGTGCTAGTTGCACAAGCGTGTCCCCTTATACAAACACTCCCATTGCTGAGTGCCTGCCAGACGCGTTACTTATTTAATTAACAGCTCTTATATCCCACTCCCTTGTCTCAGTGCGGTTTACATTCAGCTAGGTACTACTCGGACAGTCAAGTCTGACCTAAATTTGCTCATAACAGGGGACATAACATGGATTTGAACTGGGGAAACTGTTACATTAACAGTTACCGAACTAGTAAACTAATTTGCAGTAACGTACATCTTAGAAGGTCACCCCGGGAAAGTCCAGACATTCCCACCGACCTCAGTGGAATGCACTCCTCATCGCTCCGAAAGGAATGACGTACTCCTCGTCGCTCTCAAAGGAACGCTTGCCAGTCCACCTCCAGCGGGACTTCCAAGAGGATCATGAAGATCGAATAACTGCAGGGCTTGACCAAGCTACTCTCGGTTCCAACCACATCTAGAAATGTGGAACATGACATCACAACTCCTTGGACACTGTGATAAGGAAGCTTATCATAGTTCAGGAAGGAGCTATAGTAAAGGTGAAGTGACTCTGAACAAGCACCCTGTCTGTTCTGGTAGAAATAATAAAACAGAATGTTTCCATAAAAGACTACCAGTCCCAGAATGCACCAGGTTTCCAACAGCCATTAGAAGAGCTGAAGTGGGGAAACGTGTGTTCAATCAGGAGGGCTATGAGGTAATCCCCAAGCACTCATCTCCAAGGGCAGGGCTTGATTCAGCACAGCTGCACTGTGCTAGGGTGGAGCATTCATCTAAGCAGGATAAAAGAAAAGCTTATTCTACAGAGAATCATCATGTTCAACTTGATCATCAGAAGCACCTTGATCATCCTGACCATCATCATCAGCAGAAGCCAGAGCTGACGGACAGAGAGAGAAAGAAACACTTTGGAAGAAAGAAGAGAAAAGCATTTGGGAGGTCTAAAGGAGTCCATAGCAGTATGTATACTGGGAGGCATTTCAGAGGCAAGCATACACCATTGGACTGGGGAAAGCCAGAGGAGTGGGGCTGCAGAGCCAGGAATCCCAGGACGGCACCTGTGAGGGAGACGGCTGCACTTGGAAGGGACCCTAAGACCAGTGCCAGAAGGTATGTGAAGAGAGATCCAGTGTCCAGGGATCTTGATTGGAAGGCTGGACATAAAAACTGGACTACATACTGGCCAGGATATTTAGAGAGGAACTCTAACAGCAATGGAAGCTCAGGTTTGAACACTGATCTATGCCCTAGCTTTTCACTGGGAAGACAGCAGGGAAACAAGTATTGTCCTGAGAGTGCTCCATTGAGAAATTCCTCTGTGCCAATCCATGATATGGAACCTATGATAGTTGAAGAAGGGGGAGATGTTGAATACATGGATTGCTCTCTGTCCAAACATCTGTGGTAATATGCTGTCATAAAATACAACAACCATCACAAAGAAATATAAACTTGTTCTTTAGTCTACTCAGAAAAGCTTCTGAGTAGGATTTGAGCCACGTAATAGAAAGTAAACCAGCCAAGAGGGTTTCAGCTGGTAATTGTTAGCAATTGAGCCTTGCCTAATTGCAAGTGAGCTCTGAAGGGACACTTCTGAGTGTGTGTGAAGATACAAGAGGTTATCCCTGAAAAGAACAGTTTTTTTTTCTACTTTGTGAGGTTTTGTTTGTTCTTTGAAGCACTGCTAAGAAGATATTAGCAGGTGCCTACAGAAAAGACCTTCCTGTTCCCATCCAGGTCTTTATGCTTTGATTTGATTGCTTAACAAGTTCAGCTGTTGTTTTTCCTTTTTTGTTTTTCTAAGTATAATACTGAAAGCAAGTATTCCTTTTTATGTGCTACCAAGTATATCTGTGTTGGGAGAAGTAACCCCATAAATAAAATATCTTATTGGCTTTACACTCGAGCAAGCACAACTAATTTATTGTGAACGGCTGAGTCTGGTATGAATGGACTACATTTCCCACAATCCTTTGCAAGTCATATTAATATTTGCCTTTGCCAAGACTGTGGACATTCTCACCCAGCGCCCCCGTTGACAACACAGAGGGAAAACCTCAGGGGGGCGACAGTGTGGTGCAGTGCACACAGCCGGGTGTCCAGGGAAAGAGAGTTACAGCTTTAGGTCCGAGCTGTGGATCTGTCACATTGCCTTTCAGAGGATAATCCTCATCGCATTCCACTTCTCAGTCTCAGCAGCACTGTCATTGCTCCCATGGTGCACCTGGCTAAGCTTACAGCCCCTTTCAGACAGATGGTTGCGCTACATGGACCCGGTTAAGCATCCGGGCCCTATTCGGACAGATGAGACCACACTACATGCCTGCGCCCGCATACGCTCCTCAGGAACATGCGGTGGCAGCACACCTCTGGGGAAAAAGTATCGGTCTTCCTTATAGGTGTGCTTTCCTCAGCCTTACCATCTCGGGAGTCCATCCCCTCCGGTCTACACTTTCTGGTTCACCATCTCAGGACCCATATTGGCCAGATGCCCTCCGAGCAGACAGCAACACGGCAGTCTCCAAGGGAATCCTCCCATGACTGGGGGAAAAACCATCACCTTCGGCCTCATGTCACAGAGAGTTCATACCTGGGGGACCCCCGTACTAAGCATGCTTCCCTAGCAAACTCTGTGGCACTGAACCACCGAACCCACGGTCACAGTGTGCATAAAGACAGAGAGGCAGACTCAAGGCCAGCCTTGAGATCACCAGTTTTGCTCCTTACAGTAGGTTTGACCCATGACCAACTCTTGACTGGCCGTGCAAAAAAAGGAGCAGGTTCAAGGCCTAGCTGAGGAAAAGGCCGGGAAATACAAAGCATCTCCCCTATACGCCGTGTGGCGACGCCTACGACTGTCCTCTAATGGCCCTTGATTGTGGAGATGGGATGCACCAGGCAGTCGACAAGGCGACCATGGCTTCACAACATTACGGTGGCAACACGGTGGTGCAAGTGCACACAGACAGTGTGTGCAAGAACAGAAGGTCATAGGTTCAAAGCCCAGCTGGGGCTACTACCAATCCAGTCCACATATTTACAAGGGAAGCAGGTCTACAAAGAAACCATCCGTGGGCGGACCGCCAATCCATCCACTCACCTTGTGGCGAGCACAAGTGCAACTATTAGAAGTGGATAGCGCCCAGTAAATCTTCAGACACCAGTGTGCTTCGAAATATTAGCACCCAGCCGTCCTCAGACACCTGTGATTGAGGCCGTCCTCAGACACCAGTGTGCTTCACTACCTGGGGGGTCAGCTCTACCCCTCAAACACTCACAAGCAATGCACACACACTCAACGCAAGAGCCTGACCCTGTCGACAAATTTGATAAACCCCGTCGACAGGTTATAATCCTAGCATGCCATAATCCTAGCATGCCCATGTGGTTTCCTACCCACCAATACGCTACGGAGGGTCGACTATCGTACTCCCATCAGAATGCCATCCTCAGCAGCGCTTAGCGTCGGCATGGATAGCCGGACATGTCACTAAATGCCCTCAACTGACTTGCAACATCCCCCCCTACTAGCCCTCTGCCGGCTAATACGGGAACTCCTCTAGGGCTGGGCTCCTGACACTCCCACGACCGTGTCACGGCAGCCGGAAAGCACAAGTCATTCCTGTAGTTTCCCTCTGGCCACGCCAGATGTGGTTTCCACTACTGAGACTCCTAACACAGGATGCCTCTGTATCCAGACCTCCTGATGCAGAATTCGGGTTTAACGAGGCACCCCAATCTCAAGACCCTGTCGCCAACTGCCTGGATATTGAGAGGGTGAACCTGGCCCCCCCCCTCGAACTCCCGAGGAGGTACAGGATGTGGTCCTTACGGACAGGAGGCCTTCAACCCGAAAATCTACGGCCTCAAGTGGAAGAGGTTCAGCCTCTGGGGTCCTACTAGAAGGCTTGCAGTACCTCAGCTCCCTCCCTCTGACCTCGGCCTCAAGACCCAGTCTATCCTAGTACATCTATCAGCTATTGCAGCTCTACACGCCCCTATTGAGGGCGCCGACTCCTTAGCGGCGCTTCCCCTGACGGCTCGCTTCATGAAATGCCTAGCTAACCTTTGGCCCCCGGTTCCTCCCTGGGACCTCGGGGTAGTCCTCCACAACCTCACCCCTCACCCTGGCCCCTTTCGAGCCTCTGCTCACCGCAGATATGAAATACATCTCATGGAAGACCATATTCTTGGTGGCCACCACTTCTGCCAGGAGGATCAGGGAACTTCAGGCGCTAGTGGCACACCCGCCTTACACGCAACTACACCAAGACCGAGCTTCACTGCGTACGAACCCCAGATTCGTACCCAAGGTGCCATCGGCCTTCCATGTCAATCAATCTATCGAGCTTCCTCCTTCGCTCCGGAACTCCACTACTCCGAGGAGGAGCGACGTCTGCACACTCTGGACTGCCTGCGTGCACTCCGGATCTACCTGGCCAGGCTGTTATCCGCCCGTAAGGGAGAACAACGGTTAGTTTCCTATGACCCTCTGAGACCTGGCTTGCCGGTCACCAAGCGGACCCTTTCCCATTGGGTTGCCTCCTGCGTATCCTTCTGCCTCGATCCGCAAGGGAGTCAGCCACATAGCAGAATAGGTCCTCATCGTCTACGGGATATGACCACATCCCTTGCCAACCTGCGGTCAGTCCCCCTGACCGACATCTGTAAGGCGGCCACGTGGTCATCTCCCCACACGTTCTAGAAGCACTACTGCCTCGACCTCCGCTCCCAGGAGGACTCGGCGTTTGGCAGCGCGGTCCTGGCCACCGCCCTACGGACCCCACCGGCTGCTCCGTGATGACTGGCCCTAGGGCATATACCTGTGCTTTGATGCACCTCAATGCTCATGCCTCCATGTGGCACTGTTCTTAACTTGCATGTTAACGTTTTGCACTGTTCTGATCCTTCTCTGTTGCACAATTTTTTTGCACCTGTTGCACTGTCATTGTGTTGCTTGCACTTTATGCATGGTTACCACACGTTGTCATGTACTGGGTTATTGTTTGGCACTGTTCCATTAAAAATCTACCTCCACTACCGTAGTTCTCTATTCATGCCTCCCTCCTCCACCTCAGCGCGCTGTGTGCAGCTAGGGAGTCACCATGTGTGGTTGACGAAATCCTGTGGTCCATGGAGAAAGCAAGGTTACTTACCTGTAACGGGGGTTCTCCGTGGACAGCAGGATGAGTCAGCCACACGCTCCCTCCCACCTCCCCTGGAGGAGGTCCGCCTGATGGTCTGCTCCCTAGCCTTGTTGTCAAGCTTGGAAAAGGAACTGGCCTGGCTAGGGGGCGGAACCTGGAGGTGGGCTACTAGAGAAATTTGAGAGCACTTCCGAACCTGGAACCGCCCGGAGGACGTCACCATATGTGGCTGACTCATCCTGCTGTCCATGGAGAACCCCCGTTACAGGTAAGTAACCTTGCTATCTTCCTCATTAGCTTTCATTATCTTAATCCTTTTAGATACCCGTCTGTCAGGAACATCTCTGAACACAATGATTTCCTATTTTTTCAATGTGCTTTTTCCAAGGGAGTCGTTATAGTTCTCTTCTCCTTCTAGCCCTGCGTTTTCATTGCTAAAATTTGTTCAGTAATAAATTTTGCTGCAAAATATTGTATTTAATTTATTTCTGTGATGTCAATAGCTGGTCCCTTTATATGGGTTATGGGCTATCATATGTTTTACTTTAGATGTTAAATTTGACTGGGGCAATCTTTCCATCGCCTGGGACTCAGTGCACACATTTCTCTCCATATACACTGGACACACTACCAGGTCTTTCTTCTGCCTCTTCAGTTCACTTCTCGGCCTGCCCTTGGTTTACCTTGCTCTCTTGCAGATGTCCCATCTTCATCTCTGTCCCAGTCTTCCTCCTAGTACTCGGTTGCGAGTTTCCTCTTTCTCTAATACTACTTTTTGTCCAAGTTATAGTTCCTGTTTAGTCCCGACTGCATTGTATAAGGTTCTGTTAAATGTACACCGCACTGATGTGAATAGCGCGGTATAGAAGAGACGTTAAATAAATAAAAAAATAAAATACGACTATTAATCATTTCTATAGCACTACAAGGCATACGCAGCACTGCATAGACACATATAAAAGACAGTCCCTGCTCATCAGAGCTTACAATCTAATCAAGACAGAGACTACAGTACAATAGATGAGAACAAGACTACAGTGATAAGACAGGAGCAGAAAAAAGGATTAAGATCCAAAAGCGGCCTGAAAGAGGCGAGCCTTTAGCATGGCTTTGAAAAGGGGAAGAGATGAAACCTGACGTAAAGATACAGGTAGTCTGTTCCAGGCATTAGGAGCAGCAAGACGAAAGGATCAAAGTCTGGAATTGGCTGTTGAAGAGAAGGGCATAGAAAGAGGCAAGCCAGAGCAAGAGCGGAGCTCACGAGGAGGGGTGTAGGGAAGAGAAGAGGAAAGGTGGTGAGGAGCGACACACTGAATGCACTTATAAGTCAGAAGGAGAAGTTTGTATTGGATATGGAAACAGAAGGGAAGTCAAAGAAGTGATTTGAGAAGAGGGGTTATATGATTATATTGAGGCTGGCGGAAGATTAGCTGTGCAGTAGAGTTTTGAACAGATTGAAGGGGAGAAAGATGACTCAGAGGGAGACCAGCAAGGAGGAGGTTGCAATAGTTGAGGAGAGAAGTAACTAAAGAGTGGATAAGTGTTTTAGTAGTGTGTTCAGAAGGAAGGGGTGAATTTTGTTAATGCTGTAGAGAAAGAAATGACAGGTTTTTGCTATCTGTTGGATATGTGTGGAGAAAGAGAGGGAGGAGTCAAAGATGCTCCCAAGGTTGTGGACTGAGGAATCAGGAAGCAGAAGAGTGTTATCAATAGAGTATGGCTAGCCCAAGGGTTTCTGCTGCCCCCGCCCCCACAGTTGCCCATCCCACCCCCCTCCCCGCTGCCACCAATTCTGTCTCAGGAGGGGGAGGTGGGCAGTGGCAGGTAGCCGCGGGCAAGAAAGCGTCAGCAAAAAGCTGCCAATTTTGGAAATACTGCTGCTGCCGCTGCCCACCTCCCCCCCCCCCCAAATTGAATTGGCAGCAGTTGGAGGGGGCAGCATGGCCGGTCATGTGTGCTGCTGCTGCCACCCACCTTGGCCAGCCATCCTAGGCATCTGCCTAGCTCACCTAGCGGATGGGCCGGCCCTGCAACAGAGATAGAGAAGGGGGGAAGAGGGTTTAAGGGAAAAATAAGAGGTTCACTTTCTCTATTATCTGGTGCTCCTTTCCAGATCCCCCTTTTCCCCTCAGTGCATCAGCTCTTCTTCTGAATCTCCCTCTTTGTACACCGCCCTTTCTTCTGAAGCTCTTTTTCTTTCTGCTTCAGTTCTTCTTCCGCTAGTTCATTTTCCCTAGGTCTCCTCTTTCTCTCTCTTTCAGTCCTGTGAGGTTTCTGTGGCATATCCAGGTTTACTAGGTGCCTTTTTCTTTATTGGGGAATAGTGGAAAGTGCTACTAGAAATTTAATCCGAATTTAATCAATGACTACCATGGAATAATTTTTTTATAAAAGTTCCAGGTGTGGTTCTTTGGTTATTTAGGCAATGAATTAAAGATAGAACAAAAAGGGAAAGGTTAGAGGCATATACTGCACACTACAGCAGACTTCGGAAAGTGGCTTTTCAAACAGTGAGCTGATATAAATTGCCAGCACCTCTTGTTAACCCTCAGCACAATTGTGAGATTTTTTTGAAATCCATAAAAACATAAGATATGCCATACTGGGTCAGACCAAGGTCCATCAAGCCCAGTATCCTGTTTCCAACAGTGGCCAATCTAGGTCATACGTACCTAGCAGTATCCCCAAGAGACACAGGTTCCACAATGCTTGTACTGGGTCAAGCATTGATATCCTGGGTCCCTTCTTAATAATGGTTTATGGACCTTTCCTCCAGGAACTTATCCAAACCTTTTTTAAACCCAGCTACACTAACAGCCTTTACTACATCCTCCGATAACAAATTCCAGAGTTTGATTACACGTTGAGTGAAAAAATATTTTCTTATATTAGTCTTAAATAGTTTACTCTGTAGCTTCATTGCATGTCCCCTAGTCTTTCTATATTCTGATAACGTAAACAATTGATCTACGTTTACCCGTTCCACTCCGTTCATTAATTTATAGACCTCTATCATATCTCCCCTCAGCCGTCTCTTTTACAGCTTGAAGAGCCTTAGAGCCCAATTTTGGAAAGGGGACGTCCGGTTGTCCCTGATGAAGACAGGGATGTTTGGACCCGATTCTGGTCTTCAGGAACAAAACATTCCGGCGGGAGCCAGAATTGGACCCAGGGATGGCCCGTCATACCTCTTCTGCCTGCGGGGATGTATTCCTCACAGGTACACCAGACATCTGCAGCTTCGGACCCCAAAATCCCCACCACTCAACCCATGACTGGCCTGGATTGGGTGACGAGCACCCTCCCGCTCCTGGCCACAACCCCGATCCTCACAATCGTGCTGCTTTATAGCACCTCTGAGGCAGTATAAGCAACACATCCCAACAGGCCCGGCAGTACATACCTGAATCGGCCCTGTACGAACCGATGGGCTGGCCTGCCCCCGCTCTGCCCCGACCTGCCCCCGCTCTGCCCCGACCTGCCCCCGCTCTGCCCCGACCTGCCCTCTGCCACCCCCCATCGGATCTCCCCATCCTGATGCACAGGACATGTAGGGAGAGCTGGTGGGGGAATACGGTACAGGCGGCTTGCGGTGCTGCACGTCCCGGCGGGACATGCAGCCCTGCAACCCGCCTTTCAGAATGACCTCCCTAACCTTTTCAGCCTCTCTTCATAGGAGTAGCCTTCCATCCCCTTTACCATTTTGATGGCTCTTCTCTGTACCTTTTCTAATTCCGCTATATCCTTTTTAAGATACGGTGACCAGAACTGCACACAGTATTCTAGGTGCGGTCGTACCATGGAATGATACAGAGACATTATAATACTCCTCGATGGCTTTGGAGAAAAGGTCTTCCCACTGGGGTAGTTTCGCTGGCCGATCTACCTCTAGAGCAACACTTAGGCATCTTTATGGTGATGTTCCCCAGAGAATCTCTTCGTTGGATCACCTTTTCAGATGCCTCCACATCATTGTACCCTGACAACAGATGCCTCCAAACAGGGGTAGGGGGCCTTCTAGGGTCCCTGTCCACTCCAGGGCCTCTGGACGAAGGAGGCGTCCAAGCTCCAGATAATTCTACTGGAACTTCGGGCAATATACAACGCTCTCAGTCTTTCAAGTACATCTAAGTTCTCAGAGGGTCCTGGTCCAAATGGACAATCAGGTAGCCATGTTCTATGTGAACAAATAAGGGGGAACAAGATCTTGGCCCCTCTGCAGAGAGGCTGTCCATCTCTGGTCCTTTGCCATTACTCATCAGATACACTTCCAGGGGAGCAAAACGTCTTAGCAGACAGATTGAGTCGGATCCTCCTTCCCACGAATGGTCTCTCCACATGGAGACAGCATCCTTCATTTTTCAGACCTGGGGGACTCCAGAGATAGACCTGTTTGCCACTCCACAAAATGCCAAACTTCCCTGCTTCTGCACTAGGACTCCTATGTCAGGCAACCAGGAGGTGAATGCTTTTCACCTCCACTGGGGTGAGAGTTCCTGTATGCTTTTCCTCCCATTCCCCTGATTCCCAAGATACTTTTCAAGCTCCAGGCGGACAGGGGCCTCATGATACTTGTAGCTCCATGTTGGCCATGTCAGCCATGGTTTCCTCTCCTACTACATCTGTCTCAAACTCAACCCCTATATCTCGGATCTGCTCCAGATTTCCCCTCTCAAGAGGAGGGGACACTGCTCCATCCCAGTCTGCAGTCTCTCCACCCCATAGCATGGATGCTGAATGCATAGTATTACAAAATCTTAACCTTACTCAGGAAGTAAAAGAGATCCTCTTAGCCTCTAGAAAGCCATCCACCAGATGTTCTTATGCTTTCAAGTGGCATAGATTTTCCATCTGGTGTTTCCATCTGGTCTTTATCTGCCATCATATATTATGTTACTATGTTCTCAGAAGAACCTTAATCCCTTCTCAGCTCCAGTGGAGGCGCTCGTCCAGGATCTCCTCCATCTATCCTCTTTCGGTCAAGACCAACTTGGTAGGAATTCACCTGAGTGCCATCGCAGCCTCTCACCATCTCCTGGTTGGACAACTAATTTCCTCACAGCTGCTTCTGGTGCGCTTCATGAGAGATCTCTTGCTCACCAAATCTTCCATTAGGCCACCATCAGTGGCCTGGGATCTCAATGTCATTCTAAGGCAACTTCTCAAACCGCCCTTTGAACCTTTAGTCACTACCTTGCTAAAGTTTCTGACATGGAAGGTCATCTTCCTTATTGCACTCACTTCAACTAAATACATTAGTGACCTACAGGCTTTGGTGGCAGACCCACCTTACACATGGTTCCACCATGACAAGGTTGTCCTAAGGACTCGCCCCCATTTCATGCCAAAGGTGGTGTGTCCTTTCCATTTGAATCAGTCAGTTTACCTTCCTGTCTTTTTTCCTAGACCACATTCATCTAAGGCAGAGGCAACTCTCCATACCCTTGACTGCAAATGTGCCTTGGCATTCTATCTTCAAAGGACAGCTGAGCACTGTAAAGGCTCTCAGTTATTCCTCTCCTTCGATCCTGGTCACTTGGGGTTGCCAGTATCCAAACATACTTTTTCTAAATGGATAGCAGATTGCTTCTCATTTGCTTATGACAAAGCAGGACTATCTCTTGAAGGTCATGTCACTGCCCATAATGTTCATGCCATGGTTACCGCGATAAAGCAATATAGTAAGATCCTGTACCAGAAGCTGCTTCTGTAGCTGTGTGATGGAATCCCGCATATCAATCTGATGCAGGGTCATAGTGCAAAGACACGAAACGTGACCATATTTTGATATAGCAGTCTTCTGGTACAGGATCTTACTATATTGCTTTATCCACTGGTCCTGATTTTGGGGGTTTTTTTGGAATGGTTACCTCAATGGCAAATTTACATTCTGTAGCCACTGACGAAATCTGCAAAGCAGCAAGTTGGTCTTTGGTCCATACCTTTGCTGCTCATAACTGTTTAGACAAGGACTCCCGCTGGGATGCCATGTTTGGTCAAGCTGTTCTCTACCATCTCTTTCAGACTTAAGGGCAACTCCTACCCTCTGTCCTGTAACGATAGCAGATATCCATAGAGGATTCATAACCTCCGGAAGCCTGCCCTGAGGCAAACCCATTGGTTCTGAGGTAATTTTCTCTGGAATCTGGGAGCTAGGGGTCCCATATGTGAAGACTGTAACAGGTGATCTCCGGGAACAGCAGGAACCCACCCTCCTCCCCTAGGAGTTGTATGCTTCTTCTCTCCTTTTCTCTCAGCTACAAACTCACCTGAGGAGGGAGAGTTGGGAAGGCAGTGACACAAGCACAGTGGGATGCTCCCAAAAGCTTTCCTATTGGACGCTGGGGAGTGTTCCCACGAGGGCTCCGTCGGTACCGATGTCACCCATATATGAAGACTAAATTCCTGCTGTTCCCGGAGATCTCCTGTTATAGGTGAGTAACTATGTTTTATTTTCCATTCCTTTCCTTATAATTCCTAGCATTCTAGTTGCCTTTTTGGCCCCTTTTGTACACTAGGCAAAGGGTTTCAACATGTTATCCACAATGACGCCTACATGTTTTTCCTGGGTGGTGGTTCCTAATGTGGAACCTTGCATCGCGTAACTATAATTGGGTTGTTCTTTCCCAGGTATATAACTTTGTACTTGTCTGTATTAAGTTTCATCTACCATTTGAACGTCCAGTCTTCCAATTTATCAAGGTCCTCTTCAATTTTTCACAATCCTCTTGGGTTTTAATAACTTTGAATAATTTTGTCTCATCTGCAGATTTGATTATCTCACTCATTATTCCCATTTCCAGGTCATTTATGAATATGTTAAAAAGCAGCAGACCCAGTACAGATCCCTGGAGTACTCCACTATTTACCTTTCTCCATTGGGAAAATTGGCCATTTAGCCCCACCTCTGCTTTCTATCCTTTTTCCTGATCCAAAATAGTACACTGCCTCCTATCCCATGACTTTTTAATTTCACCAAGCGTCTCTCATGAGGGACCTTGTCAAAGGTTTTCTGAAAACCCAGATACACTTTATTGACAGATGCATCTTCGTCTACCTGTTTATTCACACCTTCAAAAAAAATATAACAGTTCCTTAACGTCCCTCCAGTCTGGTCCCGAAACCTCTGGGGTTCTGCTCCTCTTCCAGCAGCTTGGAGACTGAGAAACATCACACTTGTGATGTCACTGGTACATAAGCTCCGGAACCGCTTCCAGACACCAGTTACCTCAGTCTCTAAGCAGCTGGAGGGTGGTGAGCCGAGTACAGCTCACCAGAGGAGCAATTAAGGAGAGTTAGGAGCCAGTGGGTTTTGGCTGGTTAAGGGTCCGTTATTTTGGTCCTTTATTTTACTCAGTTATTTTCTTTAATTTCTGTATTCTTTATTTTCTTTATTTTATTCTGAGGCCTTCAGTTTGACTGGGCCGTGTAGGTTCTGGGCTGCAGGTGCTAAGGTCCTGTCCTGTGCGCGTTTTTCGGAGAGCGGAGTTGCCGGCTCTTATCTCAGAAACGCTGAAGGCACTAAATATGCCGACGGGGGGGCCGTCGGAGGATTCCTCCCTGGAGGATCCATTGTTGCAGGCTTTTTGCAAGACTCAGAGTGCCTTCCCGGTGCACAGAGTGGTTAAGGAGATGATTCAGGAAGAATGGGATTTGCCGGAGTCTGCGCTAAAGGGCTCTCGAGTGATGGCGAGGCTTTATCCGCTAGTGGACCAGGATCGGGAGTTGTTTAAGTCTCCCAGAGTTGATGCCGCAGTGTCAGCAGTTACTAAGAAAACTACCATTGCCGTTGAGGGAGGTGCGGCTCTTAAAGACCCCTAGGACCGGAGATTGGAGGCTCTGTTGAAACAGGTTTTTGAAAATGCACTCTCGATGCAAGGTCTATTTGTGGAGCTTGGGTAGCGAGAGCATGCCTGAGATAGGTACAGTGTATTCAGACAGATAAAGCAGAGGAGATTTCGGCGGAGGCAGCCAGGTTGGAATCCGGGGCTGCCTATTTGGCGGATATTCATTATGACCTTATCAGGGACCTTTCTAAGAGTATGGTGTCGGCGGTGGCTGCTCGGCGGTACCTTTGGCTACGCAACTGGGCGGCGGACGGAGCTTCCAAAGCACGGTTGAGTAAGCTTCCTTTTAGGGGGTAGCTATTGTTTGGAGAGGACTTGGATAAGTTGGTTAAGGATTTGGGGGAGTCTAAGGGTGGCAGATTGCCAGAGGACAAACAGAAACAGGGGCGTCCCTCTTCCGGACCTAAGGGTCCGCTTCGAGAATTTTGACGCTTTCGTTTCCCCAGATTTGGACAATCTCAGCGTGGGCGTTTTCCCTACAGAAACCAGGGGTTTTGGGGAGCGGGTCGAGGATTTGGGCCCACCTCCTCATCCGCTTCCTCAGGTTCTCGGAAGTCACAATGAAGCCGAGCGGGCCCAGGTGGGGTTGGTTCCCGTCGGGTCAGTTACAGGATTTTTACCCTGCTTGGGTCCAGATCACGTCAGATCAGTGGGTGCTGGAAGTGATTCGAGAGGGCTATGCCTTAGAGTTCCAGAGACCAGTGAGAGATTCTTTCATGTGGTCACCGTGTGGGGCAAGGCTCAAGCGAAGGGCAGTGCACAACACGGTGCGGAGGTTATTAGCCCTCAACGCAATACTGCCGGTTCCTTCAGACCAATGCGGCAGTGGTCGATACTCCATCTATTTCATAGTGCCGAAGAAAGAGGGTACTTTTCGGCCAATTTTGGACCTAAAGTGAGTAAACCGTTGTCTGAGTGTGTCATTTTCGGATGGAGACCTTGTGTTCAGTGATAGTGGCAGTTCAAAGAGGGGAGTTCCTCACATCCCTGGACCTCTCGGAGGCATATCTGCACATCCCGATACGAAGAGAGCACCAAATGTTTCTCAGGTTTGCGGTGCCTTTGGGGCATTTTTAGTTCCAAGCGTTACCTTTTGGACTGGCGACGGCGCCACGAACCATCACAAAAGTGATGGTGGTCGTGGCAGCGGCTCTGAGAAAGGAGGGGGTACTAGTTCACCCTTATCTAGACGATTGGTTGATTCGAGCAAAGTCGAGAGCAGAAAGCGAAGCGGCAACCGCCAAGGTGGTGGCGTTTCTACAGAGTCTCGGATGGGTGGTCAACATGTCCAAGAGCAAGTTGACACCATCACAGCACCTGGAATATCTCAGAGTGCGCTTCGATACAAACCTAGGGAAAGTTTTTCTACCAAAGCTGCGAGCGCAACATCTTCGGCAGATGGTCCGAGATTTTCTCCGCGTCTCGTCCCCAACGGCGTGGAGCCACATGCAGTTGCTGGGGACAATGGCAGCGACGCTCGAGTTGGTTCCCTGGGCGCGAGCACACATGAGGCCGTTACAGTGGGCGTTGTTGCGAAGATAGTCCCATCAAATGGATGCATTGATAAGGCGGCTGCCCTGTCTTCCAGAGACGCGCAAGGCGCTGAGCTGGTGGTTGCGACCAGGAAATCTGGAGAGAGGAATGTCCTTAGAGGCCCCCGAGTGGGTAGCGTTGATGATGGATGCCAGTCTCTCAGGCTGGGGGGCTCACTGTCAGGGCAGTTTCGCTCAGGGGCAATGGACAGAACTGGAAAGGAGCTGGCCCATCAACAGGCTAGAGTTGAGGGCAGTGGCGAAGGCGCTGCTTGGTCTTCAGCCTGCTCTCGCAGGGAAAGCCGTTTGGGTGTTTTCCGACAATGCGACGGCGGTGGCATATATCAATCGTCAAGGGGCACCAGCAGTGTGGCTCTCGAAGCCGAGGCCGGGGATTTGTTCGCGTGAGCCGAGGAGAATCTTCTGGCACTGTCGGCAGCACATGTAGCAGGGGTGGACAATGTGGAGGCCGACTTCTTGAGTCGGGTAAAGGTAGACCCGGGAGAGTGGGTCCTTCACCCGGAAGTGTTCGCCTTGCTGGTCCGTCGTTGGGGGACGCCGGTGATGGATCTCATGGCGTCTTTTCGGTCGGCTAAGGTGAGTCGCTTCTTCAGCAGGAGAAGGGAGCGAATGTCAGAAGGGCTGGATGCTCTTATTCAGGCTTGGCCAGAGGATCAGCTTCTGAACATGTTTCCGCCCTGGGTGTTGATAGGGCGAGTGCTGCAGCGCATAGAGCGTCATCGGGGTCAGGTGATATTGATCGCGCCAGATTGGCCCAGGAGACCATGGTATGCGGACTTGATGAGGCTTGTGATAGGACAGCCGTGGCGGCTTCCTCGGTGGGTAGACCTTCTTACTCAAGGGCCGCTGGTCATGCCTCGCGTGGCTCGGTTCTCGCTTACGGCCTGACTCTTGAAAGGGCAAGGTTGACGGCAAAGGGGTACTCGGCGGCAGTTATTTCCACTCTGCTTAAGGCTCGTCGGCGTTCGACTTCTTTGGCCTATATTCGGGTCTGGCAAATTTTTGAGGCTTGGTGTCAGGAGAGGCAGCTCGAGGCATTGAGAGTCTCTATTTCGCAGGTCCTGTCGTTTCTGCAGGATGGTTTTCAAAAAGGTTTGGCAGCCTCGTCCCTAAGGGTGCAGTTAACGGCTCTGTCCTGCTATAGAGGCAAGGTTTAGGGGTTGTCGTTGGGAGTACATCCGGATATTAAGCATTTTTTAAGGGCAGTAGCCCTGTTGCGCCCTCCAAGGTGGCCGGTGGTACCGAACTGGGATTTGCCGCTAGTTCTTGACGCATTGGGGCGTGAGCCCTTTGAACCGCTGTCGAGGGCATCGCTTAAGGACCTGACCTTGAAGGTGGTATTCTTGGTGGCTATTGCATCAGCACGGCGAATTTCCGAGCTGCAAGCGTTGTCCTGTCAAACCCTTTCTATCTTTTAGTGAGTCAAAGGTAGTTCTGCGGCCGGTACCGTCGTTTTTGCCAAAGGTGGTCTAGGTTTTTCATCTGAATCAAGTGGTTTCCTTGCCTGTTTTTGGCTCTGCAGCTGACAGCTCTTCCTCAAAGCGCTTACACAGCCTGGATGTCCGGAGGGCTTTGAAGCTCTACTTGCGTAGGACGGAGTCCTTTCGGAAGTCGGATAGGCTTTTTGTGCTCTTTGCGGGGACGCGAAAGGGAGAGGCAGTTTCTAAGGCTTCCATCGCCCGCTGGGTGAAGGAGGCGATCGCATCTGCATATCTGCTCAAGGGCAGGTTAGTGCCGAAAGGGATGAGAGCTCACTCTACGAGGGGGCAGGCGGCGTTCTGGGCGGAGTGCAGTTTGGTGCCGGCTGCGGAAATTTGTAAGGCAGCGACCCGGGTTTCTCTGCATTCCTTTGTGAAGCATTACCGGCTGGATGTCCAGGCGGAAAGGGATACCTGTTTTGGATCTGCGGTGCTTCAGACAGGTCTGTAGGATCCCACCCATTGATTTTTCACTGCTCTGTTACATCCCCAGAGGTTTCGGGACCAGACTGGAGGGACGTTAAGGAAGGTGAAATTAGACATACCTGCTAATTGTTGTTCCTAACGGAATTCCAGTCTGGTCCTGTATCCTGCCCTGGGATTTGTAGTTCTCGAGCGCCTGAAGCACGGGGAAGTTACAAGTAAGTAGCACAGGCGAGAGGAGAGCAGGTGAGTGCGTTCGTTTCCCCAACATAGGCATTCTTGCAGTTTACGTAGATGCCATAATCCCTACAGGGGGGAGGTGGACTGGGGCATTTCTGGAACAGTCTGCGGTCCAGGTGTGATTGTTGGGGGTTTTGAATAAAGTTAGTCAGTGTTCTTGTTAGATATATTGTTTACTACTTAATTGTTGCTCCGGGGAGTCTGCTTTGTCAATAGGTTACTGGTGTCTGGAGGCGGTTCCGGAGCTTATGTACCAGTGACATCACAAGTGTGATGTTTCCCAGTCTCCAAGCTTCTGGAAGAGGAGCGGAACCCTAGAGGTTTCGGGACCAGACTGGAGTTCCGTAAGGAACAACAATTAGCAGGTAAGTCTAATTTCACCATTAGTAAGACAAGACCTTCCTTGGCTAAAGCCATGTTGGCTTTCTCCCATTAAACCATAATTTTGTTCTTTATAATGGTTTCTACCATTTAGCCCACTACTGACGTCAGGCTCATCGGTCTCTAGTTTCCCGGATCACCCCTGGAACCCTTTTAAAAAATTGGCATTACATTGGCCATTCACCAGTCTTCAGGTATTCCAGATGATTTTAATGATAGTTCACAGATTAATAATAGTAGGTCTGCAATATCATATTTCAGTTCTTTCAGCACCCTTGGATGTATACCAACCAGTCCAGGAGATTTGCCATTCTTCAGTTTGTCAAATAGTTGCAATACATCTTCCTGATTTATCGATAATTCTTTCAATTCTTCCGCTGCATCATCTTTAATACCATTTCAGTCATGGGTAATTTCAGCCATGAGTAAAGACCGAAGAAAAGAATTAATGTGGTCTCTCTGCTGTGGCCTTGTCTCCTCTTAGTGCCCCTTTTACCCCTCTATCAAATAATGGTCCAACTGAATCTCTCACAGCCTTTTGTACTTGAAAATTTTTTTATTATGTGCTTTTGCTTCCATGGCAAGTGTTCTTTCAAATTCTTTTTGCTGCCTTATCAATGCCTTGCATCTAACATGCCAGTGTTTATGTTTCTAGTTTTTGTCATTTGGCTCCTTTTTCCATTTCCTGGCTACAACATCCTCTCTGACATTACCTTTAAACCATGCTGGCAGTTTTCTGGTCTTCCTTCCACTTTTCTTAAAGTGTGGAATACAGCTGGTCTGGGCTTCCAAGATAGCATTTTTAAACAATGCCCATGCTTGATATAAATCTTTAACCTTTGCAGCTGCTCCTTTTAGTTTTTTCTTAACTATTTTCCTCATTTTATCATAATCTCCCTTTTGAAAGTAAAAAGTTAGTAATGTGGATTTACTTACTGTCCTTCCTCCATTTATGAAATCATACCCAATCATGCTATGATCACTATTGCCAAGTAGCCCCAACACCATTATCTCTTGCACCAGATCTTGTGTCCACTAAAGATTAGGTCCAAAATAGCTTCCCCTCTTGTTGGTTCATGAACAAGCTGCTCCAAGAAATAGTCATTTATTTCATCTGGAAACTTTGGGGTATGTTTACTAAATGGTGGTAGCGGCTTCTGTGCGATATCGGAGCCATGGTCCCATTGAAATCAATGGGGCTGCGACTCCGATATCGCACGGAAGTCGCTACCGCTTTTTTGTAAACATACCCCTTTGTCTTCCTAGACTGTCCTGCCATGACACTGACCCAGTTGATATCCGGTAATTGAAATCGCCCATTATTACTGTTAGATTCCCTGATTTATTTTTGAGCATTTCATCGTCCATTTGTTCATTCTGGCAAGGCGGTCGGAATTTCAATCCATAGAGATTCTACAGTGTGTTTTGTTTCCTTCAAATCTTTAATCCTTTGAGACTCAATTGCCTCTCTAACATAGAGTGCAACACCTCCACCAATTAGATCTACTCTATCATTGCATTATAAGTTGTACCCAGGTATCACAGTGTCCCATTGGTTGTCCTCCTTCAACCATGTCTCTGAGATACCAATCAGATCAAACCTCTCATTTAGTGCTAGATATTCTAACTCTCCCATCTTATTTTTTAAACTTCTAGCATTTGCATACAAGCATTTTATTTTATTTATTTATTTAACAATCATTTATATACCGCATCTTCCATAGATCAGTTGCGGTTCACAGTAAACAACAAACAACAAAGCAGAGTTGGTTTTACATGTAACAATTTTAGAGGTTGTATTTTACTCATATTAATCTGGTTATCGGTAGGCGGGGGTAATTTTGAATCTTTAAGCTCTCTGCTCTGTACTTAAGGGCATTTGGGTTACCTTTGTCTTTATTGGAGCCTCTCTATCATAAGAACATAAGATATGCCATACTGGGTCAGACCAAGGTCCATCAAGCCCAGTATTCTGTTCCTTATCATCATTCCAGTCCAGTCCCTTTACTTCTGGGTTACGCAACCCTTCCAGCAGCTTGGAGGCTGAGCCCAACCTTTTTGGGGATGGAGTGGTAAAAATACCACTGGGACCACCCACCAACTCCAGTATTCTCAGCTTCCAAGCAGCTGGAGGGTTCCGTAAGCCTAGGGCTTACTGGAGTCTTCCCTTTATTTAGATCAGTTAGAATTTCACTTTTATTTCACCTTTATTTCATTTTTGTTTCTTATATGGCTGAATTCCTTACGTTTAGTCTTTAGCAGGGCCTGCTCCTTTAATTCTCCTGCCGGCTCTCCCCTCCCTCCCCCCCTCCCCGGATCGGCACGGGCGTCGGAGGTGTTTCTCTTGCAGGCAGCAGCGAAGAGAATTCTTGTTGCGGCTCTCCTCTGCTGCGATCACGACTAGCTCATGCACATCTCTCCCGGACCTTCCCTGCCTCGCACCGAAGCCCTACTGGTGGCTGAGCGCTGGAGACAGCACTGCAAGTCTATCCCCACCGCCGATCCCGTCCCGGAGCAGAAGGGCGCGGAGGCGAGCTCCGGGCCTCCCGTTTACCTGAGGGGAGCAACATTTTTAAACGGGGATCTTCTTTTAGAGGAGCGGTTCTCAGCTCTGGGCTGCCCTCGGTGTGGAGTTCCGCCGGCCCGGAGGACAGACTCGCGTCCCCCGTTCAGGTCTCCACGTGGTGAGGCCTACCACATGTTGAGCCAACGGGCAGGGAACGCGGAGCCGGGTCCAGCTACAGAAACCATAATCGCAAGTACCTGGTTTATCTTCAGTTGATAGCGATTTCGTTAGCTTTTAATTGGTTTACTAGGTTTATTTGCTTTTATTTGAAATGTTTAATTTTGCTTAACAGGATCAAAAGGGGCTGTTAGTTTCCCGGTTCCGGGGTTTCCCTTGATCCTCAGGAGGAGAGAGCGAACAATTAAAAAGTATTTTAAAAAGTATTTTAAAGAGTAGTTTAAAGTATTCAGCCTCTGGAGGGAGGCTCTGGAATTCTGTACAGTTTTGTTTTTTGTACTTAGGGCTATTGCGAAGCCTCGGAGTAAGCAGGGCTTCTGCAGCTCTCATGAAGGAAATGGCGGGCAAGTCTAGGTGTCCTTCCTGCGGCACACGTAGGGGCACTTCCTCGGAGGCAGGGATCTGCAGGGGTTGTGCTGCAGTGGCTGCCTCCGTGGAACAAGAAATTAATTTGGCCATGACACAGCCTTCTCAGGGGTCAGGAGACTCCCAAGAAGGGGAGGGTGGGTCCCAGTTCCCTCCCCCTACATCCTCGGATCTACCCACTCCTCCTCTGCCTCTTTTCTCCCCCCCCCCCCCCCGCAGGGGCAGGGGGGGCCGGAGATTTTTTCTCCCCTGACTTCATCCTCTTACTTCACAAGGCCTACTGCCTGCGTAAGCAGGGCTCAGGAACAGCAGAGGCGGGGCCGTCGGCGGACGACAAGTCAGCTAGGCCCTTGAGAGCAAGCAACCCGGAATCCGATATTCCTCTTAAGCGTCCCCGTCTTAGTTGTGAGGAACCGCTAGCGTCCCTCTCACAGGGTACCCCGGAGGAGGATAGCTCTGATAAGGACTTGGGCGAGGAAGAGGAGGAGCTTGAAGGGGAAATCCCGGAAGAAGATCAAGCACGGATAATTAGAGTCTTTCGACGAGAGGAGCTCCCGGCATTAATTAATGAGTCCTTGAAAGTCCTCAATGTGGCCTCAGACACACCAGCAGAGGAAGAGGCATTGGAGGACCCGTTAATCCAGGCCATTAGGAGATCCCAGAAGGTTTTCCCTGTCCACAGGGTGGTGCGTCAGATGATCCAGGAAGAATGGGATCAACCTGAGTCAAGTTTAAGGGGAGTCCGGGCCATGACTCGCCTATACCCTCTTCCAGAGGCAGACAAGGAACTGCTGAAGTCTCCCAGGGTGGATGCGGCGGTATCAGCAGTTACTAAGAAGACTACTATTCCAGTTGAGGGCAGCACGGCCTTAAGGGATGCTCAAGACAGGAAGTTGGATACGCTCCTGAAACAAGCCTTTGATGTAAGCACTCTCGCCTTGCAGGCCTCCGTGTCAGGGGCTTGGGTGGCACGGGCCTGTTTAAGGTGGGCACAACAGCTCCAGGCAACAGAGGGCTCAACGGGCGAAGCACAGGCCAACTCGGCTAGGGTAGAGTCCGGAGCAGCCTACTTGGCGGACAGTCAGTATGACCTCATCAGAAGCCTAGCCAAGAACATGGCCTCGGTGGTGGCGGCTAGGCGTTATTTGTGGCTGCGGAATTGGGCAGCTGATGCGTCCTCGAAAGCACGCCTGAGTCGACTTCCCTTTAAGGGGAAGCTCTTATTTGGAGAGGATTTAGAGAAGTTGGTAAAGGACCTGGGAGAGTCTAAGGGTGGCAGACTCCCGGAAGATAGACCAAAGCAAGGGCGTCCCCTAGCCCCAGTGCGTACCCAGCCTAGGGACTCTCGGAGGTTTCACCCTGTCAGGTCAAGCACGTTTCCCAGGGGCCGTTTTCCCTCGAGGGGGCAAAGTTTTAGAGGGTTTCGAGGAGCAGGCAGAGGTTTTGGGGCTCCCTCCTCCTCCTCGGGACCTAGAAAACAACAATGAGGTGACGGGGGTCCAGGGGGAAGGGCTGCTGGTGGGCGGACGCTTAAGGCAGTTTCTTCCCGCCTGGTCCCGGGTCACGTCCGATCAATGGGTCCTAGAAGTGGTCAGAGAAGGCTATGCTCTCGAATTTGCAAAACAAATATTTCCAGCCTTTGTTCAGTCTCCCTGCGGTTCTTCTACAAAGAGGGATGCGATAGAGGCAACTCTCACCCGACTAATAGCGCTCGGGGCCGTCGTCCCAGTACCTCCAGACCAGTGCGGCTCGGGTCGGTACTCGATTTACTTCGTGGTACCAAAGAAGGAAGGGTCCTTTCGTCCCATCCTGGACCTAAAACTGGTCAATCGCTGTCTCAGGGTACCACATTTCCGGATGGAGACCCTACGTTCAGTCATAGCAGCCGTAAGGGGCGGGGAGTTCCTAACGTCCCTCGATTTGACAGAAGCCTACTTGCATATGCCGGTCAGGAAGTCCCATCAACAGTTCCTGAGGTTCGCGGTGCCAAGAGGCCATTTCCAATTCCAGGCCCTACCCTTCGGCCTAGCTACAGCTCCAAGGACATTCACCAAGGTGATGGTGGTGGTAGCGGCCTTCCTTCGGAAGGAGGGAATTTTAGTGCACCCTTACTTAGACGATTGGCTGATCCGGGCAAAGTCGGAAGAGGAAAGTCACTCGGCGACGTCCAGAGTGATCCAGGTTCTAGAGGAGTTGGGGTGGGTCATCAATCGTGCAAAGAGCAGAATGACTCCCTCCCAGGAACTCGAGTACCTCGGGGCAAAATTCGACACCAACAGGGGCAAAGTATTCCTGTCAAGAACAAGATCAAGGGAGCTAAGACTCTTAGTCACGCAGTTTCTAGGCAGACGAAATCCCTCGGCGTGGCATTATCTTCAGGTTCTGGGAACAATGGCTGCGGCGATAGAGGTAGTGCCATGGGCCAGGGCCCACATGCGGCCGTTGCAGCGGGCGCTATTGCGTCGGTGGTCCCCCCAGCATCATCCTCTGTCAATGCAGTTACCTTGTGCTCCGCGGACCAAACAGTCACTCCGCTGGTGGCGGTGCCCAAGGAATCTGGATCGCGGAATGCCCCTCGAACCTCCCCAGTGGTTACTATTGACGACGGATGCCAGCCTGTCAGGCTGGGGAGCGCACTGCGAGGACCAGTTCGTCCAGGGTCGCTGGACATCGTTGGAGTCTCAATAGCCCATCAACAGACTGGAATTGCGGGCCGTCATCCTAGCGCTCAAAGCGCTCGAGACCTTAGTGCAAAAGAGAGCAATTCGTGTTCTCTCCGACAATGTCACCGCGGTGGCTTACATCAACCACCAGGGCGGCACCAGCATCCCCGCCTTGGAGAAGGAGGCGGATGCTCTATTCCAGTGGGCGGAGGTTCGGTTGGAAGCGCTTTCAGCTCAACACGTGGCAGGCCCCGACAACGTCACTGCCGACTTCCTCAGCAGGTACAAGATAGACCACGGAGAGTGGGAACTGGAGCAGGAGACCTTCGACTGAATAGTGGCCCGATGGGGACTCCCAGTCATGGATCTCATGGCACGGTTCTCGACTGCCAAGGTGGCCAGATTCTTCAGCCGGAGGAAGGAAAGAATGTCCGAGGGCCTGGATGCCCTGTCCCAGAAGTGGCCTTTGGAGGGGCTTCTCTACGTGTTTCCCCCTTGGGTCCTGATCGGAAAGGTTCTCCAGCGAGTGGAGTCTCACCAGGGATTGGTAATCCTCATAGCTCCGGATTGGCCTCGTCGCCTCTGGTATGCGGATCTGGTAAGGTTGATCGCAGACCAACCTTGGCGGCTCCCTTGCAAAAGGGACCTGCTGAGACAAGGCCCAGTTCGGATGCCGCACGTGGATCGATTCTCGCTTACGGCCTGGCTATTGAAAGGGCGCGGCTCCTGAAACAAGGCTACTCAGGGGCAGTAATCTCAACACTGTTGAATGCTAAGAAGCGCTCCACCTGTCTCTCATATATAAGAGTTTGGCGCACCTTCGAAGCCTGGTGTGCAGAACACTGACGGAAACCCCTGACGGCCACAGTCTCGGAGGTTCTCGAATTCTTGCAAGCAGGATTTGACAAGGGCCTAGCGCACAGCTCCTTAAGGGTCCAGCTGGCGGCCATCGCTTGCTATAGAGGCAAGGTCCGTGGCAAGCCCCTAGGGGCCCACGCGGACGTTTCCAGGTTCCTAAGGGCGGTTAGACGACTGCGTCCTCAACGGAGGTTGGTCATCCCCCCTTGGGATCTCAACCTAGTGCTAAATGCTTTGATCGGGGAGCCCTTCGAGCCAGTGAGGAGGGCCTCCTTAAAGGATTTAACCTTAAAGACAGTCTTTCTGGTCGCCATCTGTTTGGCCAGGAGGGTTTCAGAATTGCAGGCACTGTCTTCTCAGCCCCCCTTTCTGTCCTTTCTCAAGGACAAAGTGGTTCTCCGCACAGTTCCTTCCTTCCTGCCCAAGGTTATCTCTCCCTTTCATGTGAACCAGACAGTTACCCTCCCGGCCTTCTCGGCCGAGGGGCATGAAGGTAGGGACAACAAACTTCGTCTCCTAGACATCCAGAGGGCCTTGAAGCGTTACCTCTCTCGCACGGCGCCCTTCCGGAAGTCCGACCGACTATTCATTCAATTCGGAGGCCCGCACAAAGGGGAGGTGGCGGCCAAGGCCTCCATCTCCAGGTGGATCAGAGAAGCGATTGCTTCCGCCTACATTCTGAGAGGGAAGCAGGTTCCGGTGGGTCTGCGTTCGCACTCCACTCGGGCTCAGGCTACCTCTTGGGCGGAATTCAGCCTTGTTCCTCCGCTGGATATTTGTAGGGCAGCGACTTGGTCCTCTCTGCATACCTTCACCAAGCACTACAGACTAGACATACAGAGTTCAGCGGACGCTCGGTTTGGTCTGGCGGTTCTTCAGTCCGGTATGCCGGACCCCACCCAGGATTGAACTGCTCTGGTACATCCCAGAAGTAAAGGGACTGGACTGGAGTGACGATAAGGAAATAGTAATTAGACCTTACCTGCTAATTAGTGTTCCTGAAGGAACGACAGTCCAGTCCCTAATCCCACCCGGTTCCGGCGGACGTTAAGGTTTATGGTTCATAGAAGAGCATCGGACCGAGCGTGGGGCCGGTTCGGGATGAGGGGGTGCAGGAGAGAGCCGGCGCGGGCAGACTCGGGAAACCCCCTTCGCCCACTTCCTTCCCTCCTCTCCCACTCCTATCCCATTACTAAAAAAAAAAAAAAAAAAAAAGGGTTTGATGGTTAAATATTCCTTTGAGTTTTCATGCTATGTAGATTGGTGATGGAAGTTCGTTTAGTCTGCTTTTTCATTCGGTTACTGGAGTTGGTGGGTGGTCCCAGTGGTATTTATACCGCTCCATCCCCAAAAAGGTTGGGCTCAGCCTTCAAGCTGCTGGAAGGGTTGCGTAACCCAGAAGTAAAGGGACTGGACTGTCGTTCCTTCAGGAACACTAATTAGCAGGTAAGGTCTAATTACTATTTTCCAACAGTGGCCAATCTAGGTCATATGTACCTAGCAGTTTCCCCAAGAGACAAAAGTTCCACAATGCTTGTACTGGGTCAAGCATTGATATCTTCGGTCACTTCTTAATAATGGTTTATGGACCTTTCCTCCAGGAACTTGTCCAAACCTTTTTTAAACCCAGCTACACTAACAGCCTTTACTGCATCCTCCGGTAACAAATTCCAGAGTTTGATTACACGTTCCGTGAAAAAATATTTTCTTTTATTAGTCTTAAATAGTTTACCCTGTAGCTTCATTGCATGTCCCCTAGTCTTTCTATATTCTGATAACATAAACAATCGATTTACGTTTACCCGTTCCACTCCGTTAAATAATTTATAGACTTCTATCATATCTCCCCTCAGCCGTCTCTTTTCCAGGTTAAAGAGCCCTAACCTTTTTAGCCTTTCTTCATAGGAGTATCCTTCCATCCCCTTTACCATTTTGGTGGCTCTTCTCTGAACCTTTTCTAAAATCGCTATATCCTCTTTAAGATACGGCGACCAGAATTGCACACAATATTAACTGCGGTCTCACCATGGAACGATATAGAGGCATTATAATATCTTTTGTTTTATTTTCCATTCCTTTCCTTATCATACCCAGTATTCTATTTGCTCTCTTGGCCACTGCTGCACACTGGGCCGAGGGTTTTAACATGGTATCCACAATGACGCCTAAATCTTTTTCCTGGGTGGTGGTTCCTAATGTGGAACCTTGCATCGTGTAACCAAAGTTTGGGTTGTTCTTCCCTAGGTGCATAACCTTGCACTTGTCCACATTAAATTTCATCTGCCATTTTGATGCCCAGTCTTCCAATTTATCAAGATCCTCTTGCAATTTTTCACAATCCTCTTGGGTTTTAGCAACTTTAAATAGTTTTGCGTCATCTGCAAATTTGATAACCTCACTCGTTATTCCACTTTCCAGGTCAATTATGAATATGTCAAAAAGCAGCGGACCAAGCACAGATCCCTGGGGTACACCACTATTCACCTTTCTCCATTGGGAAAATTGGCCATTTAGCCCTACCCTCTGCTTTCTATCTTTTAACCAGTTCCTGATCCACAATAGTACACTGCCTCCTATCCCATGACTCTTTAGTTTTGCCAAAAGTCTCTGATGAGGGACCTTGTCAAAGGCTTTCTGAAAGTCCAGATACACAATATCAACCGACTCACCTTTGTCCACCTGTTTATTCACTCCTTCAAAAAAACATAACAGATTAGTAAGACAAGATCTTCCTTATCTAAAGCCATGTTGGCTGTCTCCCTTTAGGTTGTGACTATCTACATGCTGAGTAATTTTATTCTTTATGATGGTTTCTACCATTTTTCCTGGTACTGACATCAGGCTCACTGGTCTGTAGTTTCCCGGATCACCCCTGGAACCCTTTTTAAAAATTGGTGTTACATTGGCGATCCTCCAATCTTCAGGTATTAGAGATGATTTTAATGATAGTTCACAGATTACTAATAGCAGGTCTGCAATCTCATATTTCAGTTCTTTCAACACCCTTGGATGTATACCATCCGGCCCAGGTGATTTGCTACTCTTAAGTTTATCTAATAGTTGTAAGACATCTTCTCGATGTATCGCTATTTCCTTCAATTCTTCCGCACCTTTAAATACCACTTCAGTCATGGGTAACATCCCTACATCTTCCTCAGTAAAGACCGAAGCAAAGAATTCATTCAGTCTCTCCGCTATCGCCTTGTCGCCTCTTAGTGCTCCTTTAACCCCTTTATCATCTAATGGACCAACTGACTCTCTCACAGGTTTTTTGCTACGAATGTACTTGAAAAGGTCTTTACTTCGCGTTTTTGCTTCCGCAGCAAGCTTCTTCTCAAATTCTCTCTTTTCCTGCCTTATCAATGCCTTGCATTTGACTTGCCAGTGCTTGTGCTGTTTCCAGGTTTCGTCATTTGGCTCTTTTTTCCATTTCCTGAAAGATGCTTTTTTGGCAACAACAGCCTCTCTGACCTCACCTTTAAACCATGCTGGCAGTTTTTTGGACTTCCTTCCACTTTTCTTAAAGCATGGAATACAGCTGGTCTGGGCTTCCAAGATAGTATTTTTAGATACTATGTCCAAACTTCATCAATATGTCCTAACTTCATTCTTTTGCTAGTATCCATCAAGGATACATCCTTCTGAACCAGATGCTCTTGGGCGACTGTCTGCTTTCCCCTATTATCTAGTTTAAAAGCTGTTGTATCTCCTTTTTAAAGGTTAATGCCAGCAGCCTGGTTCCATCCCGGTTAAGTTGGAGCCCATCCCTTCAAGCAAGGCTCTCCAGAATGTTGTCCAATTCCTAAGAAATCCAAACCCTCTTCCTTGCACCAACGTCTCATCCACGCATCAAGACTCCAAAACTCTGTCTGCCTTTTTGGTCTTGCGAATGGACGGGAAGCATTTCTGAGACTGCTACCCTGGAAGTTCTGGATTTCAACTTCCTACCTAAAAGCCTAAATTTGGCCTCCAGAACCTCCCTCCCACACTTTCCTATGTCATTGGTACCAAAATGTACAAAGACAGCAGACTCCTCCCCACCTAAAACCTTGTCTAGGTGGCACATGAAGTCCACTTTCTTTGCAGCAGGCAGGTATGTTACCAGGCAACCCTCACATCCACTAGTTACCCAGCTATCTACATGCCTAATGATCAAATCGCTAACTATAACAGCTGTCCTAACCCTTCTCTCATGGGCACTTGGCCCTGCAGAAACCTCCCGGTGCAAGAGGGTTTACATCACCTGGAGGACATGTTCTTACTACAGGATGACTTCCTGCCATACCAGGGTGATGCTCTCCTGTCACATCACCTCTCTCCTCCACGACAACAAAGAGGCTGCCAAACGTGAGGTGGGACTTCAGTACTACATCCCTGTAGGTCTCGTCTATATACTTCCTTATGTCCTCCAAGTCTGCTATTCTAGCCTCCAGAGATCAGACTCATTCCCTGATAGAAAAGAGCTCCTTGCAGCCAGTGTACACGTAAGACCACTCATCAACTGGGAGAAAATCAAACATGTGACACTTAACGGAAAAGACTGGACAGCTTCCATCTCGCTGCTTGACTGCTATCGGCATCTTAGCTTTATGGGTTTGTTTAGGTATTTATGTTGTTTACTTAAGTTTGCTGGGTATATTTATACTAATACAACTATACATACTATGTTACTATGTTAAATGGACTTTGTTCACCTCAAGATTAATTAATCTCATGTCCTTAATTAGTCTATTCATGATGAGGATAACCAACCGCATCTGAAAATGAATATGGGCACCTTCTTCCCTTTAATAGGTTGAAGAGCCTATAAAGCTAAGATTATTCCTGGAGTGGGTGGGAGTTGGGGTGGGTGGAAGAGAAAAAAGGCTTATTAAAAGTTGGCTTGCTACACAGTGCCCTGACCTGTGCTTCTAAGGTAATGTCTTATCAATTTCCAGGGTGATTCACATAGCCCTAAGTTTGATAGAGGGGACCTTTCAAATTGCCCCTTTGATTTGTCACTTAGCTTTAACCCTTAAGACAACTTCACAGATCTTTTGTCTCCTAACTAGAAGGCCTCTTTCTACAGGTCACTAGAAACAAATTTCTTTCTCTCTACTCAGAGACTACATATTCTATTTGTATGCTAAGCTATACTCTGATTTGATTTAAATAAAATCTCTCTAGAAACAAATGTATTTCTTATTCAGAGACTATTTACTTTATTTTACTTTCTATGCTATGCTATACTCGGAATTGATTTAAATGAAAAGCTCTCTGATGGTACTAAGACCTAACTGCTCAACAAAAAGACTGCATGCTAAAATATACAGATGTATCAGCTTTCACCCAAAGAATTCCCTTTTTCCCCAACATTTGGAGTATATTCCCAAAGATAAATACTGGCAATGTAAAATGGCGCAATGTCAGTGTTTGGCATAGGATGGGGAAGATGTGTCCCCCAGCAGAGTCAGAAGTGGCAGGATGTGTGCAGCAAAAGGAGGAAGGAGCAGGAGTAGTGTCATGCAGATCAGGCGCAGGAGAGGCGTGCATGAAAAGTCAAAATGCGGGAAAGAGTACCTGTGTAGGTCATGTGTAGCAGCTTGCATGAGAAGACATGACTGCACACAGCCGACAGAGGTGGATGGATGGGCTGAAGGAAGGGTGGGGGCAGAGGAGAGGGTGGTATAGGCTGGCAGCACTGATATGCCGTAGATGCCATCCCCAACATATTTGTACTGTGTGGGAAAATGTGTGTCAATGTCACATGGAAGGTCTGATGCCAGACATGCGGGTTTTAACACCTGTCCCAGCCACACAACCGCCATACAACACCCTAGACAAATGTGCAGATAACAACTGGACAGGTGTCATCCAAACTGGGCAAATGGCGCACGTACGGACATGAGGTGATACCTGCAAGTGGCTGTCTGAGGTATACGATGTGTCCACATGTACTGCAGAGATATGATAGAGCCAAAGCTGTCAGTTACAGTCATGATGTCATATATGACTCATGTCTCACATGTAGGCTACAGCTGTATGCATGTAACTGCCAGTGCAGTCACGTCGGGGTACATCTTACCGACGAATTGGTAAAGTCAGATGATAAATAGAAACTATACAGACCTGCAGTCAGCTGAGGCATTGGTAGGTTAAGTGACCTGCTCAAGGTCACAAGGAGGTCAGTCCATGAAGGTTGTGGCAGACATAAAATGTGACAGTAACATATTCCGAAATGTCAGATAAGGGCCTCAAACCCCGGTATCTTGGTCCCCCTGGCCATTGCCATGACCGTTACACCATGCCTCCAAGCACGGGCCTGACATCTGCAGAATGAACATGTCTGACCCCCTGTAATGGGCTGCAGCAGAGTCAATAAAACCATGTTCACAGACGGGCATGATGGGGACTAGCATGTTTGCTGACCCACAGTGTGGAAAGAACACATAACAAACTAGAAGGATGCGTGTCTGCAAGTCACAGCAGAGCCTGGACTGTTACAGGCAGGGAAATAACCTGAGTAGCACACGGGTCCAAAATGAACAAGTGGGAATCAAACCCTTGTCCTCTGCTTATGGAGATATTACACTAACCAATAGGTATACCTCCACAGCTCTGTGTACAGCAATGTCTGGATTCAAAGAGACTGCAGGTTTCTGCCTAAAATGTCTGCTGTGTGTGCCAGTATAGGTTAACCCCTCAAGTACCCATGAGACACTGCATATGCAGGACAGCAGTCTGCAGCTGATCACCAAATGCACTGATCCATCCTATCAGTTCAGTAAAACGCACTGACAGTATTTATTTACAAATTTTATATGCTGCCTCTTCCAGCTACAAGCACAGAACAGCTACAAACCGTGCTACTGTGCAGTTTCAGTGGTCACCCTGAGGGTGAGGATGGGCCCCAGCGCCTGGTCCCCAGAGCTTGCACTGTTAGAGATGGTCTCTGCCGGCCATGCCGCTGATTCACATCACTGCCAGTGTGTTATGTTAGTCACCGTGTTTCCTGCACAATTGCAGCATGCCATAAGCACCTGCCACATCTGGGCTCTGTGCTCTGCCCCTATTGGACAGGGACCATCCTAGAACTGTGCATGTCGGTGCCCAGTGTTGCAGCAGCTGATGACATGGATGCCAAATACAGTGGGGGCTTCTGGGCTGCACTGGGATGCTGCTACCATCCTGTTGGTCCTACTATGACCACAGTGAGCAGGTCAGGAACAGCTGCTTTCCCAACCTCTGGAAATACCAAGCCACCACAGCAAACACAATCAGACTGCACCTGCTGCCTACCACAGGGCTCTTTAAGCCACGCACACACCACCTGTGGCTGGTCAGCACAGAACCACCATGGATAGTGGTCTTCATTATAAAGCACGAGGACAGACTTAAGGATCTTAATATGTACACCTTAGAGGAAAGGCAGGATAGAGGTGATATGATAGAGACGTTTAAATACCTCCGTGGCTTAAATGCCCAGGGGGAGAGCCTCTTTCAATTGAAAGCAAGTACTGCTACAAGGGGACATGGGATGAGGGTGAAGGGGGATAGATTCAGGAGTGATACGCGGAAATATTTCTTTATGGAAAGAGTGGTGGATCCATGGAATAGTCTCCCAGTGGAGGTGGTAGAGATAAGGACAGTATCTGAATTCAAAGAAGCATGGGACAAACACAGAGGATCTCTAAAGGTAAAAAGTGGACTGTTGTAGTTGTTGATATGGAAGGACAGACTAGATAGGCCATGTGGTCGTTTTCTGTCGTCATGTTTCTATGTGCATCCCGGTGTAGTACAAATAGCATGGTTACCCAGCATTTGGGCTCTCAGGACAAGGAGAGTACCCACATCACTGGAGCTGGATACTATATAACACTGTGTGGATACATAGCCGTGCCATGGTCACAACAGTCGGAGAGAGAGTGCCCTGACAGTGTGAACTGCTGTGGCCACCCAGGCCATGCACATTTGCAGACTAATACTGGGAACAGCCTAGGCAATGTGGGGCACAGTGCAGTGCAGAAGGCCACAGAACTCTGGGGACACACACACACACACACACACACTCCCACACACACACTCCCACACTCCCAAACGACACAGGTACCGCAATGCTTGTACTGGGTCAAGCATTGATATCGCCGGTCACATCTTAATAATGGTTTATGGACCTTTCCTCCAGGAACCTGTCCAAGCCTTTCTTAAACCCAGCTACACTAACAGCCTTTACTACATCCTCTGGTAACAAAGTCCAGAGTTTGATTACACATTGAGTGAAAAAATATTTTCTTTTATTTGTCTTAAATAGTTTACCCTGTAGCTTCATTGCATGTCCCCTAGTCTTTCTATATTCTGCTAAGGTGAACAATCGATCTACGTTTACCCGTTCTACTCCATTCATTAATTTATAGACTTCTATCATATCTCCCCTCAGCCGTCTCTTTTCCAGGTTAAAGAGCCCTAACCTTTTTGTGGGATGGTTGGCATTCCTGCCTGCCACTTTGGTCTTCAGATCAGCTCAGGCATTGTTAATGTGTGCTCATTGTGCAGGTGTTAGTAGCATGCTCTGACAGTCACACCCGTTGTTAGTGCCCACTCCATGTGCCGGTGCTATCAATCTGTCTTTCCATCCAGCTGTGGATAGTGGAGCCTGTCTGTGTGGCTGATGGGTGTTTGGCCCCTTGCTGGCTGATTCACTGGGGGTTGCACATGCCATTGCTGTACACTAAAGTTTACCCACAGAGACATGATCCATAGCCAGGTCTTGAACCTGTGACCCTCCACTCATATACACACTAGCTTTGTGTGTTGTGCCACAGAGCTGCCATATGGATTCAGCAGTCCCTGTGTGGAGCTGTGGTCATTGACAGGGTGAATGCAGGCATGAATTAGGGTCTTCCTATGTCTGCTGTGATCTCTGCATGCCTGTGCCATACCCGTCCGACAAAGTGTGCTTGGTGGGTGTTGAAGGGGGACGTGTTGTCCGGTCTGTATGTCACCATGGCTGTGTATGCTGCTGGCGGCAGTCACTGCACCCACCGCTAACACCCTCACACCATGCTGACATGGCAGCATGCTGTCAGTGGGGCTGGGGTTCAGTCCAAACCCATCCACCATGCAGCTTAGGCGTGCGCCTAGGGTGCCAGTTCTGGATGGGGGGCATAGGCACATATGGGCAGCCATGCTGCCCCCCCCAAACAACTGCCATCAGCATGACCTCAACCCCGCCAGCTGCAGATATGTCTCGGGGGGGGGGGGAGGGGGATGTGGGCAGCAGTGACATTTCTCAGGGTGGCTGCATTTTGCCCTTTCATACTTGGGCACTATGCCGTTGCTGCTAATGGAGCACTACTATCACTGGCTGGGGCTCCCCTGTCTGTGGATCACATTGCAGACATTTAAAGAAGTGCTCTCCTCTCAAAATACACCCTTTCTGTGAGGTTTTACTTAGCATTAGGGTTCCCAGCGTTAAAGGGCACTAATGCAACAAGCATTAAGGGAGCACCCGCTGTTAATGCCTACTCTCCGCCCTGTTAACGCCTACTCTTAGCCTACTGTTCCTTTAATGCTGCAGGAGCCTTAAATGCTCGTTAATGCAGATTTTTTGCAATGTTAAGGGCGCAAGGGTGCTGATAACAGGCATTAATGGCATACTTGCTCCCTTAACGCCCTTTAGTAAACATACCCCTGCGTGTATGTGAGTGTGAATGTGTTTTTGCATGCATGTTTATATGTGTTTGTGTCTGTAACTGTGAGTGCATGTGTTTGTGCATATGTGTATGTCTGTGTGTGTGTGTATATGTATATATGTGTGTGTGTGTGTTGCCTGAAGAAGAGCCGTGAGGCTGGGTGGCTTGAAACACTGTGGAGTGTCGCGTGAACCCTGTGGTTAGTGGTTCGGAAGAGGTTCCATGTAGCCCGAAGTGCAAGGGCAGTCCGGGGCTGCTTGAAAGGAAGGTGGAAATCTCGGCAATGAACGGACTTTGAGAGAACATGGAGCTCCTTCAGCATGTCGGTCCAGCTAAGTACTTTGTCACCTTGTATTTTGATTAATAACAAGGAGAGGACTGAATTTTGACAGTGCAAAGGCCCTTTAGTTAGAGTTTCAAACGGGGGGCTAAGGAATGTGTATGACAACACAAGTGTTTATGCTGGTTTAAGACTGGGTGTGGTCAATTAAAATGATTAAAAGGAGTGCTCACTTCGAGAGAAGGAAGGTTCCTTTTTCACGGTGAGTGATCCGACAAAAAATTGGTTAGGGTATAGATTTAGTTTAGAGGAAGAATAGGTGAGGGAAATTAAGTATTTTTGGATTTATTATGGTTGATTTCCAAGGGTGTATTTTTAATACCATACATTCATTCCAGCATGATTCCTTGCAAAGCTCAGATAATGCTATGGGGGGTGTCCAGTCCCGAAACAGACATAAACTCCTCTTCATCACCGAGTACAAACCCCTTATATCATCTTTGAGTAGGTGCTAAAGTTCTGGAGTAAGTTCAGTCATCGCAATTCTGCACCCTTCTCTGCATCCAGGCAGAATAGCTTATTGCATCATTATCATGCAATTTGAATGGATTTACATGGGTCGTGCGCTAGCTACTAGCAGTTACTACATTCGCACTGTTCTCTTTTCTGCATTGCGCATGACGTCTACGCATAAAAAATATGCACAGATGGTGCACTAACATTTCTACATCGATCTTATGGTGATGGATAGAAGACTTATGGATGAGAAAGCAGTGAGCGATTGAAGGAAAATGAAGGAACCGGGTTAGGAATGCAGTTCAAGGACACAAGGCTTTTCCGTTTTTTGCAATTCTGCCACTCTGTCAGGTGGGGGAGCTTTAACTCCACACTTTCCTGTTCTGCAGCCTGCAGCACAGATAACATGAAGATTAGTCCACTCCAGAGAAGAAACTCCGAACAGAACCAGATGAGCCACTTCTGCTCTGTACTGGGGGAAACTCACCCTTTTTTATGGTACAATCTCTGCCTCCTAGGAGATGCAGGACAATTTACTTACTGCTCTTACCTATAGCAAGTTAATATGGAAGCTGCATCCTAATGAGCTTTGAGGAGGGTAGTATCCCTCCAAATAATGCCAAAATCCTGGATGTGACACAACTCGTGGGAGGCAAAAACCTAAAGCTATAGCAATACTTCACATACATATCAGGAAAAACAAATACTGTTAAACAGCCAACTCACAAGACACTGTCAAACGGTTACTGCCAAAGAAAGTCTTCACCCCACCATCTTTATTCACTTACTTCTGAACCTCTGCTATACAAATGCTAAGCAGCAGTAGAGTAGTAACAATAAAACAATAAGCTATAGAACATGAAACTGCAAAAGCCACATTAATTCACTGTTAAACAACTACCCAAATCCACTCACCAGACTTTTGTTTGTGTAATGTCCAAGAGTTAAACTGGGTAAAATATTCCATAATTCTGGGGCTGCAGGAGAAAAATCTGTGCTCTTGCTAATACTCACTGGAGCCTCTTGAAGGACCAATTAATAGCCGAGCGTCGCCAGAACACAATGTACGTCGTAGCACATAGGGTGCCGGGTGCTCTGTCAGCCAGTCTTGGACAGCACTCTGTCTGTGATAATGATGACAGAACTGGTGTCTTTTTTTGGGCCGTGACCCCCACACAGGGACAAGTCCTGCAACAGAGTGAGGGTCAAGTCCCCCAGTAAAGGCATTGCAGTGATCCAAGGAGCTGAACATCAAACTGAGGAGGACAGGCAGTATCTAAACTCTCTAAGTAGACCTTACTTACAGAAAGCCAGTGCTCCCTTTTAAATTAATGTAGTGGCTGCCAGCACTGAAAATTTATCCCAGTATTACCACTTGCCCTTTCTAAAGTGCTGTGCAGATTTATAGAAAAGAGACAGTCCCTGCTCCGCAGAGCCTACATCTAGTCAAGACAAATATACATGGCAAGCAAGAGATTCTTGGACAACATAGTAGAGACTAAGCAAACATTCTACCAGCAAAATCTTTCAGGAGCTTTGAACAGACCTAAAAGTCGTCAAATCTCTGATAAATATGAGAATGAACCGATATCAGATACGGCTTTGGCTGATTCTTTGATGTTAAAGATGAAACTCTTTCTTGATGGCAACAGACTCAGAAGAAGAATTTGCCGGAGTTGATAATGAATGGTCAGCTTTTTCTTCTGTGCGTATAGACCAGTTATCTCGAGTAGTCAATAATTTATCCCCACAGTATGAGTCCAAATGATCCTTGCCTGGTTTGCGTACTGAAGGGTACGAGTAAAGAATTTTATGAAGTTTTAACGCACGTTATGTGCCCACAGCTCTTTGATGGCACTGAGCATGTGTTAACTTTATTAATGCTTGTTATCCTTTCGTAAGCATTCCCCTTGGTCTCCATAGTTAATCGATCTTTACAAGAAGGTCTTTGCCAGCCATAGTCTGTCCAATTCTGAAGCCAGAAAGCAACAGAGTGGGCATGAATAGTTACCGTACAATCTGAAGCTTGCTGTTTTGGATGAACTGATCGACAGGGTAATATTTAAATTCCATGGCATTTTTTTAAACACCAGCTGTGGCATTTAATTAGAATCTGGATATTCAGAACCACTATCTGGATTCTGCACTGGCCTCTGAATAATGCATTTTTCAGCATCGTTACCTGGATACCTATCCACATAGCTAAAGAGCAGATAGTTTTCCACTCTGCTTCCAGAGCACCCTGGCAGTATCTGAAAGTGCCCAGGTGGCCTGTGGATACTCAGTGGTCCCATCTGGGTAGTGCTATTGAATAGCACAGTAGGTGTGGCTGAATATCGGGCAGGGAGTAATTTGATCTGAAGGAGAGTTTGCATGAACCACAGTGTGGATTCGGGGCCCATTGTAGTTAGTAACATAGGGCCCGATTCTGTGCCACAAATAGCGGGAATGGATGTCCCAACGGGACGTCCATCCCCGCTATTCGTGCCTTACCCCGCCATGTCTAGCTTCCCTGCCAGTTGTGCGGGGGAGTTAGACGGTGACAGGGAATGGGCGCTTGGGGGTAGAATCTGGGCGGGCGGTAGTTGGCCCTGGATGTACAGGGCCGATTCTAATATCAGCCCTGTACATCCAGGGCTGGCGACATGTGTGGGGAAGTTATTCCATCTCTGAGGTGGAATAACGTCCCTAGACATGTTTTTTTTTTGCAATGCCAGGGTGTGGATGGGGCTGGAGGGCATCCCCCGCAGCCCGGCCCTGGCCTTAGGAGGCCAGATGGGGGATCGGGTTGCAGGGAATATGCTTTTTTTCTCCAGCAGCCGGCATTGTGGCTGTTCAATGGAGCTGCGGTGCCATGGCAACATGACACCATGGCGCCGCAGCTCCATTGAAGAGCCTTGTTAGCCAGGTGCAGTCCTGTATGTGCAGGCTGGACTGAATCGCAGTCCCGGCTTGCACGCACAGGATTGTTTGCAATTCTGATCCCACAGGGCTAGAAATGCCCCATGGGATCAGAATCGCGATCCCCTCTGTAAGTCCGGTTCAGACCGGACGTACAGAGGGGATTTACATCCAGAATGGAACTAGCCCTAAAGTATATGATGGCAGATAAAGACCAGCATGATCCATCTAGTCTGCCCAGCAAGGTGGCAAGAGTAGGTGCACTTGCTGCTCCATGCAGGTCACTCCTCCCCATGCCTTTGTTAGGGGTGTACCCACTGCTCCGTGTCGGTAACCCCTATTTGTTGAGCTAGCAGAGACGGTTAAGGTTATTTTGATTTTATCCTGTTGCTGTAAATGGATGCACTGTGTCTGTCCCATGCCATTTTGAATTCTGTCACTGTATTTGCCCCCACCACTTCCATCAGGAGGGCATTCCAAGCATCCACCACCCTTTCAGTGAAAACGTATTTCCTAACATTGCCTTTCAGTTTACCCCCTTGCAGCTTCATGTTATATCCTCTAGTTTTGCAGCTTCCCCGTCTTTGGAAGAGATTTGTTTGTTCATTAATACTCTAAGTATGTAAAGGTCTGTGTCACGTCTCCCCTGTCCCTCCTCTCCTAGAGTGCACATATTAGATCTTCACATTACTTCTCATATGTCTTCTGGCACAGGCACCAAATCCTTTTGGCCCTCTACCTCTGAACCTTTTCCAATCTTTTTCTATCCTTTGTGAGATATGGGAGTAGGTTTACTAAAGAGCGTTAAGGGAGCAGGCGTTTTACATGTGAAAAGGACTCTGGGTATGTAGGAGGTGTTCCAGCATTAAGGGTGCTATGGGCCAGTTAATGTACATTAACAGAACATCGGGCGTTAAGCATGCACCTTAACCTGTGAAAACCCTAATGCTGGATAAAGGAGCACCAAGGAAAGTCAATCTGAAGGTGATGGATGGAAGGACGGGTGGGAGCTGTTGGATCTGCCAGATCCATGGGCACCCTATGTGGCAGCCAGTAAAGTCGACGAGCATGTGGGAGGCAGCTATACTGATGTACAGGGTGGGTCAATGTCAGCGTGTGGCATAGGATGGGAAGACGTGTTCCCTAGCGGAGTCCGCAGTGGCAGGATGCGTGCAGTGATAGGAGGACAGAGTAGGAGTGGCGATGTGCAGATCAGGAACAGGAGAAGCATGCGCGAAGAGCCAAAATGTGAAAAATACTACCAGTGTTGGTCATGGTGTAGCAGCCTGCACAAGAAGACGTGACTGCACACAGCTGACAGGCGGATGGATGGGCTGAAGGAAGGATGGCGGCTGAGGAGAGGGTGGTATGAGCTGGCAGCACTGATGTGCCATCCTAAATGTATTTGTACTATGTGTGAAAATGTGCACCAGTGCCACTTAGAAGGCCTGATACCAGAATGTGGGACGCACACCTGTCCTAGCCACACAGCCAGCATACAACACCTCAGACAAATGTGCAGATAACAACCGCACAGGTGTCATCCAAACTGGGCAAATGGGGCAAGTACGGACATGAGATGATACCTGAGGTGGCTATCAAAGGGGTAGGATGTGTCCACATGTACTGTAGAGATGTAATGGAGCCAAAGCTGTACAGTCAGTCATGTCACACATGACTCATGTTGACCAAGTAGGTTACAGCTGTATGCATGTAACTGCCTGTTAGTATACCGCTGTAGCAGTGCACTCATTGGGGTACATCTTACTGTCAATTGGTAATGTCTGATGATAACCAGGGACTGTACGGACCTGCAGTCAGCTGAGCCATTGGCGGGTTAAGTGATTTGCTCAAGGTCACAAGGAGGTGTCAGTCCATGAAGGTTATGACAGATATAAAATGCAACAGTAACACATTCCAAAATGTCACATAAGGAATGGTAGTGGGCCTCAAACCATGGTATCTTGACTCTCAAGCCATTACCATGACCATCATGCCATGCCTCCAAGCAGGGGCCTAACATCTGCAGTATGAACATGTCTGACCCCCTGCAATGGGCTGCAGTAGAGCCAATAAAGCCATGCTCTAAGAAGGCCATGATGGGGAATAGCATGTTTGCTGAGCCAAAGTGTGGCCAGAATGCATAAAAAAGTAGAAGGATGTGTGTCTGCCAGTCACAGCAGAGCCTGGACTGTTACAAGCGCAAAATGAACAAGTGGGAATCAAACCCTTGACCCCCTACGTATGGAGGCATTGCACTACCCAGTAGGCTACACCCCCCGCACCTTGCTACACAGCAATGCTTGGATTCAAAGAGCCTGCAAGTCTCTGCCAAAACTGTCTGCTGTGTGTACCAGTATAGGTTAGCCCCTCCAGTACCCATGAGGCACTGCACACACGGAACAGCAGTCTGCAGCTAATCACCAAACAGAGAATGCACTGATCCATCACATCAGCTCAGTAAGACACACTGACAGTGCGTGCTACAAGCACAGAACAGCTATGAACCCCGCCACCACCACCCCCATACTATGCTGACGTGCCCACGTGCTGACAGTGATGGTGGTGCGCAGTCCCAGCCTCTCCAACATGTGGGTTTGGTGGGCACCTAGGGTACAAGGTCCAGATGGGAGGGGCAGAGGCACATCTGGATGGCCATGCCGCCCTTCCCCACCACTACCAATGCTGAACTACACATATAGGACCCAGAGAATTACACCTACATGACCCAACTCAAGTCGAACCCAGGTTAATAAACCATAAACCTAATCCCAGGTCAGTAAAACACAAACCACAAAATGCACTCCACTACCCACTACCTCATGATCTACCTCACACTTCTCCACATGTTCACACCCTGCACACATAGCATTAGACGCAACGAGCAAATCCCCTTGTTCGACATACATACCACCCAACCCAGATGCATACCAGCATCACACCTATCCAAAGAACTTCAACAACCAAATCATACAGCCCACAAACCATACAATGCCACACGTAATACACCCACACACCACACAAATAATGAACATACAAACCCAATCATAACAAACATCAGGTGTGCTCTTCTAAACGCCAGATCTATCAGGAACAAACCAAATACTATCCTTGACCTAATCCACAACAAGAAGCTAGATATAATATGCATCACCGAGACCTGGCTAGACGACTCGGACCAGGTCATATTAAACCAAGTAACCCCAACAGGATACTCGGCATTTAACTGCATCAGAGCACAAAGGAGAGGAGGAGGAGTATTAATACTTACCAGAAAAGAATACAGTTTCAAAACAATCGACACCACTAACACAATTGAATCCAACACACTCACTATAGCTAACAAGTACCTAAGCACATCCCTCACATACAGACCACCTGGAACAACAATTGAACACCTATCCACAGTAATTGAAACGATATGCGCACATAACAGAAGACACAAACCTCTCATTGCACTAGGAGACTACAGCCTAACATCCGCTCCCACCAGAGAAACTACAACGTTCTTAAAAGCCATGGAGTCATTAAAATACTGCCAGACAATTAACGCCCCAACGCACCAGCATGGTACAACTCCGGACTTGCTCTTCATGCCAATGCAATTAGTGGAACAGAACAAGACCACAAAACCAACAATCAAGCCAGTCCCCTGGTCAGACCACCATGTAATTGAATTCACCATGACCCTGAATAACCCCGCCCAACGCAAAGAAGATGAAAGAATAATCAGACGGTTCAAAACATTTAACAGAGACTCATTCATAAATGAAATCACTCCACAACTTCAACAGGAACACGACACCCTTGACCTAAATATAGAAGAATGGAACACAATAATATCCAACGCAGCATCTGCCCCAGCTATCAAAGAACCACAAGCACGCAAAAGATCTAATGCCCCATGGTACTCACATGAAATCAGAGTTGCAAAACGCACACTCAGAAGACTGGAAAGAAAATGGAGATGGAACAAATCACACAACCTCCTAACCTAATACAGAGACAAACAACTGGAATATAACAATCTAATAAATGAGCGTAGACAGCAACACCATACCAACCTAATCATGAAAGCTACTAATAGACCAAGAGAACTCTTTATCATTGTCCAAAAGCTCACCAAGGATGACACGCAACAAAGCACCCACCATCTTGACCCACAAAAATATGCAGACTACATGAAGTCAAAAAACACCAACCAAACATGCATTACTACACCACAAACAAATGATCACACAATAAAAAAACAACATCAAACATGGGAGAGATTCAACATACCAACAAAGCAGCAAGTAGAAGACATTATATCTGGACTAAACACTACAACTTCACTGTCAGACCCATGCCCAGTGACATGGCTCAAAGCTACAAAAAGCCAACTCTCTCATCACATTCAAAAAATGGTCAAAGATTCACTCCAACAAGGATACATGCCGGAACCCCTAAAGCATGCAATGATACAACCAATACTTAAAAGTAGCAGTCGGAACCCCTCCGAACCAAAATCATACCTCCCATCTCCAGCCTGCCATTCCTTGCTAAAATCTTGGAAAAGGCAGTGCAAAAGCAACTTTAGGACCATATTGATATTAATGCCCCACTGGACATACATCAGCATGGATTTAAACCCCAGCACGGCGTGGAAACACTACTAACCTCCCTCTTTGACAACCTACTAAGAGGCATGGACAACATAAAAAACTGCTTCCTACTAGTGTTCATGGACATCTCGGCAGCCTTCGACACTGTGTCCCACACCAAGCTATTGCAATGCTTACAACAGATAGGACGATGCAAGAATACCCTGAAGTGGTTCACATCATACTTGGAAGGGCGAACGCAGCAAGTCAAATGTGACCAAAAGAAATCACTACAATTCCCCGTCACACAGGGAAATACCTCAAGACTCAGCCCTATCATCAATGCTCTTTAACATCTACATACAGCCCATATGCAACATCATCAAGCACCACAAACTTCACTATCACATTTATGCTGACGACATCATGGTGTATGCTCCAATCAACATACTAGCACTAAAACAACAACAATAACCAAATGCTTCGAAGACATGAATGACTGGTTCAGAGCCAATAACTTAACGGACAACTATGATAAAACTGAAGCAATGTTCGTCACCAGAAACCCCACCTTCATACCGCCACAAACTATCAGCATCCTAGACAAACATATAGTAGTCAAAGAAGAAGTTAAGTATCTGGGCATCACACTAGACAGAGCTTTAATCCTGAAATCCCACATCACCAAAACCGCAAACAAGGCCTATCAACGATTGAAAACAATCAGACAAATCAAACCAATGCTCCGCCAAGACCACTTCCGCACAGTGTGCCAAGCACTCATCACACCACTGCTTGATTACGGAAACTCACTATATCAAGGCCTACCTCAGCAGACACTACCCACTACAGATGGTACAAACATCACAGCACGCATCATTACAGACACACCAAGGACCGAGCACATCACTCCTGTCCTACAGCAACTGTTCTGTCTCCCAGTGGTAACAAGAGCTAAATACAAAACAATCATGATCATCTTCAAAGTCATTAACCATCTCTCAGCAGACGTACTCCAAAACGTCATAACAAGAGACATCAGCAATAGACCAAGAAGAACCAATAACGACAACATGATCGGGACACCTGCAGGCTATCACAAAACCAAACAACATCAAAAAGAGCACCATCACTACTGTCATCCACACACTATGGGACTCCCTCCCAATAAGCCTGAGAGCATTAGATGACCGCAAAGACCTCAAAACATATTTATTGATAGAAACATATGAGCATCCAGGCAACATCCCATACTCAAACTGAAATACCACCTACCCCGCCAACTAAACATGCACCCATCCTATCCACACACACAGGTTTATCATACCATGTTATTAAATACCCTCATGCTAAATGTTACCTTTTAATTGTACTGTCTAAATGCTGTTATGTAACTGTACTGTCAAAATATTTACATGTACCCTAATGTTAATTGTAACCCTCCAATTGTGATATGACGTGACCACCTTGATTGAAGGATAAGGTGGTATATAAGTCTGTCTAAATAAATAAACCTTCCTTTGCAGGGACCCCATCACTGCCTGCCACCAAAATGTCTCTAGGGGAGGATGGCAGCCACTGCTGTGGTAGTTCCCTGGGCATCTGCATTTTGCAACTACCTGGAGGGCCACATCTGCTGGTGCTATCGGCCTCTTCCTACACAGCTGGGTTCATTGACAGCAGGGGGGGCAGCCAGGATCTCTACCTAGGATGCCAGGTCCCTAAGACTGTTCCATGTGGCACATCACCTTTCCTCAGCAGCAGTATGTCTGTGTGCCATCACTGTCACTGTGGAATCATGATGGACATCACAGATGGTAATGCAAATGAAAGGTTCTCCAGAAACAAGCAGGAAGTCAGTCCTCATATATGGGTGACGTTGGCGCTGATGGAGCCTACGTGGAGCATTTCCCCAGCTTTCAAAGAAAGTCTTTGGGAATGCTACCACGCATGCGTAGTCCTCTTCCTGCTCAAGGGTGACATCTTGCTCAGTCTCCTTTTTAATGCAGAGCCCAACGGATGCATGTCCTGTGTCCCCGGTAAAATTCCTTAAAAATTACCCTCTTAGTGAGTTGTTCCCGGTTTGCGTACTGGTTCCTCTTTCCGCCTTGAGTCGGCGCCATCCCTGGTGCTGTTCTCTGCTCCTTTCTCTTTTTTCATCGAGGCTCACCTCGACCAGCATTCGCATCCTTTTTTGCCCGGGGTTCATCAATCTCATCCAGATGTGATCCACCATGTCTCCCGGTGGCTTTAAAAAGTATGATCGTTGCAGTCAAATTATGTCTATTACAGATAACCATGACTGTTGCTTGCACTGCCTTGGCTTGGACCACAACAGTACCTACTGTGACCCCTCAGACCAACAATAAATGGTTGGAGTTGCAGGAGAAAATGTTCCCATGGTCTGGCTCTGCTCCAGCTTCCCCATCACTGAGCCCGAAGCCGAGCACCTCCCATGAGGCCCGGGCATCTTCAGAGTACCGTGACAGTGGCTCCTCCAGAAAGATGCCAGACCCTGGCATGAAAAAGAAAAAATCCTCAATGCCAGTCGAGGTTACACTGGGGAAACCTGTTAAGGTCCTGCGGTGGGACTCTGGCAACTTCGAGCAGCACCCTCCTAAGGTCTCTAGGAAGAAGTCCTCGGCCGACAGTGACTGTGCGAGGCTCCCCGAAGCCATGGTCCTCATAGAGGACAAGCTTGCCAGAGCACCGGTGCTGGGCCCGAAACCCTCAGTGTCAGCGCTGTAAGCTGCGGAGCATTCTGGCATCGAGGCCAGAATGACGGTCCGGGAACAGAGTATCTCTGCTATCCTGATCATGCTGCAGGTGATGATGTCAGGTTCATTCGCATCATCTGCCCCGACAACCGGTCCCCCAACTGCAGTGGCATCCCTGGGCGTTGAGCAAGGCCCGAGTGCTATCGGCCTCGGGCCAGCCCTCGGCACTGATCGAGTTCCCGGTCCCGATCATCAGGTGTCCAGTCCTCCCTGGCTAGTTTCCTGGAGTTTGACCCGATACTGGTCAGGAGGTCTCGATTCCCTGACGCAGGCCTCGAAGCATGGGAGCTCCGAGCCTCAGACTCAACGCTCTCGAATGGGAGACCGATGTCAAGGCCTCCCCCGAGACCTCTCGACACCGATACATCCCCTTGGAGCCATCTCCTCTGGAATTCCGACCCCATTCTCTACCCAAGGACGAGGCATTCCACAACTTCATCCGGGACATGGCCCGAACTCTCTCGGTCCGCACCGAGGATAACTGCACACTGAAGAGCTGGAGATCCTCCAGTATGAGTCTCCCCCAAAGGAGGCTCTATCGGTGCTGGTGCAACCCATTCTCGAAGGCTGCTCCTACAGATTTGGGAGACCCCGGCCTCGGTACCAGTGGTCAGCCGACACCTCAACACCATCTACCACGTCAAGAGGAGCCCAGGCTTCCAGAAGGCCCAGCTCCCCCACAGTTCCATGGTGGTGGAGTCCCTCGATGCAAAAGCTCAAGAGCCAGAAGACTTATTTTTCTGTACCCCTGAGTAGAGAGGCCAGGGCCCTCAATGCCCTGGGGTATAAATGTTTCCAAGAGTCCATGCTGGATTGGCGGATACAAACCTATAAGCTCTACATAAGGATGTATCTTAAGAGCCTCATCCAGGAGCTCACTGGCTTCTCAGCAGAGCTCTCCGTGGAACCCTGTAATGGTTCCAGACCTTGGTAGCCACCATCCATGACTCTTCCAAGTTCTTGACCCTATGATGGGTTTGAGGCTACAACCCGGGCAGCAGCCGCAGGCATTGGTGCTCAGCGCCAGGCCTGGCTGCAGACCTCTGACCTCGAACAATGGGTCCAGGAAAAACTGCTAGATGTCCCCTGCACCAGGGAGAATCTAATTGGAGAACCTATGGCCGACAAGGCAGCCGAGATTGAGGCTGAGGTGGTGACTAGGCAGAGACTCTCAAAGAAGACCTCTACCCTTTCCTGTAAGAAAGCCTCAGGGAAAAGGCCAACTTTTCAGCATCACGCAGTCACTGATAAAAGATAATACAAAGCAATACACTCAAAACCCACCTCATCCACAGGTCTTTGCTAATTACTTCGAGAACAAAGCCAGTATGACTCCCCATAATGCTACAATTACTGCACCTGTTGACCCTCCTTTAGTGGCCAATCATTCAAACGATGATCCGAACATACCTATGTCCAGTACCGCTGTTCCTCCTAACAATGACAAAATCATCCATGGGTCAGCAGTCTCCATTCCACTTAGTGTTAAGGGCCTTCCATCCTTGTTCAACAGAACAAATAGAGGATATAATAAGAGGGCTCAACTCTGCCACCAGCAGATCCATGTCCCTCCTTTTTGGATTAAATCAGCATGCTCTGATCTAAGTGCTGTCTTTTTCCAAAGGCCTGTTTCCAGCCCCTCTCAAAACTGCATCCATCAGAGTCCCAAATTGGATCCTGCTGATGTAAATTCCTACAGACCCATACTGAGTGTGCCCTTCCTGGCCAAGATAACTGAGAAGATTGTACAGCAGCAAATTCAAGATCATATTGATTCCCATTATTCACTAAACAACCACCAACATGGATTTTGCCTAGAGCATGGGGTCGAAACTCTGCTTGTCACCCTGATAAGCGATCTAGTCTTAGGCATGAATAAATCCAAACAAGGCTTTATCCTTCTCTTTCTGGACATTGCTTCTGCCTTTGACAGTCTCACAATCTCCTCCTTTACCGACTACAGTCAAAAAGCATTCAAAACTTAGCCTTAGATTGGTGCAGATCATACTTATGAGACTGACAGCAAATAGTACGCATAGGGATGCAAACTTCATCCAGTTATGCGCAAACTCAGGGCATTTAATATTTACATTCAACCTGTTTTCTCCATCATCAAATCATACAACATACTTTACCACATCTATGCTGATGATGTGCTGCTCTACACTCCCTTCTCCACGGTCAATCCAAATTACTCTGGAATCAAACTGCTTTAATGCAGTAGCTGACTGCCTGAAACTATATAACCTAAGAGTGAATTGCAGGAAACCTGAGGTTCTCTTCATTACTAAGGACCCATCATTCACTCCCCCTCCCACTTTACAAGTAAAGAATGCTGAGCTGAACACTAAGCAAGAGGTCCGATACCCGGGGATCACCTTAGACCAACATCTGAGTGGAGGAGTGGCCTAGTGGTTGGGGCAAGGTACTTCAGGCCGGAAGGTCGGGGGTTCAAATCCCACTAGAGGACAGTATCCTTGGGCCGGAAGGACTGGGGTTTCTAGTCCCGCAGGTGCTCCTTGTGGTCTTGGGCAAGCCACTTAACCCTCCATAGCCCATGTTCCCTGTAAAATAGTTATCTCCAAGTTATAATGCCCTGTTCAATGTAATTTCAGTTTGTTCAATGTAAACCACACTGATGCAGAATAGCGCGGTATATAAGAGAATATAAATAAAAATAAAATAAAATAAATAAATCTAATAATGGAGCTGCACATAAACAACAATAATAGAGCAATATACCTAAAACTACAGACCCTTCGTCAACTGCTTCCCTTGTTAGAAGCTGCTGACTTCCAAACTGTATTCCAAGCGCTGATCACTCCTCATTTTGATTACGCAAATATCATTCTTCAAGGTCTCCCAAACTATGCAATTCATCCCCTACAAATGGCTATGAATACGGCAGCACAAACCCTGGTTGAAGCGTCAAGATTTGAACATGGAAGATTGAAACTGGAAACAGCACAAGCACTGGCAAATAAATGCAAAGCATTGATAAGGCAGGCAAAGCGGGAATTTGAGAAGAAACTTGCTACGGAAGCAAAAACACGAAATAAAGACTTTTTCAAGTACATTCGTAGCAAAAGGCCTGTGAGAGAGTCAATTGGACCATTAGATGATAGAGGGGTAAAAGGTGCAATAAGAGGAGACAAGGCTATAGCAGAGAGACTGAATGAATTCTTTGCTTCGGTCTTTACTGAGGAAGATGTAGGAGTGTTACCCAAGACTGAAGTGGTATTTAAAGGTGATACTGCAGAGGAATTGAGAGAAATATCGCTACACCGGGAAGATATATTACAACTATTTGATAAACTGAATAGTAGCAAATCACCTGGACCGGATGGTATACATCCCAGAGTGTTGAAAGAACTGAAATATGAGATTGCAGACCTGTTATTGGTAATCTGTGAACTTTCATTAAAATCATCTGTAATACCTGAAGATTGGAGGGTCGCCAACGTAACACCAATTTTTAAAAAGGGTTCCAGGGGTGACCCGGGAAATTACAGACCGGTGAGCCTGACGTCAGTACCAGGGAAAATGGTAGAAGCCATCATAAAGAACAAAATTACACAGCATGTAGATAGTCATGGCCTAATGGGAGACAGCCAACATGGCTTTAGACAAGGAAGATCTTGTCTTACTAATCTGATATGTTTTTTTGAAGGTGTGCATAAACAGGTAGACAAAGGTGAGTCGGTTGATATAGTGTATCTGGACTTTCAGAAAGCTTTTGACAAGGTCCCCCATCAGAGACTTTTGGCGAAGCTAAAAAGTCATGGGATAGGAGGCAGTGTACTATTGTGGATCGGGAACTGGTTAAAAGATAGAAAGCAGAGGGTAGGGCTAAATGGCCAATATTCCCAATGGAAAAAGGTGAATAGTGGAGTACCCCAGGGATCTGTACTGGGTCCGCTACTTTTTGACATATTCATAAATGACCTGGAAAAGGGAATAACTAGTGAGGTAATCAAATTTGCAGATGACACAAAGCTGTTTAAAGTTGTTAAAACCCAAGAGGATTGTGGAAAACTGCAGGAGGATCTGGATAAATTGGAAGACTGGGCATCCAAATGGCAGATGAAATTTAATGTGGACAAGTGCAAAGTTATGCACCTAGGAAAGAACAACCCACACTATAGTTACAAGATGCAAGGCTCCACATTAGAAACCACCACCCAGGAAAAGATTTAGGAGTCATCGTGGATAACATGTTAAAACCCTCCGCCCAGTGTGCAGCGGCGGCCAAGAAAGCAAATAGAATGCTAGGTATCATAAGGAAAGGGATGGAGAATAAAACAAAGGATATTATAATGCCTCTGTATCGCTCCATGGTACGACCGCACCTTGAATATTGTGTGCAATTCTGGTCACCGTATCTTAAAAAGGACATAGAGTTATTAGAAAAAGTACAGAGAAGAGCCACCAAATTGGTGAAGGGGATGGAAGGCTACTCCTATGAAGAGAGGCTAAAAAGGTTAGGGCTCTTTAACCTAGAAAAGAGGCGGCTGAGGGGAGATATGATAGAGGTGTATAAATTAATGAATGGAGTGGAACGGATAAACGTGGATAAATTGTTTACGCTATCAGAATATAGAAGGACTAGGGGGCATGTAATGAAGCTACAGGGTAAACTATTTAAGACAAATAGGAGAAAATATTTCTTCTCTCAACGTGTAATCAAACTCTGGAATCTGTTACCGGAGGATGTAGTAAGGGCTGTTAGTATAGCTGGGTTTAAAAAAGGTTTGGACAAGTTCCTGGAGGAAAGGTCCATAAACCACTATTAAAAAGGGACCCAGGATATCAATGCTTGGCCTAGTACAAGCACTGCAGAACCTGTGTCTTTTGGGGAAACTGCTAGGTACGTATGACCTAGATTGGCCACTGTTGGAAACAGGATACTGGGCTTGATGGACCTCGGTCTGACCCAGTATGGCATTTCTTATGTTCTTATGTTCTTATGTTCTTAACATGTAAGCCCTATCTTGAGACAACTACATTGGCTCCCCATTGTTAGCCGTCAAAGTATAAGGTGCTCATCATGACATTCAAAATACTACACAATAATACTCTCTGCAACTGTTCTTGAGGAGCTCTTACAATGGACACCGGACACTAGAGTTAGAAAGTCTACCATGGCAAACACCCCCTCAGTTCCATCTATAATCAGAAAAAGTACCCAGTTTGTGAATAGCCGGGCATTCAAATTATACGCACCACCTCTCTGGAACTCCCTCCCCCCCACAATCCGTGCCATCTCTGACCTGGCTACCTTTTGGAAAGTTCTAAAGACACATCTTTTTCAATTATATTATGAACAAATAATAAAATAATTCACTGTACTAGTTCCCCCTTAGACTCTTAAGCTGCCTTGAACCAAACTCCTCAGCCTGACCCATCCACTTATCCTATTAAACACAGTGTATATAGTCTTTCATAACATTCACAATGTATATAGTTCACCCAATTATGACTCAAGTTGACTCCCCTGCCTAACCTACCAATTGTTATCTTACTAACCACTGATGATGTTGTTTGTTCTCCTAATTTGTTCTATGTAATTACTGTTCTTGTTCCTTGTAAACTGCACTGATTTCTAAATAGCATGGTATATAAAACCAACTAACTAAATAAATAAATACCAGGTCTTTCCAAGCCAGCAGCACCAGGGACCCCAGCCCAAGGGCCAGGGACACTGAACAGGAAGCCAAAGGCTCACAAGCCGCAGACTCCAGCTCCGGCTCAGCCTGATGGGAGCTTTTGACTTCCAGGGGGGCCTCCCTCCCCCTGGGAGACCCTCACCAGCCCATAGGGAGCCGCTTGGCACTCTTTGCCCATAGATGGCTTGAGGTCATCTCAGACAGTGGGCGCTCCGGGTGGTGAAGAAGGGTTACCACCTCCGCTTCCAACTACCACCTCTGGGGCATTTTCCAGGAGAGCCAGTGTGACCTCTCCTTCACCAGGCCCTCTTGCTCTCAGAGCTAGCAGGTCTACTAAGGGACAGGGTGGTAGAGCCTGTTCCCTAGCACCTCTGGGGCAAGGGCACTCAAGGTACTTTCTTGTCCCTAAGAGAACCGGGGGTCTCAGGTCCATCCTGGACTTCCGAGACCTGAACAAGTTCCTGGTGAGGGAGAAATTCAAAATGCTCTCCCTTGAGACACTGCTGCCCTACCTCCGCCAGGGAGACTGACTTTGATCCTTGAGCCTAAAGGATGCCTAAACCCACATCCTGGTCTACCCATCTCACCGGCAATATCTGAGATTCATGGTAGGGGGAGGCCATTACCAATAGAGGGTACTTCTCTTTGGCCTGGCCTCCTCACCAAGAGTGTTCACAAAGTGTCTAGCAGTGGTAGCCGCCCATCTGCGCCTACAAGGGGTGTTCATCATCCCCTACCTGGATGACTGGCTTATCAAGGGCGGCACAGCTGCAGAGACCAGTCAGGGCACAGAGCGTATCATCTTTTTCCTGCAGCACCTGGGCTTCATCATCAACTATCCCAAATCACATCTCTCTCTGGTGCAAGACCTAGAGTTCATCAGTGCTCAGCTGGACACAGTGTGGTCCAGAGCCCTCCTTCCTCAGGACAGGACAGAATGCCTCAAACAGTTGGCAGGGGAGGTCCAGCAGCACACAATGGTGCCGGCTCGCATTCTCCTCCGCCTGTTGGGACACATAGCCTCCACAGTCCATGTCACAGCCCTAGCCCACTTGCACATGCGGACAGCCCGATGGAGCCTGTGTCTCAGGTCATGGGCTGACTCCGGGACAGGGCCAGAGTTTCACGCCAGCTGGCGAGATTCCTTGACTGGTAGCAGGACCAGGGCCTACTTCAGGCAGGGATGCCCTTCCAGGCGCCCCCACTGCAGTGTACCTGACCACAGATGCCTCTCTCCAGGGCTGGGGAGCTCACTGAGCACCACACTCAGGGTTGCTGGTCCAAGGAGGAGTCTCTGCTACAGATCAACCTCCTGTAACTCTGGGCGGTAGCCCTTTCCCTACGTGCATTCCGTTCCCTCTTGCAGACAGACCTGTGCTGCTCCAGATGGACAACCAGGCTGCAATGTTCTATATAAACAAGCAGGGGAGCACAAGTTCGTACTCCCTCTGCCAGGAGGCCATAGCCCTCCTTGGCTTTCAAGTACACAATGGCATGCTCGTGTGAGCGGTCTACTTCCTGGGCCAGGACAACCACTTGGCAGGCAGACTCAGCAGAGTCCTTTGCCCTCATGATTGGTGTCTCGACCCTGCAGTGGTGCAGAAACTCTTCCGCCTTTGAGGCTGGCCTGAGATGGACCTCTTTGCCTCTCCCGACAATGCACAGCTGGCTCGCTTCTGCTCCAGGCAGCCGCACCCACAGAGGAAAGCAGCAGACGCGTTCCTGATCTCATGGTCCGAGGGACTGCTGTATGCATTCCAACCAACTCCCCGAGTTGCCAAGACTCTGTTCAAAATTCAGAACGAGAGGGCATTGGTGATACTGATCACCCCCAGGTGGCCCACGCAACCCTGGTTCCCACTACTGCTCCCGCTGTCTGCGATACTCCCAGTACCCCTGGGCCGAGCCCCGGATCTCCTGACGCAGGAGGAGGACTCCCTTCTGCACACCAATGTGGGATCATTGATTCTAACAGCTTGGCTACTGAGAGAATAGCCTTGGCTCCACTCAACCTACCACAAGAGGTTGAGGAGATCCTGCTAGCCTCCAGGAAGCCCTCCACAAGGAGGGCTTATGTCTTTAAATGGCACAGGTTTGCTTGGTGGTATGCAGATAGGAAGGAGAACCTGTTCTCCTGCCATGTTCAGCTGGTACTCCAGTACCTAGTGCATTGTCGCGCATAGGGCTGAAATCGAATTCAATCCGGGTGCATCTGAGCGCCATAGCCGCTCACCACCACCCAGTGGGGGAAAAGTCCTTATTTAGCCAGCCTCTGGTTTCCCGTTTCCTATGGGGCCTTCTGCTTTCCAAACCCCCTGTCTACCCTCCGGCTGCAGAATGGGACCTCAACATGATGCTCTCCCAGCTCACTAGGCCACCGTTCGAGCCACTGGCCACCTGCCACCTCAGATACCTATCGTGGAAGGTGGCCTTTCTGGTGGCCCTGACTTCAGCTCACAGAGTCAGTGAGTTTCAAGTGATGGTGGTGGACCTCCTGTACACCAGGTTCTTCAAGAACAGGGTAGTGCTCCGCACTCATCCTAAGATCCTCCCGAAGGTGGTATCCCCGTTTCACCTCAACCAGGAGATGGTGCTCCCCGCCTTCTTCCCGCAGCCTCATGCCAGAAGGGAATAGCTGATACTCCACACACTGGACTGTAAACAGGCCCTGCTCTTCTATCTGCAGTGGACTCAGGGCCACCGCAAGGCATCTCAGCTTTTCGTGTCCTAAGACCCCAGCAGATTGGGGTTCCCTGTAACCAAGCGTATCCTATCTTCTTGAATGACAGATTGTATTGCCCTCACCTATGAGCAGGCGGGCCTCTCCCTGGAGCACAGCGCATTGCATCGCGTGAAGGTGATGGCCACGTCGGTGGCCCACCTCCGTTCTGTGCCATGACAGAAATTTGCAGAGCCGCAATTTGGTCATCCATTCACACATTCGCAGCACACTACTGCCTGGAACAGGGACAGTGCCTTTGGTCAGGCAGTGCTGCGTAATATTCTTGGAGTATAGGCAACTCCTGCCCTCTGACCCTCTGTGTTCAGGCTACCGGAGTGATAGTGTTTCTGGATGCTAAGGTCTTGCAGAATCTCTCAGCGGGGACTCACCTTCTGAAACTCACGGCCACCTGACCGGTCGCCGTTGGTACTGTCGTGGTTCGGTCCTCGGCAGCCTGGAGCTAGGGAGTCCCATATGTGAGGACTGACTTCTTGCTAGTGCCTGGAGAAAGCATAGTTACTCACCTGTAACAGGTGTTCTCCGGGAACAGCAGGAATCAGTCCTCACAACCCCTCCCTCCTACCCTTGGAGTTGCCATTCTTTTTCTTTTTGTCTAACTGCTTTCTTAGCTATGTCATCTGACTGAGCAAGATGGCACCCTTGGACGGGAAGGGGGCCAAGCATACATTATAGCATTCCCAAAGGCTTTATTTGAAAGCTGGGGAAATGTTCTGTGCAGGCTCTGGCGCTGACATCACGCTTGTGAGGACTGATTCCTGTTGTTCCTGGAGAACACCTGTTAAAGGTGAGGAACTATGCTATACCCCTATGAGGAGAGGCTAAAAAGGTTAGGGATCTTCAACCTGGAGAAAAGACGGCTGAGAGGAAATATGATAAAGTCTATAAATTAATGAATGGAGTGGAAGAGGTAAACGTAGATCGATTGTTTACGCTATCAAAATATAGAAAGACTAGGGGACATGCAATGAAGCTACAGTGTAATATATTTAAGACTAATAAGAGAATAGAGAGTGTCACTCAATGCATAGTCAAACCCTGGAATTCATTACTGGAGGATGTAGTAAAAGCTGTTAGTGTAGCTGGGTTTAAAAAGGTTTGGACAGGTTCCTGGAGGAAGGTCAATAAACCATTATTCAAGGGGACTAGGAAAATCCACTGCTTGCCTCAGTACAGGCACTGTGGACCCTGTGTGTCTTTTGGGGAAACTGCTAGGTACGTGTGACCTAGATTGGTCACTGTGGGACACAGGATACTGGGCTTGATGGAGCTTGGTCCGACCCAGTATGACATATCTTAGGATCTTATGCTCTTATGTGCCACCTGGGAAGCTGCCTAGTGTGCCCTGTATACCGGCAACACCCGCTGCATGCTCCCGTACCACCTTCTTTGTCCCATTTGCACCATCAACATAGTGCTCTTTCATACTTGGGCACCATGCTGTTTCTGCAAATGGAGCACTATCACTGTCTGGGGCTCCCCTGTCAGTGAAACACATTGCAGACATTTAAATAGGCTCTCTCCTCTCTAAATACATCCTTTATGCGAGGTTTTACTTGGCGTTAGGGTTCCCAGCATTAAAGGCTTTTAAGCACATTGTGCAACAGGCATTAAGGGAGTACATGTTGTTAATGTCCTCTTTAACGCCCACTCGCTGCCTACTGTAACCTTAACGCTGCTGGAGCCTTTAACGTCCATTAAAGCAGCTTTTTCGCTGTGTTAAGGACGCAAGGGTGGCGATAACAGGCATTAATGGCACACTGTCTCCCTTAACGCCCTTTAGTAAACATACCCCATGGTCTTCAGAACTGAACACAATATTCCAAGTGAGACTTGTACAGTGGCATTAGTACCTCTTCCTTTCTGCTGTTAATTCCTCTCTGTATGCAACCCAGCATCCTTCTGGCATTGGCCACCGCCTTCTCATACTGTTTCACCACCTTCAGATCCTCAGAAACAATCACTCCGAGGTCCTTCTCCTGGTCCATGCACACCAACCTCTCGCTCCCCATTGCTTACAAGTTCCTAGGATTTCTGCTTCCCAAGGGCATGACACTGCACTTCTTCACATTAAATCTTAACTGCCAAACATTAGAGATTAGACCATTCTTCCAGCTTTGTAGATCTTTCCTCATCGTATCCACTCCCTCAAGGGAGGTCCACTCTGTTGGAAATGTTTGTCATCTGCAAAAAGATAGACGTTTCCATTCAGTCCTTCAGCTATATCACTCACAAATACATTGAACAGTACCGATCCCTGGGGCACACCACTAATCACCTTCCTTTCATCCAAGTGAGTTCCGTTTACCATCACCTTCTGTCATCTGTCAATCAACCAATTTATGATCCAGTTCACCTCCTTGGGACCCATCCCCAGGCTGTTCAGTTTATTGATAAGCTTCCTATGAGGAACAGTTATCAAAGGCTTTGCTGAATCTAAGTAGATCACATCCATCACATGCCCTTGATCTAGATCTCTGGTCACCCAGTCAAAGAACTCATTCAGATTTGTTTGGCAAGATCGCCCTTTGGTAAAACCATGTTGCCTCGGATTATGCAACCTCTTGGTTTCGAGGAAGTCCACTATTCTCTCTTTCAGGAGTGCCTCCATTATTTTTCCTGCCACCGAGGTAAGACTTACTGGCCTGTAGTTTGCAACTTCTTCCCTATTACTATTTTTGTGAAGAGGTACCAAATCAGCCCTTCTCCAGTCCTGAGGAACTTCTCCTGTCTCCAAGGAACTATTACAAACATCCTTTAAAGGCCCTGCCAGAACCTCTCTAAGCTCTTTCAGTATCCTGGGATGTATCCCATCTGGTCCCATGGCCTTGTCCACTTTCAGTTTTGCAAGTTGCTCTAACACATTATCTTCTGTGACTGGTGTGATATTTATTTATTTATTATTATTTATTACAGGCTCTTATATACCGCTCTATTCAGCATCAGCGCGGTTCACAATATAACAACATACCATAATGAACAAACTGTTTGGTTTTACAGAGAACAAGGTCAGAGAACTTGGATAAAACATGGGAAGTCATTACTGCAACTATTTACAAGAGTATTTACAAGTATACATGACAGGATTTGTTCTTAGTTTGGGTAGTGATCAAGATTGGTTAGTTGGTTAAGTAATATTGGGGGAAGAGGTGGGATTCTACTCCATTCCCATTTGTATATTTGTCAATTAAAGGTGGTCCTTCTCCAGGATTTTCTTTAGTAAAAACAGAACAGAAGTATTTGTTTAGCATTTCTGCTTTTTCAATGTCACTTTCCACAAATCCATTGTTGGCACTTTTGCGTCTTACAATTCCACTTCTGATCTTCTTCTTCTTCTGAATATACCTGAAAAAAGTTTTGTCATCACGCTTTAGATCTTTAGCCATCTTTTCTTCTGCCTTTGATTTTGCTATCCTTATTTCTCTTTTTGTCTCTTCTAGTTTGATCCTGTAGTCTTTTCTGTGTTCCTCTGTTTGCAAACTTCTGAATTTTATGAAAGCTGTGTTTTTTGCCTTTATTTGAGCAGCCACTTCTTTGGAGAACCAAAAAGGTTTCCTTCTCCTTTTGTTTTTATTTACTTTCCTTACATATTTATCTGTTTCCCCTTTTATTGCCTCCTTTAGTTTAGCCCATTGCAATTCCACTTCCCTTATCCCCTCCCACCCTGCCAACTCCTCCTTCAGGTACTTGGACATTTTACTGAAGTCAATGTTTTTGAAGTCTAGGACAGTGATGGCTAACCTTTTTGAGCCCGAGTGCCCAAACTGCCGCACAAAACCAAAGAATTTCCTCAAAGTGCCAGCACGTCCATTAAAGCCTCATTTGCATAAGGTGCCTCATTTGCATAAATATTTGCATAATGTTACCATACACTAACTTTTAGTAAACATGCCTCTTAATGAGTATATGGATAAAGAAAGACTAAAAGGTTTCTACATTACTATAATCCAGTACCAACCGCCAGGCACATTAGGAACTACTACAAACGCTGCCCATTTAGAACCCATAGCAAACCCGCCGTATCCTAACAGTACTACCAGGACTCACAAAGCACCATACCCTAACTATCAAAAGGCAACACTGCAAATATTAAACCAATACATTTCAGAGAACAACAATACATGACCTACTGGGGAAAGAACAAGTGGCAATGTCAAATAGGAATTATATAAACAGAATACCTCAGCTCAGTTACACATGCAGAACAGACCATCACCAAACAAGGAATCACAATTTAAAAACAGGAAGACAATAATTAAACTGGGAACCCCAAAAGCCAAACTTGGAATATACAACAACACTGTAGAAATAAAACTATAAATTAATTTCCTCTTGTACTAAACAAAGCGCAAAATTAATGATGCACATTTCCCAGAGCTGACATATTCCAGTTAATAAATTCAAAATAAAGAGATATTTTTCTACCTTTTGTGCATTTTTTTTCAGTTGCAATTGCTCCAGCCACTTTCTTCTGGTTTCTTCGTGTCTTCTCCTAACTCTCCATCTGCTGTCCATTTGTCCTTTCTTCTGTCTTCTTGGTTTTTTTTTTCCATTCTCTCTCTACATCTGCTTTAACATACTAATCTTTCTCCTTTTGCTCTTTCCTCATTCCTATTTCATCTACTCAAAATTTACCCCTCCATCCTCAATCCCCACTTATTCTCCCAATACCCGGCCAATTGTAGATTTTTTATCCCTCCCACACAAAATATTTTTCCCCTCTCCATTTTACTCTCCCAGCCCCATCCCATTCTAATCCTCCCCCAACACCAGCTCCCTTCTAGTTCCAGCCTCACCCAGCATCCATTCCCTTCTAGTCCCTGCATCAGCCCATTTCCAGTCCTAGCAGCCCCCCAACCCATTTCCAGTCCTAGCAACCTCCCAACCCAATACCAGTCCTAGCCCCCACTCATCAACCCACTTCCAGTCCTAACCCCCCATAAGCCCATTTCCAGTCCTAGCTCCCCCATCTATTTGCAGTCCCATCCGAGTCCCTCCATCAGCTCATTTCCAAACCCAGCCCCCCATGAGCCCATTTCTAGTCCTTTCCTAGCCCCACCATCAGCCCATGTCAAATCCTAGCTCCCCTCCACTCAGCCCATTTCCAATCCAAGCCCCCCATGAGCCTACTTCCAGTTCTAGCCCCTTCATGAGTCCATTTCAATCCAAACCCCCACCACAGCCCATTTCCAATCTTAGCACCCCCCCAACAGCCAATTTCCAGTCCTATTCTAGCCCCTCCATCAGCCCATTTCCTGTCCTAGCCCCCCTCACCCATTTCCAGTCCTAGCTCCCTCCCCCTCACAACCCATTTCCATTCCAAGCCCCAATCCCATCAGCTATTTGCAGTTCAAGCCCTCCTTCCACTCAGCCCATTTCCAGTCTTAGCCCCCCCATAGCCCATTACCAGTCCTAACCCCCCCATCAGCCCATTACCAGTCCTAACCCCCCCATCAGCCCATTTCCAGTCTTAGCCCCCCCCCATAGCCCATTACTAGTCCTACCCCCCCCCAAATCACCATCACCATCACCATCACCAGCCCACTTCCAGCCTTAGCACCCCCCATGGCCCATTACTAGTCCTAACCCCCCCCCCATCAGCCCATTTCCAGTCTTAGCCCCCCCCATGGCCAATTACCAGTCCTAACCCCGGCCAATTACCAGTCCTAACCCCCCCCCCTGGCCAATTACCAGTCCTACCCCCCCCCGGCCAATTACCAGTCCTACCCCCCCCCGGCCAATTGCCAGTCCTACCCCCCCCCCTGGCCAATTCCTAGTCCTCCCCCCCCCCCTCAGCCCCTTTCCAGTCTTAGCCCCCCCCCATGGCCAATTACCAGTCCTAACCCCCCCCATCAGCCCCTTTCCAGTATTAGACCCCCCCCATGGCCAATTACCAGTCCTAACCCCCCCCATCAGCCCATTTCCAGTCTTAGCCTCCCCACCATAGCCCATTACCAGTCCTAAACCCCCTTCCCCCCTATCAGCCCAAATTAAAAAAAAAAAACCCAAACAAAGCGGCTGCTTCTGCCGCGGCAGCCTCAAGAGCTCTGCCGCGGCAGCCTCAAGAGCTCTGCCGCGGGGCCCCCCCCCTGCCCGGCAGAGCCTCCCTGCATCATCTACCTTCAAGTCGCAAAACGCGGGCTTCTTTCAGAGCCGCGAGAGTTTCCTTTCTCGCGGCTCTGTTCGCGAGAAAGGAAACTCTCGCGGCTCTGAAAGAAGACCGCGTTTTGCGACTTGAAGGTAGATGATGCAGGGAGGCTCTGCCGGGCAGGGGGGGGCCCCGCGGCAGAGCTCTTGAGGCTGCCGCGGCAGAAGCAGCCGGTTTGTTTGGTTTTTTTTTTTAAAAATTTGGGACCTTTTAAATGCGGACCTTCCCGCGTGCCAGCTGCAAGGCCTTCGCGTGCCACAGCTGGCACGCGTGCCATAGGTTCGCCATCGCTGGTCTAGGACTTTGAGCTTGCTATGATTGGATTCCACCTTGGCTTTTATCTCAAACCACACCGTGTGATGATCACTGCTGCTCACATGGGCACCCACCCAGATTTTCGACACGCTATCTCCATTGGTGAGTGCTAAATCCAGCATCGAGCTTTCCCTGGTCAGTTCCATCACCATTTGTCTAAGTAATGCATCTTGGAAGGCATCCACAATGTCTTTACTTCTTTCCAGATTTGCAGAAGGAATACTCCAATCCACATTGGATAGATTAGTCACCCAATATGTTCACTTCCGCCTTCATGGCTATCTTTGTAATATCAATAATCAAGTCTATATCAATTTCTTCGGTTTGAGTTGGAGGCCTGTAGACTACACCAGCATGGATGACAGTGCCATCTCCTCTTTCCAACACAATCCACAGCGCTTCTTCTTTTCCCCACGTCCCCTGAATTTCAGCAGCTTTAATATTGCTTTTGACATATAGGATGACTACTCTTCCTTTTCTGCCTTCTCTCTCTCTCTCCTAAATAAATTATAGCCAGCTATGGCTATATCCCATTCATGTGACTTGTTAAATCATGTTTCTGAAATAGCCACAATGTCCAAGTCCATTTCCATCATTAGGGCTTCCAAGTCATGAACTTTGTTGGCTAGACTTCGAGCATTTGTGCTCATTGCTTTCCAGCATTTGTTGGCTGGTTTGCCTGTATTTTACATGGATTTTGTTTTACACACCTCTTCCTGCTTGGCATTGATGTGTGGTTTAAAAGTGTGGCTGTTTCCAATGTTATATTTTTGCTGGGAGTGACGTCCTGAACTTGTTATTTTCCATCTGTCACCACCTTTCCCTAGTTTAAATGCCTGTCCACATAATGCCTGAATTTTTCACTTAGGATCCTTTTCCCTGCAACAGAGATGTAGTCCATCAGCACAGTATAGCCTCTTGTTGTTCCATCTATTTCCCCAGATGCCTATATATCTAAATCCTTCTTGTTTGCACCAGGTTTGGAGCCAAACAGGTGCTGCTCCTTCAATCTACTATACAGAGCTCCATCAGCCGACCCAGACGCCCTATCAACGATAATTGACTTGGCCCTCACGGCATCCGATCAATCCCAGACATATTGCATTTCAGAAAGGCCTTTAAACACCACCTCTTCCTCCTGTATTACCCAGTAACCAAGGCAGCCAGCACCAACCTCACAAGCCACCCACAACCCCTAGGACTGAAACCAATAAAGAGATCACGATTATGTTATAAATTGTAAATAGTTACCCCTGTTATCCAAGTTGTATCACCTGTTCAACTGTAAACACAAAGTACCATCGGAAATGTGTAATTTTATTGTTCATTGTAAACCGCACTGGTGCTGAATAGCGCGGTATAGAAGAGACTGTAAATAAATAAATAAATAAAATGTATTAAAGTTGATTATTTGATGCAGCCTTTCTGCCCCCTTACCATGAACAGGTAGAACTGAGAATGCTATAGTGTTAGCAATGGGTTTGAGTTTCTCTCCCAGAATCTAGAAGTCCCTTTGAGCTGTAGAGGCACTGTTTCTAGCTAGGTCATTTGTACCCAAGGGGATGACAACATCAATTTTGGAATGCTCACTTTCTGCATTATCTTTGCCAACAATCTGGTTTGTGTTCCTGCTGGCTGAAGAGCCTGGGAGGCATCTGACCATCTTCTCTCCTTTGAGCTGTGTTCCTAAGTTGGTGCCTCTGATGATGGAATCTCCAAGTAGTAGTACTTTCCTGTTTTCTGATTTTTTTTCTTCATATTTGGTGCATTATCAATAGATTGGGCATTTAAGGGTACTTCCGTTTCCACTAATTGGGCACCCTCATTATCCAAGGCAGAGAAGGCATGCAAGGATATCTCTTGATGTATAGGATGTCTCTGTGTTACAGGTTGCAATCTACCAGACCTCTGTGTGATCCATTTGTTCCTGGGCTGTTTGATTCTTTGTGGGAGTGATGGTGGATTTTTTTCAGTTGTATCCTAGAAGTTGTGTGTTTACTTGCAGCTAATTCTTCCCTTAATAGAATCAATTCTTTGTGCATAGCAGCTAACTTGAGACATATAGGGCAAGCTCTTAGGCTCCAAATGATTCTTCTTAAAATGAAGGCACCACAGTTATTGCATTGAATACACAACATGCTGCTTAGGACTGTGATAAAGCAGTGCTAGGACAAGGTGAAAGGGGGAAAAGGTGGGTGTTACACCTGATTGGAGGACAGATGTCAATCTATATGACAACTACAGTATATAGGCAATTCAACCCCAGGGTGGGTGGGAATTTAAGTGTCCCTGGCCAGTAGACCTTATATGAACTGAGGGCACACTCAGATGTCTGATTTAAAAAGGCTATGCACGGAATGTAGGAAAGCTAAATTTTCCTCAACTTATAACCAAAATTTAGGTTGTTTGTTACTAGACTGTAGATCAAGGTGGCTGTGAATAGATAAAAATGGGATAAAGACAGGAAGAGCAAGGATTTTTTTTTGTTTTGCTTTTTCTCTGTTTGTCCCCCTTCCTTGGTGCAATTCTCCTAACATACTACCACAGTGCCTAGGTAGTCGAGAATAAAACAGGTAATAGGCAAGGAAAAGTTATGAAAATTGTGTGCCGTCGAGTCTCTCTGGATAGTGGTCCTACTCCCTGTTTTTTCTTGACGAGGTGTGACTAAAAGTAGGTTGCCAGGCCTTTCATCTGCATAGTAAGTCTACAACATCTGATATTCCAAGATGATCTCCCAACCAAGTACTAACTAGGCCTGACCTGCTTAGCTTCCAAGATCAGTCTCGCACAGAGTGATGTGGCCACAGTCCAGGTATAGTTCAGAGGCAGTCTTAGTGATTACAACTGACCATTGCTTGGTAGCTTTGGAGTCTAGTGTTGCTGTAGTAGCAACATCCTTGGTATTAAGGGAGTCGTTTTAAAGTACATAAGAACATGAGAGATACCATACTGGGTCAGATCAAGGGTCTATCAAACCCAGTATCCTGTTTCTAACCTCGGCCAATTCAGGTTCCCAAAAGGTACACAGATTCCATACTGTTTATCCTGGGGTAAGCTGGGGATTTCCCTGGTTCTCTTTAATAATGGTTTATGGACTTTTCCTCCAGGAACTCATCCAAACCTCTTTTAAATCATTTACATATTTTTTTATTTCATTAGCAGCAGTTAATAAAATGTGATAAGATCAATGGTCTGGTCTTTAATCCAGTGGGGGTCCTTCAAGGATTGGTCTTTTATCCGTGTCCTCTTGTTCATGTCTTGCTAAGGCTGGGGTTGAATTGCAGAATGTATGCAGATGTATATTTGCCTTGTACTGAAGATAGTTGTACTTTATTATCTTTCACAGAGACCATTGGAAAGCGTTCTAGCTGGCTTGCTAGAAATAACTTGAGATTACTGTAAAATTACAACTCTACTAAATGGTCTATATCAGAGCACGGTATATAGCCAATATTCGTATTAAAACGCTCTAGTGCAACAATTTAGTGGTATTCAAAACAATTGTGTGCATTAATCATATAACATACCACCAGAGGGTCTCAGACATTTTAGCGCAGCAGTCAAACAGTATGAAAATACCGTCAATAGCACTGTTAGCATCAATGACTCTTCTGGGGTTTATTTTCTTTCATTAATTTCTCCACCAAGCTTATATAGCTATAGAAATCCACACACTTAAAATGCAAATGCTTATCTTTTTGACATTCCCCAACGCCAACCTCAGGCACCCATTTCAACATTTCACTCTAAACACAGTTTCTTCAGGGGGTCTGTAAGTAAAAAACAGCATTCCATTCATTGCCAAAATAATAGAAAAAACCATACAACTTCAATTACAAGATTACATTGATGAGCAAACACCCCTTGATTCACACCAGTTCGGTTTCCGCCCCTTTCATGGTGTCAAAACTCTCCTAATTGCATTGATGGATCTTCTCATCAGAGGCACAGACAACCACCAAGGCTTCTTACTCCTCTTTATAGACATATCTGCCGCATTTGATAGTATCAACCACAACATATTGATCAACAGACTAGAAAACCTAGGAATAGGAGGGACAGTTATTAAGTGGTTCAAGTCATACATCTCACACAGGTTAATACGTGTTCAAATAGGTGAAGACAAATCTGAAGCGTTCCCCCAAGGACAAGGAATCCCCCAAGGTTCAGCACTCTCCGCCCTCCTCTTCAACCTGTACTTACAACCCATAACAAGTATATTTAAAAAACACAACATTAACCATTTCATTTACGCTGACGACATCATGCTTGCCATCCCCATAAATACAAACAGCCCCAAATATGACACCTTGTCCGAATGCATGAACGAGACCTCCTCATGGCTTGAAACCAACTATCTCAGCATAAACTTTAAAAAAACGGAAGCAATGTTTGTAACAAGAAAACTACCTGCTTATGACACCTACCCAACAACAATCACAATAAACAAAACAGCTATACCTGTTAAAAATGAAGTAAAATACCTAGGAGTCATAATAGACCACACTCTCACCATGCTCCCTCACATAAAACAGACAGTAAAAACAATATTCTACAAACTAAAGACAATACAACACTTAAGACCCCTCCTTGACACACATGACTTCAGATCTGTAGTCAGTGCACTCATCACCCCCCACTTTGACTATTGTAATAGTCTCCTAATTGGCCTTCCACTAAAAAACACCTATCTGTTACAAAGAGCACAAAATATATGTGCCAAAGTAATCTCAAAAGCCTGACTAACTGACCCCAATACTGTTTGACCTACATTGGCTCCCAATAAACAGCCGAATAAAATATAAAATACTACTAACAACATTCAAACTCCTCAACGACATCTCCCCCTCACATTTGTCCACCCTAATACAAGCCCCATCAAATACAAGAACATGTAGACAAAACGCAACTCACTCTCTCACCTTACAAACAACTATCAGGAAAACAAAGAAAACCACAAGGTCTAGGGCCTTCTCCTTTATTGCCCCCACTCTCTGGAATGAACTCCCAATAACTTTCCGATTGATGAAAGACCTTTATCAATTCAAAAAAGAGCTCAAAACCTACCTCTTCTCTGACCATTTTGAAATCCCCTACCACCAGAAAACCACTCCCCAGCAAACACAGAAACATACACATAAAATACATGAGAACCTAGACAGACCCCCCTCAACTAATACACTCACCTATACAAAATGTCGTACATATATGTTAATTATTATGCTTTGTAAATAGTTCATAGTAATTTAGTTCAGACATTGTTTTATGTAATGTTCTCCGACCATTTTATTGTTTTATGTAATGTTACCTGTACATAGTTCCAATCTGTTCCATGTAAAGTATACAAAATTGTTAACTGTTTTATGTAAACCGCCCTTGATCTCTGGAAGGGGCGGTATAGAAGAAATAGATAGTGTATAAAGGAATTTATTTATTTATCTATTTCCCACGACATTTTATCCTCTAATTCTATTCTACTGAGCATAAGGATACACATACCAACTTTTAGCATTTGAAATTGATGTTGCCCGCGTTCCTTTGTATAACATCTTCTTGATGACTTCTGTTAGACGCCGCGCATGTGGTCTAAACTCACATCCCTGGTATTTAAATGCTGAGGTAATGATGTCAACCATTGACGTCCACCATTGACAAAACCTTTCCGAAACTGTTCTGTTTAGTTAAAATTTATGAATACAATACACGCGCAACATCATTGTTTAAATACAATCAAAAAATCATCCGCCTTCCAAGTCTTCAAATACACCCCCCCCCCAATCTATGGTAGAATTTAAACCTGTCGGTACAAAGTCTTCACCTGAAAGATCCAGCGCTGTTCTCTTAACAATAACGTTTGTTCTTGTGTTTTACCAGACATTGCCTTTTTCACCTGCTCTATAGCAAAACAGCGCAAGTCATTAAAAACATGAGAATGAGCCCTACAATGTTGCACCAAAGGTGCTGTCAGTATATTACACTTTAGCCGACTTTTATGCTCCATTATCCGTGCTTTTAAGGACCGTGATGTTTCCCTATATATAGTGGATTGCAGGGGCATCTAATAGTATATATTACAGATGTTGAAACGCACGTCGTGTTGCCTTTTAAAAAATATGTTTTGCCATGATATAAAAACTTATTTATCTCCTCAGATATATTACAGATATCACATCGGCCACATTTGTAATGGCCGACACTTACCGCTTCTTTTTCCCCCATTTTTTACTGGTTGCAATATTGCCGGGCTTAGATGTTGTTTTAGATTCCTGTCCCGTTTCCATACACAACGGATACGTTTATATTCCAGCCCTGCCACAGTATTCAACACATTGGCGCTTTTTTTTCAAAACCTTTTGGATTTTATAACTGAGTGGTGAAAATTTAGCTATTAGATTGACGTGTTCTTCTTCAACCTTTTTGTCGTTTTAATGGACCTGGTCAACCAAGACCTGTCATTGAATAACGCTCTTTTATATGCTTGCTGTATTATTTTGTTAGGATACCCTCTATCTTCAAAATCCTTTAACAAGACCGCTGACTGTCTTTTAAATTCTTTTACTTCTGAGCAGTTTCTCCGAAATCTTAGAAATTGGGAGAATGGAAGGCTGTTTTTTAATCTTACTGGGTGTGCACTATCATATTGTAGAAAAGTGTTTTGATCAATAGTTTTCCTATAAATAGATGTATTCCATTGTTGCTGTCCTCTTTGCACTAGTATATCTAAAAATGTACTATTCAAATCCATAGTGTGAGTAAACTGGATGGCTGGATCCACGTTGTTTAGCCAATTTACAAAAGCTATTGCTGATTCGCTAGAACCCTTTCACAACATGAAGATATCGTCTATAAAGCGATACCACATCTTAACTTGAATCATGTGGTTTGAAGAAAAAATCCACTGTTTTTCAAAACGCCCCATGAAAAAATTGGCGATAGACGGGGCACAACTAGCCCCCATCGCTATATCTGACACCTGATGGTGAAGTGTTTGTTCAAAAAGAAAATAATTCTGAAAAATCACTAAACGGGCTAACTTTGATAAAAAAACACATTGATTCCTCTGATAAATCACCTCGCTGTTGTAATACTGACAATACTGTCTCAAAAGCCGCCTCTTGTGGTATGCTTGTATAGAGCTTTTATATCAAGAGTGACTAAAATTGTCTTAGGATCCGCTGCCCAACTTGCATGTTCCAATTTTTCTAAAAAATCTGAAGTATCACGTAGGTAAGATGAAATCTCAGGAAGTAATAGTTGAAGGTATGAGTCAAGAAAGATGGACAAGGGTTCTAGCACAGTACCCTTCGTGGAGACAATAGGTCTCCTGGGGATTTTTAAAAATTTTTTATGGATCTTTGGAACGAGATAAAAATGTCCGCAAATGGGACCTTCACGTTCAGAAAAGACCACTCTTTTTTGGAAATAATCTTCTTTTGCAAAGCTGCCGATGTAATTTCACCAATCTGGATCTGAAGCTCTTTCGTGGGGTCTTCCTCCAGCAGATGATAAATTGTGGAGTCTGACAATTGCTGCAAAGCTTCCTCTATATAGTCCTTTCGATTTAAAAGAACCACCGCTCCTCCCTTATCCGCCCTGCAGATAACAATGTCAGTCCGAGCCTTCAACTCTCTCAGCGCCACTCGCTCCCGGACAGATAAGACACTCTTCAAACGAATGTTCTGTTGTTCTAAAACGTCTATATCCTTAAGTACCAGTTCTTTAAAGATCGTAATAGCCAGATGTATCGGACCTGGCGGTGACCAGGTTGACTTTAACGGTAGAGGCACTCGGCGATCCTCTACTTGGCTAACCCCATTTCCAAAATTTTTTTGATGCTTTGGCAAAATAAGCTTTCAAGTTTAACTTTCTTATTAGACCCTCAAAATCTACCCGAAATTGAAAGGGGTCATAAATAATATTTGGAACAAAAGACAGACCTTTCTCCAAAATATTTTGTTGGTCTTGTGACAAAACCATGTCGGATATGTTTATTACTAAATTATCTTTTTGTTGGTCAGTCAATTGTGGCCATTCCTGTGTTAAGTGTGCCGTTTGCAATGTTTCGCCTTTGTTTTTCTATTTCTTTTCTTTGTCAGATTCTAAAAAATCCTGTCTAGATGACTTGCTAGAATCCCTTTCACTGGAATCTTCAGATGTTGTAGCAAAATTAACCTCCTTCCGTCCTATCCTATTTTTTCTTTTAAAATCCATCCAAGGATAGACATAACCGATTGTATAATCATTATAGTCCCTCTGAAGCTTTTTAGATTTTATGAGTTTAACTTCCCGTCTTTGTGTCCCAAGTTGATTCACTTGATGTGATGGTTTTGATTGCGGAAACCACAAAGGAGGTTTTGGAAGAATATCATAATGAGGAAGATAAAATGATCGCCGTTTTGAAAAAGAATCGGAGGACAATTTTTTATTAAAACTGGAAGCCGGAAAGAATCAACTTGAGACACTTAGATGAGAAGTTAAACTTATAAAATCTAAAAAGCTTCGGAGGGACTATAATGATTATACAATTGGTTATGTCTATCCTTGGATGGATTTTAAAAGAAAAAATAGGATAGGACGGAAGACGGTTAATTTTGCTACAGCATCTGAAGATTCCAGTGAAAGGGATTCTAGCAAGTCATCTAGACAGGATTTTTTAGAATCCGACAAAGAAAAGAAAAAGAAAAACAAAGGGGAAACATTGCGAACGGCACACTTAACAACACAGGAACGGCCACAATTGACAGACCAACAAAAAGATAATTTAGTAATAAACATATCTGACATGGTTTTGTCAGAAGACCAACAAAATATTTTGGAGAAAGCTCTGTCTTTTGTTCCAACTATTATTTATGACCCCTTTCAATTTCGGGTAGATTTTGAGGGTCTAATAAGAAAGTTAAACTTGAAAGCTTATTTTGCCAAAGCATCAAAAAAACTTTGGAAATGGGGTTAGCCAGGTAGAGGATCGCCGAGTGCCTCTACCGTTAAAGTCAACCTGGTCACCGCCAGGTCCGATACATCTGGCTATTACAATCTTTAAAGAACTGGTACTTAAGGATATAGAAGTTTTAGAACAACAGAACATTCGTTTGAAGAGTGTCTTATCTGTCCGGGAGCGAGTGACGCTGAGAGAGTTGAAGGCTCGGACTGACATTGTTATCCGCAGGGCGGATAAGGGAGGAGCGGTGGTTCTTTTAAATCGAAAGGACTATATAGAGGAAGCTTTGCAGCAATTGTCAGACTCCACAATTTATCATCTGCTGGAGGAAGACCCCACAAAAGACCTTCAGATCCAGATTGGTGAAATTACATCGGCAGCTTTGCAAAAGAATATCTCCAAAAAAGAGTGGTCTTTTCTGAATGTGAAGGTCCCGTCTGCGGAACGTTTTTATCTCGTTCCAAAGATCCATAAAAATAAAAAAAAATAAAAAAACCCCGGGAGACCTATTGTCTCCACGAAGGGTACTGTGCTAGAACCCTTGTCCATCTTTCTTAACTCATACCTTCGACCATTACTTCCTGAGATTTCATCTTACCTACGTGATACTTAAGATTTTTTAGAAAAATTGGATCAACATGCAAGTTGGGCAGCGGATCCCGAGATAATTTTAGTCTCACTTGATATAAAAGCTCTATATACAAGCATACCACAAGAGGCGGCTTTTGAGACAGTATTGTCAGTATTACAACAGCAAGGTGATTTATCAGAGGAATCAATGTGTTTTTTTTTTATCAAAGTTAGCCCGTTTGGTGATTTTTCAGAATTATTTTCTTTTTGAACAAACACTTTACCATCAGGTGTCGGGTATAGCGATGGGGGCTAGTTGTGCCCCGTCTATCGCCAATTTTTTCATGAGGCGTTTTGAAAAACGGTGGATTTTTTCTTCAAACCACATGATTCAAGTTAAGATGTGGTATCGCTTTATAGACGATATCTTCATGTTGTGGAAGAGTTCTAGCAAATCAGCAATAGCTTTTGTAAATTGGCTAAACAACGTGGATCCAGCCATCCAGTTTACTCACACTATGGATTTGAATACTACAACATTTTTAGATATACTAGTGTAAAGAGGACAGCCGTATCTTAAAAAGGATATAGCGATTTTAGAAAAGGTACAGAGAAGAGCCACCAAAATGGTAAAGGGGATGGAAGGATACTCCTATGAAGATAGGCTAAAAAGGTTAGGGCTCTTTAACCTGGAAAAGAGACGGCTGAGGGGAGATATGATAGAAGTCTATAAATTAATGAACGGAGTGGAACGGGTAAACGTAGATCGATTGTTTACATTATCAGAATATAGAAAGACTAGGGGACATGCAATGAAGCTACAGGGTAAACTATTTAAGACTAATAAAAGAAAATATTTTTTCACTCAACGTGTAATCAAACTCTGGAATTTGTTACCGGAGGTTATAGTAAAGGCTGTTAGTGTAGCTGGGTTTAAAAAAGGTTTGGACAAGTTCCTGGAGGAAAGGTCCATAAACCATTATTAAGAAGTGACCGAAGATATCAATGCTTGACCCAGTACAGGCATTGTGGAACTTGTGTCTCTTGGGGAAACTGCTAGGTACATATGACCTAGATTGGCCACTGTTGGAAACAGAATACTGGGCTTGATGGACCTTCGTCTGACCCAGTATGGCATGTCTTATGTTCTAATGTACAGCAACAATGGAATACATCTATTTATAGGAAAACTATTGATCAAAACACTTTTCTACAATATGATAGTGTACACCCAGTAAGATTAAAAAACAGCCTTCCATTCTCCCAATTTCTAAGATTTCGGAGAAACTGCTCAGAAGTAAAAGAATTTAAAAGACAGTCAGCGGTCTTGTTAAAGGATTTTGAAGATAGAGGGTATCCTAACAAAATAATACAGCAAGCATATAAAAGAGCGTTATTCAATGACAGGTCTTGGTTGACCAGGTCCATTAAAACAATAGACAAAAAGGTTGAAGAAGAACACGTCAATCTAATAGCTAAATTTTCACCACTCAGTTATAAAATCCAAAAGGTTTTGAAAAAAAAAACGCCAATGTGTTGAATACTGTGGCAGGGCTGGAATATAAACGTATCCGTTGTGTATAGAAACGGGACAGGAATCTAAAACAACATCTAAGCCCGGCAATATTGCAACCAGTAAAAAATGGGGGAAAAAGAAGCGGTAAGTGTCGGCCATTACAAATGTGGCCGATGTGATATCTGTAATATATCTGAGGAGATAAATAAGTTTTTATATCATGGCAAAACATATTTTTTAAAAGGCAACACGACGTGCGTTTCAACATCTGTAATATATGCTATTAGATGCCCCTGCAATCCACTATATATAGGGAAACATCACGGTCCTTAAAAGCACGGATAATGGAGCATAAAAGTCGGCTAAAGTGTAATATACTGACAGCACCTTTGGTGCAACATTGTAGGGCTCATTCTCATGTTTTTAATGACTTGCGCTGTTTTGCTATAGAGCAGGTGAAAAAGGCAATGCCTGGTAAAACACAAGAACAAACGTTACTGTTAAGAGAACAGCGCTGGATCTTTCAGGTGAAGACTTTGGCACCGACAGGTTTAAATTCTACCATAGATTGGGGGGGTGTATTTGAAGACTTGGAAGGCAGATGATTTTTTGATTGTATTTAAACAATGATGTTGCGCGTGTATTGTATTCATAAATTTTAACCAAACAGAACGGTTTCGGGAAGGTTTTGTCAATGGTGGACGTCAATGGTTGACGTCATTATCTCAGCATTTAAATACCAGGGATGTGAGTTTAGACCACATGCGCTGCGTCTAACAGAAGTCATCAAGAAGATGTCATACAAAGGAACGCGGGCAGCATCAGTTTCAAATGCTAAAAGTTGGTATGTGTATCCTTATGCTCAGAAGAATAGAATTAGAGGATAAAATGTTGTGGGAAATGGTGTATAAAGGAATGCTGTTTTTTACTTACCGACCCCCTGAAGAAACTGTGTTTAGAGTGAAATGTTGAAATGGGCGCCTGAGGTTGGCGTTGGAGAATGTCAAAAAGATAAGCATTTGCATTTTAAGTCTGTGGATTTCTATAGATACATAAGCTTGGTGGAGAAATTAATGAAAGAAAATAAACCCCAGAAGAGTCATTGATGCTAACAGCGCTATTGACGGTATTTTCATACTGTTTGACTGTTGCGCTAAAATGTCTGAGACCCTCTGGTGGTATGTTATATGATTAATGCACACAGTTGTTTTGAATACCATGAAATTGTTGCACTAGAGCGTTTTAATACGAATATTGGAGAAATAACTTGAGAGCAGGGCTGGCCCGACGCATGTGTGAGAATGTTGTTCACACAGGGCCCTGCGCCGACTTCATGTCTCACCTGCTGTCTGAGAGTGTGTCCCAACCGTTTGGCATTTGGCTTCGACCTGGCTCTGGACGGCCTGCTGGGATCCAATCTGGTCTGGCAGGCCCCCGCATGGAAAAAAACAACAACTGAGTTTGATCGCTATGCTGCAACCTACAGCATAGCGATCAAACTCAGAGGGTTTTTCTGCATACCTCACATGTTGCCCGATGTCAAGCTGATGTTTATGTGGCGGCCTGTGCACCTTAGGAGAGAGGCACTTTAGACCTTCAACTCCTCCCACCCAGCACACTCGTGGTTTTATTTGCACGTGGTGCCGCTGCCGGAGCAGAAAGAGGCAGTTTTGGAGCCAGAGAGGAGAGGACAGGATGCACCTCTAGGCAGGCATGGGCACAGCAGCACAGCTGAGCAAGCCGCTGGCTCGGGGAGGCCCCCTCTCACGAAACCAGCACTACAGCAGCAATTCCAAAATAGAGGCAGGACTTTGGCGTTGGGCTAGACTCGGAGAAGAGATTCTATCAAGCCAGGTGATGTGTTTTGTTTAATTTTCTTTCACTCTCATCCTCTCCTTAATTTCAAATACAAAACAACTTTGGGACTAGATAATTTAAACTATATCAAGTTGTTATTTTTTAGAGCAAAATAATTTCCTATTCTAGGGAAGAAGGTAGGCACAGAAAAAAGTTTGGTTAATTATTGTTGGGACAGCCAGGGCTGAGGTACAGTACACCTCACAGGACATGAAGTGGGAGGAGCAAGAGCACCCAGAGCAGAGGAGAGTACAGTTTATAGGAAGATGCGGTCTCATCAATAGACTTAGATAACAAAAGTGGAGGAAAGAGGTGGTGAGACAGCAGTAGAGAGAGCTAATGGGTCGATAGCATGAAGATTTCTAAAGAATAGAGGAAGGAGGGATGTGGGCTTAGGGGGTAAGATAAGGAGCTCAATTTTGGCCATGTTCAATTTCAGATGGTGGTGAGACATCCAGGCACTAATGTCAGATAAACAGGCTGAGATCCGGGCCTGGATTCCAGGAGAGTTTTCAGGTGCAGAGAGGTAGATCTTAGCGTCATCAGCGTAAAGATGGTACTGAAAATCATGGGAGGACATGAGTGCACTAAGGGACTAGTGTAGAGAGAAAAAAATGAGAGGTCACAAGACAGAGCCCTGGGGTACACTGAAAGCTGGATAGTAGTAGAGGAGGATCCACCAGAACATACACTAAAAGTGTGGTGGGAGAGATAGGAAGAAAACCAGGATAGGACAGAACCCCTAAATCCAAGCAAGGACAGGGTATTGAGGAGAAGGTGGTATCTACAGTGTCAAAAGCAGCATAAAGGTCAAGAAGGATGAGGATCGAGTAAAGGCTCTTGGATATGGCGAGGAACAAGACATTGGAGAATTTGGCAATTGCCGTCTCAGTAGAATGTAGAGGGCGAAAGCCAGATTGCGGTGGATGCAGAAGAGACAGAGGAGAGAAAGTCTAGACAGGGCAGTATAGAAAACCTGTTAAATAAATAAGATACCCTATAAAAAAAATCCCCTGGGAACCAAAATTTTCTTTTTGTCGGACCCCAGTGAGGGAGGTTAAGATGGACTGCAAAACCACACCCGTCAAATGAGGTCCATTTTAATCATACAGTTCTTTAGTGAATATCATAAAAACTTAGCTTGAAGTAGAAGACAAATCTTGATTAGCTTGAAATAGAAAACGTGTCTTGAAATGTTAAGAGAAGAAGCACGACGTGCACGTTTCGGGACCCGTCGTCCCTGTATCAAGTGCTCACACGCAACTCACTTCAAGTTGTTACTTCCCATATCATGTACAAAATGTGAACAATAGTTTCCGTTGTTAAAAACACCGGTTGCTGCCAAACAACCAATCAGAACAGGAGATCCGTCAATTCATTATTGGTCAGCAAACCCGTCCATCATCACGGGAACCAATATGGAAGGGAACAAGCTAAGTTTTTATGATATTCACTAAAGAACTGTATGATTAAAATGGACCTCATTTAATGGGTGTGGTTTTGCAGTCCATCTTAACCTTCCTCACCGGGGTCCGACAAAAAGGAAAATTTTGGTTCACGGGGGATTTCCCAGGGGATTTTTTATAGGGTATTGTAATTATCTCCGGTAAAGGGATTTTTTTCTGAGAAATAAATAAGATAGGCAGTGGCGCTGAACCACATGGTCAAGTAGTTTAGAAATAAAGGGGAGGGAGAGAGAGAGGTCAATAATTCGAAGGACAGGTAGAATCAAGGGATGGTTTCTTGAAGAGAGAAGTATTACCACAGCATGGTTGAAGGCTGCAGGAACAGTTGCAGTAGAAAAGTTGAGTATATGAAAGATGGAAGAGACAACAGTGGAGGATATGGAGTTTAGTAGATGGGTGGGAATGGGATCAGAGGAACAGTAGTAGGTTTAGAGGAGGAGAGAAGATGAGTGGTTTCTTCTTAGAAAAGGAAGAAGGGTGACAGAGGTTGAGGGAAGAATTAGGGAATGACGAGAGGTCAGGGAGATGGAGATGACCCGAGGGGAACGCAAGAGTAGTCTTGTGGACCTTGTCATGGAAGTAGTCAGCCAGAAAGGGAAGTGGTTGGAGGTGGAGGCACTTTGAGGAGATGACCCCGAGGGGAACGCAAGAGTAGTCTTGTGGACCTTGTCATGTAAGTAGTCAGCCAGAAAGGGAAGTGGTTGGAGGTGGAGGCACTTTGAGGAGAGAGTTGAGAGTTGTAAAGAGGGTGAGGATTGAAGGCAAGAAAGTTAGTCAGATGGACATAGTACTCTTGGCTTGGCACATGCTATGGCTCACTGGAAAGAGGCTAGAATGAATTTGAAATGTAGGAAGTCTGCAAAGGTGTGGGATTTGAGTCAAAAATCACTCAGCTGAGCAGGCACAGGAATGTAGATAGCAGGTTTTAGGGGACAGCCAGGGCTGAGGTACAGTACACCTCACAGGACATGAAGTGGGAGGAGTAAGAGCACCCAGAGCAGAGGAGAGTACAGTTTATAGGAAGATACGGCCTCATCAATAGACTTAGATAAAAAAAGTGGAGGAAAGAGGTGGTGAGACAGCAGTAGAGAGAGCTGATGGGTCGATAGCATGAAGATTTCTGAAGATGTTGGAGATTGGGCAGAAGTGAGGTGGGGGATGATGAAGAGAAACTTAACAGGTGATGGTCAGATAAGAGAAGAAATGAGGTGCAGAAATTTGAGGGCAAGCAGTTAGAGGAGAAAACAAGGTCAAGCAAGTGGTCTAGCTTGGATTAGGGGTAGTAGAGTATAGCTGGAGATTGAATGAGGTGGTAAGGGAAAGGAGCTTTACGGTATGAGGTTCAAAGGGGGTTATCAACATGAATGTTAAAATCTCCAAGAATAAGGGAGAGGAAAGATGCATCTAGAAAGAGGGAAAGCAACGAGTCAAAGTCAGTGAGAAAGGTAGAGAGATGGACTTATCAGGGTGTTGATAAATGACAGCTATCTGGAGAGGTAGTGGAGTAAAGAGGAAGATGGAGTGGACTCAAAGGAAGGAAAGGAATGAGACTGAGGCAGAAGGAGGGGTTGAAATTGGCAGGAATGAGAGAGTAGATGCCTAACACTACCGTCATGCCCAACGGAGTGAGGCATATGGAAAAACTGGTAGCCCCCATGACAGAGGGCAGCAGCTGAAGTAGAGTCTTCAGAGAGAAGTGAGAAGATGCAGAGTATTAGAGATAAACTCACCTTCATTCATGATCTCTTTATTAGAGATGGTGTGTGCGTTCCACAAGACACATGAAAAAGGGAGAAAGGATGGAGAAAGAGGGGGATAGGAATAACATTTGAGGGGTTGTGTGTGGATCTGCCCTGGAAGTGTGAAAAAAGTCTAGGGGTTGAGACTGAATCCTGACGGACAGCTTCCTTCCAGGCCCAGGGTGCAGAGGGGATAAGAGGCAGGGCGACTTTCCCCTTTGTCTAATGGCGGAACAGATGGGAGGCAGCAGCAGAAGAAGACAGTCGCTTCCTCTCATTCACTGGCTTTTATTTTAGCTTCAATAAATACCATCGTTCAGCTCAGGAGCACCTCTCACACACAAAGAAACAATCAACAACCAAAGAGAACCCGAACAAGGACAAAGGCCACTATAAGCCCTCTACAGCTACTCTGAGAGTGATGGTTTTTCCCCTTCTCTCTCTCATGTTGTCCTCAGTGGTGGCCTTCATATCTCTCCTCCCCAGCTGCATAGGGGAGGAGGGCATATAGTTTTACTTCACCCCCCCATGCTGTCCTACAAGTGGAGGCCTACACACCTTCCCCCCCATCTGGCTGCCCACTGGGGGGGGGGGGCTGAACCCTCCCCCTTCCCTGATGTTGTTCTGCAAGTAAGGGCCTTTGTACCACTACCCCTCACCCTGGGCTTCCATGTGAGGGACTTTATTCCTTCTCCCCCCCCCCCTTCCCGTGCTTTCCACCTCTAGGCTGCACTGTAGTGGTGAGTTCTTTCTTTTTCTCATTTATCCCTTGACATTCCCGCAGAGGTTGTTCCCCTCCCACTCCATAAGATTGTCTTTTGAGGGGCTATGCCTTCTCCTCGCCCTCTCCCTCTCCTAAACCAAGTCCAGGGGAGGAGGAACAGGAAACATTGAGCTCTGGGGGCAATATACCCCTGGGGGGGCCATGAGGCAGAATACCTTGCAGAGAGGTGGGGATATAGGGTATAAAGTTGGGGGGGAGGGCAGGCAGAAGACTGTTCTGTGGAAATGGAGGGAGAGGTAAGAGCAGAATGTGCCCTTCGGGGGAATTTATTGCCCACCCCCTCATGTATACCCTATTGACTTCAAGACGCAGGTGGCTCCTTTGAGTGTGTATCCATCCCCACGGAAACCTCTCATGGTTCTCTCCAGTGCCTGTGAGCAGGTTTGTGGATATAGAAGTGTCTGTGTGGATCAGTTAACACAGAGATACACAGCACTTTTCTCCAGGATGCAGGACATCACAGTGCAGTAATGTGTCTGCAGGCAGGGACATGTCACATGCACATAACTTAGATTCCTAACATTAAAGCACATAGCTCATGTTAGTAATGTAGAAATACAGTTGCTTTCATAAAATGCAAGAACGAAACCTAAAATATGATGCACACAACTGCCCCTGACTCCTGAAAGTGAATGAGAAATGCACATCAGGGCTCACATATGCAGTACACGCAGAGGTCCACATGCAAGGCTATTAGAGGGTGCCCATGTCAGGTGTTTGCAGAGGGCATAGGCAGGAGCCTGTGTGCAGCATATAAATGTGGCATGTATTTGCAGTGCATTAAGGGGAAAGATGCAGAGGCCCGCGTGTGCCGTGCATACAGGATGCCATGTTTGCGACGGAGGAAGGGAACACATGTACATGGTGCATGCAGGGGTTCATGTGCAGAGCTGAGAAAGGGGCACTGGAGGTGCAGGCAAGGCTGATTCGCATGTGCTACAGGATGGTCCATTATTGATTGTCTCGGGACCTGTCATTGTGCCCTTTCTGTTTGCTGCGAGAGAACTGTCTTATGATGAAGAGTCCGCATGTGCACCGGTCCATCTGTGCAGTGTCTCTGTGCAGGAGGAAAGCGGTTGCAGGGCGCTTGAGCTGGCTGCAGTCTCTCATCCCTGCTCTGCTCATGCAGTCTCTGTAACTCCCCTCAGAGAGACAGCCCCTCCTCGGGATGCTTCAAACATAGTCCATTTGGAAAATGCAGACAAGCCTCACTCCCAAGGGATTGCCAGTCCTTCCTTCCTCTCACGGATTATCAGCCGCTCCAGCTACTTCTCTTCCCCCCTTCTTTTATCTTTTCTTGTTCTTCATGCAAGGAGCTCTCTGCACAGAGGAAACAGACACATGGTAATGGTCAAAGACATGAGCTTGTGGGCTACGAATCAACAGACAGAGAGTGGAGGTAGTGCAGACAAAGGCAACAGAAGCTCCATGAGATGACAAGAATAGACACAGGAGAGAAATGACAGAGACGTTCAGATTCCTCACAGGTGTAAATAATGCACAACAGGAGAAGCTCTTCCAAGAGGAGGAACGTTTTAGAACAAGGCTGCAAGGGATCAACCGGAGAGCAACAGCAGGAAGCTATGAATGCCTGCAGCTGACACACTGGCATCCTTCGAAAAGCTTCGAGGAGCCTCACGTACAAAGCGAATTAGAAGGCAGCAGAAGCAGGAGCTAGTGCTGTTTAAAGTTCTGCATTTGGCTGATTCAGCTAACAGTGCTGGGCAAAGTGACTAATATGAAATGGTTCCAGGTAACCAACTAGCTAGTTCTGTCTGGAGGAAAGACAGGTGTTCATACATCTAACTCTGTCTGGCAACCTGTGCGCTCCTGGTGGCAGGATGGGTAGTGGTGAGATACCATCCTGAAAAGCCACAGGGGACTCAGGAGGACCTCAGTTTGGGCAGCCGTCAGTTATTCTCATGTAAACAACTCTTAAATTATTGTGTGGCCTTAGCTGAATGGGGATCATGTCATGCCATTTATTCTACTTATATACCGCAGTATGTCATTAATAGCTACACGGTATCATGTGCTCTTCTAGCCAGGAGCAAGACTGCCAAACATTGTCCTGGATAAGGAGTGATCAGACCGGCTGGGATATAACCAACATGTGCACAGAAAAACTGGCAGCAGCTAGTCTGAGAAACAGATGTAGGGCTCAAATCCTCCCACTGACCTTGGGCAAGTCACTTCACCCTCAGTTACCTCATGTACTAATTTATAGCATTATTCACTAACCTCCATTATTACTACTACTGAGCATTTGTATAGCACTGCAAGACATATCCAGCACTGTACAGACACATGACAGACAGTCCCTGCTCATCAGAGCTTACAATTTAGTCAAAACAAATAACACAGTAGCTGTAGAAACGGGATACGTCTAGGGGGAATGGTAAGGAAACACAAAGGAGACCAGGTGAGTCAAGATCCGAAAGCATCTTAAGCACATAGACGTGATCAAACACATTAGATAACATAAGCCCCATCCAGGTCATAGGAACATAAGAAATGCGATACTGGATCAGACCAAGGACGTCAAGCCCAGTATCCTGTTTCCAACAGCGGCTGATCCACGTCACAAGTACCTGGTATTTTCCCAAAAGCTAGACAGATTCCATGCTGCTTACCCCAGGGTCAGCAGTGGATATCCTGGGTCCTCTTTAATTATGGACCTTTCCTCTAGGAACTTGTCCAAATCTTTTTTAAACCCAGCTACACTAACAATTTTTGCTACATCCTCCGGTAACAAATTCAAGAGTTTGATTGAGTGAAAAAATATTTTCTGTTATTAGTCTTAAATAGGTTACACTGCATGTTCCCTAGTCTTTCTACTTTCTGAAGGAGTCAACAACCAATCTACGTTTACCTGTTGCACTCCATTCATTATTTTATCTATTATATCTCCTCTCAGCTGTCTCTTTTCCAAGTTGAAGAGCCCTAATCTTTTAAGCCTTTCCTCATAGGGGTATCCTTCCATCCCCTTTACCATTTTGGTGGCCCTTCTCTGTACTTTTTCTAATTCCGCTATATTCTTTTTAAGATATGGCGACCAGAATTGCACGCAATATTCAAGGTGCGGTCTCACCATGGAACGGTATAGAGGCATTATAATATCTTTTGTTTTATTTTCCATTCCTTTCCTTATGATTCCTAGCATTCTATTTGCTCTCTTGGCCGCTGCTGCACACTGGGCCGAGGGTTTTAACATGTTATCCACAATGACGCCTAAATCTTTTTCCTGAGTGGTGGTTCCGAATGTGGAACCTTCCATCATTTACCCATAGTTTGGGTTGTTCTTCCCTAAATGCCTAACTTTGCACTTGTCTACGTTAAATTTTATCTGCTCAGTCTCCAAATTTCTCAAGCTCCTCTTGCAATTTTTCACAATCCCCTTGTGTTTTAACAACTGTGAATAACTTTGTCTCATCTGGAAATTTCATCACCTCACTCATTGTTCCCCTTTCCAGGTCATTTATGAAGATGTTACAAGCAGCGGGCGGAGCACAGATCTCTAGGGTACTTCGCTATTTACCTTTCTTCACTGAGAAAATGCCATTTAGCCCTACTCTCTGTTTTCTATCTTTTAATCAGTTCTCAGTTCACAATAGTATTATGCCTTCTATCCCATGACTTTTTAATTTGCCAGAGTCTCTCATGAGGGACCATGTCAAAGGCTTATTTTATTTTATTTACATTCTCTTATATACTGTACTACATTGAACAAACTGAAATTACATTGAACAGGGCATTATAAGTTGGAGATAACTATTTTACAGGGAACATGGGCAATGGAGGGTTAAGTGGCTTGCCCAAGACCACAAGGAGCACCTGTGGGACTAGAAAGCCCAGTCCTTCCGGCCCAAGGTTGCTGTCCTCTAGTGGGATTTGAACCCCCGACCTTCCGGCCTGAAGTACCTTGCCCCAACCACTAGGCCACTCCTACACTCCTGAAAATTTCTGAAAATCCAGACACACCATATCAACTGGCTCATTTTGATCTACCTGTTTATTTAGATTACTAAAAAAATACTTTCCTTGGCTAAATCCATGTTGGCTTTATCCCACTGAACTATGTCTATCTATCTATGTGTTCAGTAATTTTGTTCTTTATAATGGTTTCTACCATTTTGCCCAGTGCTGACATCAGGATCAGACATCTGGACTTTCCTGCATCACCCAGCGATTAGCACTTTGTTTTAATATTGGTTGTGGTGTTTTCCATCATTCATATATATTTAACGACATTATACTGCTAGATGGCAATGTCATAGTGGGAGATCATCTCGCATCCGGTGATCACCAGATGGTGTGTTTCAGTATTAGGACTAGGGCTGTTAAAATCCATTCAAAAGCGAGGGTCTTAGATTTTAGGAAACCTAACTTTGCCAAGATGGGACAAAACTGAAAGGGGATATTTTAAAGGCAACAAACCTTAGAAAGGTAAATAAATATAAAAGGAAAAGGAGGCTACTATGGTTCTCAAAAGAAGTAGCTGAAAAGGTGAAGAAAAAGAGGGTGGTCTTCATAAAATATAAGAGATCACAGAGAGAGGAAGACATGCATCTATATTTGGAAAAACTTAGAGAAGCTAACAAAGTAGTCTGGAAAGCAAAGATGCAAAAAGAAGAAGAAATAGCCAATGCAATAAAATGGGGGCATAAGATTTATTTTTATTTTTTATTTATTACAAGTTCTTATATACCGCACTATTCGGCATCAGCGCGGTTTACATTATAACATAAAGACCATAACAACAAGCTGTTTGGTTTACATCGAACAGGAGTACAAACTTGGAGAACCGGGGTAAACTATATACAAGAGATAATTACATAAGATATGTTTCAGATAGTGAGAGGAGGAAGGGCAAAAGTGGTATTGTCAGACTCAAGGGTGAAGGGGAGGAATATATAGAAACTGATGAGGATAAGTGGACTTGCTTAACAAATATTTCTTTTATATGTTCACAGATGAAGGACCAGGAGCAGGACCACAGAAAACACCCACAAATAAGAACATAAGTGATGGGGGGAGCTCAAATGATTTTCAGAAGACTGTTCGTGAGGAACTAGCTAAAACTAAAAGTGGACAAAGCGATGGGACACATCTATGAATATTGAAGGGACTTGGGGACATTCTAGTGGCTCAACTGACTGACCTTTTCAATGCTTCTTTGAAGTCGGGAGTGATCCCAGAGGACTGAAGAAAGGCACATGTGGTCGTTGTATACAAAAGCGGAAGTAAGGATGAGGTTAAAAACAACAGGCCCGTTAGTCTAACCTCTGTGGTGAGAAAATTATTGGAAACTCTGCTAAAAGAGAGAATAGTGAGGTTTCTGATGTCCAATAGGTTGCAGGATCAGAGGCAGCATGGATTCAGCAGAGGCAGGTCTTGTCAGATAACTTTGATTGATTTCTTTGACTTGGTGACCAGGGAGTTGGATTAAGGGAGACCCGTAGATGTGGTGTACTTAGATTTCAGTAAAGCCTTTGACAGTGTCCCACACAGGTAACTTATAAACAAACTGAGCACCCTAGTGATGGACCCTAAAGTGACTGGGTTAGAAATTGGTTGAGTTGGATACGACAAAGGGTACAGGAAGAGTTCACTCTGAGGAGAAGGAGGTTACAAGTGGTGTGCCGTAGAGATCTGTCCTTGGTCTGATTCTTTTTAACATCTTTGTTAGTGATACTGTGGAGGGTTTATTGGGTAAGATTTGCCTCTTTGTGGATGATACCAAAATCTGCAATAGTGTAGACACCCAGGAAGAAGTAGATAGATCCCTTCTCATGTTAAGTAAGAAGAATGATCGAGCATTTGGCAGCTGAGATTTAATTCTAAAAAATACAGGGTCATGCATTTTGGCTGCAAAAATCCAAGGGAGTAGTACAGACTAGCAGGCAAAGCACTTCTGTCCATGAAAGAAGAGCAGGACCTGGGTGTGATTGTTTCTGATGATCCTAAAGTGGCTAAATAGGTAGAAAAGGCGATGACAAAACCCAGGAGGATGCTTGGGTGCATAGAGACAGGAATGGCCAGCAGAAGAAAGGAGGTGATAGTGCCTCTGTATAAGTCTCTGGTGTGACCTCTTTGGAGTATTGTGTGCCATTCTGGAGACTGCACCTTCAAAAGGATATAAACAGGATGGAGTCGATGCAGAGTATGGTTATTAAAATGGTAGTGGTCTTCGTTATAAGAAACATAGAAACATAGAAATATGACGACAGAAAAAGACCACATGGCCTATCTAGTCTGTCCTTCCATAACAACTACAACAGTCCACTTTTTGCCTTTAGAGATCCTCTGTGTTGGTCCCATGCTTTCTTGAATTCAGTTACTGTCCTCATCTCTACCACCTCCACTGGGAGACTATTCCACGGATCCACTACTCTTTCCGTAAAGAAATATTTCCGCATATCACTCCTGAATCTATCTCCTTTCACCCTCATCCCATGTCCCCTCGTAGCAGAACTTGCTTTCAATTGAAAGAGGCTCTCTCCCTGAACATTTATGCCACGGAGGTATTTAAACATCTCAATCATATCACCTCTATCCCGCCTTTCCTCTAAGGTGTACATATTAAGATCCTTAAGTCTGTCCTCATATGCTTTATAATGAAGCCCATTAATCATTTTGGTAGCAACCCTCTGCACCGACTCCATCCTGTTCACATCCTTTTGAAGGTGCGGTCTCCAGAATTGCACACCATACTCCAAATGAGGTCGCACCAAAGACTTATACAGAGGCATTATCACCTCCTTTTTTCTGCTAGCCATTCCTCTCCGTATGCACCCAAGCATCCTTCTAGCTTTTGCTGTCGCCTTTTCCACCTGTTTAGCTACTTTAAGATCATCAGACACAACCACGCCTAGGTCCCGCTCTTCTTTAGTGGACAAAAGTACTTCACCTCCTATACTGTATTGCTCCCTTGGATTGCTGCAGCCCAAATGCATGACCTTACATTTTTTAACATTAAATCCCAGCTGCCAAATTCTAGACCATTCTTCAAGCTTAGCTAGATCCCTCCTCATGTTATCTACCCCTTCCTGGGTGTCTACTCTATTGCAGATTTTGGTATCATCCGCAAAGAGGCAAACCTTACCCGACAGCCCTTCCGCTATATCACTAACAAAGATGTTAAAAAGAATCGGACCAAGGACAGATCCCTGGGGCACACCACTGGTAACATCCTTCTCCTCAGAGTGAGCTCCATTTACTTGTACTCTTTGTCGCCTCCCACCCAACCAATTTCTAACCCAAGCAGTAACTTTAGGGTCCATCCCTAGGGTGCTCAGTTTGTTTAAAAGTCGCCTGTGAGGAACAGTGTCAAAGGCTTTACGGAAATCTAAATACACCACATCTAGAGCTCTCCCTCGGTCCACCTCCCTGGTCACCCAGTCAAAAAATCAATCAGATTTGTCTGACAAGACCTGCCTCTGGTGAATCCATGCTGCCTCGGATCCTGTAATCCGCTGGACTCCAGAAACCTCACTATTTTCTCTTTCAGCAGCGTTTCCAATAATTTACTCACCACCGAAGTTAAACTAACCGGCCTGTAGTTTTCAACCACATCCTTACTTCCGCTTTTGTGTAAAGGCACCACATGAGCCTCTCTCCAGTCCTTTGGCACCACTCCTGACTCCAACGAGGCATTGAAAAGGTCAGTCAGTGGAGCTGCTAGAACGTCCCCAAGTTCCCTCAGTATTCTAGGGTGTATCCCATCCGGTCCCATCGCTTTGTCTACTTTAAGTTGAGCTAGTTTCTCACGAACACAGTCTTCTGAAAATAGTTCAAGATGTCCCTCGCTTCTGTTCTTATTTGTGGGTGTTTGAGGTCCTGCTCCTGGTTCTTCATCTGTGAACACAGAACAAAAATATTTGTTAAGCAATTCCGCTTTATCCTTATCAGCTTCTACATATTCCCCCCCTGCACCCTTGAGTCTGACAATACCACTTTTGCTCTTCCTCTTCTCACTAATATATCTGAAAAATGTCTTATCCCCCCATTTTATTGCATTGGCTATTTCCTCCTCCTTTTGAATCTTTGCCTTCTTGACTACTTTGCTAGCTTCTCTAAGTTTTTCCAAATACAGATGCTTGTCTTCTGCTCTCTGTGATCTCTTGTATTTCATGAAGGCCTCCCTCTTTTTATAAAGCATATGAGGATAGATTTAAAGGGCCTGATTTTCCTTTGTGATTCTATGTGCTTTGTTGGCGCATAGCTCACCCGCCATCTACCCGTATTTTCAATGCTGGGGTCATATACGGCCCCGGCACTGACAATCCGGTTCTTGCCGCATAACCTAGAAGCTGCAGGAACTAGCTGAGTAGCAGCGATTTCAGTGCTACCCCGCTTAGGCCCTGAGCCGGAAATATAGGCATAGATCTCTGGATGCTAGATTAGCAGACTTGGAGGACATAAGGAAGACAGAGAGGTACATAGATGAGACCTACAGGGTCTAGTCCTGAAATCCTATCTCCAGTCTAGCAGCATCCCTGTTGCCATGGAGGAGAGAGGTCATGTGATAGGAGAGCATCACCCTGGTGTGGCAGGAAGTGATCCTGTAACTAGGACCTGTCCCCCAGGTGATGTAAAACCCTCTTACACTGAGTAAGTTTCTCTAGGGCCATGTGCCCATGAGGGAAGGGTTAGGACAGCCATTATAGTTGGTGATTCAATCATTAGGCATGTAGATAGCTGGGTGGCTGGTGGACGTGAGGATCGCCTGGTAACATGCCTGCCTGGTGCGAAGGTAGCGGACCTCTTGTGCCACCTAGACGAGGTTTTAGATAGTGCTGGGGAGGAGTCTGCTGTCTTGGTACATGTCGGTACCAATGACATAGGAAAATGTGGTAGGGAGGTTCTGGAGACTAAATTTAGGCTTTTAGGTAGGAAGCTGAAATCCACAACTTCCAGGGTAGCGTTCTCCGAAATGCTTCCCGTTCCACGCACAGAACCCAAAAGGCAGGCAGAGCTCAGGATTCTCAATGCGTGGATAAGACGATGGTGCAAGGATGAGGGTTTTGGATTTGTTAGGAACTGGGGAACATTCTGGGGAAAGGAGGGGCTCTTCTGAAGGGATGGGCTTCACCTTAACCAGGATGGAACCAGGCTGCTGGCATTAACCTTTAAAAAGGAGATAGAGTAGCTTTTAAACTAGATAATAGGGGAGAGCTGACAGTCGTCCAAGAGCGCATGGTTTGGAAAAATGTATCCTTGAAAGGATACTACCAAAAAAATGAAGTTAGGGCATATCAGCAGAGAGGTTCCAATAAAGATAAAAGTAGCCCAAATACCCTTGAGTACGGAGCAGACAGAGCTTAAAGATTCCAAATTACCCCTGCCCTACTGATAACCAGATTAATATGAATAAAATACAGTCTCTAAAATGCTTGTATGCAAATGCTAGAAGTCTAAAAATAAGATGGGAGAGTTAGAATATATAGCACTAAATGAGAGGTTAGATATGATTGGAATATCAGAGACATGGTGGAAGGAGGACAACCAGTGGGACACTGTGATACCTGGGTCCAACCAATGTTTCCTCTAACCTGCTCTGGGTCCGCCAACAACATTCCTGGATGGCGGGGGGGAGGGGGGATGCAGAGTGATCGACGCTCTGCCCCTCTCCCCACTGACAGGAATGCCGGCGGAGGACCTAGCGCAGATTAAAGAGAACATTGCAAGGGTGCTGTGGCGTTATTTAATGCTTTTCTATACCATGCTCTTTAAAATCAGTGCGGTTTACACGTAACATTTTTGTACAAAGCAGGGGGAGCCTGCTTCGTACTTACATTGAACGGGTATTGTAACTTGGATATAGAACTGGGGTAACTATATACAGTCTGAGTAGGGTGTCACTGAGCTGTTGTAGCGACATGGCGTGCCCTGATAACTATGTACAGGATTGTCAGTTATTTACAGTTCGATGGTTGGACTGTTGGGTGGGGGTATGGTGGGTGGGGTTGTATCGTTTGCATGTGAGTAGTATAGAAGAAAAAGGTGGTGTTTTAATGCCTTCCTGAATTGGATGAGGTCAGTGATCGCTCGGATGGTGGTTGGGAGTTCGTTCCATCGAGTAGGTGCGTAGAACACAAAGGCTCTGTTCTTTGTTGCCTGAGAGCATTTTGTTATTTCACTGGGGGTTATTAGTGTGTTGGTGGCGAAGGACCTTCTTGATCTGTTTGCAGGCGTGGGATGGAGAAGGTTCATTAGGGAGGTGGAGGATCTTTTGTTGATGCTTTTGAAGGTCAACAGTACTACTTTGTAGGTGAGCCGGCAGTTGATTGGCAGCCAGTGCAGGTCTTTTAGGATTGGGGTAATGTGGTCTCTTCTAGAGGCCCTGTGTAGGAGGCGTGCAGCAGCGTTCATTGCTAGCTGTAGTAGATTTAGTGTGTTCTTGGGGAGTCCATGCAGGATTACGTTGGCATAGTCGAAGTGGGGGGTTACAAGTGCCTGGAAAATTGTTCGGAAATCCTCCGGCTGCAGCAAGGGTCGGAGATGTCGTATTGTCCGCATCTTATGGTAGATTGCCTTGATGGTGTTGCCTATCTGCGCTTTCATGTCGAGGTGCGGGTCTAACATGATGCCTAGGTAGCGGATGTTGGATCTACTTGGGGGCTTGGTGTCTCTCACCTTCAATGATGCAGGTGGGGAAAAGGATTGATTTCTTGTGATGAATAGAACATCTGTCTTGTTGAAATTAATCTTGAGACTCTGTGAGTGGAGCCAGTCGGTAATGGCATCAAAGCATCTCACTAGTGGTGAGAAGTCAGGTTGGTCGATAGCGAATGGGGTGAAGAGTAGTACGCCGTCCGCATCAATCAGGCAGGAGATATTGAAGGAGCGGATGATTGCACATATGGGCTGCATATATATATTGGAGGGCAGAGAGTGAGGAGCCCTGGAGAATGCCCTGTTTTTGTTGAAAAGGCTCGGAAGTCTTAGAGCCCGTTCATACCTGCTGCCATCTGTCTGTTAGGTATGATTTGCACCAGCTCCAGGCTGAACCATGGATTCCCTTCTCCTGGAGCCGTATCAGGAGTTGCTCATGGTTGACGGAGTCTAATGCAGCGGCGATGTCCAAGAAGATAAGGGTATAGCTTCATCTGATGTTGTCAATCCCTGTGATTAAGGTGTTGAATAGCATGGTGAGTAGCATCTCAATGCCATTTGATTCTCTGAAGCCATGCTGGCATGGGTCAAGGGAGGCAGTGGATTTGATGTGGTCCTGGATTTCACATTGGACGACCTTCTCAATTATCTTGGCTAGCAGGTCTGCCACCGGCATTCCTGCTGGTGGGGGGAGGGGCAGAGTGTCGATTGCTCTGCACCCCCCCTGCCGGCAGGAATGTTGGCGGCAGACCCAGCGCAGGTTAGAGGAACATTGGGTAAAACTATATCGTAATGATAGAGCTCATCAAATTGGGATTGAAATTCCATGTAAAAAGGGGAAGGCAATGCAGTGGGGTTGTACTATCGACCGCATGGCTAGAATGAACAAACAGATGATGAAATGCTCAAAGAAATCAGGGAAGCTAACAAAAGTTACAGCACAGTAATAATAATGGGTGATTTCAGTTACTCCGGTATTGACTGGGTCAGTGTCATGGCAGGACATGCTAGGGAAACAAAGTATCTAGATGAATTAAGTGACTACTTCTTGGAGCAGCTGGTTCATGAACTGACCAGAAGAGAAGCCATTTTGGATCTAGTAATTAGTGGAACACCAGATCTGGTGCAAGAGATAAGGGTGTTGGTCACTTGGCAATAGTGATCATAGCATGATCGCATTTGATTTAATTAATGGAGGAGGAATGGTAAGGAAATTGACAGCACTACCTTTTAACTTTTGAAAGGGAGACTACTGTATGATAAAATGAGGAAAATAGTTAAGAAAAAAAATAAAAGGAGCCGTTGTAAAGGTTAAAGACTTACATCAAGCTTGGGTTTTGTTTAAAAATACTATCTTGGATGCCCAGGCCAGCTGTATTCCATGCTTTAAGAAAAGTGGAAGGAAGTCCAAAAAACTGCCAGCATGGTTTAAAGGTGAGGTCACAGAGGTGGTGGTTGCCAAAAAAGCATCTTTCAGGAAATGGAAAAAAGAACCAAGTGATGAAAACTGGAAACAGCACAAGCACTGGCAAGTTAGATGCAAGGCATTGATAAGGCAGGCAAAGAGAATTTGAGAAGAAGCTTGCTGTGGAAGCAAAAATGTGTAATAAAGACTTTTTCAAGTACATTTGTAGCAAAAAACCTGTGAGAGAGTCAGTTGGGACCATTAGATGATAGAAGGGTAAAAGGGGCACTAAGAGGGGACAAGGCCATAGTGGAGAGACCGAATGAATTCTTTGCTTCGGTCTTTACTGAGGAAGATGTAGGGATGTTACCCATGACTGAAGTGGTATTTAAAGGTGATACTGCGGAAGAATTGAAAGAAATATCGGCAAGATGTATTACAACTATTTGATAAAATGAAGAGTAGAAAATCACCTGGACTGGATGGTATACATCCAAGGATGTTGAAAGAAGTGAAATATGTAATTGCAGACCTGCTATTAGTAATCTGTGAACTATCAATTAAATCATCTGTAATACCTGAAGATTGGAGGATGGCCAATGTTACCCCAATTTTTAAAAAGGGTTCCAGGGGTGATCCGGGAAACTATAGACCGGTGAGCCTGACGTCAGTACCGGGAAAAATGGTGGAAACCATAATAAAGAACAAAATTACTGAACACGTAGATAGTCATAGCTTAATGGGAGACAGCCAACATGGTTTTAGACGAGGAAGATCTTGTCTTATTAATCTGTTATGTTTCTTTAAATGTGTGAATAAACAGGTGGACAAAGGTGAGTTAGTTGATATAATGTATCTGGACTTTCAGAAAGCCTTTGACAAGGAGGCAGTGTACTACTGTGGATCAGGAACTGGTTAAAAGATAGAAAGCGGAGGGTTGGGCTAAATGGCCAATTTTCCCAATGGAGAAAGGTGAATAGTGGTGTACCCCAGGGATCTGTGCTGGGTCCGCTGCTTTTTGACTTATTCATAAATGACCTGGAAAAGGGAATAACGAGTGAGGTTATCAAATTTGCAGATGACATGAAACTATTTAAAGTCGTTAAAACCCATGAGGATTGTGGAAAATAGCTAGAAGATCTTAATAAATTGGAAGACTGGGCATCCAAATGGCAGATGAAATTTAATGTGGACAAGTGCAAAGTTATGCACCTAGGAAAGAACAGCCCAAACTATGGTTACACGATGCAAGGTTCCACATTAGGAACCACCACCCAGGAAAAAGATTTAGGCGTTATCGTGGATAACATGTTAAAACTCTCCACCCAGTGTGCAGCGGTGGCCAAGAGAGCAAATAGGATGCTAAGTATCATAAGGAAAAGGAATGGAAAATGAAACAAAGCATATTATAATTCCTCTGTATCGTTCCATGGTGCGACCACACCTTGAATATTGTGTATAATTCTGGTTGCCGTATTTTAGAAAGGATATAGCGTTAATAGAAAAGGTACAGAGAAGAGCCACCAAAATGGTAAAGGGGATGGAAGGATACCCCTATGAAGAGAGGCTAAATATGTTAGGGCTCTTCAATCTGGAAAAGAGACGGCTGAGAGGAGATATGATAGAAGTCTATAAATTAAAGAACGGAGTGGAATGGGTAAACATAAATCAATTGTTTAAGCTATCAGAATATAGAAAGACTAGTGGACATGCAATGAAGCTATAGGGTAACCTATTTAAGACTAATAAGAGAAAATATTTTTTCACTCAACGTGTAATCAAACTCTGGAATTTGTTACCGGAGGATATAGTAAAGGCTGTTAGTGTAGCTGGGTTTAAAAAAGGTTTGGACAAGTTCCTGGTGGAAAAGTCCATAAACCATTATTAAAGAGGACCTGGAAAATCCACTGTGTATCCCTGGAATAAGCAACGTGGAATCTCTGTACGTTTTGGGAACTTGACCTGACCTGGATTGGCCACTGTTGGAAACAGGATACTGGACTTGATGGGCCCTTGGTCTGAACCCGTAAGGCAGATCTTATGTATGAACAGTGTGCTCCAGAAGCGCACACATGTGCTGCCTTGTCTCTGCACGCACTGTTACATGTGAAACCTCTGGGATAATGTTATGAAGCCATACATGTACCTTTAGAGTCTCTTGCTAATATGAGTGCAATTTAATACTGAGCCCTTAATTTCTATAGGGATTATTTACTAAGCTCAGACTCTAATATTCTCTTTTTTGTCTGTCTTTCCTTCTCAAAGGATTTCACCCGATGTACTAGAAAACGATCCCTTCAGATTCTGTGTGGAAAGATTATCTGAAGACTCCCTGACGATTTTTTCTTCAAACAGTTTTGTCCTCAGTTTCTGCACCATGTGATCCACAAGCTCAGACTCTAATATTCTCTGTGTTTGAAGAAAAAAGTGTCAGGGAGTCTTCAGATAATCTTTCCACACAGAATCTGAAGGAATCATTTTCTAGTACGTCAGATTATTTACTAAGCACATAACTCTCATTCACAGATGTTAAAATGTTGAAGGCAGTTTAGTAAATGAGGCTTTGAGACTGTCCGTCAGGGACAGGGAAATATCTCCTGGACCTGACTGCACCTGGCCTTGAACTACTATTGGAATGCAATGTGTGCCTTTGAGTCAGTCCTGATTCCTGGTGACCCAGAAGCTCCTGGGTTTTCTTGGCAGTGTCACCAGAAGTAGATTGCCAGGCCTTTCTTCCGAAGCAATGGAGGGTTAAGTGACTTGCCCAAGGCCACAAGGAGTGCTAGTGGGAATTGAACCCTGGTTGCTTGGTTACCAAGCCAGTGCCCTAACCACTAGGCTACTCCTCCACTCCGAGCTACCATTAAAAAGTCCAAATAAATGATAGTCATGTTTCAAACATAAGCACATGCATGGACTTGTACATACTTAGACACACACACATGCAGGCAGAAGCACTGACCTTCACACTTGGGACAGCATCTGTTTTCTCCTTTTGTGTTGCTGTTACAGGTTGTCTTGGAACAGTCCTGTCGCTGGCACTGGGTAACACCCTCCTAAAGAGACCAGCGTAACAGGCAGCATCTCAGACACATGAAAGTTATCTATTTATGTTGATCTTTATTGAAATTAGCTAGAGTCCCATTTTCACAAAATATCAAAGCTGTTTACAAAGAATAATTTCAAATGTCTCAGTAAAACATAAGTCACAATAAAATATAAAATACCAATATGTAGAAAAATCAGAAGTCATTTACCCTACCTAACTCATGTCCCACTCTCCCTTGCACTTTCCCACTGATAACCCCGCTATACTCCTTCCACCGAACTACAGTCAGACCTGTTCTAGCTGTTGTAAATAGTTAATCTGTTTATCGATGTGTATATTTGTCCTATTCTCTGTAAATAATGAATATGTGCTCAAACTATGGAAAATAGTTAATATTTTCTCTGTAAAATAGTTATTATGTGCTCAAAAATGTTCTGTGTAATTGATGTTTACCATGTTCTCTGTAAACCGCCCCTGATCTCTGGAAGGGGCGGTAAAGAAAAGCGCACAAATAAATAAACAAGAGAGTTGACCAACAAAATAGAATCTGAGGAAAGCAAAACAAAAGCAATCTGGTAGCTTCTGAATCAACAAACTGGGACTCGCTGTAAGCATTGCTGCACCGAGGGGAGCGCGTAATGTATTTATTTATTTAACCGTTTTTCTATACCGCCTTTATGCTCTACTCTGGCGGCTTCCGAATCAACAAACTGGGACTCGCTGTAAGCATTGCTGCACTGAGGGGAGTGCGTGATTGATTTATTTAACAGTTTTTCTATACCGCCTTTATCCTCTACTCTGGCGGCTGTCCTAACCCTTCTCTCGTGGGCACATGGCCCTGGAGAAACCTCCTCGGTGCAAGAGGGTTTTACATCACCTGAAGGACAGGTCCTAGCTACAGTCCCCCAAGGATCCAATCTCTCTGCCCTACTCTTTAACCTCTATCTGCAACCACTTTGCTCAATCATAAGAAAACACAACCTATATGTCCACATCTATGCCAACGACATTATGATATATGGACCTATTAACACAAACCAACCCACTCCATTCACCCACCAGGAATGCTTCACTGAGGTTACCAACTGGCTAAGAGACAACAACCTGCAAATCAACTACAACAAGACGAAGGCACTCTACATAATGAGGAACATCATCTTTGCCTCCACCCCCTCCCCCCGCTACAATAACCTGAATACCACTACAATCAAAACCAAGACTGAAGTCAGATAACTTGGGGTCACCCTCGACCAACACCTAACATTCAAACCCCACATAAATAAAATCATCCAAACGATTTACCACAAAGCAAAGACTCTCCAGCACCTTTACTACAAGCCTCAATAATACCTCACCTGGAATACTGCAATGCCATCTACCAAGGACTACCATAATCCACACTCCAAACAGCTCTCCATTCGACAGCCAGAACACTACCAACAGCAGCAAGGCAAGGTCACATTACCCCAATCCTCAAACAGCTCCACTGGCTCCCACTACAGAATCGAATAATATACAAATCCATCATGCTAACCCACAAAGCAATCCACTCAGACCTCCCCATACATCTCCACTCACATCTTCAGCTCTCCCAATCACACAGATCTAGACAGACATCCACAATGAACACCCTCGTCATCCCCCACATCAGAACCATATCCAGTCAGCAGGCATGTAAAAGAGCCTTCCAGCTATACGCACCCTCCATATGGAACATGCTACTGGACCAACTCAGGAACATCACTGACCTAATGACCTTCAGAAAACATCTAAAGACACATCTGTTCAAGGAACACTTCAACACAGGCTCATGACCTCTGAAAGAACATTACAAGAGGACTATCATTACAACTGTACATAGCCAGAAATGTATATAGTTAAGATCAATGGATCTGTTATGTAGTTAAGAACCCAAGGGTTCCTAATTGCATGCTTGTATATAGTTTAATGACAGTTATAATGTACTTTACTTTTGTTCCATGTGAACTGCCTTGACCCGGTGAAAGGCAGTATATAAATACAGCTAAATAAATAAATGTATGTGCGTACCTCCAAATTGTAAGCGTGGTTATTTACAAAAGAACCGGTGTAAGTGATCCAGGCGTGTTCTGTATGTGCATACTTGATCCAGGCGTTCACTAGGTGTGATTTCGTAAAATTAACTTGCTGATGAAGGCTTGAGCCAGGACTTTCTCAGTTATCGGATCTTGATTTTGCAATGAGTTGCTGCCAGATTTAGGTGAAGAGCAAAACCTGTTTTGCAAGGTGCTTGAAACTTCTCTATTTCGCCTAGTGTTTGGAATGAGATGGGGTGGGGGATTTAGATATTTAAAGCTAAGAGGCTGGTGGGACTCATTTCAGAGTTCTGTAAGGAGGGCTTATTAGGAATGTCTTTTTGTCTCTCATGAATGGTACCTGATGCACTTTAAGCGTTTGTAATTTGTGTCTGTTTTCTTCACAGCTAAGGGAAGACTCGGGTCGGATTGGCGTGATAGAAGTGTTCAGAAATAAATGTGCTCTGGCTCCCACAAACAGAGATGGGGCTGGGAAATATGTAGAGCTGCCAGTTGGCTACTTTCCCTTGGGCTGGGCTGGCTGCCAGCAATATTTGAAAACTAGCAACTTAAAAGCTCCTCTTTCTGCAGCTGTTAAACTGGGCAGGACGCTAGGGACGAACGACTCGGTGCAGTGTAGCACAGTAACAGCTGAACAGCTGCAGATGCTGAGGAGTTTTGAAAGGGTGCCAGCCTTTTCCTCATTGCAGGGTGGTGCAGGCTCAGGTTCTCACCCATATCTGGCTTGCTGTGGCCCCATAGAGGAGGCGGCAGTGAATAGGTTTGTGGACACATCACAAAGGAGGCGGCTCTTAGGTAAAGAGCATTTCATGTGCAGGGGGTTGTCCATGTGTACAGTTACGGGCTTTGGGGCTGACAATAAGTATGGGAGCATCATGTGAATGATGGGGGGGGGGCTCTGGGACACGGAGGATGTTTGTGGGAAGATTCACTTCTGATGGTTCACGGATTGTGTTTTGGGGGAAATAGTTTGTAGAAGGAGAGGAGCAAGAGGAGGGAGTGGCTGGGGAAAGGACAGGTGGTGGGTTTTTATCTTAAAAGTTGTCAACCCTAGACATAAAGCCCCCAGTTTTACAGAGGTGTGATGGTGGCATATAGGGCTCTGACACCTATACATAAGGATGAGGCTATGACACTGGGCTCCAAATTGCCACAAAGAGGAGCAGGGGACTCGGGCCCTAAATCTCATACAAGGCCCTCACCTTTGCTACACAGTCCCCCAATATCTAAACACAATACCCCCATGCTCAAATATAGAATCCCCAGTGGCCATGTACAGGAAGATTGGGGATGTGATACAGAGCTCCGGATCTCATATACAAGGGTAGAGACGTAATATAGGGATCCCCCAGCTCCTACATAGCAACAACATGGTACCATAGTAAATGATGGGAGATACAGACCAGCATGATTCATGACGTCTGCACAGTGAGGTGGCTAGAGGTTCACCCACCCTCCGCAGAAGTTACCCCCTCCATGCCTTTGTTAGGAGTTCTGCCATTCCATGCAGGTTATTCCCCCATATGGTTTTTTTTGTAACACAAAGCTTTATTAGTAACATAGTAGATGACGGCAGATAAAGACCAGCATGGTCCATCTAGTCTGCCCCGCAAGATGGCAAGAGTAGGTGCAGGCCATGCCTCCCCATGTATTTGTTTAGGGGGTGAACCCAACACTCCATGTAGGACACCCCTATTTGTTGAGGCGTTAGATGGTTCAGAAGTTATATGTTTCTGTTTATTTTGTTTTTATCCTGTTGCTGTAAAGGGATCCACTGTGTTTGTCCCATGAAACTGTGGTAGGCGACGGCCTATGATCCATGCTAATTGAACTAAGCAGACAGGCCTGAGCAGCTTGACCTGTAACTGAAGCCTGTAGTTAGGCCCAGAGGAATGAAAACCCCCCTGAATGACGACACCATAGAATTGAAACTTAACTCAGTTTAACTGAACATAGCTAAGCAGAAACGAAACTTGGAAAATAGAAGAAAAACAAGTTTAATTGGTACTGATAAGGTGTGCTATGCTTCTATGGAATTAATTAACTCTGCAGAGAGCAAGGTCACAGTGCCTCTGCTTCCCATATGTTTTAACAAGCTCAGCGACCTTGGAGGAGAGAAGTAACAAGTTGGAGACACTGACCATTGTAATTGGGACTAGAAGGGGGGCAACCAGGTGCTGGGCCCAGACCAGAGTCCCGATTGGGTAGCCATATCAGTACCGGGACCAATAGATGGGTGAGAGGGGTACTGGGACCAATGAAAAGTTTGCCTATGCTTAGAATGGACAAGAAAGCTATAAAAGTTGTTGTTTTACTAGAAGCCATTGCTCAGCCATTTTGAAATTGCTTATTGCTTGAGCCATGTGCACATTAAACTGGCTTGGATCCTTGAAAAGACTCCTGGATTTATTTATTGCATGCTTATCTGCTGCTACATTCTTGGTGCGTTGGCCGGGAAGTGCGAGTGGTGGATAGTGTTCAAGTGAATAAATCCACGTAATTCGCCTTGAGGTTTGGTCCAGTTGGAACCATGCCAATCCGACGCAGGGGAATCTCCCTGGGCCCACCGATCCTCTTGTATCGGAGGGAGTTCTGCCTGGCCTCGGCAGGCACTGAGTCCAGCTGGCCAACACTTCCGACCCGGGGGAGTCCAGGATCCAACTCAGAAGCTTGGGAACCAGATCTGGTAAGTATAGTTTTGAAAACCTGTCTAGACAGATGAGTTAGAACTGCAGTTTGCAAACTTTGGTAAGACTTAAGTCTTTGTTTGAAAATCCTTGCATGAGTATTCGCTAGGTACAGTTGTTATAGAGAATCATGATTCAGCCTGGTCAGAGCAGACAGGACTGGGTTTTTGGTATGTCTAGACAGAAATAGAAAGAGCAGTACTGCCAGTGGAACTTGGAATTTGTAATCTCGAGATATTGGGAATTGGTAAGAGAGCTCTCAAGGAAGGGCCGAGTAACCCCGCATGGGAATTCGCCGGGTGAAACCCTCATCCTTTTTGTAATTGGGAAAAAGACTAGTCAGAATAGATAGAAAGGAATGCATTCTAAGATACGTTGCTAGCATGATTGTGTGAATGAAGTGTGAATGAGAGGTCTGGCAGCACGGACCAAGCAGAGTGGACTCTGGACTAGCGCAGTTCCTAGTCGGGTGACTGCGTCTAGGTCGCGAAACGGATGAAGCGTTTGGTGTATTGTCCGTCCTGTGTATTTGATTTTTGCTATCTGTTGAAACTGCGAGTTTCCCTTTTGTTATATATGTGAGATTATTCTGTTGAGTAATTTGTGACAGTTCACTGATTAAGAAATTGTATTAATAGAGCAGAATGAAGACCCAAAACACCTACAGTCATTTTTAGAAATCAAAAAGCTGGTCTGACCCAGTTAGTTTTTCTACTGCAGTGTGAAAAACTGACAGGGGGCGTGTCTGAAGGAAAGAATGTCTAGTGTCGTCTTTCTAATCTTGTGCAGGCTTAAACCTCAATGCTGGTAGTTTGTGCTTATTTCAGGCAAATTGTACCTGTTTTATTTAATATGTTTTTGTTCCTTCTGCTGTGGTTATGTAATATATATCATTTATTTATCATTTAATAAGAATGTTTAGTCAGGATTGTGGGTCCCGATAGTTTTTGGGTTTAGCCTGAAAAGGATTAAGTTTGTATTAATCCCTTATGGGTTGCGGACCAAGTGAGAGGAATTTCTGTCGGCTGTATGTTCAAATTTTCAGTAAGCACTGAAACAGTTTAAATAGGAAATGATAAAGAACTGTTTTTGTTTTTCCTTTGATCTACAAAGTAATTAGATCACGACTTAACATTGATTTAAATTGTTTTTTTCTGGCATCTCTGTCCATGTGAATGAGAAGTCTCTTTTTATGAGCACAGTTCAATTGTTTCCCCGCGAGCAGAGGGGTGTGGCTTCCACATAGCCTGCAGAGAAAAAAAAAAAAGGTTCTGGAGAGACAGCTGGAGACTGCAGGAGATTTCTCCTAGGAATGAAAAGGGACTCCCGATTTGAAAAGTCTCTTCATTTAATCGAAGCGTGATGAATTTATAATTAGTTTTTTCTCTGGTTTCACTAGCTCTGTTTAACCAAAAGTTTTAAAAACAAAGTTTATCTTTTTATGAATGAGTATAAGTCATTTGAATGCATGCTTCCCCTCTGTGCTGGTTACTAATGAACAAATCAGTTAGCTACACTGACCTTTACAATATTGGCTTTTAAGATAAATTAATCTGTGTTTCTGTATTTAAAAAAAAAAAAAAGGAAAGGTGTACTGTATTTTATGAAAAATATCCGGAATGTCTTTTAAATATTTGCTTCCTGAACTAAAAAATAATTTCTTTTGCAGAGACATGCTGACAGATAGCTATAGTTCTCTCTATAAGAAGCATAATGGATGTATGTGCTCAATCTAAGTGTTTCCTGCCTGCCCTATGTTTACAGAAATAATAAGTGTCTTTTCAAGTATGATCAAGAATTTCAGTAAGGGATTTACTGAAGATTATGAAATGTCTCTGTCCCAATCAGGATTTTGCCCCAGAGTTTCTAGATATCCTGTCTCGTCTCTCTCTCTCTCTGTACGTAGTTCTGTTCAGAGTGCTTAAGGGGGGGATGGAGCCCAGTCCACCGATGATGTCAACCCCCCCCCCCCCCCCCGGTGGGCGTGAACTAATGTGCCCACAGCAGAGAAGTGGATCCTTAAAAAAAAAATAAAAAAAAAATCAACCTCCTGGATAGAGCATTGCTAGGAGAAACAGAATCCAGGAGAGGGGGGGGGGGACTACAGATTCCCAAGTAGTTTGCTAGCCACCTCTGCAACAGGGGAATGTCCACCCCCTCCGGACTAGAAGTGAAAGTCAGCTGACCAGACTTGTTTAGAACTGAAAAAAAAACTGCATTATACACTGAGAAGTTTTAGGACTTGATTGAACTAATGAACGGAAATTGCAAAGAACTGGATGAATTTGCGGGCATAATGGTTAAATGAAAGTTAATCAGAGGGTGTGTGAATTGTGAAAATAAATGTAACAGAGAAAGTGAATGATATTTTAGTTGAATGATGTGAGGAGGTTATCTTAATTGAAGGAACAGAGGAAGTGAAAAACTGGGTGTGAGTACGCCCATTATAGAAAAAGAAGGACATTAGAGAAGTGAATGCCCGTATCTTGACTCCACCCCAGGAGGGAGTACTTGATTGTAGAATCATAGACAGAATAAAACCAAGCACAGTGTTTCAGCACGAGAGTGGAGCAGCTATAGCGTGAGTGGCAGCCTGAGAGGGCTACAGCATGGATGAAGACTAGGCCAGACCGGACTCTCCAGTTTCCCTGGGTCCCCAGGAGTCAGTCTGAAAAATAGGGGACCAATATATGGACTTTTATGGGGGATACAGGAGCAGAATACTAAAGCCAGTAGCCCCTGTGTTTTTCTCGCAAAGCCTTTTCTGCAGAACCACATGTGTGAACTAGAAAAAAAATAATAATAATAATGTACCAGTTCCTGTATATGCCTGGATGCCCTATTCCATTTTTGGGCCGAGACCTGCTTGCAAAGCTTCAAGCACAGATATCCTTTGTTGAAGGGGAAAAAAAATGAAACTCAAAATCTGCTGGCCTGATGGTGTTAACTGTCCCCAAGAAGAAGAATGGCGGTTCTATTCACCTGCATCCAAAGCAACAAGCTGTACACTTACCAACCTCATAGCCCCACCTGGAGGATGGGCAGAAGATAATCTACCTGGCCTAGCGAAGAACATAGCCCCTGCCATTGTCACCCTCAAGCCAGTCAAGAAGCCTGGGACAGGTGATTACCGCCCAGTGCAGGATCTAAGAAAGAATGAATGATGCAGCTGAAACTATACAACCAGTGGTACCAAAATCCTTATATTCTCTTGGAACTGATCTCTGCTGAAGCTATACATTTCATCATTCTGGACTTAAAAAGATGCCTTTTTCTGTATACGCTTAGCCCAAGACCCCACTACAAGGAGGCGGGGCCAACTCATCTGAACAAGATTACCTCAAGAATTCAAGAACTCGCCTCACTCAGCAAAAGATTTGACAAGTTATCCAGAAACTCAAGAAAAAAAAAAAAAGAAAAAATTCTACTTCAATATGTGGACAACTTGCTCATAACCACCAACTCAGAAAGTGAATGTCCACCAGCCACCAGTGAACTCTTGCACCTTTTTAATGAGGCTGGATACAAAGTCTCAAGAGCCAAAGCATAATTATGTCAAACAAGTTAAATACCTAGGATTCCAGTTGTCCAGCGGAATTCGACGCCTGGAACCCTTACCAGAACGCAAAGCAGCTGTATGCAGTATTCCTACTCCAATCACCAGGAGGCAAGTGAGAGCCTTCTTGGGTGCCACAGAGTATGTTGTATATGGATCCCCAATTTTGCGCTGCTAGAGAAAAAAAAAACCAAAAAAAAAAAACCATTGTATCAAGCTATCAAAGGAATGGAAAAGTCTCCAGAGGAATGGGGACTTGAACAGGATGCAGTCTTTTGATCTTTGAAAAAAACACTCTGATGTCACCAATTCTGGGTCTACCAGATGTCCAGAAAACCTTACAGTCTCTATGTTCATGAGTCGCAAGGAAATGTTCTGGGAGTGTTGACTCAATCTCTTGGACCTTATTTGAGAAGCTGTTACAGCTACAGCCTTCCTAGTAAGCAAAAACTAAAAGAAAAATCCCTTCACAAAGGAAATTACTAGCTAACAAATCTATGAATGTTGAAATATTAGAGTATGTTGTGTGAAAACCCCAGATACAACTGAAGGGTCAGTCAAGCTTTCAATCCTGCTATGTTGTTATCAGTTGGTCTTGATCCCCTGATCATGACTGTTTAGAAATTATGGACACTGTATTCTCAAGCCACCTGGATTTGACTGATGTCCCTCTGGAGAACCCTGAACAGACTTTCTTTGTGGCTGAAGGCAGTTTCATCATCAATGGACATTGTTGTGCTAGATATGCAGTGGTGACCCCTGATTTGGTAGTTGAGTCCTCAGCCCTGGCCCCAGAAACTTCACCACAGAAAGCTGAACTGATAGTCCTCACTAGAGCACTAACAATAGGAAAAGAGCCCTGTCTAAATGTGTACCCAGATTTCAAGTATACCCTTACAACCTTACATGCATATGGGGCCCTGTACAAAGAATGAGGGTGGATAACCTTAGGAAGCAAGTCCATTAAGTATAGCCCCAAGATATTGATATTAATAGATACATACTGCCTATAGATCTCAGAATTTAGGAAAAGTAGAATATATGAATAGAACCCTGAAATCTCAGTTGTCTAAACTTTGCCAAGAGGTTTACCTGAAGTGGCCCCAGGTTCTTCCCATAGCCCTTCTTAGGATATACTTAGCCCCTGCTAAGTCTTTAGGAGTTTCCCTTTTTGAGATTCTGTATGGGCAACCCCTGCCTATTGTATAGGAAATAAAAGGAGATATGAGACAGATAGGATCTGAAATTATTAGACATGAACTATTGGTTTTAAGTTCTGTTTTGCAGAAGTCTTCATACCTGAGTACAAAATCGATTACTCATCAATTTGCCTGCACCCCTGCATCCTTTCAAGCCTGGAGTCTCGGTGTGGATCAAAGAGTGGAGAAAGATACTGTGAGCCCTGCATTGGAGGGGACCCTATGTCGTCATCCTGTCAACAACTCCAACTGCAGTAAAAGTCGCAGAATTTGAACCTTGGACCCATCATAATCAAGTGAAGCCAGCAGCTGCTCTTGAACCTGATCACTGGACTACTGTACAGCATCCTGAGACTCCATTGCACCTCACCCTACGACAACAACCACGGACCTAAGACTTATTGGTCCCTCAGAAACTGCACTATTTCAAGACTGTTTGTTTATCTGAAGGTAAGCCTCGCATCTGAAAAAACCTGCAATCATCAGAAAGAGACTGTGTTGTGTTAAGAAATTGAATCTTCTAAGAGACTGTGTTTAAATACTCTGAAAAGACTGTTTTGATCTCCTAAAGAGTGAACTGCTCTAAGGAAGCAATAATAGCCTAAGAGACTATGCTATGATATTTTAAGAAATTGAGACATCCCAGAGGACAGTGATACTTTGGAATCTACAGCCCTACTCCTGCCAAAACGCTGGTAGGTCTACGTACGGCAGAAGCTTGAGGATCTACAATCAACCCTACATCTGTTATCTGTTGTGGAAGTCGACAGTTCCACCAATTTTCCAGAGACTATGCCCATTATGAATTATTATTATTGCTTTATTTTGGCAGCAGCCTTGGAGTGCTTTGAAATGACTTTTGCCTTATCTCCCTGGGCAGCCTGTATAAGTACAACATGAACTGGACCGAAGGTCACTCAGACCTTGTTTTATCATTCTTCCTATACTTGCATTGGTATACTCTCCAATCCAAAAGTTGTTCTAGATCTTGACTTTCTACAAGGCTATGCAAGCCACCGTTGCAATTCCTCATACCACCACCAGAACTTGTTTCTTGAACTTACTGGAGCAATAGCATCTAGTCTCCACACTTCTGACTGTTTCTATTGTGGAGGAACTAAGATGGGAGATCAGTGGCCCTGGGAGACGCAAGAACTGAACTATTCTATCCTATACAATCAGATTGATTTACATAATACTACTAGTGAGTGGGTATTGGCCCACCCCATTGTTGACAGTTTGTGTTTTGTTCGGACTGGACCACAATCTACTACGAAGGATGGACAGCTGGTCTGTCTAAATCAGAAGCTTTACGACAGCACAACAAAGATGCAACCGAACCTTCTAATCCTTTAGTTCTTTTTCCCACTCTTGCCAAACTATGGACTTTGACTATCTGCCTGTTGCTCCCTTGTTTCTTGCCATTTTGCTTGCAAATGATAACTTCAGTTATTAATAACACTGTAGAGCGTAAGACAGCTACAAAGATATTAGCTATGTGAACTTACTACCCTATACCACAGAGTGATACCTTTACCTAGTATTATGTGATTTGATTCTCACACCTTATTAACATGCGGGTGAGAATAATCAAAGGGGGGAATGTGGTAGGCGACGGCCTATGATCCATGCTAATTGAACTAAGCAGACAGGCCTGAGCAGCTTGACCTGTAACTGAAGCCTGTAGTTAGGCCCAGAGGAATGAAAACCCCCCTGAATGACGACACCATAGAATTGAAACTTAACTCAGTTTAACTGAACATAGCTAAGCAGAAACGAAACTTGGAAAATAGAAGAAAAACAAGTTTAATTGGTACTGATAAGGTGTGCTATGCTTCTATGGAATTAATTAACTCTGCAGAGAGCAAGGTCACAGTGCCTCTGCTTCCCATATGTTTTAACAAGCTCAGCGACCTTGGAGGAGAGAAGTAACAAGTTGGAGACACTGACCATTGTAATTGGGACTAGAAGGGGGGCAACCAGGTGCTGGGCCCAGACCAGAGTCCCGATTGGGTAGCCATATCAGTACCGGGACCAATAGATGGGTGAGAGGGGTACTGGGACCAATGAAAAGTTTGCCTATGCTTAGAATGGACAAGAAAGCTATAAAAGTTGTTGTTTTACTAGAAGCCATTGCTCAGCCATTTTGAAATTGCTTATTGCTTGAGCCATGTGCACATTAAACTGGCTTGGATCCTTGAAAAGACTCCTGGATTTATTTATTGCATGCTTATCTGCTGCTACAAAACAACTTTGCAGCTTACCCGATGTGCCTGGCGCTAAGGCAGACCATACTCGCCGCTTGTGAAAGCATATGGGGAGTAACCTGCACAGAGCGGTGGATAGAACTGTAAGCAAGAGCATATGGGGGGTGTAACTTGCACGGAGCAGTGGGTGTAACCTTACATAAAAGCATATGGGGGGTATAATCTGCACGGAGCAGTGGGTGTAACCCTACATAAAAGCATATGGGGGGTGTAACTTGCACGGAGCAGTGGGTGTAACCCTACATAAAAGCATATGGGGGGTGTAACTTGCACGGAGCAGTGGGTGTAACCCTACATAAAAGCATATGGGGGGTGTAACTTGCACGGAGCAGTGGGTGTAACCCTACATAAAAGCATATGGGGGGTGTCACTTGCACGGAGCAGTGGGTGTAACCCTACATAAAAGCATATGGGGGGTGTAACTTGCACGGAGCAGTGGGTATAACCCTACATAAAAGCATATGGGGGGTATAATCTGCACGGAGCAGTGGGTGTAACCCTACATAAAAGCATATGGGGGGTGTAACTTGCACGGAGCAGTGGGTGTAACCCTACATAAAAGCATATGGGGGTGTAACTTGCACGGAGCAGTGGGTATAACCCTACATAAAAGCATATGGGGGGTGTAACTTGCACGGAGCAGTGGGTGTAACCCTACATAAAAGCATATGGGGGGGTGTAACTGGCACGGAGCAGTGGGTGTAGCTCTACATAAAAGCATATGGGGGGTGTCACTTGCACGGAGCAGTGGGTGTAACCCTACATAAAAGCTTATGGGGGGGTGTAACTTGCACAGAGCAGTGGGTATAACCCTACATAAAAGCATATGGGGGGTGTAACTTGCACAGAGCAGTTGGTATAGCCCTACATAAAAGCAGATAGGAGGAGTAACCTGCATATAGCGAGGTGTACAATCCTAAGCAAAAAACATACGGGGGAGTAATCTGCACAGAGCAGTGGGTATAACCCTAAGCAAAAAACTTTTGTATGGCTGGTATATGACTCCAGAGAGGTTGGCCAAGGCTTATCCTGCATTGAGTGGACTGTGCTGGCAGCATTGTGGAGTCCAAGGGACCTTGGCCCAAATTTGGTGGAGCTGCCTCCTTGTCCAGGGTTATTGGAGGGGCATCCAAAATCGGGTGCATAATATGTTGGTGTTGACCATATCCTGGGATCTGGATATTCCTTTGCTTCACAGGACCTTGCCTCACTGTGGAGGTGAGCAGTGGCGCTCTTGCTAGTCCAGTGGTTTGTCCGAATGTGGCATCTCTATAATATGGAGTGGGTGATGTGTGCACGGCCAAAAGGTTGGTTGCGCTTTGATCAAACATGGGATATTTGTGCGGGTGTATAGCTTGAGCAACCAGGATTGACGGTGAATTAGTGATGTGTATAGGCAACCTCTGTTGGAGGGAGGGTGGTTATTTGGTGGGAGGACTGTTTGATTTATCAGTATATTGGATTATCCATTGAGGTTTGTTTGGGAAGTTATCGTACCTGAAAATGCTTATAAAAATAGGGCTATACATGGGGTGCAGGGTATTCTGATCTGTATTTTGGCCAGTTGGGCCTTTTGTACTGATTTCTTTGGAATGCTGTGCATGTTGAATCCAAATAAAAATACTAATAAATAAATAATACATGCAAGACAGCCTTCTCCCTAGCTGTCCCCGCGCTAAGGAGCTCCCTTCCGCAGGATGTCAGAGATACAAATGACATTAAACAGTTAAAAACTTTTCTGTATATTTGAACACTTTGATACCCTAACATAATACAAAAAGTACACCCCAATATCCCACCAATTTACGCTACTGTCCCCTTACTGAAAACAGTCTACTCTGCTTCATCTTGTACATAAGTTGTCTTCAATTTACTACAAATGTGCTCTCTAATATAAGTTTTTACAAATGTTAGCCACTAATTGTATTGTATACTGTTACCTCGTGACCTTGTCAATTTTTGACCTGTTAGAATGTAAACCGCTTTGATTGAAGGAAAAGGTGGTATATAAAACCCGTTAAATAAATAAATACATAAATACAAATAAATAATCTGCAAATATCTGAGGATCAGGCTGGGAGAGATTTTGGTCTTTGTTTTCTTGTACTCACCACACACCAGCAGGTGACACACTTCAGTTCTCCAAATGGAGGTATTGTGGGGTGCCAGCTCTCATTGTTCAAGTACCAGTGTCTCCCAAACTTACAGGCCCTGGGAGCGTCTGACTGCATCATGTCTGAGAGTTCAAGAGTACTCTTTCCTTCTAAGGGAAACATGAAGCCTGTTAGAAAATGTTCACATCCAGGTTAAAGTCTCATCTCCTTAGCCTGATTAGTGCCTGGGAAGAGGATTGCACCTGGGCTGCAGCGCCATAACGCGCCCCTCCTTGCAGTTTTTCCTTTCTATACTCATAAACGAGGAAAGAGTTTCCTGCAGTCTCCTACACTTATTTCAGTTCAGGTCCCCTCCTTATTTCCTCATAGTCCTGAACTCCCTCCTCTGTCACTGCTAACCCCCTGCTCTGCGCCCTCATATGCAAACCTCGTCCCTCTGTGCAAATGATCTTATATCTGTCCATATCACGGAGGGGAATTTTATAAGAGGGGAGGGCCTAGTTATAGGAACCTTAAAACCTGCTTTATTAAGCCTGTTTTAGAAAGCCAAGTAGGGGACTACTTGTCTTTATAAACTACTGATGTACATCTCAGAGCTTTGCCTTAAATATTAGTAGTTTCACGCTGCTGGTATTCTATACGATGCTATCAATGCACATAGGACTACAATACTGCAAAACAGGTACATACTCTACTGCTCCTCATAAACTACTCCTGACACCTTCCCTCAAATACTAATTACAGAAGATAAGAACATGAGAACATAAGATATGCCATACTGGGTCAGACCAAGGTCCATCAAACCCAGTATCCTGTTTCCAACAGTGGCCAAGCTAGGTCACAAGTACATAGCAGTTTCCCCAAAAGACACATATTCCACAATTCTTGTATTGGGGCAAGCAGTGGATATTCTGGATCCACTTTAATAATGGTTTATGGATCTTTCCTCCAGGAACTTCTCCAAACCTTTGTTAAATTCTCTTATTAGTCTTAAATAGGTTACCCTGTAGCTATCATTTCAGATTTCAAGTGCACTCCTTGGTCATTACAGCTCTGTTTTTCTGTTGAGCATCTGAAATTTCATCTGATTGCAGCCTCAGTTGTCCATCACCTTCCTCTTCCAAATCTCTGCTCACCTCTTCCCATCATGTTTTCTTGACCAAATCTCAGGCTTCTTTAATATAAATATTGACGATTCCCTAAGGTCTCTTACTGTGCTTCTAGGATCTTCTCAAATGATATTTCACTGAGGGGGTCATTCCAGAGTACAAATAAGGGATGTGCATGTGCGATGGGGACATTTATGTGCCGAAAACGTCCCTGACCGTATTCCGAAACGCTGCTATCATCCACATTCATGGCACTAGCACAGGAGATCTCAGAATGTGCCCAGACGTGGTGGGGCAGGGGTATGGCCAGCTTTGGGGTTGTATAAAGCATATTCTGGAAAGGCCCGTGTACATTTTAAGTGTTTCCCGGAAATGTCCACGTTATTCTTGCTGAAACATGGAATAAGACTAGGACTTAGAAAATATTCTAATGTGCTCTGCAGTCCCTCCCATATTGAAGAATGTTTGTGACAGGTATGTGCTGAACTGGTGTGACTGCAGTCTGGAAAAACACAAGATGCAGTTACAAAGAAGAGAAAGTAGAGGTGAGGGAATGTTGTAAGGTAAAGAAACATTTATAAACACCCTTATGGAAATATTAAGAAGAGCAATAGTGTTCATTCTGGATATGCCGAAATGTGCTGTTTGTGCTAAAACTGCTGATCTAGGGGACCCTAACAAATCCTGTGTTCTGAAAACCGGGACCACTTATGTAAGAATGGTGTGTGAGTGAGTGGAAACAAATCATGTTGCAGTGAGAAAGGGAGGTCATATGTGTAGTCCTGGGACGTGATGTCATTATGGCATAGCAGCTGTGAGTCATAGGTTTGGTTTGGCAGAATGATGTCTTTTTGTGACTGAAAGTGAGAGTGTGTGGTTTGGGGGAGGCACGGGAGGATCTGGTGTGCTGATCTGCAATTCAGGGAGGCCATGAATAGCTGGCCGGTGCTTGGACCATATGACTGATCACGGTGTCAGCAGGTGCCAATGTGATGGGCAGCCATACAACAGTTGTGCCAGGCTCTGGGAGACGTGACTTATGTTGTGCCATGAGGCCTCCATCCTTCCCCAGGATCTATGCAAGTTGCGAGAGTGGCGATATATCTTCAGACTGGCTACCTGGGTATGATGGCACAGGGACCCCCATGCCCACACAGGCCTGACCAGGGGAGCAGTGTCCCAAAGTAAACTATGGGAAAGCAGACAGGATTGCTCACAGATAGCAGATGTATACAGACCGACACATACCACGGTGGGACAAGTGTAGCTGCTGTGAGAAATGCCAGCACCCCAAAATGTGGGAAGCAGATGCCATAACCAGAGGCTCCTACTACTACGACTGATCATTTATATAGCGCTACAAGGTGTACGCAGCTCTGTACAGACACACGTAAAAGATGGTCCCTGCTCAGCAGGGCTTACAATCTAGTCAAGACAGACAACACAGCAGCTGTGGACAGAATACATTTCATTTATTTAGCTGCATTTATATCCCGCTTTTCACTGGGTCAAAGCGGTTGGGGGATACATTTAACACGAGGGGATATGAGACATATACGCTAATACTTACAGGGAACATGGGCAATGGAGGGTTAAGTGGCTTGCCCAAGACCACAAGAAGCACCTGTGGGACTAGAAACCCCAGTCCTTCCGGCCCAAGGTTGCTGTCCTCTAGTGGGATTTCAACCACCGACATTTAGGGGGAATGGTAAGGAAACACAAGGGAACTTAGGCAGATCAGATCCAAAGGTAGCAATGAAGAGGTGAACATTCAGCCTGGATTTGAGAAGGGCCAGAGAAGAAGCTTGATATACGAACTCAGGTAGTTTGTTCTAGACATAGGGAGCAGCAAGGTGAAAGGAGCAAAATCTGGATTTGGCAGTAGGAGTGATGGGAACAGATAGAAGCAATATGACAAAGGAATGGAGTTCCCAAGGAGGGGTGTAGGGAGAGATAAGAGGGGAAGGTAGTGCGATGCAGCAACATGAGTGCACTTATAGGCCATCAGCACAAAAAGGGCAGACATTTGTTGCTCAGAACTATTATGCGTCCTTTGGGGAACTGCAATGTTAGTTTTGGGTTTTGTGCACATGGTAAAGGGTCCCTCCATAGCAATTTGAAACATGCTTGTAGAGATGAACAAGGCAGGAATCACTGGGGATGGTTCCTAATGCCAAGTACCATTTGATGCAAGATATGTCATGACATACATGTTCATTTTTACATTCTATTATACCATTGTAGGGTGCACTGGGATTACCTCGCACTTTTCAGGGCCTGTAGAGGACTGGTATGTGGTCTAGGGTGCAACAGCAGTCATTTCTCATTGGTATTTATCTTTAGTTTGCATCAGCACACTACCGTCAATGTGACGAGCAGCTTAGGAGATGCATGTTTTTCCCGAGGGGAGCTATGACCTTGTCCCCTCTTACTGCCCCTTTTACCCCTCTATCATTTAATGGTCCAACTGACTCTCTCACGGGGTTTTTGCTACAAATGTACTTGAAAAAGGCTGTATTATGCGTTTTTGATTCCATAGCAATCTTCTTCTCAAATTCTCGCTTTGCCTGCATTATCAATGCCTTGCATCTAACTTGCCAGTGCTTGTGTTTCCAGTTTTTGTCATTTGGCTCCTTTTTCCATTTCCTGAAAGATGCTTTTTTGGCAAGAGCCTCTCTGACCTCACCTTTAAACCATGCTGGCAGTTTTTTGGACTTCCTTCCACTTTTCTTAAAGCGTGGAATACAGCTGGTCTGGGTTTCCAAGATAGTATTTTTAAACAACACCCAAATTTGATGTAAATCTTTAACTTTTGCAACTGCTCCTTTTAGTTCTTTTTAACTATTTTTCTCATTTTATCATAGTCTCCCTTTCGAAAGTTAAAAGGTAGTACTGTGGATTTCCTTACTATCCCTCCTCCACTAATTAAATCAAAGGCGATCATGCTATGATCACTATTGCCAAGTGGCCCCAACACCCTTATTTCTTGCACTAGATCTGGTGTTCCACTAAGGACTAGGTCCAAATTGGCTTCCCCTCTGGTTGGTTCATGAACCAGCAGCTCCAACAAGCAGACATTTATTTCATCTAGAAACTTTAACTCCCTAGCATTTCCCGCCGTGACACTGACTCAGTCGATAACGAAGTAATTGATATCACCCATTATTACTGTGCTGTAACTTTTGTTAGCTTCCCTGATTTCTTTGAGCATTTCATCATCCATTTGTTCATTCTGACCAGGTGGTCGATAGTACATCCCCATTGCCATTGCCATCGCCTTCCACTTCCACTTTTTACAGGGAATTTCAATTCATAGAGATTCTACAGTGTATTTTGTTTCCTGCAAAACTTTAATCTTTTCTGACTCAAGCCCTCTCTAACATAGAGCGCAACCCCTCCACCAATTTGATCAGCTCTATCATTACAATATAATTTGTACCCAGATATCACAGTGTCCCACTGGTTGTCTTCCTTCCACTATGTCTCTGATATTCCAATCATATCTAACCTCTCATTTAGTGCTGTATATTCTAACTCTCCCATCTTATTTTTTAGACTTTTAGCATTTGCATACAAGCATTTTAGAGGCTATATTTTATTCATATTAATCTATCGGTTGGCAGCGGTAATTTGGAATCATTAAGCTCTGTCTGCTCTGTACTCAAGGGCATTTGGGCTACTTTTGTCTTTATTGGAACCTCTCTGTTGAAATGCCCTAATTTCAGCCTTTTGCTAGTATCCTTCAAGGATACACTGTTCTGAACCCTGCGCTCTTTTGAGACTGTTGGCTTTCCCCTATGATCTAGTTTAAAAGCTGCTCTATTTCCTTTTTAAAGGCTAATGCCAGCAGCCTGGTTCCGCCCTGGTTAAGGTGGAGCCCATCCCTTCGGAAGGACCCCTCTTTTTCCCAGAATAGTTGTTGAGGGGTATTTTTTAGGGATGGGACAGTTTGTGGGATGGTAGGGCAGTTGCAAAGTAATGTGGTACAGTGTAGGCATTGGTGGGTCAGTTGTGGTGTGGTAGTTTTTGGGGGTGGGGCACTTTGCGGGGTTGGAAGAATAGAGGGTTTGAGTTTCTACACTACAGAACCTGGAGCTCCGTCCCCCATATGGTCGTTTTTGGGGGTGGGCACTTTGCCGGTTTGGAAGAATAGAGGGTTTGAGTTTCTACACTACAGAACCTGGAGCTCCGTCTCCCATATGGTAGTTTTTGGAAGGTTTATTTCTCTGGAACCCTCAGTCTTATTTGGCCCATTCTCAAACTCTTCTACTAATCATTTATATAGTGCTATAAGGCATACGCAGCGCTGTACATCAAGATCAATGTATTTAGATTTAGGTTTATTTATACTTGCAATAATACTGCCTTTTATAAGAACAGCAAAACGTCTTTCTGACTTTTTATCTATATATTGTTTCATCCCATTCTGTTAAATGTTCGGTTATTTTGCCCCCAGACAGATGTTAATCTAAACCCTTTTTATATAGGGCCCGATATTCAACTAGTCGGGGTTAAGCACTGTAGCCGCTTTGCCCTGCCCGTCCATCCCCAAACCCTGGATATTCACTTTCGTGGCAACAGAAGTGAATATCCGGGTCTGGCCACGCTACCCAGAAGCCGCCGAGGCTGATTGTGCAGTATCAGTGTTGGATGATGCCTGGTTAGGCTCAGCGCCTATAAATAGGGGACTTAATCGGGGATATTCGATGCCACCACCTGTGTATGTGCCATTGAGTATCCGGTTAGCAGGCTGTTAACTGTGTAAATGCCTTCTCCATATCGAGCCATTGGGTTGAAAGAATAATAAAGAAATAAGCAGGTTTGCTGAAACACGTCTCCTACATGGAATCAGCTGGGAGCTATGCAGATTAAACCAGGAGCTACATAGGCAGCGGCTGAATCAACCAAAGTCGATCTTTAGCCAGCTGGTAGTTGTACAAAGAGTTTATTTTAATTAGAGTAAGAAGAGGTGTTTGCAGAAGCATAACTCAGTCAGGAGAAACTGTGCAAATCCTGTTGTTTATCAGGTGCCTTACTGAAAATTTAAGCATTGGTATTCAAAAGGACTTTTCCAGTGAGAGGAATATTCAGCAGCATGATCCAGATAGTACCACTGAATATTTCCTCCAAGCAGCTCAGCACTATCCTGCGTTTTTACTTGTGTTTAAAAGGAAATGCTGAATATTATCCCCTTCACCTTTTCTTCATGACCTTAGGAAGGGGGCAGAGCTCTCAAAAGCAGGGTCTCAGCTCGTCTGACATGCCAACCACAGTCCTTTGCATTTTGCTCCCTGACTGTTTCATAACCTGCTTTCCTTCCTGCACGTCACACTGATTCATGGTGCTGCCACATTTTGCTATCCTGCAGGTCCAGCTTCTTACCCTGGCACTCCTTGCAGCAGTCGGATGGGGTGGCGCGGATCGGATTAGCACAGCTGAGCCGCGGACACTGCACTTTCTCACAATGCACCTCTCCTGTCACTCCCTAAAAGCAGAGAAAGGAAAAGAAAGTTGCAGGTTGTGAGTTTCGTTCCTTCCTGGTGAGAGCAAGAAAGGGGGGGGGGCCTCTATGCTTGGGATCGAGCAGGGGGGCAAGTCACTGAACTCCAAGGTGGCAATGGACAGGTTTGGGATTCAGGGATTTCACAGAAACCATTATTTCATTTACAAACAGTTTATGATAATTACACACATGACCTAGATGGGCCACTGTTGGAAACAGGATAAAGGGCTTGACGGACCTTTGGTCTGACCCAGTAAAGCAAACAGTATCTAAAAATGTACAAACCCTGTAGTGTACCTATAGTTTGTAAAAATTCCCCTTCCTAGAGAGGACGTCACTAAAAGGCTATGTGAAACAAATACATCTGCACTGTTCTCCAAAAGCCCACAAATGTTTCTAAAGCCATCAGTCACTGGCTAGCACATTGCACAGGTGCAGTATCATAAGAGATCCAAGGAATCACCTTTCTAGCAAACTGCAGGTGCCAACAACTGTCTGTCGACTAGACCATAAGTGTTCAGATCGATGTCGTTGTGAAGTGAACTCAGTAAGGTTTTCAAAGCTGCTCACTCTTTTACCGACAGCCAGTCCAATTACAGAAGTATAATTGAACTTTTGAGTGCCAGTGATAACTGCAACGTCTCAGAGAGACCACCTTATAACACACTGCAGCAATAAGGCAGAATTACTGATGTCGCTTCATAGAAAAATCACAGCTCTGGAAAACATCTCCAGCCATGCACTATTCACAACCCCGTAGCAATTTGCAGACTCATGCTCAACTGTGCATTTAAAACAATCCCAAATATTAACCATCATTACTAATTGCTCTAATGCTATCATGTATCATAAAGAAAAGATGGGGAATAAGCCAACCTGTTAGAAACTATCATTGTCTCCATCTTATTTAAATTGATTGTTAATCCATTTGTGAAGAACCGAGCTGAGATACAAGCAAAATTAGCAACAATTCTTGAGGCACTAAGCTCACCATCTGTTGCCAACAACCAGAACAATAACAGATCATGCGCATGAAAATGAAAAAGAAAGTCCGTATCACGCAGCATCTCAGGCCCCTTTTACTGTAGCCCAATCTCATGCGCGTTAATTGCAAAGCCGCATGTTAGTTGTTGGGGGTGTGTCCAGCATACAATGCATGTTCACATGGCGACTCTTATAGCTGAGTCGTTAGGTGAAGCCACATTAAGAGCGCTCCACACCCTCTCTCTCCCCATGCCCCACCCATCCCATGATTACCAATTCATGTAGCAGATGTTATCGCACATTAGTGTACATGTCTGCCAGTTGTCTTGCATTAAGACGCTCGTTAACCAGCTAATGGGCTTTAGTAAAAGAAGCGCCTAAATATAGATTAAATAATGTCGCTGATAATGCTGAACTTGACGGTCTGTCACCTCCAATACAAACTGACATCACACCCTTCCGGAGGGATGCACAAGTTCAATCACGCAAAAAATTACCACCACATTCCCGCAGATGGGCACATCCATGGTTGAGGGCAGAATCTCGATCATTTCTCGTTGCTTGGAGTCTATGGGCTCAAAGCACTGCCATAGTGGACAGTCTGGGTCATCCAGTGAACCACTAGATTTATTTATTTAACAGGTTTTTTATACCGCCTTTTCCTTAAATCAAAGCGGTTACAAAGACATACAAAAGCTAAACATAGGCATGGGAAGTGAAAGGTGGGATACATAACATGGTGAACTATTACAAAAAACACAATGTAGAGAGGTTACAATTAATATGAGTTGGTTAAGTGTCATAGCCGTAGTGCTCAATGAAAAGAACGAACTTTAGTTGTTTTCTGAATTCCTTCAGTTCCTCAATAGATCGTAGGTCGGGGGGAGAGAGTTCCATATTCGAGGGGCCGATAAGGAAAGAGCTCTTTGTGAGGTGAGTTTACAGACTTTAGTATAGCTACTTGGGGTGCCGAGGGTGTCAGCTGTGGTTTTCCTTCTAGGTCTTTTGCTGGTGTTAGGGAATGAAACAGATGAAATAGAAAGTTCACTTCCAACAGATACATCTCCTGGACTTCCAACAGATACATCTTCTGGAGGCAACTTATTTATCTTGGGCTCAATTTTGAGCTAGGCAGGCTATGCGCCCCCCCCCCCCCCGATCATCTCCACTTAAAAAGCAATGCACCTGACCCCAATTCACCATCCTCAAACCGTCCCATTTCTATCATACCCCTCTTAGCAAAAATAATAGTAAAAAACATTCAAACACAATTGCAAGACCACATCGCGTCAGCCACTCCTCTGGATTCACAACACCACGGATTCCGGCAATATCATGGGAAGGAAACACTTTTAATCTCCCTAACCAACACAATACTTAAAGGAATCAAAAACCTCAAACTAGGATACATACTAATCTTCATAGACATAACGTTCACATTTGACTCAATAAGCCATGTCACACTCCTAGACAGACTGAAGGAGATAGGAATCAGTGGCACACCGCTGTCATGGTTTCGCTCTTACTTATATGGCCAACAGTCCCAAGTCAAAATTAAGAACAAAACCTCCAGACCATTTGCACTGCACCAAGGAGTTCCACAGGGCTCTGCACTATCTACACTCTTATTCAAAAAATATGTACAACCAATCTGCAAAATTATAAGAGACCTGGAGATATACTACCATCTTTACGCGGACAACCTCATGATTTATGCTCCATTTGAAATCAGAAAACCTGATTACTCCACCATCACTTCTTGCATGACATCAATAACAAACTGGCTGGAACAACACAACCTTAGAATCAACTATAACAAATCAAAAGCCCTCACAGTTACGCGAGACACCACTTATACCCCACCAGATAATCTACTAGTAGGTACTCACTCAGTCCCCATGAAGAAGGAAGTAAAATACCTAGGTGTAACCCTAGACCAAAGACTCAACCTTCAAGCTCACATTAAGAAGACCACATCTACAGCTTACTACAAATGAAGATCCTACAAAACCTACGACCTCTACTAGACTATAACCACTTCCGTACCGTATGTCAAGCAATAATCACTCCACTCCTAAATTATTGCAACTTAATACTTCAAGAACTACCCAAAAGCACAACCCAAACCCTGCAACTAGCACAAAATACTGCAGCATGACTAATCACCAGATCCAAAAGATAAGACCGCATCACTCCAGTCCTAAAATCTTCACTGGCTAGCCTTGCAATCCCGAATAAAGTACAAATCAATAATGATGACCTTCAAGACCATGAACAACCAGTCCTCTGACTGATTAAAACAACTAATCCAGAAGATGCCAGACACTCGGTTAAAAAGGACACAACATCAAAACACCCTGTCAACTACGTCCATCAAAAGCAATACCTCACAAACAGCACTCCAAAGAGCGTTCGAACATTTCAGCCCGTCCCTCTGGAACTCACTCCCTCACCAATTAAGATCAATTAAGGACTCCTCTGACTTCCGGAAAAAAACTAAAATCACCCCCCCCCCCCCCAATGCTCTGATCAATCATTGCAGAAATGTTAAAATGTATATAAGTCATGCTTCCGAGCATGTCTCGCATGCCACTCCTACCTATTCCATGAGTTCTTTGTAAAATTGTTGAGTTCTACTGTAAACCGCTTTGATTTTTTATAAGGCGGTATAAAAAATGTGTTAAATAAATAAAATACAATACTGACTGCTACCTAAACTGAGTACCCCATATTAGACTTGTAAATAGTTGCAAATAGTTGTTGTCGAAATGTTAGTTCAACTTTGGGATGTATAAAGTTATAATGGCAACTGTTCTTTATAAAACTGTTCTGTACAATGTAAACCGCCCTGATAACATGGAAAGGTGGTATAGAAGAAATGCTAAATAAAACAAAACAAAGCACCGCGTCAGTGCATAGCCTGCCCACCAAACCCCTTAGCCCAGATTTTCACTTCCGCAGTGGTGGAAATGAAAATCTGAGTTATGATGGACACGCCCTGGAAATACCTCGCCTATATATATAAATATATATTAATATATTTAAAGCACAGAGGGCTAAGCGGGTAGTATCGAAAGTTTCCCCCACCCCTGCTATGCCTTTGAATGCCCCCAATTCGCCCCGATGCTATCTGCTTAGCATCTGGGTGCGTTAGGGACTTATCTGGGATTTTCGGAAGGCACAAGCATTTACATGGGTAACTAGGGCAGTTACCCGTGTAAATGACTTTGAAAATTGGGCCCCTTTATTTATTTATTTATTTTATTTTATTTTAATGGTATTTATATACCGCCTTATCCTTCAATCAAAGCGGTCACAACACAAGTGGGGGATACATTTAACACGTGGGGATTTGAGACACATACACTAATACTTACAGGGAACATGGGCAATTGAGGGTTAAGTGGCTTGCCCAAGACCACAAGGAGCATCTGTGGGACTAGAAACCCCAGTCCTTCCGGCCCAAGGTTGCTGTCCTCTAGTGGGATTTGAACCCCCGACCTTCCGGCCTGAAGTACCTTGTCCCAACCACTAGGCTACTCCTCCCCTTATCTTTTAAAAAATCTGCAAAATCCTGAATCGATGGACAGACATTACCTAGGCATGTAGCTGAAGGGGTTAATAAGCACCAGACAACACAGATAGTTCAGTAGATCTAGACAAAGCATCAAAGTTTACTAATTCCTTTACTGCATCTTGAATTGCTCTGTAAAAATACCTCCGTAGAAAAGGGTAAAAGGGACATCTGGAAAACAGTGTATATAAATGGAAATAAGATCCCAGATGTTGAGGCTTTAATGGAAGAGACTGACTTGGATTTAGTGGCGGTTACAGAGACATGGTTCATGGAAAACCATGACTGGGGTGCAATTATACTGGGCTATACTTTATTCAGGAAGGATAGGGGAGGAGGAGTGGCACTATATGTAAAAAGTATTAAAGCTGTAGAATTGCAGGGCTTAAAAGGGAGAGAGGAGGCACTGTGGGTTAAACTAGAAAGAGGAAAAGGGAAATCCATTTGCATTGGAGTTATATACAGATCCCCCTCACAGGGAGTAGAAGTGGACAAAGATTTAATAGAAGACATATTGCCATGAAAGGAGAAGGAGAAAGGGATGGAAGGATACACCTATGAAAATAAGCTAAAAAGGTTAGGGCTCTTCAACCTGGAAAAGAGACGGCTGAGGGGAGATATGAAAGAGGTCTATAAATTAATGAATGGAGTGGAACGGGTAAACAAAGATCAATTGTTTACACCATCAAAAAGAAGAAAGACTAGGGGACATGCAATAGAGCTACAATGTAATCTGTTTAAGACTAATAAGAGAAAATATTTTTTCACTCAACGTGTAATCAAACTCTGGAATTTGTTACCGGAGGATGTAGTAAAAGCTGTTAGCGTAGCCAGGTTTAAAAAAGGTTTGGACAAGTTCTTGGAGGAAAGATCCATAAACCATTATTAAAGGGGGCCCGGGCAATCCACTGCTTACCCCAATACAAGCATTGTGAAACCTGTGTCTTTTGAGGTAACTAGATTGGCCACTGTTGGAAACAGGTTATTGGGCTTAATGGACCGTGGATTGACCCAGTATGGCATATCTTATGTTCTTAAGTGCTACTATATAGGTGATTTCAATATGCCGGATGTTGATTGGCACATTCCGGCTGCAGTATCATCTAGAAGTAAGGAGATCCTGGATTCTCTACAGGGAGAGCTATTCAGGCAACTGGTAACAGAACCCACACATGAAGAGGCCATACTGGACTTTGGTGCTTACCAATGAGGAAAGTGTTTCTGATGTTACAGTGGGAGATCATATTGCATCCAGCGATCACCAGATGGTGTGGTTCAGTACAGGAATAGGGCTGATAAAATCCATTCAAAAGTAAGGTGTTAGACTTTAGGAAAACTAACTTTGCCAAGATGGGACAATACCTCAAGGAGTCGTAAGTGGGATGGGTACTGCTGGGGGATGCAGAAAAACAGTGGGCAAAACTGAAAAGGGATATTTTAAGGGCAACCAACCTTTTTGTTAGAAAGGTAAATAAATGTAAACGAAAAAGGAGGCTGCTATGGTTCTCAAAAAAAGTATCTGAAAGGTGAAAAAAAGAGGGAGGTCTTCAGGAAATACAAGAAATCATAGAGAGAGGAAGACAGGCATCTGTATTTGGAAAAACTTAGAGAAGCTAGCAAAGTAGTCAGGAAAGCAAAGACACAAAAAGAAGAAGAAATATCCCCGTATTTTATTGCATTGGCTAAGACCTTTTTCAGATATGTTAGTGAAAGGAGGAAGGGCAAAAGTGGTATTGTCTGACTCAAGGGTGCAGGGGAAGAATATGTAGAAGCTGATGAGGATAAAGCAGAATTTCTTAACAAATATTTCTGTTCCATGTTCACAGTTGAAGGACCAGGAGCAGGACCTCAGAAAACACCCACAAAAAGGAACAGAAGTAACAGGAATCTCGAACGATTTCAGAAGACTGTGTTCGTGAGGAACTAACCAAACTAAAGGTAGACAAAGCACTGGGTCCGGATGGAATACATCCAAGAATGCTGAGTGAACTTGGGGATGTTCTAGTGGCTTCACTGACTGATCTTTTCAATGCCTCTTTGGAGTCAGGAGTGGTGTCAGAGGACTGGAGAAAGGCACATGTGGTCCCTTTACACAAAAGCAGATGTAAGGTTGACATTGAGAACTACAGGCTGGTTAGTCTAACTTTTGTGGTTACTAAATTATTAGAAAGGCTACTAAAAGAGAGAATAGTGAGGTTTCTGGAGTCCAGTGTATTGTAGGATCTAAGGCAGCATGGAATCACCAGAGGCAGGTCATGTCAGATAAATCTGATTGATTTCTTTGACTGGGTGACCAGGGAGTTGGACTGAGGGAGAGCCCTAGATGTGGTATACTTAAGATATGCCATACTGGGTCAGACCAAGGTCCATCAAGCCCAGTATCCTGTTTCCAACAGTAGCCAATCTAGGTCATACGTACCTAGCAGTTTCCCCAATGCTTGTATTGGGTCAAGCATTGATATCCTGGGTCCCTTCTTAAATAAGAACATAAGATATGCCATACTGGGTCCAAGATATGCCATACTTAGATTTCAGTAAAACCTTTGACATCATACCGCACGTGCGACTTATAAACAAACTGAGCACCCTAGGGATGGACCCTAAAGTTACTGCTTGGGTTAGAAATTGGTTGGGTGGGAGGCGACAAAGAGTACAGGTAAATGGAGCTCACTCTGAGGAGAAGGAGGTTACCAGTGGTGTGCCCCAGGGATCTGTCCTTGTTCCGATTCTTTTTAAAAGCTTTGTTAGTGATGTAATGGAAGGGCTTTCGGGTAAGGTTTGCCTCTTTGCGGATGATACCAAAATCTGCAATAGAGTAGACACCCAGGAAGGTGTAGGTAACATGAGGAGGGATCTAGCCAGGGGCGGTTCTATCATTAGGCCAACTGAGGCGGTGGTCTCAGGCGGCAGTTTCACAGGGGCGGCACTCTGGCTGTGTTTATTTCTCATTTTGCTGCCTCTGAGCTGCCACAGTCTTCCCACTGCTCTTTTTCCTACTCAAGCTCATCCGAATGAGAAAAAAAAGCAGTGGGAAGGCAGTGGCAGGCCAGAGGTGGCAAAATCAGAAATAAATACTGCCGCTCCCGAGAAACTGCTGCCTGTACTGGAGGAAAGACACAAATGCATGCTGGAAGTCGTGGCTGTTACTGACAGCCCACAGGGATCCCAAGCCCCATGGGTAGAAGCAGCCAGGAGAACGGGTGACTGTCTGCAGGAATCCCAAGCATCAGCCCGAGCTGCTTCCGTTCCAGAGCTCCAGGAAGCACCGCGCCACTAATAAAGCCTCTTGACAGCGCTAAGGCCACGTCAGACTCCAGGCTGCGGATCGGTGAGTCTTCTTTAGTGCAATACTGCTTCAAATTTAATCAGTGAAAATCAGTTGTTTTCATTGCTGTAAAACAGGGCTTCCCAAATCTGTTGTGGGGACCCTAAGTAATATGAGGTATATAATTTTTCTTTCACTGCATAGCTAAGCTTTGAAACTCACTGCCAGAGGATGTGGTCAAAGCTGCTAGTGTAGCTGGTTATAAAAGATTTGGATAAATTCCTGCAGGAAAGTATTAAAGGTTGACCGGGGAGAAGCTACTAGTTATCCCTGCAGATAAGTAATTGGGGTTATTCCAGGACCTGGATTGGCCACTGTTGAAAACATGATACTGGGCTTGATTGAGCTTTGGTCTGACCCAGTAGGACTATTCTTATGTCCCCTTATACTGTATGAAAACTCATGAATATTCACGTTGGATATTCTGAAGACCCTGTAATGTCTCCAGGACAGTTTGTGAAGCCTTGGGGTAAACACTAATGCAAAACTGACAAAAACTATGATAAATCTTTGCCTACTTCCTATGCGCGTGGAATAGGAATAAAATGCTGCAGGGCTTAAATAAACCTGTCCCACACAGCAGACTTATAAAATGAAGAAAGCACAGCTGGCCCATGAGAGATTTAGTCAGTCAACCGTGGTGATTAGTGGTAACCACAGTCCCCAGATTTTTGCTGCAGCTCAAGGGGAGATTCCATGGCAAGAGTTAGAAACGTCAGCTGCAGTTTCTGAAATTCTGTGCAAAAGTCTCTGTAAATTTGAACCCCAAATAATGTTGCATATTGTGATGTTTCTTGTATTTCCTGTTAATTTATTTGATCCATTTTGGTGTTCAGTTTATGTAGTAGGCATGTGGATGTTCTAGGGCCCTTCGCAATATTTACTATGCTGTTCTTTTCGGGTAGGCCCCTTGTATGTGTTTTGGAAGTTTATGCTGGTATGGTAAGGTAGATTTTGGCCTTGTAGATCTTCAGTGACTTTTGTAGGGTTTTATATTAGTTCCCAATATGCCTGATTCTGGAGAATATTTGTTGTTGGTGAGATGACCAGAATCAGAGTTTTTTTAAATATATTGAGTTCTGTGGGTGAATGTCCTACCTCTGCTCTGCACCCATTGTTGAGGAGGGGGTTCTGTGAATGTAAAATATATGTTCAAAAAGAAAAAGCAAGCACCATAACGCAGCTTATAACAAAATACAAATGGATTATAATTTGAAGTTACAAACTGCTGTGGTTCTCGCGCTCTCTTTTAGTTCCTTGGTGTGCAAACATCTTGCATTTCCTCCACATTATCTAATTGGCGTTTTGGTTTGGTTCAGTCCCTGACTGGAGTTTTGAGAAAGATCCCTCCTCTCCCCGCTCTGGGGGAGGGGGGGGGCACCATCTCATCCCTCGCCTCAGGCAGCACATTGCCTTGAACCGCCCCTGGATCTAGCTATGCTTGAAGAATGGTCTAGAATTTGACAGCTGAAATTTAATGCTAAAAAATGCAGGGTCATGCATTTGGGCTGCAATAATGCAAAGGAGCGGTACAGTGCAGGGGGTGAGCTCCTTCTGTCCATGAAAGAAGAGCAGGACCTGGGCGTGATTGTGTCTGATGATCTTAAAGTAGCTAAACAGGTAGAAAAGTCGACGGTGAAAGCCAGAAGGATGCTTGGGTGCATAGGAAGAGGAATGGTCAGCAGAAAAAAGGAGGTGATAGTGCCTCTATATGTCTCTGGTGCGACCTCATTTGGAGTATTGTGTGCAATTCTGGAGACCGCACCTTCAAAAAGATATAAGTAGGTTGGAGTCGATGCAGTGGGTGGCTATTAAAATGATTAGTGATCTTCGTTATGAAGCATATGAGGATAGACTTAAAGATCTTAATATGTACACCTTAGAGGAAAGGTGGGATAGAGGTGATATGATTGAGATGTTTAAATACCTCCATGGCATACGTGCACAGGGGGAGAGCCTCTTTTGATTGAAAGCAAGTTCTGCTAAGAGGGGGGACATAGGATGAGGGTGAAAGGGGATAGATTCAGGAGTAATATGTGGAAATATTTCTTTACAGAAAGAGTGGTGGATCCATGGAATAGTCTCCCAGTGTAGGTGGTAGAGATGAGGACAGTATCTAAATTCAAAAAAGCATGGGACAAACACAGAGGATCTCTAAAGGAAAAAAGTGGACTGCTGTAGTGGTTGATATGGAAGGGCAGACTAGATAGGACATGTGGTCTTTTTCTGCCATCATGTTTCTATTGGATTTCTGCTTTCTCTTTTTCTTTTTTTGGTTGCTTCAGTTCAATAGTGAACCAAAGAGCATTAATGTAACCTAACTGCTTTTTTAGGTCTCTTCATATTGAGAAATACTGCTGTAATAGGAGTGAAAGCGATCTGGTGCAGCCTCCTTTAAAACAGTCTTTAAAAGCATGATCAAATTACAGACCTTCAGAGGTAACTCCCATTGTGCTTATCATAAGCAATTTTTGTCAAAAACATCAGTTCAAAACTTATTAAGAACTGTGCTTTTGCTGGAAGAGGCATGATTTTCACAAACTGCTATTCCAAACCCTGGGGCCAATCCTTTGATCCAACTCCAGCGTAGACACAGCATCACAAACTCACCCCTGTGCTTAGCAGGCACTAAGGAGGAGGGGAGAGTTAGGATTGGGGAGTGGGGGGGGGGGGGAATTGCACAATGTGCTGAACAAGGAAGGTCTGGGATTAATGCATCACACAGTGAATCTGGGGAGCCGAGGGTCGGTATTTGGGAATCGTGCAGAAAAGAGAGCTGGATCGGGGGGGGGGGGGGGGGGAGGGGGATTTGGGAGCCTGTACATTGCACAGGTGCTGGACTCACTTACCCTACAAGTGCAAATGGCGCATTTAATGAGTCCAAAAGGAGGCACGACTGGATGCCATCGGGTGCCCGCTGCCCGCCAGCTCTTATCCCCATCATAATAACAACCTGAAAGAAGAAGAAGAGATTAACCCGAGACATGTTCCCATGCCACCCTCTGAGACATTCCGGCATAAGTCCACGCTCGTGGGTAGAAGGTCAGGGGATGAGACTGGGGAATAAGCGAGTGTTCTGCGGTACCGCAGGCCGGGGGGTGAGACTGGGGAATAAGGGAGTGTTCTGCGGTACCGCAGGCCGGGGGGTGAGACTGGGGAATAAGCGAGTGTTCTGCGGCACCGCAGGCCGGGGGGTGAGACTGGGGAATAAAGGAGTGTTCTGCGACACCGCAGGCCGGGGGGTGAGACTGCGGAATAAGGGAGTGTTCTGCGGCACCGCAGGCCGGGGGGTGAGACTGGGGAATAAGGGAGTGTTCTGTGGCACCGCAGGCCGGGGGGTGAGACTGGGGAATAAGCGAGTGTTCTGCGGTACCACAGGCCGGGGGGTGAGACTGGGGAATAAGCGAGTGTTCTGCGGTACCGCAGGCCGGGGGGTGAGACTGGGGAATAAGCGAGTGTTCTGCGGTACCACAGGCCGGGGGGTGAGACTGGGGAATAAGCGAGTGTTCTGCGGTACCGCAGGCCGGGGGGTGAGACTGGGGAATAAGCGAGTGTTCTGCGGTACCGCAGGCCGGGGGGTGAGACTGGGGAATAAGCGAGTGTTCTGCGGCACCGCAGGCCGGGGGATGAGACTGGGGAATAAGCGAGTGTTCTGCGGTACCGCAGGCCGGGGGATGAGACTGGGGAATAAGCGAGTGTTCTGCGGTACCGCAGGCCGGGGGATGAGACTGGGGAATAAGCGAGTGTTCTGCGGTACCGCAGGCCGGGGGATGAGACTGGGGAATAAGCGAGTGTTCTGCAGTATCACAGCCCATTTGTATAAATGAAGATTTCAGAATTTGAATTTTTAGAAGCACAGTTTCAAACAAGTTGAAAAATGGCACATTTTTGATTTCCTCCACTCACAGATTCGAGAGGCTCCTTGGAAACAGCTAGGGTAAGATGTGTCTCACTGGGGTAGTAAGCAATGTGTGGCTAGTGCGAATACTGAATGTGGGTGATGTATGTGACGTTGCATGACTATATCGGACAGGTATGATGTGTATCTTTATCTCAGGGGCAGTTTCTCCAAATAGGTGAGTTTGCATATACTATGACAGCCGTGAACCTCACTGCTAAGCCAGGCTATGTGGCGTGTGATCTCAGTCTCTCAGATTTACTGCTAATACTCGCTGTAGTACTTGCATCATGCCAAAGACCGCCTCCTTCTGGAGCTCGTAAGATGCCACATCGATGGGTAGTTTGTCAAGATGCGACTGGAAGTTCTTCTTTATCAGGCCTGTGGCTGCCAGCATGATGGGCAATATATCTGTATCTTGGTCTCTGCTTGCATTTCTTCATACTACAGGATCTTTTCCCTCTCCTTTATGTGGAGAGTTTAATAGTTTATCTGTAGGGTATCTTTTACTAAAATGGATAGAAGGTCAGGGGATGAGATTGGGGAATTAGGGAGTGTGTATGAGCTGTGTGGTGGGGATGAGCATGTGAGAAGGCTGTGCATTGTGTGTGGGGGAGTATATTGGGGGTAAGTGTGTGGGTGTGTGTGTTGGGGAAACTGAGTGTGTGAGGGATGAGGTAATGGGTATGTTTGAGTGTGTGGTGGGAGTGTGTATGTGGGAAGATGAGTGTGTGGAAAATGAGGGAATGGGTGTGGGAGGGTGTGTGTGTCAGTGGAGGGTGTGTGTGGGAGGACTGAGTGTGTAGGTGATGAGTGGATGGGTATGTGTGTGATGGGAGGGTGTGTGTGGGAGGATGAGTGTGTTTGGGGATGAGTGGATGTGTGTGTGTGGTGGGTGGGTGGGTGTGGGAGGATGAGTGTGTAGGGGATGAGTGGATGGGTGTGTGTGTGTGGTGGGAGGATGTGTGTAAGGGATGAGTGGATGGGTGTGTGTGTGGTGGGAGGGTGGGTGTGGGAGGATGAGTGTATGTGTGTGTGTGTGGTGGGAGGGTGGGTGTGGGAGGATGAGTGGATGGGTGTGTGTGTGGTGGGAGGGTGTGTGTGGGAGGATGGGTGTGTGTGGTGGGAGGTTGTGTGGGAGAGTGTGTGTAGGAGGACTGAGTGTGTAGGGGATGAGTGGATGGGTGTGTGTGTGTGTTGGGAGGCTGTGTGTGGGAGGATGTGTGTAAGGGATGAGTGGATGGGTGTATGTGTGGTGGGAGGGTGTGTGTGGGAGGTGGAGTGTGTAGGGGATGGGTGTGTGTGGGAGGACTGAGTGTAGGGGATGAGTGGATGGGTGTGCGTGTGGGGGGAGGGTGTGGGTGGGAGGATGAGTGTGTAGGGGATGAGTGGATGGGTAGGTGTGTGTTGGGAGGGGGTGTGTGGGAGGATGAGTGCGTAGGGGATGAGTGGATGTGTGTGTGTGTGGTGGGAGGGTGTGTGTGGGAGGATGGGTGTGTGTGGTGGGAGGTTGTGTGGGAGAGTGTGTGTAGGAGGACTGAGTGTGTAGAGGATGTGTGTATGTGTGGTGGGTGGGTTTGTGTGGGAGGACTGAGTGTGTAGGGGATGAGTGGATGGGTGTGTGTGGTGGGAGGGTGTGTGTGGGAGGATGAGTGTGTAGGGGAGGAGTGGATGGGTGTGTGTGTGGTGGGAGGTTGTGTGTGGCGGGATGAGTGAATGGGTGTCTGGTGGGAGAGTGTGGGTGCGCGGACTGAGTGTGTAGGGGATGAATGGATGGGTGTGTGTGTGGGAGGAACGAGTGGATGGGTGTGTGTGTGTATGTGTGGGAAGGTGTGTGTAGGGGATGAGTGGATGGGTGTGTGGGTGGGATGAGTGGACGGGTGTGTGTGTGGTGGGAGGGTGTGTGTAGGAGGGATGAGTGGCCGGGGTGTGTGTGGTGGGAGGGTGTGTGTAGGTGGGATGAGTGGACGGGTGTGTGTGGTGGGAGGGTGTCTGTAGGTGGGATGAGTGGACGGGGTGTGTGTGGTGGGAGGGTGTGTGTAGGAGGGATGAGTGGACGGGGGTGTGTGTGGTGGGAGGGTGTGTGTAGGAGGGATGAGTGGACGGGTGTGTGTGGTGGGAGTGTGTATGTAGGAGGGATGAGTGGACGGGGGTATGTGTGGTGGGAGGGTGTGTGTAGGAGGGATGAGTGGACGGGGGTGTGTGTGGTGGTAGGGTGTGTGTAGGAGGGATGAGTGGACGGGGGTGTGTGTGGTGGGAGGGTGTGTGTAGGAGGGATGAGTGGACGGGTGTGTGTGTGGTGGGAGGGTGTGTGAGGGGATGAGTTGACGGGTGTTTGTGTGGTGGTAGGGTTTGTAGGGGATGAGTGGACGGGTGTGTGTGTGGTGGGAGGGTGTGTGTAGGGGATGAGTGGATGGGTGTGTGTGTGGTGGGAGGGTGTGTGTAGGGGATGAGTGGATGGGTGTGTGTGTGTGTGGTGGGAGGGTGTGTGTAGGGGATGAGTGGATGGGTGTGTGTGTTGTGGGAGGGTGTGTGTAGGGGATGAGTGGATGGGGGTGTGTGTGTGGTGGGAGGGTGTGTGTAGGGGATGAGTGGATGGGGGTGTGTGTAGGGGATGAGTGGATGGGTGTGTGTGTGTGGTGGGAGAGTGTGTAGGGGATGAGTGGATGGGTGTGTGTGTGGTGGGAGGGTCTGTGTAGGGGATGAGTGGATGGGTGTGTGTGTGGTGGGAGGGTCTGTGTTGGGGTTGAGTGTGTGTGTGTGTGTGTGTGTGTGTGTGGTGGGAGGGTGTGTAGGGGATGAGTGGTTGGGTGTGTGTGTGGTGGGTGGGTCTGTGTAGGGGATGAGTGGATGGGTGTGTGTGTGTGGTGGGAGGGTGTGTGTGGTGGGAGTGTGTGTAGGGGATGAGTGGATGGGGGTGTGTGTGTGGTGGGAGGGTGTGTGTAGGGGATGAGTGGATGGGTGTGTGCGTGGTGGGAGGGTCTATGTAGGGGATGAGTGGATGGGTGTGTGTGTGGTGGGAGCGTCTGTGTAGGGGATGAGTGGATGGGTGTGTGTGTGGTGGGAGGGTGTGTGTAGGGGATGAGTGGATGGGGGTGTGTGTGGTGGGAGGGTGTGTGTAGGGGATGAGTGGATGGGTGTGTGTGTAGTTGGAGGGGTACCAGTGGGTATGTACCTTACTTTCCCCTATCCTGGAAGCTCTCCCTGTTCCTCCATTCTTCTTGGAATATTTCCCCTCCCTACTCTGTGCCACCTTCCCTCTTGCATTTTTTTGTCTCTCTCTCTTCAGTCGCCCACACATGCATTCCCCTCCCTTCCCTTCTTCCCCTAGCACTCCCCCAATTCCCCTCTTTCTCCTTCCTACTGCTTGACCTCAGCTTCCTCCGTCAGTCTTTTCCCAATGCACAGCCCCATCTTTGCACAGTCTGGTGCGGTTTAGCTCCATTCTTCCTTCCTCAGAAGGCAGAATCTGGCACCCCTGTCACTTGTGTCTTCATTCCCCACCAGCTTTTTCCTTCGGTCCCCGGCCTTTCCACCCCTTGTGGTTCTCTTTTCATTTCCCACTGTCTCTTTTCTGTTTTGGCTGATGGGGCTGGGTATTCCTCCATCCTCAGATTCCTGAAGCAGAGAGATATTGCGCAAACAGACAGATGGACCTTCTCAGGAGATGATATCACCTAAGTGAAATGAGGCTAAAAATTGTAAACACCCAGTATAATGAATCTGAAAATTGCTGTGCTTATATACGGCAGTGGGCAGCACGTTTAAATTCATTTAAATGGATGGTAATGAAGCAATTAGCAGAGAAGTGCACAGAAGAGCAGAAGGCTGAGCTCAACACTAGGATTTTAACACGAGGTCCGAGGAGACTTTAGATGTTCGCTCGTAGATCTGCGATCAGTGCCCACGAGGTCCCAGGAGACTTTAGATGTTCGCTCGTAGATCTGCGATTAGTGCCCATGAGGTCCGAGGAGACTTTAGATGTTCGCTCGTAGATCTGCGATTAGTGCCCATGAGACTTTAGATGTTCGCTCATAGATCTGCGATCAGTGCCCATGAGGTCCCAGGAGACTTTAGATGTTCGCTCATAGATCTGTGATCAGTGCCGACGAGGTCCCAGGAGACTTTAGATGTTCGCTCATAGATCTGTGATCAGTGCCGACGAGGTCCGAGGAGACTTTAGATGTTCGCTCATAGATCTGTGATCAGTGCCGACGAGGTCCCAGGAGACTTTAGATGTTCGCTCATAGATCTGCGATCAGTGCCGACGAGGTCCGAGGAGACTTTAGATGTTCGCTCGTAGATCTGTGATCAGTGCCCATGAGGTCCCAGGAGACTTTAGATGTTTGCTCATAGATCTGTGATCAGTGCCGACGAGGTCCGAGGAGACTTTAGATGTTCGCTCGTAGATCTGTGATCAGTGCCGACGAGGTCCGAGGAGACTTTAGATGTTCGCTCATAGATCTGTGATCAGTGCCGACGAGGTCCGAGGAGACTTTAGATGTTCGCTCATAGATCTGTGATCAGTGCCGACGAGGTCCGAGGAGACTTTAGATGTTCGCTCGTAGATCTGCGATCAGTGCCCACGAGGTCCCAGGAGACTTTAGATGTTCGCTCATAGATCTGCGATCAGTGCCCATGAGGTCCCAGGAGACTTTAGATGTTCGCTCGTAGATCTGCGATTAGTGCCGACGAGGTCCCAGGAGACTTTAGATGTTCGCTCGTAGATCTGTGATCAGTGCCCATGAGGTCCCAGGAGACTTTAGATGTTCGCTCATAGATCTGCGATCAGTGCCGACGAGGTCCGAGGAGACTTTAGAGGTTCGCTCATAGATCTGCGATCAGTGCTCATGAGGTCCCAGGAGACTTTAGATGTTCGCTCATAGATCTGCGATCAGTGCCGACGAGGTCCGAGGAGACTTTAGATGTTCGCTCATAGATCTGCGATCAGTGCCGACGAGGTCCCAGGAGACTTTAGATGTTCGCTCATAGATCTGCGATCAGTGCCGACGAGGTCCCAGGAGACTTTAGATGTTCGCTCATAGATCTGCGATCAGTGCCGACGAGGTCCGAGGAGACTTTAGAGGTTCGCTCATAGATCTGCAATCAGTGCCCACAACCTTTTCCAGGCTTTGCTGAAGCAAGTGCTGAAAGTCAGCAGGGGAAGTGTCCTGGAACAGTGTCGTGCATGGGCTGCATTGCCACCTGATGCATAAACAGCAACGTTTTGCACAACTTCTGCTGAGAATACTGTTGCTGCCTATGCACACGTACCTGTGTTTCATTTGAGCACAGGGTGCAGATGCTGCTCACATAAATCCTTCTGTGCATGTGCTTTGCTTACTCTCTTGTTTAGTGCGTGAATTTTGCACTCATTTGCAGGCTGTTTGCTTACAGCACTGCTGAGCAAACTTCTGCGTTAAACTAATATTAAGCAATCCTGCGCTAGAGCTTTAGCGCTGGACTCTAGTGCAGGGATTCTGCATCGTGTCCTGAGTAACTTCTGCACCTAAGAAATATGCCAAATAAATCTGTAGCACTGAGTAGCTTCCTGGCCCCCACAGAAAGGAGAGCTGTTCCTCACATGTACAGTCACAGAGGCAGCACGGAAAAAAAGCTTTCATTTAATTTGATAGGAAATGTTGCAGCTAAAATATGGCAGGGAAGCAAAGAAAATTATTCAGCAGCTGTTACAAACAGACAATTGTCCCTCTTCCCACCCTGTCCTATTCTGAATGCCTACTGTCTCGTCTAGATGGGTCCCCCTCATTGCTTTTTCTTTCGATTTATGTTCCCACCTATGGGATTCCCTTCTCCACACTCTTTCAGAGGTTTACATCCTTTACCCCCACCTGATATTATTGGGTGGTTTCAATACCCACCACAACGCCCCTAGTCCCTGCAACATCAGTTTGCTTCTGTTTTTCCCAGATCTTTCTATTTCCCAACATGTTTCTTTTCCAACACACACTGCAGGCTCAGTCTTTCCTTCCTCTGGACTGACATTTCCTTAATCCGACCATCAGGCTGTATTTTTCTCAGTCTCTCACTTTCCAGACTGGGTCTAGCTCTGCTCTATCTCATACTGAAGGTCTTGTCAAGGCCACCCGTAATATCTCCTCGGCCACTCATAATCACTTCTGTTCTGCCACTCAAATCTTTCCCCCAGATTTTCCTTCTCTCGCCATGGATTCACAGGCATACTTGTGGTTCACCACACTATCTGGTGCCCTAAATCAGATTGCCCCATTGTGGCTTTGTCATTATACTCCTTGAATCAAACATCCCTGGTACCATCATGGCCTTTCTCTACATTGCCGCCAATTACGGTCATGCTGAACGCCATTGGTGAAAATACTCTTACCCATTATTTCTTCATAATTTTAAACTTTTGTATTAACAATACTGTACTCAGGTCCACACTGCAAAAAAGACTCAGTACTCTGAGTTGATCATTTCAGCTCCAAATTCCACCTGACAGCTTTATTACGTTTTAAATACATTATCAAGTACTTCTATGTCTCCGACATCAGAAACTCCAAGTGCTTCACCATCGCCCTCTGCCTTAGCTAACTATTTTTCTGATAAAGTGCAGACCCTCAGGTCTGATTTTCCAGCCTGCCCCCCACCTCTGGCCCCTTTAAGATCACCAGATCGAGGTAAGGATACCTTGGAATCATGAGTGATCCTGTTGACTCTGTCTCATTCGGGATTCCTTCTCTCCTGTGACCGCTCCAAAATTGCTTAAGGTATTGCAGTCATCCCGGAAAACAACCTCAAGTGCTGACCCCATCCCATCCAATTGGCTGCTGGTCCCATCAGTGACCCTCTTTCCTCTAATTCTTCCCGTGATGAATAACAGTCTGGCTATTTCCCAGTTTCTGGAAACATGCTTCAGTTCATCGTATTTTAAAAAATCCTTCTGCTGATCCCCTACTACCCTCAAACTACCACCCAGTTCTTATCAAAACTACTTCCAAAAATGTCTTCTCAGCTTTCTGCACATTTGGCCTCAATTCATGCTTTTCACCCATGTCAATCCAATTTCCGTTCAGGTCACAGCACTGAGACTTTCCCTCACGAGCGACCTTCATCAGCACCATGATCGGGGTGACATCTCAGTGCTGCTTTCTCTCGACTTCTCTGCTGCCTTTGATCTGCTGGATAACTCCACGCTCCTTGCTCACCTTCATAATTTCGGTCTTCGCAATATAGTTCTATCCTGGTTACACTCTTTTCTCTCCCAGTGGTCTTTCTTAGTTTCAACTAGTGGCAGTTCTCCCCCTTTTTGACTTCCATGTGGTGTCCCTCAAGGTTTGGTGCTGGCGCCCCTGCTCTTTAATATATTCTTAGAAACATGATGACAGAAAAAGACCACATGGCCTATCTAGTCTGTCCTTCCATATCAACAACTACAACAGTCCACTTTTTACCTTTAGAGATCCTCTGTGTTGGTCCCATGCTTTTTTGAATTCAGTTACTGTCCTCATCTCTACCACCTCCACTGGGAGACTATTCCATGGATCCACTACTCTTTCCGTAAAGAAATATTTCCGCATATCACTCCTGAATCTATCTCCCTTCACCCTCATCCCATGTCCCCTCGTAGCAGAACTTGCTTTCAATTGAAAGAGGCTCTCTCCCTGAACATTTATGCCACGGAGGTATTTAAACATCTCAAACATATTGCCTCTATCCCGCCTTTCCTCTAAGGTGTACATATTAAGATCCTTCAGTCTGTCCTCATATGCTTTATAATGAAGCCCACTAATCATTTTAGTAGCCACCCTCTGCACCGACTCCATCCTGTTCACATCCTTTTGAAGGTGTGGTCTCCAGAATTGCACACTATACTCCAAATGAGGTCGCACCAAAGACTTATACAGAGGCATTATCACCTCCTTTTTTCTGCTAGCCATTCCTCTCCGTATGCACCCAAGCATCCTTCTAGCTTTTGCCGTCACCTTTTCTACCTGTTTAGCTAATTTAAGATCATCAGACACAACCACGCCTAGGTCCCGCTCTTCTTTAGTGGACAAAAGTACTTCACCCCCTATACTATATTGCTCCCTTGGATTGCTGCAGCCCAAATGCATGACCTTACATTTTTTAACATTAAATCCCAGCTGCCAAATTCTAGACCATTCTTCAAGCTTAGCTAGATCCCTCCTCATGTTATCTACACCTTCCTGAGTGTCTACTCTATTGCAGATTTTGGTATCATCTGCAAAGAGGCAAACCTTACCCGACAGCCCTTCCGCTATATCACTAACAAAGATGTTAAAAAGAATCGGACCAAGGACAGATCTCTGGGGCACATCACTGATAACATCCTTCTCCTCCGAGTGAGCTCCATTTACGTGTATTCTTTGTCGCCTCCCACCCAACCAATTTCTAACCCAAGCAGTAACTTTAGGGTCCATCCCTAGGGTGCTCAGTTTGTTTATAAGTCGCCTGTGAGGAACAGTGTCAAAGGCTTTACGGAAATCTAAATACACCACATCTTGAGCTCTCCCTCGGTCCAACTCCCTGGTCACCCAGTCAAAGAAATCAATCAGATTTGTCTGACAAGACCTGCCTCTGGTGAATCCATGCTGCCTTGGATCCTGTAATCCGCTGGACTCCAGAATCCTCACTATTTTCTCTTTCAGCAGCGTTTCCAATAATTTACTCACCACCGAAGTTAAACTAACCGGCCTGTAGTTTTCAACCACATCCTTACTTCCGCTTTTGTGTAAAGGCACCACATGAGCCTCTCTCCAGTCCTTTGGCACCACTCCCGACTCCAATGAGGCATTGAAAAGGTCAGTCAGTGGAGTTGCTAGAACGTCCCCAAGTTCCCTCAGTATTCTAGGGTGTATCCCATCCGGTCCCATCGCTTTGTCTACTTTAAGTTGAGCTAGTTTCTCACGAACACAGTCTTCTGAAAATTGTTCAAGTTGTCCCTTGCTTCTGTTCTTATTTGTGGGTGTTTTCTGAGGTCCTGCTCCTGGTTCTTCATCTGTGAACACAGAACAAAAATATTTGTTAAGCAATTCCGCTTTATCCTTATCAGCTTCTACATATTCCCCCCCTGCACCCTTGAGTCTGACAATACCACTCTTGCCCTTCCTCTTCTCACTAATATATCTGAAAAATGTCTTAGCCCCCCCATTTTATTTCATTGGCTATTTCCTCCTCCTTTTGAATCTTTGCCTTCTTGACTACTTTGCTAGCTTCTCTAAGTTTTTCCAAATACAGATGCCTGTCTTCCTCTCTCTGTGATTTCTTGTAGTTCATGAAGGCCTCCCTCTTTTTCTTCACTTTTTCAGCTACTTCCTTAGAAAACCATAGCGGTCTCCTTTTCCTTTTTCCTTTATTTACCATTTTAACAAAAAGGTTGGTTGCCCTTAAAATATGCCCTTTCATTTTTGCCCACTGTTTTTCTACATCTCCCAGCTGTTCCCATCCCACTAACGACTCCGAGGTATTGGCCCATCTTTACAAAGTTAGTCTTCCTAAAGTCTAAGATCCTCACCTTGGAATGGATTCTAACAGCCGAAGTCCTAATACTGAACCACACCATCTGGTGATCACTGGATGCAAAATGATCTCCCACTACAACATCAGAAACACTTTCACCATTGGTAAACACCAAGTCCAGTATGGTCCCTTCACGTGTGGGGTCTGTTACCAATTGCCTGAATAGTTCTCCCTGTAGAGAATCCAGGATCTCCTTACTTCTAGATGATACTGCAGCAGGAATGTGCCAATCAACATCTGGCATATTGAAATCTCCTATCAGTAGCACTTCCCCTTTCCTAGCTATGCTGCATATGTCTTCAATTAACTCTTTGTCCACCTCTTCCTCTTGTGAGGGAGGTCTGTATATCACACCAATGCAAATAGATTTCTCTTTCCCTCTTTCTAGTTTAACCCACAATGCCTCCTCTCTCCCTTTTTAAGCTCTGTAATTCCAAAGCTTTAATAGTAGTTTTTACATATAGTGCCACTCCTCCTCCCCTTCTTCCTACCCTGTCCTTTCTGAATAAAGTATAGCCAGGTATAGTTACATCCCAGTCATGGTTTTCTGTGAACCATGTTTCTGTAACTGCCACTAAATCCAAGTCAGCCACTCCCAGCAAAGCTTCAACATCAGGGATCTTATTTCCCATGCTACGGGCATTTATACACACTGCTTTCCATATGTTACCCCTGTTACCCATTTCCATAAAGGTATTTAATGTATCACCTACCTGGGGGCTTTCACTTACCTGGGGGCTTTCTTCACCTATCCCCAACGAATCTAGTTTAAAGCCCTCTTCAGTAGATTAGCCAGTCTACTACCGAAGATGCGTTGACCTTTCATGAACAGATGGATGCCATCTCTGCTCTGCAACCCTTGGAACAGCATCCCATGGTCTAGGAAACCAAAATGCTCTCGATGACACCATCCACGCAACCATGCATTCATCTCCAGGATGCGAGCCTCTCTGCCTTGACCTTTACCCTCAACAGGGAGGATTGAAGAGAACACCACCTGTGCACCTAACTGCTTCACCCTCTGTCCCAGAGCCATGAAGTCACTTTTGATACATTCCGAGGTATACCTGGCAGTATCATTTGTTCCAACATAGATTAGCAACATTGGGTAATAGTCAGTGGGCTTGATGAGTCTCGGCAAACTCTCCGTAACATCTTGGATTTTGGCACCAGGCAGACAGCATACCTCTCTGGACATCAAGTCTGGTCGGCAGATGGACGCCTCAGTACCCCTCAGAAGAGAGTCGCCAACCACCACTGCTCTTTGTTTCCTTCTGGTCACTGATTCCGCAACTTTGGGATACTTGAACTCTGGTTCTTCCCTTTCCAGGGATGCTTTCACCTCCTCCTCTTCCAGGGCTGCATAATGGTTCTTCAATTCAATGGCTGGAGAAGTTGGATTGGTGATTTTGCAGGCCCTGGTGACTTGTGTCCAACCATCGACATTCTGTTGGCACCCATCTTCTCCTGTGCTGGAGAGCTTGGTTGCTGCAAGAAGCATCTCATCAATGTACTTCTCACTGTCTTGAATGCTCCTCAGCCTCGCCACCTCCTCTTTGATTTCCTCCACTTGTTTCCTCAGAGCTTCAGCATGCAGGCACCCTGCACATGGAACTGGTCCTTCAACTGGCATTAGGACCTCTGTCTGGACCGAGGCAGAAGCTGTAACGGGGGCAACAGCTTTAGCAATATGATTTTTCCCAGCCATTGTTCTGTTCGTGGAGCTTAGGTATCTGTTAAAGCAAAAGAGAGAGATCTACCAAGTACCAGCCGGTTTCGCAGCTGTCCTTTCAGAGAAAAAGCAGTTAAATCTCTTTAATTATATTCAAAATGTGCTGGTCTAATTCTCTGTGGTTTGTTAAAGGGGGAGGTGCCCTATAAAGCAAGACTGCTCACTAGGGGTGGGTGGGAGTCGGGGTGGGTAGGGAGGGAACTAACACCTGATTAGGTGTTAGGGAGGGAGGCGTGGTCTAGTGGTTAGGACAAGGTACTTCAGGCCGGAGGGCCGGGGGTTCAAGTCCCACCTGGGGACAGCAATCTCAGGCCAGAGGGACTGGGATTTCTAGTCTTATAGGCACTCCTTGTGGTCTTGGGCAAGCCACTTAACCCTCCATTGCCCATGTTCCCTGTAAGTATTAGCGTATGTGTCTCATATCCCCTCGTGTTAAATGTATCCCCCAATTGAACGCTTTGACCCGGTGAAAAGCGGGATATAAATACAGCTAAATAAATAAATAAATATAGGTGTTAGCAGTTTCTAAACCTGAGGAGGTTACTAGAGTTCAGCAACCTATTGTGCTCAAGGAAAGTTTCCCTAAAGCACCAAAAAGAAAGTAACCTTGCTTTAAAAAAAAATACAAAAAAACCCTTTTAAGAGCTCCCAGTCAGAGAGCTAGCAATGTAATACAATAAAAACAAACAAACAAACCCTCAAATCCTTACTGTTTGTTGATCTGTAGAGCCCAGGTTGACCTCCCTGCTTCTCGTCATTCAGCAACACGGTATATCTTTACATTTTTATGCAAATGATATTCTTCTTATTCATCATACAAGCCCTATAACTCCAGATCTCTCATCTTTGAATGCCTGTTTGGCTAGTATTTCACAATGGTTTTCACCTAACTTTCCATTTAAATCCTGCTGAATGTGCTGCACTTTGGGTAACCTTCTTTTTACCCCCCCCCCCCCCCCCCGCATCCCTGTTCATTGGCTCCTTCTTTCCCAGGTTGTTCTATTCTCATGGTAGAGACTATGTGATACCTTGGTGTTATCCTGGATTTGTCACTTTTGTTTAGAGCTCGTATCTCTTCTGTCGTTTGCCGTTCATTTTACTCACTCCATCAGATTTGTGCCGTTCGTCTCTTTCTCTTCTCTGTATCCTACTATCTTGTTTCCCTCTCTTGTCATATCCAAACTAGACTATTGCAATGTCATTTATCTGCGACTCCCACAATCCGAGCTCTGCTCTTTACAACTTGTACAAATACAGAAGTTCACATTCTTTCACATGCATCCCGGTTTGATCATGTCACTCCTCTCCTGATCCATCATCACTGGTTTCCCGTTACATCCGGCTACTATAGTCTTCCGCGCCCTATACTCATGTACTCCACTATGCGATCTACTGCTTCTCCGTTCTACTCATTGTTGCCTCCGTGACATTCAACCAGGCCCACCTCGTGTCCACCCGTTCTGCTGCCTTCTCTCTCTCTGATCCTGCCTCATGGAACATGCCACCCCAAGCCCTAAGACTGGAGCTATCATTTGTACATTTTAAGACCCAGTTAAAGACCCACTTATTTAACCAGGCATACATCTCAGTGCTTGGGTGTATAGTCCCCAGTCTTGACTTACCTCCCTCCTGTGTGTATGAATGAGCATCCAAATATTTGTAGTTCTTTTCTTAACTATTGCTTATATATTGTTTTTAAATTGTAAACCGCCCTACTGTATTTTTATCAAAGGGCATAAACCATAAACAAATAGAGATGTGAGAAGTCCTGCACTTTGAGATCAATGTTCCCTCTAATTTTCTGTAGGCTGTGTGCGCATAAAATATCAGCTGTGCAGCTTTTGAAGGAAAGTTAAATTTTTGTGCGCCACATAACGACACTCGGAGTTATATACTTTAAAATTTGACTACATGTCAGAATACAGTATGTACACCACATTGATTTTAATCAAATGAACTGAAAATAGACAATTACTAAATGAATCAGAAAATTTCTAGTAATTACAATCACAACTTTTAAATTTTAAGACGTCTGTGTTGCTTTCTATAAGAATCAGAACCGTAATTTTTGTGCGCTCTGTTGTGAAGTATGTGCGCTCGCTCGGCGAGGTGTGTGCGCGTGCACAGCTTAGAGGGAACAGTGTTTGAGATCTCTCTGAGAGTGGCTAAATTTCTGCTGCACATGTCTTCAGCTGTGTCACAGTGCTGCGGTGAGATCTCAGCACATGTCTTCAGCTGTGTCACAGTGCTGCAGTGAGATCTCAGCACATGTCTTCAGCTGTGTCACAGTGCTGCAGTGAGATCTCAGCACGTGTCTTCAGCTGTGTCACAGTGCTGCAGTGAGATCTCAGCACGTCTTCAGCTGTGTTACAGTGCTGCGGTGAGATCTCAGCACGTGTCTTCAGCTGTGTCACAGTGCTGCGGTGAGATCTCAGCACGTGTCTTCAGCTGTGTCACAGTGCTGCGGTGAGATCTCAGCACGTGTCTTCAGCTGTGTCACAGTGCTGCGGTGAGATCTCAGCACGTGTCTTCAGCTGTGTCACAGTGCTGCGGTGAGATCTCAGCACGTGTCTTCAGCTGTGTCACAGTGCTGCGGTGAGATCTCAGCACGTGTCTTCAGCTGTGTCACAGTGCTGCGGTGAGATCTCAGCACATGTCTTCAGCTGTGTCACAGTGCTGCGGTGAGATCTCAGCACATGTCTTCAGCCGTGTCACAGTGCTGCAGTGAGATCAAAGACTAGTTTCAGTGTGCAATCAAACTCTGGAATTCATCTCTGGAGGATGTAGTAAAAGCTGTTAGTGTACTTTGGTTTAAAAGAGGTTTGGACAAGTTCCTGGAGGAAAAGCCCGTAAACCATTATTAAAGAGGACCTGGGGAATCCACTGCTTGCCCCTGGGATAAGTATTGTGGAATCTGTGAACCTTTTTGGGAATCTAATGGGTGCTGCACAAATACCATGTGACGTTTTACAGGCACTATTGGTGATGCCTTAGAACTATTTTTGGTACAAAGGCACTTTACCAGCAGAATCATGGAGTAGCTATGGGGCCACTTCGGCCCCTTCTGTGGCCTCTTTATATGTAGCAGATTTTGAAAAATGATATATATATCTGATTCTCCATTTTCGTCTATTTTGATGATATTTTTGTCCTCTGGCCTAGCTCAGAGAGTGAACTGTTATCATTTCATTCTTGCTTAAATACCCTGGGTACTAACTTACAGTTTACATTGTGCCATCATGCAGTGCAGATTAACTGTTTGGAAGTGTGAGTGACAAGGACAGCTGCTGCTTTTTCTATATCTATTTTAAGGAAGCCTGTAGATCACAACACATATTTCCAGTTTGACAGTTCTCATCCTCTTAGGCTTAAGTCAAGTCTTCCTAATAGTTAATTTTTGTGTGCCCATTGTATTTGTTCTATTGACCAACAATTTTGAGAGGAATCTAATTTGTTAAAATCTTGGTTCCTCTCAAGGGGCCTGTAGGAGACTTAGGAGGAGATATTCAAGGGCATTAACCATGTAAGTGCCGTTGAATATCCCCAACGAAGGCATCTACGCTGGGCTGTAAACCTTGTAGATGCCTTTTGAAAAACTGTGCCCTTAGTTTTTATTGGACTAAGGAGTATGTCTGCTAATCTAGGCTAATGGTTAACCCGGGCTATCTGCTCCTAGGTCCACTGAATAACATGGGAGCTAGGAGCAGATAGCCCAGGTTAACAGTTAGCCCGGCTTAGTAGACATACCTCTAAGTTAATACATTGTTGGACTAGCTTTGGAAGGTTAAAACCTTTCCCTCAGGTCAGGACAAGATCTTCCTGATTTTAAAAACCAGTAAAGGTCATTAGTGAGCTACAGCGCCGTCTGACTAGCAGGTAGTGCACCATTTCGCTTTCCAAACACCTGTCTCCTGCCAATTGCTGCTTCTAGGTGGCATCAAATTCTATAATAGGATGGAATAAAAAGAGACAAAGTGGTAACTTACTACTGCGAAATGAAGGCCGGGACAGCCTTCCTACAGAAGAGACACTTAAATCTCAAAGTACGTAAATGGAACTCACCACTTAAGAACATAAGATATGCCATACTGGGTCAGACCAAGGTCCATCAAGCCCAGTATTCTGTTTCCAACAGTGGCAAATCTAGGTCATACGTACCTAGCAGTTTCCCCAAAAAACACAGGTTCCACAATGCTTGTACTGGGTCAAGCATTGACATCCTGGGTCCCTTCTTAATAATGGTTTATGGACCTTTCCTCCAGGAACTTGTCCAAACCATTTTTAAACCCAGCTACACTAACAGCCTTTACTACATCCTCCAGTAACAAATTCCAGAGTTTGATTACACGTTGAGTGAAAAAAATATTTTCTTTTATTAGTCTTAAATAGTTTACCCTGTAGCTTCATTGCATGTCCCGTAGTCTTTCTATATTCTGATAATGTAAACAATCGATCTACGTTTACCCGTTCCACTCCGTTCATTAATTTATAGACCTCTATCATATCTCCCCTCAGCCGTCTCTTTTCCATGTTAAAGAGCCCTAACCTTTTTAGCCTTTCTTCATAGGATAGGATACAATAATAGACAACAAGGCTCAGCTGTTTTAATAGATAAGGAGGGAGGAGCAGCTCAGTGGCTGAGACAGGTTACCTCAGGCCAGAGGGACTGGGGTCTCTAGTCCCATGGCCACTCCTTGTGGCCTTGGGCAAGCCACTTAACCCTCCATTGCCTCAGGTAGACATAGATTGTGAGCCCTTTGGGGACAAGGGAATTAAAAGTACCTGTTCGTATATACATACATGTAAAATCGCTCTGATGCGCATATTAAAGAGCAGTATATAAAGTGCCTAAACCATAAATGATTGACCTTTGAAACTCATAGGCTGGTAAAGGACCCAGAACATCATTTTCTTAGATGGACAGGTTCTTTGCAGGGTATCAAAGTGGTATTCGGGGCTGGCGCTACTTATTAGGTGAGCTAGGCTCTCGCCTAGAGTGGCAACATCCTGAGTTCGGCCCGTTGCCATCTCTGCTGCCCGCAGTGGCATTAAAACAGTTACACAGCGCTTACCCAAAGCCTCTGATGCTGCTTTCACCCGCTGGATGCAGACTTGTGGTTTGCAAAAGGAAGCTTGGTTGCTACGCTCAAATAACCCTCGTTTCAAGTCACTTCACTTCTCCTACTGATCTACAAGTGCATTCATTACACAGCTCCTCATTACCTCCTCTCTTATCTCTCCCTACACCCCTCCTTGCAGAGCCAGCCCAAGGGTTTCTGCCGCATCGCCCACTCCAGAAACCGCCCCCCCCCACCTGTCACAAACACCCCCTCCCCTGCTGCCAATTCCTTCTTGTGAGGGGGGCAGCGGCAGCAGCAATATTTGTAAAAGTGGTGGCTTTTTCCTGCCTCTGCTGCCTCCCCCTCCTGAGACGGAATCAATGGCAGCTGGGGGGACAGCACAGCCGGTCATGTACAGTACCACCCCCACCTGAGCCGGCCAGCTAGCCCGCCTAGTGGATAGGCCGGCCCTGTCTCCTTGACAGCTCACTCATCAGGCAAATCCCTTTTATCGGTGCCCTTCTCTGCCATTGCCTACTCCAGGCTTCACTCATTCCACCTTGCTGCTCCTTATGCCTGGAACAGACTACTTGAGCTGGACCTCTTCGAGACTGCTTTTGGATCCTGCCCTCCTTAATGTCCTGTTTACCACCCAAGTGTGTTTTAACCATCTCCCCTTGGTTTTACCCTAGTCCCCCATTTGTAATCCAGGTATCATGGAGCAGGTCAGAGAAGGACTTGGAGAGGCCGTGCAAATCCACCATCGCCAGCGCTACCTCTGTAAGGACTCACCCTCACTAGAAAGCTCCAGCTTTTTGGCTTCCTTCAGCTCAGGGCTCTCTTTCTTCTCTGTTAAATCAACAAGGAGATGCAGAGAGATTAGTAAGCGACACAGAATCAGGAGCTGGGACAAGGAATGAGAAACCGAGGGTGAGGGCTGGAGTATGAAGTTGCAGGAGGTAAAGAATGTGTCTATAAACTACAGTGGATTAATTTACCATTGAAGTTTAGGTTATCCAGTAGGCAATTAGCAACCAAAGATCAGTGTTTCCCAACCATCAGAAAAGGAATTATTCAGATGTTAATCCATTGAGTGGAGAAAATTTAAAACCTTTCTGTAAGGACCCAAAATAAATGGAATATGCATAAGATGGAGTCCATAGAGCCTCTGAACTATTGGGGTCTACCTTCAGTCCTGCCTTTGAACGGTTAATTGCCCACCTGGATATATGGGGATGGATATTCAAACTCCGCAGTCAGTGTTTTTAAAGCATGGCTACAGCATTTAAAATTAAGACGAGATATTCAGTACTGTAAAATATCTGTGATCCCCAACTGATTATCCAGTTTCACCACTCAGAGGTTCTTAACTCTCTCCAATTCCATTGCAAGAAAATAGAAAAGAGACACATGGCAGAACTATTAGTTCATCATAGTACCTGGACAGTTGCTACGTTCATCTTCCTACATTCACCTACCATATAGACAACCCCTCGTCTGATCCCACTTAGCACTTCATGTTATCTCTGCACACACGTAAACTCACATTCCAGCACAGGTAAAGACCCACACCCCAACACTGCCTGAACCTGCACCCAGATACATCAAACACACACACACACACACACACACCCCAACACTGCCTGAACCTGCACCCAGATACATCAATCACACCCACACACCCCAACACTGCCTGAACCTGCACCCAGATACATCAATCACCCCCCCCCACACCCCAACACTGCCTGAACCTGCACCGATACATCAAACACACACACACACCCCAACACTGCCTGAACCTGCACCCAGATACATCAATCACACCCACACACCCCAACACTGCCTGAACCTGCACCCAGATACATCAATCACACCCACACACCCCCAACACTGCCTGAACCTGCACCCAGATACATCAAACACACACACACACACCCCAACACTGCCTGAACCTGCACCCAGATACATCAATCACCCACACACACCCACACACACCCCAACACTGCCTGAACCTGCACCCAGATACATCAATCACACCCACACACCCCCCAACACTGCCTGAACCCAGATACATCAATCACACCCACACACCCCCCAACACTGCCTGAACCTGCACCCAGATACATCAAACACACACACACCCCCAACACTGCCTGAACCTGCACCCAGATACATCACACACACACACACACCCCAACACTGCCTGAACCTGCACCCAGATACATCAAACAAACACACACACACACACACACACACACACCAACAATGCCTGAACCTGCACCCAGATACATCAATCACACCAACACTGCCTGAACCTGCACCCAGATACATCAATCACACCAACACTGCCTGAACCTGCACCCAGATACATCAATCACACCCACACACACACACCCCAACACTGCCTGAACCTGCACCCAGATACATCAATCACACCCACACACACACACCCCAACACTGCCTGAACCTGCACCCAGATACATCAAACACACACACACACACACACACACCCCAACACTGCCTGAACCTGCACCCAGATACATCAATCACACCCACCCCAACACTGCCTGAACCTGCACCCAGATACATCAAACACACACACACACCCCAACACTGCCTGAACCTGCACCCAGATACATCAATCACACACACACACACACCCCAACACTGCCTGAACCTGCACCCAGATACATCAATCACACACAAACACACACCCCAACACTGCCTGAACCTGCACCCAGATACATCAATCACACACACACACACATCCCAACACTGCCTGAACCTGCACCCAGATACATCAAACACATACACACACACCCCCCAACACTGCGTGAACCTGCACCCAGATACATCAAACACACACACACACACCCCCCAACACTGCCTGAACCTGCACCCAGATACATCAATCACACACACACACACACACACACACACACACACACACCCCAACACTGCCTGAACCTGCACCCAGATACATCAAACACACACACACCCCCCAACACTGCCTGAACCTGCACCCAGATACATCAATCACACCCACACACACCCACCCCAACACTGCCTGAACCTGCACCCAGATACATCAAACACACACACACCCCAACACTGCCTGAACCTGCACCCAGATACAAACACACACACACACACACACACACACCCCAACACTGCCTGAACCTGCACCCAGATACATCAATCACACAAACACACACACACACCCACACACACACCCCAACACTGCCTGAACCTGCACCCAGATACATCAATCACACCCACACACCCCAACACTGCCTGAACCTGCACCCAGATACATCAATCACACCCACACACACCCACACACCCCAACACTGCCTGAACCTGCACCCAGATACATCAAACACACCCACACACACACACACACACACACACCCCAACACTGCCTGAACCTGCACCCAGATACATCAATCACACCCACACACACACACCAACACTGCCTGAACCTGCACCCAGATACATCAAACACACACACACACACCCCAACACTGCCTGAACCTGCACCCAGATACATCAAACACACACACACACACACACACCCCAAAACTGCCTGAACCTGCACCCAGATACATCAAACAGACACCCACACCCCAACACTGCCTGAACCTGCACCCAGATACATCAAACACACACACACACACCCCAACACTGCCTGAACCTGCACCCAGATACATCAAACACACACACACACACACACACACACACACACACCCCAACAGTGCCTCAACCTGCACCCAGATACATCAATCACACCCACACACACACACCCCAACACTGCCTGAACCTGCACCCAGATACATCAAACACACACACACACCAACACTGCCTGAACCTGCACCCAGATACATTAAACACACACACACACACACACACCCCAACACTGCCTGAACCTGCACCCAGATACATCAAACACACCCACACTCACACACCCCAACACTGCCTGAACCTGCACACAGATACATCAAACACACCCACACACACACAGAGACACACACACACACCCCAACACTGCCTGAACCTACACACAGGTACATCAAACACACACACACAGAGACACACACCCCAACACTGCCTGAACCTGCACCCAGACACATCAAACACACACACACACAGACACACACCCGAACACTGCCTGAACCTGCACCCAGATACATCAAACACACACACACACACAGACACACACCCCAACACTGCCTTAACCTGCACCCAGATACATCAAACACACACACACACACACACACACACACACACACACACACACACACCAACACTGCCTGAACCTGCACCCAGATACATCACACACACCCCAACACTGCCTGAACCTGCACCCAGATACATCACACACACACACACACACCCCAACACTGCCTGAACCTGCACCCAGATACAACACACACACCCCAACACTGCCTAAACCTGCACCCAGATACATCAAACACACCCACACCCACACACAACCCAACACTGCCTGAACCTGCACCCAGATTCATCAAACACACACACACACCAACACTGCCTGAACCTGCACCCAGATACATCAAACACACACACACACACACACACACACACACCCCAACACTGCCTGAACCTACACACAGGTACATCAAACACACACACACACAGACACACACCCCAACACTGCCTGAACCTGCACCCAGATACATCAAACACACACACACACAGACACACACCCGAACACTGCCTGAACCTGCACCCAGATACATCAAACACACACACACACAGACACACACCCCAACACTGCCTTAACCTGCACCCAGATACATCAAACACACACACCCCAACACTGTCTGAACCTGCACCCAGATACATCAAACACACACACACACACACCCCAACACTGCCTAAACCTGCACCCAGATACATCAAACACACACACACCCCAACACTGCCTGAACCTGCACCCAGATACATCAAACACAGACACACACACACACACCCCAACACTGCCTGAACCTGCACCCAGATACATCAAACACACACACACACACACACCAACACTGCCTGAACCTGCACCCAGATACAAACACACACACAGACACACCGCAACACTGCCTGAACCTGCACCCAGATACATCAAACACACACACACACACACACACCCCAACACTGCCTGAACCTGAACCCAGAAACATCAAACACACACACACACACCCCAACACTGCCTGAACCTGCACCCAGATACATCAAACACACACACACACACACACACACACAAACACCCCCCCCAACACTGCCTGAACCTGCACCCAGATACATCAAACACACACACACACACACAAACACCCCCCCCAACACTGCCTGAACCTGCACCCAGATACATCACACACACACACACACCCCAACACTGCCTGAACCTGCACCCAGATACATCAAACACACACACACACACCCCAACACTGCCTGAACCTGCACCCAGATACATCAAACACACACACACCCCAACACTGCCTGAACCTGCACCCAGATACAACACACACACAGAGACACACACACACACCCCAACACTGCTTGAACCTACACACAGGTACTTCAAACACACACACACAGAGACACACACCCCAACACTGCCTTAACCTGCACCCAGATACATCAAACACACACACACACACACACACACACTAACACTGCCTGAACCTGCACCCAGATACATCAAACACACACACACACAGAGACACACACACCCCAACACTGCCTTAACCTGCACCCAGATACATCAAACACACACACAGACACACCCCAACACTGCCTGAACCTGCACCCAGATACATCAAACACACACACACAGAGACACACACCCCAACACTGCCTTAACCTGCACCCAGATACATCAAACACACACACACACACCCCAACACTGCCTGAACCTGCACCCAGATACATCAAACACACACACACAGAGACACACACCCCAACACTGCCTGAACCTGCACCCAGATACATCAAGCACACACACACACCACAACACTGCCTGAACCTGCACCCAGATACATCAATCACACCCACACACACACACCCCAACACTGCCTGAACCTCCACCCAGATACATCAAACACACACACACACACACCCCAACACTGCCTGAACCTGCACCCAGATACATCAAACACACCCACACACACACCCCAACACTGCCTGAACCTGCACCCAGATACAACACACACACACAGAGACACACACCCCAACACTGCCTTAACCTGCACCCAGATACATCAAACACACACACACACACACACACCCCAACACTGCCTGAACCTGCACCCAGATACATCAATCACACCCACACACCCCAACACTGCCTGAACCTGCACCCAGATACATCAAACACACACACACTCACACACACACACCCCAACACTGCCTGAACCTGCAACCAGATACATCAAACACACCCACACACACACCCCAACACTGCCTGAACCTGCACCCAGATACATCAAACACACACAAACACCCCCCCCAACACTGCCTGAACCTGCACCCAGATACATCAAACACACACACACAGAGACACACACACACAGAGACACACACCCCAACACTGCCTTAAAATGCACCCAGATACATCAAACACAAACACACACACCAACACTGCCTGAACCTGCACCGAGATACAACACACAGACACACCCCAACACTGCCTGAACCTGCAGCCAGATACATCAAACACACACACACACACACACACACACCCCAACACTGCCTGAACCTGCACCCAGAAACATCAAACACACACACACACACACACACCCCAACACTGCCTGAACCTGCACCCAGATACATCAAACACACACACACACACACACAAACACCCCCCCAACACTGCCTGAACCTGCACCCAGATACATCAAACACACACACACACACACAAACACCCCCAACACTGCCTGAACCTGCACCCAGATACATCACACACACACACACACCCCAACACTGCCTGAACCTGCACCCAGATACATCAAACACACACACACACACCCCAACACTGCCTGAACCTGCACCCAGATACATCAAACACACACACACCCCAACACTGCCTGAACCTGCACCCAGATACAACACACACACCCACACACACACAGAGACACACACACACACCCCAACACTGCCTGAACCTACACACAGGTACATCAAACACACACACACAGAGACACACACCCCAACACTGCCTTAACCTGCACCCAGATACATCAAACACACACACAGACACACCCCAACACTGCCTGAACCTGCACCCAGATACATCAAACACACACACACAGAGACACACACACCCCAACACTGCCTTAACCTGCACCCAGATACATCAAACACACACAAAGACACACCCCAACACTGCCTGAACCTGCACCCAGATACATCAAACACACACACACAGAGACACACACACACAGAGACACACACCCCAACACTGCCTTAACCTGCACCCAGATACATCAAACACACACACACACACACACACCCCAACACTGCCTGAACCTGCACCCAGATACATCAAACACACACACACACAGAGACACACACACACAGAGACACACACCCCAACACTGCCTTAACCTGCACCCAGGTACATCAAACACACACACACAGAGACACACACCCCAACACTGCCTGAACCTGCACCCAGATACATCAAACACACACACCCCAACACTGCCTGAACCTGCACCCAGATACATCAAGCACACCCACACACACACACACAACACTGCCTGAACCTGCACCCAGATACATCAAACACACACACACACACACCCCAACACTGTCTGAACCTGCACCCAGATACATCAAACACACACACACAGAGACACACACCCCAACACTGCCTTAACCTGCACCCAGATACATCAAACACACACACACACACACACTCACACACACCCCAACACTGCCTGAACCTGCACCCAGATACATCAAACACACACACACAGACACACACACACAGAGACACACACCCCAACACTGCCTGAACCTGCACCCAGATAGATCAAACACACACACACACACTCACACACACCCCAACACTGCCTGAACCTGCACCCAGATACATCAAACACACACACACACACAGACACACACCCCAACACTGCCTGAACCTGCACCCAGATACATCAAGCACACACACACCCCAACAATGCCTGAACCTGCACCCAGATACATCAATCACACCCACACCCCAACACTGCCTGAACCTGCACCCAGATACATCAAACACACACACACCCCAACACTGCCTGAACCTGCACCCAGATACATCAAACACACACAGAGACACACACCCCAACACTGCCTGAACCTGCACCCAGATACATCAATCACACCCACACACACACCCCAACACTGCCTGAACCTGCACCCAGATACATCAAACACACACACACACACCCCAACACTGCCTGAACCTGCACCCAGATACATCACACACACACACACACCCCAACACTGCCTGAACCTGCACCAGAATACATCAAACACACACAGAGGCACACACACACACAGACACACACCCCAACACTGTGTGTGTTTGATGTATCTGGGTGCAGGTTCAGGCAGTGTTGGGGTGTGTGTCTGTGTGTGTGTGTTCCTCTTTGGGGGTTTGATGTAGTCTGGGGCAGGTTCAGGCAGTGTTGGGGTGTGTGGGTGTGATTGATGTATCTGGGTGGAGGTTCAGGCACTGTTGGGGTGAGTGTGTGTGTGTGCTTGATGTATCTGGGTGCAGGTTCAGGCAGTGTTGGGGTGTGTGTCTCTGTGTGTGTGTCTCTGTGTGAGTTTGATGTATCTGGGTGCAGGTTCAGGCAGAGAGACACACACACACAGACACACAGCCCAACACTGCCTGAACCTGCACCCAGATACATCAAACACAGAGACACACACACACACACCCCAACACTGCCTGAACCTGCACCCAGATACATCAAGCACACACACACACACACACACCCCTCAACACTGCCTGAACCTGCACCCAGATACATCAATCACACCCACAGACACACACCTCAACACTGCCTGAACCTGCACCCAGATACATCAAACACACACACACACACCCACACCCCAACACTGCCTGAACCTGCACCCAGATACATCAATCACACCCACACACACACACCCCAACACTGCCTGAACCTGCACCCAGATGCATCAATCACACCCCCACACACCCACCCCAACACTGCCTGAACCTGCAGCCAGATACATCAAACACACCCACACCCCCCAACACTGCCTGAACCTGCACCCAGATACATCAAACACACACACACACACCCCAACACTGCCTGAACCTGCACCGATACATCAAACACACACACACACACACACCCCCAACACTGAACCTGCACCTAGATACATCAATCACACACCCCCACACACACCCCAACACTGCCTGAACCTGCACCCAGATACATCAAACACACACACACACACACACCAACACTGCCTGAACCCGCACCCAGATACATCAAACACACACACACCAACACTGCCTGAACCTGCACCCAGATACATCAATCACACCCACACACCCACACCCCAACACTGCCTGAACCTGCACCCAGATACAACACACACAGACACACACACCCACACCCACCCAACACTGCCTGAACCTGCACCCAGATACATCAATCACACCCACACACACACACCCGAACACTGCCTGAACCTGCACCCAGATACATCAATCACACCCACACACACACACCTACACTGCCTGAACCTGCACCCAGATACATCAATCGCACCCACACACAGAGACACAGCACGATACTGTCTGAACCTGCACCCAGATACATCAAACACACACACACACACACACACACACACACACACACACACACACACCAACACTGCCTGAACCTGCACCCAGATACATCAATCACACCCACACACACCCACACCAACACTGCCTGAACCTGCACCCAGATACATCAAACACACACACACCCCAACACTGCCTGAACCTGCACCCAGATACAAACACACACACACACATACACACACAAACCAACACTGCCTGAACCTGCACCCAGATACAACACACACACACACACACACAAACCAACACTGCCTGAACCTGCACCCAGATACATCAAACACACACACACACCCCAACACTGCCTGAACCTGCACCCAGATACATCAATCACACCCACACACACCCACCCCAACACTGCCTGAACCTGCACCCAGATACATCAATCACACCCACACACACACACCAACACTGCCTGAACCTGCACCCAGATACATCAAACACACACACACACACACACCAACACTGCCTGAACCTGCACCCAGATACACCAAACACACCCACACACACCCCAACACTGCCTGAACCTGCACCCAGATACATCAATCACACCCACACAGACACAACCCAACACTGCCTGAACCTGCACCCAGATACATCAAACACACACACCCCAACACTGCCTGAACCTGCACCCAGATACATCAATCACACCCACACACCAACACTGCCTGAACCTGCACCCAGATACATCAATCACACCCCCACACACACACCCCAACACTGCCTGAACCTGTACCGAAATACATCAATCACACCCACACACACACCCCAACACTGCCTGAACCTGCACCCAGATACATCAAACACACACACACACACCCAAACACTGCCTGAACCTGCACCGATACATCAATCACACCCACACACACACACCCCAACACTGCCTGAACCTGCACCCAGATACATCAATCACACCCACACACAGACACACACACACCCCAACACTGCCTGAACCTGCACCCAGATACATCAATCACACCCCCACACACACACCCCAACACTGCCTGAACCTGCACCCAGATACATCAATCACACACACACACCCCAACACTGCCTGAACCTGCACCCAGATACATCAATCACACCCACACACACACACCCCAACACTGCCTGAACCTGCACCCAGATACATCAAAGACACACACACACACCCCAACACTGCCTGAACCTGCACCCAGATACATCAAACACACACACACACCCCAACACTGCCTGAACCTGCACCCAGATACATCAAACACACACACACACCCCAACACTGCCTGAACCTGCACCCAGATACATCAAACACACACACACACACACACACACACACTCACCCCAACACTGCCTGAACCTGCACTCAGATACATCAAACACACACACACCCCAACACTGCCTGAACCTGCACCCAGATACATCAATCACACCCACACACACACACCCCAACACTGCCTGAACCTGCACCCAGATACATCAAACACACACACACACACCCCAACACTGCCTGAACCTGCACCCAGATACATCAAACACACACACACACACACACGCCCCAACACTGCCTGAGCCTGCACCCAGATACATCAAACACAGACACACACACACACACACACACACACACACCAACACTGCCTGAACCTGCACTCAGATACATCAAACACACACACACACAAACACCCCAACACTGCCTGAACCTGCACCCAGATACATCAAACACACACACACCCCAACACTGCCTGAACCTGCACCCAGATACATCAATCACACCCACACCCACACACGAACACTGCCTGAACCTGCACCCAGATACATCAATCACACCCACACACCAACACTGCCTGAACCTGCACCCAGATACATCAATCACACCCACACACCAACACTGCCTGAACCTGCACCCAGATACATCAATCACACACACACACACACACACACACACACACACACACACACACACACACACACACACACACACCAACACTGCCTGAACCTGCACCCAGATACATCAATCACATCCACACACACACACCCCAACACTGCCTGAACCTGCACCCAGATACATCAATCACACCCACACACACAGACACACACACACCCCAACACTGCCTGAACCTGCACCCAGATACATCAATCACACCCCCACACACACACCCCAACACTGCCTGAACCTGGACCCAGATACATCAATCACACCCACACACACACACCCCAACACTGCCTGAACCTGCACCCAGATACATCAAACACACACACACACACACCCCAACACTGCCTGAACCTGCACCCAAATACATCAAACACACACACACACACACACACCCCAACACTGCCTGAACCTGCACCCAGATACATCAATCACACCCACACACACACACACAGACACACACACACCCCAACACTGCCTGAACCTGCACCCAAATACATCAATCACACACACACACACACACCCCAACACTGCCTGAACCTGCACCGATACATCAAACACACACACCCACACCCCAACACTGCCTGAACCTGCACCCAGATACATCAAACACACACACACACACATCCCAACACTGCCTGAACCTGCACCCAGATACATCAATCACACCCCCACACACACACCCCAACACTGCCTGAACCTGCACCCAGATACATCAATCACACCCCCACACACACACCCCAACACTGCCTGAACCTGCACCCAGATACATCAATTACACCCAAACACACACACCCCAACACTGCCTGAACCTGCACCCATATACATCAATCACACACCCCCCACACACACACCCCAACACTGCCTGAACCTGCACCCAGATACATCAAACACACCCCCACACACACACACACACACCCCAACACTGCCTGAACCTGCACCCAGATACATCAAACACACCCACACACACACACACACCCCAACACTGCCTGAACCTGCACCCAGATACATCAATCACATCCACACAGACACACCCCAACACTGCCTGAACCTGCACCCATATACATCAAACACACACACCCCAACACTGCCTGAACCTGCACCCAGATACATCAAACACACACACCCCAACACTGCCTGAACCTGCACCCAGATACATCAAACACACCCACACACACACACCCCAACACTGCCTGAACCTGCACCCAGATACATCAAAGACATACACACACACACCCCAAGACTGCCTGAACCTGCACCCAGATACATCAAATACACACACACACACCCCAACACTGCCTGAACCTGCACCCAGATACATCAAACACACACACACACACACACACCAACACTGCCTGAACCTGCACTCAGATACATCAAACACACACACACACACCAACACTGCCTGAACCTGCACCCAGATACATCAAACACACACACACACACACCCCAACACTGCCTGAACCTGCACCCAGATACATCAAACACACACACACCCCAACACTGCCTGAACCTGCACCCAGATACATCAATCACACCCGCACACACACACCCCAACACTGCCTGAACCTGCACCCAGATACATCAAACACACACACACACCAACACTGCCTGAACCTGCACCCAGATACATCAATCACACCCCCACACACACACCAACACTGCCTGAACCTGCACCCAGATACATCAATCACATCCACACCCACACACCAACACTGCCTGAACCTGCACCCAGATGCATCAATCACACCCACACACCAACATTGCCTGAACCTGCACCCAGATACATCAATCACACCCCCACACACACACCCCAACACTGCCTGAACCTGCACCGAAATACATCAATCACACCCACACACCCACACACACACCCCAACACTGCCTGAACCTGCACCCAGATACATCAATCACACCCACACACACACACCCGAACACTGCCTGAACCTGCACCCAGATACATCAATCACACCCACACACACACACCCCAACACTGCCTGAACCTGCACCCAGATACATCAATCATACCCACACACACAGACACCCCAACACTGCCTGAACCTGCACCCAGATACATCAATCACACCCACACACACAGACACACACACCCCCCAACACTGCCTGAACCTGCACCCAGATACATCAATCACACACACACACACACACCCCAACACTGCCTGAACCTGCACTCAGATACATCAAACACACACACACACACACACACCCCAAAACTGCCTGAACCTGCACCAAGATACATCAATCACACCCACACACACACACCCCAACACTGCCTGAACCTGCACCCAGATACATCAATCACACCCACACACCAACACTGCCTGAACCTGCACCCAGATACATCAATCACACCCACACACACACACCCCAACACTGCCTGAACCTGCACCCAGATACATCAAACACACACACACACCCCAACACTGCCTGAACCTGCACCCAGATACATCAATCACACCCACACACACACACCCCAACACTGCCTGAACCTGCACCCAGATACATCAATCACACCCACACACACACACCCTAACACTGTCTGAACCTGCACCCAGATACATCAAACACACACACACACACACACACCCCAACACTGCCTGAACCTGCACCCAGATACATCAATCACACCCAGACACACACACCCCAACACTGCCTGAACCTGCACCCAGATACATCAATCACACCCACACACCAACACTGCCTGAACCTGCACCCAGATACATCAATCACACACACACACACACACACACCCCAACACTGCCTGAACCTGCACCCAGATACATCAATCACACCCCCACACACACACACCCCAACACTGCCTGAACCTGCACCGAAATACATCAATCACACCCACACACCCACACACACACCCCAACACTGCCTGAACCTGCACCCAGATACATCAAACACACACACACACACCCCAACACTGCCTGAACCTGCATCCAGATACATCAATCACACCCACACACACACATACCCCAACACTGCCTGAACCTGCCCCCAGATACATCAATCACACACACCCACACACACACACACCAACACTGCCTGAACCTGCACCCAGATACATCAATCACACCCACACACACAGACACACACACACCCCAACACTGCCTGAACCTGCACCCAGATACATCAAACACACACACACACACACCCCAACACTGCCTGAACCTGCACCCAGATACATCAATCACACCCCCACACACACACCCCAACACTGCCTGGACCTGCACCCAGATACATCAATTACACCCACACACACACACCCCAACACTGCCTGAACCTGCACCCAGATACATCAATCACACACACACACACCCCAACACTGCCTGAACCTGCACCCAGATACATCAATCACACCCCCACACACACACCCCAACACTGCCTGAACCTGCACCCAGATACATCAAACACACACACACCCCAACACTGCCTGAACCTGCACCCAGATACATCAAACACACACACCCCAACACTGCCTGAACCTGCACCCAGATACATCAATCACACCCACACACACACACCCCAACAGTGCCTGAACCTGCACCCAGATACAGCAATCACACCCCCACACACACACCCCAACACTGCCTGAACCTGCACCCTGATACATCAATTACACCCACACACACACACCCCAACACTGCCTGAACCTGCACCCAGATACATCAAACACACACACACACCCCAACACTGCCTGAACCTACACCCAGATACATCAATCACACCCACACACACACACAAAAACACCCCAACACTGCCTGAACCTGCACCCAGATACATCAATCACACCCACACACACCCCAACACTGCCTGAACCTGCACCCAGATACATCAAACACACACACACACACCCCAACTCAGACTGAACCTGCACCCAGATACATCAATCACACCCACACACACACACCCCAACACTGCCTGAACCTGCACCCAGATACATCAAACACACACACACACACACCCCAACACTGCCTGAACCTGCACTCAGATACATCAATCACACCCACACCCACACACCAACACTGCCTGAACCTGCACCCAGATACATCAATCACACCCCCACACACACACCCCAACACTGCCTGAACCTGCACCCAGATACATCAATCACACCCCCACACCCCAACACTGCCTGAACCTGCACCCAGATACATCAATCACACCCCCACACACACACACCCCAACACTGCCTGAACCTGCACCCAGATACATCAAACACACACACACACACACACACCCCAACACTGCCTGAACCTGCACCCAGATACATCAATCACACCCACACACACACACCACAACACTGCGTGAACCTGCTCACAGATAAATAAATTACACCCACACACACACCCCAACACTGCCTGAACCTGCACCCAGATACATCAATTACACCCACACACACACACCCCAACACTGCCTGAACCTGCACCCAGATACATCAATCACACCCCCACACACACACCCCAACACTGCCTGAACCTGCACCCAGATACATCAAACACACCCCCACACACACACCCCAACACTGCCTGAACCTGGACCCAGATACATCAATTACACCCACACACACACACCCCAACACTGCCTGAACCTGCACCCAGATACATCAATCACACCCCCCCACACACACCCCAACACTGCCTGAACCTGCACCCAGATACATCAAACACACACACCCCAACACTGCCTGAACCTGCACCCAGATACATCAATCACACCCACACACCCCAACACTGCCTGAACCTGCACCCAGATACATCAATCACACACACACACACTCCCAGAACCTGCATTCGTCACACACACACACCCCAACACTGCCTGGACCTGCACCCAGATACATCAATCACACCCACACACACACACCCCAACACTGCCTGAACCTGCACCCAGATACATCAATCACACACACACACACTCCCAGAACCTGCATTCATCACACACACACACACCCCAACACTGCCTGGACCTGCACCCAGATACATCAATCACACACACACACACACACACACACACACACTCTCAGAACCTGCATTCATGACACACATACACATTGATACTGTCCCTGCCCAGGTGTATTGCTCATACTGTTGGAAAAGTTAAATTCATTGCCAATTCAAGCCCAAGTTTTATTTACAATTTCAAAAATGCAGCCTAGGTTGGCTCTAGCTTATATGGGAATTGTACTGGGGATTTTAACACAGAAGTTGTTCTGTCCAGCCTACACTCACCCAATATCATTTCTGCTGCGGAATTTTGTAGTAATTGAAGCCTAGAACTCAACTGTAGAATAATCTAATTGGGATAAGTCCATAGCTTGGGCAATTTGCTTTAGGTTATTTTCTGAAAGTTAAAATATCATTTGCTTTACAAGATTCAGAGGTTTCAGAATATTTTTTGTAGTTCTGTACTAATGTGAGCTTTCAAGGCAGTAACTGATTCCAAAGTTACGTCCAGTATCTGAACTTCTTACAAGTGCCATCACTTCCTCTGTCAAAAATGGTAGTTCAGAAGGCAAATATTTATCTGATCCTCCCAACCACAGAAGAATGTGTTTGGCTTTCTGGGATGGAGCCTGAGAAATACTAATTTCCAGTTGCGCTTCATCTGATGGCTCTGCCCCTGTGGCAGTGGACATCTGCTTTAGCCCCAGGGGCTCAGTAGGTACTGGTTAGTATTTAGTGACAGTAAAAAATACTATTGAACAACATGGTTTTGCCTCTTGTCCCCCCCCCCCTCCATTTTCTCTCCTCACTCTCTCTGCCTCCATCTCAGGTAGCACAGGACAGTCTAAGGGAATGAAGGGGAAACCTGTACATTCATGGATCTTACAACACATCCCCTGCATAATGCACCCCCCCTCCCCCATTCTTCACAGATCTCTGCACAGACTCCCCCTTTCTCCAAATATCCCAGTCCTCAGAGGCACTGACTCCCCTCCTCTCTACCTTCAGCATATTCCAGACTGTTACCTTCACAGGCAGGACAGCAGTGATCATCCAGGTGGACAGGCAAGGAGCAGTTCAAGTGTGGGCAAATGATGGGATCACAGATCACAGTCCGCTTCTGTCAAAGAAGAAAGAATTCCCTATCCTTGCATCTCAAGCATGGAATATATTCCCTTCTGACATTTTACACTCTCCCCTTTTTTCAATTCAGGTTAAAGCTCCATTTACTTACTTGATCTTCTATTATGTACCACTGAGCTGCTGTCTCTGAAGACCTCAGGACTGTGTAACAGGCAAAAGAATGGAAAGCTGAGAGAAGGCAAAGGAGAGATGACTGATGAAGACCAGGATAAAGAGGAAAGGAGGTGGGAGAAACACCTCTTCCCAAATGAGAGGGGAAGGCGCAGAGAGAATCCCAATGAGAGAGTAGACAGCATGAAGAATGAGAGCCTGGGCTGCATGAGAGAGATTGTGAGGGTCATATCATCTGAACTTTTCTGTAAGAGTTCATGACGCAGGGCTCAGAGCTCCCATCATACTGTCATGAAAAGAGGGACTTGCTGTGCCCTACCAGCTCCTAATCCTTTCCCCTGGAGAGGGCTTCATACATCCCTGAGTGACTGTCACGGTCCTCCCAGCAGGGATCAAAGTGTGCCTCATGAGGGACTTGATCAGCTCCCCTTATTCCTTGCTTCTGGCAGGGACCAATACCACTTACAGAACTCTTAACTGGAACCAGCACTTACCTGGCAACTGCAGACAGAACACTTCTTGTCATAGTTGGGGGCCCAGCTGGTGCCATGAGCTCTAAACTGCCCCTCAAAGAAGCATGAATTGTGGTCTTTCCCCAGCCCCTCAGGATCTCTCTGCTTGCCATCCTGTAAGGGTCTCTGCTCATTCTCTGCACGGTGAGACCTTGCCATTAATCCAGCTGACTCACATCTGTTGGGCATATGCACCTGAAAGAGAAAGAGAACCCACTCACCAGAGGCCCTTGCAGCATATAATTCACACTTAAATACCCACCATGGGAAGATAACACTGAGTAGGAAACTCTACCACACAAACTTATTGAAACGCTCCATCAATAAACCACATGCACTATTCAGGTTAGTAAAATCCATAACAGGAGAGCCAGTTTCAGCCCAACCTGCAATGCCTCAGCCACAGGACTACGCAAACTACCTGCAATCAAAAATGATTAAGGCCAGCACGAACATAAATATCAACAACCCCTCCATAGCACTCAAGGCATCCCCAATAACACCATTTTGTAATTTCAACACGGTATCAACTAGTGAGATTGAGAACATTATCGCCTCCATCAATCCTAGCACGGCACCTAACGACCAATGCCCAGCCAGCTGGATAAAAGATCTGCGACACGATCTAAGCCAAATCTTGTGCAAGATGCTGAACCAGTCCTTTCTAACTGGCTCATTCCCCCAGTGTCTGAAACACACTTCTATCAGGCCCCTACTGAAAAACAGTAAATTTGATCCATCCAAAGTCGAATCATTTAGGCCAATCTCGAGCATCCCCCAACTTGCAAAAATCATCGAGAAAGCTGCTCAACAACAGATCCAGCATCACATTGACACGGAAGCACCACTAGACCAATCACAACATGGATTCAGAGAAGCACATGGAGTCGACACAATCCTTACAACCCTATTCAATGATCTGCTCACAGGAATAAACAGCATCCAACAAGGATTTGTCCTCATCTTTCTAGACATCTCCGCCGCCTTCGACTCTGTGAATCACGATATACTTCTGCAACGCCTGATAGAAAAGGGGATTCGAAGCACAGCACTGGAATGGTGTAAATCCTACCTTTCCAATAGGTGGCAACAAGTCAAAACAGGCCAGGAATCCTCGGAACCATTCCTACAATCTCAAGGTGTACCGCAAGGATCTTCCTTATCGGCACTAATGTTCAATATATATATGCAGCCGATATGTGAATTGATCCGATCCTTCAACGTACAATGCCTGGCATACGCAGATGACATCCTCATATACATGCCGTTCAAAATTGACCAACCAGTGTTTTCCCCAATAATCAATTGTTTTGGAGCAGTAGCTGAATGGCTGCTGTCAGAAAACTTACGAATCAATCATAGCAAAACTGATGTTCTTTTTGTGACAAGGAACCGTAAGTTCGTACCTCCTCCATCGATACTGGTCAACAACATAGAATTGACGTCCAAACCCACAATCCGATATCTCGGCATCACTTTGGATCAACACCTGGATATGACAACGCATGTGAAGAATGTGACAAAGAGTATATATCATAAGATCAGAACGCTACGCCACCTCCGCCCCCTACTTGATTACACTGACTACCGATCAACCTTCCAGGCATTAGTCCTCCCACATCTAGATTTTGCTAACATCATCCTCCACGGGATCTCTCAATCAACTTTAAATCCGCTTCGTCTGGCTATGAATGCAGCTGCAAGAGTCCTCTCTGGGTCACCAAGATCTGCTCACATAACGCCTATCATGAAAGACCTACACTGGCTACCTCTTCAAGACAGACTCCACTATAAGTCACTAATCCTGACCTTCAAAGCCATGAATAATTACCCACCCACACCAATCAGCAACCTAATTCACAGCACCCTCGAAAATAGAAACAGGAGGACTACTGCTACGAACACCTTAATAGTTCCTAAGATGATGACATCATGTACTAAAGCTACGTCAAACAGAGCTTTCTCAATATTCGCCCCTCTAAACTGGAATACACTTCCCCATGAAATCCGTGGCATCAAAAGCCTAATACAATTCCGAAAAGCCGTGAAACACCATTTGTTCACAAAATGTTACCCAGAAGTCATCCTGGACACTCACACATCTACCAAGCTTCCCACATACCCCAGATGCCTTAGCACTCTAATACAACCAGAAAATGGTTAGACTACACGATAGCCCTCAAGATAAACAAGATAACCATTTACCTGCTCCACCCACAGGAATTCACGCACAATATCCAATCGAGTATAGAATATTGTATATAATTAAAGTATATATATAGTATAAAGTTAACTGTACATAGTTTTTCCCCGGTTATCCCATGTATTATCTTTCCCTGTTCTTTGTAAACTCAATGTTGCTTGTATGCATTGCAGTATGTTTTGTTCATTGTACACCGCACTGATTTTAAGAGCGCGGTATAGAAGAAATGTTAAATAAATAAATAAAATAAATAAAGAGCTGGACCCTCTGAACCACTGCCTAAAGCAGCACTGGGGAGGGGCAAAGGCGGGGATCCCACCATCCCAAGCAATTACAGAGATATCTGTGCCAATAGTTACATTAGTAAATTGTTCTATAATGTACTTAAGGAAGAGCAAGAATGTATGGGACAAGCACAGAAGATCTCTAAAGGAAAGTAGTAGATATGGAAGGGCAAACTGGATAGGCTGCATGGTCTGTACCTACCATCATGTTTTTATGGTTCCTTCCAAGGCACTGAACCTTCCAAGGCACTGTACCTGACAGACCTTAATTACGAAACAGGTAAAAAACACCCCTCAGGGAGAAGATTGGCATATTTCATTTTCACAAAATCCTTTAACTTTATACTGTATAGCAGCCTGGCCTAATCCTTAAACTACTGCAAACTGGAATTGGAGGAAAGACCAATGATATAATTAAATCAGTGAATCCATCCATCAGCTGTAGGGTAAAAATATGTAGACATGAATAAGGGGCGAGACCAGAGGTGTAACCTGAGCCCCATCCTCCTTCCTATTGACAACAATGATGCCCCCACAGTGCTGGAGAGATCATCACCAGGACCAAAAGGATTCAGAAATCAGTCCATCCCCCACCCCAGAAGGTCTGCAAGACAGTCAAAACCTAATCGAGACCTAGAGCAAATCCCAGGCTCTACATGTAAAACCAAGAAAAGACAAAGACTATGATTTCCCAGAAAAAGGCCAAAAATAAAATTCTTTATAAATGAGCAGGAAATAGAACACACTCTAGAATATACGTACATTGGCCTAAGATTAAGGGAATCTGGGGATTTCAAACTGGCTTTACAGACGATCTTTGCAGTTTTCTGGATCATAACATGTCTTAATTATCGTGCTGTGGTTTTCTTCAGGGTTAAAGACCGAACCCTTAGAGTCTTATATGCCAGAAGGAAACCTCTGGACAAATACAACCACCAGGATAACTATAACTAAAATTATTCAACCCATCCTACTATATGGGAGCAAGATCTGTGATCTGACACTAAGCCAAAATCGCACAGAAAGGACCAAAGTGCTATCAGAAGCCCTTCACCTTAAGATCTGTAAACAAATGCCTCCCAAAATGGATGCGGAGAAGAACTAGGACATGTCCCCTTACTGCTCACAGTGCAAAAGAGAATATACACATTGGGCCCGATTCTATTCACGACGTAGATCTCCTTTGTATGTCTGGGCTGACCTGGACATACAAAGGAGGTCATGATTCTGATCCCACGGGGCACATCCAGCCCTGTGAGATCAGAATCGCGAACAGCACTGTAGATGCAGGGTGGGACTGCGATTCAGTCCCAGCCTGCACGTACCGTGCTAGCCCGACTAACTCAGCCAGGGCTTTTAAATGGAACCGTGGCGTCCTGTTGCCATGGCTTCGCAGCTACATTTAAAAGTTGTGATGCCAGCAGCTGCCCAAAATGTTAATTCCCCGCAGCCTGACCCCCAATCCAGCCTCCTAAGGCCAGGGTCGGGCTGTGCAGGATTAACTTTGGCACCCCCCAGCCCCTTCCGCACCCCGAATTGAAAAAAAAAAAAAAATCCAGGGAGGTTATTCCACTCCGGGGATGAAATTACCTCCCCGGCCAATTTGCCAGCCCTGGACATACACGACGTTCAGGGCCAACATTAGAATCCCCCATCCTCACTATAGGTGGTTCAGAATAACCCCCATTCTGTTGTCATCTCAATAACTGCACCAGAAACTCCCTCCACTAGCAGGCACTCTCCTGAAAAAAATCGCATTCAACACCTATACAACAAATATGCTCTACCAAACAAACATTAACACCCGGAACTCAAAAAGCAAAAACTCTGCATATGAAAAACAAGAAAAAGACTCTAGAATTCCAGTACACCTCCAACTGGGAGACACAGACTGGGAAACAGAACAAGTCCCAACTACACACTAGCAAAATACCTGACCTCAGTCACACGTGCAAAACACAGACAGACCCTTGGCAACTGCAGAATACCTGACCTCAGTCACACATGCAAAACACAGACAGACCCTCACCAACTGCACAATACCTGACCTCAGTCACACATGCAAAACACAGACAGACCCTCGGCAACTGCAGAATACCTGACCTCAGTCACACATGCAAAACACAGACAGACCCTCAGCAACTGCAGAATACCTGACCTCAGTCACACATGCAAAACACAGACAGACCCTCACCAACTGCACAATACCTGACCTCAGTCACACATGCAAAACACAGACAGACCCTCGGCAACTGCAGAATACCTGACCTCAGTCACACATGCAAAACACAGACAGACCCTCAGCAACTGCAGAATACCTGACCTCAGTCACACATGCAAAACACAGACAGACCCTCACCAACTGCACAATACCTGACCTCAGTCACACATGCAAAACACAGACAGACCGTCGGCAACTGCAGAATACCTGACCTCAGTCACACATGCAAAACACAGACAGACCCTCGGCAACTGCAGAATACCTGACCTCAGTCACACATGCAAAACACAGACAGACCCTCAGCAACTGCAGAATACCTGACTTCAGTCACACATGTAAACACAGACAGACCCTCACCAACTGCAGAATACCTGACCTCAGTCACACATGCAAAACACAGACAGACCCTCAGCAACTGCACAATACCTGACCTCAGTCACACATGCAAAACACAGACAGACCCTCAGCAACTGCAGAATACCTGACCTCAGTCACACATGCAAAACACAGACAGACCCTCAGCAACTGCAGAATACCTGACTTCAGTCACACATGCAAAACACAGACAGACCCTCACCAACTGCACAATACCTGACTTCAGTCACACATGCAAAACACAGACAGACCCTCAGCAACTGCAGAATACCTGACCTCAGTCACACATGCAAAACACAGACAGACCCTCAGCAACTGCAGAATACCTGACTTCAGTCACACATGCAAAACACAGACAGACCCTCACCAACTGCACAATACCTGACTTCAGTCACACATGCAAAACACAGACAGACCCTCAGCAACTGCAGAATACCTGACCTCAGTCACACATGCAAAACACAGACAGACCCTCAGCAACTGCAGAAAACCTGACTTCAGTCACACATGCAAAACACAGACAGACCCTCGGCAACTGCAGAATACCTGACCTCAGTCACACGTGCAAAACACAGACAGACCCTCACCAACTGCACAATACCTGACCTCAGTCACACATGCAAAGCACAGACAGACCCTCACCAACTGCAGAATACCTGACCTCAGTCACACGTGCAAAACACAGACAGACCCTCAGCAACTGCAGAATACCTGACCTCAGTCACACGTGCAAAACACAGACAGACCCTCAGCAACTGCACAATACCTGACCTCAGTCACACGTGCAAAACACAGACAGACCCTCAGCAACTGCAGAATACCTGACCTCAGTCACACGTGCAAAACACAGACAGACCCTCACCAACTGCAGAATACCTGACCTCAGTCACATGTGCAAAACACAGACAGACCCTCACCAACTGCACAATACCTGACCTCAGTCACACATGTAAACACAGACAGACCCTCACCAACTGCAGAATACCTGACCTCAGTCACACATGCAAAACACAGACAGACCCTCAGCAACTGCAGAATACCTGACCTCAGTCACACATGCAAAACACAGACAGACCCTCACCAACTGCAGAATACCTGACCTCAGTCACACATGCAAAACACAGACAGACCCTCACAAACTGCAGAATACCTGACCTCAGTCACACATGCAAAACACAGACAGACCCTCAGCAACTGCAGAATACCTGACCTCAGTCACACATGCAAAACACAGACAGACCCTCAGCAACTGCAGAATACCTGACCTCAGTCACACATGCAAAACACAGACAGACCCTCAGCAACTGCAGAATACCTGACCTCAGTCACACATGCAAAACACAGACAGACCCTCAGCAACTGCAGAATACCTGACCTCAGTCACACATGCAAAACACAGACAGACCCTCAGCAACTGCACAATACCTGACCTCAGTCACACATGTAAACACAGACAGACCCTCACAAAATGCACAATACCTGACCTCAGTCACACGTGCAAAACACAGACAGACCCTCACCAACTGCACAATACCTGACCTCAGTCACACGTGCAAAACACAGACAGACCCTCAGCAACTGCAGAATACCTGACCTCAGTCACACGTGCAAAACACAGACAGACCCTCAGCAACTGCAGAATACCTGACCTCAGTCACACGTGCAAAACACAGACAGACCCTCAGCAACTGCAGAATACCTGACCTCAGTCACACATGTAAACACAGACAGACCCTCAGCAACTGCAGAATACCTGACCTCAGTCACACGTGCAAAACACAGACAGACCCTCAGCAACTGCACAATACCTGACCTCAGTCACACGAGCAAAACACAGACAGACCCTCAGCAACTGCACAATACCTGACCTCAGTCACACGGGCAAAACACAGACAGACCCTCAGCAACTGCACAATACCTGACCTCAGTCACACGTGCAAAACACAGACAGACCCTCAGCAACTGCAGAATACCTGACCTCAGTCACACGTGCAAAACACAGACAGACCCTCAGCAACTGCAGAATACCTGACCTCAGTCACACGTGCAAAACACAGACAGACCCTCAGCAACTGCAGAATACCTGACCGCAGTCACACGTGCAAAACACAGACAGACCCTCAGCAACTGCAGAATACCTGACCTCAGTCACACGTGCAAAACACAGACAGACCCTCACAAAATGCAGAATACCTGACCTCAGTCACACGTGCAAAACACAGACAGACCCTCACAAACTACAGAATACCTGACCTCAGTCACACATGCAAAACACAGACAGACCCTCAGCAACTGCAGAATACCTGACCTCAGTCACACATGTAAACACAGACAGACCCTCAGCAACTGCAGAATACCTGACCTCAGTCACACATGTAAACACAGACAGACCCTCAGCAACTGCACAATACCTGACCTCAGTCACACATGCAAAACACAGACAGACCCTCAGCAACTGCAGAATACCTGACCTCAGTCACACATGCAAAACACAGACAGACCCTCACAAAATGCAGAATACCTGACCTCAGTCACACATGCAAAACACAGACAGACCCTTACCAACTGCAGAATACCTGACCTCAGTCACACGTGCAAAACACAGACAGACCCTCAGCAACTGCAGAATACCTGACCTCAGTCACACATGCAAAACACAGACAGACCCTCACCAACTGCACAATACCTGACCTCAGTCACACATGCAAAACACAGACAGACCCTCACCAACTGCAGAATACCTGACCTCAGTCACACATGCAAAACACAGACAGACCCTCACCAACTGCAGAATACCTGACCTCAGTCACACATGCAAAACACAGACAGACCCTCACCAACTGCAGAATACCTGACCTCAGTCACACATGCAAAACACAGACAGACCCTCAGCAACTGCAGAATACCTGACTTCAGTCACACATGCAAAACACAGACAGACCCTCAGCAACTGCACAATACCTGACTTCAGTCACACATGCAAAACACAGACAGACCCTCAGCAACTGCACAATACCTGACTTCAGTCACACATGCAAAACACAGACAGACCCTCACCAACTGCACAATACCTGACTTCAGTCACACATGCAAAACACAGACAGACCCTCAGCAACTGCAGAAAACCTGACCTCAGTCACACATGCAAAACACAGACAGACCCTCACCAACTGCAGAATACCTGACCTCAGTCACACATGCAAAACACAGACAGACCCTCACCAACTGCAGAATACCTGACCTCAGTCACACATGCAAAACACAGACAGACCCTCAGCAACTGCAGAATACCTGACCTCAGTCACACATGCAAAACACAGACAGACCCTCACCAACTGCACAATACCTGACCTCAGTCACACGTGCAAAACACATACAGACCCTCAGCAACTGCAGAATACCTGACCTCAGTCACACGTGCAAAACACAGACAGACCCTCAGCAACTGCAGAATACCTGACCTCAGTCACACGTGCAAAACACAGACAGACCCTCACCAACTGCACAATACCTGACCTCAGTCACACATGCAAAACACATACAGACCCTCACCAACTGCAGAATACCTGACTTCAGTCACACATGCAAAACACAGACAGACCCTCACCAACTGCAGAATACCTGACCTCAGTCACACGTGCAAACACAGACAGACCCTCAGCAACTGCAGAATACCTGACCTCAGTCACACGTGCAAAACACAGACAGACCCTCAGCAACTGCAGAATACCTGACCTCAGTCACACATGCAAAACACAGACAGACCCTCACAAAATGCAGAATACCTGACCTCAGTCACACATGCAAAACACAGACAGAACCTCACCAACTGCACAATACCTGACCTCAGTCACACATGTAAACACAGGCAGACCCTCAGCAACTGCAGAATACCTGACCTCAGTCACACGTGCAAAACACAGACAGACCCTCAGCAACTGCAGAATACCTGACCTCAGTCACACGTGCAAAACACAGACAGACCCTCAGCAACTGCAGAATACCTGACCTCAGTCACACATGCAAAACACAGACAGACCCTCACCAACTGCACAATACCTGACCTCAGTCACACATGCAAAACATAGACAGACCCTCAGCAACTGCAGAATACCTGACCTCAGTCACACATGCAAAACACAGACAGACCCTCACAAAATGCAGAATACCTGACCTCAGTCACACATGCAAAACACAGACAGACCCATCACAAAATGCACAATACCTGACCTCAGTCACACGTGCAAAACACAGACAGACCCTCAGCAACTGCAGAATACCTGACCTCAGTCACACATGCAAAACACAGACAGACCCTCACCAACTGCAGAATACCTGACCTCAGTCACACATGCAAAACACAGACAGACCCTCAGCAACTGCAGAATACCTGACCTCAGTCACACATGCAAAACACAGACAGACCCTCACCAACTGCAGAATACCTGACCTCAGTCACACGTGCAAAACACAGACAGACCCTCAGCAACTGCAGAATACCTGACCTCAGTCACACGTGCAAAACACAGACAGACCCTCACCAACTGCAGAATACCTGACCTCAGTCACACATGCAAAACACAGACAGACCCTCAGCAACTGCAGAATACCTGACTTCAGTCACACGTGCAAAACACAGACAGACCCTCAGCAACTGCAGAATACCTGACTTCAGTCACACGTGCAAAACACAGACAGACCCTCAGCAACTGCAGAATACCTGACTTCAGTCACACGTGCAAAACACAGACAGACCCTCAGCAACTGCACAATACCTGACCTCAGTCACACGTGCAAAACACAGACAGACCCTCAGCAACTGCACAATACCTGACTTCAGTCACACGTGCAAAACACAGACAGACCCTCAGCAACTGCACAATACCTGACCTCAGTCACACGTGCAAAACACAGACAGACCCTCAGCAACTGCACAATACCTGACCTCAGTCACACGTGCAAAACACAGACAGATCCTCACAAAATGCAGAATACCTGACCTCAGTCACACGTGCAAAACACAGACAGACCCTCAGCAACTGCACAATACCTGACTTCAGTCACACATGCAAAACACAGACAGACCCTCAGCAACTGCAGAATACCTGACCTCAGTCACACATGCAAAACACAGACAGACCCTCACCAACTGCAGAATACCTGACCTCAGTCACACATGCAAAACACAGACAGACCCTCAGCAACTGCAGAATACCTGACCTCAGTCACACATGCAAAGCACAGACAGACCCTCACCAACTGCAGAATACCTGACCTCAGTCACACATGCAAAACACAGACAGACCCTCAGCAACTGCAGAATACCTGACCTCAGTCACACATGCAAAACACAGACAGACCCTCAGCAACTGCAGAATACCTGACCGCAGTCACACGTGCAAAACACAGACAGACCCTCAGCAACTGCAGAATACCTGACCTCAGTCACACGTGCAAAACACAGACAGACCCTCAGCAACTGCAGAATACCTGACCTCAGTCACACGTGCAAAACACAGACAGACCCTCAGCAACTGCAGAATACCTGACCTCAGTCACACATGCAAAACACAGACAGACCCTCAGCAACTGCAGAATACCTGACCTCAGTCACACATGCAAAACACAGACAGACCCTCAGCAGCTGCAGAATACCTGACCTCATTCACACGTGCAAAACACAGACAGACCCTCAGCAGCTGCAGAATACCTGACCTCAGTCACACATGTAAACATAGACAGACCCTCAGCAACTGCAGAATACCTGACCTCAGTCACACGTGCAAAACACAGACAGACCCTCAGCAACTGCAGAATACCTGACCTCAGTCACACGTGCAAAACACAGACAGACCCTCAGCAACTGCAGAATACCTGACTTCAGTCACACGTGCAAAACACAGACAGACCCTCAGCAACTGCAGAATACCTGACTTCAGTCACACTTTCAAAACACAGACAGACCCTCAGCAACTGCAGAATACCTGACTTCAGTCACACATGCAAAACACAGACAGACCCTCAGCAACTGCAGAATACCTGACTTCAGTCACACATGCAAAACACAGACAGACCCTCACCAACTGCAGAATACCTGACCTCAGTCACACGTGCAAAACACAGACAGACGCTCAGCAACTGCACAATACCTGACCTCAGTCACACGTGCAAAACACATACAGACCCTCAGCAACTGCAGAATACCTGACCTCAGTCACACATGCAAAACACATACAGACCCTCAGCAACTGCAGAATACCTGACCTCAGTCACACATGCAAAACACAGACAGACCCTCAGCAGCTGCAGAATACCTGACCTCAGTCACACATGTGCAAAACACAGACAGACCCTCAGCAACTGCAGAATACCTGACCTCAGTCACACATGCAAAACACAGACAGACCCTCAGCAGCTGCAGAATACCTGACCTCATTCACACGTGCAAAACACAGACAGACCCTCAGCAGCTGCAGAATACCTGACCTCAGTCACACATGTAAACATAGACAGACCCTCAGCAACTGCAGAATACCTGACCTCAGTCACACGTGCAAAACACAGACAGACCCTCAGCAACTGCAGAATACCTGACTTCAGTCACACGTGCAAAACACAGACAGACCCTCAGCAACTGCAGAATACCTGACTTCAGTCACACATGCAAAACACAGACAGACCCTCAGCAACTGCAGAATACCTGACTTCAGTCACACATGCAAAACACAGACAGACCCTCAGCAACTGCAGAATACCTGACTTCAGTCACACATGCAAAACACAGACAGACCCTCAGCAACTGCAGAATACCTGACTTCAGTCACACATGCAAAACACAGACAGACCCTCACCAACTGCAGAATACCTGACTTCAGTCACACGTGCAAAACACAGACAGACCCTCAGCAACTGCACAATACCTGACCTCAGTCACACATGCAAAACACAGACAGACCCTCAGCAACTGCAGAATACCTGACCTCAGTCACACGTGCAAAACACAGACAGACCCTCAGCAACTGCACAATACCTGACCTCAGTCACACATGCAAAACACAGACAGACCCTCACCAACTGCACAATACCTGACCTCAGTCACACATGCATCCAGAAAGCAAACAAACAAGATCACATCACCCCAGTCCTGAGAGAACTGCACATACTCCCTCTCGAAGCAAGAATCAAATACAAATCAGCCCTACTTATCCACAAAGCCCTCTATCAAACGCAGACCTCCCAGCTCCAAACGTGACTGCCCCAACCCACCCACAACAGAACAACCAGACAAACCACCAGCAACACCCTCACCATCCCCCATGAACGAACTAAATACAGTCAACGGACCTGCAACAGAGACTTCGAACTATATGCTCCATCCCTCTGGAACTCCCTACCAAGCCAAATCAGAAACAACGGAGATCCTTCAACATTCAGAAAGCAACTACAAACCATCCTGTTCCAGGAATACCAGAAACAAACATCCACCGCTGACTCCCTCTCTGACCCTTTAACATACCCACAGATCTACCTCCTAAGAGACTGATGTCCATTGTTTAAATCCTTAATGTCTGTTTTAGATCATTAATGTTAGCCTCCCACCCAAGAATTGAAGGAAATATCGATACATCGGGAAGATGTCTTACAACTATTAGATAAACTGAAGAGTAGCAAAATCACCTGGGCCGGATGGTATACATCCAAGGGTGTTGAAAGAACTGAAATATGAGATTGCAGACCTGCTATCAGTAATCTGTGAACTATCATTAAAATCATCTCTAATACCTGAAGATTGGAGGATCGCCAATGTAACACCAATTTTTAAAAAGGGTTCCAGGGGTGATCCGGGAAACTACAGACCGGTGAGCTTGACGTCAGTACCAGGAAAAATGGTAGAAACCATCATAAAGAATAAAATTACTCAGCATGTAGATAGTCACAACCTAATGGGAGACAGCCAACATGGCTTTTGACAAGGAAGATCTTGTCTTACTAATCTGTTATGTTTTTTGAAGGAGTGAATAAACAGGTGGACAAAGGTGAGTCGGTTGATATTGTGTATCTGGACTTTCAGAAAGCCTTTGACAAGGTCCCTCATCAGAGACTTTTGGCAAAACTAAAGAGTCATGGGATAGGAGGCAGTGTACTATTGTGGAACTGGTTAAAAGATAGAAAGCAGAGGGTAGGGCTAAATGGCCAATTTTCCCAATGGAGAAAGGTGAATAGTGGTGTATCCCAGGGATCTGTGCTGGGTCCGCTGCTTTTTGACATATTCATAAATGACCTGGAAAGTGGGATAACGAGTGAGGTTATCAAATTTGCAGATGACACAAAACTATTTAAAGTTGTTAAAACCCAAGAGGATTGTGAAAAATTGCAAGAGGATCTTGACAAATTGGAAGACTGGGCATCAAAATGGCAGATGAAATTTAATGTGGACAAGTGCAAGGTTATGCACCTAGGGAAGAACAACCCAAACTATGGTTACACGATGCAAGGTTCCACATTAGGAACCCCACCACCCAGGAAAAAGATTTAGGTGTCATTGTGGATACCATGTTAAAACCCTCGGCCCAGTGTGCAGCGGCGGCCAAGAGAGCAAATAGAATGCTAGGTATGATAAGAAAAGGAATGGAAAATAAAACAAAAGATATTATAATGCCTCTATATCGTTCCATGGTGAGACCGCACCTTGAATATTGTGTGCAGTTCTGGTTGCCGTATCTTAAAAAGGATATAGCGATTTTAGAAAAGGTTCAGAGAAGAGCCACCAAAACGGTAAAGGGGATGGAAGGATACTCCTATGAAGAAAGGCTAAAAAGGTTAGGGCTCTTTAACCTGGAAAAGAGACGGCTGAGGGGAGATATGATAGAAGTCTATAAATTAATGAACGGAGTGGAACGGGTAAACGTAGATCGATTGTTTACCTTATCAGAATATAGAAAGACTAGGGGACATTATTTATTTATTTGCAGTCTCTTTTATACCGCGCTATTCGACATCAGTGCGGTTTACAATGAACATAAGAGTTGCACATCTCAATTTCGTGATTTGTGCTTACAGTGAAACAGGTATAATAACTTGGGTATACATTAAACAGGAAAATTAAACTTGGGTATGCATTAAGCAGGTATAACAGGTAAAATAGGGTATAAATAACCAGTCCCTTAACAAGGACATGCAATGAAGCTACAGGGTAAACTATTTAAGACTAATAAAAGAAAATATTTTTTCACTCAACGTGTAATTAAACTCTGGAATTTGTTACCGGAGGATGTAGTAAAGGCTGTTAGTGTAGCTGGGTTTAAAAAAGGCTTGGACAAGTTCCTGGAGGAAAGGTCCATATACCATTATTAAGAAGTGACCGAAGATATCAATGCTTGAACCAATACAAGCATTGTGTAACTTGTGTCTCTTGGGGATACTGCTAGGTACATATGACCTAGATTGGCCACTGTTGGAAACAGAATACTGGGCTTGATGGACCCTGGTCTGACCCAGTATGGCATATCTTATGTTCTTATGTACTGTCCCCCCCCCCCCCCTTTTTGTTAAACCGCTTTGACCCGGTGAAAAGTGGGATATAAATACAGTTAAATAAATAAATAAAAATAAAACACAGACCCTTAGCAACTGCAGAATACCTGACCTCAGTCACACATGTAAACACAGACAGACCCTCAGCAACTGCAGAATACCTGACCTCAGTCACACGTGCAAAACACAGACAGACCCTCAGCAACTGCAGAATACCTGACCGCAGTCACACGTGCAAAACACAGACAGACCCTCAGCAACTTCAGAATACCTGTTCTCAGGGGCACAGTGTGGAAACAACTTTGACTGCTCTCCTCAACGAACTACATGCTTCACATGATCGGGGTAACATCCCGGTGTTGGTCTCCCTAGATCATTCTTCCGCTTTTGACCTTGTGGATCACGCCCTTCTGCTCTCACGACTTCGGGATGCAGGCCTTCGAGGCGCTGTCCACCACTGGTTCCACTCTTTCCTCCCGTCTTTTCTCCATAGCCTCTTCCACAGACCCACACTCACTCTCTCTCTAATGCTTCCCCCCCCCCTCCGCTGTGGTGTCCCTCAAGGTTCTGTTTTGGCCCCCTTATTGGTCAATCTTTTTCTTGCACCACTGGCCCTTTGCATTCAGCAAACCAGTCTGTCTGCTTTTTTCTTTTTCTTTTTATTTTAAATGCTTTATTTACGTTTTATAACAACAAAGGAAAGGAAGACATACAGCTTAAAAGACAAATACATACATAAAATGTGATACATACACCAAAGTAAACCCCTACCACCCCCCTCCCCCCTGCTTCTTCTCTAGAAACTAATCATTCCCGAAAACGGGCGTGTACTGACATTATTATGGTACAAAACCGAACGGTGATCTGAAACATGATGAGTATACATTAAGCAGACATGTCTGAGCAATGAGCAGAGTGTACATAATCATTGAGCATCTGCCATTTAGACAGGCGAAAGTGAGTTTGGATATGGGGAATAGCTCTCCGAGATATCTGCTCATATTTACTATATAAGCAGACGAGGTTCCACCATTCATTGGCAGTAATTCGAGAGCTATCCTTCCAATTCCTCGTGATTAAACATATGGCTATACCCAGCATGAAATCAAGGAGAAAGCGACCCCTCTTAGGAAGAGAGGGGACCTCCGCCACTGAGCGGAGTCCCACTATCTTCCAAGAAAGAGGCTCGTGGAGGTGTAAGATAGATTGAATACGACTCCAGACCCGCCCCCAGTAAACCTGCAGTTGAGGACATTCATAAAGAACATGAGCGAGGGTTCCCACAGCAGTATGGCAAGACCAACACTGGTCCCTAGCAGTTGTGTTCCATTTAGCTATTCTTTCTGGAGTATAAAAGCATCTGTGTGCAAAAAAGAAGAGAGTTTGGGTTACAGAGGCAGATCTGGAAACCCGCACCACTTTGCTCCAGAAAACGCTCCATTGCGCAGGGGTTAAAGTGGTTTGCAGTTCGCGTTCCCAGGCTTGTTGAGCTCTACAGGTAGCAGTATCGGTACCCTGACATAATAATTTATAGAAGTTAGAGGCTACCCCATGCGTACTACTAAGAGAGTGAATTAGTTCTAATAGTCCGTCCTCAGTAGGGGCAGAGGGCGGCAGGATTTGAGTACTCTTGAGGCAGTGTTGGAGCTGTATCAATTGAAAGTAATGTTTCGCTGGCAACGCAAATTCCTTTTGTAAATCAGAAAAGGTCTTCCAACGAGCTGCAGAGAAGAGTTGTTGGGGTGTCCAGATCCCCCTAGAGTACCAGGGTTTCCATGCGATCGTTTTATTTAGGACTTGAATTCTGGGGTTATTCCACAGCGGGAGTCTGTCTGGAGGACAAACAGTGGGACCCAGTGACCGAATGAGAGTGTTAAAGGCCGCAAGAGTATCGACAATCATTGGGGGATAGCGTGTGTCTACTTGATGGGACATGCCAGGGAGATGGGTCAACGGAATTGGGCTACTTAGCTCCTCTTCAATGTCAAGCCAAACTGGTCTGTTGTCTGTTGATGCAGCTAGCCATCGGGCACCTTGTTTAAGTAGGAAGGCTTGATGATATCTAAGAAAATCAGGAAAGCGGGTACCCCCTAGTTCCTTCACAGACTGTAATTTTTGTTTAGCTACTCTTGGTGGTTTTCCCTGCCAGAGATAACGGACGAGAAGGCCCTCTATGTCTTTGTAGCTATGTAGCGGGAGGAAACAGGGCAGCATTTCTAAAATATAGTTCACTTTGGGGACTATCATCATTTTGACGGTTTCTAGGCGGCCCCACCATGTAAGGGATAAAGGAGACCACCGATTTGTGAGCTCACGGACTTTGGAGACTACCTCCTTGGCATTAAAACTAATAGTGTCATCTAAAGGAGAACAGTAGTGGACGCCAAGATATTTCACCATGCGGGATTGCCAAAGGAAAGGAAAGGCCTGCATGTCAGCCTCATGTACCCAGCGGTTCAGTGGGAATGCTACGGATTTGGTCCAGTTTATTTTATAGCCCGATAATTGCGAGTATCCGTCAATCAGGTCCAAGACAGCCGGGACCGAATCAAGGGATACAAAGAGCATAAGGTCATCTGCATATGCAGAGAGTTTAATCTCTCTGTGACTAAAGGGGACACCTCGAATACGTGCGGACTGTCTAATAAGGAGGGCGAGGGGTTCAAGAGCTAGATCAAAGAGCATTGGTGATAGGGGGCAACCTTGACGCGTGCCTCTTTGAAGATTAAAAGGCCGAGACTTAATGGCATTTACACAAATACTGGCAACGGGTTGAGAATACATGACTTGGAGGTATCGGAGGAAGCCCTCCCCAAAGCCATACCATCGGAGAACTGCAAATAAGAAGGGCCATTCTAAACGATCAAAGGCTTTTTCAGCATCTAGAGAAAGACCCACCCATGGGTGGTCTAAATTGGCAGCACTGAATAGCACATGGCACAAGGTCCGAGCATTGTCAGCGGTGGAGCGGCCGGGTATAAAACCACATTGGTCGGGATGGACTAAGGTGGCCATCCTGTCAGATAGCCGGGTGGCCAAGATCGTTGCGAAGATCTTATAATCGGCATTAAGTAGGGAGATTGGACGGTAGTTGGCGGTTAGCAGCGGGTCTCTGCCTTCTTTCTCAAAAACTACCACATTAGCTGCAGAAAAGGATCCCAAAGAGGATGTATCTACCGCAAGGGCAGTAAAGTAAAGTTTTAAGTAGGGAACTAAATCTGCACTGAACGTTCTGTAGAATTCTGTCGGGAGACCATCAGGCCCAGCGGCTCGACCCGAGGCTGTTCGTTTTAGGGCAGAATGGATCTCTGAAGTAGAGAAGGGTTCATCCAGCGCATCCCTATCAGCTTCAGAAAGGGTCGGCCCGCTGAATACCAGAAAACAAGCGCTCGAAGGTCTCGGATGAGAACTCACATTCAGATTGATATAGACGGGTATAGAAATCCCGAAAAAGTTCTACGATATCGGAGTCTGTGGTCAGTATGTCCCCTCCCTGTGGGGTGCGAAGGGCCGCTACGCGTTTGGCTTCTTTTTGACCTTTCAAGGCGTTGGCTAAAAGTCGACCGGCTCGGTTGCTTTCACGGTAGTATGTCCCTTGCTGAAGTGCAATACTCTGAGAAGCTGCAGTTGAGAGGATTGCATTATATTGAAAACGGAGACGCTGTAAGCGAACTAAGACGCATGGGTCATTACGTGAAGTTAGAACTCGTTCGCCTGCTTTGATTTGTTGGTCTAGTATAAGGAGCTGCTGTTTACGCTGTTTCCGCAGGCGAATTTGATAACTAGTGATCGTTGCCCGAATGGCCGCTTTAAAACCCTCCCACCAAGCCCAATTTGCAGTGTCCTGGGGTAGATTAAAGTGAAAGTAGTCCTGTATGGCTGCTCGAATTTCTAACTGGAACTCTGGTTGAGTTAATAGAGCTCTATCAAAGAACCAGGCCCCCGAATTCCCCTGGGGCGCAGTGGTGTGTAATTGAAAAGAAATAGCAGCGTGATCTGAGATATGTTGGGAGTGAATCTTTGCAGTGTCTACCTGTGGAACTAACAGTTTTGATATGAGAAAGAAATCTATGCGAGACTGGGATTTATGAGGGGAAGAGAAGAAGGTAAAGTCAAGCTCATTGGGGTGTAGTAACCTCCATAGATCGACTAAAGCAAGATCTTTGATCATAGAGGTAAGCGTAGTGTGACTCTTGGGGGGACCACTCGTCCTAGGCGGCTGTTTGTCAATCAGGGGATCAAGAACTAAATTGAAATCCCCCCCGATTATCAATGAAGTATTAGCAGAGGCCTGCGCAACCTGAGCAATGGTAGCAAAAAGGCAGGGTCATCAACATTAGGAGCATAAAGGCATATACATGTAACTTCCAGGTTACCTATCTTGAGGTGAGCCCTGGACCATCTGCCAGCTGTATCTGAGCTAGTCGCAATGATAGTAGCATGCAGAGATTTCCTAACCAGTATGGCAACCCCACATTTCTTAGAAACGGCTGGGGAATAGGCGGCCACCATGTAAGGTTTAACATTGAGTTTAAGAGTTTCCTTCGAATTTAAATGCGTTTCTTGGAGGAAAATCAGGTCCGCGGCTTCATGACTTAGATAGCTCAGGATTTTCTTCCGTTTTATCGGATTATTGATGCCTTTTACGTTCAATGATAAAATCTTACATGGTGCCATCAATCAGTAAGAGACATTTTAGGTAAGGGCGCCTGAAAACATACAACAGAAGCAGAATCTGTACAGCAATGACATAATCACCAAGTATACTGGCCAATACACCCCATATTGAAAAGCTTGTATCAAAGTAACTTAGAGAAGAAGCAAAACCCCCAATGAATATGGCGACCATATGTCTGCGGGAGGAGGCCCAAGAGAGGAGGATAAAGACATGAAAAAAAAAAGAAAGAAACACCAGAGTCCATAATTAACACTGTCTCTGATATTCATCGAAGCTACTCTGGGTGGATGGAGTCGGGTCACAAATATCATCAAAATAGGGCAACAAACCGCCCTCGCCAGACTCTTTGCTGAACCGTGGCAAATCCAAAATGGCGGGTACAGCGGATATGAGAACGCTGGTAGGAACACTCTGGAAATCAGCGCATCAAGTCAGCTTCTTTAGCATCCAAAAACTCCGCTAGTAGATCAGGGTCCTCAAATGTTCTTGTCTGATTGTGTAGCGTGACTCGGAGCTTGGCCGGGTACATCAGGCCATAGCGTGCTTGTAATTGTTGAAGCCTCGGCCGGAATTCCAGAAAGCGCTTTCGGCGATCAACCGTGGGTTTAGCCAAGTCAGGATAGAAGGAAATCTTATGGCTCTCAAACTCCATATGGCCCTTTGCCCGGGAGGCGCTGAGAATTTGCTCCACGTGTTGATATCTCAAAAGTCGAAAGATGATAGGCCGCGGGGTCTTCCTGTTGAGCGTTATGTTGGTGGGTACACGATGAGCGCGATCGATCTCCAGTTCTTTGGTAAAGGTGATTTGGAGCAGAGAAGGGAGGATTTTATACAGAAACTCCTTCATGTCTCCCGATTCCGCTCCCTCCGGTATGCCCACTAGTCGTAAGTTGTTGCGGCGTGCTCTATTATTGCCATCTTCCACTTCTTTCTGCAAGGCCCGCACCTGACGTTCTACCTTGTCGAGTTTGGACAGCCGGACCGCGTGGGAGTCTAATATGCTCTCCATTTTGTCCTGACGCGAGGAGAGCCCCTCTAGCCTGCCCTGCAATACACCAAGGTCTTCCCGCAGCGCTCGGAGTGCTTCCCCGTTTGACTGCACGAGGTCTTTAACCCCTCTGATCTCTGCGAGGATCTCCTGCTGCATTTCGGGGCCCTCGCATAGAGCCAGCCCCTTCTGCGGGGACGGGGGTTCAGTTTTGGAGCGTTTGCCGTGAGTAGCCGCTGGAGATCCAAATTCCAGGCGCGTAGGTTTGGTCCCCGCCATCTCACCAATGTGACCCGGTAAGATCAGAGCAGAAATTCAAAAATATCCGGTGTTAATTCAGGATTCTAAGTAGGCCTCTCGGGAGCCTCAGCGTTATGCGACCATCCCGCTGGACATCAGGCTCCGCCCCCCCTGTCTGCTTTTTTCTATGCGGACGACATTATCATCATTCATCACACTAGTCCACTGCATCCTGACCAGACACCCTTGAACTCATGTCTCACTCTCGTCTCCAGTTGGCTATCCTCTAACTGTCTCCATTTCAACTTTGCCAAAACGTCAGCTACATGGTTCACGTTCAGAAGTCCTTGCCCTTCTCTTGCCCCCTCCCTTGGCTGTTCTGTGATTCCCATTGTTTCTCCCTTCAAATATCTTGGTGTCCTCCTTGATTCCAATCTCACTTTCAAAGATCACATAACGCACCTAGCTAAGACGTCTTATTACTTCCTTTGACAAATTCGTTCCATTCGCCCTTTCCTGTCCCCCTCAGCTTTAACCACCCTCACGCTAGCCACAGTCTTGTCATGGTTACATTATTGTAACTCCATTTTTGCTGGCATCAAAGTTCTATTCCATTGATTGCAACTTATTCAAAATACTGCAGTCAGAATTATCTCCCACTCCTCCCGCAGAGGCCATATTACCCCCTTACTGTCTCTCCTGCACTGGCTCCCAGTCGAATACCGCATTAAATTCAAGATATTAACCATGGTTCACAAAGTCCTCTACACGCACACACCACTTTACCTCGCTGATCTTCACTTTCACACCCCGACATGTAGTCTTCACTCCCTCCATATCAATCGACTTCACCTCCCCCCACCGTCTCGTGCACATCTACAATCTACCCATCACTCTGCCTTTTACTTCCATGGTCCAGTTCTTTGGAACACACTCCCCACTTCACTCTGTCTAGAAGAAAATATACCACCTTTAGGTCGCTACTCAAAACCCATTTCTTCAACTCTGCATACAACCTTCCGGCCACATCCAGCTGACCTGGTTTATCCATGTTTACTTATGTCCTGCCTTCTTCTCGATTTACGTCTTGTCCTATGTCCTACTATTTTCTTCTTTCCTGTCTCAATTTTGTAGTTTTGTTTCTTGCTACAGGGCCTTGTGCCCATCCCAGTTTGACTTTGTACATGGAGACCACCCTGATGTAACAAAGGGCGGTATATCAAATTTAAATAAACATAAACATAAACATGCAAAACACAGACAGACCCTCACAAAATGCAGAATACCTGACCTTAGTCACACGTGCTAAACATAGACAGACCCTCAGCAACTGCAGAATACCTGATCTGTGTCACACGTGCAAAACACAGAAAGACCCTCAGCAACTGCAGAATACCTGATCTGTGTCACACGTGCAAAACACAGACAGACCCTCAGCAACTGCAGAATACCTGATCTGTGTCACATGTGCCAAACACACAGACCCTCATGAAATGCAGAATACCTGACCTCAGTCACACATGCAAAACACAGACAGACCCTCAGCAACTGCACAATACCTGACCTCAGTCACACGTGCCAAACACAGACAGACCCTCACCAACTGCAGAATACCTGACCTCAGTCACACATGCAAAACACAGACAGACCCTCAGCAACTGCAGAATACCTGACCTCAGTCACACATGCAAAACACAGGCAGACCCTCACCAACTGCAGAATACCTGACCTCAGTCACACATGCAAAACACAGACAGACCCTCACCAACTGCACAATACCTGACCTCAGTCACACGTGCAAAACACAGACAGACCCTCACCAACTGCACAATACCTGACCTCAGTCACACGTGCAAAACACAGACAGACCCTCAGCAACTGCAGAATACCTGACCTCAGTCACACATGCAAAACACAGACAGACCCTCAGCAACTGCACAATACCTGACCTCAGTCACACGTGCAAAACACAGACAGACCCTCAGCAACTGCAGAATACCTGACCTCAGTCACACATGCAAAACACAGACAGACCCTCAGCAACTGCAGAATACCTGACCTCAGTCAAACGTGCAAAACACAGACAGACCCTCACCAACTGCAGAATACCTGACCTCAGTCACACGTGCAAAACACAGACAGACCCTCACAAAATGCAGAATACCTGACCGCAGTCACACGTGCAAAACACATACAGACCCTCACAAACTACAGAATACCTGACCTCAGTCACACATGCAAAACACAGACAGACCCTCAGCAACTGCAGAATACCTGACCTCAGTCACACGTGCAAAACATAGACAGACCCTTACCAACTGCACAATACCTGACCTCAGTCACACGTGCAAAACACAGACAGACCCTCACCAACTGCACAATACCTGACCTCAGTCACACATGTGCAAAACACAGACAGACCCTCAGCAACTGCAGAATACCTGACCTCAGTCACACGTGCAAAACACAGACAGACCCTCACAAAATGCAGAATACCTGACCTCAGTCACACATGCAAAACACAGACAGACCCTCACCAACTGCACAATACCTGACCTCAGTCACACATGTAAACACAGACAGACCCTCAGCAACTGCAGAATACCTGACCTCAGTCACACGTGCAAAACACAGACAGACCCTCACAAAATGCAGAATACCTGACCTCAGTCACACATGCAAAACACAGACAGACCCTCAGCAACTGCAGAATACCTGACCTCAGTCACACATGCAAAACACAGACAGACCCTCACCAACTGCACAATACCTGACCTCAGTCACACATGCAAAACACAGACAGACCCTCAGCAACTGCACAATACCTGACCTCAGTCACACATGCAAAACACAGACAGACCCTCACAAAATGCAGAATACCTGACCTCAGTCACACATGCAAAACACAGACAGACCCTCAGCAACTGCAGAATACCTGACCTCAGTCACACGTGCAAAACACAGACAGACCCTCAGCAACTGCAGAATACCTGACCTCAGTCACACGTGCAAAACACAGACAGACCCTCAGCAACTGCAGAATACCTTACCTCAGTCACACATGTAAAACACAGACAGACCCTCACCAACTGCACAATACCTGACCTCAGTCACACATGCAAAACACAGACAGACCCTCAGCAACTGCAGAATACCTGACCTCAGTCACACGTGCAAAACACAGACAGACCCTCAGCAACTGCAGAATACATGACCTCAGTCACACGTGCAAAACACAGACAGACCCTCAGCAACTGCAGAATACCTGACCTCAGTCACACATGCAAAACACAGACAGACCCTCACAAAATGCAGAATACCTGACCTCAGTCACACATGCAAAACACAGACAGACCCTCACAAAATGCAGAATACCTGACCTCAGTCACACATGCAAAACACAGACAGACCCTCACAAAATGCAGAATACCTGACCTCAGTCACACATGCAAAACACAGACAGACACTCAGCAACTGCAGAATACCTGACCTCAGTCACACATGCAAAACACAGACAGACCCTCACCAACTGCAGAATACCTGACCTCAGTCACACATGCAAAACACAGACAGACCCTCAGCAACTGCAGAATACCTGACCTCAGTCACACATGCAAAACACAGACAGACCCTCAGCAACTGCAGAATACCTGACCTCAGTCACACATGCAAAACACAGACAGACCCTCAGCAACTGCAGAATACCTGACCTCAGTCACACATGCAAAACACAGACAGACCCTCACCAACTGCACAATACCTGACCTCAGTCACACATGCAAAACACAGACAGACCCTCAGCAACTGCAGAATACCTGACCTCAGTCACACATGCAAAACACAGACAGACCCTCAGCAACTGCACAATACCTGACCTCAGTCACACATGCAAAACACAGACAGACCCTCAGCAACTGCAGAATACCTGACCTCAGTCACACGTGCAAAACACAGACAGACCCTCAGCAACTGCAGAATACCTGACCTCAGTCACACGTGCAAAACACAGACAGACCCTCAGCAACTGCAGAATACCTGACCTCAGTCACACGTGCAAAACACAGGCAGACCCTTACCAACTGCAGAATACCTGACCTCAGTCACACGTGCAAAACACAGACAGACCCTTACCAACTGCAGAATACCTGACCTCAGTCACACGTGCAAAACACAGACAGACCCTCAGCAACTGCAGAATACCTTACTTCAGTCACACGTGCAAAACACAGACAGACCCTCAGCAACTGCAGAATACCTGACCTCAGTCACACGTGCAAAACACAGACAGACCCTCAGCAACTGCAGAATACCTGACCTCAGTCACACATGCAAAACACAGACAGACCCTTACCAACTGCACAATACCTGACCTCAGTCACACATGCAAAACACAGACAGACCCTCAGCAACTGCAGAATACCTGACCGCAGTCACACGTGCAAAACACAGACAGACCCTCGGCAACTGCAGAATACCTGACCTCAGTCACACGTGCAAAACACAGACAGACCCTCACCAACTGCACAATACCTGACCTCAGTCACACGTGCAAAACACAGACAGACCCTCAGCAACTGCAGAATACCTGACCTCAGTCACACGTGCAAAACACAGACAGACCCTCAGCAACTGCAGAATACCTGACCTCAGTCACACGTGCAAAACACAGACAGACCCTCAGCAACTGCAGAATACCTGACCTCAGTCACACATGTAAACACAGACAGACCCTCAGCAACAGCACAATACCTGACCTCAGTCACACGTGCAAAACACATACAGACCCTCAGCAACTGCAGAATACCTGACTTCAGTCACACGTGCAAAACACAGACAGACCCTCACCAACTGCAGAATACCTGACCTCAGTCACACGTGCAAAACACAGACAGACCCTCACCAACTGCACATTACCTGACCTCAGTCACACATGCAAAACACAGACAGACCCTCAGCAACTGCAGAATACCTGACCTCAGTCAAACGTGTAAAACACAGACAGACCCTCAGCAACTGCAGAATACCTGACCTCAGTCACACATGTAAACACAGACAGACCCTCAGCAACAGCACAATACCTGACCTCAGTCACACATGCAAAACACATACAGACCCTCAGCATCTGCAGAATACCTGACTTCAGTCACACATGCAAAACACATACAGACCCTCACCAACTGCAGAATACCTGACCTCAGTCACACGTGCAAAACACAGACAGACCCTCACCAACTGCACAATACCTGACCTCAGTCACACATGCAAAACACAGACAGACCCTCAGCAACTGCAGAATACCTGACCTCAGTCAAACGTGCAAAACACAGACAGACCCTCAGCAACTGCAGAATACCTGACCTCAGTCACACGTGCAAAACACAGACAGACCCTCAGCAACTGCAGAATACCTGACCTCAGTCACACGTGCAAAACACAGACAGACCCTCAGCAACTGCAGAATACCTGACTTCAGTCACACGTGCAAAACAAGACCCTCAGCAACTGCAGAATACCTGACCTCAGTCAAACGTGCAAAACACAGACAGACCCTCAGCAACTGCAGAATACCTGACCTCAGTCACACGTGCAAAACACAGACAGACCCTCAGCAACTGCAGAATACCTGACCTCAGTCACACATGCAAAACACAGACAGACCCTCAGCAACTGCAGAATACCTGACCTCAGTCACACGTGCAAAACACAGACAGACCCTCAGCAACTGCAGAATACCTGACCTCAGTCACACATGCAAAACACAGACAGACCCTCACCAACTGCAGAATACCTGACCTCAGTCACACGTGCAAAACACAGACAGACCCTCAGCAACTGCAGAATACCTGACCTCAGTCACACATGCAAAACACAGACAGACCCTCAGCAACTGCAGAATACCTGACCTCAGTCACACATGCAAAACACAGACAGACCCTCAGCAACTGCAGAATACCTGACCTCAGTCACACGTGCAAAACACAGACAGACCCTCAGCAACTGCAGAATACCTGACCTCAGTCACACGTGCAAAACACAGACAGACCCTCAGCAACTGCACAATACCTGACCTCAGTCACACGTGCAAAACACAGACAGACCCTCAGCAACTGCAGAATACCTGACCTCAGTCACACATGCAAAACACAGACAGACCCTCAGCAACTGCAGAATACCTGACCTCAGTCACACATGCAAAACACAGACAGACCCTCAGCAACTGCAGAATACCTGACCTCAGTCACACATGCAAAACACAGACAGACCCTCAGCAACTGCACAATACCTGACCTCAGTCACACATGCAAAACACAGACAGACCCTCACCAACTGCAGAATACCTGACCTCAGTCACACATGCAAAACACAGACAGACCCTCACAAAATGCAGAATACCTGACCTCAGTCACACATGCAAAACACAGACAGACCCTCAGCAACTGCAGAATACCTGACCTCAGTCACACATGTAAACACAGACAGACCCTCAGCAACTGCAGAATACCTGACCTCAGTCACACATGCAAAACACAGACAGACCCTCACAAAATGCAGAATACCTGACCTCAGTCACACATGCAAAACACAGACAGACCCTCAGCAACTGCAGAATACCTGACCTCAGTCACACATGCAAAACACAGACAGACCCTCAGCAACTGCAGAATACCTGACCTCAGTCACACGTGCAAAACACAGACAGACCCTCAGCAACTGCAGAATACCTGACTTCAGTCACACGTGCAAAACACAGACAGACCCTCAGCAACTGCACAATACCTGACCTCAGTCACACATGCAAAACACAGACAGACCCTCAGCAACTGCAGAATACCTGACTTCAGTCACACGTGCAAAACACAGACAGACCCTCAGCAACTGCACAATACCTGACCTCAGTCACACGTGCAAAACACAGACAGACCCTCACCAACTGCAGAATACCTGACCTCAGTCACACGTGCAAAACACAGACAGACCCTCAGCAACTGCACAATACCTGACCTCAGTCACACATGCAAAACAGAGACAGACCCTCAGCAACTGCAGAATACCTGACCTCAGTCACACGTGCAAAACATAGACAGACCCTCGGCAACTGCAGAATACCTGACCTCAGTCACACGTGCAAAACACAGACAGACCCTCAGCAACTGCAGAATACCTGACCTCAGTCACACGTGCAAAACACAGACAGACCCTCAGCAACTGCACAATACCTGACTTCAGTCACACATGTAAACATAGACAGACCCTCACCAACTGCAGAATACCTGACCTCAGTCACACATGCAAAACACAGACAGACCCTCAGCAACTGCAGAATACCTGACCTCAGTCACACGTGCAAAACACAGACAGACCCTCAGCAACTGCACAATACCTGACTTCAGTCACACATGTAAACACAGACAGACCCTCAGCAACTGCAGAATACCTGACCTCAGTCACACATGTGCAAAACACAGACAGACCCTCACCAACTGCACAATACCTGACCTCAGTCACACATGCAAAACACAGACAGACCCTCAGCAACTGCAGAATACCTGACCTCAGTCACACATGTAAACACATACAGACCCTCACCAACTGCAGAATACCGGACCTCAGTCACACATGCAAAACACAGACAGACCCTCAGCAACTGCACAATACCTGACCTCAGTCACACATGCAAAACACAGACAGACCCTCGGCAACTGCAGAATACCTGACCTCAGTCACACATGCAAAACACAGACAGACCCTCAGCAACTGCAGAATACCTGACCTCAGTCACACATGCAAAACACAGACAGACCCTCAGCAACTGCAGAATAAGTGACCAAAGACTAGAAATAGAACCAAAGAAATAAAAAGAAAACTACAAAGACATCCAAGAAAACATCCCACCACAGACAGAGAAGGAAAATCTCTGGGGGAAAGAGAAGAAACAGGAGCAACCTTACCAGAGAGCTCAGAACAGCTACAGAAGCTGGGAACTGCCTCTGTACATATAAAAGTCTTTTACCGTTGCAGATAGTAACTTCTTTCTTTTGTAACCTATTACCATGTGAACTAACACTTCAGAGCCGATTTTTGAAGGCATTTCCATGGGTGACAGTTCTCGTGTTGTTGTTGTTAAGTGCCGTAGAGTCGGAGTTGACTCATGGCGACCCTCGGGATAGCTATCCTAAATTGTGTTCGGTCTTGAGTCAGGCGGCTCATTGTTGACAAACTGGTACCTGTAGGTGCTGTTATTGTATCGATCCATCTCATTGCTGGCCTTCCTCTTTTGCGCTGACCTTCTATCTTGCCAAGCATGATGTCTTTCTCTAATGATCTCTCTCTTCGCATGATGTGTCCAAAGTATGAAAGTCAAAGTCTTGTCATCTGAGCTTCTAAAGAAACCTTAGGTCTGATCTCATCTAGTACCGACTGGTTTGTTCTTCAGGCAGTCCATGGTATACACAGTATTCGCCGCCAGCACCATAATTCAAAGGCATTAATTTTCTTCCTATCTTTTTCACTGTCCAGCTTTCACATCCATATGATGTTATTGAAAATACCATGGCTTGAACAAGTCGAATCTTTGTACGGAGAGAGACATCTCTGCTCTTGAGAATCTTACATAGGTCTTTCATAGCCATTCTGCCAAGAGTAATGCGTCGTCTGATTTCTTGACTGCTTGTTGCTTCTTTATTGATAGTTGATCCAAGTCGGTTAAAGTTGTTCACGATTTCAATTTCTTCTCCTTCAACGATGAACCTGTTGATTATGCCAGTTGTCATGATCTTTGTCTTCTTTACATTAAGCTGCGGGCCCATTTTGAGACTATGTTCTTTGATTGTGAGAAGCAAATGTTTCAGATCATCTTCACTTTCAGCCAGTAATGTGGTATCATCAGCATAGCGAAGGTTGTTGATGAGTCTTCCACCAGTCTTCACACCTCTGTTGTCTTCATACAATCCTGCTTCTCTGATGATTTGTTCTGCATATAAATTAAACAGGTAGGGGGAAAGTATGCAGCCTTGTCTTACACCTTTGCTTATTAAAAACCATTCTGTTTCTCCTGGTTCCGTTCGAATTGTTGCTTCTTGATAAATGTACAGATTGTGCAAGAGTACGATCAGGTGTTCTGGTATACCCATGCTTCTTAATGTGGCCCAGAGTTTCTCATGGTTTACACAGTCAAAAGCCTTGCTATAGTCGATAAAGCACAAAGAGATATCCTTTTGGTATTCTTTAGTCTTTTCAAGGATCCATCTCACATCCGCAATGATGTCTCTCGTTCCTGAACCCTGCTTGCACTTCAGGTAGTTCTTGTTCCAGGTATGGTTGTAGTCTCTTTTGAATAATCTTCAGTAGAATCTTGCTGACATGTGGGATCAGAGCGATTGTGCGATAATTTCCACAGTCAGTTGGATCACCTTTCTTTAGTATTGGTATAAACACAGATCTTTTCCAGTCAGTTGGCCATGTTGTCTTCCATATTTCTTGGCAGAGCCTTGTAAGTACGGTAATAGCTGCATCAGTTTGCTGTAATACTTTTATGGGAATGCTGTCAATGCCTGGTGCTTTGTTCTTTGATAAGGCTTTCAATGCTGCTTCAACTTCTTCTTTCATCACCAATGGTTCCCGATCATAAGGTACAGGTTGAAAGGCTGTTGGTCCTCTTGATCTTTATCATATAAAAACTCTGTATATTCCTTCCACCTTTTCTTGATCTTCTCAGCATCATTCAACATAGAACCTTGAACATCTTGTAACATTCCAATTCGAGGCTGGAACTTTTTCTTTAACTCTCATAGCTTTAGGAAAGCCGATCTTATTCTTCCTCTGATAGTTTCTGCTTCTATTTCCTTGCATGCGTCGTTGTAGTACTTTTCCTTGTCCTGTCTTGCTGCACGTTGGAAATCTCTGTTGAGTTCTGTTATTGTCTTTTTTTCTCCTCTGGCTTTAGCTTCTCTGCGTTTCTGGGCAATTTTCAGAGTTTCTTCTGTCATTCATTTTGGCCTTTTTTGATTTTTCACCTTTTGTAGAGACTTCTCGCTTTCTTCCAACACAACCTTCTTGATGTCATTCCAGAACTCGTCTGTAGCTCTGTCATTTGTATCTGAAGCAGCAAATTGATTTTGCAGGCAGTCTTTAAATTCCAATGGTATATTCTCAAGGTCATATTTTGCTGCATTCATGAGTGGTTTGCTCTTTTTCAACTTTAGCTTGAGTTTGCATACTAGTAGTTGATGATCTGTACCACAGTCAGCTCCAGGTTTTGTCTTTGTTGATGTTATAGAACTTTTCCATCGTTGAGTTCCACAGATGTAGTCAATTTGATTTTTATACAATCCATTGGGTGAAGTCCATGTGTACAGTCGCTGCTTGTGTTGATGGAAGAAGGTGTTTGAGATGAATAGATCATTGGTCTTGCAGAATTCTATCAGTCTTTCTCCAGCTTCATTTCTGTTGCCAAGTCCATATTTTCCAACTACTTTGCCTTCTTCTTTGTTGCCACTATCAGGATATCCTGTTTGCATGTTCTGTCAATTTCAGCTTGTACTTGTTCATAGAATTCTTCAATTTCATTCTCTTTTGCAGCTGTTGTTGGGGCATATACTTGAATTATAGTTGTGTTGATAGGCATTCCTTGTAGACGAACAGAGATTAAGCGTTCGCTGACTGCATTGTATTTCATTACAGTTCTTGCAAGTTTCTTCTTTATTATAAATACAACACCAGTTCTTCTTTGTCTTTCATTTCCAGCATAGTAGACCATGTGATCATCTGATGCAAAGTGCCCAATGCCAGTCCATTTCAGTTCACTGACACCCAACAGATCAAGTTTTACACGTTCCATTTCATTCTTGACCACCTCCAACTTCCCTTGGTTCATGCTTCGTATGTTCCATGTTCCAATGCGTAAGACATCTTTACAGCTTCTGACTCTCATTTCATGCACAGCTACATCAGCAGTCAGACGTCCCGAGGGCTTTGATACAACCACATCATAAATGCTGGCTTTACTCTGAAAAGTCTTCAGCTCTTCCTCAGTAGCTAGTTGAGTGCCTTCCGACTTGGGGGGTCTCATCTTCCAGCACTATAGCACAATTTGTTTTGTTGTAACTATCCATTGGGTTTTCATGGCAAGATACAGAAGTAGATTGCCGGGCCTTTCTTCCATGCAGTTTAAGACTGTTCTTGTACCTGTATAAATACCTTATCCAGGATTTTCAAGAGACACCTAAATGGGTAGTGCCTTCCGAAAATCCTGGCTAAGTTCCTAGCAAGCTCAGATGCTATGTGGTTAGCATTGGGGCGTGTAGGGGGTGTTTTCCTCGCTTATCTTAAAGGCTCACGAGCTAAGTGAGTAGCATCAAAAATCGCTGCAATTCGTTTAGCCTCAGTTGCTGCTCACGCATCCAGCATAACCTGGATTTTACTTCTGCCGTCACAGAAGTGAAAATCTCGGTTAAGGGAGTCGGCAGGAAGGCTAAGTGCCAATGCGATGCAGAACTCGAGCCCTTCAATCTTTTATTTTGGAAACACATGTAAAATAGTCATACCAGTAATGTTATTTGAATCTGAATCGGAAAATTACCAATGGAGCAGTGAGAGTCTCTCTGATCACAGGAGAGTGCTGAAGGACTATCCCAGAGCAGCGAGAGTCTCTCTTATCACAGGAGAGTGCTGGAGGACCACTCCCAGAGCACTGAGAGTGTCTCTTATCACAGGGCAGTGCTGAAGGACTCTCCCAGAGCAGTCAGGGGCTCCCTTATCACAGGACAATGCTGAAGGATTCTCCCAGACCAGTGAGAGCCTTCCTTATCACAGGAGAGTGCTGGAGTACCACTCCCAGAGCAGTGATAGTCTCTCTTTTCAAAGGGCAGTGCTGAAAGACTCTCCCAGAGCAGTGAGAGTCTCCTTTATCACACGGAAGTGCTGAAGGACCCTTCCAGAGCAGTCAGAGTCTCCCTTATCACAGGAGATTGCTGGATGACCACTTCCAGAGCAGTGGGAGTCTCTCATATCACAGGGCATTGCTGAAGGACTCTGCCAGAGCAGTGATGGTTTCCCTTATCACAGGAGAGTGCTGGCAAAATCTCCCAGAGCAGTGAGAGTCTTCCTTATCACGGCAGTGCTGGATGACCATTCCCAGAGCAGTGAGAATCTCCCTTATCAAGGCAGTGCTGGATGACCACTCCAAGAGCAGTGAGAATCTCCCTTATCAAGGCAGTGCTGAAGGACTCTCCCAGAGCAGTCAGGGTCTCCCTTATCACAGGAGAGGGCTGAAGGACTCTCCCAGAGCAGTCAGGGTCTCCCTTATCACAGGAGAGGGCTGAAGGACTCTGCCAGAGCAGTGAGAGTCTCCCATATCAAGGACAGTGCTGAAGGACTCTCCTACAGAAGTGAGAGTCTCTTATCACATGAAAGTGCTGGAGGACAACTCCTAGAGCAGTGAGAGTCTCTTATCATAGGAGAGTGCAGAAGGACCCTCCCAGAGCAGTGAGAGTCTTTCTTAAGAAAATAAGATATGCCATACTGGGTCAGACCAAGGTCCATCAAGCCCAGTATCCTGTTTCCAACAGTGGCCAATCTAGGTCATACGTACCTAGCAGTTTCCCCAAAAGACACAGATTCCACAATGCTTGTATTGGGTCAAGCAGTGATATTCTGGGTCCCTTTTTAATAATGGTTTATGGACTTTTCCTCCAGGAACTTGTCCAAATGGTTTTTAAACTCAGCTATGCTAACAGCCTTTACTACATTCTCCGGTAACAAATTCCAGAGTTTGATTACACATTGAGTGAAAAAATATTTTCTCTTATTTGCCTTAAAATAGTTTACCCTGTAGCTTCATTGCATGTCCTCTACTCTTACTATATTCTGTTAACTTAAATCGATCTTCATTTACCCGTTCCACTCCATTCATTAATTTATAGACTTCTATCGTATCTCCTCTCAGCCGTCTCTTTTCCAGGTTAAAGAGCCCTAACATTTTTAGCCTTTCTTCATAGGAATATCCTTCCATCCCCTTTACCATTTTGGTGGCTCTTCTCTGAACCTTTTCTAATAACGATATATCCTTTTTAGGATATGGCGACCAGAACTGCATACAATATTGAAGGTGCGGTCGCACCATCGAACGATACAGAGTGATTATAATATCCTTTGTTTTATTTTCCATTCCTTTCCTTATGATACCTAGCATTCTATTTGCTCTCTTGGCTGCCGCTGCACACTGGGCAGAGTTTTTTAACATGTTATCCACAATGATGCCTAAATCTTTTTCCTGGGTGATGGTTCCTAATGTGGAATCTTGCATCGTGTAACTTATGACAGGGGAGTGCTGGAGGACCACTCCCAGAGCAGTGAGAGTCTCTCTTATCACAGGAGATTGCTTGAGGACCTCACCCAGAGTAGTGAGGGTCTCCCTTATCACTGGTCAGTGCTGGAGGACCTCTCACAGAGCAGTGAGGGTCTCCCATATTGCAGGGAAGTGCTGGAGGACTACTCCCAGAGCAGTGAGGGTCTCACTTATCAGAGGACACTGCTGAAGAACCACTCTCAGAGTAGTGAGTGGTTCCCTTATCACAGGGCTACAATGGGACCAGGTCACTAGGGAAGCACTGCAGGGGTCATTCCTAAAGTAGCGAGAGTTTGCTCTTCTCAGGGCACTGGAGGGCTCACTCCCAGAGCAGTCAAAATCTCTCATTGCAGGATGTCACTGGCAATGGTCACTAGATTCAACCAGTTGCCATTTAAATTGTTCTCAAAATGAACAGCAATTCAGATTACAGATGCCAAATATTAAACAGTTAATCTGAGCATTCAGCAGAGCTGCGAGAATTGGAGAACAGAGATGGGCCAAAGCTGGTTTCAAACTTTCTCTCAGCTTGCTCTGGCTCCCAAGGCTTAGAACCTATATACGATGTAGATACCTCCAAAGCAGAGGCTTAGAACTCATGATGTAGAATCAGCATGAGGACATAAGATATGTCATACTGGGTCAGACCAAGGTCCATCAAACCCAATATCCTCTTTCCAACTGTGGTCAATCTAGGTCACAAGTACTTAGAAGTTTCCCCAAAAGGCACAAGTTCCACAATGTTTGTATTGGGGCAAGCAGTCGATATTCTGGATCCACTTTAATAATGGTATATTGACCTTTCGTCAAGGAACTTGCCCAAACCTTTTTTAAACCCGGCTACACTAACAATTTCTACTACATCCTACGGTAGCAAATTCCAGAGTTTGATTACACGTTGAGTGAAAAAATATTTTCTGTTATTAGTCTTAAATAGGTTACCTTGTAGCTACATTGCATGCCCCCTAGTCTTTCTATATTTTGATGGTGTAAACAATCGATCTACGTTTACCCGTTCCACTCCATTCATTAATTTATAGACCTCTATCATATCTCCCCTCAACCGTCTCTTTTCCAGGTTGCAGAGCCCTAACCTTTTTAGCCTCTCTTCATAGGGGTATCCTTCCATTCCCTTTACAATTTTGGTGGCTCTTCTCTGTACCTTTTCTAATAACGCTATATCCTTTTTGAAGATATGGCGACCAGAATTGCACACAATATTCAAGGTGCGGTCGCATCATGGAACGATACAGAGGCATTATAATATCCTTTGTTTTATTCTCCATTCCTTTCCTTATGATACCTAGCATTCTACTTGCTCTCTTGGCCGCCGCCGCACACTGAGCGGAGGGTTTTAACATGTTATCCACAATGATGCCTAAATCTTTTTCCTGGGTGGTTGTTCGTAATGAGGGAACTGGCATCGGGTAACCATAGTTTGGGTTGTTCATTCTTAGGTGCATAACTTTGCATTTGTCCACATTAAATTTCATCTACCATTTCAACATCCAGTCTTCCAGGTCCTCTTGCAATTTTTCACAATCCTCTTGGGTTTTAACAACTTTGAATAATTTTGTGTCATCTGCAAATTTGATTACGTTATTCCCATTTCCAGGTCATTTACGAATATGTTAAAAAGCAGCGGATCCAACAGATCCCTGGGGTACTCCACAAGTTCTGCTACGATGGGACATGGGATGAGGGTGAAGGGAGATAGATTCAGGAGTGATATGTGGAAATATTTCTTTACGGAAAGAGTAGTGGATCCATGGAATAGTCTCCCAGTGGAGGTGGTAGAGATGAGGACAGTAACTGAATTCAAAAAGGCATGGGACCAACACAAAGGATCTCTAAAGGTAAAAAGTGGACTGTTGTAGTTGTTGATATGGAAGGACAGACTAGATAGGCCATGTGGTCTTTTTCTGTCATCATGTTTCTATGTTTCTATTCACCTCTCTTCATTGGGGAAATTGACCATTTAGCCCTATCCTCTGCTTTCTATCTTTTAACCAGCTCCTGATCCACAGTAGTAGACTGCCTCCTATCCCATGATTTTTTAATTTTGCCAAGAGTCTCTCATGAGGGACCTTGTCAAAGGCTTTCTGAAAATCTATACACTATGTCAACTGATTCACCTTTGACTACCTGTTTATTCACACCTTCAAAAAAACATAACAGGTTAGTAAGACAAGACCTTCGTTGGCTAAAGACATGTTGGCTTTCTCCCATTAAGCCATGACTATCTACATGTTCAGTAATTTTGCTCTTTATGATGGTTCCACCATTTTTCCTGGTACTGATGTCAGGCTCACGGGTCTGTAGTTTCCCAGATCACCTCTGGAACCCTTTTTAAAAATTGGTGTTACACTGGCCACCCCCCAATTTTCAGGTATTACAGATGATTTTAATGACAGTTGTCATGGTGTAGATCGGTCAGAGCCTATGGAAATAGGTACAATGGAGGATAATAGATCTGACACTGACAGCTCAGAGCAGCACATGGCCCAGAGTTGCTATAGGCAACGTATACAAACTGCATCACAAGGTGTGAGAGCACGCCCAAGCAGCAAGCTAACTCACAGTTCATTAGATAATGAAGGGCAGCTGGGAGGGGGTGGAGCCCAGGCAAACACCGGGACACACGCAGATAAAATTCACTCACCGGAGGTTAGTGAGGAGAGACCACCAGGGAATTACAGAACAGCTGGTAACTGGAGGAGACCAGCAGAGAGTCGTGGTATCGAGAGAACAGCTGATAACTGGAGGACGGGAGGAAGTTGGAGACCTGGTAGAACCAGGGTAGCTGAGAGAACCACGGGAGACTGCTTTAGAGAGCAGTGCACAGCCAAACAAAGGTTCAGTGAAGTTTACCACGAAGGTGACAGAGGAGATATTCCAGGAGCCAGGTTTAGGAAAGCCGAGGAGAACAGCCTTCCCAGCAACAGGTACAAGAAGGGAAAGAGCTTCTGACCTGAAGGTAATTTTATGCCTAAAGGAAAGCTGAGAGAGAAAGGCAGTAAGACGCTTCCGTCATGGCAGAACTCTGCTAACTTTTCTGTACTGAGAAACTCCGAGCAAAGGGAGCTTGAAGGTAGGCTTATTGCTTCTAATATAAGAGAAACAGAATGTAAAGATTTTCCCTGCACCTATCAAGAGTTGTGTGGCTCTCAAAAGAGAAACTCAAGAGAATGTGGTAGCTTCCCATTCCACTCACTCAGAGAGGAGGAGGGGAACTCTCTTAGCTGTGAAGAGAGACTGTTCAATGATAGCATTAATTACAATCCAAAAGAGAATCATTCAGAAGAGGAATGTGAAGAAATGCAGTTTGCTTGCTATGAGGAACCAGCCTCTGATAGTTGTATGGATTGTACATTCATTATTTCTGATGAAATCACTTCTTTATGTTGAAGAGGCTGTTGGAAGTTTTCTAAAGAAACAGAAGTGAAGAAACTTACCTGTGTATGAAAAAGACTGAGTTACCTTTCTGTTCCACTGTTCCTTTATTTTGTACCAGACGTATGGTCCTTTTGTCTTTGTTTCCATGGCTTTGAAAATCCACCCGGAAGGGGAATAAAAAAATCCTGTCTTAAGCCTTACCATTCGACTACAACTCAATTCTTTACTTAGCTTGCGGGACTGCAACTCCCAGAGGGCATTGCAACACCTTTTTGTACCATCCCCTTGCTAGTTAAGAAGATGCCCCAGTGAAAAACCCACGCTTTAGCCTCTGGGGACCTTCACCGGGTGACACAGTTCACAGATTACTAATAGCAGGTCTGCAATGTCATATTTCAGTTCTTTCAACACCCTTGGATGTATACCATCCAGTCCAGATGATTTGCTACTCTTCAGTTTATCAAATAGTTGTAATACATTTTCCGGTGTATCAATATTTCTTTCAATTCTTCCGCAGCATCTCCTTTAAATACCATTTCAGTCATGGGTAACATTCCTACATCTTCCTCAGTAAAGACCAAAGCAAAGAATTCATTCAGTCTCTCCGCTATGGCCTTGTCCCCTCTTAGTGCCCATTTTACCCCCTCTATCATCTAAAGATCCAACTGACTGTCACAGGTTTTTTGCTACGAATGTAATTGAAAAAGTCTTTATTATGCGTTTTTGCTTCCACAGCAAGTTTCTTCTCACATTCTCTCTTTGCCTGCCTTATCAATGCCTTGCATCTAACTTGCCAGTGCCTGTGTTGTTTCCAGTTTGTCATTTGGCTCCTTTTTCCATTTCCTGAAAGATACCTTTTTTGGCAAGAGCCTCTGACCTCACCTTTAAACCATGCTGGCGGTTTTTTGGACTTCCTTCCACTTTTCTTAAAGCGTGGAATACAGCTGGTCTGGGCTTCCAAGATAGCATTTTTAAACACCACCCATGCTTGATGTAAATCTAACACCTTTGCAACTGCTCCTTTTCATTTTTTCTTAACTATTTTTTCTCATTTTATCAGTCTCCCATTTGAAGTTAAAAGATAGAACTTTGGATTTCCTTACCGTCCTTCCTTCATTTATTAAATCAAACACGATCATGCTATGATCACTATTGCCAAGTGGCCCCAACACCCTTATCTCTTGCACCAGATCTTGTATTCCACTAAGGACTAGGTCAAAAATGGCTTCCCCTCTCGTTGGTTCATGAGACAGCTGCTCCAAGAAGCAGTCATTTATTTAATCTAGAAACTTTATCTCCCTGGCATGTTCTGCCGTGACACTGACCCAGTCGATATCGGAGTAATTGAAATCACTCAATTTTATTACCGTGTTGTAACTTTTGTTAGCTTCTCTGATTTCTTTGAGCATTTCATCATCCATTTGTTCATTCTGGCCAGGCTGTCGATAGTACGCCCCTGCTCCCATCACCTTCCCGTTCCTTTTTTTGCATGGAATTTCAATCCATAGAGATTCTACAGTGAATTGTGTTTCCTGCAAAACTTTAATCCTTTGTGACTCAATGCTCTCTCTAGCAGAGCGCAATCCCGCCACCAATTTGATCTTCTCTATCATTACGATATAGTTTGTACCCAGGTATCACAGTATCCCACTGGTAGTCCTCTTTCCACCATGTCTCTGAGATAGCAATCATATCTAACCTTCCATTTAGTGCTATATATTCTAACTCTCCCAACTTATTTTTAAGACTTCTTGCATTTGCATACAAACATTTTAGAGGCTGTATTTTATTCATATTAATCTGGCTATCGGTAGGCAGGCGTAATTTGGAATCATTAAGTTCTGTCTGTTCTGTACTCAATGGCATTTGGGCTAGCCTTTCTTTATTGGATCCTCTCTGATATGCCCTATCTTCAGTCTTTTGCTAGTATCCTTCAAGGATACATTGTTCCGAACCATACGCTCTTCGGCGACTGTGGTCTTTCCCTTATAATTTAGTTTAAAAGTGCTCTATCTGCTTTTTAAAGGTTAATGCCAGCAGCCTGATTCCATTCCAGTTAAATTGGAGCCCATCCCTTCGGAAGAGCCCCTCCTTTCCTCAGAATATTCCCCAGTTCCTAAGAAATCCAAACTCTCATCCTTGCACCATCATCTCATCCATGCATTGAGACTCCAAAGCTCTTCCTGCCTTTTGGGTCCTGCACATGGTACAGAAAGCATTTCGGAGAATGCTACCCTGGAAGTTCTGGATTTCAACTTCCTACCTAAAATCCTAAATTTAGCCTCCAGAACCTCCCTACCACAGTTTCCTATATCATTGGTACCAACATGTACCAAGACAGCAGACTCCTCCCCAGCACTATCTAAGACCTTGTCTAGGTGGCACATGAGGTCTGCTATCTTCGCACAAGGCAGGCATTTTACTAGGCGATCCTCACGTCCACCAGCCTCACAGCTATCTACATGCCTAATGATCAAATCACCAACCATAATGCCTGTCCTAATCCTTCCCTCGTGGGCACATGACCCTGGAGAAACCTTCTTGGTGCGAGAGGGTTTTACATCACCTGGAGGACAGGTCCTAGCTACAGGATCAATTCCTGCCGCACCAGGGTGCTACTCTCCTGTCACGTGACCTCTCTCCGCCATGGCAACAGGGATGCTGCCAGACTGGAGGTGGGACTTCAGGACTATATCCCTGTAGATTTTGTTTATGTACCTCTCTGTCTTCCTTATGTCCTCCAAGTCTGCTACTCTAGCCTCCAGAGATCGGACTTGTTCCCTGAGAGCAAAGAGTTCCTTGCACCTAGTGCACACATAATACCCCTCACCAACTGGGAGAAAATCATACATGTGACACTCAATGAAAAAGACTGGAAAACTTCCATCTTGCTGCTGGAGTGCTGTCTGCAACTTAGTTTTAAGGTTGTGTTTAGGTATTTAAATTCTTTACTTACTAAGGGTTGCTAGGGATATTTATACTAATAAAACAATACCTAATATGTTTAAAATACTTTTTCACCTGAAGCTTAATTAACCTTAGGTCCTTAATGTATGCCTGATGAGGTTAAACAGTTGCACTTGAGAGTGAATATGGCACCTGCTTTTCTTTAAGAGATTTACGCACCTATAAAGCTACGATTATCCCAGGGGTGGGTGGGTGTCAGGGAGGGAGGGAGGGAGGGAAAGAAGACTTATTAAAAACTGGTGCTACTCAGTACCCTGTCCTGTGCTTCTAAGTTAATCTGAGACCAATTTTCCTGGGTGATTCACACAGCCCTTGCTTGGATTGAGGGAGTCTTGGGTTCTAAATTTAACCAGAAAGCTCTGTGCTGTGTTTTAAATTTAAACTGAAAGCTGTTTGCTGCTACTAGGCCCTGACTGAGTATTAAATTAAAACTAGAAGCTCTCTGCTAGGTTTTAAACTTAAAATGAAAGCTACCTGTTCAGTTTTTAATTTAACTAGAAGCTATTTGCTGATACTAGGCCCTGACTGATTTAACTAATACACTGGATTCACAGATTAATCAGCTTTAATTTAAAGAATTCCTTTTTTATTTATTTACACAGTCTCTTTTATACCACGCTATTCAACATCAGTGTGGTTTACATAACAGAAAAAACTTATACGGTGCAGGAATCTGCTCCATATTTACAATGAACAGGTGCTTAAACTTGGGTAAAACCGGGATAACTGTTTACATATAGGCATCATATCAAGTCGAATCACAGAGTAATCATAGTGTGTTGGTGTGGCGGTACTGGTAGGGGGCAGCGGTTGATGGAGCGCAATTGTCCGGGTAGTATTTGAGGAAGAGGTGGTGCTTCAAAGCCTTCCTAAATTGTGTTTTTCACCAAGATTTGGAAAAATTACCAGAAGTAAATACTTACAATTGCAGATCTCTCTCCAGAAATAGCAGTCCCTTTTTGTAGTCCTTCAGGACTAAGAATTACAGAGCTCTGGTTGAACTGGCGTGGCAATGCGTCTTTATGCCCCTATGCGCATATTTCACAGGCCCCAGCCACTGGCATTTCAATGTGTTTTTATACCCCTGTGCGCATGTTTCACAGGCCCAAACTACTGGCGCGGCAATGCATCTTTATGCCCATATACGCGTTTCACAGGCACCAGCTACTGGCGTGGCAATGCGTCTTTATGCCCCTATGCGCATGTTTCTCAGGCCCCAGCTACTTGCACGGCAATGCGCCTTTATGCCCCTATGCGCATATTTCACAGGCCCCAGCTAGAGGCATTTCCATGTGTCTTTATGCCCCTATGCGCATGTTTCACAGGCCCAAGCCACTGGTGCGGCAATGCATCTTTATGCCCCTATCTGCATGTTTCACAGGCCCCAGCTACTGTGTGGCACTGTCTTTATGCCCCATGCGCATGTTTCACAGGCCCCAGCTACTGGCCTGGCAATGTGTCTTTATACCCCTATGCGCATGTTTCACAGGCCTCAGCTACTTGCACGACAATGCGTCTTTATACCCCTATGTGCATGTTTCACAGGCTTCAGCTACTGGCCTGGCAATGCGTCTTTATGCCCCGATGTGCATGTTTCACAGGCCCCAGCAACTGGCATGGTGAAGCGTTTCTATGCCCCTATATGCATGTTTTGCAGACCCCAGCTACTGGTGTACTAATGCGTCTTTATGCCCCTATGCGCAGGCCCAAGCCACTGGTTCGGCAATGCATCTTTATGCCCCTGTGCACGTGTTTCACAGGCCCCAGCCACTGGCGTGGCAATGCGTCTTTTGCCCCTATGCACATGTTTCACAGGCCCCAGCCACTGGCGTGGCAATGCGTCTTTTGCCCCATGCGCATGTTCACAGGCCCCAGCCACAGGTGCGGAAATGCATCTTTATGCCCCTATCTGCATGTTTCATAGGCCCCAGCTAGAGGCGTTTTCATGCGTCTTTAAGCCCCTATGCGCATGTTTCACAGGTCCCAGCCACTGGCATGGCAATGCGTCTTTATGCCCCTATGCGCATATTTCATAGGCCCCAGCTACTGGCATGGCAATGCGTCTTTATGCCCCTATGCGTATATTTATGTCCGTATGCGCATGTTTCACAGGCCCCAGCTATTGGCATGGTAATGCGCCTTTATGCCCAGTGGAGTGCCAGGTGGGGGCACCTCTGACATGTGAGAAGTCGCTGTCAGAGGGTGTGGCCGTTGGTAAGGGGGACAAGACTGAGCACACAGCCTACTGTACATTGGAGAAAGAGTGAAGTGGTCATAAGGAAATCGTCCCCCCATGCAGGTTCAACGTGTTTCGCAGCAGGGCTAATGTGTAATATGCCTCCCTACGCTTTAATAATGGGGGAGGGAAGGCCACATCTATGACACATGAGGCGAGGTGGGCACTGTACTAATCTTTGACAGGCCGGGCTCGGCACCAGGAAAGTTTGAACCCTGCTTTGACGAGGGGTCAAAGGTACACTTTAATGGCCTGCTTTTCCACTATGCACATTTTCACAGATTGTGTATGGTTTGAGACAAGGAGGGTAACGGTGTACAAGGAGGGTAACGGTGTGAGCTGAAGCAAAGGCAGAACGGGCTTTGTCTGCTTAGCCTGCTTCAAATATGGGCTGTGTGTCTCTTTTGAGCGTGCCAAGATATTTCCTCTGTGTATATAGTTGTGAATTGTATAGATATGGAATTGGTTGCATATATTGCATTGTTGCATTGATTTCATTGGTTGTGTATGCCTAGGCTATGTTGCAGCCAACTATTTACCAATAAACATCGTTTGTTGCTGATATACCGATGGTCTGCTGTGTTTCAGGGGAAAGTTTAGTCCGAGGGACAGAAGGGAGGGGGTAGGGGAGGAAAAGGGTGGGGGGAGGAACAGTGGGGGAAAGAGGAGAGATCTCCCACAGACCTGGCTGCCTCTTGCCCCGGCTGTGCCTTAGTCAAACGTGGAATAAGGTCAAAAGGAACCAACAAAACCTCCATAAAGGTATTTCTTAAACATCTCCATCCCGGGGGGCGGAGCCTGGCCAGGAGCAAGATGGCAGTTTGAATCCCGAGCTCCCCACAATCCTTTCATTAATCCTGCACTCCCTGCCTGTTGTTGCGACTTTTCTCCCCCTCTTCTTTTACATTCGGCTCAAGAGGAAGGATGGCTGCGAGCAAAACCGGCAAGTTGGACTTTAGCCCCGTCGGGGCGGCCGGCGTGAAGCGGCAGAAGCCGGACCCTCCCTCCCCGCAGAAAGCTATGGATGCTATGCAAAAGTTGCTTGCTGAGGTTCGTGCAGTCCGTGGGCTCGTGGAAGCTAATAAGGACATGCTCTCTGGGGTGCAGGCAGACATTCTTGAGTTAAAGGAGATGAAAGAGCAGATCATGGGGCTTGCGGAAAAAGTCTCCCATGTGGAAAATCAAGTGGAGTGTCATGAGGAGCGCCTGAAATTGACCCTGGCTAATAGTAAGCACATTGCACAGTTGGAGCGCAATCTAGAGGATTTAAATAACCGTACCCGCCGCAATAATGTGCGCATCATCGGAGTACCGGAGGACGCTGAAGCGGGCGATATGCTGGCCTTTTTACAGGCACAATTGCCGAAGCTTTTGCGTTTGGAATTGTAGGGGGTTAAGTGCTTTTAGGGGTAGAGGTTAAGTATGATACATTTGGGATTTAGTATGATAGATTTGCTTTTAATTTTTAAGTGCTAAGGATTAATAATGTTCCTGATTCATAATCACTTACTGGCTGCCCTGAATCTCACAAAATAGTTAAAGCACAGTCATTCTGCTATAACATGTGAGCCAAGAATACAGGCCTTAGCAAAACGAGATCCAGCACCGGAAAGAACCATATAAGGAGATATCATGAGCCTTGTGAGGTGCCAGTTTGGGCTGGAGAGTCTAGACTAGGACCTGCAAGGGGATATCAGATATAGGCCTGTAAGGTCTATGTGTCAAGAAATGCATACACAGGAAACCACAAAGCTACCAACATATATGCTGGGCCCGGCTCTGAAGAAAGCAGATTAGCTGGATCATGGTGAGTATGGGAAGAGGGGGGCCAGGGGAATTTTGCAACAGGAACTAAGGGGAGTAAAGGGTAATAATAGGAAATAAGGTAGGGGAGGGGGAGAGAACACAAAGGAATAGCTCTGGGGACTGGACTGTATGTAAAAATGCGGAAGAGAAAAAGGTATAAATTGTAATATGCTTTCTATATTCTAATGGGGGAGAGTTGCATTCTTGAGGTGCCTAGTGCCCGATAGAACTCTCTTCCCCACTTCGCTGCCTGTATTTGGTCATCAGTTATCTAATAAACAGAGACTCTGATTGCACCTGTACTGACTTTTCGGATCTGATCATTTCAGGTAATAATAATAATTATACTAATTAGGTGGTGGTCTATTTTTGTACGAAACAGGGCCGTACAGAATTTAATCCCCCGCTGGAAATTGAAAGGGCACATCGTGTTCCTATGCACCTGGGGCCGCACACTAAGCAGCCGAGGCCCATTATACTGAGAGTGCTGAGGCACCAGCAGGCCTTGCAAATTATGTTGGCGGCGAAGGCCCTGGCCTCGGTTAACATTGAGGGCCGTAACATTTCCCTTTTCCCTGATTTCAATAAAGTGACAGTAGAGAAAAGGAAACAGATGTTGGCTCTGCGTCCTCGTTTGCAGCAGCTTCAAGCGCGCTATGGACTCTTTGCTCCGGCGAGATTCCGTGTGACCCTTCACAACCAAACGCGCACGTTTGAAGACCCGCATACTCTGCTACAGTTTGTGGAAGAACAGGAGGCCATTTTGATGCGCTGAGCTAGCGGTTTGAGTTATGGTCTTCATGGTGCCTATAGACTCAGTGACTATGCGATAATTTGTTGAGATGGGAGAGTAATTTTGTGGCTCTTTGTTAATCTTGCCCTGAGTATGTGTGTTTTCTGGGAAAGGGTGCTTGGTTGATTGCGGGGGTGGGGGGTGGGAGTTTTGGCTGCCTCCCCGAGATTGTGGGGATTTGGAGTTTGAGCCGCTGGATGGATATTGCTCCACCCTCACCCTCCTTATGTTTGTTTGCTCTGGGTCTCTCCTCCCTGGGCCCTCCTCGTGTCTCCGGCCTCACCCTTTGTGTCTTTTGTTTACTTGTACATAGGGGGCACCCTCTGTGGGGGCTGGGGGTGGGGGGGGGAGCGAGGGGGGAAGCAATGTTGGGGACGGGGGAGAGGGAGTTGGGTACTGGGGGATGTTGGTTTGTGTGGACTTGTATGTGTGGAGGGGCTGAAGTAGTTTGGGCCGTGGGATAGATAGGGGGGTGTGAGCTTGTTTATGTATGTTTATAGGAGGGAGTGCATATTGATCATATTGGGTTGGGGGGGGGAATCAGGGTGTAGTCTTGTTCAGGATGGTTCACCCAGGTAGTTTTTGTTTTAAGGATGGGTTTGGGTTTCAATTGTCTTCATGGGGGGGGTTGCGGCTTTTCATGGGGGCTGGATCTGTTTTAAGCTTTATACTATGCCCTGTTATTTATGATATGATTCTACGATGTTGTGATGGCATCACTTAATTTTATGTCTCTGAACGTAAAGGGAATCAACAATCCCATTAAGCGCAATAAGATATTGCTATATTGTAGGAAGATGAGAGCTGACGTCGTACTGCTGCAAGAGACCCGTCTCCCGGTAGGGGAGGCTCAAAAGTTGGGAGGGGGGACCTACATGCTGATTGGGGTGGCTGGAGCATGTCATAAGAAAAATGGGGTGCTGATATTGGCTCGGAAGGCTCTACAACCAGTCATTGAGTCAACTCGGGCAGACCCGGGAGGGAGATGGGTGAAAATCCAGCTGAAGATTCGGGATCGAACCTTTGGCATAATGAACGTATATGGGCCGAATATTGATGATGTCTCCTTCTTTCATGAGCTAGCGGAGGAGCTTCAAGATCTTACCCATTGTAACCTTATTTTGGGGGGAGATTTCAACCTTGTACTGGACCCTTTAATAGACCGCCAACCCTATCGCTCCACCAAAGTTAGCCGTGCGGCCAAGGTGCTCAATAGCCTGGTGCAGGAGATGAATTTAGTAGATGTTTGGCGATTATTCCACCCCTCTCAGAAGGAGTTTACCTTTTATTCTCTTCCGCATGGGTCACACTCCAGGATTGATTTTTTTCTGATTTCCAGTTCTCTTATGGCCCAAGTGGAGGACGCACAAATTGCGGCGTGTACGGTTTCTGATCATGCGGCGGTTTCCCTGTCTTTACTTCCGGATTCTCCCCGTCAGGAGTTCTGGGTGGTTCTTTCAGAGGTCTTTGCTCTCAGACCAGGAGTTCCGTGTGTATTTGCAAGGAGTAATAAAAGAGTACTTTGCGGTGAATCTCCCTGAGGACACTTCGGGTTGGGCCTGGTGGGAGGCCTTTAAGGCCTTCTTGCGGGCTAGAATCACCAGCTTTTCTATTGGGTTGGCGCGTCGCCGTAAGCTAGCACTGAGTGAACTGGAGGCCCAAATCCGGGCGGGTGAGAGGTTGTTACAAAGGAGAGTGGACCCCTGTGTCTTACTGCGTTTGCAAAAGCTACGATTTCAATTTAATACTATATTAAGTTTGGAAGCTGGAAAACTCTCGCATGCATCTAAAGCCAAATTTTATAGGGAACAAAATAAGGCAGGCAGGCTGCTGGGGACAACTTTGAATCCCAGAACAGAGAGGTCTAAGGTGGTCGCACTCCAATCAAGTGCCCAGACCCTGCTCACTAAGACACCGGATATAGCTGATGCGTTTAGGGCTTTCTAAACCGGGCTGTACAGTTCGGAGGGTGGGGACAACGGGGAGGAGTGTGATTTTTTTTGGAGCGTATCCCGCATCCTATTCTTTCTGACCAACAAGTGATGGACCTGGAAGCGCCCTTTTCGCTGGGTGAGCTTCGTGCTACCCTCAAAGTGGCCAAAAAAGGGAAAGCGGCGGGTCCTGATGGCCTGCCTATCGAGCTATATCAAGTGTTCCAAGGGGTACTTCTCCCTTTTGTGGCTAAATATTTTCAGCTTTTGCAGGAACAGATACCCTCTGTGGGGGGGTTTCAATGAAGCCAGAATAGTGGTGTTAGAACAGCCTGGTAGAGATGCCCTTAAGGTGGAGAACTACCGGCCCATTTCATTACTGAATGCTGATTACAAACTCTTCGCTACCGTCTTAAAAGGCTAAAAGGTTAGAGAGGGTGGCGGCCGACCTGATTCATCCTGATCAATGCGGCTTTATGCCTGGGAGGGCGACGTCGGATAATGCTCGGCTGTTGTTAAACCTCTTTGCCGCTTCGGAACAGTCTGGTACCCCCTTGGTGGGGATTTCCTTGGATGCTGAAAAAGCCTTTGATAGGCTTGAATGGGTCTTTCTGTTCAGGGTCTTGAGATGGTTTGGTTTCAAGGATGGCTTCATTAGATTTATTCAGGTCTTGTACTCTACCCCGCAGGCTCGTATACTTGTAGATGGATTGTTGTCTGCTCCCTTCTCACTATAACGCGGGACACGGCAAGGGTGTCCCTTATCGCCGATCTTCTTTAATTTAGCATTGGAGCCCCTGGGGTTACTAATCCGGCATTCGGAGATGATCCGAGGCATTTGGGTAGGGGATCTTCAGATAAAGCTGGCGGCCTACGCGGATGATTTGTTGTTGTTCTCACAACCTAGTTCTTTAGCGGAGATTCTGAGGGTTATTGATAGATATTCGAAGGTGTCTGGATATAAAATAAACTGGACTAAGTCTGTTGCCTTCCCAATGAATAGGGCCACTTATTCGGAGGACGTAAAGGATTTTCCTTTTTTCTGGGAAACGAAGGCGATTAAGTATCTTGGTGTACGATTCTGTTGTTCTATTGACGAGACCCTCCAGCTTAAATCGAGGGCATATCGAGGAGTTGCTACAGACCTTCTCGATTAAATGGTCCCCCCTGCATTTATCATGGTGGGGGCGTATGGAGTCCATTAAAATGGTTCTTGCGCCCAAAATAAATTATATCTTGGAAATGTTGCCGATTGTCCTTCCCCAATCTGTATATAAGGAGTGGGAGAGGATATTAGTCTCTTTTCTGTGGCAAGGGAAGCCCCCCAGGATAGCTCTCGGTAAGCTGAAAGCAGGTAAAGCTATGGGTGGGGTAAATTTTCCGGATTTCTGTCGGTATCATCAGGCATTCTTGTTGAAGCAAGGTGCGCTGTGGTGTCCACGGGAGAAGTGGGGTTTGTGCCCGGTTTGGGTTGAGGTAGAAAGACGGTTAGTTGAGCTGATTCCCTTAGATATTCTCGTTGGAATGGTGTGCCCGGTCTCCTCTCCTGCCCTGGCCATAGTTGCGGCAACTCAATCGGCCTATCAAGCCTTGGCGAGAGTTATGGCCTCCGAGAACCCGGTATCCTCTTTAATGCCAATTTGGTTGAACCCCATATTTAAAATTGGACGTAAAACCATAGGGTGGCGGCAGTGGCAGGCTAAGGGCATTTGGACAGTTGGTCAATTGCTCCAGGCAGGGGGGTGGAAACCCTGGGACAAGTTGCAACAGGAATTTGCGTTGCCGTCGACATGGTATTTCCAGTGGATCCAGCTAAAGAGTTGTCTCTCTGATGCGGGGGTGCTGCGTGGGGAGCTGGCACCATCTTGGGGCATGCATGAGTTGGCCCTTACATACTCTGGCAAGCCTGGGGTAGCGTCCAAGTTCTATGCTTATTTGCGAGAAAGGGCCTCCTCCCCATCAGCATGTCGTAGGAGCTGGGAAGTTGACTTAGGGACTGAAATCTCCTCCCACGACTGGTCGCTATTGTGGTCCAGGGTCAGCAGGGTTTCTAAAGCAGCTGCTATAACGCAATCTTTATTTTTCTTATTGCATCGCGCTTTTATTACTCCCAATCGGCTCGCAAGGTGGAACTCCGGATTTGGTAACTTATGCTGGTCTTGCTCTCTTGCACCAGGAACGTTCAAGCATATGTTTTTTGATTGCCTTTACGTTCATTCCTTCTGGCTCTCTGTCTGGGACCTGATACAAAAGATCCTGTGCTTTCAGTTTCCCCTCACTTGGCAAGTAGTGATCCTGCGCTCTTCAATGAGTGGTCTTCCGGACATGAAAGGAAAGTGTTTTTTACTGGACTTTCTCGTAGCCATAGCTTTAAAGCATATTCTGGTCTGCTGGAAAGACTCTAGTAAATTAGATGTCCATCAATGGTGGAACATGGTGTGTCTCTACGCCAGCTATGAGAAGGCGCAGGATCATGCTGCTGCTCTAATGGGGAGTAGGGGTGGACTTCTGGAAGAGACAGTCCCGGGCAAGTGGATGTGTTTAGATGATTATGTTGCAAAAGCTCGTTTCAGAATGTAAGAGTCGGGGTTTATATTGTGGGATTTTTGGTCCTGTTTTGTCCAGCTCTGTATTTAACCACCTTGTTTGTATTAGGGATATCCTTTTGGGTTTGCGGTGGGGTTGGACTCCTCCCATGGAGACGGGATATTTGGTAATGGGGGGGAGAGGGTTGGGAAGGTTGTTGCTATTGTTCTTTTGTTGTGTTTTCTTTTGTATATAAGTTGGAAATTTTAAATAAAGGATTAAAAAAAAAAAAAAACCCACACATCTCCATCCCAGAGACTTGTTTTGGGAAAATTCAAAACTCGTAAGTTAACCGCTCAGATGGAGTTCTCTAAAGTTTCAAGTTTAAGTCTTAAGACAGTATTATCTTTTATCAGAGCCAGACCTGCATCAGAAACAGTAGCCAACCAGTGCTCCTGATCTTCAATTTTCAACTTTAAATTATCAATAGTACTCATTGAAGCAACGCGTTTCTCAGAATTAAGTAGCACTCTTGTTACGATATCCGCATTTTGCCGATAAACAGCATCTGAACTAGATATCCCCTCCAAGAAATGACCCAATCTAGAAATGCCCTCACACTGCAGTGTAAATAGTTTATGTATATAGTTAACCCAGTTATCCAAGTTTGTACTCCTGTTCAATGTAAAACCTGACAGTTTGTCGTTATGGTCGTTTTGTTATAATGTAAACCGCGCTGATTCTAAATAGCGCGGTATATAAGAAACTGTAATAATAATAATAAATAATAATAATAAATTAGTTATTGTCTCCCAGAATGCCTCTAATGCTATCTTCTTAGACCGCAGGAGAAACCAGGAAAAGGGAGTGGATGACACAACTGAAAGAGATCCAGGTGCCTGTTCACCAATGCCAGGGCCGCTGGCCATTGGTGTTCCTACTGCAGACACATCTCCCGGGAAGTCCCCAGTAATACCAGAAACTTCTTCCTGCCCTTGCACCATCGAATCCCTTCGAACCAAGCCCAGCACAATGCTAAGATCTGACAGGGTGGCCTTTGAGTCGATAGGTGAAGGGGGGTGGGCGGTCACCTGGGCGTGTTGTTGGCATCCGTGCTTCAGCAGATAATGATGTATCCAAGTCAGAAAGCTGCAGAGGTTCCTCCTTACAAGCCACAGGCAAGCCCAAGCATATTGCCTGTATCGCAGCCCTGGATAGCCCCAATAATGATCCATAGGACCGTCAATCACAGGCTGGGACTCCGAAGGGTAAGTCTTTGCCGTTCCTTTACCATTGGGCATCGAGAGAGTGGGGATCACACTCCTGCAGCCATCTTGGAACCACACCCCCCCATGGAGTCTTTCAATGCAGCCATATTTTTAAGAAAGTGGTTATATGTTTGGCGCAGTGATGAATATCGAGCTGCTTTTGTATCCTGGCCTCCTCATTCTCCTGTTCACCTTCTATGTGTATCTTTATCATTCCCCAAGATACAACCTAGTCCCCAGTTTTGTGATGTTCTTCATCTTGACAAGACTGTAAGCTCTGATGAGCAGCGACTCTTACTTGCGTATGTACAATGCTGCGTACACCTTGTAGCACTATACAAAATGATAAGTAATGATGTGAGGGGCATAGTCAATAGTGACGAGGCTAGTAAAAAGCACCTAGTCACTGCTGTTTTATTTATAACCAGATATCTGTTTTCCACTGCTGAATATCCAGGCTCGCTGGAGAGTGGAATTACTATCCAGTTAATGGCAATATTCAGCTGCTAACCACATAGCGAAAACAGGCTAAAGTTAGGAGCTGTTCTGCAGGGCTGGCTTAAGAGGTAAGTCAGTGAAGCACTGGCTCAGGGCACATCACAATAGGGGCACAGGAAGCCTGCCTCACTGGCTCACTCTGTCTCCAGGGCTGCTTTAAATATTAACACAGCTGCAGGAGCATTTGCTTTTACCTCCACCAGCACCATGGCTTGGGTATAGCATAGCCACTGGAGCAAAGGTAAATGCTTCCACGGCTGTGTTGCGCATTAATACAGCCACAGGAGCAAAAGCAAATGCTCACACGGCTGTGTTACTGAAGGAAGGGGAGGGGTGGCTGATACTGGGGCTATGGGGGGCTGGAAGTAGGCTGGGGATTGGAAATGGAATGATACTGGGACTGGGGAGGCTGGGACTGGCAATGGGTTGATACTGGGACTGGGAGACTGGCAATGGGCTGATATTGGGTTTGGGGAACTGGAAATGAGCTAATACAGGGGCTGGGAGGCTGAATGATACTGAAAATGGATGGATATTGGGAATGGGGGGGCTGGTACTGGAAATGGGCTGATGTGCTAGGGTGGACTGCAAGTGGGTTGATACTAGGTCTGGAGAAATGGGACTGGAAAAGGGTTGGGATTGGAAGGGAGCTAATTCTAGGGCTGGGGTCTTGGGACTGTAAGGGGGCTGATGCTGGCAAATGCTAGGGTCAGAGTAGGGAAAAAAAGAGGGAGATGCTGGGGGGGTGAGACTGGAGAAAACAATAGATATTGTCGGGAGTGGGGAAGAAGCAAATTCAACCAAGGAAAAGTTAAGAGGGAGGGGTATAAGAATGCATGCTGGGGTAAGAAGGTTAATGAATATTGGAGAAGGAAGTAAATGGATGGGTGCTGGGGAAGGGGAGTAGGAGGTAGGACAGTAGGTACAAGCAACATGGGATGTGGGAAAGCAGGGACTCTGACAGGTGGCTCTCCTTTAACACAGCTCCACCCACCAGCTCTCCACTTTTTCTCTCTACTCCTATCCCTTTAGTCTCTTCCCTCCACTATCTCGGAGTCACCCTTGATGTCTCCCTTTCATTTCAACATCACATCTCTTCACTTGTTCGTCATTCTTTCTTCATTAAATCCGAGCTGTCCGCCCTTTTCTCCCTTCCTCCTCTCGCTTCTTTAGTTATCTCTCTAGTCCTATCGAGGTTAGATTATTGTAATACTGTTTTAGCGTGTCTCCCAAAATATCAGCTTTGACGGCTTCAATTAGTCCAGAATACAGCTGAATGTTTACTCACTTATTCCTCCCCCCGTGACCACATTACTCCCCTCCTCCTCCGTTTACACTGGCTTCCACTTAACTTCTGTTTTCATTACAAAATACTCATACTAACTCAAAGCATTGCACACTGGTTCTCCTCAATATATAGCCGATTCCATTCGTTTACAACCTTCCCCCCGTCTTCTCCGCTCAGCACATGGTTACCGCCTCTATCTCCCTGCTTCATCCTCAGCTCACTTGGAAACACCACATCACTCTGCTTTTTACTTCCTGGCCCCAGCCCTCGCGAATTCACTCCCATTTGCCCTCCGTACTGAGCTATCCTTTCAAAGATTTAAGTCCCTACTCAAGACTCGTCTCTTTCAGCAGGCTTTTGATTTCCCAGATCCTTAAGACCGGCCTTCCCACCAGTACCTTCCCTCACTTGTCTCTTTCCCACTTTTGCCTTTTCTGCTTCTTTCTTCTTTTTCCCTTTCTTGCTTTTATTGGTTGATTATACTGTACACCGCCCTGACACACCTGCCTGGGTGGTATATCAAGTAACAGATAAAGATAAAAAGGTGGAGACTCTAAGACTGGGTGAGAAAACAGAAGAAAGACTTTAAGATAGCGGGGGTGGGGATAGTGGGTACTATGAAATTGATCAGAGATTCAGGACAAGGTGATTGGATGAGGGGTAGGAGTAAGACTGTGAGACCAAGTGCAGAAATATGGGAAGGAGAGAAGGTTTGAAGGACCTGGAGGGTTTGGGGGGGGGGGGCAGTTGAAAAGGACAGAGTGCTATGGAGTAAATGAGAGCTACAGGAAGGGAAAGGTCTTCCTTGAAGCAGGTGAAAGAGGGTAGAAATATGGGAATGAAAGGGGAAATGGAAGCCTGGATGGAGGTAAGACACAAAGGGCCTGGAGGTGAAGAGACTGAGTTGGGACTGATGAAAGGATGAGAAGCAGAAGGTGGTAAATGAGACTGGGAAAGAGATGAGCACAGAGGTAGGAAATGGTGAACTAGAAAGTGGGTGAAGGGGAGGGGTAGGATGCTGGCAAAGGAATGAGACAGATGGAAAGCAAAATTAGGAAATGGAATGCTGGTAAGCAGATGAATAGTGAAAAGAGGAAGACTGAAGATTGTAGGAGGGAGAAAGAGGAATGGAATGAAGCTAGAGTTAGGTAAATGAGAGAAGTCAGGTCTGCTCCGCCGCTGAGAAAAAAGTGGCGGCAGCAGGGGCAACAGTAGGCTGCTCTGTATATTCAGCGCCGCTGTGAATATTCAGCGCCGCTCTGTATATGGGTGGAAACAGCAAATACACAGATTAAGTTAAATGGGAGGGCAGCATTTAACAAGCCAGTGGGCTGAAAATTTATGCTTATTTGCACAGCTTGCAATGCCCAAGGGGAGGGAGCGCAAAAGCAAAAGTTGGCGGGGATGCTACAACCCTTTGAGCCGACTCTGCTATTCAGTTGTCCTAACTTTAGGCAATTTAGTTTCCAGTTAGCAACCAACCCTCATAGAGTCTGTCACAGAGCCCTGAAAAATGCTCAATTAATACCGAGGCAATCTGAATATCTCATTGACCCTGTTTTAGCTGGTTGGCTGGTCTGCTAACCTACTAAAACGCTTTGAAAACGATGTTCTGTCTATTTAAATTGTGATGTGCTCCATTATCGCTGGATGGTCACTTTTTATAGATAAAATGTAAACACCCTGGGACAGTTATCACCCAGGCTCAGTACTCACCCTGCCACGAATCTCGCCCTTGGGGTGCATTTTCGTACTGACTTGAATGAAGGCTGTACCCTTGTTTAGGTGTCGGAGTAGCTCAGTACCAAGATCCTTCAGGATGCCCTGTGCCTGCAAGGTAAAAAAGACCAAATTAAAGCCTGCTGGGAAAAGACAGAAAAGCAGTGTTGGGAACGGAGATGGAGAGGTGGGTTGCAGATGCACAAGGCTCTGGGAGTAGGGGATCCTGTAACCTGAAAACAGAGGGCCAGTGAGGAGAACGGAGAAGACAGCACTTACTATAACTTATTTTCAGGCCAACATTCCACTGCCACAGTTGCCATTTTTTTTAAAGTTCAAATGTGGCAGTTATAAAAAATTCAGATATCTAGTGCTCGAATCGAAATGCCAGCTGTCAGCACTGATAGCACCCTATTTAAGGGCAGGCTAGATAGGCCATGTGGTCTTTTTCTGCCATCATGTTTCCATGATTCAGTCCGCCATGCATTAGGACAGCCTTTTCCAAGGACTCCGGGGAGCAGACTGACTCCATGGGCCACGCTGGCCATGGCAATCTGTCCACTGTTCAGCCACACTGTCCTGCTAGTGCCCTGGCCAGTGACATGTATCTGAACAGCAGGTGCTGCTCTCTGAAAAATGCTTCTGGATTTTCATCCCTTCACATTTTCTGCTCTCTGTACCTCGTCTCTCGCATTCATGTGCATTTTGCTGCTTAAGACATCGCTTTGGTGGAATAAGTAGAAAAAAGGACAAACCACAAGCAACTCAGTCTCTGTGGCTGGCAACTGGGTTATATCTACTACTACTCAGCTCATTGTAAGGACAGCGCAGCATACGCCTTGTAGCACTAGACAGATGAAAGTTCCTGGAGCAAAACCCCATACATTAGCCAGGAAGACTTGAGAAACACAAAGCTTCTCTCTGGCTTTACTCCTTGGGGCTCTGGCCAGCAATGCCAAAAATATTTCTCTTGCGGTGTCTTTACTGCTGCCTTGTAACTTTATCTTTCCTCCTAGTTGTCATCAGCATACCTGATTGTAGTAGGTTCCAGTTTCAGGGCTGAAAGCAGAAACCCCAGGTTCAAGTTTAGTGTAGATATTATGCTCAGTGCTGCAGTAAGCAAACAGCTGTGCTAAACAAGGAGAGAAAAGCAGGCACATGTGCACAGGGATCTGTCAGCAGCACTATATCCTGCACATAAAATCTGTGCTAAAGAAGGAGTGACGGCGGGCACACGTGCACAGGGATCTGTCAGCAGCACTATATCCTGTACATAAAATCTGTGCTAAACAAGGAGTGAAAAGCAGGCACACGTGCACAGGGATCTGTCAGCAGCACCATATCCTGCACATAAAATCTGTGCTAAAGAAGGAGAGAAAAGCAGGCACACGTGCACAGGGATCTGTCAGCAGCACTATATCCTGCACATAAAATCTGTGCTAAAGAAGCAGAGACGGCAGGGACACGTGCACAGGGATCTGTCAGCAGCACTATATCCTGCACATAAAATCTGTGCTAAAGAAGGAGAGACGGCAGGCACACGTGCACAAGGATCTGTCAGCAGCACTATATCCTGCACATAAAATCTGTGCTAAAGGAGAGACGGCAGGCACACGTGCACAGGGATCTGTCAGCAGCACTATATCCTGCACATAAAATCTATGCTAAACAATGAGAGACAGCAGGCACACGTGCACAGGGATCTGTCAGCAGCACTATATCCTGCACATAAAATCTGTGCTAAACAAGGAGAGACGGCAGGCACACGTGCACAGGGATCTGTCAGCAGCACTAGATCCTGCACATAAAATCTGTGCTAAAGAAGGAGAGACGGCAGGCACACGTGCACAGGGATCTGTCAGCAGCACTATATCCTGCACATAAAATCTGTGCTAAAGAAGGAGAGACGGCAGGCACACGTGCACAGGGATCTGTCAGCAGCACTATATCCTGCGCATAAAATCTGTGCTAAAGAAGGAGAGACGGCAGGCACACGTGCACAGGGATCTGTCAGCAGCACTATATCCTGCACATAAAATCGGTGCTAAACAAGGAGAGACGGCAGGCACACGTGCACAGGGATCTGTCAGCCGCACTATATCCTGCACATAAAATCTGTGCTAAACAAGGAGAGACGGCAGGCACACGTGCACAGGGATCTGTCAGCAGCACTAGATCCTGCACATAAAATCTGTGCTAAACAAGGAGAGACGGCAGGCACACGTGCACAGGGATCTGTCAGCAGCACTATATCCTGCACATAAAATCTGTGCTAAACAAGGAGAGACGGCAGGCACACGTGCACAGGGATCTGTCAGCAGCACTAGATCCTACACATAAAATCTGTGCTAAAGAAGGAGAGACGGCAGGCACACGTGCACAGGGATCTGTCAGCAGCACTATATCCTGCACATAAAATCTGTGCTAAAGAAGGAGAGACGGCAGGCACACGTGCACAGGGATCTGTCAGCAGCACTATATCCTGCACATAAAATCGGTGCTAAACAAGGAGAGACGGCAGGCACACGTGCACAGGGATCTGTCAGCCGCACTATATCCTGCACATAAAATCTGTGCTAAAGAAGGAGAGAAAAGCAGGCACACGTGCACAGGGATCTGTCAGCAGCACTATATCCTGCACATAAAATCTGTGCTAAACAAGGAGTGAAAAGCAGGCACACGTGCACAGGGATCTGTCAGCAGCACTATATCCTGCACATAAAATCTGTGCTAAAGAAGGAGAGTCGGCAGGCACACGTGCACAGGGATCTGTCAGCAGCACTATATCCTGCACATAAAATCTGTGCTAAAGAAGGAGAGTCGGCAGGCACACGTGCACAGGGATCTGTCAGCAGCACCATATCCTGCACATAAAATCTGTGCTAAAGAAGGAGAGAAAAGCAGGCACACGTGCACAGGGATCTGTCAGCAGCACTATATCCTGCACATAAAATCTGTGCTAAAGGAGAGACGGCGGGCACACGTGCACAAGGATCTGTCAGCAGCACTATATCCTGCACATAAAATCTGTGCTAAAGAAGGAGAGACAGCAGGCACACGTGCACAGGACTCTGTCAGCAGCACTATATCCTGCACATAAAATCTGTGCTAAAGAAGGAGAGACAGCAGGCACACGTGCACAGGGATCTGTCAGCAGCACTATATCCTGCACATAAAATCTGTGCTAAACAAGGAGAGACGGCAGGCACACGTGCACAGGGATCTGTCAGCCGCACTATATCCTGCACATAAAATCTGTGCTAAAGAAGGAGAGAAAAGCAGGCACACGTGCACAGGGATCTGTCAGCAGCACTATATCCTGTACATAAAATCTGTGCTAAAGAAGGAGAGAAAAGCAGGCACATGTGCACAGGGATCTGTCAGCAGCACTAGATCCTGCACATAAAATCTGTGCTAAACAAGGAGAGATGGCAGGCACACGTGCACAGGGATCTGTCAGCAGCACTATATCCTGCACATAAAATCTGTGCTAAAGGAGAGACGGCGGGCACACGTGCACAAGGATCTGTCAGCAGCACTATATCCTGCACATAAAATCTATGCTAAACAATGAGAGACAGCAGGCACACGTGCACAGGGATCTGTCAGCAGCACTATATCCTGCACATAAAATCTATGCTAAACAATGAGAGACAGCAGGCACACGTGCACAGGCATCTGTCAGCAGCACTAGATCCTGCACATAAAATCTGTGCTAAACAAGGAGAGACGGCAGGCACACGTGCACAGGGATCTGTCAGCAGCACTATATCCTGCACATAAAATCTGTGCTAAAAGAGAGACGGCGGGCACACGTGCACAAGGATCTGTCAGCAGCACTATATCCTGCACATAAAATCTGTGCTAAAGAAGGAGAGACAGCAGGCACACGTGCACAGGACTCTGTCAGCAGCACTATATCCTGCACATAAAATCTGTGCTAAACAAGGAGAGACGGCAGGCACACGTGCACAGGGATCTGTCAGGAGCACTATATCCTGCACATAAAATCTGTGCTAAAGGAGAGACGGCGGGCACACGTGCACAAGGATCTGTCAGCAGCACTATATCCTGCACATAAAATCTGTGCTAAAGAAGGAGAGACAGCAGGCACACGTGCACAGGACTCTGTCAGCAGCACTATATCCTGCACATAAAATCTGTGCTAAACAAGGAGAGACGGCAGGCACACGTGCACAAGGATCTGTCAGCAGCACTATATCCTGCACATAAAATCTGTGCTAAAGAAGCAGAGACGGCAGGGACACGTGCACAGGGATCTGTCAGCAGCACTATATCCTGCACATAAAATTTGTGCTAAAGAAGGAGAGTCGGCAGGCACACGTGCACAGGGATCTGTCAGCAGCACTATATCCTGCACATAAAATCTGTGCTAAAGAAGGAGAGAAAGGCAGGCACACGTGCACAGGGATCTGTCAGCAGCACTATATCCTGCACATAAAATCTGTGCTAAAGAAGGAGAGACGGCAGGCACACGTGCACAGGGATCTGTCAGCAGCACTATATCCTGCACATAAAATCTGTGCTAAACAAGGAGAGACGGCAGGCACACGTGCACAGGGATCTGTCAGCAGCACTATATCCTGCACATAAAATCTGTGCTAAAGAAGGAGAGACGGCAGGCACACGTGCTCAGGGATCTGTCAGCAGCACTATATCCTGCACATAAAATCTGTGCTAAACAAGGAGAGACGGCAGGCACACGTGCACAGGGATCTGTCAGCAGCACTAGATCCTACACATAAAATCTGTGCTAAAGGAGAGACGGCAGGCACACGTGCTCAGGGATCTGTCAGCAGCACTATATCCTGCACATAAAATCTGTGCTAAACAAGGAGAGATGGCAGGCACACGTGCACAGGCATCTGTCAGCAGCACTAGATCCTGCACATAAAATCTGTGCTAAACAAGGAGAGACGGCAGGCACACGTGCACAGGGATCTGTCAGCAGCACTATATCCTGCACATAAAATCTGTGCTAAAGGAGAGACGGCGGGCACACGTGCACAAGGATCTGTCAGCAGCACTATATCCTGCACATAAAATCTGTGCTAAAGAAGGAGAGACAGCAGGCACACGTGCACAGGACTCTGTCAGCAGCACTATATCCTGCACATAAAATCTGTGCTAAAGAAGGAGAGACAGCAGGCACACGTGCACAGGGATCTGTCAGCAGCACTATATCCTTGCACATAAAATCTGTGCTAACAGGAGAGACGGCAGGCACACGTCGCACAGGGTGATCTGTCAGCCGCACTATATCCTGCACATAAAATCTGTGCTAAAGAAGGAGAGAAAAGCCGGCACACGTGCACAGGGATCTGTCAGCAGCACTATATCCTGTACATAAAATCTGTGCTAAAGAAGGAGAGAAAAGCAGGCACACGTGCACAGGATCTGTCAGCAGCAATAGATCCTGCACATAAAATCTGTGCTAAACAAAGGAGAGATGGCAGGCACACGTGCACAGGATCTGTCAGCAGCACTATATCCGCACATAAAATTCTGTGGCTAAAGGAGAGGACGGACAGCAGGCAACACGTGCACAAGGATCTGTCAGCAGCACTATATCCTGCACATAAAATCTGTGCTAAACAATGAGAGACAGGCAGGCACACGTGCACAGGGATCTTGTCAGCAGCACTATATCCTGACATAAAATCTATGCTAAACAATGAGAGACAGCAGGCACACGTGCACAGGAATCTGTCAGCAGCACTATATCCTGCACATAAAATCTGTGCTAAACAAGGAGAGACGGCAGGCACACGTGCACAGGGATCTGTCAGCAGCACTATATCCTGCACATAAAATCTGTGCTAAAGGAGAGACGGCGGGCACACGTGCACAAGGATCTGTCAGCAGCACTATATCCTGCACATAAAATCTGTGCTAAAGAAGGAGAGACGGCAGGCACACGTGCACAGGGATCTGTCAGCAGCACTATATCCTGCACATAAAATCTGTGCTAAACAAGGAGAGACGGAAGGCACACGTGCACAGGGATCTGTCAGGAGCACTATATCCTGCACATAAAATCTGTGCTAAACAAGGAGAGTCGGCGGGCACACGTGCACAGGGATCTGTCAGCAGCACTATATCCTGCACATAAAATCTGTGCTAAAGGAGAGACGGCGGGCACACGTGCACAAGGATCTGTCAGCAGCACTATATCCTGCACATAAAATCTGTGCTAAAGAAGGAGAGACAGCAGGCACACGTGCACAGGACTCTGTCAGCAGCACTATATCCTGCACATAAAATCTGTGCTAACAAGGAGAGACGGCAGGCACACGTGCACAGGGATCTGTCAGCAGCACTATATCCTGCACATAAAATCTGTGCTAATGAAGGAGAGAAGGCTGGCACACGTGCACAGGGATCTGTCAGCAGCACTATATCCTGTACATAAAATCTGTGCTAAAGAAGGAGAGAAAGGCAGGCACACGTGCACATGTCTCTGTCAGCAGCACTATATCCTGCACATAAAATCTGTGCTAAACAAGGAGAGACGGCAGGCACACGTGCACAAGGATCTGTCAGCAGCACTATATCCTGCACATAAAATCTGTGCTAAAGAAGCAGAGACGGCAGGGACACGTGCACAGGGATCTGTCAGCAGCACTATATCCTGCACATAAAATTTGTGCTAAAGAAGGAGAGTCGGCAGGCACACGTGCACAGGGATCTGTCAGCAGCACTATATCCTGCACATAAAATCTGTGCTAAAGAAGGAGAGAAAGGCAGGCACACGTGCACAGGGATCTGTCAGCAGCACTATATCCTGCACATAAAATCTGTGCTAAAGAAGGAGAGACGGCAGGCACACGTGCACAGGGATCTGTCAGCAGCACTATATCCTGCACATAAAATCTGTGCTAAACAAGGAGAGACGGCAGGCACACGTGCACAGGGATCTGTCAGCAGCACTATATCCTGCACATAAAATCTGTGCTAAAGAAGGAGAGACGGCAGGCACACGTCTCAGGGATCTGTCAGCAGCACTATATCCTGCACATAAAATCTGTGCTAAACAAGGAGATGAGGCAGGATCCTACACATAAATCTGCATCGACAGCAGATACTGTGCTACAGGCACACGACATCTGTCAGCATCCTGCACATAAAATCTGTGCTAAACAAGGAGATACGGCAGGCACACGTGCACAGGGATCTGTCAGCAGCACTATATCCTGCACATAAAATCTGTGCTAAAGGAGAGACGGCGGGCACAGTGCACAAGGATCTTTCATCAGCACTATATCCTGCCACATAAAATCTGTGCTAAAGAAGGAGACAGCAGGCACACGTTGCACAGGACTCTGTCAGCAGCCACTATATCCTGCACATAAAATCTGTGCTAAACAAGGAGAGACGGCAGGCACACGTGCACAGGGATCTGTCAGGAGCACTATATCCTGCACATAAAATCTGTGCTAAAGGAGAGACGGCGGGCACACGTGCACAAGGATCTGTCAGCAGCACTATATCCTGCACATAAAATCTGTGCTAAAGGAGAGACGGCGGGCACACGAGCACACGGATCTGTCAGCAGCACTATATCCTGCACATAAAATCTGTGCTAAAAGAAGGAGAGACAGCAGGCACACGTGCACACAGGACTCTGTCAGCAGCACTATATCTGCACTAAAATCTGTGCTAAACAAGGAGAGACGGCAGGCACACACGTGCACAGGATCTGTCAGCAGACTATATCCTGCACATAAAATTGTGTGCTGCTAAAGAAGCAGAGACGGCAGGGACACGTGCACAGGGATCTGTCAGCAGCACTATATCCTGCACATAAAAAATTTTTGCTAAAGAAGGAGAGTCGGCAGGCACACACGTGCACAGGGATCTGTCAGCTGCACTATATCCTGCACATAAAATCTGTGCTAAAGAAGGACGATAAAGGCAGGCAGGCAACGTGCACAGGGATCTGTCAGCAGCACTAGATCCTGCACATAAAATCTGTGCTAAACAAGGAGAGACGGCGGGCACACGTGCACAGGGATCTGTCAGCAGCACTATATCCTGCACATAAAATCTGTGCTAAAGAAGGAGAGACGGCAGGCACACGTGCACTGGGATCAGTCAGCTTCTCTATACCGTGCACATAAAATCTGTGCTAAAGAAGGAGTGACGGCGGGCACACGTGCACAGGGATCTGTCAGCAGCACTATATCCTGCACATAAAATCTGTGCTAAAGAAGGAGTGACGGCGGGCACACGTGCACAGGGATCTGTCAGCAGCACTATATCCTGCACTTAAAATCTGTGCTAAAGAAGGAGAGACGGCAGGCACACGTGCACAGGGATCTGTCAGCAGCACTATATCCTGTACATAAAATCTGTGCTAAAGAAGGAGAGAAAGGCAGGCACACGTGCACAGGGATCTGTCAGCAGCACTATATCCTGCACATAAAATCTGTGCTAAAGAAGGAGAGAAAAGCAGGCACACGTGCACAGGGATCTGTCAGCAGCACTATATCCTGCACATAAAATCGGTGCTAAACAAGGAGTGAAAAGCAGGCACACGTGCACAGGGCTCTGTCAGCAGCACTATATCCTGCACATAAAATCTGTGCTAAAGAAGGAGAGACGGCAGGCACACGTGCACAGGGATCTGTCAGCCGCACTATATCCTGCACATAAAATCTGTGCTAAAGAAGGAGAGAAAAGCAGGCACACGTGCACAGGGCTCTGTCAGCAGCACTATATCCTGCACATAAAATCTGTGCTAAACAAGGAGAGACGGCAGGCACACGTGCACAGGGATCTGTCAGCAGCACTATATCCTGCACATAAAATCTGTGCTAAAGAAGGAGAGACGGCAGGCACACGTGCACAGGGATCTGTCAGCCGCACTATATCCTGCACATAAAATCTGTGCTAAAGAAGGAGAGAAAAGCAGGCACACGTGCACAGGGCTCTGTCAGCAGCACTATATCCTGCACATAAAATCTGTGCTAAACAAGGAGAGACGGCAGGCACACGTGCACAGGGATCTGTCAGCAGCACTATATCCTGCGCATAAAATCTGTGCTAAAGGAGAAACCAATTATACTAGAAATTTTTTGTTGGAACGCACGCCTTGAAGGAAGGAAAGAAACCTCCTCTTCTCGCAGTGTGTTATTCCGTTTTTATCTTATTTTAAAATGTAGGGATTCAACCCTATCAAAGGATCGAGGGACCATAACCCTCAATACCAACCAGCAATTAATGGATTATAGAAACAGTACTTAGCTTGAGGTTATATGTTTTCTGATAAACGTCCAAAGGTCTTCGCCACTGTGTGAATATTATTAGCGCTCAGTCTCTGCAGAATCAGAACGCCCTGGACCCAACCGTTAGAGCGATCCGCTTCTCTTGTCTTGAATCAAGGTGAAACGCTCAAAACCAATGTCCAGTGTAATCTGTTTCACACAGGTCTAATCTGCCTTTGCTCGAAAACAAAACCCTCAAAACAACGTCCAATATGATCAACTTCACATGGGCATAAATGGTAACCCAACGTTGTAAAGTTTTGAGCCTCCGTTATTCCCGGCTCTTCCTCAAACCCTGTCGCTCTCTGTTGTCTCTGGACATACAAATTTTAAAGCCCCGATGGTAATCACATGACCAGTTGGTAACCAATGAGCACAGACAAATTCAGATATTCTGAACGTAAATGATTGTCCTCCATTCCACATTAGAATTTAAACTCTGAGGACTGATGGAGTTTAATGAGTAAATCCAGAATTGTTCTCGGAGGCTTATTCGGGATTGTCGATCGCCCCCCCTACTATGGGACGGTATATGGTCAATTACTCACCATCTCAGTTCATGAAAACTATGATTACGTTGTTGGCAATGAGGTACTAGTGGGGCTGTAATTACCCCCCTGTTTATCCGAAAACATATAACCTCAAGCTAAGTACTGTTTCTATAATCCATTATTTGCTGGTTGGTATTGAGGGTTATTGTCCCTCGATCCTTTGATAGGGTTGAATCCCTACATTTTAAAATAAGATAAAAACGGAATAACACGCTGCGAGAAGAGGAGGTTTCTTTCCTTCCTTCAAGGCATGCGTTCCAACTAAAAATTTCTAGTATAATTGGTTTCTCTTTTTTGGATGTGATTATTTATGTGAGAACCAAGAAGGTTTTTGGGTTAGTTATAAAGAAGGAGAGACGGCAGGCACACGTGCACAGGGATCTGTCAGCAGCACCATATCCTGCACATGCAAAGCATTGTTTCAGCTACTCCCCTACCGCTTGTTTTTCAGCACTCGCTTCAGCAAAGCCTGAAAAAGTTGCAGGGACTCTACGCTCAAGGAACAGGTATAAAGGACTACCGCAGTCTACACTTCTTTCACTCCAAACAGCTCTCCATTAAATTGCAAGAACCCTTCAAGAAGCGAAAAGGCAGGACCATATAACTCCAATACTCAAACAGCTACAACGCCATCCAAGCGGACCCCGCCCCTACTCCCATGCACCTCAGCTCGCTTTTACAACCCTCCCAACCACAAAGAAACAGACGAACATCCACATTTAACACCCGGAGCATTCCTCAAAACAGGACCAAATAAACAAACAAGCATGTAAAAGGGCTTTCCAGTTATATGCACCCTCTATATGGAACAGACTACCGGACAATCTCAGACTCATTGCCGACCGCAAGACCTTCCAAAAACACCTAAAGACACACCTATTCCCGGAACATTTCAACACAACAGCATGACCTGCCACCCTCATGACTGACAGCAGTAACCTGTACATAGCTTGAAATGTAGATAGTTAAAATCCCCCCCTGGGGATCATAGTTACTTATTGCATGTAGTCTCATTTCAATGTTACAATCATCAGATAGTTAAGACCCCCCCTGGGGTCCAGTTTGCATGCTGTATATTGTTTTCACACCACTGTTACAATGTATCTGAAACTGTTTCATGTAAACCGCCTTGACCCAGAGAAAGGCGGTATATAAATAAAGCTAAATAAATACATTTCTCCCCAGCAATTGCCACAGACCTCTGAAGTTTCCTCAGACCTCGCATTAAAATCCCAGCGTTGAGCTCAGCCTTCTGCTCTTCGATGCATTTCTCTGCATCTGTGCCGCATAACATATTGCGCCACTGCTAGGCGCTGCCACCATACCCAAAGCGACATCACAAGAAGATCATCAAGGGGCACCAAAGCTCTACTTCAGCGGATACAGTTGGGGTTACACTAGCAACTGGACATCTTATTCCTTCTGCCACGTTCATCGGCTTTTCCTTCTTCTGGTCTCTCAGGCCAGATATAAAACAACTAGTCTGCCTTCTAATTTTGTCACCCGTGGTCTCTGACAGAAGAATTCTTTTCAAATATTCAAAGCTGCCCTAAAACACATCCGTTTCAAAAAGCAATCTACATGGCTGCAACCTGATGATAGACTGCTTCCTTGCTCGTAAACGTGGCTTTATTTATGTCCAGCTTGTGGACTCGGTGGCTTCTATACTTTATACTTTAAGTGTTTCTGATGTTGTAGTGGGAGATCATTTTGCATCCAGTGATCACCAGATGGTGTGGTTCAGTATTAGGACTAGGGCTGTTAGAATCCATTCCAAGGTGAGGATCTTAGACTTTAGGAAGACTAACTTTGCAAAGATGGGCCAATACCTCAGGGAGTCGTTAGTGGGATGGGAACAGCTGGGGGATGTAGAAAAACAGTGGGCAAAACTGAAAGGGGGTATTTTAAGGGCAACCAACCTTTTTGTTAAAATGGTAAATAAAGGCAAAAGGAACAGGAGACCGCTATGGTTTTCGAAGGAAGTAGCTGAAAAAGTGAAGAAAAAGAGGGAGGCCTTCATGAAATACAAGAGATCACAGAGAGCAGAAGACAGGCATCTGTATTTGGAAAAACTTAGAGAAGCTAGCAAAGTAGTCAAGAAGGCAAAGAATCAAAAGGAGGAGGAAATAGCCAATGCAATAAAATGGGGGGATAAGACATTTTTCAGATATATTAGTGAGAAGAGGAAGAGCAAAAGTGGTATTGTCAGACTCAAGGGTGCAGGGGGGGAATGTGTAGAAGCTGATAAGGATAAAGCGGAATTGCTTAACAAATATTTTTGTTCTGTGTTCACAGATGAAGAACCAGGAGCAGGACCTCAGAAAACACCCACAAATAAGAACAGAAGCGAGGGACATCTTGAACTATTTTCAGAAGACTGTGTTCGTGAGAAACTAGCTCAACTTAAAGTAGACAAAGCGATGGGACCGGATGGGATACACCCTAGAATACTGAGGGAACTTGGGGACGTTCTAGCAGCTCCACTGACTGACCTTTTCAATGCCTCGTTGGAGTCAGGAGTGGTGCCAAAGGACTGGAGAGAGGCTCATGTGGTGCCTTTACACAAAAGCGGAAGTAAGGATGTGGTTGAAAACTACAGGCCGGTTAGTTTAACTTCGGTGGTGAGTAAATTATTGGAAACGCTGCTGAAAGAGAAAATAGTGAGGTTTCTGGAGTCCAGCGGATTACAGGATCCGAGGCAGCATGGATTCACCAGAGGCAGGTCTTGTCAGACAAATCTGATTGATTTTTTTGACTGGGTGACCAGGGAGTTGGACCGAGGGAGAGCTCTAGATGTGGTGTATTTAGATTTCCGTAAAGCCTTTGACACTGTTCCTCACAGGCGACTTATAAACAAACTGAGCACCCTAGGGATGGACCCTAAAGTTACTGCTTGGGTTAGAAATTGGTTGGGTGGGAGGCGACAAAGAGTACAAGTAAATGGAGCTCACTCTGAGGAGAAGGATGTTACCAGTGGTGTGCCCCAGGGATCTGTCCTTGGTCCGATTCTTTTTAACATCTTTGTTAGTGATATAGCGGAAGGGCTGTCGGGTAAGGTTTGCCTCTTTGCGGATGATACCAAAATCTGCAATAGAGTAGACACCCAGGAAGGGGTAGATAACATGAGGAGGGATCTAGCTAAGCTTGAAGAATGGTCTAGAATTTGGCAGCTGGGATTTAATGTTAAAAAATGTAAGGTCATGCATTTGGGCTGCAGCAATCCAAGGGAGCAATACAGTATAGGAGGTGAAGTACTTTTGTCCACTAAAGAAGAGCGGGACCTAGGCGTGGTTGTGTCTGATGATCTTAAAGTAGCTAAACAGGTGGAAAAGGCGACAGCAAAAGCTAGAAGGATGCTTGGGTGCATACGGAGAGGAATGGCTAGCAGAAAAAAGGAGGTGATAATGCCTCTGTATAAGTCTTTGGTGCGACCTCATTTGGAGTATGGTGTGCAATTCTGGAGACCGCACCTTCAAAAGGATGTGAACAGGATGGAGTCGGTGCAGAGGGTTGCTACCAAAATGATTAATGGGCTTCATTATAAAGCATATGAGGACAGACTTAAGGATCTTAATATGTACACCTTAGAGGAAAGGCGGGATAGAGGTGATATGATTGAGATGTTTAAATACCTCCGTGGCATAAATGTTCAGGGAGAGAGCCTCTTTCAATTGAAAGCAAGTTCTGCTACGAGGGGACATGGGATGAGGGTGAAGGGAGATAGATTCAGGAGTGATATGCGGAAATATTTCTTTACGGAAAGAGTAGTGGATCCGTGGAATAGTCTCCCAGTGGAGGTGGTAGAGATGAGGACAGTAACTGAATTCAAGAAAGCATGGGACCAACACAGAGGATCTCTAAAGGCAAAAAGTGGACTGTTGTAGTTGTTATGGAAGGACAGACTAGATAGGCCATGTGGTCTTTTTCTGTCGTCATATTTCTATGTTTCTATGTTTACCAATAAAAAAAAAATTTCAATTTCTCTTATGTTTTTATGTAAACCATTCTGGCGGATTATCAAATTTTAATTAAACCATAATATTGGTCTCAAGATATTTTAAAATGTCCATTTCTTCGCCGTAAATCTCCATAACAGAATCTTAAAACCTACAAATTGTGTCCGTCACTGAAACCTGGCCTCATGTCTCTGAAATGTTTTTTCTCCATCAGAGTTGCCCTCACAAGTACAACTTTTTCTTTAATAATTGTGTATCTGATAAGGATAGGCAGTATCTTTGCTTGGTACAACTGTCCTCTCCCACAATCTCTCATTCAGAATTTCTCATTTATTAATCTGCTGTGTCTTCTATCTCTACCAGCTGTGGCCTGGGAAGAGATTCTGAGTGCTCTCTCCACTTTAAATGCACAATATCCAAACTGATGGATTCTTGAGAGTTTAACATTCAAGTTGATAATCCTACTAAACAAAAAGACAGGGATTTTCTAGGCAGATCTTGCCTACTCCTACTGCTGTCATACCCTAGATCTGATTACACAGGTACACTACCAAAAAACTGCCTCCAGTTTTGCAACTGATTCCTATAGATTTTGGGGTGCTGAATCCAGGAAAAATAGCCAAAATGTTCCATCACGTCACGTTTTCTTGCAAAATTAGATTTCTTACCCATATAAGGAATGTTCACATAATTTCTTTTTAGCCGACTGCAGTTTATTTTCTTGGCCCAAAATAGAGGTTGTAATGGTTAACTAACTAGAAACACTCCCTCATGATATTTTAGAGTGTTTTGTATTCATTTTATACATTAACAGGACAATTGGGAGACGGGGGCTAAATCCAGTACTCGCGCTGGCGCATGTTCTTTCCTGTTCGCCTCGCCTCGTTCGCTCGCTCAAACACGGTGGTTGCGACATGAACGTTCCTGTCAAATTTCAGTTTCTTGCAAGTTCATTATTACCTTTTGTTTGCTCAGTCGTAATCCAGCTTTATTCCGAAGTGGTTCACTACAGTTGTAGTTTGCAGTGCTGTGTATTTGTGATGGCTCACAGAGCCAGAGGTTGCGTCAACTCTCCGGACAGTTTTTGTTTTATTTGTGGGGAATATACCGTGAAAAAGCGGCAGAGGAACATTTCTGCATTTATTAAAAAAGTATATTTCGCCTATTTCGGTTTGAAGTTAGGCGATCAAGACAAACCGTGGGCTCCTCACAAAGTGTGCAAGACATGTGAGGAAGATCTACGCTTATGGATGAAAGGTAAAAAACAAGCATTTCGTTTCGGAATACCTATGATGTGGCGTGAACAAAGAGACCACAGCAGTGACTGCTATTTTTGCTCTTGCATTGTGAAGGGATACAACTTAAAAAATAAGAACGTAATAAGCTACCCCAACCTTCCCTCAGCAATTAGGCCTATGCCTCATAGCAACGAAGTACCTGTGCCTGAACCACCAAAATCTTTGGATCATATTTGTGTGGACGGTTCTGATCATGATGAGACTCATCAGATGGCTTTTCCCGATGAGTCCAGTACTTCCGAGTTTGAAACTGAACCAGATCCGAAACCTGAACTTTTCTCTCAAGCTGAATTGAATGATTTAGTCCGGGATTTAGGACTCCCAAAAGATGCTGCCCAACTGCTAGGTTCTCGGCTTAAACAGAAAAATCTATTGTCACCAGGAACAACTTTTTATTGGTACCGCAACCGCGAGACACAATTTTTGAAGTATTTCAGCAAAGAGGAAGATTTGGTATTTTGCAACGATATATACGGAGTGATGGAAAAGTTTAAACTCAAGTATGATCCTGCTGAATGGCGGCTGTTCATTGATTCGTCAAAAGACAGCATAAAAGGTGTTCTTCTTCATAATGGCAACACATTCTCTTCAGTTCCTATTGCTCACTCTGTTATTCTCCAAGAAAAATACGAGAATTTGGCCCTGATTCTTCAGAAGATTCGTTATGATGAGCATAAGTGGATGATTTGTGGAGACTTTAAAATTCTATCCATGCTATTAGGGAAGCAATCCGGTTTCACCAAATATCCCTGCTTCCTTTGCTTGTGGGATAGCCGGGCCCGCGACCTACACTGGGGGAAAAAAAGACTGGCCAATTCGGGAGTATTTGAGACCCGGTGAGAAAAATGTTCTTCATGAGAGCTTGGTACCTCGTGATAAAATTCTATTACCACCTCTCCACATTAAGTTGGGTCTCATTAAGCAATTCATCAAGTCCCTTCCAAAAGATGGTGAGTGCTTTCGGTACCTTTGCTCAAAGTTCCCGACTTTCTGAAGCAAAGCTAAAGGAAGGAGTGTTTGTTGGCCCTGATATAAGGAAACTCATTTCAGATGGAGCATTCGCTGAAACGATGTCTGAGAAGGAAAAAGAAGCCTGGGATTCCTTCAAGGATGTTGTTCTCAAATTCTTGGGGAACAGGCGGGATGAGAACTATAAGGATATTGTTGCCAGGATGCTCAATGCCTTCAAAGAACAAGGCTGTAACATGAGTCTGAAAGTCCATTTCTTGCACTCCCATGTGAACTACTTTCCCGAAAACTTGGGGGCGTACAGTGAAGAACAAGGTGAAAGGTTTCACCAGGACATCAAGGACGCAGAGAGAAGGTACCAAGGAAGATGGAACACCACTATGATGGCTGATTTCTGCTGGTTGCTGCTGCGGGAAACCCCAGATGAAAAATACGCCAAGCAGCGCACCAAGAGAAGCATTCGGGGGAAGAAGAAACGGGCCCACCAGGAGATTGATTGACCCAAGAATGACTTTAAAATCTAAACTGTGTTGACAAATATCGTGTTTTTACTAAACTTTGAAATAAAAATTTGCTAGTTATTACCACAGTGTCGGATCTCATTTATTAGAATTTTATTTTCACACCATCGGGTGTTTGTCTTCATGTATTGCAATGGTGCGGTTTGCGTTTTCTATTCTTACATACATACCTGTACAACATTTTTTGCACATTTCTTTGCTTTGCTTTGTGTCTAACCTCGCTCTTATATGCTCAATGTTTGTGCACATGTATGTGGCTGCTTTAAGTGCAGACAATTTTGCTACCATCACAGTGTGTTTTGTTGACATTACTCTATTCTTATGTGCTGCCTTGTTACAATTTTCTTTATTCTTATTTGAATAACTACTAAACAATTAGTATAAAGAATTCATCCAAGAAACTTTTATCTCGATCGCACTCAATCTGAAACGTTCACCTCAAACTGCTAACCCAATGTAGCAAAAAATCTGTACGTGATGGAGCAAATTGGTTACCAGATTTGGATTCAGCGCACCAAAAAACGTAAAAATCAATCGAAACATTAGAGGCAGTTTAAAAAAAATTTTTTTTAGTGTACCTGTGTTATCTTTCTCTAAGACTAACACTCTCTACCTGCTTTCCTCCCAGCTTGTGAGGGCTACGTGTCGAGGAATCCATGTCATATGATTTCTTTCTCTGCACATTGTAGCAGCCTTCTAGAGAATGTTCCTCCATGTGGAAATCCACTCTCTCCTAAGCCTTTGAGGTACTTGCACCATGCCAATTTTCAAAAATGAAGCACAACTAGTTTTACCTGTCATCACCATGGCTTTAGATTACTAAAAAGACAACTGTGGTATGCTGAAGACCTCTGTAGGAAATATCACACTCCTTTCTTCTCTTTCCACAGGGAATGCCTTTGATCATATTCTGAAGGGATTTCCATGGAAAAAAATACTCTATTATGATTCACACAAAAATAATCACTCCACAATGCTCTTTAGTTTTGCGGCTAATCTTACAAACCCGCCTGTACTGTTGCCTAATGTCATCTCAGCTTCCTCAGCATCTGAGTTTGCAAAGAATTTTGTGACTAAAATTAATATACTTTTTTATTTTATTTATTTAACAGGTTTTTAATACCGCTTTATCCGTAAGTCAAAGCGGTTTACATTACAACTTAAGGTTTTTTAACATTAAAACGATAAGATGGTGGAGGGGGAGCATGCAGAGAGATTAACATGTGCAACTGTATACAGGATGGGAGTTAGTATTGCTTGTTGGCAGTGTAGACAACCCTCCCTCTTGGATTGCGCAGCTTGCCCCCCCCTCCCCCCCCCCTTTAGCTTCTGCACATTTTCATTCAATTCCTTCCAAACTCTTGAACAGCACATCAAACTCTCCTGTTAGTAACTGGTTTGCTTTCACATGAGAAGATATGTCCTCTAGGTGACCTACTTTCTTCTCTCAGTTGGACCCTCTGCTGCTGTGCCTGATGTAAGATCCTGCATTAGGTCTTCATGGTGCCATTGTCAAAACAGTCTGTCCACTAGAGTAGTGCTTCTCACATGGAAGCAGCCTCTCATACATCCTAGATTAAGAAAACAAAATCTGATCCTTCTGAGGTATCACTATATTGACCTGTCTCTAACCTCTCATTTGTATCAAAGATCATTGAAAAAATTGTTTTTCATCGACTAAATCACTATGTGGAAAACATAAATGCTGTTTCTTGCTTAGGTTTGCTCTCCTCTAGTACCGACTGGTTTGTTCTTCGGGCAGTCCGTGGTATACACGGTATTCTTCACCAGCATCATAATTCAAAGGCATCAATTTTCTTCCTATCTGTCTTTCTTCTTCACATGATGTTATTGAACATACCATGGCTCGGGCAAGTCAAATCTTTATATGCAGAGATACGTCTCTGTATTTGAGAAGCTTCTCTGGGTCGTTCATAATTGTTCTGCCAAGAGCAATGCGTCGTTGGATTTGTCAGTATTTTTTTATTTATTATTGATGCAAGCAGGTTAAAGTTGTGTACTATTCTATTTCTTCTCCATCAAGGATGAAATGATTGATTTTGCCAGCGGTCAGGATGCAGACCGCTATAGAAGGCACAGTGTGCTAATAGAAGGACTTTGAATTTAATACGATGAGATAAGTTGCTGGAGGAAAATTCCATTAGCCATTATTACAGTTGACAGGGGAAATTTCCTGTTTACCCCCGGGATAAGCAACGTGCAATCTGTCTACCTTTTGGGAACCTGAGAGGTACTTGTGATCTAAATTGGCCACTGTTGGAAACAGGAACATGGGTTTGATGGATCTTTGGCATCTCTTAGGCCAGCGATGGCGAACCTATGGCACGCGTGCCAGCTGTGGCACGCGAAGGCCTTGCAGCTGGCACGCGTGAAGGTCCGCAGAAAAAGAAAAAGCGGGCTCTGGCTGCTGCCGCGGACGCGGACGCGGCAGCATGCAGTGTCCCGTGGGGCCCCCTCCGCCCGCTAAGCCCCTCTGCAAGGGCTTTCAGATTCGCGAGGGAGACAGCGTCTCCCTCGCGTCTCTGTTAAGCCCGCAGGGGCTAATGGGAAATTTCCCATCAGCCCCTTTAGACGCGAGGGACTGGTGGGAAATTTCCCATTAGCCCCTGCGGGCTTAACAGAGACGCGAGGGAGACGCTCTCCCTCGCGAATCTGAAAGCCCTTGCAGAGGGGCTTAGCGGGCGGAGGGGGCCCCACGGGACATTGCATTCTGCCGCTGCCGCGGCAGAAGCCAGAGCCAGCTGCTTTTTTTTTTTTTTTTTAATTTGCCATGGGGGGTGGGTTAGGACTGCTAATGGGCTAGGGGGGGGGGGGTTAGGACTGCTAATGGGCTAGGGGGGGGTTAGGACTGCTAATGGGCGAGGGGGGGTTAGGACTGCTAATGGGCTGGGGGGTAGGACTGCTAATGGGCTGTGGGCTGATGGGGGCTGTCTGGAAATGGGGTGATGGGGGGTTAGGACTGGTAATGGGCTATGGGGGGGGGTTAGGACTGCTAATGGGCTAGAGAGGGGGGGGTTAGGACTGCTAATGGGCTAGGGGGGGTTAGAACTGCTGATGGGGAGGGGTTAGGACTTGAGGTGGGCTGTTGGGTGGTGTTAGGACTGGAAATGGGCTGATGGGGGGTTAACAGTGGAGGTGGTCTGATGGGGTTAGGACTGGTAATGGGCTATGGGGGGTTTAGGACAGATAATGGGCTATGGGGGGCTGGGACAAGAAATGGGCTGATGGGGAGGGGTTAGGACTTGAGGTGGGCTGATGGGGTTAGGACTGGTAATGGACTGTGGGCTGATGGGGGGGGTTAGGACTGGCAATGGGCTAAGGGGGGCTGACTTGAAGTGGGCTGATGGGGGGTTAGGACTGGAAGTGGGCTGATGGGGGGTTAGGACTGGTAATGGGTTATAGGGGGGGGCTTAAACTGAAAATGGGGTGATGGGGGGTTAGGACTGGAAGTGGGTTGATGAGGGGGGATAGGACTGGTATTGGGTTGGGGGGTTGCTAGGACTGGAAATGGGTTGGGGGGCTGCTAGGACTGGAAATGGGCTGATGCAGGGACTAGAAGGGAATGGATGCTGGGTGAGGCTGGAACTAGAAGGGAGCTGGTGTTGGGGGAGGATTAGAATGGGATGGGGCTGGGAGAGTAAAATGGAGAGGGGAAAAATATTTTGTGTGGGAGGGATAAAAAATCTACAATTGGCCGGGTATTGGGAGAGTAAGTGGGGATTGAGGATGGAGGGGTAAATTTTGAGTAGATGAAATAGGAATGAGGAAAGAGCAAAAGGAGAAAGATTAGTATGTTAAAGCAGATGTAGAGAGAGAATGGAAAAAAAAACCCAAGAAGACAGAAGAAAGGACAAATGGACAGCAGATGGAGAGTTAGCAGAAGACACGAAGAAACCAGAAGAAAGTGGCTGGAACAATTGCAACTGAAAAAAAATGCACAAAAGGTAGAAAAATATCTCTTTATTTTGAATTTATTAATTGGAATATGTCAGCTCTGGGAAATGTGCATCATTAATTTTTGCGCTTTGTTTAGTACAAGAGGAAATTAATATATAGTTTTATTTCTACAGTGTTGTTGTATATTCCAAGTTTGGCTTTTGGGGTTCCCAGTTTAATTATTGTCTTCCTGTTTCTAAATTGTGATTCCTTGTTTGGTAATGGTCTGTTCTGCATGTGTAACTGAGCTGAGGTATTCTGTTTATATAATTCCTATTTGACATTGCCACTTGTTCTTTCCCCAGTAGGTCATGTATTGTTGTTCTCTGAGATGTATTGGTTTAATATTTGCAGTGTTGCCTTTTGATAGGTAGAGTATGGTGCTTTGTGAGTCCTGGTAGTGCTGTTAGGATACGGCGGGTTTGCTATGGGTTCTAAATGGGCAGCGTTTGTAGTAGTTCCTAATGTGCCTGGCGGTTGGTACTGGATTATAGTAATGTAGAAACCTTTTAGTCTTTCTTTATCCATATACTCATTAAGAGGCATGTTTACTAAAAGTTAGTGTATGGTAACATTATGCAAATATTTATGCAAATGAAGCACCTTATGCAAATGGAGCTTTAATTGACGTGCTGGCACTTTGAGGAAATTCTTTGGTTTTGTGCGGCAGTTTGGGCACTCGGGCTCAAAAAGGTTAGCCATCACTGTCTTAGGCTCTTAAGTACTGGCATCTTACATGCTCAAGTAGGTGCCAGGCGGTTCCTCTGTTCAGAGCTTCCATACCCCCAAGGGTCTTCACACAGTAATTTACTTCTTGCCCCATTCTCTATAACCCTTAGCATGGGGAGGAGGAGGGAAGGCATTTTCCCTCAAAGCCCATAAAGCACTCTTGATCCTGATTTGGGGGCTCCAACTGACTTTACTCTTCAAAGACAACTTTCAGTCTCTCTTGGTAGTCCATATTTTATTTATTTATGTATTTAACACATTTATTTATTTAGCTGTGCTTATATACTGCTTTTCATTGGGTCAAAGCGGTTTACAATAAACAAGGGGGATACTTCAAACAGGGTTATTCATATTTACAGAGGGGATATACCATCACCAGGGGGGTTCAACATATTTACATTCCAGAGTTCAGCGATATTAGTCTTATTTATAGTTCTGGGGTTTTTCTTTTTTTTTCTCTCCAGTCACAATCTGCTTAGCAGACTTCACTGGGTGTTGGACCATTCCGATCCTAGGTGATCCTGAAATAGATGGGTTTTTAGCTGCTTTCTATAGCGCAGCTATCCCAATTAATAATCAGATCAGAACGGTTTACAAAAGAATGCATAATTACAGTTTGAACCCTAAGGTGACAGGAAGTTGCAGAAAATATACATAAACCCAAAAATATCTAAAAGGTCAGGAAGGTGCCATAACTTTATATCCATTTATTAATTCAATTCCTTGGTAATCTGTAAAAGTAAAATGCTTCCCTCCTATATAGGTAGAAACTTACCCCATATATCTATTACTTTCTAATATCCAATTCTTTTAATATTTATTTCCCCTAACTGAATGGGAATAACAGAATTACAATACATCCAAGCACCCAAAAAGCCAAATAACGCTGTTTACAAAATATAGGACTAGATGAAATCCCCTTCAATATATATGGAAACCTGGCCCATAATTCTGCTGCTTTATAACCAATTGTGTTTCCAAATCTTTTTTTTATTTATTGACCCCTTACTAGAGGGAAAAACAAGCCTCAATGAATCTTTCAATCATTTAGATCTAAGACTAGTACCAGAAAGTAACTTCTCAGAAAATGCAAGAGGTACTGAGTCATAGAAAAACTTATATATCATAACATAAAACGTAAACTGTATTCTCTCCATTATCCTGAGCCAATGTAATCTTTCAAACAGCGGGGATACTCGATCATAGTGTTGTACCCCAAAAATCAGCTTTGCCTCAGTATTCTGGCAAACCCGCAGCCTCTTTAACCATTGCTTTGTGCAATTCAACAACACTATATTACAGTAGTGCAGTTGATTTAGCGCCATACATTGCACTGAAATCCAGAACAGTGGAGAAAAAAAAATGACCACGAAGCCTTCTAAGTTGCCACATCTTTGCATAGCATTTAGACACCAAAGAATTAACTTGCGCTTCCATAGATAGAACCTCGTCCAAACATATACCTAACACCCGAAGCACCATTTCCCTTTGGAGCCTAAGTGTCTTAATAGCTTCCAAGAGCTGGTCAGGTATCTGCCGACCATTAGTTAAATATAATACTTTTGTTTTAGCTACATTCAACTGTAGCCAAAGATGGTTTGCCCAGTTCTCCAAAATTAAAATCATCCTTGCCAAAACAGTATAATAATTTATTGCATTTAGCAGGAAGGATAAAAGCATTAAAATATAATCTGCATAAACATAATAATATTTAAGATCTCCCTTATCCAACACTCAGCCTAATGAGATCATCAAAATGTTGAATAAACTGGAGATAATGGCGAGCTCTTGCCGGCATAAAGTTGGATAACACAGGTTGTATCCTGTCTAATCTTTTTGCCTGTGGTCCCAATGAGTCACTAGTCAGTCCTAAGATGGGCTGGAGGTCCCAGTACAGGGACACCAGTTCCCTCTCATGTTTATGTTTGTGTTACATTTCTTATCTGCCTATCAAAATTTCTAAGTTGGAGAATGGACGTCCAAATGACAGATGAAATTTTATGTGGACAATTATAAAATTATGCACCTAGGAAAGAACAATCCAAACTATAGTTACACGATGCAAGGTACCACCTTAGAAACCACCACCCAGGAAAAAGATTTAGGCGTCATCGTGGATAATGCATTGAAACCCTCCACCCAGTGTGCAGCGGCGGCCAAGAGAGCAAATAGAATGCTAGGTATCATAAGGAAAGGAATGGAGAATAAAACAAAGGATATTATAATGCCTCTGTGTCATTCCATGGGGCAACCGCACCTTGAATATTATGTGCAGTTCTGGTCGCCATAGCTTAAAAAGGATATAGCTGAATTAGAAAAAGTACAAAGAAGAGCAACAAAAATGGTAAAGGGGATGGACGGATACCCCTATGAGGGGAGGCTTAAAAGGCTGGATTTCTTCAACTTGGAAAAGAGACAGCAGAGGGGGGATATGATAGAGGTCGATAAATGAATGAATGGAGGGAACAGGTAAAACGTAGATCAATTGTTTATGCCACCAAAAAGTAGAAAGATTAGAGGACACACAATAAAGCTACAATGAAACCCATTTAAGACGAATAAGAGAAAATTGTTTTTTTTTTTGCCCGTCATGCTCATATTATCCCTCTTCTTAAGTCACTTAATTGGCTCCCTATCCATTTCTGCATCCAGTTTAAACTTCTCCTGCTGACCTATAAGTGCCTTCACTCTGCAGTTCCTCACTACCTTTCCTCTCTTATCTGTCCCTAAACCCCTCCTCGGTATCTCCGTTTTTCTGGGAAATCACTTCCATCTGTGCCCTGCTCTTCTACTGCTAACTCCAGACTTCGCTCCTTTCACCTTGCCACTCCTTATGTCTGGAACAAACTACCTGAGTCTGTACGTCAGGCACCTTCTCTGACCCTTTTCAAATCCAGGCTGAAAACTCATCTCTGCACTGCCGATTTCGAATCTTGACTCACCTGATCTCTGTTGAGAGGGACTTGAAATGGGTTACGAGAGTCCTCTGAAAGGGTTAATATGGGGAATGTCTTAGAATTTGCTAACAGCCTGAAGCCTGGAATTCACTAGCACCTGGAGAGATATGTGTATCCAATACCAAGGCCATGTTTAGCAGAATGGGGTAGAATGTTTTTGCTTCTCCTAATTCAGCTGAGCAATATGTCTGTGCTTACTTTGACCTATAACATGACTTGTAACATGTAGATAAACAAAAGTGATGCTGCAGCTCGAGGAAGAGCTGAATTTGTACCATGTAGCAGTTTTCTCTCAATAAATGAGGTGCTCTGGCCTAGCGAGGATGAGGGAATTTACAGGAACTGTGCAAATTTGCAGGACTGTGAACCCCCTCCCCTTAGGAGTACTGTGTTTTTAAAATAATTCTGTTGTCAACTATTTTATTACTTATTATTACTTCTCTCTCTGTTTTGAGTGAAGGAATCAAATCCCAAGAGCCCAGGTTCTGTTGCCTGGTGAGGTGCAATAGTTAAGATGGGAAGTAATTAGAGAGTAGACAAGCGTTTTAGTAGCGTGGTTAGAAAGACAGGACAAGGAAAAGTACTACAATGACACTTGCAAGGAAATAGAAGCAGAAACTATTAGAGGAAAAAGAACAAGATCGGCTTTCCTAAAGCTACGAGAGTTAAAGAAAAAGTTCCAGCCTCGAATTGGAATGTTACAAGATGCTCAAGGATCTATGTTGAATGATGCTGAGAAGATCAAGAAAAGGTGGAAGGAATATACAGAGTTTTTATATGATAAAGATCAAGTGGACCAACAGCCGTTTCAACCTGTACCTTATGATCGGGAACCATTGATGATGAAAGAAGAAGTTGAAGCAGCATTGAAAGGCTTATCAAAGAAGAAAGCACCAGGCATTGATAGCATTCCTATAGAAGTACTGCAGCAATCTGATGCAGCTGTTACCATACTTACAAGGCTCTGCCAAGAAATATGGAAGACAACATCATGGCCAACTGACTGGAAAAGATCTGTGTTTATACCAATACTTAAGAAAGGTGATCCAACTGACTGTGGAAATTATTAAACAATCGCTCTGATCCCACATGCCAGCAAGATTCTACTGAAGATTATTCAAAAGAGACTACAACCATACCTGGAACAAGAACTACCTGAAGTGCAAGCAGGGTTCAGGAAAGGGCGAGGAACGAGAGACATCATTGCGGATGTGAGATGGATCCTTGAAAAGACTAAAGAATACCAACAGGATATCTATTTGTCGGCTATAGCAAGGCTTTTGACTGTGTAAAACCATGAGAAACTCTGGGCCACATTACGAAGCATGGGTATACCAGAACACCTGATTGTTCTCTTGTGCAATCTGTACATTGATCAAGAAGCAACAGTTTGAACGGAACAAGGAGAAACAGAATGGTTTAAAATAAGCAAAGGTGTAAGACAAGGCTGCATACTTACCCCCTACCTGCTTAATTTATATGCAGAACAAATCATCAGAGAAGCAGGATTGTATGAAGACAGAGGTGTGAAGATTGGTGGAAGACTCATCAACAACCTTCACTATGCTGATGATAGCACATTACTGGCTGAAAGTGAAGATGATCTGAAACGTTTGCTTCTCACAAAGAACAGTCTCAAAATGGGCCTGCACCTTAATGTAAAGAAGACAAAGATCATGTCAACTGGCATAATCAACAGGTTCATCGTTGAAGGAGAAGAAATTGAAATTGTGAACAACTTTAACCTTTAACCTGGATCAACTATCAATAAAGAAGCAACAAGCAGTCAAGAAATCAAACGACACATTGCTCTTGGCAGAATGGCTATGAAAGACATAAATAAGATTCTGAAGAGCAGAGATGTCTCTCTCTATACAAAGATTCGACTTGTTCAAGCCATGGTATTTTCAATTACATCATATGGATGTGAAAGCTGGACAGTGAAAAAGACAAACAGGAAGAAAATTGATGCCTTTGAATTATGGTGCTGGCGGCGAATACTGTGTATACCGTGGACTGCCCAAAGAACAAACCAGTCGGTACTAGAGGAGATCAAACCTAAGCTTTCTTTAGAAGCTCAGATGACAAGACTTCGACTTTCATACTTTGGACACATCATGCGAAGAGAGAGATCATTAGAGAAAGACATCATGCTTGGCAAGCTAGGTCAACGCAAAAGAGGAAGGCCAGCAATGAGATGGATCAATACAATAACAGCAGCTACGGGTACCAGTCTGTCAATAATGAGCCGCCTGACTGAAGACCGAACACAATTTAGGATAGCTATCCAGAGGGTCGCCATGAGTCGACTCCGACTCGACAGCACTTAACAACAACAACAATTTCAGATGGCAGTAAGACATCCAAATGGTCATGTCAGATAGGCAGGCAGGCAGAGATGCAGGCCTGGCATGTCGGTGAAATTGAAGAAAGACAGATCTGAGAATCGTCGTCATAAAAATGATACTGAAATCCAGGGTAGGAGATGAGAGTACAAGGGATTGAGGGCCAGATATTGAGGTGGGCAAGCTATGCGCTGTGGCGGCGCATAGCCTGCCTGCTGACCCCCCCACCCCCCTAACCAGGATATTCACTTCTGTGCTAGTGGAAATGAATAACCAGGTTAGCTCGGACGCCCTGGCAGCCGCAGAGGCTACACGGGTAGCAGCGAAAACCTCGCCTGTCTTTAAGGCGCAGAGGGCTATGCGGGTAGCAACAAAAATTGCTGCTATCCATGTAGCCCCTTCCTCCACCCCGGAACACCCCTAACATGCCCTGATGCTATGTGTATAGCATCTGGGCGTGTTAGGGACTTAGCCAGGATATTCAAAGAGAACTACTCATGTAGGTGCCCTTCGGATATTCCAGATAAGGCCCTTACATGGGTAACTAAGGAAGTTACTCGTGTAAGGGCCTTTGAATATTGGGCCATGAGTGTAGAGAGAGAAAAGTTGAGGGCCCAGGACAGACCCCTGGTGTACACCAACCAAGTGTGGGATAGCAGTAGAGGAGGAACCACCAGAAGAAACACTGGAAGATTGATGGGAGAGATAAGAGGAGAACTAGGACAGTGCAGAGCCCCTAAAACCAAGTGAGAACAATGTGTCAAGGAGAAGGTGGTGGTCAACAGTGTCAAAAGCAGCAGAAAGGTCAAGAAGGATGAGGATAGCGTAAAGGCCCTTGGATTTAGCCAGAAGCAAGTCGCTGGAGACTTTGGCAAGTGCCATTTCAGTAGAATGTAAGGGATGAAAGCCAGATTGGAGTGGATCCAACATGGCTTTTGAGAAAAGAAATTTAAGACAATGGCGGAGGACTGCACACTCAAGAAGTTTGGAAATGAAGGGAAGAAGGGAGCTTGGTCAATAATTAGAAGGACAAGAAGAGGCAAGTGAAGATTTGAGGAGACATGAGACCACAGCATGCTTGAAGGCCGCAGAGACAGTAGCAGTGGAGAGTGAGAGGTTGAAGGGATGACAGAGGAGGAAATGGAGTTAAGGAGACTGGTGGAGATAGGATCAGAAGAGCAAGTAGTAAGTTTAGAGGAGGAAAGAAGATGTGAGGTTTCTTCATCAAAGATCTCAGAAAAGGATGAAAGGGTAACAGAGATTGAGTAGAAAAGTCGGTATAGAGGAGGGGAAGAGGAGATGAAGCTGATTTAGTGGGGGATTTGAGTGTAATATTGTGGATTTTGTCATGGAAATAGTCAGCTAGGGTTTGGGCAGAAAGAGAAGGGATTGGAGGGGGAGGTGCCTTGAGGAGAGAGTTAAAAGAGAAGGCTGGGGCCAGTGGCAAGAGAATTAGTCAGATGGACACTCGTAGTAGTTTTGCTTGGTGAATACTAAGGCTGACTGGAAGGAGGTAAGCATGAATTTGAAGTGAAGAAAGTCAGAAAGGGAGCGGGATTTGAGCCAAATGCACTCAACTGAGTGTTCACACGAGCACAGACAATGGGTATTTGAAGACAGCCAGGGTTGAGGTATAGTGCGTCTCACGAATGTGGGATGAATGGAGCCTCTAGAGCAGAGGAGAGGGCAGTATTATAGGAAATTATTGCCTCATGAACAGATTTAGAAGACAAGGTGGAAGAAAGAGGTGATGAGACAATGGATTGATAGCATGAAGATTCCTAAAAAGGTAGGAGGAGACTGGACGCAGGGTAATGACTCTTGTTCCCTCCTCCATACCTTGATGTTCTTCTCCCATAGCTAAGCTCCAGAGCGGATCTTCCTTCCACTCCAGTCTCATGACCTGAGTCTCCTCCCTGCTCCTTCTCAATGCCAAGGCAGAGATATAGGTAAAGTCTCTGGCTTTAGGAACATAAGAACACAAAAGATGCCATACAATTTACAGCCCAGATTGAAACACGGGTGATTCAATTTTTGGATATTACTGTCTCGCTGTCTCCAGCAGGTTTCACCACCTCTTTGTTTCGGAAATCCGTTCAGAGGAACACCTTGTTAAGATATGATAGTTCCCATCCACCGGCATTAAAAAAGGGGATTACCTTTTCGTCAATTTTTGTGTTTACGTCGCAACTGTACCACTTTGATGGATTTCAAGAAACATGCAAAGGAATTAAGCCAACGTTTACTTCTGAGGGGCTATCCCTGAAATGAGATACACAGAGCCTACAAGAGAGCTCGTCATCTTCATCGTGAATGGCTCTTACAGGATGCGCCTCCCCGGCATTCTCAAAATAAAATTATGGGTGTTTTCCCGTATATGCGGGGGACAGCAGCTGTCATGAAGATATTACATAAGTTCTGGCCAGTCTTGAGCCTACATGCTTGTTTTCGGGACCGACTTCAGATAGCATATTTACGTAGATCAAATTTGAGGGATCGTTTAGTGCATACTGCTGCAATGATTGATTGTCCTCTCACATTTCATGAATCAGCTGGTCATTTTGCTTGTGGGTCTTGTCAATATTGTTTTAACACTATCTCTGGCCCTATTTGGACTGATGACCACACTCAGGTTACACATTCTTCTCGTTGGCATACTAATTGTATATCCTCTTTTGTGGTATACTTAATTATATGTCCCTGTATTTTCTACTATGTTGGCCGTACGTCACGTTCCTTTAAAGTTAGATTGGCAGAACATGCCTCTCGATTAAGGACTACCACTTTATCAGCTCCCATGGTTGAACATTGCTTACAATCATCACACAATTTTGAGGATCTTAAATGGCGTGTGCTGGACTTTGTACCGAAACATCCAAGAGGCGGTGATCGTCTCCAACGGCTTCAGAACTTAGAACAACGGTGGATTTTTCGCTTAAACTCTGTACAACCATATGGCATGAATATGCAAATTGATTGGCACACGATCTATTAATTTGCTCTAGTTATTGTCAGCGTTGTCATCACATTTGCATTTTTTGGGGGGTGGAGCTTGGCATAATGATTCCTCCCCACTACCACTCTGATTGGCCCCTCCATCTGGGACGGTTTGATGCAATTGCGCAAACGTCATGGAAGCATAGTATAAATTAAATGCGGTTTTTCAGCTTCACAATCTGAACGGCTGGGAAGTTTTAATGCGGCAGCTTTGACCTGAAGCAGGGCCACAATGGCTTGAGGTTTGATCCTTTTAGCTTGGATGGCTTTTCCGACAAAAAATTGGTTATTTCACAAGGTTTTGAAAAACGTGTTCATAAGCACCAGGGTTTTTGTGTTTGATTATTTTAACCTGGTTGTGGGCATCTAATTTGTTCAGTGTGCAGCAGTGCCAAAAAAGCAAACAGAATGTTACGAATTATTATGAAAGAAATAAAAAATAAAACAAAGACAATTATAATGCCACTGAATTATTCCATTGCGTGACTGCACCTTGTGTGTAATTCTGGTCGCCTCATCTGAAAAAAGATATAGCAGTATTAGAAAAGGTACAGAGAAGGGCCACCAAAATGATAAAGGGAATGAAATAACTCTCCAATGAAGAGAGACGACTACTACCACCACTACTGAACATTTGTATAGCGCTACAGGACATATGCAGCACTGCACATATTACTACCACTATTACTGAACATTGTATAGCGCTACAGGACATACGCAACGCTGCACAAATTACTACTACTACTACTGAACACTTGTATAGCGCTACAGGACGTATGCAGCACTGCACAAATTACTACTACTACTACTGAACATTTGCATAGCGCTACAGGACATATGCAGCACTGCACATTACTACTACTACTACTGAACACTTGTATAGCGCTACAGGACATACGCAGCACTGCACAAATTACTACTACTACTACTGAACACTTGTATAGCGCTACAGGACATACGCAGTGCTGCACAAATTACTACTACTACTACTGAACACTTGTATAGCGCTACAGGACGTATGCAGCACTGCACAAATTACTACTACTACTACTGAACGCTTGTATAGCGCTACAGGATATAGGCAGCACTGCACATATTACTGAACACTTGTATAGCGCTACAGGACATACGCAGCGCTGCACAAATTACTACTACTACTGAACACTTGTATAGCGCTACAGGATATAGGCAGCACTGCACAAATTACTACTACTACTACTGAACACTTGTATAGCGCTACAGGACATACGCAGCGCTGCACAAATTACTACTACTACTACTGAACACTTGTATAGCGCTACAGGACGTATGCAGCACTGCACAAATTACTACCGCTACTACTGAACGCTTGTATAGCGCTACAGGATATAGGCAGCACTGCACATATTACTACCACTACTACTGAACGCTTGTATAGCACTACAGGACGTATGCAGCACTGCACAAATTACTACCACTACTACTGAACGCTTGTATAGCACTACAGGATATAGGCAGCACTGCACATATTACTGAACACTTGTATAGCGCTACAGGATATAGGCAGCGCTGCACATATTACTACCACTACTACTGAACACTTGTATAGCACTACAGGATGTATGCAGCACTGCACAAATTACTACTACTACTACTAAACATTTGTATAGCACTACAGGACGTATTGTCACAGCCCCTCCCGGTGGCAGCGTGCTGAAGGGTCAGGGCGGACATTTATTGTTTGTTGAAGCCGGAAACTCTAACTTAGACCAGGTGCATTATGGTCCTTGTAGTTCCCTTCTTTATAAAGAATAGTTGTGTGAGCCTTGTGCTGGGTTAAATATAAGGTTTTATTCCCTTGATGCGCTAAGGTTCTCCAAGAAGACAACAGAATTCACCTTGATTCAGGGTTTCTACCAAAGTATTTACAAAGTCCAAAACTGTTATAAGAGCTTCACAGTCTTTTCCATTCAAGCAGGATTTTTCAATATCAACAGGTTAAATAAACACAAAAAGCTTCTTCTTTTCAGCTCAACAAAGCAATGACATTTTAGAGCATGTCTTATGCTATGACTCTGTGAGAGATTCTATACTCTCAGTTACACAGAGAGTACAGTCCATAGGATATTCAGGTAGCAATGAATCTGATTCTACAAGGTCTGTTTGCATATCCTCTTGCTCAGATATGGTGTCTGCTAAGCCTGAGCTTTCCCTAGGCAAAACTGGATGTACTTCAGTAGTTCTCTCCAAGACTTTCCAGCCTGGCTGGACCTGGTCTGGTAAACAATTATTATGGCTTTTATCTAGGACAGCGATGGCGAACCTATGGCACGCGTGCCAGCTGTGGCACGCGAAGGCCTTGCAGCTGGCACGCGGGCCATAGGTCCGCAAAAAAAAGAAAAAGCTGTCTCTGACTGCGGACGCGGCAAGGGCAGAATGCAGCGTCCCGCGGGGCCCCCTCCGCCCGCTAAGCCCCTCTGCAAGAACTTTCAGATTCGCGAGGGAGAGCGTCTCCCTCGCGTCTCTGTTAAGCCCGCAGGGGCTAATGGGAAATTTCCCATCAGCCCCTTTAGACGCGAGGGACTGATGGGAAATTTCCCATTAGCCCCTGCGGGCTTAACAGAGACAAGAGGGAGACGCTCTCCCTCGCGAATCTGAAAGCCCTTGCAGAGGGGCTTAGCGGGCGGAGGGGGCCCCGCGGGACATTGCAATCTGCCGCGGCAGCAGCCAGAGCCTGCTTTTTTTTTTAAAAAATTTGCCGGGGGGGGGGGGGGGGGTTAGGACTGCTAATGGGCAGGAGGAGGGGGGGGGGTTAGGACTGCTAATGGGCAGGAGGGGGGGTTAGGACTTCTAAAGGGCAGGAGGGGGGTGTAAGTACTGCTAATGGTCAGGAGGAGGTGTGGTTAGTACTGCTAATGGGCAGGAGGGGGAGGGGGGTGTTAGGACTGCTAATGGGCCGGAGGCGGAGGGGGGGGTTAGGACTGCTAATGGGCAGGAGGGGGGGGGGTTAGGACTGCTAATGGGCAGGAGGGGGGGGGGGGTAGGACTGCTAATGGGCAGGAGGGGGGGGGTGTTAGGACTGCTAATGGGCAGGGGGGGGTTAGGACTGCTAATGGGCAGGAGGGGGGGGTTAGGACTGCTAATGGGCAGGAGGTGGGGTTAGGACTGCTAATGGGCAGGAGGGGGGGGGTTAGGACTGCTAATGGGCAGGGGGGGGGGGGTTAGGACTGCTAATGGGCAGGAGGGGGGGTTAGGACTGCTAATGGGCAGGAGGAGGGGGGGTTAGGACTGCTAATGGGCAGGAGGGGGGGGGTGTTAGGACTGCTAATGGGCAGGGGGGGTTAGGACTGCTAATGGGCAGGAGGAGGGGGGGTTAGGACTGCTAATGGGCAGGAGGGGGGTGTTAGGACTGCTAATGGGCGGGCGGGCGGGGGTAGGACTGCTAATGGGCTGGGGGGGTAGGACTGCTAATGGGGCTGTGGGCTGATGGGGGCTGTCTGGAAATGGGGTGATGGGGGTTTAGGGCTGGAAGTGAGTTGATGGGGGGGGGCTAGGACTGGTATTGGGTTGGGGGGTTGCTAGGACTGGAAATGGGCTGATGCAGGGACTAGAAGGGAATGGATGCTGGGTGAGGCTGGAACTAGAAGGGAGCTGATGTTGGTGGAGGATTAGAATGGGATGGGGCTGGGAGAGTAAAATGGAGAGGGGAAAAATATATTTTGTGTGGGAGGGATAAAAAATCTACAATTGGCCGGGTATTGGGAGAGTAAGTGGGGATTGAGGATGGAGGGGTAAAATTTGAGTGGATGAAATAGGATTGAGGAAAGAGCAAAAGGAGAAAAGATTAGTATGTTAAAGCAGATGTAGAGAGAGAGAATGGAAAAAAAAAAACTAGAAGAGAGAAGAAAGGACAAATGGACAGCAGATGATGGAGAGTTAGCAGAAAACATGAAGAAACCAGAAGAAAGTGGCTGGAGCAATTGCAACTGTGTTAACTGAGCTGAGGTATTCTGTTTATGTAATTCCTTTTTGACATTGCCACTTGTTCTCTTTCCCCAGTAGGTCATGTATTGTTATTGTCTGAAATGTATTGGTTTAATATTTGCAGTGTTGCCTTTTGATAGGTATGGTGTGGTGCTTTGTGAGTCCTGGTAGTGCTGTTAGGATACGGCGGGTTTGCTATTGGTTCTAAATGGGCAGTGTTTGTAGTAGTTCCTAATGTGCCTGGCGGTTGGCACTGGATTATAGTAATGTAGAAATCTTTTAGTCTGTCTTTATCCATACACTCATTAAGAGACATGTTTACTAAAAGTTAGTGTATGTTAGCATTATGCAAATATTTATGCAAATTGACGTGCTGGCACTTTGAGGAAATTCTTTGGTTTTGTGCGGCAGTTTGGGCACTCGGGCTCAAAAAGGTTAGCCATCACTGATCTAGGACCTTCTGCACAGGTTTCCAAAGCCTTCCCCAGCTTTGTTTCTCATATCTATGGCTCTCTGATTTACAAGCCTTTCTAGGACCTGGCACACATTCAGGAAAGGAGTTGTGAATGTACCTTTGTTCTCTGAGACGTGCGTTGCTGGTATTCCCTCTACCAGGCACTCTCCTGCTTACACTGTCTTCCCTGGAGACATCTTTCTGGAGCTTTTCAGCATGGGCTTGTCCTTCCTGGAAGTTGTCCCTTCCTTGTAAGGACTGCAAGCTTAACTGCCTTTCCTTGCGTAGTTGGAGCTTTCCCCTTTCTCACTCCTTAGTAGCAGGGGTTTCTGTTGCTCTCTGTATTTGTGGTCCTCTCTGCTCCTGTGGTCGTCTCTCTATTCGTGGTCCTCTCTCTATTCTCCTGACTGAGCACTGCTTATAAAGCCATTTCTCTAGTGAGCTTTCTGGCCCTCTACTCAGGTGTGTTTGATTAGCTATTGCATCATTACAATCTGGGTGTGTCAGCCTACCCTCTGCAGCCTCATGCCTACTCCCTCTAGCTGCACTTCTTGGTAACTGCATTCTCTGTAAATCAGTTTCTTTAAAAGAAACAGAGTTTTCTCCTAACTCCATAGCTTCAGTAGTGACAGCTTCATCACAGTATGCAGCACTGCACAAATACTACTACTACTACTGAACATTTGTATAGCACTACAGGATGTATGCAGCACTGCACAAATTACTACTACTACTACTGAACATTTGTATAGCACTACAGGACGTCTGCATCACTGGACTTATTACTACTACTACTACTGAACATTTGTATAGTACTACAGGACGTATGCATCACTGCACAAATTACTACTACTACTACTGAACATTTGTATAGCACTACAGGACGTATGCAGCACTGCACAAATTACTACTACTACTACTGAACATTTGTATAGCACTACAGGACGTATGCAGCACTGCACTTATTACTACTACTACTACTGAACATTTGTATAGCACTACAGGATGTATGCAGCACTGCACTTATTACTATTACTACTGAACATTTGTATAGCACTACAGGATGTATGCATCACTTCACTTATTACTACTACTACTACTGAACATTTGTATAGCACTACAGGACGTATGCAGCACTGCACAAATTACTACTACTACTACTGAACATTTGTATAGCACTACAGGACGTATGCAGCACTGCACAAATTACTACCACTACTACTGAACATTTGTATAGCACTACAGGATGTATGCATCACTGCACTTATTACTACTACTACTACTGAACATTTGTATAGCACTACAGGATGTATGCAGCACTGCACAAATTACTACTACTAATACTGAACATTTGTATAGCACTACAGGATGTATGCAGCACTGCACAAATTACTACTACTACTGAACATTTGTATAGAGCTACACGACATATGCAGTGCTGCACAAATTACTACTACTACTTCTACTGAAGATTTGTATAGAGCTACACGACATATGCAGCGCTGCACAAATTACTACTACTACTACTGAACATTTGGATAGCACTAGAGGACGTATGCAGCACTGCACAAATTACTACTACTACTACTACTACTGAACATTTGTATAGCACTACAGGACGTATGCAGCACTGCGCAAATTACTACTACTACTACTGAACATTTGTATAGCACTACAGGACGTATGCAGCACTGCACATATTACTACTACTGAACATTCTATAGTGCTACAGGACATACGCAGTGCTGCACATATTACTACTACTACTACTGAACATTCTATAGTGCTACAGGACATACGCAGTGCTGCACTTATTACTACTACTACTACTGAACATTTGTATAGCACTACAGGACGTATGCAGCACTGCACAAATTACTACTACTACTGAACATTTGTATAGCACTACAGGACGTATGCAGCACTGCACAAATTACTACTACTACTACTGAACATTCTATAGTGCTACAGGACATATGCAGTGCTGCACATATTACTACTACTACTGAACATTTGTATAGCGCTACAGGACGTATGCAGCACTGCACATATTACTATCAATACTACTCAACATTTGTATAGAGCTACACGACATATGCAGCGCTGCATATTACTACTACTACTACTGAACATTCTATAGTGCTACAGGACATACGCAGTGCTGCACATATTACTACTACTACTGAACATTTGTATAGCACTACAGGACGTATGCATCACTGTACTTATTACTACTACTACTACTGAACATTTGTATAGCACTACAGGACGTATGCAGCACTGCACAAATTACTACTACTGAACATTTGTATAGCACTACAGGACGTATGCAGCACTGCACAAATTACTACTACTACTACTGAACATTTGTATAGCACTACAGGACGTATGCAGCACTGCACAAATTACTACTACTACTGAACATTTGTATAGAGCTACACGACATATGCAGCGCTGCACATATTACTACTACTACTACTGAACATTCTATAGTGCTACAGGACATACACAGTGCTGCACATATTACTACTACTACTGAACATTTGTATAGCGCTACAGGACGTATGCAGCACTGCACATATTACTATCACTACTACTGAACATTTGTATAGAGCTACACAACGTATGCAGCACTGCACATATTACTACTACTACTACTACTACTGTATAGCGCTACAGGATGTACACAGCACTGCACATATTACTACCACTAGTGAACATTTGTATAGTGCTACAGGACATATGTAGCACTGCACATACTACTACTACTACTGAACAATTGTCTAGCGCTAAAGGACATATGCAGCACTGCACATATTACTACTACTACTGAACAATTGTCTAGTGCTACAGGATGTATGCAGCGCTGCACATATTACTACCACTACTACTGAACATTTGACTAGTACTACAGGACATACACAGCACTGCACATATTACTACTACTACTACTACTGCTACTACTGAACAATTGTCTAGTGCTACAGGATGTATGCAGTGCTGCACATATTACTACCACTACTACTGAACATTTGAATAGTACTACAGGACATACACAGCACTGCACAAATTACTACTACTACTACTGCTACTACTGAACAATTGTCTAGTGCTACAGGACATACGCAGCACTACACATACTACTACTACTGAACAATTGTCTAGCACTACAGGACGTATGCAGTACTGCACATATTACTACTACTGAACAATTGTCTAGCGCTACAGGATGTATGCAGTACTGCACATATTACTACTACTGAACAATTGTCTAGCGCTACAGGATGTATGCAGTACTGCACACATTACTACTACTGAACAATTGTCTAGCGCTACAGGATGTATGCAGTACTGCACATATTACTACTACTGAACAATTGTCTAGCGCTACAGGATGTATGCAGTACTGCACATATTACTACTACTGAACAATTGTCTAGCGCTACAGGATGTGTGCAGTACTGCACATATTACTACTACTGAACAATTGTCTAGCGCTACAGGATGTGTGCAGTACTGCACATATTACTACTACTGAACAATTGTCTAGCGCTACAGGATGTGTGCAGTACTGCACATATTACTACTACTGAACAATTGTCTAGCGCTACAGGACATGCGCAGCACTGCATATACTGCTACTATTACTACTGAATATATGTATAGCACTACAAGATGTACGCAGCGCTGCACAGACACATGTAAAAGATGGTCCTTACTCATAAGATTTTACAATCTAGTCAAGACAGACAACACAGTAGCTGTAGATATAGGATACGTCTAGAGGGAATGGTGAGGAAACATAAAGGAGATCAGGTGAGTCAAGATCCAAAAGCGGCAGCAAAGAGGTGAGTTTTCAGCCTGGATTTGAAAAGGGTCAGAGAAGGCGCCCGACATACAGACTCAGGTAGTTTGTTCCAGGCATAAGGAGCAGCAAGGTGAAAGGAGCAAAGTCTGGAGTTAGCAGTACAAGTAAAGGGCACAGATAGAAGCAATTTGCCAGAAGAGCGGAGCTCCCAAAGGGGGGTATAAGGAGAGATAAGAGAAGAAAGGTAGTGAGGAGCTGCAGAGTGAATTCACTTATAGGTCAGCAGAAGTTTGAACTGGATGTGGAAATGGATAGGAAGCCAATGAAGTGACTTGAGAAGAGGGGTAATATGAGCATGACGAGGTTGCTGGAAGATTAGCTGCACAGCAGAGTGTTGAACAGACTGAGAGGGAGACCAGCAAGGAGGCGGTTACAATAGTCCAGACGGGAGGTGTCTAAAGAGTGCATAAGTGTCTTAGTAGTGTGTTCAGAAAGGAATGGGTGAATTTCTTTAATGCTGTAGAGAAAGAAATGTCAGTTTTAGTCATCAGGTGGATGTGTGTGGAGAAGGAGAGAGAAGAGTCTTCAGCCTGGAGAAAAGATGGCTGCATAATTAACTTTGGAAAAGAAGTTGGCATAGCAGATATAAAAATGGATTGGACAAATTCCTGGAGAAAGTCCAGGCTTGGGAAAGCCACTGTTTATTCCGAGTTTAAGCAGCATTTAATCTGGCTACTCTTTAGGATCTACTTATGCATGTAGAGTAAAAGTGACTCACCCTGAGGTCATGTGGAGAGTCAGAATCAAGGCCCTGGGACCAGAGAGACCTACTGAGCATTACAGATGCAGCTGTAAACTCTTTCCCAATCCCAGCAGCTGACTCTGTGTTCATTAGCATCTTCCTCTCTAGGGCTTTGCATTTTTAAAGGTTCTTTTGCTCATTGAGTTTTTTATTTCCAGTGTGGTGTGTGTGTGTGTATGTATGTGTGTGTGTGTGTATAACACCTTTTCATTTGCATGTCTTATCCCTTCTCCCAGGAGGGTCTCTTACTTCTGAGCCGTAGAAACCCTTGAGAACTCTTTTGTGCTCCTGGTTGCCTCCGTCCAGCTCTCCGATCTCAGCGAATCCGTGGAGATGGGCCTGCACTGTTCCGTCCTCAGCCTTCCCCAGCCCTCCAACCACGATCTCATAGTGCAGATGACAGTGTTCATCGAGGGAGACCCAGGCATGCCCTGCAGAGCCTGTCTGAATTGGGGGAGACAGAAACTGTCCAGCCAGGAGGATTGGGAGATCTACAAAGCAAGAAAGAAAGGGGAGGGAATGAGATGGGAAGAAAAAGTAAGCAGGGCCCCTTCCTTCGTCTTTCATCCTCCTATACCCCCAAAGCCTCCTTCCTATGCATCCAATATAGGATGGGGTTGCCAATTGGCTCCAGGTGCAGCTGACAGGCTTTACCCCACTGCTTGCAGAGGCTCTTAGGGGTATGTTTATTAAGCAATGGGGCCGCGGCTCCGATATCACACAGAAGCCGCTACCGCTGCTTAGTAAATATATCGCTACGGTGTCTTTTTCTTATGGACTGCAATAGAGAAATCAGAACTAAATGTCCCTGCATGCAATGGGGTAAACCCAGGACTGGATCAAGCTTATTGGACACCAGTTGGAGACCCTAATATAGGGCAGGACCGCACCTAGCCTTGTGCGAGTGGTGCAGCCGCAGAGAGCACAAAGACTTGGGGGCATTTCGGCTGCTTGCTGTTGCCCTGCCGCCGCCACTTTTTCTTCTCTCAGCAGTGGCAGGGCAACAGCAGGCAGCTAAAATGCCCCCCCCCCAGACTTTTCACAGCACTTTAAACAGGTCTGGTCTCTCCCTCCTCTGATGCGACGTCACAGCAGGGAGGGACAGATCTGCTTAAAGTGCTGCGACTTGCAGATTGGGCACATGCCCTCCCCCACCTCTATCCAGCCACTTTCTGCTCTTTTCCTGCTGCCGGGGTCGCCATGGAGAAAACAGAGGGTGGCAGCAGCAGGGCAAGAGCAGGCAGCGGCTGGACGGAGGTATGTGGAGGAGGGGGAAGGTGGCAGCAGCAGGGCAAGAGCAGGCAGCGGCTGGACAGAGGTATGTGGAGGGGAAGTGGCAGCAGCAGGGCAAGAGCAGGCAGCGGCTGGACGGAGGTATGTGGAGGAGGGGGGAAGGTGGCAGCAGCAGGGCAAGAGCAGGCAGTGGCTGGACGGAGGTATGTAGAGGGAAGGGGGGTGGCAGTAGCAGGGCAAGAGCAGGCAGCAGCTGGATGGAGGTATGTGGAGGGGGAGGGTGGTGGCAGCAGCAGGGCAAGAGCAGGCAGCGGCTGGACGGAGGTATGTGGAGGAGGGGGGAGGGTGGCAGCAGCAGGGCAAGAGCAGGCAGTGGCTGGACGGAGGTATGGGGAGGAGGGGGGAGGGTGGCAGCAGCAGGGCAAGAGCAGGCAGCGGCTGGACGGAGGTATGTGGAGGAGGGGGGAGGGTGGCAGCAGCAGGGCAAGAGCAGGCAGCGGCTGAACAGAGGTATGTGGAGGGGAGGTGGCAGCAGCAGGGCAAGAGCAGGCAGCGGCTGGACGGAGGTATGTGGAGGAGGGGGGAAGGAGGCAGCAGCAGGGCAAGAGCAGGCAGTGGCTGGACGGAGGTATGTGGAGGGAAGGGGGTGGCAGTAGAAGGGCAAGAGCAGGCAGCAGCTGGATGGAGGTATGTGGAGGGGGAGGGTGGTGGCAGCAGCAGGGCAAGAGCAGGCTGCGGCTGGACGGTGGTATGTGGAGGAGGGGGGATGGCGGCAGCAGCAGGGCAAGAGCAGGCAGCGGCTGGATGGAGGTATGTGGAGGAGGGGGGAGGGTGGCAGCAGCAGGGCAAGAGCAGGCAGCGGCTGGACGGAGGTATGTGGAGGAGGGGGGGTGGGTGGCAGCAGCAGAGCAAGAGCAGGCAGCGGCTGGACTGAGGTATGTGGAAGGGGGTGGCAGTAGCAGGGCAAGAGCAGGCAGCGGCTGGACAAAGGTATGTGGAGGGGGAGGGGGTGGCAGCAGCAGGGCAAGAGCAGGCAGCGGCTGGAGGAGGTATGTGGAGGAGGGGGGGAGGGTGGCAGCAGCAGGGCAAGAGCAGGCAGCGGCTGGACAGGGGGAGGGGGTGGCAGCAGCAGGGCAAGAGCAGACAGTGGCTGGACAGGGGGAAGGGGTGGCAGCAGCAGGGCAAGAACAGGCAGCGGCTGGATGGAGGTATGTGGAGGAGGGGGGGAGGGTGGCAGCAGGGCAAGAGCAGGCAGCGGCTGGATGGAGGTATGTGGAGGAGGGGGGAGGGTGGCAGAAGCAGGGCAAGAGCAGGCAGCGGCTGGACGGAGGTATGTTGGGGGGGGGGAGGTGGCAGCAGCAGGGCAAGAGCAGACAGTGGCTGGATGGAGGTATGTGGAGGAGGGGGGAGGGTGGCAGCAGCAGGGCAAGAGCAGGCAGCAGCTGGATGGAGGTATGTGGAGGAGGGGGGATGGCAGCAGCAGGGCAAGAGCAGGCAGCGGCTGGACGGAGGTTTGAGGAGTAGGGGAGGGGGGTGGCAGTAGCAGGGCAAGAGCAGGCAGCAGCTGGATGGAGGTATGTGGAGGAGGGGGAGGGGAGGGTGGCAGCAGCAGGGCAAGAGCAGGCAGCGGCTGGATGGAGGTATGTGGAGGGGGAGGGTGGCAGCAGCAGGGCAAGAGCAGGCAGCAGCTGGACAGGTAGGTGGAGGGGGGGTGGCAGTAGCAGGGCAAGAGCAGGCAGCGGCTGGACGGAGGTATGTGGAGGAGGGGGGTGGCAGCAGCAGGGCAAGAGCAGGCAGCGGCTGGACGGAGGTATGCGGAGGAGGGGGGTGGCAGCAGCAGGGCAAGAGCAGGCAGCGGCTGGACGGAGGTATGTGGAGGGGGGGTAGGGGTGGCAGCAGCAGGGCAAGAGCAGGCAGCGGCTGGTCGGAGGTATGTGGAAGGGGGGGGGTAGGGTGGCAGCAGCAGGGCAAGAGCAGGCAGCGGCTGGACGGAGGTATATGGAGAGGGGGTGGGGGTGGCAGCAGCAGGGCAAGAGCAGGCAGCAGCTGGATGGAGGTATGTGGAGGGTGGCAGCAGCAGGGCAAGAGCAGGCAGCAGCTGGACAGAGGTATGTGCAGGAGGGGGAGTGCGCACCCTGTGCAAGTTGCACAGGGCGCGATTCTAGCTCGGTACGGCCCTGATATAGGGTCACTCCTTTTCCATTTATATGAGCTCTCTCTCTCCCTCTCCTGTGTCCCCCATAAGGCCTTTTTCCCTCCTTTAAGGTCCATGTACTGCTATATGGGGCCACCATACTATAGTAGTTCTCTCTAAATAGTGGCAGATACTGGGGCTGGCATTTAACTTAAACTGGTGAGCATGTCAGCTGAATATTAGGTCATTTATTTATACCAGAGATTAACAACTAGTTTCACTACCTCAGGAGCTTCCCCTATATGCCTCTCGCACTCCTTTTCCTGGCCCTTCTCAAATCCTCTCCCATCTTGTTTTCCAGCCTTCTGTTCTCTACTCCCCCAGTGACCTTCAAGGGCAAGCGTGCTGTGAGGTGAAAAGCGTGTATGCGCACACTGACAGGCCTGCAGACACTGCATCCCTTGCATGGACTGCCTTGGCTAGGAAAGGTTTGGTGCCTGCTCTGGGCTGCACTCTGGATTTCTTTCCTGTTGGGTTGAGCTGAGCGGAGGATTTTCACAGACTGCAGTCACACAGCACATTACCAGAGTCCCAGCAAAACGTGCAGTGTGGGTACAGAAAAAATAATCAAATTTATTAGAAGAGCTAGAAAAGTTCATTACAACCTGGGCAATAAATATTAAGTGAAAAGACCCTACATGGCTATATTTTGGCGTAAAAGCCTTCTTCAGGGGTAAAATCTTAGGAGCTGTTGTTGAAAGTGATTAATGCAGTTTACAGACCTGCTGAGTACGTTACCGCAATGACTGCGATATTCAGTGGCATTAACACGGTCAGTGTTGCTGAATATTCCTGGGTGCTGGCTGTATCGAGCGTTCTGGGGACAGATTGGAGAGGTGCCACCTGGGGGTAACCAGACAAAGACAATATTCAATCGCCACCAGATTATCTGACCAAACTTATGTCACTGAAAGCAGCTGCTGAATATCGCCGTTGCCTGCTTAGCTTCACTGCTACCCAGCCGACCTAGATATTCAGTCCTTTCGCCCCGAACCTACCAGTCCCTATCCCATCATGTGCCCTGTGCTAAGCGCAGAGAGATTAACACGTGGTCATTAGCTCATTTTATTAAACATGCCCCTAGATGCCTTGTGTTTCAGGGAAAGTCAGAACACATCTTTCCAGCGCCTTTATCCCTAGGAGAGAGAGAGAGAGAAACGGGGAGGTATCTCCTTCAGCTTCTGACAGGCCAGATACTTCTTTGAGTAGCAATGCAAAGTTTAGGAGAAAACAGAACTGCAAACTTTCCACCTGTGCTGCTAATGTGTGAAGTCTCTCCTCGGTGCATCGCAGCTTCTGCTGGGATCTAGCACTGCTCACAGTAGCCAGGGGATACCCCACTAGCCAAAGGTCACAACCTTTTATCCTTTTGGACGGTTCTTCGAAACCAATGGCTGGTGAATGCATAACTGGCCTTGAACGTGTGTGGATAGTATCAGATTGGTAAAAATCGCCAAATTGCAGCTGCTCTCCATGTACAGGAGGAGTAAGCACAGAGCCCAGCATCATCTACTGTATTTACTGGCGATGTTCACTGCTAACCAGACAGGGCTGCACTTCGCACCATTTACTGTACTTACTGGCGATGTTCACTGCTAAGCAGACAGGGCTGCACTTCGCATCATCTACTGTATTTACTGGCGATGTTCACTGCTAAGCAGACAGGGCTGCACTTCGCACCATTTACTGTATTTACTGGCGATGTTCACTGCTAAGCAGACAGGGCTGCACTTCACACCATCTACCGTATTTAGTGGCGATGTTCACGGCTAAGCAGACAGGGCTGCACTTCGCACCATTTACTGTACTTACTGGCGATGTTCACTGCTAAGCAGACAGGGCCGCACTTCGCACCATTTACTGTATTTACCGGCGACGTCCACTGCTAAGCAGACAGGGCTGCACTTCGCACCATTTACTGTATTTACTGGCGATGTTCACTGTTAAGCAGACAGGGCCGCACTTCGCATCATCTACTGTATTTACTGGCGATGTTCACTGCTAAGCAGACAGGGCTGCACTTCGCATCATTTACCGTATTTACTGGCGATGTTCACTGCTAAGCAGACAGGGCTGCACTTTGCACCATTTACTGTATTTACTGGCGATGTTCACTGCTAAGCAGACAGGGCTGCACTTCGCATCATCTACTGTATTTACTGGCGATGTTCACTGCTAAGCAGACAGGGCTGCACTTCGCACCATTTACTGTATTTAGTGGCGATGTTCACTGCTGAGCAGACAGGGCTGTACTTCGCACCATTTACTGTATTTACTGGCGACGTTCACTGCTAACCAGACAGTGCCACACTTCGCATCATCTACTGTATTTACTGGCGACGTTCACTGCTAACCAGACAGGGCTGCACTTCGCACCATTCACTGTATTTACCGGCGATGTTCACTGCTAACCAGACAGGGCCGCACTTCGCACCATCTACTGTATTTACTGGCAATGTTCACTGCTAAGCAGACAGGGCCACACTTCACATCATCTACTGTATTTACTGGCGACGTTCACTGCTAAGCAGACAGGGCTGCACTTCGCACCATTTACTGTATTTACCAGCGACGTCCACTGCTAAGCAGACAGGGCTGCACTTCGCACCATTTACTGTACTTACTGGCGATGTTCACTGCTAAGCAGACAGGGCCGCACTGCGCACCATTTACTGTATTTACTGACGATGTTCACTGCTAAGCAGACAGGGCTGCACTTCGCACCATCTACCGTATTTACTGGCAACGTTCACTGCTAAGCAGACAGGGCTGCACTTCGCACCATCTACTGTATTTACTGGCAACGTTCACTGCTAAGCAGACAGGGCTGCACTTCGCACCATTTACTGTACTTACTGGCGATGTTCACTTCTAAGCAGACAGGGCCGCACTTCACACCATTTACTGTATTTACTGGCGATGTTCACTGCTAACCAGACAGGGCCGCACTTCGCACCATTTACTGTATTTACCGGCGACGTCCACTGCTAACCAGACAGGGCTGCACTTTGCATCATCTACTGTATTTACTGGCAATGTTCACTGCTAAGCAGACAGGGCCGCACTTCGCATCATCTACTGTATTTACTGGCGATGTTCACTGCTAAGCAGACAGGGCCGCACTTCGCATCATCTACTGTAGTTACTGGCGATGTTCACTGCTAAGCAGACAGGGCCGCACTTCGCACTATTTACTGTATTTACTGGCGATGTTCACTACTAACCAGACAGGGCTGCACTTCGCACCATTTACTGTATTTACTGGCGATGTTCACTGCTAACCAGACAGGGCTGCACTTCGAATCATTTACTGTATTTACTGGCGATGTTCACTGCTAAGCAGACAGGGCTGCACTTCGCACCATCTACTGTATTTACTGACGATGTTCACTGCTAACCAGACAGGGCTGCACTTCGCACCATCTACCGTATTTACTGGTGAAGTTCACTGCTAAGCAGACAGGGCAGCACTTTGCACCATCTACCGTATTTACTGACGATGTTCACTGCTAAGCAGACAGGGCTGCACTTCGAACCATCTACTGTATTTACTGGCGACGTTCACTGCTAAGCAGACAGGGCTGCACTTCGAACCATCTACTGTATTTACTGACGATGTTCACTGCTAAGCAGACAGGGCTGCACTTCGCACCATTTGCAGTATGTACTGGCGATGTTCACTGCTAACCAGACATGGCTGCACTTCGCACCATCTACTGTATTTACCGGCGATGTTCACTGCTAAGCAGACAGGGCTGCACTTCGTACCATCTACTGTATTTACCGGCGATGTTCACTGCTAACCAGACAGGGCTGCACTTCACACCATCTACTGTATTTACCGGTGATGTTCACTGCTAACCAGACAGGGCTGCACTTCGCACCATCTACTGTATTTACCGGCGATGTTCACTGCTAAGCAGACTGGGCTGCACTTTCGCACCATCTACTGTAGGTACCGGCGATGTTCACTGCTAAGCAGACAGGGCTGCACTTTGCATCATCTACTGTAGGTACAGGCGATGTTCACTGCTAAGCAGACAGGGCTGCACTTTGCACCATTTACTGTATTTACCGGCGACGTTCACTGCTAAGCAGACTGGGCTGCACTTCGCACCATTTACTGTATTTACCAGTGACATTCACTGTTAAGCAGACAGGGCTGCACTTTGCATAATCTACTGTATTTACCGGCGATGTACACTGCTCTAGCAGACAGGGCTGCACGTCACACCATCTACTGTATTTACCGGCGACGTTCACTGCTAACCAGACAGGTCTGCACTTCACATCATTTACTGTATTTACCGGCTACGTTCACTGCTAACCAGACAGAGCTGCACTTCGCACCATTTACTGCATTTACCGGCGATGTTCACTGCTAAGTAGACAGGGCTGCACTTCGCATCCTTTACTGTATTTACCAGCGACGTTCACTGCTAAGCAGACAGGGCCGCACTTGGCACCATTTACTGTATTTACCGGCGATGTTCACTGCTAACCAGACAGGGCTTCACTTCGCATCATTTACTGTATTCATGTCAGCGATGAAATAATCTCCTAAAGTGCAGCTTCTTCTCTCTCTCCCACATCTGTTTCCTCATCCGTTAATTTAACCCTTTTCTTCTTTCATTCCCTCCATAACTTTTCCATATCTCCTCTATTATTTCCCTGGATTCCTCCTCATCATACTCACCCTCCATTCTCTTGTCCTCCCCCTCCCCTCCTTCTCCTCTACTCCATCTTCAGTCCTCTATCTCCCCACCCTCCATTCTCTTGTCCTCTTCCTCCCCTCCTTCCTCTCTCCTCCTTCAGTCCTCTATCTCCCCACCCTTCATTCTCTTGTCCTCCCCTCCTTCCCCTCTCATTCATTTTCAGTCCTCTATAACCCCACCCTCCATTCTCATGTCCTCCCACTCCCCTCCTTCCCCTCTCCTCTTTCAATCCTCTATCTCCCCACCCTCCATTCTCTTGTCGTCTTCCTCCCCTCCTACTTCTCTCCTCCTTCAGTCCTCTATATCCACACCCTCCATTCTCTTGTCCTCTTCCTCCCCTCCTTCCTCTCTCTTCCTTCAGTTCTCTATTCCCCCACCCTCCATTCTCTTGTCCTCTTCCTCCCCTCCTTCCTCTCTCCTCCTTCAGTCCTCTATTTCCCCACCCTCCATTCTCTTGTCCTCTCCCTCCCCTCCTTCCCCTTTCCTCCATCTTCAATCCTCTATATCCCCCACCCTCCATTCTCTTGTCCTCCCCTCCCCTCCTTCCCCTCTCCTCCATCTTCAGTCCTCTATCCCCACCCTCCATTCTCTTGTCCTCTCCCTCCCCTCCTTCCCCTTTCACCCATCTTCAATACTAGATATCCCCCACCCTCCATTCTCTTGTCCTCCCCCTCTCCTCCATCTTCAGTCCTCTATATCCCCACCCTCCATTCTCTTGTCCTCTCCATCCCCCTTGCCGTCCTTTCCCATTTCTTAGCTTTTGTCTTGATTCCCTTCCTTTTCATCTTAGAACATAAGAACATAAGATATGCCATACTGGGTCAGACCAAGGTCCATCAAGCCCAATCTAGATCATATGTACCTAGCAGTTTCCCCAAGAGACACAGGTTCCGCAATGCTTGTACTGGGTCAAGCATTGATATCTTCGGTCACTTCTTAATAATGGTTTATGGACCTTTCCTCCAGGAAAGAGCCTTAACCTTTTTAGCCTTTCTTCATAGGAGTATCCTTCCATCTCCTTTACCATTTTGGTGGCTCTTCTCTGAACCTTTTCTAATAACTCTATATCCTTTTTAAGATATGGCGACCAGAATTGCACACAAATATTCAAGGTGCGGTCTCACCATGGAATGATATAGAGGCATTATAATATCTTTTGTTTTATTTTCCATTCCTTATGATACCTAGCATTCTATTTGCTCTCTTGGCTGCCGCTGCACACTGGGTCGAGGGTTTTAACATGTTATCCACAATGACGCCTAAATAATCGTTATTCCACTTTCCAGGTCATTTATGAATATGTCAAAAATCAGCGGACCCAGCACAGATCCCTGGGATACACCACTATTCAACTTTCTCCATTGGGAAAATTGGCCATTTAGCCCAACCCTCTGCTTTCTATCTCTTAACCAGTTCTTGATCCACAGTAGTACACTGCCTCCTATCCCATGACCCTTTAGTTTTGCCAAAAGTCTCTGATGAGGGACCTTGTCAAAAGCTTTCTGAAAGTCCAGATACACTATATCAACCGACTCACCTTTGTCCACCTGTTTATTCACATTTTCAAAAAAACACAACAGATTAGTAAGACAAGATCTTCCTTGTCTAAAGCCATGTTGGCTGTCTCCCATTAGGCCATGACTATCTACATGCTGAGTAATTTTATTCTTTATGATGGTTTCTACTATTTTTCCCGGTACTGACGTGAGGCTCACCGGTCTGTAGTTTCCCGGATCACCCCTGGAACCCTTTTTAAAAATTGGTGTTACATTGGTGATCCTCCAATCTTCAGGTATTAGAGATGATTTTAATGATAGTTCACAGATTACTAATAGCAGGTCTGCAATCTCATATTTTAGTTCTTTCAACACCCTTGGATGTATACCATTAGGCCCAGGTGATTTGTTACTCTTCAGTTTATCTAATAGTTGTAATACATCTTCTCGATGTATCGATATTTCCTTCAATTCTTCCGCACCTTTAAATACCACTTCATTCATGGGTAACATCCCTACATTTTCCTCAGTAAAGACCGAAGCAAAGAATTCATTCAGTCTCTCCGCTTTCGCCTTGTCGCCTCTTAGTGCCCCTTTAACTCCTCTATCATCTAATGGACCAACTGACTCTCTCACAGGTTTTTTGCTATGAATGTACTTGAAAAAATCTTTATTTCGCGTTTTTGCTTCCACAGCAAGCTTCTTCTCAAATTCTCCCTTTGCCTGCTTTATCAATGCCTTGCATTTGACTTGCCAGTGCTTGTGCTGTTTCCAGGTTTCGTCGTTTGGCTCTTTTTTCCATTTCCTGAAAGATGGTTTTTTGGCAACAACAGCCTCTTTGACCTCACCTTTAAACCATGCTGGCAGTTTTTTGGACTTCCTTCCACTTTTCTTAAAGCGTGGAATACAGCTGGTCTGGGCTGTCAAGATAGTATTTTTCAAGAACACTCAAGCTTGATGTAAGTCTTTAACCTTTGCAACTGCTCCTTATAGTTTTTTCTTAACTATTTTCCTCATTTTATCATAGTCTCCCTTTCGAAAGTTAAAAGGTAGTACTGTGGATTTCCGTACTATCCCACCTCCACTAATTAAATCAAAGGCGATCATGCTATGATCACTATTGCCAAGTGGCTCCAACACCCTTATCTCTTGCACTAGATCTGGTGTTCCACTAATGACTAGGCCTAATATGGCTTCCCCTCTGGTCAGTTCATGAACCAGCTGCTCCAAGAAGCAGTCATTTATTTCATCTAGGAACTTTATCTCCCTAGCATGTCCTGACGTGAGACTGACCCAGTCGATACCGGGGTAATTGAAATCACCCATTATTATTACTGCGCTGTATCTTTTGTTAGCTTCCTTGATTTCTTTGAGCATTTCATTATCCATTTGTTGATTCTGGCCCGGTGGTCGATAGTACACCCCCACTGCCATCGCCTTCCCCTTTTTACATGGAATTTTAATCCATAGAGATTGTACAGAAAATTTTCTTTCCTGCAAAACTTTAATCCTTTCTGACTCAATGTCCTCTCTAACATAGAGTGCAACCCCTCCACCAATTTGATCAGCTCTATCATTACGATATAGTTTGTACCCAGGTATCACAGTGTCCCACTGGTTGTCCTCCTTCCACCATGTCTCTGATATTCCAATCATATCTAACCTCTCATTTAGTGCTATATATTCTAACTCTCCCATCTTATTATATAGACTTCTAGCAGTTGCATACAAGCATTTTAGAGACTGTATTTTATTCATATTAATTTGGCTATTGGTAGACATGGGTAATTTGGGATCTTTAAGCTCTGTCTGCTCCATACTCGAGGGCATTTGGGCTACTTTACTCTTTTTTGGAACCTCTTTGCTTTTGGTAGTATCCTTCAAGGATACATTCTTCCGAACCATCCGCTCATGGGTATTTCCCCCATGTGCCCAGTATTTCCCCTCTTTATCCCTGCCCCACCTCCATGTCTAGCATCTCCCCTTTCCCTCTGCTCTCTCTGTGTCAAGCATCTGCCCTGTCTCCATAATCTGCACCCAGTATCACCCTATCTCCAGGAACAAGCAGGAATAAGTCATCACATATGGGTACGTCGGTACCGACGGAGCCCGCGCGGGAAAGCTCCCCAGCTTTTCAGATTAAAAGCCTTTGGGGCCTCCCACTGCACATGCGCGCTGCCTTCCCGCCTTCCTGAACAGCTCTCATCAGTTTCTTTTTTTCCGCGGAGCCAGCAGGTCGTGTTCCTGTCACCGCTGAAGAAATTGTTAATTTTATTGTTTTCTTTAGACCGCGTACCTGCCTTCCCCATTCTGAAACCGGTACTGCCGGTCTCTCTTTCTTTCTTTGAAAAAAAAAAATATATATATTTTTCTTTTCTTCAGCACAGCTTGGTATTTTGTTAGGCCTTCAGGCCTACACAAATTCTCCTCATGGAGAAGCCAGTTCCTGGTTTTAAAAAGTGTACCAAGTGCAGTGCTGTCATTCCTCTTACAGACACCCATGAATGGTGTCTTAAATGTTTAGGACCTGACCATTCCATACCGGACTGCCCATCCTGCTCCCAGATGTCAAAACGTGGATTGCAGAACCGGGCCAACAAGTTCCATTTGCTGTTTCCTTCAGAAGCATCACAGTCATCCAGGTCTTCCTCTCCGGATGGATCTCAGGTAACCAAAACTCCAGTGGGCAAATCCTCTAAAAGCAAATCTCTTTCTAAAGATCGAGAGGCTCTCAATTCTGAGTTCGAGGATTCTGCCCAGGCCAAAAAACCCCGGCGGGAGGCTCCGGCCTCCAAAGCAATCATGGGGTCACAGGTTGACATCGATGGCGCGGCCTCGACAGATCACCTGTTGTACTGCTCTGGGGTACCGGCCCATACCGGTACCGACATCCAGACAGCAGTGGCGTCTATGGGCAATACTGTCCAAGTCATGCAGCAGGCCATTCTGGCTTTTATTAATGCTGCTACGCCCTCGGTACCGCAGCCAGCGGTACCGGGTCCGGTTCCGGTAATGGTTTCCATACCGGAACCGAGGCCATCGTCTTCCAAACGCAGATCGGTTCCGCATGCCGGATCCGGGCTTTTGCCCGGTACCGATCCCATACCCGGTACGCCCGATGTCGATACCGAACGGTATGCGTATCGTGCGTTGGAAGCACATAGAGGATACTCTGCTTCCTCAGAGGATTTTAACTCCTCTGATGATTCTGATGAGTTCTCCCTTGATCTTCCTGAGGAGCCTTCTTCTCCTAAAAGGATAATGTCTCCACCAGAGGATTTGTCCTTTCAGGACTTCATCATAGAAATGACTAAAGGTCTTTCTATTGCTTCATCCTCTGAAAAGGAACCCAGATCAAAGAAACTGGATATTTTAGGATACTCTAAGTCTCCTAAAGAGGCAGTTACCCTGCCTATCCATGAAATCCTTCAAGAACACTTGATGGACTTATGGGAGGCTCCTCTAACATTGTCTCCTTCTTCTCGCAGGTTGGACACCATGTACCGTGTCCCCCCTTCTCCTGGTTTCCAAAAAACTCAGTTGCCTCACCATTCTATTGTGGTGAAGTCTGCAATGAAGAAGATAAAGAGTACCAAAAGGCACTCTTCTACTCCTCCAGGGCGAGAATGTAAGACTCTAGACTCTTTTGGCAGGAAAATTTTCCAGGCTACTATGCTTATAGCCAGGATTAATTCCTATAGTCTTTACATGGGCATGTTTCTCAGTGAAATCGCTCTAAAAGTTCGGCATTTTGCCCCCTTTATCCCTGAGGATAAGAGGGAGCAGTTCATTTCCTTAGTGAAACACCTTTTGGATATTTCAAAGTTCTCCAACAGGGCAGCTTTTGATTCCTTTGAGGGTGCTGGTAGGGCTTCGGGCATTGCTATAGCAGCCCGACGTCTTGCTTGGCTCCAGGCTTCTGATCTAGAACCTTGGGTCCTGGATGGCTTACGAAATCTGCCCTGTACAGGTGAGAACTTATTTGGTGAGGAGTGGCAAATTAAGGCCACTCAAATGGACGCAGAAAATGCCACCTTAGATAGACTTTCTAAGTCTACCTCCACTCCTGCCAAGAAGAAGTCTTTTAAGAGGCCTTATTACAAGAAGTCCAGATTTTCCACAAATACTGGCCAACAATCCTCTCAGCCTCGTTTTGCTGCTAAACGTCAGCAACCTAAACAGGCAAGGTCAAAGCCTGCGGCGTCTGCTACGCCTCAGCAGGCTCCACCCCCTCAGGGGTTTTGACTTGCCCCTAGAGAACTTAACTTTTCTGGCTCTAGAACAACCAGAGCCCCTCACCATACCCGGAAGGTTAGCTCACTTTGCTCCCAGATGGGAGCAAATTACATCAGAGCAATGGACCCTCTCTATCATCAGAGAGGGTTACAAACTCCATTTTTCCGACCTTCCTCCTTATACTATGGTGAGGCAGTTCAATTCTCCCCCATCTCTCCTGGCCCTCTTGGGTCAGGAAGTCTCCTCCCTCCTTGCCCAGGGGGCAATAGAGGAGGTCCCTCTTCTTCAACAGGGGACGGGATTCTACTCCCCTTATTTTCTAATACCAAAGAAGACAGAGGGCTTCAGACCAATTCTGGATCTGAGAGAATTGAACAAATTTCTTTTCAAGGAGAAATTCAAAATGCTTTCTCTGGGCATTCTCCTTCCATACCTTCAGAGTCAGGATTGGCTTTGTTCTCTAGACCTAAAGGATGCGTATACACACATACTCATCCACCCATTCCACAGAAAATACCTTCGATTTCTGTTTCAGGGAAAACATTTCCAGTACAAAGTACTCCCCTTCGGTCTAGCCTCTGCTCCAAGAGTGTTCACCAAATGCATGGCAGTCGTAGCTGCCTTTCTAAGAGGCCTGGGAATTTTCATATTCCCATACCTGGACGACTGGCTCATCCGAGCTCCCTCTCAGTCCCAGGCCCAAATTTCCCTGGACCGCACAAGGCGTCTTCTGCAGTATCTAGGACTGGTAGTAAACCTTCCCAAGTCTCAACTAATCCCTACTCAGTCTCTCGAGTTCATAGGGGCCCAGTTAGACACCATCACTGCAAGGGCCTACCTGCCTCAGGTCAGGGCCCAACGCCTGCTGAGTTTGGCCTCCCAAGCTCAGTCCAGCAGTCATTTGACAGCCCGTGAAATGCTGCGACTTCTGGGCCACATGGCCTCCACGGTACATGTGGTGCCCTACGCTCGTCTGCATATGAGAGCAGCTCAATGGACCTTGGCCACCCAGTGGACTCAAGCATCTGGAGCGCTCTCCGACCAAATACTCACCTCAAGCCGTCTATTTTGGTCCCTCCAATGGTGGACATCCACCAAGAATCTGTTGTTGGGGGCCCCCTTCCAACCTTTGTTGCCCCAAACAACCCTCACAACAGATGCCTCCCAAACAGGGTGGGGAGCTCATCTTCAGAACCTCTCCACTCAGGGCACTTGGTCTCCACAGGAGGCCACCCTTCATATCAACCTCCTGGAACTGCGAGCGATTTACCTTGCCCTCAAGGTCTTCTATACCCTCCTTGTCAACCTGACTGTCCTAGTTCAGACAGACAATCAGGTAGCCATGTTCTATATAAACAAACAAGGAGGGACAGGCTCTCTGTCGCTTTGCAACGAAGCTCTCAGAATATGGGCCTTCGCCAGAGAGCATCAAATTCACCTTCTTGCAGTGTATCTTCCAGGAGTTCAAAACTCTCGTGCAGACAGACTCAGTCGAGTTCTGCTTCCACACGAATGGTCCCTACATATGGACCAGATACGCAGAATCTTTCAGGAATGGGGGACCCCGGACATAGACCTCTTTGCAAGTCCGTGGAATGCCAAACTTCCCCGGTTCTGTTCCAGAACTCAGTGTCAGGGAGCTCAGGCCCACGATGCCTTCCTCCTGCATTGGGGTCAGGAATTCCTCTATGCCTTTCCACCCATTCCTCTAATATCCAAGACTCTGTTCAGGCTCCAGAGGGATCACGGGACTATGATCCTCATAGCTCCCCGCTGGCCACGCCAGGTGTGGTTCCCTCTACTTCTGCATCTCTCCCAGGGATCCTCCCTGGACCTGGGAGCTGCGCCAGACCTTCTGTCTCAGGAGGAGGGGACTTTGTGGCACCCAAACCCCAAATCCCTACATCTCAGAGCTTGGTTACTGAAGGCCTAAGTCTTCAAGACTTTAATCTTTCTCAACCTGTGACAGATATCCTTCATGCCTCTAGGAAACCTTCCACGAGGCGTTCTTATGCTTTCAAATGGAAACGTCTTTCCATTTGGTGTGCTCAGCAGGGTCTTGACCCTCTAGCACTTCCTTTGAATTCCCTCTTGGACTATCTCCTGCATCTTTCAAATGCAGGCCTTAAGACGAATTCAGTAAGGGTCCATTTGAGTGCTATTGCAGCATCCTTAAAACCTATAAATGGACAACCTGTCTCCTCTCATCCTCTTGTTGCACGTTTCATGAGAGGCCTGACTCTAACTAAACCTCCCATCCGACCTCCTCCGGTAGCATGGGATTTGAACCTAGTTCTAGGTCAGCTTATGAAGCCACCTTTTGAGCCTTTGGACTCTACCTCCTTCAAATTTCTTTCCTGGAAGGTTGTTTTCCTTATTGCAGTCACTTCGGCTCGCCGCATCAGTGAACTGCAGGCTTTAGTGGCTCATCCACTTTATACTAGGTTTCATCATGATAAGGTGGTCCTTAGGACGAATCCCCACTTTATGCCCAAAGTGGTCTCGCCTTTTCATCTTAAGCAAGAGGTATATCTACCTGTCTTTTCCCGGCTCCTCATGCATCCAGTGCAGAGAGGAACCTTCATACTCTGGATTGTAAAAGAGCTCTTGCCTTTTACCTCAACAGGACTCAACCACATCGAAAGTCTTCCCAACTTTTCGTGGCTTTTGATCCTTCTCATTTGGGACTTCCAGTCACCAAGCGTACACTTTCCAATTGGATCGCTCAGTGTATTTCTTTTGCTTACCAGAGTAAGAACATTTCTTTGGAGGGCCATGTCACAGCTCACAATGTGAGAGCCATGGCCACTTCTATGGCTCATCTTCACTCTGTGTCCATAGATCAGATCTGTCGAGCAGCCACTTGGGCCTCGGTTCATACCTTCACAGCCCATTACTGCTTGGACAAGGACTCCCGCCGGGATGCCTTGTTTGGTCAGGCTGTCCTCAAACACCTGTTCCATACTTAAACAACTCCTGCCCACCTTCCCTGGATGGATGCCTGAGATCCATGCGAAGATGGTTTACCCTTGGAGGGGGATCTCCCAGGCATCTTAGCTAGGGAGTCCCCATATGTGATGACTTATTCCTGCTTGTTCCTGGAGATAGCACAGTTACTTACCTGTAACAGGTGATCTCTGGGAACAGCAGGAATTAGTCATCACAACCCACCCACCTCCCCTAGGAGTTGTATCTCTATCTATCTATCTTCCTGTCCTCTCTCTCTATTGTCTCAGCTTTAAACTCGAACTGACGAGAGCTGGTCAGGAAGGCGGGAAGGCAGCGCGCATGTGCAGTGGGAGGCCCCAAAGGCTTTTAATCTGAAAAGCTGGGGAGCTTTCCCGCGCGGGCTCCGTCGGTACCGACGTACCCATATGTGATGACTAATTCCTGCTGTTCCCAGAGATCACCTGTTACAGGTAAGTAACTGTGCTTTTTCTCCCTGGACTTCCTTTCCCCATCTCTGAGCCAGCATATCCCCTCCACCAACCTACTCCCCTTCCTGTGTCTGCCTCCAAGCCACCATGTCCCCTTTCTTTTTCCCATCTCCAATAAAACACCTTCTCTTCCCCCCCACCCCACCCAGACCCAGTACTTTAGACAAGGAAGATCTTGTCTTACTAATCTGTTATGTTTTTTTGAAGGAGTGAATAATCAGGTGGACAAAGGTGAGTCGGTTGATATTGTGTATCTGGACTTTCAGAAAGCCTTTGACAAGGTCCCTCATGAGAGACTTTTGGAAAAACTAAAGAGTCATGGGATAGGAGACAGTGTACTATTGTGGATCAGGAACTGGTTAAAAGATAGAAAGCAGAGGGTAGGGCTAAATGGCCAATTTTCCTAATGGAGAAAGGTGAATAGTGGTGTACCCCAGGGATCTGTGCTGGGTCCGCTGCTTTTTGACATATTCATAAATGACCTGGAAAGTGGAATAACGAGTGAGGTTATCAAATTTGCAGATGACACAAAACTATTTAAAGTTGTTAAAACCCAAGAGGATTGTGGAAAATTGCAAAAGGATCTTGATAAATTGGAAGACTGGGCATCAAAATGGCAGATGAAATTTAATGTGGACAAGTGCAAGGTTATGCACCTAGGGAAGAACAACCCAAACTATGGTTACACGATGCAAGGTTCCACATTAGGAACTACCACCCAGGAAAAAGATTTAGGCGTCATTGTGGATACCATGTTAAAACCCTCGGCCCAGTGTGCAGCGGCGGCCAAGAGAGCAAATAGAATGCTAGGTATGATAAGGAAAGGAATGGAAAATAAAACAAAAGATATTATAATGCCTCTATATCGTTCCATGGTGAGACCGCACCTTGAATATTGTGTGCAATTCTGGTCGCTGTATCTTAAAAAGGATATAGCGTTATTAGAAAAGGTTCAGAGAAGAGTCACCAAAATGGTAAAGGGGATGGAAGGATACTCCTATGAAGAAAGGCTAAAAAGGTTAGGGCTCTTTAACCTGGAAAAGAGACAGCTGATGGGAGATATGATAGAAGTCTATAAATTAATGAACGGAGTGGAACGGGTAAACGTAGATCGATTGTTTACCTTATCAGAATATAGAAAGACTAGGGGGCATGCAATGAAGCTACAGGGTAAACTATTTAAGACTAATAAAAGAAAATATTTTTTCACTCAACGTGTAATCAAACTCTGGAATTTGTTACCGGAGGATGTAGTAAAGGCTGTTAGTATAGCTGGGTTTAAAAAAGGTTTGGACAAGTTCCTGGAGGAAAGGTCCATAAACCATTATTAAGAAGGGACCCAGGATATCAATGCTTGAACCAATACAAGCATTGTGGAACCTGTGACCCTTTGGGAAACTGCTAGGTACATATGACCTAGATTGGCCACTGTTGGAAACAGAATACTGGGCTTGATGGACCTTGGTCTGACCCAGTATTGGATATCTTATGTTCTTATGTTCTTATGACTGTCGGCTTTCCCCTATTATCTAGTTTAAAAGCTGCTCTATCTCCTTTTTAAAGGTTAATGTCAGCAGCCTGGTTCCATCCTGGTTAAGGTGAAGCCCATCCCTTCGGAAGAGCTCCTCCTTTCTCCAGAATGTTCCCCAGTTCCTAACAAATCCAAAACCCTCATCTCTGCACCATTGTCTCATCCACGCATTGAGAATCCGGAGCTCTGCCTGCCTTTTGGGTCCTGCACGTGGAACGGGAAGCATTTCGGAGAACGCTACCCTGGAAGTTCTGGATTTCAACTTCCTACCTAAAAGCCTAAATTTAGCCTCCAGAACCTCCCTACCACATTTTCCTATGTCATTGGTACCGACATGTACCAAGACAGCAGACTCCTCCCCAGCACTATCTAAGACCTTATCTAGGTGGCGCGTGAGGTTCGCTACCTTCGCATCAGGCAGGCATGTTACCAGGCGATCCTCATGTCCACCAGCCTCCCAGCTATCTACATGCCTAGTGATCGAATCACCAACTATAATGGCTGTCCTAACCCTTCCCTCATGGGCACATGACCATGGAGAAACGTCCTCGGTGCGTGTGAGTTTTACATCACCTGGAGGACAGGTCCTAGTTACAGGATCACTTCCTGCCACACCAGGGTGATGCTCTCCTGTCACGTGACCTCTCTCCTCCAAGGCAACAGGGATGCTGCCAGACTGGAGGTGGGACTTCAGGACTATATCCCTGTAGGTTTCGTCTATGTACCTCTCTGTCTGTCTTATGTTTTCCAAGTCTGCTACTTTAGCCTCTAGAGAACGGACTTGTTCCCTGAGAGAAAAGAGCTCCTTGCACCTAGTGCACACGTAAGACCTCTCACCAACTGGGAGAAAATCATACATGTGACACTCAATGCAAAAGACTGAAAAGCCCCCATCTCGCTGCTGGACTGCTTTCTGCATCTTAGTTTTAAGTTTTTGTTTAGATCTTTAAGTTCTTTACTTACTAAGGGTTGCCAATAAAACTTTACCTAATACGTTTTATATACCTTGTTCACCTGAAGCTTAATTAATCTCAGGTCCTTAGTGTATGACTGATTTGGGTAACGAGCTTCACCTGAGAGCACTTCCTGTCTTTTAAAATGTCTCTTAAAAAATCTCTCACTTCACAACATTTCTCCCTCTTTCAGCTCTCTCACACCACTCCACTCCTCTCCTCTCCATTCTCCATGCTCCTACACTTCATTTATTTATGTTATTTATTTAGCTGTATTTATATACTGCTTTTCACCAGGTCAAAGCGGTTTCCACAGAACAGAACATTATAATATACATTGAACTATTTTTTATACAAGAACACATTTTAAACTTTTGAACATTAGAAAACCTTTTGTCAATATACTTTTTTCAACATTTTAAGAAAAAATAAAATCTAATCAACATTTTAACTGATACAATGTATTTACCTTCCTTTCTCCTCATTGCTGTCTAAATTCCTCTAGATTACCCCCCCCCCCCCCCATTTCCCTCCCTCCTTCACCACTAATGCAGTATGTTCCTTCAAGTCAGTGCTGACTCCTGGTGACCCAGAAGCTCCTGGGTTTTCTTGGCAGTGTCATCGGAAGTAGATTGCCAGGCCTTTCTTCTGAGGCAATGGGAGGTTCAGTGACTTGCCCAAGGCCACAAGGAGTGCTAGTGGAAACTGAACCCTGGTCTCTCGGTTCCCAAGCCAGTGCTCTAACCACTAGGCTACTCCTCCGCTCCATCACCAGTATCTGCCTCCAAATTCTCTTTTCCCCAACAGTGGCCTATTGTTTTCCCCACAGTTCCCCCTTTCTCAATTTTACCCCCATCTGCCATTGCTTCCCCCCCCTTCACCAGTATTGGCCCCCTTGTGTCTCTCCTTTCCTTCCCTCTCCCCTTCACCAGTACCCACCTCCACCTGCACCTGTCTACTCCTCCAGTTCCCATATCTCATGGTGGAGTTCTCCATGGCAAACTCTACAGACACAACAACTTGGCAAACCTCGGGGGCGAGCATTTCCCACATGCCAAGATCAGACGCTGCAGCAGTGGAAGGTGGGCTCGTGCTGCAGACACAGGCAGACGCAGCAGAGCGGAGATGAACTTCCTAAGTGCAGGAGACTTGGCAGGTGTGCTCCCTCCCCCAAGGGGCTGTGAATAGACAGGAAAAAGGAAAGACTGCAAAGAGCAGTGTGACGGGATGGCTACAGAGTCTTTCTCGACAGCTGTACAGTAACCGTAAGAGTGACATACCTTGATAACGGGCCCGAAGCCCACTGTAGAGTAAGGGCACAATCTGACCTCGCAGCTCTCCCTCTTCACGGTCCTTGGTGGCCACACTGAGGAAAAGCTCACTTTGGAGTAACATGTGAACGTCCCGTGCACTCATCAGCTCCCACATCCCTGCAACCTAAGCAGCAGAAAAGGAAACAGTTAACGTCTTCCTCCGCCGCCCCTCTAAGGCTGGCAGAGATTTTTTTATTTATTGTAAACCGTGAACCACATAGCTTGCTGGCAGATTTGCAGTAGAGATAAACATAAACACTGGAGAGGAGGAGAGCTGCCCATCATTAAGCCCCCCTCATTTTTCCTCCTTCCTCTCACTTTCGGTTAAGGGCTGTGTTTGACCTCCAGGGGTGACTTTAGTTCTCGTTTACCTGTTCCTTCTTGCAAGCTCTACCAAAATTTCCATATTACTAGTTAGTAGCTGAAATCTAGTGAAATTTGCTGGAGATATTTCCTCCACCTCCCCTTGCCCCTGTCAGACTCCAGCACTGATCTGCTGCCCAACTTCTCACCAACCACCAGACCTCCTCCTCTCCAGCCGCACTGTCCATAAGGTTTATGTGTGTTTAAGGAATGATAGTGTCAGTAGTGACATCTAGTGGATAGAAGTGGTGACACACAGTAGCTGGTGGCTTGCGTTCTTTGGCTTTTTGCCTATAGCTTGCTGATGCATGAGCCAGAGAAAGTGCAAGTTTTGCCATAAGGGGAGTAAATAAAACACTTTTTGGTCAATATTCAATGGCACGTATCTGTTATCCTGAGAGATCGCTTCGGCACTGTCTGAGGACTGATATGTGGAGATCTGCTTAGTGCCAGTGCAGAGCTGGGTATTATACTGTAGATATAGTGGCGAAATTCAGCACTGTTAGTTTATAACCAGAAAGAAGGTTGCTAAGGCTATCCAGAGGCCTATCCCATCACTGCATGGGAGGCAAGCAACAGGAGGTGCTGGATTGGGGCAGGGGGGAAGAATATCTGCACTAGCCAGATATTGGTGCTAGGTTTAGGAGTATAGGGGGATATTCAGCAGCGGTGACTAGTGCTGTTAAAGCAGATAGGCGCTGTCTCTAAACTGTTCAATGCCCGGTCCATATCCGGCCTTCAGCATTGAATATTGAGGTCAGCTGGAAAGCGCCGAAGCTAACCACGCTATATCAGGGCATTGCAGCGGCGTCACCCGAGGATATTCTATGGTACTAAGCCCTTCAGTGTCGCGATTATCACAGCGGTTCGGCCCTCCGCACATCTTAAAAAGCTCCTAAATTAGTATGAGTTTTCAGCTGCGAATTTAGAGTCCGATATTCAAGAAAAGCTGTGCTCCTAATTCAGACTCCTAAATTTATGCCCTATTTTCAGACACACCTAGGAGCCTTTCAGCTGAAAATTCATGTGCACCGCGCTGTGCACACCTTGTAGCGCTATAAGCAGGATAAGTGGCATTGCTGGGGCAGAACATTATTCATTGCGGATATCATGAAAATATGTCTGACTTGGGATTTCCAAGGACAGGTTTGGGCACCACTGAACTACATTATTGCAACTTACTGTGCAACGGACAAAGCAAATGTTTCCGAAAAGATCAAAATGGAGTAGACAGGCTCGTCACCAGGGCACGGACGCACAAGCGCATCATTACATGCTGTCTTTGTAGCAGCGACTTCCTAGGTTGCAGTTTAACATCTCGCTCCTAACACACCAGGTTTTCTATGCACTTATCTGGGCTTCTCATTCCATGCTCTCTCCCTCTTGGCTCTTTTCAGGATAATATTTCAAGCCTGCTGCCCGCTTGATTGCTAAAGGCAACGTAGAAGTGTCTTCTGCTTATTTTGTCCCTTCTGTCTGGAATAAATGTCCAGATGAACTATGGTTACAAGCTTCATGTTCAGACTCAAGGCCCGCTTCCCATTGTCAGTGTCACATTTGGGTTGGAGGGCCATGTGGCCCAGCTGTCTTCCCCTGTCAGCCCTCTGGCTATTTGCGTTCCTCTCTATATTGCACACCACCCTGTTGAAAAGTTAAAGGGACTTAAATTTATTAAGCATCAGTGTATCTACATTTTCAGAAGGCATTTGAGAAGGTCCCCCATAAGAGTCTTCTGATTAAATTAAACATTTGTTTTGTGCTAATGGACACTGATGTTATGGCAGAAGGCAGCTTATCAAACTGTTTTAAATAATAAGGGCCCGATATTCGAAAGCCGCTTACACAGTTTACAACCCAGTAAACCATGTAAATGCCTTTAATCAGGATATTCAACAGCACTTACAGTTACTATCACCGAATATCCCTTCTAAGCCTGTTACACGCGCTGATGCTATGAGGTCAGCATTGGGGCGTGTTGGGGCGTTCTGGGACAGACAGAAGGTGGAGATTGTCGCTAACCGGGCAGCGGCAATATTGTAGCAACCTGCAGCTGAAAGATAGGTGAGGAAAACCCTTGCCTATCTTTAAGGCACAGGAGCTAACAGGGCAGAATGCAATATCGCCGCTGCGGTGATCTCCAGATATTTAATGCCGGGTTGCATATGACCCTGGAATTGAATATCCAGGGTTAAGTGTCAGCGGGCACGGCTGTGCCCCACAGTGGCACATAGCCTGCCAAGTTCAATATCGGACGGATGACAATTACATATGTCAGATTAGAAACTGGTTAAAAGATAGGAAAAAAACAGTAGACTTAAGGGGTTAAATAGTATTGTGCTCCAGAGATCTGTACTGGGAACACATTTTTTAAACATATTTATAAATGATGTGGGAAAGGGAATGATGAATGAAGTCATCAAATTTGTAGATGATGAGATTATTCAAAATTGTTAAATTACATGTGGATTGTGAGAAACTTCAGGATAGCCTTGCGTGACTGGGAGACTAGATATCTAAATAACAGATGAAATTTAATGTGGACAAGTGCAAAGTGATGCACATAGGAAAGAACAACCCAAACTATAGATACCCGATGCTGGTTCCACATTAGCAGTCACCACCCAGGAAAGGTATTTAGGTGTCATTCTGCTCGGTGTGCTGCAGGGACTAAGAATATTCTAATCCCATGGTATCACTCCATGGTGTAAGCATTAAGAAAGGCACAGAGAAGGGCACCCAAAATGATAAAGGGGATGAACAACTCTCCTATGAGGTGAGGCTAAGGAGGTTAGGGCTCTTCAGCCTGGAGATGAGACGGCTGAGAGGAGACATGATAGAGGTCTGTAATGGGCAAATGTGGCTCGTACAGTAAAAGTGTGGGTGTGTGACACGCCTGTTCTTGTAGTTCTGGCTTAGCGTGTAGGGGTGAGATGAGAGTGCGTGTGGGCATCTAACACTCCTCCTCACCTGTCCGTTCCTATAGTCCTGGCTTAAGTCATACAGAATGTTACGTTTGGTCTTCCTTCGGGGTTTGGTTTCCAGTGTGACCCCAATCACCTCGCTTGTGGTTCCTGCCACCTGTACCTGCACAAGAGAAAAAGAAGACAGGAAAGTAAAGAGAGGATGCAGCAGAAGAATTTCTAGCTTGGGATGAGAAGACACAGTTCAGGAGGAAAGATGAGATTGGGACGGCTCACTATGAACATAGATTGGAAAGGGCAGAACATCCAAGGAGGAGGAAGTCTTGACAGTGTGATGCCCAGGTACAGCTGAGCAAAGGAGTTAGTGTTGGTGTGATATCCAGCTGCATAGTCTGAGGGACTTAGAGGCCCTTTCACTAAAGTGTAATGAGATTTTGCATTTCCTACATGTTAGGAGAACAACCAGCACAGGGTAAGTGCAAATGCTATGCGCTGTCAGGGCCGTGGCCAACATGTCTCCAACAGTTAGCACAAAGAAAAACGTTCCTTACCGTGCGTTACGTCCACTCACAGTTAAAGTGAGTGCTCTCAATGCCTGATGCTGAGGTAGTTTCAGGTTCCATGCGCCCCTTGTGTACCATGTGCTAATTGCAATGTCAAACCAATGCCCTGTCCAGTCCTCCCAGGGCCGGCACTACCATTAGGCAAAATAGGAGGTCACCTAGAATGCCAGCATCCTGGGGTGCCCCACCGCCACCGCTAATGCCCTTCTCCGGGGCCTGTGGCAGCAGCAATGAGTTTAAAATCGCGACGCAGTGTTTATGTAACCTTGATTGAGTTGCGTCATGATTCCCAGCAAGTATGAGCAGCTGCTTCTGCCCCCTCTAATGTAGACTTCCAGCAGCAGCAGTGGCAGTAAAGTAGGGGAGGGGATGGCAGGATGGAGGGCTCGCCTATGGCACCTCTCATCTTGCACTACCCATGGTCCCTCCCTAATATGTTAAGCAGTTAACACAGGTGTTTACTACACTGGCTGTTTACAATACACTAAGGGTTACTGTTCCTTAAGACACACATTATCTGCTTAGTACAGTTTAGTAAAAGGAACCCTTAGTGTTGTGTGACACTTGGGTAGAGCTGGGAGAGGGTGGGAATGCTGGTGTGATACTCAGGCATGGCTGGGGGAAGGGTTTAGTGCTGGGAGTGAGAGCTGGTGTGATACTCAGGTATGGCTGGGGAAGGGTTTAGTGTTGGGTGCGTGGGCTGGTGTGATACTCAGGTATGGCTGGGGGAAGGGTTTAGTGTTGGGAGTGTGGGCTGGTATGATACTCAGGTATGGCTGGGGGAAGGGTTTAGTGTTGGGAGTGAGAGCTGGTGTGATACTCAGGTATGGCTGGGGGAAGGGTTTAGTGTTGGGTGCATGGGCTGGTGTGATACTCAGGTACGGCTGGGGGAAGGGTTTAGTGCTGGATGTGTGGGCTGGTATGATACTCAGGTATGGCTGGGGGAAGGGTTTAGTGTTGGGAGTGAGAGCTGGTGTTATACTCAGGTATGGCTGGGGAAGGATTTAGTGCTGGGTGTGTGAGCTGGTGTGATACTCAGGTATGGCTGGGGGAAGGGTTTAGTGCTGGGTGTGTGGGCTGGTATGATACTCAGGTATGGCTGGGGGAAGGGTTTAATGTTGGGTGCATGGGCTGCTATGATACTCAGGTATGGCTGGGGGAAGGGTTTAGTGCTGGGTGTGTGGGATGGTGTGATAGATATGGTTAGCAGAAGGGTTTAGTGTTGGGAGTGAGAGATGGTGTGATACTCAGGTATGGCTAGCAGAAGGGTTTAGTGTTGGTGGTGTGAGCTGGTGTGATACTCATGTATGGCTAGCAGAAGGGTTTAGTGTTGGGAGTGAGAGCTGGTGTGATACTCAGGTATGGCTAGCAGAAGGGTTTAGTGTTGGGAGTGAGAGCTGGTGTGATACTCAGGTATGGCTAGCAGAAGGGTTTAGTGTTGGGAGTGAGAGCTGGTGTGATACTCAGATATGGCTGGGGGAGGGTTTAGTGTTGGGGGTATGAGCTGGTGTGATACTCATGTATGGCTAGCAGAAGGGTTTAGTGTTGGGAGTGAGAGCTGGTGTGATACTCAGGTATGGCTGGGGAAGGGTTTAGTGTTGGGTGCGTGGGCTGGTGTGATACTCAGGTATGTCTGGGGGAAGGGTTTAGTGCTGGGTGTGTGGGCTGGTATGATACTCAGGTATGGCTGGGGGAAGGGTTTAGTGTTGGGTGCGTGGGCTGGTGTGATACTCAGGTATGGCTGGGGGAAGGGTTTAGTGCTGGGTGTGTGGGCTGGTGTGTTAGATATGGCTAGCAGAAGGGTTTAGTGTTGGTGGTGTGAGCTGGAGTGATACTCAGGTATGGCTAGCAGAAGGGTTTATTGTTGGGAGTGAGTGCTGGTGTGATACTCAGGTATGGCTGGGGGAAGGATTTAGTGTTGGGAGTGAGAGCTGGTGTGATACTCAGGTATGGCTGGGGGAAGGATTTAGTGTTGGGAGTGAGAGCTGGTGTGATACTCAGGTATGGCTAGCAGAAGGGTTTAGTGTTGGGGGTATGAGCTGGTGTGATACTCAGGTATGGCTGGGGGAAGGGTTTAGTGTTGGGAGTGAGAGCTGGTGTGATACTCAGGTATGGCTGGGGGAAGGATTTAGTGTTGGGAGTGAGAGCTGGTGTGATACTCATGTATGGCTAGCAGAAGGGTTTAGTGTTGGGTGCGTGGGCTGGTGTGATACTCAGGTATGGCTGGGGGAAGGGTTTAGTGCTGGGTGTGTGGGCTGGTGTGTTAGATATGGTTAGCAGAAGGGTTTAGTGTTGGGAGTGAGAGATGGTGTGATACTCAGGTATGGCTAGCAGAAGGGTTTAGTGTTGGGAGTGAGAGATGGTGTGATACTCAGGTATGGCTAGCAGAAGGGTTTAGTATTGGTGGTGTGAGCTGGAGTGATACTCAGGTATGGCTGGCAGAAGGGTTTATTGTTGGGAGTGAGTGCTGGTGTGATATTCAGATATGGCTAGCAGAAGGGTTTAGTGTTGGGGGTATGAGCTGGTGTGATACTCAGGTATGGCTGGGGGAAGGGTTTAGTGCTGGGTGTGTGCGCTGGTGTGATAGCGTAGTTACTCACCTGTAACAGATGTTCTCCGGGGACAGCAGGAATCAGTCCTCACATATGGGTGACGTCGGCGCCAATGGAGCCCTCGTGCGGAGCAAATCCCCAGCTTTCAGAGAAAGCCTTTTTGGAGTTGCATCACGCGTGCGCGGTCCCCTTCCAGCCCAAGGGTGCCATCTTGCTCAGTCAAATGACATAGCTAAAAAGATGAGCGAAATCCTGGCCGCAGTGACGGCGTTTTCTGCTGTTGTTGCCATTTTCTAAACGTGCACGTCGTGCTGAATAATCTTTATGGGAGCTGCGACATTGATTGACTTAATGGAAGATTTTCTGGTGTTTTTAAATATAGTATGAATTTTACTGGGGAGCCACAAGTAAAAGAGCAAATAAAGAATAAAAGAAGCCTGCCGTCTAGTGTGGGACGGGTCTCCATGCCTTCCCTCCTTCGGCTTGCTCCGACAAAAAGATAAGTTCAATTGGTTTTTTATAGTGATTCTTACATTATTGATTGTTTATTGGTTTCACTATTGGGATTGTTTTTTGGACTGGATAGCTAAAAAGATGGCAAAAGAACAAAATATAATAATAATAGGACTGCAACTCCTAGGGAGGGTCGTGAGGACTAATTCCTGCTGTCCCCGGAGAACACCTGTTACAGGTGAGTAAATACGCTTTCTCCTGGAACAAGCAGTAAGTCAGTCCTCACATATGGGACTCCCCATCTACAGGCTACCGTGAACCCATATCCAAAAAAGGCTCCCTCTACGAGAACCGCAAGCAGCCGTAATGGCAATGCAAACTAAGGGAATAGCACTCTGGTAGCCTGAACACAGAAGGGTCAGAGGGCAGGAGTTGCCTAGACCTCAAAAAGGTTACGGAATACAGCCTGGCCAAAGGCACAGTCCCGCCAGGACTCCCTGTCCAGGCAGTAATGGGTTGCGAAAGTCTGACTCGAAGACCAGGTGGCGACCCGGCAGATGTCTGCCAAAGGAACAGGGCGCAAATGAGCCACTGATGCCACCATGGCCCTGACCCTATGGGCCGTAACACAACCCTCCATAGGAAGCTCAGCTTCCCTGTATGCCCAGGCAATGCAGTCTGCCACCCAGGTGGATAGCGTATGCTTAGATACTGCCACCTCCAGCTTACTGGGGTCATAAGAAACAAAAAATTGAGAAGCCTTCCGATGCGGTGGAATACGCTGGATATAGAAGGCCAACGCTCTCTTACAGTCCAGAGTATGCATGACCGACTCTGCCCGACTGGCATGCGGCCTGGGAAAAAAGACAGGCAGAACCACCTTCTGCTTGAGGTGGAACGAAGAGACCACTTTTGGAAGGAACTTGGGGTGCGTACAAAGCACCACCCTGTTCCTATAGAACCTGGTGTAGGGTCTTTCCGACACAAGGGCCTGGAGCTCACTCACCCGCTGAGCAGATGTGAGTGCTACCAGGAAAACCACCTTCCAAGAAAGATATCGTAGATGGCACGTAGCCATTGGTTCAAAGGGCAGCCTGGTAAGCTGCCCTAACACCACATTGAGATCCCACTCGGTCGCCGGGGGTCGCACCGGAGGTTTCAAGAGATGTAAGCCTCTCGGGAACTGAGAGACCAAAGGGTGGGCGGAGAGAGGCTTCTCGTCCACTGAAAGGTGTTGTGCCGCAAGGGCACTGAGGTGCACCCTGACAGAGTTGGACTTGAGGCCCAAATCAGAGAGGTGGAGAAGGTATTATAGAACTACCCCTACCGGGCAAGAGAAAGGATCTACCTCCCGCTCCTTGCACCATGCCGTAAACCTACGCCACTTCAAGGCGCAGGCCCATCTGGTCGACGGCCTCCGCGAGGGCAGCAAGACCTCATCAGTATTTTTTGGAAGGAGGAGCGGAGCGAGAATTACCCTTTCAGCAGCCATGCCATCAAGTGGAGGGAGCTGAGATTGGGGTGCAGAAGAGAGCCCCCCTCCTGAGACAGGAGACGGGGGGGAGGACCCCAAGGTGATTGGGGCCTCCACTGCCAGCTGCAGAAGAAGCGGGAACCAGGGTTGCCTGGGCCACTGAGGTGCAATAAGGGTGACCGAGGCTCTGTCCTGGAGAATCTTGAACAGCATCTTGGCTATACCATAGGTGTTGGAGGGAACGCATACAGAAGGTCCCCGGACCAGGATATCAGAAAAGCATCGGCGGCTACCCTGTGCGGGTGGGGTCGCCTGGAGCAGAAAAGGGGCAACTGGTGATTGTCCGGGATTGCAAACAGGTCCATCACTGGCCGCCCCCAGATCTGGAAGAGCCAACTGGCTACCCCGTGGTCCAGCTGCCATTCGTGGGGTTGGAGAATCCTGCTCAGCCTGTCTGCTAGCCAGTTGTCCTGGCCCGGCAGGTAAACTGCTCTGAGATGAATGCCATGCCGGGCTGCAAAGGAGCACAGGTCCAGGGTTTCCTGACATAGGGGACGGGACCCCGTATCACCCTGTTTGTTCACATAGAACATGGCCACCTGGTTGTCTGTCTGCACCAAGACAGATTCGTGGGCCAGGAACTGCCTGAAAACTTCTAGTGCTAGGCGGATGGCATGTAGTTCCAAGAAATTGATTTGTTAGGTCTTCTCACTCAGGGACCATAGTACCTGAGTACGGAAACCCTGACAATGGGCCCCTCAGCCCAGCAGGGATGCATCCATGGTCAGGATCCTTGTGTGCAGAGGGGCCTGGAAAGGCATCCCCGCCTCCAAGTGATGCGGTTGGAGCCACCAGGCTAGGGACCGTACCAGACGTCTGGATACTTTGATTCTGTCCTGAAGGCGTCCTGAGGCCTGAGACCACTGGTCCCTGAGGCACCACTGGGCGGTCCACATGTGGAGGCGGGCATCCGGGGACACATGGACTGTGGAAGCCATGTGCCCGAGGAGGCGCAGGAAAACCCTTGATGACACTGCAGACTTGCGACTCACTTGCCCTGCCAGAGCCATAAGTCTGCTTGCCCTGTCTGCAGGCAGATAGGCCTTTGCTTGAAGGGTGTCAAGGCTGGCTCCAATGAACTCTAGCTGCTGAGTTGGAGTGAGGCTGCACTTGGGGTAGTTGATCACGAACCCTAAGTGCTGCAGCACCTAGATGGTGCAAGTTGTGGCCTGGTGGGCCTTGGTGGCCGAGGAACCTCTGATGAGCCAGTCATTGAGGTAGAGGAATACAAAGACCCCTTGGAGTATGAGAAAGGCGGCAACCATAGCTAGGTACTTTGTGAGCACCCTGGGGGCCGAGGCAAGGCTGAAGGGGAGTACCCTGTACTGGTAGTGATTGCCCCCCACCAAAAAGTGTAGATATTGCCTGTGACTTGGGTGTGTTAGGATGTTTGTATATGCATCTTTCAGATCTAAGGATCATAGCCAGTCTCCCTGGCAGAGATAAGGCAGGAATATCCCAAGGGAGAGCATCTTGAACTTCTCCCTCATCAGGAATTTGTTGAAGTTGCACAGGTCAAGGATGGGTCTGAGGCCTCCTGTCCTTTTTGGCACCAGAAAGTAGCTGGAGTAGAAGCCCCTTCCCTGCAATTGGTGGGGCACCGGTTCTACCGCCTGATCCTCGAGAAGACCTGCTAACTCCTTCAGAAAAAGGTTCCGGTGAAGTTGAGACCTGATGGGTTCTCCTGGAAAATAGTGAGGAGACACCTGGGCTAGGTGAAGAAGATAGCCCTCTTGGACTACCTGCAGGACCCAAGCATCAGTGGTAATGGCTGTCCACCTGTGGGCATACAGAGCAAGCCAGCCTCCTGTGATCTGTGGGAAGAGTGGCCATGCTGTAGGAGTCAGAAGTCACTGCCAGGCTGGGCCGGAGCCAGTGCCTGGGGTTTGGGGCTTTTCTGATTACGGGGGCCATGCCCCTGTCCCTTGGCCTCCTGCCCCTGCTGGGGAGCCGGGGAGGCCTGAAAATGGGGTAGCTTCAATAAGCAGCATCCTTCCTCAGGTAAAAGGGCTTTTTACCCGAGCCCTTCTTGCGAGAAGGGGCAGAGGTCTTCTTGGAGAGCTGTGTCCACATCATGTACTCGGTCTCCAACTCTGCGACCTTGTCGGTCATGGGTTTGCCAAAGAGATTCTTCCCCTAGCATGGGACATCGACCAACTTGTCCTGAACCCACTGTTTAAGGTCCGACGACTGCAGCCATGCCTGGCGGCATGCACCGATGCCAGCCACGGCTACCCGGGCCGCCGACTCAAACCCGTCATAGGCCGCCTGAGACATAAACTTCGAGCACTCACGGATGGCTTTAGACAGGCCCTTGAAGCGCTACAAGGGTTCCTCGGAGAGACCAGCTGAGAACCTGGCGAGTTCCTTTGCCATGTCCCTCAGGTATATGCCCATGTACAGCTGGTAGGCCTGGATCCGACAAGTCAGCATTGAACCCTGGAAGCATTTCCTGCCAAGGGCATCCAAGTTGCGGGCCTCCCTTCGGGGAGGCACCGAGAAGTGCATCTTCTGGCTCTTCAGCCAGCGCACGGCCGATTCCACAACCATGGAGTTGTGCGGCAGCTGCGACTTCTGAAACCCAGGGCTCCAGCGGACTCGATACATCGAGTTGAGCCGCTTGCTGATCACCAGCACTGATGCCGGTGTCTCCCACATGTGGAGCATCAGTCATTCCAGAGTTGGAGGCACGGGTACAGTAAGGGCCTCATACTGGAGGATCTCAAGCTCGTTGGTTCGAGGATCCTCCTCGGACTCCGTGGGGAACACCAATGCCTTGGACATTTCCCGCACGAAGTCCAAGAAGCTCATGTCCTCCAGGGGGGACATTCTCCAAGGCTCGGATACCGGGGAATCAGATGGTACATCCTTGTGCCGGTGGATATCCTGGGACTCCTCATCCTCGGGTTCCCATGCTGACACCGAGGAGAAATCGTGGGGCTCCTCAGGCATCGAGGGCCTCGGTGCCGACTGCCCCGATGCTGGCAGGCTCGGCAGCAACGACTTTGGTCCCAAAGGGAGGCCAAGAGAGACCTCGGCTGAGAATCGACTCAAGTCCAAAGGGCTTCGAGGATCGGCTCGACCTCCGGGGTCGACTTCGATGTCAAGGGCCTGGTGGTCGGGGCAGAGGAACTGGACAGGCAAGCTATCAGTGCCTGCTGCTGCTCCATGAAGGCAGTAAAACTGCGCTCCAAGGCCACCATTCTGGACTCGAGTCCAGAAGGCGCAGCCACTGGTTCGGGCCGTAACACGGTCGGGCCCGACGCCGGTTCCATCAGAGGGGCGTCCTCGATGAGGACAGTTGGTACTTGCCTCGGCTCATCTGCTTCTCGATGAGGCATCTTCGTCGGGCGCTCTGTATCCGAAGAATCCAGCCAGTGTTCAGGGCTCCGCAACCGGCCTCGGGAGGAGCCAGGTAGCTCGGAGCCATCCAGAGACGCCGCCTTCGAGGATTTCTTCTTCCTCTTGTGCTCCCTCAAGGGAGACCCCCTCTCCGAGGAACCTCGACGCTGCTTGGGCTCGGACAGCTCCCCCCGAGACGTGGAGTCCTTGGACGAGATCCTGGCTCTCGGAGGCAAGGACACGGAAAAAATCCTATCATGTTGCTGCTGGCAGCTCTTCAAGGCCTTCGAGGACATTTTCCTACATGGGCCACAGACTGACGGGTCATGGTCGGGCCCGAGGCACCGGAGGCAGCAGTCATGCGTATCGATGAGAGACATCAGCTTCACACACCGATCGCATTTTTTAAACATGCTGGCAGCCATCAGAGGAAAAAGGGCCCCTGCAAGGTCGAAGACTCAGGCTGCCAGTGAAAAAGAAAAAAAGGCGCGAACGCCAGCCACGAAGGACAAAAACCAAAAAATAGAGACGGACTCGATACCGACATACCAAGCCAAAGGTGGGAAGAGATACCAGTGTCAACCGGTCAAGAGAAAGAGAAAAAAATCAACTTTTTTACGGGGACACAAGGACTACATCCGAAGGGCTCCATGGAAAAAAAGGAGACTGAGCAAGATGGCACCCTTGGGCGGGAAGGGGACTGCGGATGTGTGATGCAACTCCCAAAGGCTTTCTCTGAAAGCTTGGAATTTGCTCCGCATGAGGGCTCCGTCGGCACCGACGACATCCATTTGTGAGGACTGACTTCCTGCTCGTTCCTGGAGAAACTCAGGTATAGCTGGGAGAAGGGTTTAGTGTTAGGAGTGTGAGCTGGCATGATACTCAGGTATGGCTGGGGGAAGGATTTAGTGTTGGGGATGTGAGCTGGTGTGATACTCAGGTATGTCTGGGGGAAGGACTTAGTGTTGGGAGTGTGAGATGGTGTATTACTCAGATATGGCTGGGAGAAGGGTTTAGTGTTGGGAGTGTGAGATGGTGTATTACTCAGATATGGCTGGGAGAAGGGTATAGTGTTAGGAGTGTGAGCTGGTGTGATACTCGGGTATGGTTAGCAGAAGGGTTTAGTGTTGGGAGTGAGAGCTGGTGTGATACTCAGGTATGGCTGGGGGAAGGATTTAGTGCTGGGTGTGTGGACTGGTGTGATACTCACACATGGTTGGGAGAGGGAGGGAGGGCATGTGTGATACTCAGGTATGGCTGGGGGAAGGATGTGGAAGTGTGAGCTGGTGTGATACTCAGGTATGGCTGGGGAAAGGTTTTAGTGCTGGGTATGTGGGCTGGTGTGATACTCAGGTATGGCTGGCAAAAGGGTTTAGTGCTGGGTGTGTGGACTGGTGTGATGCTCAGGTATTGCTGGGGGAAGGATGTGGGAGTGTGAACTGGTGTGATACTCGGGTATGGCTGGGGGAAAGATGGAGTGTGAGCTGGTGTGATACTCAGGTATGGCTGGGGGAAGGGTTTAGTGTTGGGAGTGAGAGCTGGTGTGATACTCGGGTATGGCTGGGGGGAAGGGTTTAGTGTTGGGAGTGTGGGCTGGTGTGATACACAGGTATGGCTGGGGGAAGGGTTTAGTGTTGGGAGAGTGGGCTGGTGTGATACTCGGGTATGGATGGGGGAACGGTTTAGTGTTGGGAGTGTGGGCTGGTGTGATACTCAGGTATAGCTGGGGAAAGGGTTTAGTGTTGGGAGTGTGGGCTGTGCGATACTCAGGTATGGCTGGGGGAAGGATTTAGTGTTGGAAGTGTGGGCTGTGTGATACTCGGGTATGGTTGGGGGAAGGGTTTAGTGTTGGGGTGCGGGCTGGTGTGATACTCAGGTATGGCTTGGGAAAGGGTTTAGTGGTGAATGTGTGGACTGGTGTGATACTCAGGTATGGCTGGGGGAAGGGTTTAGCGCTGGGTGTGTGGGCTGGTGTGATACTCAGGTATGGCTGGGGGAAGGGTTTAGCGCTGGGTGTGTGGGCTGGTGTGATACTCAGGTATGGCTGGGGGAAGGGTTTAGTGTTGGGAGTGTGGGCTGGTGTGATACACAGGTATGGCTGGGGGAAGGGTTTAGTGTTGGGAGTGAGAGCTGGTGTGATACTCGGGTATGGCTGGGGGGAAGGCTTTAGTGTTGGGAGTGAGAGCTGGTGTGATACACAGGTATGGCTGGGGGAAGGGTTTAGTGTTGGGAGAGTGGGCTGGTGTGATACTCGGGTATGGATGGGGGAACGGTTTAGTGTTGGGAGTGTGGGCTGGTGTGATACTCAGGTATAGCTGGGGAAAGGGTTTAGTGTTGGGAGTGTGGGCTGTGCGATACTCAGGTATGGCTGGGGGAAGGATTTAGTGTTGGAAGTGTGGGCTGTGTGATACTCGGGTATGGTTGGAGGAAGGGTTTAGTGTTGGGGTGCGGGCTGGTGTGATACTCAGGTATGGCTTGGGAAAGGGTTTAGTGGTGAATGTGTGGACTGGTGTGATACTCAGGTATGGCTGGGGGAAGGGTTTAGCGCTGGTGTGTGGGCTGGTGTGATACTCAGGTATGGCTGGGGGAAGGGTTTAGCGCTGGGTGTGTGGGCTGGTGTGATACTCAGGTATGGCTGGGGGAAGGGTTTAGTATTGGGGGTGTGAGCCGTCACTATGTTCAGAATTTCATTCCATTTGTACCTGATATTCCAGTGTCCCGTTATCATGCAGCATGAATTTTTCAGAGCCGACAGCTCCAGTTAACTGGTGTGATATTCAGTTATGGCTGGGGGAAGGGTTTAGTGTTGGGAGTGTGGGCTGGTGTGATACTCAGGTATTTATTTATTTACATTTCTTATATACCGCACTATTTGCCATCAGCGCGGTTCACATAGAACAGAAACATCCGACAACTTAAATATGTCTGGTCATTACATTAAACAGGAAATGCAACTTGGAAAAAGGGTACACTATATACATATGAGGTGTACTGAGAAAGGATAATGTTTGGTGTTTACATTGTAGGGGACGCCTGTTGCGAGGGCTTGCCTAGTTGACTACTATTATTGTTGAGGTATGGCTGGGGGGAGGGTTTAGTGTTGGGTGTGTGGGCTGGTGTGATACTCAGGTATGGCTGGGGGAAGGGTTTAGTGTTGGTGTGGGCTGGTGTGATACTCAGATATGGCTGTGGAAAGAGTTTAGTGTTGGGTGTGTGGACTGGTGTGATACTCAGGTATGGCTGGGGGAAGGGTTTAGTGTTGGGAGTGAGAGCTGGTGTGATACTCAAGTATGGCTGGGGGAAGGGTTTAGTGTTGGGTGTGTCGGCTGGTGTGATACTCAGGTATGGATGGGGGAAGGGTTTAGTGTTGGGAGTGTGGGCTGGTGTGATATTCAGATAAGGCTGGGGAAAGGGTTTAGTGTAGGGTGTGTGGACTGGTGTGATACTCAGGTATGGCTGGGGAAAGGGTTTAGTGTTGGGTGTGTGGGCTGGTGTGATACTCAGGTATGGATGGGGAAAAGGTTTAGTGTTGGGTGTGTGGGCTGGTGTGATACTCAGATATGGCTGGGGAAAGGGTTTAGTGTTGGGTGTGTGGACGTGTGATACTCAGGTATGGATGGGGGAAGGGTTTAGTGTTGGGTGTGTGGACTGGTGTGATACTCAGGTATGGCTGGGAGAAGGTTTTAGTGCTGGGTATGTGGGCTGGTGTGATACTCAGGTATGGCTGGCGAAAGGGTTTAGTGCTGGGTGTGTGGACTGGTGTGATGCTCAGGTATTGCTGGGGGAAGGATGTGGGAGTGTGAACTGGTGTGATACTCGGGTATGGCTGGGGGAAAGATGGAGTGTGAGCTGGTGTGATACTCAGGTATGGCTGGGGGAAGGGTTTAGAGTTGGGAGTGAGAGCTGGTGTGATACTCAGGTATGGCTGGGGGGAAGGGTTTAGTGTTGGGAGTGTGGGCTGGTGTGATACTCAGGTATGGCTGGGGGAAGGGTTTAGTGTTGGGAGAGTGGGCTGGTGTGATACTCAGGTATAGCTGGGGGAACGGTTTAGTGTTGGGAGTGTGGGCTGGTGTGATACTCAGGTATGGCTGGGGAATGGGTTTAGTGTTGGGAGTGTGGGCTGTGCGATACTCAGGTATGGCTGGGGGAAGGATTTAGTGTTGGAAGTGTGGGCTGTGTGATACTCGGGTATGGTTGGGGGAAGGGTTTAGTGTTGGGGTGCGGGCTGGTGTGATACTCAGGTATGGCTTGGGAAAGGGTTTAGTGGTGAATGTGTGGACTGGTGTGATACTCAGGTATGGCTGGGGGAAGGGTTTAGCGCTGGGTGTGTGGGCTGGTGTGATACTCAGGTATGGCTGGGGGAAGGGTTTAGCGCTGGGTGTGTGGGCTGGTGTGATACTCAGGTATGGCTGGGGGAAGGGTTTAGTATTGGGGGTGTGAGCCGTCACTATGTTCAGAATTTCATTCCATTTGTACCTGATATTCCAGTGTCCCGTTATCATGCAGCATGAATTTTGCAGAGCCGACAGCTCCAGTTAACTGGTGTGATATTCAGGTATGGCTGGGGGAAGGGTTTAGTGTTGGGAGTGTGGGCTGGTGTGATACTCAGGTACGGCCGGGGGGAGGGTTTAGTGTTGGGAGTGTGCACTGGTGTGATACTCAGGTATTTATTTATTTACATTTCTTATATACCGCACTATTTGCCATCAGCGCGGTTCACATAGAACAGAAACATCCGACAACTTAAATATGTCTGGTCATTACATTAAACAGGAAATGCAACTTGGAAAAAGGGTACACTATATACATATGAGGTGTACTGAGAAAGGATAATGTTTGGTATTTACATTGTAGGGGATGCCTGTTGCGAGGGCTTGCCTAGTTGACTACTATTATTGTTGAGGTATGGCTGGGGGGAGGGTTTAGTGTTCGGAGTGTGGGCTGATGTGATACTCAGGTATGGCTGGGGAAAGGGTTTAGTGTTGGTGTGGGCTGGTGTGATACTCAGATATGGCTGTGAAAAGGGGTTAGTGTTGGGTGTGTGGACAGGTGTGATACTCAGGTATGGCTGGGGGAAGGGTTTAGTGTTGGGAGTGAGAGTTGGTGTGATACTCAAGTATGGCTGGGGGAAGGGTTTAGTGTTGGGTGTGTCGGCTGGTGTGATACTCAGGTATGGCTGGGGGAAGGATGTTGGAGTGTGAGCTGGTGTGATACTCAGATATGGCTGTGGAAAGGTTTTAGTGTTGGGTGTGTGGACTGGTGTGATACTCAGGTATGGCTGGGGGAAGGGTTTAGTGTTGGGTGTGTCGGCTGGTGTGATACTCAGGTATGGATGGGGAAGGGTTTAGTGTTGGGAGTGTGGGCTGGTGTGATACTCAGATATGGCTGGGGAAAGGGTTTAGTGTTGGGTGTGTGGACGTGTGATACTCAGGTATGGCTTTGGAAAGGGTTTAGTGTTGGGTGTGTGGGCTGGTGTGATACTCAGGTATGGATGGGGAAAAGGTTTAGTGTTGGGTGTGTGGGCTGGTGTGATACTCAGGTATGGCTAGGGAAAGGGTTTAGTGTTGATGTGGGCTGGTGTGATACTCAGGTATGGATGGGGGAAGGGTTTAGTGTTGGGTGTGTGGACTGGTGTGATACTCAGGTATGGCTGGGGAAAGGGTTTAGTGTTGGTGTGGGCTGGTGTGATACTCAGGTATGGATGGGGGAAGGGTTTAGTGTTGGGAGTGTGGGCTGGTGTGATACTCAGCTATGGATGGCGGAAGGGTTTAGTGTTGGTGTGGGCTGGTGTGATACTCAGGTATGGCTGGGGAAAGGGTTTATTATTGGGGGTGTGGGCTGATGTGATACTCAGGTATGGCTGGGGAAAGGGTTTAGTATTGGGGGTGTGGACTGGTGTGATACTCAGGTATGGCTGGGGAAAGGGTTTAGTATTGGTGTGGGCTGGTGTGATACTCAGGTATGGCTGGGGAAAGGGTTTAGTGTTGGTGTGGGCTGGTGTGATACTCAGGTATGGCTGGGGAAAGGGTTTAGTGTTGGTGTGGGCTGGTGTGATACTCAGGTATGGCTGGGGAAAGGGTTTAGTGTTGGGTGTGTGGACCGGTGTGATACTCAGTTATGGCTGGGGAAAGGGTTTAGTGTTGGTTTGGGCTGGTGTGATACTCAGGTATGGCTGGGGAAAGGGTTTAGTGTTGGGTGTGTGGACTGGTGTGATACTCATGTATGGATGGGGGAATGGTTTAGTGTTGGGAGTGTGAGCTGATGTGATACTCAGGTATGGCTGGGGGAAGGATGTTGGAGTGTGAGCTGGTATGATACTCAGGTATGGCTGGGGAAAGGGTTTAGTGTTGGGTGTGTGGACTGGTGTGATACTCAGGTATGACTGGGGAAAGGGTTTAGTATTGGGGGTGTGAGCCGTCACTATGTTCAGAATTTCATTCCATCTGTACCCGATATTCCAGTGTCCCGTTATCATGCAGCATGAATTTTGCAGAGCCGACCGCTCCGGTTTTGGTTGGAATGAGGGAATCTCCTCCAGACAGTACACTCTGAATAGCTGTAAATAGAAGAGGGAAAATCTGAGTGACTCTACTAACTGACATGCTGACAGTCTTCTGTTCTGTCTCTGCAACTTCTTTTCACCCCAGCCCACAGTTTCTCCTTCTCAGAACTCAGCTCCAGACCATTCTGGTTCTCTGCCTTGGGGTCTGACTGCTGGACCTGGCTCTGTCTCCCTGTCTCAAGGTCTGGCCGCTTTCTCTGTGTCCCAACCTCCCTGTCTGAAGGAGCAACCTTTGGCCCTGGTTCCCAGTCTCTGTGTCTCGAGGCCTGGCCGCTTTCTCTGGGCCCAGCTTCCCTTTCTGAAGGACCAACCTTTGGCCCTGGTTCCCATTATCTGTGTCTCGAGGCCTGGCTGCTTTCTCTGGGCCCCAACCTCCCTGTCTGAAGGAGCAACCTTTGGCCCTGGTTCCCATTCCCTGTGTCTCGAGGCCTGGCTGCTTTCTCTGGGCCCCAACTTCCCTGTCTGAATGACCAACCTTTTTCCCTGGTTCCCAGTCTCTGTGTCTCGAGGCCTGGCCGCTTTCTCTGGGCCCCTACCTCCTTGTCTGAAGGAGCAACCTTTGGCCCTGGTTCCCAATCTCCCTGTCTCAAGGTCTGGCTGCTTTCTCTGTGTCCCAACCTCCCTATCTGAAGGAGAAACCTTTGGCCCTGGTTCCCAGTCTCTGTGTCTTGAGGCCTGGCTGCTTTCTTTGGGCCCCAACCTCCTTGTCTGAAGGACCAACCTTTGGCCCTGGTTCCCAGTCTCTGTGTCTCAAGGCCTGGCCGCTTTCTCTGGGTCCCAACTTTCCTGTCTGAAGGAGCAACCTTTGGCCCTGGTTCCCAGTCTCTGTGTCTCAAGGCCTGGCTGCTTTCTCTGTGTCCCAACCTCCCTGTCTGAAGGAGTAACCCTTCGCCCTGGTTCCCAGTCTCTGTGTCTTGAGGCCTGGCCTAGGGCTCTCTCTGGGCGCTAACTCTTGATTTCTGTTTTCCCTGTTTCAAAACTATTCTTTGGTCTTCCTGTCTTGAAGTCTGGTCTCTGGAGGGGTGGATTAGCTTAATGGTTTGATCACTGGCTTGGGAACCAAGAGACCAGGGTTTGATTCCCACTAGCACTTCCAGTGGTCTTAGGCTAATCACTTAACCCTCCATTGCCTCAGAAGTTATAAATGTCTCTATTTAATGTACATTACCAAGTTTAAGTTATAATGTAAACCGCTTTGACTAAATGATAAAGCGGTATAAAATCCTGTTAAATAAACCCATCTCAAAGCTTGGCCTCTGGTCCTGGCTCAAGGTCCATCTTCTGGCCCTAAGTTTCATTCTTCCTTTCTCAAGGCCCAGTCTCTGGTGCTGGTTTCCAGCCACCCTGTCTTAAGATCCATCCTATGGTCCTGGCTCTCAGCCTCCCTGTTTTGAGGCCTGGCTTGACATCCAGCCTTTGGTTCTGGCTCCCAGCCTTTCTGTCTCAAAACCTAGCTTCTGGCCCCATCTCCCAGGCTCTGTCCCTAGTTTCTAGCCTCAGTGTCTTGAGGCTTGACCTCTTGAATAGGGTCCTAGCCTTCTTGTCTAAGGCCCAGCCTCTCCTCCTGGCTCAAAGCCCAGACTTGGGCCCTGGGTTTCCACTTCCCTCTTTCAAAGGCATAGCCTCTGGCCCTGACTCTCATCCTCTTTATCTCAAGGCCCAACCCCTTGTCTTAGCTCCAAAGTTCTGGCCTATGCTCCTAGCCTCCCTGTCTCAAGGCTTATAGGTCCCAGACTCTATCTCAAGGCCTGACCTAAGGCATAGCCTCTGGATCTAGGTTCCAGCCTCCCTGTCTCAAGGTATAGCCTCTGAAGCTGTCTCCTGTTCTTCCTTTCTTGAGACCCTGCTATTGGCCATGGTTTTCAGCCTCGCTGTCTTGAAGCATGGCCTCTGGTTCTGGCTCTCAGCCTCCCTGTCTTGAGGCTTGACCTCTGACCCTACCTCTCTGTCTCAAGGCCATCAACTTGACAAGGCTCTCAGCCTCAAGGCTTGGTCTCTGGCCCTGTTCTAAGGCTCAACCTTTGGCCCTGGGTTCCAGCCTCCGCATCTCAAAATACGGCCTGTAGCTCTGGTTCCCAGCCTCCTTGTCTTGAGGTTTGGCAGGTGGTTCTGGTCCTCAGCCTCCCTGTCTTGCAGCCTAGTTTCTTGCCTTGCTCACAGCCTTCCTATCTTGAGGATCATCCTCAGGTCCTAATTTGCAGTCTGCATGCCTTGAAATCCAGCCTCTGGGCCGGGGTCCTAACCTCCTGGTCTCAAGGCTTGGTCTCTGGCCCTGGGTTTCAGCCTCCCATTCTTAAAGCAAGGTCTCTGGCCTTGTTCTCAGCCTTCATAACTCAAGGCCTGGCCTCTCACCCTGGTTCTTAGCTTCCCTGTCTTGAGGTTCACCCTCTGGTCCTGGCTCCCAGCCTCTGGCACTTAATCCCAGCCTCCTTGGCACAAGCCCAGGTGTATGGCTCCAAATCTGTTGGCTCTTAGCCCCCTTGCTCGATCCCAGCCTCTGGCCCAGACTTCTAGGTTCCCTGTCTTGAGATCCCTGGGTCCAGCTTTTCTTCACAGCCTTTGATTTTTATTTCTATCCTGATCTCATTTGCATATTGTTTCTCTTCTTTTTCTACTCTGATATATTTTATTCTTGGGCTTCAGTAAGGTTTTGTAGGTGATTCTCATCACTTACTGTCACATGATTTCTTCACTGTGATGTGTCCAGAGATCCGGAGGTTCTGTTTGCCTTCTACTTCCACGCTGATTTGCAGCTGTCCTTGTGCAAGCCAGAACATTTCCAGACTTGACAGATTGGTCAGAACTTCAGCAAAGTCTGACTCCTGCAGAGAGAAAGCAGAGAGAAGGGAGAAGAGTTGGATGCCAGGGGAACGCTGCGTAGCTTCTGCACAAACAATGGCACAGTTATTTGCAAATAGTAAGATATGCAGGCATGTCCCTATGGAGCCTGATGCATAATATTAACTGGTAAGTAGGTGCTTCATGTCGAGTTTGATGATATCTGATGTGCAGCTTACAAGAGCAGTTGTACAGATGGGATTTAGCATGAAGAAAGCAGATAAAATAGCAGTGAGGTACCTTCCAGAAAGCAGCAGACCAGGACCTGTAGAGAGAATTAAACTGAGGAGTTTCTTACATCTCTCATCCCTTTCAGCAGGTAGAGAATCAACTCAAGAAAAAAAGAGAAGGAAAGACAGCTACAGCGTGGGACTCTTCTTTTATCATGTAACATAATCTGCATTAACAGAAATAGAAAAATGATTTTTTACAGCACCTGGATTAAGAAATATCTCCCCGATAAAAGATGGAAGATACTCATGTGATGCATGGCCAGAGGATCCTAGCAAAGGCGAGGATGCACAGCCAGGGGCTCAGCACTCCTGGCAAGACAAGGGCGCACAGCTAGGGGCTCAGCACTCCTGGCAAGACAAGGACACACAGCTAGGGGCTCAGCACTCCTGGCAAGACAAGGTCACACAGCTAGGGGCTCAGCACTCCTGGCAAGACAAGGGCACACAGCTAGGGGCTCAGCACTCCTGGCAAGACAAGGGCACACAGCTAGGGGCTCAGCACTCCTGGCAAGACAAGGTCACACAGCTAGGGGCTCAGCACTCCTGGCAAGACAAGGGCACACAGCTAGGGGCTCAGCACTCCTGGCAAGACAAGGGCACACAGCTAGGGGCTCAGCACTCCTGGCAAGACAAGGACACACAGCTAGGGGCTCAGCACTCCTGGCAAGACAAGGGCACACAGCTAGGGGCTCAGCACTCCTGGCAAGACAAGGGCACACAGCTAGGGGCTCAGCACTCCTTGCAAGACAAGGACACACAGCTAGGGGCTCAGCATGCCTGGCAAGACAAGGGCACACAGCTAGGGGCTCAGCACTCCTGGCAAGACAAGGGCACACAGCTAGGGGCTCAGCACTCCTGGCAAGACAAGGGCACACAGCTAAGGGCTCAGTACTCCTGGCAAGATAAGGACACACAGCTTAGGGGCTCAGTACTCCTGGCAAGACAAGGACACACAGCTAGGGGCTCAGCATGCCTGGCAAGACAAGGGCACACAGCTAGGGGCTCAGCACTCCTGGCAAGATAAGGGCACATAGCTTAGGGGCTCAGCACTCCTGGCAAGATAAGGGCACAAAGTTAGGGGCTCAGCACTCCTGGCAAGACAAGGACACACAGTTAGGAGCTCAGCACTCCTGGCAAGACAAGGACACACAGCTAGGGGCTCAGTACTCCTGGCAAGATAAGGACACACAGCTTAGGGGTTCAGTACTCTTGGCAAGACAAGGACACACAGCTAGGGGCTCAGCACTCCTGGCAAGACAAGGGCACACAGCTAGGGGCTCAGCACTCCTGGCAAGACAAGGGCACACAGCTAGGGACTCAGCACTCCTGGCAAGACAAGGACACACAGCTAGGGGCTCAGTACTCCTGGCAAGACAAAGACACACAGCCAGGGGCTCAGTACTCCTAGCAAAGACAAGGATGCATGGTCTGGGGTTGAGGGTGCCATTCCAGTCTCAGACTCTCTCTTCAAACTTAGGGCATAATTTCATAGTCATAAACACAGAATAGGATATTCAAAATATTTGTTCTGGTAATTTTGGGAATTATCTGGACAAGAGGAAAGCAAGCAGCAATCTCTGGAAAAATTAAGAGAAGCTGAGAAAGTAGTCAAGAAAGATGCAAATGGAAAAAAAAGCCCAAACAGTAAAAGGGGAGGGCACAAGGCTTTTAGATATGTTAATGATAGGAGGAAGTGTAAAAGTGCTGTTGTCAGGCTCAGGGGTGAAGGGGAGGAATATGTAGAAGCTGATGAGCATAAAGCAGAATTTTTGAATAAATATTTCTGTTCTGTGTTCACAGATGAATGCTGGGAATGGGGCCTCAAAAACACCCACAAAGAAATGGAAGTGTGGTAGATCTGAAATGATTTTCAGAAGACTGTGTTTGTGAGGAACTAGCTAAACTTAAAGTATACAAAGCCATGGGGCCAGATGGGATACTGGCCAGTTTTGACCTAGTATCTGTCTCCCGTTCATCTAGAAAAGGAGGTGGGGTGACGCTCCTGTGTCTCCAGTCACTTGTGATCTTGAACTTCCCTCTTCCACGCGGCATTATCTTGAATCCCTTTTACCACACATCCCGCCACTGTACGATCTTACTCTACTTTTGTCGTATCTATCTCCCTCTTTTTCATCCTCCTCCCTTCTCTGGGATCTGTTGGTGGCTTCGCTGACCGAGGTTTCCACAACTTAATCTTCTCTTCTCATTTTGGGTGATTATAACTTTCGCATACATAATCCCAATAGGCCATGAGACCATCACTTTCTTTCACTCATCTCAGACCTGTCATTGCAACAACATGGTTCAGTCCTGACTCATGTAGTGGGCAAACACTTGATCACTTGTGTGCAATTGTGTGCAATTCTGGTTGCCGTATCTTAAAAAGGATAGAGCGTTATTAGAAAAGGTTCAGAGAAGAGCCACCAAAATGATAAAGGGGATGGAAGGCTACTCCTATGAAGAGAGGCTACAAAGGTTAGGGCTCTTCAACCTGGAAAAGAGACAGCTGAGGGGAGATATGATAGAGGTCTATAAATTAATGACTGGAGTGGAACGGGAAAACGTAGATTGAATGTTTACGCTATCAGAATATAGAAAGACTAGGGGACATGTAATGAAGCTACAGGGTAAACTATTTAAGACAAATAAGAGAAAATATTTTTTCACTCAACGTGTAATCAAACTCTGGAATTTATTACCGCAGGATGTAGTAAAGGCTGTTAGTGTAGCTGGGTTTAAAGGTTTGGACAAGTTCCTGGAGGAAAGGTCCATAAACCATTATTAAGAAGGGACCCAGGATATCAATGCTTGACCCAGTACAAGCATTGTGGAACCTGTGTCTTTTGGGGATACTGCTAGGTATGTATGACCTAGATTGCCCACTGTTGGAAACAGAATACTGGGCTTGATGGCCCTTGGTCTGACCCAGTATGGCATATCTTATGTTCTTATGATACTGGGCTTGATGGACCTTGGTCTGACCCAGTATGGCAGATCTTATGTTCTTATGATACTGGGCTTGATGGACCTTGGTCTGACCCAGTATGGCAGATCTTATGTTGTTATGTTCTTATGATACTGGGCTTGATGGACCTTGGTCTGACCCAGTATGGCATATCTTATGTTCTTATGTTGTTATGATACTGGGCTTGATGGACCCTGGTCTGACCCAGTTTGGCAGATCTTATGTTGTTATGATACTGGGCTTGATGGACCTCGGTCTGACCCAGTTTGGCATATCTTATGTTCTTATGATACTGGGCTTGATGGACCTTGGTCTGACCCAGTATGGCAGATCTTATGTTCTTATGTTGTTATGATACTGGGCTTGATGGACCCTGGTCTGACCCAGTTTGGCAGATCTTATGTTGTTATGATACTGGGCTTGATGGACCTCGGTCTGACCCAGTTTGGCATATCTTATGTTCTTATGATACTGGGCTTGATGGACCTTGGTCTGACCCAGTATGGCAGATCTTATGATGTTTTGAGAACATAAGAACATAGGATATGCCATACTACTAGCACAGTGACATCTTTTTCTCCAATACTGTATCCTTGGACTGACCATTTGCTTGTGCCTTTTCAGTTGTTATGCCTCCCAATCCTCATCAGCACCATCTTCAGTTTTAGGCTCAGCACGTGTCACTGTTTTCTAAAGATCAGTTACCTTCTCGATGTTCCCCTCTGCAAATTCTCTCTTCCCTGACTCTTTTGCATCCTTATTTGTAGATGAACAAGTGTGTCTTTGGGACACTATCCTTCAAACCACCTTAGATATGCTTGCACTCCTTCATCATTGCAATGATTGGCCATCCACTTGTAGGAACTTGTGGTATCATTCAGGATTTCGGCTCTTATGTCTGCAGCTTTGCAGGGCCAAATATCTTTGGTGTTGGAATCCCACCAAATCGGCATTATCCACTTTCCAACATCTTAGCTCCTACTATAAATCTGCAATTACCTCTGCAAAGAAGGGCTACTTTGATAAGCTTATTTCTTCCTCCTCTTAATTATCCTAAGAAGTTATTCTTGGAGGTTTCTCATCTTCTTCAACCAGTCACCTATTCTAATAATAGCACAATCAAACCAACATCACAACAATTGGCAGATTATTTTCATAACAAAGTCACTCAGATTGCTTCTCAATTCCCATATCAGGATATCTTTATGGTATCCGGAGAGTCTCCCTCTCTTCCTCCTCCTAATACTTCTCACTGTCTTGCATGGACAATGTTCAAAAACATTGAGTTAGAGAATCTTAAGAAGTTTATATCCAACACCCAGAAAACTTTCATTAGTCTTGATCCTATCCCCCCACTTGGATTCCTGAACTTTCTCTCGCTCTTCTTCCCTCTGTTCTAACTCTTTTCTCAAATAGTCTTTCCTCTGGGATCTTTCTCTCTCTTTGGAAAACAGCACTGATACGTCTTCTGCTTGAAAATCCTAAACTTGATCTCAATCTCCCCCCCCCCCCCCCTGCATTATCATCCAGCCTCTAACTTGTCTTATCTTTCTAAGATTCTAGAGAAATTGTTTTTTCACCAGTTACATAATCACCTTGAACTGCCAAACTATTTACATCTATGTTAAGTGAAGTTCGTCAGTCTCATCACCGAGATAATATCTGTCTATTGTTATCTGTAGATCTATCCTGTGCTTTTGATTTAGTAAATCATTCTCTTTTACTATCTCGTTGACGTTCGGCAGGTGTGAGGGGTGCTGTGTTACAACGGTTCCATACATTTCTCTCTGTGGTTTTCTCAGGGTTCCACCTCTAATGCATTCTGTCCTCCCTGTGGGATCCCACAAAGCTCTGTATTAGCTCCTCTTTTATTAAATCATTCTCTTTTACTATCTCGTTGACGTTTGGCAGGTGTGAGGGGTGCTGTGTTACAACGGTTCCATACATTTCTCTCTGTGGTTTTCTCAGGGTCCCACCTCTAATGCATTCTGTCCTCCCTGTGGGATCCCACAAGCTCTGTATTAGCTCCTCTTTTATTTAATCATTCTCTTTTACTGTCTCGTTGACATTCGGCAGGTGTGAGGGGTGCTGTGTTACAACGGTTCCATACATTTCTCTCTGTGGTTTTCTCAGGGTTCTACCTCTAATGCATTCTGTCCTCCCTGTGGGATCCCACAAGCTCTGTATTAGCTCCTCTTTTATTTAATGTCGTTCTTGCCCCACTTGCCAATCTTATTCAGGAGGAAGGTATCTCTGCATATTACTATGCGGATGACATTCTACTCTTATACCAATAAGACCTACACACGCCAGATCTCACAAAGCTAAACAACTGTCCTGCCTCGGTTGTGACCTGGTTATTTAACAACTGCCTGAAGTTAAATCCAACTAAAACCTCCTCACTTTGGCTAACAAGTTATCTAAATTCTCCAAATGTTTCCCCTGTCAAAAATAGTTATTCTGTTCCTCTCTCCTAGTCACTTCGTTACCTTGGGAGTTTTTCTTGATACTCAACTATCCTTCTGTGATCATATTAATCCAGTTGCAAAAAGGTGTTTCTTTTCTCTTTGGCAAATTCATTCAGTCAACTCTTATCTGTCTGGTGCCTCCTTACACACTTCTTTCATTGGTGATTTTAAAAACAGTTGTTAAGTGCCATCGAGTCGATGTCGACTCATGGTGACCCTCTGGATAGTTGTCCTAAATTGTGTTCGGTCTTCAGTCAGGCGGCTCATTGTTTAAAAACTACTGCAACATTATTTACACAGGAATTTCTCAAGCTCAACTCCCATATCTGCAAACCATTCAAAATACAGCCATTTGTCTGCTCTTTCATGCTACTACGTTTGACAATGTAAACCCTCTCTTTATTCGCTCTCATTGGTTACCAGTTTCCTACCATGTCATATATAAATTTCTTGTTTTCCCACATAAAATTCTCCATTCTGGGATTCCAGGTTATCTGTCATCTCTCCTCATCCAACGGAACCTTCCAGAATATTACGTAATTCTCTTAGTCTCAGTCTTTATCTCCCTTCGCCATCCCAGGCACGCCTTGAATCCACTAGACATGCTGCCTTCTACTTCCTGGCCCCCTACTTCTGGAATTTGCTGCCAGCTGATATCCGGCTAGAGCTCTCTCAACCCAGGTTCAAAAATGCCTTGAAGACCTATTTATTTTGAGATGCGTTTCAGTTGATCTCCTAGTGAATGTTTTGAGGCTTAGCTCCCCTTCCTTACTCCACTGTCATTTCTTTTCTGTTTTTAATGGAATTATTTTCCGCTTCTCATATTTCATGGATTATTACTGTGAACCACTCTGGTGATTTAAGAACATAAGATATGCCATACTAGTACAGACCAAGGTCCATCAAGCCCAGTATCCTGTTTCCAACAGTGGCCAATCTAGGTCATACGTACCTAGCAGTTTCCCTAAAAGACACAAGTTCTGCAATGCTTGTATTGGTTCAAGCATTGATATCCTGGGTCCCTTCTTAATAATGGTTTATGGACGTTACCTCCAGGAACTTGTCCAAACCTTTTTTAAACCCAGCTACACTAACAGCCTTTACTACATCCTCCGGTAACAAATTCCAGAGTTTGATTACACGTTGAGTGAAAAAATATTTTCTTTTATTAGTCTTAAATAGTTTACCCTGTAGCTTTATTGCATGTCAACTAGTCTTTCTATATTCTCATAACATAAACAATCGATCTACGTTTACCCGTTCCACTCCGTTCATTAATTTATAGACGTCTTCATATCTCCCCTCAGCCGTCTCTTTTCCAGGTTAAAGAGCCCTAACCTTTTTAGCCTTTCTTCATAGGAGTATCCTTCCATCCCCTTTACCATTTTGGTGGCTCTTCCCTGAACCTTTTCTAATATCGCTATATCCTTTTTAAGATAAGGCAACCAGAATTTCACACAATATTCAAGGTGCGGTCTCACCATGGAACGATATAGAGGCATTATAATATCTTTTGTTTTATTTTCCCTTCCTTTCCTTATGATACCTAGCATTCTATTTGCTCTCTTGGCCGCCGCTGCACAATGGGCCAAGGGTTTTAACATGGTATCCACAATGACACCTAAATCTTTTTCCTGGGTGGTGGTTCCTAATGTGGAACCTTGCATCGTGTAACCATAGTTTGGGTTGTTCTTCCCTAGGTGCATAACTTTGCACTTGTCCACATTAAATTTCATCTGCCATTTTGATGCCCAGTCTTCCAATTTATCAAGATCCTCTTGCAATTTTCCACAATCCTCTTGGGTTTTAACAACTTTAAATAGTTTTGTGTCATCTGCAAATTTGATAACCTCACTCGTTATTCCCATTTCCAGGTCATTTATGAATATGTCAAAAAGCAGCAGACCCAGCACAGATACCTGGGGTACACCACTATTCACCTTTCTCCATTGTGAAAAATGGCCATTTAGCCCTACCCTCTGCTTCTGTCTTTTAACCAGTTCCTGATCCACAGTAGTACACTGCTTCCTATCCCATGACTCTTTAGTTCTGCCAAAAGTCCCTGATGAGGAACCTTATCAAAGGCGCTCCAAAAGTCCAGTTACACTATATCAACCGACTCACTTTTGTCCACCTGTTTATTCACACCTTCAAAAAAAACATAACAGATTAGTAAGACAAGATCTTCCTTGTCTAAAGCCATGTTGGCTGTCTCCCATTAGGCCATGACTATTTACGTACAGAGTAATTTTATTCATTATGATGGTTTCTACCATTTTTCCTGGTACTGACGTCAGGCTCCCAGTCTGTAGTTTCCTGGACCACCCCTGGAACCCTTTTTAAAAATTGGTGTTACATTGGCGATCCTCCAATCTTCAGGTATTAGAGATGATTTTAATGATAGTTCACAGATTACTAATAGCAGGTCTGCAATCTCATATTTCAGTTCTTTCAACACCCTTGGATGTATACCATCTGGCCCAGGTGATTTGCTACTCTTCAGGTTATCTAATAGTTGTAATACATCTTCCCGATGTGTTGATATTTCCTTCAATTCTTCCGCACCTTTAAATACCACTTCAGTCATGGGTAACATCCCTACATCTTCCTCAGTAAAGACCGAAACAAAGAATTCATTCAGTCTCTCCGCTAATGCCTTGTCGCCTTAGTGCCCCTTTAACCCCTCTGTCATCTAATGGACCAACTGACTCTCTCACAGGTTTTTTGCAAAAAATGTACTTGAAAAAATCTTTATTTTGCGTTTTTGCTTCCGCAGCAAGCTTCTTCTCAAATTGCCTGCTTTATCAATGCCTTGCATTTGACTTGTCAGTGCTTGTGCTGTTTCCAGGTTTTGTCATTTGGCTCTTTTTTCCATTTCCTGAAAGATGCTTTTTTTGGCAACAACAGCCTCTCTGACCTCACCTTTCAACCATGATGGCAGTTTTTTGGACTTCCTTCCACTTTTCTTAAAGTATGGAATACAGCTGGTCTGGGCTTCCAAGATAGTATTTTTCAACAACACCCAAGCTTGATGTAAGTCTTTAACCTTTGCAACTGCTCCTTTTAGTTTTTTCTTAACTGTTTTCCTCATTTTATCATAGTCTCCCTTTCAAAAGTTAAAAGGTAGTACTGTGGATTTCCTTACTATCCCTCCTCCACTAATTAAATCAAAGGTGATCATGCTATGATCATTATTGCCAAGTGGCTCCAACACCCTTATCTCTTGCACTAGATGTGGTGTTCCACTAAGGACTAGGTCTAATATGGCTTCCCCTCTGGTCGGTTCATGAACCAGCTGCTCTAAAAAGCAGTCATTTCTTTCATCTAAGAACTTTATCTCCCTAGCACGTCCTGCCGTAACACTGACCCAGTCGATACCGGGGTAATTGAAATCACCCATTATTATTACTGCGCTGTAACCTTTCTTAGCTTCTTTGATTTCTTTGAGCATTTCATCATCCATTTGTTCATTCTGGCCAGGCGGTCGATAGTACACCCCCACTGCCATCGCCTTCCCCTTTTTTACATGGAATTTCAATCCATATAGATTCTACAGCAGATTTTGTTTCCTGCAAAACTTTAATCCTTTCTGACTCAATACCCTCTCTAACATAGAGCGCAACCCCTCCACCAATTTTATCAGCTCTCTCATTACGATATAATTTGTACCCAGGTATCACAGTGTCCCACTGGTTGACCTCCTTCCACCATGTCTCTGATATTCCAATCACATCTAACCTCTCATTTAGTGCTATATATTCTAACTCTCCCATCTTATTTTTTAGACTTCTAGCATTTGCATACAAGCATTTTAGAGACTGTATTTTATTCATATTAATTTTGCTATTGGTAGTCATGGGTAATTTGGGATCTTTAAGCTCTGTCTGCTCCGTATTCGAGGGCATTTGGGCTACTTTACTCTTTTTTGGAACCTCTCTGCTTTTGGTAGTATCCTTCAAGGATACATTCTTCCGAACCATCCGCTCTTGGGCCACTGTCAGCTTTCCCCTATTATCTAGTTTAAAAGCTGCTCTATCTCCTTTTTAAAGGTTAATGCCAGCAGCCTGGTTCAATCCCGGTTAAGATGAAGCCCATCCCTTCGGAAGAGCCCCTCCTTTCCCCAGAATGTTCTCCAGTTACTAACAAATCCAAAACCCTCATCTCTGCACCATTGTCTCATCCACGCATTGAGACTCCGGAGCTCTGCCTGCCTTTTGGGTCCTGCGCGTGGAACCGGAAGCTTTTCGGAGAACGCTACCCTGGAAGTTCTGGATTTAAACTTCCTACCTACAAGCCTAAATTTAGCCACCAGAATCTCCCTACCACATTTTCCTATGTCATTGGTACCGACATGTACCAAGACAGCAGACCCCTCCCAACCATCATCTAAGACCTTATCTAGGTGGCGCGTGAGGTCCACTACCTTCGCATCAGGCAGGCATGTTACCAGGCAATCCTCATGTCCACCAGCCACCCAGCTATCTACATGCCTAATGATTGAATCACCAACTATAACGGCTGTCCTAACCCTTCCCTCATGGGCACATGGCCCTGGAGAAACGTCCTCGGTGCGAGAGGGTTTTACATCACCTGGAGGACAGGTCCTAGTTACAGGATCACTTCCTGCCACATCAGGGTGATGCTCTTCTGTCACGTGACCTCTCTCCTCCATGGCAATAGGGATGCTGCCAGACTGGAGGTGGGACTTCAGGACTATATCCTTGTAGGTCTCGTCTATGTACCTCTCTGTCTTTCTTATGTTTTCCAAGTCTGCAACTCTAGCCTCTAGAGAACGGATTCCCTGAGAGCAAAGAGCTCCTTGCACCTAGTGCACACGTAAGACCTCTCACCAACTGGGAGAAAATCATACATGTGACACTCAATGCAAAAGACTCGAAAGCCCCCATCTCCCTGCTGGACTGCTGTCTGCATCTTAGTTTTGCGTTTGTGCTTAGATCTTTAAGTACTTTACTTACTTAGGGTTGCTATGGATATTTATACTAATAAAACTGTACCTAATACGTTTAATATACCTTGTTCACCTGAAGATTAATTTGGTCCAACTGACTGTGGAAATTATCGCACAATCGCTCTGATCCCACATGCCAGCAAGATTCTATTGAAGATTATTCAAAAGAGACTACAACCATACCTGGAACAAGAACTACCTGAAGTGCAAGCAGGGTTCAGGAAAGGGCGAGGTACGAGAGACATCACTGCGAATGTGAGATGGATCCTTGAAAAAACTAAAGAATACCAAAAGGATATCTAGTTGTGCTTTATCGACTATAGCAAGGCTTAAGACTGTGTAAACCATGAGAAACTCTGGGCCACATTAAGAAGCATGGGTATACCAGAACACCTGATCGTTCTCTTGCGCAATCTGTACATTGATCATGAAGCAACAGTTCGAACGGATCAAGGAGAAACAGAATAGTATAAAATAAGCAAAGGTGTAAGACAAGGCTGCATACTTCCCCCTACCTGTTTAATTTATATGCAGAACAAATCATCAGAGAAGCAGGATTGTATGAAGACAACAGAAGTGTGAAGATTGGTGGAAGACTCATCAACAACCTTCGCTATGCTGATGATACCACATTACTGGCTGAAAGTGAAGATGATCTGAAACATTTGCTTCTCACAATCAAAGAACATAGTCTCAAAATGGGCCTGCACCTTAATGTAAAGACAACAAAGATCATGACAACTGGCATAATCAACAGGTTCATCGTTGACGGAGAAGAAATTGAAATTGTGAACAACTTTAACCTATTTGGATCAACTATCAATAAAGAAGCAACAAGCAGTCAAGAAATCAAACGACGCATTGCTCTTGGCAGAATGGCTATGAAAGACCTAGATAAGATTCTCAAGAGCAGAGATGTCTCTCTCCATACAAAGATTCGACTTGTTCAAGCCATGGTATTTTCAATAACATCATATGGATGTGAAAGCTGGACAGTGAAAAAGACAGACAGGAAGAAAATTGATGCCTTTGAATTATGGTGCTGGCGGCGAATACTGTGTATACCATGGACTGCCCGAAGAACAAACCAGTCGGTACTAGAGGAGATCAAACCTAAGCTTTCTTTAGAAGCTCAGATGACAAGACTTCGACTTTCATACTTTGGACACATCATGCGAAGAGAGAGATCATTAGAGAAAGACATCATGCTTGGCAAGATAGAAGGTCACCGCAAAAGAGGAAGGCCAGCAATGAGATGGATCGATACAATAACAGCAGCTATGGGTACCAGTCTGTCAACAATGAGCCGCCTGACTGAAGACTGAACACAATTTAGGATAGCTATCCCGAGGGTCGCCATGAGTCGACTCCGACTCGACAGCACTTAACAACAACAGTGTATGACTGATTTGGGTAACGAGCTTCACCTGAGAGCACCTCCTGTCTTTTAAGATGTATAAGTACCTATAAAGCTACGAGTAACCCAGGGGTGGGTGGGTGTTGGGGAGGGAGGGAGGGAGGGAAATAACACTTATTAAAAGAGGGCTGCTACACAGTACCCTGACTTGTGCTGCTGAGGTAAGCTATATTCTGATTTGATTTAAATTATAGCTCTTTGCTGCTGCTAGGCTCTAACTTATTTTATTTATTTATAATTTTTCTATACCGCCTCTTCCAGAGATCAATGGCGGTTTACATAGAACAATAATACTTAATAGTAGGGAACTATTATTATTTTACATAGAACAGTTGTAGAACATTTTTTTAACATTTAACCCGTTAAACATCAGAACAATTAGAGCTGGGTCAATAAGAGTGCCGTAAAATAGAACTATTTACATTGAAAATTAAAATGTGGCTATTTACATTTGAGAATGAACGACTGTATTCAGTTAAATGCTCGAGATGGATTTATGGCTGTGCGATGTAAGAGTATGTCTAGGTAGGGTCAATGTATGGTTGTTGTTCAGTGTTAATCTATGGAATCTGAACATTATCATGTTGAAAGTTGTGATAGTGCAGGGTGAATAGGTGAGTTTTTAGTTCCTTTCTAAATAATTGAAGGTCTTTGATTTCTCTGAGCTCGATTGGGAGGTTGTTCCACAACGTTGGTGCAAAGAATGAAAAAGCAGAATTGCTTGTCTTCCGACTTGCTTTTCGAATGGTATCCGGGACTAGTAGCATGTGTAAGTTTGCTCTTCTTCTTAATCTGTTTTCATGTGAGATATTGATGAGCGTAGACAGGAAGGATGGTGCTATTTTATTAAAAATCTTGAACATGGTAACTAAGGTTTTATAGATAATTCTACAAGACATGGGTAGCCAGTGCAGGGAGTAGAGATTAGGAGATATGTGGTCAGTTATTTTCGCTTTGTAGATGATTCTTGCTGTGACATTTTGCGCTAATTGTAATATGTGTAGATTTTTTTTAATGACGTTATTATGACATTTAAACTACAAGCTCTCTGCTGGGTTCTAAATTTAACCAGAAAGCTCTCTTCTATGTTTTACATTTTTAAAGGGTTTTGAGGAGTGGTATATCAAATTTTAATAAACCATATACCATAAACCATCCAAGAATACTGAAGGAACTTGGGGAAGTTCTAACGATCCACTGACCGACCTTTTCAATGCTTCTTTGTAGTCGGGAGTGTTCCCAGAGGACTGGAAAAAGGCACATGTGGTCTCTTTTCACAAAAGTGTAAGTAAGGATGAGTTTGAGAACTACATGCTGGTTAATCTAACCTCTGTGGTGATTAAATTAATGAAAACATTGCTAAAATAGGATAGTGAGGTTTCTGGATTACAGGGTCCAAAACAGCATGGCTTTACTAGAGGTAGGGCTGTCAGACGAATCTGATCAATTTGTTTGACTAAGTGACCAGAGAGTTGGACCGAGGGAGAGCACTAGACAGGGCCACTTCAACCCCTTATGGGGCCCTGGGCAAGTGTTTAGGAGTGGACTCCCAACTGTTTGCAGGCCCACCTCCCTCCCGCCGCGGCCGCTGCCCCTCTCCGGTACGTGCAGCGGTGGCGGCATTGCGGCGTCAGAGTTACCTTGTCTTCCAGTGCTGCAGTGCCATTCACACTTCCATCCCCCTCCGATTCTACTTCCTGTTAAAGTGAAATCAGAGGTGTTGGACGTGAATGGCACCGCGGCACTGGAAGAGAAAGTTACCCCAGTGCACGTCCTGGAGAGACGGCGGCAGCAGCAGCGGCGGCAATGTCGCGTTTACTTATAGGCAGCAGGCAGCTGGAGCTTTTGCCCATAGGTGAAAGCGGCCCTGGCCCTAGATGTGGTGGACCTTTGACACCGTTCCGCACAGACAGTGAATGACCTCGGGATAGGCCCTAAAGTGACTGACTGGGTTAGAGGTGGGAGGTGTCAGAGAGAAGTAATAAATGGATAAGGGGAGATATCAGTGGATCGATTCTTCATGCCCTGAACTGCCTGCACTGGTCTAGAGATGATACACACCTAAGAAATAAGTCCCCCGTGCATTTACACCTGCCATTTCTCTCTGTAACAAGGCCCCAAACCGTCCATGCTGTTTTCTCCCAGACCCCTCACTAATGTAAGTAAAAGTCTCTGTGTCCGTGCACTGTTTCACACTTTTATCCATGTACAGTATGGCTACCACGCTTTACATCCACAGAAACGGGTGTATATAGCATGTCAGACATTTATCTTACCCTCTCCATTTCCCTTTCCCTCACCCATCAGAAGGCAGACCAGTACTGACCTCTGCAGTCACATTTGCCCGGATCTCTCGCAAGACCTGCTTCTCGTGCAGGATCTGGACCCGTAATGGTACCGATGTATGGCCTGGAATGCAAAGCAAAAGTCCCCCTCACAAGTCATAACGCATATAAGCAGCATCGTGCATATCCTGGAAATGGTTATAGCTCTCACATAGTATCTGAACAATATTGTGCACACAAAGTACAAGTGTATGCCTCTCATACCCCAAATATGCATAACTGTGCACACAAAGAGCGGGTTTATAGTCCTCCCATCTCATGTGAGCAAGAATGTGTCACACCCCTCCCTAATCTGCATCATTGTGCACAGACAGAGCAGATTTATAACCCTCACCCTCTGTGCAAAGAGCATCCTTCACTGACCCTTTATCTACACTTACTTTTACCAGCTCTGTCCAGAAGCCCCTTGGACATTAGGACAAAGTGCAGACTGTCTTGCATATCACTCAAGGTCAGCATGGCGATTCCTCCTATGCCGAAGAGACCAGTATCCACAGGTGTGAGGAGAGCGCTGAATGTTTCTGCAAGGGAAGATAAAGTCTATTACACTACACTGGAAAGGGGAATTGGATTTAGCTCATGCCTTTTCTCAGAAGTTTAAAGCAAATTACATTCAGGTACAGTAGGTATTTTGCTGTCCCCAGTGGACATACAAACTAGGTTTGTACCTGAGGCAATGGAGGGTTAAGTGACTTGCCCAAGATCACAAGGAACCACAGTGGGACTCAAACCCAGGTTGCTATGGTTCCAGCCCATGCTCTAACAATTTGGCTACTTCTCCACTCTTTGGGGGGGTCACAAACATCGGTAAATGGGGTCAGAGAAATAGGGCCACTCCCTCTCTCTCAGGGACTTCCAATCTGACCTGTAACCAGCAGTGGCAACTATACGAGTCCACTGACTGAACAGCTCCATCCTTTCCTCCTCCAGAGGCTGCTGGGATCTATAAGTGCTGTCGCGAGCACTACCCTGGCGGTAAGTAGAGGTCAGGGCAGGTCGGACACAACTGTATAGGGAGGAGATTGGCCAGTAATCCAGAGGCCCAATTGGCTTTTGGTCCTGTTAGTTTCCTGGATCCTAATCTCCAAAGAAATCAACTGCACAAGTGGTGGGAAAATAAAGGCTTTTATTTCCCTTTCACGCAAGGGTTCAAAAGATTGGGCAATAACAACAACGCAAATGTCCTTACTTCAGGTAAGAAAAAGTAAAACAAAAGTTTAAAGCAAAACTGTTACTTTCACAGTAGCGCTGGTATTCACACAACAGGAATGTTCTAGGCAGCAACACATACAGCTTACAAGCCTGGCAAAGATTCTAGGCTTCCCGTGGTACAGTACGTACAGTCCATTTCTGTATCTGAAACCTCATTTGCCAGTTCCACTTGCATTGACTCTGAGTCCCTGGGTTCAGGTAGGTTATAGTCAGGCTTCTTATATAGCTCTTCTAGCACAGCCCAATGTTCTGGGTAACTCGTAGGGCATCGGCTCTGTGCTGTTTTGTATTGAGGAAATTCCTCTCTCCTTAGAGGTTTTATGGCAGCTTTATAAAAACATTTATTATTCAAACCTTTCTTATCAGGTAAACTTTTCCTATAGCTTGTATCATAAAAAGCTTTACCTTGGGAATTTGGCTTCTCTGTTTCCAGCGAAGGTTGAGGCCTGCACCAGTTTCTCCGTTGGCTTGCCTGTACAGCACGGCTTAGGTCTTCAGGCTGTGACCCTGTTGGTTTTGGACAACAGTTGCAGCAATGCCTTTGCCACTCTGGGCAAACAGCTTTTACTCCTCTGTGAGCTGAGACCTTCCCAGGTTCCTCCTTAGTTCCCTGGCAATCACCTTTCACTCTGGGTGATCTGGCAGTGGAATATTCAGGTTTGCATTCTAACCTCCTTTCCTCTGTCTTGCCTTCCTTCCTGCTACACGCTGTCCTACTGCGTTCACTCTTGCTGCCTCCTCTCCAGCCGTCTCTCCAGCTGCCTTCACCGCTGCCTTTCCCGCTGCTCTCCTCTTGTCTGCTTTCCAGTCTTCCTCCTTAAGAAGTCCTCCTGTGCTCGAGGATTGGAGGTTGGCTGGCATTACCTCATGATCAGTGGGGCGTGGTTCCTCAGTCACTCTGGAGTCCCTCTTGCTCCCTCTATCTGGTTCCTCCAGATATTGCAGCTTGTATGTACCTTTTTCTCTATTTAAAGCATTTTCCTTTCTCTCAACCAGGTCTGCTGGGTGACGGTGCATACCGAGTCCCACAAAATGTTTTCTCCCCCTACATAGGTTTCTTTTAGAGCAGAAACCAGGATTGTCACCATCTAACAGACAAGGGTTTCCATCTGCCCCCGTCTGTTCCCCCTAGAAATTAACCTCCATGGTTGGTTGTGTGGCGCCTATGCTCTACCCTCACATTAGAGCAGGGCCTAACGACTAGTGGCCAGCTCGGGGCGCATACAGATATGTTCAAAGGAAAGGATAAGTCTAGAGATGCCTAGGGCTCTGAGAAGGTATTTTTCTATATTGTGTATTTGTGTTGAAACAGAACTTTCTGGACAATGGAGGGTTCAGTTTTGGTGATGTCAAGAAGACAGTGGGGTCAATATTTAATCATGGCAGTCAGCTGCCATGGTGCAGAGAAGTAGCCTAATGGTTAGAGCACTGAGCTGAAAGCCAAAGAAGTCTGGTTCAAATCAAACTGCTGCGCCTTGTGACCTTAGGTAGGCCACTAATTCTCCATTGCCTCAGATATCGGCAGGGTTAGTGCAAGGAGATGAAGGTGCCCCAGGTGAACCGCATCCCTGGTGGTTGCTGCTGCCCTTCTCTGGAACACGCAATGGCTGCAAACAGCACCATGGAACTAACCTTGAAACTTCAGTGCTGCTCTTGATGCTGACGTCCTGTTTGCAAACAGGAAGTTGTCATTGGGCGGTCTGAGGGGATAGAAGCAAACAGTCCTGTGGTGCGAAAGTTTTAAGGTAAGCACAGAGGGGCATCAGTGGTGGCAATGGTGCCCCTGAGGGCCGGTGCTGTAGGCAACCACCTAGTTTGCCTACTGGCAACCCCAGCCCAGGATACAGACTTAGCTTGTAAGCCCTCTGGGGACCAGGAAATACCTACAATACCTGATTATAACTCACCTCTAAAGATAAAACAAGTGGGAAGATCATGGCTCCTGGAATTCTTTGTAACCCCTCTGTGTGTTGCAGGTCTGTGTGAATCTGCAGTGCCAGTGTGAGTGTGCATATCTTTGTTTTGTATGATTACTATCTTTGTGCGTATGCTTTAGGAATATGCATGTGTTGGGATGTGTGTCACTACACACGTGCTTGTGCATTCTTGGAGAGAGGGGAGGACTCTTTGACAGGTACAATTGCATAGCTGCTCTGTTGTGAAACAGGATTCATTTGCTTCGGATGTTGGATCAGATTTTCCTAGAGAAATGCATTAATTTTTGTACTAAAATTGGACTGGAGGAAAGACAGGGCTGAAAGGGGAGAGGTTTTCGGTTGTGGGAAAGCCATACTCCTTACTGACTTGTACTCCTTATCTGTGGACAATCAAGTCTGCTTATGGCACTCCCTCCAATCAACCCTGCACCAAGTAGCCCCACTCTGTCCTAACTTGTTAAATAAATAAATAAATAAATAGCTCTCCATAAAGCATCACAGATCTTGGTACCACCCCAGACTATATACACTCCGTTCTCGACTTCATCATGATGAATGCTGCTGGCGCAAACAGCGTACCACCAGCTTTCCAACACTACCATCACTTTTACAAGACTGCAATAATTTCTGAAAAAATAAGTACAGTATACTATTCTAACCTCATCAGCTCTTCCTGTAACCACCCATGGGCCTTCTATTCTGTCTTCTCCCAGCTAGCCCATCCCCCGCCCCCCTCCCCACTTCCTTGCCATCTCCAGACCAATTTGCCTGGGCTTTCTCTGATAAAACCGATCAATTACATTCATCATTCTTCCCCCCCCCCATATGTTCCAACCCCAGGCTCTCTGCCCCCTTCCTCGTTGGCTTACACCTAGAGTTCCTTCAATCCCATCTCATCCACTGCCCTTTCTAAGCGAATCTCTTCTTCCCGTAAAACCACCTGCTCCTTGGACCCCATCCCTTCTTCTTGGTTCCTTGACACCTCTCTTTCTCGCTTCCCTCCTGCCTTCCCATTATCAACACTTCACTGCCATCTTCCTCCAATCATTCGTCCATTCTCAAAGGCCCTTCCCTTGATCCCGCCTCCCCCATCACTTAAAGACCAGTCTCCAACTTAACCATTCTTGTCCACAATTCTGGAGAAATTTGTCTTCACATAACTCGTCACCCACCTGGATAACACCAATGCTTTACATCCCCGCCAGGCCGGTTTTACTATCCCTCCTCAGTGAAAAACACAAATCCTTACCTTTGGAGTGGAGAGTAGCTTAATGGTTAGAGCACTGATGTGGGAACCAAGAAACCAGGGTTCAATGCCCACTAGTATTCCACGTGACCTTGGGCAAGTCACTTAATCCTCCATTGCCTCAGAAAAATCCAAGTTATCAATGTTCCTGTTTAATGTACATTAACAAGTTTAAGTTTCAATGTAAACCGCTTTGATTGAAATGATAAAGCGGTATATAAAGCCTGTTAAATAAAGGCAATATCACTCTTGTAGTTCTCTCATCTGCACCATCATGGTCTTTGGGGTGCTGTTTTCCACTGGTTTCATTCCTTTCTCTCTGATCACTCTTTTGCAGTCCATTCAACCTCTTCATCCTTGGCTTCCTATCTGTTAGATTACAGAGTCCCACAGGCCTTAGTATTCGCTCCACTCCTCTTCAACATCTTTCTCTCACCTTTTGCCCTCCTCATTCAGCAATTTGCAATATCGGCACACTATTATGTCAATGACGTTTTGCTTCTTGTCCATAGTGATCCATCCTCACCTGGTCTTTCTGCACTCAATTCCTGCCTCTCTCACATGGCCGACTTGCTCTATGAGCTCAACCCCAGCAAAACCTCGGCTATCTAGCTAGCTGGTGTGCCCCTCTGCCCACTGTGGCACCTCTTCTTCTTGGTACTCCTGTTTGCCTGGTTTCTTCCCTCTGTTATCTTGGAAACATCCTGAACTCAGCCATGACCTTCCATGATCACATCACCTCCATTGTCTGTAAGTCCCTGTACTCACTCCGCCAAATCAGAGCCGTTTGCTCCCTCATATCTTCCTTGGCCTTGACCACCTGATACTCTCATTGGTAATTTCTCATTTAGATTACTGCAATATCATCTATACAGGACTTTCTCAGTACCAATTTCACAGACTTCAGCTAATTCAGAACACTTCTGTCCGCCTTCTCGCTAACCTCTCCCGCTATGATTATGTTACCCCTCCTTCTAATACACCTCCACTGGTTCCCCATATAGTACAGAATTTGGTTCAAGATTCTCACACTGGTACATAAGATCCTCCATACAGTGGGAAATACAACGTGTTACTCCAGGAATCCTTTGTCAATCAAGAATGGACTCATGAATGGTTAAGGAGAGGTGAACTGAAACCGAAGGATGAGAGATTGATAGTTATAGCCCAGGACAGTGGATTACGGACGAGATGGTTCACAGCGAGCATTGAAAAAACAGGGAACACAGAGATATGTCTATTCTGTAAGAAACAGTGACTCTCTTAAAGCTGGCTGTGAAGTTTTGATGGTGGAAAATTTCTATATAGAAAGGCACAACAAAGTAGTATGTCTCGTCCATTGGAAACTCTGTAAACGCTACAACATCACTGTCCTTGAAAAGCACTGGGATCATGACCCTAAGAAAATTACAAAAATGAAGAGGCTATGATCACCTGGGACATTCCCTTTTTGACTGATAAGAAACTGGATGCGAGGAAACCCAACATAGCGGTAAAGGAGATAAACACTAGAACTACATTGATAATAGAGGTTTCTGTTCCGAGTGATTATTCTGTGAATTGCATGGAGAGGCAGAAGATACTGAAGTACCATGAAATGCTGTCAGAGACTAAGAAAATATGGCAGAAAGATACAGAAATCTTTCCCATTGTATTGGGTGTCACAGGCTTGATAAAGAACTTCCAAGCACATCCTGACAAACTACCCGTTACATCTTACGAATTCCTGAAGGAAGCTGTCTTTGACATGATGCAAGTACTATGCCGAGCATTAGCAGTAAATATGCCGAGCATTAGCCGAGCATTAGCAGTAAATGCCAAGCATTAGCAGTAAATATGCCGAGCATTAGCCGAGCATTAGCAGTAAATATCCCGAGCATTAGCAGTAAATATCCCGAGCATTAGCCGAGCATTAGCAGTAAATATGCCGAGCATTAGCAGTAAATATGCCGAGCATTAGCCGAGCATTAGCAGTAAATATGCCGAGTATTAGCAGTAAATATGCCGAGCATTAGCCGAGCATTAGCAGTAAATGCTGAGCATTAGCAGTAAATATGCCGAGCATTAGCCGAGCATTAGCAGTAAATATGCCGAGCATTAGCAGTAAATATCCCGAGCATTAGCAGTAAATATGCCGAGCATCAGTAGTAAATATGCCGAGCATTAGCTGAGCATTAGCAGTAAATATGCCGAGCATTAGCAGTAAATATGCCGAGCATTAGCCGAGCATTAGCAGTAAATATGCCGAGCATTAGCAGTAAATATGCGAGCATTAGCCGAGCATTAGCAGTAAATATGCCGAGCATTAGCAGTAAATATGCCGAGCATTAACCGAGCATTAGCAGTAAATATGCCGAGCATTAGTGGAGCATTAACAGTAAATGCCGAGCATTAGCAGTAAATATGCCGAGCATTAGCAGTAAATATGCCGAGCATTAGCAGTAAATATGGCGAGCATTAGCCGAGCATTAGCAGTAAATACGCCGAGCATTAGCAGTAAATATGCCGAGCATTAGCCGAGCATTAGCAGTAAATGCCGAGCATTAGCAGTAAATATGCCGAGCATTAGCCAAGCGTTAGCAGTAAATATGCCGAGCATTAGCAGTAAATATGCCGATCATTAGCCAAGCGTTAGCAGTAAATATGCTGAGCATTAGCCGAGCATTAGCAGTAAATATGCCGAGCATTAGCAGTAAATATGCCGAGCATTAGCCAAGCGTTAGCAGTAAATATGCCGAGCATTAGCCGAGCATTAGCAGTAAATGCCGAGCATTAGCAGTAAATATGCCGAGCATTAGCCGAGCATTAGCAGTAAATGCTGAGCATTAGCTGAGCATTAGCAGTAAATATGCCGAGCATTAGCCGAGCATTAGCAGTAAATATGCCGAGCATTAGCAGTAAATGCTGAGCATTAGCAGTAAATATGCCGAGCATTAGCCAAGCGTTAGCAGTAAATATGCCGAGCATTAGCAGTAAATGCCGAGTATTAGCAGTAAATATGCTGAGCATTAGCAGTAAATATGCCGAGCATTAGCAGTAAAAATGCCGAGCATTAGCAGTAAATATGCCGAGCATTAGCAGTAAATATGCCGAGCATTAGCTGAGCATTAGCAGTAAATATGAGGGACTGAGATCAAACTCCACACAGCCAGGCTTAGACATCAGGAGCCCAGTATTCTTCTGGGCAGGCTGGCGTTGAATATCCGGGTATCGCTGCACAGCCCGGAAGCCGCCGAAGCTAACTGGGCAGTGGTGATATTGCGCTGTGCTGTAAAGATGCGACCGGGCAGCGGTGATATTGCGCTGTGCTGTAAAGATGTGGCCTGGTTATCTTGCGCCCCCAACTCCGCTCCACCCCGGAATGCCCCCAACACACCCCGATGCTAGCAGGATAGCATCAGGGCTTGTAGGGGACATAGATGGGGGATATTCAACAGCAATACCCGTGTATGTGCCATTGAATATCCCCATCTAAGGCATTTACATGGTCTACTAGGCTTTAAACCATGTAAATTCCATTTGAATATCAGGCCCGAGGTTCATAACGGTCATGGGAAGCACAAAACCAACCCATATGGAGAAACTGCCCCACATTCTATCTTACCTTACTTCACCCATCATCCTCCACACTCCACACTGCTCTCTCTGCGCCCTCCACTCCAACTGACTCCATCTTTCCTACATTTCCCTGGCCAGATACGAATCCACCCAATACTTTGCCTTCTACTTCCTTGGCACTTACCTTTGGAATACCCTCCCCTCCAACTTCAGAATGGAATCCTCCCACAACACTATCAGATCCCAACTAAAACGTTTCTGTTTCATGCCGCCTATGATGCGCCCATCCCATGCCGATGACACCTGCTTCCCTCTGGCCTCTCTCCCTTCTCCTCACCCAGCTTGTTTAAATTCCTCTTTCCTATAATTTTATGGAGTTTCTTTCTCTATTTTAAAACATTTTTTATTGTAAACCACGCTGCTATTTTGTTTTGAAGGGCAGTATATAAAATTTTAATAAACATAAACATAGTGCTTTGGAAGGTTTGTGGCTTAGTATAATTTTGTGGTTCTAAAGTCAGTCTGCGAGATTATTAAGTTTTGATTCTAGGTCCTCTTGAAATTGGGGGTCCCAATTGTCATGGGCAATAATCAGTTGTACATCATCTACATAAAAGTAGGAACTGAGATTGAGATCTTGGATCAGCAGGGTGAGAGGGGGAATGAAAAGAACGAAAAGTATGGATGATAGTATGCAGCCCTGCAAAATACCAGAAAATTTGTGGGTGGGTGTCGGACAAACACTCCTCAATAGAAATTTGAAAGGTTCCGTTTGAGAGATGGGAACAAAAGCAGTTTAAATTCTGTATCTTTGATTCCTGAGTCATGTAATCAATCAATACTGTCAAAGGCAGCGCTTAGGTCAAGCTGAACTATCGAGATATCTCTGAGGCTATCAACATGAACACTAACCTCATTTAGGATGGCCAGAAGAGTGGTCTCCTTACTCTGATTATCGGGGATGAAATGAGTTGTTTTCTTCCCAAAGTCTTGAGAATTGTTCAGAGACTGCTTTTTCTGGTAATTTGGCTGGGAAGGGAAGATTTAATATGGGGTGATAGATGGCAAGGTTGGTTCAAGGTTTTGCTGTTTCTGAAGAGGGTGAACAATGACATGCGTCCAGTGGGATGGGACTTCTCCACGGGCTAGATTGTTATTTATCAGATCCAGAAAGAGTGGGCCAAAAGAGATCCAGCAGTTTTTGATGAGTGAAGGTTTAATGATATCAGCTAAAGAGTTGCAAGAATTTAATGAATTTGGTAGTTTTGTAAGATGAGAGAGTGAAAGGGGTGTAAATTGGGCAAAAGTGATGGAATGAAGGCCTGGTAGTGCATCTGGGGGTTGCTCGAGTCGACTAATAGCAGGGAAGCAAAGTAGTTACTTACTGCCAGTGGGTTGCTCCGATAGGACGTAAGCTTCCAGACCAAGTAATACGCGACTTGATCTGGAGAGATGTAGACAACATCAGAAGTTTGAATAGACTTTGGAGCCAGAGAGTTAAAGATAGAAAAAACTTTCTTTGGGAAGTTCTCTTGTTTATGGAGTAGTGTGAAAAAGAAGGACATTTTTGTTAGGCAAATAAGCTGTTTGTATTCAAGCTGGAGCATATGGGTTGATGCTTTTTTTTGAGGGGATGAAAACTTCCTACATTTTTGTTTGGCATGCTGAATCTTTTTTTTTTGAGATCCCTCAATTCTGTAGTGTACCAAGCATTGTAGGAACTTTTTCGTTTGACAGCTTTTTTGAGGGGCATGTAACTTCAGGGTTGTGATTAGCAAAGACTTCTAAGACAAGACAAGACATTTTGATGTAGTCGGAGGGTAGAAGAGCCAGAAGGAAGATTAAGTGAATCTGTGACAAATTGATCAGTATCAGTGTCATTAATTTTCCTTATAAAATGGGGTTTGTAGTGATGATGGAACAGCCAGTTGGAAGTGAACTAGAAAATGATCAGTCCAAGACTGGGGAACGACATAGTAACATAGTAGTTGACGGCAGATAAAGACCAGCATGGTCCATCCAGTCTGCCCAGCAAGATGGCAAGAGTAGGTGCACCTGTCGCTCCGCGCAGGACACCCCTCCCCATATCCTTGTTCAGGGGTAAACCCACCACTCCATGTAGGACACCCCTATTTGTTGAGACGTTATATGGTTCAGAAATTAGATGGTACCGTTTATTTTGTTTTTATCCTATTTCTGTAAAGGGATCCTCTGTGTTTGTCCCATGCCTTTTTGAATTTCGTCACCGTGTTCGCCCCTACCACTTCCATCGGGAGGGCATTCCAAGCATCCACCACCCTTTCAGTGAAAAAATATTTCCTGACATTGCCTTTCAATTTACCCCCTTGCAGTTTCATGTTATGCCCTCTAGTTTTACAGGTTCCCCGTCTTTGGAAGAGGTTTGTTTGTTCATCATTTCTCTTTAAGTATTTAAAGGTCTGAATCATATCTCCCCTGTCCCTCCTTTCCTCCAAAGTGTACATATTTAGGTCTTCAAGTCTCTTCTCATAAGGCTTCTGACGCAGGCTCCAAATCATTTTGGTCGCCTTCCTCTGAACAGTCTCCAGTCTTTTTACATCCTTTGCAAGATATGGTCTCCAAAACTGAACACAGTATTCCAAGTGAGGCCTCACCAGTGACCTATACAGTGGCATAAGTACCTCTTCTTTTCTGCTGGTAATCCCTCTTTGTATGCAACCCAACATCCTCCTGGCTTTTGCCACCGCCTTGTCGCACTGTTTTGCCACCTTGAGATCAGCAGAGATAATCACACCAAGGTCTTTTTCCTGAACTGTGCATACCAACCTTTCTCCCCCTATCGCGTACATTTCTCTTGGATTTCTGCTACCCAAGTGCATGACACTGCACTTTTTTGCATTAAATCGTAGTTGCCAAGCTTTAGACCAGTCTTCCAGCTTTTGTAGATCTTTCTTCATGTTAACCACTCCCTCAGGGGAGTCCACTCTGTTGCAAATTTTTGTGTCGTCTGCAAAAAGACAGACTTTTCCATTCAGTCCTTCAGCAATATCACTCACAAATACATTGAACAGTGCCGGGCCCAGGACCGAACCCTGGGGCACCCCGCTAATCACCTTCCTCTCATCCGAGCGAGCTCCATGTACAATCACCTTCTGTCGTCTGTCAGTCAACCAATTTCTAATCCAGTTTACCATCTTGGGACCCATCCCCAAGCTACTGAGTTTGTTGACAAGCCTCCTATGAGGAACAGTATCAAAGGCTTTGCTGAAATCCAGGTAGATGACATCCATCGCATGCCCCTGATCTAGTTCCCTGGTCACGCAGTCAAAGAACTCGATCAGATTTGTTTGGCAAGATCGTCCTTCGGTAAAACCATGTTGCCTCGGGTCTTGCAAGCTGTTGGTTTTCAGAAAGTTCACTATTCGCTCTTTCAGGAGTGCCTCCATTACTTTTCCCGCCACCGAGGTAAGGCTCACGGGCCTGTAGTTTGACACTTCTTCCCTGTCACCACTTTTGTGTAGAGGTACGACATCAGCCATTCTCCAGTCCTGAGGAACCTCTCCTGTTTCCAAGGATCTGTTGAAGACATCCTTTAACGGTCCTGCAAGAACCTCTCTGAGCTCTTTCAGTATCCTGGGATGTATCCCATCTGGTCCCATGGCCTTGTCCACTTTCAGTTTAGCAAGTTGTTCTAACACCTCGTCTTCTGTGAATGGTGTGGTATCTACTTCAGTCCTATTTTTATATTTGGGAGTCACAGCTGGTCCATCCCCATGATCTTCTTTAGTAAACACAGAGCAGAAGTAATTGTTTAGCAATTTCGCTTTTTCAGTGTCACTTTCCACGAGTCCTTTCCCAGCACTTCTGAGTCCTGCAATTCCAACTCTGATCTTTTTCCTTTCCTGAATATACCTGAAGAAATTTTTGTTGCCACCCTTAACATCTTTAGCCATCTTTTCCTCTGCCTTTGATTTTGCTATCCTTATTACTCTTTTAGACTCTTTGAGTTGGATCCTGTATTCATGTAAGCTGTGTGCAGAGATATTACAATTCCTGAAGAAAACCGCATCTATTACTACTACTGAACATTGCTGATTGAATGGGTTACATGAAAGAAGGGTGGGGCAGTTTGTTGGGTGGGGTAGGACAGTTGCAAGGGAGTGTTTTTTATGGTTTTATGCTTACCCTGGGACAAGCAGCATGGAATCTGTCTACCTTTTGGGAAACCTAACCGGTACTTGTGACCTGGATTGGCCACTTTAGAAACAGGACACCGGGCTTGATGGACCCTTGGTTTGACCCAGTATGGCAGATCTTAAGTTCTTAGGGGTGGGACAGTATGCGGGTTGGTAGGCAGTTGTGGCTTGGCAGTTTTTGGGGATTGGGCAGTTTGTAGGGGTAGTTTTCAGGAGTGGGGTAATTGTCAGGGTGATGGCGCAGCTGCAGGGGTATTTTTTAGGGATAAGGCAGTTTTTGGTAAGGTACAGAAGTGTTGTTTTGGGGGATGGGGCAGTTTTCAAGGTTGTGAGTCAGTTGTGGAGGGTTAGGACAAGTGGTTAGGACAAGGTACTTCAGGCCGGAGGGACTGGGGTTTCTAGTCCCACAGGTGCTCCTTGTGGTCTCAGGCAAGCCACTTAACCCTCCATTGCCCATGTTCCCTGTAAGTATTACCGTATGTGTGTCATATCCCCTCGTGTTAAATGTATCTTCCATTTGACCGATTTGACCCGGTGAAAAGCAGGATATAAATACAGCTAAATAAATAAAGAAAGCTAAATATTTTTTTACTTTTACTTTTCCATTTTAATTTACTTCATTTTATTTTACATCATTTGTTTATATTATCATTTATTATTTATTATCCCACTTTTTCTTCTGCCATTCTTATTGCTCCTCATTAGTCTATGGTCCTTTTTCTGATCCTCCCTAACTACCTTGCCTCATTCCACAAACCCATTATCCTTCCTCTCTCTTACCCTCTACGCACCTTCCCTATTTCCTCCACCATCTTATCCTCCACCCTTTCCTTAGCTCTTGAGCTTCACCTTCTCCTTCCTCTCTAAAACAACCTCATCCCCATTTCCGCTGTATCGCCTCCTCTCTCCCTCACATTCTTCTTCTCCTTCTGTGTTCTGGTGACATTAATACCAATCCTGGACCCCTTCATGTTTCTCTCTCCACCACCACAATCTCATCCATATCCCTTTCCTTTCCCCCTCCTGTCTCCCCTTCTCATGTGCCTTATGGAATGCTCATTCCATTTCTAATAAACTTCCTTTTACCCATGATCTCTTTATCTCTCGTGCTTTTCATCTTCTGACTCTTACTGAAACCTGGCTCCTCCCCAATGACACTACTTTAGTTGCTACTCTCTCATGGCAGCTTCCAAGTCTCCAATGGCCATGGTGGTAATGTTGGGTTTTTACTTTCTCCTTCTTGCCAATTTAACCCCCTCCTCCTACCTCAGTTTCATTCTTTCCCTCCTTTGAAGTCTATTCCATTCGTCTTTTCAATCTGCTTCCTCTTCGAATCGCTGTTATCTGTAGACCCCCTGACAAGTCCATTTCTACCTTCCTCACTGATTTTGACTCTTGTCCCTCCTTATACCTGGATTCTTCCTCCCCATCCCTTATTCTTGGTGATTTCAATTTTCATATTGATAACCCCTCTGAATCCTATGCGTCTAAACTCCCTTCCCTTACCTCCTCTTTCAACCTCCATTTTTGCTCTTCTGCCCCCACTCATCAGCTTGGTCACTGCCTTGACCTCATTTTCTAATTGTTTACATCTAATTTCTGCACTTCAGTTCTTCCATTATCTGATCACCATCTCTTAAACTTCATTCTTCATCACTCCCCACCTCAAACTCGCCCTATCTCCTCCTATCTTTTTAGGACTGTTCATGCTATTGGTCCACTGATTATCAACTACTGAGTCTTCTCTTCTTTCTTCCACTTTGTCATCTAGGTCTGTTAATTAGGCCATAATTTCCTATAACACTGCTCTCTTCTCCACTCTGGATACCCTTGCTTTACCCATAGCAAGTCTTGTGAGGAAAACCTCACCTCAGCCCTGGCTGACCTCTACTACCTGCTACATATGCTCCTGTGCCCGCTCAGCTGAACGCATTTGGCTTAAATCCCACTCCCTTTCTGGCATCCTTCACTTTAAATTCATGCTTATTTCTTTCCAGCCTGCCATTGCACTTGCTAAGCAAAACTGTTCTGTCCATCTGACTAACTGTCTTGCCTCTAACCCCCGTTGTCTCTTCACTACTCTTAATTCCCTTCTTAAGGCACCACTGCCTCCAATCCCTTCTCCTATCTCTGCCCAAACCCTAGCCAAGTATTTCCACAACATCATCCATACGATTACTCTTCAATTCCCTTCTAATTCTTCTTTACCTCCTCATTCCCCTCTCCAATGTCAACTTTTCCCCTCAACTTCCTCCACCCTTCCATCCTTTTCTAAAATCTCTGATGAGGAAACATCCCTTCTTCTTTCCTTCTCTAAACTCACTACCTGTTCTTCTGATACTATCCACACATCTCCTCAACTCCAACTCCTTTTCTATCATCCCGTCCATGCCTTCAGCTCACATATTCTCAACCTTTCGCTCTCCACTGCAACCTTCCCTACAGCCTTCAAGTATGCTGTGATCACTCCTCTTCTCAAAAACCTTCTCTTGACCCTACTGGTCCTTCCAATTATCATCCCATCTACCTTCTCCCTTTCATTTCCAGACATCTTGAATGTGCAGTTCTCCACCACTGCCTCGAATTTCTCTCCTCTCATGCCCTCCTTGATCCATAATAGTCTGGCTTTCATCCTTTTCATTCCAATGAAACAGCTCTTGCCAAAGTCTCCAGTGACTTGTTCCTGGCTAAGTACAAAGGCTTTTACTCAGTTCTTAGTCTTCTTGACCTTTCTGCTGCTTTTGATACTGTGGATCACTTTCTCCTCCTCAACACATTATCTTCTCATGGTTTTAGAGACTCTGTGCTGTCTTGATTCTCATCTTATCTCTCCAATCGCTCTTTCAGTGTTTGTTCTGATGGTTACTCCTCTTCTGCCATCCCTCTTTTAGTTGATGTACTCCAAGGATCTGTTCTGCGTCCTTTCATTTCATTTATTTAAGATTTGATATACCGCATAATGTGGGTACAGCAAAGCGGTTTACAGTCCTTTGATGCCCTCATCTCCTCCCATGGCTTTCAGTATCAATTTTATGCGGATGACTCACAAATCTATCTTCACCTGACATTTCTCCTGCACTCCAAGCTCGTATCTCCGAAATGCTTCCTGTTCCATATGCAGGGCCCAAAAGGGAGGCAGAAGCTCTGGAGTCTCAATGCGTGGATGAGACAATGGTACAAGGAAGAGGGTTTTGGATTTGTTAGGAACTGGAGAACATTCTGGGGAAAGGTGCAGCTTTTCCGAAGAGATAGAATCCATCTTAACCAGAATGGAACCAGGCTGCTGGCATTAACATTTAAGAAGAAGATAGAGCAGCTTTTAAACTAGATAATAGGGGAAAGCTGACAGTCGCCCAAGATTACATGGTTCGGAACAATATATCCTTGAGGGATACTAGCAAAAGATTGAAGTTAGGGCATATCAACAGAGAGGTTCCAATAAAGACAAAAGTAACCCAAATGCCCTTGAGTACAGAACAGACAGAGCTTAAATATTCCAAATTACCCCTGCTTACCGATAACCAGATTAATATGAATAAAATACAGCCTCTAAAATGCTTGTATGCAAATGCTAAAAGTCTAAAAAATAAGATGGGGGAGTTAGAATACATAGCACTAAATGAGAGGTTAGATATGATTGGTATCTCAGAGACATGGTGGAAAGAGGAAAACCAGTGGGACATTGTGATACCTGGGTACAAACTATAGGGTAATGAAAGAGTATATCAAATTGGTGGAGGCGTTGCGCTCTATGTTAGAGAGGGCATTGAGTCACAAAAGATTAAAGTTTTGCAGGAAACAAAATACAGTGTAGAAGCCCTATGGATTGAAATTCCATGTAAAAGGGGGAAGGGGAAGGCAATGGCAGTGGTCTACTATTGATCTCCTGGCCAGAACAAAATGGTTAATAAAATGCTCAAAGACATCAGGAAAGCTAAAAAATGTTACAGCACAGTAGTAATAATGGGTGATTTCAATTACCTCAGTATCGACTGGGTCAGTGTCATGGCAGGATATGCTAGGGAGATGAAGTTTCTAGATGAAATAAATGATTGCATCTTGGAGCAGCTGGTTCATGAACCGACCAGAGGGGAAGCCATTTTGGACATAGTCCTTAGTGGAATACCAGATCTTGTGCAAGAAATAAGGGTGTTGGGGCCACTTGGCAATAGTGATCATAGCATGATCACGTTTGATTTAATAAATGGAGGAAGGACAGAAAGGAAATCCACAGTACTACCTTTTAACTTTCGAAAGGGAGACTATGATAAAATGAGGTAAATAGTTAAGAAAAAACTAAAAGGAGCAGTTGCAAAGGTTAAAGATTTACATCAAGCATGGATGTTGTTTAAAAGTATTATTTTGGAAGCCCAGACCAGCTGTATTCCATGCTTTAAGAAAAGTGGAAGGAAGTCCAAAAAATTGCCAGCATGGTTTAAAGGTGAGGTAAAAAAAAAACATCTTTCAGGAAATGGAAAAGGGAGCCAAATGACGAAAACTGGAAACAAAACAAGCATTGGCAAGTTAGATGCAAGGGCATTGATAAGGCAGGCAAAGAGAGAATTTGAGAATAAGCTTACTGTGGAAGCAAAAACACATAATAAAGACTTTTTCAAGTACATTCGTAACAAAAACTTGTGAGAGAGTCAGTTGGACCATTAGATGATAGAGCGGTAAAAGGGGCACTAAGAGGGGATAAAGCCATAGTGGAGAGACTGAATGAATTCTTTGCTTCGGTCTTTACTGAGGAAGATGTAGGTGGATGTTACCCATGACTGAAATGGTATTTAAAAGTGATGCTGCAGAAGAAGTGAAAGACATATCAGTACACCAGGAAGATGTATTACTATTTAATAAACTGAAGAATAGCAAATCACCTGGACTGGATGGTATACATACAAGGGTGTTGAAAGAACTGAAATATGAGATTGCAGACCTACTATTAGTAATCTGTGAACTATCAATTAAATCATCTGTAATACCTGAAGATTGGAGGATGGCCAATATAACGCCAATTTTTAAAAAGGGTTCCAGCGGTGATCCGGGAAACTACAGACCGGTGAGCCTGACGTCAGTACCAGGAAAAATGGTAGAAACCATTATAAAGAACAAAATTACTGAACATGTAGATAATCATGGCTTAAGGGAGACAGCCAAAATGGCTTTAGTCAAGGAAGGTCTTGTCTTACTGATCTGTTATGTTTTTTTGAAGGTGTGAATAAACAGGTAGACAAAGATGAGTTGGTTGATTTAGTGTATCTGGATTTTCAGAAAGCCTTTGACGTGGTCACTCATGAGAGACTCTTGGCGAAATTATAAAGTCATGGGATAGGAGTGTACTATTGTGGATCAGGAACTGGTTAAAAGATAGAAAGCAGAGGGTAGGGCTAAATGGCCAATTTTCCCAATGAAGAAAGGTGAATAGTGGAGTACCCCAGGGATCTGTGCTTTTTTATCTGACATCACTTCCTGGATGTCTCACCGCCGTCTGAAACTGAATATGGCTAGTACCAAACTTCTTATCTTTCCCCCTAAACCCTCTTTCCATCTTCCTCCTTTCTCCATCACTGTTGACAATACTCTTTTTCTTCCCATTTCCTCAGCCGAGAACCTTAGGGTCATTTTTGACTCCTCTCTTTCCTTCTCCTCACATATTAAACAGATTGCTAAAACCTGTAATTTCTTTCTCTATGACATTAATAAAATCCGTCCCTTCCTCTCTGAACACATAACTAAAACTCTTGTCTACTCTTTGGTTACCTCCTGTCTTGATTACTGCAACCACCTCCTTGCTGGTCTCCCTCAGAGTCGTCTCTCTTCTCTTCAATCTATTCAGAACTCTGTTGCGTGGCTAATCCTCCGCCAGCCCTGATACACTCATATAACCCCTCTTCTAAAATCACTTCACTGGCTCCACTTCCATTTCCACATCCATTTTAAGCTACTTCTTTTAACCTATAAATACATTCACCCTATCGCCCCTCACTACCTTTCCTCTCTTCTCTCCCTACACCTCTCCTCGTGAATGTCTCTCCTCCTCTCCTCGTGAATGTCTCTCCTCCTCTGGCTTCCTTCTATCTTTGCCCTTTTCTTCTACTGCCAACTCCAGACTTTGATCCTTTCACCTTGCTGCTCCTTATGCCTGGAAGAAGCTTCCTCTGTCCCTACATCAAGTCTCATCTCTTTCCCTCTTCAAATCCATGTCAAAGGCTTACCTCTTGAGGCCACTTTTGGATCCTAATCTTTGTTCCCTTGTGTCTCCTCCCCTATTGAACCCTTACTTCTCTTGTATTGTTCTGTCTGTCTTATCTAGATTGTAAGCTCTATGAGCAGGGACTGTCTTCCTACATGTTTGTACTGTGTAGTGCTTTATAAATGATTAATAGTAGTGGTAGTAGTAGTGGTAGCAGTATTTAGCAGATTGGTAGGGCAGTTGTGCCTTTGTTTGGTTTGCGGCTTTTCTGCAACGAGAGCTTCTGTGCATCAGTGATGCAGAGTGATGCTATCAGAAGTTTAACTACTGGCAGTCACCTAGGATGGACAGGTCTCAGCTGAGGTGCCAGACTAAGACAAACCACCCATCTGGGTAGCAGCAGTATGGGAAGATGTTGATGGCAGAGACAACAGCAATAGCGCCGGCATTACCTGCGCAGATGGTTGGCCTGGAAATCTATTTGCTACAAACACCCAATGGACAGTCACAATTAGGTCTCTGCCTGGCTATATGAAAATTCTTTAAAACTGAACCCCTCAAAATCCATAGCCATCTGGCTCACAGGCACTCATTCAACCCCTCCTTAGTTCCCACACTTGATGGTGCGCTGTTACAGTTACAAAATACGTTAAAATATTTAGGTATGGTTCTAGATTCCGAACTGTCTTTCTCACCACAACAATCTAGGCTTTCCAAGATCTCGTTCCTAGCTTTACGTGGATTCCGTGCCATCCAACCATTCCTTGACAAGGAAGCACAGATTAAAGTACTGGTACACACACTGTTGTCTCACCTAGATTACTGTAATACAGCATATCTGGGCCTTCCACAACGTCAATTAAAAAGATTAAAAACTATCTAAAACTCTGTAATTTGTACCTTACACCAGGCACGTTATTATGATTATGCAACCCCTCTTCTAATTCTAAATCATTAGTTACCTATTACTGCACGAATGTTTGACCTGTAGAGCCCCTGTTAGGCATTCCTAACAGAGGTTCTACAGGTCAAACAACGGTAAGGATTTGAGGGTTTATTTTTATTAAATTGCTAGCTCTCTGACTGGGAGCTCTTAAAAGAGTTTTTGTATATTTTTTAAAGCAAAGTTACTTTCTTTTTGGTGCTTTAGTAGAAATTTCCTTGAGCAGAGTAGGTTGTTGTACTCTAGTAACCTTGTCAGCTTTGGGAACTGCTGACACCTAATGAGGAGTTAGTGGGCCTGATTACCTGAGAGCAGCTGACGCCTGCATAAAAAGCTTTAGAGCCCTGCCCTGTTGAGGCATTCCTAACAGGGGCTCTACAGGTCAAACAACAGTAAGGATTTGAGGGTTTATTTTTATTAAATTGCTAGCTGTCTGACTGGGAGCTCTTAAAAAGGTATTTTAAATTTTTTAAAGAAAAGTTACTTTCTTTTTGGTGTTTTAGTAGAAATTTCCTTGAGCAGAGTAGGTTGTTGAACTCTAGTAACTTTCTCAGCTTTGGGAACTGCTGACACCTAATCAGGTGTTAGTTCCCTCCCTACCCACCCCGACTCCCACCCACCCCTAGTGAGAAGTCTTGCTTTATAGGGCACCTCCCTATTTAACAAAGCACAGAGACTTAGAGCAGCATATTTTGAATATAATTAAAGAGATTTAACTGCTTTTTCTCTGAAAGGACAGCTGGGAAACCGGCTGGTACTTGGTAGATCTCTCTCTTTTGCTTTAACAGATAGCTAAGCTCCACGAACAGAACAATGGTTGGGGAAAATCGTATCACTAAAACTGTTGCCCCATTACAGCTTCTGCCTCTGTCCAGACAGAGGTTCTAATGCCAGTTGAAGGACCAGTTCTTTGTGCAGGGTGCCTGCATGCTGAAGCTCTGGGGAAACAAGTGGAGGAACTCAGAGAGGAGGTGGCGAGGCTGAGGAGCATTGAAGACAGTGAGAAGTACATTGATGAGATGTTTCTTGCAGTAACCTAGCTCTCCAGCAGAGGAGAAGACGGGTGCCAACAGAATGTCGATGGTTGGACACAAGTCACCAGGGCCTGCAAAATCACCAATCCAACTTCTCCAGCCCTTGAATTGAAGAACCTTTATGCATCCCTGGAAGTGGAAGAGGTGAAAACAGCCCTGGAAACGGAAGAGCCAGAGCTCAAATACCCCAAAGTTGCAGAATCAGTAACCACAAGGAAGCGAAGGGTAGTGGTGGTTGGAGACTCTCTTCTGAGGGGTACTGAGGCGTCCATCTGCCGACCAGACTTGATGTCCAGAGAGGTATGCTGTCTGCCTGGTGCCAAAATCCAAGATGTTACGGAGAGTTTGCCGAAACTCATCAAGCCCACTGACTATTACCCAATGTTGCTAATCCATGTTTGAACAAATAATACTTCCAGGTATCCCTCGGAACGTATCAAAAGTGACTTCATGGCTCTGGGACAGAGGGTGAAGCAGTTAGGTGCACAGATGGTGTTCTCTTCAATCCTCCCTGTAGAAGGTAAAGGCCAAGGCAGAGAGGCTCACATCCTGGAGATGAATGCATGGCTGCGTGGATGGTGTCATTGAGAGCATTTTGGTTTCCTAGACCATGGGATGCTGTTCCAAGGGTTGCAGAGCAGAGATGGCATCCATCTGTCCAAGAAAGGTCAACGTGTCTTCGGTAGTAGACTGGCTTATCTACTGAAGAGGGTTTTAAACTAGATTCATTGGGGATGGGTGAAGAAAGCCCCCAGGTAGGTGATACATCAAATACCTTTATGGAAATGGGTAACAGGGGTAACATATGGAAAGCAGTGTGTATAAATGCCCGTAGCGTGGGAAATAAGATCCTGATGTTCAAGCTTTAGTGGGAGTGGCTGACTTGGATTTAGTGGCAGTTACAGAAACATGGTTCACAGAAAACCATGATTGGGATGTAACTATACCTGGCTATACTTTATTTAGAAAGGACAGGGTAGGAAGAAGGGGAGGAGGAGTGGCACTATATGTAAAAACTACTATTAAAGCTTTAGAATTACAGAGCTTAAAAGGGAGAGAGGAGGCATTGTGTGTTAAACTAGAAAGAGGGAAAGAGAAATCTATTTGCATTGGTGTGATATACAGACCTCCCTCACAAGAGGAAGAGGTGGACAGAGAGTTAATTGAAGACATACGCAGCATTGCTAGGAAAGGGGAAGTGCTACTAATAGGAGATTTCAATATGCCAGATGTTGATTGGCACATTCCTGCTGCAGTATCATCTAGAAGTAAGGAAATCCTGGATTCTCTACAGGGAGAACTATTCAGGCAATTGGTAACAGACCCCACACGTGAAGGGGCCATACTGGACTTGGTGCTTACCAATGGTGAAAGTGTTTCTGATGTTGTAGTGGGAGATCATTTTGCATCCAGTGATCACCAGATGGTGTGGTTCAGTATTAGGACTTCGGCTGCTGGAATCCATTCAAAGGTGAAGGTCTTAGACTTTAGGAAGACTAACTTTGCCAAGATGGGCCAATACCTCAGGGAGTCGTTAGTGGGATGGGAACAGCTGGGGGATGTAGAAAAACAGCGGGCAAAACTGAAAGGGGATATTTTAAGGGCAATCAACCTTTTTGTTAAAATGGTAAATAAAGGTAATAGGAAAAGGAGACCGCTATGGCTTTAGAAAGACGTAGCTGAAAAAGTGAAGAAAAAGAGGGAGGCCTTCATGAAATACAAGAGATCACAGAGAGAGGAAGACAGGCATCTGTATTTGGAAAAACTTAGCAACTAGCAAAGTAGTCAGGAAGGGAAAGATTCAAAAGGAGGAGGAAATAGCCAATGCAATAAAATGGGGGGATAAGACTTTTTTCAGATATGTTAGTGAGAAGAGGAAGGGATAAAGTGTATTGTCAGACTCAAGGGTGCAGGGGAGAAATATGTAGAAGCTGATAAGGATAAAGCGGAATTGCTTAACAAATATTTCTGTTCTGTGTTCACAGATGAAGAACCAGGAGCAGGACCTCAGAAAACACCCACAAACAGGAACAGAAGTGAGGGACATCCTGAACAATTTTCAGAAGACTGTGTTCGTGAGAAACTAGCTCAACTTAAAGTAGACAAAGCGATGGGACCGGATGGGATACACCTCCTCTATCACACCAGCCCGCTCTCACCTGACCTCTCTCCTCTCAACTCCTGTCTCTTCTCCATTGCCTCTTGGATGTCCACCAACTTTCTTCATCTCAACCCCTCTAAGACTCAGGCCATCTGGTTCACCCTCGGTGGACCTATACCATCTATTTCCCCTCTGCTCTCCTCCTCCCCCATCCCCATTGTCCCCTCCTTGCGCTACTTTGGGGTTGTCCTGGATTCAGCTCTGTCCTTCCACGAACATATTTCTTCTGTAGTCCAATGATCTTTCTTCTCCCTTAGACAGTTGCGTGTCCTTCGTCCCTTTCTCCCCATCTCCTCTTTGACCACATTACTCCTTTCCCTCACCCTCTCTCGCTTAGACTATTGCAACATCTGCTTCGCCGGCCTCCCCCAATATTTATTTATTTATTTACTTATTTCTTCTATACCGCTCCTTCCAGTGATCAAGGGCGGTTTACATGGAACAAATTATGTATACTACTGTATACTTTACATGGAACAGGAAACTTTCTAACTTTTTACATGGAATAGATTAACAAATTATGTGTACTACTGTATACATTACATTGAAACAGAGAACTTTCTAACTTTTTACAGTAGTGACAGGTGTAAAAACTGTCCAAACTATTTACATAGGTTATTTACAAGTGATTCTATACAGTGGTTTACAAGATAATCGTGCATCATGTGAGTGTGGTGGAATTTATTTCCATTTTACCAAGAATTTGGTGTGTGTGTGAGGGGGCTGTGTGAGGTTATCTAGTTGTGGTTTAGGGGGGTTCTGAGTTGGTGTGTCTGAGGATGTTGTGGAACAGAGCTAGGGGGGTAGGAGATTTGGAAGTGTTCAGAGAATAGATATGTTTTGAGTTCCTTCCGAAATTGGGCAAGGTCCTTTATGGAGCGGAGGTCTAGTGGGAGATCATTCCAGAGCATGGGGGCGGTGAACGAGAAGGCTCTGTCACTTGTGGATTTTTTAGTCTTCTTAAATGATTTTGGTATGTCAAGTGAGTGGACTGCATTTTGTCTGCGAGCTCTCGATTCAGATGGGGTCTGAAGTAATGTTGTTAGATGTGATGGGGCGAAGTCATTTAGAAGCTTGAATGTTGTTAGGAGAATTTTGTATTTGATACGGCTGTTTATAGGGAGCCAATGTAGTTCTAGGAGTATAGGGGTCACATGGTCTGTTAGGCGAGTTTTAGTAGTTACATTTGCGCAGATGTTCTGGGCTCTTTGTAATAGGTATGTGGTTTTTTGTGGTAGGCCAATCAGGAGACTGTTGCAGTAATCAAAATGGGGTGTGATGAGTGTATTGACAACCGATCTAAAGTCATGTGTATCCAAGAGGGGCCTTAGATGTTGTATGGTTTTGAGTTTAAGAAATATGGTTCTTACTGTCTGCTTTATGTGTGGTGTCATGGTGAGGGTATGGTCTATTATTACACCCAAGTATTTTACCTCTTTTTTAACGGGTATAGATGTATTGTTGATTGAGATTATTGTTGGAAACGTGTCCTCAGTCACAGGTGTTCTTTTAACGAACATTGCTTCCGTTTTTTTAAGGTTAATGCTGAGGTAGTTAGTTTCCATCCAAGAGGTGGTTTCAGCCATGCACTCAGTTGTCAAGTCGGGAGGCTGCAGTTTATTCAAAACACCGCAGCTCGGCTTCTCACTCATGCTTCCCGTTACGACCACGTCACTCCCCTTCTTATCGGTCTTCACTGGCTCCCTATTTCTTACCGGATTCAGTTTAAACTACCAATTTACTCCCGAATCAAATATAAAATTCTTGTCACTACATTTAAACTTATAAATAAACTTGCACCATCTGCACTAAATACACTGATTAACATTGACATTGATAAACGATCTCAAAGGAGCAGAAACATAAATACTTTAACAATACCAAAAGATTTTACAAAAGCCAGAAAACAAACCAATAAGAGAGCTTTCTCACACTCTGCTCCAATACTCTGGAACAATTTACCTGACAACATTCGCCTACTGTCTGACATAAAAGAATTTAAAAAAAATAATTAAAAACTCACTTATTTGCATTACACTATAATACACTCCCAAAACAGAATTCTCAAAGGGATACAGGCTAACATTTATATTTAATATTATATACCCTATTTTCAAAAATTAAATGACACTAATACACTAATTTAACCATACTACACACTCATTTACATGATGATTAATAATTTAACTAGCAATGTATATATGTTCTAATATGTTATACTTGTAATGTTACAATTTTCCTTGTAAATTATAATTATCTGTTCTATGTAAAATGTCCTGGTATATCTCATACCAATTAACCTACTGTTACATGTAAACCGCACTTGAAACAAGGGAAAGAGCGGTATATAAATAACTGTTAAATAAATAAATAAATAAATAAATAAAGTCCTTATGTTTCTCCATAAGGCAATACACACTGGTGTCCCTATCTCTCAGATCTGATTCGTCTTCATGTCCGTCAACATTCCCTTCGTTCTATTCACGCCAATCGCATGTTTCTTCCCTCTCCAGCCTCTCCCCACCTTGAATCCACCCGCTCCTCTTCCTTTTTCTTCCTTGGCCCCAGGCTCTGGAACTCGCTTCCCCCTGCCCTCCATCTTGAACTATCCTTTAGCAAATTCAAAACCAGATTAAAGACCTTCCTTTTCTGCTTGGCCTACGATCTCCCACTCCCCTCCTCCATCCCCACGGCCCCTCCTTAGGCCTGTCTCGTCTACCTCAGTTTGTCCGTCTGTCTGACCTTGACCCCCTCGTATACTCTCTCTCTCTACCTCTGTCCCTTTCCTATCACATTAATGGAGTTCTGTTTCCTCTATCCTTCTTCCTCCTGCAGCGTTTTTGTTCTGACCCCTGGTTTTTTTTGCCTATTGTAAACCGCTCTGGTACCCATGGTGTGGGCAGTATATAAAGAAACAAATAAAGAGAAAGAGAAGGACCTTAGAATACTGAGGGAACTTGGGGACATTCTAGCAGCTCCACTGACTGACCTTTTCAATGCCTCGTTGGAGTCGGGAGTGGTGCCAAAGGACTGGAGAGAGGCTCATGTCGTGCCTTTACACAAAAGCGGAAGTAAGGATGTGGTTGAAAACTACAGGCTGGTTAGTTTAACTTCGGTGGTGAGTAAATTATTGGAAATGCTGCTGAAAGAGAAAACAGTGAGGTTTCTGGAGTCCAGCGGATTACAGGATCCGAGGCAGCATGGATTCACCAGAGGCAGGTCTTGTCAGACAAATCTGATTGATTTCTTTGACTGGGTGACCAGGGAGTTGGACCGAGGGAGAGCTCTAGATGTGGTGTATTTAGATTTCAGTAAAGCCTTTGACACTGTTCCTCACAGGCGACTTATAAACAAACTGAGCACCCTAGGGATGGACCCTAAAGTTACTGCTTGGGTTAGAAATTGGTTGGGTGGGAGGCGACAAAGAGTACAGGTAAATGGAGCTCACTCTGAGGAGAAGGATGTTACCAATGGTGTGCCCCAGGGATCTGTCCTTGGTCCGATTCTTTTTAACATCTTTGTTAGTGATATAGTGGAAGGGCTGTCGGATAAGTTTTGCCTCTTTGCGGATGATACCAAAATCTGCAATAGAGTAGACACCCAGGAAGGTGTAGATAACATGAGGAGGGATCTAGCTAAGCTTGAAGAATGGTGTAGAATTTGGTAGCTCGGATTTAATGTTAAAAAATGTAAGGTCATGCATTTGGGCTGCAGCAATCCAAGGCAGCAATATAGTATAAAGGGGTGAAGTATTTTTCTCCACTAAAGAAGAGCGGGACCTAGGCGTGGTTGTGTCTGATGATCTTAAAGTAGCTAAACAGGTAGAAAAGGTGATGGCAAAAGCTAGAAGGATGCTTGCATGCATACGGAGAGGAATGGCTAGCAGAAAAAAGGAGGCGATAGTGCCTCTGTATAAGTCGTCGGTGCGACCTATTTGGAGTATAGTGTGCAATTCTGGAAACCGCACCTTCAAAAGGATGTGAACAGGATGGAGTCGGTGCAGAGGGTGGCTACTAAAATGATTAGTGGTCTTCATTATAAAGCATATGAGGACAGACTTAAGGATCTTAATATGTACACCTTAGAGGAAAGGCGGGATAGATAGAGGTGATATGATTGAGATGTTTAAATACCTCCGTGGCATAAATGTTCAGGGAGAGAGCCTCTTTCAATTGAAAGCAAGTTCTGCTACGAGGGGGCATGGGATGAGGGTGAAGGGAGATAGATTCAGGAGTGATATGCGGAAATATTTCTTTACGGAAAGAGTAGTGGATCCATGGAATAGTCTCCCAGTGGAGGTGGTAGAGATGAGGACAGTAACTGAATTCAAAAAAGCATGGGACAAACACAGAGGATCTCTAAAGGTAAAAAGGGGACTGTTGTAGTTGTTGATATGGAAGGACAGACTAGATAGGCTATGCGGTCTTTTTCTGTGGTCATATTTGTATGTTTCTATGTTTCTAATTTGAAACATTGTCTCTGGTGTATAACATTTTGCATTATGTAGCCCCAGTCTATCTATTAACCATTATTTCACTTCATGCTCCAGCCAAAGCACTGCGAGCACGTCATACGTAGAAAACACCTCCAGTATCCATCTCCCACTCCAGTTAATTATGAGAGCACTGTGAACACTTCATGGACTAGACCTCCAGTATCCATCTCCTACTTAACATAGTAACATAGTATATGATGGTCTATCTAGTCTACCCAGCAAGTAGTACCTGCCGCTTTGTACAGGTCACTCCTCCCCATGCCTTTGTTTAGGGGTGTACCACTGCTCCATGTAAGTCACCCCTATTTGTTGAGATTTAAGAGATAGTTATGCTTATTTTGATTTTATCCTGTTGCTATAAAGGGATCCACTGTGTCTGTCCTATGCCATTTTGAATTCTGTCACTGTGTTTGCCCCCACCACTTCCATCGGGAGGGCATTGCAAGCATCCACCACCCTTTCAGTGAAAAAGTATTTCATGATGTTGCCTTTCAATTTACCCCCTTGCAGTTTCATGTTATGCCCTCTAGTTTTACAGCTTCTCCGATTTTGGAAGAGGTTTGCTTGTTCATTAATACTCTAAGTATTTAAAGGTCTGAATGATATCTCCCCTGTCCCTCCTCTCCTCCAGAGTGTACATATTTAGGTCTTCAAATCTCTTCTCATAAGGCTTCTGACGCAGGTTCTAAATCATTTTGGTCGCCGCCTTCTGAACCGTTTTGTTTTTTTATATCTTTTGTGAGATATGGTCTACAAAACTGAACACAATATTCCAAGTGAGGCCTCACCAGCGATTTGTACAGTGGCATTAGTACCTCTTCCTTTCTGCTGGTAATTCCTCTCTGTATGCAACCCAGCATCCTCTGGCTTTTGCCACTGCCTTGTCACACTGTTTTGCCACCTTGAGATCATCAGAAACTATCACACCGAGGTCTTTCTCCTGGTCCGTGCACACCAACCTCTTGTCACCTATTAGATACAATTCCCTTGGATTTCTGCTTCCCAAGTGCTTGATGCTGCACTTTTTCACATTAAATTTTAACTGCCAAGCATTAGAACATTCTTCCAGTTTTTGTAAATCTTTCCTCATGTTCTCCACTCCCTCAGGGGAGTCCACTCTGTTGCAAATTTTCGTGTCTTCTGCAAAAAGAAAGACTTTACAATTCAGTCCTTCAGCAATATCATTCACAAATACATTGAACAGTAGCGGTCCCAGGAGCGAACCTGGGGCACACTGCTAATCCCCTTCTTTTCATCCGAGTGGGCTCCGTTTACCATCATTTTCTGTCATCTGTCAGTCAACCAATTTCTGATCCAGTTCACCACCTTGGGACCCATCTCCAAGCTGTTTAGTTTATTGATAAGCCTCCTATGAGGAACAGTATCAAAGGCTTTGCTGAAATCTAGGTAGATCACATCCATCGCATGCCCTTGATCTAGTTCTCTGGTCACCCAGTTAAAGAACTCAATCAGATTTGTTTGGCAAGATCATCCTTTGGTAAAACTATGTTGCCTCGGATCATGCAACATGTTGGTTTTGAGAAAGTCTGCTACTTGCTCTTTCAGGAGCACCTCCATTACTTTTCCAACCATCAAGATAAGGCTTACCGGCCTGTAGTTTGTCACTTCTTCCCTAATACCACTTTTATGAAGAGGTACCACATCAGCCCTTCTCCAGTCCTGTGGAACTTCTCCTTTCTCCAAGGACCTATTAAAAACATCCTTTAGCGGCCCTGCAAGAATCTCTTTGAGCTCTTTCAGTATCTTGGGTTGTATCCCATCCAGTTCCATGGTCTTGTCCACGTCAATTAATTATGAGAGCACCATGAACACTTCATGGACAATGCCTCCAGTATCCATCTTCTGCTTTGGTTAATTATAGTAACATAGTATATGATGGCAGATAAAGACCAGTATGGTCTATGTAGTCTGCCCAGCAAGGTAGCAAGAGTAGATGCACCTGCCGCTCTGTGACGGTCACCTCTCCCCATGCCTTTGTTTAGGGGTGTACTCACCGCTCTGTGTAGGGCACCGCTATTTGTTGAGATATAACAGATAGTTAAGTTTATGAGAGAAATATGAGCACTTAATGGACAATACCTGCAGTACCCATCTCCCCCTTCGGTTTATTATGAGAGCACATGTAAATCAGCTTTTTCTTTAGAGGTTCCCACCCTTTGGAATAGTCTTCCAGCCCCTATTTATATAGAGCTCTTCTTCAAGAACATAAGATCTATCATACAGGGTAAGACGAAGGTCCATCAAGCCCAGTATCCTGTTTCCAAGAGTGGCCAATCCAGGTCACAAGTATCTGGCAGGTACCCAAAGTCCACAGCTTCCACAATGATCGTCCTGGGTTAAGCAGTGGATTTCCCGAGTCCTTTTTAATAATGGTTTATGGATCTTTCCTCCAGGAACTTGTTCAAACCTTTTTGAAACCCAACTACACTAACAGCTTTTATCACATCTTCCGGTAACGAATTCCAGAGTTTGATTACAGGGTTACATTGTAGCTTCATTGCGTGTCCTCTAGTCTTTCTACTTTGTGATGGCATAAACAACTGATCAACGTTAACCCATTTCCTTCCATTCATTAATTTATAGACTTCTATTATATCTCCCCTCAGCCATCTCTTTTCCAAGTTGAAGAGCCCTAAACTTTTAAGCCTTTCCTCATAGGACTATCCTTCAATCCCCTTTAGCATTTTGGTGGCTCTTCTCCGTACCCTTTCTAATTCCGCAATATCCTTTTTAAGATATGGTGACAAGAATTGCACAAAATATTCAAGGTGCGGTCAAACCATGGAACAATAAGGAGGCATTATAATATCCTTGGTTTTATTTTCCTTTCCTTATGATTCCTAGCATTCTATTTGCTTTCGTGGCTGACACTGCGCACCGAGTGAAGGGTTTCAATGTATTATTCACAATGATGCCTAAATCTTTTTCCTAGGTGGTGGTTTCTAAGGTGGTATCTGGCATCATGTAACCAAAGTTTGTAGTGCTCTTTTCTAGGTGCATAACTTTGCACTTTCCCACATTAAATTTCAGCTGCCATTTGGATGCCCAGTCTTCCAATTTATTAAGGTTCTCTTGCAATTTCTCACAATCCTCTTGTGTTTTAACAACTATGAATAATTTTGTGTTATCTGCAAATCTGATTACCTCACTCGTTATTCCCATTTCCAGGTCATTTATGAATATGTTAAAAAGCAGTGGGCCCAGCACAGATCTCTGGGGTATGGGACTATTTACTTTTCTCCATTGAGAAAATTGGCCATTTAGTTCTACCCTCTGCTTTCTATCTTTTAACCAGTTTCTGATCCACAATACTACACTGCCTCCAATCCCATGACTTTTTAATTTTGCGAAGAGTCTCTCATGGGGATCTTGTCAAAGGCTTTCCAAAAATCCAGATATACTATATCAACCAGTTCACCTTTGCCTACCTATTTATTCACACCTTCATAAAATTATAACAGATTAGTAAGACAAGACTCTCCTTGGCTAAATCCATGTTGGCTTTCTCCCATTAAATCATGGCTGTCTACATGTTCAGTAATTTTATTCTTTATAATGTTTTATACCATTTTGCCCGGTACTGATATCAGACTCACTGGTCTGTAGTTTCCCAGATCACCCCCTGGAACCCTTTTTAAATATTGGTGTTACACTGGCCATTCTCCACTCTTCAGGTATTACAGTTGATTTAAATGATAGTTCACAGATTACTAATAGTAGGTCTGTAATCACATATTTAAGTTCTTTCAATACCTTGGATGTATACCATCCAGTCCAGGTGATTTGGCACTCTTCAGTTTATTAAATAGTTGTAATACATCTTTTAGGTTTATCAATATTTCTTTCAATTCTTCCGATCCATCCCCACCATCTAGGAAAAAGATTTAGGCGTCATCGTGGATAATATGTTAAAACCCTCAGCCCAGTGTGCAGCGGCAGCCAAGAGAGCAAATAGAATGCTAGGAATCATAAGGAAAGGAATGGAAAATAAAACAAAGGATATTATAATGCCTCTGTATCGTTCCATGGTGCGACTGCACCTTGAATATTGTGTGCAATTCTGGTCAACATTCTTAAAAAAGGATATAGAGTTATTAGAAAAGGTACAGAGAAGAGCCACTAAAATGGTAAAGAGGATGGAAGGATACCCCTATTAAGAGAGGCTAAAAAGGTTAGGGCTCTTCAACCTGGCAAAAAAAGGCTGAGGGGAGATATGATAGAGGTCTATAAATTAATAAATAGAGTGGAACGGGTAAATGTAGATCGATTTTTTACGTCATCAGAATATAGAAAGAATAGGGGACATGCAATGAAGCTACAGGGTAACCTTTTTAAGACTAATAAGAGAAAATATTTTATATGCCATACTGGGTCAGACCAAGGTCCATCAAGCCCAGTATCCTGTTTCCAACAGTGGCCAATCTAGGTCATAGGTACCTAGCAGTTTCCCCAAAAGACATAGGTTCCACAATGCCTGTACTGGGTCATCCGATAAATTCCAGAGTTTGTTTACACGTTGAGTGAACCTATGTTTTTATTGTCGATAAACTTCTCTGGTTCAGATAAACTTCTCTGGTCTGTGGACTTTGGACTCTTTTTGGAGTAGAATGCAAAAGAGTGAATGATCCTCTTACACTGCAGGTGTCTGTGTTATTGTTATTGTCATTCAAGGGCAAGTTTCCAGACACTGCAATGGGACTGTTCTTGAAGATGAAACCCTAATGAGAAACAGTGGCATCTCCAGGCCTGCCCTTCCCATTGGCCCTGGCTTCGTCTGCAGCAGCACAGATCAAAGGTTTATGTCAGCACAGTTCATGGATCTACCAATGGATATGGGTCGGGTCTTTACTTCATGAGCAGTGAGCGGAACAGAAGGTGGGATATTTACCTGCAAAGAGAGCGCGGTGTTTAATAATCTTGCCATGCAGTTCACCCTCAGCACGGCTCATCACCAGTGACACAAAGATCTGAACTGTTCTCAGTAACTGCAAGGTGGATCTCTGCAGATTCCTCCACATCCCACAAATCTAAGCAGAGAGAAGGGAGAGAGAGAGAAAAGGAGAGATGGCTGTAACATAAACATGAACATCCTGAGACCAACAACTTCAGAGAGGAGTGAGACAGGGCCCTATCATGAGCCCCACCCTCTCTAATCTCCACATCCCAGAGATCTAAGGTGGCAGGGAGAGATGGAAAATAGAGACAGATGTAAGGTAAAGATGAACATCCTGCAGACAGACAACTTCAGACAGGAGTGAGACAGGGCCCTATCCTGAGCCCAGGGTTAGCCCAAGAGGGGCCTTGTGTGGAGACTCATTGTGGGGTCTCATTTGCATAAGGAGCTTCATTTGCATAAATATTTACATAACCTTGTACCAATGCTCCCATTCAGTCTATCCTCTCAAATGTAATAGTTATGTGCCTAATAGTATAGGACTACAGGAGGTTTGTGCCTCTAAAAGTAACATTTAACAATAAGAGAGCTTAACATTATGCAAGATAAGAAAAACCGGAGCATAGTATCCAAGAGCAATCTCTTTCATTTTTATTATTTACACTGCTTCTTATTTTGTTAAGAAGTCATAGCACCATAATTCTTTAAATAAGATAATTTAACAGAAGTTGTTTTTTTCATTATTGAACAGTAACAAATTTATGTAACTAAACGTAACAGCCCAAACATGTTTAAATGAGAATAGTGGCATCCATGACTAACAGTCAGGTGTTAAATTTCCACAGGTTATATTAAATTCTCTTCTTTAGATGCTATCCTTGAATGTTATAGGAACAAAGGAACAGATACCCGGACTGGCAGAGTATTCAGGTTTAAACAAACCCCTTTTATTGACCTCAACGCGTTTCGGCCAAAGGCCTTCCTCAGGGGGATATTAAATGAGGGAGCAAACCTCAAAAGAACAAATACATAGTTAAAAACAAAAAATTGCAAATAATTAAAGTACAATCAAAGGCAAATCAATAAATAAATCATTAAAAAGAAAGAGAAACATGCAAATTGTGAAACATCTATAAAATCTATATAACAAACTAAAACATACCATAAAACTATAAATAAAGTAAAATAAAATAAAACTGTGAGTATGAATGTATTAAAACAGAAAGACCAGCCGATGCAAGACTCCTACACCATCACCCTAATCAACGCCAGATCCATAAGGAACAAAACACACATCATACACAATATCATCACAGATGACCAGCCTGACATCCTATGCATCACAGAAAAATGGATCACTGATGCCGCCGCCGCAATAACAAACCAAATAATCACTCCCGGATACAAGATATTCAACTGCCCCCGAGCAACTAAAAGGGGAGGAGGAGTCCTAATTGCAGCCAAATCCTCCTTATCACTTACTGGCACCTCCCACAGCCCATCCAAGGACACTGACATACTCAAAGTGGAAAACAACGCTATAGCAATCTGTCTAATCTAAAGACCCCCATCATCACATCTTGAGACACTGGCTACAGCACTAGAAAGCGTCTCAACCATAACAATCAGGAAATACCAAATTATCCTGAGAGACCTAAACCTACCATCACTACCACAATGTCAAGCCAACACTTTCATTGAAGCCATGGAACAACTTGGTTACAAACAAATAATAAATGATGCTACCCATAACAAAGGAAACACCCTGGATATGGTATTGTGGTGAGGCAGGTACAGCACAGACCTGGGAAAGAGAAAAGAAAAGGGGTTTCTCCTAAGAGGGGGATGGGCTCACCTAAGCACAGGTCCCAGGTCCCAAAATGAAAGTAATACTGAAACACACACTTGCAAGGCTAGCCTGAAGCCACACCCAGTCTCCAGGGCAACAGCAGGGAGAGAGAGGGTGGGGCCAGAAAGGGAAGCACGCTGGCAAACATTTAAACGTGGTCAGTCAGCAAGTGAAGGGAGAGATCACAGCCGAGCTGAGAGAACTGGGGAAACCAGGAGAAGCAGACAGAACTGCCAAAGTGAGTGGCAGGGCCAGAGAAGAGCGGGAAGAAGCTTGAGAGAGTTCCAGGACTATAGTTCTAACTCAGAAGCAAGCAGCTCAGACTCTGAGCAAGAAACGGAGCCTTTTAGAAAGCCTGACAAAAGGAAGGTTTCTACAAGCAAGGTAAACCAGACAGTACCTTTAAGTGACTCACTAAAGGGAAGGAAGTCTAGGAGCACTGACATTATTCCAGGGGGAAGAAGGAATGTTCATTGGGGAAAACATTTTAAGCTTTTAAGGAAAATGAAACTAGAAATCCCTGAACGTATCCCAGTCCCTGAGCCTTGTAGCACTAAGGAAGAAATGGAGGTGGAATTCTATAAAGGGGATTCAGATTCTACAGAAGTCTCAATGGCATGTTCATTATGCATGAGAAGTGCTTAGAAAGCATTTATTAGATATTATAAAGAAAGCCAAGAAGTAGTTATGCTGAGCAGTTGATACTGTGAAGTGCTGGAAAGAGAGAAGTCTCGTTTTAAAGCTGAAATAGTACTTGTGCTATGAAACTGTTCCAACAGCAGTTTAGTTCCTATGCTGAAAAGTAGAGCCTGTTTTCAAGCTTACCTGAAACAGCTGGGAGAAGCTAACAAGGTTAGCTGGACTTTACTTGCAACAGTGATTTTTTCAACTGTGTTTGGTTTGGATGAAAAAGGAAACTTGTTTTGTTTCAAAGACTGAAGGAAACTGATTTGTTATAGCACTGCTGAAGTACCTTTACAAAGAAGCTTTTTGTTGGAGAAAATATCTTCACTTTCTGTTAATGGTTTGGAACCTTCTGCCAAGGTCCAATTTGCAAACTTGATGATTAAAATAAAATTTAGAAATAAATTTTCCTGTGTTGGCCTATTTCCACTTGGACTGCTTTAACTGCCCCACAACTACACAATTAAGGGCCTCAGCTACCAGGCTGAAGCAAGACACAAGTAATACGGCCCGCCGCCCCTACTAGGCAGCCGCCTAGGAGGACTGCCGGCCCACAGGTGGCGTAGTTCTTGGATTTTCATCAAGTTTTTGCACGCCTAGAAGAAGATCCTGACTTCAGAAGGAGGAGAGGACCCCCAGAGAAACAGCTGCTGTCAACACACCTGCTGTCTGCTAAGCGGAGGAAATATCCGGAGTGGCAGTGGAGCCGGAGTCGGTATCCACGTGGTTGACAAGGCGAGACTCTGCACCAGGGCCAGGTAACCCGTAGGCTGGAGGGGTTATCGCCGGATGCTGGTGTAAGAGGGAGGCTGTAGGGGAGTGCTCACTAGAAAAGGGAAACATAAGAAAGTACCGCACTTGGTGTTTGTTTCTCTTTGTTTTATTCACAGCACTACTACAACAATGGAGAATCGTGACATCCTGTCCTGGGTGGCTGACCAGTTTGCCAAGCAAAGGGAGATGTCGGCGCAGAGCCTAGAACAGGCGAAGACCATGCTCCAGGCACAGCAAAGACCGTTACTGGAGATGACGTCCAGGTGGCTTGCAGCGCAAGAGAAAATGGACGAGGCTGCAAGGACAGTGCCAGGTTCACGGGGAGATGTCCGTGGGTGGGACCTATCAGGCACTGAGACTTTCTCTTGTGGACGCCTTACTAGAGATGATGATGTAGATGATTATATTGAGGCATTTGAGAGAATAGCTCTCTTGGCCAGGTGGCCAAAGGAACAGTGGGCGCTAAGGTTCGCCACTTCTCTCACAGGCGAAGCTTTGGCGGCCTATAGGGCCATGCCTGCCAGTTTAGTCACAGATTATAAGGAAGTAAAGCGAGCTATCAAGGATCGGATGGGATTAAACCCCACGGTCTATCGCAGGCTTCTACGTTCCTGTAAATTGAAGTTAGGTGAGACACCTCAAGCTCTTTATTATAGAGTGAAGAGCTTAGTTTATAAATGGCTTACGCCAGAGACTAAGGATTTAGAATCCATATTAGACACTGTGGTTCTAGAACAGTTTATGGAAGCTGTACCCCACAATGTGCAAACTTTCCTAGTCCTCCAGGATTGCAAAAACACTCATGAAGCCATTGCACTGGCTGACCGCTTTCTAGAGGCTAACAGATTGAGCCCTGAGAAAGAGGATGTGTTTAAGAGTGCAAATGTGGAGTTACTAGAAAGGAAGGCAAAGCTTGCAAACTTTAGGAAAGAAAGTATGACTTTGGATAAAAGATTTGATGCACAGAGAAAATGTTTCATGTGTGGAGAGTTGGGTCATCTTAAAAGGGATTGTAAAGCTAGGAAAGCTTTTGTAATTACCCATCACAGAGATGCAGGAGAAGGGTTCCTGTTAACAGTGGAAGTGGAAGGGATCCCAACTGAGGCATTATTGGACTCAGGTGCAGACCAATCTATGATATCTCAGAGGCTGTGGAGGAAAATTGAGGTAAAAGATAAACCCTCACCAGAGTCCTCTGGAAATCATATTAAGATTCGCTGTATCCATGGAGCCGCCTCTACCTATCTCATACATCCTGTTGAAATAAAAGGATTGGGTATGAAAAAGCAGATAAAAGTGGCTATAGTACCGAGACTTCCACATGACATAGTCCTAGGCCGCGACTGGCCTCAATTCAGGAAAGGCTTAGCTGAGGAGTTGCAGGGCAAAACAAGTCAACCAGCTACCTTTTCTCAGGAAGAGAACTTAGCCAGGGAGAAAGCCTTACCCAAGGTAGGAAAGGTTGCTGACCCCAGGCTAGGAGAAGGCAAGGCAGGTATGATAACTACCCGCACCGGCTTTGAGCCTTCAGAAAAGGAAAATGACCCTCAGGAAGACCCTATACCAGGGACATCCTTTCATGAGGAATTGATTACTTCCCAGAAAGACATCCCCAGGAAAGGAAAGGCCAGATTAATGCCCGCTCCTTTATTTGGAAGTGGAGTGGGATCAGGAAGAAAGAAAGAACCCCGGAGGGAAAAATCTGACCCAAAACCTAAGTATGTGCTCAGATTCTGTAGGACCACCCCTGAGGCTAAGGTACCGAAACGGGCGACAGAACAGGCTGCTGGGGTTGATCTTTGCAGTGCTGTGGACATCATCATACCTCGACAGGGGAGGGCCCTAGTTGAAACAGGCCTCCAGGTTGAAATACCGCCTGGATGTTATGGCCAAATTGCCCCTCAGTCAGGCCTTGCTCTTAAGAATTTTATAGACGTAGGGGCCGGGGTCATTGATCCAGACTACCGGGGATCCATAAAAGTACTTCTGTTCAATTTTGCGCAGGAGAATTTTAAGGTGAGCGTGGGGGATCGCATCGCCCGGTTGATTTGTGAACGGGTGGGGTTCCCGCCCTTAGAAGAAGTGGATGAGTTAACCACTACTGCCTGGGGCTCGGGAGGATTCGGGTCCACTGGCAAGGCCGAGATAAAAGGCTTGACTGCTAGTTGTGTGGAGAGAGAGGAGGACGAGTTAGGCTCACAGCTTGTTGATTGTAGAGCAGAGCCTGTACATAGGATGGGAGAGGGACTCTCATGGGCTCAACGGGAGGCGATGTCAAAATTGTTAAGTGGGTTCTCTGATGTCCTTACTCTCTTACCAGGGGAGACAAGACTGGTTGCACACGAGATAGTGACACCACATGGCGAAATAGTTCGCCAACGTCCCTATAGACTCCCCGAGGCGAAGCAAAGTGAGGCCATAAGTCAGGTCCAAGAAATGCTGAAGATGAGGGTGATTGAGGAGTCAAAAAGCCCCTGGAACAATCCTATAGTTCTAGTTCCCAAACCTGACGGGTCGTTACGTTTTTGTATAGATTTCCGCAAGGTGAATGAAATCTCCAGGTTTGATACATATCCTATGCCTCGAATAGAGGAACTCTTGGATCGCTTGGGCCAGGCTACATATCTGACCACATTAGACATGACCAAAGGGTATTGGCAGATTCCCCTCACCAGGGAATCTCGCCCAAAAACCGCGTTTAGTTCCCCAATTGGGCTATACCAATTTCGCCGGATGCCCTTTGGTCTTCATGGGGCGGCAGCGACATGTCAACGCCTGGTTGACATGGTCCTTCGCCCACACCAGCGTTACGCGACGGCATATATGGATGACACTGTCATCCATAGCTCACGGTGGGATGAACATTTAGTTCGGGTCAAGGCCGTTTTGGAGGCGATGAGGCAAGCAGGTCTCACGCTAAACCCGGCTAAGTGTATGTTTGGCGCGACAGAAGTGAAGTATTTAGGTCACTTGGTCGGCCATGGCATAGTAAAACCTCTCCTGGATAAGGTGGAGAGCGTTAAGACGTTTCCGAAGCCGCAGACGAAGAAGCAACTTCGAAGCTTCTTAGGTTTAATTGGCTACTACCACCGTTTTATCCCGCATTTCGCGACCGAGAGTGCAGCTCTAACTGAAATGCTTAAAAAAAATGCCCCTACACAGTTACAGTGGTCTGGGATCGCGGAACAGGCCTTTAAGGAATTAAAGGAAAAATTGTGTGAGGCACTGGTTTTGCGCGGAGTAGATTTTAACCAACCTTTTATCGTTCAAACTGATGCTTCGGAAACGGGCCTGGGAGCGGTGATGTCGCAGAAGCACGAGGAGACAGAACATCCTGTGATGTTTTTAAGTCGTAAGCTTACCACTCCGGAGAGAAAATATTCGACGGTTGAGCGCGAGTGCCTAGTAATAAAATGGGCAGTAATGGCGTTACGATTCTATTTAACCGGTCGAAAATTTTTGTTAGTAACAGATCACGCCCCATTGCAGTGGTTAAATAAAATGAAGGATAATAATGCACGTTTGATGTGCTGGTATATGGCCCTCCAAGAATTCGATTTTCGGATAGAGCACAAGGCCGGGAAGCTCCATACCAATGCTGATGCCCTATCTAGGATTACAGGCTGTGCGCGGGTTGCGTCGCCAGCCTGTAATAGCTTAAGGGGGGGGATATGTGGTGAGGCAGGTGCAGCACAGACCTGGGAAAGAGAAAAAAAAGAAGGTTTTTCTCCTAAGAGGGGGATGGGCTCACCTAAGCACAGGTCCCAAAATGAAAGTAATACTGAAACACACACTTGCAAGGCTAGTCTGAAGCCACACCCAGTCTCCAGGGCAACAGCAGGGAGAGAGAGGGTGGGGCCAGAAAGGGAAGCACGCTGGCAAACATTTAAACGTGGTCAGTCAGCAAGTGAAGGGAGAGATCACAGCCGAGCTGAGAGAACTGGGGAAACCAGGAGAAGCAGACAGAACTGCCAAAGTGAGTGGCAGGGCCAGAGAAGAGCGGGAAGAAGCTTGAGAGAGTTCCAGGACTATAGTTCTAACTCAGAAGCAAGCAGCTCAGACTCTGAGCAAGAAACAGAGCCTTTTAGAAAGCCTGACAGGAGGAAGGTTTCTACAAGCAAGGTAAACCAGACAGTACCTTTAAGTGACTCACTAAAGGGAAGGAGGTCTAGGAGCACTGACAATATTCCAGGGGGAAGAAGGAATGTTCATTGGGGAAAACTTTTTAAGCTTTTAAGGAAAGTGAAACTAGAAATCCCTGAACGTATCCCAGTCCCTGAGCCTTGTAGCTCAGAGGAAGAAATGGAGGTGGAATTCTATAAAGGGGATTCAGATTCTACAGAAGTCTCAATGGAATGTTCATTATGCATGAGAAGTGCTTAGAAAGCATTTATTAGATATTATAAAGAAAGCCAAGACGTAGTTATGCTGAGCAGTTGATACTGTGAAGTACTGGAAAGAGAGAAGTCTCGTTTTAAAGCTGAAATAGTACTTGTGCTATGAAACTGTTCCAACAGCAGTTTAGTTCCTATGCTGAAAAGTAGAGCCTGTTTTCAAGCTTACCTGAAACAGCTGGGAGAAGCTAACAAGGTTAGCTGGACTTTACTTGCAACAGTGATTTTTCCAACTGTGTTTGGTTTGGATGAAAAAGGAAACTTGTTTTGTTTCAAAGACTGAAGGAAACTGATTTGTTATAGCACTGCTGAAGTACCTTTACAAAGAAGCTTTTTGTTGGAGAAAATATCTTCACTTTATGCTAATGGTTTGGAACCTTCTGCCAAGGTCCAATTTGCAAACTTGATGATTAAAATAAAATTTAGAAATAAATTTTCCTGTGTTGGCCTATTTCCACTTGGACTGCTTTAACTGCCCCACAACTACACAATTAAGGGCCTCAGCTACCAGGCTGAAGCAGGACACAAGTACTATGGCCCGCCGCCCCTACTAGGTCGCCGCCTAGGAGGACTGCCGGCCCACAGTATTCACACCCACAGAACAACAACCTGACAGGGGAAGAAATCCTGTAGCAAAAATAACTCAAGTCCCGTGGTCCAACCATTACCAAATTGAGATCAAGATGTACCTACCCACGCTACCTAGACACCCAAAATCTGAACAACCAACACACACACGCAGAAGCTTTAATAAATACAACAGTGAAGCCCTCATTAGCTCCATCACATCACACATAGATCTGGAAAGCACTGACCTCGACAGTCTAATAACCAGCTGGAACTCAGGAATTCAAGAGACGTCAGAACCAAAATGGAAAGCAACAAAAAACAAACCCAAGTCCAAAACTGAACCATGGTACACAGAAACTCTGACCAGACTAAAGAGAGAACTACGAAGAATAGAGAGAAAATATCGACAAAGCAAAACCGACGAACACAAAACAGAATACCTAACCCTACTCTCGAAATACAAAAACGAAGTCAACCTGTCAAAGCGAACGCATCACACAAACTTACTAAACAAAGCATTAAACAAGCCCAGAGAACTGTTCGCCCTGGTTAAATCCCTCACCAAAACAGCGCAAGAGGATCAATACAATGACAAAATCAAGGTCCAAGCCCTAGCAGATCACTACGCTAGCAAACTAAACCCACAGATGGGCTCTAAACCCATACAACCCCTGGACGAAACCCCCCCCCCCCCGCGCCACAACCTAGCACGATGACAAATCAAACCCACATCACCCACTGGAACAATTTTTGCAGCATTGGAGACAAGCACGTCATGAATATAATTGCCAGCATTAACACCACAACCTCTCCACTAGACCCCTGCCCCGCTGCATGGGTTAAAGCAACGAAAGCAGAAACCGCCCACCAAATCGCTCATATAGTAAATCATTCATTCCAACAGCGAACCATGCCAGCACAACTTAAGAAATCCATCATAAGACCAATACTAAAAAATAAAACACTCAATAAGGAAGACCCAGCATCCTATCGCCCAATATCCAGCATAGCACTACTAGCAAAAATTATTGAAAAGGCGGTCCTACAGCAATTACAAGACCACCTGGACAACAACGGAACACTAGACGAGCACCAATACGGCTTCAGGCCATACCATGGGGTCGAAACTCTGCTTATTGCACTACTGCACAACCTACTCAAAGGGATTGAAAACAAAAAGAAAATGTTCATTCTCATATTCATTGACATCTCAGCGGCTTTCGATATGGTTCACCATCAAACACTCCTAAACAGAATAGAAGCAATAGGAATATCGGGAACCCCCCTAAAATGGTTCTCATCGTATATCTCCAACAGAATGCAACAGGTACAGTTTAACAACGAAAAAGCAAAGGCTTTCCCCCAAACTCAGGGCATACCACAAGGCTCAGCCCTATCCTCGCTTCTTTTCAACGTGTACATGAAACCAATCTGCGAAATATTCAAAAAGCATAAAATCTACTACCACATATACGCTGACGATATTATGCTGTATACTCAACTTGACACAAACAACCCAAACTACTCCCAGCTAGAAGAATGCATAAGAGAGATGCAAACATGGCTTCAACGAAACAACATGGCCATAAACCATAAAAAAACCGAAGTCATGTACATCTCAAGAAAACTGGAGTTCAACCCGCCTGCTACAATCTCCCTATGCAAGAATACCTATCACACAAAGAATGAAATAAAGTACCTTGGAGTAACACTTGATAGTGAACTAAAGATGGTAAAACACCTCCGTTTACTAAACAGGGCCATTTTTCACAAGCTCAGAGTTATACAGCCTCTAAGGAACATCATTGAAGCTACCGATTTTAGGACAGTAGCTCAAGCCCTCATCATACCTCATTTCGATTACTGTAACGCAATTCTACAGGGCCTTCCAAAGAAAACCCTAAACATACTCCAAATGGCACAGAACGTCGCAGCCAGAATCATCATGAAAACAGGCTTTGCTGAACACATCACACCAGTGCTAGTCGAACTACACTGGCTCCCCATCGTAGCTCACATAAAACACAAAACCCTAGTAACCACTTTTAAACTCATCCACAACCTGGCACCAACTTTCCTCACTAACCTAATCGACATGCAACCTGCTAACAGAAACAGGAGAACCACCAACCTAAACAACCTACATGTACCAATAAGTATAAGATCAGTTAAAACTGCTACAAGCAACAGAGCATACTCCTATACTGCACCCACACTCTGGAACCAACTCCCACCTGAGCTGCGCTCAATCAACGACCTGATGGACTTCAGAAAAAAACTAAAGACGTACTTATTTTAACAAGCCTACAACATGTCCTGAACAGTAATGAATTCAACCAATATCTGCAGAACCAAAATGTAGTCAAGTGTAAAATGTATATATGTAAATCTTCCTCTCTCCCCATCCTAACTGTGTGTTGTGCATATCCCGTGAATCACGTTGTACATATTGTGAAAATGCTTTGCCCTTGATCTGACAACCTTGACATATAATCCTGTAAATCACGCTGTAATTTTTGAAATTTGTCATTGATCTGACAATCTCCGTTACATAATCAGACCGCTCCTGATCGCTGGAAGTAGCGGTATATTTATTTTATTTTTATTTATTTAGCTGTATTTATATTCCGCTTTTCACCAGGTCAAAGCGGTCAATTGGGGGATACATTTAACAAACGTGAAATGAAGAGTGTATCATGTTGTGGGCATCGTGTCTTTTTAAGCATTTGTAAAAATCTACTTCTGAAATTATTATTATAACACTAAATAAAACATGTGAAGTTTGAAACAAATTTCATGCAATGTCCTTATTTAAATTGTTTGTAGCTGTACCATATTGCCAAAAGAACTAGGATAACTTGCCACATAAACATTTAAAAACAAAACACAAAGGATACATCATGTTTAAAAAAACATTCAAAGAAAATATATAAGAACTATTAAAAAGAGGAAACTATTAAAAAGGTAAAAACTTTTATGAACATTTTATTTCTACCTTTAAAAGTAAATGAAATCTTTTTTAAAAACCTCTTGCAAAATTATACTACTCTACGAATTTTTGGCAGGAAACTACTGCTTGACTATGTAACCCGCAGTGTTTTATATTTTTCATGAGTTTACATGATTCAAGAGAGTGCACAAGTAAAAATTAATTCCTATTATAAAGCAGGTACTTAAAACTATAGTAAACTATACTAAAATCTTCCAAAGTGAACAAATTTCAATTGATTTAAATCCAAATGTAGTGAAACACAAGGATTTATATACCATTGCGGCATAAAATTTTCTTTGAATGTTTTTTTCCTGCCAAAAATCACTCTACATTTCATGTTTGTATAAGATGTTTTATGACAGATACCCCTTTTTTCATTTTTATGTTTATTAATAAAAGAATGTACTAGTTCAAAATTTACTTTTCACCTTAGAAAGCATAATGTGGCATTAGCTCCTCCTTTGTTCTGTTTACTTCATTTTTATTCTTTAGTCTCAGGTCTTTTAGGTTCCTTTTGATTAATTGTTTTTAATATTAATATTTTTAGACATTTCAAAAAAATTTTTACTTTCTTTTTCTACATAATTTTATGGACATTTTTATGTTTACTGTTTATGATACAACACAATTGTGTCTTTTATATGTTTTATTATTTTCATTTAATGATTTGTCTATTGTTTTTTACTTATTTATTTCAGTGACTTTATGCCTTTTATTTGCAAGAAGGGTTTCACAATAAGGTACTGGTGATATAATTTAGTATTTAGGGATTTTCTTCAAAAATCTTTTATTTATATGTCCTCTTGATACACATGGTTTGCCTCTCCTATTGTATCCTCCTCATCCTCATACTCAAAATAGGGTTAGTAAATAATGTTTTAACACATTCATACTCACGGTTTTAATTAATTTTACTTTATTTATAGTTTTATGGTATGTTTTAGTTTGTTTTTATATAGATTTTATAGATGTATAACAATTTGCATGTTTCTCTTTCTTTTTAATGATTTATTTGTTGATTTGCCTTTGATTGTACTTTTATTATTTGCAATTGTTTGTTTTTAACTATGTATTTGTTCTTTCGAGGTTTGCTCCTTCATTTAATATCCCCCTGAGGAAGGCCTTTGGCCGAAATGCACTGGGGTCAATAAAAGGGGTTTGTTTAAACCTGAATACTCTGCCAGTCTGGGTATCTGTTCCTTTGTTCCCATGCATCCTACAGATACTTTGGTGCTTCTTTTTGTCTCCCTTGAATGCTATAGTCCATTATACATTTCACATGAAACAAGGAATAATCTTCCAACTGGAAAACACTGCACTATCAATAACTACCAAGAAATACTCTGTTTTGAAGGAGACTACAATATCTATAGCTTCACATTTTAGTACATCTTGATTTTGCTTAAAGTGGGATTGTTTCTGATGATCTTAAGGTAGATAAGGCGATGGCCAGCAGGAAGGAGGAGGTGATAGTGCCTCTGTATAAGTCTCTGGTGCGACCTCATTTGGGGTATTGTGTGCGATTCTGGAGACCGCACCTTAAAAGGATATAAACAGGATGGAGTCCATACAGAGGGTAGCAACCAAAATGGTCAATGGGATTCGTCTTAAGGCGTATGGGGATAGACTTACAGATCTCAATATGTATACGTTCAAAGAAAGACGGAAGAGGGGAGATATGACAGACGTTTAAATACCTCCATGGCATAAATGCACAGGAGGAGAGTCTCTTTGAATTGAAAGCAAGCTCTGCAACGAGGAGGCATCGGATGAAGGTGAAAGGAGATAGACTCAGGAGTAATTAGTGGAAATATTTCTTTACAGAAAGAGTGAGTGGAGGTAGTAGAGAAAGCAGGAAAGCATGGGACAAACACAGAAGAACTCTAAAGGACAAAAAGGACTATAGAGCTTAGAGGCTGGTATGGAAGAGCAGAGTGGATAGGCCGTATGGTCTTTGCCTTCTGCCATATTTCCACCTTAGGTATCCAACAAAACTTCTGATTGTAAAGCAAAAGCTAAAAATATAAAGAGGGAAACCAGGAACATACTTATATTGAATATGAATGAGACAGTTATATACAGCACAGACCCAGTATATATCTTAAATTGAGAAATGAATAAAAGGCAAAATGAATTACCTGAAAGCATCATCTATACAGCAGCCACTCATGTCCAAGCTTGTTTCTTGGCATATCCAAGTCCCATTACAGCTGTGAGCTCATGTAAATGCAGTGAGAATTCGTTTTCCCCATACAATATTCATGTTCCTTCCATCTCCAGGAACAAGCAGGAATGAGTCTTCACATATGGGAGACGTCGCCGACGGAGCCCGCACGGGAATGCTCCCCAGCATCCAATCAGAAGGCCTTTGGGAGCATCCCTCGCGCCTGCGCGGTAGCTTCCCGCCCTTCCTACTGCCTCTCCCCAGTTTTCGTTTTTCCACGGAGCAGGCAGGACGTTCCTCCTGCCGCCGCAGAAACTTTTTTTCTTTCTTTTTCCTTTTCTTGTTTCTTGTGGTCGCGGTTTTTTCTCCCGCCGACTCAGGCACCGCCGGTGCCTTATTTTCCTTAATTTCTTCCCTCGAGGTGAAGACCGGGCTTGCCAGCATGGAGCCTTCTTCCCCTAAGAAGTGCCCCCGCTGTGGAGACTTCATTTTCTTCTTAGACTCCAACGCCTGGTGCCGCTCCTGTTTGGGCCCTGATCCTTTTTCCCCCGGGTTCTTGGGCTTCAGCGTCGGGAGAAGACCCTCTCTTTTTCGAGTGTCCCTCGATGACGTTTTTCCCCCTGAGGTGCGGTCATCGGTTTTCTCTCCTCTCCAGGATCAGGTAACCCCACAACAGTGTGTTAAGACTAACCAAGTCTTGAGGGGCGAGTCTCATGCGCGGCATGGCGACGGCTCCGGCCTTCCTCTCAAGTTCCATAAGCCCCGGCAGGAGTCTTCGGGCTCCAAAGCCTCCACGGGGTTTCGGGTTGTTCCTGGGGTTCGCTCCTCACAGAACATTCCCGAGCCGTGCTCAAGGATGGTACCCGCTGCGGGCGGTGCCATCTCCTTGGCATTGGCGCCGGCGTCGAGTGTTCCGCTCTTCGCCGGGGATTGTCAGCTGGTGTCCTCGGTGCCCTCGGGACCGATCGACTCTACCCAGTCTGGCTCTCCTGCATCCCAGCCATGCACGGGGGCGGTATCCGCTTCGGGCGGTGCCGATTCCCCGGCATCGGCGTTGGTGTCGAGTGTTCCACTCTTCACTGGGGATCGTCGGCTGGTGTCCTCGGTGCCTTCGGGGCCGATTGATTCGACCCAGTCTGGCATGCCTACATCCCTGCCATGCGCGGAAGTGCTGACCGCTTCCAGCGGTACCGGTGCCTCGGCATCGGCGTCGAGTGTTTCACTCTTCGCTGGGGATCGGCATCTGGTGCCCTCGGTCCCTTCAAGGCAGATCGACTCGCCTCAAGCTTCCGCGGGGGCGGTGCTGACTTTGAGGGGCTCCGCCCCCCCGCGGTGGCTTCGGGGTCGAGTACCCCACCCTTTACCAGGGGTCGTCATCTGGCTCCGCCTTCGGTGCCGATCGATCTGTCCCGGACGGGCGGTTCGGCACCCCAACCTGGCGCGGGGCCGGGACCGACCCCCAACAGCGCCGACCCCCCGGCATCAACGCGGGCATCAAGTGCCCCACCCGCCGATTGCGTTTGCCCGCAGGAGGCCTCGGGGCTTTCGATCGATTCGACTCCGTGCAGCGCCGCTGCCACAGTGCCGGGGCTGTGCGCCTCGCTCCCCGCCGGGGCTCATCGGCGGGTTACCTGGGTGCCATCGCGGCCGGTTAGTACGCCCCGTAAGGTTTTCCCGCATGGTAAGACAGGCGTGGGAAGAACCCCAGCGCCTAGAGAGACCTCTATCCCGACGCTGGAGACGACGTCGGCTGTTTCCCTCTTCGTCGAGTTTCGGCCGGGGCAGCCCTCGATGCCCGCGGCACCGATCACCGCGATCCTGATTCGTTTCCCGGGACTGGCAGCGCCAGCGATGCCGCCACCACCGGGACCCTCGGCGGGGGAGTCGCTGACTTCGCTCGTTTCGGCACCCAGCCTCGAATCGACCTCCTGTCTCGAAGGCGTGGCTCCGCCACGTTTCGGGACCGGCCCCGGGCTCCCTCGACGGTGCAGTGCAGAGCTTGCCTGCTCTCTGGCTGCCCCGGCCCCACTCCAGCCGCCTTCGCTGGTTGCTCCGGGGGCAGCCCCGCCCCTGGAGTCGGGGCAGATGCCGAGTCCCGCGGGCCCATCGGGGACATCGTTCCCTTCGATGCCCAGATGGGACTCCATCCCGGGCTCTGACGATGCAGTGCCAACGGTCTCGCATCGGGACTGTCTGTATCCTCCTCTGTTTAGAGCGATTCCTCCTGTGCTTCAGCACGGAGGGTCCCCGGGGGCTCAAGCAGGCCCGTCGGCCTCGGTCTCCCCCGGAATAGCTACTCTGGGAGAGTCGTCTTTTCAGCAGTTTCTCCTTGACATGGCTGACTTGCTTGCCATTCCTATTCTGGACCCCCCGCTAAGCCTGGGTCCTGCGGCGCAGGAGGACATAAGGCTGCCTCTACATCCTTCCCTGCGGGATCTTTTGTTCGGGATTTGGCGCTCGCCCTTGCAGGTTCCGGCGCCGCCGACAGACATGCATGCTCTGTATCGGGTGCCCCCCTCTCCGGGGTTCCGAACGCACCAGCTTCCCCATCGTTCCATTGTGGTGGAATCGGCGCTGAGGAAGGTCGGGAGCAAGAAGAAGCACTCCTCTTGCCCCCCGAATCGCACGTCCAAGGTACTGGACAACTTTGGGCGACGGACCTTCCAGTCGTCCATGTTGGCTTCCAGAATCCTTTCCTATATTTTCTATATGAGCCTGGCGCTTCGGGAGGTCACCGAGAGGTTATCTCGTTTGTCTCCCTTTGTGTCGGCCGCTAAGGCCCCTGACTATTCCTTGCTTCTTTACCATTGCAGGAATATCTCTTGGTTCCTTTCCCGTGCTGCTCTAGACTCTTTTGAGTCTGTCGGCAGGTCCTCGGCTGTTGCCATCGTGGCGCGTCGTACAGCCTGGTTGCAGGCTTCCGACTTGTGCAGCTGGGCACAACATAATCTGGGTAATTCCCCGTGCACTGGGGAAAACCTCTTCAATGGCGAGGCTTTACGTCAGGTGGCTCAGCGCTCCGCTGACCTTTCTGGCGCTGGCCGTCCGAAGTCCTCTCCTTCCCCCGGGGGTAGGAAATGTCCTTCCCGACCTTCCTTCCCGAGGAAGAGGAAGTTTCATCACTTTGCCCACCTGCCAGGTGCGCCCATGCCAGGGACGTCTCACGCCGGTCGGAAGTTCCCGGGCCCGCGCCAGCATACTCATGCCAAGCAGCCTTAGGCTCCTGTATGCAGCACTTTGCGATTAACTTCTCTTACCAGAAGTTTATTTTCCAGCTCTACACTGGGGTTCTTTTCAGTATGGCGAGTGGTTCGGATGCTTGCTCAGGAATTTAGGGACTCTCCCTCCCTCGTTGGTAGAGGGGGACCACCACTATTCTAGGATAGTTCTGGCTCCACATGGCCATTCTATCCTTCATCTGACTTACCCTTGGGTACGTCCTTCGAATACCCCTCTCCCTGGGTTCCCCTGCTTGAGGGGATCCCGCACCGAATCTTCTTCTTCCAGTGTAGACTTGTGCCGCTTCCCTCCAAGCAGGGTCCGAACAATTCCTCGACAGGGCCGGACCATCCCCGCCCTCTTGTCTGTTTTCTCTGTTCTTACAGGAAAACTCCCTGGTTCTGTTCAGTTGCTGTGCGAGCAGGAGTCCCAGTGTGCGATTAATGCTTCTGTAGGCCGCTTCGGCCCTCTGGCGTACTAACGCTCCCCGAAGGCTCTCGTTCTAGCTTCCTGGGACGGGGCCGCATGTCTGACTCTGGTCAGCCCCCTGTACCGCTCCCTGCAGTCTTAGGGCAGTGCAGGGCAGTGGCCCTTGTCTCTGAAGGTTTTTCTATATGACGGAAGTGACTTATACAGTCACCCCATGGCTATATGGATATTATATCCTCTTGTCTCCCTTGTGGTACGGAGGACAAGTTTTTTCTGCGTGACTGTCGGGGGAACGCATCAGAGGCCTAAAGTACTCCTGCTGTGCTCTTCCCCGACTGATTCCTCTCACGCTCCATACTGCTACTCTCGCCGATCTGCCCCTGCACCACGCAAATAGGCTCATCCCTTTTGGATGGCCCTTCTCTCCCGCCACCTCCAGGTAGGCGCTCCCCTGTGGATCAAGGGCAGGCCCGAATTAGCAGTATTAGACTCACGTGTGCATGTTCCCCTGCATACGCGTTTTAGTACCTGGGTGGGCGTTCCCGGGCCCACCTATGGCCCGATATACATCTATATATGTTATTGGATATATATCTGTACAGGTGGGCGCTTTTTGGGAGATGTTCATAGCGCCCTATGCCTTACCGACTATCTCCCCAATTGTCGGTACTTACGTTTTTATTTCTTAAGGGGTCCGGCCAGTCCGCTTGCCTGTGCTCTGCGGCTCGGGTTCTGGAACCGGTTTTGGTTAAACTTGCTGCTGTGAGGTCAACAGCCCCTTTTTTTGTTTACGCCTCCTTGCCTGGAGGTTTTCAAACCCAATGTCTTCCTATCCCTTGTCAGCTAGGGAAGACAGTGTACCCCTCGGTATCCTGGGGTACACTCCTGTTCTTCTCCGGGATGGGTTCTCCCAGATCGGCCAGTCTTCTGCTTAGTCCTCAGGGTTGAGGACTCTGCCTCTACTGGAGTTCTCAGCTTCTCATAGAGCTCCCCTTGAAGACCTGCCGTTCTCTCCGGTGCCAGTTGACACCTGCGTCTCCAGCCCGCCCGGACTTGGAACTTCGTCCTCACTACGGTGATGTTCCCTGGAAGACTTCGCTACTGCATCTACAGTACCCATCGCAGCTGTACTTCCTACAATCCAGTAGGTAAGCTCTAGATTGTGCTGGATCATTAACTACTTAATGATACTTGACGTGATTTTGTTGACTCCCTCTGTAGTCTTTAGGTTGCTGTGCCTTGGCAACTCTTCTCAACTCCTACCCTCCATCCCTCAGGGGATGCCGGGGATCCAGGTTGGGCGATGCCGCCCTGTCCAGGGACGCGCATTCTGGGATCTCCCCTGGCATCCTCAGCTAGGGAGTCCCCATATGTGAAGACTCATTCCTGCTTGTTCCTGGAGATAGCACAGTTACTTACCTGTAACAGGTGATCTCCGGAACAGCAGGAATTAGTCTTCACAACCCACCCACCTCCCCTAGGAGTTGTACCTCTTTCTCTTTCCTTCCTCTTCCTCTCCTTCTGTCTCAGTTATGAAACTCAACTGGGGAGAGGCAGTAGGAAGGGCGGGAAGTTACCGCGCAGGCGCAAGGGATGCTCCCAAAGGCCTTCTGATTGGATGCTGGGGAGCATTCCCGTGCGGGCTCCGTCGGCGACGTCTCCCATATGTGAAGACTAATTCCTGCTGTTCCGGAGATCACCTGTTACAGGTAAGTAACTGTGCTTTCCCTGCCTTTTACAGAGATGGGGGAGCGGGAAGTGGGGTCACAATTTTTACAGACCCTAATGAAATAGATATGTGTATTTCCAATGGGAATTTAGTACGCACATCTATTTCACTAGGGTTTGTAAAACTTGTGACCCTCATCCTTACTCCACTTATCCCCACCCCCCACTCGAACCCCCTAGTTCCTCAGTATTAAAATGTTTTGTTTATACTCTGAGACTAACTGCAGCATTGACCACTAGTGTGCAGGATGGGTACCCTACCCCCACACAGACTGCAATGTGCCCTCGTCCATTCTCTACCCCGGCCCTAACCCCAGACCCACCTATTCTCTAATACGTGCAAAATAGCGTGAAGTAATTATTATGCTTGCATGGTAACTTACTGCGGTCAGCGGCCTCACACAAACCACTTAGCACCCCTTAGGAAACATGCCCCAGCCCCACCCATTCTCTAATACGTGCAAAATAGCGTGAAGTAATTATTATGATTGCATGGTAACTTACTGCGGTCAGCGGCCTCACACAAACCACTTAGCACCCTTTAGGAAACATGCCCCAGCCCCACCTATTCTCTAATACGTGCAAAATAGCGTGAAGTAATTATTATGATTGCATGGTAACTTACTGCGGTCAGCGGCCTCACACAAACCACTTAGCACCCCTTAGGAAACATGCCCCAGCCCCACCCATTCTCTAATACGTGCAAAATAGTGTGAAGTAATTATTATGATTGCATGGTAACTTACTGCGGTCAGCGGCCTCACACAAACCACTTAGCACCCCTTAGGAAACATGCCCCAGCCCCACCCATTCTCTAATACGTGCAAAATAGCGTGAAGTAATTATTATGATTGCATGGTAACTTACTGTGGTCAGCGGCCTCACACAAACCACTTAGCACCCCTTAGGAAACATGCCCCAGCCCCACCCATTCTCTAATACGTGCAAAATAGCGTGAAGTAATTATTATGATTGCATGGTAACTTACTGCGGTCAGCGGCCTCACACAAACCACTTAGCACCCCTTAGGAAACATGCCCCAGCCCCACCCATTCTCTAATACGTGCAAAATAGCGTGAAGTAATTATTATGATTGCATGGTAACTTACTGCGGTCAGCGGCCTCACACAAACCACTTAGCACCCCTTAGGAAACATGCCCCAGCCCCACCCATTCTCTAATACGTGCAAAATAGCGTGAAGTAATTATTATGATTGCATGGTAACTTACTGCGGTCAGCGGCCTCACACAAACCACTTAGCACCCCTTAGGAAACATGCCCCAGCCCCACCCATTCTCTAATACGTGCAAAATAGCGTGAAGTAATTATTATGATTGCATGGTAACTTACTGCGGTCAGCGGCCTCACACAAACCACTTAGCACCCCTTAGGAAACATGCCCCAGCCCCACCCATTCTCTAATACGTGCAAAATAGCGTGAAGTAATTATTATGATTGCATGGTAACTTACTGTGGTCAGCGGCCTCACACAAACCACTTAGCACCCCTTAGGAAACATGCCCCAGCCCCACCCATTCTCTAATACGTGCAAAATAGCGTGAAGTAATTATTATGCTTGCATGGTAACTTACTGCGGTCAGCGGCCTCACACAAACCACTTAGCACCCCTTAGGAAACATGCCCCAGCCCCACCCATTCTCTAATACGTGCAAAATAGCGTGAAGTAATTATTATGCTTGCATGGTAACTTACTGCGGTCAGCGGCCTCACACAAACCACTTAGCACCCCTTAGGAAACATGCCCCAGCCCCACCCATTCTCTAATACGTGCAAAATAGCGTGAAGTAATTATTATGCTTGCATGGTAACTTACTGTGGTCAGCGGCCTCACACAAACCACTTAGCACCCCTTAGGAAACATGCCCCAGCCCCACCCATTCTCTAATACGTGCAAAATAGCGTGAAGTAATTATTATGCTTGCATGGTAACTTACTGTGGTCAGCGGCCTCACACAAACCACTTAGCACCCCTTAGGAAACATGCCCCAGCCCCACCCATTCTCTAATACGTGCAAAATAGCGTGAAGTAATTATTATGCTTGCATGGTAACTTACTGTGGTCAGCGGCCTCACACAAACCACTTAGCACCCTTAGGAAACATGCCCCAGACCCACTATTCTCTAATACGTGCAAAATAGCGTGAAGTAATTATTATGCTTGCATGGTAACTTACTGTGGTCAGCGGCCTCACACAAACCACTTAGCACCCCTTAGGAAACATGCCCCAGCCCCACCCATTCTCTAATACGTGCAAAATAGCGTGAAGTAATTATTATGCTTGCATGGTAACTTACTGTGGTCAGCGGCCTCACACAAACCACTTAGCACCCCTTAGGAAACATGCCCCAGCCCCACCCATTCTGTAATACGTGCAAAATAGCATGAAGTAATTATTATGCTTGCATGGTAACTTACTGCGTCAACGGCCTCACACAAACCACTTAGCACCCCTTAGGAAACCTGCCCCAGCCCCACCCATTCTCTAATACGTGCAAAATAGCGTGAAGTAATTATTATGCTTGCATGGTAACTTACTGCGGTCAGCGGCCTCAAACAAACCACTTAGCACCCCTTAGGAAACATGCCCCAGCCCCACTGAATGAATCCATAAAGGTTCAGACAGCTGCATTATGCAGATTTCATTAACATCCAAATATCGGACTGAAAGTCAGAAAAAATTTTAAAAACCCCAAATTAACCAAACTTTTTTCTGTGCCCACCTTCTTCCTTGGAAAAGGACATTTTTTTTTATTTATTTATTTAACATTGTTTGTATACCGCACTATTTAACATCAGCACGGTTTCCAGGAAACACAGATGTCCAAGGGGGGGAAACCTTGGACTTACATTAAACAAGGAATTCAAACTTGGATAACAGATAACAACTATGTACAAACTTTTCAATATTCTTTTTCTCTAAAAATAAAACAAAACAAAAAACAACTTGACATACTGTAGTTTAAATTATCTAGTCCCAAAACTGTTTTGTATTTGAAATTAAGGAGAGGATGAGAATGAAAGAAAATTAAACAAAACACATCACCTGGCTTGATAGAATCTCTTCTCCGAGTCTAGCCCAACGCCACAGTCCTGCCTCTATTTTGGAATTGCTGCTGGAGTGCTGGTTCGTGAGAGGGGACCTCCCCGAGCCTGCGGCTTGCTCAGCTGTGCTGCTGTGCCCATGCCTGCCTAGAGGTGCATCCTGTCCTCTCCTCTCCGGCTCCAAAACTGCCTCTTTCTGCTCCGGCAGCGGCACCATGTGCAAATAAAACCACGAGTGTGCTGGGTGGGAGGAGTTGGAGGTCTAAAGTGCCTCTCTCCTAAGGTGCACAGGCCGGCACATAAACGTCAGCTTGATGTCAGGCAGCATGTGAGGCATGGAACCCCCCCCCCACGCCCGCCCGCCCACCCGCCCCGAGCTTGATTGCTACACTGCAGGCCGTAGCATAGCAATCAAATTCAGGGGAGGGGGTTTCCATGAGGGGGCCTGCCAGATCAGATTGGATCCCAGCGGGACACAGCAGACAATCCAGGGCCAGGTCAAAGCCAGCTGCCAAATGGTTGGGACTCACTCTCAGTCAGACAGCATATGCGACATAAAGTTGACGCAGGGCCCCTTGAACCCTGTGCGAACAACATTCCCACACATGCGTCAGGCCGGCCCTGCCTCAGCGCCACTCTCTCTAATATCTCCACATCCCACAGATCTAAGGGGGCAGGAAGAGAAGGAAAACAGAGACAGGTGTAAGGTGAAGATGAACATTCTGCAGACTAATAACCTCATACAGGAGTGAGACAGGGCCCTATCCTGAGCCCCACTGTCTCTAATATCTCCACATCCCAGAGATCTAAGGGGTCAGGGAGAGAAGGAAAACAGAGACAGGTGTAAGGTAAAGATGAACATCCTGCAGACAGACAACTTCAGAGAGGAGTGAGGCAGGACTGTATCCTGTGCTCCACCCTCTCACATCTCCATATTGCTGAAGAGATTCTTGGCCCTAGGACTGAAAAGTTCTATGAGATCAATGGCCTACTGTAGGTAGATGATCTCATCATTCTTATGACAGCTTTCAAATTATTTTACCTGCAGTAATTGGCTGGCACAATATTCAAAAATGCTGATATTTACAGTAAATGCCATAGCAGTCAGCTGTGGTGCTTAAATATCGGCAATATATTCAACAACAGTCTCCGAATATCTGGACTCAGTAGTGTTAACTGGGTAAGTTCTGACACTTAACCCGATTAGCATGATTTTCAGCCGGTCCTTGTTTGACCTGCAACTTAGGCCAGATTTTCAGGCGGCTTAAGTTCTCCAGACAGGGGTCGCTGAAAATTGCACTAACTGAGCAAATGCCCCCACTCCACTCAGAGACTGTCATAAGAACATAAGAACATAAGAACATAAGACATGCCATACTGGGTCAGACCGAGGTCCATCAAGCCCAGTATCCTGTTTCCAACAGTGGCCAATCTAGGTCATACGTACCTAGCAGTTTCCCCAAAAGACACAAGTTCCACAATGCTTGTACTGGGTCAAGCATTGATATCCTGGGTCCCTTTTTAATAGTGGTTTATGGACCTTTCCTCCAGGAACTTGTCCAAACCTTTTTTAAACCCAGCTATACTAACAGCCCTTACCACATCCTCCGGTAACAGATTCCAGAGTTTGATTACACGTTGAGTGAAAAAATATTTTCTCTTATTTGTCTTAAATAGTTTACCCTGTAGCTTCATTACATGTCCCCTAGTCTTTCTATATTCTGATAGCGTAAACAATTGATCCACGTTTATCTGTTCCACTCCATTCATTAATTTATAGACCTCTATCATATCTCCCCTCAGCCGTCTCTTCTCCAGGCTAAAGAGCCCTAACCTTCTTAGCCTCTCTTCATAGGAGTAGCCTTCCATCCCCTTCACCAATTTGGTGGCTCTTCTCTGTACTTTTTCTAATAACGCTATGTCCTTTTTAAGATACGGTGACCAGAATTGCACACAATATTCAAGGTGCGGTCGTACCATGGAGCGATACAGAGGCATTATAATATCCTTTGTTTTATTCTCCATCCCTTTCCTTATGATACCTAGCATTCTATTTGCTTTCTTGGCCGCCGCTGCACACTGGGCGGAGGGTTTTAACATGTTATCCACGATGACTCCTAAATCTTTTTCCTGGGTGGTGGCTTCTAATGTGGAGCCTTGCATCGAGTAACTATAGTGTGGGTTGTTCTTTCCTAGGTGCATGACTTTGCACTTGTCCACATTAAATTTCATTTGCCATTTGGATGCCCAGTCTTCCAATTTATCCAGGTCCTCCTGCAGTTTTCCACTTTCCTTTTGGGTTTTAACAGCTTTAAACAGTTTTGTGTCATCTGCAAATTTGATAACCTCACTCGTTATTCCCTTTTCCAGGTCATTTATGAATATGTCAAAAAGCAGCGGACCCAGTACAGATCCCTGGGGTACTCCACTATTCACCTTTTTCCATTGGGAATATTGGCCATTTAGCCCTACTCTCTGCTTTCTATCTTTTAACCAGTTCCCGATCCACAATAGTACACTGCCTCCTATCCCATGACTTTTTAGCTTTGCCAAAAGTCTCTGATGGGGGACCTTGTCAAAAGCTTTCTGAAATCCAGATACACTATATCAACCGACTCACCTTTGTCTACCTGTTTATGCACACCTTCAAAAAAACATATCAGATTAGTAAGACAAGATCTTCCTTGTCTAAAGCCATGTTGGCTGTCTCCCATTAGGCCATGACTATCTGAATGCTGCGTAATTTTGTTCCTACACGAAGCGGCCTGTGGAAATATTCAGAGCTCTATTGGGAAAGCACAGCTGAACACTGCAGCCAGCTAGCTAAAAGCTTTCAGTATCAGACCCTGAGTGTCTGAAAATTCCCTGCCTCACATTCCAAAAAACACGACTTAGAAGCACACTGCTGGAGAAGGTCCTGGAAGTGCGTTTACACTGAAAGAGGGAAAACATGAATGCAAACAGCATTTCCAAATTATGCGCTCTTTTTCAGCCAAAGATTCTACCCAGCTGCAAGAGAGCATACACGCCTTATATCCATGACAGGTTTCCAAGCAAAGTTGGCAGCAAGCAGTCAGAAGGGAGGGGGCACTTCCCGCATCAGCGAGAGAGGAGGAAGTTCCAATGACGTGTTTCTCAGGTCTGACGCCTGCTTGGTTTCACTCTGAATGACAGACAATCTATTCTACAGGAGGTCATCTGGGATAGCTTCCAGCACATTCCTGAGCTCTTCCCCTCATTATTCTCACACACTCGTGTACACACTTACCATGTTATCCTGTGGGGACAACATCCTCTGTACAGGGTGTTCAAACAGGATAGTGCCATCGGAGTCACTGAATCGCACACGAATGGGCCGGCCAAGCCTGTGGAAAGAGAAGAACAGCACAAGTCAAGAGATGTGTACAAACTGGCTTATCACCATAAGAAAGAGGCGAGTGATCAATCAGTCTAGAGACCTTGTGGCTCCTGAGACCAAGCTGTAGTGGGCTGTGTCCATGTCTCTGCCATCCACCTCTCCTATTTAACTGACCCCTCTGAGCAGGAAGCAGAAACAAAACAATTTAATCTCTTCAGAAAAAGAGATTCAAATTCTCCCATTAATTATTGACTCGTTGCCAATTGTCTTCTTTTGGGTAAAGTTATTGTGAAAGTTGTTCTCCTCCTGTTGAATGAGTATTAGTAGGAAAGGGAAGTTCTTTAATCATTGAATGGAATCAGCACTGGCACATTTACGAGATAGGCAGTGGGACTGTTTGCTAATTTTATTGAGCGTTAACTGTGACATTTGATAACCAAGATGACCATTTGTAGCTGGTGGTACCACACGTCCATCTTTCTGTCCTTTCTGGGCATTTCTTTGTCTATCAGGTCTTTTGCTCCTCAGGTCCTCTCTGTAGTTCGCTCAGCCTTTTGTAACCCATGTCAAATCTGATAGATTTGGCCTGATATTCCTAGGTGGGATTTATGAACGACTCAGGCCTTGGGACTTTTAAATGTGGATACTGGAAGGCAGTGCCGCATGGCATCACAACACGTTTACTGCGTCACTCTCTGGTGAACCACATTACGGCAGCTAAGACCAAGAAAACATATTCCCCATACTGAAAAATATTCACTCTCTTTAACATCACAGGTTTTGATGTCAGAGTGGTAGACAGATTAGTATAAAATATTTGTGTCACTTGTTATCATTTCAGGTTCCCTATGCTACTCTGAAAGTTTACTCTCTAAGTCCCTTTTCCTCCGGCTGTCTTCAAATATACCAGTGCACAGGGCCGGCCCAAGGGTTTCTTCTGCCCCGGGCAGATGCCCCGGCTGTGCCGCCCACAGAGGTTTGCTGCCCTAGGTAGCTGTCTAACCCACCTAGTGGATGGGGCTGGCCCTGCCAGTGCATTTCAGATATTCTGCATTTTCATATCTGGGACTTTATTCCAGCTGATATCTCTTTGCAGGATTCCCATTTCAGGTTTACAGAGAAGATGAAATCTTAGGGGGGATTTTCAGCAACGGCACTTTAACTTTACCCTGGAAATTCAATGCCGGGGAAATATCTGGACTTTGGCATTGAATATCCAGGTTGCCCAGATTGCTCCTTGCAGTGATAATCAGCTGCTGGCCAGATTGAAAAACCAGCTAAAGTCAGGACAGACATTCAGCTCTCCTAATTTAGCTGGTTAACTGGTAGTGCTGCCCCTGCTCCGCCCCGGAAGCCGGCTAGCATTGGGATAAGCAGCACCAGCCCCTACTCTGCCCGGCTAGCATTGGGATAAGCAGCGGCAGCCACTACTCTGTATGGCTAGCATTGGGATAAGCAGCAGCAGCCCCTGCACAGCCCGGCTAAGATTGGGATAAGCAGCGGCAGCCCCTGCTCCGCCTGGCTAAGATTGGGATAAGCAGCGGCAGCCCCTGCTCCGCCCGGCTAAGATTGGGATAAGCAGCGGCAGCCCCTGCTCTGCATGGCTAGCATTGGGATAAGCAGCAGCAGCCCCTACTCTGCACGGCTAGCATTGGGATAAGCAGCGGCAGCCCCTACTCTGCACGGCTAGCATTGGCATAAGCAGCAGCAGCCCCTGCTCTGCCCGGCTAGCATTGGCATAAGCAGCGGCAGCCCCTACTCTGCATGGCTAGCATAGGAATAAGCAGCGGCAGCCCCTACTCTGCATGGCTAGCATTGGGATAAGCAGCGGCAGACCCTACTCTGCACAGCTAGCATTGGGACAAGCAGCAGCAGCCCTACTCTGCATGGCTAGCATTGGGATAAGCAGCGGCAGCCTCTGCTCCGCCCGGCTAAGATTGGGATAAGCAGCAGCTGCCCCTGCTCTGCCTGGCTAAGATTGGGATAAGCAGTGGCAGCCCCTACTCTGCACGGCTAGCATTGGGACAAGCAGCGGCAGCCCCTACTCTGCACTGCTAGCATTGGGACAAGCAGCGGCAGCCCCTACTCTGCACGGCTAGCATTGGGACAAGCAGCGGCAGCCCCTACTCTGCACGGCTAGCATTGGGACAAGCAGCGGCAGCCCCAACTCTGTATGGCTAGCATTGGGACAAACAGCAGCAGCCCTACTCTGCACAGCTAGCATTGGGACAAGCAGCGGCAGCCCCTACTCTGCACAGCTAGCATTGGGATAAGCAGCGGCAGCCCCTACTCTGCACGGCTAGCATTGGGATAAGTAGCGGCAGCCCCTACTCTGCACGGCTAGCATTGGGACAAGCAGCGGCAGCCCCTACTCTACACGGCTAGCATTGGGACAAGCAGCGGCAGCCCCTACTCTGCACGGCTAGCATTGGGACAAGCAGCGGCAGCCCCTACTCTGCACGGCTAACATTGGGACAAGCAGCGGCAGCCCCTACTCTGCACGGCTAGCATTGGGATAAGCAGCGGCAGCCCCTACTCTGCACAGTTAGCATTGGGACAAGCAGCGGCAGCCCCTACTCTGCACGGCTAGCACTGGGAAAAGCAGTGGCAGCCCCTACTCTGCACGGCTAGCATTGGGACAAGCAGCGGCAGCCCCTACTCTGCATGGCTAGTATAGGGACAAGCACTGGCAGCCCCTACTCTGCCCGGCTATCATAGGGACAAGCAGCGGCAGCCCCTACTCTGTATGGCTAGCATTGGGATAAGCAGCGGCAGCCCCTACTCTGCACGGCTACATTGGGATAAGCAGCGGCAGCCCCTACTCTGCACGGCTAGCATTGGGACAAGCAGCGGCAGCCCCTACTCTGCATGGCTAGCATTGGGATAAGCAGCAGCAGCCCCTACTCTGCACGGCTAGCATAGGGACAAGCAGCGGCAGCCCCTACTCTGCACGGCTAGCATTGGGATAAGCAGCAGCAGTCCCTACTCTGCACGGCTAGCATTGGGACAAGCAGCGGCAGCCCCTACTCTGCATGGCTAGCATTGGGATAAGCAGCAGCAGCCCCTACTCTGCACGGCTAGCATAGGGACAAGCAGCGGCAGCCCCTACTCTGCACGGCTACATTGGGATAAGCAGCGGCAGCCCCTACTCTGCACGGCTAGCATTGGGACAAGCAGCGGCAGCCCCTACTCTGCATGGCTAGCATTGGGATAAGCAGCAGCAGCCCCTACTCTGCACGGCTAGCATAGGGACAAGCAGCGGCAGCCCCTACTCTGCACGGCTAGCATTGGGATAAGCAGCAGCAGTCCCTACTCTGCACGGCTAGCATTGGGACAAGCAGCGGCAGCCCCTACTCTGCACGTCTAGCATTGGGACAAGCAGCGACAGCCCCTACTGTGCATGGCTAGCATAGAGAGAAGCAGCGGCAGCTCCTACTCTGCACAGCTAGCATAGGGACAAGCAGCGGCAGCCCCTACTCTGCACGGCTAGCATTGGGATAAGCAGTGGCAGCCCCTACTCTGCACGGCTAGCATTGGGATAAGCAGCGGCAGCCCCTACTCTGCCCGGCTAGCTTAGGGACAAGCAGCGGCAGCCCCTACTCTGCACGGCTAGCATTGGGACAAGCAGCGGCAGCCCCTACTCTGCATGGCTAGCATTGGGATAAGCAGCGGCAGCCCCTACTCTGCATGGCTAGCATTGGGACAAGCAGCGGCAGCTCCTGGGGATATTCAGTAGAATTAACCACATTAGTGCTGGTGATGACCACGATCAAAGCAGTTAGCAGTCTGCTAACCACGTTAATCACATTGAGTATTCCACCGTTGACATTTTACTCAAAGTTGGAATAGGATACCCCGAGTTAGGTCTAAGCACAAATATTATTAATTTCTTTTTAAGATGATTCATTTTTAACATTTCTTATAATTTACTATGTAATTTGGAGGGAATATTCAAAGTGTTTTAGATGGTCAGAAGACTTGCTAAAACACTCAGTCAGCGGCAGTCACTGCTTAGTATGGCTGAATATCCCCACAGACTGCATAAAAAAATGTAGGTGGATCGGGCAGGGGGGGGGGGTGACATTTACTATCTAGTTAGCAGTCATGTTCAGCCACTAACTGGATAGATTACCTGAATAGCTGTCCTAAATTTAAGCAGTTTTTGCTATCCAGTTAGTGACTGTTCATCATTGCTGGCTGCTGTCCCATGAACCCAGATATTCAAGCATTTGAAGCCAGATATGTTCCGGTAGTGACTAGGCGCGTTACGCAGTCTAGTCATCACTGCTGAATGTGCCTCCCTTAGGTTTATATGTTCTATGTTTTGTGTCTTATTTATCTTAGTTTTTACACCTTACTTTGAGATGTTGTTATGGCAAAGAAGCTCTTATTTTTGACAATAAACTAAATGGAAGACTGATGATTTTCAGGAGAGATTTTACTACTACTACTACTACTGAGCATTTGAATAGCGCTACGAGTCATACGCAGCGCTGCACAGACATGTAAGAGACAGTCCCTGCTCATCAGAGCTTACAATCTAGTCAAGACAAAACAATCTAGTCAAAACAAAATACAGAAGGTGTAAGCAGGGGTAAAACAAGGGAAGGAAAGGAGATTAGGTGAGTTAAGATCCAAAAGCAGCAGAGAAGAGGTGAGCTTTCAATCTGGATTTGAAAAGGGTCAGAGAGGGTGCCTGGCGTACAGACACAGGTAGTTTGTTCCAGGTGTAAGGTGCAGCAAGGTGGAAGGAGCGAAGTCTGGAGTTAGCAGTAGGAGTGGAGGGCGTAGATAGAAGCAGTTGGCTAGAAGAGCGGAATTCCCGAGGGGGGTTGTAGGGAGATAAGAGAAGAAAGGTACTGGGGAGCCGCAGAGTGAAAGCATTTATAGGCCAGCAGGAGAAGTTTGAACTGGATGCGGAAATGGATAGGGAGCCTGTGAAGTGACTTGAGAAGAGGAGTAATATGGGCATAATGAGGCTGGTGGAAGATTAGTCGCGCAGCGGAGTGTTGAATAGATTGAAGCGGAGAGAGATGATTCAAAGGGAGACCAGCAAGGAGTAGGTTACAGTAGTCAAGACGGGAGGTGATTAAGGACTGGATTAGCATTTTAGTACTGTGTTCAGAGAGGAAGGGGCAGATTTTGCTAATATTATAGAGAAAGAAACGGCAGGTCTTAGCTACAAGATGGATATGTGTGGAGAAAGAGAGAGAGGAGTCAAAGACAACCTCCAGATTGCAGGCTGAGGAAACAGGAAGGAGTACAGCGTTATCCACTGAGACTGAGAAAGGAGGACGAGGAGGGGAGGTTATAGGGGGAAAGATAAGAAGTTCAGTCTTGGCCATGTTCCGTTTCAAACGGCGGTGAGACATCCAAGCAGTAATGTCAGAAAGGCAGGCAGAGATCCGGGTCTGGATTGCCGGAGAGAGTTCAGGCGTTGAGGGGTAGATCTGGGAGTCACCAGCATACAGATGGTATTGAAAGCTATGGGAAGAGATAAGCGCATCAAGGGACTGGGTATATAGAGAGAAAAGGAGCGGACCCCAGACAGATCCTTGGGGTACAACAACTGGGAGTGGGTTAGCAGAGGAGGAGGAGCCACTAGAACACGCACTGAAGGAGCGATGGGAGAGATATGAGGAGAACCAGGATAGTACAGATCCCTTGAAGCCAAGCGAGGACAGGGTATCGAGGAGAAGGTTTTGGTCAATGGGTGTCGAAAGCAGTAGAGAGGTCAAGAAGAATGAGGACAGAGTACAGGCCCTTGGATTTTGCCAGGAACAAGTCACTGGAGACTTTGTCAAGAGCCGTTTCAGTAGATTTAAAGGATGAAAGCCAGACTGTAAAGGATCCAGCAGGGCATGAGAGGAGAGGAAGTCGAGGCAGCGGTGGTGAACCGCACGTTCAAGTAGTTTAGAAATGAATGGGAGGAGAGAGATGGGTCAATAATTAGAAGGACAGGTGGGATCAAATGAGGGTTTCTTGAGGAGGTGTGTGACCACAGCATGCTTGAAGTCAGCAGGGATAGTTGCAGTGGAGAGCGAAAGGTTGAGACTATGAAAGATGGAAGGGACAACGGTGGAGGAGATGGGGCCTAGGAGATGGGTGGGGATAGGATCAGAGGAGCAGGTGGTGAGTTTGGAAGAAGAAAGAAGGTGTGCAGTTTCCTCTTCAGAGATCTCAGGAAAGGAAGAGAGGGTACCAAGGGAAGGGGGAGAGTTGGGAGTGGAGACGGGGAGGAGGGGAAATAGCTGGGTTTGTGGGGAACTGGAGAGTAATCTTGTGGATTTTGTCATGGAAATAGTCAGCCAGGGTTTGGGCAGAGAGGGAGGGAGGGATCAGAGGTGGAGGCACTTTGAGGAGAGAGCTGAGAGTAGTAAAGAGACAGCGAGGATCAGAGGCAAGAGAGTTAGTCAGATGGACATAGTAGTTTTATTTGGCAAGAGCTATGGCTGACTGGAAAGAGACAAGCATGAATTTGAAGTGTAGAAAATCTTCAGGGGAGCGGGATTTGAGCCAGGCACGCTCAGCAGAATGGGCACAGGAGTGTAGATAGCTGGTAATGGGTGAAAGCCAGGGCTGGGGTGCAGAATGTCTCACAGGACGTGGGATGGGTGGAGCTAGAACATCCAGAGCTGAGGAGAGTGCAGCATTATAGGATGTTACTGCCTCGTCAAAAGATTTGGATAACAAAGTGGTCCAGGCAGTGGCCATGCTGGTGAGTGGGAGCAGTGGAACAAAGTTGGAGGTCAAATGAGGAGGTGAGGGAGAGGAGCTTTAATTCATGAGGATCAGAGGGGTTATCAACATGAATGTTAAAATCCCCAAGAATAAGAGTGGGGGAGGAGGAATCCAGAAAGAAGGAAAGCCACGAGTTGAAATCAGTGAGAAAGGTAGAAACAGACTTATCAGGAGGTCGATAAATAACAGCTACCCAGAGAAGAAGTGGGGTGTAGAGGCGGATGGAGTAGACTTCGAAAGAGAGAAAGGAGTGAGACTGAGGCAGCAGGAGGGGTTGGAATTGGCACGAGGGAGAAAGTAGAAACCCAACACCACCACCATGGCCAGTGGGACGAGGCGTGTGGGAGAACTTAGCCCCCGTGGCAGAGGGCAGCAGTAGATGCGGTATCATCTGGGAGGAGCCATGTCTCTGTTAGAGCAAGAAGATGTAGAGCATTGGAGATAAAGAGGTCATGAGTAAAAGCGGGTTTATTAGAGACAGAGTGTGCGTTCCACTTTCAGCTCTTAATCCAGCAATGACCCCAACTCTCCCTACAAGAAGAGATCTGAGCTCCTTGGACGAGCTCCTTGGGGCGAGCTCTGGGCGGCTCTGACTTTATGTCTTCTGGCCCTTTTAGTGGTGTTATCCGTGACGATTTTGCATCTGAATTATTTGGTGCCTTTCATTTCACTGAGCCGTGCTTTTCCTTTCACATCAGGTAAACTTTGGTTTGTGTTATTTCTTTGTATTTTTCTGCTCAGTACTTCACTACTGCTTCTTATGTCTGGTATTCCTGTTTTTTGGGGCAGGCGCCTCTATGCCGCTCCTGGTTATTCTAAGCGGTTACACCATCGTTGCCTCGCCAATCTTATTATTTGTAATAGATCTGCTTTTTCTTCCCCTCGCCATACAGCCCTGCCCACGGCCCTTTCAGTGGCTGCTAGTGTAACTTTGGGCCTAGCTTTGTTGAACTGTAGGTCCCTCCGTTCCAAGTCCTTACTGGTTCATGACCTTGTCCAGCAGCACTCTTTCGATCTGTGCTTCCTCACAGAGACTTGGCTCAAGGAAGGAGATACTCCCCTCCTCTCTAGTGCCCTCCCCTCTGGTTATTCGGCCTTCTCGACACCCAGGCTAGGCAGAGGAGGTGGCGGGGTAGCCTTTCTGTATCGTGCTTCGCTCCCTATCACGGAGGTTGCAACACCATCGGTTCATTCCTCGGAGTCTTTGCTTTTGCGTTTTCACTCTTCTCCCCCGTTTTATTTCTTTCTTCTCTATCTTCCTCCCTCGGTCTCCCTTGACCATTGGGAGGCGTTTCTGCTAACTCTTTCCGAAACAGTCCTACAGTACCCCAATATTATGATCTTAGGTGATTTTAACATCCACGCGGATGCTCCTTCCAGGCCAAAAGATAGGGTTTTTATGAATTTACTCCATGACTTATCGCTTTGCCAGCATGTGTCTGGTCCCACTCACCAGTTGGGTCATACTTTGGACCTAGTTCTTACCTCTTCTTCTAACTTCTGCTCGGTATTATCAGCACCTGTGTCTCTTAGTGTTCCGTGGTCTGACCACTATTGCATCTCTTTCTCTGTTTCCCTCCCAGGGTACAATCCTAGTAACTCTTCTGCTTTTCAGCCCCCTGAGCGTCTCCGGCGCCATCTCACTCCCTCTTCTTTGGCTGCTTTCCCCCCAGCCCATTCATTATTTCCAGATGATTTTTCAATGCGTGATCCGGATGCCCAAGTCGCTCTCTGGAACTCGGTTCTTTCACATGCCTTAGACGAAGTGGCCCCTCTCCGGCCCTCCAGTGCCCCGTCTCAGACTCGTTCGCCTTGGTTTCATCAGGGCCTACGGTTACAACGTACTCAATTGCGCCAAGCCCAGCGGCATTGGCGTTCTCACCCATCTACATCTGCCATGGCTCGTTTTAAACTGCTATTTTCAGAATATCGTTCCGCAGTTCAATCTGCCAAACGCTCATATTACACGCTAGGTATTTCACAGGCTGCCAATTCCTCAAGACAATTGCACACAATTCTACGGCAACTTTCTTCTACTGTTTCCCCTTCTGCCTCTCAAGTTGCCATGCCATCCCCCGCATCCTTAGCATCTTTTTTCTCAGATAAAGTCCAGAATTTACGTTCGTTCGTCCTTTCCTGTTGCTCCCCCACCTCCTTTGTCACCATCCATCTTCTCCTCAGCTTCTCCCTTGCCCCTCTCCTTGGACAACCCTGCTACTATTGAATCCTTTGGTATTGCTATTCCTGGTGTGACTAGCTCTACTAATAGGACCTTATCTCACACTTGGTCTTCTTTCCACTCCCTTACCTCAGCGGAGGTATTACTCACCTTATCCCAGTCTAGGAAGACCACCTGCGCTCTGGATCCAGTCCCTTCTGCTTGGCTGGTGGACCCTTCTCTTCAGCTTATACCTCTCATCACTACTCTGTTTAACTCCAGTTTATCTTCAGGTCATTTCCCTTTGGCTTGGAGATCTGCTGTAGTACATCCCCTGCTGAAGCAGCCCTCCCTTGATCCCTCTGTGTTGTCCCATTGGCGCCCAGTCTCTAACCTCCCCTTTCTTGCCAAAATGTTGGAGCGCCTAGTTTTTCTGCAACTCTCCTCTCATGTTGAGGCTACTAATGTTCTCCACCCCCGTCAGGCCGGCTTCAGACCAGGACACAGCACTGAAACTATCCTTCTTGCTTTGGTAAACGAACTTCACGTTGCACATGAACGGGGTGACATCACACTTTTGGTTTCTTTGGATCTATCTGCCGCATTTGACTTAATTGATCATCAGACCCTCTTATCCCGTCTTTCTGATATTGGTGTTTGGGGTGTGGTGTTACGTTGGTTCCGTTCCTTTCTCACTTCCCGTTCCTATGTCGTTCATGCTGCTCACCAGACCTCACCGACTATTCCGTTGGTCTGTGGAGTCCCCCAAGGATCAGTTCTCTCCCCTCTGCTTTTTAATATTTTTTCTTGCCCCTCTTCCCCTTTTGGCCCAACAATTTCCAGTTTCCACCTACATTTATGCAGATGATATTGTCTTTCTCTTTCACACTTCTCCAGTTGCTATTGATATTACCCCCCTCAATGATTGTCTTTCCCATGTTGCCACCTGGCTCTCATCTAATTATTTACACCTAAATCCCACTAAATCCTCCGCCATGTGGGTGTCCTTGAGTTCTTCTTGTCCGGTCATTGCACCCCAAATCAATTCTATTCCCATTCCTCTCACTTCCTCTCTCCGGTACTTAGGGGTGATTTTAGATCCATCCCTGTCCTTCCATGACCATGTATCTGCCTTGTCCCGTCGTTCCTTCTTTACTTTACGGCAAATACGTTCAGTTCGTTCGGTTTTGTCCCAGGATTCCCTTACCACTCTGGTGTTAGCTCTAGTCATGTCCAGACTGGACTATTGTAATATAATCTATGCCAACCTTCCTGCCTACCAGCTCAAACGTCTTCAGCTTCTACAGAACACAGCCGCCCGTATTATCACTTTTGCTCGTAAATCAGACCATATCACTCCTCTTTTGTTTCGTCTTCATTGGCTCCCGTTACGCTTCCGGTTTAAATATAAGGTCCTTATTATATTACATAAAGTCATCCACACTTCCAATCCTCAGTATTTAGCAAATCTGGTTTCCCTTCACACCCCTTATCGTCAGCTCCGCTCTTTGCATGCCAACCGCTTGTTTCTTCCCCCCCCCGTCTCGCGCTCACCTCGAACAGACACGGCATGCTGCCTTCTTCTTCTTGGGTCCTTCACTCTGGAATTCTCTACCTTCTTCACTCCGTTTGGAATCTTCTTACCAACAATTCAAGAATCAGCTCAAAACCTACCTGTTTCAACAGGCTTATGACCTTCCCTCCCAATAGTTTTGTTCTTTTGTCTTTGTCTGATTATGTCTCATTTGTTTGTTTGGTCTGTCTTTTGTTTGATGTGTTTTTGTGACCTCTTTGGTCCATCTTTTCTCTATTTTAATGGATTTCTTTTCTGTTTTTAATACTTTTATTTATATTATTTTATTGTAAACCGCCCTTACGTTTCGACAAGGGCGGTATATTAAATGTAATTAAAGATAAAGATAAAGATAAAGATAAAGAGGGGAAGAGTGAGAAGGGGGGAGGGGGGATAGTCCCTGTATCCTGTGATTGGATAGTGAAAACGTGACATTGGGTTGGTCAGGTCAGAGAGGAGGGGAGCAGGCTGCTTCTCAGACAAATGGGCATTCTCCATTGCAAGATGTGTTTCCATAACATTCAAGAGACCTCTTTCTCTTTTTTTCTTTTCTCTCCATCTTCCTGACTCTTATAGCAGTGGAGGAGTTTTATTTCTCAGTTTAATGTATCTATTTCTTGTGATTTCAAATACCTCCCTCAGCATTTCAAAACATCAGGGCAGTTTACAAAACTCAGATATCAGGCAACAGAGTGCCACATGATGTTATATATGATGGCTACACTTTATGGATTCTAGGCTCTCTCTCCTTCGAACTGTTCAAAACTCAGCCGCAGTGCTAATCTTCCACTATTTTCGCTATGCTTACATATCCCCTCTTCTCAAGTCACTTCACTGGCCCCCTATCTGTTTCCACATCCAGTTCAAACTTCTTCTGCTGACCTATAAATTCCTTCATTCTGCAGCTCCTCACCACCTTTCCTCTCTTATCTCTCCCTACGCCCTCCTTGGGAACTCCGCTCTTCCGGCAGATCGCTTCTATCTGTGCTTTTCTCTGCCACTGCCAACTCCAGACTTCATTCATTTCATCTTGCTACTCCCAATGCCTGGAACAAACTACCTGAGTCAGTGCATCAAGCTCCTTCTCGAGCCCTATTCAAATCCACACTAAAAACTCATCTTTTCAAGGCTGCTTATTTCCCTGTTTAACACCCATGTCTGTTTTAATCATTTCCTTTATAGAATTGCCCGACTCCCCTATTTTTTCTGTTTGTCTGTCTTGGCAGATTGTAAGCTTTCTTGAGAAGAGAATGTCTTTTATGTCTATGTGTACAATGCTGCATATACCTTGTAGCGCTATAAATGATAAGTAGTAGTAGACGCTATAGGACACACCACGAAGTGACGCATAGGACAACAAAGCAATCTATTGTTGTTGTTAAGTGCCGTTGAGTTGGTGTCGACTCATGGCAACCCTCTAGATAGTTGACCTAAACTGTGTTCGGTCTTAAGCCAGGCATCTCATTGTTGATATAGAGGCATCCATAGCTGCTGTTATTGTATTGATCCATCTTATTGCTGGCCTTCCTCTTTTGCGTTGACCTTTTACCTTTCCAAGCATGATATATTTCTCTAATGATCTCTCTTCTCATGATGTCTTCAAAGTACAAAAGTTGAAGTCTTGTCATCTGAGCTTCTAAAGAAAGCTTAGATTTGACCTTTTCTAGTACTGACTGGTTTGTTCTTCGGGCAGTCCATGGTATACACAGTATTCGCCGTCAGCACCATAATTCAAAGGCATCAATTTTCTTCCTGTCTGTCTTTTTCACTGTCCAACTTTCACATCCATATGACGTTACTGAAAATACCATGGTCTGAACAAGTCGAATCTTTGTATGGAGAGAGACATCTCTGCTCTAGAGAATCTTGTCTAGGTCCTTCAGAGCCATTCTGCCAACAGCAATGTGTCATTGGATTTCTTGACTGTTTGTTGTTTCTTTATTGATTCTTGATCTAAATAGGTTAAAGCTGTCCACTATTTCAATTTCTTCTCCATCAGTGATGAACTTATTGGGCCCGATATTCAAAGGCATTTACAGGTTTACAGACCTGTAAATCATGTAAACGCCACTAAGAGGGACATTCAGCAGCACTACCATGGTTAGCGCTGCTGAATATCTTTGATTAATGTCACTACATGCCCTGACGCTACCTTTGTAGCATCAAGGCGTGTCATAGGCATTCAGAGGTGTTCCAGAGGCAACACCCGTTGCTAAGCAGGCAGCAACAATATTGCAGCACTGCCCAGTTAGGGATCCACAGGTAAAGGCAGGTGCAGCAAAAGCTGGCCTATCTTTACCTATGGGAGCTAGCCAGGCAGTGGCTCAATATCACCGCTGCCCACTTAGCTTCTGCGGCATCTTTGGCTGTGCGGCGACCCCAGATATTCAATGCCAGGGTTGCATATGACCCTGTCATTGAATATCTAGAGTTAGCGTTTGGCGGCAACAGCTATGAGCTGTAGGGGCACACAGCTATCGTAAATGAATATCAGGCCAATTGACTTTGCCAGTTATCAGGATCTTTGTCTTCTTTACATTAAGGTGCAGGCCCATTTTAAGACTATGGTGTATGTTTACTAAACAGCGTTAGCGGCTTCTGTGCAATATTGGAGCCGTGGCCCCATTGAATTCAGTGGGGCCATGGCTCCAATATCGCATGGAAGCTGCTACCGCTGTTTAGTAAACACACCCCTATGTTCTTTGATCTCGAGAAGCAAATATTTCAGATCATCCTCACTTTCAGCCAGTAATGTGGCATCATCAGCATAGCAAAGATTGTTGATGAGTCTTCCACCAATCTTCACACCTTGGTTGTCTTCATACAGTCCTGCTTCTCTGATTTGTTCTGCATATAAATTAAACAGGGGGAAAGTATGCAGCCTTTTCAAACACCTTAGCTAATTTTAAACCATTCTGTTTCTCCTTCTTCCATTAAAACTGTTGCTTCTTGATCAATGTACAGGTTGTGCAAGAGATCTATCAGGTGTTCTGGTATACCCATGCCTCTTAATGTGGCCCAGAGTTTCACATGGTTTAGACAGTCAAAAGACTTGCTGTAGTCAATAAAACACATATAGATACCCTTTTGGTATTGTTTTGTCTTTCCAAGGATCCATCTCACATCTGCAATGATGTATCTCATTCCTCGCCCTTTCCTGAACCCTGCTCGTACTTCAGGCAGTTCTCGTTCCAGGTATGGTTGTAGTCTCTGCTGAATGATCTTGAGTAGAATCTTGCTGGCGTGTGGGATCAGAGCGATTGTGCGATAATTTCCAGTCAGTCAGATCACCTTTCTTCAGTACTGGTATAAACACAGATCTTTTCCAGTCAGTTGGCCATTAATTTGTCTTCCAAATTTCCTGGCAGAGATCTATAAATATGGTAACAGCTGCATCTGATTGCTGCAATGGGAATGTCATCAATGCCCGGTGCTTCGTTCTTTGATAAGGCGTTCAGTGCAGCTTTGACCTGTTCTATGCTTTATATTTCAATGAGAGTGAAAGAGGATAAATTCAGGAATAATATGCAGAAATATTTCCTTACGGAAAGAGTGGTATCCCAGGGATCTGTGCTGGGTCCGCTGCTTTTTGACCTATTCATAAATGACCTGGAAAGTGGAATAACGAGTGAGGTTATCAAATTTGCAGATGACACAAAACTATTTAAAGTTGTTAAAACCCAAGAGGATTGTGGAAAATTGCAAGAGGATCTTGATAAATTGAAAGACTGGGCATCAAAATGGCAGATGAAATTTAATGTGGACAAGTGCAAAGTTGTGCACCTAGGGAAGAACAACCCAAACTATGGTTACACAATGCAAGGTTCCACATTAGGAACCACCACTCAGGAAAAAGATTTAGGCGTCATTTTGGATAACATGTTAAAACCCTCGGCCCAGTGTGCAGCGGCAGCCAAGAGAGCAAATAGAATGCTAGGTATCATAAGGAAAGGAATGGAAAATAAAACAAAAGATGATATAATGCCTCTATATCGTTCCATGGTGAGACCATACCTTGAATATTGTGTGCAATTCTGGTTGCCGTATCTTAAAAAGGATATAGCGTTATTAGAAAAGGTTCAGAGACGAGTCACCAAAATGGTAACGGGGATGGAAGGATACTCCTATGAAGAAAGGCTAAAAAGGTTAGGGCTCTTTAACCTGGAAAAGAGACGGCTGAGGGGAGATATGATAGAAGTCTATAAATTAATGAACGGAATGGAACAGGTAAACGTAGATCGATTGTTTACGTTATCAGAATATAGAAAGACTAGGGGGACATGCAATGAAGCTACAGGGTAAACTATTTAAGACTAATAAAAGAAAATATTTTTTCACTCAACGTGTAATCAAACTCTGGAATTTGTTACCGGAGCATGTAGTAAAGGCTATTAGTGTTGCTGGGTTTAAAAGAGGTTTGGACAAGTTCCTGGAGGAAAGGTCCATAAACCATTTTTAAGAAGGGACCCAGGAAATCAACGCTTGACCCAGTACAAGCATTGCGGAACCTGTGTCTTTTGGGGAAACTGCTAGGTACGTATGACCTAGATTGGCCACTGTTGGAAACAGGATACTGGGTTTGATGGACCTTGGTCTGACCCAGTATGGCATATCTTATGTTCTTATGTTCTTATGTTCCCAGAGGAGGTGGTAGAGATGAGGACCATATCTAGCTGAATTCAAAAAAGCATGGGACAAACACAGAGAATCTCTAAAGGTAAAAAGAGGACTATTGTAGTTGATAAGGAAGGGCAGCTTAGCTAGGCCATATAGTCTTTTTGTGCCGTCATGTTTTTATTTTTCTTTTATAACCAATGGTTCTTGATCATAATGTACAGGTTGAAGGGGCTGTTGGTCCACTTGATCTTTATGGTATAAGGACTCTATATTCTTTCCACCTTTTCTTGATCTTCTCATCAACATTCAGCATGGATCCTTGAGCATCTTATAGAATTCCAATTTGAGGCTGGAATTTTTTCTTTAACTCTCGTACCTTTAGGAAAGCCAATCTTGTTCTTCCTCTAATCATTTCTGATTCTATTTCCTTGCATGTGTCATTGCAGTATTTCTCCTTGTCTTGTTTTATTGCACATTGGAAATCTCTGTTGAGTTCTGTGATTTCCTGTCTTTCTGGGCAATTTTCAGAAGTTCTTCAGTCATCCATTTTGGCCGTTTTTGCTTTTTCAAATTTTGTAGAGAATTCTCACTTTCTTCCAACACAACCTTCTTGATGTCATCTCATAACTCTTCTGGAGCTCTGTCATTTGTATCTAAAGCAGAAAATCAATTTTGCAGGCAATCTCTAAATTCTGGTGGTGTATTCTCAAGTTCATATTTTGCTACATATGTGTGGCTTGCTCTTTTTCAACTTTAGCTTGAGTTTGCATACCAGTAGTTGGTGATCTGTACTACAGTCGGTTCCAGCTTTTATCTTTGTTGATGTTATAGAGCTTTTCCATTGTTGACTTCCACAAATATAGTCAATTTTATTTTTGTACAATCCATTGGGTGAAGTCCATGTGTACAGTCGGTGCTTGTGTTGCTAGAAGGTGGTATTTGAGAAGAATAGATCATTGGTCTTGCAGAATTCTATCTGTCTTTCTCCAGCTTCATTTCTGTTGCCAGGTCCATATTTTCCAACAACTCTGCCTTCTTCTTTGTTGCCATCTTTTGCGTTTCAGTCACACATGACTATCAGGATATCCTGTTTGCATATTCTGTCAATTTCAGCTTGTACATGTTCTTAAGACTCCCTCTATCCAAGCAAGGGCTGTGGGACTTCCCCTGGAAATTGGTCACAGATTACCTTAGAAGCACAGTACAGGGTACTGTGTAGCAGCCAGCTTTTAATGTCTTTTTTCCTCCCTCCCTCCCTCCTTCCCTCCCTCCATCTTCCCCAACACCTAATCACCCCTGGGATAATCGTAGCTTTATAGGTGCATAAACCTCTCAAAGGAAAGGGGGTGCATATTCACTCTCAGGTGCAGCTGTTTGTCCTCATCAGGCATACATACATTAAGGACCTGAGATTAATTAAGCTTCAGGTGATCAAAGTACATTAAACATATTAGGTGTAGTTTTATTAGTACAAGTATCCCTACCAACCCTTAGTAGGTAAAAAACTTAAAAACCTAAACACAACCTTAAAACTAACATGCAGACAGCAGTCCAGCAGCAAGATGGGGGTTTTCCAGTCTGGAGGCTAGAGTAGCAGACTTGGAGGACATAAGGAAGACAGAGAGGTACATAAACGAGACCTACAGGGATATAGTACTGAAGTCCCACCTCCAGTCTGGCAGCATCCCTGTTGCCATGGAGGAGAGAGGTCACGAGACAGGAGAGCATCACCCTGGTGTGGCAGAAAGTGATCCTGTAGCTAGGACCTGTCCTCCAGGTGATGTAAAACCCTCTCACACTGAGGAAGTTTCTCCAGGGCCATGTGCCCATGAGGTAAGGATTAGAAAAGCCGTTATAGTTTGTGATTCGATTATTAGGCATGTAGATAGCTGAATGGCTGGTGGACGTGAGTATTGCCTGGTAACATTCCTGCCTGGTGCGAAGGTAGCGGACCTCATGCACCACCTAGACAAGGTCTTAGATAGTGCTGGGGAGGAGTCTGCTGTCTTGGTACATGTCGGTACCAATGACATAGGAAATGTGGTAGTGAGGTTTTGGAGGCTAAATTTAGGCTTTTAGGTAGGAAGTTGAAATCCAGAACTTTCAGGGTAGCATTCTCCGAAATGTTTCCCATTCCACGCGGAGGACCCAAAAGGCAGGCAGAGCTCCGGAGTCTCAATGCGTGCATGAGACGATGGTGCAAGGATGAGGGTTTTGGATTTGTTAGGAACTGGGCAACATTCTGGGGAAAGGAGGGGCTCTTCCGAAGGGATACGCTTCACCTTAACTGGGATGGAACCAGGCTGCTAGCATTAACCTTTAAAAAGGAGATAGAGCAGCTTTTAAACTAGATAATAGGGGAAAGCCAACAGTTGCCCAAGAGCGCATGGTTCGGAAGAATGTATCCTTGAAGGATACTACCAAAAGAATGAAGTTAGGGCATATCAGCAGAGAGGTTCCAATAAAGCAAAAGTAACCCAAATGTCCTTGAGTACGGAGCAGACAGAGCTTAAAGATTCCAAATTACCCCTGCCTACAGATAGATTAATATGAATAAAATACAATCTCTAAAATGCTTGTATGCAAATGCTAGAAGTCTAAAAAATAAGATGGGAGAGTTTGTTTATTTATTTATTTAACAAGATTTATATACCATCTTTCTACAACTCAAGACGGTTTACATATAACAATTGACAATGTGTTTCAACTGTTTACAAGGAACAGGTAACAGGTATACAATAAGTTAGAATATATAGAACTAAATGAGAGGTTAGATATGATTGGAATCTCAGAGACATGGTGGAAGGAGGACAACTAGTGGGACACTGTGATACCTGGGTGCAAACTACATCGCAATGATAGAAGTGATCAAATTGGTGGTGGGGTTGTATTCTATGAAAGAGAGGACATTGCATCACAAAGGATTAAAGTTTTGCAGGAAACAAAATGTGCTGTAGAATCTCCATGGATTGAAATTCCATGTAAAAAGGGGAAGGGGAAGGTGATGGCAGTGGGGATGTACTATCGACCACCTGGGAAGAATGAACAAATGGATGATGAAATGCTCAAAGAAATTAGGGAAGCTAACAAAAGTTACAGCTGTTGTTGTTGTTAAGTGCCGTCGAGTCGGAGTCGACTCATGGCGACCCTCTGGATAGCTATCCTAAATTGTGTTCAGTCTTCAGTCAGGCGGCTTATTGTTGACAGACTGGTACCCGTAGCTGCTGTTATTGTATCGATCCATCTCATTGCTGGCCTTCCTCTTTTGCGTTGACCTTCTATCTTGCCAAGCATGATGTCTTTCTCTAATGATCTCTCTCTCCGCATGATGTGTCCAAAGTATGAAAGTCGAAGTCTTGTCATCTGAGCTTCTAAAGAAAGCTTAGGATTGATCTCCTCTAGTACAGACTGGTTTGTTCTTCGGGCAGTCCATGGTATGCACAATATTCGCCGCCAGCACCATAATTCAAAGGCATCAATTTTCTTCCTGTCTATCTTTTTCACTGTCCAGCTTTCACATCCATATGATGTTATTGAAAATACCATGGCTTGAACAAGTCAAATTTTTGTATGGAGAGAGACATCTCTGCTCTTGAGAATCTTATCTAGGTCTTTCAAGAGCAATGCGTCGTCTGATTTCTTGACTGCTTGTTGATAGTTGATCCAAGTAGGTTAAAGTTATTCACAATTTCAATTTCTTCTCCTTCGACGATGAACCTGTTGATTATGCCAGTTGTCATGATCTTTGTCTTCTGTACATTAAGGTGCAGGCCCATTTTGAGACTATGTTCTTTGATTGTGAGAAGCAAATGTTTCAGATCATCTTCACTGTCCGCCAGTAATGTGGTATCATAAGCATAATGAAGGTTGTTGATGAGTCTTCCACCAATCTTCACACCTCTGTTGTCTTCATACAATCCTGCTTCTCCGATGATTGATTTGTTCTGCATATAAATTAAACAGGTAGGGGGAAAGTATGCAGCCTTGTCTTACACCTTTGCTTATTTTAAACCATTCTGTTTCTCCTTGTTCTGTTCAAACTGTTGCTTCTTGATCAATGTACAGATTGTGCAAGAGAACGATCAGGTGTTCTGGTATACCCATGCTTCTTAATGTGGCCCAGAGTTTCTCATGGTTTACACAGCCAAAAGCTTTGCTATAGTCGATAAAGCACAAATAGATATCCTTTTGGTATTCTTTAGTCTTTTCAAGGATCCATCTCACATCCGCAATGATGTCTCTCGTTCCTCGCCCTTTTCTGAACCCTGCTTACACTTCAGGTAGTTCTTGTTCCGGGTATGATTGTAGTCTCTTTTGAATAATCTTCAGTAGAATCTTGCTGGCATGTGGGATCAGAGCGATTGTGCGATAATTTCCACAGTCAGTTGGATCACCTTTCTTTAGTATTGGTATAAACACAGATCTTTTCAAGTCAGTTGGCCATGATGCTGTCTTCCATATTTCTTGGCAGAGCCTTGTAAGTATGGTAACAGCTGCATCAGATTGCTGTAATACTTCTATGGGAATGCAATCAATGCCTGGTGCTTTGTTCTTTGATAAGGCTTTCAATGCTGCTTCAACTTCTTCTTTCATCACCAATGGTTCCAGATCATAAGGTACAAGTTGAAACGGCTGTTGGTCCACTTGATCTTTATCATATAAAAACTCTGTATATTCCTTCCATCTTTTCTTGATCTTCTCAGCATCATTCAACATAGAACCTTGAGCATCTTGTAACATTCCAATTCAAGGCTGGAACTTTTTCTTTAACTCTCGTAGCTTTAGGAAAGCTGATCTTGTTCTTCCTCTAATAGTTTCTGCTTCTATTTCCTTGCATGCGTCATTGTAGTACTTTTCCTTGTCCTGTCTTGCTGCACGTTGGAAATCTCTGTTGAGTTCTGTGATTGTCTTTCTTTCTCCTCTGGCTTTAGCTTCTCTGTGTTTCTGGGCAATTTTCAGAGTTTCTTCCGTCATCCATTTTGGCCGTTTTTTCTTTTTTACCTTTTGTAGAGACTTTTCGCTTTTTTCCAACACAATCTTCTTGATGTCATTCCATAACTCTTCTGGAACTCTATCATTTGTATCTAAAGCAGCAAATCGATTTTGCAGGCAGTTTTTAAATTCCAGTGGTATATTCTCAAGGTCATATTTTGCTGCATTCATGAGTGGTTTGCTCTTTTTCAGCTTTAGCTTGAGTTTGCATACTAGTAGTTGATGATCTGTACCACAGTCAGCTCCAGGTTTTGTCTTTGTTGATGTTATAGAGCTTTTCCATCGTTGACTTCCACAGATGTAGTCAATTTGATTTTTATACAATCCTTTGGGTGAACTCCATGTGTACAGTCGCCGCTTGTGTTGCTGGAAGAAGGTGTTCGAGATGAATAGATCGTTTGTCTTGCATAATTCTATCAGTCTTTCTCCAGCTTCATTTCTGTTGCCAAGTCCATATTTTCCAACTACTTTGTCTTCTTCTTTGTTGCCAACCTTTGCGTTCCAATCACCCATGACTATCAGGATATCCTGTTTGCATGTTCTGTCAATTTCAGCTTGTACTTGTTCATAGAACTCTTCAATTTCATTCTCTTCTGCAGCTGTTGTTGGGGCATATACTTGAATTATAGTTGTGTTGATAGGCATTCCTCGTAGACGAATAGAGATTAAGCGTTTGCTGACTGCATTGTATTTCATTACAGTTCTTGCAAGTTTCTTCTTTATTATAAATGCAACACCATTTCTTCTTTGTCTTTCATTTCCAGCATAGTACACCATGTGATCATCTGATGCAAAGTGCCCCATGCCAGTCCATTTCAGTTCGCTGACACCCAACAGATCAAGTTGTACACGTTCCATTTCATTCTTGACCACCTCCAACTTCCCTTGGTTCATGCTTCGTACGTTCCATGTTGCAATGTGTAAGACATCTTTACAGCTTCTGACTCTCATTTCATGCGCAGCTACATCAGCAGTCAGACGTTCCGAGGGCTTTGATCCAACCACATCATAAATGCTGGCTTTACTCTGAAAAGTCTTCAGCTCTTCCCCAGTAGCTAGTTGAGTGCCTTCCAACCTGGGGGTCTCATCTTCCAGCACTACAGCACAATTTGTTTTGTTGTAACTATCCATTGGGTTTTCATGGCAAGATACAGAAGTAGATTGCCGCGCCTTTCTTCCGCGCAGTTTAAGTTTGGTGTTGTTGCCGTTGTCACAGAAATGTGATCCTCCACCGTCAACACTATCCCATTCTGCTGCTGCCCAGATGGGTGGTTTGTCTTGGTCTGGCATCTCAGCTGAGACCTGTCCATCTTGGGAGACCCTGCCAGTAGTTAAACTACCGATAGTTTAGCTCTCAGCATCACTGATGCACACAAGCCCTCACAGCACGACAAGCTGCAATTACAGCATAGTAGTAATAAAGGGTGATTTCAATTACCCCACTATTGACTGGATCAGTGTCACGGCAGGACATGCTAGGGAGATAAACTTTCTAGATGAAATAAATGACTGCTTCTTAGAGTAGATGGCTCATGAACCGACCAGAGGGGTAGCTATTTTGGACGTAGTCCTTAGTGGAACACCAGATCTGGTGCAAGAGATAAGGGTGTTGGGGCCACTTGGCAATAGTGATCACAGCATGATCGCATTTGATTTAATTAATGGAGAAGGGATGGTAAGGAAATCCACAGTACTACCTTTTAACTTTAAAAAAGGAGACTATGATAAAATGAGGAAAATAGTTAAGAAAAACCTAAAAGGCTTACATAAAGCTTGGGTATTGTTTAAAAATAAAATCTTGGAAGCCCAGACCAGCTGTATTCCATGCTTTAAAATAAGTGGAAGGAAGTCCAAAAAACTGCCATTATGGTTTAAAGTGAGGTCAGAGAGGCTGTTTTTGCCAAAAAAAGCATCTTTCAGGAGATGGAAAAAAGAGCCAAATGATGAAAATTGGAAACAGCTCAAGCACTGGCAAGTTAGATGCAAGGCATTGATAAGCCAGGCACAGAGAGAATTTAAGAGGAAACTTGCTGTGGAAGCAAAACACGCAATAAAGACTTTTCAAGTACATTCATAGCAAATAACCTGTGAGACAGTCATTTGGACCATTAGATGATAGAGGGATAAAAGAGGCACTAAGAGGGGACAAGGCCACAGTTGAGAGACTGAATGAATTCTTTGCTTTGGTCTTTACTGAGGAAGATGTAGCGATGTTACCCATGACTGAAGTGGTATTTAAAAATGATACTATGGAAGACTTGAAAGAAATATTGATACACTGGGAATATGTATTATAACTATTTGATAAACTGAAGACTAGCAAATCACCTGGACTGGATGGTATACATCCAAGGGTATTGAAAGAACTGAAATATGAGATTGCAGACCTGCTATTAGTAATCTGTGAACTATCATTAAAATTATCTGTAATACCTGATGAATGGAGGATGGCCAATGTAACACCAATTTTTAAAAAGGATGCCAGGGGTGATTCGGGAAACTACAGACCAGTGAGCCTGACGTCAGCACCAGAAAAATAGTAGAAACCATCATAAAGAATAAAATTACTCAGCATGTATATAGTCATGGCTTAATGGGAGACAGCTAACATGGCTTTAGACAAGGAAGATCTTGTCTTACTAATCTGTTATGTTTTTTTGAAGGTGTGAATAAACAGGTAGACAAAGATGAGTCGGTTGATATAGTGTATCTGGACTTTCAGAAAGCCTTTGACAAGGTCCCTCATCAGAAACTTTTGACAAAACTAAAGAGTCATGGGATAGGAGGCAGTGTACTATTGTGAATCAGGATTTGGTTAAAAGACAGAAAGCAGAGGGTAGGGCTAAATGGCTAATTTTCCCAATGGAAAAAAGTGAATAGTGGAGTACCCCAGGGATCTGTGCTGGGTCCGCTGCTTTTTAATATATTCATAAATGACCTGGAAATGTGAATAACAAGTGAGGTTATGAAATTTGCAGATGTCACAAAACTATTTAAAGTTGTTAAAACCCATGAGGATTGTGGAAAATTGCAATAGGGTCTTGATAAATTGGAAGACTGGGCATCCAAATGGCAGATGAAATTTAATGTGGACAAGTGCAAAGTTATGCACCTAGGAAAGAACAACCCGAACTATGGTTAAACGTTGCAAGGTTCCATATTAGGAACCACCACCCAGGAAAAAGATTAGGCGTCATCGTGGATAACATTTTAAAACCCTCCGCCCAGTATGCAGCGGCGGCCAAGAGAGCAAATAGAATGCTAGGTATCATAAGGAAAGGAATGGAAAATAAACCAAAAGATATTATAATGCCTCTGTATTGTTCCATGTTGCGACTGCAGCTTGAATATTGTGTGCATTTCTGGTCACCGTATCTTAGAAACATAGAAACATGATGACAGAAAAAGACCACATGGCCTATCTAGTCTGTCCCTCCATATCAACAACTACAACAGTCCACTTTTTACCTTTAGAGATCCTCTGTGTTGGTCCCATGCATTTTTGAATTCAGTTACTGTCCTCATCTCTACCACCTCCACTGGGAGACTATTCCATGGATCCACTACTCTTTCCGTAAAGAAATATTTCCGCATATCACTCCTGAATCTATCTTCCTTCACCCTCATCCCATGTCCCCTCGTAGCAGAACTTGCTTTCAATTGAAAGAGGCTCTCTCCCTGAACATTTATGCCACGGAGGTATTTAAACCCCTCAATCATATCACCTCTATCCCACCTTTCCTCTAAGGTGTACATATTAAGATCCTTAAGTCCTCATATGTTTTATAATGAAGCCCACTAATCATTTTAGTAGCCACCCTCTGCACCGACTCCATCCTGTTCACATCCTTTTGAAGGTGCGGTTTCCAGAATTGCACACTATACTCCAAATGAGGTCGCACCAAAGACTTATACAGAGGCATTATCACCGCCTTTTTTCTGCTAGCCATTCCTCTCCGTTTGCACCAAAGCATCCTTCTGGCTTTTGCCGTTGCCTTTTCTACCTGTTTAGCTACTTTAAGATCATCAGACACAACCACGCCTAGGTCCCGCTCTTCTTTAGTGGACAAAAGTACTTCACCTCCTATACTGTATTGCTCCCTTGGATTGCTGCAGCCCAAATGCATGACCTTACATTTTTTAACATTAAATCACAGCTGCCAAATTCTAGACCATTCTTCAAGCTTAGCTAGATCCCTCCTCATGTTATCTACACCTCCCTGGGTGTCTACTCTATTGCAGATTTTGGTATCATCCGCAAAGAGGCAAACCTTACCCGACAGCCCTTCCGCTATATCACTAACAAAGATGTTAAAAAGAATCGGACCAGAAGGGGCGGAGCCTGATGTCCAGCAGGATGGTCGCATAACGCTGAGGCTCCCGAGAGGCCTACTCAGAATCCTGAATTAACACCGTACATACTTGGAACTTCTACTCTGATCTTGCCGGGGCACATTGGTGAGATGGCGGGGACCAAACCCACGCGCCTGGAATTTGGATCTCCAGCAGCTTCTCACGGCAAACGTTCCAAAACTGAACCCCCGTCCCCGCAGAAGGGGCTGGCCTTGTGCGAGGGCCCCGAAATGCAGCAGGAAATCCTCGCAGAGATTAGAGGGGTCAAAAACCTCGTGCAGTCAAACGGTGAAGCACTCTGAGCGCTGCGGGAAGATCTTGGTGTGCTGCAAAGCAAGCTAGAAGGGCTTTCTTCGCGTCAGGACAAAATGGAGAGCATATTGGACTCCCATGCGGCCCGGTTGTCCAAACTCGACAAAGTTGAACGTCAGGTGCGGGCCTTGCAGAAAGAAGTGGAAGATGGCAATAATAGAGCGCGCCGCAACAACATACGACTCGTGGGCATACCGGAGGGAGCGGAATCGGGAGACATGAAAGAGTTTTTATGCAAAATTCTCCCTTCCCTGCTCCAAATCACCTTTACCAAAGATTTGGAGATCGATCGCGCTCATCGTGTACCCACAAGCATAACGCTCAACAGGAAGACCCCGCGGCCTATCATTTTTCGACTTTTGAGATATCAACACGTGGAGCAAATTCTAAGTGCCTCTCGGGCAAAGGGCCATATGGAGTTTGAGAGCCACAAGATCTCCTTCTATCCTGACTTGGCTAAACCCACGGTCGACCGCCGAAAGCGCTTTCTGGAATTCCGGCCGAGGCTTCAACAACTACAAGCACGCTATGGCCTGATGTACCCGGCCAAGCTCCGAGTCACGCTCCACAATCAGACAAGAACATTCGAGGACCCTGATCTACTAGCGGAGTTTTTGGATTCCAAAGAAGCCGACTTGATGCGCTGACTTCCAGAATATTCCTGCAAGTATTCTCATATCCGCTGTACCAGCCATATTGGATCTGCCGCAGCCCAGCAAGGAGTCTGGCGAGGGCAGTTTGTTTGCCTTACTTTTGATGATATCTGTGACCCGACTCCATCTACCCACAGTAGCCTCGATGAGTATCAGAGACAGTGTTAATTATGGACTCTGGTGTTTCTTTTCTTTTTTTTTTTCATGTCTTTCTATTTCCTCTCTAGGGCCTCCTCCCGCAGACACATGGTCGCCATATTCCTTGGGGGTTTTGCTTCTTCTCTAAGATACTTTGGTACATACTTTTCAATATGGGGTGTATTAGCCAGCATACTCGGTGATTATGTCATTGTTGCACAGATTCTGATTATGTTGTATGTTTTCAAGCGCCCTTACCTAAAATGTCTATTACCGATTGATGGCACCATGTAAGATTTTCTCATTGAACGTAAAAGGAATCAATAATCCGATAAAACGGAAGAAAATCCTAAGCTACCTAAGTCAGGAAGCTGCGGATCTGATTTTTCTCCAAGAAACGCATTTAAACTCGAAGGAAACTCTTAAACTCAATATTAAACCTTACATGGTGGCCGCCTATTCCCCAGCCGTTTCTAAGAAGTGTGGGGTTGCCATACTGGTTAGGAAATCTTTGCATGCTACTATTATTGCGACTAGCTCAGATACAGAAGGTAGATGGTCCAGAGTTCACCTCAAGATAGGCAGCCTTGAAGTTACATGTATACCTATTCTCTGAACATTTCCAAATCCCCTACCCCCCAAGCTCTGTACCCCCAAGCTCTATCCCACACCATCCACAGACACACCAACTCAGAACTCCCTAAACCACAACTAGACAACCCCACACAGCCCCCCCCCCCACACACAAAATTCTTGAAAAAATGGAAATAAATTCCACCACATACACATGATGCACGATTATTCTGAAAACCCCTGTATAGAATCACTTGTAAATAACCTATGTAAATAGTTTGGACAGTTTTTTTACATCTGTCAGTATTTGTAAAAAGTTAGAAAGTTTCTCTGTTTCAATGTAATGCATATCTATTCCATGTAAAAAAGTTAAAAAGTTCTCTGTTCAATGTAAAGTATACAGAAGTATACATAAATTGTTAAATTGTTCCATGTAAACCGCCCTTGATCACTGGAAGGGGCGGTATAGAAGAAATAAGTAAATAAATAAAATAAATAAATATGCCTTTACGCTCCTAATGTGGATGACCCTGCCTTTTTTGCTACCATTGCTCAGGTTGCGCAGGCCTCTGCTAATACTTCATTGATAATTGGGGGGGATTTCAATCTAGTCCTTGATCCCCTGCTTGACAAACAGCCGCCTAGGACAAGTGGTCCCCCCAAGAGTCACACCACGCTTACCTCCCTGATCAAAGATCTTGCTTTAGTTGATCTATGGAGGTTACTACACCCCAATGAGCTTGACTTCACCTTCTTCTCTTCCCCTCACAAATCCCAGTCTCGCATAGACTTCTTTCTAATATCAAAACTGTTAGTTCCTCAGGTGGACACCACAAAGATTCACTCCCAACATATTTCAGATCATGCTGCTATTTCCTTTCAATTACACACTACTGCACCCCAAGGGAATTCGGGGGCCTGGTTCTTTGATAGAGCCCTGTTAACTCAGCCAGAGTTCCAGTTAGAAATTCGAGCAGCCATACAGGATTACTTCCATTTTAATCTACCCCAGGATACTGCGAATTGGGCTTGGTGGGAGGGCTTCAAAGCGGCCATTCGAGCAACGATCACTAGCTATCAAATCCGCCTGCGGAAACAACGCAAACAGCAGCTACTCATACTAGACCAACAAATAAAAGCAGGCGAACGAGTCCTAACTTCACGTACTGATCCATGTGTATTAATTCGATTACAGCGTCTCCGTTTTCAATATAATTCCATCCTCTCAACTGCAGCTTCTAAGAGTATTGAGCTTCAGCGAGGGACATATTATCGTGAAAATAACCGAGCCGGTCGACTCTTAGCCAACGCCTTGAAAGGTTAAAAAGAAGCCAAACGCGTAGCGGCCCTTCGAGCTCCACAGGGAGGGGGCATAGTGACCACAGACTCTGAAATTGTAGAGCTCTTTCGGGATTTCTATACCCGCCTATATCAATCTGAATGTGAGTTCTCGTCAGAGACATTCGAGCGATTGCTTTCTGGCATTCAGCGGCCGACCCTCTCTGAAGATGACAGGGATGCGATGGATGAACCCTTCTCTACTTCAGAGATCCAATCTGCCCTAAAACGAACAGCCTCGGGCCGTGCCGCAGGACCCGATGGTCTCCCGACCGAATTCTACAGAACGTTCAGTGCAGATTTAGTTCCCTATTTAAAACTATATTTTACTGCCCTTGCGGTGGATACATCCTCTTTGGGATCCTTTTCTGCAGCTAATGTGGTAGTATTTGAGAAAGAAGGCAGAGACCCGCTACTAACCGCCAACTACCGTCCAATCTCCCTACTTAATGCTGATTATAAGATCTTCGCAACGATCTTGGCCACCCGGCTATCTGACAAGCTGGCCACCCTAATTCACCCCGACCAATGCGGTTTTATACCCGGCAGATCAACTGCTGACAATGCTCGGACCTTGTGCCATGTGCTATCCAGTGCTGCCAATCTAGATCATCCATGGGTGGGTCTTTCCCTGGATGCCGAAAAAGCCTTTGATCGCCTAGAATGGCCCTTCTTATTTGCAGTTCTCCGATGGTATGGCTTTGGGGAGGGCTTCCTCCGATATCTCCAAGTCATGTATACTCAACCCGTCGCCAGTATTTGTGTAAATGCCATCAAGTCTCAGCCATTTAATCTCCAAAGAGGCACGCGTCAAGGTTGCCCCCTATCACCAATGCTCTTTGATCTAGCTCTTGAACCCCTAGCCCTCCTTATTAGACAGTCCGCACGTATTCGAGGTGTCCCCTTCAGTCATAGGGAGATTAAACTCTCTGCATATGCAGATGACCTTATGCTTTTCGTATCCCTCGATTCGGTTCCAGCTGTCTTGGATCTGATTGACGGATACTCACAATTATCGGGCTATAAAATTAACTGGACCAAATCTGTAGCATTCCCACTGAACCGCTGGGTACACCAGGCTGACATGCAGGCCTTTCCCTTCCTTTGGCAATCCCGCATGGTGAAGTATCTCGGGGTCCATTACTGTTCTCCTTTAGAAGACACTATCAGTTTTAATGCCAAAGAGGTAGTCTCCAAAGTCCGTGAGCTCACAAATCGTTGGTCTCCCTTATCTCTTACATGGTGGGGCCGCCTAGAAACTGTGAAAATGATGATAGTCCCCAAAGTGAACTATATTTTAGAAATGCTGCCATGCTTACTCCCGCTACATACTTATAAAGATATTGAGGGCCTTCTCGTCCATTATCTCTGGCAGGGCAAGCCACCAAGGATAGCTAAACTAAAACTACAGTCTGCAAAGGAAAGAGGGGGTACCAGATTTCCTGATTTTCTTAGATATCATCAAGCCTTCCTACTTAAGCAAGGTGCCCGTTGGCTAGATGCCTCAACAGACAGCAGACCAGTTTGGCTTGACATAGAAGAGGAGCTTAGTAGCCCAATTCCGTTGACCTATCTCCCCGGTATGTCCTATCAAGTAGACACCCGCCATCCACCAATGATTGTCGATACTCTTGCGGCCTTTAACACTCTCATTCTATCACTAGGCCCGAACGTATGTCCTCAGGACGGACTCCCGCTATGGAATAACCCCAGAATTCAAGTCCTAAATAGAACGATAGCATGGAAACCCTGGTACTCAAGGGGGATCTGGACACCCCAACAGCTTTTCTCTGCAGCTCGTTGGAAAACCTTTTCTGATTTACAAAAGGAATTTGCGTTACCAGCGAAACACTACTTTCAATTGATGCAGCTTCAACACTGCCTCAAAAGTGCTCGAATTATGCCGCCCTCAGCCCCTACTGAGGACGGGCTATTAGAGATAGTTCACTCTATTAGTAGTACACATGGGGTAGCCTCTAACTTTTATAAAATATTATGTCAGGGTACAGACACGGCCACTTTTAGAGCCCAACAAGCCTGGGAGCGTGAACTGCAAACCACTTTAAACCCCTGTGCAATGGAGCGTTTTCTGGAGCAAAGTAGTGCGGGTGTCCCGGTCTGCCTCTGTTACCCAAACTCTCTTCTTTTTTGCACACAGATGCTTTTATACCCCGGAAAAAATAGCCAAATGGAACACAACTGCTAGGGACCAGTGTTGGTCTTGCCATACTGCTGTGGGAACCTTCGCTCATGTTATTTATGAATGTCCTCAACTACAGGTTTATTGGGGGCGGGTTTGGGGTTGTATTCAATTTATCTTACACCTTCACGAACCTCTCTCTTGGAAGATCGTGGGACTCCGCTCTGTGGCGGAGGTCCCCTCTCTGCCTAAGAAGGGTCGCTTTCTCCTTGATTTCATGCTGGGTATAGCCATATGCTTAATCACGAGGAATTGGAAGGATAGCTCTCGACTTACTGTCAATGAATGGTGGAACCTCGTCTGCTTATATAGTAAATATGAGCAGATACCTCGGAGAGCTATTCCCCATGCCCAAACTCACTCTCGCTTGTCTAAATGGCAGATGCTTAATGATTATGTACAATCTGCTCATTGTTCCAACATGCCTGTATAAAGTGCACTCATCATGTTTCAGATCACCGTTAGGTTTTGTAACACAATAATGTAAGTACACGCCCGCTTCGGGAATGCTTAGTTTTCTAGAGAAGAAGCAGGGGGGAGGGGGGTGGCAGGGGTTTACTTTGGTGTATGTATTACACTTTATGTATCTGTCTTTTAGCTGTATGTCTTCCTTTTCCTTTGTTGTTATAAAACGAAAATAAAGAATTAAAAAAAAAAAAATCAACAGTTAAATATTCCTTGTTCATATTCAAGTTTTTATTCTCTGTATCTACACTGTTACAAGTTAAGTTACATGTAAACCATCTTGAATTGTAGAAAGATGATATATAAAAAGTTTTGAATAAATAAATAACTATTAAAAAAAAAAAAAAAAAAGAATCGGACCAAGGACAGATCCCTGGGGCACACCACTGGTAACATCCTTCTCCTCAGAGTGAGCTCCATTTACTTGTACTCTTTGTCGCCTCCCACCCAACCAATTTCTAACCCAAGCAGTAACTTTAGGGTCCATCCCTAGGGTGCTCAGTTTGTTTATAAGTCGCCTGTGAGGAACAGTAAGAACATAAGAACATAAGACATGCCATACTGGGTCAGACCGAGGTCCATCAAGCCCAGTATCCTGTTTCCAACAGTGGCCAATCTAGGTTATACGTACCTAGCAATATCCCCAAAGACACAGGTTCCACAAAGCTTGTACTGGGTCAAGCATTGATATCCTGGGTCCCTTTTTAATAGTGGTTTATGGACCTTTCCTCCAGGAACTTGTCCAAACCTTTTTTAAACCCAGCTATACTAACAGCCCTTACTACATCCTCCGGTAACAGATTCCAGAGTTTGATTACACGTTGAGTGAAAAATATTTTCTCTTATTTGTCTTAAATAGTTTACCCTGTAGCTTTATTACATGTCCCCTAGTCTTTCTATACTCTGATAGCGTAAACAATTGATCCACGTTTATCCGTTCCACTCCATTCATTAATTTATAGACCTCTATCATATCTCCCCTCAGCCGTCTCTTCTCCAGGCTAAAGAGCCCTAACCTTCTTAGCCTCTCTTCATAGGAGTAACCTTCCATCCCCTTCACCAATTTGGTGGCTCTTCTCTGTACTTTTTCTAATAACGCTATGTCCTTTTTAAGATACGGTGACCAGAATTGCACACAATATTCAAGGTGCGGTCGTACCATGGAGCGATACAGAGGCATTATAATATCCTTTGTTTTGTTCTCCATTCCTTTCCTTATCATACCTAGCATTCTATTTGCTTTCTTGGCCGCCGCTGCACACTGGGCGGAGGGTTTTAACATGTTATCCACGATGACTCCTAAATCTTTTTCCTGGGTGGTGGTTTCTAATGTGGAGCCTTGCATCGTGTAACTATAGTGTGGGTTGTTCTTTCCTAGGTGCATAACTTTGCACTTGTCCACATTAAATTTCATCTGCCATTTGGATGCCCAGTCTTCCAATTTATCCAGATCCTCCTGCAGTTTTCCACAATCCTCTTGGGTTTTAACAACTTTAAACAGTTTTGTGTCATCTGCAAATTTGATAATCTCACTAGTTATTCCCTTTTCCAGGTCATTTATGAATATGTCAAAAAGCAGCGGACCCAGTACAGATCCCACTATTCACCTTTTTCCATTGGGAATATTGGCCATTTAGCCCTACCTTCTGCTTTCTATCTTTTAACCAGTTCCCGATCCACAATAGTACACTGCCTCCTATCCCATGACTTTTTAGCTTTGCCAAAAGTCTCTGATGGGGGACTTTGTCAAAAGCTTTCTGAAAGTCCAGATACACTATATCAACCGACTCACCTTTGTCTACCTGTTTATGCACACCTTCAAATTTCCCTGGTACTGACTTCAGGCTCACCAGTCTGTAATTTCCTGGGTCACCCCTGGAACCCTTTTTAAAAATTGGTGTTACGTTGGCGACCCTCCAATCTTCAGGTATTACAGATGATTTTAATGAAAGTTCACAGATTACCAATAGCAGGTCTGCAATCTCATATTTCAGTTCTTTCAACACTCTGGGATGTATACCATCCGGTCCAGGTGATTTGCTACTATTCAGTTTATCAAATAGTTGTAATATATCTTCCCGGTGTAGCGATATTTCTCTCAATTCCTCTGCAGTATCACCTTTAAATACCACTTCAGTCTTGGGTAACATCCCTACATCTTCCTCAGTAAAGACCGAAGCAAAGAATTCATTCAGTCTCTCTGCTATAGCCTTGTTTCCTCTTACTGCCCCTTTTACCCCTCTATCATCTAATGGTCCAATTGACTCTCTCACAGGCCTTTTGCTACGAATGTACTTGAAAAAGTCTTTATTTCGTGTTTTTGCTTCCGTAGCAAGTTTCTTCTCAAATTCCCGCTTTGCCTGCCTTATCAATGCTTTGCATTTAACTTGCCAGTGCTTGTGCTGTTTCCAGTTTTCATCATTTGGCTCTTTTTTCCATTTCCTGAAGGTTGCTTTTTTGGCAGCAAGTGTCAAAGGCTTTACTGAAATCTAAATACACCACATCTAGGGCTCTCCCTCGGTCCAACTCCCTGGTCACCCAGTCAAAGAAATCAATCAGATTTGTCTGACAAGACCTGCCTCTGGTGAATCCATGCTGCCTCGGATCCTGTAATCCGCTGGACTCCAGAAACCTCACTATTTTCTCTTTCAGCAGCGTTTCCAATAATTTACTCACCACCGAAGTTAAACTAACTGGCCTGTAGTTTTCAACCACATCCTTACTTCCGCTTTTGTGTAAAGGCACCACATGAGCCTCTCTCCAGTCCTTTGGCACCACTGCCGACTCCAACGAGGCATTGAAAAGGTCAGTCAGTGGAGCTGCTAGAACGTCCCCAAGTTCCCTCAGTATTCAAGGGTGTATCCCATCCGGTCCCATCGCTTGGTCTACTTTAAGTTGAGCTAGTTTCTCACGAACACAGTCTTCTGAAAATTGTTTAAGATGTCCCTCGCTTCTGTTCCTATTTGTGGGTGTTTTCTGAGGTCCTGCTCCTGGTTGTTCATCTGTGAACACAGAACAAAAATATTTGTTAAGCAGTTCCGCTTTATCCTTATCAGCTTCTACATATTCCCCCCCTGCACCCTTGAGTCTGACAATACCACTCTTGCCCTTCCTCTTCTCACTAATATATCTGAAAAATGTCTTATCCCCCCATTTTATTGCATTGGCTCCTCCTTTTGAATCTTTGCCTTCTTGACTACTTTGCTAGCTTCTCTAAGTTTTTCCAAATACAGATGCCTGTCTTCCTCTCTCTGTGATCTCTTGTATTTCATGAAGGCCGCCCTCTTTTTCTTCACTTTTTCAGCTACTTCCTTTGAAAACCACAGCGGTCTCCTTTTCCTTTTTCCTTTATTTACCATTTTAACAAAAAGGTTGGTTGCCCTTAAAATATCCCCTTTCAGTTTTGCCCACTGTTTTTCTACATCCCCCAGCTGTTCCCATCCCCCAGCTGTTCCCATCCCACTAACGACTCCCTGAGGTATTGGCCCATCTTCGCAAAGTTAGTCTTCCTAAAGTCTAAGGGGCTTGTTTACAAAGCTGCGGTAGTGGTTTGCAATCGTTATCGGAGCCGCGACCCCATTGATTTCAATGGGGCCGCGGCTCCGATAACGACCGCGAACCGCTACCGCGGCTATGTAAACAACCCCCTAAGATCCTCACCTTGGAATGGATTCTAACAGCCCTAGTCCTAATACCGAACCACACCATCTGGTGATCACTGGATGCAAAATGATCTCCCACTACAACATCAGAAACACTTTCACCATTGGTAAGCACCAAGTCCAGTATGGTCCCTTCACGTGTGGGGTCTGTTACCAATTGCCTGAATAGTTCTCCCTGTAGAGAATCCAGGATCTCCTTACTTCTAGATGATACTGCAGCAGGAATGTGCCAATCAACATCTGGCATATTGAAGTCTCCTATCAGTAGCACTTCCCCTTTCTTAGCAATGCTGCGTATGTCTTCAATTAACTCTCTGTCCACCTCTTCCTCTTGTGAGGGAGGTCTGTATATCACACCAATGCAAACAGATTTCTCTTTCCCTCTTTCTAGTTTAACCCACAATGCCTCCTCTCTCCCTTTTAAGCTCTGTAATTCCAAAGCTTTAATAGTAGTTTTTACATATAGTGCCACTCCTCCTCCCCTTCTTCCTACCCTGTCCTTTCTGAATAAAGTATATCCAGGTATAGTTACATCCCAGTCATGGTTTTCTGTGAACCATGTTTCTGTAACTGCCACTAAATCCAAGTCAGCCACTCCCACCAAAGCTTCAACATCAGGGATCTTATTTCCCATGCTATGGGCATTTATACACACTGCTTTCCATATGTTACCCCTGTTACCCATTTCCATAAAGGTATTTAATGTATCACCTACCTGGGGGCTTTCACTTACCTGGGGGCTTTCTTCACCTATCCCCAACGAATCTAGTTTAAAGCCCTCTTCAGTAGATTAGCCAGTCTACTACCGAAGATGCGTTGACCTTTCTTGGACAGATGGATGCCATCTCTGCTCTGCAACACTTGGAACAGCATCCCATGGTCTAGGAAACCAAAACGCTCTCGATGACACCATCCACGCAGCCATGCATTCATCGTCAGGATGTGAGCCTCTCTGCCTTGGCCTTTACCCTCAACAGGGAGGATTGAAGAGAACACCACCTGTGCACCTAACTGCTTCACCCTCTGTCCCAGAGCCATGAAGTCACTTTTGATACGTTCCGAGGTATACCTAGCAGTATCATTTGTTCCAACATGGATTAGCAACATTGGGTAATAGTCAGTGGGCTTGATGAGTCTCGGCAAACTCTCCATAACATCTTGGATTTTGGCACCAGGCAGACAGCATACCTCTCTGGACATCAAGTCTGGTCGGCAGATGGATGCCTCAGTACCCCTCAGAAGAGAGTCTCCAACCACCACTACCCTTCGTTTCCTTCTGGTCACTGATTCTGCAACTTTGGGGTACTTGAACTCTGGTTCTTCCCTTTCCAGGGATGCTTTCACCTCCTCCACTTCCACTGGTTGTTCTCCCTTTCCGCTTGTAGGCAGTCCAGCATTTGTGAGCAGCATTTTGTTTTTAAGTGCCATCAAGTCAATGCTGACTCCTGGCGACCCAGCAGCCCTTGAGTGTTCTGCTACTTACCTTCTGTATGAAAAGATTTACTCACATTTACCACATGATTTGATCGTATTTATGTTTAGATAATTTGTTCATGCTTTCTTTTTATCTTCATCTCTATTGGTCACTTGATATACCGCCCCAGGCGTCAGGGCATCAAAGTGGTTTACAAAGTTACAAAGAGACTGTCATAGAAGGAAAAGAGTGCCATATTCAGATGGGGCAGTTAAGGAAAGGAGGAGAGAGTACAGACAGTTAAGAGATGGGTGGAGATAGCTCAAAAGCAAGGTGGAACAGATGGAGCCAGGAGAATGAGAGCTCTGAGCTTAAGGTGGTGGGTAGAGAGTTCCATAAGGCAGGAGCCAGAAAGAAAAAGGCGGACTATCGTGTTTGTTCCAAGTGTGCTCAAGAAGCTGAGGGAAGTGGAGTGACCTGAGGAGATGGTGAGGGTGAGAAGATCAACTAAGTATTGTGGTGTGCCTATGTGAATTACCTGGTGAGCCATAGTAAGACTCTTATAATAGATATGGTACCTTAGTGGGAGCCAGTGAAGATGGACAAGGAGGGGTGTGATATGGTCACAGCGAGAGGAGTGTGTAAGGATCTATGCGGCTGTATTTTGGAGACATTGAAGATGGTGAAGTTGGTAGTGGGGAGGTCAGCAAGTGTGCTGTTGCAATAGTTGAGCCTAGAAACCACCAGCGATAGAAGAAGGGTTCTGAGGGAGTGAGTGTCGAGAAAGGGACACATGCTGGGTTTTAATCTAATTTCTAGATATCTCTTCTTTTAAGCCGTTTATTATTGATGGTGTTTTATGTGACTTTCATACTAACTGACATATATACAGCAATCCCTCGATATCCAAATCTAATCTGTTACAGAAAATCATTCGCATACAGAAATTCCGGATACCGAAAGCTCATTTACCATTATTTCAAATGGAGAAAATAATAATGTATTCCCAGCCCATCCGAAAACCCCAACCAGTCTTCCCAAACAGCCTTAAAACAGTGCAAAACATCCATGTAACAATCAAACACTAAATGAAGTAACCAAGGAAGCATTTGCTATTTCTTTTGGGTACACTGCCAAACAAAAACTCAATGTAGATTAGACAGATTTATTTTGGGAATGAATGCCTTCTCATACCTTCATTTCTCGTAATGAAAAGAAAGCGTCTGGGCATAAAGCATCAAAAGATAAGCTGACATTACTTCTTGGTGCCAATTGTAATGGTGACATAAAACTTAAGCCACCTCTTCCTTTTCTGTGATCTCTGAAGGGGAAACTGCACACCTTCTTTCTTCCTCCAAACTCACTACCTGCTCCTCTGATCCTACCCCACCCATCTCCTAAGCCCCATCTCCTCCACTGTTGTCCCTTCCATCTCTCATATTCTCACCCTATCGTTCTCCATTGCAACTGTCCCTGTAGCCTTCAAGCATGCTGTAGTTACACCTCTCCTTAAGAAACCCTCACATGATACTACTTGTCCTTCTAACTATAGACCCATCTCCCTCCTCCCCTTCATTTCTAAACTACTTGAGTGTGCGGTTCACCACCATTGCCTTGACTTTCTCTCCTCCAAAGTCCTCCTGGATCTTTACACTCTACTGAAACAGCTCTTGTCAAAGTCTCCAGTGACTTGTTCCTGACAAAATCCAAGGGCCTTTACTCTGTCCTCATCCTTCTTGACCTCTCTGCTGCTTTTGACACTGTTGACCATAACTTTCTCCTTGATACCTTGCCCTTGCTTGGCTTTAAGGGCTCTGTACTATCCTGGTTCTCTTCTTATTTCTCCCATCATTCTTTCAGTGTTTGTTCTGGTGGAGCCTCCTCTGTTGCTATCCCACTCTCAGTTGGTTACCCCAAGAATCTGTCTTGGGTCCACTCCTTTTCTTTCTCTATACCCAGTCCCTTAGTGCGCTCTTCTCTTCCCATGACTTTCAGTACCATCTTTATGCTGATGACTCCCAGATCTACCTCTCTACACCTGAAATCTCTCCGGCAATCCAGACCCGGATCTCTGCCTGCCTTTCTGACATTGCTGCTTGGATGTCTCACTGCCGCTTGAAATTGAACATGGCCAAAACTGAGCTTCTTATTTTTCCCCATAAACCCTCCTCTCCCCTTCCTCCTTTCTCAGTCTCTATGGATAACTCTCCACTCCTCCCTGTGTCCTCAGCTCGCAACCTTGGAGTTGTCTTTGACTCCTCTCTCTCCTTCTCCATACACATCCATCTGATAGCTAGGATCTGCTGTTTCTTTCTCTATAACATCAACAAAATCCGCCCTTTCCTTTCTGAACACACTACTAAGACGCTTATCCACTCCTTAATCACCTCTCGTTTTGACTATTGTAACATACTCCGTGCTGGTCTCCCTTAGAATCATCTCTTTCCCGTTAAATCTGTTCACTCTGCTGTGCGGCTGATCTTCCGCCAGTCTCATCATGCTCATATTACCCCTCTTCTCAAGTCATTTCATTGGCTCCCTATCCATTTCCATATCCAGTTTAAACTTCTCCTGTTGACCTATAAGTGCATTCACTCTGCAGCTCCTCACTATCTTTCCTCTCTTATCTGTCCCTCCCTCCCTGTTGTTTTAACTGTAAATCGATATGATTACAAGATACTGTGGTATAAAAAAACCTCACAAATAAATAAATACACCCCACATCGGGAACTCCGCTCTTCTGGCAAATTGCTTCTATCTGTGCCCTTCTCTTCTATTGCTAACTCCAGACTTCGCTCCTTTCACCTTGCTGCACCTTACGCCTGGAACAAACTACCTGTGTCTGTATGCCCGGCACCTTCTCTGACCCTTTTCAAATCCAGGCTGAAAACATCTCTTCTCTGCCACTTTTGGATCTTGATTCTTCTGATCTCCTTGTGTTTCCCTTGTAATGTCTGTCTTGACTAGATTGTAAGCTCTGATGAGCAGGGACTGTCTCTTACATGTCTGTGCAGTGCTGCATATGTCTTCTAGCGCTATACAAATGCTCAGTAGTAGTTATTTATTAGCATTTATATACCGCCTCTTCCAGAGATCAAATGCAGTTTACAGGGAATGAAAACGAAACCAGTTACATGGAACAATTCAAACAAATATGTATTTATTTATTTATTTTAACATTTTCTATACCGCCTTATCAGTCAATCAAAGCGGTATACAAGTAACATAACTTAAACAATCACATCATATTAATTACATCAAAATCAAATTGACTACATCTGTGGAAGTCAACGATGGAAAAGTTCTATAACATCAATAAAGACAAAACCTGGAGCTGACTGTGGTACAGATCATCAACTACTAGTACACAAACTCAAGCTAAAGTTGAAAAAGAGCAAACCACTCATGAATGCAGTAAAATATGACCTTGAGAATATACCACTGGAATTTAAAGACTGCCTGCAAAATCGATTTGCTGCTTTAGATACAAATGATAGAGTTCCAGAAGAGTTATGGAATGACATCAAGAAGGTTGTGTTGGAAGAAAGTGAGAAGTCTCTACAAAAGGTGAAAAAGAAAAAACGGCCAAAATGGATGATGGAAGAAACTCTGAAAATTGCCCAGAAACGTAGAGAAGCTAAAGCCAGAGGAGAAAGAAAGACAATCACAGAACTCAACAGAGATTTCCAACGTGCAGCAAGACAGGACAAGGAAAAGTACTACAATGACACTTGCAAGGAAATAGAAGCAGAAACTATTAGAGGAAGAACAAGATTGGCTTTCCTAAAGCTACGAGAGTTAAAGAAAAAAATTCCAGCCTCGAATTGGAATGTTACAAGATGCTCAAGGTTCTATGTTGAATGATGATGAGAAGATTAAGAAAAGGTGGAAAGAATATACAAAGTTTTTATATGATAAAGATCAAGTGGACCAACAGCTGTTTCAACCTGTACCTTATGATCCAGAACCATTGGTGATGAAAGAAGAAGTTGAAGCAGCCTTGAAAGCCTTATCAAAGAACAAAGCACCAGGCATTGATTGCATTCCCATAGAAGTATTACAGCAATCTGATGCAGCTGTTACCATACTTACAAGGCTCTGCCAAGAAATTTGGAAGGCAACATCATGGCCAACTGACTGGAAAAGATCTGTGATTATACCAATATTAAAGAAAGGTGATCCAACTGACTGTGGAAATTATCGCACAATCGCTCTGATCCCACACGACAGCAAGATTCTATTGAAAATTATTCAATAGAGACTACAACCATACCTGGAACAAAAACTACCTGAAGTGCAGGAAGGGTTCAGGAAAGGGTGAGGAATGAGAGACATCATTGCAGATGTGAGATGGATCATTGAAAAGTCTAAAGAATACCAAAATGATATCTATTTGTGCTTTATCGACTACAGCAAGGCTTTTGACTGTGTAAACCATGAGAAACTCTGGGCCACATTAACAAGCATGGGTATACCAGAACACCTCATCGTTCTCTTGCACAATCTGTATATTGTGCAAGGCGAGGATCTTAGATTTTAGGAAGACTAACTTTGCGAAGATGGGCCAATACCACAGGGAGTCAGTTGGATGGGAACAGATGAGGGATGTAGAGAAACAGTGGGAAAAACTGAAAGGGGATATTTTAAGGGCAATCAACCTTTTTGTTAAAATGGTAAATAAAGGTAAAAGGAAAAGGAGACCGCTATGGTTTTCGAAAGAAGTAGCTGAAAAAGTGAAGAAAAAGAGGGAGCCTTCATGAAATACAAGAGATCACAAAGAGAGGAAGACAAGCATCTCTATTTGGAAAAACTTAGAGAAGCTAGCAAAGTAGTCAAGAAGGCAAAGATTCAAAAGGAGGAGGAAATAGCCAATGCAATAAAATGGGGGGATAAGACATTTTTCAGATATATTAGTAAGAAGAGGAAGGGCAAGAGTGGTATTGTCAGACTCAAGGGTGCAGGGGAGGAATATGTAGAAGCTGATAAGGATAAAGCGGAATTGCTTAACAAATATTTTTGATCTGTGTTCACAGATGAAGAACCAGGAGCAGGACCTCAGAAAACACCCACAAATAGGAACAGAAGCAAAGGACATCTTGAACAATTTTCAAAAGACTGTGTTCGTGAGAAACTATCTCAACTTAAAGTAGACAAAGCGATGGGACCGGATGGGATACACCCGAGACTACTGAGGGAACTTGGGGACGTCCTAGCAGCTCCACTGACTGACCTTTTCAATGCCTCGTTGGAGTCGGGAGTGGTGCCAAAGGACTGGAGAGAGGCTTATGTGGTGCCTTTACACAAAAGCGGAAGTAAGGATGTGGTGAAAACTACAGGCCAGTTAGTTTAACTTCGGTGGTGAGTTAATTATTGGAAACGCTGCTGAAAGAGAAAATAGTGAGGTTTCTGGAGTCCAGCGGATTACAAGATCCGAGGCAGCATGGATTCACCAGAGGCAGGTCTTGTCAGACAAATCTGATTGATTTCTTTGACTGGGTGACCAGGGAGTTGGACCGAGGGAGAGCCCTAGATGTGGTGTATTTAGATTTCAGTAAAGCCTTTGACACTGTTCCTCACAGGCAACTTATAAACAAACTGAGCACCCTAGGGATGGACCCTAAAGTTACTGCTTGGGTTAGCAATTGGTTGGGTGGGAGGCGACAAAGAGTACAAGTAAATGGAGCTCACTCTGAGGAGAAGGATGTTACCAGTGGTGTGCCCCAGGGATCTGTCCTTGGTCCGATTCTTTTTAACATCTTTGTTAGTGATATAGCGGAAGGGCTTTCAGGTAAGGTTTGCCTCTTTGCGGATGATACCAAAATCTGCAATAGAGTAGACACCCAGGAAGGTGTAGATAACATGAGGAGGGATCTAGCTAAGCTTGAAGAATGGTCTAGAATTTGGCAACTGGGATTTAATGTTCAAAAATGTAAGGTCAAGCATTTGGGCTGCAGCAATCCAAGGGAGCAATATAGTATAGGGGGTGAAGTACTTTTGTCCACTAAAGAAGAGCGGGACCTAGGCGTGGTTGTGTCTGATGATCTTAAAGAAGCTAAACAGGTAGAAAAGGCGACGGCAAAAGCTAGAAGGATGCTTGCGTGCATATGGAGAGGAATGGCTAGCAGAAAAAAGGAGGTGATAATGCCTCTGTATAAGTCTTTGGTGCGACCTCCTTTGGAGTATAGTGTGCAATTCTGGAGACCGCACCTTCAAAAGGATGTGAACAGGATGGAGTCGGTGCAGAAGGTGGCTACTAAAATGATTAGTGGTCTTCATTATAAAGCATATGAAGACAGACTGAAGGATCTTAATATGTACACCTTAGAGGAAAGGCGGGATAGAGGTGATATGATTGAGATGTTTAAATACCTCCGTGGCATAAATGTTCAGGGAGAGAGCCTCTTTCAATTGAAAGCAAGTTCTGCTACGAGGGGACATGGGATGAGGGTGAAGGGAGATAGATTCAGGAGTGATATGCAGAAATATTTCTTTACGGAAAGAGTAGTGGATCTGTGGAATAGTCTCCCAGTGGAGGTGGTAGAGATGAGGACAGTAACTGAATTCAAAAAAGCATGGGACAAACACAGAGGATCTCTAAAGGTAAAAAGGGGACTGCTGTAGTTGTTATGGAAGGACAGACTAGATAGGCCATGTGGTCTTTTTCTGTCGTCATATTTGTATGTTTCTATGTTTCTATTGATCAAGAAGCAACAGTTCGAATGGAACAAGGAGAAACAGAATGGTTTAAAATAAGCCAAGGTGTAAGATAAGGCTGCATACTTTCCCCATACCTGTTTAATTTATATACAGAACAAATCATCAGAGAAGCAGGATTGTATGAAGACAACAGAGGTGTGAAGATTGGTAGAAGACTCATCAATAACCTTCGCTATGCTGATGATACCACATTACAGGCTGAAAGTGAAGATGATCTGAAAAATTTGCTTCTCACGATCAAGGAACATAGTCTTAAAATGGGCTTGCACCTTAATATAAAGAAGACAAACATGACAACTGGAAAAATCAACAAGTTCATAGTTGAAGGAGAAGAAATTGAAATCGTGGACAACTTTAACCTACTTGGATCAACTATCAATAAAGAAGCAACAAGCAGTCATGAAGTCAGACGACACATTGCTCTTGGCAGAATGGCTATGAAAGACCTAGACAAGATTCTCAAGAGCAGAGATGTCTCTCGCCATACAAAGATTCAACTCGTTCAAGCCGTGGCATTTTCATTAACATCATATGAGTGCAAAAGCTGGACAATGAAATAGATAGACAGGAAGAAAATTGAAGCCTTTGAATTATGGTGTTGGCGGCAAATACTGCGTATACCATGGACTGTCCGAAGAACAAATCAGTCAGTACTAGAGGAAATCAAACCTAAGCTTTCTTTAGAAGCTCAAATGAGAAGACTTTGACTTTCATACTTTGGACACATCATTTGAAGAGAGAGATCATTAGAGAGACCTCATACTTGGCAAGATAGAAGGTTAACGCAAAAGAGGAAGGCCAGCAATGAGATGGATCGATACAGTAACAGCAGCTGCAGGTACCAGTCTGTCAACAATGAGCCACCTGACTCAAGACCGAACACAATTTAGGACAACAATCCAGAGAGTTGCCATGAGTCGACATCGACTCGACGGCACTAAACAACAACATAGATGTGGTATCCTACATTAAAGTTTTGAAGATATCCCAGATGGGCTGAAGGTACATATTAAATAGCAGGGCTGAGAGGGCAGAGCCTTGCATTAGGCCTTGTTCCTGTTTGTATGGTTTAGATCAGGGGTCTCAAACTCAAATTGCTTTGAGGGCCGAATGAGGACTTGTAAAGTAACCCGGGGGCCGCATAAGACACGGGCCTCATTTGCATAAGGGGCCTCATTTGCATAAATATTTGCATAATGTTGCATAATGAGTGCATGGATAAAGAAAGACTAGAAAATTTCTATATTACTATAATCCAGTGCCAACCGCCAGGCACATTAGGAACTACTACTAACACTGCCCATTTGGAACCCATAGCAAACCCCCCGTATCATAACAGCACTACCAAGACTCACAAAGCACCAGACCCTACCTATCAAAAGGCAACACTGCAAATATTAAATCAATACATTTCAGAGAACAATACATGACCTACTGGGAAAAGAGAACAAGTAGCAATGTCAAATAGGAATTACACAGAATACCTCAGCACTGTAGAAATAAAACTATAAATAATTTCTTGTACCAAAGCACAGACATTAATGATGCACATTTCCCAGAGCTGACATATTCCAGTTAATAAATTCAAAATAAAGAGATATTTTTCTACCTTTTGTGCATTTTTTTTCAGTTGCAATTGCTCCAGCCACTTCTGGTTTCTTCGTGTCTTCTGCTATCTCCATCGTCTGCTGTCCATTTGTCCTTTCTTCTCTCTTCTAGTTTTTTTCCATTCTCTCTCTCTACATCTGCTTTAACATACTAATCTTTCTCCTTTTGCTCTTTCCTCATTCCTATTTCATCCACTCAAATTTTACCCCTCCATCCTCAATCCCCACTTACTCTCCCAATACCTGGCCAATTGTAGATTTGTCTTCTCTTCCAGACAAAATATTTTTCCCCTCTCCATTTCACTTTCCCAGCTCCATCCCATTCTAATCCTCCCCCAACATCAGCTCCCTTCTAGTTCCAGCCCCACCCAGCATCTGCTCCTTTCTAGTCCCTGCATCAGTCCATTTCCAGTCCTATCCTAGCCTCACCATCAGCCCATTTCCAATCCTAGCCCCCCATCAGCCCATTTCCAATCCTAGCTCCCTCCCCTCACAGCCCATTTCCATTCCAAGCCCCCCTCCCCATCAGCCATTTGCAGTTCAAGCCCCCCTTCCACTCAGCCCATTTCCCAGTCCTAGCAACCCCCCCAGCCCATTACCAGTCCTAGTCCCCCCATAGCCCATAACCAGTCCTCACCTCCCCATAGCGCACTTCCAGTCTTACCCCCCCATCACCCCATTTTCAGTCCTACCCCCCCCATAGCCCATTACCAGTCCTAGTCCCCCCCATAGCCCACTTGCAGTCGTATCCCCCATCACCCCATTTTCAGTCCTAGCCCCCACCATAGCCCATTACCAGTCATAACCCCCCCCTGCCAATAGCTCACTTCCAGTCCTAACCCCCATCTGCCCATTTCCAGTCCTAGCCCCCACCATAGCCCATTACTAGTTATAACCCCCCCCAGCCCATTACCAGTCATAACCCCCCCTGCCAATAGCCCACTTCCAGTCCTAACCCCCATCTGCCCATTTCCAGTCATAGCCCCCACCATAGGCCATTACCATTTATAACCCCCCCCCCAGCCCATTACCAGTCATAACCCCCCCCCTCACCCCTCTGCCAATAGCCCACTTCCAGTTCAGTCAGCCCCTCCATAGCTCATTACCGGCCAACAAAAAAAACCCCAAAACCCTGGCTTCTGCTGCTGCCATTGCCGCCGTGGCAGCAGCAGAATCAATTGTCAAATTAAAAAAAAAAACTGACTTCTGCTGCTCAAGCAGCTGTCCTGCGGCCCCTTTCCCTCTGGCCGGAGATCCAACTCTGCTCTCAGCGGCGTGCTTTTCAAGCCGCGACGAGAGTATTCCCCTCTCGCGCGTTTTTTCAAGCCGCGCGAGAGGGGAATACTCTCTTCGCGGCTTGAAAAGCACGCCGCTGAGAGCAGAGTCGGATCTCCGGGCAGAGGGAAAGGGGCCGCAGGACAGCTGCTTGAGCAGCAGAAGTCAGTTTTTTTTTTTAATTTAACAATTGATTCTGCTGCTGCCACGGCGGCAACGGCAGCAGCAGAAGCCAGGGTTTTGGGGGATTTTTGGTTTTCCGCCGTCGCGGGCCGCACAAAGTTGTCTCGCGGGCCGCATGCGGCCCGCGGGCCGCGTGTTTGAGACCCCTGGTTTAGATGAACATAAGAACATAAGATATGCCATACTGGGTCAGACCAAGGTCCATCAAGCCCAGTATTCTGTTTCCAACAGTGGCCAATCTAGGTCATATGTACCTAGCAGTTTCCCCAAGGGACACAGGTTCCACAATGCTTGTATTGGTTCAAGCATTGATATCCTGGGTCCCTTCTTAATAATGGTTTATGGACCTTTCCTCCAGGAACTTGTCCAAACCTTTTTTAAACCCAGCTACACTAACAGCCTTTACTACATCCTCCAGTAACAAATTCCAGAGTTTGATTACACGTTGAGTGAAAAAATATTTTCTTTTATTAGTCTTAAATAATTTACCCTGTAGCTTCATTGCATGTCCCGTAGTCTTTCTATATTCTGATAAGGTAAACAATTGATCTACGTTTACCCGTTCCACTCTGTTCATAAATTTATAGACTTCTATCATATCTCCCCTCAGCCGTCTCTTTTCCAGGTTAAAGAGACCTAACCTTTTTAACCTTTCTTCATAGGAGTATCCTTCCATCCCCTTTACCATTTTGGTGGCTCTTCTCTGAACCTTTTCTAAAATCGCTATATCCTTTTTAAGATACGGCGACCAGAACTGCACAGAATATTCAAGGTGCGGTCTCACCATGGAACAATCTAGAGGCATTATAATATCTTTTGTTTTATTTTCCATTCCTTTCCTTATCATACCTAGCATTCTATTTGCTCTCTTGGCCGTTGCTGCACACTGGGCCGAGGGTTTTTACATGGTATCCACAATGACGCCTAAATCTTTTTCCTGGTTGGTGGTTCCTAATGTGGAACCTTGAATCGTATAACCATAGTTTGGGTTGTTCTTCCCTAGGTGCATAACCTTGCACTTGTCCACATTAAATTTCATCTGCCATTTTGATGTCCAGTCTTCCAATTTATCAAGATCCTCTTGCAATTTTCCACAATCCTCTTGGGTTTTAACAACTTTAAATAGTTTTGTGTCATTTGCAAATTTTATAACTTCACTCGTTATTCCACTTCCCAGGTCATTTATGAATATGTCAAAAAGCAGCGGACCCAGCACAGATCCCTGGGGTACACCACTATTCACCTTTCTCCATTGGGAAAATTGGCCATTTAGCCCTACCCTCTGCTTTCTATCTTTTAACCAGTTCCTGATCCACAATAGTACACTGCCTCCTATCCCATGACTCTTTAGTTTTGCCAAAAGTCTCTCATGAGGGACCTTGTCAAAGGCTTTCTGAAAGTCCAGATACACAATATCAACCAACTCACCTTTGTCCACCTGATTATTCACTCCTTCAAAAAAACATAACAGATTAGTAAAACAAGATCTTCCTTGTCTAAAGCCATGTTGGCTGTCTCCCATTAGGTCATGACTATCTACATGGTGAGTAATTTTATTCTTTATGATGGTTTCTACCATTTTTCCCGTACTGATGTCAGGCTCAACCGTCTGTAGTTTCCCGGATCACCCCTGGAACCCTTTTTAAAAATTGGTGTTACATTGGCGATCCTCCAATCTTCAGGTATTAGAGATGATTTTAATGATAGTTCACAGATTACTAATAGCAGGTCTGCAATCTCGTATTTCAGTTCTTTCAACACCCTTGGATGTATACCATCCGGCCCAGGTGATTTGCTACTCTTCAGTTTATCTAATAGTTGTAATACATCTTCCCGATGTATCGATATTTCCTTCAATTCTTCCGCACCTTTAAATACCACTTCAGTCATGGGTAACATCCCTACATTTTCCTCAGTAAAGACTGAAGCAAAGAATTCATTCAGTCTCTCCGCTATCGCCTTGTCGCCTCTTAGTGCTCCTTTAACCCCTTTATCATCTAATGGACGAACTGACTCTCTCACAGGTTTTTTGCTACGAATGTACTTGAAAAGGTCTTTACTTCGCGCTTTTGCTTCCGCAGCAAGCTTCTTCTCAAATTCTCCCTATGCCTGCCTTATCAATGCCTTGCATTTGACTTGCCAGTGCTTGTGCTGTTTCCAGGTTTCGTCGTTTGGCTCTTTTTTCCATTTTCTGAAAGATGCTTTTTTGGCAACAACAGCCTCTCTGACCTCCCCTTTAAACCATGCTGGCAGTTTTTTGGACTTCCACTTTTCTTAAAGCATGGAATACAACTGGTCTGGGCTTCCAAGATAGTATTTTTCAACATATGTTAACCAATGTGTGTATCATTCTGAAAACCCACGGACCCTTAGGGGGAGGATGAAGAGTGCCTTGCTCATGGTGTAGAGGTCTAACAGAAAAGCTCGAGTGATGAAGGAAGTGTTTGCCAACTATGTGAAACACTACCTGTTGCCATTCATAAAAGATTATGTTCTACATATTATAGGCAATGCCCCAGGACATCCCTCAAGTGTTCTTGATTACTGTGACAATATCCAAGTGGTTTTTCTTCCTCCACCTTCTGTTGTCTGTCAGTCAACTAATTTCTGATCCAGTTCAGCACCTTGGGACCCATCCCCAAGCTTTTGAGTTTATTGATAAGCCTCCTATGAGGAACAGTATCAAAGGCTTTGCTGAAATCCAGGTAGATCACATCCATCGCATGCCCTTGATTTAGTTCTCTGGTCAACCAGTCAAAGAACTCAATCAGATTTGTTTGGCAAGATTATCTTTTAGTAAAACCATGTTGCCTCGGATCATGCAACCTGTTCGTTTCGAGAAAATCCACTATTCGCTCTTTCAGGAGTACCTCCAATGCCTTTCCTGCCACTGAGGTAAAGCTTACTGGCTTGTGGTTTGTCACTTCTTTCCTATTCAAGTAAATATCAAAAGGCTCTGTATTACAACTGGAAAGTAATATATGTTCTCAATAAAGACTGCAAATGATTATGAATGTAAGACTTATAAAATGAAATTTTTTGAAATTTTTTATCGGCAGCTATGTGGTCTCAGTACCTCAGGGCTGGAATCAGAAACTCTGATTCATTACCCTTACTTTCACATCAACGACCACCAGATTGTAGCCATCTCATTTTTTAAATATTTTCAAAATAGTGTATTAAAAATATCTCATTCAATAGCAGACAGTGACAAAAATTGCTTAGCTTTGTTTGATGTTTGATGTTGAGTTGTCTAGTTCTTTCCAACACAAATTGCTTAATTTTGTTTCATATTAAGTTGTTTGATGCTTTCCCAACGCTATCGCGTGCTAAGCGTTTCTCCGATCAAGGGTTCTTCAGGGGAAATTGCTAAGCTCTAAAAACAAAGAACAGCGCTTGTGAACTTTACTTTCTTCATTAATACTCTCAAGACTTTGCAATCTCATATAAGGAAATTTCTTACTCACTTTTCAATATTATGCGCTGGCGTTCTATACGCATGAACATGCTGAACTGCTAAGCGGTTGTAAAAAAACGCCGCGCATGCGCATCTTAAATCAGGGAAACCAATCATGAATGAAGCAGCACAGTGACGACGTCATATACAGGATTCCCACTCTATGCGGGCATTCAAACCCAATGGGGTAACAGTCTGTAATAGGTGTATCCAACGTTGTTCTACGTATAATAATGTTTCATCTCTAGTACGGCCCTGTTGTGGTTGTTGCACTTGTGTTAAACAAAAGCATCGTAAATCTTCAAAAACATGATGCAAAGACAAGCAATGCTCCACTATGGGAGCCTCTAAGCGTTTGCATTTCAGTTTGCTACGATGTTCACTCATGCGAGTTCGAAACGCACGATTAGTCTTGCCGATATACAGTAAAGGACAGGGACATTTTATACAGTAAACTACATGTGTAGATGCACAGGAAGTGTTAGTTCGTAACTTGTAAACATGCCCATTATGATAAAAACTATCACATTCCTGTGTAATAGAGCAAATTGAGCACTCGCCACAAGACTTGTGGCCGTAAACTTCAGAACTTAATATTCCAGATGGTCTCAAGACTGTTGGGCTCAGGATATCCTTGAAATTCTTCTGACGTTGCCATATGCAACGTGTGTGATAGTTTTGTAAGCCTGGTATGGTAGTTAAGATATTCTTATGTCTGTTCAAACTAGACTGTAACTGCTTACTTAAAGGGGAATACGTTGTTATCAAATGGACACTATCCATCACCGGCCGCTCCTGGCGTAAGGGATGTAAAAGTAGATCACGATTGATAAAACGTGCTCTAGTGTATGCATCTTTAACTATTTTTCTTGGATAGCCCCGTTGAGAGAAATTCTGTCGTAGTTGAACTGTTTGTTGTTGAAATTCTCTTACAGTACTACAATTTCGTCGATAGCGGATAAACTGAGAAAAAGGCAGACTGTTACGTAGTTGTCTCGGATGGGCACTTGAATAATGTAAGAGGGTATTTTTATCAGTAGCCTTCCGATAAACAGAGGTATGCCAACCTGTCTGTGTCTTTGTCACTAGTATATCCAAAAACGAAATCTGAGTCTCATGACATGACATGGTAAATTTAAGATTATGTTCACATTAATTTTTACCAATCCAGAAATCCCTGTAGGGAAGATCTATCGCCCTGCCAAATGACAAAAATGTCGTCTATATAGCGCTTCCATATTTTCAGTGACTCTTGATAAGGACAGTTTTGAATCCATTGACGCTCAAAACGCTGCATATATAAATTGGCCACTGTTCTTTGTTTTTAGAGCTTAGCAATTTCCCCTGAAGAACCCTTGATTGGAGAAACGCTTAGCGCTCGATAGCGTTGGGAAAGCATCAAACAACTTAATATGAAACAAAATTAAGCAATTTGTGTTGGAAAGAACTAGACAACTCAACATCAAACATCAAACAAAGCTAAGCAATTTTTGTCACTGTCTGCTATTGCATGAGATATTTTTAATACACTATTTTGAAAATATTTAAAAAATGAGGTGGCTACAATCTGGTGGTCGTTGATGTGAAAGTAAGGGTAATGAATCAGAGTTTCTGATTCCAGCCCTGAGGTACTGAGACCACATAGCTGCCGATAAAAAATTTCATTTTATAAGTCTTACATTCATAATCATTTGCAGTCTTTATTGAGAACATATATTACTTTCCAGTTGTAATATAGAGCCTTTTGATATTTACTTGAATATATACTCTGTAAAAAATAGACCGATAGAGTGATTTGTGATCTACATTGATGGAAGGTCAATTAAAAGAAGATATCTTCAGTTTTTCTGAGGAATTTACTTCTTTCCTATTACCATTTTTGTGAAGAGGTACCACATCAGCCCTTCTCCAGTCTTCTGGAACTTCTTCCGTCTCCAGGGGTCTATTAAAAGCATCATTTAATGGTCCTGCAAGAACCTTTCTGAGCTCTTTCAGTATCCCGAGATGCATCCCATCTGGTCCCATGGCTTTATCCACTTTCAGTTTTGCAAGCAGTTCTAACACATCGTCTTCTGTGAATGGTGTGGTATCTATTCCATTCCCATTTGTATATTTGTCAATCACAAGTGGTCCTTCTCCAGGATTTTCTTCAGTAAAAACAGAAGCGTTTTTTTAGCATTTTTGTTAGGTACATATGACCTAGATTGGCCACTGTTGGAAACAGTATACTGGGCTTGATGGACCTTGGTCTGACCCAGTATGGCATATCTTATGTTCTTATGTTCTTATTGTTTTTTCAATGTCACTTTCCACAAATCCATTCCCAGCAATTCTGAGTCCCGCAATTCCACCTCTTATTTTCCTCCTCTCCAAAATATACCCGAAAAACGTTTTGTCGCCACACTTCACATCTTTAGCATCTTTTCTTCTGCCTTTGATTTTGCTATCCTTATTTCTCTTTTTGTCTCTTTTAGTATTTTAGTTTATTCTGTATTCTTTTCTGTGTTCCTCTGTTTGTGAACTTCTGAATTTTGTGAAAGCTGTTTTTTGCCTTTATTTGTGCAGCCACTTCTTTGGAGAACCAAATAGGTTTCCTTTTCCTCTTGTTTTTATTTATTTTCCCCTTTTATTGCCTCCTTTAGTTTAGCCCATTGCAATTTCACTTCCATTATCCCCTTCCACCCTGCCAAGTCCTCCTTCAGATACTTGGCCATTTTACTGAAGTCAGTGTTTTTGAAGTCTAGGACTTTGAGCTTGCTGTTATTGGACTCCGCATTGGCTTTTATCTCAAACCACACCGTTTGATGATCACTGCTGCTCACCTGGGCACCCACCCGGTTATTTGACATGCTATCTCCGTTGGTAAGTACTGAATCCAGCATCGAGCTTTCCCTGGTCAGTTCCATCACCATTTGTCTGAGTAATGCATCTGTGAGGCATCTACAATTTTTTTTACTTCTTTCCAGATTTGCAGAAGGAATACTCCAATCCACATCAGATAAAGTTACCCAATATGATCACCTCCCCCTTTGTGGCTATCATTGCACTATCAATAATCAAGTCTCTATCCATTTCTTCAGTTTGAGTTGGAGGCCTGTAGACTACACCAGTATGGATGACAGTGCCATCTCCTCTTTCCAACAATCCAGAGCGCTTCTTCTTTTCCCCACGTCCCCTGAATTTCAGCAGCTTTAATATTGCTTTTGACATATTGGATGACTACTCCTCCTTTTTATTTATTTATTTATTTGGTTCTTCTATACCGCAGGGGAGCGAATAACGGGGATGGATGTCCAAACGGGATGTCCATCCCCGCTATTTGCTGTACTGAATGACCCCCATCTTGTATAGTATGTTTTACAACATGTTTTTATTTTAATGTATATGTTTTCAGGTTTTTTGTTTTTACTTTGTTGGGATTTTTTTAGACCTCAGGTATATGTTCCAAAACTTGACCAAATCAGGTTTCTAGCATTTGGTGTGGACTGGTCCTTCTCCGGTCTCCTCTTGTGGTGCTTGTTGTTTACAAAGGATTTCCTCTTTTCTGTTTCCATTACATAAAGAAACCAAGTAAATTGTTTAATTTTGAAACAACCCCCTGCATAAAATCAGGGAATAGGAAGGGGCTACAAATGGTATGGGAAGAGCTAGGGTAAGAGGACAGGAGCGGAGGGCAGAGAAGGCATTCTTGGACACTATAGGGGGAATATGGAGTATGAAGACGAGAACTGGAAGGACATTGTTGCTTACCGCTCATAGCTGATAGAAAAGGTCAGGCTGGAGCGCAGGAGGGCAAAACGCGCTTTAGCCACTCCACTGGATGCTGATGACCAGGACTGTGGGGAACTGGTGAGAAGGGCCACAAACTCTGGAGAAAAAAAGAAAAAAGGTGATCAGTTTAGACTGAGAGGGGAGATGCAGAGCCCCTATCGCTAGTCCACCCAGACTCTACTTCTGCAGTCACATCTTAGGGCCTTTATTATAACTGAGAAATTATAATCAAGGAAAGAGATCATATGCTGGTGTGAGGATTGCAGGGGACGCCACGAGGAAGGCGGTATACAGCAGGACCAATTGCTCTAAACCCTTAATCCTGCTGAGTGGCTGACCTTCCCCACCCCGGCACAGCTGTGCCCTCTCCTTTTACAAAGACTGTACCACTGCGGCTGTCATCCTGGGACACCTCATCAGAGCTCAGGTATGTCTGGTCATTGTGCAGCTCTTCTTCCTTCTCCAGAAAGTATTCAGAGCCATCAGAGAGGAGTGTGGATCTCGTCACTGCCAAGAAAAGAGACAAAGAGAGAGACAGGAACATTGTGAGTTTACAGCCAGATCCTCTATGTCAGTGGTTCTCAACCTTTTTTGTACCGTGACCCCTTTTACCATTGGTCAACTTGTGGTGACCCCCAATGATAAAATCAAATGCGTCTCTCTTCCGTTACCGTTAATGCATTGTCGCTGTAATCATTTGTTGAATTATTAATATATTATAGGCCTTTGCATTATGTTTTTATTTATAAAATTTACTTATTTAAGTAAATAAGTAACAATATTTGATTTCAAAATTATTATGATTTTGTAGTCAAATCACTAATATGAAATAAAATAATTTTTTCTACCTTTGTTGTCTGACCAATTTATTCTCTGATCATGCTGGTCCCGATCTGAGGCTTCTGCTTTCCTGTCTTCTCTTAGCTCTCTTTCTGTGGTCTATGGTCCATCTGCCATTTCTTATCTCTTCTTTTGTTTTCTTCACTTTCTTTCCATCAGCCTATTTCCAGTCCCAGTAACCCTCCCCAGTATCAGCCCCTTTCCAGTCCTCACTCTCAGTACCTTTCAATGCCAACTTGCATTCCCATGACTGCCACTGGTGTCCATTCCCTTCCAGTCCCCCTCCTTCCCCACTGACCAGTCCCTTCTAGTACAAATACCATGGCAGCCCCTCAGATCCACTCCTTTCCCGTACCAGTCTCCCATCCCCTCGTATCAGCCCATTTGTAGCCTTAGCCCCCAGTTTTCTTCCAGGGCCAGCAGCTCTATCCTCCCCTCCCCACAATCAGCCCATTCCCAGTCGAAGCCCCCCAATCAGCTCACTTCCAGTGCTAGTCCCCCCTCAACCCCATTACCAGTGCTAGCCTCCCCTAATCAGCCCAATACCAGTCCTACCCCCCATCAGCTCATTACCAGTCCTAGCCTCCCCTAATTAGCTCATTTCCAGTCATAGCCCCCCGATATGGAAATTACACTTACCTGGTAATTGATGTTCCTTGAGGGAGTACAGTTCAGTCCTCCACCACTGGGTAGTGCACCTCCTCCTGCAACATGGAGACTGGACAAGTCAAACTTGTGACATCACCGGGTATATCCTGCTGGTCTTCTCCCATGATCCCCCAGTGACCTACTGTCAAAGCAGACTCAAAGGAGCAAACAAACAACCAGTTAAAGTACTAAATACAAAGCTATGCTCAAACTTCAACTTTAAAATCACAGGGCCCCAAAAAGAAAGGCCGAAAACACCCTCCTCCGTGCCCCTGTCCCCCTGCGCACCAAACAGCGGAAGACAGAGAGCTAGAAGGAAGGAGAACTAAGGAAGAGTATAGGCAGAAAAGGTTGCTCTCGCGATTACCTGCCAATCAGAGCCCGTTGCCGATGCTAGGATCCGAAAGCACACTCGGAACTGACGCCTCGCGTCTGAAACATCCATCCCCGGGCGGGAATGAGGACTGAACTGTACTCCCTCAAGGAACATCAATTACCAGGTAAGTGTAATTTCCATTTCCTTATCGGTCCTACAGTTCAGTCCTCCACCACTGGGATGTACCAGAGCAGTAATCATTGGGAGGGACCTATCCAGTCGGCTCGGCCCCTAAACGAACAGAGCAGGCACCGACCCCAGCCCGCTCCTCACGTCAACAGGCGGTAAGCCAACCAGGAAGACACGACCGAGAGCCCACTTGGATCCTCTGCACTGGTGAAAACAGCACAGAACTCTGCCCCAAGCAGCGCTAGTGCTTCAGAAAGACAAACTCGCCATCGCAAACACACTGAACGCCCTAGAAACAGACCTACTGAGAAGGCTACCGGAGCTCCGCCTGAAAAATCCGCTTGAGCTCCCCCTTGGCTCTCGACCCCACCAGGGTGTCAAGTGTTAGCAACCGCTGCTCTCCCGCAGAACCCGCCTCCACGGAGGGACAGGCAGCGAAGAGACCTCCCAGAAAGCGACGGAACCTTCACCTAAGGTCCAAGAAACGCAGGTTACAAGCAAAGTGTTCTTGCGTAAGTCCCAAACCGACAACTAGACAGGCACAGCCGGATTCCACGAGGGAGAACGGAACCGAGGTCCATCCAGACAGAGGTGGGAAGCAAAATGAGTGAAATGGAAAAGCCACCAGCGTCAAACACCCTATTTGTCACACCTCTTAAGGGCTTTATTCTTTGCAACACAAAGTAGCTCTACAGCTATGTCCTGGACCAGTTGGAGTCTTTTTAATTGAGAATGTGGAATGCAGCTAAGCAATGAGTTGCAATAAACCAAGCGTGATCCACCAAGGGCATATAAGAGGGTGTCAAGTGCCCCAGAGTCCAGCGTTGTTTCAGAAGATGTGGAGTCTTACATGGTGTGACAAAAAAGAAAGGAGACTCTGGTAGCCGCGCCCACGACGCAATGCCAGTAGGCCAACCGCTTACATCACCTGGATATGCCCTCCGGAATTGGAGGAACCATGCAGAAGTAGCAATCGCCGACGTGATCCATGGGCCCTCTCCAGATCATTGGAACCGCAAAAGACTTTGATGGTCTTTTCCCATCCATCCACAGCCTGAGATCTGCTACACATGTATTGCAGCATATGTGTGGCGCCTAGCTTTTATCCTGATCTTTTATTCTGCAGCCAAAATATAAATTGTAGGCTTTCTGAACCGCCACAGTCATATGCCATTTTTGTGATGTAAAAGTCACATCACCACAACTAGAGCAGAAATTATCTGCATGATTAACACCAGTACGAGGAATCGCCAAATATGCTGTGAGTGACCTATCGGTATAAAATAAATATGTCTTTTTTTTTTTTTCTTTTTTTTTTATTTTTACTGTCAAGCGAGGCAAATTTAAGTAGTGACTGCATCAACTGGTTTTGGACAGTTATTTCGATTGGTTGCAAGTAAAGATTATGCAAGCTCACGCAAATGTTGCAGAATACACTGGTAATGGTCCCCACTGACTAATGAAGAGCACATATCTTAGCAACCAGACCCAGTCGGCCATTTTCACTATGACCTCTGAAAGGCATAGAATGGACCGGGCCACGGCCCCGTACCAATGCGTCGACGCTATCCAGTAGCCTCATATGTCCTCTGCTAAACATCGACCCGTCGCCACAGACTGACAGGTCGCCATGAGGTCCAATATGGGCTGACCGCATCTGAGCACACGCGGCGCGCACACCGCCTGATGCAATCTCACTCCTCCGGCAAACACTCGGACCCCGCTAAGGACATTCGCCACCACAGTGTCCCCACCGAAATGCAGGCCGCCAAGGCTTCAACCGCGCACGCTGTCCCTTCGCTCGGGCCACCCTGACCACCCGACCGACTCCACCCTGCCGATCGAAATAGGCCATCATCCCGGAGATCTCAGACAGCACCTACAGCGCTCGATCCGCTACCGTGTCCGCGAACGCCTGCCACGGCTGACGTACCGCGTACCGTTCCAGTCAGACGATGGAACACTGGGCGTGCTGCGTACACTAAAACGCCTTGTACATAAAGGATCCCCAAAATGTAGCTGAGTCTAACCACGCTCCGGCCAAGCTCCCGGAAGAAAGGGACAGAACCTTATAAAAAAGAAGTGGGGACAATTAGGAAGGCTTTCCTGTTTGATGATTATTATTATTATTTTTTTCCTTTTTACAACTCCACAAGGGCCACAAGGCACACAACCGAACAGGGCATTGTCCAGAGAACGCAAGGCCCCTCCTCCAGGCTGACTCCACATCCACAACCTAAACCGGCAGTCACCTTGGCTGATGCCGAGCAGCGCGGAAGCCAACTTGTAAGCCCAGCATATGAAGTATGCCTACTAGTACAGCATTCCACAATGGAGGGACATGTAACCGGACGGCTTTGAATATGAACACACAGATATCCCGCGCTTGCTCCAAGACAAGCACTGTGCAGCCTACTGGTCTTCTCGGAGCACCGCCACGACCCGAAGACCTAAACCGGATAGCAAAAGACGACGTACGCTGGGCCCGAAGGAACCTGGTTGAACGGATCCCAGCACTCCCTGTATCGTTAGGATCGGAGCCTCCCCCCAAGGACTCAGCCCTGGCTGGAACCGGCTGAGCATAACTCCAGGCCCTGCGGCGAGCCCCCACGAAGAAGTGGGACGCAACGATGCCTTGAGGAAAGGGAAGGCGCAATGGGTGAAGCAAGTTGCTAGCCGACCAAGGGAGTAAACCCCACACGCGCACCTCAACAGAAGGACGTAAGAACCGAGGATTCTGGTCCCACAGGTGCGCCTGCTAGCCTTTAACAACATACACCTCCGCAGGTACAAAAAACTTAAATTGTGAGCACCTTCAGGGGTAAGGGGAATAGACGACAGCCTCCGACTGTGGACCACCTTGTCTTGCACAACAGACAGCAGCACCCCACCAAACAAATGATTGGGAATATATGACCTCAGAACCCCAAGGCAGAGGTAAAACAGTAGAACGTGCAGTGGACGTGAATTTCCAGATCTGCCAGCCCCCCTGCCCACATTGAGAAGAGGCAGAGAAGAACTGGACCGGCGGATCTGGAGGGGTGCCTCCTGGACAGCCGGGCCACCGAAGGGAAAGCTGATGACTGAGACCCAAACTCCTCAGGATGGCCCCGTCTTGCATTGGCAACCCCATGCAACACCATGACAACCCCGCTCACGATATCCCAAGCGATCTCTGACATTGCTGCAACAATCACCTGAGCATGAGATCACAGACGGAACACGGACATGCAGACGCACTCAAGGAGAGTGCACCTAAGAAGTATGAGCCTATCCAACATCCAGCACCACATGTCCAGGTGTCCCACTCCTGTCACCCAAAACATAGGACGCTTGAACCTAGGTGACCATCATAGCAAAGACAGGGAGGCCTGACTGCCGCTATCAACCCTTCCAGGACCCTGGAACACTAAGCCCCGGACTGTGCCATCCAGCAACACTTCTCACGATCCCCAGCAGGGGCCTTTCCCCAGATGGCCCAGAAGGGCAGTGTTCCCGCCAAATGGGCAAGCTGCGCTCTGATAACATAGTGCAGAAAACCAAATCAAAGTGTCTTAACCTAGCTAATTTTTGTCTAATAGTGATCATTCATAATATCAGCCAGGCTCAATCATAACATTAGTATTAATGATCTCTAAAGATTGAGGAGTTACTAATGTAACACTAATTGTTTTTTTTTTTTTTTTTTTTTTTTAAAGAGCTTCAAAGGCGATCTTGGAAACTGCAGACCAATGAATCTGAGTTCAGTGCCAGTTAAATGATAGAACTTGTTCTGAAAAGCAGCACCAAGCTGTCTTTTCAAAGGGTTAATAAACATGTGAGTAAGCCAAATGATATGTATCTGGATGTTTTAGAAGGCACTTGACAAAGCCCCTTATGAACTTCTCCTGAGGAAGGAGATGATGTGCTATTATAGAATGGGAAATGGATCAAAAACAGGAACACAATAGGACTAAATGGCCAGTTTTCTCACAGGAGACCCGTAAATAGTGGAATGTCTCGGGATCTGCACTGGAACTGGCATCTGGTAACATCTACTGCACTGAAATGATCTGGAAAAGAGATCAGCAAGCATGGCGATCAAATTTGCAGATGGCATAACGACATTTAGAGGCTGTCTGCACAATTTCCAAGCGTATAAACATGGAAATAGCATCCTTATGTAAATGACAATTTCAGAAAGGGCTCAATTTGTAGGTGGTTGTGCCGCCGATGACCCTGAATGGCCAAATCCTAGCACGGAAACCTGCTGCTGACAGACGTCGCTAACTGCCAGAATGCAGACAAAGGTAAAGGCACCCCCCAAGAAGTAAAACCCAAACCAATCACATTTCATTCAAAGAACTATAAACTATCATGAAATTAAAAGGAAATTAAAATTAAAAGGAAATTAAAATTAGAATTAAAATTAAAAGTAACAGCAAAAGGAAGTCCTTATCTGGGTGTAGCCGCGTGGAACAGCGTCGTCTGCTCAAACGCGGGGCTGCTCCGCTCTCCGCCACGAGGCCTCAGCCCTGCCGAGAAAATAGCGCCAATCTGAAGCAGGCCCGTTTGGCGCCAGACACCACAGAGGCAGCAAGAGCTCAGAGCCCCTCCATGCGGACTCGAGCAACTCCCTTGTGGCGTCGGGATGCAGCAGTTACCCCGCTGTAGCTGCGGGGTGAAGAGCTGTCCAGACACGCTGCTGCCTCGCGCCACCAGAAGTAGCAGACGCTGCGAACCCCGGCCCACCGGCTAAAGAACCTCGAACGGCCTGAGGCTCCCGCCGCGATGGGAATCTGCCGCATGGACACTGCCAAAATGCAGGTGTTCCACAGAGCTCTCCCCCGTACAGTCCTGGGGGAGAGATCATCACCGGGCACAGAGACCGAAGAATCCCAAGCAGAGAGGCTAGCTGGCAGTGTGAACTTTGAAAAGGGACAGAACCCCCCTTTACACTAAGGCAGACTAGGTGAAAATAAATAAAGTAAAAGTAAATGAAATTAAATGAAAATGAAAATGAATTCAATTTACAGGATTACACCTAAAGAAGGGCAAAAGAAATGCAAGGTAAATCAAATCCTGACTAACTGCTCCTAAACTGCTTCTCAAGTGAGCCCAGCACCTAGGTTCACTACGTCCTCATGCTGCATGGAGACTGGACACACTGGGGGATCATGGGAGAAGACCAGCAGGATATACCCGGTGATGTCACAAGTTTGACTTGTCCAGTCTCCATGTTGCAGGAGGAGGTGCACTACCCAGTGGTGGAGGACTGAACTGTAGGACCGATAAGGAACAGCTCATTTCCAATGCTAGCCTCCCATCAGTCCATTACCAGTCCTACCCCACCCCATCAGCCCATTACCAGTCCTAGCCTCCCCTAATCAGCTCATTTCCAGTGCTAGTCCCCCCTCAACCCCATTACCAGTGCTAGCTCCCCCATCAGCCCATTATAATCCTAACCTGCACTCTCTCCCCTCTGTCCAGCATTTATCCCCTGTCTGTCCAGTCTGTCCCCCTGTCTCTCCCCTCTATCCATGTCAGCCCCCCCTCCCTCCCTCCATGTCAGCCCCCCTCTGTCCATGTCAGCCTCCCTCCCTCCCTCCATGTCAGCCCCCCTCCCTCCATCCATCCATCCATATCAGCCCCCTTCCCTTCCTCCATATCAGCCCCCCTCTGTCCATGTCAGCCCCCCTCCCTCCCTCCATGTCAGCCCCCCTCTGTCCATGTCAGCCTCCCTCCCTCCATCCATATCAGCCCCCCTCCCTCCCTCCATGTCAGCCCCCCTCCCTCCATCCATCCATCCATATCAGCCCCCTCCCTGCCTCCATATCAGCCCCCCTCTGTCCATGTCAGCCCCCCTCCCTCCATCCATGTCAGCCCCCCATCTATCCATGTCAGCCCCCCTCTGTCCATGTCAGACCCCCACCTGTCCATGTCAGCCCCCCCCTCCCTCGATGTCAGACCCCTCTGTCCATGTCAGCCCCCTCCTCCCTCCTCCCTCCATGCCGGCCCCCACCCTCCCCCCCATGTCAAATCCGTTGCAGGTTCCCTGCCCCCTCCTCCCCCCTCCCCATGTCTGCCTCCTTCTTCTGCAGCCGCGGCTCCCTGTCTGTTAGGGAACCGCAGCTGTGCTTGCGAAGCCATTACGGAGCCTTTCTGTCTCTAAGCGGGCTCCGTGCAGCATTGTCCCGCCTCCAAAGGACGTGTTAAACAACTTCCTTTAGAGGCAGGACAATGCTGCACAGAGCCCAATGAGAGACAGGAAGGCTCCGCAACGGTTTTACTGGCACAGCCGCGGTTCCCTAAGAGGCAGGGAGCCGCGGCTGCATTAGAAGGGAGGCGGTGAGTTTGCCGCTGCCCAGAAGTGGACTCGGCAGCGGCAGCGGCAGCAACTTGTGCGCTTTTTAAACAAAATTTTTAACTTGGCGGAGTGAGGCGACCCCCGCTAAATCCTGTGGTGACCCCCATGGGGGTTGCGACCCACAGGTTGAGAACCGCTGCTCTATGTTCATACTGCAGTGCTTACGATCACCAGGGAAAGGTGCTCTGGACAAATCTTACATTTAAAAAACGTATTCCAAATTGACTCAATAACAAGCTGGATGAGCAAAATGTATCTGGTTAGAAGTGGCCACAACTTAGGTGCACCATGACTGGGGCTCCAGTTACCTGACTAATGCCGAACGTCGCCGCTGTCAGTTAAGATTAACTAGATGGCTATTGCTTCATTTTTAGCTGATAATAGTCAGAGGTACTTTAGCGGAATAAGTGCTCTGGAATATTCAGTACAAATAAAGATATTTGCTTAACATTATCGCAGACTGGGCTCTGAATACTTGCCCACAGGTTATAAGCAAACAATTCAAAGCCGTTTATAGAGGTGAGTAGCAGTTTACCTGGCTGAAAATGACCCTCGGTCTGCTTAAAAGCATGTGCAGTTTCCAACGTAAAGGTATTGAGTCATTATGGAATGAGGGTGCTTAGGTCAGGGCACTAAAGCAGTTTTAGCAATTGGCATTTTCAAAGGTATGCCCTAATATTTTACCCCACCTCCTTCACCCAGACAAACAAAACCCCCAGAACATGTTGCTACTTTCACTTCACATGTATTCTGCTACCTAATTTTCAAAGTGAAAGTGCCTTATAGTGTCACTTATAAAGTTTGTCTTTTAAAATTCGCTAAGTTGTGTAACTGGCAAAAGTATTAACCAAATTATCCGAAAAGAGTGAAGGGGCCTCAATTCAAAATGTTACAACCTACTCCCCTCGCTCCTCACTCGGGTCATTAATCACACCCTCCACAGACCTCTGAGCCTCACCCACTCCCCACATACCAAACCATAAGACATTAATCACATACTCCTCAGACCCCTGAACTTCTCCCCAATATACAGGACCCTGTGCCATAAAGCATACCCTCCACAGACCCGAGCCTCACCACTCACCCCTATATACAGACCTTAAGCCATTAATCACACCATCTACAGACCCCTCAGCCTCAATCCTCTCCCCTCTCCCCCAAATACCAGACCCAGTGGTATTAATCACACTCAATTACAAAATTATTTATTTTGCTCCCCTCTGGCTCTGGGATATTTTTACCTTATTCCACTATGTTATAATTTCATTTATCTCACCTTATTATGTTCTTATACATTTTAGCTCTTCAGCACAAAATAGACTGGAGTCTTTTTAAAGACTAAAACAAACATTTTGTGCCTTTTGTAAGTACATCTTCCTCATCCCTTAAGCTATTTCTTTTGAGCTTTAAATGGAATCTTTCACACATGGTCTCATTCTGTTGTATGTTTTTTATCGTTTTATTATTATTATTTATCTCTTCTTATCATTATTAGCTTATTTATTATCATTGTTTTTATTTTTAAATTTTAAATTTTAATTTTATTATTATTTTAGATGTATTATTAATTATTATTTATTAGTAGTTATTATTATATTTTATTATGGAACTGAGTTATATTCATGTTTTATCTATTTGCCTTTTTAACTCAAGCATTCCGTTAATTATGTTTTTTACATATACTAATTTGGCGTATATTTATGTATGTTTTATTTTAAAGATGCATACCCCCTGAAGAAGGCGTGCTGCCGAAACGCGTTGGAGTTCTATTTGAATAAAATTAGCACCATTGATCTCACCTGACCCTCGCCTCCTGTTTGTTATTAATCACACTCCCTACAGACCCCTGAGCCTCTCTCCTCTCCCCCAAACAGCAGACCTTGAGCCATTAATCACAGTTTTCGCAGATCCCTGATCCTCTCCCTTCCCCCCAATATACCAGACCCTGCGTCCATAATCACACCCTCCGCAGGCCCCTGAGCCTCTCCCTTCCCTCCAATATACCAGACCCTACATCCATAATCACACCCTCCGCAGGCCCCTGAGCCTCTCCCTTCCCTCCAATATACCAGACCCTGAAACATTAATCATACCCCTCTCCGTCAAGGTACTTCAGGCCGGAAGGTCGGGGGTTCAAATCCCACTAGAGGACAGCAACCTCGGGACGGAAGGACTACGGTTTCTAGTCCCACAGGTGCTCCTTGTGGTCTTGGGCAAGCCACTTAACCCTCCATCGCCCATGTTCCCTGTAAATTAGTTATCTCCAAGTTATAATGCCCTGTTCAATGTAATTTCAGTTTGTTCAATGTAAACCGCACTGATGCAGAATAGCGCGGTATATAAGAGAATGTAAATAAATAAAATAAATAAATATACCAGACCATGAGCCATTAATCACACCCTCTGCAGACTCTGAGCCTTTCCCCTCTCCCCTATATACTAGACCCTGTACCATTAATCACACCCTCGGCAGACCTCTCAGCCTCACTCCTCTCCCCCATATACCAAACACTGTACCTTTAATCACACCCTCCGCAGACAACTGAGCCTCTCTCCTCTCCCCCATATACCAGACCCTCAGCCATTAATCACACCCTCCGCAGACCTCTGAGCCTCTCTCCTCTCCCCCATGTACCAAACACTGTACCATTAATCACACCCTCCGCAGACAACTGAGCCTCTCTCCTCTCCCCCATATACCAAACACTGTACCATTAATCACACCCTCCACAGACCTCTGAGCCTCTCTCCTCTCCCCCATGTACCAAACACTGTACCATCAATCACACCCTCCGCAGACCTCTGAGCCTCACTCCTCTCCCCCATATACCAAACACTGTACCATTAATCACACCCTCCACAGACAACTGAGCCTCTCTCCTCTCTCCCCATGTACCAAACACTGTACCATCAATCACACCCTCCGCAGACCTCTGAGCCTCACTCCTCTCCCCCATATACCAAACACTGTACCATCAATCACACCCTCCGCAGACCTCTAAGCCTCACTCCTCTCCCCCATGTACCAAACACTGTACCATCAATCACACCCTCCGCAGACAACTGAGCCTCTCTCCTCTCCCCCATATACCAAACACTGTACCATTAATCACACCCTCCGCAGACCTCTGAGCCTCTCTCATCTCCCCCATATACAAAACACTGTACCATTAATCACACCCTCCGCAGACCTCTGAGCCTCTCTCCTCTCCCCCATATACCAAACACTGTACCATTAATCACACCCTCCGCAGACAACTGAGCCTCTCTCCTCTCCCCCATGTACCAAACACTGTACCATCAATCACACCCTCCGCAGACAACTGAGCCTCTCTCCTCTCCCCCATGTATCAAACACTGTACCATCAATCACACCCTCCGCAGACCTCTGAGCCTCACTCCTCTCCCTCCCCCATCTACCAAACACTGTACCATCAATCACACCCTCCGCAGACCTCTGAGCCTCACTCCTCTCCCCCATGTACCAAACACTGTACCATCAATCACACCCTCCGCAGACAACTGAGCCTCTCTCCTCTCCCCCATATACCAAACACTGTACCATTAATCACACCCTCCGCAGACAACTGAGCCTCACTCCTCTCCACCATATACCACTGTACCATTAATCACACCCTCCGCAGACCTCTGAGCCTCTCTCCTCTCCCCCATATACCAAACACTGTACCATTAATCACACCCTCCGCAGACAACTGAGCCTCTCTCCTCTCCCCCATATACCACTGTACCATTAATCACACCCTCCGCAGACCTCTGAGCCTCACTATTCTCCCCCATATACCACTGTACCATTAATCACACCCTACGCAGACCTCTGAGCCTCACTCCCCTCCCCCATATACCAAACACTGTACCATTAATCACACCCTCCACAGACAACTGAGCCTCACTCCTCTCCCCCATATACCACTGTACCATTAATCACACCCTCCGCAGACCTCTGAGCCTCACTCCTCTCCCCCATATACCAAACACTGTACCATTAATCACACCCTCCGCAGACCTCTGAGCCTCTCTCCTCTCCCCCATGTACCAAACACTGTACCATCAATCACACCCTCCGCAGACCTCTGAGCCTCACTCCTCTCCCCCATATACCACTGTACCATTAATCACACCCTCCGCAGACCTCTGAGCCTCACTCCTCTCCCCCATATACCACTGTACCATTAATCACACCCTCCGCAGACCTCTGAGCCTCTCTCCTCTCCCCCATGTACCAAACACTGTACCATCAATCACACCCTCCGCAGACCTCTGAGACTCACTCCTCTCCCCCATATACCACTGTACCATTAATCACACCCTCCGCAGACCTCTAAGCCTCTCTCCTCTCCCCCATATACCAAACACTGTACCATTAATACACCCTCCGCAGTCCTCTGAGCCTCTCTCCTCTCTCCCATATACCACTGTACCATTAATCACACCCTACGCAGACCTCTGAGCCTCACTCCTCTCCCCCATATACCACTGTACCATTAATCACACACCCTCCGCAGACCTCTTAGCCTCACTCCTCTCCCCCATATACCAAACACTGTACCATTAATCACACCCTCCGCAGACCTCTGAGCCTCTTCCTCTCCCCCATATACCACTGTACCATTAATCACACCCTCTGCAGACCTCTAAGCCTCTCTCCCCTCCCCATATACCAGACGCTGTACCATCAATCACACACTCCGCAGACCTCTGAGCCTCTCTCCTCTCCCCATATACCAGACGCTGTACCATCAATCACACCCTCCGCAGACCTCTGAGCCTCTCCTCTCCCCCATATACCACTGTACCATTAATCACACCCTCCGCAGACAACTGAGCCTCTCTCTCCTCCCCCCATATACCATACTCTGTACCATCAATCACACCCTCCGCAGACCTCTGAGCCTCTCTCCTCTCCCCCATATACCAAACACTGTACCATTAATCACACCCTCCGCAGACCTCTGAGCCTCTCTCCTCTCCCCCATATACCAAACACTGTACCATTAATGACACCCTCCGCAGACCTCTAAGCCTCTCTCCTCTCCCCCATATACCAAACACTGTACCATTAATCACACCCTCCGCAGACCTCTGAGCCTCACTCCTCTCCCCATATACCAAACACTGTACCATCAATCACACCCTCCGCAGACCTCTGAGCCTCACTCCTCTCCCCCATGTACCAAACACTGTACCATTAATCACACCCTCCGCAGACCTCTGAGCCTCACTCCTCTCCCCCATAAACCACTGTACCATTAATCACACCCTCCGCAGACCTCTGAGCCTCACTCCTCTCCCCATATACCAAACACTGTACCATTAATCACACCCTCTGCAGACAACTGAGCCTCTCTCCTCTCCCCCATATACCAAACACTGTACCATCAATCACACCCTCCGCAGACCTCTGAGCCTCACTCCTCTCCCCCATATACCACTGTACCATTAATCACACCCTCCGCAGACCTCTGAGCCTCACTCCTCTCACCCAGATACCACTGTACCATTAATCACACCCTCCGCAGACCTCTGAGCCTCACTCCTCTCCCCCATATACCAACACTGTACCATTAATCACACCCTCCGCAGACATCTGAGCCTCTCTCCTCTCCCCCATGTACCAAACACTGTACCATTAATCACACCCTCCGCAGACAACTGAGCCTCTCTCCTCTCCCCCATATACCAAACACTGTACCATCAATCACACCCACCGCAGACCTCTGAGCCTCTCTCCTCTCCCCATGTACCAAACACTGTACCATCATCACACCCTCCGCAGACCTCTGAGCCTCACTCTCTCCCCCATATACCAAACACTGTACCATTAATCACACCCTCCGCAGACCTCTGAGCCTCACTCCTCTCACCCATGTACCAAACACTGTACCATCAATCACACCCTCCGCAGACAACTGAGCCTCTCTCCTCTCCCCCATATACCAAACACTGTTACCATTAATCACCACCCTCCGCAGACCTCGAGCCTCTCTCCTCTCCCCCCCAAATACCAAACACTGTACCATTAATCACACCCTCCGCAGACCACGGAGCATCACTCCTCTCCCCCATATTCCAATCACTGTTCCATTAATCACACCCTCCGCAGACCTCTGAGCCTCACTCCTCTCCCCCATATACCAAACACTGTACCATTAATCACACCCTCAGCAGACAACTGAGCCTCTCTCCTCTCCCCCATCTGTACCAAACAATGTACCATCACACCCTCCGCAGACAACTGAGCCTCTCTCCTCTCCCCCATATACCACACCTTCACCCATTAATCACACCCTCCGCAGACCTCTGAGCCTCACTCCTCTCCCCCATATACCAAACACTGTACCATTAATCACACCCTCTGCAGACCTCTAAGCCTCTCTCCTCTCCCCATATACCAGACACTGAACCATTAATCACACCCTCCGCAGACAACTGAGCCTCACTCCTCTCCCACATATACCAAACACTGTAACATAAATCACACCCTCCGGAGACCTCTGAGCCTCTCTCCTCTACACCATCTACCAAACACTGTACCATCAATCACACCCTCCGCAGACCTCTGAGCCTCACTCCTCTCCCCCATATACCACTGTACCATTAATCACACCCTCCGCAGACCTCTGAGCCTCACTCCTCTCCCCCATATACCACTGTACCATTAATCCCACCCTCCGCAGACCTCTGAGCCTCACTCATCTCCCCCATTTACCACTGTACCATTAATCACACCCTACGCAGACCTCTGAGCCTCACTCCTCTCCCCCATATACCAAACTGTACCATTAATCACACCATCCGCAGACCTCTGAGCCTCTCTCCTCTCCCCCATGTACCAAACACTGTACCATTAATCACACCTCCGCAGACAACTGAGCCTCTCTCCTCTCCCCCATATACCAAACACTGTAACATCAATCACACCCTCCGCAGACCTCTGAGCCTCTCTCCTCTCCCCCATGTACCAAACACTGTACCATCAATCACACCCTCCGCAGACCTCTGAGCCTCACTCCTCTCCCCCATATACCAAACACTGTACCATTAATCACACCCTCCGCAGACCTCTGAGCCTCTCTCCTCTCACCCATGTACCAAACACTGTACCATCAATCACACCCTCCGCAGACAACTGAGCCTCTCTCCTATCCCCCATATACAAAACAATGTACCATTTATATCACCCTCCGCAGTCCTCTGAGCCTCTATCCTCTCCCCCCTGTACCAAACACTGTACCATTAATCACACCCTCCGCAGACCTCTGAGCCTCACTCCTCTCCCCCATATACCAAACACTGTACCTTGAATCACACCCTCCGCAGACCTCTGAGCCTCACGGCCTCTCCCCCATATACCAAACACTGTACCATTAATCACACCCTCCGCAGACAACAGAGCCTCTCTCCTCTCCCCCATGTACCAAACAATGTACCATCAATCACACCCTCCGCAGACAACTGAGCCTCTCTCCTCTCCCCCATATACCAAACACTGTACCATTAATCACACCCTCCGCCAGACCTATGAGCCTCACTCCTCTCCCCCATATACCAAACACTGTACCATTAATCACACCCTCTGCAGACCTCTAAGCCTCTCTCCTCTCCCCATATACCAGACACTGAACCATTAATCACACCCTCCGCAGACAACTGAGCCTCTCTCCTCTCCCTCATATACCAAACACTGTACCATTAATCACACCCTCCGTAGACCTCTGAGCCTCTCTCCTCTACCCCATGTACCAAACACTGTACCATCAATCACAACCCTCCGCAGACCTTCTGAGCCTCCACTCCTCTCCCCAGATACCACTGTACCATTAATCACACCCTCCGAAGACCTCTGAGCCTCACTCCTCTCCCCCATATACCACTGTTACCATTAATCACACCCTCCGCAGACCTCTGAGCCTCTCTGCTCTCCCCCATGTACCAAACACTGTACCATCAATCACACCCTCCGCAGACCTCTGAGCCTCACTCCTCTCCCCCATATACCACTGTACCATTAATCACACCCTCTGCAGACCTCTAAGCCTCTCCCTCTCCCCCATATACCAAACACTGTACCATTCATCACACCCTCCGCAGACCTCTGAGCCTCATCCTCTCCCCCAGATACCAAACATTGTACCTTTAATCACACCCTCCGCAGACAACTGAGCCTCTCTCCTCTCCCCCATATACCAAACACTGTACCAATTAATCACACCCTCCTCAGACAACTGAGCCTCTCTCCTCTCCCCTATATACCAAACCTGTACCATTAATCACACCCTCCGCAGACAACGAGCCTCTCTCCTCTCCCCCATATACCAAACAAAGTACCATCAAACACACCCTCCTCAGACAACTGAGCCTCTCTCCTCTCCCCCATATACCAGACCCTCAGCCATTAATCACACCCTCTGCAGACCTCTGAGCCTCTCTCCTCTCCCCCATGTACCAAACACTGTACCATAAATCACACCCACCGCAGACAACTGAGCCTCTCTCCTCTCCCCATATACCAAACACTGTACCATTAATCACACCCTCGCAGACCTCTGAGCCTCTCTCCTCTCCCCCATGTACCAAACACTGTACCATCAATACACACCCTCCGCAGACCTCTGAGCCTCACTCCTCTCCCCCATGTACCAAACACTGTACCATTAATCACACCTCCGCAGACAACTGAGCCTCTCTCCTCTCCCCCATGTACCAAACACTGTACCATCAATCACCACCCTCCGCAGACCTCTGAGCCTCACTACTCTCCAACATATACCACTGTACCATCAATCACACCCTCCGCAGACCTCTGAGCCTCACTCCTCTCCCCCATGTACCAAACACTGTACCATCAATCACACCCACCGCAGACAACTGGAGCCTCTCTCCTCTCCCCCATATACCAAACACTGTACCATTAATCACACCCTCCTCAGACCTCTGAGCCTCTCTCCTCTCCCCCATATACCAAACACTGTACCATTAATCACACCCTCCGCAGACCTCTGAGCCTCTCTCCTCTCCCCCATATACCAAAACACTGTACCATTAATCACACCCTCCGCAGACAAACTGAGCCTCTCCTCTCCCCCCATGTACCAAACACTGTACCATCAATCACACCCTCCGCAGACAACTGAGCCTCTCTCCTCTCCCCCATGTACCAAACACTGTACCATCAATCACACCCCTCCGCAGACCTCTGAGCCTCACTCCTCTCCCCCATATACCAAACACTGTACCATGAATCACAACCTCCGCAGACAACTGAGCCTCTCTCCTCTCCCCCATGTACCAAACACTGTACCATCAATCACACCCTCCGCAGACAACTGAGCCTCTCTCCTCTCCCCCATATACCAAACACTGTACCATTAATCACACCCTCCGCAGACAACTGAGCCTCACTCCTCTCCACCATATACCACTGTACCATTAATCACCCCTCCGCAAGCAGACCTCTGAGCCTCTCTCCTCTCCCCCATTTACCAAACACTGTACCATTAATCACACCCTCCGCAGACAACTGAGCCTCTCTCCTCTCCCCCATATACCACTGTACCATTAATCACACCCTCCGCAGACCTCTGAGCCTCACTATTCTCCCCCATATACCACTGTACCATTAATCACACCCTCCGCAGACCTCTGAGGCTCTCTCCCCTCCCCATATACCAAACACTGTACCATTAATCAACACCCTCCACAGACAACTGAGCCTCACTCCTCTCCCCCATATACCACTGTACCATTAATCACACCCTCCGCAGACCTCTGAGCCTCACTCCTCTCCCCCATATACCAAACACTGTACCATTAATCACACCCTCCGCAGACCTCTGAGCCTCTCTCCTCTCCCCCATGTACCAAACACACTGTACCATCAATCACACCCTCCGCAGACCTCTGAGCCTCACTCCTCTCCCCATATACCACTGTACCATTAATCACACCCTCCGCAGACCTCTGAGCCTCACTCCTCTCCCCCATATACCACTGTACCATTAATCACACCCTCCGCAGACCTCTGAGCCTCTCTCCTCTCCCCATATACCAGACGCTGTACCATCAATCACACCCTCCGCAGACCTCTGAGACTCACTCCACTCCCCAATATACAACTGTACCATTAATCACACCCTCCGCAGACCTCTAAGCCTCTCTCCTCTCCCCCATATACCAAACACTGTACCATTAATCACACCCTCCGCAGTCCTCTGAGCCTCTCTCCTCTCTCCCATATACCACTGTACCATTAATCACACCCTCCGCAGACCTCTGAGCCTCACTCCTCTCCCCCATATACCACTGTACCATTAATCACACCCTCTGCAGACCTCTGAGCCTCACTCCTCTCCCCCATATACCAAACACTGTACCATGAATCACACCCTCCGCAGACCTGGAGCCTCTTCCTCTCTCCCATATACCACTGTACCATTAATCACACCCTCTGCAGACCTCTAAGCCTCTCTCCCCTCCCCATATACCAGACGCTGTACCATCAATCACACACTCCGCAGACCTCTGAGCCTCTCTCCTCTCCCCATATACCAGAAGCTGTACCATCAATCACACCCTCCGCAGACCTCTGAGCCTCTCTCCTCTCCCCCATATACCACTGTACCATTAATCACACCCTCCGCAGACAACTGAGCCTCTCTCCTCTCCCCCATATACCAAACACTGTACCATCAATCACACCCTCCGCAGACCTCTGAGCCTCTCTCCTCTCCCCCATATACCAAACACTGTACCATTAATCACACCCTCCGCAGACCTCTGAGCCTCTCTCCTCTCCCCCATATACCAAACACTGTACCATTAATGACACCCTCCGCAGACCTCTAAGCCTCTCTCCTCTCCCCCATATACCAAACACTGTACCATTAATCACACCCTCCGCAGACCTCTGAGCCTCACTCCTCTCCCCATATACCAAACACTGTACCATCAATCACACCCTCCGCAGACCTCTGAGCCTCACTCCTCTCCCCATGTACCAAACACTGTACCATTAAATCACACCCTCCGCAGACCTCTGAGCCTCACTCCTCTCCCCCATAAACCACTGTACCATTAATCACACCCTCCGCAGACCTCTAAGCCTCACTCCTCTCCCCCATATACCACACTCTGTACAATGAGTCACGCCCTCGGCAGACAACTGAGCCTCTCTCCTCTCCCCCATATAGCAAGGGCGGTTCCGTCAATCACACCCTCCGCAGTCCTCTGAGCCTCACTCCTCTCCCCCCATATACAACTGTACCATTAATCACACCCTCCGCAGACCTCTGAGCCTCACTCCTCTCCCCCATATACCACTGTACCATTAATCACACCCTCCGCAGACCTCTGAGCCTCACTCCTCTCCCCATATACCACACTGTACCATCAATCACACCCTCCGCAGACCTCTGAGCCTCTCTCCTCACCCCCATGTACCAAACACTGTACCATTAATCACACCCTCCGCAGACACAACTGAGCCTCTCTCCTCTCCCCATATACCAAACACTGTACCATCAATCACACCCTCCGCAGACCTCTGAGCCTCTCTCCTCTCCCCCATGTACCAAACACTGTACCATCAATCACACCCTCCGCAGACCTCTGAGCCTCACTCCTCTCCCCCATATACCAAACACTGTACCATTAATCACACCCTCCGCAGACCACTGAGCTCACTCCTCTCACCCATGTACCAAACACTGTACCATCAATCACACCCTCCGCAGACAACTGAGCCTCTCTCCTCTCCCCCATATACCAAACACTGTACCATTAATCACACCCTCCGCAGACCTCTGAGCCTCTCTCCTCTCCCCCAAATACCAAACACTGTACCATTAATCACACCCTCCGCAGACCTCTGAGCCTCACTCCTCTCCCCCATATACCAAACACTGTACCATCAATCACACCCTCCGCAGACCTCTGAGCCTCACTCCTCTCCCCCATATACCAAACACTGTACCATTAATCACACCCTCCGCAGACAACTGAGCCTCTCTCCTCTCCCCCATGTACCAAACAATGTACCATCACACCCTCCGCAGACAACTGAGCCTCTCTCCTCTCCCCCATATACCAAACACTGTACCATTAATCACACCCTCCGCAGACCTCTGAGCCTCACTCCTCTCCCCCATATACCAAACACTGTACCATTAATCACACCCTCTGCAGACCTCTAAGCCTCTCTCCTCTCCCCATATACCAGACACTGAACCATTAATCACACCCTCCGCAGACAACTGAGCCTCTCTCCTCTCCCCCATATACCAAACACTGTACCATTAATCACACCCTCCGTAGACCTCTGAGCCTCTCTCCTCTCCCCCATGTACCACACACTCTACCATCAAGCACACCCTCCGCAGCCCTCAGAGCCTCACTCCTCTCCCCCATATACCACTGTACCATTAATCACACACCTCCGCAGACCTCTGAGCCTCACTCCTCTCCCCCATATTACCACTGTACCCTTATTCACACCCTCCGCAGACCTCTGAGCCTCACTCCTCTCCCCCATATACCACTGTACCATTAATCACACCCTCCGCAGACCTCTGAGCCTCACTCCTCTCCCCCATATACCACACTGTACCATTAATCACACCCTCCGCAGACCTCTGAGCCTCTCTCCTCTCCCCCATGTACCAAACACTGTACCATTAATCACACCCTCCGCAGACAACTGAGCCTCTCTCCTCTCCCCCATATACCAAACACTGTACCATCAATCACACCCTCCGCAGACCTCTGAGCCTCTCTCCTCTCCCCCATGTACCAAACACTGTACCATCAATCACACCCTCCGCAGACCTCTGAGCCTCACTCCTCTCCCCCATATACCAAACACTGTACCATTAATCACACCCTCCGCAGACCTCTGAGCCTCACTCCTCTCACCCATGTACCAAACACTGTACCATCAATCACACCCTCCGCAGACAACTGAGCCTCTCTCCTCTCCCCCATATACCAAACACTGTACCATTAATCACACCCTCCGCAGACAACAGAGCCTCTCTCCTCTCCCCCATGTACCAAAACACTGTACCATTAATCACACCCTCCGCAGACCTCTGAGCCTCACTCCTCTCCCCATATACCAAACACTGTACCATAAATCACACCCTCCGCAGACCTCTGAGCCACACTCCTCTCCCCCATATACCAAACACCTGTACCATTAATCACAACCCTCCGCAGACAAACAGAGCCTCTCTCCTCTCCCACATGTACCAAACAATGTACCATCAATCACACCCTCCGCAGACAACTGAGCCTCTCTCCTCTCCCCCATATACCAAACACTGTACCATTAATCACACCCTCCGCAGACCTCTGAGCCTCACTCCTCTCCCCCATATACCAAACACTGTACCAGTAATCACACCCTCTGCAGACCTCTAAGCCTCTCTCCTCCCCATATACCAGACACTGAACCATCAATCACACCCTCCGCAGACAACTGAGCCTCTCTCCTCTCCCTCATATACCAAACACTGTACCATTAATCACACCCTCCGTAGACCTCTGAGCCTCTCTCCTCTACCCCATGTACCAAACACTGTACCATCAATCACACCCTCCGCAGACCTCTGAGCCTCACTCCTCTCCCCCATATACCACTGTACCATTAATCACACCCTCCGCAGACCTCTGAGCCTCACTCCTCTCCCCCATATACCACTGTACCATTAATCACACCCTCCGCAGACCTCTGAGCCTCTCTGCTCTCCCCCATGTACCAAACACTGTACCATCAATCACACCCTCCGCAGACCTCTGAGCCTCACTCCTCTCCCCCATATACCACTGTACCATTAATCACACCCTCTGCAGACCTCTAAGCCTCTCCCTCTCCCCCATATACCAAACACTGTACCATTCATCACACCCTCCGCAGACCTCTGAGCCTCACTCCTCTCCCCCATATACCAAACATTGTACCTTTAATCACACCCTCCGCAGACAACTGAGCCTCTCTCCTCTCCCCCATATACCAAACACTGTACCATTAATCACACCCTCCGCAGACAACTGAGCCTCTCTCCTCTCCCCCATATACCAAACACTGTACCATTAATCACACCCTCCGCAGACAACTGAGCCTCTCTCCTCTCCCCCATATACCAAACACTGTACCATCAATCACACCCTCCGCAGACAACTGAGCCTCTCTCCTCTCCCCCATATACCAGACCCTCAGCCATTAATCACAACCTCTGCAGACCTCTGAGCCTCTCTCCTCTCCCCCATATACCAAACACTGTACCTTTAATCACACCCTCCGCAGACAACTGAGCCTCTCTCCTCTCCCCCATATACCAGACCCTCAGCCATTAAACACACCCTCTGCAGACCTCTGAGCCTCTCTCCTCTCCCCCATATACCAAACACTGTACCATTAATCACACCCTCCGCAGACCTCTGAGCCTCTCTCCTCTCCCCCATGTACCAAACACTGTACCATCAATCACACCCTCCGCAGACCTCTGAGCCTCACTCCTCTCCCCCATATACCAAACACTGTACCATCAATCACACCCTCCGCAGACCTCTGAGCCTCACTCCTCTCCCCCATGTACCAAACACTGTACCATCAAACAAACCCACAGCAGACAACAGAGCCACTCTCAGCTCCCCCATGTAGCAAACACTGTACCATCAATCACACCCTCCGCAGACCTCTGAGCCTCACTCCTCTCCCCCATATACCAAACACTGTACCATCAATCACACCCTCCGCAGACCTCTGAGCCTCACTCCTCTCCCCCATGTACCAAACACTGTACCATCAATCACACCCTCCGCAGACAACTGAGCCTCTCTCCTCTCCCCCATATACCAAACACTGTACTATTAATCACACCCTCCGCAGACAACTGAGCCTCACTTCTCTCCCCCATATACCACTGTACCATTAATCACACCCTCCGCAGACCTCTGAGCCTCTCTCCTCTCCCCCATGTACCAAACACTGTACCATTAATCACAACCTCCGCAGACAACTGAGCCTCTCTCCTCTCCCCCATATACCAAACACTGTACCATTAATCACACCCTCCGCAGACCTCTGAGCCTCTCTCCTCTCCCCCATATACCAAACACTGTACCATTAATCACACCCTCCGCAGACAACTGAGCCTCTCTCCTCTCCCCCATGTACCAAACACTGTACCATCAATCACACCCTCCGCAGACAACTGAGCCTCTCTCCTCTCCCCCATGTACCAAACACTGTACCATCAATCACACCCTCCGCAGACCTCTGAGCCTCACTCCTCTCCCCCATATACCAAACACTGTACCATCAATCACACCCTCCGCAGACCTCTGAGCCTCACTCCTCTCCCCCATGTACCAAACACTGTACCATCAATCACACCCTCCGCAGACAACTGAGCCTCTCTCCTCTCCCCCATATACCAAACACTGTACCATTAATCACACCCTCCGCAGACAACTGAGCCTCACTCCTCTCCACCATATACCACTGTACCATTAATCACACCCTCCGCAGACCTCTGAGCCTCTCTCCTCTCCCCCATATACCAAACACTGTCCCATTAATCACACCCTCCGCAGACAACTGAGCCTCTCTCCTCTCCCCCATATACCACTGTACCATTAATCACACCCTCCGCAGACCTCTGAGCCTCACTATTCTCCCCCATATACCACTGTACCATTAATCACACCCTACGCAGACCTCTGAGCCTCACTCCCCTCCCCCATATACCAAACACTGTACCATTAATCACACCCTCCGCAGACAACTGAGCCTCACTCCTCTCCCCCATATACCACTGTACCATTAATCACACCCTCCGCAGACCTCTGAGCCTCACTCCTCTCCCCCATATACCAAACACTGTACCATTAATCACACCCTCCGCAGACCCCCGAGCCACTCTCCTCTCCCCCATCGACCAACCACCGGACCATCAATCACACCCTCCGCACACCCCTGAGCCTCACTCCTCTCCCCCATATCCCACTGTACCATTTATCACACCCTCCGCAGACCTCTGAGCCTCACTCCTCTCCCCCATATACCACTGTACCATTAATCACACCCTCCGCAGACCTCTGAGCCTCTCTCCTCTCCCCCATGTACCAAACACTGTACCATCAATCACACCCTCCGCAGACCTCTGAGACTCACTCCTCTCCCCCATATACCACTGTACCATTAATCACACCCTCCGCAGACCTCTAAGCCTCTCTCCTCTCCCCCATATACCAAACACTGTACCATTAATCACACCCTCCGCAGTCCTCTGAGCCTCTCTCCTCTCTCCCATATACCACTGTACCATTAATCACACCCTCCGCAGACCTCTGAGCCTCACTCCTCTCCCCCATATACCACTGTACCATTAATCACACCCTCTGCAGACCTCTGAGCCTCACTCCTCTCCCCCATATACCAAACACTGTACCATTAATCACACCCTCCGCAGACCTCTGAGCCTCTTCCTCTCCCCCATATACCACTGTACCATTAATCACACCCTCTGCAGACCTCTAAGCCTCTCTCCCCTCCCCATATACCAGACGCTTTACCATCAATCACACCCTCCGCAGACCTCTGAGCCTCTCTCCTCTCCCCATATACCAGACGCTGTACCATCAATCACACCCTCCGCAGACCTCTGAGCCTCTCTCCTCTCCCCCATATACCACTGTACCATTAATCACACCCTCCGCAGACAACTGAGCCTCTCTCCTCTCCCCCATATACCAAACACTGTACCATCAATCACAACCTCCGCAGACCTCTGAGCCTCTCTCCTCTCCCCCATATACCAAACACTGTACCATTAATCACACCCTCCGCAGACCTCTGAGCCTCTCTGAGCCTCTCTCTCTCCCCCATATACCAAACACTGTACCATTTATGACACCCTCCGCAGACCTCTAAGCCTCTCTCCTCTCCCCCATATACCAAACACTGTACCATTAATCACACCCTCCGCAGACCTCTGAGCCTCACTCCTCTCCCCATATACCAAACACTGTACCATCAATCACACCCTCCGCAGACCTCTGAGCCTCACTCCTCTCCCCCATGTACCAAACACTGTACCATTAATCACACCCTCCGCAGACCTCTGAGCCTCACTCCTCTCCCCCATAAACCACTGTACCATTAATCACACCCTCCGCAGACCTCTAAGCCTCACTCCTCTCCCCCATATACCAAACACTGTACCATTAATCACACCCTCTGCAGACAACTGAGCCTCTCTCCTCTCCCCCATATACCAAACACTGTACCATCAATCACACCCTCCGCAGACCTCTGAGCCTCACTCCTCTCCCCCATATACCACTGTACCATTAATCACACCCTCCGCAGACCTCTGAGCCTCACTCCTCTCCCCCATATACCACTGTACCATTAATCACACCCTCCGCAGACCTCTGAGACTCTCTCCTCTCCCCCATATAACACACTGTACCATTAATCACACCCTCCGCAGACCTCTGAGCCTCTCTCCTCTCCCCCATGTACCAAACACTGTACCATTAATCACACCCTCCGCAGACAACTGAGCCTCTCTCCTCTCCCCCATATACCAAACACTGTACCATCAATCACACCCTCCGCAGACCTCTGAGCCTCTCTCCTCTCCCCCATGTACCAAACACTGTACCATCAATCACACCCTCCGCAGACCTCTGAGCCTCACTCCTCTCCCCCATATACCAAACACTGTACCATTAATCACACCCTCCGCAGACCTCTGAGCCTCACTCCTCTCACCCATGTACCAAACACTGTACCATCAATCACACCCTCCGCAGACAACTGAGCCTCTCTCCTCTCCCCCATATACCAAACACTGTACCATTAATCACACCCTCCGCAGACCTCTGAGCCTCTCTCCTCTCCCCCATATACCAAACACTGTACCATTAATCACACCCTCCGCAGACCTCTGAGCCTCACTCCTCTCCCCCATATACCAAACACTGTACCATCAATCACACCCTCCGCAGACCTCTGAGCCTCACTCCTCTCCCCCATATACCAAACACTGTACCATTAATCACACCCTCCGCAGACAACTGAGCCTCTCTCCTCTCCCCCATGTACCAAACAATGTACCATCAATCACACCCTCCGCAGACAACTGAGCCTCTCTCCTCTCCCCCATATACCAAACACTGTACCATTAATCACACCCTCCGCAGACCTCTGAGCCTCACTCCTCTCCCCCATATACCAAACACTGTACCATTAATCACACCCTCTGCAGACCTCTAAGCCTCTCTCCTCTCCCCATATACCAGACACTGAACCATTAATCACACCCTCCGCAGACAACTGAGCCTCTCTCCTCTCCCCCATATACCAAACACTGTACCATTAATCACACCCTCCGCAGACCTCTGAGCCTCACTCCTCTCCCCCATATACCACTGTACCATTAATCACACCCTCCGCAGACCTCTGAGCCTCACTCCTCTCCCCCATATACCACTGTACCATTAATCATACCCTCCGCAGACCTCTAAGCCTCTCTCCTCTCCCCCATATACCAAACACTGTACCATTAATCAAACCCTCCGCAGACAACTGAGCCTCTCTCCTCTCCCCCATATACCAAACACTGTACCATTAATCACACCCTCCGGAGACCTCTGAGCCTCACTCCTCTCCCCCATATACCACTGTACCATTAATCACACCCTCCGCAGACAACTGAGCCTCACTCCTCTCCCCCATATACCAAACACTGTACCATCAATCACACCCTCCGCAGACAACTGAGCCTCTCTCCTCTCCCCCATATACCACTGTACCATTAATCACACCCTCCGCAGACCTCTGAGCCTCACTCCTCTCCCCCATATACCACTGTACCATTAATCACACCCTCTGCAGACCTCTGAGCCTCACTCCTCTCCCCCATGTACCAAACACTGTACCATTAATCACACCCTTCGCAGACCTCTGAGCCTCACTCCTCTCCCCCATGTTGCAAACACTGTACCATTAATCACACCCTCCGCAGACCTCTGAGCCTCACTCCTCTCACCCATGTACCAAACACTGTACCATCAATCACACCCTCCGCAGACCTCTGAGCCTCACTCCTCTCCCCCATATACCACTGTACCATTAATCACACCCTCCGCAGACCTCTGAGCCTCACTCCTCTCCCCATATACCAAACACTGTACCATTAATCACACGCTCTGCAGACAACTGAGCCTCTCTCCTCTCCCCCATATACCAGACCTTCAGCCATTAATCACACCCTCTGCAGACCCCTGAGCCCCTCCCATCTACCCCATACACCAGACGCTGTACCATCAATCACACCCTCCGAAGACAACTGAGCCTCTCCTCTCCCCCATATACCAAACACTGTACCATTAATCACACCCTCCACAGACAACTGAGCCTCTCCTCTCCCCCATATACCAAACACTGTACCATTAATCACACCCTCCGCAGACCTCTGAGCCTCACTCCTCTCCCCCATATACCAAACACTGTACCATTAATCACACCCTCCGCAGACCTCTGAGCCTCACTCCTCTCCCCCATATACCAAACACTGTACCATTAATCACACCCTCCGCAGACCTCTGAGCCTCTCTCCTCTCCCCCATATACCAAATACTGAACCATTAATCACACTCTCCGCAGACCTCTGAGCCTCACTCCTCTCCCCCATATACCAAACACTGTACCATTAATCACACCCTCCGCAGACCTCTGAGCCTCTCTCCTCTCCCCCATATACCAAACACTGTACCATTAATCACACCCTCCGCAGACCTCTAAGCCTCACTCCTCTCCCCCATATACCAAACATTGTACCATTAATCACACCCTCTGCAGACAACTGAGCCTCACTCCTCTCCCCCATATATCAAACACTGTACCATCAATCACACCCTCCGCAGACCTCTGAGCCTCACTCCTCTCCCCCATGTACCAAACACTGCACCATTAATCACACCCTCCGCAGACCTCTGAGCCTCTCTCATCTCCCCCATATACCAAACACTGTACCATTAATCTCACCCTCCGCAGACCTCTAAGCCTCACTCCTCTCCCCCATATACCAAACACTGTACCATTAATCACACCCTCCGCAGACCTCTAAGCCTCACTCCTCTCCCCCATATACCAAACACTGTACCATTAATCACACCCTCCGCAGACAACTGAGCCTCTCATCTCTTCCATATACCAAACACTGTACCATTAATCACACCCTCCGCAGACCTCTGAGCCTCACTCCTCTCCCCCATATACCAAACACTGTACCATCAATCACACCCTCCTCAGACCTCTGAGCCTCACTCCTCTCCCCCATATACCAAACACTGTACCATTAATCACACCCTCCGCAGACAACTGAGCCTCTCCTCTCCCCCATATACCAAACACTGTACCATTAATCACACCCTCCGCAGACCTCTGAGCCTCACTCCTCTCCCCCATATACCAAACACTGTACCATTAATCACACCCTCCGCAGACCTCTGAGCCTCTCTCCTCTCCCCCATATACCAAATACTGTACCATTAATCACACCCTCCGCAGACCTCTGAGCCTCACTCCTCTCCCCCATATACCAAACACTGTACCATCAATCACACCCTCCGCAGACAACTGAGCCTCACTCCTCTCCCCCATATACCAAACACTGTACCATTAATCACACCCTCCGCAGACAACTGAGCCTCTCTCCTCTCCCCCATATACCAAATACTGTACCATTAATCACACCCTCCGCAGACAACTGAGCCTCTCTCCTCTCCCCCATATACCAGACCCTCAGCCATTAATCACACCCTCTGAAGACCCCTGAGCCCCTCCCATCTACCCCATATACCAGACACTGTACCATGAATCACACCCTCCGCAGACCTCTGAGCCTCACTCCTCTCCCCCATATACCAGACACTGTACCATTAATCACACCCTCTGCAGACAACTGAGCCTCTCTCCTCTCCCCATATACCAGACCCTCAGCCATTAATCACACCCTCCACAGACCTCTGAGACTCTCCATTCCCCCCAATATATCAGACCCTGAGCCATTAATCACACCTTCCGCAGATCCCTGAGCCTCTCCCTTCCCCCCCAATATACGAAACCATAGGCCAATAATCACACAGTTTATATATTGGAACACAATGTGATCTGTTTTTGATTGGGGGGAGAATCGTGGGAGGAGGAGTTAAGGGGTTATATGTTTGGGGTGGTGGTTGAAACTTGAGTGCTGTTGGGGTTGGGATTGCTATAATGTTTGGAGGTCTGTAATTGCTCTTAAGGTTTCAGGGAGGGAGTTCCATTGTGTGGGTGCTACCTATGTGAAAGCCCAGTTGCTCGTAAAATATTTGGTCTTGCGGACTGAAGTTGGAACTGTGAGGGTATTCTGGTTGATTCTTCTGGACCTGCTGCCTCTATGGAAGTGGATTAGAGATGAGAGATAAGAGGGAGATATGTTATTAATTATTTTGAAAGTGATCATTATGATTTTATATTTTATTCTACTGGCAATTGGGAGCCAATAAAGTTCATACAGGATATAGGTGTGATGTGGTCCGATAGGCACGCTTTAACTATAACTCTGGCTGTGACATTTTGTGCCATTTTTAATATATTTAGATTCTTTTTGGTTGATCCTTGTACTATACTGTTGCAGTAGTCGAAGTGTGGTGTAATGGGGGGCCTGGACTACTGTTCTGAAGTCATTCATGTCAATAAGGGGTCTGAGTTGTTGAATAATCCTTAGCTTAAAGAATATGGTTCTGGTTATTTGTTTTATGTTTTATGTGGGGTTCCATGCTGAGGGTTTTGTCAAGGATGACACCTAGATATTTTACTACCTGTTTTACTGGTAGTGTGGTGTTATGTAAGCAGATTGTTGGAGGTGGGTTAAAGTTTTGATTTCTCGATGTAAACAGCACTTCCGTTTTCTTGAAGTTGATACGTTATTTGATTGGGGCCAATTTTCTGCTTCATTTAGGCAAGTTGCTAAATTGTCATAGGTGGGATTAAGTATGTTGAATGGTGTAATATCGTTAGCATCCTATTTTGTGTTTTTTGAATATGGAGCATATCAGCTGGATATATAAATTGAACAGGAGGGCAGAGAGGGCAGAGCCTTGGGGTATTCCCAGGTTTTCGGGGAAGGTTGCAGATGTATTATGTTCTATTTGCATGTATTGAGAACGGTCAGATATATATGATTTGAAGCATTTGTGAATTTGTCCCTTTTTATCTATGAGATCAAGTCTAGAGAGGAGGGTATTGTGATTTACATTGTCGAAAGCAGATGTGATGACCAGATAGATGAGAATGAAAGCTTGTTTTGTGTTATCCATTCCCCATTAATCACACCCTCCGCAAACCCCTGAGCCCCTCCCCTCTCTTCCATATACCAGGCGCTGAGCCATTAATCACACCCTCCGCAGACTGCTGTGCCTCTCTCCTCTCTCCTCCCCTATATACCAGACCCGGTTAGCGGCATTCTCCGCCTCCACTGCGGATCTACCCCAACATGCCCAGTTGCTAATCAGATAGCATCGGGGCGCCTAGGCAGTGTGAGTGCCCGTTCAATATCCCCATCTAAGACATTTACATGGTTTACTGTATTCTAAGCTGTGTAAATGCCTTTCGAATATCGGGCCCATATTGTCTAAGGACTGTCATTCAGGTAGAGTCTCAAGGATGTGCTTCCCCCTGCCCCCACACATCCACAGGGATCCACTTTGGTAATGCTTTGGGGTGGCTCGACACCTGTTCAACTTCAAACTGTCTCCATGCAAATGTCGGAAGTCTCTAGAATAAAGAGGGCAAGAAGTGTTTGGCATTAAGCAGAGATTGAAATATTCTGGTCATTTCAATGACCTAGTGGAAGGAGGATAACCAGTAGGGCATTGTTACAAGGGGACAGATTTATATCAAAATGATAAGCTTGATCAGATTAATGGTGGTATGATATATTTGGATGACAAAGTCAAACAAGATAGAAATTCTGTTTGTGATGGCGAAGAGCATAGTGGTGGGTGAGGATAAAGAACAGACAGTGAAATGTTAAGAAATTTGATAAAAGAATACTATCAGATTTCAGATACTCCAGTAGGGATTGGGTAAATTTCTCTTCAGGTCATGCTAGAGAGGTTAAGTTTCTAGATGGGGAATACTTTTGTGATTGAAACCCTAACAGGATTGCATAAACACTACTGAAGTATTCATATTTGGTACCACTGTCCTTGTGGAGCACCGCCTTGGTGCTGAGGTGTTACAGGACTTAGGATGGAGCACTAATAGCTGTAACCAGGCCTTCTGGATGGTCTGGTGACTATGCTCCTTGGGCTGCTCCTGGCCTTCCTCTCTTGCCCGACCATGATTGTGGGCCCAAGTTCTCTAGGAGAGGAAACTTCATATGGGAAACCTCTCGGAGCCTCTGTACTTTGGAGTTCATTAACTGTTTGTACTGTGGTATGGTTTTCCCAGTCCACCTGGCCTGATTAAATAGACAGTGCCATTGCTACTGGCTTCACCATCTGTCCTGACTGAATGGACACTGACCTTTTTGGTCTTTAGATTAGTTTTTTTAACTGTATTTTATTGTATTCACTAATTAATTTGCTTTTATCCCTCTCCTTTCTCTTTGATAGAACTTCACTCTCCTACACTGCCACTTGTTTACCCTCTAACTTCCATACCTCAGTTCTTCCCTTTCCTGACCATCACCTGCTAAGCTTCATTCTTCATAGCTCCCCGCCTCAAACTCACCCAGTCTCCTATTAACCTTTTAGAATCTTCATGCTATTGATCCATTGGCTCTCTCCTCTAGCATCTCATCACTGCTTTCCTCCACCTTGTCTTCTAAGCCTGCTGATGAGGCTATAGTTTCCTATAATACTGATCTCTCCTCTGCTCTGGATGCTCTCGTTCTGCCCATGAAACATCCTGCGAGGCGCACTACACTTCAACTACCCCTTATCTATGCTCCTGTGCCCGCTCAGCTTAGCACATTTGGCTCAAATTCCACACCCTTTCTGACTTTCTTCACTTCAAATTCATGCTTGCCTCCTTCCTGTCAGCCATTGTACCTGCCAAGCAAAACTAGTATGTCCATCTGACTAACTCTCTTGCCTCTGACCTCTGCCGTCACGTCTCACCTCTCAATTCTCTCCTCAAGGTGCCTCTGCCCCCAATTACTCCTCCTCTTTCTGCCCAAACTCTAGCCAATTATTTCCATGACAAAGTCCACAAGATTACGCTCTAGTTCTCCACAAGCTCAGCTTCATTCCCTCTTCCCCTTCTTTTCTCCTAAATCTCAGCTACTTTCATCCTTTTCTAAGATCTTCGAAGAGGAAACCTCTCATTTTCTTTCCTCCTCTAAACTTGCTACCTGTTCCTCTGATCTTATCCCCACCCATCTCCTCAACTCCATCTCCTCCTCTGTCATCCCTTCCATCTCACATACTCTCAACCTATCGCTCTCCACTGCAACTGTCCCTGCAGCCTTCAAGCATGCTGTGGTCACACCTCTCCTCAAAAAACCTTCACTTGACCCTACTTGTCCTACTAATTATCGACCTCTTTCCTTCGTTTCCAAACTTCTTGAATATGCAGTTCTCCACCATTGCCTTGAATTTCTCTCCCCTCAAGCCCTGCTAGATCCACTTTAATCTGGTTTTCGTCCCTTACATTCTACTGAAACAGCTCATTTACGAATATGTTAAAAAGCAGCAGACCCAGCACAGATCCCTGGGGTGCTCCACTATTCACTCTTCTCCATTGGGAAAATTGGCCATTTAGCCCTGCACTCTGCTTTCTATCTTCTAACCAGTTCCTAATCCATGATAGTACATTGCCTCCTATCCCATGACTTTTTAATTTCGTCAAGAGTCTCTCATAAGTGACTACGTCAAAAGTTTTCTGAAAATCCAGATACACTAATTCACCTTTGTCTACCGGTTTATTCACGCCTTCAAAAAAACATAACAGATTAGTAAAACAAGACCTTCCTTGTCTAAAGCCATGTAGGCAGTCTCCCATTAAGCCATAACTATCTACATGTTCAGTAATTTTGTGCTTTATAATGATTTCTACCATTTTTCCCAGTACTGACGTCAGGCTTACTGGTCTGTAGTTTCCCGGATCACCCCTGGAACCCTTTTTAAAAATTGGTGCTATAGTGGCCATCCTCCAATCTTCAGGTATTACAGATGATTTAAATGATAGTTCACAGTTTACTAATAGTAGGTCTGCAATCTCATATTTCAGTTCTTTCAACATGACTGGATGTATACCAGTCATAGTTTTGATACATCTTCCCGGTGTATCAATATTTCTTTCAATTCTTCTGCGGCATCACCTTTAAATACCATTTCAGTCATGGGTAACATCCCTTTCCTCAGTAAAGACCAAAGCAAATAATTCATTCAGTCTCTCCACTATGGCCTTGTCCCCTCTTAGTGCCCCTTTTACCCCTCTATCATCTAATGGTCCAACTGACTCTCTCATAAGTTTTTTGCTATGAATGTAGTTGAAAAAGTCTTTATTATGCGTTTTTGCTTCCACAGCAAGCTTCTTCTCAAATTCTCTCTTATCAATGCCTTGCATCTTACTTGCCAGTACTTATGTTGTTTCCAGTTTGTGTCATTTGGCTCCTTTTTCCATTTTTTTAAAGAAACTTTTTTGACAACAGCCTCTCTGACCTCACCTTTAAACCATGCTGGCAGTTTTTTGGACTTCTTCCACTTTTCTTAAAGTGGGGAATACAGCTGGTCTGGGCTTCCAAGATAGTATTTTTAAACATGCCTGATGGAAATCTTTAACTTTTGCAACAGCTCCTTTTAGTTTTTTTCTTAACTATTTTCCTAATTTTATCATAGTTTCCCTTTTGAAAGATAAAAGGTAGTACTGTGGATTTCCTTGCCGTCCTTCCTCCATTTATTAAATGAAACACAATCATGCTATGATCACTATTGCTAAATGACCGCTTTGAACCGGAGAAAGGCGGTATATAAATACAGCTAAATAAATAAATAAATGACCCCAACACCCTTATCTCTTGTACCAGATCTTGTGTTCCACCTAGGTTCAAAATGGCTTCCACTCTGGTCGGTTCATGAACCAGCTGCTCCAAAAAGCAGTCATTTATTTCATCTCAAAACTTTATCTCCCTATATGAAACTGACCAGTCGATTCTGGGGTAATTGAAATCACCCATTATTATTACTGCGCTGTAACTTTTGTTAGCTTCCCTGATTTCTTTGAGCATTTCATCATCCATTTGTTCACTCTGGCCAGTCGGTCAATAGTACAACCCCACTGTCATCGCTTTCCCCTTCCCCTTTTTCATGGAATTTCAATCCATAGAGATTCTACAGCATATTTTGTTTCCTGCAAAACTTTAATCTTTTCTGACTCAAACCCTCTCTAACATAGAGTGCAACCCCTCTACCAATTTGATCTGCTCTATCATTATGATATAGTTTGTACCCAGGTATCACAGTGTCCCACTGGTTGTCCTCCTTCCACTATGTCTCTGAGATACCAGTCATATCTAACCTCTCATTTAGTGCTATATATTCTAACTCTCCAATCTTATTTTTTAGACTGCTAGCATTTGCATACATGCATTTTAGAGGCTGTATTTTATTCATATTAATCTGGCTATCGGTAGGCAGGGGTAATTTGGAATCTTTAAGCTCTGTCTGCTCTGTACTCAAGGGCATTTGGGTTATTTTTGTCTTTATTGGAACCTTTCTGCTGATGTGCCCTAACTTCAGTCTTTTGCTAGTATCCTTCAAGTATACATTGTTCCAAACCATGCGCCCTTGGGTGACTGTCGGCTCTCCCCTATTATCTAGTTTAAAAGCTGCTCTATTTCCTTTTTAAAGGTTAATGCCGGCAGCCTGGTTCCATCCTGGTTAAGGTGAAGCCCATCCCTTTGGAAGAGCCCCTCCTTTCCCCAGAATGTTGCCCAGTTCCTAACAAATCCAAAACCCTCATCCTTGCACCATCGTCTCATCCACGCATTGAGACTCCGGAGCTCTGCCTGTCTTTTGGGTCCTGTGTGTGGAACAGGAAGCATTTTGGAGAATGCTACCCTAGAAGTTCTGCATTTCAACTTCCTACCTAAAATCCTAAATTTGGTCTCCAGAACCTCCCTCCCACACTTTCCTATGTCATTACTATCAACATGTACCAAGACAGCAGACTTCTCCCCAGCACTGTCTAAACCTTTGTCTAAGTGGTGCATGAGGTCCACTACCTTCGCACCAGGCAGGCATGTTACCAGGCAATCTTCACGTCCACCAGCCACCCAGCTATCTACATGCTAATGATTGAATCGCCAACTATAACTGTGTAAGGTCATGCATTTGGGCTGCAGCAATTCAAGGGAGCAATATAGTATAGGGGGTGAAGTACTTTTGTCCACTAAAGAAGAGCGGGACCTAGGCGTGGTTGTGTCTGATGATCTTAAAGTAGCTAAACAGGTAGAAAAGGCGACGGCAAAAGCTAAAAGGAAGCTTGGGTGCATACGGAGAGGAATGGCTAGCAGAAAAAAGGAGGTGATAATGTCTCTCTATAAGTCTTTAGTGCGACCTCATTTGGAGTATAGTGTGCAATTCTGGAGACCGCACCTTCAAAAGGATGTGAACAGGATGGAGTCGGTGCAGAGGGAGGCTACTAAAATGATTAGTGGTCTTCATTATAAAGCATATGAGGACAGACTGAAGGATCTTAATATGTACACCTTAGAGGAAAGGTGGGATAGAGGTGATATGATTGAGATGTTTAAATACCTCCGTGGCATAAATGTTCAGGGAGAGAGCCTCTTTCAATTGAAAGCAAGTTCTGCTATGAGGGGACATGGGATGAGGGTGAAGGGAGATATATTCAGGAGTGATATGTGGAAATATTTCTTTACGGAAAGAGTAGTGGATCTGTGGAATAGTCTCCCAGTGGAGGTGGTAGAGATGAGGACAGTAACTGAATTCAAAAAAGCATGGGACAAACACAGAGGAGCTCTAAAGGTAAAAAGGGGACTGTTGTAGTTGTTATGGAAGGACAGACTAGATAGGCCATGTGGTCTTTTTCTGTCATCATATTTCTATGTTTCTTTGTTTCCTAACCCTTCCCTCGTTGGCACATAGCCCTGGAGAAGCCTCCTTGGTGTGAGAGGGTTTTACATCACCTGAAGGACAGGTCCTAGCTACAGGATCACTTCCTGCCACACCAGGGTGATGCTCTCCTGTCACTTGATCTCTCTCCAACATGGCAACAGGGATGCTGCCAGACTGGTGATGGGACTTCAGTACGATATCCCTGTAGGTCTCGTCACCTCTCTGTCTTTCTTATGTCTTCCATGTTTGCTACTCTAGCTTCCAGAGATCAGACTCATTCCGTGAGAGCAAAGAGCTCCTTGCACCTAGTGCAAAAGGTCAAATTTATCCAACGATGCCCCCTTTAATAACGGAAAAACTGAAGCTTTTTTCAGTACCATAGGAACCAGTCCCTGCACAAAAGAGGCATTGACTGTATGTGTAATAGAGTCTCCAAATGATTCCTTCAACTTCTTAAACTGTCGATTCGCACAGAAATGCAATGGACTAAAAATGTTTTTTTAAGGATGAAATAACTTCCAGAACCTTAGAAAATGAAATTGGTTCAAAAGAGATCCATGAGTGTGAAATCACATCAGAACAAGTATCCACAGAATTATGTTTATGTTTATTAAAAACTTAATATACCGCCCATAACAGAAACATCTGGGCAGTTTACAAACAGAATTAAAAGCTGCATAGAAAAGGAAAGGTACGCCAATTAAAATTTTTTAAAACAGGACAGAAGAGATAGAGATAGAGGAAGGGAGAAGGATAGACAGGACAACAGGTAAGAAAGGAAAGCAGGAGTTTCACATCAACAAGGGGGTATGCAAGACCACAGATAAAAGAGGCAGCAGAGTTGAACATCAGCGAGGAGGAGGGGAGAGAGGTGAGGGGGCGGGAAGGTTAAAAGCAGAACAAAAAAGGTGCGTTTTTAGTTGGGCCATGAAAGTTTTGAAGGAAGATTCTAAACGGAGGGCGGGGGGGGGGGGGAGCGAGTTCCAGAAAATAGAATGCAGATGAATGGGTGGATTCCAGATGAGCCTGGGATGGGGTGGGGAGGGTCATGCAGTTGGCATGGATGGAGCGATGGGGGGTGTGAAGGTGGACTTGATTGGCAAGGTAGAGAGGGGTGCCTGTGTAGAGGGATCTGTGAATGAAGATGGGGAACTTATATTGAATCCGGAAGAGAATGGGGAGCCAGTGCAAACGGAGAAGAAGGGGTGATGTGATCAACTGGTAGAAGAACAAGATGCTGCTATATTTGAATTAACAGAAAAGAACTCTTGGATAGTCGAGATTTTAGCACAAAAAGAATCAAGAAACAACTGCGGTTTGATTGAAGCTGCAGAACAAGAAACGGACGCAGACGTAGATAAACGTTTCACCACTGCGAACAAGCGACTCCAAGCACCGTCCTAAGTGCATCATAATCTGAGAGTCATTCTTCTTACTTTCCAAGAGAGCTTGCTGATATTGATCCCGCGCTCCTAAATATTCATTTTTGGCTTTAACAAGTTGATAAGTCCTCCATCGCCTCTCCAGACGTATATATGTAAAACTGTTTTACTCTAATGAAAAGAGAGGGTAGTTTGCACAGAGTGGTCTTTCAATCTCTAAGCCAATATTAATTGTAGAAAAGCCTCTTCTAAAGTTACCCCACAGAATACACATGTAACGTGATACAGGATGACCACAAGGCGTGTAATTTTACATGACCCATGTGGAGGTGTCTTTGGGAGCAGAGTTGCAGACTAAACATCTATTTTACAAAATACCCATGTGCTTGCAAACTTTACTTGCTAACACTTCCACCAGCCCCCGGGCAGATATAAACGTCTAAGGATTCACTCTAGCTATGATTTCTGTGGTCTATCCCCTCAACCTGGTTGACTTGTGACAAAAGTATCCCTGTGGAGGCCAGTTCTGAGCTGTGCAGAAAGTGAACAGGGCCAATGAGCTGCTGATTCTGCAACCGCGGGAGTTAGACGTTCCTGGAGTTGAGGAATCAAGGCACTTGGACGGCCTGGCATGCACTGCATTCTAAGTGGGGAAACATGCTACATGCTGCCTGTCCCCGCTGCTCAAGGCTCTGGCACATCCAGCTAGAGATCCCAATGCTCAACCACATAGAAAAACCCTTTCCCTATTACTCGACCCTTGGCAGGGACAGCCAAGGCCAGGATCGGGCGGCAGAGTACCCCCTGCAGCAGTGTGATGTCATTGGGGGATTGCAAGCCCTAATCACCCCCATGCCCAGCACTTATTCCACCTTTGGGGTGGAATAAAGGCAGGCGTCCAGCAGATAGCTGGTAGATGCACAGCACGACCTTGCCACTTCCCGCTCTGCCTCCGTCCCGCCCTGTCCAGTGCTCCCCGCACAACGGCACTGTACATGTGGGGAGCCAAGGGAGCGGAATACAGTCCCTGCAAATAGTGGAGGTTTCACGTCTAACCTGGATGTACAGCCCAGCTATTCAGGGATCAGAATGACCCCTTTAGTGTATATTACATTGTGTGATGTGAAAGAATTACTCAAATTAAATTGAATGAAAACATCAGAAGACTTTGCCTACTCCATCTGCCAACCCCCCTCCTCTTTCTCCTGGAGATGGACTGTCCAGTCTGACACCCCCCCTCCTCTGTCTCCTGGAGATGGACTGTCCAGTCTGCCATCCCCCCTGCTCTTTCTCCTGGAGATAGACTGTCCAGTCTGCCATCCCCCCTCCTCTTTCTCCTGGAGATGGACTGTCCAGTCTGCCATCCCCCTCCTCTTTCTCCTGGAGATGGACTGTCCAGTCTGCCATCCCCCTCCTCCTGCTCCTGGAGATGGACTGTCCAGTCTGCCATCCTCCCCTCCTCTTTCTCCTGGAGATGGACTGTCCAGTCTGCCATCCCCCCTCCTCTGTCTCCTGGAGATGGACTGTCCAGTCTGCCAACCCCCCCTCCTCTGTCTCCTGGAGATGGACTGTCCAGTCTGACACCCCCCTCCTCTTTCTCCTGGAGATGGACTGTCCAGTCTGCCATCCCCCCCTCCTCTGTCTCCTGGAGATGGACTGTCCAGTCTGACACCCCCCCTCTCCTCTTTCTCCTGGAGATGGACTGTCCAGTCTGCCATCCCCCTCTCCTCTTTCTCCTGGAGAAGGACTGTCCAGTCTGACACCCCCCCTCTCCTCTTTCTCCTGGAGAAGGACTGTCCAGTCTGACACCCCCCCTCCTCTTTCTCCTGGAGATGGACTGTCCAGTCTGCCATCCCCCTCTCCTCTTTCTCCTGGAGAAGGACTGTCCAGTCTGCCATCCCCCCTCTCCTCTTTCTCCTGGAGATGGACTGTCCAGTCTGACATCCCCCACTCCTCTTTCTCCTGGAGATGGACTGTCCAGTCTGGCATCCCCCCTCCTCTTTCTCCTGAAGATGGACTGTCCAGTCTGACACCCCCCTCTCCTCTTTCTCCTGGAGATGGACTGTCCAGTCTGCCATCCCCCCCCCCTCCTCTTTCTCCTGTTAATGGACTCTCCAGTCTGCCATCCCCCTCTCCTATTTCTCCTGGAGAGGGACTGTCCAGTCTGCCATCCCCCCTCCTCTTTCTCCTGGAGATGGACTGTCCAGTCTGACACCCCCCTCCTCTTTCTCCTGGAGATGGACTGTCCAGTCTGACATCCCCCCCCCTCCTCTGTCTCCTGGAGATGGACTGTCCTGTCTGACACCCCCTCTCCTCTTTCTCCTGGAGATGGACTGTCCAGTCTGGCATCCCCCCTCCTCTTTCTCCTGAAGATGGACTGTCCAGTCTGACACCCCCCTCTCCTCTTTCTCCTGGAGATGGACTGTCCAGTCTGCCATCCCCCCCTCCTCTGTCTCCTGGAGATGGACTGTCCAGTCTGCCATCCCCCTCTCCTATTTCTCCTGGAGATGGACTGTCCAGTCTGCCATCCCCCCTCCTCTTTCTCCTGGAGATGGACTGTCCAGTCTGAAACCCCCCTCCTCTGTCTCCTGGAGATGGACTGTCCAGTCTGACACCCCCCTCTCCTCTTTCTCCTGGAGATGGACTGTCCAGTCTGACACCCCCTCTCCTCTTTCTCCTGGAGATGGACTGTCCAGTCTGCCATCCCCCCTCTCCTCTGTCTCCTGGAGATGGACTGTCCAGTCTGACACCCCCTCCTCTGTCTCCTGGAGATGGACTGTCCAGTCTGCCTTCCCCCCTCCTCTTTCTCCTGGAGATGGACTGTCCAGTCTGACACCCCCCTCCTCTTTCTCCTGGAGATGGACTGTCCAGTCTGACATCCCCCCCCTCCTCTGTCTCCTGGAGATGGACTGTCCAGTCTGCCATCCCCCCCCCCCTCCTCTTTCTCCTGGAGATGGACTGTCCAGTCTGACACCCCCTCCTCTGTCTCCTGGAGATGGACTGTCCAGTCTGCCAACCCCCCCTCCTCTTTCTCCTGGAGATGGACTGTCCAGTCTGCCATCCCCCTCCTCTTTCTCCTGGAGATGGACTGTCCAGTCTGCCATACCCCCCCCTCTTTCTCCTGGAGATGGACTGTCCAGTCTGCCATCCCCCCTCCTCTGTCTCCTGGAGATGGACTGTCCAGTCTGCCAACCCCCCTCCTCTGTCTCCTGGAGATGGACTGTCCAGTCTGCCAAACCCCCTCCTCTGTCTCCTGGAGATGGACTGTCCAGTCTGCCAACCCCCCTCCTCTGTCTCCTGGAGATGGACTGTCCAGTCTGCCAACCCCCCTCCTCTGTCTCCTGGAGATGGACTGTCCAGTCTGACACCCCCCTCCTCTGTCTCCTGGAGATGGACTGTCCAGTCTGACACCCCCCTCCTCTTTCTCCTGGAGATGGACTGCCCAATTTGCATTCTTTAGGAGGAAAGGGAGGAGGGATTCCAGTCTCTTTTGTTTTGCACATCACCCTTTAGGAGAGAGCCCCAGATGTCTATTCCCTTGGAGTGCACTTACCCTTGGGACAGCTTTTGCAGCAGTATCCTTGACGCAATGCAGGGTCACTGCAGGCCGAGCTTAAGCACTCTGCTCTAATATTCTTGCAGTAAACCTTCCCCATGGATTTCCCTCGGCGACTCCGTTGCTGCTTAATTCAAAAAACATTTGTTATTAGTCATTACACAGCAAGTACGTTACAAGCCTTCAAAGTGTGAACTCACTTTACTGCATCTGTTTCACAGCAAGTACGTTACACGCCTTCAAACTGTGAACTCACTTTACTGCATCTGTTTCACAGCAAGTACGTTACACGCCTTCAAACTGTGAACTCACTTTACTGCATCTGTTTCACAGCAAGTACGTTACACGCCTTCAAACTGTGAACTCACTTTACTGCATCTGTTTCACAGCAAGTACGTTACAAGCCTTCAAACTGTGAACTCACTTTACTGCATCTGTTTCACAGCAAGTACGTTACACGCCTTCAAACTGTGAACTCACTTTACTGCATCTGTTTCACAGCAAGTACGTTACAAGCCTTCAAACTGTGAACTCACTTTACTGCATCTGTTTCACAGCAAGTATGTTACAAGCCTTCAAACTGTGAACTCACTTTACTGCATCTGTTTCACAGCAAGTACGTTACACGCCTTCAAACTGTGAACTCACTTTACTGCATCTGTTTCACAGCAAGTACGTTACACGCCTTCAAAGTGTGAACTCACTTTACTGCATCTGTTTCACAGCAAGTACGTTACAGGCCTTCAAACTGTGAACTCACTTTACTGCATCTGTTTCACAGCAAGTACGTTACACGCCTTCAAAGTGTGAACTCACTTTACTGCATCTGTTTCACAGCAAGTACGTTACAGGCCTTCAAAGTGTGAACTCACTTTACTGCATCTGTTTCACAGCAAGTACGTTACACGCCTTCAAAGTGTGAACTCACTTTACTGCATCTGTTTCACAGCAAGTACGTTACAAGCCTTCAAAGTGTGAACTCACTTTACTGCATCTGTTTCACAGCAAGTACGTTACAGGCCTTCAAAGTGTGAACTCACTTTACTGCATCTGTTTCACAGCAAGTACGTTACAGGCCTTCAAACTGTGAACTCACTTTACTGCATCTGTTTCACAGCAAGTACGTTACAAGCCTTCAAACTGTGAACTCACTTTACTGCATCTGTTTCACAGCAAGTACGTTACACGCCTTCAAAGTGTGAACTCACTTTACTGCATCTGTTTCACAGCAAGTACGTTACACGCCTTCAAAGTGTGAACTCACTTTACTGCATCTGTTTCACAGCAAGTACGTTACAGGCCTTCAAAGTGTGAACTCACTTTACTGCATCTGTTTCACAGCAAGTACGTTACACGCCTTCAAAGTGTGAACTCACTTTACTGCATCTGTTTCACAGCAAGTACGTTACACGCCTTCAAAGTGTGAACTCACTTTACTGCATCTGTTTCACAGCAAGTACGTTACAGGCCTTCAAACTGTGAACTCACTTTACTGCATCTGTTTCACAGCAAGTACGTTACAGGCCTTCAAACTGTGAACTCACTTTACTGCATCTGTTTCACAGCAAGTACGTTACACGCCTTCAAACTGTGAACTCACTTTACTGCATCTGTTTCACAGCAAGTACGTTACAGGCCTTCAAAGTGTGAACTCACTTTACTGCATCTGTTTCACAGCAAGTACGTTACAGGCCTTCAAAGTGTGAACTCACTTTACTGCATCTGTTTCACAGCAAGTACGTTACAGGCCTTCAAAGTGTGAACTCACTTTACTGCATCTGTTTCACAGCAAGTACGTTACAAGCCTTCAAACTGTGAACTCACTTTACTGCATCTGTTTCACAGCAAGTACGTTACACGCCTTCAAAGTGTGAACTCACTTTACTGCATCTGTTTCACAGCAAGTACGTTACACGCCTTCAAAGTGTGAACTCACTTTACTGCATCTGTTTCACAGCAAGTACGTTACACGCCTTCAAACTGTGAATTCACTTTACTGAATCTGTCTCACAGCAAGTACGTTACAAGCCTTCAAACTGTGAACTCACTTTACTGCATCTGTTTCACAGCAAGTACGTTACACGCCTTCAAAGTGTGAACTCACTTTACTGCATCTGTTTCACAGCAAGTATGTTACACGCCTTCAAACTGTGAACTCACTTTACTGCATCTGTTTCACAGCAACTACGTTACAGGTCTTCAAAGTGTGAACTCACTTTACTGCATCTGTTTCACAGCAAGCACGTTACACGCCTTCAAAGTGTGAACTCACTTTACTGCATCTGTTTCACAGCAAGTACGTTACAGGCCTTCAAAGTGTGAACTCACTTTACTGCATCTGTTTCACAGCAAGTACGTTACATGCCTTCAAAGTGTGAACTCACTTTACTGCATCTGTTTCACAGCAAGTACGTTACACGGCTTCAAAGTGTGAACTCACTTTACTGCATCTGTTTCACAGCAAGTACGTTACACGCCTTCAAACTGTGAACTCACTTTACTGCATCTGTTTCACAGCAAGTACGTTACAAGCCTTCAAACTGTGAACTCACTTTACTGCATCTGTTTCACAGCAAGTACGTTACACGCCTTCAAAGTGTGAACTCACTTTACTGCATCTGTTTCACAGCAAGTACGTTACACGCCTTCAAAGTGTGAACTCACTTTACTGCATCTGTTTCACAGCAAGTACGTTACACGCCTTCAAACTGTGAACTCACTTTACTGCATCTGTTTCACAGCAAGTACGTTACAGGCCTTCAAACTGTGAACTCACTTTACGGCATCTGTTTCACAGCAAGTACGTTACACGCCTTCAAACTGTGAACTCACTTTACTGCATCTGTTTCACAGCAAGTACGTTACAGGCCTTCAAACTGTGAACTCACTTTACTGCTTCTGTTTCACAGCAAGTACGTTACAGGCCTTCAAAGTGTGAACTCACTTTACTGCATCTGTTTCACAGCAAGTATGTTACACGCCTTCAAACTGTGAACTCACTTTACTGCATCTGTTTCACACCAAGTATGTTACACGCCTTCAAACTGTGAACTCACTTTACTGCATCTGTTTCACAGCAAGTACGTTACAAGCCTTCAAACTGTGAACTCACTTTACTGCTTCTGTTTCACAGCAAGTACGTTACAAGCCTTCAAACTGTGAACTCACTTTACTGCTTCTGTTTCACAGCAAGTACGTTACAGGCCTTCAAAGTGTGAACTCACTTTACTGCATCTGTTTCACAGCAAGTACGTTACACGCCTTCAAACTGTGAACTCACTTTACTGCATCTGTTTCACAGCAAGTACGTTACAAGCCTTCAAACTGTGAACTCACTTTACTGCATCTGTTTCACAGCAAGTATGTTACACGCCTTCAAACTGTGAACTCACTTTACTGCATCTGTTTCACAGCAAGTACGTTACACGCCTTCAAAGTGTGAACTCACTTTACTGCATCTGTTTCACAGCAAGTACGTTACACGCCTTAAAAGTGTAAACTCACTTTACTGCATCTGTTTCACAGCAAGTATGTTACAAGCCTTCAAAGTGTGAACTCACTTTACTGCATCTGTTTCACAGCAAGTATGTTACAAGCCTTCAAACTGTGAACTCACTTTACTGCATCTGTTTCACAGCAAGTATGTTACAAGCCTTCAAACTGTGAACTCACTTTACTGCATCTGTTTCACAGCAAGTACGTTACAGGCCTTCAAACTGTGAACTCACTTTACTGCATCTGTTTCACAGCAAGTACGTTACACGCCTTCAAACTGTGAACTCACTTTACTGAATCTGTTTCACAGCAAGTACGTTACAAGCCTTCAAACTGTGAACTCACTTTACTGCATCTGTTTCACAGCAAGTACGTTACAAGCCTTCAAAGTGTGAACTCACTTTACTGAATCTGTTTCACAGCAAGTACGTTACAGGCCTTCAAACTGTGAACTCACTTTACTGCATCTGTTTCACAGCAAGTATGTTACATGCCTTCAAAGTGTGAACTCACTTTACTGCATCTGTTTCACAGCAAGTACGTTACAAGCCTTCAAACTGTGAACTCACTTTACTGCATCTGTTTCACAGCAAGTACGTTACAGGCCTTCAAAGTGTGAACTCACTTTACTGCATCTGTTTCACAGCAAGTACGTTACAGGCCTTCAAAGTGTGAACTCACTTTACCGCCTCTGTTTCACAGCAAGTACGTTACAGGCCTTCAAACTGTGAACTCACTTTACTGCTTCTGTTTCACAGCAAGTACGTTACAGGCCTTCAAAGTGTGAACTCACTTTACTGCATCTGTTTCACAGGAAGTACGTTACAGGCCTTCAAAGTGTGAACTCACTTTACTGCATCTGTTTCACAGCAAGTACGTTACAGGCCTTCAAACTGTGAACTCACTTTACTGCATCTGTTTCACAGCAAGTACGTTACAAGCCTTCAAAGTGTGAACTCACTTTACTGCATCTGTTTCACAGCAAGTACGTTACAGGTCTTCAAACTGTGAACTCACTTTACTGCATCTGTTTCACAGCAAGTACGTTACACGCCTTCAAACTGTGAACTCACTTTACTGCATCTGTTTCACAGCAAGTACGTTACACGCCTTCAAAGTGTGAACTCACTTTACTGCATCTGTTTCACAGCAAGTACGTTACAGGCCTTCAAACTGTGAACTCACTTTACTGCATCTGTTTCACAGCAAGTACGTTACACGGCTTCAAAGTGTGAACTCACTTTACTGCATCTGTTTCACAGCAAGTACGTTACAGGCCTTCAAAGTGTGAACTCACTTTACTGCATCTGTTTCACAGCAAGTATGTTACACGCCTTCAAACTGTGAACTCACTTTACTGCATCTGTTTCACAGCAAGTACGTTACACGCCTTCAAACTGTGAACTCACTTTACTGCATCTGTTTCACAGCAAGTACGTTACAAGCCTTCAAACTGTGAACTCACTTTACTGCATCTGTTTCACAGCAAGTACGTTACAAGCCTTCAAACTGTGAACTCACTTTACTGCATCTGTTTCACAGCAAGTACGTTACAAGCCTTCAAACTGTGAACTCACTTTACTGCATCTGTTTCACAGCAAGTACGTTACAAGCCTTCAAAGTGTGAACTCACTTTACTGCATCTGTTTCACAGCAAGTACGTTACAGGTCTTCAAAGTGTGAACTCACTTTACTGCATCTGTTTCACAGCATGTACGTTACACGCCTTCAAAGTGTGAACTCACTTTACTGCATCTGTTTCACAGGAAGTACGTTACAAGCCTTCAAACTGTGAACTCACTTTACTGCATCTGTTTCACAGCAAGTACGTTACAAGCCTTCAAAGTGTGAACTCACTTTACTGCATCTGTTTCACAGCAAGTACGTTACACGCCTTCAAAGTGTGAACTCACTTTACTGCATCTGTTTCACAGCAAGTATGTTACACGGCTTCAAAGTGTGAACTCACTTTACTGCATCTGTTTCACAGCAAGTACGTTACAGGCCTTCAAAGTGTGAACTCACTTCACCGCCTCTATTACACAGCAAGTACGTTACAAGCCTTCAAACTGTGAACTCACTTTGCTGCATCTGTTTCACAGCAAGTACGTTACAAACCTTCAAAGTGTGAACTCACTTTACTGCATCTGTTTCACAGCAAGTACGTTACACGCCTTCAAACTGTGAACTCACTTTACTGCATCTGTTTCACAGCAAGTACGTTACAGGCCTTCAAAGTGTGAACTCACTTTACTGCATCTGTTTCACAGCAAGTACGTTACAGGCCTTCAAACTGTGAACTCACTTTACTGCATCTGTTTCACAGCAAGTACGTTACAAGCCTTCAAACTGTGAACTCACTTTACTGCATCTGTTTCACAGCAAGTACGTTACACGCCTTCAAACTGTGAACTGACTTTACTGCATCTGTTTCACAGCAAGTACGTTACAAGCCTTCAAACTGTGAACTCACTTTACTGCATCTGTTTCACAGCAAGTACGTTACAAGCCTTCAAACTGTGAACTCACTTTACTGCATCTGTTTCACAGCAAGTACGTTACAAGCCTTCAAACTGTGAACTCACTTTACTGCATCTGTTTCACAGCAAGTACGTTACAGGCCTTCAAACTGTGAACTCACTTTACTGCATCTGTTTCACAGCAAGTACGTTACACGCCTTCAAACTGTGAACTCACTTTACTGCATCTGTTTCACAGCAAGTACGTTACAGGCCTTCAAAGTGTGAACTCACTTTACTGCATCTGTTTCACAGCAAGTACGTTACAGGCCTTCAAAGTGTGAACTCACTTTACTGCATCTGTTTCACAGCAAGTACGTTACAAGCCTTCAAACTGTGAACTCACTTTACTGCATCTGTTTCACAGCAAGTACGTTACAGGCCTTCAAACTGTGAACTCACTTTACTGCATCTGTTTCACAGCAAGTACGTTACACGCCTTCAAAGTGTGAACTCACTTTACTGCATCTGTTTCACAGCAAGTACGTTACAGGCCTTCAAAGTGTGAACTCACTTTACTGCATCTGTTTCACAGCATGTACGTTACAGGCCTTCAAACTGTGAACTCACTTTACTGCATCTGTTTCACAGCAAGTACGTTACAAGCCTTCAAACTGTGAACTCACTTTACTGCATCTGTTTCACAGCAAGTACGTTACACGCCTTCAAACTGTGAACTCACTTTACTGCATCTGTTTCACAGCAGGTACGTTACACGCCTTCAAACTGTGAACTCACTTTACTGCATCTGTTTCACACCAAGTATGTTACAAGCCTTCAAACTGTGAACTCACTTTACTGCATCTGTTTCACAGCAAGTACGTTACAGGCCTTCAAAGTGTGAACTCACTTTACTGCATCTGTTTCACAGCAAGTACGTTACAAGCCTTCAAACTGTGAACTCACTTTACTGCATCTGTTTCACAGCAAGTACGTTACAAGCCTTCAAAGTGTGAACTCACTTTACTGCATCTGTTTCACAGCAAGTACGTTACAAGCCTTCAAAGTGTGAACTCACTTTACTGCATCTGTTTCACAGCAAGTACGTTACAAGCCTTCAAAGTGTGAACTCACTTTACTGCATCTGTTTCACAGCAAGTACGTTACAGGCCTTCAAACTGTGAACTCACTTTACTGCATCTGTTTCACAGCAAGTACGTTACACGCCTTCAAAGTGTGAACTCACTTTACTGCATCTGTTTCACAGCAAGTACGTTACACGCCTTCAAACTGTGAACTCACTTTACTGCATCTGTTTCACAGCAAGTACGTTACAAGCCTTCAAAGTGTGAACTCACTTTACTGCATCTGTTTCACAGCAAGTACGTTACACGCCTTCAAAGTGTGAACTCACTTTACTGCATCTGTTTCACAGCAAGTACGTTACAGGCCTTCAAACTGTGAACTCACTTTACTGCATCTGTTTCACAGCAAGTACGTTACAAGCCTTCAAACTGTGAACTCACTTTACTGCATCTGTTTCACAGCAAGTACGTTACACGCCTTCAAACTGTGAACTCACTTTACTGCATCTGTTTCACAGCAAGTACGTTACACGCCTTCAAACTGTGAACTCACTTTACTGCATCTGTTTCACAGCAAGTACGTTACAAGCCTTCAAAGTGTGAACTCACTTTACTGCATCTGTTTCACAGCAAGTACGTTACAAGCCTTCAAAGTGTGAACTCACTTTACTGCATCTGTTTCACAGCAAGTACGTTACAAGCCTTCAAACTGTGAACTCACTTTACTGCATCTGTTTCACAGCAAGTACGTTACAGGCCTTCAAACTGTAAACTCACTTTACTGCATCTGTTTCACAGCAAGTACGTTACACGCCTTCAAAGTGTGAACTCACTTTACTGCATCTGTTTCACAGCAAGTACGTTACACGCCTTCAAACTGTGAACTCACTTTACTGCATCTGTTTCACAGCAAGTACGTTACAAGCCTTCAAACTGTGAACTCACTTTACTGCATCTGTTTCACAGCAAGTACGTTACACGCCTTCAAAGTGTGAACTCACTTTACTGCATCTGTTTCACAGCAAGTACGTTACAGGCCTTCAAACTGTGAACTCACTTTACTGCATCTGTTTCACAGCAAGTACGTTACAGGCCTTCAAAGTGTGAACTCACTTTACTGCATCTGTTTCACAGCAAGTACGTTACAAGCCTTCAAACTGTGAACTCACTTTACTGCATCTGTTTCACAGCAAGTACGTTACAGGCCTTCAAACTGTGAACTCACTTTACTGCATCTGTTTCACAGCAAGTACGTTACAGGCCTTCAAAGTGTGAACTCACTTTACTGCATCTGTTTCACAGCAAGTACGTTACAAGCCTTCAAACTGTGAACTCACTTTACTGCATCTGTTTCACAGCAAGTACGTTACACGCCTTCAAAGTGTGAACTCACTTTACTGCATCTGTTTCACAGCAAGTACGTTACAGGCCTTCAAACTGTGAACTCACTTTACTGCATCTGTTTCACAGCAAGTACGTTACAGGCCTTCAAAGTGTGAACTCACTTTACTGCATCTGTTTCACAGCAAGTACGTTACACGCCTTCAAAGTGTGAACTCACTTTACTGCATCTGTTTCACAGCAAGTAGGTTACAGGCCTTCAAACTGTGAACTCACTTTACTGCATCTGTTTCACAGCAAGTACGTTACAGGCCTTCAAAGTGTGAACTCACTTTACTGCATCTGTTTCACAGCAAGTACGTTACAGGCCTTCAAACTGTGAACTCACTTTACTGCATCTGTTTCACAGCAAGTACGTTACACGCCTTCAAAGTGTGAACTCACTTTACTGCATCTGTTTCACAGCAAGTACGTTACAGGTCTTCAAAGTGTGAACTCACTTTACTGCATCTGTTTCACAGCAAGTATGTTACAAGCCTTCAAACTGTGAACTCACTTTACTGCATCTGTTTCACAGCAAGTACGTTACAAGCCTTCAAACTGTGAACTCACTTTACTGCATCTGTTTCACAGCAAGTACGTTACAAGCCTTCAAACTGTGAACTCACTTTACTGCATCTGTTTCACAGCAAGTACGTTACAGGCCTTCAAACTGTGAACTCACTTTACTGCATCTGTTTCACAGCAAGTACGTTACAAGCCTTCAAAGTGTGAACTCACTTTACTGCATCTGTTTCACAGCAAGTACGTTACAAGCCTTCAAACTGTGAACTCACTTTACTGCATCTGTTTCACAGCAAGTACGTTACAGGCCTTCAAACTGTGAACTCACTTTACTGCATCTGTTTCACAGCAAGTACGTTACACGCCTTGAAAGTGTGAACTCACTTTACTGCATCTGTTTCACAGCAAGTACGTTACACGCCTTCAAACTGTGAACTCACTTTACTGCATCTGTTTCACAGCAAGTACGTTACAAGCCTTCAAACTGTGAACTCACTTTACTGCATCTGTTTCACAGCAAGTACGTTACAGGCCTTGAAAGTGTGAACTCACTTTACTGCATCTGTTTCACAGCAAGTACGTTACAAGCCTTCAAACTGTGAACTCACTTTACTGCATCTGTTTCACAGCAAGTACGTTACACGCCTTCAAAGTGTGAACTCACTTTACTGCATCTGTTTCACAGCAAGTACGTTACAGGCCTTCAAACTGTGAACTCACTTTACTGCATCTGTTTCACAGCAAGTACGTTACAGGGCTTCAAAGTGTGAACTCACTTTACTGCATCTGTTTCACAGCAAGTACGTTACACGCCTTCAAAGTGTGAACTCACTTTACTGCATCTGTTTCACAGCAAGTACGTTACAGGCCTTCAAACTGTGAACTCACTTTACTGCATCTGTTTCACAGCAAGTACGTTACAGGCCTTCAAAGTGTGAACTCACTTTACTGCATCTGTTTCACAGCAAGTACGTTACAAGCCTTCAAAGTGTGAACTCACTTTACTGAATCTGTTTCACAGCAAGTACGTTACAGGCCTTCAAAGTGTGAACTCACTTTACTGCATCTGTTTCACAGCAAGTACGTTACAAGCCTTCAAAGTGTGAACTCACTTTACTGAATCTGTTTCACAGCAAGTACGTTACAAGCCTTCAAAGTGTGAACTCACTTTACTGCATCTGTTTCACAGCAAGTATGTTACAGGCCTTCAAAGTGTGAACTCACTTTACTGCATCTGTTTCACAGCAAGTACGTTACAGGCCTTCAAACTGTGAACTCACTTTACTGCATCTGTTTCACAGCAAGTACGTTACAAGCCTTCAAACTGTGAACTCACTTTACTGCATCTGTTTCACAGCAAGTACGTTACAAGCCTTCAAACTGTGAACTCACTTTACTGCATCTGTTTCACAGCAAGTACGTTACAGGCCTTCAAACTGTGAACTCACTTTACTGCATCTGTTTCACAGCAAGTACGTTACACGCCTTCAAACTGTGAACTCACTTTACTGCATCTGTTTCACAGCAAGTACGTTACAGGCCTTCAAAGTGTGAACTCACTTTACTGCATCTGTTTCACAGCAAGTACGTTACAAGCCTTCAAAGTGTGAACTCACTTTACTGCATCTGTTTCACAGCAAGTACGTTACAAGCCTTCAAAGTGTGAACTCACTTTACTGCATCTGTTTCACAGCAAGTACGTTACAGGCCTTCAAACTGTGAACTCACTTTACTGCATCTGTTTCACAGCAAGTACGTTACAAGCCTTCAAAGTGTGAACTCACTTTACTGCATCTGTTTCACAGCAAGTACGTTACAGGCCTTCAAACTGTGAACTCACTTTACTGCATCTGTTTCACAGCAAGTACGTTACAAGCCTTCAAAGTGTGAACTCACTTTACTGCATTTGTTTCACAGCAAGTATGTTACAGGCCTTCAAAGTGTGAACTCACTTTACTGCATCTGTTTCACAGCAAGTACGTTACACGCCTTCAAACTGTGAACTCACTTTACTGCATCTGTTTCACAGCAAGTGCATTACAAGCCTTCAAAGTGTGAACTCACTTTACTGCATCTGTTTCACAGCAAGTACGTTACACGCCTTCAAAGTGTGAACTCACTTTACTGCATCTGTTTCACAGCAAGTACGTTACACGCCTTCAAAGTGTGAACTCACTTTACTGCATCTGTTTCACAGCAAGTACGTTACAAGCCTTCAAAGTGTGAACTCACTTTACTGCATCTGTTTCACAGCAAGTACGTTACAGGCCTTCAAAGTGTGAACTCACTTTACTGCATCTGTTTCACAGCAAGTACGTTACAGGCCTTCAAAGTGTGAACTCACTTTACTGCATCTGTTTCACATCAAGTACGTTACAGGCCTTCAAAGTGTGAACTCACTTTACTGCATCTGTTTCACAGGAAGTACGTTACAAGCCTTCAAAGTGTGAACTCACTTTACTGCATCTGTTTCACAGCAATTACGTTACACGCCTTCAAAGTGTGAACTCACTTTACTGCATCTGTTTCACAGCAAGTACGTTACAGGCCTTCAAAGTGTGAACTCACTTCACCGCCTCTATTACACAGCAAGTACGTTACAAGCCTTCAAACTGTGAACTCACTTTACCGCATCTGTTTCACAGCAAGTACGTTACAAGCCTTCAAACTGTGAACTCACTTTACTGCATCTGTTTCACAGCAAGTACGTTACAGGCCTTCAAACTGTGAACTCACTTTACTGCATCTGTTTCACAGCAAGTACGTTACAAGCCTTCAAAGTGTGAACTCACTTTACTGCATCTGTTTCACAGCAAGTACGTTACAGGCCTTCAAAGTGTGAACTCACTTTACTGCATCTGTTTCACAGCAAGTACGTTACACGCCTTCAAACTGTGAACTCACTTTACTGCATCTGTTTCACAGCAAGTACGTTACAAGCCTTCAAACTGTGAACTCACTTTACTGCATCTGTTTCACAGCAAGTACGTTACAAGCCTTCAAACTGTGAACTCACTTTACTGCTTCTGTTTCACAGCAAGTACGTTACAGGCCTTCAAACTGTGAACTCACTTTACTGCTTCTGTTTCACAGCAAGTACGTTACAGGTCTTCAAACTGTGAACTCACTTTACTGCATCTGTTTCACAGCAAGTACGTTACACGCCTTCAAAGTGTGAACTCACTTTACTGCATCTGTTTCACAGCAATTACATTACAGGCCTTCAAAGTGTGAACTCACTTTACCACCTCTGTTTCACAGCAAGTACGTTGTGGTAGGCTATGGCCTATGGTAGCCTGCAAATATGAAAGGCCTTTAAGTTAGGCCCTGATTCCAACCCCCAGCTCAGTAAAGAACCAAAAATCTGTGAAAGTCTGAGAAAACTGCTTTAAACTGCTTAATAAGAAGTTTTTCGTGAATTCATAAATCTTTCATTATTTTATTGTGTTCTGAGGATAGAAATGTTTCAATACATGCATTCCTAGAGCCAGAAACGACCTCGCAGTAGAAGTGTATCCATATCTAGAAACTGTGCCATTGTTAGAACAATCCTAAAGGAGGGAGCTGGGTGCTAGGCCCAGGAGGGATCTCTGATTGGACAAATGCAGGGGGCGTTGGGACCAATAGAAAGTTTACATGTATCAAGCTGAAAAGAAATGTATAAAATGAATATGTTTCTGTAAGAACTTTGCTCAGTCCTTTTTGAAGCTTGACTGTCTGGGCCTTGTGCACAATAAATTGGCTTGGACCTTGCAATTGACTCCTGGATTTATTCATTGTCTGCACTTCGCTGCTTCATATTCTTGGTGCGTTGGCTGGGAATGTGCGGATAGTGAATGGTATTCAAGCGAATATTCCACATAATTCGCCTCCAGGTTTGGCCCGGTTGGAACCGTGTCTGTCCGACCGCAGGGGGAACCTGTGGCGCCACCGATCCTCTTGTATCGGAGAGGGTTCCGCCTTGCCTCGGCGGACCACTGGGTCCGGCCGGCCAACACCTCCGAACCCGAGGGGAGTCCAGGATCCAACCCAAGAACTGGTTTGGTATCGGGAACCGGATCCGGTGAGTAGACATTTTCTTGTTTAATAGTCAGTGAAGCCTGGGGAAAAGTCTTGCATGAGTTTGTGAGACAAATTTGGTGTAGACTAACTGGGAACGTCTTGCATAAGTTCGCAAAGACGAGAGAGCTTGATCACCTCTCATAAGGGCGGTCCTAGTACGCTCCGCATAAGGGTTAGCAGAAGCCGAAGCCACCGACCCTTTGGTTAAGATAGTCAGTTAGTCAGAAAAACCATGGGCATTTGAAAAATAATTTCTTGTGATGGTATGATTGCCTGTGTGATTGAGAGGTCTTGAGATACAGACCGAGTGAGAGCGGACTCCTGAGTAGCGCAGTTCCTGGCCGGGTGACCGCGCCCAGGTCGCGAAAAGGAGAAAGCGTGTGGTGTTTCTCCCCCCCCCCCATTGTTCTTTGGGTTGTACGGACCCCTTACCTACAGCCATACTACCTACCCTTACTGTCTGTTGTCATGTACGTCATTACGTGTACGCCATTACGATTATGGGAGGGGCGGAGTCCATGCAATCTCCGTTGGAATGTATGATCAAGAATTTCCGTAAGGGATTTTCAGGAGACTACGGAATAAGAATGTCTCCGTCTCGATTAAGAATGCTATGTGATAGGGAGTGGCCTGTGCTAGCTACTTCATGGCCCCGTGGGGGCACCTTTGATGTGGAAATAGTTTCCCGCGTTCATCAGCTTGTACAAAAAGCGCACCCTGATCATTTCCCCTACATAGATTCCTGGCTGGGTGTTTGCGAAAGGCAGCCCTCTTGGGTAAAGCGCTGCTATGAGGAGCAGTGTAGAATACTAGTAGCAACCACTAGGGGGACCTGGAGGTTTGAGGAGGGGAAGCCGCCTGTGTATTCCGCCAGAGTCCCCAGAAATCCTGGCCCGTTCACCCCAGTACCCATATAAATTAGTTCCACCAGCCCCACCACCTGAAGCTGAACCTGATGAGGTATCTCAGCAATTACCAGCAGCAAAAGAAGCCCACTTCCCTGAGTGATAGCCCCGAGTCTGGCCCAAGTACACCAGGGGGACCAGGGTCCTTCGACAATACTGGGAGTGGAGGCTCTCCTGCCAGTTCAGGGTCACCCTCCAAGGAAGCCTATACCCGGGAACCGTATGATTTAAGAAGTGTAACCCCAAAGAAGAAGGAGAAAGCAGGGCGCCTAATGCCATTGTGTCAAGTGCCTGGTCTACCTATCCTAAATGAACAGGGCCAGATGGCGCCAGGACCAACCAGTCTAATCTACGTACCTTTTTCCACTACTGATTTATTAAACTGGAAAACGCATTATGCATCCTATACTGAAAAACCCCAAGAATTGACAGAGTTAATGTCTAGTATAATGCAAACTCATCAGCCTAACTGGACTGATTGTCGCCAGCTCCTGTCCACTCTCTTTACTACTGAGGAGCGAGCGTGAATTATGCAAGCAGCCATCCGCTTTTTAGAAGAGAATCCCGTAGCAGCGGGGGAAATGAATCTCCCACAAGCAGCCGCTGCAGCTTTCCCAAACGAAGATCCTAGATGGGATCCAAATGATGAAAGGTGGGCAGCGGCCCTAACTCGATTCCGCCGGGCCTTGTTGCAGGGCCTGAGGAAGGGAGGCCAGAGGGCCATGAACATCGGGAAGGTATCAGAAGTTATCCAGGGTCTAGATGAGAGCCCAGCGGCCTTTTATGAGCAGTTGTCTGAAGCCTATAGATTGTATACCTCATATGATCCAGCCACTCAGGAAAATTTGCGTATGGTAAACGCAGCCTTTGTCAGTCAGTCCCAGAGAGACATAAAACGAAAGTTACAGAAACTGGATGGATCTGCGGGCATGAATACAGCACAGTTAATGGAAGTTGCTCAGAAAGTGTTTGTGAATCGTGAAAATGAACATAACAGAGAAAGTGAATGGAAAATGAAGAAGAAAGCAGATCTTCTTGCTGCTGCTTTAGTTGAACGACGTGAAGGAGGTTTTCCTAATCGAAGGAGCAGAGGACGTGGAAGGGGTCGTGAGAATAATTGGATCTCACTAGGTGCGAATCAGTGCGCCCATTGCAGAGAAGAAGGACATTGGAGAAGTGAATGCCCGCATCTTGACTCCACCCCCAGGAGGGGAGGAGGGAGTCCCTGGAGAACAGGAGGCCGATTTCGTGGAGGAATGACTCGAGCACAGTTCCAACGAGAAAGGGAAGAAGCTATTGAGGGAGTGGCAGTTGCAACAGGCTATGACGTGGATGAGATGGATGAAGACTAGGCCAGACCAGACTTCAAGTTCACCCTGGGTCCCCAGGAGCCTATGGTCAGTTTGAAAGTAGGGGACCAATACATGGACTTTATGGTGGATACAAGAGCTGAACATTCAGTGGTGGCAAAACCAGTGGCTCATCTTTCCTCTCGATCTGTCACCATTATTGGGGCCACTGGGGCTAGGGCCACCAAGCCTTTCCTGCAGAACCGCATGTGTGAACTAGGGGGGACAGAAAATAACGCACCAGTTCTTGTATATGCCTGAGTGCCCTATTCCGCTTTTGGGCCGAGATATGCTTGCTAAGCTTCAGGCGCAAATATCCTTTGCTGAAGGGGGAGAAATGCAAATGACTGTGAACCCAAAGCCTGCTGGATTGATGGTGCTAACTGTTCCCCAAGAAGCAGAGTGGCAGTTCTACATCGTATCTCCAACCAAGTCAGCCAGTTCCTGTATACCTCCTAACCTTTTAGCCCCGCCTGAAGTATGGGCAGAAGATAATCCACCCGGCCTAGCGAAGAACATAGCCCCTGTCATTGTTGCCCTCAAGCCAGGAACGGAACCAGTGGATGTGAAGCAGTATCCTCTTCCTCGATCAGCTATTGAAGGTATCCACTGCCATCTGATGAAACTATTGAAGTATGGACGTCTCAAGGAGTGCCAGTCACCGTGGAACACCCCCCTTCTCCCAGTCAAGAAACCTGGGACAGGGGATTACCGCCCAGTACAAGATTTAAGGCGAGTAAATTTATTTTATTTATTTATTTAGTGTACATTTGTATCCCGCTGCTATCAGCGATCAGCAGCGGTTGCTATACATGGTAAGGGTGGCTGTACCGGCCAGGAATTAGAAGGATATACATTGTGATTGGGAGAGAGAGATAGTACACAGCAAACATAGGGTTACAGATTACAGTTGATCGATGGGAAACACTTCACACAGGATATATTATGTACATATTTACACATAAACTGAATGCATTTCTCGTTGTGAGGTTACATGGGGTACAGTAGCTTTCCTCCGCATGGTAGACAATTGGTGGTGGGATACAGTGGTAGTGGGGTACAGTGTCAATGATGCAGTTGAAACTATACACCCAGTGGTACCAAATCCTTATACTCTCTTGGGACTAATCCCCGCTGAGGCTACTCATTTCACCGTCCTGGACCTGAAAGATGCCTTCTTCTGCATACGCCTAGCCCCCACCAGTCAACTTTTGTTAGCTTTTGAATGGCAAGACCCCCACAACAGGAAGGCGGGGCCAACTCACCTGGACTCGATTACGTCAAGGATTCAAGAATTCACCTACTCTCTTCAGTGCTGCTTTGAATCGAGATCTCTCAAGTTACTCAGTGAACCCAGGACAAAGGGTTCTCCTTCAGTATGTGGATGACCTGCTCATAGTCACAAATTCAGAAAGTGAATGTCTACAAGCCACCAGTGAACTCTTGCCTCTTCTAAATGAGGCTGGATACAAAGTCTCAAGAGCAAAGGCGCAACTATGCCAAACTGAAGTTAAATATCTAGGATTCCAGTTGTCCAGCGAAATTCGACGCTTGGGACCGGAACGCAAAGAAGCTGTATGCAGTATTCCCACTCCAACCACCAGGAGGCAAGTAAGAGCCTTCCTGGGGGCCGCAGGATACTGTCGCATATGGATCCCCAATTTCGCGCTGCTAGCAAAACCATTGTATCAAGCTACCAAAGGAATGGAAAAGTCTCCACTGGAGTGGGGACCCAAACAAGATGCAGCATTCCAATCTCTGAAAACCACTCTGATGTCATCACCAGCTCTGGGTCTACCAGATGTCCAGAAACCTTTCCGTCTCTATGTCCATGAGTCACAAGGAAATGGTCTAGGGGTACTGACTCAATCTCTTGGATCTTGGCAACGGCCAGTGGCCTATTTGTCAAAACAGTTGGATGTGGTAGCAAGAGGTTGGCCCCCTTGTTTGAGGGCTGTTGCAGCTACAGCCCTTCTAGTGAGCGAAGCAGACAAGCTCACTCTGGGACAGAATCTTCAAGTTACTGTGCCACATTATGTTCTGACCCTCATGGAACACAAAGGAAGTTTCTGGCTAACGAATTCGCGAATGTTGAAGTATCAGAGTATGCTGTGTGAAAACCCCCAGATACAATTGCAGGTCAGTCAAGCTCTGAATCCTGCTACATTGTTCCCAATTGGTCCTGGCCCCCCTGATCATGACTGTTTAGAAACTACGAACACTGTGTTCTCAAGTCGCCCAGATTTGACTGATGTCCCTTTGGAGGACCCTGAACAGACTTTCTTTGTAGATGGAAGCAGTCTTGTCATCAATGGACATCGTTGTGCCGGGTATGCAGTGGTGACCCTTGATCTGGTAGTTGAGTCCTCAGCTCTGGCCCCAGGAACTTCAGCACAGAAGGCTGAACTGATAGCTCTCACTAGGGCACTGACATTAGGAGAAGGACTCAGTTTAAATGTATACACAGATTGCAAGTATGCCTTCACAACTTTGCACGCACACGGAGCCCTGTATAAAGAACGGGGGTTGATCACCTCAGGAGGCAAGTCCATTAGGTATGGGCCCGAGATATTGATATTATTAGACGCTGTGTGCGCCCCTAAGCAAGTTGCAGTCATGCACTGTCGAGGTCATCAGGCAGGAGTAGGAGAAGTTGCCCGAGGGAACAGGTTTACTGATGCCACTGCCCGAAAAGCAGCCACGACTGGACGAGTTGTGGCCCAAGATACTTTGGTGCAGGCAGCCTTATTCCCTGTGCCCCTTAGTTCATGGGCTCCCCGATACACTACAAGAGAGTTAGATTATTTCTGTGAGAAGGAGGGAGGGGTCTTAACAGAAAAAGGTTGGATAGTGCTGCCACCTCCAGAGGGTAGCTCATCTCCAGGTCCCACAGTAATTCCTGAAGCATTAGGACCAGCCTTTGTTCATGCTTTTCATCAGGCCACACATTATGGGAAAACTGCCATGGAAAGAGCCCTAAGACCCCATTTCTGTATCTCACTATTAGGACCCCTGTCTGCTTCAGTGGCACAGCAATGTTTGACATGTGCTAAGAATAATGCTAAGCAGGGTCCCACTCCACCCCCAAGAGTTCAGTCAATAGGAGTGACCCCTATGAGTGATATTCAGGTGGATTTTACTGAAATGCCACGAGCAAATGGATATCATTACCTGTTAGTTCTAGTGTGCACGTTTTCTGGATGGGTAGAAGCTTGTCCCACCCGAACTGAGAAAGCTCAAGAAGTCACTAGAATACTGCTCCATGAGATTATTCCTCGATTTGGAATACCATTGACTATAGGATCAGATAATAGACCCTCATTTGTGTCCCAAGTGACCCAACAGCTCGAGCTCTACAGATACAATGGAAGTTGCACGCTGCCTATAGACCCCAGAGTTCAGGGAAAGTAGAACGTATGAATAGGACCCTGAAATCTCAGTTGTCCAAGCTTTGTCAGGAAACACACCTAAAGTGGCTCCAGGTTCTCCCTATAGCCCTTCTTAGGATACGTTCTGCTCCAACCAAGTCTTTAGGAGTTTCCCCTTTTGAGATTTTGTATGGGCGACCTCCACCCATTGTACAGGGAATAAAAGGAGATATGAAACAAATTGGATCTGAAATAACTAGATAAGAACTATTGGCTTTAGGTTCTGTTTTGCAGAGTCTTCATACCTGGGTGCAAGATCGATTGCCCATCAATCTGACAGAACCTCTACATCCCTTCAAGCCAGGAGTGTCAGTGTGGATCAAAGAGTGGAGAAAGACCCCACTGGCACCGCATTGGAAGGGACCTTATGTTGTCATCTTATCAACCCCAACTACAATAAAAGTTGCAGAACTCGAACCCTGGATCCATCACAGTCGAGTGAAGCTGGCAGCAGCTCCTGAACTTTGTCAATGGACTTCAGTAAATGACCCTGAAACTCCATTGCGGCTTACATTGCGGAGACAACCGGCATTGTAAGAGTCTTCAGAATCTACAATCCTACCCCTGTCACACGAGGGTGGCAGTCGATAGGTCTACATACAGCGGAAGTGAAGAAGAAGAAGAAGAAGAAGAAGAAAAGACTCTACAAGTTTATTGTACCCAATATTTCAGTTGATCTCTAAAGACTGTAGCCATGATGTTCCTCTACTACTGTCTTATGGGGGCGATAGCCCTGGGATTCCTGGAAAAGACTTTTGCCTTACCCCCTTGTGTAGCTTGTATAACTACCACCCGAACTGGAATAAAGGTCACTCATACTTTACTTTATCATTCCTACTATACTTGCACTGTTATAGTTAGCCGGTGTGTGCATAATGGTACAGAGTTGAATATCTGTACGAAAGGGAAAAGTAAGACTTGCTACAACCCCCGGCAGAACCCCTCTTATTATGTACTGGAGATACAATGGAATGATGAGGAGGGGGCCCTCATAAATGCCACACGCCAACTCTCCGATCCCACACAGTATGTTATCCTGAATTTTGATGCCTGTGATGTGATAAACAGAAATGCCTATCACAAGTGTGGGTCGTGGGAACAAGCCTACCTGGGGGCTTTCTTCACCCATCCCCAACGAATCTAGTTTAAAGCCCTCTTCAGTAGATTAGCCAGTCTACTACCAAAGATGCGTTGACCTCTCTTGGACAGATGGATGCCATCTCTGCTTTGCTGTTCTTGCAAAGCAGAGATGGCATCCATCTGTCCAAGAAAGGTCAACGCATCTTTGGTAGTAGACTGGCTAATCTATTGAAGAGGGCTTTAAACTAGATTAGTTGGGGATGGGTGAAGAAAGCCCCCAGGTAGGTGAAAGCCCCCAGGTAGGTGATACATTAAATACCTTTATGGAAATGGGTAACAGGGGTAACATATGGAAAGCAGTGTGTATTAATGCCCGTAGTGTGGGAAATAAGATCCCTGAAGTTGAAGCTTTGGTGGGAGTGGCTGACTTGGATTTAGTGGCAGTTACAGAAACGTGGTTCACAGAAAATCATGACTGGGATGTAACTATACCTGGCTATACTTTATTCAGAAAGGACAGGGTAGGAAGAAGGGGAGGAGGAGTGGCACTATATGTAAAAACTACTATTAAAGCTTTGGAATTACAGAGCTTAAAAGGGAGAGAGAGGAGGCATTGTGGGTTAAACTAGAAAGAGGGAAAGAGAAATCTATTTGCATTGGAGTGATATACAGACCTCCCTCACAAGAGGAAGAGGTGGACAGAGAGTTAATTGAAGACATACGCAGCATTGCTAGGAAAGGGGAAGTGCTACTGATAGGAGATTTCAATATGCCAGATGTTGATTGGCACATTCCTGCTGCAGTATCATCTAGAAGTAAGGAGATCCTGGATTCTCTACAGGGAGAACTATTCAGGCAATTGGTAACAGACCCCAAACGTGAAGGGGCCATACTGGACTTGGTGCTTACCAATGGTGAAAGTGTTTCTGATGTTGTAGTGGGAGATCATTTTGCATCCAGTGATCACCAGATGGTGTGGTTCAGTATTAGGACTAGGGCTGTTAGAATCCATTCCAAGGTGAGGATCTTAGACTTTAGGAAGACTAACTTTGCGAAGATGGGCCAATACCTCAGGGAGTCGTTAGTGGGATGGGAACAGCTGGGGGATGTAGAAAAACAGTGGGCAAAACTGAAAGGGGGTATTCTAAAGGCAACCAACCTTTTTGTTAAAATGGTAAATAAAGGCAAAAGGAACAGGAGACCGCTATGGTTTTCGAAGGAAGTAGCTGAACAAGTGAAGAAAAAGAGGGAGGCCTTCATGAAATACAAGAGATCACAGAGAGAGGAAGACAGGCATCTGTATTTGGAAAAACTTAGAGAAGCTAGCAAAGTAGTCAAGAAGGCAAAGATTCAAAAGGAGGAGGAAATAGCCAATGCAATAAAATGGGGGGATAAGACATTTTTCAGATATATTAGTGAGAAGAGGAAGGGCAAAAGTGGTATTGTCAGACTCAAGGGTGCAGGGGGGGGGAATATATAGAAGCTGATAAGGAGTGGAGGAGTGGCCTAGTGGTTGGGGCAAGGTACTTCAGGCCGGAAGGTCGGGGGTTCAAATCCCACTAGAGGACAGCAACCTTGGGTCGGAAGGACTGGGGTTTCTAGTCCCACAGGTGCTCCTTGTGGTCTTGGGCAAGCCACTTAACCCTCCATAGCCCATGTTCCCTGTAAAATAGTTATCTCCAAATTATAATGCCCTGTTCAATGTAATTTCAGTTTGTTCAATGTAAACCGCACTGATGCAGAATAGCGCGGTATATAAGAGAATGTAAATAAATAAATAAATAAATAAATAAAAAATAAAGCGGAATTGCTTAACAAATATTTTTGTTCTGTGTTCACAGATGAAGAACCAGGAGCAGGACCTCAGAAAACACCCACAAATAAGAACAGAAGCGAGGGACATCTTGAACTATTTTCAGAAGACTGTGTTCGTGAGAAACTAGCTCAACTTAAAGTAGACAAAGCGATGGGACCGGATGGGATACACCCTAGAATACTGAGGGAACTTGGGGACGTTCTAGCAGCTCCACTGACTAACCTTTTCAATGCCTCATTGGAGTCGGGAGTGGTGCCAAAGGACTGGAGAGAGGCTCATGTGGTGCCTTTACACAAAAGCGGAAGTAAGGATGTGGTTGAAAACTACAGGCTGGTTAGTTTAACTTCGGTGGTGAGTAAATTATTGGAAACGCTGCTGAAAGAGAAAATAGTGAGGTTTCTGGAGTCCAGCGGATTACAGGATCCGAGGCAGCATGGATTCACCAGAGGCAGGTCTTGTCAGACAAATCTGATTGATTTCTTTGACTGGGTGACCAGGGAGTTGGACCGAGGGAGAGCTCTAGATGTGGTGTATTGAGATTTCCGTAAAACCTTTGACACTGTTCCTCACAGGCGACTTATAAACAAACTGAGCACCCTAGGGATGGACCCTAAAGTTACTGCTTGGGTTAGAAATTGGTTGGGTGGGAGGCGACAAAGAGTACAAGTAAATGGAGCTCACTCTGAGGAGAAGGATGTTACCAGTGGTGTGTCCCAGGGATCTGTCCTTGGTCCGATTCTTTTTAACATCTTTGTTAGTGATATAGCGGAAGGGCTGTCGGGTAAGGTTTGCCTCTTTGCGGATGATACCAAAATCTGCAATAGAGTAGACACCCAGGAAGGGGTAAATAACATGAGGAGGGATCTAGCTAAGCTTGAAGAATGGTCTAGAATTTGGCAGCTGGGATTTAATGTTAAAAAATGTAAGGTCATGCATTTGGGCTGCAGCAATCCAAGGGAGCAATACAGTATAGGAGGTGAAGTACTTTTGTCCACTAAAGAAGAGCGGGACCTAGGCGTGGTTGTGTCTGATGATCTTAAAGTAGCTAAACAGGTAGAAAAGGCGACGGCAAAAGCTAGAAGGATGCTTGGGTGAATACGGAGAGGAATGGCTAGCAGAAAAAAGGAGGTGATAATGCCTCTGTATAAGTCTTTGGTGCAACCTCATTTGGAGTATGGTGTGCAATTCTGGAGACCGCACCTTCAAAAGGATGTGAACAGGATGGAGTCGGTGCAGAGGGTGGCTACTAAAATGATTAATGGGCTTCATTATAAAGCATATGAGGACAGACTTAAGGATCTTAATATGTACACCTTAGAGGAAAGGCGGGATAGAGGTGATATGATTGAGATGTTTAAATACCTCCGTGGCATAAATGTTCAGGGAGAGAGCCTCTTTCAATTGAAAGCAAGTTCTGCTATGAGGGGACATGGGATGAGGGTGAAGGGAGATAGATTCAGGAGTGATATGCGGAAATATTTCTTTACGGAAAGAGTAGTGGATCCGTGGAATAGTCTCCCAGTGGAGGTGGTAGAGATGAGGACAGTAACTGAATTCAAAAAAGCATGGGACCAACACAGAGGATCTCTAAAGGTAAAAAGTGGACTGTTGTAGTTGTTATGGAAGGACAGACTAGATAGGCCATGTGGTCTTTTTCTGTCGTCATGTTTCTATGTTTCTATATATGTGTCCTGAAGGAGCATACGGATGGGGACAGTGTACTGGAAAGAGTTCCCCAACCGTCTACAGCAAATCATCTAAAGATGCCTACTTTTGTCCAAAGTGGGAATGCGTGTACTATGCCACGTGGTCCGGTGGGCCTACTGGACGAGATGGAGATAATCGCATAGCCAGCCTGGAAATTATCATTACCAGAGCCTCAGAAGTGCAAGAAAGGTGCCTGTAATCCTCTACAGCTCCTCATACTTAACCCTAGCAAGTGGAAGCAGGGGTTCAGATTTGGATTACATATAGCAGGAGGAGGCATAGATCCTGGAACTTTTATAAATATACAGTTAAATACTAAGACTCATGTATCCGCACCTTATCGAATACATCACTCCTTTTATGAGGCCATGAAGGCAGAATTTGAAGTCCCTCATACCTCCCAAAACGTGTTCATTGAACTCGCTGGAGCAGTAGCATCTAGTCTCCACATCTCGGACTGCTTCTTCTGCGGTAGAACTAAGATGGGAGACCAATGGCCCTGGGAGGCGCAAGAAGTGAACTAGTCCATTCCTTATAATCAGACTGCTTTACATAATACTACTAGTGAGTGGGTACTGGCCCACCCTATTGTTGGTAACTTGTGTTTTGCTCGCTCTGGACCACAGTTTACTATGCAGGTTGGACAGCTGGTCTGTCTCAATCAGAGGTTCTACAATAGTACCACTAGGAAAACGTCCTGGTGGTCGGGGATCAGCACTCCAGAGCCCTTCAACCCTCTAGTCCTCTTCCCTGATCTTGCCAGCATCTGGACTAATTTGGCATTTCATAGTACCTGGCAAGCTCCACCTGGACTGTACTGGATTTGTGGAACCCGAGCATATGCTAGGCTCCCTCACCATTGGGGAGGAGCATGTGTATTGGGAACTATACAACCTTCCTTCTGCCCATTTCCCATGGAGAACAACTGGGTTTCCCTGTGTACAGGAGTCAACAGAAACGAGAGGTCTTGAAAATAGGCCAATGGGACAAGTGGAATGATGAGGAGTGGCCACCTGAGAGAATCATTTCATACTACGGACCTGCTACTTGGACACAAGATGGGACATGGGGATATCGTACTCCTGTATACATGATAAATCGTATTATACGTTTACAAGCTGTTGTTGAAATAATAACCAATGAGACTAGTAAAGCACTAACTCTTTTAGCTAAGCAAAGTACACAAATGCGTACAGCTATTTATCAGAATCGTTTAGCTCTAGATTATTTGTTAGCAGCTGAAGGTGGAGTATGTGGAAAATTGAATTTAACCAACTGTTTTGTTTGCAGATTGATAATAATGGACAAGTTGTTGAAGATATAGCTACTCAAATGTGAAAACAAACATATTTGCCTGTTCAGTCCTGGCATGCATTGAAGCTTGATGGGTGGTTTGGTTCAGCATTTTCATGGTTAGGTGGTCTAAAGACCCTTGCGTTTATTGTATTACTCATATTAACTGTATGCTTATTGCTCCCATGACTATTACCCCTTTGCTTACGTATGATAACCTCAGTTATTGATAACACTGTAGAACGGAAGGCAGCTACAAAGGTTCTAGCTATGTGGCAATATTACCCTATACTCCAAGCTGATGCTGTTACACAAGTATAATATGTGATTTAATTCTCACCCTTTTTAACTTGCGGGTGAGAATAATCAAAGGGGGAAATGTGGTAGGCTATGGCCTATGATAGCTTGCAAATATGAAAGTTAGGCCCTGATTCCAACCCCCAGCTCAGTAAAGAACCAAAAATCTGTGAAAGTCTGAGAAAACTGCTTTAAACTGCTTAATAAGAAGTTTTTCATGAATTCATAAATCCTTCATTATTCTCTTGTGTTCTGAGGATAGAAATGTTTCAATACTTGCATTCCTAGAGCTAGAAACGACCTTGCAGTAGAATTGTATCCATATCTAGAAACTGTGCCATTGTTAGAACAATCCTAGAGGAGGGAGCTGGGTGCTAGGCCCAGAGAGGGTCTCTGATTGGAGAAATGCAGGGGGCGTTGAGACCAATAGAGAGTCTGTATGTAACAAACTGAAAAGAAATGTATAAAATGAATATGTTTCTGTAAGAACTTTGCTCAGTCCTTTTTGAAGCTTGACTGTCTGGGCCTTGTGCACAATAAATTGGCTTGGACCCTGCAATTGACTCCTGGATTTATTCATTGTCTGAACTTCGCTGCTTCAGACCTTCAAAGTGTGAACTCACTTCACCGCCTCTATTTCACAGCAAGTACGTTACAGGCCTTCAAAGTGTGAACTCACTTTACCGCCTCTATTTCACAGCAAGTACATTACAGGCCTTCAAAGTGTGAACTCACTTCACCGCCTCTATTTCACAGCAAGCATGTTACAGGCCTTCAAAGTGTGAACTCACTTCACCGCCTCTATTACACAGCAAGTACATTACAGGCCTTCAAAGTGTGAACTCACTTCACCGCCTCTGTTTCACAGCAAGCACGTTACAGGCCTTCAAAGTGTGAACTCACTTTACCGCCTCTATTTCACAGCAAGTACATTACAGGCCTTCAAAGTGTGAGCTCACTTCACCGCCTCTATTACACAGCAAGTACATTACAGGCCTTCAAAGTGTGAGCTCACTTCACCGCCTCTATTACACAGCAAGTACATTACAGGCCTTCAAAGTGTGAGCTCACTTCACCGCCTCTATTACACAGCAAGTACATTACAGGCCTTCAAAGTGTGAGCTCACTTCACCGCCTCTATTACACAGCAAGTACATTACAGGCCTTCAAAGTGTGAGCTCACTTCACCGCCTCTATTACACAGCAAGTACATTACAGGCCTTCAAAGTGTGAGCTCACTTCACCGCCTCTATTACACAGCAAGTACATTACAGGCCTTCAAAGTGTGAGCTCACTTCACCGCCTCTATTACACAGCAAGTACATTACAGGCCTTCAAAGTGTGAGCTCACTTCACCGCCTCTATTACACAGCAAGTACATTACAGGCCTTCAAAGCGTGAGCTCACTTCACCGCCTCTATTACACAGCAAGTACATTACAGGCCTTCAAAGCATGAGCTCACTTCACCGCCTCTATTACACAGCAAGTACATTACAGGCCTTCAAAGTGTGAGCTCACTTCACCGCCTCTATTTCACAGCAAGTACGTTACAGGCCTTCAAAGTGTGAACTCACTTTACCGCCTCTATTTCACAGCAAGTACGTTACAGGCCTTCAAACTCTGAACTCACTTTACTGCCTCTATTACACAGCAAGTACGTTACAGGCCTTCAAACTGTGAACTCACTTTACTGCATCTGTTTCACAGCAAGTACATTACAGGCCTTCAAAGTGTGAACTCACTTTACCGCCTCTGTTTCACAGCAAGTACATTACAGGTCTTCAAAGTGTGAACTCACTTTACCGCCTCTGTTTCACAACAAGTACGTTACTAGCCTTCAAAGTGTGAACTCACTTTACTGCCTCTATTACACAGCAAGTACATTAAAGGCCTTCAAACTGTGAACTCACTTTACTGCCTCTATTACACAGCAAGTACGTTACAGGCCTTCAAAGTGTGAACTCACTTCACCACCTCTATTACACAGCAAGTACATTACAGGCCTTCAAGTGTGAACTCACTTTACTGCCTCTGTTTCACAGCAAGTACATTGCAGGCCTTCAAAGTGTGAACTCACTTCACCACCTCTATTACACAGCAAGTACATTACAGGCCTTCAAAGTGTGAACTCACTTTACTGCCTCTGTTTCACAGCAAGTACATTGCAGGCCTTCAAAGTGTGAACTCACTTTACCGCCTCTATTTCACAGCAAGTACATTACAGGCCTTCAAAGTGTGAATTCACTTTACTGCCTCTCTTACACAGCAAGTACGTTACAGGTCTTCAAACTGTGAACTCACTTTACCGCCTCTATTTCACAGCAAGTACGTTACAGGCCTTCAAACTGTGAACTCACTTTACCGCCTCTATTTCACAGCAAGTACGTTACAGGCCTTCAAACTGTGAACTCACTTTACTGCCTCTATTACACAGCAAGTACATTACAGGCCTTCAAACTCTGAACTCACTTTACCGCCTGTATTTCAAGACACATCTGTTGCAGTCTGCTTTTGACCCTCTGCTGTCTCACACCTGATCATTCCTCTGACTCCCCCTTCCCCTTTCTGCTCTTTTCTCTTTCCTCTATGAATGTACTATTCTTTCCTGACCATCAATGGAGTTCTTTTTCCTTTCCTTTCTAGATTGGCAGTCATTATTTTTTTGTAAACCACCCTGCTGCCTGTGAAGAGGTGGTATATTAAGTTACGCAACAACTATAAAGATAAAGAAAGCTGTACGATGTAAGTGAGTTTGGTAAGGGTGAGAGTGAAAGGATGAACATGCAACGAATAGAGAGAGACTCTACCCTTCTCTCATGTAGCGTATGTGTGCCAAAGAAAGGATGAAACAGTGACAGAAAACCCTGAAAAACACACTCGGCACCTATACAGCAAACCTGCCTTGCCTAAACAGCACTAACCCCCAGAACTCAAACCGCAAGAACCATACATATGAAAAGGTAGCACTCAGATATTACGCCAGGCCCTCGAACACCAGTATAGCTCTACTGTGATAACAGAACAAACCAGATGGGCTACAGATTCCCAGGGCCAGTGCTAGTACTAGGCTAACTAGGCAACCACCTAGAATGCTAAAATCTTTGGGCAATCTTGACACTACATCAAATAAGAAAGATTCTGTGGAGGCAAAAGAGGCTGCCTCCACCAGTGAGGTCCTTTTGGACCATGCAGACAGGCCTCTGAATTAGATGTTCCTGGAGGGGGGAGAAAAAAAGCGCCTTCCAAGAGCCTTCTGCAGTGTGTGACAGAAAAAGAACTGGGTCAGTTAGGGGCAGCCAAGAGCACATGACTGCATTAAGATCCCACACTACCTGAGTACCACCCAAAACAGAGGTGTTAGGGCAGATTTGGGGGAGAGAGTAGGCAAGAAGAGCAACACACAGCTAGCATGGTTGCACTAGTGGCATCATGAAAGATGCTGCTAGTGCGGGCGCAGATACTGCCAGCCTCTGACCAGGCGCCGTGCCAGTGCACCACAAAAGTATTGTATGGGCACGATTCCCATAAAGCTGATAGCCCAGAATCATCCCCCATCTATATCATCCTATTCAAACATGGCTGACACAATCCATAGGCAAGTCAGGTGGTTGCCTAGGGCACTGGAATCTGAGGGGTAGCAACGACAGCAAAACACTAGATCCTGACAACCAGAAAAACTAGAGCCATCAGCATAATGATTGTTCCTGTTGGGGAGTGAGCAATGTGCAAATCTGCATATGTACTGGATAGTTGTGGGAGGATCTGGGGAGGGTCATAGGCTGGAGGATTGCCTAGGGCATTCAATGCTGCTGCACCAGTCCTGCAGACAGAGGCACGTTGGCCCCATGCTAACATCTGCAGTAGGGCAGATCATTGCACAAGCCTGAGTTGCAAACAGATAGCAGAGAGAGGGTCCCTGCAATAGCAGCAGCAGAGGGGGATGGGAGTACATTGGCCCCTCCTATCCTGGAGATTGCACGTGGGTGGGTGGGTCATCCCTCCACGTGGACAATGCTGTAGCTGGGAGAGAACATGTTCAGGATAGTCATGCATGTGTGGCATTCAGGAGGAATTGGGAAATAGATTTGTACTCAGTAAAACAACCTGACCTGGATCACATAATCAGGGTTGGGGATGGCCAAACAAACTTGTTGGTGGGTCACACAAATGAGGTATAGCAACTATTGGCAAACTGTATGAGTGGCACATAACTGTGCTGTTTGACCACCACCTCCCCTACATGAGGGTCCATGTTTCTGGGGGAGGCTTATGGCCCCTCACCTTGTGGCTCACTGGCTCACAGCTCATTCTTACATTTAAACCACTGAAGGATGACTAGCTCATTTGGAACTCCCTGGTCAGGATGCACCCACCATGCATGTGGCTTAGGTCATGAGGTGTTCCCTGGTCGTCATCGTCCCCAATATGGGGGAGCATTTGTGGGTTCCCCAGGGCTTGGGGTTCTTCAGTTTTTTGAAAGCAGGCATACTTGAGCTGGGGACTGATTGGAAGTGCCTTTCTCCATGATGGTGGGTGGGCTCGTACAGCATGGGTGACCTCTGTGAATATCCCACCTCTAGGCAGTGGTATGGCCATAGGAGTGAGTGTAGACCTCCACCAGCAGAGTGAGTGTCCTATCTGTGAGATTGAAGAGTTGTGTCTGGATAATTTGGACCCCATTTCATCAGAGAAATGGATGGCAGAGCACTCTTGCCAAATTCACCCCATATCTATGTAATCTCTATGTTGGAGCAGCAGATTTGCACCCCAGCCAATTGTGTGCTTCCCTTCACCTGCACGAGGGTTACTGGTGTATGAGGGGTCAAACCCTAACCTCCATCTATTGCACCCTACTGACCCTTTGCCTTCACTTGAACAAGGCCACTGCTCATATGGATGCCACATTTGTGTCCAACTCCCACAGTCTTTATTCAGGCATTTCTTTCCCTGATTTGCATGCCCCACCCCCTTCTACTTTGTCCCATCCTCTGTGCAGGGTGCATATATTCCCCAGTCAGCCTTCTCTGTCCTTCACTGGGTACTTGCACTATACTCTGTTTGTGGGTTGGGGGCTATGTATTGTCGTCTGTTTTATCTGCTGGATTGTGGTGAGTTGCGTCCACCTTTGCATTGCTCTTGCACCTCTTAGACACTGGCAGCTATCCTCAGTGTTCCCGATACAGCTTCTCTGCAGTCAGACCCCTCTGGTTCCACAGCATGTTGCAGCAACCTGGATGTGTCCTTCACATCCTGCAAGCTTCTGCAAGGTGCTCTCACCCTTCCATACAACACTGTGCTGTGGCCCCAGTGACATACACCTGTCTATTTAGCATGCAATTGCAGAGGACAGTTAGCACGCCTTCATAGCACACATGTGCCCCCTATGGGTGGTTGCTACTATAGTGTGGCTGCTGCACCTAACGCAGCATTACGTCCCAAGGCTGCGCCCTCTGCATTCACCGTGGTTACTCCACCTCTGCTGCAGTAAAAACACATGCTAACCACGTGTCCATCCCATGCAGAGACAGTCAAAGTGCCCTTCCTCTCTCAGCTACAGACTTATTTTGTAAAGCCGCATCTAATAAACATGAACGTTGTTATGTGTCTATCATGCCTAGTTTATAAAGTCAAGTAACTGCAATTTAACTTTATAATATAGGAATGTAAGTGATGAGATGTAGGTGCGATAAATCACACCAACTGTAGGGCTGGCATAAAAACCTGTGTGATAAATCACAACCGCAGGGCTGACATAAATACCCATGTGATAAATCCCAACCGTAGGGCTGACATAAATAGCCATATGATAAATCACACCAACCGTAGAGCTGGCATAAATACTTGTGTGATAAATCACAACTGTAGGGCTGGCATAAATACCCGTGTGATAAATCACACCAGCTGTAGGGCTGGTGTAAATATCCAAGAGATAAATCACACCAACTCTAGGGCTGGCATAAATACCCGTGTGATAAATAACACCAACTGTAGGGCTGGCATAAATGCCCTTACCTAGATTTTTGAGAAACACAAGCAAGTTTTTCTTTATAATTTATGCACATATATTTGCATTCTGCCAACATTCCTCCCAAGCTTCGCCCCTATTCATGCCCATAGTGAAAGTAAATGCCATTGGTCGGACATGCGTAATTATAGAATAGCAACAGGCTAAGGTAAGTGCATAAAGGCCCATCTTCTCACATCAATCGCTGAAAATACGCAATTTAGGTACACGGATGGCATGTAACATTCACACCGTTTCTAATAAGATGACCTCATAAGTGTGCAGTAGAGAAAGGCCGGGCACAGTGACTGAGCAGCAGAGGGAGTGGGGATACAGTGAGTGTGCGACAGGGAGGCTGCGCACAGTGAGTGTGTGACAAGAGGAAGGCTGCGCATAGTGACTGTGCAACAGAGGGAGGCAGGGCACAGTGAATGTGTGACAGCAGGAGGCTCAGCACAATGAGTGTATGAGGGCCCATGAGTGTGCAACAGAGGGAGGCTGCGCACAGTGAGTGTGTGACAGCAGGAGGCTCAGCACAATGAGTGTATGAGGGCCCATGAGTGTGCAACAGAGGGAGGCTGCGCACAGTGAGTGTGTGACAGCAGGAGGCTCAGCACAATGAGTGTATGAGGGCCCATGAGTGTGCAACAGAGGGAGGCTGCGCACAGTGAGTGTGTGACAGCAGGAGGCTCAGCACAATGAGTGTATGAGGGCCCATGAGTGTGCAACAGAGGGAGGCTGCGCACAGTGAGTGTGTGACAGCAGGAGGCTCAGTACAATGAGTGTATGAGGGCCCATGAGTGTGCAACAGAGGGAGGCTGCGCACAGTGAGTGTGTGACAGCAGGAGGCTCAGCACAATGAATGTATGAGGGCCCATGAGTGTGCAACAGAGGGAGGCTGCGCACAGTGAGTGTGTGACAGCAGGAGGCTCAGCACAATGAGTGTATGAGGGCCCATGAGTGTGCAACAGAGGGAGGCTGCGCACAGTGAGTGTGACAGCAGGAGGCTCAGCACAATGAGTGTATGAGGGCCCATGAGTGTGCAACAGAGGGAGGCTGCGCACAGTGAGTGTGTGACAGCAGGAGGCTCAGCACAATGAGTGTATGAGGGCCCATGCGTGTGCAACAGAGGGAGGCTGTGCACAGTGAGTGTGTGACAGCAGGAGGCTCAGCACAATGAGTGTATGAGGGCCCATGAGTGTGCAACAGAGGGAGGCTGCGCACAGTGAGTGTGTGACAGCAGGAGGCTCAGCACAATGAGTATATGAGGGCCCATGCGTGTGCAACAGAGGGAGGCTGCGCACAGTGAGTGTGTGACAGCAGGAGGCTCAGCACAATGAGTATATGAGGGCCCATGCGTGTGCAACAGAGGGAGGCTGCGCACAGTGAGTGTGTGACAGCAGGAGGCTCAGCACAATGAGTATATGAGAGCCCATGAGTGTGCAGCAGAGGGAGGCTGTGCACAGTGAGTGAGTGACAGAAGGTGTTGGGGCACTGTGAACGTGCAACAGAGGGAGGCTCAGCACAATGAGTGTATGAGGGCCCATGAGTGTGCAACAGAGGGAAACTAGACACAGTAAGTATGTAACTAGAGGAGGCTGGTTACAATGAGTGTGCAACAGAGAGAGGCTGGGCACAGGGAGCATGTAGAGAGGCAGTAGGGTCACAATGAGGGTGCGCCACAGGGAGGCTGGATGCACTAAGTGTGTGATAGAGGAAACGCGGGCACAATGAGTATATGACTGAGGGAGTGTATCTGGATTTTTTCAGAAAGCTTTGACAATGTCCTTCATGTGATACTCTTGGGGAAATTAAAAAGTCATGGGATAGGAGGCATTGTACTACTATGGACTGGAAACTGGTTAAGAAATAGAAAGCAGAGTAGAGCAAAATGGCCAATTTTCTCAATGGAGAAAGGTGAATAATGGAGTACCCCAGTGATATGTGCTGGGTCCGCTGCTTTTTAACATATTCATAAATGACCTGGAAATGGAAATAACAAGTGAGGTGATCAAATTTGCAGATGAAAACAAAATTATTCAAAATTGTTAAAACACAAATTGGTGAAAAATTGCAAGAGGACCAGGGGCAGCGGAACAGCTTTTTTGTTGGAGGGACCAAACAAACCAATTTACAGCCCTGCCTCTAAGGTCTCTATTACTGATGCTGTGTTGTACAAAATATTGATGGGGCCATGGCCCTGTGACTTCTCCCTTTCCATTTGCCTATGAAGAGGATCATAATAAATTTGAAGTCTGGACATCCAAATGATAGATTAAATTTATTGTGGACAAGTGCAAAGTTATGCACTTAAGGAAAAAGAACCCAAAGAATATTACAAGAAGCAAGGTTTCACATTAGGAACCAGCACCCAGAAATAGGATCTAGGTGTCATCGTGGATAATATGTTGAAACCCTGTGTGCCGTGGTGGCCAAGAAAGCAAATAGAATGCTAGGAATCATAAGGAAGGGAATGGAGAATAAAACCAAGGATATTGTAATGCCTCTGTATAGTGCGACCACACCTCGAATATTATGTGTAATTCTGGTCACCATATCTTAGAAAAGATATAGCAGAATTAGAAAAGATACAGAGAAGAGCCACCAAAATGGCAAAGGGGATAGAAGATACCCCTATGACGAGAAGCTAAAAAGCTTAGGACTCTTCAACCTGGAAAAGAGATGACTGAGGGGAGATATGATAGAGGTCTGTAAAATAATGAATGAAGTAGAACTGATAACATAGTTCAGTTGTTTACTCCATCAAACAGTAGAAAGACTAGGGGATATGCAACGAAGCTATAATGTAGCATATCTAAGACAAATCGGAGAAAATGTTTTTCATTCAAAGCGTAATCAAACTCTGGAATTTGTTACAGGAGGATGTAGTAAAAGCTGTTAGTGTAGCTAGTTTTAAAAGAGGTTTGGGCGGGTTCCTGGAGGAGAAAGTCCAAAACCCATTAAGATGGATTGGGGAAATCCACAGCTTGGAATGTGCCTATCTCTGGGAACCTGACAAGTACTTGTGACCTGGAATAACCACTGTTGGAAATAAGATACTGGGCTCGATGGACCTTTGGTCATAAACATAAGAACATGATATGCTGTAATGGGTCAGACCAAGGGTCCATCAAGTCCAGTATCTTGTTTCCAATAGTGGCCAATCCAGGTCTCAAGTACCTGTCAGGTTCCCAAAGATATGCAGGTCCCGAGGTAAGCAGCGGATTTCCCTCAACCTCTTTATAATGTTTTATGAATTTTTCCCCCGGGAACTTGTCCAAGCCTGTTTTGAACCCAGCTACACTAACAGCTTTTACTACATCCTCTAGTAACAAATTCCAGAATTTGATTATGCGCTGAGTAAAAAAATATTTTCTCTGATTAATTTTAAATATGACACATTGCAGCATCATTGTGTGTCCTCTAGTCTTTCTACTTTATGAAGAGAAAAACAACCGATCTACGTTTACCTGTTCTATTCCATTCATTATTTTACAGAGCTCAGCCATATCCACCCTCAGCCTTCTCTTTTCCAAGTTGAAGAGCCCTAACCTTTTAAGCCTCTCCTCTTAGGGGTACCCTTCCATCCTCATTACCATTTTTGTTGTTCTTCTCTGTACCTTTTCTAATTCCACTATATTCTTTATAAGATATGGAGAACAGAATTGTACAGAATATTCAAAGTGCGGTCAGATCCATTATGGCGTTTCTTATGTTCTTATGAAGACTGGGCAGAGTGTGATAGAGGGAGAGTGGAGACACTGAGTAAGTGACAGAGGGACGTTGGGCACTGACAGGGTGTCTGAGAGAGTGGGGGACATAGAGTATGTGACAGAGGGTCTCTCTTCACAGTGAGTGGCAGAGGGAGGTTGGGCACAGTGAGTGAGTGGCAGAGGGAGGTTGGGCACAGTGAGTGTGTGTCAGAGGGAGGCTGGGCACAGTGAGTGGCAGAGGGAGGTTGGGCACAGTGAGTGGGCAGCAGAGGGAGGTTGGTCACAGTGAGTGTGTGTCAGAGGGAGGCTGGGCATGGTGAGTGAGTGGCAGAGGGAGGTTGGGTACAGCGAGTAAGCGGCAGAGGGAGGCTGGGCATGGTGAGTGTGTGACAGAGGGAGGCTGGGCATGGTGAGTGAGTGGCAGAGGGAGGCTGGGCACAGTGAGTGAGTGGCAGAGGGAGTCTGGGCACAGTGAGGGTGTGGCAGAGGGAGGCTGGGCACAGTGAGTGAGTGGCAGAGGGAGGCTGGGCACAGTGAGGGTGTGGCAGAGGGAGTCTGGGCATAGTGAGTGAGCGGCAGAGGGAGGCTGGGCACAGTGAGTGTGTGGCAGAGGGAGTCTGGGCACAGTGAGTGAGTGGCAGAGGGAGTCTGGGCATAGTGAGTGAGTGGCAGAGGGATGCTGGGCACAGTGAGTGAGCGGCAGAGGGAGGTTGGGCAAAGTGAGTGAGCGGCAGAGGGAGGCTGGGCACACTGAGTGTGTGGCAGAGCGAGGAAGGGTACAGTGATTGCATGGCAAAGGGATACTGGGCACGTTGAGTAAGTAGCAGAGGGAGGTTGGGCACAGTAAGTGAGCGGCAAAGGGAGGCTGGGCACAGTGAGTGGGCGGCAGAGGAAGGCTGGGCACAGTGAGGGTGTGGCAGAGGGAGGCTTGGCACAGTGAGTGAGCAGCAGAGGGAGGCTGGGCACAGTGAGTGAGCGGCAGAGGGAGGCTGGGCACAGTGAGTGAGCGGCAGAGGGAGGTTGGGTACAGTGAGTGTGTGTCAGAGGGAGGCTGGGCACAGTGAGTGAGGGACAGAGGGAGGCTGGGCACGGTGAGTGAGTGTCAGAGGGAGGTTGGGCACGGTGAGTGTGTGGCAGAGGGAGGCTGGGCACGGTGAGTGAGTGGCAGAGGGAGGCTGGGCACGGTGAGTGTGCATCAGAGGGAGGCTGGGCACAGTGAGTGTGCGTCAGAGGGAGGTTGGGCACAGTGAGTGAGCGTCAGAGGGAGGTTGGGCACAGTGAGAGGGTGGCAGAGGGAGGTTGGGTACAGTGAGTGGCAGAGGAAGGTTGGGCACGGTGAGTGTGTGGCAGAGGGAGGCTGGGCACGGTGAGTGTGCGTCAGAGGGAGGCTGGGCACAGTGAGTGGGTGGCAGAGGGAGGTTGGGTACAGTGAGTGGCAGAGGGAGGCTGGGCACAGTGAGTGAGCGGCAGAGGGAGGTTAGGCACAGTGTGTGGCAGAGGGAGGCTGGGTAGAGTGAGTGAGCAGCAGAGGGAGGTTGGGTACAGTGAGTGTGCGTCAGAGGGAGGCTGGGTAGAGTGAGTGAGCGGCAGAGGGAGGTTGGGCACAGTGAGTGGGCGGCAGAGGGAGGTTGGGTACAGTGAGTGGCAGAGGGAGGCTGGGCACAGTGAGTGAGCGGCAGAGGGAGGTTGGGCACAGTGAGTGGCAGAGGGAGGCTGGGTACAGTGAGTGTGCGTCAGAGGGAGGTTGGGCACAGTGAGTGGGCAGCAGAGGGAGGTTGGGTACAGTGAGTGGCAGAGGGAGGCTGGGCACAGTGAGTGAGCGTCAGAGGGAGGTTTGGTACAGTGAGTGTGTGTCAGAGGGAGGCTGGGTACAGCGGGTAAGCGGCAGAGGGAGGCTGGGCATGGTGATTTTGTGACAGAGGGAGGCTGGGCATGGTGAGTGAGTGGCAGAGGGAGGCTGGGCACAGTGAGTGTGCGTCAGAGGGAGGCTGGGTAGAGTGAGTGAGCGGCAGAGGGAGGTTGGGCACAGTGAGTGGGCGGCAGAGGGAGGTTGGGTACAGTGAGTGGCAGAGGGAGGCTGGGCACAGTGAGTGAGCGGCAGAGGGAGGTTGGGCACAGTGAGTGGCAGAGGGAGGCTGGGTACAGTGAGTGAGCGTCAGAGGGAGGTTTGGTACAGTGAGTGTGTGTCAGAGGGAGGCTGGGTACAGCGGGTAAGCGGCAGAGGGAGGCTGGGCATGGTGATTTTGTGACAGAGGGAGGCTGGGCATGGTGAGTGAGTGGCAGAGGGAGGCTGGGCACAGTGAGTGAGTGGCAGAGGGAGTCTGGGCACAGTGAGGGTGTGGCAGAGGGAGGCTGGGCACAGTGAGTGAGTGGCAGAGGGAAGCTGGGCACAGTGAGGGTGTGGCAGAGGGAGTCTGGGCAAAGTGAATGAGTGGCAGAGGGAGTATGGGCATAGTGAGTGAGCGGCAGAGGGAGGCTGGGCACAGTGAGTGTGTGGCAGAGGGAGTCTGGGCACAGTGAGTGAGTGGCAGAGGGAGTCTGGGCATAGTGAGTAAGTGGCAGAGGGATGCTGGGCACAGTGAGTGAGCGGCAGAGGGAGGTTGGGTACGGTGAGTGAGCGGCAGAGGGAGGCTGGGCACAGTGAGTGTGTGGCAGAGGGAGGAAGGGTACAGTGATTGCATGGCAAAGGGATACTGGGCACGTTGAGTAAGTAGCAGAGGGAGGTTGGGCACAGTAAGTGAGCGGCAAAGGGAGGCTGGGCACAGTGAGTGGGCGGCAGAGGAAGGCTGGGCACAGTGAGGGTGTGGCAGAGGGAGGCTGGGCACAGTGAGTGAGCAGCAGAGGGAGGCTGGGCACAGTGAGTGAGCGGCAGAGGGAGGCAGGACACAGTGAGTGAGCGGCAGAGGGAGGTTGGGTACAGTGAGTGTGTGTCAGAGGGAGGCTGGGCACGGTGAGTGAGTGTCAGAGGGAGGTTGGGCACGGTGAGTGTGTGGCAGAGGGAGGCTGGGCACGGTGAGTGAGGGGCAGAGGGAGGCTGGGCACGATGAGTGTGCATCAGAGGGAGGCTGGGCACAGTGAGTGTGCGGCAGAGGGAGGTTGGGCACGGTGAGTGAGCGTCAGAGGGAGGTTGGGCACAGTGAGAGGGCGGCAGAGGGAGGTTGGGTACAGTGAGTGGTAGAGGGAGGTTGGGCACAGTGAGTGTGCGGCAGAGGGAGGTTGGGCACGGTGAGTGAGCATCAGAGGGAGGTTGGGCACAGTGAGTGGATGGCAGAGGGAGGTTGGGTACAGTGAGTGGCAGAGGGAGGCTGGGCACAGTGAGTGAGCGGCAGAGGGAGGTTAGGCACAGTGTGTGGCAGAGGGAGGCTGGGTAGAGTGAGTGAGCGGCAGAGGGAGGTTGGGTACAGTGAGTGTGCGTCAGAGGGAGGCTGGGTAGAGTGAGTGAGCGGTAGAGGGAGGTTTGGCACAGTGAGTGGGCGGCAGAGGGAGGTTGGGTACAGTGAGTGGCAGAGGGAGGCTGGGCACAGTGAGTGAGCGGCAGAGGGAGGTTGGGTACAGTGAGTGGCAGAGGGAGGCTGGGCACAGTGAGTGAGCGTCAGAGGGAGGTTTGGTACAATGAGTGGCAGAGGAAGGTTGGGCACAGTGAGTGAGTGGTAGAGGGAGGCTTGGCACGGTGAGTGTGCGTCAGAGGGAGGCTGGGCACAGTGAGTGGGTGGCAGAGGGAGGTTGGGTACAGTGAGTGGCAGAGGGAGGCTGGGCACAGTGAGTGAGCGGCAGAGGGAGGTTAGGCACAGTGTGTGGCAGAGGGAGGCTGGGTAGAGTGAGTGAGCGGCAGAGGGAGGTTGGGTACAGTGAGTGTGCGTCAGAGGGAGGCTGGGTAGAGTGATTGAGCGGCAGAGGGAGGTTGGGCACAGTGAGTGGGCGGCAGAGGGAGGTTGGGTACAGTGAGTGGCAGAGGGAGGCTGGGCACAGTGAGTGAGCGGCAGAGGGAGGTTGGGCACAGTGAGTGGCAGAGGGAGGCTGGGTACAGTGAGTGTGCGTCAGAGGGAGGTTGGGCACAGTGAGTGGGCAGCAGAGGGAGGCTGGGCACAGTGAGTGAGCGTCAGAGGGAGGTTTGGTACAGTGAGTGTGTGTCAGAGGGAGGCTGGGCATGGTGAGTGAGTGGCAGAGGGAGGTTGGGTACAGCGGGTAAGCGGCAGAGGGAGGCTGGGCATGGTGATTTTGTGACAGAGGGAGGCTGGGCATGGTGAGTGTGTGACAGAGGGAGGCTGGGCATGGTGAGTGAGTGGCAGAGGGAGGCTGGGCACAGTGAGTGAGTGGCAGAGGGAGTCTGGGCACAGTGAGGGTGTGGCAGAGGGAGGCTGGGCACAGTGAGTGAGTGGCAGAGGGAAGCTGGGCACAGTGAGGGTGTGGCAGAGGGAGTCTGGGCAAAGTGAATGAGTGGCAGAGGGAGTCTGGGCATAGTGAGTGAGCGGCAGAGGGAGGCTGGGCACAGTGAGTGTGTGGCAGAGGGTGTCTGGGCACAGTGAGTGAGTGGCAGAGGGAGTCTGGGCATAGTGAGTGAGTGGCAGAGGGATGCTGGGCACAGTGAGTGAGCGGCAGAGGGAGGTTGGGTACAGTGAGTGAGAGGCAGAGGGTGGCTGGGCACAGTGAGTGTGTGGCAGAGGGAGGAAGGGTACAGTGATTGCATGGCAAAGGGATACTGGGCACGTTGAGTAAGTAGCAGAGGGAGGTTGGGCACAGTAAGTGAGCGGCAAAGGGAGGCTGGGCACAGTGAGTGGGCGGCAGAGGAAGGCTGGGCACAGTGAGGGTGTGGCAGAGGGAGGCTGGGCACAGTGAGTGAGCAGCAGAGGGAGGCTGGGCACAGTGAGTGAGCGGCAGAGGGAGGCAGGACACAGTGAGTGAGCGGCAGAGGGAGGTTGGGTACAGTGAGTGTGTGTCAGAGGGAGGCTGGGCATAGTGAGTGAGCAGCAGAGGGAGGCTGGGCACAGTGAGTGAGCGGCAGAGGGAGGCTGGGCACAGTGAGTGAGCGGCAGAGGGAGGTTGGGTACAGTGAGTGTGTGTCAGAGGGAGGTTGGGCACGGTGAGTGTGTGGCAGAGGGAGGCTGGGCACGGTGAGTGAGTGGCAGAGGGAGGCTGGGCACGGTGAGTGTGCATCAGAGGGAGGCTGGGCACAGTGAGTGTGCGGCAGAGGGAGGTTGGGCACGGTGAGTGAGCGTCAGAGGGAGGTTGGGCACAGTGAGAGGGCGGCAGAGGGAGGTTGGGTACAGTGAGTGGCAGAGGGAGGTTGGGCACAGTGAGTGTGCGGCAGAGGGAGGTTGGGCACGGTGAGTGAGCATCAGAGGGAGGTTGGGCACAGTGAGTCGATGGCAGAGGGAGGTTGGGTACAGTGAGTGGCAGAGGGAGGCTGGGCACAGTGAGTGAGCGGCAGAGGGAGGGTAGGCACAGTGTGTGGCAGAGGGAGGCTGGGTAGAGTGAGTGAGCGGCAGAGGGAGGTTGGGTACAGTGAGTGTGTGTCAGAGGGAGGCTGGGTAGAGTGAGTGAGCGGCAGAGGGAGGTTGGGCACAGTGAGTGGGCGGCAGAGGGAGGTTGGGTACAGTGAGTGGCAGAGGGAGGCTGGGCACAGTGAGTGAGCGTCAGAGGGAGGTTGGGCACAGTGAGTGGCAGAGGGAGGCTGGGTACAGTGAGTGTGCGTCAGAGGGAGGTTGGGCACAGTGAGTGGGCAGCAGAGGGAGGTTGGGTACAGTGAGTGGCAGAGGGAGGCTGGGCACAGTGAGTGAGCGTCAGAGGGAGGTTTGGTACAGTGAGTGGCAGAGGGAGGCTGGGCACAGTGAGTGAGCGTCAGAGGGAAGTTTGGTACAGTGAATGGCAGAGGGAGGCTGGGCACAGTGAGTGAGCGTCAGAGGGAAGTTTGGTACAGTGAATGGCAAAGGGAGGCTGGGCACAGTGAGTGGGCGGCAGAGGAAGGCTGGGCACAGTGAGTGAGTGGCAGAGGGAGTCTGGGCATAGTGAGTGAGCGGCAAAGGGAGGCTGGGCACAGTGAGTGGGCGGCAGAGGAAGGCTGGGCACAGTGAGGGTGCGGCAGAGGGAGGCTGGGCACAGTGAGTGAGCAGCAGAGGGAGGCTGGGCACAGTGAGTGAGCGGCAGAGGGAGGCTGGGCACAGTGAGTGAGCGGCAGAGGGAGGTTGGGTACAGTGAGTGTGTGTCAGAGGGAGGCTGGGCACAGTGAGTGAGGGACAGAGGGAGGCTGGGCACGGTGAGTGAGTGTCAGAGGGAGGTTGGGCACGGTGAGTGTGTGGGAGAGGGAGGCTGGGCACGGTGAGTGAGTGGCAGAGGGAAGTTTGGTACAGTGAATGGCAAAGGGAGGCTGGGCACAGTGAGTGGGCGGCAGAGGAAGGCTGGGCACAGTGAGTGAGTGGTAGAGGGAGTCTGGGCATAGTGAGTGAGTGGCAGAGGGAGTCTGGGCATAGTGAGTGAGCGGCAAAGGGAGGCTGGGCACAGTGAGTGGGCGGCAGAGGAAGGCTGGGCACAGTGAGGGTGTGGCAGAGGGAGGCTGGGCACAGTGAGTGAGCAGCAGAGGGAGGCTGGGCACAGTGAGTGAGCGGCAGAGGGAGGCTGGGCACAGTGAGTGAGTGGCAGAGGGAGGCTGGGCACGGTGAGTGTGCATCAGAGGGAGGTTGGGCACAGTGAGAGGGCGGCAGAGGGAGGTTGGGTACAGTGAGTGGCAGAGGGAGGTTGGGCACGGTGACTGTGTGGCAGAGGGAGGCTGGGCACGGTGAGTGAGTGGTAGAGGGAGGCTGGGCACGGTGAGTGTGCGTCAGAGGGAGGCTGGGCACAGTGAGTGTGCGGCAGAGGGAGGTTGGGCACGGTGAGTGAGAATCAGAGGGAGGTTGGGCACAGTGAGTGGATGGCAGAGGGAGGTTGGTTACAGTGAGTGGCAGAGGGAGGCTGGGCACAGTGAGTGAGCGGCAGAGGGTGGTTAGGCACAGTGTGTGGCAGAGGGAGGCTGGGTAGAGTGAGTGAGCGGCAGAGGGAGGTTGGGTACAGTGAGTGTGCGTCAGAGGGAGGCTGGGTAGAGTGAGTGAGCGGCAGAGGGAGGTTGGGCACAGTGAGTGGCAGAGGGAGGCTGGGTACAGTGAGTGTGCGTCAGAGGGTGGTTGGGCACAGTGAGTGGGCAGCAGAGGGAGGTTGGGTACAGTGAGTGGCAGAGGGAGGCTGGGCACAGTGAGTGAGCGTCAGAGGGAGGTTTGGTACAGTGAGTGGCAGAGGGAGGCTGGGTACAGTGAGTGTGCGTCAGAGGGAGGTTGGGCACAGTGAGTGGGCAGCAGAGGGAGGTTGGGTACAGTGAGTGGCAGAGGGAGGTTGGCACAGTGAGTATGCATCTGGGAGGTTGGGTAGAGTGAGTGTGCGTCAGAGGGGGGCTGGGTAGAGTGAGTGGCAGAGGGAGGTTGGGCACGGTGAGTGTGTGGCAGAGGGAGATTGGGCACAGTGAGTGGCAGAGGGAGGCTGGACACTCCTTTCCAGCCTTTTCCTGGCACCCCTTAAATTATTGGGGAGATCATGCAGGGACGGCAGGCGGCAGTTGTGTTGAGCTGTGGAGTCTCATTTCTGACTAATGTGTAATTAGGTGGAGAAGGGGGAAGGGTAGAAAAGTGTTTTTGCTGCACTATCATTCTTGTTGCTGCTTCTTACACCTATATTGTAATCAGCTTGGAAAGAAGTCTTTCCCCGTTGTCTCAGTCGAGGTCTTACCGGCTCGCAGGAGCAGAGTACGCAGTGCATCACGCCGAAGGGATCCCCCAGGTCCGGGTGCCAGACCTCCTCCAGAGCATAGAAGCGCCCCCCAAAGGAGCAACCAGCACCTGCAGAAAGAAGGGTGCACTACAGGAATGAGGCCGACAGGTGTCCCACTTCATGCCAGTCACTGCACTGCAACCTGGAAAGGGTTAAGGGGTGTAGAAACATTTCTTCTCTCCCTCTCTGGAAGTTTGTTGTGGTAAGTTCTTTCTGATTTTCCCTTCCTTTATCCCAGGAAGGTCTGTGGAAAGCCAGGTTCCCATCCAGAGGGGGTGGGTGGGAGTGGGGAGCCCTGAGACAGCAAGCTAAGGACATTTCAGCTTCAGACCCAAAATCCAAATCTAAAAAACCATCTGGAAGCACCTCCCTTCCCCTCGCCCCTCCCGCTGCACACACTCAGATCATACCCCAGTTTCTGAATCATCAGAAAGAAATTAGCTAGAGACTAATGTCTTTCTTGTGCCAGACCGCTGGAGCCCAGCTCGGCATCGAGCTCTTCACAGGCAAAGTTTCAACCCAAATTGCAAAACAGCACACAAAGGCAGCTAGAGGCAGGCCGCCCCCCCCCCCCCCCCCCCATCTTCTCCGCACATTTTTGCATCTGCTCAGACTCTAAACGCGTAGTTGAAGCAACTCGGCGCCCAGGGAGCAACTTCCCAGCAGACCTCCTCTCTCCAGCTGCCCCGCAACATCTGCAGGGAGCCTTCCGGCCAGTGCCTAGATCCCCGTTACTGCACTGCAACATCTGGAGAGAGCCTACCGGCCAGTGCCTAGATCCCCGTTACTGCACTGCAACATCTGCAGAGAGAGGGCACAGGGCTCCCTGCCGCTTCTGCAGTGCATCCATCCCCAGAAGTGCACTGGAGGGGGGCTGGCCGGGACTCCCCTCCCCCGACAGAGCCCCGTCACTGCAGTGCAACATCTGGAGGGACCCCGCACAGGTTTGTCACACAGCCCCGCCTCTGCCCCTTCCATACCTGACAGTGGCCGCTGGTTCGCAGGCTCCAGCTCGGGCTGGATGGGGAGAAGCGCCTTAGCCCTGGGGGAGGCTCCTTCCCGCGGCCAGACGGAGAGGAGGAGGAGGAGAATCAGTTGCATGTCTGCCAGTCAGGAGAGGGGAGAGAGCCCTTAGAAAGTGAAAAGTTGGATACGTGCTCGGGCAGAGGGTTGGATCTGAACTCGGAGCAGCTGCTCAGGATGCGATGCCGGGTTCCTGTAATGATGCCTCGGTTCCAGGACCCGTATTTATAGCTGTCGGCGGCGCAGAAAGACAAACAGCCCCCTGCTGAGCTGAGCTGAGCCGATCCGCCCCCAGAGCTGAGTCCTTCCCAGCGGGGGTGGGACAGAGGAGGGGGCAGTTACCCTTCCCTCCCCCAAATCACTTTCCACCAAATAACTTCCCCTTCCCCTGCCAGTCTCTTGGATGACTTTGAAGAAGTCGGGGGTTGGGCAGGTGGCTCAGTGATGATGGTGATGGGACCTGGGCCACTGGGGGGGGGGGGGGGGGCAGCCAGCTTCTAGGTGTCTGACTTTCTGTAAGCGACTGACTGATTTCAGCTTCTTTTCCCTTAGGAAGTTCTTTGCTTGTGGAAGGCATGTTTTAGCTAGGAGAGGGGAAAAAAGCCTCTGCACCCTTCCCCCCTGCTTTTAGCCATAGTTTGGGGGAAGCTGCGGCAGTCTTGCCAGGCCTGTGCACATCTGGAGGGATATACAGAGGGTGCAGCTCACATCTGTTCAGTATTAGTGCATCTTCTAAACTAGGGACCCTCTTATAGCATTATCCCTACATATATATTATTTTGGCTAGACAAACATTTAACCAAATTTAATCTCAGTCAGATAAAGACAAAAATGGACCATCCAGTTTGCCCCCAAACAGATTCATTCATCTTTGGCAGATGCAGAGTGGGCCTAGGGGAGACGTGCAAAGAGAAGCTCATTTTAGGCCAGTTTCATAAAAGCAGCCACAGTAACACCTGAACCCTCCCAAGTAAATCTGTCTCTGTGCTAAGTCTTCTTGCTTTGCGGGGAGGAAGGGAGTGATACCTACAGAGGAGGCAGGGTACCAAATCATTTGGGGGACTACCACCCACCCTTCCCAATGCTAACTCTATCTGTGCACCTACTGTATGCCTGTGCTAGAAGATAGGCGTATTCGCTGAAAGTCTGCTGTGGCTGCAACCCCTCTGCTAGGCTTGGCCACATATTCACCCCTCTATACTCAACATTTCCCTAAAACATACACACAAAAAGGACAATTTTCAAGCTGCCGGCATTACGGCAAAATCTGGGAAAAGCTGTTAGCTGTGGACATTGCAGCAATTTTCAAAATTAAAAATGTGCCGCCATGTTCTGTGAATATCACCCAAGGATCAAGAACTGGCAGAAGTCGACAGTGACTTTTACTGTGGCTATTATTCAGAGCAAAGCGTCAAATTTACTTCATGAACCCTAGTTCAGGCATCTCCACGGGTGTCCTGGGTGGAAAGCCAGGGTTCAAATCCTCCGACTGTTCTTTGCCATCTTCCAAACCTCGGGACAGGAAAATACCTCAAGGTTAGTCACTTCAAGCTATTATTGAAAAAGCTTGAGCTAAATGCAAATCGCCTAAACTGATTTTACTTCATTTATTTTTCTCTAAATTATAACACTTTAAAACAGGTAACAAACAAAGCAAAACAATACAATCTAAGATTAAAATCCATAATACAGTATAAAACAAACTTCCAAAATTATAATACAAAGTCCTTATAACATAAAACTAAATTATGGGGCAAAATTACAATAAGCTAACTTCAATTCATATGTTTTACAGTTTTACCAAAACTTCAAAAAATCATGTTTCTGACCAAAATCAACAGGAAACTTACCAGAAATTTTAGCATCAACAGGTGTAGCCACCATTGCAATTGAGGGGCCTGCTGAAGGTCTAGAGCACCAGCAGGCATATGCCAGGGGAGGGGGCTCCATTTCTAAGGCTGTATATTGGGAATGTGGCCAGTATTATAGAAACATTAAGCAGTATAGGGTTCATGCAATTTGCTGTTAGAAATCGCACAGCCTGTCACATTTTGCAGTAAACATAGAAATATGGTGACAGAAAAAGACCACATGGCCTCTCTAGTCTGCCCTTCCATATCAACCACTACAAGAGTCCCCTTTTTTCCTTTAGAGATCCTCGGTGTTTGTCCCATGCTTCTCTGAATTCAGATACTGTCCTCATCTCTACCACATCCACTGGGAGACTATTCCACGGATCCACTACTCTTTCCATAAAGAAATATTTCCACATACCACTCCTGAATCTATCCCACCTTCGCCCTCATCCCATGGAGTGGAGGAGTGGCCTAGTGGTTGGGGCAAGGTACTTCAGGCCAGAAGGTCGGGGGTTCAAATCCCACTAGAGGACAGCAACCTTGGGCCGGAAGGACTGGGGTTTCTAGTCCCACAGGTGCTCCTTGTGGTCTTGGGCAAGCCACTTAACCCTCCATAGCCCATGTTCCCTGTAAAATAGTTATCTCCAAGTTATAATGCCCTGTTCAATGTAATTTCAGTTTGTTCAATGTAAACCACACTGATGCAGTATATAAGAGAATGTAAATAAATCCTGCCTTATAGCAGAGCTTGCTTTCAATCAAAAGAGGCTTTTTTTCCCTTCCCCCCCTCGCATTTATGCCATGGAGGTATTTAAACATCTCAATCATATCACCTCTATCCCCACCTTTCCTCTAAGGTGTATATTAGGATCGTTAAGTCTGTTCTTGACTAGATTATAAGCTCAGATGATCAGGGACTGTCTCTTGTACGTATGTATGTACAGTGCTGCTATTATAGGTGCTTAGCAGTATTTATTTATTTAGACAGTTTTATATACCACCTTATCCTTCAAGGAAAGTGGTCACAACACAATTGGGGGATACATTTAACATGAGGGGATATGAGACACATATTCTATTACTTACAGGGAACATGGGCTATGGAGGATTAAGTGGCTTGCCTAAGACCACAAGGAGCACCTGTGGGACTAGAAACCCCAGTCCTTCCGGCCCAAGGTTGCTGTCCTCTAGTGGGATTTGAACCCCTGACCTTCTGGCCTGAAGTACCTTGCCCCCAACCACTAGGCTACTCCTTCTCATATGCTCATATGCTTTATAATGAAGACCACTAACCATTTTAGTAGCCACTCTCTGCACTGACTCCATCCTGTTTACATCCTTTTGAAGGTGCGGTCTCCAGAATTGCACACTATACACCAAATGAGGACGCAGCAAAGACTTATACAGAGGCACTATCACCTCCTTTCTTCTGCTGGCCATTCCTCTCCCTATGCACCCAAGCATCCTTCTAGCTTTTGCTGTCACCTTTTCTACCTGTTTAGCTACTTTAAGATCATCAGACACAATCACACTTTGGTCCTGCTCTTCTTTTGTGGACAGAAGTAGTTCACATCATATACTATATCACTCCCTTGGATTGCTACAGCCAAAATGCATGACCTTGCATTTTTTAACATTAAATCTCAGCTGCCAAATTCTAGACCATTCTTCAAGCTTAGCTAGATCCCTCCTCATGTTATCTACACCTTTCTGGGTGTCTACTTTATTGCAAATTTTGGTATTATCCACAAAGAGGCAAACCTTACTCGACAACACTTCCACTATATCACTAACAAAGATGTTAAAAAGAATTGGACTAAGGACAGATCCCTGGGGCACACCACTGGTAACATGCCTCTCCTCAGAGTGAGCTCCGTTTATCTGCATCCTTTGTCGCCTCCCACTCAACTAGTTACTAACCCAAGCAGTAACTTTAGGGTCCATCCCTAGGGTGCTCAGCTAGTTTATAAGTTGCCTGTGTGGAACGGTGTCAAAGGCTTTACTAATATCTAAATACACCACCTCTAGGGCTCTCCCTCGGTCCAACTCCCTGGTCACCCAGTCAAATAAATCCATCAGATTTATCTGAGAAGACCTGCCTCTGGTGAATCCATGCTGCCTCGGATCCTGTAATCCGTTGGACTCCAGAAATCTCACTATTTTCTCTTTCAGCAGTGCTTCCAATAATTTACTCACCACCACAGTTAAACTAACCAGCCTGTAGTTTTCAATTACATCCTTACTTCCGCTTTTGTGTAAAGGGACCACATGAGCCTCTCTCCAGTCCTTTGGCACCACTCCCGACTCCGACGAGGCATTGAAAAGGTCAGTCAGTGGAGCTGCTAGAACGTCCCAAAGTTCACTCAGTATTCTAGGGTGTATCCCATCTGGTCCCATCACTTTGTCTACTTCAAGTTTAGCTAGTTTCTCCAGAACACAGTCTTCTGAAAATTGTTCAAGATGCCCATCGTTTCTGTTCCTGTTTGTGGGTGATTTCTGAGGTCCTGCTCCTGGTTCTTCATCTGTGAACACAGAACAGAAATATTTGTTAAGCAATTCCGCTTTATCCTCATCAGCTTCTACATATTCCTCCCCTTCAGCTTTTGAGTCTGACAATACCACTTTTGCCCTTCCTCTTCTCACTAACATATCTGAAAAATGTCTTATCTCCCATTTTATTACATTGGCTGTTTCCTCCTCTTACTGAATCTTTGCTTTCCTGACTACTTTGTTAGCTTCTCTAAGTTTTTCCAAATGTAGATGCCTGTCTTCCTCTCTCTGTGATCTCTTGTATTTATGAAGGCCTCCCTCTTTTTCTTCACCTTATCAGCTACTTCCTTCGAAAACCATAGTGGTCTCCTTTTCCTTTTACCTTTATTTACCCTTTTAACAAAAAGGTTGTTTGCCCTTAAAATATCCACTTTCAGTTTTGCCCACTGTTTTTCTACATCCCCCAGCTGTTCCCTTCCCACTAACGACTCCCTGAGATATTGGCCCATCTTGGCAAATTTAGTTTTCCTACAGTCTATGACCCTCGATTTTGAATGGATTTTATCAGCCCTAGTCCTAATACTGAACCACACCATCTGGTGATCACCGGATGCAAAATGATCTCCCACTATAACATCAGAAACACTTTCACCATTGGTAAGCACTAAGTCCAATATGGCCCCTTCACATGTGGGTTCTGTTACCAGTTGCCTGAATAGTTCTCCCTGTAGAGAATCCAGGATCTCCTTACTTCTAGATGATACTGCAGCAGGAATGTGCCAATCAACATCTGGCATATTGAAATCTCCTATCAGTGGCACTTCCCCTTTCCTGGCAATGCTGCATATGTTTTCAATTAACTCTGTCCACTTCTTCAACCTGTGAGGTCTGTATATCACACCAATGCAAATAGATTTCTCTTTCCCTCTTTCTAGTTTAACCCACAGAGCTTCTTCTCTCCCTTTTAAGCTCTGTATTTCCATAGCTTGAATATTATTGTTACATATAGTACCACTCCTCCTCCCCTTCTTCCTACCCCGCCCTTTCTGAATAAATTATAGCCGGGTATAGTTACATCCCAGTCATGGTTGTCCATGAACCATGTCTCTGTTACTGCTACTAAATCCAAGTCTGCCTCTCCCATTAAAGCCTCAACATCGGGGATCTTATTTCCCACACTATGAGCATTTATACACACTGCCTTCCATATGTTACCCCTTTTATCCATTTTCATAAAGGCATTTAATGTTTCACTTACCTTGGGGGTTTTCACTTACCTGGGGGCTTTCTTCACCCATCCCCAATGAATCTAGCTTAAAGCCCTCTTCAGTAGATTAGCCAGTCTGCTACTGAAGACACGTTGACCTTTCTTGGACAGATGAACGCCATCTCTGCTCTGCAACCCTTGGAACAGCATCCCATGGTCCAGGAAACCAAAATGTTCTCGATGACACCATCCACGTAGCCATGCATTCATCTCCAGGATGCGAGCTTCTCTGCCTTGGCCTTTACCTTCTACAGGGAGGATTGAAGAGAACAGCACCTGTGCACCTAACTGCATCACCCTCTCTCCCAGAGCCATGAAATCACTTTTGATATGCTCAGAGGGATACCTGGCAGTATCATTTGTGCCGACATGGATGAGCAACATCTGGTAATAATCATTGGGTTTGAACCAAGCCAGCAGCATGGTTTAAAATAAAAGCAGACAGACAAGGAGATAGGAGAGGGACACCGGAATCTGCCCAGGGAGAAGGGGGGAAATCAGGAAAAGAGCAGTGGAAGAGTTAGGTTTGATGAGATTTCCTAAACTTGGGTAGAGACGATTCTTGGTGGAGGGGATGTGAGAGGCAGGAAAAGGAGGGTTCCCTGGAGTCTGCCAGCTAAGGAGTGGACAGAGGAGGGAAGGGAAAAAAGGAGTTTGGGAGGAAGGGAGAGTGAGGGAAGGCAGGGCAGTAGCATGGTGAGTGAGGGTCAGAATCTCGAACTTCAGTCTGCCAGAGAAAGGAAGTGGTGGAAAGAGATGGGGGCAGGGAAATCAAAATGGGAAGAGCCAAAGATAAGCTTATGTATGAGTTGAAGACCCTTAAGGGAATACCGAGGAAGTCCATTATACAGCTGCAATAATAGTCAGAAGATCACAAGGGTCATGACGAGCATTTGGTGTTGAGAAAAGCTGAAGACGGAATGGGCATCATGGATGCAGCAAAGGGAAAAAAAGCAAGACAAAGAGAGCATTAACTTGATTCTTCAAGGAAAGGGAAGAATCAATAATGAAGCCCAGTGTCTTCATGGAGTCACAAAATACAAGAGGAGAAGAACAAGGCAAGGGGGATGATAGAGAGTGAGAAAGTTTAGGGGAGGAAAAACATGGATTCAGACTTGGCAGCATTCAGGAACCAAATGACTGAAGGAGTCCAAAAAGGATTGAAGGTGAGCAGTGAGAAGAATTTGAACATCGTCATTGGACAAGTAGGAGCTGCAGCCAAGAGATTGCATTGGAAGGGGTAAGCGGGAGAGGAAGATGCTGAACAGAGAAGGAGCCAATAGGGAACCCTGAGGGGCACGTGAGGAAATGGGAAATGAGGAAGAGTCTGGAGTTGGAAGAAAGTTGAAACGAGCACTGCAGGAGATAAGATGAGAACCAGTGGAGGATGAAGCATGAATAACGATTTCACAAAGCTTACAGATGAAGACTGCATGGTAAACAAGATGAAAGACAGAAGAAACATCAAGAGAAACCAGAACAGTTAGAATAGTCTAGTGCCGTCCAGATTTCATTCAGTAAAAACTGTCAGTAGAGATTCTTTGCTGTGCCTGGTGCAAAAGCCGATTTGCCTACAGTATAGTCCAAGAGCTTTATCAAGAAAGAGAGGAAGTTGCGAGAGCACAGTGCATTTGAGAATCTTAGAGAAAACGGACAGATAAGAGATCAGACAAGAAGTTTTGTGCATTTCGAGACGGTAATGAACCTCACCCCAAATCCAAGGTTTGTAGAATATGATGTCAGTTTCTCAAATTTATTGCCAACATTCGCTGTTATATATCATGCCAAAGAGCTCATAAGACAGGGTACATATAGGCAACCTATCAAAGTGCTGTTAATCAGGCCTGTGGCACACAGATTGATGGGAAATATTTCTATATCCTAATAGTTAGCTGAGAACGGGGGATGCTGGGATTGAAATCACACTGAGGCTCCTTGTGATCTTGGGCAAGTCACTTAACCTTCATAACCCCAGGTACAAGGTTAGTTTGTAAGCCCTCTGGGGACGGGAAAATACCTACAGTAGCTGAATGTAAGTCACCTTAGGCTACTGCTGAAAAGGCCCTTCCCTTCCGTGTGCTGCATTTTCTGGTCTCTGGCTGCATTGCATGTCCATGAGGATTTTCTCCCTCCCCAAAGGATTCACAGAATAATCAATTAGCACTGACTGTTCTAATCAGCAGGTGAGATCTCATCAGCGACTTGTACAGAGATACAGTCATTTTTCATGGAGCCACACATGCGGACCCAGACACAAACACATGAGCACACACAGACATATCAGATACAGAAGGACACATATGACTTTTCTTTTTACAGAAGGTTTAATCTCCCTGGATTTGCTCAGGATTTTAGTGGTTAGAGCACTGGCTTGGTAACCAAGCAACCAGAGTTCAATTCCCACTAGCACTCCTTGTGGCCTTGGGAAAGTCACTTAACCTTCCATTGCCTCGGAAGAAAGGCCTGGCAATCTACTTCTGGTGACACTGCCAAGAAAACCCAGGAGCTTCTGGGTTGCCAGGAGTCAGGACTGACTCGAAGGCACACATTGCATTGTTTTTTAAATGGTTTCATATCCCTAAAGAAACTGCTACAACACCTCAGCTAAAGACCCTTGCAAGCCCATGGCTGAAACCTGACATTTCATCTGAGTTAAAAGACTAACTGGCCAGTGTTCAGCCACTGCAGTCGGCGTTATTTTAAACACTAGTCACAGCTGCCACAAAAGATTTAGATATTCAAAGCCAATATCTAGATAGTGACCAGCCTGAATGTGGAGATAAAGCCTGTGTCGTTAGCCAAATAGCATCAATAGTCAGTCTGCTTTCTGGACAGCTTTCCACATAGAGTTAGGATAATCTCTTTGCTGTTATGTTTATGTTTGTTACATTTGATATACCGCCCTTCATTAACAACAGAGTGGTGTACAATCAATAAAATACAAAGATGGCCAAAGGCTGGAAAAAGAAAGGAAATTACAATGCAAGACAGGACAGGAAGTAGTGCAATCAAGCAAAGCAGACGGAAGAAATGGACAACACTGGAAAAAAAAAGAAAAAAAAATCACATAGGGGGAGTAGGGAGGTCAAAGGCAGAGGAGAACAAATGGGTTTTTAAGTGGACTTTAAAGATACGATGGTTCTGCTCCAGCCTGAGGGAGGTGGGTAGTGAATTCCATAATGCGGGCCCAATGAAGAAAAAGGCAAAAGTATGGGTGGATTGCAGGTGGGCACAAGAAGGAGAGGGGAGGTGGAGGCGATTTATGTGGGCTGACCGAAGATTGCGACCGGGGGATGTGAAACCGAAGATCTGCCAAATAGTGTGGGGTATGGGTGTAGACAACTTGATGGACAATGGTGAGGATTTTAAAGTGAATGCGATATTCTACAGGAAGTCAGTGAAGGTGGATGAGAAGAAGGGTTACATGCTCCTGACAAGTGGAATGAGCAATGATTCGGGCTGCTGTGTTCTGAATATGCTCTAGTCTGTGTAGCTGAACCTGTGGAACACCGGCAAGGGCAGAGTTACAGAAATCAAGACGAGACATGACAAGGGACAGCAAGAGATTGGTGAGAGCCTGTGGAGTAAGGAAAGGACAAACAGCACGGCTCTGACGGAGAAAAAGAAAACAATTTCTAGTGACATGGGAAATATGATCACAAAATGAGAGATCAGGGTCAAGGAAAACCCTGCGATAATGAAAACAGGACACCAAAGGGATGGGGGAGCCTGAAAGGGATGGGGCTACCTGGGGGCAAGGACTACTGTGAGTGAACCAAATAGCAAGCGTCTTGGCCAGATTTAGGTGTAGACAATTGGTGGTCAACCACTCAGCAACAGAGAGGAGGCAAGAATTGAGGGGGGAGAGATCTGGTTGAAGGGGACAAGTTTGATGAATGAGAACAAGGTCGTCAGCATAGTAGAAAGCGGAAATTCTGGACTGTTGTACCAGGAGGGCAAGTGGTGCCAGGAAAACATTGAACAAGAGAGGTGCCACCACTGAGCCCTGGGGAACACCCCAGTGAAGGGGGATAGGGTCATAAGAAACAGCTGGGGTGGTACGAGAGAGGACTGCATAAGACTGAGAGAAGAGATAAGAGTGAAACCACCGGTAAACAGTGCCTCAAAGGCCAGCTTCATGCATGCGAGAAAGGAGAAGAAAGTGGACAACAAGATCAAAAGCTGCTGAGAGATCCAGGGATACCACCACCGAGATGTCACCGCGATTGTGAGCAACGTGTATCTCATTAAGGAAAGCAAGAAGAACCGTTTCTACACTATGGCCAGGATGAAAACCAGATTGGCAGGGATGAAGAAAGTTTGTGGAGTTCAGGTGATTGGATGGTTGAGCAAAAACTGCTTTTTCAAGTATTTTTGAAAGAAAAGGGAGATTTAGAAACCGGACGATAGTGAGCAGGAACAAGAGGGTCAAGTGAGGACTTTTTGAGAATGGGACGAAGTAAAGCATGCTTTTAGGGATGCGGGAAGGTTCCAGTGGAAAGACTGGCATTAATCATAGTGAGGATGGAGGAAGGAGGGCAAGAGAGGGTGTAAGAAGCCATGATGAGGGTATAGGGTCAGGGAAGCAAGTGGTCTTGTGAGAGGAAGAGATAGTTTTAATGAGTTCAGAGATGGTAAGCGGATGGAGAGAGACCCAGACGTGTGAGAATGGAGAGACAGGGGGGGGGGGTGGAAGGAGGAAGAGGAGAGGATATTGGGGGGGGGGGGGACAACATGGCAATGATGTCCTAAGGCCAAAAAATTTTGAGGTGAAGAAGGAGGCCAGTTGTAAAGGGCTAGGAGTCGGTGCAGAGGGCGCTGAATGGGAACTGGACTGGAGTGCTGTGAGAGACCTAAGAACTGAATATAGGCAATGAGGGGGGTTTGGGGCAGAGGAAATTGCAGTGGAGAAATATGTTTGTTTGGCTAGGTGGACCTGGGTGCAGTAATGGAAATGATGCTCCTTGAAAGTCTGTAACATGGATGGCGAATGAGTTTTCCTCCACAGTCATTCTGCGCGATGAAGCTGGGAGTGGAGAAGATGAAGGCCAGAGTGATACAAGGGCTGTGAAGGATGGTGACGTGGACGACAGCACTGCAATGGTGCTAACTGGTCTAGGGTAGCTGAAAGATGAGATGTCCAGTGGGAAACCTGTGAGTCAGGGGAAAGGGAGGGAAAATCCATGGATTAGAGTTCTCCAGCAGCTGGGAAGCATTGTAGGGTTAGAGGGTAATCCAACGAGAGTACCGCACAGGGACTGACAGCGGATCAGTGGACGGATGAGGGGAGAAGGTAGGGCAAGGTGACTGAAGGAGCCATCGGAAGGTCAAACAATACTGATCAGTCCAGGGTAATGGTGTAGAGCGTAAATGACTTAGCAGAAGGATAGACTCAGTTGGAGAAATGACCAAGTCAAGGGTATGACCAGTTGTGTGGATTGGTATGTTCTCATGTTGGATGAGAGACAAATCCTGAAGGAGAGAGATAAAGGAATGATCTCTGGAGGTTTCATGTGGATAGCTATTCAAATACTGCCACTGTCCGGAGAATTTTCCGCTCCGCTTATGGACTGTCTCAAAGCACTATCTGGATAGTACCCAGCCAATCCATAAGATATTTCACAGCAGGTGCTAAGCGATTAAAGTCCCAGCCGGCTCCCTCATTCCCTGCTCTCCCCCCAGCTGTCAGCTGTAATCCTGCAGAGAACCAGATTCATTTCCTGTGTGTTCACTGCCTCAGGTAGAAGAGAAAGTTCCACATAACTAAAGGGAAAGCGATGTCAGACCTAATACTTAGTGGAATGCAGGATTTAGCATTAGGGATTTGATTTAATAACTGGAGAGAGGACGCTAGGGAAATCTACTGCACTAGTATTTAAATTTCAGAAAGGAGAATATGATAAAAATGAGGAAAATAACTTTTGTAACTGCTTATTCTAGGTTTTTTTCTAGCTATGGGCCCAAATAAGGGCAGTGACAGTATCCAGGTAGTGCCTGGACAGTGGGAGCACAGCATAGGCTGCGACAACCATTCTCTGAATAAATGCCACTATCTGGACAGCGGCTAAAACTTCCACTCTCTGGACAAGGTCATCACTTAGCTGCATAGTGGCCTCACAATCCAGAGAATCAGTGGCAGCCAGTATTGCAGAATATCTGGTGCATATTTTAAATATACCTTGAATATCAGACAGAGTCCACATTAGGTGTTGAAAAGGACACATGTTTTCAGGTGCCTGCTTTACAGCTCTCTAAAACACTAGCGCAAGGGGCAGAGAAAGTGCCTTAAATTAAGGTACAATCGCTTGCATTAGTTCTTCTAAATTATAGTCTTCTATAATGCACATGTGCACTTGTTTGTACTGCCTACAGCTGCGGTGAAAGTACACACCGCACAAACAATGTGTACACCTTCACGCTACTTTATAACAGGCAATTTGTATACGCAAGTAGCCACTTATGCACATACAGGACTAAAATACTGACATTTACGTACCTTCTTCTTGCCTAAAACTAGATAGCGCTTTACGAAATTATGCCCATGGAAGGTCATTTTATGACAGGGCGCCATGCTCTGCCGGCATCGAATGACCTCTCCAACATACTGATCATCATAGAAGTATCCGATGCTATGTACTTTGCTGGTGTGAATGCACATGGACGAGTCTGGGTGTCTCACCAGAAGAATGCTCATAGATTATAAAATACTATAAGTCATGTGCATGTTTGAAAAATATAGGCACAGGCATAGGCAGCAGAATGGGGTGGGTCACAGGGGCCACGTCACCTCCAATATATCGCTCAATGCAGCATCAGCAGCTCAAGTTTGGAGGCAGAGGCAGAGATTGGTATGTTTCGTCTCTTCATCCAACAAGATTTTCTTCTGCCCCTGGGCACAGCTCTAGGACCAGGGCACATGTCCGCACCTTATTCTGTGCCACTTAGGCTACAATTTTATAGACACAAGTAGGTCTTTACTTATCTTTTGTTTTTATTTTGCATATTTAAAAAATTACAATCCAGATAAACTCTTGAATAGGAAATTGCAAGTCAGATTGGAAACCAGGAAATAGTAGCATTCAGGAAATAAACAAAACACAGCAATATCAAAACCAAACTGGACTGAAAGCAAGACCAAGAATTAGAAGAACAGTTCTACAGCAATAGGGCTGATATGAATCAATATAAGGAAATAAAGAGGGGCTGTTCTGAGACATACAAAACTTAAATCTGCCATTACTTCTCTCCAGAGCCAGCTTCAATATGTGAAATTCAATGTCCGGGAAATGCTGCAATTACAGACACATAAAAATAAACATAAAAGAAGCACCAGAGGAAATAACTTGCTGCCTTAGAGCTAGAAAGGCTTATGTCTTTCTTGCAAGGTTCTTAAAATATCAGGAAATGCAGGCGCCAATGACCCCACAAATTTCTCCAACCGAAACTTAAAGAATAACTTAAGTGTTAAAAGTCACGGTAGTTGGTTTACTAGTCATTACACTTGCAAAAGCCAGAGCTCTAGAGACAGCCATTGCAGCCTCTCTCCTGAACTGCAAACCCCTCGCTGACATCTCTCCAACCTCTAGAAAGATTCATGTTTCCCTTTGCCTTTGGACACAACCATGGGCAAACTGCGTCCTACAGCAGATCGCACACCCTCAGTGGGAACCAGCTCTTCTGCCTCATTTGCATCGGATGGCTCCAGTCAGGGTGCAGCAGTACAATTCCCTGGACTTAACCAGTACAATTCCCTGGACTAGCCTCACTCTGGCACTTTAACCTCCAGAGTCCTCCTGGCACCAACTGTAAAACAATCGAAAGTCATCTGTGAAGTTTGAGCTGCCTGTCGAGTTTTGGCCATGACTGCAGATCCCTTTCTCCGGGGCCTTCCGCATCTCTCACAGCAACACCCACTCCACTGGGACACCTGTCTGGCTTGGGTTGCCCTACTGGTCACAAAGCTACCACCAGTCTAGCTCCCAGTCCCAGTATCCTCAGAGCACCATGGAGGGCTAGTAATCTTTATAAAGCACTGGTCTAAATGGCAGAGATTGCTTCTTAAGTTAAGGTGCGGACATTTACACCAGCCCTAAAACTGGTATAATTACATAAGAACATAGGAAATACCATACTGAGTCAGACCAAGGTCCATCAAGCCCAGAATCCTGTTTCCAACAGTGACCAATCTAGGTCACAAGTTCCCAGCAGTTTCCCCAAAAGACACAGGTTCCACAATGCTTGTATAGGGGCAAGCAGTGGCTTTCCCGGGTCCTCTTCAATAATGGTTTATGGACCTCTCCTCCAGGAACTTGTGAAAACATTTTTTAAACCCAGCTACACTAATAGCTTTTACTACATCCTCCATAACAAATTCCAGAGTTTGATTACACATTGAGTGGAGGAGTAGCCTAATGGTTAAGAACACTGGCTTAGGAACCCAGAGACCAGGGTTTAATTCCCACTAACACTCCTTGTGGCCTTGAGCAAGTCACTTAACCCTCCATTGCCTCAGAAAAATCCAAGTTGTTAATGTCCCTGTTTAATGTAGATTACCAAGTTTACATTTCAGTGTAAACCACTTTGATTGAAATGATAAAGCAGTATATAAAACCTGATAAATAAACAAATATTTTCTCTTATTAGTCTTAAACAGATTACACTAGAACTTCATTGCATGTCCCCTAGTCCTTTTACATTTTGATGGCATAAACAATCGATCTATATTTACCTGTTCCACTCCATCCATTAATTTACAGACCTCTATCATATCTCCCCTCAGCTGTCTCTTTTCCAGGTTAAAGAGCCCTAACCTTTTTAGCCTCTCTTCATAGGGTTATCCTTCCATCCCCTTTACCATTTTGGTGGCTCTTCTCTGTACCTTTTCTAATAATGCTATAATCATTTTAAGATACAGCGACCAGAATTGCACACAATATTCAAGGTGCGGTCGCACCATGGAACAATACAGACGCATTATAATATCCTTTGTTTTATTTTCCATTCCTTTCCTTATGCCACCTAGCATTCTATTTGCTCTCTTGGCCACTGCTGCACACTGGGCGGAGGGTTTCAACATGTTATCCATGATAACAGCTAAATCTTTTTCCTGGGTGGTGATTCCTAATGTGGAACCTTGCATCGTGTAACCATAATTTGGGTTGTTCTTTCCTAGGTGCATAACTTTGTACTTGTCCACATTCAATTTTATCTGCTATTTGAGTGTCCAGTCTTCCAATTTATCAAGGTCCTCTTGCAACTTTTCACAATCCTCTTGGGTTTTAACAGCTTTGAATAATTTTGTGTCATCTGCAAATTTGATTACCTCATTATTACCTGTGCCTTTAATTTGCAAATACGCACGCAAATTATGGTGTTTCATACTTTATGTGCCTATTTGTGTACTTTGCCCAAACTCCACCCACAAATGCAATACATAACGTCCTGCGAACACACAAGCTTTTACGCTAATTAGCAAGAGGCCATTTATGGCCACATATGTGCATTAATGTCTAGTATACCACAAAAGTAAAAACAGACTAGACATTCCCCTTATAACATTGCTACAATGGCCGCTTCTCCCCTTCTCTCATCCACAGACTGTGTGTTCTCATTCCTCTACCACCATCTACACTCACCACTTCCCTCCCCCTCTACTGCCATTCACAACATAACTTCCCTTCTCCCTCCATCCACTCATTAATCCCTTCCTCCCTCCAACTTTGCCCTTACCTTTTTTGCAAATCTAGCCCCCTCTTTAGTGCAGTGGCGGCACTGGCTGCGCATTTCTCTGCCGGTGCCATGGCCTCAGTGCTTCTTGTTGTGCCATAGATCTCGGGATCGCTACAGAACTTCACCCTCAGGTCCTGCTCCTTGGACGAGCTCCTTGGGGCGAGGCCGAGGGCGAGTCTCCAGAGCCTTCTCAGTCCCCCGCTCACACCAGCTCCACACACCTTTGGGTCTGCCCTCATCCTCCTGGTGTCCGGTCTTGTCCAGCCTCCTCATCACAGTCTTACGGTACGTTCCCCTCCCCATCTCTCTTATTTATCCTACTGTGCCTTGCTACTCTCACCATGTCCGCTATCCCAGTTCATTGGGGTTGGCGGCCCTCTTCCTCTGCTACTGCCCCTCTGCTCAAACCTCCTCCAATTTAGTTTACTGTTCTTCTCAGCACTTGGTAGCCCCTTCCCCTCCAACTCTTTTACTTCTTCAGCTTGCACTCCTTAACTGCCGTTCTCTTCGTTCTAAGTCCACTCTGATTCATGATCTCACCTCCCAGCACGCTCTTGACCTTTTTTTTTCTCAACCGAGACGTAGCTGAAGGATGGTGAAGAACATAAGAACATAAGATATGCCATACTGGGTCAGACCAAGGTCCATCAAGCCCAGTATTCTGTTTCCAACAGTGGCCAATCTAGGTCATATGTACCTAGCAGTTTCCCCAAGAGACACAAGTTCCACAATGCTTGTACTGGGTCAAGCATTGATATCTTCGGTCACTTCTTAATAATGGTTTATGGACCTTTACTCCAGGAACTTGTCCAAACTTTTTTTAAACCCAGCTACACTAACAGCCTTTACTACATCCTCCGGTAACAAATTCCAGAGTTTGATTACACGTTGAGTGAAAAAATATTTTATTTTATTAGTCTTAAATAGTTTGCCCTGTAGCTTCATTGCATGTCCCCTAGTCTTTCTATATTCTGATAAGGTGAACAATCGATCTACGTTTACCCATTCCACTCCGTTCATAAATTTATAGACTTCTATCATATCTCCCCTCAGCTGTCTCTTTTCCAGGTTAAAGAGCCCTAACCTTTTTAGCCTTTCTTCATAGGAGTATCCTTCCATCCCCTTTACCATTTTGGAGGCTCTTCTCTGTACCTTTTCTAAAATCGCTATATCCTTTTTAAGATACGGCGACCAGAATTGCACACAATATTCAAGGTGCGGTCTCACCATGGAACGATATAGAGGCGTTACAATATTTATTTTATTTATTTATTTAGCTGTATTTATATACCGCCTTTCACCGGGTCAAAGCGGTGTTACATAGGGGTGGGGGAATTAAGTACAAGGGTAGGGCCATCACCGGGGAGGCAACATTGATCATTTTGACATAGGAAAGACTTTGGACATAGGACAGACGTTGGACATAGACAGGTTAGTGTAGCCTTAAATTAGAGGTTCATTGTGGGTGAGATCAGAGGTTTGTGGGTTTTTCGGTGGGGTTCGAGTTGAAGTATTCCTGGAAAAGGATGGTTCTTAGCTGTTTTCTAAAAGATAGTAGGTCGGCATTGTTTCTGAGATAGCTCGGTAGAGAGTTCCATAAGGACGGAGCATAAAGTTCAAAGGCTCGATTGCAGGTCCGTTGCGAGCATTTGGTTCTTTTGTGAGGGACGGTGAGAAAAATGCTGGAGGTTTGTCTAGTAGATCTGCTGTGGGCTGGGCGAGCCAGTAGGGTGCGAAGTTGGGTGTCCTGTGTTTGATGGATAGCTTTGTGGGTGAGTAGGATGGCTTTGTATTTTGTCCGTGCTTCGAGGGGGAGAATGTGAAGTTCTTTCATAATTGGGGTGATATGGTCGGTTTTCTTTGCCCTCTGAATGATTCTCGCAGTGGTGTTTAATGCAGTTTGGAGGGGGTTGGTGTGTGTGGCTGGAAGGCCATGGTAGATTATGTTGCAGTAGTCCAGATGTGGGAGTGTCATGGCTTGCATCACTGTTCGGAAGTCTTGATGTTCCAGGAGGGGTCTGAGACGTTGCACTGTTCTTGCCTTGTGAAATATAGTTCCGGAGGTTTTAGTGATCTGTTGCTTTAAGGTGAGGGCTTGGTCAATAATAATACCCAGGTATCTTATATGTGGTTGTATTTGGATGCTTGTAGTTCCAATGATGAGATGTGTGGGTGGTATGAAGTCTGGGTCCTTTGTCACTATGAGGGCTTCCGTTTTCTTTATGTTGATGGATAGGTTGTTTGTTTGTAACCAGTTAGAGACTGCGGTGAAGCATGCTGATAGGTGGGTGTTTGTAGGGTTTGTGGTTGTAATGGGGGCGTAGAGCATGATATCGTCAGCATAGATGTGGAAGCTGACGTTGTGGGTGCGTATGACTGTGCAGAGTGGCTGGAGGTAAATATTGAAGAGCATGGCTGATAGTGTGGATCCTTGGGGTACTCCCTGGTGTTGTTGGAATGGGGGAGAAGTTGAGGTGCTGTTGCGGATGAGTTGTTGTCTGTTTGTTAGATAGGATTGGAACCACTTCAGCACGGTGTCCTATCTTTTGTTTTATTTTCCATTCCTTTCCTTATCATACCTAGCATTCTATTTGCTCTCTTGGCCGCCGCTGCACACTGGGCCGAGGGTTTTAACATGGCATCCATAATGACGCCTAAATCTTTTTCCTGGGTGGTGGTTCCTAATGTGGAACCTTGCATCGTGTAACCATAGTTTGGGTTGTTCTTCCCTAGGTGCATAACCTTGCACTTGTCCACATTAAATTTCATCTACCATTTTGATGCCCAGTCTTCCAATTTATCAAGATCCTCTTGCAATTTTTCACAATCCTCTTGGGTTTTAACAACTTTAAATAGTTTTGTGTCATCTGCAAATTTGATAACCTCACTCGTTATTCCACTTTCCAGGTCATTTATGAATATGTCAAAAAGCAGCGGACCCAGCACAGATCCCTGGGGTACACCACTATTCACCTTTCTCCACTCTCCACTCTCTCCACCTCCCGTCGGGGTAGGAGTAGTTGAGGAATTGCTGTCCTTTACCGCTCCTTCCTTCCTCTTCAAGAACAAGCTTCTCCTGCACTTTGTTACCCGGAATCTCTGCTTCTCCGCCTTGCCACCTCTCCCCCGCTCCATTTTCTCCTTATCTACGCCCCACCATCTGTCAGCCCCTGTGTGGGATTCCCTTCTCTCTACTATATCTGAGGCCTCTCTCCTCTTTCCCCAGCTCCTGATCCTTGGAGATTTCAATGTCCAAGTCAACTCCCCGTCCACTTCCCGCGACCATGCCTTCCTCTCCCTCCTGACCAATCTTTCCCTTTCCTACCCACTCTGCTGGGCACACCCTTGACCTCCTCATCTCTCCCCAGGCCTCCCCCCTTGACCTCTCTTCCCTCTCCTCCTTACCTCTCCCCTGGTCCGATCATTTTTGCCTCTTCTCCTCTCTCTCATTTCCTCTCTCCCCCATCCTTCCCCCCTTTCTGACACCTCCCCCAGTCTTGTCCCCCCCCCCCGCCTTTCGCGTCGTATCACTGCAAACACTCTCCTCCAGTTCCCCTCTTCTGATACCCTCCTCCCCTCTGACTTCCACCTTCTCCCTGTAAAAACCCAGGTATGCACCTGGAACAGTGCTCTCTCAACCGCCCTTGATAATCTAGCTCCCCTTCAGTCCCGTCCCAGCCCTCGTCACCCTCATCACCATTCTTGGTTTCACCCCGGCCTCTCCCTTCATCGTAGACTTCTCCACTGTGCTGAAAGGCTTTGGCGTAAGCACCCCTCTCCCCCCCCCTCCTGGATCGCTTTCATGCCTGCCATCACCAATATCGAATCCTTCTTCATGCTGCCAAAAAGGACTATTTTTCCTCTCTTATCTCCACTTCCGCCAATTCCTCCCATCAGCTGTATTCTGTTCTCTGCTCTCTGTCTGCTCCTTATTCCTCTACTCCCTCCCCCCCACCAGTCATTCCCGATCCTGCCTCCTTGGCAACGCATTTCTCTTCTAAAGTCTTTCCCTCTGCCTTACTTTTCCCTCCTGTCCTCCCCCCTCTCTCCTCCCCCCCCCCCCAAGTCTCAGCATCCACCCCCCTCTTCTCCCTCTTCACCCTCTCCCCTTTCTGTCCCTTCCCTTTCCCACCGTTGGTCTTCTTTTGAGCCCATTTCTACTTTCGCCTTTTCCAAGACTTTCAACTCTGTATCCAAAACCTTTCGTTCTTCTGACCCCATTCCCTCTCACTGGCTCCTAGATTCCTCTTTGGTCCTCTCCCCTCATATTCTCTCTATCCTTAATACTAGTCTTTCCTCCGGTGTCTTCCCCATCCCCGGGAAGCATGCTATTATCCACCCTATTCTAAAAAGGGGTCCCTAGATCCCTCCTCCACTCTAGCTGGTGTCCCATCTCCGATCTCCCCTTTCTTTCCAAGCTTCTAGAAAAACTCGTATTCACTCAACTGTCTTCCCACCTCGAAGCCTCCCTCACCTTACACCCGTAGCAATCTGGTTTCCGCCCCGGTCATAGTACAGATTCAGTCCTTCTTTCTCTCCTAAATGAATTGCACACTGCCCATGATCACGGTTTCTTCATCCTTGCTGTCTCCCTTGATCTTTCTGCTGCATTTGACCTTGTCGACCATCGCACTCTCCTCTCACGTTTACGCGATGTCGGCCTTGCTGGCACCGTTCACTGGTTTCACTCTTTCCTTTCCGGCCGGTCCTTTTCAGTTTCCTCTGGTTCTCTTTCTTCCCCCTCCACCCCCTCCCTTGTGGTGTCCCTCAATTTTATTTATTTATTTAATGCTTTTATATACCGCACTCTTTAAAATCAGTGCGGTTTACAGATAACATTTTGTGCAGAGTGGGAAGAGCCTGCTTTGCACTTACATCGAACAGGTAATACAACTTGGATTGATAACAGGGGAAACTATATACAGACTATATACAATGTGGGCAGGAAGTCGCTATGCAGTTGTAGCAACATGGCTTGCCCTGAGAGCTATGTACAGGGATGCAATTTATTTATTGGGTTGACTGTTCTTTACAGTTAGGTCGTAGGGCTGTGTCAGGTGAGAATGTGTTGTTGGCCTGGGCATAGTGTAGGAGAAGAAGGTGGTGCTTTAGTGCCTTTCTAAATTGGGCAAGGTCAGTGATCGCGCAGATGGTCACTGGGAGCTCGTTCCAGCAGGTAGGTGCATAGAACATGAAAGCTCTGTTCTTTGTTGCCTGGTTGCATTTTGTTACTTTGCTGGGGGTTATTAGTGTGTTGGTGGCGAAGGACCTTCTTGCTCTGGTTGTGGGTGTGGGGTGGATAAGGTTTGTCAAGGAGCTGGAGGTTGTTTTGTTGATGACCTTGAAAGTTAAGAGTGCTACTTTGTAGATGAGCCGGCAGTAAATTGGTAGCCAGTGCAGGTCCATTAGGATTGGAGTGATGTGGTCTCTTCTAGAAGCCCCGTGTAGGAAGTGGGCAGCAGCGTTCATTGCTAACTGTAAGTGTGTTCTTAGGGAGTCCATGAAGGATCACATTGGCATAGTCAAAGTGGGGGGTTACTAGTGCCTGGAAAACTGTTCGGAAGTCTTCTGGTTGCAGCAAGGGTCGAAGATGTCGAATTTTCCTCATCTTATGGTAGACTTTCTTGACAGTGTTGCCTATGTGCGCTTTCAGGTCAAGGTGCTGGTCCAGCGTGACTCCTAGGTAGCGGATGGTGGGTCGACTCGGGAGCTCGGTGTCTCTCGTCTTTAATGTTGCCAGTGGGGAGAAGGTTTGATTTCTCATGAACAGCACTTCTGTCTTGCTGAAGTTTATCTTGAGACTCTGTGAGTGGAGCCAGTCAGTGATGGCGTCAAAGCATTTTACTAGTGAAGAGAAGTCTGGTTGGTCGATAGTGAATGGGGTGAAGAGTAGTACGTCATCTGCATAAATCAGGCAGGAGATGTTGAAGGAGCGGATGATTGCACATATGGGCTGCATATATATATTGAATAATAGGGAAGATAGCGAGGAACCCTGGGGAACTCCATGTTTTTGTTGAAAAGGCTCGGAAGTCGTAGAGCCTGTCCATACCTGCTGCCATCTATCTGTTAGGTACGATTTGCACCAGCTCCAGGCTGAGCCCTGGATTCCCTTTTCCTGGAGATGTATCAGGAGCTGCTCGTGATTGACTGAGTCGAAAGCCGCGGAGATGTCCAAGAAGATCAAGGCATATCCTCATCTGTTGTTGTTAATCCCTGTGATTAATGTGTTGAGAAGCATGGCAAGAAGCGTTTCGATGCCATGTGATTCCCTGAAGCCATGTTGGCATGGATCAAAGGGGGCAGTGGAGTCGATGTGTTCTTAGATTTGCCATTGGACTACCTTCTCAATAATCTTGGCTAGAAGCAGGATGCTTGAGATTGGTCAATAGGATTCAACCTTCTGGGGGTTCAACTTGTTGTTCTTCAGAAGGGGCCAGATCGATGTCTGTTTGAGGCATGCTGGGAATGTTCCTGTGGAGAAGGACCACTTCATGATCATGGTTAGAGTTGGACCGAGTTCTTTGCGCAAACATCTTATCCAATATGCTGGACAGGGGTCATTTGGAGCAGTGGTGGCATTGATGGTTGCAATGATGTCCTCGATGCCTCTGGCTGATGGTATTGTAAGCGAGTTGAGCGGTAGTAGTTGGTATGGGTTGTGTCCAGGAGTGGGTTTCGTGGCTACGCTGATGTTGCTAGATTTGGCTAGTATGTACAGTAGTCTGTGTATTCCTGCGGTGTAACATTGTAGTCTGGGTGGGCGAAGGTTCTTTCGTCAGGGTCTTCACTAAGTTGAAGAGGTCTTGAGGTTTGCTTAGTGAGCGGCGTAGGAGTTTGGAGTGGTATTCTTTCATTTTCACTGATATAGAGTCTCGGTGTGTGTTCAGGTGGGCGGTGTAGGCTGTCTGGTCGGTTGGGGACCGGGATCACCACCATCTTCTTCTAGTTTCCCAAGGAGAAGTAGTGAGGACCGTAGCTCTGCGAAGTACCATCGTGCCAGTTTCCTACCTCTTGGTGTGTTGTCTGGGGTAGTTGGCTTGTTTGAGGTAGGTAGGCATGCAAAAGAATTTAGGCTGTTATTCCATGTGGCCATCATTTCATCCAGGTCAGGCAAATCTAGCTTGAGGTTTGGAAGGACTTTGTTGAGGATCGCCTCTTTGTCGAATGGTCTGAACCGTCCTGTGGGTGAAGATGATCTTTCAGCTGCTTTCCTAGGCAGGTTGCTGTCCTGAAGCATGGGTATTTGGAATTTGATTAGGTTGTGGTCAGACCATGGGACTGGGGTGATATCTAGGTCAAAGTTATAGTTCGGGCTTATGTCAGGTCGTGGGATGAATACGAGGTCTAGTGTATTTCCTTTCCAGTGGGTGGGTGTCTCAACTATCTGTTTATAGCCAAGTTCGTTGTGTGCTTCAAGGAAGGCTTTGGAGTGGATATCTTGAAGAGCTGGTAGGTTAAAATCTCCCAATATCCAGTTTGGCCTGTGAGTGTTCTTGGGGTTACAGGCAAGGTAAATTATGGTTGCAAGGTCCTCAGGGGAGGAGGATGATGAGGACTGTAGATTAGGTTGATGGTGCTATGGCTGTTGGTTATAGTGAGTGTATCAAGGTGTGTTGTGCTGCTGGATTTGATCAGTTGATATTGGAGCCCTGTTTTTGATAGGATGAATGTGGTTAGGTCTGTGGCAAGTGTGGAATGAGAAGTTGGGGAGGATGAGTTGGTTGATAAGGACTGAATCAGAGTCGGTGAGCCATGATTCGGTGACCAGTAGGATGTCTAGCTCAAGGTGGGTTATAAGGTCGGTGATAGCTGGCCATTTCCTGGAGACCGAAGTGCATTTATGAAGGCACATTTCAGGTTTTGCTGGCTTTGGGGCTGTGCTGCTTTGGATTTTGCGGAGTGTTGGATTGGTATGTGGATTAAATGTGGGTGTGAGTATTGATATAATTCTGATGGTTTACAATGTGTGCTGCTGTGATATCTCTTTCCTCGGCCTTGAAGGGTTGGAATAGGGTTGTAGTTGGAGGCCAAAGTGAGGGAGCCAATGAGTGCGTTGCTAAGGAGGTACAAGCTGGTTAGGGTTAGGATGGATATGGCCATGTTGAATTGTGGGGCAACAATGGGTGCTGGTATAGGAAATAGCTAGGTTAACAATAGTGGGGCACAATGAGTGCTTGTATAGGAGATAGCTAGGTTAACAATAATGTGGCACAATGGGTGCTTGTATAGGAGATAGCTAGGTTAACAATAGTGGGGCACAATGAGTGCTTGTATAGGAGATAGCTAGGTTAACAATAGTGGCTATCTTGTACAGCAATAGATACTTTGCACTTCAATGAAGACTTTTCAAGCGACCAAGAATACTTTGTGTAGAACTAGCAATGGATACTTCGCACTTCAATGAGAAATTTAAGCAACTAGCGTACTCTGTATAGAAATGGCTAGCTTAACGATGGTGTCTAACTTGTACAGCAATGGATACTGAGAGCTTTTTATTTATTTATTTATTTATTTATTTAACAGTTATTTATATACCGCTCTTTCCCATGTTTTTAGAAACAACAATGGCTACTTGTATAAGAGTAACTAGTTACACATCTGTGACTAACCTGTTCAACAGTGTGCAATGGTCAAGGGTCTGTCCTCACACCCCTCGTTCAACTTCTTCCTAGCTCCTCTCACTCTCTTGGTTCAGCAGCATGGCATCTCTGCCCACTATTATGCAGGTGACGTCTTTCTTCTCCATCACACTGACTCAGCTACCCCCAATATCACTCCTCTTAATGACTGTCTCTCTTCTGTGGCATCCTGGCTTTCCTCTAATTTCTTACACATCAACCTTTCCAAAACCTCAGCTATTTGGTTTACTGCCCGTAATCCTGCCCCTCCCTTTACTCCTCTGCTCTCTTCCTCCCCGATCCCTATCGTAACCTCTCTGCACTATCTTGGCATGATTCTTGATTCCTCACTGTCCTTCAAAGCCCATATCTCTTCTGTCGTCCAACGCTGTTTCTTCACTCTAAGACAACGTTGTTCTGTTCGCTTCTTTCTTTTTCTCTCCTCTATGACCACCCTTCTCATCTCCCTTGTCGTCTCCCGCCTAGATTACTGTAACATTGCCCTGGCCGGCCTCCCCCAATCGCAGCTTCAACATCTACAGCGAGTCCATAACACTGCCGCCCGTATCCTTACCTGCTCCTTCCGCTTTGACCACATCACCTCCTCCTTATTCGTCTGCACTGGCTTCCAATCCCTTTTCGTATCCAATACAAATTCCTCATCTTTGTTCATAAGTCTATTCACACCGGCACCCCCCTCTATCTCGCTGATTTGGTCCACCTTCACACTTCCCACCGTTCCCTCCGCACCATTCACGTGAACCGCATGACCCTCCCCTCCCCATCCCAAGCTCATCTAGAATCTGCCCGTTCCTCTGCTTTTTATTTCCTTGGCCCCCATCTCTGGAACTCGCTCCCCCCAGACCTCTGCCTAGAGCCATCCTTCAAAACTTTTAAAGCAAACCTAAAAACACACCTCTTTTGCCTAGCTTTTGACTTTCCCCCACCCCCCTCCCCTCTTTCTCCACTTCCCCGGTGATACTCATCAACCTGCCTAAATCCTGCTCTCTCTATATGATTTCTAACCTCCCCTCTCCTATCCTATAATATAATTGGCGTTCTTTTCTTTTTCTAAGCAGCCTTTTTTTAATGTATTTTGTAAACCGCTCAGACACTGTTGTGATGGGTGGTCTATTAAGCACCCCAATAAACATAAACATAAACCTCTTCCGCATAGGTTTGTTTCTGCATCCATACAGATAGACAGACCCTCTTTAATAGGTGCTCGCACCCCAGCAAAATATACAAGAAGAAGGTGAAGTGGAAACACTCTAGAACAGTTGCTGCAGGGTCGCTGTGATGTCCCACCCTCCCAAACTGGAAGTAGATGAGGCAACCTTGGCTTTGAACACTGAAGCCAGCAGGACCTAATAGTCAGTCAGGCAATAATGAAAATACATGCCACAGCCTCAAATCCAAGTATGTGACAAGAGGATGGCATTACGAGGAATTATGTACCAAGAAATTAAAAGGTGCCCATCTCATTTTAGACAGAGATGATGGATAAAGAGTTTCAAGACATGAAGGGTAGGATGTGGGAGCTGACTCTCCACTTAAAGATGGAAATGTGTGGTTGATGAGTGAGCATCCTGTTTTGTGACTAAGATTAAGGGAGTGTTTACCGTTAGTGCTTGGTTTCCTGCTTGGCTGTTATCAGGGCACCATGGTAAAATCCCGCACTAACCAGTTAGTGTTTGATAGGGTAGGGACTGGACAGTTAGGAGAGGAATGTTTGGACGCTGATAGCAGATTGCGGTTAGCGCAGCCGTCTAACCACGAATGGTGGTGTTTATCGCCTCAAGAGGTGACAGAAAGTGTCCCATGTGCCATTTAGCGCAGTGAACCACGACTCCACTGCATTAACGGTAGGGTGATATGGGGCCTCCATGCTATTCTTGGGGTCAAATGTGGCATTTTAGTAAACATGCCCCTAGGTATTAAAATATTCAGTGCCACTGTGCTTGCATGAGAGATGATTATATCAATTTTACCTGTACTACTTATTTGTATAGCGCTATGGTCAACACACAAAACAGAGGGGGGAACATTAAAGAAAAAATTCTCCCACAAGAAGAATTTTTATATAGGTTTATCTGAATAAATGGGTACCACAAATGCTAGATCTTGTAACTGTTGTAATATTGTGAAAGGCAGTCTAGCAAATATTATGTATTACTGTAGTTACCTCCTTTAGAATGTATCAACTTTTTGAGTCCAGTGGCCCTATGTCAATTCATTTTTATTTCTTTTGGGTTTTTCTCTATTGTTTCTCATGTGTTTCTATGGAAAAGGCAGCCATCAATGACTAAACAGCTCACAAAGGGTGATTGGGCTGCTTCTACAATGTAAGTTATGTGTATCGGGAGAGACCTTGGATGAATCTCTTCATAAAGGTAGTAATAAACCTAATAACTCTAACTTGGTTTGCAGCTTGTCGTGCTGTGAGGGCTTGCGTGCATCAGTGATGCTGAGAGCTAAACTATCGGTAGTTTAACTACTGGCAGGGTCTCCCAAGATGGACAGGTCTCAGCTGAGGTGCCAGACCAAGACAAACCACCCATCTGGGCAGCAGCAGAATGGGATAGTGTTGACGGCGGAGGATCACATTTCTGTGACAACGGCAACACCACCAAACTTAAACTGCGCGGAAGAAAGGCCCGGCAATCTACTTCTGTATCTTGCCATGAAAACCCAATGGATAGTTACAACAAAACAAATTGTGCTATGGTGCTGGAAGATGAGACCCCCAGGTCAGAAGGCACTCAACTAGCTACTGGGGAAGAGCTGAAGACTTTTCAGAGTAAAGCCAGCATTTATGATGTGGTTGGATCAAAGCCCTCGGGAAGTCTGACTGCTGATGTAGCTGTGCATGAAATGAGAGTCAGAAGCTGTAAAGATGTTTTACACATTGGAACATGGAACGTACGAAGCATGAACCAAGGGAAGTTGGAGGTGGTCAAGAATGAAATGGAACGTGTACAACTTGATCTGTTGGGTGTCAGCGAACTGAAATGGACTGGCATCGGGCACTTTGCATCAGATGATCACATGGTCTACTATGCTGGAAATGAAAGACAAAGAAGAAATGGTGTTGCATTTATAATAAAGAAGAAACTTGCAAGAACTGTAATAAAATACAATGCAGTCAGCGAACGCTTAATCTCTATTCGTCTACGAGGATTGCCTATCAACACAACTATAATTCAAGTATATACCCCAACAACAGCTGCAGAAGAGAATGAAATTGAAGAGTTCTATGAACAAGTACAAGCTGAAATTGACAGAACATGAAAACAGGATATTCTGATAGTCATGGGTGACTGGAACGCAAAAGTTGGCAACAAAGAAGAAGGCAAAGTAGTTGGAAAATATGGACTTGGCAACAGAAATGAAGCTGAAGAAAGACTGATAGAATTCTGCAAGACCAATGATCTATTCATCTCAAACACCTTCTTCCAGCAACACAAGCGGTGACTGTACACATGGACTTCACCGAATGGATTATATAAAAATCAAATTGACTACATATGTGGAAGTCAATGATGGAAAAGCTCTGTAACATCAACAAAGACAAAACCTGGAGCTGACTGTGGTACAGATCATCAACTAATAGTATGCAAACTCAAGCTAAAGTTGAAAAAGAGCAAACCACTCATGAATGCAGCAAAATATGACCTTGAGAATATACCACTGGAATTTAAAGACTGCCTGCAAAATCGATTTGCTGCTTTAGATACAAATGACAGAGCTCCGGAAGAGTTATGGAATGACATCAAGAAGGTTGTGTTGGAAGAAAGCGAGAAGTCTCTACAAAAGGTGAAAAAGCAAAAACGGCCAAAATGGATGATGGAAGAAACTCTGAAAATTGCCCAGAAACGCAGAGAAGCTAAAGCCAGAGGAGAAAGAAAGACAATCGCAGAACTCAACAGAGATTTCCAACGTGCAGCAAGACAGGACAAGGAAAAGTACTACAATGACACTTGCAAGGAAATAGAAGCAGAAACTATTAGAGGAAGAACAAGATCGGCTTTCCTAAAGCTACGAGAGTTAAAGAAAAAGTTCCAGCCTTGAATTGGAATGTTACAAGATGCTCAAGGTTGTATGTTGAATGATGCTGAAAAGATCAAGAAAAGGTAGAAGGAATATACAGAGATTTTATATGATAAAGATCAAGTGGACCAACAGCCGTTTCAACCTGTACCTTATAATCGGGAACCATTGGTGATGAAAGAAGAAGTTGAAGCAGCATTGAAAGCCTTATCAAAGAACAAAGCACCAGGCATTGATAGCATTCCCATAGAAGTATTGCAGCAATCTGATGCAGCTGTTACCGTACTCACAAGGCTCTGCCAAGAAATATGGAAGACAACATCATGGCCAACTGACTGGAAAAGATCTGTGTTTATACTAATACTAAAGAAAGGTGATCCAACTGACTGTGAAAATTATCGCACAATCGCTCTGATCCCACATGCCAGCAAGATTCTACTGAAGATTATTCAAAAGAGACTACAACCATACCTGGAACAAGAACTACCTGAAGTGCAAGCAGGGTTCAGGAAAGGGCGAGGAACGAGAGACATCATTGCGGATGTGAGATGGATCCTTGAAAAGACTAAAGAATACCAAAAGGATATCTATTTGTGCTTTATCAACTATAGCAAGGCTTTTGAATGTGTAAACCATGAGAAACTCTTGGCCACATTAAGAAGCATGGGTATACCAGAACACCTGATCGTTCTCTTGTGCAATCTGTACATTGATCAAGAAGCAACAGTTCGAACGGAACAAGGAGAAACAGAATGGTTTAAAATAAGCAAAGGTGTAAGACAAGGCTGCATACTTTCCCCCTACCTGTTTAATTTATATGCAGAACAAATCATCAGAGAAGTAGGATTGTATGAAGACAACAGAGGTGTGAAGATTGGTGGAAGAGTCATCAACAACCTTCGCTATGCTGATGATACCACATTACTGGCTGAAAGTGAAGATGATCTGAAACATTTGCTTCTCACAATCAAAGAACATAGTCTCAAAATGGGCCTGCACCTTAATGTTAAGAAGACAAAGATCATGACAACTGGCATAATCAACAGGTTCATCGTTGAAGGAGAAGAAATTGAAATTGTGAACAACTTTAACCTACTTGGATCAACTATCAATAAAGAAGCAACAAGCAGTCAAGAAATCAGACGACGCATTGCTCTTGGCAGAATGGCTATGAAAGACTTAGATAAGATTCTCAAGAGCAGAGATGTCTCTCTCCATACAAAGATTCGACTTGTTCAAGCCATGGTATTTTCAATAACATCATATGGATGTGAAGGCTGGACAGTGAAAAAGATAGACAGGAAGAAAATTGATGCCTTTGAATTATGGTGCTGGCGGCGAATACTGTGTATACCATGGACTGCCCGAAGAACAAACCAGTCAGTACTAGAGGAGATCAAACCTAAGCTTTCTTTAGAAGCTCAGATGACAAGACTTTGACTTTCATACTTTGGACACATCATGCGAAGAGAGAGATCATTAGAGAAAGACATTATGCTTGGCAAGATAGAAGGTCAACGCAAAAGAGGAAGGCCAGCAATGAGATGGATCGATACAATAACAGCAGCCACGGGTACCAGTCTGTCAACAATGAGCCGCCTGACTGAAGACCGAACACAATTTAGGATAGCTATCCAGAGGGTCGCCATGAGTCGACTCCGACTCGACGGCACTTAACAACAACAAACCTAATAAATAAATGAATACAATAATAAACATAGGACCAAATATTTAAAATGATTAACACTGTTAGCAAACTTGTTAACTGCATTAATTGCCCTGAATGGGATAGCCTACTAGTATTGGGGGGTTCCTGGGGGTGGGAGTGGGACCAGCACCCAGAGATAACTGAACAGCAATGATATTCAGAAACTGCTTGGTTATCCCTTGACGGCAAAAGTCAGGCACCGTAAAGGCTGGCCTACCTTTCGCTGCTGAAGCTAAGCGGACCATGGCTGTTTATCACTGTTAGCTTCGTAGCTATCCAGCTGACCTAGAGGAGGAGGAAAACCTGAGACAAGCCCCAGAAGATTGGCTTGGTAAAAAACCTCCTCTGCAGCCATTTAGCCAACTTTGGGGCCTTTTTCTGTAAGGTGTACATGTACCATGCAATGAGCAGCAATACTATCGCAGGTAAGCATACCCCTGCTGTGCTAACTATTCCCAGAAGTTAGCATATCGCCGCGAATGCTAATGTGCGGAGCGCCATGTGGGAGTTGCATGCATTTGCATTAAATTACCACATTGACAATGAACATGCAGCAATTGCTCTTGCTCTCCACAACCACACTGTCCATTCACCACCCCGTTGCATGATGGCTAATTACTAACGTTAAACGCACATTAATCTGTTACCAGGCTTTAGTAAAAAGGTCCCCTTTAAACAAATAAAATACTCTGCCATCATAATATAGAAAGAATATAGAATATAGAATAAAGAATATAGAATATAGAATATAGAAAGACTAGGGGACATGCAATGAAGCTACAGGGTAAACTATTTAAGACTAATAAAAGAAAATATTTTTTCACTCAACGTGTAATCAAACGCTGGAATTTGTTACCGGAGGATGTAGTAAAGGCTGTTAGTGTAGCTGGGTTTTAAAAAGGTTTGGACAAGTTAGTGGAGGAAAGGTCCATAAACCATTATTAAGAAGTGACCGAAGATATCAATGCTTGACCCAGTACAAGCATTGTGGAACTTGTGTCTCTTGGGGAAACTGCTAGGTACATATGACCTAGATTGGCCACTGTTGGAAACAGAATACTGGGCTTGATGGACCTTGGTCTGACCCAGTATGGCATATCTTATGTTCTTATAATTATATATTCCATAAAAACAACTTAGTCCAAAGTGGATTCTTCACAAGTAGACAGCACAATGATGTTACAGACAGTCTGATGCACGGACCAATTTTAAAAGCACAAAACTTTCAAACATGCTGTAAATAAGCCGCCCATCTGTTTCTGGAAAAGAATATTTGCAGTACCCATTTATACAAAAACGTCTTTACTGAGACTTATTTACATTATGATATGTAAATGGTGACATGAGCCAAGTGTCACAAGTCTGTCACTTTGTTATTTGAGAATGGCAACGGCAGGTTTACCTACATTCCCCAGCGTGTCTGTGCTTTAAATAGGAGACGTCATTGCGCTTCTATTGGATAGACTCTGTCCTCGTTGAGATGCAAATGAGGATGACTATGAAGTCCTAGACAGATAGCCCCTGTTTTCTATTTCCCTTAAACCCTACTCTCTACTCTTCCTTTTCTGTGCAGTGTCTACCTGGATGAGAACTAGGAGAGGTAAAGCAGAGAATGACGCCTTCAGCCTGTGTAAATCACTTAAGCACCTAGGAGAGGTACAGCAGAGAATGACGCCTTCAGACTGTGTAAATCGCTTAAGCACCTAGGAGAGGTACAGCAGAGAATGACGCCTTCAGCCTATGTAAATCGCCTACGTACCTAGGAGAGGTACAGCAGAGAATGACGCCTTCAGCCTGTTTAGTTATTTATTTACATTCTCTTATATACCGCGCTATTCTGCATCAGTGCGGTTTACATTGAACAAACTGAAATGACATTGAACAGGGTATTATAACTTGTTTAAATCGCTTAAGCACCTAGGAGAGGTACAGCAGAGAATGACGCCTTCAGCCTGTGTAAATTGCTTAAGCAACTAGGAGAGGTACAGCAGAGAATGACGCCTTCAGCCGGTGTAAATCGCTTACGCACCGAGGAGAGGTACAGCAGAGAATGACGCCTTCAGCCTGTGTAAATTGCTTAAGCACCTAGGAGAGGTACAGCAGAGAATGACGCCTTCAGCCTGTGTAAATCGCTTATGCACCTAGGAGAGGTACAGCAGAGAATGACGCCTTCAGCTTGTATAAATCGCTTAAGCACCTAGGAGAGGTACAGCAGAGAATGACGCCTTCAGCCTGTGTAAATCGCTTATGCACCTAGGAGAGGTACAGCAGAGAATGACGCCTTCAGCTTGTATAAATCGCTTAAGCACCTAGGAGGGGTACAGCAGAGAATGACGCCTTCAGCCTGTGTAAATTGCTTACGCACCTAGGATAGGTACTGCAGAGAATGACGCCTTCAGCCTGTGTAAATCGCTTAAGCACCTAGGAGAGGTACAGCAAGAGAATGACGCCTTTAGACTGTGTAAATCGCTTAACCACCTAGGAGAGGTACAGCAAAGAATGACACCTTCAACCTGTGTAAATCGCTTACGCATCTAGAAGAGGTACAGCAGAGAATGACGCCTTCAACCTGTATAAATTGCTTAAGCACCTAGGAGAGGTACAGCAGAGAATGATGCCTTCAGCCTGCGTAAATCGCTTAAGCACCTAGGAGAGGTACAGCAGAGAATGACGCCTTCAGCCTGTGTAAATTGCTTAAGCAACTAGGAGAGGTACAGCAGAGAATGACGCCTTCAGCCGGTGTAAATCGCTTACGCACCGAGGAGAGGTACAGCAGAGAATGACGCCTTCAGCCTGTGTAAATTGCTTAAGCACCTAGGAGAGGTACAGCAGAGAATGACGCCCTCAGCCTGTGTAAATCGCTTATGCACCTAGGAGAGGTACAGCAGAGAATGACGCCTTCAGCTTGTATAAATCGCTTAAGCACCTAGGAGAGGTACAGCAGAGAATGACGCCTTCAGCCTGTGTAAATCGCTTATGCACCTAGGAGAGGTACAGCAGAGAATGACGCCTTCAGCTTGTATAAATCGCTTAAGCACCTAGGAGGGGTACAGCAGAGAATGACGCCTTCAGCCTGTGTAAATTGCTTACGCACCTAGGATAGGTACAGCAGAGAATGACGCCTTCAGCCTGTGTAAATCGCTTAAGCACCTAGGAGAGGTACAGCAAGAGAATGACGCCTTTAGACTGTGTAAATCGCTTAACCACCTAGGAGAGGTACAGCAAAGAATGACACCTTCAACCTGTGTAAATCGCTTACGCATCTAGAAGAGGTACAGCAGAGAATGACGCCTTCAACCTGTATAAATTGCTTAAGCACCTAGGAGAGGTACAGCAGAGAATGATGCCTTCAGCCTGCGTAAATCGCTTAAGCACCTAGGAGAGGTACAGCAGAGAATGACGCCTGCAGACTGTGTAAATCGCTTAAGCACCTAGGAGAGGTACAGCCAAGAATGACTCCTTCAGCCTGAGTAAATCATTTACGCACCTAGGAGAGGTACAGCAGAGAATGACGCCTTCAGCCTGTGTAAATCGTTTAAGCACCTAGGAGAGGTACAGCAGAGAATGACGCCTTCAGCTTGTGTAAATTGCTTAAGCATCTAGGAGAGGTACAGCAGAGAATGACGCCTTCAGCCTATGTAAATCGCTTACGCACCTAGGAGAGGTACAGCAGAGAATGACGCCTTCAGACTGAGTAAATCGCTTACGCACCTAGGAGAGGTACAGCAGAGAATGACGCCTTCAGCTTTTATAAATCTCTTAAGCAACTAGGAGAGGTACAGCAGAGAATGACGCCTTCAGCCTGTGTAAGTCGCTTAAGCACCTAGGAGAGGTATAGCAGAGAATGACGCCTTCAGACTGAGTAAATCGCTTACGCACCTAGGAGAGGTACAGCAGAGAATGACGCCTTCAGCTTTTATAAATCGCTTAAGCACCTAGGAGAGGCACAGCAGAGAATGACGCCTTCAGCCTATGTAAATCGCCTACGTACCTAGGAGAGGTACAGCAGAGAATGACGCCTTCAGCCTGTGTAAATCGCTTATGCACCTAGGAGAGGTACAGCAGAGAATGACGCCTTCAGCTTGTATAAATCGCTTAAGCACCTAGGAGGGGTACAGCAGAGAATGACGCCTTCAGCCTGTGTAAATCGCTTACGCACCTAGGAGAGGTACAGCAGAGAATGACGCCTTCAGCCTGTGCAAATCGCTTACGCACCGAGGAGAGGTACAGCAAAGAATGACACCTTCAACCTGTGTAAATCGCTTACGCATCTAGAAGAGGTATAGCAGAGAATGACGCCTTCAGCCTGTGTAAATTGCTTAAGCACCTAGGAGAGGTACAGCAGAGAATGATGCCTTCAGCCTGCGTAAATCGCTTAAGCACCTAGGAGAGGTACAGCCAAGAATGACTCCTTCAGCCTGAGTAAATCATTTACGCACCTAGGAGAGGTACAGCAGAGAATGACGCCTTCAGCCTGTGTAAATCGTTTAAGCACCTAGGAGAGGTACAGCAGAGAATGACGCCTTCAGCTTGTGTAAATCGCTTAAGCATCTAGGAGAGGTACAGCAGAGAATGACGCCTTCAGACTGAGTAAATCGCTTACGCACCTAGGAGAGGTACAGCAGAGAATGACGCCTTCAGCTTTTATAAATCGCTTAAGCACCTAGGAGAGGTACAGCAGAGAATGATGCCTTCAGCCTGTGTAAATCGCTTAAGCACCTAGGAGAGGTACAGCAGAGAATGACGCCTTCAGCTTGTATAAATCGCTTAAGCACTTAGGAGAGGTACAGCAGAGAATGACGCCTTCAGCCTACGTAAATCGCTTACGCACCTAGGAGAGGTACAGCAGAGAATGATGCCTTCAGACTGTGTAAATCGCTTACGCACCTAGGAGAGGTACAGCAGAGAATGACGCCTTCAGCCTGTGTAAATCGCTTAAGCACCTAGGAGAGGTACAGCAGAGAATGACGCCTTCAGCCTGTGTAAATCGCTTAAGCACCTAGGAGAGGTACAGCAGATAATCACGCCTTCAGCCTGTGTAAATCGCTTACGCACCTAGGAGAGGTACAGCAGAGAATGACGCCTTCAGACTGTGTAAATCGCTTAAGCACCTAGGAGAGGTACAGCAGAGAATGACGCCTTCAGACTTTGCAAATCGCTTAAGCACCTAGGAGAGGTACAGCAGAGAATGACGCCTTCAGCCTGTGTAAATCGCTTACGCACCTAGGAGAGGTACAGCAGAGAATGACGCCTTCAGCCTGTGTAAATTGCTTAAGCACCTAGGAGAGGTACAGCAGAGAATGACGCCTTCAGCTTGTATAAATCGCTTGAGCACCTAGGAGAGGTACAGCAGAGAATGACGCCTTCAGCCTATGTAAATCGCTTACGCACCTAGGAGAGGTACAGCAGAGAATGACGCCTTCAGACTGTGTAAATCGCTTACGCACCTAGGAGAGGTACAGCAGAGAATGACGCCTTCAGCCTGTGTAAATCACTTAAGCACCTAGGAGAGGTACAGCAGAGAATGACGCCTTCAGCCTGTGTAAATCGCTTAAGCACCTAGGAGAGGTACAGCAGATAATCACGCCTTCAGCCTGTGTAAATCGCTTACGCACCTAGGAGAGGTACAGCAGAGAATGACGCCTTCAGACTGTGTAAATCGCTTAAGCACCTAGGAGAGGTACAGCAGAGAATGACGCCTTCAGACTTTGCAAATCGCTTAAGCACCTAGGAGAGGTACAGCAGAGAATGACGCCTTCAGCCTGTGTAAATCGCTTACGCACCTAGGAGAGGTACTGCAGAGAATGACGCCTTCAGCCTGTGTAAATCGCTTAAGCACCTAGGAGAGGTACAGCAGAGAATGACGCCTTCAGCCTGTGTAAATCGCTTAAGCACCTAGGAGAGGTGCAGCAGAGAATGACGCCTTTAGCCTGTGTAAGTCGCTTAAGCACCTAGGATAGGTACAGCAGAGAATGACGCCTTCAGCCTGTGTAAATCGCTTACGCACCTAGGAGAGGTACAGCAGAGAATGACGCCTTCAGCCTGTGTAAATCGCTTACGCACCTAGGAGAGGTACAGCAGAGAATGACGCCTTCAGCCTGTGTAAATTGCTTAAGCACCTAGGAGAGGTACAACAGAGAATGACGCCTTGAGCTTGTGTAAATCACTTACGCACCTAGGAGAGGTACAGCAGAGAATGACGCCTTCAGACTGTGTAAATCACTTAAGCACCTAGGAGAGGTACAGCAGAGAATGACGCCTTCAGACTGTATAAATTGCTTAAGCACCTAGGAGAGGTACAGCAGAGAATGACGCCTTCAGCCTGTGTAAATTTCCATCAATATTAAGCTTTGGCTCTGCTATATTGACAACGTCTTTATGATTTGGGAGGGAACCGAACAACGGCTGCAGGAATTCGTACACTGGCTGAACACCTGTAACACTAACATCCAGTTCACATATGCACAAGACCTATGTACTATTACATATCTGGACATTAGAATTTTCAAAGACAACAATAAATGGCAAACTACAGTATTTCAAAAATCCACCGATCGTAATAGTTTACTACATTATACCAGTGCTCATCCCCGCAGTCTTCTGGACAGCCTCCCATTCTCTCAATTTCTTCGTTTTCGCAGAAATTGTTCTAGCATCATTGGGTATAAACATCAAGCCAAGCTGCTGAAACAAAAATTTTCATCTCGAGGCTACCCGAGTCATGTTATAAAGAGAGCATACAAACGGGTTCTATATATCAACAGGGAGCTATTAGTACAACCTACATCTAAACCGCAGACTGCAGATGATACAATACATCTAGTGACTAGATACTCTCCTTTTAGTTATCAAATCCAGCGCATATTAAAGAAACACAGTAATATCTTAAGTACCACCGCAGGATTAGAAAATCAAAAAATACAATGTGTGTGGCAACGTCACCGCAATTTTAAGGAAATGCTTAGTCCTACTATTCTGCGTGCATCTTGCCAATGCATTACAACAGAGCTGAAGGGTCATTATAAGTGTGGGGAATGCACAATTTGCAACATAACATTGGAATGTCAACAGTTTACACAGGCAGACAAAGTTTATTCACTTCGACATCGAACTACATGTAAGTCAACACATGTGGTTTATGGCATTGTTTGCCCATGCCCATTGCTATATATTGGGAAAACTATTCGTGCATTTCATGTACGAATGAAAGAGCATTGCAGTCGGTTACACTGCAAGGTACTGCATGCCCTGATAGTAGCTCACTGTTTGGAAAAGCAACATACATTTTCTTCTTTGCAATGTTTCTGTATTGATCAAATTAATCGAGGAATGAAAGGTAAAACCCAAGATCAGACGTTAATACGTCGAGAGCAAGAATGGATCTTTCATTTGAACACATTAAGTCCTCAAGGTTTGAACACCTCTATTGAGTGGGGAGCATGCTAGTGGAAGCTAACCAGTCATGAGACCGAGTTAATTTCACCTGATCCCTTCCACATGAGTTTAAAAGTTAATGTGTGTTCTAACCCGCCTGCGCGGCGTCCTTTGAGAGTTGGATCAGAAGCGAAGGGAAATGTGAGTAACTCATGGGAAAGCTTTAGTGACTAACTTTGATTCAGAATGACTATATAACTTAAGATTATCATTTTTCATCTTTATTAAGATAATCCCCTGATGAAACGCTATAGGTGAAACGCTACAGCGCCGAATGAATGCATCGGGAACGTGGTGAAAGTTTCATTGGGAGATGCCTGCCTAAACAATTGTTGCTCACAATAAAACACTATTGAGGACATTGGTGGAAGATTGTGAATTTTAAAATTGGAGCAACACAAGGAAGTTCACAATGCATTACAGTCTTTTTGCCTTGGAATTGAATATGGTTTATCCTCGTTGAAGGACGCTACAGGCAAAGCTAAGTATTTTTATAATGCTCATTTGAGATATTTTTAGTTTATAATCCTTCCACCTTCTCAATTTTTTGCAAGTGAAGGCTTATTCACAATTCAAGGTAGCCAGCCCATAGTAAGAATACATAAGAAATATAAAAACGATAAAAATTGATAAAAAACGTTAAATAAAATATGTGAAAAAATAGTAAGAAGTATGAAAAAAAGAGTAAAAAGTACACATAGCGATATAGAACAGGTCGTTGATGTGTCAAAGACTTTTCTTCACTGTATTCAAAAAAATAGATTCAGTGATTAGTCTTATCTGAGACCTGATCGCTATTGTGACTGTAAGTTGGTCATGTAATTTATGGTAAATAGTGGAGCTTGTATAATAGTGCATAGCTGTGTAAATTGCTTAAGCACCTAGGAGAGGTACAGCAGAGAATGATGCCTTCAGCCTGCGTAAATCGCTTAAGCACCTAGGAGAGGTACAGCAGAGAATGACGCCTGCAGACTGTGTAAATCGCTTTAGCACCTAGGAGAGGTACAGCAGAGAATGACGCCTTCAGCCTGTGTAAATCGCTTACGCACCTAGGAGAGGTGCAGCCGAGAATGACGCCTTCAGACTGTGTAAATCGCTTAAGCACCTAGGAGAGGTGCAGCCGAGAATGACGCCTTCAGCCTGTGTAAATCGCTTACGCACCTAGGAGAGGTACAGCAGAGAATGACGCCTTCAGCCTGTGTAAATCGCTTAAGCACCTAGGAGAGGTACAGCAGAGAATGACGCCTTCAGCTTGTGTAAATCGCTTAAGCACCTAGGAGAGGTACAGCAGAGAATGACGCCTTCAGCTTGTGTAATCGCTTACGCACCTAGGAGAGGTACAGCAGAGAATGACACCTTCAGACTGTATAAATCGCTTAAGCACCTAGGAGAGGTACAGCAGAGAATGACGCCTTCAGCCTGTGTAAATTGCTTAAGCACCTAGGAGAGGTACAGCAGAGAATGACGCCTTCAGCCTGTGTAAATCGCTTATGCACCTAGGAGAGGTACAGCAGAGAATGACGCCTTCAGCCTGTGTAAATCGCTTAAGCACCTAGGAGAGGTACAGCAGAGAATGACGCCTTGAGCTTGTATAAATCGCTTACGCATCTTAATGGCACTTTACACATTCACTTTAGCCATTTGTGATTCTATAAATGCGTTCGTGCGGACTTTGTAAACGGGGGCGCTGGGTGAGAATGTCCACAGTCTTGGCAAAGGCAAATACTATTATGACTTGCAAAGGATTGTGGGGAATGTAGTCCATTCATACCAGAATCAGCCGTTCACAAAATAATGAGTTGTGTTGCTCGAGTGTAAGCAAGGAAAATATATTTTATTTATGGGGTTATTTCTCCCACACAGATTTACTTGGTAACACAAAAGGATACTTGCTTTCAGTATTGTACTTAGGAAAAACAAATCATGATATCAGCAACTGAACTTCTTAAGCCATCAATCAAACAATAAAGACCTTGATGGGAAACAGAAAGGTCTTTCTGAGAGCTCCTGCTAATACCTTTTAGCAGTGCTCCAAAAGCAAAAACAAAACCCAAAAAGTAACCAAAAACTGTTCTTTTTCAAGGATAACTTTCTTGTATTTTCACACACAAACAGTAGTTCCCTTTCAGAGCTCATGTGCCACTGTGCAAGGCTTAATTGCCAACAATTAACCAGCTGCAAACCCCTTTGCTGGTTCACTTTCTCTACGTGGCTCAAATCCTACCCTAAAGCTTTCTTGTAAACTTTTCTGGGTAGCTAAGAGAACAAGTTAGAGTTCCCTTTTTGATGGTTGTTGTATTTGTGAAAGTATTTTACCACAGCAGCTTATTCAGAGAGCAATCCATGTATTCATTCTGATCATTTAAAATATCTCCTTCTTCTTCAACTATCATAGAATCAATATCATGGTCTGGCTCAGAGGAATTCCTTAATGGAGCACTCTCAGGACAATACTTGTTTCCTTGCTGTCTTCCAAGTGAAGAGCTAGGGCATAGATCAGTGTTCATACCTGAGCTTCCTTTGTTGTTAGGTTTCCTCTCCAGATATCCTGGCCAATAAGTAGTCCAGCTTTTATGTCCAGCCTTCCAATCAAGATCCCTGGACACTGGGTCTCTCTTCACATACCTTCTTGCTCTGGTCTTAGGGTCCCTTCCAAATGCAGCCGTCTCCCGCACAGGTGCCGTCTGGGGATTCCTGGCTCTGTAACCCCACTCCTCTGGCTTCCTCCAGTCCAATGGAGTATGCTTGCCTCTGGAATGACTCCCAACACATGTACTGCTATGGGCTCCTTCTTTAGACCTCCAAGATGTTTTTCTCTTATTTCTTCCACGTTGTGGCTGCTGCTGCTTCTTGCTCTCTCTGTCCTTGAGCTCTGGGTTCCTCCTCTCCATCTGATTCTGTGTAGAATATGTTTTACTTTTAACTTGTTTAGAGGGATACTCCACCCTAGCACAGCTCAGCTGTGCTGAATCAAGCCCTGCCCTTGGAGATGAGTGATTGGGGATTACCTCATAGCTCTCCTGATTGAACACACGTTTCCCCACTTCAGCTCTTCTAGTGGCTGTTTGAAACCTGGTGCATTCTGGGACTGGTAGTCTTTTATGAAAACATTCTGTTTTATTATTTCTACCAGCAAAGACAGGTTGCTTGTTCAGAGCCAATTCACCTCTTTTATAGCTCCTTCCTGAACTATGATAAGCTTCCTTATCACAACTTTCATCGTGACTGTGCACATGGGTGGAACGTGGGCTTAGAGTAAGTTTATACACATAAATTCTAAAATACTATAATTTACACACATTCTTGAGACGTCTGCTCACAGGCATTTACACCAGCCATATGGTTGCTTTACATGTTGTACCTAATGCACATTTTTGAGCACTTATACCCTTGGTTGTAAAGTAAAGTACAGAGGTACTTTATAAGATAGGCGTGATACTCACTAACCTGATCATGGAGATGGGATGTAACTGAGGAAGGATAGTCGTCCTCGATGTGCTGCCGCTAGTACTGGAGTAAGAACAAGGCAGAGGCTGTAAGTTCCTTGTAGGGCCAATGTAAAGATATTGAGCACCCAGGCAAACCCTCATTCTTAAGCCCCTGCCTTGCAAGATTTTCATACTTTAGCTCAACAACCATGATCATCCCATACCATCCCTCTCACAAAAAAACCTGTAAAAATGATAAAACAAGATGGGGGTCATTCCGCCCCATGAATAACGGGGATGTACATCCTGGTATAAGTGGAAATGGCTATGCTGCTCCAAAGGCTCCCATTCGTACAGCTGTGTTATACAGGGAGCCTTAGATGGGGGTGGGCTGAGCAGGGGCGGATCATCACCCTGGACGTACAGGGCCAATTCTGATGTCTGCCCTGTATGTCCGGGATACGCCCGTTAGACAAGGGACTTATTCCATCTCAAAGGTGGAATAAGTCCCCCTGGATGCGGGTTTTCGGTGGCGGCCAGTGGGGAAAAGGGAAGGTAGGGGTGCTGGATGTTCCCCACAGCCAGACCCTGGCCATGGGAGGACGGATAGGGGGTCTGACTGTGGGGAAAGAAACGTTTCTGTGGTGGCTGGGGAACACGGCTCAGAATGGAGCCACGGTACCATGGCGACGGGACGCCATGGCACAGCGGCTCCATTTAGGAGCCTGGCTGAGTTAGTCGGGTAAGTGGCTGGACATCCGGGGTGCCTGAATCGGGGCACATCCCAGACATCCAGACACTATGCTGCAATCTGCTCCCACAGGGATGTCTAGCTCCCACTGGAGCAGAATCGGTTGCATCTCCAGGCAGTCCGGACGTCTGAACATCTGGACGGTCCGGAGACGCACATCTCGGAATGTGCCTCCATGTGTCTAATATTCAGTGACGGTGGCTAGCATGATTACAGCAGCTAGCAGTCATCTCTGAATGCTAAATCCATATATTTAATGCTGGAACTATATCCGGCCACTGCCATTGAATATCCGAGTCGGCCGGCGAAGCAGGAAGCTAACCGAGCCGTGGCAATATTCAGCCTTTTCTGTGCCTAACGTTCACCACCAACCGGGCAGTGGCTGAAGATCATCGCTGACTGGCTATCCCTGGGTGCTGCTCAAGGAATGCCCCAGTGTTAATCGGTTTGCACCGGCACCCGCGGGTAGTGCTGCTGAATGTCCTGCTGAGTGGCACATCTGCAAACCATGTAAATGCCTTTGATTATTGTGCCCCATCATTTTAAATATGACACTTTGGTTTGTCTGCATTGTGGTTCTCCTCTTTCAGAAGGTAATAGTATGTGCTGTTGGTTTTTGAGTTTATGGGGCTCTCAGGATCTACTGACTGCTGCTGCTATTTGCTGAAGCTTAGAAGTTGCTGCCCTAGACCAATGCCTAGTCTTGCCTGTGGATTAGGAACTACACTTATGATGGCTGCCAATACCATGTGACCAAGAAGGCGGCTACTGGGCCATAAAAATGGCTGCCTCGGGCCTCTGCTACGTCATGAAATGGCCACTCTGCCAGGGTGAGTCCTTGAAAGAGGAGTCTAATCTTGATAAGAAATGATGAAAGGAATGTGTAGCTCAATATGATTGGCAAAACGAAGCTTTCTTTGTGTAACTCATTATAAAAGGAACTGTCTGGCTTTTGGTGCCTAGACTGGAGGCACCCCTGAATCATTCAGACTGACTGGGCTATTCGGACAAGACAAGCTGTTTAAGAGGGCTGTGTCCTCTCTCTGAGCAATTGCTGTAGCAGTCTTGCAAATTGTTTTGTAACTGTCTGTAATAAACTCATAAAAGAAGAAACTGCTATAGAGCTGATTTATGACCAGAGAGAGAGAGAAAGAAACATTCAAGAGAACTAGAGCCTAACATGGGGCCGCAGATGCTTTGGAGAGCTTCTTAGAAGGTAAGCAGGTTTTTTCCTACCTTTGCTCCTCTCTGGCTGTTTTTAGACATTGTTTCCTGCCCCACTGGAAGCGCCTCTTCATAAAAATAATTCCGAGCTGGTTGACAGCTTTGTGAGAACTGGTCACAGAGAACAAGCAGGAGAGACAGCTAATCTGATTTCGAGGAGCCCTATTGTGGGATCTGCATAGCAGCAGTGGCGAAGACCCTCCAGGGTTACTGTGCGCTCAGTGACACTGGTTCAGGTTCAGGTCACTGCGCAACTGTTGCTGGATTGCCATTGGTGGCGATGGCTCTGACCCTTCCCCGGAGCCGGTGGTGTGCCTGTAGTAAGGATAATTTTTTGGGTTAAGAGCAGGAGTCACTGTGTGTTCACTGTTAAAAGAGAAAAGTGGCAATGCCACCCTGATAGGAATATAATGGCATCTCAGAATTCAAAGGATAGCAAAATTGAAAAGCCGGGAAGGGAAAATGCACACACATGTATCCATCCGATTCCCTGGGTAAGAAATAGGAATCTGGTGTCTGTGCCTATCTTCCGAAATTGAACTTTTATACCAGAGACTGTATGGACAAGCAGTTTCCACTCGATGGGTCATGAAATATAAGTAGACTGCTAGACATATATTCTCTTAAATAAACCAAAGGAACATCCTGTACAGCCACTATATACATTCAATAGTGTTTCATTTTTAGTTCATTTCTATGTACAGTTTTACAGAATGTGATCTAAAGAGACAAGAAACAAATTACTATTTTATGGTCCAGTCGCAGGGATGCCTTATACAAAGACATTATGTAAGTAAAGAATATTGATATGTGTATATATACAGGGTGGCCCAAAAAAAATTAGAACATCTCATAGCATATAAGTTATTTAAAAATTCAAAAAGACAGATGTAAACGATGGACAAATTTAAAAAAAAAAAGATGGCAACTGGAAATTGTCAAAATAAAGACGTTATATAGCTAAAAAAGGTAAATAAGTAAACTATTTAAGCTTTTAATTTACGAGATATTCTCACTTTTTTTGGGCCACCCTGTATATATATATGTTAAATTTTATTTGTGTATTTTAACACTTGATCCTTTGGACAGAAAACTAGACAGCTTATGAGGCATATTTTAGTAGGGAAAATTTAAGGAGTTATTGGTATCAAATTAACATATTTTTGATGAGTATGGTCTTATGGCCCTCACTTGATTTGCAGCTTGTCATGCTGTGAGGGCTTGTGTGAATCAGTGATGCTGAGGGCTAAGCTATCAATAGCTTAACTACTGGCAGGGTTTCCCAAGATGGCCAATTCTCAGCTGAGGTGCCAGACCAAGACAAACCACCGATCTGGGCAGCAGCACAATGGGAGTGTTGGTGGTGGAGAATCACATTTCTGTGACAACGGCACCAACACTAAAATTAAACTGCGCAGAAGAAAGGACTGGCAATCTACGTTCATATCCTGCTATGAAAACCCAATGGATAGTCACAACAAAACAAATTGCACTATAGTGCTGGAAGATAAGACTCCCAGGTTGGAAGGCACTCAACTGGCTCCTGGGAAGGAGCTGAAGACTTTTCAGAGTAAAGCCAGCATTTATAATGTGGTTGGATCAAAACCCTCGGGAGGTCCGACTGCTGATGTAGCTGCATATGAAATGAGAGTCAGAAGCTGCAAAGATGTCTTACATATTGGGATACAGAATGTGCAAAGCATGAACCAAGAGAAGTTGAAGGTGGTCAAAAATGAAATGGAATGTGTACAACTCTATCTGTTGAGTGTCAGCAAACTGAAATGGATTAGCATCGAGCAGTTTGCATCTGATGATCACATGGTCTACACTGCTGGAAATGAAAGACAAAGAAGAAATTGTGTTGCATTTATAATTAAGAAGAAACTTGCAATAAAATACAATGCAGTCAGCGAACGCTTAATTTCTTTTCGTCTACGAGGAATGCCCATCAACATAACTATAATTCAAGTATATGCCCCAACAACAACTGCAGAAGAGGATGAAGTTGATGAGTTCTATGAACAAGTACAAGCTGAAATTGACAGAACATGCAAACAGGATATCCTGATAGTCATGGGTGACTGGAACGCAAAAGCTGGCAACAAAGAGGAAGGCAAAATGAACTTGGCAACAGAAATGAAGCTGGAGAAAGACTGATAGAATTCTGCAAGGCCAACAATCTATTTATCTCAAACACCTCCTTCCAGCAACACAAGCGACGACTATACACATGGACTTCACCCAATTTATTGCACAAAAATCAAATTGACTACATCTGTGGACGTCAATGATGGAAAAGCTCTATAACATCAACAAAGACAAAATCTGGAGCTGACTGTGGTATAGATCATCAACTACTAGTATGCAAACTCAAGCTGAAGTTGAAAAAGAGCAAACCACTCATGAATGTAGCAAAATATGACCTTGAGAATATACCACCAGAATTTAAAGACTGCCTCCATAATTGATTTGCTGCTTTAGATGCAAATGACAGAGCTCCAGAAGATTTATGGGATGACATCAAGAAGGTTCTGTTGGAAGAAAGTGAGAAGTCTCTTCAAAAAGTGAAAAAGCAAAACCCGCCAAAATGGATGACCGAAGAAACTCTGAAAATTGCCCAGAAACTCAGCGAAGCCAAAGGGAAAGGAGAAAGAGAGGCAATTGCAGAACTCAACAGAATTGGTGAGGGGTCTTATGTGTGCACTAGGTGCAAGAAGCTCTTTGCTCTCAGGGAATGAGTCCGATCTCTGGAGGCTACAGTAGCAGACTTGGGGGACATAAGGAAGACAGAGAGGCAGATAGACAAGACATACAGGGAAGTCCCATTTCCAGTATGGTAGCATCCCTGTTGCAATGGAGGTGAGAGGTCATGTGACCTCATCTTCATTCCACAAGATCTAATAGATGGTAACGTTGATCCAAAATTACTGATTCAGCAAACCCCCTGGTCTGACCATTTCACTATCCAATTCTACATACCAGTCCTTCCCAGTAAATCAACTACAAAATAAATAATTTTTCACCACAGGAAATTTCGCAAGTTCGAAAAAGATAATTTCCTGAATGGAGTCTTACCTCATCTTCAAATAGATTCTAAAGACACCAAACATTTTATAAACAGATGGAATTTAACAATATATAGAGCAGCTTCTGTTTCAGCCAATGTTTTTACTTCTTGCTTTCACCGAAGGTCAAGCGCAGTTTGCTACACAAAAGAAATACGCATTTTAAAAAGAAAATTCAGAAAGTTAGAAAGAAAATGGAGGAAATCAAAAAACACAGCTTCAAGAGCCTCCACACAGCTAAGCTTTCAGTTTTGTATCTTTTTTGCCTGTCTTCTTGTTGTTGTTTTTGCTGCTGATATAACATTTAACTGTTGGTTATACATTTATTTTTGGGAATATTCTGACTGCCTACATTCCTTGTGTAGCCCTTAAATCAGATATATAAGTGCCCTCAGTTCATGAAAGACCTACTGGCCAAGGACACTTAGGTTCCTACACACCCAACCCCTCACCCCACCCACCCCAGGGCTGCATTGCCTATATAGCGGTCAACGTATGTGAATGCTATATAGGCATCTATCCTTCTAATTTGGTTTTAAGCCGACTTTTTCTTCTTCTCCTTCTAGGACCGCTTGATCAGCATGTCTTGTATTCAGTGCAATAACTGTGGCACCTTCATTCTGAGAATTTACTCTACTAAGGTAAGAGCTAGCTGCAATGAAGCACACCTCTTCTAGAATACAAACCAAACAAAGTCCACCACCACTCCCACAAAGAATCAAACAGCCGAGGAACAAATGGATCACAGTGGGCTATGGTAGATTGCAACCTGTAACGCAGAGACACCCTATACATCATGAGATATCCCTGCATAATTTATTTATTTCTCTTATATACCGCGCTCTTCAACATCAGTGCGGTTTACATGGAACATTTAGGTTTTACGGTGGGGTTAACCGTAAAAATACAGATAACAGGTAACTCAACTTGGATAGTCAAAATTAACTATTTACACATGCCTTCTCTGCTTTGGTTAATGAGGATGCCCAATCCATGGAAACTGAAGGGCCCTTAAATGTGACAGTCGATGCCCAATCTCCTGATAAAGCACCAAATATGAAGAAAAACTCACAGAACAGAAAACTACTACTACTACTTGGTGATTCCATCATCAGAGGCACCAACTTGGGAACACAGTTCAAAGGAGAGAAGATGGTCAAATGCCTCCCAGGCTCTTCAGCCAGCAGGAATACCAACCAAATTGTTTATGTACTTAGCGCTGAAAGTGAGCACTCCAAAATTGATGTTATCCACTTAGGTACAAACAACCTGGCTAGAAACAATGCCTGTGCAGTTCAAAGGGACTTTCAGACTCTGGGAGAGAAACTCAAGCCCATTGTTAACACTGTAGCATTCTCAGAAGTTCTACCTGTTCTTGGTAAGAGTGCAGAAAGGCTGCATCACATAAACAGCTTTAATACATGGCTCCAGAGCTGGTGCAAACAAGAAGGATTAAGATTTATAGGCGACTGGGGAAACAAGAGGACCAACAAGAGACTATACTGTGCTGATGGACTACACCTCTCTGTCACAGGGAAAAGAATCCTAAGTGAAAACTTCAGGCAGTATGTGGATATGCATTTAAACTAGAAAAAAGGGGTGACGGATGGGGAAGGACAAGTTCAGGATGTAACTCCCAGCAAAAGCAGAATAACGTCAGAAACAGCCACACTTTTAAACCACACATCAACGATAAGTGAGAAGAAGTGGGCAGAACAAAATCAATGCTAAATACACGCAAGCCAGTTAAATGCTGGAAAGCAATGAGCACAAATGCTCGAAGCTTAGCCAGCAAAGTTTCGGACCTGGAAGCCCTAATGGTGGAAATGGACTTGGACATTGTGGCCATTACAGAAACATGGTTTAATGAATCACATGATTGGGATATAGCCATAGCTGGCTATAATCTATTCAGAAGAGACAGAAAGTGGAAAAGAAGGAGTAGCCTTGTATAAACCATAAACCATTATTAAGAAGGGACCCAGGATATCAATGCTTGAACCAATACAAGCATTGTGGAACCTGTGTCCCTTGGGGAAACTGCTAGGTACATATGACCTAGATTAGCCACTGTTGGAAACAGAATACTGGGCTTGATGGACCTTGGTCTGACCCAGTATGGCATATCTTATGTTCTTATGTTCTTATATCAAAAGCAATATTAAAGCTACTGCAATGCAGGGGACGTGGGGAAAAGAAGAAGTGCTCTGGATTGTGCTGGAAAGAGGAGATGGCACTGTCATCCATACTGCTATAGTCTACAGACCTCTGACTCAAATCGAAGAAATAGATAACGAATTGATTATAGATATTGCACAGATAGCCACAAAGGGGGAAGTGATCATATTGGGTGACTTTAATCTACCCGATGTGGATTGGATTACTCCTTATGCAAATCTGGAAAGAAGCAAAAAAATTGTGGATGCTTTCCAAGATGCGTTACTTAGACAAGTGGAATTGCAATGGGCTAAACTAAAGGTGGCAATAAAAGGGGCAACAGATAAATATGTAAGAAAAGTAAATAAAAACAAGAGGAGAAGGAAACCTATTTGGTTTTCCAAAGAAGTGGCTGCTCAAATAAAGGCAAAAAACACAGCTTTCGCAAAATTCAAAAGCTCACAAACAGAGGAACATAGAAAGGAATACAGGAGCAAACTCAAAGAGACAAAAAGAGAAATATAGAAAGCAAAATCAAAGGCAAAGGAAAAGATGGCTAAAGATGTGAAGTGTGGCGATAAAACTTTCTTCAGGTATATTCAGAAAAGGAGGAAAATCAGAGGTGGAATTGCAGGACTCAAAAGTGCTGGGAATGGACTCGTGGAAAGTGACATTGAAAAAGCGAAATTGCTAAACAAATACTTCTGCTCTGTTTTTACTAAAGAAAATCCTGGAGAAGGACCACCTGTGACTCCCAAATATACAAATGGGAATGAAGTAGATACCACACCATTCACAGAAGATGAGGTGTTAGAACAACTTGCAAAACTGAAAGTGGACAAGGCTATGGGACTGGATGGGATACATCCCAGAATACTGAGAGCTCAGAGAGGTTCTTGCAGGGCCATTAAAGGATGTTTTCAACAGATCCTTGGAAACAGGAGAAGTTCCTCAGGACTGGAGAAGGGCGGATGTGGTACCTCTTCACAAAGGTGGTGACAGGGAAGAAGTGACAAACTACAGGCCCGTGAGCCTTACCTCGGTGGCGGGAAAAGTAATGGAGGTGCTCCTGAAAGAGCGAATAGTGGACTTTCTCAAAACCAACAGGTCGCATGCTCTGAGGCAACATGGTTTTACCGAAGGACGATCTTGCCAAACAAACCTGATTGAGTTCTTTGACTGGGTGACCAGAGAACTAGATCAGGGGCATGCGATGGATGTCATCTACCTGGATTTCAGCAAAGCCTTTGATACTGTTCGTCGTAGGAGCTTATCAATAAACTCAGTAGTTTGGGGATGGGTCCCAAGGTGGTGAACTAGATCAGAAATTGGTTAACTGACAGACAACAGAAAATGATGGTAAACGGAGCTCACTTGGATGAAAGGAGGGTGATTAGCGGGGTGCCTCAGGGTTCGGTCCTTGGCCCGGCAATGTTCAATGTATTTGTGAGTGATATTGCTGAAGGACTGAATGGAAAAGTCTGTCCTTTTGCAGATGACATGAAAATTTGCAACAGAGTGGACTCCCCTGAGTGAGCGGTTGACATCAGGAAAGATCTACAAAAGCTGGAAGAATGGTCTAATGCTTGGCAATTAAGATTTAATGCGAAGAAGTGCAGTGTCATGCACTTGGGAAGCAGAAAACCAAGGGAAGTGTATGCGATAAGGGACGAGAGGTTGGTGTGCACGGATCAGGAGAAGGATCTTGGTGTGATTATTTCTGAGGATCTCAAGGTGGAAAAACAGTGCGACAAGGCTGTGGCAAAAGCCAGGAGGATGTTGGGCTGCATACAAAGAGGAATTACTAACAGAAAGGAAGAGGTACTAATGCCACTGTATAAGTCACCGGTGAGGCGTCACTTGGAATACTGTGTTCAGTTTTGGAGACCATATCTTGCAAAGGATGTAAAAAGACTGGAAACTGTTCAGAGGAAGGCAACCAAAATGATTTGGAGCCTGCATCAGAAGCTTTATGAGAAGAGACTTGAAGACCTAAATATGTACACTCTGGAGGAGAGGAGGGATAGAGGAGATATGATTCAGACCTTCAAATAGTTAAAGAGAAATGATGAACAAACAAACCTCTTCCAAAGACGGGGAAGGTGTAAAACTAGAGGGCATAACATGAAGCTGCAAGGGTGTAAATTTAAAGGCAATGTCAGGAAATACTTTTTCACTGAAAGGGTGGTGGATGCTTGGAATGCCCTCCCGATGGAAGTGGTGGGGGCAAACACAGTGACAGAATTCAAAATGGCATGGGATAGACACAGTGGATCCCTTTACTGCAACACGATAAAATCAAAATAAACTTAACTAATTTCTCAGTATACAGGGGTGTCCTACACAGAGCGGTGGGTTCACCCCTTAAAGACATGGGGAGGGGTGGCCTGCATGGAGCGGCAGGTGCACCTACTCTTGCCATCTTACTGGGAAGACTAGATGGACCATGCTGGTCTTTATCTTCCATCATTTACTATGTTACTATGACAAATCATTATTTCTTTCCACGTTTGAAGATGATAAATCGCTTATTAATAACAACAAACATGATTATCATTCCAAGTTAATCAGGTCCTCCATTAACAGGCCTAGAGAATTATTTAATATTGTAAAATCTCTCACTTCCATGCCAAAGGAAGATAATTCTATTTTAGCCCTTAAAGTCAAAATAATGGCCAAATTTTATGAAGAAAAGATAGGGATGATACCTCAATGCATTTATTATTTTAATTATAATGCTTCTTCTTCTGCATATAGCTGGAATCAATTTACTCCTGTACTAGAAAGGCAGCTTGAAGACATAATTAAATCAGTAAATACATCTACTTCATATCTTCACCCATGTCCTGCCATTTGGATTTGTGTAGCTCGTGACCAGCTGACACCTTATATACTTAATTTAATTAATTCTTCTTTAGTTCAAGGTATTATTCCAGAAGAACTTAAAAGGGCGACTGTTTGTCCCATTTATAAAGGTAAAAACCTGGACAAATCTGCACCAAGTTCTTACAGACCTGTTTCTAGTCTTCCTTATATAACAAAAATTTTAGAAAAAGCAGTTCATATACAATTACAAAGCCATGTTGACAGCTATGCTCCTCTTGATCTTCAGCAACATGGCTTTAGAAAAGAACACAGAGTTGAGACTCTCCTTCTCACTTTAACTGACAAGCTCCTAAAAGGCCTAGAAAAACCTAATACAGGCTTCATCTTAATAATTTTGGACATTACAGCTGCGTATGATTCTATAATTCATGATTATCTTCTAATTAGACTATAAGAAATAGGTCTAAAAGGAAACATTTTACAATGGTTTAAGTCATACTAGTCAAACCGAAGCATCCAAGTTAGAGTCAATAACATCACATCTAATCCTTTCTTCCAAAAGATTGGCTTATCTCAAGGATCAGCACTTTCAGCTCTTCTATTTATACAACCTGTCTGCAATATAATTAAGGATCACGGCATATTCTATCATTAGTATGCTGATGATATTATGATTTATACAGAAATTAATCCCAATCAATTATCTCTGGAGAAGATTGAAGAGTGCTTCTTGAGCATCAGATCCTGGTTGGAAAAACATAATCTTCATATGAATCATTCAAAATCAGAAATTGTATTTATATCTAAGGAGAACTCCTTCACTCCCCCAAATTTTATTAATTTAAATGATGAAAAGATTCAAGTCAAAAAAGAAGTCAAATATTTAGGAGTCACTCTTGATTCTCAACTTAAATTCTCCAAGCATGTAAGCAATATAATTAAATCCATTTACTCAAAGTTAAAAATGCTGCAACATTTAAGACCTTTGCTCTCTACGAAGGATTTTAGCCCAGGCAATGGTCTTTCCACATTTGGATTTCTGCAACATCTTACTCACCGGACTTCCAAAACATATGCTTTGCCGTCTTCAGATAGCCCAAAATACAGCGGCTAGAATAATAGTTCAAGCCTCTTTCAAAGATCATATCACTCCAATCCTTACGCTCTTACATTGGCTTCCTTTTGAGAGCAGATTAAAATTTAAGGCCATTCATACCACCTTCAAAATTCTTAATTCAGAGACATCAAATCAGCTAAAATTACTTATTCTAATCTCTCCAGATAACAGACCCTGGAGAAGCGGAAATACAGTAAGTACTCTCTTGTGGTTCCTAATGATATAGAACATGTAAATCCTCCAGGAGGGGCTTTTCCGAAGGGATGGGCTTCACCTTAACCGGGATGGAACCAGGCTGCTGGCATTAACCTTTAAAAAGGAGATAGAGCAGCTTTTAAACTAGATAATAGGGGAAAACCAACAGTTGCTCAAGAGCACATGGTTTGGAACAGTGTATTCTGAAGGATATTAACAAAAGACTGAAGTTAGAGCATATCGACATGGAGGTTCCCATAAAGACTTACATAAGCCAAATGCCCTTAGTACAGAGCAAAATCCCAGTCCAAAAACATGGTAAGGAAAGACAGAGCTATTTTATTGTACCAATTTACTAGAGTAACTCGCCAAAGGGACCCGACACAGGCTGTGTTTCGATTAAACCTTCATCAGTACTTTCACATACACGGATACTTTTCAAGGAGCTGGTTAATCTTTTGGAGACAGATGAATTTCATGATCGAGTATTTCACAGACTCGATTCAGCACACCAGATTACTCCCGATGAAGATCCCTTTGGACTGGGTTTCTTCATTTGACGTGGCTTTGTGCTTTCTTTGGTGGACTTAAGTACAGAGCAGACAGAGCTTAAAGATTCCAAATTATCCCTGCATACCAATAACCAGATTAATATGAATAAAATACAGCCTCTAAAATGCTTGTATGCAAATGCTAGAATTCTAAAAAATAAGATGGGTGAGTTAGAATATATAGGACTAAATGAAAGGTTAGATATGGTATATCTGAGACATAATGGAAGAAGGACAACCAGTGGGACACTGTGATACCTGGGTACAACCTATATCGTAATGATAGAGCATATAAAATTGGTTGAGGGCTTCCACTCTATGTTAGAGAGGCCATTGAGTCACAAAGGAGAAAAGTTTTGCAGGAAACAAAATACACCTTAGAATTTCTATGGATTGAAATTCCATATAGAAACAGAAACATGACGGCAGAAAAAGACCTCATGGCCTATCTAGTCTGACCTTCCATATCAACCACTACAAGAGTCCGTTTTTTCCCTTTAGAGATCCTCTGTGTTTGTCCCATGCTTCTTTAAATTCTGATACAGTCCTCATCTTTACTACCTCCACTGGGAGACTATTCCTCACATCTACCACTCTTTCCGTAACAAAATATTACCGTATATTACTCCCCTCATAGCAGAGTTTGCTTTCAATCGAAAGAGGCTTTCCTCCTGTGCATTTATGTATTGGAGATATTTAAACATCTCAATCATGTCACTTCTATCCCGTCTTTCCTCTAAAGTATACTGTCACGTCCTTGCCCCTGGCCTCTGGCTTAGAGGGGCGAGGTAATGGAGAACTTCTCCTGGTGAGCTCAAATAAACTAGCTTTTCCTCAGGTGGATTCTGGGACATGTAATTTGGCTCTTAAGAAGAAGTGTAGTCATGGTCCGATGTTAAGGCAAATGACAGAATTTATTTTAAAGAAAAGATTCAGGTAAACTGTACACAGGAATTATGTCCATGCAGGATTGTTTGCAACAGAGCATTTAGATCAGTATAACTGCTTCACAGTCTTTTAAACACATGCAGCTGGTTAACAACGTTGCTCAGTCTTAGAGAAACACCTCTGCTCAGCAAGGTAAAAATACTTCTTTTTAACCTTGTGTTTGTGAAGCACTTAACAGCAAAAGAATAAATCAGTTCCTCTGGAACAACCTCTTCTTTCCCTCCTTCCTTTCAGGATAGGTTTTAAACTCAAAATAAGAAAACAAGTAACAAACATTCACAAGCTTTCTCTTCAGCGTGACTCAGCACTTTGCCTGAGAAATGCAAACACGTGGAGTTTTCTTCAAACCCAATTCCTGGCTCAATTCCAGTTACCTGCTTCTAGGAGACTTTCTCATTCAATGCTATCCTTTAGCATAATGATTCCATGCTTGTAGCTTGACACAGAGTACAGTCCATGGGGATATCTAGATCTTGCAAGTCCTCCCCTGCCAACTCAATTTGCATATCCTCTGGTGTTGTTAGAGCAGTGTCCTGTTCTGAGCTCTGGACATAGTGCTCAGCATACAGCCTCCCTGGGGGTTCTAATGTCTCTCCTGAGCTCAACTCTCCCCGATAAAGACAGTCAGTACCTGAAGCATTGGGCAGTTCTCCCTGGTTGTGCTCGCTATGGTTCCTTGTCTCCTTCCAGCCTCTCTGGAACAGCTCTCTGTATTCCTCTCTGGCTTCTCTCCTGGAGATCTGCAGGTGCTCCTGGTTCCACTCCTGATTCCCTTGAATCCTCTGAGTCTTCCGAACCTCCTGAGACCTCTGCCTCCCCAGAGCTTCTTCCTTCCTTGGAGCTTCCTCTCTCCTCTGAGCTTCTCCTTTCCTCTGAGCTTACCCTCTCCTCTGCTTTAGCAGAGATTTATATTTCCCTCTCCAGGGCTCCAGCCCTTCCTCCACTCCTCCCAGGTGATCGTAGTCACCTCTCAATCATTAGATAAATAAGGTACCCAAAATTGTCCGTAGATAAAAAAATATTAAACCAAATTATGTCCTTATTGCACAAATCAAATCAAAATTGGTTAAATAAATAAGAATACCCAAAAAAGGTTTTTTTACCCATTGGTGAAAAACATAATGACCCAAGTGTAATATAATTATAAAAACGACACAAAACAAAAAGGATAAAATCAAGCTGCTACCATGAATCCTAAAAAATCTTAATAAACCCATCATATAAGAATAATATTGAAATGAAATTGGACAAAAGACAATGTCCCCTTATTGCACAAAAAAGTAAAAAAACTACAATAATATTTTGCCACCAGATAAAAAAATGAGATTAAAAATTAATAAATCAAAAATTAAAAATTAAAAAATTAAAAATATGTACTATAAAAGAAGTGTGCCATTGAAATCAATGTGCCATAAAAATCACAAAAATATTAATCATCTGTAATAATAAAAAAATATAAAAAACTGCAGAGAAAATGAAGGAGAAAGAAAGAGAGTCTCTACAAAAAAACCGACAGATCTCTTTCTAAATTTAAACCATGGGGTGATAAAGTGTTCATCCAAAAAATATATTTCTGTTCTAACCTCAACAATATTCTGTCATTGTCTCCACCCCTCCAATTAGGTATAACCTTCTTAATGATAAAAAAAAACGTAGATCTGAAATTTTGTGGTTTTTTTCAAGCCAGTGTTGGACCAACGGTTTATCTTCTAATTTTCTCCTTATACTGCTCTTATGTTCAACTATACACACACGTATGCTTCGTTTGGTCTTTCCAATGTACAACATGTTACATGGACATGTAATGATATAAATAACGTTTGCTGTCTCACAATTAGAAAAATCGTGGACATAATGCTTTATGTTGGTAGTAGGATGTATAAAAAACTTTCTAACCGGTAAAGAATGAACACAAACAGAGCAGTGTCCGCACTGGTATTGCACTTTATACCTAGACAGAGGTTTTCTTTCAGTGAGAGCCGATGGAACAAGAAGATCTCGAAGATTCACATTCCGTTTGTGTGCTATCATTAATTCTAATTTTTCAAACCCTGGAATCGCTTGAATCAAGTGCCATTCTTTTCTCAAAATTCCAATGATTTTATAAGATTCTAGGGAATATTTCAATGGACAAACCATTTTATTCTGGAAATCCCTCTTGGCACGTGGCGTAAGCAGAGCAGCCCTGGAGGAATCCCGAGCTCTAACATAAGCCTTATCAATGGCACCGGATGGGTATTCCCGCATCCGGAATCTTTCTTGAAGAACAGTAGATTGAAGTTCAAAATCTTCGTCTGATGTACAAATCCTCCTGGCCCAGAGAAATTGTCCAACTGGTAAGTTATTTTTAAAGGACGGATTGTGAAAACTTGAGTGATGGAGCAAAGTGTTGCGATCGGTTGGTTTTCGATACAGCGTAGTACTAAGGCTTGAGCCTACTCACTTAATTAATAAATCCAAATACGAAATTCTCTCTTTGTCATAAGTGGCTTGAAAGCGTAGATTGTCATCCAAGCCGTTAATCCACACATTGAAATCTGATAATAATTCAACCGAGCCTTCCCATATGATCAAGATGTCATCTATGTATCGTATCCACAACCGGACGTTCTCTTTATATAAATGATCCTCCAAAAAATGCTTTTCAAATCTATACATATAAAGATTCGCAATATCCGGTGCGAATGAAGAGCCCATAGCTACCCCTTTAATTTGCTGATAAAACAAGTCACGAAAACAAAAAAAATTTTTACAAAGTGCAATTTTTGCAAGTGCAAACAATAATGAAGTAGGAATACGCTGGTGAGTTTTTCTAACCAAAAAACACTCTTCAACTATCTGTAAGGCCTCCTGCTGCGGCACATTGGTATACAATGATTCAACATCTAGGGTCACCATAATAACGTTGGAATTCAGATCCTTAAAAGAAGAGAGGATTTCTATCACGTGAGCTGAGTCTCGAACATATGACCACATCTCTAAGATGAAGGGTCTAAGGATAACATCTAAAAACTGAGAGACCGGTTCTAGTAGGGATCCTATAGCGGATACAATGGGTCTCCCAGGGGGGTTATCCAAAGATTTGTGGATTTTCGGTATTACATAAATAGTAGGTGTAATGGGATGTTTTACCGTGAGGAAATCCTTCTCTTTTCTTGTTAAATGACCCGTCTCATAGGCAGTGAGAACCAAGTTGTCGATATTACTCTTAAGGGTACCAGTCGGGTCTTCATCTAATCTCAAATAAAACTTTTTATCATTTAACTGTCTATTTAACTCAGCTATATATTTACCCTTATCTAAGACCACAACCGCACCCCCCTTATCCGCTGGTTTTATTATAATGTTGGAGTTGGTTTGTAGAGATTTAATGGCTATTTTTTCACCGAGTGTCAAATTGTTAAATGGCAACCGTGTGGATGCCTTAATATCGTGTACTTGTTTTAATACAAGTCTCTCAAAAGACTCTATTAGAGGGTCTGTTTGGGGAGGAGGAAGCCAAGTGGAAGCCTTGCTAATAATGGACATAATATCTGTTGGTGCTGCACGGTCCTTGAAAAAACATTGAACCCTAATTCTGCGAAAAAATTTATAAAGATCGATTTCAGTCTCAAATGGATCAAATTTATGTACCAGAACAAATGATAAGCCTTTAGCCAGGACTGAAACCTCATCATTCGTGAGGACATAATTTGAAATATTAATCACATTGTCTAAATTTAATATCTCCTTTCGTAGGAGTCGTCCCTCCTCCATCCTCCCCGACCCCGTCCCCTGCCCCGTCCCCTTTGTGGATAGGGGTTGTAATGGGTCTGATTGTTGTCCATCCTGGAATCCCGTGCTTTTTCCAAAGGAGGCTGTTACATCATAGGAGTTAGGGTGTGGCTGCCTGAACTTTCTCTCCCTCGGGTTTCTTTCTCTATGAGGGGCCTGAAATCCATGCCCTGCAGGGATTTCTCCTTTCTCTAAGTTAAAGTCACTAGCCTTTTCTATATTCATAGGCTCAAAACAGGCTTCCTTGTCACAATACATATTAAGATCCTTAAGTCTGTCCTTATATGCTTTATAATGAAGACCACTAACCATTTTAGTAGCCACCCTCTGTAGCCACTCCAACCTGTTTATATCCTTTTGAAGGTGCGGTCTCCAGAATTGCACACAATACTCAAAATGAGGTCACACAAAAGACTTACATAGAGGCACTATCACCTCCTTTTTTCTGCTGGCCATTCCTCTCCCTATCCACCCAAGCATCCTTATAGCTTTTGCCTATTCTACCTGTTTAACTACTTTAAGATCGTCAGACACAATCACACCTTAGTTCCTCTCTACTTTTGTGAAAGGGGAAGGGGAAGGCAATGGCAGTGGAGCTATTCTATCGACCACCTGGCCAAAATAAACAAATGGATAATGAAATTCTCAAAGAAATCAGGGATGCTAACAAAAGCAACAGCACAGTAATAATAATGGGTGATTTCAATTACCCCGGTATCGACTGGGTCAGTGTCATGCAGGACATGCTAGGGAGATAAAGTTTCTAGATGAAATAAACGACTGCTTCTTGGAGCAGCTGGTTCATGAACCGACAAGAGGGGAAACCATTTTGGACCTAGTCCTTAGTGGAACACCAGATCTGGTGCAAGAGATAAGGGTGTTGGGGCCACTTGGCAATAGTGATCATAGCATGATCGCGTTTGATTTAATTAATGGAGGAGGGATGGTAAGGAAATCCACAGTACTACCTTTTAACTTTCAAAAGGGAGATTATGATAAAATGAGGAAAATAGTTAAGAAAAAAATAAAAGGAGCAGTTGTAAAGGTTAAAGACTTACATCATCCTTGGGTGTTCTTTAAAATTACTATCTTGGAAGCCCAGACCAGCTGTATTCCATGCTTTAAGAAAAGTGGAAGGAAGTCCAAAAAACTGCCAACATGGTTTAAAGGTGAGGTCAGAGAAGCTGTTGTAGCCAAAAAGCATCTTTCAGGAAATGGAAAAAGGAGCCAAATTATGAAAAATGGAAACATCATAACCACTGGCAAGTTAGATGCAAGGCATTGATAAGGCAGGCAAAGAGAGAATTTGAGAAGAAGTTTGCTGTGGAAGAAAAAATTCATAATAAAGACTTTTTCAAGTACATTCATAGCAAAAAAATTGTGACAGTTGGACCATTAGATGAAAGAGGGGTAAAAGGGGCACTAAGGCCATAGTGGAGAGACTGAATGAATTCATTGTTTCAGTCTTTACTGAGGAAGATCCTCTGATCTTCTGCTGAACCACTGTTTGTATTCCCTTTCCTATAGTTAACCCCATATTTATTACCAAGTTATTTACCCCTGTTTACTGTAAAACATATCTATTGGGATTATGTTATGTCGTTCTTTGTAAACCACTTTGGACAAAGGCAATATTAAAAAACTGTTAAATAAATAAATAAAAATAAGATGTAGGGATGTTACCCATGACTGAAATGGTATTTAAAGGTGATGCCGCAAAGGAATTGAAAGAAATATCGATACACCGGGAAGATGTATTACAACTATTTGATAAACTGAAGAGTAGCAAATCACCTGGATCGGATGGTATACATCCAAGGGTGTTTAAAGAACTGAAATATGAGATTGCAGACCTACTATTGGTAATCTGTGAACTATCATTAAAATCATCTGTAATACCTGCAGATTGGTGGATGGCCAATGTAATGCCAATTTTTAAAAAGGATTCCAGAGGTGATCCGGGAAACTACAGACCGTTGAGCCTGATGTCAGAACCAGGAAAAATGGTAGAAACCATTATAAAGAACAAAATTACTGAACATGTAGATAGTTATTGCTTAATGGCTTTCTGTAAAGCTATAAGCAGTATATGTTAATTTTGGTGTTGACTAGGTTGTTAGCTTAGCTTTCTTCACTGGTATTTGAGTGTATAGGATTTATTTCCTTATCTTGGTTCTCCTTCCTTGCTTTTATTGTGGGCTTGTGAGACTTAGCATGTAAGTTTGCTTCTCTCTATTGTTGTTGATTGTGATTGCCATTTGCTTGTCTCTTTTTGATGTACAAGTGTATTTTGCTTGGTATTTTGTCTGTAAATTTGTAAAAATAAAAATAAAAAAAATAAAAAGGGTTCAGGGGTGATCCGGGAAACTACAGACCAGTGAGCCTGATGTTAGTACCGGGAAACATGGTAGAAACCATTAACAAAATTAAAATTACTGAACATGTAGATATTCATGGTTTAATGGGAGACAGCCAACATGGCTTTAGACAAGGAAGGTCTTGTCTTACTAACCTGTTATGTTTTTGAAAGTGTGAATAAACAGGTAGACAAAGGTGAGTCTGTTGATATAGTGTATCTGGATTTTCAGAAAGCCTTTGATAAGGTCCCTCATGAGAGACTCTTGCAAAATTAAAAAGTCATGGGATAGAAGGCAGTGTACTATTGTGGATCAGGAACTGGTTAAAAGATAGAAAACAGAGGGTAGGGCTAAATGGCCAATTTTCCCAATGAAGAAAGGTGAATAATGTAGTACCCCAGGGATCTGTGCTGGGACTGCTGCTTTTTAACATATTCGTAAATGACCTGGAAATAGGAATAACGAGTGAAGTAATCAAATTTGCAGATGACACAAAATTAGTCAAAGTTGTTAAAATCCAAGAGGATTGTGAAAAATTGCAAGGAGGACCTTGATAAATTGGAAGACTGGATATTGAAATGGTAGATGAAATTTAATGTGGACAAGTGCAAAGTTATGCACCTAGGAAAGAAAAACCCACACTATGGTTACACGATGCAAGGTTCCGCATTAGGAAGAACCACCCAGGAAAAAGCTTTAGGCCTCTTTCTTAATAACATGTTGAAATCCTCTGCCCAGTCTGCAACGGTGACCAAGAAAGCAAATAGAATGCTAGGAATAAAGGATATAAACAGGATGGAGTCAGTGCAGAGGGTGGCTACTAAAATGGCTAGTTGTCTTCATTATAAAGCATATGAGGATACACTTAAGGATCTTAATTTGTACACCTTAGAGGAAAGGCGGGATAGAGGTGATATGATTGAGACATTTAAATACCTCCGTGGCATAAATGCACAGGGGGAGAGCCTCTTTCGATTGAAAGGAAGCTCTGCTATGAGGGGACATGGGATGAGGGTGAAGGGAGATAGATTCAGGAGTGATATGCGGAAATATTTCTTTACAGAAAGAGTGGTGGATCCATGGAATAGTCTCTCAGTGGAGGTGGTAGAGATGAGGACAGTAACTGAATTCAAAGAAGCATGGGACAAACACAGAGGAACTCTAAAGGTAAAAAGGGGACTGTTGTAGTTGTTGATATGGAAGGACAGACTAGATAGGCCATGTGGTCTTTCTGTCATCATGTTACTATAAGAAAAGGAATGGAGAATAAAACAAAGGATATTTTAATGTCTCTGTATCATTCCATGTGTGTCTTTTGGGGAAACTGCTAGGTACTTGTGACCTAAATTGGCCACTGTTGGAAACAGGATACTGGGCTTGATGGACCTTAGTCTGACCCAGTATGGCATATCTTATGTTCTTATTTCCAATGTGCAGCTAGACAAGACAAGGAGATGTACTACAGTGAAAGCATGCAAGGAAATAGAAGCAAAAAGAATTAGAGGAAGAAAAAGATCATTTTTTCTAAAGCTACGAGAGTTAAAGAAAAAATTGCAGCCTCAAATTGGAATATTAAAAAATGCTCAAAGATCCATGTGAATGATTCTGAGCAGATCAAGAAAAGGTGGAAAGAATATACAGAATTATTATATGATAAAGATCAAGTGGACCAACATCTGTTTCAATCTGATGATACTGGACCATTGGTGATGAAAAAAGAAGTCAAAGCAGCATTGAAAACCTTATCAAAGAACAAAGCACCAGGCATTGATGGCATTCCCATAGAAGTATTACAGCAATTTGATGCATCTGTTACCATACTTACAAGGCTCTGCCAGGACATTTGGAAGACAACCTCATGGCCAACTGACTGGAAAAGATCTGTGTTTATACCAATACTAAAGAAAGGTGATCCAACTGACTGTGGAGATTATCACACAATTGCTCTGATCCCTCACGCCAGCAAGATTCTATTGAAGATTATTCAGCAGAGACTACAATCATACCTGGAACGAGAACTGCCTGAAGTGCAAGCAGGGTTCAGGAAAGGGCAAAGAAAGGGAAACATCATTGCGGATATGAGATGGATCCTTGAAAAGACTAAAGCAGTGGTACTCAAATCCAGTCCTGGAGGGCCGCAAACCAGTCAGGTTTTCGGGATATCCCTAATGAATGTGCATGAGATAGATTCAAATACAATGGAGGAAGTGCATGCAAATATATCTCATGCATATTCATAAGAGATCTCCCGAAAACCTGACTGGTTTGCGGCCCTCCAGGACTGGATTTGAGTACCTCTGGACTAAAGAATATCAAAAGGATATTTATATGTGTTTTATTGACTACAGCAAGGCTTTTGACTGTGTAAACCATGAGAAAAACTGGGCCACATTAAGATGCATGGGTATACCAGAACACCTGGTCATTCTCTTGCACAACCTTTACATTGATCAAGAAGCAACAGTTCTAATAGAACAAGGAGAAACAGAATGGTTTAAAATCAGCAAAGGGGTACGACAAGGCTGCATACTTTCCCCCTACCTGTTTAATTTATATGCAGAACAAATCATCAGAGAAGCAGGACTGTATGAAGACAACAGATGTTTATGTTTATGTTTATGTTTATTTAAAACTTTATATACCACCCGTCACAGGGTATCAGAGCGGTTTACAATCATAAAATCATAAAAGGCTGCAGAAAGGAAAGAGAACGCCAATTTAGAAGTTTCCAAGAGGGGGAAAGGAAAGAGAACAGAAAAGTAAAAAAACGACAAGACAACCAATAAAAAAAGTTAATTACAATAGTCGTTAAGAGGGAAGGTAGTAGGAGGTGAGGGAGGGGGCGGAAGGTTGAAAGCCATACAAAAGAGGTGAGTTTTTAAGTGGGTTTTAAAGGATTTGAAAGAAGAATCCAATCGGAGGGCAGGGGGGGGGGAGCGAGTTCCAGAGGCGGGGCCCAAGAAAGTAAAAAGCGGAAGACCGTGTAGATTCTAGGTGGGCTTGGGACGGGGAAGGAAGGAACAAGCGGTTGGAGTGGACAGAACGGAGAGAACGGTGGGGGGTGTGAAGGTGTATCAGATCAGCAAGGTACAAAGGAACAACAGTGTGAATAGTTCTGTGGACAAAGATAAGAATTTTGAATTGTATGCGATATGAAACAGGGAGCCAATGGTGGTGCAGAAGGAGGGGGTGACATGATCAAAGCGGGATGCATGTGAGAGGATATGGACAGCTATATTCTGGAGATGTTGGATGCGGGACAGTTGAGATTGAGGGAGACCAGCTAAGCAAACGTTACAGTAGTCCAAGCGTGAGAGAACTAAGGAGCAAAGAAGGGTAGCTAGAGAAGAAGAGGAGAGAAAAGGATGGACAGCTCGGAGTTGCTTTAACACAAAAAGGAACGTTGGACCAAGGATGAAATGTGACTCTTAAAGGTGAGGACAGACTCAAGAGTAACACCTAAGTATCTAAGGGAGGAGACTAAGGGGATAGGAGAGGACGAGAGAACCGGTACAAGAGGAGGAGGGGAGTGACCAAAGGTGAACCAGATCGCTGCAGTTTTCTTGAGATTGAGATGAAGGAAGTTGGAAGAAATCCAAGAAGCAACGGTGGAGAGACAGTTTAGAGGGGTGATGTCTGGAGCCAAGGAATCAGTGTGATAGAGGAGAAAGATGTCGTCAGCATAGTAATGTGCGGAAACACCATACCAGGAGAGTGAGGGGGGCCAAAAAGACATTAAAGAGAACAGGAGAGAGGACAGAGCCTTGAGGAACCCCACACAAAAGGGGGGTGGAGGGGGAGGAAGCAACACCGGATAGGACAGAGAAAAAACTACAAGACAAAAAAGAGGGGAACCACTTTAGGACCAGACCAGAGAGACCAGCATCTTGAAGTCGAAGTAGGAGGGTGTGATGATCAACAAGGTCAAAGGCAGCCAAAAAGATCTAGTGAGACAGCAAGGGAGAGAGAATCGTGATCGTGGGCAGCATGCAGTTCATTGAGAAGTGAAAGAAGAACAGATTCGGTGCTATGACCAGGACGGAAGCCAGATTGCCGGGGGGTGAAGGGTAACGGAAGCCTCAAGGTGCGTGGAGAGCTGGAGGAAAACTAATTTCTCTAAGAGTTTGGAGAGGAAAGGAAGGTTAGAGATAGGGCACCAATTTGAAGGGGAAGAGGGATCCAGGGAACCGTTTTTCAGGATAGGACAGACCAAGGCATGTTTCCAGGAAGAGGGGAAGACACCAGAGGCAAGACTAGAGTTAAAGATAGAAAGGATGAAAGAGGACAAAGCGAGAGATGGTTCTAAAAGCCAATAGGAGGGGATGGGGTCAGAAAGACAGGTAGTTTTCCGTGAAGAAGAGAAGACCTTAGAGAGCATAGGAGCTGTGATTGGGTCAAAAGTAGACCAACGATGAGAAAGAGGGGGGGGGCAGAGGATAGGGGGGGGAGATGATGGTGGGAACAAAAAGGATGGTGAGGTTGGAGATGAGAGTACTGGGGAGAGAGGGGAGGGGCATGAGGAAAAAGAAAGACGAAGAGAGAGGACTTTAGAGGAGAAATAGGACGCTAAAGTAGCGGGGTCAGGAGAGGGGAGGGAGAGAGAGGGAGTGGGCGATGACTGCAGGACTGAGAGGGAGTGAAGAACAGAATAAAGAGTATGAGAGGAATTAGCTGATGAAGAAATAAGCTTGGAATAATAATCTTGTTTAGCGGAATGAAGAAGAGAGCGATAGAGTTTGTGACAGTAGTGAAAATGTGAGAGCGTAGAAGAACAGGGGCGCTTACGCCAAGAGCGCTCAGCCCGACGGAGATATCGACGATGGAGATAGAGACCGGGGTGGTACCAAGGATGTCGAGTGGGGGCAGGAGAGGTGCGAGGAGGGCGGAGTAGGGCAAGTGTATCAAGGGCAGAGACAAGGGTCGTATGCCAGGTATGCACCTGGGAATCAACTGAAAGAGAGTAAAAATCTGGGGAGAAAAGGGTATCAGAGGATGGGAACTGGAGAAGAGTGTTTGCAGTAATACGACAAGACTGGGAGGATGAAGCAGGACTAGGAGCGGAAGTGGGAGAACATGATGGGGGGAGGCGATGGGGTAGCAAAGGAAAAAAGGATACAGGAGTGGTCAGACCAGGGAAGAGATAAGGCTGAAAGGGAAGAAGTTAGAAAAGGAGAAGGATCATGGGAAATAAGAAGGTCTAGGGAATGGCCAGCGGCATGGGTGGGAAAGGAGACTAGTTGGTGAAGGGAGAGATCAGACAAGTGTGTTAGAAAAGCAGAGTCATGGGGAGTGGATGGGGAGTCAGCATGAATGTTAAAATCTCCTAAGATTACGAGGTGGGGATAAAGAAGGGAAATTTCGGTAATGGTGGCTAATAAGGAGTCCCAGGATTGGGCGGACAGGGAGGGGGTGGCATAGATGAGCAGAAAATAGAAAGAGGAGGGGAAGGAGGGGTCTAAATGGAAGAGCAATGATTCAGGATAATGTAAGCAGGGCCGGCCCGTCCATTGAGCAAGAATGTTCTTTGCACAGGGCCCCGCGTTTCAGGGGGCCCCGCGCAAAGAACATTCTGCATTTTTTTTTAAATTATATTTTAAAAAAAAAAGCTGGCTCTGGCTGCTGCTGCGGCCGCCGCGGCCTCCGCAGCAAAATGGAGTGTCCCGCGGGGCCCCCTCTCCTCGCTGAGCCTCTCTGCAAGGGCTTTCAGATTCGCGAAGGGAGAGGGTCTCCCTCGCGTCTCTGTTAAGCCCGCAGGAGTTAATGGGAAATTTCCCATCTGCCCCTTTAGGCGCGAGGGGCTGATGGGAAATTTCCCATTAGCCCCTGCGGGCTTAACAGAGACGCGAGGGAGACACTCTCCCTTCGCGAATCTGAAAGCCCTTGCAGAGAGGCTCAGCGAGGAGAGGGGGCCCCGCGGAACACTCCATTCTGCTGCTGCTGCGGCGGCAGCGGCAGCAGCCAGAGCCAGGTTTTATTTTAAATTTGCCATAAGCCGATATGGAATGGAGTGGAGAGGAGAGGAGAGGAGAGGGGGCTGGGCTGGGCTGGGCTGGACTGGGCTGGGGGGGCTGTTAAGACTGGTGCTGGGCTGGGCTGGGCTGGGCTGGGCTGGGGGGGGTGTTAAGACTGGGGCTGGGCTGGGCTGGGCTGGGGGGGGGTGTTAAGACCGGTGCTGGGCTGGGCTGGGCTGGGGGGGTGTTCAGACTGGTAATGGGCTGGGGGTGTGTGTTAAGACTGGTAATGGGCTGTGAGGGGGGGTTAAGACTGGTAATGGGCTGCGGGGGGGGGGTTAAGACTGGTAATGGGGGGCGGCGGGGGTGGGGGTTAAGACTGGTAATGGGCTGGTGGGGGGGGGTTAAGACTGCTAATGGGCTGCGGGGGAGCTAGGACAGATAATGGGCTATGGGGGCTAGGACTGGTAATGGGCTGTGAGCTGTTGGGGGGGTTAGGACTGGTAATGGGCTATGGGGGGGGGTTAAGACAGGTAATGGGCTGTGGGCTGATGGGGGCTGTCTGGAAATGGGGTGATGGGGGGTTAGGGCTGGTAATGGGCTGGGGGGGGTTAAGACTGGTAATGGGCAGTGGGCTGATGGGGGCTGTCTGGAATGGAAATGGGGTGATGGGGGGTTAGGGCTGGTAATGGGCTGGGGGGGGTTAAGACTGGTAATGGGCTGTGGGCTGATGGGGGCTGTCTGGAAATGGGGTGATGGGGGGGTTAGGACTGGTAATGGGCTATGGGGGGATTAGGACTGATAATGGGCTATGGGGGGGCTAGGACAGGACATGGGCTGATGGGGAGGGGTTAGGACTTGAGGTGGGCTGATGTGGTTAGGACTGGTAATGGGCTGTGGGCTGATGGGGGGGGTTAGGACTGGCAGTGGGCTATGGGGGGCTGACTGGAAATGGGCTGCTGATGGGGTTAAGACTGGAAGTGGGCTGATGGGTTAGGACTGGTAATGGGTTATAGGGGGGGCTTAAACTGAAAATGGGGTGATGGGGGGTTAGGACTGGAAGTGGGTTGATGGGGGGCTAGGACTGGTACTGGAAATGGGCTGTTGGGGGGAGCTAAGATTGGAAATGGGCTGTGGTGGGGGCTTGAATTGAAATGGACTCATGGAGGGGCTAGAACTGGAAGTAGGCTCATGGGGGGGCTTGGACTGGAATTGGGCTGAGTGGAGGGGAACTAGGATTTGACATGGGCTGATGGTGGGGCTAGGAAATGACTAGAAATGGGCTGATGGGGGGCTAGGATTGGAAATGAGCTGATGAAGGGACTCAGACTGAAAATGGATGGGGGAGCTAGGACCGGAAATGGGTTGATGGGGGGTAGGACTGGAAATGGGCTGATGCAGGGACTAGAAGGGAATGGATGCTGGGTGAGACTGGAACTAGAAGGGAGCTGATGTTGGGGGAGGATTAGAATGGGATGGGGCTGGGAGAGTAAAATGGAGAGGGGAAAAATATTTTGTGTGGGAGGGATGAAAAATCTACAATTGGCCGAGTATTGGGAGAGTAAGTGGGGATTGAGGATGGAGGGGTAAAATTTGTGTGGATGAAATAGGAATGAGGAAAGAGCAAAAGGAGAAAGATTAGTATGTTAAAGCAGATGTAGAGAGAGAGAATGGAAAAAAAAAAACTAGAAGAGAGAAGAAAGAACAAATGGACAGCAGACGATGGAGAGTTAGCAGAAAACATGAAGAGACCAGAAGAAAGTGGCTGGAGCAATTGCAACTGAAAAAAAAATGCACAAAAGGTAGAAAGATATCTCTTTATTTTGAATTTATTAACTGGAATATGAAAGCTCTGGGAAATGTGCATCATTAACGTCTGCGCTTTGTTTGGTACAAGAGGAAATTAATTTATAGTTTTATTTCTACAGTGTTGTTGTACATTCCAAGTTTGGCTTTTGGGGTTCCCAATTTAATTATTGTCTTCCTGTTTCTACATTGTGATTTCTTGTTTGGTGACGGTCTATGTTCTGCACGTGTAACTGAGCTGAGGTATTCTGTTTATGTAATTCCTATTTGACATTGCCACTTGTTCTCTTTCCCCAGTATTCTCTGAAATGTATTGGTTTAATATTTGCAGTGTTGCCTTTTGATAGGTAGGGTATGGTGCTTTGTGAGTCCTGGTAATGCTGTCAGGATATGGCGGGTTTGCTATGGGTTTCTAAATGGGCAGCGTTTGTAGTAGTTCCTAATGTGCCTGGCGGTTGGCACTGGATTATAGTAATGTAGAAATCTTTTAGTCTTTCTTTATCCATACCCTCATTAAGAGACATGTTTACTAAAAGTTAGTGTATGGTAACATTATGCAAATATTTATGCAAATAAGGCCACTTATGCAAATGAGGCCCCGCACCGAGTCTCCGCACATGGCCCCGCACCCCCCTTGGGCCGCCCCTGAATGTAAGACTGGCGACGAAAGTTCCTGGATAGAGAGGTAGGAGCAATGGAGAACAGCAACACCCCCGCCACTCCTACCCCGATGAGTGGTAGATAAGGCAGCAAAGCCCGGGGGCAGACAGCGGTTAAGGAGAGGCTCTTCTCCATCTCTCAACCATGTCTCTCTCAGGAAAAGGATATCAAGGGAATGCTGGGAAATGAGATCATGAACCAATATAGTTTTGGAGCGGATGGAGCGACAGTTCAGTAAAGCAAGTTGCAGTAACAAAAGGGATGGAGAAAGAGATGGAGCAGAGGGATGTGTGTGACAATCAGGGCCGGCCCGTCCATTGAGCGAGAATGTTTTTTGCACAGGGCCCCGCGTTTCAGGGGGCCCCGCGCAAAAAACATTCTTTTCGAAAAGTAAAATTGAAAAAACCCCCCCAAAAACCTGTCTGCTGCCGCGGTCGGGGCCGCCGCGGCAGAATCGAGCGTGCCGCGGGGCCCCCCTGTGCACGGCAGAGCCTGCCCTCCCCTGTAGCAGCTCTCTCTTTGGAGCTGAAGTCAGACGCGCCGGCTTGCAGAGCGCGAGGGAGGAGTTTCTCCCTCGCTGCTCTGTTAAGCCCGCAGCGCAGCGAGGGAGAAACTCTGCCCTCGCGCTCTGCTCTGCAAGCCGGCGCGTCTCACTTCAGCTCAACAGAGAGCGCTGCTACCGGGGTGGGCCGGCTCTGGGGTGCACCGGGGGGCCCCGCGGCCCGCTCGTTTCTGCCGCGGCGGCCCCGACCGCAGCAGCAGACAGGTTTTCTTTTTTTTTAATTTTGGCTTGGCTGGGGGGGGGGTTGTTAGGACTGCTAATGGGCTGGGCTGGGCTGGGGGGGGGGTTGTTAGGACTGCTAATGGGCTGGGCTGGGCTGGGCTGGGGGGGGTTGTTAGGACTGCTAATGGGCTGGGCTGGGCTGGGCTGGGGGGGGTTGTTAGGACTGCTAATGGGCTGGGCTGGGCTGGGGGGGGTTGTTAGGACTGCTAATGGGCTGGGCTGGCTGGGCTGGGGGGGTTGTTAGGACTGCTAATGGGCTGGGCTGGGCTGGGGGGGGGGGTTGTTAGGACTGCTAATGGGCTGGGCTGGGCTGGGGTGGGTTGTTAGGACTGCTAATGGGCTGGGGGGGTTGTTAGGACTGCTAATGGGCTGGGCTGGGCTGGGCTGGGGGGGCTGTTAGGACTGCTAATGGGCTGGGGGGGTTGTTAGGACTGCTAATGGAATGGGCTGGGCTGGGGGGGGTTGTTAGGACATCTACTGGGCTGGGGGGGGTTGATAGGAATGCTAATGGGCTGGGGTGTATGTTAGGACTGCTGCTGGGCTGGGGTGGGCTGGGGGTTGTTCGGAATGCTTATGGGCTGAGCTGGGGGGGGTGTTAGGACTGCTAATGGGCTGGGCTGGGCTGGGCTGGGGGGGGGTTGTTAGGACTGCTGGGGGTGGGGGTGGGTTGTTAGGACCGCTAATGGGCTGGGGGGGGGTTGTTAGGACCGCTAATGGGCTGGGGGGGGGGTTGTTAGGACAGCTAATGGGCTGGGGCTGGGGCTGGGGGTGGGTTAGGACTGCTAATGGGCTGGGGGGGTGTTAGGACTGCTAATGGGCTGGGGGGTGGGGGTGGGTTAGGACTGCTAATGGGCTGGGGGGTGGGGTTAGGACTTGAGGTGGGCTGATGGGGGGGGTTTAGGACTGGCAATGGGCTGATGGGGTTAAGACTGGAAGTGGGCTGATGGGGGGGTTAGGACTGGTAATGGGTTATAGGGGGGGCTTAAACTGAAAATGGGGTGATGGGGGGGTTAGGACTGGAAGTGGGTTGATGGGGGGCTAGGACTGGTAATGGGTTGGGTGGTTGCTATGACTGGAAATGGGCTGAGTGGAAGGGGGGGCTTGACTGCAAATAGCTGATGGGGACGGATCTTTGACTGGAAATGGGCTGTGAGGGAAGTGAGCTAGAAATGAAAATGGGCTGATGGAGCAGCTATGATAGTACTGGAAAAGGGCTGTTGGGGGGAGCTAAGATTGGAAATGGGCTGTGGTGGGGGCTTGAATTGAAATGGACTCATGGAGGGGCTAGAACTGAAAGTAGGCTCATTGGGGGGGGCTTGGACTGGAATTGGACTGAGTGGAGGGGAGCTATGATTTGACATGGGCTGATGATGGGGCTAGGAAATGACTAGAAATGGGCTGATGGGGGGCTAGGACTGGAAATGAGCTGATGAAGGGACTCAGACTGAAAATGGATGGGGGAGCTAGGACTGGAAATGGGTTGATGGTGGGCTAGGACTGGAAATGGGCTGATGCAGGGACTAGAAGGGAATGGATGCTGGGTGAGACTGGAACTAGAAGGGAGCTGATGTTGGGGGAGGATTAGAATGGGATGGGGCTGGGAGAGTAAAATGGAGAGGGGAAAAATATTTTGTGTGGGAGGGATGAAAAATCTACAATTGGCCTGGTATTGGGAGAGTAAGTGGGGATTGAGGATGGAGGGGTAAAATTTGTGTGGATGAAATAGGAATGAGGAAAGAGCAAAAGGAGAAAGATTAGTATGTTAAAGCAGATGTAGAGAGAGAGAATGGAAAAAAAAACTAGAAGAGAGAAGAAAGAACAAATGGACAGCAGACGATGGACAGTTAGCAGAAAACATGAAGAAACCAGAAGAAAGTGGCTGGAGCAATTGCAACTGAAAAAAAATGCACAAGGAACATGGGCTATGGAGGGTTAAGTGGCTTACCCAAGACCACAAGGAGCACCTGTGGGACTAGAAACCCCAGTCCTTCCGGCCCAAGGTTGCTGTCCTCTAGTAGGATTTGAACCCCTGAACTTCCGGCCAGAAGTACCTTGCCCCAACCACTAGGCCACTCCTCCACTCCACTAACTTACATTTACTCATATACCAGGAAGTCAGAGTGTTGAGGATACCAAATAGACGCCGAGTGAGTAGAAGCGTGAGTAGTAGGGGCAATACCTGGGCCTGTGGTGGTCGCATGGGCTGAAAGGACTCGCCTCTGGACTTGCCCCAAGGAGCTCGCCCAAGGAGCAGGAGATGTGTGAAGATTGATGGAAGACTCATCAAGAACCTTCCCTATGCTGATGATACCACATTACTGGCCGGAAGTGAAGACGATCTGAAACATTTAATTATTTATTTATTTGAGTGCATTTTATACCACCATTTCGGGTAATCATAGCAATTTACAAACAGAACAACTGAGATACAATGAAAATTTTTACAATATAACAGGTGCATGAGTAAAAACAATCAAGAATATTTACATGATTCTAGCAATTTAACTTATATACAACTCAGGTGTGAAAGGACGTTTTAGACATAATTTTGGTGAAGTTACAGGATAGTTAACAGGGAAGTGAAGTATCCAACAAGTGTGAAGTGGATGAGTTGGAGAGGCTAGTACAGTTGATGTGGGAATGCTTACATTATGCACTGACGAGAGATGAGTACTATGTTGAGTCAGCATTTGAAGTTTGTTCATTTTCTCCAAAGTGTTCAATGAATAGGAAAGTTTTAAGTTGATTTGCTTCTCAAGATCAAGGAACATAGTCTTGAAATGGGCCTGCACCTTAATGTAAAGAAGACAAAGATCTTGACAATTGGCAAAATCAATAAGTTCATTGTTGATGAAGAAGAAATTGACATATTGGACAATTTTAACCTACTTGGATCAACTATCAATAAAGAAACAACAAGCAGTCAAGAAATCAGATGACGCATTGCTCTTGGCAGAATGGCTATGAAGGACCTAGACAAGATTCTCATGAGCAGATGTTTCTCTCCATACAAAGATTCAATTTGTTCAAGCCATAGTATTTTCAATAACATCATATGGATGTGAAAGTTGGACAGTGAAAAAGATAAATAGGAAGAAAATTGATGCCTTTGAATTATAGTGCTGGCAACAGAAGCATAGCTACTCACCTGTAACAGGTGTTCTCCAGGGACAGCATGAATCAGTCCTCACATGTGGGTGATGTTGGCGCCGACGGAGCCCTTGCAGAAGCATCTCCCCAGCTTTTAAAGAAAGCCTTTGCGAGATGCCACCATGCATATGTGGTCCTCTTCCCACCCAAGGGTGTCATCTTGCTCAGTCAGATGACATAACTAGAGCCGACAAAAGAAGACGGCAAAAATACAGCAACTCAACAGGAAGGAGGGAGGGTTGTGAGGACTGATTTCTGCTGTCCCTGGAGAACACCTGTTACAGGTGAGTAACTACATTTTCTCTAGGAACAAGCAGGAAGTCAGTCCTCACATATGGGACTCTCTAGTTACAGGCTACCAGGAACCTCTAGAAAGCCCAGTCATCTGCAGCCACAAGCGAGTCTGAGGAGAAACTCTAAGGACCCCGCAGTACCGGGCATCAGCACCTGCTGCGTGGTGAGGAAGGCAGTGAGATCACGCTCCAGCGTTATCATCCCGGTTTCCCACTCGGGAGGTGCAGCCTTTCACACAGACACTGGGGTCATTGGGTCCAGCGTCAGTGAGGAGACAGAGTCCTTGAAGGGACAGGCTGGGACCTATCGCTGGAAGTTTCTGCATCCGTTCGGGGAACTTTGGCTCTGACTCCTCAAGTTTCCTCTGCGGGCTGCGGGACCTGCACAATGTATCCAAGTCCCAGGATATGGTCCTCAAGGATTTCTTCTTCTTTTTATGTTCCCACACTGGGGAACCCTTGTCAGAGTGTCTGCGGTCCCGGTAAGGCACCACGGGGACATTACGTGACTCCGAGGACCCATGCGGTACTTTGGCTACCGGGGATACTGGGGTAGTCAGACCTGTGAAAGATGTCATCATGCTTCTGCTGATGATACTGGATGGCCTTCACAGACATCTTTTTAAAGAGGGAGCAGACCCCCGGGTTGTGGTTGGTCCCTAGACACCGGAAGCAGCAATCGTATGTATTGTGTCACAGAGCAGACTCATTAGTGACCCCTATGGAGACAGAGGATAGTGCAATTCAGGGAAATAATAACGTTTGGGGAAAGCACATGGTGGAAAGTTGCCATGGGCAACGTAAGCAAGTGAGGTCACGACCTAGGGAGACACACCCAGCCAATAGGGAAGCCAGGACGTTCTCACCTGACTCTAATCAGCTGGGGACTGGTGCAGCTAGGAAATACCTAGATAAACTCAGCTCACAAGCAATTAAGCAGTTGAAGAGCAAGGTACAGCCTAAGAGCAAGCTCAAGAGCCAGGATAGGAGCTGGAGAGAAACCCAGAGAAGGAACTGGATGCATGAGGAGGACGAGAGAAGCTGTGAAGAGAGCGTGTCTAATTACCACATTGGAAGCTTGAACGGAGGTCTGAGTGAGTCCGAGGAATGCTTGAATGAAAGGTACAGACAACTTGACACAGAAAGTGAGAGTGGATGTAACAGCCCAGATTGGAGCAGAGACAGAAGAAAAAGGGTACAAGCCAGGAAGTTTTATTCCAGTCCAAAAAGGGGGAGTTCAGAGCTTGGAGATAAGGGACAGTGTGTGGAAGTCCAGAAGACCTCCAAAGCCAGCCTAAGGGGAGCAGAGAAACTCCAGTACCCTTATAATAAACTAAGGAAAGGCTTGTTACCTGCAGAAGTAGAACACTCTGAAAGGTACGTGAAACACAGAGTTTCAGAAGGGCTGCCGTCAGAAGTTCCAGCTGGCTCCAGGTTCCTAAACAGAGCAGAGCTCAGAGCAGGAGTAATTCCTCCTAATAGATGGGCAGGGAATTCTATAGCCTGCCAAACAGAGGTCAGCAGAGGGGAGGCTCCTACTACCAAAACAGCAGTAATTGTGGTAGGAACAAACAGTTTTCCTTTAGTGAAAAAGAACTACGTCACAGCCAGGACGGACTGTTTGCCAAGCCCACACAGGGAGAAAGTAAAGAGGTATTAATTCCTATTGAGGAGCCGATGCAATGTGAAGCCTCTGTGATTGAAGAGCATATTGAAGAAATGGATTGTAGCCTGTCTCTGGCAGATAATATAATCTCCTTAAGATAGAGAAGAATAAGCAGCCTAACAAGGTGAAGAGAAAGCCTTATTCTTTGTGGCTACAGGTCTGTGTTTAAAATACATTTCTGTTGTTTAGAAGCTGAAAGAAAGCCATTTTTGTGTTGCAGTTTTCTTTCTGTTTTACCCAAGAAGGGTTATGTTTTGTTTTTGTACATATTGAAATATCCTAATTGGGAAAGGGAAATAAAGCCCTGTTTACCTTATATCGGTTGTCCACAACTATTTTTGGTAACTGGCAGCAGCTACAACTACCAGGAGGCCAGTTACACTGAGGCCCAGTGCAATACCTGATCTCACCGGTAGGTGCACCAATAGGGCTCACGACAATTGGTCAGAGATATGTTTTTAGCACATCGATCACACTTTTTGAACCCACTGGCCATTGGGGGAAAAAGTACTCCGGCAAGGTTGAAAACCCCTGGAGTGGCCAGTGGATGGAAAAAGGTGCGAATTGCACCAGGAAAAAAACACTATTATGGTTCCAGGACACGATGCTGGGGCAAGCGTGCTCGGAGGCAGGAAAGGGACTGGTCCCAACCGGATAGAGAAAAAGAGTTTTTTCACACAATTTCATCAACTTTTTCTGGGGAAAAAAGGAGACTGGGCAAGTTGGCCCCCTTGGATGGGAAGGGAACCACGCATGCGTGATGGCATCTCCCAAAGACTTTCTTTGAAACCTGGGGAGATGCTTCCATGAGGGACCCATCAGTGCCGACATCACCCATATGGAGGACTGACTTCCTGCTTGTTTCTGGAGTGCATTGCATGGACTGCCCAAAGAACAAACCAGTCAGTACTAGAGGAGATCAAACCTAAACTTTCTTTAGAAGCTCAGATGACAAGACTTCGACTTTCATACTTTGGACACATCATACGAAGAGACAGAGAGATCATTAGAGAAAGACATCATGATTGGCAAGGTAGAAGGTCAACGCAAAAGAGGAAGGTCAGCAATGAGAAGGATCAATACAATAACAGCAGCTATGGGTGCCAGTCTGTCAACAATGAGCCGCCTGACTGAAGACCGAACACAATTTAGGACAACTATCCAGAGAGTCGCCTTAAGTCAACACTGACTCGATGGCACATAACAATAACAACAGTGTTTTATGGGAACATATCTCAGGAATTAGGAGAAGGAAACTGCCAACAGTATGAAGGTTTAGCAGATGTGGAAACAAAATGTTTTAATAAGTTGTGATTTGTTCCTTGCAAGGCAACGAGTCAATTCAGATGGATTTCGGGAAATGCAGTACTTCATTGTGAGCATATTGTTTGTCTTTTATTAAGATCACTGCGTGAAGAGAAAAACAGGAAACCAACTGTTCACAGCCAGAAAGCATGCTCCTTCAACTTTGGGAATGTACTTGTTGTACATGTGTGTTTTCCTGGTAAAACTGTGCAGATACAAGACCAGAAAAAAATATCACAAATTGTCTGTTTTTATGAAAAAGAAACAAACAAGACAGCAGCGTTTTGCTTTGCTTTGCTATATGTTTTAAAGGGGGGAACCCCGCTAATTTCCTTATTTGATGCAATTATGTTATGTTTGAAGTTTAGTTTGAGATTTTGAGAGATGTGCAGCCCCCTCCAAGGCTGATATTTGTATTAGAAATATGAGCACTATGTATGTATTGATCCTGTCACCTCATCCAGACATGTTCAGAATCCCATTACACTTCAAGGAACACATAAAAAACATCACAGGTCCATCTATAACAAAATTAGAACACTGAGACATCTCAAACCTATGCTACCTGCTGAGGGCTTCCGAACCATCTTCCAGGCCCTCATCCTACCACATTTAGATTACGCAAACTTAATCTTGTATGGCCTACCAAAGAGCACTCTCAATCCTCTCCAACAAGCTATGAACGCCGCTGCCCGTGTCCTCTGCGGTCGAGCCAGATCAGACCATATCACACCAATACTTAAGGATCTCCATGGGTTACCGATATACTCCAGGCTAACATATAAGATTCTTCTAATAACAGTCAAGATTATCAACAACATCGCTCCCAATTCTCTCAACGATCTCATCACACCTACTCCTAAAACCAGATCCAGAAGGACTGCAACAGACAACATTCTATCTATCCCTAAAGACTCCATAAAGTGCTCACAAACAACCAGGAGAAGAACCTTTGCCCACTACGCACCAAAATGTTGGAACGACCTCCCTCCAGAAATCAGAGCGATCCGAGACCTTCTACAATTCCGTAAAGCAATAAAACACTACCTCTTTCTACTCCATTTCTCTCAAGATGCTTCCCCGACTCTAAGAAACCATCCCCATCCCCTACTAGAGCCCCCTACACAACATACCGCTCAAGCCCCAAGCATTCTCTCACCAGCCTGAACCTTCTTACGTACTTTCAGATCAAGTATCATCCATTATGACATATTTTTATGTATATAGTTTCATGTATTCTGCATCTATCCTGAAATATGTCAATATGTAAATAGTTACCCAAGTTCTATTCCCTGTTATAATGTAAACTCAATCAGTCTTCTCTGATCTGAGTATTCTTTGTTAAATGTAAACCGCACTAATAACAAATAGTGCGGTATATAAGAATTGTTAAATAAATAAATAAATAAATAATATACTGAGGTAGTCGGAATGGCAGGCTGCTTGAAAGCGCTAAATTACTTGACACATATTAGTCCTCTTGTCCATCCTCTGCTCAAAAAACCCTCCCTTGACCCCTCTGGTATGTCTCATTATTAGCCTGTCTCCAATCTCCCTTTTCTGTCTAAAATTCTAGAACAGTTTGTTTTCACACAGCTCACTCACTACTTGGACTCGATTCACTACCTCCAACCTCGTCAATCTGGTTTCCAGTCTGGACACTGCACTGAGTCGATCTTACTCGCACTTCTCAATGAGCTTTACATTTCTCATGATCAGGATGATATATTCATCGCTGGCTCTCTTGACTTATCTTCTGCTTTCAATCTTGTTGATTATTTCACTCTGCTTTCCCACCTCCATGCAGCTGGCATTTCTGGGACAGTCCTACAGAGGTTTCATTCCTTTATGTCCTCTCGGTCTTTCTCTGTCTTTTCTGGCCTGCATCCTCGGCCCCAGTGCCTCTTATGTGTGGGTCCCCCAGGGATCTGTGCTTGCTCCTCTTCTCTTTAATGTCTTTTTGGCATCACTCACCCTGCAGATTCAATAGTCCGGCTTGTCGGCATATATTTTATTTTATTTATTTTTATTTTATTTATTTATTTTCTTCTATACCGCCCCTTCCAGCGATCAAGGGCGGTTTACATGAAACTTAACAATTGTACACAGTTGTATACATTTACATTAAACAATCGGAGTCAACTATTTACATTGAACGGTTAGGTACAACTATTTACATTGAACAATAAACTTCAACTTTATGAGGTGTTGATAATACAAACAACTATTAATTATTTACATTGGAAATTTACAGTGGTTGAGTGTTGTGTGTAGGGCATGTGTAGGGCATGTGTAGGGCATGTGTTGTGTGTAGGGCATGTGTCGTTAGGTGTTGGAATTTATTTCCTTTTATGTCATAAGTCGGGGTGTTTGTGGGGGCAGGGAGGAGGGGAGGGGGAGTTATTTAGTTTTGAGTATGGGGGTTTTAGTGAGTGTAGGGGTATGGTTGTTATGGAGGTCTTTTAGGGGAATATGGGATTTCAAAGTGTTCAGTAAATAGGTAAGTTTTTAGTTCTTTCCTGAACTGGGAGAGGTCTTTTATGATGCGGAGGTCTATAGGGAGGTCGTTCCAGAGCGTAGGGGCAGTAAATGTGAATGCTCTGGAGCTAGTGGTTTTCTTTGTTTTTCTGAAAGCTTTTGATGTGGTAAGGGAGTGGGCCGCGTTTTGTCTATGTGATCTAGTTTCGGTTGGTGAATGCAGTAGTGTGGATAAGTGTGAGGGGGCTATGTCTCTTATGAGTTTGAAGGTTGTTAGGATAATTTTGTATTTTATTCGGCTGTTTATTGGGAGCCAGTGTAGATCTAGCAGTATTGGGGTTACATGGTCCGTTAGCCGAGCTTTAGCTATTACTTTAGCGCAGATGTTTTGAGCTCTTTGAAGGAGGTATGTGTTTTTTTGAGGGAGGCCTATTAATAGACTATTGCAATAGTCGAAGTGGGGGGTGATTAGTGTATTTACTACAGATCTAAAATCTTGTGTTTCGAGGAGTGGCCTTAGGTGCTGAATAGTTTTAAGTTTATAGTAGATGGTTTTTACGGTTTGTTTTATGTGTGGCAGCATGGTAAGTGTGTGATCTATTATTACACCTAAATATTTTACCTCTTTTCTAACAGGTATGGATGTTTTGTTGATTGTGATTGCTTCTGGGAAGGTGTTCTCAGTGATTGATGACCTTGTTACAAACATAGATTCTGTTTTTTAGAGGTTGATGCTGAGGTAGTTAGATTCTAACCAGGAGGAGGTCTCAGTCATGCATTGTGATAGTGTGTCGTATGAGGGGTTTTTAGTGGTTATGGGGATAGCGAGCATGATGTCGTCAGCATATATGAAGTGGTTGATCTTGTGTTTTTTAAATATGTTAGTTATGGGTTGTAGGTATAAGTTAAACAGGAGGGCGGAGAGGGCTGATCCTTGGGGTATTCCTTGGCCTTGGGGGAATGATTCTGACGTCTCTTGGTCAATTTGGACGCGTATTAGTCTGTTTGAGATGTAGGACTTGAACCATTCAAGGACCGTCCCACCTATTCCTAGGCTTTGAAGTCTGTTAATCAGTGTGGGGTGGTTAATGTTGTCGAATATATTATGCTGACGATTATATATTTCCCCTGTGGCCCCTGATCTCACTCCACTGAACTCTTGTCTCTCTTTGATTGCTATCAGTCCTCCTCAAATTTTCTGCACCTTAATGCTGCAAAGACCTCCGCCATCTGGTCCACCTTTGCTCTGGCCCCCTCTATTTTTGGCTCCCCAGTTTCAATGGTCACCTCCCTCCGCTATCTTGGGGTTACCTTGGACTTGACCCCCTCCTTTCACGGCCACATTTTCCTGCTGGTGTGTCGCTTTTTTTTCTCTCTTCGGAAGATTAGAGCTCTGTGCCCCTTTCTGGATCCTCCCTACCCCTCACTCACCACTCTGCTTCTTTCCTTAGTGATCTCTCATCTGGATTACTGCAACTTCATCCTTGCCGGTCTCCCCTTGTCACAGCTCAGCCGACTGAAACTCATACAGAATACTGCTGCTCAGATCCTCTAACATAGTAACATAGTAACATAGTAAATGACAGCAGATAAAGACCAGCATGGTCCATCCAGTCTGCCCAGCAATACGGCAAGAGTAGTTGCACCTGCCGCTCTGTGCAGGTCACCCCTCCCCATGTCTTTGTTTAGGGGTGGACCCACCACTCCATGTAGGACACCCCTAATTGTTGAGAAGTGTGATAAGGAAGCTTATCATAGCTCAGGAAGGAGCTATAGAAAAGGTGAAGTGACTCTGAACAAGCAACCTGTCAGTTCTGGTAGAAATAAGAAAACAGAATTTTGCCATAAAAGACTACCAGTCCCAGAATGCACCAGGTTTCCAACAGCCATTAGAGGAGCTGAAGTGGGGAAACGTGTGTTCAATCAGGAGGGCTATGAGGTAATCCCTAAGCACTCATCTCAAAGGGCAGGGCCTGATTCAGCACAGCTGCGCTGTGTTAGGGAGGAGCACTCATCTAAGCAGAATAAGAGTAGAGTTTATTCTACAGATGACCATCTTCATGATCACCTTGGATATCCAGAGAATTGTCCTCAGTATCCTGAGAATCAGCTTGAGTTTGATCATCAGTTTCATCTGAAGGATCATCAGAAGCAGAAGCCAAACCGGACGGACAGAGAGGGAAAGAGACCCTCTGGAAGAAGGAAGAGAAAAGCCTTTGAGAGGTCTAGAAGAGTCCAAAGCAGTACGTATACTGGGAGGTATTCCAAGGGCCAGCATACACCATTGGACTGGGGAAAGCCAGAGGAATGGTGCTGCAGAGCTAGGAATCACCAGAGGCTACCTGTGAGGGAGACGGCTGCACGTGGAAGGGACCCTAAGACCTGTGCCAGAAGGTATGTGAAGAGAGATCCAGTGTCCAGGGATCTGGATTGGAAGGCTGGACATAAGAACTGGACTACATACTGGCCAGGCTATATAGAGAGGAACTCTAGCAGCAATGGAAGCTCAGGTATGAACACTGATCTATGCCCTAGCTATAACCTTGAAAGACAGCAGGGAAACAAGTATTCTCCTGAAAATGCTCCATTGAGAGATTCATCTGTGCCAATCCATGATATTGAACCCATGCTTGTTGAACAAGGGGGAATAATAGCAGATGAGGATCCTGTTTATATGGACTGCTCTCTATCTAAACTCCGTTGGTAACTTTCTGTTATAAAGTACAGCAACCATCACAAAGAAATACAAATTTGTTCTTTAATCTACCCATAAAAGCTCCTGAAGCAGGATTTGACCCACACAGTAGAAAGCAAGCCAGCTAAGGGGTTTCAGCTGGATAACTGCTAGCAATTAAGCCTTACCTAATTGCTTGTGAGCTAGGAGAGAATCACTTCTGTATCTATGTGGGAAGTAATCAGAAGTTAACCTGAAAAGAACAGTTTGTTTCTTGCTTTGTGGCTTTTCATTTGTTGTTTTCCTGATTTTGACTTTGTTTTTCCAAGTTAACACTGAAAGCAAGTAACCTAATTTATGTGCTACCAAGCATATCTGTGTTGGGAGAAATAACCCCATAAATAAATATCTTATTGACTTTACCCAAGAGCACAACTAAATTATTGTCAGCAGCTGTGTCTGGTGTGAATGAACTACATTTGCCCACAATACCTTGCAAATCATATAGATATATGCACTTGACAAGACTGTGAAGATTCTCACCCAGGCAGCCGTCTGACAGAAGTTAGATGGTTCAGTTTATTTTGATTTTATCCTGTTGCTGTAAAGGGATCCACTGTGCTTGTCCCATGCTGTTTTGAATTCCGTCACCGTGTTTGCCCCCACCACTTCCATCGGGAGGGCATTCCAAGCATCCACCAGCCTTTCAGTGAAAAAATATTTCCTGACATTGCCTTTCAATTTTTCACCTTGCAGCTTAATGTTATGCCCTCTAGTTTTGCAGCTTCCCCGTCTTTGGAAGAGGTTTCTTTGTTCATCGTTCCTCTTTAAGTATTTAAAGGTCTGAATCATATCTCCCCTAGCCCTCCTCTCCTCCAAAGTGTACATATTTAGGTCTTCAAGTCTCTTCTCATAAGGTTTCTTACGCAGGCTCCAAATCATTTTGGTTGCCTTCCTCTGAACACTTTCCAGTCTTTTTACATCTTTTGCAAGATATGGTCTCCAAAACTGAACACAGTATTCCAGGTGAGGCCTCACCAGCGACCTGTACAATGGCATAAGTACCTCTTCCTTTCTGCTGGTAATCCCTCTTTGTATGCAGCCCAACATCCTCCTGGCTTTTGCCTTATCGCACTGTTTTGCCACCTTGAGATCATCAGAGATAATCACACCAAGGTCTTTTTCCTGAACCATGCACACCAACCTCTTGCCCCCTATCGCGTACATTTCCCTTGGATTTCTGCTACCTAAGTGCATGACACTGCACTTTTTCGCATGAAATCGTAATTACCAAGCATTAGACCATTCTTCCAGCTTTTGTAGATCTTTCCTCATGTTATCCACTCCCTCGGGGGAGTCCACTCTGTTGCAAATTTTTGTGTCTTCTGCAAAAAGACAGACTTTTCCATTCAGTCCTTCAGCAATATCATTCACAATTACATTGAACATTGCAGGGCCCAGGACCGAACCCTGGGGCACCCCGCTAATCACCTTCCCATCATCCGAGTGAGCTCCATGTACCATTACCCTCTGTCGTCTGTCCGTCAACCAATTTCTAATCCAATTTACTATCTTGGTACCCATCCCCAAGCTACTAACACGCAACCTAGTTCGATCACGTTCACCACTTTTCATCGGCCTCCACTGGCTTCCTGTCCAATATCGCATTCACGACAAGGTACTGTGCATAAGGCCATCTACTCACTAATCCTTTCTGATCTTCTACATTTCCACATCCCCACCCACAGCCTCCGCTCAGCTCACATCAACCATCCTCACTTACCCTCCCCGAGTAATGCCCACTTTGCAACCACCCGTCATTCTGCTTTTTTCTTCCTGGGTCCCTTCCTCTGTCATCCGCTCTCGGCCTTTGAACTCTCCTTCCCCCGGTTCAAAACCCTTTTGAAATCTCATCTGTTTCTCTCTGCCTTTGACCTACCCCCTACCACCTCTTAACCTTTGCTGCTGTTGTCTCTCTTTCCTATTGGTGTGAATGACTATCTCCTGTCCTGTCTGTGAATTGTAGTTCCTTTCCTTTCTGGCCATTGGCCTTCTTTCTGCATTTTCTAGCATTGTAAACCGCTCTGATGTTATAAAGAGCGGTATAAAAAGCGTGCAAATAAAGATGATAAAGATAAAGACCAAGGAATGCTCCAACAGAGAACAATTAATCTATAGCTGCATTTCTTCCAAGCCAGCAACTCTGCAGGCAATAATACAAGTACTACTTGGGGAAAAGGCTGAGGAGGAAGCCAATGTCCAGGGAAAGACAATAAACATAAACCAACAGAGGAGTACTTCCTATGTGGTGAGTTGAGCCACTGGAAATCTGATTCCCCCAAGCAACCTCCTTGAGTACCCCCAAGGCCTGAAGTGATTGAAACCATGCATATTCATGCAGAGTCCCGATTGGCATCGAGCAAGAGAGTAGGAAGCACAACTCCTCCCTGCACCCCAGCACAAGGCCAATCAGGGCCAGGAAGGAATTTTAAATTTAAAGCGCCATTGGGCATGTCTGCGCCTGGCAGGCCTATGCCTTAGGGCCTCGCCAGAGAGCCCTTAGGCGTGGCCCTTGAGCATGGCATGGAGCGAAATTAGACACCAGTGCCATCCCCACCACATCGGCTACCAGCTAATCCTGGCTACAGCCATCTGATCTTGCAGCACTTCACCGAACAAGTCGCCGGCACACCAATCTATACACACACCACTCCAAATCCTATGAAAGAACTAGATCAGCAAAACCATCCCTCTATTTGTCGTTACTCTGCAAGACAAGGTAGGCCTGCACCAAACAGCCCCTCTCCTCTCAGTCAACAGTAAGGCCACTGCAACCTCAGGACATAAGACAATGCATCAGGTGTACCCACACCTAAGAGCCACAACAAAGCTAGGCTAACAGAACAACACAGTAAAGCACCATCTTCTCACATAGCATAGCAGAATGCCGGATGGTTTTACCAACATGTTATTCCTATCTTGCCTGGCCCAATTCATTATATGGATAGAATCATATACTCAATAACAGGGTCTAATTCCCTCCATCCAAGACCATGGCCGTAGGGGACACAGACACATTCTCCACCACACAAGTACCCCTCTCAGGGAACCATAGCCGTCTCATACACATAGTTTGTCAACCACCAGTGGAAACCTACAGAAGTTAGCCTCCACAGGCAGAAAACCTGACCTGCAATGCTCATAAATGTTTGCTCCATCCAGAACAAATGGTCTATCCTCATTGACTATATCAAACTCCGAAATCTAAACCTGCTCTTTGTCATGGCGTCATGGCTCACCGACACAGCACCGTACTTACAGGCCAATTAAAGCTCCCTAGTTATGACGTCTTTAACTGCCTGAGAACAAATTGTAGGGGCAGAGGAGTCCTCATGATAGCCAAAAGCAATCTCCATTTCCAATGCTGGATTTCACAGAGCACAATCAACCTTGATTACATCATGATTTCAAATAAGTAGCGAGCAGCATGTTTGTTCTACCGTACTTCTTCTACATGCACTACATGACCTGTCCACAATCCTTGACCTAGCATGCAACCGGACTACCCAACGAAAACCACTCTGGCTGCTAGGCGATTTCAACCTCCTGACACTACCAGTGAAGCACTCCACAGACTTTCTGGATGCAGGAATGCATTGATTTGAACATGTGGAAAAGAAGAAGTGCTCTGGATTGTGTTGGAAAGAGGAAATGGCACTGTCATCCATACAGATATAGTCTACAGACCTCCGACTCAAATCAAATAAATAGATAACAAATTGATTATAGATATTGCCAAGATAGCCACAAAGGAGGAAGTGATCATATTGGATGACTTTAATCTACCCGATGTGGATTGGATTACTCCTTCTGCAAATCTGGAAAGAAGCAAAAAAATTGTGGATGCTTTCCAAGATGCGTTACTTAGACAAATGGTGATGGAACCAACCAGGAAAGCTCAATGCTGGATTTAGTGCTTACCAACGGTGATAACATGTCGAATGTCCGGGTGGGTGCCCCTGTGAGCAGCAGCGATCATCACACAGTGTGGTTTGAGATAAAAGCCAAGGTGCAGTCCATCATAGAAAGCTCAAAGTCCTAGACTTCAAAAACACTGACTTCAGTAAAATGGCCAAGTACCTGAAGGAGGAGTTGGCAGGGTGGGAGAGGATAAGGGAAGTGTAATTGCAATGGGCTAAACTAAAGGAGGCAATAAAAGGGGCAACAGATAAATATGTAAGGAAGGTAAATAAAAACAAGAGGAGAAGGAAACCTATTTGGTTCTCCAAAGAAGTTCTTGTTCATTGTAAACCGCGCTGATTTTGAAACAGTGCGGTATATAAAATCAAATAAATAAACAGTTATGAATAAGTAATAAATACACCCACCTACATAAGAGGAAATATCCTGGACCTCATCTTTGCACCCTCGTCCTTGCAACAAATCGAGTAACCAAAACCCACAATTGGTCCTCCCCGTCTCCTGGTCTGACCACAATGCCATCATTTTCCACATCCCTGTAGGCTCAAAAGAATAGGTGCCTTCTGGAACTGCCCCACCAGCTGCCCATCACTTCAGATATTTTAACAAAGAAGCCTTCCTTGAAGAAACTCTAAAGAATCTCAATACTAACACTACCAAGCTCGGCGAGCTAATAGACTTATGGAACACCACCTTAAGTAAAGCCTCTCTCCTACCACACTCCATGAAACCCAAGAGGAAGAATCACACAGAAAAAGGTTCACTGTTGATCTAGGTAAATCCTTAAAAAGTCTCAGGAAGCTGGAATGACGTTGGCGGCACTCGAGACTCTCCCAGGACCAAGTCTCCTACATGAATAACCTACAACAACATCACAAAGCAATTGACCAGAAAAGAAAGGAATACCACACCAGTATTCCCTATACACACTGATAATCCCCATCCACTCACTCTCCTCATTCCCTCTACACACTGATAATCCCCATCCACTCACTCTCCTCATTCCCTCTACACACTGATAATCCCCATCCACTGACTCTCACTCATCCCCTCTACACACTGATAATCTCCCTCCACTGACTCTCCTCATCCCCTCTACACACTGATAATCCCCCTCCACTCATTCTCCTCATTCCCTCTACACACTGATAATCCCCATCCACTCACTCTCACTCATCCCCTCTACACACTGATAATCCCCATCCACTGACTCTCACTCATCCCCTCTACACACTGATAATCCCCCTCCACTCACTCTCACTCATCCCCTCTACACACTGATAATCTCCATCCACTGACTGTCACTCATCCCGTCTACACACTGATAATCTCCATCCACTGACTCTCACTCATCCCCTCTACACACTGATAATCCCCATCCACTGACTCTCACTCATCCCCTCTACACACTGATAATCCCCCTCCACTGACTCTCACTCATCCCCTCTACACACTGATAATCCCCATCCACTGACTCTCACTCATCCCCTCTACACACTGATAATCTCCATCCACTGACTCTCACTCATCCCCTCTACACACTGATAATCCCCATCCACTGACTCTCACTCATCCCCTCTACACACTGATAATCTCCATCCACTCACTGTCACTCATCCCCTCTACACACTGATAATCTCCCTCCACTGACTCTCACTCATCCCCTCTACACACTGATAATCCCCATCCACTGACTCTCACTCATCCCCTCTACACACTGATAATCTCCATCCACTGACTCTCACTCATCCCCTCTACACACTGATAATCCCCATCCACTGACTCTCACTCATCCCCTCTACACACTGATAATCCCCATCCACTGACTCTCACTCATCCCCTCTACACACTGATAATCCCCATCCACTGACTCTCACTCATCCCCTCTACACACTGATAATCTCCCTCCACTGACTCTCACTCATCCCCTCTACACACTGATAATCTCCATCCACTGACTCTCACTCATCCCCTCTACACACTGATAATCTCCATCCACTGACTCTCACGCATCCCTCATCCCCTCTACACACTGATAATCCCCATCCACTGACTCTCACTCATCCCCTCTACACACTGATAATCTCCATCCACTGACTCTCACTCATCCCCTCTGCACACTGATAATCTCCCTCCACTCACTCTCACTCATCCCCTCTGCACACTGATAATCCCCATCCACTGACTCTCACTCATCCCCTCTACACACTGATAATCTCCATCCACTCACTCTCACTCATCCCCTCTACACACTGATAATCCCCATCCACTGACTCTCACTCATCCCCTCTACACACTGATAATCCCCCTCCACTGACTCTCACTCATCCCCTCTACACACTGATAATCTCCCTCCACTGACTCTCACTCATCCCCTCTACACACTGATAATCTCCATCCACTGACTCTCACTCATCCCCTCTACACACTGATAATCCCCATCCACTCACTCTCACTCATCCCCTCTACACACTGATAATCCCCATCCACAGACTCTCCACTCATCCCCTCTACACACTGATAATCCCCCTCCACTGACTCTCACTCATCCCCTCTACACACTGATAATCCCCATCCACTGACTCTCACTCATCCCCTCTACACACTGATAATCCCCATCCACTGACTCTCACTCATCCCCTCTACACACTGATAATCCCATTCCACTGACTCTCACTCATCCCCTCTACACACTGATAATCCCCATCCACTGACTCTCACTCATCCCCTCTACACACTGATAATCCCCCTCCACTGACTCTCACTCATCCCCTCTACACACTGATAATCTCCATCCACTGACTCTCACTCATCCCCTCTACACACTGATAATCCCCATCCACTGACTCTCACTCATCCCCTCTACACACTGATAATCTCCATCCACTCACTGTCACTCATCCCCTCTACACACTGATAATCCCCCTCCACTGACTCTCACTCATCCCCTCTACACACTGATAATCCCCATCCACTGACTCTCACTCATCCCCTCTACACACTGATAATCCCCATCCACTGACTCTCACTCATCCCCTCTACACACTGATAATCCCCATCCACTGACTCTCACTCATCCCCTCTACACACTGATAATCTCCATCCACTGACTCTCACTCATCCCCTCTACACACTGATAATCTCCATCCACTGACTCTCACTCATCCCCTCTACACACTGATAATCCCCATCCACTGACTCTCACTCATCCCCTCTACACACTGATAATCCCCATCCACTGACTCTCACTCATCCCCTCTACACACTGATAATCTCCATCCACTGACTCTCACTCATCCCCTCTACACACTGATAATCCCCATCCACTGACTCTCACTCATCCCCTCTACACACTGATAATCTCCATCCACTGACTCTCACTCATCCCCTCTACACACTGATAATCCCCATCCACTGACTCTCACTCATCCCCTCTACACACTGATAATCCCCATCCACTGACTCTCACTCATCCCCTCTACACACTGATAATCCCCATCCACTGACTCTCACTCATCCCCTCTACACACTGATAATCCCCATCCACTGACTCTCACTCATCCCCTCTACACACTGATAATCCCCATCCACTGACTCTCACTCATCCCCTCTACACACTGATAATCCCCATCCACTCACTCTCACTCATCCCCTCTACACACTGATAATCCCCATCCACTGACTCTCACTCATCCCCTCTACACACTGATAATCCCCATCCACTCACTCTCACTCATCCCCTCTACACACTGATAATCCCCATCCACTCACTCTCACTCATCCCCTCTACACACTGATAATCCCCATCCACTCACTCTCACTCATCCCCTCTACACACTGATAATCCCCATCCACTGACTCTCACTCATCCCCTCTACACACTGATAATCTCCATCCACTCACTCTCACTCATCCCCTCTACACACTGATAATCCCCATCCACTCACTCTCACTCATCCCCTCTACACACTGATAATCCCCATCCACTCACTCTCACTCATCCCCTCTACACACTGATAATCCCCCTCCACTGACTCTCACTCATCCCCTCTACACACTGATAATCCCCCTCCACTGACTCTCACTCATCCCCTCTACACACTGATAATCCCCCTCCACTGACTCTCACTCATCCCCTCTACACACTGATAATCTCCATCCACTCACTCTCACTCATCCCCTCTACACACTGATAATCCCCCTCCACTGACTCTCACTCATCCCCTCTACACACTGATAATCCCCCTCCACTGACTCTCACTCATCCCCTCTACACACTGATAATCTCCATCCACTGACTCTCACTCATCCCCTCTACACACTGATAATCCCCTCCACTGACTCTCACTCATCCCCTCTACACACTGATAATCCCCCTCCACTGACTCTCACTCATCCCCTCTACACACTGATAATCCCCCTCCACTGACTCTCACTCATCCCCTCTACACACTGATAATCTCCATCCACTGACTCTCACTCATCCCCTCTACACACTGATAATCCCCATCCACTGACTCTCACTCATCCCCTCTACACACTGATAATCTCCATCCACTGACTCTCACTCATCCCCTCTACACACTGATAATCCCCATCCACTCACTCTCACTCATCCCCTCTACACACTGATAATCTCCATCCACTGACTCTCACTCATCCCCTCTACACACTGATAATCCCCATCCACTGACTCTCACTCATCCCCTCTACACACTGATAATCTCCCTCCACTGACTCTCACTCATCCCCTCTACACACTGATAATCCCCATCCACTGACTCTCACTCATCCCCTCTACACACTGATAATCCCCCTCCACTGACTCTCACTCATCCCCTCTACACACTGATAATCCCCATCCACTGACTCTCACTCATCCCCTCTACACACTGATAATCCCCCTCCACTCACTCTCACTCATCCCCTCTACACACTGATAATCTCCATCCACTCACTCTCACTCATCCCCTCTACACACTGATAATCCCCCTCCACTCACTCTCACTCATCCCCTCTACACACTGATAATCTCCATCCACTCACTCTCACTCATCCCCTCTACACACTGATAATCCCCCTCCACTCACTCTCACTCATCCCCTCTACACACTGATAATCCCCCTCCACTGACTCTCACTCATCCCCTCTACACACTGATAATCCCCCTCCACTGACTCTCACTCATCCCCTCTACACACTGATAATCCCCCTCCACTCACTCTCACTCATCCCCTCTACACACTGATAATCTCCATCCACTCACTCTCACTCATCCCCTCTACACACTGATAATCCCCCTCCACTCACTCTCACTCATCCCCTCTACACACTGATAATCTCCATCCTCCACTGACTCTCACTCATCCCCTCTACACACTGATAATCCCCCTCCACTCACTCTCACTCATCCCCTCTACACACTGATAATCCCCTCCACTGACTCTCACTCATCCCCTCTACACACTGATAATCCCCATCCACTGACTCTCACTCATCCCCTCTACACACTGATAATCCCCCTCCACTGACTCTCACTCATCCCCTCTACACACTGATAATCTCCATCCACTCACTGTCACTCATCCCCTCTACACACTGATAATCCCCCTCCACTGACTCTCACTCATCCCCTCTACACACTGATAATCCCCATCCACTCACTCTCACTCATCCCCTCTACACACTGATAATCCCCATCCACTGACTCTCACTCATCCCCTCTACACACTGATAATCTCCATCCACTGACTCTCACTCATCCCCTCTACACACTGATAATCTCCATCCACTCACTCTCACTCATCCCCTCTACACACTGATAATCCCCATCCACTCACTGTCACTCATCCCCTCTACACACTGATAATCTCCATCCACTGACTCTCACTCATCCCCTCTACACACTGATAATCCCCATCCACTGACTCTCACTCATCCCCTCTACACACTGATAATCCCCATCCACTGACTCTCACTCATCCCCTCTACACACTGATAATCCCCATCCACTGACTCTCACTCATCCCCTCTGCACACTGATAATCCCCATCCACTCACTCTCACTCATCCCCTCTACACACTGATAATCTCCCTCCACTGACTCTCACTCATCCCCTCTACACACTGATAATCTCCATCCACTGACTCTCACTCATCCCCTCTACACACTGATAATCCCCCTCCACTCACTCTCACTCATCCCCTCTACACACTGATAATCTCCCTCCACTGACTCTCACTCATCCCCTCTACACACTGATAATCTCCATCCACTCACTCTCACTCATCCCCTCTACACACTGATAATCTCCCTCCACTCACTCTCACTCATCCCCTCTACACACTGATAATCCCCCTCCACTGACTCTCACTCATCCCCTCTACACACTGATAATCCCCCTCCACTGACTCTCACTCATCCCCTCTACACACTGATAATCCCCCTCCACTGACTCTCACTCATCCCCTCTACACACTGATAATCTCCCTCCACTGACTCTCACTCATCCCCTCTACACACTGATAATCCCCATCCACTGACTCTCACTCATCCCCTCTACACACTGATAATCCCCATCCACTGACTCTCACTCATCCCCTCTACACACTGATAATCCCCCTCCACTGACTCTCACTCATCCCCTCTACACACTGATAATCCCCCTCCACTGACTCTCACTCATCCCCTCTACACACTGATAATCTCCATCCACTGACTCTCACTCATCCCCTCTACACACTGATAATCTCCCTCCACTGACTCTCACTCATCCCCTCTACACACTGATAATCCCCATCCACTGACTCTCACTCATCCCCTCTACACACTGATAATCCCCATCCACTGACTCTCACTCATCCCCTCTACACACTGATAATCCCCCTCCACTGACTCTCACTCATCCCCTCTACACACTGATAATCCCCATCCACTGACTCTCACTCATCCCCTCTACACACTGATAATCCCCATCCACTGACTCTCACTCATCCCCTCTACACACTGATAATCCCCATCCACTGACTCTCACTCATCCCCTCTACACACTGATAATCCCCATCCACTGACTCTCACTCATCCCCTCTACACACTGATAATCCCCATCCACTGACTCTCACTCATCCCCTCTACACACTGATAATCTCCCTCCACTGACTCTCACTCATCCCCTCTACACACTGATAATCTCCCTCCACTGACTCTCACTCATCCCCTCTACACACTGATAATCTCCATCCACTCACTCTCACTCATCCCCTCTACACACTGATAATCTCCCTCCACTGACTCTCACTCATCCCCTCTACACACTGATAATCTCCATCCACTGACTCTCACTCATCCCCTCTACACACTGATAATCCCCCTCCACTGACTCTCACTCATCCCCTCTACACACTGATAATCCCCCTCCACTGACTCTCACTCATCCCCTCTACACACTGATAATCCCCCTCCACTGACTCTCACTCATCCCCTCTACACACTGATAATCTCCCTCCACTGACTCTCACTCATCCCCTCTACACACTGATAATCTCCCTCCACTGACTCTCACTCATCCCCTCTACACACTGATAATCCCCATCCACTGACTCTCACTCATCCCCTCTACACACTGATAATCTCCCTCCACTGACTCTCACTCATCCCCTCTACACACTGATAATCCCCCTCCACTGACTCTCACTCATCCCCTCTACACACTGATAATCCCCCTCCACTGACTCTCACTCATCCCCTCTACACACTGATAATCTCCATCCACTGACTCTCACTCATCCCCTCTACACACTGATAATCTCCATCCACTCACTCTCTCACTCATCCCCTCTACACACTGATAATCCCCTCCACTGACTCTCACTCATCCCCTCTACACACTGATAATCCCCATCCACTGACTCTCACTCATCCCCTCTACACACTGATAATCCCCATCCACTGACTCTCACTCATCCCCTCTACACACTGATAATCCCCCTCCACTGACTCTCACTCATCCCCTCTACACACTGATAATCCCCCTCCACTGACTCTCACTCATCCCCTCTACACACTGATAATCCCCCTCCACTGACTCTCACTCATCCCCTCTACACACTGATAATCCCCCTCCACTGACTCTCACTCATCCCCTCTACACACTGATAATCCCCATCCACTGACTCTCACTCATCCCCTCTACACACTGATAATCTCCATCCACTGACTCTCACTCATCCCCTCTACACACTGATAATCTCCATCCACTGACTCTCACTCATCCCCTCTACACACTGATAATCCCCTCCACTGACTCTCACTCATCCCCTCTACACACTGATAATCCCATCCACTGACTCTCACTCATCCCCTCTACACACTGATAATCCCCATCCACTGACTCTCACTCATCCCCTCTACACACTGATAATCCCCCTCCACTGACTCTCACTCATCCCCTCTACACACTGATAATCCCCATCCACTGACTCTCACTCATCCCCTCTACACACTGATAATCCCCATCCACTGACTCTCACTCATCCCCTCTACACACTGATAATCCCCATCCACTGACTCTCACTCATCCCCTCTGCACACTGATAATCCCCATCCACTGACTCTCACTCATCCCCTCTACACACTGATAATCCCATTACACTGACTCTCACTCATCCCCTCTACACACTGATAATCCCCATCCACTGACTCTCACTCATCCCCTCTACACACTGATAATCTCCATCCACTGACTCTCACTCATCCCCTCTACACACTGATAATCCCCATCCACTGACTCTCACTCATCCCCTCTACACACTGATAATCTCCATCCACTGACTCTCACTCATCCCCTCTACACACTGATAATCTCCCTCCACTGACTCTCACTCATCCCCTCTACACACTGATAATCCCCATCCACTGACTCTCACTCATCCCCTCTACACACTGATAATCCCCCTCCACTGACTCTCACTCATCCCCTCTACACACTGATAATCTCCCTCCACTGACTCTCACTCATCCCCTCTACACACTGATAATCTCCATCCACTCACTCTCACTCATCCCCTCTACACACTGATAATCCCCCTCCACTGACTCTCACTCATCCCCTCTACACACTGATAATCTCCATCCACTGACTCTCACTCATCCCCTCTACACACTGATAATCTCCATCCACTGACTGTCACTCATCCCCTCTACACACTGATAATCCCCCTCCACTCACTCTCACTCATCCCCTCTACACACTGATAATCCCCATCCACTGACTCTCACTCATCCCCTCTACACACTGATAATCTCCATCCACTGACTCTCACTCATCCCCTCTACACACTGATAATCCCCATCCACTGACTCTCACTCATCCCCTCTACACACTGATAATCCCCCTCCACTGACTCTCACTCATCCCCTCTACACACTGATAATCCCCATCCACTGACTCTCACTCATCCCCTCTACACACTGATAATCCCCCTCCACTGACTCTCACTCATCCCCTCTACACACTGATAATCCCCATCCACTGACTCTCACTCATCCCCTCTACACACTGATAATCCCCATCCACTGACTCTCACTCATCCCCTCTACACACTGATAATCCCCATCCACTGACTCTCACTCATCCCCTCTACACACTGATAATCCCCATCCACTCACTCTCACTCATCCCCTCTACACACTGATAATCCCCCTCCACTGACTCTCACTCATCCCCTCTACACACTGATAATCTCCATCCACTGACTCTCACTCATCCCCTCTACACACTGATAATCCCCCTCCACTGACTCTCACTCATCCCCTCTACACACTGATAATCTCCATCCACTGACTCTCACTCATCCCCTCTACACACTGATAATCCCCATCCACTGACTCTCACTCATCCCCTCTACACACTGATAATCTCCATCCACTGACTCTCACTCATCCCCTCTACACACTGATAATCTCCATCCACTGACTCTCACTCATCCCCTCTACACACTGATAATCCCCCTCCACTCACTCTCACTCATCCCCTCTACACACTGATAATCCCCATCCACTCACTCTCACTCATCCCCTCTACACACTGATAATCTCCATCCACTGACTCTCACTCATCCCCTCTACACACTGATAATCTCCATCCACTCACTCTCACTCATCCCCTCTACACACTGATAATCCCCATCCACTGACTCTCACTCATCCCCTCTACACACTGATAATCTCCCTCCACTGACTCTCACTCATCCCCTCTACACACTGATAATCTCCATCCACTGACTCTCACTCATCCCCTCTACACACTGATAATCTCCATCCACTGACTCTCACTCATCCCCTCTACACACTGATAATCTCCATCCACTGACTCTCACTCATCCCCTCTACACACTGATAATCCCCCTCCACTGACTCTCACTCATCCCCTCTACACACTGATAATCTCCATCCACTGACTCTCACTCATCCCCTCTACACACTGATAATCCCCCTCCACTGACTCTCACTCATCCCCTCTACACACTGATAATCCCCATCCACTGACTCTCACTCATCCCTCTACACACTGATAATCTCCCTCCACTCACTCTCACTCATCCCCTCTACACACTGATAATCCCCATCCACTGACTCTCACTCATCCCCTCTACACACTGATAATCCCCCTCCACTCACTCTCACTCATCCCCTCTACACACTGATAATCCCCATCCACTGACTCTCACTCATCCCCTCTACACACTGATAATCTCCATCCACTGACTCTCACTCATCCCCTCTACACACTGATAATCTCCCTCCACTCACTGTCACTCATCCCCTCTACACACTGATAATCCCCCTCCACTCACTGTCACTCATCCCCTCTACACACTGATAATCCCCCTCCACTGACTCTCACTCATCCCCTCTACACACTGATAATCTCCATCCACTGACTCTCACTCATCCCCTCTACACACTGATAATCACCATCCACTGACTCTCACTCATCCCCTCTACACACTGATAATCCCCCTCCACTGACTCTCACTCATCCCCTCTACACACTGATAATCCCCCTCCACTGACTCTCACTCATCCCCTCTACACACTGATAATCTCCATCCACTGACTCTCACTCATCCCCTCTACACACTGATAATCCCCATCCACTGACTCTCACTCATCCCCTCTACACACTGATAATCTCCATCCACTGACTCTCACTCATCCCCTCTACACACTGATAATCCTCCTCCACTGACTCTCACTCATCCCCTCTACACACTGATAATCTCCATCCACTGACTCTCACTCATCCCCTCTACACACTGATAATCTCCCTCCACTCACTCTCACTCATCCCCTCTACACACTGATAATCTCCATCCACTCACTGTCACTCATCCCCTCTACACACTGATAATCCCCCTCCACTCACTCTCACTCATCCCCTCTACACACTGATAATCTCCATCCACTCACTGTCACTCATCCCCTCTACACACTGATAATCCCCCTCCACTCACTCTCACTCATCCCCTCTACACACTGATAATCCCCCTCCACTGACTCTCACTCATCCCCTCTGCACACTGATAATCCCCCTCCACTGACTCTCACTCATCCCCTCTACACACTGATAATCCCCCTCCACTCACTCTCACTCATCCCCTCTACACACTGATAATCTCCATCCACTCACTGTCACTCATCCCCTCTACACACTGATAATCCCCCTCCACTCACTCTCACTCATCCCCTCTACACACTGATAATCTCCATCCACTCACTGTCACTCATCCCCTCTACACACTGATAATCCCCCTCCACTCACTCTCACTCATCCCCTCTACACACTGATAATCCCCCTCCACTGACTCTCACTCATCCCCTCTACACACTGATAATCCCCATCCACTCACTGTCACTCATCCCCTCTACACACTGATAATCCCCCTCCACTGACTCTCACTCATCCCCTCTACACACTGATAATCTCCATCCACTCACTGTCACTCATCCCCTCTACACACTGATAATCCCCCTCCACTGACTCTCACTCATCCCCTCTGCACACTGATAATCCCCCTCCACTCACTCTCACTCATCCCCTCTGCACACTGATAATCCCCCTCCACTGACTCTCACTCATCCCCTCTACACACTGATAATCTCCATCCACTGACTCTCACTCATCCCCTCTACACACTGATAATCTCCATCCACTCACTGTCACTCATCCCCTCTACACACTGATAATCCCCCTCCACTCACTGTCACTCATCCCCTCTACACACTGATAATCTCCATCCACTGACTCTCACTCATCCCCTCTACACACTGATAATCCCCATCCACTGACTCTCACTCATCCCCTCTACACACTGATAATCCCCATCCACTGACTCTCACTCATCCCCTCTACACACTGATAATCCCCATCCACTGACTCTCACTCATCCCCTCTGCACACTGATAATCCCCATCCACTCACTCTCACTCATCCCCTCTACACACTGATAATCTCCCTCCACTGACTCTCACTCATCCCCTCTACACACTGATAATCTCCCTCCACTGACTCTCACTCATCCCCTCTACACACTGATAATCCCCCTCCACTCACTCTCACTCATCCCCTCTACACACTGATAATCCCCCTCCACTGACTCTCACTCATCCCTCTACACACTGATAATCTCCATCCACTCACTCTCACTCATCCCTCTACACACTGATAATCTCCCTCCACTCACTCTCACTCATCCCCTCTACACACTGATAATCCCCCTCCACTGACTCTCACTCATCCCCTCTACACACTGATAATCCCCCTCCACTGACTCTCACTCATCCCCTCTACACACTGATAATCCCCCTCCACTGACTCTCACTCATCCCCTCTACACACTGATAATCTCCCTCCACTGACTCTCACTCATCCCCTCTACACACTGATAATCCCCATCCACTGACTCTCACTCATCCCCTCTACACACTGATAATCTCCATCCACTGACTCTCACTCATCCCCTCTACACACTGATAATCCCCCTCCACTGACTCTCACTCATCCCCTCTACACACTGATAATCCCCCTCCACTGACTCTCACTCATCCCCTCTACACACTGATAATCCCCCTCCACTGACTCTCACTCATCCCCTCTACACACTGATAATCCCCATCCACTGACTCTCACTCATCCCCTCTACACACTGATAATCCCCATCCACTGACTCTCACTCATCCCCTCTACACACTGATAATCCCCATCCACTGACTCTCACTCATCCCCTCTGCACACTGATAATCCCCATCCACTGACTCTCACTCATCCCCTCTACACACTGATAATCTCCCTCCACTGACTCTCACTCATCCCCTCTACACACTGATAATCTCCCTCCACTGACTCTCACTCATCCCCTCTACACACTGATAATCTCCATCCACTCACTCTCACTCATCCCTCTACACACTGATAATCTCCCTCCACTGACTCTCACTCATCCCCTCTACACACTGATAATCTCCATCCACTGACTCTCACTCATCCCCTCTACACACTGATAATCCCCCTCCACTGACTCTCACTCATCCCCTCTACACACTGATAATCCCCCTCCACTGACTCTCACTCATCCCCTCTACACACTGATAATCCCCCTCCACTGACTCTCACTCATCCCCTCTACACACTGATAATCTCCCTCCACTGACTCTCACTCATCCCCTCTACACACTGATAATCTCCCTCCACTGACTCTCACTCATCCCCTCTACACACTGATAATCCCCATCCACTGACTCTCACTCATCCCCTCTACACACTGATAATCTCCCTCCACTGACTCTCACTCATCCCCTCTACACACTGATAATCCCCCTCCACTGACTCTCACTCATCCCCTCTACACACTGATAATCCCCCTCCACTGACTCTCACTCATCCCCTCTACACACTGATAATCTCCATCCACTGACTCTCACTCATCCCCTCTACACACTGATAATCTCCATCCACTCACTCTCACTCATCCCCTCTACACACTGATAATCCCCCTCCACTGACTCTCACTCATCCCCTCTACACACTGATAATCCCCATCCACTGACTCTCACTCATCCCCTCTACACACTGATAATCCCCATCCACTGACTCTCACTCATCCCCTCTACACACTGATAATCCCCCTCCACTGACTCTCACTCATCCCCTCTACACACTGATAATCCCCCTCCACTGACTCTCACTCATCCCCTCTACACACTGATAATCCCCCTCCACTGACTCTCACTCATCCCCTCTACACACTGATAATCCCCCTCCACTGACTCTCACTCATCCCCTCTACACACTGATAATCCCCCTCCACTGACTCTCACTCATCACCTCTACACCCAGATAATCCATCCACTGACTCTCACTCATCCCCTCTACACACTGATAATCTCCATCCACTGACTCTCACTCATCCCCTCTACACACTGATAATCCCCCTCCACTGACTCTCACTCATCCCCTCTACACACTGATAATCCCCATCCACTGACTCTCACTCATCCCCTCTACACACTGATAATCCCCATCCACTGACTCTCACTCATCCCCTCTACACACTGATAATCCCCCTCCACTGACTCTCACTCATCCCCTCTACACACTGATAATCCCCATCCACTGACTCTCACTCATCCCCTCTACACACTGATAATCCCCATCCACTGACTCTCACTCATCCCCTCTACACACTGATAATCCCCATCCACTGACTCTCACTCATCCCCTCTGCACACTGATAATCCCCATCCACTGACTCTCACTCATCCCCTCTACACACTGATAATCCCCCTCCACTGACTCTCACTCATCCCCTCTACACACTGATAATCCCCATCCACTCACTCTCACTCATCCCCTCTACACACTGATAATCTCCATCCACTGACTCTCACTCATCCCCTCTACACACTGATAATCCCCATCCACTGACTCTCACTCATCCCCTCTACACACTGATAATCTCCCTCCACTGACTCTCACTCATCCCCTCTACACACTGATAATCCCCCTCCACTGACTCTCACTCATCCCCTCTACACACTGATAATCCCCATCCACTGACTCTCACTCATCCCCTCTACACACTGATAATCCCCCTCCACTGACTCTCACTCATCCCCTCTACACACTGATAATCTCCCTCCACTGACTCTCACTCATCCCCTCTACACACTGATAATCTCCATCCACTCACTCTCACTCATCCCCTCTACACACTGATAATCCCCCTCCACTGACTCTCACTCATCCCCTCTACACACTGATAATCTCCATCCACTGACTCTCACTCATCCCCTCTACACACTGATAATCTCCATCCACTGACTGTCACTCATCCCCTCTACACACTGATAATCCCCCTCCACTCACTCTCACTCATCCCCTCTACACACTGATAATCCCCATCCACTGACTCTCACTCATCCCCTCTACACACTGATAATCTCCCTCCACTGACTCTCACTCATCCCCTCTACACACTGATAATCCCCATCCACTGACTCTCACTCATCCCCTCTACACACTGATAATCCCCCTCCACTGACTCTCACTCATCCCCTCTACACACTGATAATCCCCATCCACTGACTCTCACTCATCCCCTCTACACACTGATAATCCCCCTCCACTGACTCTCACTCATCCCCTCTACACACTGATAATCCCCATCCACTGACTCTCACTCATCCCCTCTACACACTGATAATCCCCATCCACTGACTCTCACTCATCCCCTCTACACACTGATAATCCCCATCCACTGACTCTCACTCATCCCCTCTACACACTGATAATCCCCATCCACTCACTCTCACTCATCCCCTCTACACACTGATAATCCCCCTCCACTGACTCTCACTCATCCCCTCTACACACTGATAATCTCCATCCACTGACTCTCACTCATCCCCTCTACACACTGATAATCCCCCTCCACTGACTCTCACTCATCCCCTCTACACACTGATAATCTCCATCCACTGACTCTCACTCATCCCCTCTACACACTGATAATCCCCCTCCACTCACTCTCACTCATCCCCTCTACACACTGATAATCTCCATCCACTGACTCTCACTCATCCCCTCTACACACTGATAATCTCCATCCACTGACTCTCACTCATCCCCTCTACACACTGATAATCCCCCTCCACTCACTCTCACTCATCCCCTCTACACACTGATAATCACCCTCCACTCACTCTCACTCATCCCCTCTACACACTGATAATCTCCATCCACTGACTCTCACTCAACCCCTCTACACACTGATAATCTCCATCCACTCACTCTCACTCATCCCCTCTACACACTGATAATCCCCATCCACTGACTCTCACTCATCCCCTCTACACACTGATAATCTCCCTCCACTGACTCTCACTCATCCCCTCTACACACTGATAATCTCCATCCACTGACTCTCACTCATCCCCTCTACACACTGATAATCTCCATCCACTGACTCTCACTCATCCCCTCTACACACTGATAATCTCCATCCACTGACTCTCACTCATTCCCCTCTACACACTGATAATCCCCCTCCACTGACTCTCACTCATCCCCTCTACACACTGATAATCTCCATCCACTGACTCTCACTCATCCCCTCTACACACTGATAATCCCCCTCCACTGACTCTCACTCATCCCCTCTACACACTGATAATCCCCATCCACTGACTCTCACTCATCCCTCTACACACTGATAATCTCCCTCCACTCACTCTCACTCATCCCCTCTACACACTGATAATCCCCATCCACTGACTCTCACTCATCCCCTCTACACACTGATAATCCCCCTCCACTCACTCTCACTCATCCCCTCTACACACTGATAATCCCCATCCACTGACTCTCACTCATCCCCTCTACACACTGATAATCTCCATCCACTGACTCTCACTCATCCCCTCTACACACTGATAATCTCCCTCCACTCACTGTCACTCATCCCCTCTACACACTGATAATCCCCCTCCACTCACTGTCACTCATCCCCTCTACACACTGATAATCCCCCTCCACTGACTCTCACTCATCCCCTCTACACACTGATAATCTCCATCCACTGACTCTCACTCATCCCCTCTACACACTGATAATCCCCCTCCACTGACTCTCACTCATCCCCTCTACACACTGATAATCCCCCTCCACTGACTCTCACTCATCCCCTCTACACACTGATAATCCCCCTCCACTGACTCTCACTCATCCCCTCTACACACTGATAATCTCCATCCACTGACTCTCCCTCATCCCCTCTACACACTGATAATCCCCATCCACTGACTCTCACTCATCCCCTCTACACACTGATAATCTCCATCCACTGACTCTCACTCATCCCCTCTACACACTGATAATCCCCATCCACTGACTCTCACTCATCCCCTCTACACACTGATAATCTCCATCCACTGACTCTCACTCATCCCCTCTACACACTGATAATCTCCATCCACTGACTCTCACTCATCCCCTCTACACACTGATAATCTCCATCCACTGACTCTCACTCATCCCCTCTACACACTGATAATCTCCCTCCACTCACTCTCACTCATCCCCTCTACACACTGGTAATCCCCATCCACTGACTCTCACTCATTCCCTCTACACACTGATAATCCCCATCCACTGACTCTCACTCATCCCCTCTACACACTGATAATCCCCATCCACTGACTCTCACTCATCCCCTCTACACACTGATAATCCCCATCCACTGACTCTCACTCATCCCCTCTACACACTGATAATCCCCATCCACTGACTCTCACTCATCCCCTCTACACACTGATAATCCCCATCCACTGACTCTCACTCATCCCCTCTACACACTGATAATCTCCATCCACTGACTCTCACTCATCCCCTCTACACACTGATAATCTCCATTCACTGACTCTCACTCATTCCCTCTACACACTGATAATCCCCATCCACTCACTCTCACTCATCCCCTCTACACACTGATAATCCCCCTCCACTGACTCTCACTCATCCCCTCTACACACTGATAATCTCCATCCACTGACTCTCACTCATCCCCTCTACACACTGATAATCCCCATCCACTCACTCTCACTCATCCCCTCTACACACTGATAATCCCCCTCCACTGACTCTCACTCATCCCCTCTACACACTGATAATCTCCCTCCACTGACTCTCACTCATCACCTCTACACACTGATAATCCCCCTCCACTGACTCTCACTCATCCCCTCTACACACTGATAATCTCCATCCACTGACTCTCACTCATCCCCTCTACACACTGATAATCTCCATCCACTGACTCTCACTCATCCCCTCTACACACTGATAATCCCCATCCACTCACTGTCACTCATCCCCTCTACACACTGATAATCCCCCTCCACTCACTGTCACTCATCCCCTCTACACACTGATAATCCCCATCCACTCACTGTCACTCATCACCTCTACACACTGATAATCCCCCTCCACTGACTCTCACTCATCCCCTCTACACACTGATAATCCTCCTCCACTCACTGTCACATCCCATCAGCTATACGCAGAGAACCCCCACAGAAGAAGATCAGAGGTGGAATTGCAGGACTCAAAAGTGCTGGGAACGGATTTGTGCAAAGTGACATTGAAAAAGCAAAAGTGCTAAACAAATACTTCTGTTCTGTTTTTACGAAAGAAAATCCTGGAGAACAACACCTGGAATTGACAAATATACAAATGGGAATGGAGTAGATACCACACTATTCACTGAAGATAATGTTTTTGAATAGCTTGCAAAACTGAAAGCTAAGAAGGCCATGGGACTGGATGGGATACATCCCAGGTTACTGAAAGAACTCAGAGAGGGTCTTGCAGGGCCTTTAAAGGATGTTTTTAATAGATCTTTAGAGACAGGAGTTCCACAGGACTGGAGAAGGGCTGATGTGGTACCTCTTCACAAAAGTGGTAATAGGGAAGATGTTGCAAACTACAGGCCAGTAAGTCTGACCTCACTGGCAGGACAAGTAATGGAGGCGCTCCTGAAAGAGCGAATATTGGACTTTCTCAAAACCAATTGCTTGCATCATCCAAAGTAACATGGTTTTACCAAAGGATGATCATGCCATGAGAAATCTGATTGAGTTCTTTGACTGGATGACCAAAGAACTGGATCAAGGGCATGCAATGGATGTGATCTACCTAGATTTCAGCAACGCCTTTAATACTGTTCCTCATAGGAGGCTTATCAATAAACTGAACAGCCTGGGGATGGGTCCCAAGGTGGTGAAATGGATCAGAAATTGGTTGATTGACAGATGATACAAGGTGATGGTAAACGGAACTCACTCGGATGAAAGAAAGGTGATTAGTGGAGTGCCCCAGGGATCAGTCCTGGGACAGATACTGTTCAATACATTTGTGAGTGATATTGCTGAAAGACTGAATGGAAAAGTCAGTCTCTTTGCAGATGACACGAAAACTTGCAACAGAGTGTACTCCCCTGAGGGAGTGGATAACATGAGAAAAGATCTACAAAAGCTGGAAGAATGGTCTAATGCTTGGTAGTTAGGATTTAATGTAAAGAAGTACAGTGTTATGCACTTGGGATGCAAAAATCGAAAGAAACTGTATGCAATAGGGGGCAAGAGGTTAGTGTGCACGGACCAGGAGAAGGACCTTGGAATGATTGTTTCTGAGGATCTCAAGGTGGCAAAACAGTGTGACAAGGCGGTGGCAAAAGCCAGAAGGATGGTTGCATACAGAAAGGAATTAGCAGCAGAATTAGCTCAGTCTTGAAGGACTAGAAAAAGGGACTGTTACTTCTGGAGAGAGATCTGCAATTGTGAGTATATACTTCTGGGAATTTTCTGAAAGGAATTCTTTCTATTAAAGCTATTTAATCTGTGAACCCACTATTTTTTGTTAAATCAGTCAAGGCCTAGTAGCGCACAGTTTAAGTTTAAATTTAAAACACAGAAGAGAACTTTCTGGTTACATTTCATACCCAGCAGAGAGCTTATAGTTTTAATTTAATAGTCACTCAGGGCCTAGTATCAGCAAAGTACTTTTAGTTTAAATTGAAAACACAGAAGAGAGCTTTCTGGTTAAATTTAGAACCAGTCACTCAGGGCCTTGGTTACCCAAATCAGTCATACACTAAGGACCTGAGATTAATTAAGCTTCAGGTGAACAAGGTATATTAAACGTATTAGGTACAGTTTTATTGGTATAAATATCCATAACAACCCTTAGTAAGTAAACAACTTAAAGATCTAAACAAAAACTTAAAACTAAAATGCAGACAGCAGTCCAGCAGCGGGTTGGGGACTTTCCAGTCTTTTGCATTGAGTGTCACATGTATGATTTTCTCCTAGTTGGTGAGAGGTCTTACATATGCACTAGGTGCAAGGAGCTCTTTGCTCTCAGGGAATGAGTCCATTCTCTAGAAGCTAGAGTAGCAGACTTGGAAAACATAAGAAAGACAGAGAGGTACATAGACGAGACCTACAGGGATATAGTCCTGAAGTCCCACCTCCAGTCTGGCAGCATCCCTGTTGCCATGGAGGAGAGAGGTCACATGACAGGAAAGCATCACCCTGGTGTGGCAGGAATTGATCCTGTAACTAGGACCTGTCCTCCAGGTGATGTAAAACCCTCTCGCACTGAGGAAGTTTCTCCAGGGCCATGTGCCCATGACGGAAGGGTTAGGACAGCCGTTATAGTTGGTGATTCGATCATTAGGCATGTAGATAGCTGGGTGGCTGGTGGATGTGAGGATCGCCTGGTAACATGCCTGCCTGGTGTGAAGGTAGCGGACCTCACGCGCCACCTAGATAAGGTCTTAGATAGTGCTGGGGAGGAGTCTGCTGTCTTGGTACATGTCGGTACCAGTTACATAGGAAAATGTGGTAGGGAGGTTCTGGAGGCTAAATTTAGGCTTTTAGGTAGGAAGTTGAAATCCAGAACTTCCAGGGTAGCGTTCTCCGAAATGCTTCCCATTCCACGTGCAGGACCCAAAAGGCAGGCAGAGCTCCGGAGTCTCAATGCGTGGATGAGACAATGGTGCAGAGATGAGGGTTTTGGATTTGTTAGGAAATGGGGTACATTCTGGGGAAAGGAGGGGCTCTTCCGAAGGGATGGGCTTCACCTTTTTTTTTATTTACTCTTTATCATTTTACATATAAAAGGAAAACAAAAATAAAAAAAAACATGAACAGTATACAAGCATACACTCAGTAGCATACAGTACGAGACTCCATTAATAAAAATATCAATTGGAGTCATCTAAGAAACACAAATAGGAAATTTCCAATAAGTACTATGCTATACATCACAGTAATCTTAATAACAATTGAAACTCATCTAGGAGGCGCTATTAGCAAATAACAATAAGCCCACTAGCCACCCAGCAATCCCCAAGGAATCCCAAAGGTATAAAGAAATAAATTAAGAAACCACCAAAGACTTCCCCTTCACAAAATCTAACAAATGCTCAACTTCCCCAAATACATACCGCTTCCCTTGATACAAAACATGACAAGAACATGGAAACTTCAAAATAAATTTAGCCCCCAGAGCCAACACCCTTGGACGGACCACCAAAAAGGCTTTCCGTCGCAATTGAGTGGCCCTGGAGACATCAGGAAACAATTGGATAGGTTGACCACAAAATTTTTCATATTTTTTCTTAAAGTAGGCCCTAAAAATTTTTTGCTTATCCAATTCTGAAACCAAAGAGACCAGGAGGGTCGCCCTAGTAGGAATCTCATCCTGAGATGATTCTAAAAAAGCAGATAGATCCATCTCAGGAGGAGCTTCTCCACCACCCTGTTTTCCCTCAACCTTATCATTAACTCTACTCGGATCCCTAATAGGCAAATAGTATAAATTCGAAATCAGTATTAAATCAACATCAGTTAGAAGCAAAACATCTTTTAAATACTTTTTTAACAAAATAAGTGGATCCAAATAGTGAGTGCAAGGAAAATTTAAGAAGCGCAGGGTCTTAACCCGCAAAAGATTTTCCAAATTTTCGTCTTGACGACGTACAGAGGTAACATCTTTCACTAACATATTCAAAACCGCTTGGGTAGAGGAATCTTGTGCTTCACAGGCTATAACTCTATTCTCTAAATTAACCAATTTGACCTCTTGATTGGACAGTTTATTAACCGTTTCTTTAGAAAAAGTAGAAAGTTTTTTCAAAGAGTTATCAAAAACCAACTCCATTCGAGACAGCTTAGTCCACACATCCTTAAGGGAAACCTCATCCGGGGGAGCCGGCATCTCAAAAGGTTCGGGAAAAACCAGAACCGACGGAAGTGGAGGCGGCAAGGCAGGAGGTGAAGAACCCAATCGTAAAAACGATGATGTTAATAAGGGTTTCTCAGCCTCAAACTGACCTTGCATAAGTGAAGGGGGAATAACCAATTCAGTACCTTTGGGCATTTCCAATGAGGGTGAAATAATCTCTTGCGGGGACATCAAGGAGGAAGGAGTAGTCACGGTAGAAATATCCACCGGATCGTTAGCCACTACAGGGGCAGCAGGATTTGCTCCTCCGGATCGTATATGAGCATCCATCGGTCCCGTGACTTTCACGGCTTTCGATAGACTCGGAGGGGGCCTCTTCTTCCGTTTCCCCATCTGCGGTTACTCAAACCGCCTCGTTCGCCGAAGGGGTGCCAAAGGGGCGTGTCCTGCCCCTTTGGTCACGCCCCTTCGGGCACGCCCACGGGCACGCGCCCGCTAACGCGTCCCGCGTTGGGGGCAAGCTGATATAGCCCCAGTAGAAACAGCGTCCCCAATCAGAGAGGCTGCAGCAGGTCACCGGGCAGGCAAGTAAAACACACCAACAGTACAGGAAATGAGCAAACGCCTCGGTATCCCGCGTTGGGGGCAAGCTGATATAGCCCCAGTAGAAACAGCGTCCCCAATCAGAGAGGCTGCAGCAGGTCACCGGGCAGGCAAGTAAAACACACCAACAGTACAGGAAATGAGCAAACGCCTTGGTATCCCGCGTTGGGGGCAAGCTGATATAGCCCCAGTAGAAACAGCGTCCCCAATCAGAGAGGCTGCAGCAGGTCACCGGGCAGGCAAGTAAAACACACCAACAGTACAGGAAATGAGCAAACGCCTCGGTATCCCGCGTTGGGGGCAAGCTGATATAGCCCAGTAGAAACAGCGTCCCCAATCAGAGAGGCTGCAGCAGGTCACCGGGCAGGCAAGTAAAACACACCAACAGTACAGGAAATGAGCAAACGCCTCGGTATCCCGCGTTGGGGGCAAGCTGATATAGCCCCAGTAGAAACAGCGTCCCCAATCAGAGAGGCTGCAGCAGGTCACCGGGCAGGCAAGTAAAACACACCAACAGTACAGGAAATGAGCAAACGCCTCCGGGATGGGCTTCACCTTAACCGGGATGGAACCAGGCTGCTGGCATTAACTTTAAAAAGATAGAGCAGCTTTTAAACTAGATAATAGGGGAAAGCCGACAGTCGCCTAAGAGTGGATGGTTCTGAAGAATGTATCCTTGAACGATACTACCAAAAGCAGAGAGTAAAGTAGCCCAAATGCCCTCGAGTATGGAGCAGACACAGCTTAAAGATCCCAAATTACCCATGTCTACCAACAGCCAAATTAATATAAATAAAATACAGTCTCTAAAATGCTTGTATGCAAATGTTAGAAGTCTAAAAAATAAGATGGGAGAGTTAGAATATATAGCACTAAATGAAAGGTTAGATATGATTGGAATATAAGAGACAGGGTGGAAGGAGGACAACCAGTGGGACACTGTGATACCTGGGTACAAACTATATCGTAATGATAGAGCTGATCAAATTGGTGGAGGGGTTGCACTCTGTTAGAGAGGGCATTGAGTCAGAAAGGATTAAAGTTTTGCAGGAAACTAAATTTGCTGTAGAATCTCTATGGATTGAAATTCCATGTAAAAAGGGGAAGGCGATGGCGTTGGGGGTGTACTATCGACCGCCTGGCCAGAATGAACAAATGGATGATGAAATGCTCAAAGAAATCAAGGAAGCTAACAAAAGTTACAGCGCAGTAATAATAATGGGTGATTTCAATTACCCCGGTATCGACTGGGTCAGTGTCACGGCAGGACATGCTAAGGAGATAAAGTTCCTAGATGACATAAATGACTGCTTCTTCGAGCAGCTGTTTCATGAACCGACCAGAGGGGAAGCCATAATAGACCTAGTCCTTAGTGGAACACCAGATCTAGTGCAAGAGATAAGGGTGTTGGGGACACTTGGCAACAGTGATCATAGCATGATCGCCTTTGATTTAATTAGTGGAGGAGGGATAGTAAGGAAATCCACAGTACTACCTTTTAACTTTCGAAAGGGAGACTATGAAAAAATGAGGAAAATAGTTAAGAAAAAACTAAAATGAGCAGTTGCAAAGGTTAAAGACTTACATCAAGCTTAGGTATTGTTGAAAAATACTATCTTGGAAGCCCAGACCAGCTGTATTCCACGCTTTAAGAAAAGTGGAAGGAAGTCCAAAAAACTGCCAGCATGGTTTAAAGGTGAGGTCAGAGAGGCTGTTGTTGCCAAAAAAGCATCTTTCAGGAAATGGAAAAAAGAGCCAAAAGATGAAACCTGGAAACAGCACAAGCACTGGCAGGTCAAATGCAAGGCATTAATAAAGAAGGCAAAGGGAGAATTTGAGAAGAAGCTTGCTGCGGAAGCAAAAACGTGAAATAAAGATTTTTTCAAGTACATTTGTAGCAAAAAACCTGTGAGATAGTCAGATGGACCATTAGATGATAGAGGAGTTAAAGGGGCACTAAGAGGCGACAAGGTGATAGCGGAAAGACTGCATGAATTCTTTGCTTCGATCTTTACTGAGGAAGATGTAGGGATGTTACCCATGACTGAAGTGGTATTTAAAGGTGTGGAAGAATTGAAGGAAATATCGATACATCGGGAAGATGTATTACAACTATTAGATAAACTGAAGAGTATCAAATCACCTGGGCCAGATGGTATACATCCAAGGGTGTTGAAAGAACTGAAATATGAGATTGCAGACCTGCTATTAGTAATCTGTGAACTATCATTAAAATCATCTCTAATACCTGAAGATCGGCGGATTGCCAATGTAACACCAATTTTTAAAAAGGGTTCTAGGGGTGATCCGGGAAACTATAGACCGGTGAGCCTCATGTCAGTACCGGGAAATATGGTAGAAACCATCATAAAGAATAAAATTACTCAGCATGTAGATAATCATGGCCTAATGGGAGCCAGCCAACATGGCTTTAGACAAGGAAGATCTTGTCTTACTAATCTGTTATGTTTTTTTGAAAGTGTGAATAAACAGGTGGACAAAGGTGAGTCGGTTGATATAGTGTATCTGGACTTTCAGAAAGCCTTTGACAAGGTCCCTCATCAGAGACTTTTGGCAAAACTAAAGAGTCATAGGATAGGAGGCAGTGTACTGCTGTGGATCAGGAACTGGTTAAAAGATAGAAAGCAGAGGATTGGGCTAAATGGCCAATTTTCCCAATGGAGAAAGGTGAATAGTGGTGTACTCTAGGGATCTGTGCTGGGTTCGCTGCTTTTTGACATATTCATAAATGACCTGGAAAGTGGAATAACGAGTGAGGTTATCAAATTTGCAGATGACACAAAACTATTTAAAGTTGTTAAAACCCAAGAGGATTGTGGAAAATTGCAAGAGGATCTTGATAAATTGGAAGACTGGGCATCAAAATGGCAGATGAAATTTAATGTGGACAAGTGCAAGGTTATGCACCTAGGGAAGAACAACCCAAACTATGGTTACACGATGCAAGGTTCCACATTAGGAACCACCACCCAGGAAAAAGATTTAGGCGTCATTGTGGATAACACGTTAAAACCCTCGGCCCAGTGTGCAGTGGCGGCCAAGAGAGCAAATAGAATGCTAGGTATGATAAGGAAAGGAATGGAAAATAAAACAAAAGATATTATAATGCCTCTATATCGTTCCATGGTGAGACCGCACCTTGAATATTGTGTGCAATTCTGGTCGCCGTATCTTAAAAAGGATATAGCATTATTAGAAAACGTTCAGAGAAGAGCCACCAAAACGGTAAAGGGGATGGAAGGATACTCCTATGAAGAAAGGCTAAAAAGGTTAGGGCTCTTTAACCTGGAAAAGAGACGGCTGAGGGGAGACATGATAGAAGTCTATAAATTAATGAACGGAGTGGAACGGGTAAACGTAGATCGACTATTTACATTATCAGAATATAGAAAGAGTAGGGGACATGCAATGAAGCTACAGGGTAAACTATTAAAGACTAATAAAAGAAAATATTTTTTCACTCAACGTGTAATCAAACTCTGGAATTTGTTACCGGAGGATGTAGTAAAGGCTGTTAGTGTAGCTGGGTTTAAAAAAGGTTTGTACAAGTTCCTGGAGGAAAGGTCCATAAACCATTATTAGGAAGGGACCCAGGATATCAATGCTTGACCCAGTACAAGCATTGCGGAACCTGTGTCTTTTGGGGAAACTGCTAGGTACATATGACCTAGATTGGCCACTGTTGGAAACAGGATACTGGGCTTGATGGACCTTGGTCTGACCCAGTATGGCATATGTTATGTTCTTATGTTCTAAGGAAGAGGTACTAATGCCACTGTACAAGTTGCTGGTGAGGCCTCACTTGGAATATTGTGTTCAGTTCTGGAGACCATATCTCACAAAAGATATAAAAAGACTGGAAATGGTTCAGAGGAAGGCAACCAAAATGATTTGGTGCCTGTGCCAGAAAACATATGAGAAGAAACTTGAAGACCTAAATATATACACTCTACAGAAGAGGAGGGACAGGGGAGATATGACACAGACCTTTAAATACTTAAAGGGTTTCAATGAACAAACAAATCTTTTTTAAAGACGGGGAAGCTGCAAAACTAGAGGGTATAACATGAATCTGCAAGGCAACTTCAAGAAATACTTTTTCATTGAAAGGGTGGTGAATGCTTGGAATGCCCTCCGGATGGAAATGGTGGGGGCAAATACAGTGACAGAATTCAAAATGGCATGGGACAGACACAGTAGATCCCTTTATAGCAGCAGGATAAAATAAAAATAAACGTAACTGTTTCAGCTATCTCAACAAATAGGGCTGACCTGCACGGCGTGGTGGGTACACCCCTAAACAAAGGTATGGGGAGGGATGACCTGCACGGAGCGGCAGGTACACCTAATCTTGCCACCTTGCTGGGCAGACTAGATGGACCATGATGGACTTTATCTGCCATCATTTACTATGTTACTATGTTACTTGGGTCAGACGAGGAAGAGGAAGGGGATGAAACTTCTAGTCCTGAACAATAAATGTCACATGACCCAGATCTTCTCCCATCCTCCTTCTCTGAACTACACCTCATCACAAACTGAACTGAAGAACCTTGTCATGAATTTGGAATTACCTAAGAGTAAGGCAGAACTGTGGGGCTCCAGACTGCAGCAATGGAATCTCCTGTCAGGTGATGTTAGGGTTTCCGTATTCTGCGAACGTCAAAAGGATTTTGTTACATTCTTCTTCATGGAAAGTGATCTTGTAGCCTGCTTCAACATTGATAGTATGACGGCAGCCTTCAACATCATTCATCATCCAGATGAGTGGAGACTTCATCACTTTATCAAAGACGAGTCTTCAAGCTATTTTGCCATCAGTTCCAGTTGGTTACGAAGTCCATATGAAGGAAACCTACGACAATATAAAACAGCTGTTGAGATGCATAAACTATGACCATCATCATAGAAACATGATGGCAGAAAAAGACCACATGGCCTATCTAGTTTTCCCTTCCATATCAAATACAATAGCCCCTTTTTACCTTTAGAGATCCTCTGTGTTTGTCCCATGCTTTTTTGAATTCAGATACTGTCCTTATGTCCACCACCTCCACTGGGAGACTATTCCACGCATTTACCACTCTTTCCACAAAGAAATATTTCTGCATATTACTCCTAGGTCTATCCCCTTTCACTGTTATCCTATGTCCTCTCGTAGCAAAGCTTTCCTTCAATTGAAAAGACTCTCCTGTGCATTTATGCCACGGAGGTATTTAAATGTCTCTATCATATTGCCCCATCCTGCCTTTCCTCTAAACTATACATATTAAGATCTTTAAGTCTAACCTCATATGCTTCATAACGAAGACCACTAACCATTTTAGTAGCCACCCTGTGCACCGACTCCAACCTGCTTATATCCCTTTGAAGGTGCGGTCTCCAGAAATGCTCACTATGCTCCAAATGAGGCCGCACCAGAGACTTATTTAGAGGAACTATCACTTCCTTTTTTCTGCTGGCCATTCTTCTCCCTATGCATCCTTTTGGCTTTTGCAGTGGCAGCTTTGTGGTGATTTGAAAGTGGTTGCTCTTTTGCTCTGAATACACAAAGTACTGCTGCTTTCTCTGTGAATGTGATAGTTGTGCAAAAGATTCCCACTACATAAAGAGAAATTGTCCACTCTGACAGTCATTGGAGCCTGGAAAGAAAAGTGTGCAACATCCACCACTTGTTGAATCAAGGAAGATTGTGTTACCACCTTTACATAATAAAAAATGTTGTCAAGATCGTGGACAAAGCAAAACCAACTTTCAAGTATCTCAGTGGGAAATTTCCAAGACGTGGAGCCCGATTCAGGGAAAGGGACATCTGGGCCGTCTGGACGTCCCCGATGAAGACAGGCCAGTTAGGACCTTATTCTGGACAGCAGGAACAAAACGTTCCCACGGTAACCAGAATTGGGCCCAAGGATGGCCTGGCGTGCCCCTGCTACCTGCAGGGACGTCCTCCGGCTTCAGCCCCCCTCATCCCCACTGTCCAACCCATGGCTGGCATGCCAAGGCCTAGATCGGGTGGCAGGGGCCCCGTTGCACCTGGACCCAGCTCCAAGTGGGATCCCTGGGCCTGATCGCCGGGTCAATGCTGCTTATTCCACCTTCCAAGTGGAATAATCAGTACATCCTCTTTGACCCGGCAGGACATACAAGGCCATGACCTGGATCGGTTCTGTACATCCTACTAGGCTGGCCCATCCCTGCTCTGCTCAGATCCTGCTCACCTTTCACCCCTCTCCGTCTCTCCCAATCCTGCTGCTCAGGATGTACAGGGCGAGACAGAGGAGGAATTGGGCCCGGACGGCTTGCGGGGCTGCACATCCCACTGGCACATGCAGCCCCACAACCCACATTTCAGAATCGGGCACTAAGTGAAGCTAAGATAAAGGAAGGTGTCTTTGTTGGTCCTCAGATTCATGAACTTCTTTGAGATGATGCATTTAATCATGCACTACGTGGCAAAGAAAGGATGGCATGGAAATCCCTCCAGTTAGTGGCAACAAATTTTCTCAAAAACAACAAGGAAAACAACTACAGAGAGCTGGTGGAAAAACTCCTCAGTGCATACAAACATGGTGGCTGCAAAATGTCACTAAAGATTTTTTGCACTCTCATCTTGATTTTTTCCATCCGAACTGCAGGGCAATGAGCGATGAGCATGGCGGGCAATTTCATTAGGACACTGCAGTGATGGAGAAAAGATATCAAGGCAAATGGAGCCTGTCAATTCTTGCAGACTATTGCTGGACAGCGAGAAGAGGTGCTTCATTTACAGAGTACAAGAGACATCGAGTAGACGCTGAATAAGGTCTGAAATGAATACTAATGCATACATAGGGGCTTGTTTACAAAGCCGCGGTAGTGGTTCGCGATCGCGATCGCAGCCGCGGCCCCATTGAAATCAATGGGGCCGCGGCTCCGATTACGATCGCAAACCGCTACCGCGGCTTTGTAAACAAGCCCCATAGTGTTTTCTTGCTTTTGGTTTCATACTAACTTTTTAAATAAATTGTATTTAAATAACATTTTGGCTGATTTTTTAACTTTTAAACAAAGACGACAGGTGAAATATTTTCAAGGCCATATATATATCAACCATAAACACATGAAAACACCTAGGTTTATAATTTGTGATTAAAAGTCTACTACCAACACATTAAATATACGTGTAAAATGGAAAAGCTTAGATATCTTGGAAACAGTAGCCAATTAGCAGCTTTAATTGACATTTTTTAATTCAGCACATCAAAATCCATAAGAATTGGCAGATTTTGTCTCTGAAGCAGACAACTTTAAAAAAATTGTAGATCAGTGTTACATAAGAACATAAGAAATGCCATACTGGGTCAGACTAAGGTCCATCAAGCCCAGTATCCTGTTTCCAAAAGTGGCCAAATCAGGTCACGTACCTGGCAGGTTCCCAAAAAGGTGCACAGATTCTAGAATGCTTATCCCGGGGTAAGCAGCGGATTTCCCGGATCCGCCTTAATAATGGTTTATGGACCTTTCCTCCAGGAACTTGTCCAAACCTTTTGATATACCCTCTCTCACAACAAAGCTACACGACCACATGTAAATACCCTCAAAGTGATGTATAACATATAATTACTTTTCTGTTAGCCATACAGATGTAAATAGTTAATACTGTTATCCAAGTTGAGCTACCTGTTATATGTAATCATGGTGTAATCCCCCACCGTAAAACACCCCGATGTTCCATGTAAACCGCACTGATATCGAACAGCGCGGTATATAAGACAAATAAATAAATAAATAAAACTGTTTATTGAAACAAACAAAACAAGAAATCAGGCCAATCAACAAAGTACAGCCAAGAACAGGTACATCAAGGCCTATGTAACACCACTTAACATATTTTTACATTTTCTTCTCCCCTCTGCTCCCAGCTACTCTTAATAGCTTTTACAACATCCTCCGGTAACATAAGAAAATAAGAACATAAGATAAGCCATACTGGGTCAGACCAAGGTCCATCAAGCCCAGTATTCTGTTTCCAACACTGGCAAATCTAGGTCATATGTACCTAGCAGTTTCCCCAAGAGACACAAGTTCCACAATGCTTGTACTGGGTCAAGCATTGATATCCTGGGTCCCTTCTTAATAATGGTTTATGGACCTTTCCTCCAGGAACTTGTCCAAACCTTTTTTAAACCCAGCTACACTAACAGCCTTTACTACATCCTCCGGTAACAAATTCCAGAGTTTGATTACACGTTGAGTGAAAAAATATTTTCTTTTATTATTCTTAAATAGTTTACCCTGTAGCTTCATTGCATGTCCACTAGTCTTTCTATATTCTGATAACGTAAACAATCGATCTACGTTTACCCGTTCCAGAGTTCCAGAATTTGAGTACTCACTGAGTGAAAAAAATATTTTCTCTTATTAGTCTTAAATGGGCTACATTGTAGCTTCATTGCATGCCCCCCAGTCTTTCTAATAATGTGGAACCTTGCATCATGTAACCATAGTTTGGGTTGTTCTTTCCTAGGTGCATAACTTTGCACTTGTCCACATTAAATTTCATCTGCCATTTTGATGCCCAGTCTTCCAATTTATCAAGATCCTCTTGCAATTTTCCACAATCCTCATGGGTTTTAACAACTTTAAATAGTTTTGTGTCATCTGCAAATCTGATAATGTCACTTGTTATTCCCTTTTCCAGGTCATTTATGAATAAGTCAAAAAGCAGCGGACCCAGCACAGATCCCTGGGGTACACCACTATTCACCTTTCTCCATTGGGAAAATTGGCCATTTAGCCCTAACCTCTGCTTTCTATTTTTTAACCAGTTCCCAATCCACAAATTAAGTTTGTCATACCGACTGATCATTTAAACTGTTCTGTTATCTTGTCTGTTTGAGGTTCTCGGAATGTAAAGGCAGGAGATCAAATGTGAGAATTCACCAAATACAGAATTGTCTGTTTAGAGAAGGGTTTACAGCAGCTTGCAAGAGAACAGCCAGTAATGCTGGATGTTATTTACGTGGCGGGGAGGGGCTCAGTGGGTTGCCTGGGAGCGATGCCACACATGTTGGGAAGAAATGAAGCAAATATTTGCAGCTAAACTTCACAGGTTCACAAGAGCATGAAAACGCCTTCCCCACCTTCTGACCCTGCCTCTTCTATCTCCCCCTGAGTTGTGCACAACGAGATCCCTGTCTGCTCTCGCTCTCTCTTTTGGAACCCACAGACCCCTCACTCAGAGACTGTCTGCTAATCCCTGGTATAGTAGCAAAATTCATTTTTTGTCATGGATCCATAAAGCTACCCAGTTGGAGGCTTTACTCTATGAGTGGAATCTTGGAAAGTGGTCCAACAGCCTCATCATAGCTGTACATGTAGGGTGTGGAGGTGCTGATGGATTTGGTCTTCCACTATATCCTCCCCCCCCCCCCCATGTGATTTGTATAGATAGAATAAGGGGCTATAAAAGGTTTGGTTCTTCTGATGCTACTGGTATGTTCAGGGTGAGGGGACTGTGAGGGGTTCAGGTCCCTGATACTATCTCTGTATTTAGTTATGATAAAACACTGCCCATTTGTAAGTACTTCTACAATACTAATTATCATTTCAATAACACTGTACGAATACATGTAAGAGAGCCACAATCTAAGCAGAACAGACAGCACAAACTGGGGGCTAGGTTAAAAGTAAGACAACAGCACGATCCAGATAGGTGATGAGGTGAATAACCGTGTTAATCGCCTTTGCAGGGATATTTAGCAACACTACCACAGTTAGAACTGCTGGATGGGTGCTGCGGCTGGGCACCCAAATGCCTGCCAGCTAGTATCGGGACATTCTGGACAGCACTTGGTGATAACCGGGCAGCAGCGATATTGTAACGAGGTGGAAGTCGTGCACTTTCAAGGGTAGCCTAAGTTTCACTGCAGAAGCTAACCAGGCAATAAATACAGAGGAAATGAGTGTGATTATAGACAATACATTGAAATCCTCTGTCGGGTGCAGCTGCAGCCAGGAAAGCAAACCAAATGTTAGGAATACAAAATAAAACCAAGAATAATGTCATAATGCCTCTGCGCCGCTCCATGGTGTGACCACACCTTGAGTATTCTATGCAATTCTGGTCTCCGCATCTCGAAACATGATGGTATTAGAAAGGTACGGGGAAGGGTGACTGAAATGATAAACGGCATGAAATGACTTTCCTGAGACATGATGGCATTAGAAAGGTACGGGGAAGGGTGGCTGAAAGGATAAACGGCATGAAATGACTTTCCTGAAACATGATGGCATTAGAAAAGGTACGGGGAAGGGTGGCTGAAAGGATAAACGGCATGAAATGATTTTCCTGAAACATGATGGCATTAGAAAAGGTACGGGGAAGGGTGGCTGAAATGATAAACGGCATAAAATGACTTTCCTGAGACATGATGGCATTAGAAAGGTACGGGGAAGGGTGGCTGAAAGGATAAACGGCATGAAATGACTTTCCTGAAACATGATGGCATTAGAAAGGTACGGGGAAGGGTGGCTGAAATGATAAACGGCATGACATGACTTTCCTGAGACATGATGGCATTAGAAAGGTACGGGGAAGTGTGGCTGAAATGATAAACGGCATGACATGACTTTCCTGAGACATGATGGCATTAGAAAGGTACGGGGAAGGGTGGCTGAAATGATAAACGGCATGACATGACTTTCCTGAGACATGATGGCATTAGAAAGGTACGGAGAAGGGTGGCTGAAATGATAAACGGCATGACATGACTTTCCTGAAACATGATGGCATTAGAAAGGTACGGGGAAGGGTGGCTGAAATGATAAACGGCATGAAATGACTTTCCTGAAACATGATGGCATTAGAAAGGTACGGGGAAGGGTGGCTGAAATGATAAACGGCATGACATGACTTTCCTGAAACATGATGGCATTAGAAAGGTACGGGGAAGGGTGGCTGAAATGATAAACGGCATGACATGACTTTCCTGAAACATGATGGCATTAGAAAGGTACGGAGAAGGGTGGCTGAAATGATAAACGGCATGACATGACTTTCCTGAAACATGATGGCATTAGAAAGGTACGGAGAAGGGTGACTGAAACGATAAACGGCATGACATGACTTTCCTGAAACATGATGGCATTAGAAAGGTACGGGGAAGGGTGGCTGAAATGATAAACGGCATGACATGACTTTCCTGAGACATGATGGCATTAGAAAGGTACGGGGAAGTGTGGCTGAAATGATAAAGGGCATGAAATGACTTTCCTGAGACATGATGGCATTAGAAAGGTACGGGGAAGGGTGGCTGAAATGATAAACGGCATGAAATGACTTTCCTGAGACATGATGGCATTAGAAAGGTACGGGGAAGGGTGGCTGAAATGATAAACGGCATGACATGACTTTCCTGAGACATGATGGCATTAGAAAGGTACGGGGAAGTGTGGCTGAAATGATAAAGGGCATGAAATGACTTTCCTGAGACATGATGGCATTAGAAAGGTACGGGGAAGGGTGGCTGAAAGGATAAACGGCATGAAATGACTTTCCTGAGACATGATGGCATTAGAAAGGTACGGGGAAGGGTGGCTGAAATGATAAACGGCATGAAATGACTTTCCTGAGACATGATGGCATTAGAAAGGTACGGGGAAGGGTGACTGAAATGATAAACGGCATGAAATGACTTTCCTGAGACATGATGGCATTAGAAAGGTACGGGGAAGGGTGGCTGAAATGATAAACGGCATGAAATGACTTTCCTGAGACATGATGGCATTAGAAAGGTACGGGGAAGGGTGGCTGAAATGATAAAGGGCATGAAATGACTTTCCTGAAACATGATGGCATTAGAAAGGTACGGGGAAGGGTGGCTGAAATGATAAACGGCATGACATGACTTTCCTGAGACATGATGGCATTAGAAAGGTACGGGGAAGGGTGGCTGAAATGATAAACGGCATGACATGACTTTCCTGAGACATGATGGCATTAGAAAGGTACGGAGAAGGGTGACTGAAACGATAAACGGCATGACATGACTTTCCTGAGACATGATGGCATTAGAAAGGTACGGGGAAGGGTGGCTGAAATGATAAACGGCATGAAATGACTTTCCTGAAACATGATGGCATTAGAAAGGTACGGAGAAGGGTGGCTGAAATGATAAACGGCATGAAATGACTTTCCTGAAACATGATGGCATTAGAAAAGGTACGGGGAAGGGTGACTGAAACGATAAACAGGATGAAATTTATTTATTTACATTCTCTTATATACTGCGCTATTCTGCATCAGTGCGGTTTACATTCAACAAACTGAAATTACATTGAACAGGGCATTATAACTTGGAGATAACTATTTTACAGGGAACATGGGCTATGGAGTGTTAAGTGGCTTGCCCAAGACCACAAGCAGCACCTGTGGGACTAGAAACCCCAGTCCTTCTGGCCCAAGGTTGCTGTCCTCTAGTGGGATTTGAACTCCTGACCTTCTGGCCTGAAGTACCTTGCCCCAACCACTAGACTACTCCTCCACTTCCTATGAGGAAAGGCCAAAGAGGTCACAGAGTTGCCAAGTTATCCAGTTCCAGGAGTGAGATTTTCAGCCAGTCTTGGATTTCTGACTGTCATCCTGATGCATTATGGGACCTGCAGCACTGATTCCAATGGGTAAAAGCAGGGACTACAAATGCCAAACTGCATTGCAATGCAAATTTAAAACCAGAACTGGAAATAAGCTCACTCCTGCTACTGAGTAACTTGGTAATTCTCAGGTTATGACCAGTAGTGGGATTCAATCCGACCAGGAACAGCTCAGGAAGGAGCTATAGAAAAGGTGAAGTGACTCTGAACAAGCAACCTGTCAGTTCTGGTAGAAATAAGAAAACAGAATTTTGCCATAAAAGACTACCAGTCCCAGAATGCACCAGGTTTCCAACAGCCATGAGAGGAGCTGAAGTGAGAAAACGTGTGTTCAATCAAAAGGGCTATGAGGTAATCCCCAAGCACTCATTGCAAAGGGCAGGGCTTGATTCAGCACAGCTGCGCTGTGCTAGGATGGAACACTCATCTCAAAGGGCAAGGCCTGATTCAGCACAGCTGCGCTGTGTTAGGGAGGAGCACTCATCTAAGCAGAATAAGAGTAGAGTTTATTCTACAGATGACCATCTTCATGATCACCTTGGATATCCAGAGAATGGTCCTCATTATCCTGAGAATCAGCTTGAGCTTGATCATCAGTTTCATCTGAAGGATCATCAGAAGCAGAAGCCAAACCGGACGGACAGAGAGAAAAAGAAACCCTCTGGAAGAAAGAGGAGAAAAGCCTTTGAGAGGTCTAGAAGAGTCCAAAGCAGTACGTATACTGGGAGGTATTCCAAGGGCCAGCATACACCATTGGACTGGGGGAGACCAGAGGAATGGTGCTGCAGAGCTAGGAATCTCCAGACGCTACCTGTGAGGGAGACGGCTGCACGTGGAAGGGACCCTAAGACCCGTGCCAGAAGGTATGTGAAGAGAGATCCAGTGTCCAGGGATCTGGATTGGAAGGCTGGACATAAGAACTGGACTACATACTGGCCAGGCTATATAGAGAGGAACTCTAGCAGCAATGGAAGCTCAGGTATGAACACTGATCTATGCCCTAGCTATAACCTTGAAAGACAGCAGGGAAACAAGTATTCTCCTGAAAATGCTCCATTGAGAGATTCATCTGTGCCAATCCATGATATTGAACCCACGCTTGTTGAACAAGGTGGAATAATAGCAGATGAGGATCCTGTTTATATGGGCTGCTGTCTATCTAAACTCCGTTGGTAACTTTCTGTTATAAAGTACAGCAACCATCACAAAGAAATACAAATTTGTTCTTTAATCTACTCAGAAAAGCTCCTGAAGCAGGATTTGACCCACACAGTGGAAGGCAAGCCAGCTAAGGGGTTTCAGCTGGTGACTGCTAGCAATTAAGCCTTACCTAATTGCTTGTGAGCTAGGAGAGAATCACTTCTGTATCTATGTGGGAAGTAATCAGAGGTTAACCTGAAAAGAACAGTTTGTTTCTTGCTTTGTGGCTTTTCATTTGTTGTTTTCCTGATTTTGACTTTGTTTTTCCAAGTTAACACTGAAAGCAAGTAACCTAATTTATGTGCTACCAAGCATATCTGTGTTGGGAGAAATAACCCCATAAATAAATATCTTATTGGCTTTACCCAAGAGCACAACTAAATTATTGTCAGCAGCTGTGTCTGGTGTGAATGAACTACATTGCCCACAATACCTTGCAAATCATATAGATATATGCACTTGCCAAGACTGTGAAAATTCTCACCCAGGCATCAGATCCCTTATTGGGTAATTGGTGAGGTAATTAGTGGTTAGGTTAGATTTCCATTATGGCTACTACTTAACATTTCTATAGATGCTACAAGACATGCCCAGTGCTGTACCTACTGTATACACAGAAGAGACAGCCCCGGCTCGTAGAGCTTACAACCTACTCAAGACAAACACAACACATAGGGAACCAGATTAAAGCTGAGGGGGAGTGCTGATAAGACATGGGTAGAGGGGCCAGGATCCAAAGGCAGTCTCAAAGAAATGAGTTTTTAGCCTAGATTTGAATAAGGCAAGGGATGGAGCTAGGTTTATTGACTCAAATAGTTTATTCTAGGCACAGATGCAACAAGATTGAGTGAATGGAGTCTGGAGTTGGGACTTTCCGAGGAGAGGCGTGGGGAGAGATAAGAGAGGAAGTAGTGAGGAGCCGCAGAATGAATGCACTTACAGGTCAGCAGGAGAAGTTTGAGCTGGATGTGGAAACAGATAGGGAGCCAATGAAGTGACGAGAAGTGGGGTTATGTGGGCATAGTGAGTCTGGCAGAAGATTAGTGATGCACCATGATAGGCAGCACATTAGTCTATTCCTATAACAAAGATATGCTGCTTACAATGTCATAGGATGAAACATCTTAACAGGCAGCAGTAGGGATTAACATGAGGAAAGATCTACAAAAGCTGGAAGAATGGTCTAATGCTTGGCAATTAGGATTTAATGCGAAGAAGTGCAGTGTCATGCACTTGGGTAGCAGAAATCCAAGGGAAATGTGCGCGATAGGGGGCGAGAGTTTGGTGTGCATGGTTCAGGAGAAAGACCTTGGAGAGATTATTTCTGAAGATCTCAAGGTGGCAAAACAGTGCAACAAGGCGGTGGCAAAAGCCAGGAGGATGTTGGGCTGCATACAAAGAGGAATTACCAGCAGAAAGGAAGAGGTACTTATGCCACTGTATAAGTCACTGGCGAGGCCTCACTTGGAATACTGTGTTCAGTTTTGGAGATCATATCTTGCAAAGGATGTAAAAAGACTGGAAAGTGTTCAGAGGAAGGCAACCAAAATGATTTGGAGCCTGTGTCAGAAGCCTTATGAGAAGAGACTTGAAGACCTAAATATGTGCATTCTGGAGGAGAGGAGGGATAGGGGAGATATGATTCAGACCTTTAAATACTTAAAGAGAAATAATGAACAAACAAACCACTTCCAAAGACAGGGAAGCTGTAAAACTAGAGGGCATAACATGAAGCTGCAAGGGGGTAAATTGAAAGGCAATGTCAGGAAATACTTTTTCACTGAAAGGGTGATGCTTGCTTGGAATGCCCTCCCGATGGAAGTGGTGGGGGCAAACACGGTGACGGAATTCAAAATGGCATGGGACAGACACAGTGGATCCCTTTACAGCAACAGGATAAAAGCAAATTAAACGTAACCATCTAATTTCCCAACAAATAGGGGTGTCCTACATGGAGCGGTGGGTTCACCCCTAACAAAAACATGGGGAGGGGTGGCCTGTACAGAGCGGCAGGTGCACCTACTCTTGCCAGCTTACTGGGCAGACTAGATGTACCATACTGGTCTTTATCTGCCGTCATTTACTATGTTACTATGTTACTCCCTACCAGATTCTTCGCTCGCTACATGCTAACCGTTTGCACCTTCCCTCAGTCAACCAAGCATGACTGGAATCAACTAGGCATTAAGCCTTCTACTTTCTTGCCCTGAAACTTTGGAATGATTTCCCTGCTGATCTTCACCTGGAACCCTTTTATCCTAAATTCAAGGCTTCTCTTAAAACCCATCTATTCCTACAAGCTTCCCCTCCTCTGTTTGACAGGCTAACCTGACTCTCCTCTCCTTCTGCTCACTCTCTTTTCTCCCTCTTTTCCTTTGAATGAATGGTGCTTTCCTATCTCACTTTGCAGTTCCTATCTTGCTCATTTTTCTGTTTTTATTCTAAAGCACCTTGCAGGTCATGTTTTGGTGGTATATCAAGTTTTAAATAAGCTAAAGAACATGTTGATAGCACGTGCTTGAGCTGCGGAGGACCATACTAACTCTTGCCGCTGTGTGCGGCCATTACTGTGCTAACATACCACCACCCCTTGAGGTATCAACATTCGCAGTTAGCATGTGTCCAAAATGCCACACTAAGCACAATGCACCATCAATGCTCACAGACCACTCCTAACCTACCCTAGCCTTGCCCAATGGCATGCTCACCAATTAACATGAGGCCTTGCATCAATGGAATGGCGTACTTAGCACATGGCAAATTCTGAGCTGTTAGCGCGGTTTAGTAACATGCCCTTTAGAAGGCAGGTTATCTGTTGCTATACCTTGTATCTTATTCAGAGCAGGGCTACTGGACTTTAGTCAGCCAGGGCATTAGGCAGATCTTTTGAATTAGAGAGAGTCCAGATGTATTTTCTTCAATTTGGCAGTGACAGGCTACTCATTTCAGAGATGTGGTGCCCACCAAAAGCTCTTATTACCAGTGTCCTGTAGGAGCTTGTGAAGACAAAGCACTGGAGCCCCAGGGTAGAGAGCAGTTGGGAAGCTCCAGATCTAAGAGTACCTGGGAGAAGGAAGAGGTGGGTAGAAAGGAGATGAGCCAGGGGTGCAGGCCCCTCATCCTACTCGCTCCACCGAAGAGAGGGCTTATGATGAGCCAGGGGTGCAGGCCCCTCATCCTACTCGCTCCACCGAAGAGAGGGCTTATGATGAGCCAGGGGTGCAGGCCCTTCATCCTACTCGCTCCACCAAAGAGAGGGCTTATGATGAGCCAGGGGTGCAGGCCCCTCATCCTACTCGCTCCACCAAAGAGAGGGCTTATGATGAGCCAGGGGTGCAGGCCCCTCATCCTACTCGCTCCACCAAAGAGAGGGCTTATGATGAGCCAGGGGTGCAGGCCCCTCATCCTACTCGCTCCACCAAAGAGAGGGCTTATGATGAGCCATGGGTGCAGGCCCCTCATCCTACTCGCTCCACCGAAGAGAGGGCTTATGATGAGCCAGGGGTGCAGGCCCCTCATCCTACTCGCTCCACCGAAGAGAGGGCTTATTTCTGCCCCATCCTCACTGCTGGAGGCCACAAGTAGAGCCGAACATCCTTCACCTACCAGCATTTGCGATATTCTTTCTTCACTTAAAATCCTATTTTTGGTTGATGTTTGATCAGGAGTTTAGAAAAACAGACTCTATAGGCTGTAATTTATTTATTTATTTATTTAATAGTGTTTACATACCACTTTTCGAGAATCAAAGCGGTTTACAAAGAACTTGAAAATAACAGAAAGTTACAGTTAACAGTATAATAATAATAATTACAAAAAAACAGATGAAAGAATTACATTTAACAAGAGCGCATAAATGTGAACCGAAACAAATATTACAAATTCTAAAATAGTCACATATGAAAGTAACAATATTCTTAAATAAAATAATTATAAATATATTTAGGGATTTAAATCACCAAAGTAGCCTTAAAAAGGAACATTTTTAAATGTTTCCTAAAGGACTTTGGATCATCAGTAGATCTAATTTGTTGAGGGAGCGAGTTCCATAAAAGAGGAGCAGAAAGAGAAAATTCCCTCTTTGATGTAGATGTGCTGCAGGATTTGAATTCAAAAGGGATTTTCAGCAGATTTTTAGATATGCTGCTACGCATTCTGTTAGGAGTGATTTATATAAGATCTTTTAAAGTAGAAGATGAATCTGGATTGATTAGTTTAAAAATTGTATGGATGACTTTGGTTTCCTATTGAAAGCAGAATTAAATTCAATATAGATGTTTCAAGATTGGAGTAATGTGCTCTTTGATAGGGATTTGTAGGATAACTCTTGCTGCTGTGTTTTGAACCAGCTGAAGCCTATTAATAATAAAGTGTTACAGAAATCCAGATGCGGAGAAATAATTAACTGAATTACCGTTCTGAAATCATATGCAGAGAGCAGCGGTCTTAAATGCTGAAACATCTTTAATTTGGAATAAATAGCCTTTGTTACATTGCTCACATGCTTTGAAAAATTAAGCTGTTTATCAAGAATAACTCCCAAATATCTATCTTCCTTTTTAACTTGAATCCATGGTTCTTTTAAACTGAGTAAATCTGGAGGTATGAAGAGCCTGTCTTTTGTTATAATGAGACGTTCTGTTTTATCAAAATTTAAAAACAAATTATGGTCAGCTAACCAAGAGGTGATACTGCTGAAGCATTCATTTATTGTATCTACTTGTAGCTGATTAGTATTGAAATTAGTAATTAGTAATTGCCCTAATCAGGGAGGAGGCTGTAGCAAAGCTTTCTATGAAACCTTCTCTTTGAGGCCAGCTATAACCTACATTGCTCTCATCCAGCCGCAGCCTGTGCTTCTAATCTCCCCTGCTAATGTCATGCACATGGAGCTGTTTGTTCTGACAATTAGCAATTAGTACCAATTTGCAAATGCAAAATAAAAGTGTGTGTTGGGGGGAGGGCGAAGAACACAGGGGTGGTCAGCTGGGAAGAAGTAGCAATCCCCCTCCCCTTCCAACACCTACATTAATGAGGTGTTTATGGCCCCCATTATCTCTTCCTGACCTTCAGACAGAGTCAGTGTGGCTCAGGAAGGCTGAGTAGTAACTAAATACATGACTCAGTATCTTAACTAATGTTTATGTTTATTCAAAACTTGATATACCTGGGTAGGTACCTCAGCAGTTTACAATAAAAAGGTAAAAGTCTGCCCCTGTTGCCATCCATGTTTTAGGCTTCAAAATTTAGGGATTTAATAAAATTTTGAGCATGAATTTAGGAAATATGCCCTAGTAAATTTTCGAAGAAGCTAATTTAGAAGCCTAACTCTCAACGTTCAGAGAACAAGCCTTGAAATATCCCATCGCCATACCAAACATATGCACTCTCTGATCCCTCGTGCACCATTCAACTAATGAAGAAAAAACCTCACCCTTGTCCACTGAGATCTTCTTCCTACAAATCAGCCATTTGTCCTATTCAAAGGGTGACAACAAGTCGTTTAAAAGCTTTTTAGGGAAAAGCATATAACCTGTCTCAAATTCTAAGAAGGCTGAAGCGTATAACCCTTTACTGAGAGGCTGCAGAGACATTGAACCTCCTCCAATCTCCAATCGCAAACAGCGAGTTGGAAAGTCATCTAGGATGGACCCAAGTCCCAAAGAATCTTAAACACATAAGGAAGCTCCCAAAATAAGCTCTGTAGTTCTGTGGTCACTAGTAAAGCGGGATCAGTGCTCCCTTCCAAGTTCCATCTTTTCCCTCAAATCTTAGCGGCTGTATTATGAATGAGGTGCAATCTGGCCAAAGAATATTTCAGAAGCTCTAAGTAAATCAAATTACAGTAAAGTAGTTGTGAACTTTGCAAAAAAAATGCTCTTCTGATTAAAAATACTGAATTACTTCTGGACAACTGAGGAAATCAGAAGCTGCATGGATAACATGGGATCCAGAATCATCCCCCAACTGCAGACAGAGATGATACTGTTAGATTTACCCTATTCATCATTCAGGGCCAGCCCATCCTGCAGCCGAACTAGGTGGTCGGCTAAGGCAGCAGGCCCCAGTGAGCAGCATCCAGCTCTTCTCTGGCAAAGTGGCAGTTCAGCAGCGTCCAGTCCGCCACGTCACCTTCCTCCCCCAGAAGTTGCATCGGAGGGAAGCAGGAGCAGCAGGCCGTGAGCACACCAGCACAGGCACTTTAAAGTCTGACACAGTGGAGGGGTCTCATGCCACCCCCTCTCCTCCAGGCGAGATGGATGCCAGTGGGGGGAGGCAGCATGCAGGCCAGTCAGTGCTGTAATCCCCGGTGGGGGGGGGGGGGAGGGTCATGGGGAGTCTGCCTAGGACAGCAGAAACCCTTGGGCCGGCTCTGCCACCATTAGGTTAACCTCGGAAGGCTGTTTACAGCATACCCCATCCCCACACAAACTCACATGTTTTCTCTCAATGGCCATCTAAGTTTGACCTTCCTGTGCGCATTCTGATAAAGATTCATCACACTGTTTTCCACTTTTTCCCAAAACATTTATTATTTTTCTTAATATTAAAATTTGATGTACCACTTCTCATAAAAGTGCTCCAAAACTGTAATAAAATTTTAAATTTACATCAGTTACTGTATAGCACTACTTATCTGCACAATTGCACTAAGAGCACAACCTCAGTATTTTCCATAATTCCTCATCTACCATCTCTCCATCCACAGCACTCTCCTAATTCTAGTGCCTCGTCCCTATCTCTCCATGAGCAAAGTCCTTTTGTGAACCACTGTGATATACGTCAAATGGTGGAATTAACATAAACATAGGCAAAGGTCTATGCAGCTGCCAGCAGAGTTCCCCCTCCTAACCATAAGCAGGGAGGGGAAGCAGTGGACAATCCCTGACCACCTTAACATTTCAAAATTAAACACAGCGAGGCCAGTGTTCAGCCGCTTGTACTCAGCCTCATTTGTCCAGGAAAAAGTTGATTTTGGTGGCACTTTTAGGAATGTTATGTGTGGATTTCCACGAGTAAGTCTACAAGCCCTTAGCAGGAATTACTTCAGTTATATGCTGCGGCACGCAGAAACTTCAAAGAGGCATGTTCAAGGGCTGGTTTGTGTGCAGTCTTCTTGTTCTAAATGTTTCTCATGTGTACTCGGTGCACCACACATAACTTCTTCGCTGGCACATTCGCCAAGAGGTTTCTTCAAAATCCATTTTCCTACCTAGACATCTTATATAAAGTTATCCCCCCTGGCACCATAAATCTTCTGTAAAATTCAATACATAACCAATGCAAGCTGTCCAAAACGGGAGTCATTTGTAGCCTTCAATTATACAAGGCAAGGAGAGGAATTTACCTTTTTGGTAATCTTATTATAATAATCCAATCTTCTTGTAAATTAGGGCATGTGTAACTTTTCAAATCACCTTTTTAAGGGCAGGCCTAGTTGTTGAATTATTCAGAGAAAACACATCCTACAAGTTGATTCGATCTGTGGTATCAGACTCAAGCCAATGTCTGTAATCACATCTGAACTGTGCACCTGCTTTTTCTTTTTGGGGAAACTGCTAGGTACTTATGACCTAGATTAGCCACTGTTGGAAACAGGATACTGGGCTTGATGGACCTTGGTCTGACCCAGTATGGCATATCTCATGTTCTTAACAGTCCTGGTTGATAAAGAAATATTTCCTGATTTTTTTAGCCTCGCTTCATAGGGGTATCCTTCCATCCCCTTTACCATTTTAGTAGCTCTTCTCTGTACCTTTTCTAATAACGCTATATCCTTTTTAAGATACGGTGACCAGAATTGCACACAATATTCAAGGTGCGGTTGCACCATGCAACAATACAGAGGCATTATAATAGCCTTTCTTTTATTTTCCATTCTTTTCCTTATAATACCTAGCATTCTATTTGCTTTCTTGGCCACTGGGTGGAGGGTTTCAAACTATTATCCACGATGATGCCTAAATCTTTTTCTTGGGTGGTGGTTCCTAATGTTTTTTATTTGGAAAAGTGAAGAATATACTGAATAGTTTTTGAACAAAAACGATTAAAAGGGGCATGTACTGCGTGGGAGTGAGAGGGGATTTCCTCTTTCTCTTGTGGTTTATGCCCGACAAAAAATAAGAATTGGTTTCAGTTTGAGATTAGGGGTATTCACTATTGTTTTGACCCATCGAGGTCTGACATTCAACAGCAGAAGGAACAGTCAGACTGTACCTGCTGCACCACACCAGGTGTTCCAGCCATGCACCTACTAACTGCAGACAGTCCATATTGCATGTTCACAGAGGAACTCTGTACACCCAAAGTTGGGATATACAGCACAGACACACAGCAGGTGCCTCAGTGATTGGACCACAGAAAAGGGAGCACACCGATATCACTGGAGACACATAGTATATAGCACTATGTGGGAACATAGCCGTGCCATGGTCACTGCTCGGTCAGAGTGAGAGTGTCATCCCAGCATGACATGCTGTGGCCACCCTGTCCAAGCAGGTGGTGGTGGGGCACTACGATGTCCCAGCCAGTGCCATACCCCCGATGCAGGCGCATCCTACCCAATCCGCCCTGTCAGGGCCATACCCCAAATACCTTACTTCTCAGTATGCACATTTGCAGGCTAATACTGGCAACAGTGTATGTATTGTGAGCCCAGTGAGGAGTAGGAAGCCACAAAACAATGGATAGACATACACACAGCCACTCCTATTGCAGCACTGTGCAAAGATAGGGGTGGTTGGCAACCCTCTCCGCCACACTGGTCCCGATCACAGTGCAGGCATTGCTAAGGTGTGCAGGAGCTAGTAGTAGTGCTCTGTTGATTACTGCTGCTCTGTGTCGGTGCCAACAGCCTGACTCTCCATGAAGCTCTGGATAGTGGAGCCTGTGTGTGTGGGTGTTTGTACTCCTGTTAGCCGAAGCTTTGGGGATTGCACATGTTGATGTTGTTTTTGCAATATAGGGTAAAAGGTAGGGACATGCTCTGCAGGATCCACAGCTGGGACCTGAATCTGTGACCCTCTGCTCCAAGACATACTGGCTATGTGTACTGCACCACACTGTTGCCACAGAAGCAGAGCAGTCCCTGGGGCTACCTTTGCTCTTCATTAGACAGACCTTGTTTGTTGCACTGCACACCACACACTGGAACAGGTCATGGCCTTGGTCCGCTTCAGGTGGGTGCCACTGCCCCATTCGCCACCAACACCCCCCCCCCCCCCCCACCATGCCCATATACTCTCGGTGCTGGTAGTGTGCAGTCCCAGACCATCCAATGTGCAGGTAGGCGGGTGCCTGGGGTTCAGGGTCTGGGGTGCGGAGGCATACATGGACATCCAAAAATCCCCCCATCACCACCTGCCACTGTTATGTCCCTTCCACATGGGGGAGAGATGGCTGGGGGTTGTCAGGTTGGTGATCTAGCAACTACTGGCTAGAGTGGACCTGGTACATAGATTGTGTTGTGCCAGCAGACTGTGGACAGGATAAGGCATGCAATGTGGGTACAGTGTATCCAATTTGGACTACTGGGTGTATACATGTTTCAGACAATGCGTGGTCACACCCTGCTCTGCCTTACCAAGGGCTGTTGTAAAGGGTGTTCATGTAGTTGGTTTATGAACAGTTTGGGACGTATCCTGGGGAAGGTACATAGACCCTTGTTAGAGTGGTCCCCAGATGTGCACTGCTTGCCCCATTACAAGCATTGTGTTTCCTGTGTGACGTTTGAGGTAACTGCAGGGTACGTGTCTCCTGGGTGGGACACTGTGGAACACAGACTACTGGCCATGTTTGACCTTGGTCAGCCACTGTCTTGCTGTTTTCCAGTTTCTGTGTCCCTATGTGCCACCTAGGCGACTGCCTAGTCTTCTCTGTGCCCCACCTGCCCCCACTGCATGTCCCCCCCACCTGCCCCCACTGTGCCCCCCCACCTGCCCCCACTGCATGTCCCACCTGCAGCCCCCTTTGCCCCATTTACATCATCATCATTGTGCTCTTTCATACTTGGGCACTATGCTGTTGCTGCAAGTGGAGCACTACTATCACTTTACTTGGGCTCCCTGCCTGTGCTGTACATTGCTGACACTTAAATGGTCTCTCTCTCCTGTAAATGTGAATTTACCGACAGGTTTTCACTGGCAGTAATGTGCTGGCGGTAATGTTCCAGCGTTAGTGTAGCAGGGGCCTCTCCATGCCCCCTCCCCACCCACTGGCCCCTTCTCTCCACCCTCTCTCCACCCTCTGGGACAGTTACCGCTGCAGGTAACATTACTGTGCGTTAACTTTACATAAGGTAACATTACTGTGCGTTAACTTTACATAAGGCAGAGCTACTCAATTCCAGTCCTGGTGGCCCGCAACCCTGCAGGTTTTTGGGATATCCCTAATGATATGCATGAGATATATATGCATTAGAGATAGCCTGCCAACCTGACTGGTGTTTGGCCCTCCAGGGCTGGATTTGGAGACCCCTGCCTTACACCTCTGTCATTTAAGATTGTAAGTGGGCAAGGTGCAGATGTCCAAGACATCAAAAAGGTTAGAATTTGTCACATTCCTCCTTGCTTCTCACCACCACCAAAATATTGTCTATTAGACAACTTTTTGGTGGTGTTGAGAATCTAGGAGGAATGTGACACATTCTATCTACCCTTTTGATGTCTAGAACATCTGCACCTTGCCCACTCACAATCTTAAATGACAGAGGTGTAAGGCAGGAGTCTCCAAATCCAGCCCTGGAGGGCCACAAACCAGTCAGGTTGGCAGGCTATCTCTAATGCATATATATCTCATGCATAGTCATTAGGGATATCCCGAAAACCTGCAGGGTTGCGGGCCACCAGGACTGGAATTGAGTAGCTCTGACATAAGGTAACATTACTGTGCGGTAATGTTACCAATGCTACATTACCGCGCCTTAGTAAACATACCCCTATGTTGAATGGGGCATGTCAGGGGCGTGGCCAGGGCAGCACCAAATCTTCATGTGCATCCCCAATTACATATAGGAAATGCATGTGTCAGTTGTCCACATCAGCATTTACACCTGCTGCAACATGAATAGGAGAAAAGTGCATTTTTTGCCCTTCCCTCTACAGGAGGGATTAAGAGAGTTATCCCCTTTATCCCAAATGCTTACTTTGTCTCAGTTACCATGAGGAAAGCATAGAGGCCTCTATAGTTAATTAGTGGCATCTCCATGTCTGACTTAGATACACGTGCATGACACGTGTAAAATGCTACGAGCACTCACATGTAAGTTGTGTGTGTAAAAAATCAGTGGTGGAACCCAGCATAATGACTCCTTCTGCTGCACGCCCATGGTGAGAGGCGGAGATATGTCAATTTAACATCACATTTATTTATTTATTTACATTCTCTTATATACCGCGCTATTCTGCATCAGTGCGGTTTACATTGAACAAGCTGAAATTACATTGAACAGGGCATTATAACTTGGAGATAACTATTTTACAGGGAACATGGGCTATGGAGGGTTAAGTGGCTTGCCCAAGACCACAAGGAGCACCTGTGGGACTAGACACCCCAGTCCTTCCGGCCCAAGGTTGCTGTTCTCTAGTGGGATTTGAACCCCGACCTTCTGGCCTGAAGTACCTTGCCCCAACCGCTAGGCCACTCCTCCACCCTCTCCTGGAAAAATAACTTAGATTTGCAGTCGCAACCACATGAACAACCTTTCGGAAATGTGCCTTTGCGTGTTAACACATAAGAACATAAGATATGCCATACTGGGTCACACCAAGGTCCATCAAGCCCAGTATTCTGTTTCCAACAGTGGCCAATCTAGGTCATATGTACCTAGCAGTTTCCCCAAAAGACACAGGTTCCACAATGCTTGTATTGGGTCAAGCAGTGATATCCTGGGTCCCTTCTTAATAATGGTTTATGGACCTTTCCTCCAGGAACTTGTCCAAACCTTTTCTAACCCAGCTACACTAACAGCCTTTACTACATCCTCTGGTAACAAATTCCAGAGTTTGATTACACGTTGGGTGAAAAAATATTTTCTCTAATTAGTCTTAAATAGTTTACCCTGTAGCTTCATTGCATGTCCCGTAGTCTTTCTATAATTTGATGAGGTAAACAATAGATCTACGTTTACCCGTTCCACTCCATTCTTTAATTTATAGACTTCTGTCATATCTCCCCTCAGCCGTCTCTTTTCCAGGTTAAAGAGCCCTAACTTGTTTAGCCTCTCTTTCTACAGGTATCCTTCCATCCCCTTTACCATTTTGGTGGCTCTTCTCTTCACCTTTTCTAAAAACGCTATATCCTTTGTTTATATTGTAGATAGCCATTGTAGGTAGATATTTGATATTTAGATAGATACCCCAGTTTGAATTCCAAGTTGTCTAACCCGTTCAACTGTAAGTACATAACAGGCCTTCTGTTCTGTACAAATGTTATCTGTAAACTGCACTGATTTTAAAAAGTGCAGTATATACAAGCAATAAATAAATTAAATAAATAAAATATGGCGACCAGAATTGCACACAATATTCAAGGTGCGGTCTCACCATGGAATGATATAGAGGCATAATATCTTTTGTTTTATTTTCCATTCCTTTCCTTATGATACCTAGCATTGTATTTGCTCTCTTGGCCGCCGCTGCACACCGGGCAGAGGGTTTTAACATGTTTTCCACGATGATGCCTAAATATTTTTCCTGGGTGGTGATTCCTAATGTGGAACCTTGCATTGTGTAACCATAGTTTGGGTTTTTCTTCCCTAGGTGCATAACTTTGCACTTGTCCACATTAAATTTCATTTGCAACTTGGATGCCCAGTCTTCCAATTTATCAAGATCCTCTTGCAATTTTCCACAATCCTCATTGGTTTTAACAACTTTAAATAGCTTTTTCTCATCTGCAAATTTGATAACCTCACTCATTATTCCCTTTTCCAGATCATTTATGAATATGTCAAAAAGCAGCAGAACCAGCACAGCTCCCTGGGGTACTCTACTATTCACCCCTCTACAATGGGAAAATTGCCCATTAACCCTACCCTCTGCTTTCTATCTTTAACCAGTTCCTGATCCACAATAGTACACTGCCTCCTATCCCATGTCTTTTTAGTTTTGCCAAAAGTCTCTGATGAGGGGCCTTGTCAAAGGCTTTCTGAAAGTCCAGATACACTATATCAACCGACTCACCTTTCTTTACCTCTTTATTCACACCTTCAAAAAACATAACAGATTAGTAAGACAAGATCTTCCTTGTCTAAAGCCATGTGGCTGTCTCCCATTAAGCCATGACTATCTACATGTTCAGTAATTTTGTTCTTTATTATGGTTTCTACCATTTTTCCCGGTACCAACGTCAGGCTCACCGGTCTGAAGTTTCCTGGATCACCCCTGGAACCCTTTTTAAAAATTGGTGTTACATTGGCCATCCTCCAATCTTCAGGTATTACAGATGATTTTAATGATAGTTCACAGATTACTAATAGCAGGTCTGCAATCTCGTATTTCAGTTCTTTCAACACCCTTGGATGTATACCATCCGGTCCAGGTGGTTTGCTACTCTTCAGTTTATCAAATAGTTGTAATACATCTTCCTGGTGTATCGATATTTCTTTCAATTCTTCCGCAGCATCACCTTTAAATACCATTTCAGTCATTGGTAACTTCCCTACATCTTCCTCAGTAAAGACCGAAGCAAAGAATTAATTCAGTCTCTCCAGTTTGGCCTTGTCCCCTCTTAGTGCCCCTTTTATCCCTTTATCATCTAATGGTCCATCTGACTTTCTCACAGATTTTTTGCTATGAATGTACTTGAAAAAGTCTTTATTACGCCTTTTTGCTTCCACAGCAAGTTTCTTCTCAAATTCTCTCTTTGCCTGCCTTATCAATGCCTTGCATCTAATTTACCAGTGCTTGGGCTTTTTCCATTTCATTGAAAGATGGTTTTTTGGCCTCTCTGACCTCACCTTTAAACCATGCTGGCAGTTTTTTGGCTTCCTTCCACTTTTCTTAAAGCGTGGAATACAGCTGGTCTGGGCTTCCAAGATAGTATTTTTAAATAACACCCAAGCTTGATGTAAGTCTTTAACCTTTGCAACTGTTCCTTTTATTTTTTTCTTAACTATTTTCCTCATTTTATCATAGTCTCCCTTTCGAAAATTAAAAGGTAGTACTGTGGATTTCCTTACCATATACTCATGTCAGTTATTAAGTCAAATTTGATCATATTATGATCATTATTTATTTATTTATTTGCTTACTTGTTTATTTGTTTTTATATACCGCACTTTTCAGGATCAGTGCGGTTTACATATAACATGAACAGTAAACAATTTACATAGAACAGGAAGATACATAGAACTTAGAACCATGGAACGGGTATTATACAGATATTAAGAACAGGTGGCAAAAACATTAAGGGGTATGTTTACTAAACCGGGCTAACGGTTAACCCGGGCTATCTGCCACTAGGTCCCATATTATTCAATGGGACCTAGTGGCAGATAGCCCGGGTTAACCGTTAGCCCGGTTTAGTAAACATACCCCTAAATGTTAAACAGGGAAATGAACTTGGAATGAGCAAGGGGGAGAACTAAAAGCAAGCTGGACAGCAAAGTCATAGCACCAGGCCTAGTTAGGGTGGCTGGTTGTAAGCTGACTGAAACAAGTATGTCTTTAAGGCCTTCCTGAAGGATGACTGGTCTGAAATAGCTCAGATTGCTGGAGGTAAGGCGTTCCATAGGGTTGGTGCATATAAGGAGAAGGCATGATTCTTCATAGCCTGGGTGCATGTCCTTATTGCTGAAGGGGTGACAAGTGAATCCACCATGCATGATCTCCTGGTTCTGTTTTCAGGGGCACGTTGTACGAGTGCTGCAAGGGAAGTCGTAGACATGCCATAAAGTGACTTGAAGGTAAGTAAAAGGGCTTTGTATATCAGGCGGCTTGTCAATGGGAGCCAGTGTAGCTGAATCAAGAGGGGCGTGATGTGTTTGAATCTGGACGCACCGATGAGTGTTTGGGCAGCTTTGGTCATGGCCAATTGTAATGGCTGGAGAGTGTGCTTTGGCAGGCCATGGAAAATTATGTTGGCGTAGTCCAGGTGAGGAAATAGGAGAGCTTGGAATACTTGTGCAAAAATCTGAGGGTTCAAGGAGGGGGCATAGATGGCAGAGGGTCCTTATTTTATGGTAGACTGTCTTGACTACATTTTGTACGTGGGCTTCCCAATTCATATGTTGGTCCAAAGTGACTCCTAGGTAACGTACCTCCTGCTTAGCCATGAGCTCAAACTCTTTCACCTTCAGAGAGGTTGGTGGGATGAAAGTATGGTCTTTGGTTATAAATAAGATCTCTGACTTTCTGCTGGGTAGAGAGCCATTCTGAGACTGCATTGAAGCATCCTGTGATGGAAGAATAGTCGGGGCTGTCTATGGAGAAAGAGGTGTAGAGTAAGATGTCATCAGCATTGAAAGATTGACTGTAGATAGATGGTGAAAATCAGGGTGGAATAGTTCCTTCTCTAGTTGGTTCCCAAACCAGCTGGTCCATGAAGCAGTCGTCTACCTCCTTAGCATGTTATCCAGTTATTACAGGGGTAATTGAAATCACTCATTGTATTGGAAGTTTCGTTAACTTCCTAAATTCTGTTAACATTTCATCATCTGTAAGCTTATTCTGTTCTACCATTAGTTTCTTTCCCTTCACACGGTGGAATAAATTCTGCACAAGCAACCTCCACAATGTGGGGGGCCCAGGTAGAAAGGGGCCACACATCGGTGGCAGCGGCAGAGCAACAAACTTACTTCATTGTGTTTGCTGCACTTCCTCTGCTCTTGTAAGTCTACTGCAGGCCCAGCGGCTGTTCCTTGATAGGCTGAAGTCTCGCGATAACAGCCACACCATGAGACTTCAGCCCAGTGGGAACAACCACCAGGTCTGCGGTGAACTTACAAGATCAGAGGCAGCACAGCAAACAACAATGAAGTAAGTTTGCCCTCAACACAAAGGGGATGCCCGTATGACCGCCACGACAATGGGGGTCCTCAGCAAAATTTTGCTTAGGGGCACCTCATTGTAACCTACACCACTGCCTTACACATGGCATTTTTATCCAAAAGAACATAAGAAATGACATACTGGGTCAGATCAAAGTCCATCAAGCCTAGTATCCTGTTTCCAGCAGTGGCCAATCTAAGTCACAAGTACCTGGCAGTTTCCCCAAAAGACACACAGGTTCCACAATGCTTGTATTGAAGCAAGTAGTGAATTTTCCTGGGTCTTCTTTAATAAAGGTTTATATGCCTTTCCTCCAGGGACTTATTTATTTATTTATTTAGTCAGATTTAATATACCGCTTTATCATTAAATCAAAGCGGTTAGCACATCAAACAATCGGGAGGGGGGCTATAGTGTGAAAGCATGCAGTGGAAACATCTGAATGAGTGTGTGCAAGGTGTGTGAGCGATTCATTTGCGTTAAATGCAAGTGATCAATGCACAGGTATTTAAAACAAGTGAGCTATATACAAGTGAGCTATGTACAGGTCTATATACAGTTCGTATGGGCTTCAGGTTTGGCTAGGGCAGAGTCTAGTTCAGGTGAAGTCCTTATAGTGATCTGTGAAGAGCTTTGTTTTGAGCATCTTTCTGAAATCTTTGAGGTCCATGGCAGATCTCAGCTCGTCAGGGAGAGAGTTCCACAGGGTGGGTGTGGCCAGGGACAGAGCTCTTCTTGAAGTGTCCTGTCTGGATTTGGTGAATTCTCTTGGGGTGCTGATGGTGTCAGTGGTTCTCCTTCTTCTGGGTCTGGTGCATAGGTCCGCTCTGATGAGAGGTTGCAGGCTGTCAGCTGAGATGTTCTGTCTTATTTTGAATATGTTTAGGATAACTTTGTATTGTCCAAACCTTTCTGAATCCCGGCTACACTAACTGCTTTTACTACATCTTCCGGTAACGGATTCCAGAGTTTGATTATGCATTGAGTGAAAAATATTTTCTCTTATAAGTCTTAAATGGGGTCTTTCTACTTTTTGATGGCATAAACAATCGATCTACGTTTATCCGTTCCATTCCATTCATTAATTTATAGACTTCTATCATATCTCCCCTCAGCCGTCTCTTCTCCAGGCTAAAGAGCCCTAACCTTTTAAGCCTCTCTTCATAGGGGTATCCTTCCATCCCCTTTACCATTTTGGTGGCTCTTCTCTGTACCTTTTCTATTAACGCTATATCCTTTTTAAGATATGGCAACCAGAATTGTACAATAATATTCAAGGTGCGGTCGCACCATGGAACGATACAGAGACATTATAATATCCTTTGTTTTATTTTCCATTCCTTTCCTTATGATACTTAGCATTCTATTTGCTCTCTTGGCCGCCGCTGCACACAGGGCGGAGGGTTTCAATCTGTTATTTATTTATTCTTATATGCCACATTTCCAAGGATCAATGCAGTTTACAAAGAACTGAACTTCAACATTACATGGAACAATTCTACATGGAATAAGTATTATGGCTTAAATGGAACAATTTACATGGAACAAATAAAGTATCGAGTGAAGCTAGAGATAACACAGATCTGTGTCAAACTATATACATTACAGCACGAAAGCTTGTAGTTGACATAGTTTCAGCCTGAGCTGAGGAGCAGGAGGGGGAAAGAAGGGGGGGGGGGGTTGAGGAGGGATGGGGGAGAGTGGGATGGTTGAGGAGGTCGAAAAGGTGAGTGGTGGGTCATGTAATCTCATCGAAGTATTCTGTGAAAAGGTGGGTCTTCAACAACTTCCTGAATGTTGTGAGGTCATGAGTGTCTCTAAGGTAGTTTGGTAGAGCATTCCAGAGGTGAGGGGCATGTAGGGAAAATGCACGAGTGCAGGTTGTCTGATTACTCTTAGTCAGTGCTTGGGGTAGGACTAAAAGGTTTGAGGAGTTACTTCTTTGGCGATTTTCTGGGGATTGTAAATATTGAAAGGATAAATGACGTATTATTTTGAATGCTGTCATCAGAGTTTTATACTTAATTCAAATGAGGAGAGGTAGCCAATGTAGTTCTTTAAAAATTGGTGTGATGTGACTGTACCGAGATGAGCGCATTAGGATTTGTGCGGCTGTATGTTGCGCATGCTGTGGAGGATGTAAGGAGTTCTTTGGTATACCTTAGTATGGCATTACAGAAATCAAAGTGAGGTAGTATCAATGTTTGGAAGACTGTTCGAAAATCATGTGGCTCAAGAAGGGGCTGTAAGTGTAGGAGAGTCCTTAATGCGGTTTATATGCCGTTGAAATGAGAGGTGTTGGTCGATGGTAACGCCAAGGTATTTCTCTTTTGACTTAACCTCCAAGTAGGCATTGTCAAATTTAATGACTTTGGGGGGTAAAAGGACTGATTGTTGGTGAGGAAAAGGACTTCGGTCTTTTTGAGGTTGATATTGAGCTTGTGATCCAATAGCCATCAATTTATGGTACTGAAGCAGTTTTGAATAGTCTGTGTCTGTGGTGGTAAAGGGAGTGTAAATCATAATGTCATCTGCATACAAGTGGTAGTATACATTGAATGCTTGTATGATGTTACAGACTAGCTGAATATAGATATTGAATAGTAACACTGAAAGTGCAGAGCCTTGAGGGACTCCCTGTATCTGGGTGATTTGTTTGGATGTCTTTTGGCCAATTTGTACATATTAATTGTGATTTATGAGGTATGAGTGAAGCCATTTTAGGGCAGTGTCACCGATTCCAATGTTGTGTAGACGCTGCAGGAGGGTGTCATGGCATATGGTGTTGAATGCTCTGCAATGTCCAGAAAGGTGAGAATGAAGCCTTGTTTGAGGTTCTCCATGCCCTTGAAGTCTGTTAGTGAGATAAGCAAGGTTTCTACTCTGTGATTGTTGCAGAATCCGTGTTGTTGCATGTCTAAGGGGACATTTGTGTCCACATGATCTTGCAATTGGTAGAGGACTACTTTCTCAATAATTTTTATTTATTTATTATTTAACAAACACTTTTATACCACATCCTCCCATGGATCGGATGCGGTTTACAATGAACGAGTGATACAGGCATGACAGATATGCATGTCTAGTTCTAATACATGGAACATTCGACAACTTTTTACAGGTAACATAACAACTATGTACAAACAGTACAAATTACGTTCCAGATTGTGTACCTGGAATATAATCTGAACAAGCTATATAAGGCATGACACCACCCAGGAAAAAGATGTAGGCGTCATTGTGGATAACATGTTAAAACCCTCGGCCCAGTGTGCAGCGGCAGCCAAGAGAGCAAATAGAATGCTAGGTATCATAAGGAAAGGAATGGAAAATAAAACAAAAGATATTATAATGCCTCTATATCGTTCCATGGTGAGACCGCACCTTGAATATTGTGTGCAATTCTGGTCGACGTATCTTAAAAAGGATATAGAGTTATTAGAAAAGGTTCAGAGAAGAGCCACCAAAATGGTAAAGGGGATGGAAGGATACTCCTATGAAGAAAGGCTAAAAAGGTTAGGGCTCTTTAACCTGGAAAAGAGACGGCTGAGGGGAGATATGATAGAAGTCTATAAATTAATGAACGAAATGGAACAGGTAAACGTAGATCGATTGTTTATGTTATCAGAATATAGAAAGACTAGGGGACAAGCAATGAAGCTACAGGGTAAATATTTAAGACTAATAAAAGAAAATATTTTTTCACTCAACGTGTAATCAAACTCTGGAATTTGTTACCGGAGGATGTAGTAAAGGCTGTTAGTGTAGCTGGGTTTAAAAAAGATTTGGACAAGTTCCTGGAGGAAAGGTCCATAAACCATTATTAAGAAGGGACCCAGGATATCAATGCTTGACCCAGTACAAGCATTGCGGAACCTGTGTCTTTTGGGGAAACTGCTAGGTACGTATGACCTGGGTTGGCCACTGTTGGAAACAGGATACTGGGCTTGATGGACCTTGGTCCGACCCAGTATGGCATATCTTATGTCCTTATGTTCTTATTCGAGAGCTTTTTACAGGTAACATAACAACTATGTACAAACAGTACAAATTATGTTCCAAATTGTGTACCTGGAATATAATCTGAACAAGCTATACAAGGCATGACAGATATGCATGTCTAGTCCTAATACATGGGACATTCGTGAACGTTTTACAGTTATTTATTTATTTAGACAGATTTGTATGCCACCTTTTCCTTCAGTCAAGGTGGTCACGTCACAACACAATTGGAGGGTTACATTTAACATTAGGGTACTGTAAACATTTAGACAGTACAGTTATGTGACAGTATTTAGACAGTACAGTTGAGGTAACATATAACATAAAGGTATTTACTAACGTGGTGTGACAAATTTGTTCGTGTGGATAGGGTGGGTGGGTGTTAGCTGGCGGTGATGTTAGTATTGCTGTTTGGGTAAGGGATGTTGCTTGAATGCTCATAGGTTTCTATAAATAACCATGTTTTGAGGTCTTTGCGGAAGTCTGTGAGGTCTTCTAAAGCTCTCAGGCTCATTGGTAGGGAGTTCCATATTGAGGATGCCAGTAGCGATGGTGCTCTTTTTGAGGTTGTTTGGTTTTGTGATAGCCTGCAGGGGTGCTGATCATGTTGTTATTATTGGTTCTTCTTGGTCTATTGCTGATGTCTCTTGTTATAATGCTTTGGAGTACATCCGCTGAGAGATGGTGAATGACTTTGAAGATTATCATGATTGTTTTGTGTTTAGCTCTTGCCACCATTGGGAGCTAGTGTAGTTGTTGTAGGATGGGAGTGATGTGCTCGGGGTGTCTGTAATGATGCGTGCTGTGGTGTTTTGTACCATCTGTAGTGGGTGTAGTGTCTGGTGAGAAAGATCCTGATATAGTGAGTTTCCATAATCAAGCAGTGGAGTGATGAGTGCTTGACATATTGTGCGGAAGTGGTCTTAACGGAGCATTGGTTTGATTTGTCTGACTGTTTTCAATCAATGATATGCCTTGTTTGCAGTTTTGTTGATGTGAGATTTTAAGTTCAGAGCTCTGTCTAGTGTTATGCCCAGATATTTAACTTCTTCTTTGACTACTATGTGTTTGTCTAGGATGCTTATGGCTTGTGGGGGTGTGAATGTGGGGTTCCTGGTGACGAATATTGCCTCAGTTTTGTCGTAGTTGACCGTTAAGTTGTTGGCTATGAGCCAGTCATTCATGTCTTCGAGGCATTTTGTTATTGGTGTAGTATTTAGTGCCAGTAAGTTGACTGGAGTGTACACCATGATGTCATAAGAACATAAGAACATAAGATAAGAACATAAGATATGCCATACTGGGTCAGACCAAGGTCCATCAAGCCCAGTATTCTGTTTCCAACAGTGGCCAATCTAGGTCATACGTACCTAGCAGTTTCCCCAAGGGACACAGGTTCCACAATGCTTGTATTGGTTCAAGCATTGATATCCTGGGTCCCTTCTTAATAATGGTTTATGGACCTTTCCTCCAGGAACTTGTCCAAACCTTTTTTAAACCCAGCTACACTAACAGCCTTTACTACATCCTCCGGTAACAAATTCCAGAGTTTGATTACACGTTGAGTGAAAAAATATTTTCTTTTATTAGTCTTAAATAGTTTACCCTGTAGCTTCATTGCATGTCCCCTAGTCTTTCTATATTCTGATAAGGTAAACAATCGATCTACGTTTACCCGTTCCACTCCGTTCATTAATTTATAGACTTCTATCATATCTCCCCTCAGCCGTCTCTTTTCCAGGTTAAAGAGCCCCAACCTTTTTAGCCTTTCTTCATAGGAGTAGCCTTCCATCCCCTTTACCATTTTGGTGGCTCTTCTCTGAACCTTTTCTAAAATTGCTATATCCTTTTTAAGATATGGCGACCAGAATTGCACACAATATTCAAGGTGCGGTCTCACCATGGAACGATATAGAGGCATTATAATATCTTTTGTTTTATTTTCCATTCCTTTCCTTATCATACCTAGCATTCTATTTGCTCTCTTGGCCGCCAATGCACACTGGGCCGAGGGTTTTAACATGGTATCCACAAGGACGCCTAAATCTTTTTCTTGGGTGGTGGTTCCTAATGTGGAACCTTGCATCGTGTAACCATAGTTTGGGTTGTTCTTCCCTAGGTGCATAACCTTGCACTTCTCCACATTAAATTTCATCTGCCATTTTGATGCCCAGTCTTCCAATTTATCAAGATCCTCTTGCAATTTTCCACAATCCTCCTGGGTTTTAACAACTTTAAATAGTTTTGTGTCATCAGCAAATTTGATAACCTCACTCGTTATTCCACTTTCCAGGTCATTTATGAATATGTCAAAAAGCAGCGGACCCAGCACAGATCCCTGGGGTACACCACTATTCACCTTTCTCCATTGGGAAAATTGGCCATTTAGCCCTACCCTCTGCTTTCTATCTTTTAACCAGTTCCTGATCCACAGTAGTACACTGCCTCCTATCCCATGACTCTTTAGTTTTGCCAAAAGTCTCTCATGAGGGACCTTGTCAAAGGCTTTCTGAAAGTCCAGATACACAATATCAACCGACTCACTTTTGTCCACCTGTTTATTCACTCCTTCAAAAAAACATAACAGATTAGTAAGACAAGATCTTCCTTGTCTAAAGCCATGTTGGCTGTCTCCCATTAGGTCATGACTATCTATATGCTGAGTAATTTTATTCTTTATGATGGTTTCTACCATTTTTTCCCGGTACTGATGTCAGGCTCACCGGTCTGTAGTTTCCCGGATCACCCCTCGAACCCTTTTTAAAAATTGGTGTTACATTGGCGATCCTCCAATCCTCAGGTATTAGAGATGATTTTAATGATAGTTCACAGATTACTGATAGCAGGTCTGCAATCTCAAATTTCAGTTCTTTCAACACCCTTGGATGTATACCATCCGGCCCAGGTGATTTGCTACTCTTCAGTTTATCTAATAGTTGTAGGACATCTTCCCGATGTATCGATATTTCCTTCAATTCTTCCACACCTTTAAATACCACTTCAGTCGTGGGTAACATCCCTACATCTTCCTCAGTAAAGACCGAAGCAAAGAATTCATTCAGTCTCTCCGCTATCGCCTTGTCGCCTCTTAGTGCTCCTTTAACCCCTTTATCATCTAATGGACCAACTGACTCTCTCACGGGTTTTTTGCTACGAATGTACTTGAAAAGGTCTTTATTTCGCGTTTTTGCTTCCGCAGCAAGCTTCTTCTCAAATTCTCTCTTTGCCTGCCTTATCAATGCCTTGCATTTGACTTGCCAGTGCTTGTGCTGTTTCCAGGTTTCATCATTTGGCTCTTTTTTCCATTTCTTGAAAGATGCTTTTTTGGCAACAGCCTCTCTGACCTCAGCTTTAAACCATGCTGGCAATTTTTTGGACTTCCTTCCACTTTTCTTAAAGCGTGGAATACAGCTGGTCTGGGCTTCCAAGATAGTATTTTTCAACAACACCCAAGCTTGATGTACGTCTTTAACCTTTGCAACTGCTCCTTTTAGTTTTTTCTTAACTGTTTTCCTCATTCTATCATAGTCTCCCTTTCGAAAGTTAAAGGGTAGTACTGTGGATTTCCTTACTATCCCTCCTCCACTAATTAAATCAAAGGCGATCATGCTATGATCACTATTGCCAAGTGGCCCCAACACCCTTATCTCTTGCACTACATCTGGTGTTCCACTAAGGACTAGGTCTAATATTGCTTCCCCTCTGGTCGGTTCATGAACCAGCTGCTCCAAGGAGCAGTCATTTATTTCATCTAGGAACTTTATCTCCCTAGCATGTCCTGTTGTGACACTGACCCAGTCGATGCCGGGGTAATTGAAATCACCCATTATTATTACTGCACTGTAACTTTTGCTAGCTTCCTTGATTTCTTTGAGCATTTCATCATCCATTTGTTCATTCTGGCCAGGCGGACGATAGTACACCCCCACTGCATAAATGTGGTAGCATAGATTATGGTTCTTGATGATGTTGCATATGGGCTGTATGTAGATGTTAAAGAGCGTTGAAGATAGGGCTGAGCCTTGAGGTATTCCCTGCATGACAGGGAATTGTATGGATTTCTTTTGATCGCATTTGACTTGTTGCATTCGCCCTTCCAGGTATGATGTAAACCACTTTAGGGTATTCTTGCATAGTCCTATCTGTTGTAAGCGTTGCAGTAGCTTAGGGTGTGACACGGTATCGAAGGCCGCCGAGATGTCCATGAACACTAGCAGGAAGCCGTTTTTTATGTTGTCTATGCCTCTTAGGAGATTGTCAAAGAGGGAGGTGAGTAGTGTTTCCACACCATGTTGGGGCTTGAATCTGTGCTGGTGTATGTCCAGAGGGGCATTGATATCTATATGGTCCTGAAGTTGCCTTTGGACTGCTTTTTCCACGACTTTAGAAAGGAATGGCAGGCTAGAGATGGGACGGTATGATTTTGGTTCGGATGGGCTCAGATTGCTATTTTTAAGTATTGGTCATATCATTGCATGCTTTAGGGATTGCGGCATGTATCCTTGTTGGAGTGAATCCTTGACGATTTTTTGAATGTGATGAGAGAGCTGGCTTTTTGTGGCTTTGATCCATGACACTGGGCATGGGTCTGATGGTGAAGTTGTTGTGTTTAGACCAGATATAATGTCTTCTACTTGCTGTTTTGTTGGTATGTTGAAGCTCTCCCATGTTTGATATATCTTTTTTATCGTGTGATCATTTGTTTGTTGTGAGGCAGAGTTTGTTTGGCTTGTGTTTTTTGACTTCATGTAGTCTGCATATTTTTGTGGGTCAAGATGGCTGGTGCTTTGTTGTGTGTCATCCTTAGTGAGCTTTTGGATAATGCTAAAAAGTTCTCTTGGTCTATTGGTAGATTTCATGATTAGGTTGGTATGGTGTTGTTGTTTGCGTTCATTTATCAGATTATTATATTCCCATTGTTAGAAGAACTGAAAGAAAATGGAGAAAAACCAAAGATGAAAACGACAAAACAAAATACTTACATGAACTCAAAGCATATCACCACGAGACCGACAATGCGAAGAAAATCTACCACATGAAAATCATAAATACCTCCATAAACAAGCCTCGTGAACTCTTTCAGATTGTCAAAAAACTATCAAAGACACCCCAGAACTCTGACCAACTTCTGAAAATCCCTCCAGAACTATTAGCCCATCAATACAAACAACTACAATGACCGCAGAACTCACAGCTAAATGCAGAGGCCACCATAACAGACCTCCACCCTAACCTACTCAGCGATTGGACCACATTTAAAGAAACCTCACCGGAAGAAACAGCAACCACCATCTCCTGCCTCAACACCACCACCTCCCCGCTAGACCCTTGCCCCACAGACTGGATAAAGAAATCCAAAAATGAACTGAGCACACCACTAGCCCATATCATCAATGAATCCTTCTCCCAAGGACACATGCCAGATACCCTCAAAACTTCAATCATCCGACCATCCTTAAAAAAACAAAACCTGGATCCCCTTGATCCAGCATCTTACAGACCCATCGCAAGCTTACCTTTCACTACTAAGATAATCGAGAAGATCATCCAACAGCAACTACAGGAACACCTAGATACCAACAACATACTGGATCCGCAACAACATGGCTTCCGCCCTCTGCATGGGGTTGAGACCCTCATGACCACACTGATGAACACTCTTCTCCTGGGAACACAAGAAAAACACTCTGGATACGCTATGATCTTCCTCGATATATCTGCAGCTTTTGACACCATCTCACATAACATCCTCATACACAGACTACGCACAATTGGGATCAAAGACACCATACTAAAATGGTTCCAGTCCTACCTTACTAACAGGAAACAACATATCCGTACCAGCACTGTGACATCTCCCCCATTCCAGCAACACCAAGGGGTGCCACAAGGATCTACACTATCAGCCATGCTCTTCAACATCTACCTTCAACCACTCTGCTCAGTCATACGCACCCACAACATCAGCTTCCACATATATGCTGATGATATCATGCTGTATGCCCCCATCACAACCACGGATCCAACAAACACCCATCTATCAACATGCTTCACCGAGGTGTCCGACTGGTTACGAGCAAACAACCTATCCATCAACATGAAGAAAACAGAAGCCCTCATAGTCACCAGAGACCCAGATTTCACCCCGCCTACACACCTCACTATAGGACCCACAAACATTCAAATACAACCACAAATACGATACCTGGGCATAATTATTGACCAAGCCCTCACCTTAAAGCAGCAAATCACCAAAACCTCCGGAATTATATTCCACAAAGCAAGAATGGTGCAACGTCTTAGACCCGTGCTTGACCATCAACACTTCCGAACTGTAATGCAAGCCATGACGATCCCACATCTGGACTACTGCAACATAATCTACCATGGCCTTCCAGCCACACAGACAAACCCCCTCCGAACAGCACTAAACACCACGGCAAGAATCATCCAGACTGCAAAGAAAACCGACCACATCACCCCAATTCTGAAAGACCTACATATACTTCCCTTCGAAGCAAGGTCTAAATACAAAGCCATCCTACTTACCCACAAAGCCATCCATCAAGCACAGAACTCCCAGCTTCGCACCCTACTGTCTCGTCCAGCCCACGGCAGAACTACCAGACAAACCTCCAGCAATTCCCTCACCATCCCCCACAAAAGAACTAAATGCTTGCAACGGACCTGCAACCGAGCCTTTGAACTTTATGCTCCATCCCTATGGAACTCTTTATCGAGTTATCTCAGAAACAACACCGATCTACCATCTTTCAGGAAACAGCTGAAAACCACCCTGTTCCAGGAATACCTCAACACGACCCCCACCAAAAAGCGAACTAACCTCTGATCTCGTCCACCAAAAACCTCTGATTCAAACCACAGTAACCTTCCCATGTCCAATGTCTAACCCATGTCCAAAGTCTGTACCATGTCAAAATCATAAATGTTGCCTCCCTGGTGATGGCCCTACCCTACCAACTTAATTCCCCCACCCTTCTATGTAACACCGCTTTGACCCGGCGAAAAGCGGGATATAAATACAGCTAAATAAATTGTTTGTCTCTGTATTGTGTTAGGAAGTAGTGTGACTGTTCCGTCTCCATTTTCGTTCTAGTCTTCTTAGTGTGCGCTTTGCAATTCTTATTTCTTGTGACTACCATGGGGCGTTGGATCTTTTGCAAGTTTGTGGTTCATTGTTGGCTGGGGCAGTTGCTGCGTTGGCTATTATTGTGTTCCACTCTTCTATATTAAGATCCAGGGTATCTTGTTCCTGTTGAAGTTGTGGATTGATTTCATTGATGAATGAGTCTCTGTCAAATTTTTTGAACCGTCTGATTATTCTTTCATCTTCTTTGTGTTGGGTGGGGTTATTTAGGGTCATGGTGAATTCAATTACATGGTGGTCTGACCAGGAGACGGGTGATTGTTGGTTTTCTAGTTTTGTTCTGTTCCACCAGTTGTGTTGGCATGAATATCATGTCCGGAGTTGTACCATGTTTGTGTGTTGGGGCGTTAATTGTCTGGCAGTATTTTAGTGACTCCATGGCTTTTAAGAACGTTGCAGTTTCTCTGGTGGGTGCGGATGTTAGGTTGTAGTCTCCTAGCACAACTAGAGGTTTGTCTCTTCTGTTGTGTGCGCATATCATTTCAATTACTGTGGACAGGTGTTCAGTTGTGGTTCCAGGTGGTCTGTATGTGAGGGAGATGCTAAGGTATTTGTTGGCTATAGTGAGTGTGTTGGCTTTTCTTGTGTTGGTGGTGGCAATTGTTTTGAATCTGAAAACCTTTCTGGTGAGTATTAGTACTCCTCCTCCTCTCTTTTGTGCTCTGATGCAGTTGAATGCTGAGTATCCTGTTGGGGTTACTTGATTTAATATGACCTGGTCTGAGTCGTCTAGCCAGGTCTCAGTGATGCATGTTATATCAAGCTTCTTGTCGTGGATTAGGTCAAGGACAGTATTTGGTTTGTTCCTGATAGATCTGGCGTTTAGTAGAGCACATCTGATGTTTGTTGATATGATTGGGTTTGTATGTCTATTATTTGTGTGGTGAGAGGGTGTGTTACGTGAGTCCCTGTATGGTTTATGGGCTGTATTCTTTGCTTGTTGGCATTCTTTGGGTATGTGTAATGGTGGTGTGCATCTAGATTGGGTGGTATGTGGGTTTATCAGGGGTATTTGTTCGTTTAGTCTGATGCTGTATGTGCAGAGTGCAAACATGTGGAGGAATGTGAGGTAGGCCATAAAGTAGTGGGTAGTGGAGTGCATTTTATATCGTGTATTTGCTGACCTGGATTGTAGTTTGTTGAATAGGGTAGTAGGCTTGTGTAGCGTGAGTTGTTTACGAACCAGGCTATGCAAATTAGCAAGTTCTATGCAATTAATCTACAAACAGTTGACTGTCCAGACAAGGTATCAGTATTAAATTCTAAGCAATTAATCTACAAGTAGTTGATCGGTCTACAGGCAGTTGGTTGTTAAGGCAAAGTTCTATGCAATTAATCTACAAGCAGGTGATTGTCCAGGCAGGGTGTCATAATTAGGTTCTATACAATTAATCAGCAAGCAGTGGATTGTTCAGGCAAGGTAAGAGTGTTATCTTATGCAAGCAATGGATTGTCCAGGCAGGGCAAGGCAGCAGACTTAACTTACAATCGGTGATTTGTCTATGCAAGGTATGGCAGCGGATTTAACTTCAATGGATGATGGCTTGAGATGCTGTTATTTGACTGCTACTTGGTCCATGCCTAAGGGCCACGCCAAAGGGCCCTCTGGCGAGGCCCTCAGGCACGGGCCCGCCCGGCGCGGGTCTGCCTGGCGGCGGCGATCCTTTAGTGTTGGTTGCTCCTCCTCCCACAGCCCCGATTAGGCTGGAGTCCCTGAGAGGGAGGGCTTGCCGGCCCGCTCAGGTGCTCTACCCCGATCGGGGAAGCCTGATGATGGCCGCGGGTTCTTTTTTTTTTCCCGCTGGCGGTGGTGCTCTTTTAGTGTTGGTTGCTCCTCCTCCCACAGCCCTGATTGGGCTGGAGTCCCTGAGCGGGAGGGCTTGCCAGCCCGCTCAGGTGCTCTACCCCAATCAGGGGAGCCTGGTGATGGCCACGGCTACTTTTTTTTTTTTTAAACATAACATAATAACTATGTACAAACAGTACAAATTACGTTCCAGATTGTGTACATGGAATATAATCTGACCTGGTTAGTTACCAAAGAGGGTAGTGTTGAAACTATGTACAGGGTGGGATATTTGTGTGATTAAATATTAGTTTGGGTTTGTTTTTGTCAATTATCTATTGTCCATTTGTGTGTTAGAGCTAGTGTTAATCTGTGTGCCATAGTGTAACTTAAATAAATGTGCTTTTAATTTTTTATGGAAGTCCTTGATGTCTGTAAGTTGTCTGATGTCTTCTGGAAGTTCATTCCAGAGGGTAGGGGCTGAGTGTGAGAAAGCCCTGTTGTTGGATGTCCGTAAGTTGTCTGATGTCTTCTGGAAGTTCATTCCAGAGGGTGGGGGCTGATGTCTTCTGGAAGTTCATTCCAGAGGGTGGGGGCTGAGCGTGAGAAAGCCCTGTTGTTGGATGTCCGCAAGTTGTCTGATGTCTTCTGAAAGTTCATTCCAGAGGGTGGGGGCTGAGTGTGAGAAAGCCCTGTTGTTGGATGTCCGTAGGTTGTCTGATGTCTTCTGGAAGTTCATTCCAGAGGGTGGGGGCCGAGTGTGAGAAAGCCCTGTTGTTGGATGTCCGTAAGTTGTCTGATGTCTTCTGGAAGTTCATTCCAGAGGGTGGGGGCCGAGTGTGAGAAAGCCCTGTTGTTGGATGTCCGTAGGTTGTCTGATGTCTTCTGAAAGTTCATTCCAGAGGGTGGGGGCTGAGTGTGAGAAAGCCCTGTTGTTGGATGTCCGTAGGTTGTCTGATGTCTTCTGGAAATTCATTCCAGAGGGTGGGGGCCGAGTGTGAGAAAGCCCTGTTGTTGGATGTCCGTAAGTTGTCTGATGTCTTCTGGAAGTTCATTCCAGAGGGTGGGGGCCGAGTGTGAGAAAGCCCTGTTGTTGGATGTCTGTAAGTTGTCTGTGATCTTCTTAGCTTTTGTAAATTCTTTTGGTGTCACTATTCTATTTGTGTTTTTGCTCCTTTGGCTGCGGGTAGGTATTTCCTTTGCGACTAAGGTGTTGAGTGTCGATGGTGCAAGGTTATTTATTAATCTGAATGTGGTTATTAGAATTTTCTAGTTTATCCTGCAGTAGATTGGGAGCCAGTGAAGTTTAGCTAATATGGGTGTAATGTATTCCATTGAACAGGTCTTCAGTATGGTTCTGGCTGCTACATTTTGTATTAGCCGGAGTCTTTTAAGATTTTGTTTTGAGATGCCTTGAAGGATTGTGTTTGCAAAGTCAAAGTGAGGTGTTATAATAGCATGGATTATTGTTATAAAGTAGTGGAGGTGCACCAACAGGCGTAGTTGTTTTAGAATCTTTAGTTTATAGTGTATTTTTTTGTTGTGTTTTTGATTTGTGATTCCATACTAAGGTTCTTGTCGAGTATCACTCCTAGATACTTTACTTCGGTTTTTATTTTGATCTCCTGGTTCTGCAGAACGATTGATGCTGATGGTGTATACGTCTGGTTCCTTGTGACGTATAGGACTTCTGTTTTTGCAAAATTAATGTGTAGGTTATGACTTTTTAGCCATGTTGTGAGTTCATTGAAGCACTCTGTTATTAATTGAATTGGTGGGTTTGGGATCCTGAAAGGAAGATATAACATTATATCATCCACGCAGATATGGTATTGGATGCGGAAACGTTTGAAGATATTGCAGATTGGTTGGAGGTAGATATTAAATAGGAGTACCGAAAGGGCAGATCCCTGTGGGAGGCCTTGTTCTTGCTTGAAAGTGTTTGAAGTTTGATTGTTAATCCTAACTGTTTGTGCTCTATTATTTAGGTATGAGGTAAACCAGTTATGTACTGTAGATCTTAGGCTTATTTGCTGGAGTCTGTTTAACATTGTTGTGTGGTTAACGCTGTCAAATGCAGCAGAGATGTCCAAAAATAGTAGGATGAATGCTTGTTTAGAGTCATCTATTTCTCTTATAAGTATGTCGAATAGGACTGTAAGTAGCGTTTCAACTCCATGGAATGGGCGGAAGCCATATTGTTGTTCGTCAAGTGGAGCAGAGGTGTCAATGTGATCCTGGAGTTGGGTCTGGACTACTTTTTCAATTAGCTTGGCCATGAAGGGTATGCTCGATATGGGTCTGTACGAGTTGGGTGATGTTTTGTCAAGGTTGCCATTTTTGAGAATTGGTCGTATTTGTACTTGTTTGAAAGATGTTGGCAAGTACCCTTTTTTGAGGGATAGATTGACCATTGGAAGGATGAATTGTGATAGCACTGGTAGTGATTTTTTTATCCAGTCTACTGGACATGGGTCGAGATAGGATGCGATGGTGTTTATGTTAGATATTATTGTCTTGAGGGTGTCCTTGGATATCTGGTTAAAGTCTGATCAGTTGTTAATATTGTCGGGGTGTGCTTGGTTGTGAGTTACTGGGGGTAGTGCTTGCAGTTTTGTCTTGTTCATGTAGTAGTGAGCTAGTGTCTGTGGTGATATATCTATTGTCGTTTCATTTGAGTTATAGGCATTGTTAGTTAGGTTTTGTACAATACTAAACAGTTCTCTCGGTCGGTTTATAGACTTTGCTAGTATGTTGGTATAGTGGTTTTTCTTGGCATTGTCTGTTGTCTCTTTGTATATGTTTAGGGCATTTTTGTATCTCTCATGGTTTGATAAGGATTTTCTTCTTTGCCATTTCTTTTCTGCTTTTTTCTGTTTTCTTTTCATTGATTTCATTTTGGTATTGAACCAGGGCGCATTACTTTTTTTAGCATTGTTATCTTTACTGTTTGGGTGGTTGGGAGTTATTTTGCATGTTGCTGCTTGAGAAATTAGTTTGTGCCATTTGTCAACCGAATCTTCAAGGTTTGATGGCATGAGTTCTAGGTGGGGAATTATTTGGTCAAGGAATTCTGCTTCGTTGAATTTCTTGAATCTATTGGCTATGGACTGTTGTGATCTTCTGGTTTGAGTGTTGTCTATGTAGGTGATACTGAATTTTAGGAGGTGGTGGTCCAACCAGGGGACAGGTATGCTTTCCAGTGATGCAGGGTTAAATAGTGTTTGAAGGGAGCGCGGTAGGAAGACAGGGTCTAGTGTTTTGCCTTTGGTGTGGGTTTGTCTGTCTACAACTTGATGGAAGTCCATGTCAGCTATGGGTTCTAGGAAGGGTGTTGATTGTGTGTTGGTTAGTGAGGGTATATTGGAGTGGAGTGGAGGAGTGGCCTAGTGGTTGGGGCAAGGTACTTCAGGCCGGAAGGTCGGGGGTTCAAATCCCACTAGAGGACAGCAACCTTGGGCTGGAAGGACTGGGGTTTCTAGTCCCACAGGTGCTCCTTGTGGTCTTGGGCAAGCCACTTAACCCTCCATAGCCCATGTTCCCTGTAAAATAGTTTTCTGTGTGCTGTGCTTTCCTGTCTAATCAATGTGTTTATACCTCAAAAATTTCCTGTCATGATTTGACAATTTCCAATCTGTAATCAAACCGCTGCTGATCGCTGGAAGTAGCGGTATACAAATGTATACTAAATAAAATAAATAAATAAATATTAAGGTTGCCCATTAGTATCACTGGGTTTGTGTCCGAGGATGATCCTAGTAAATCAATTAAGGTGTTGTGGTTTTCCGATCTGTGTAATAACCTTTGCAATAAAGGGTAGGCTGGCCTTTAAGAGCTTGGGTCATTCGGTTCAAGCTTGGGGTTTTTGAGGATTGGTCGGATGGATGCTGCTTTCAAGTATGAAGGGACATATCCTTGAGTAAAGGAGGCTGAGATTAGATTGTGGAGGGTTGGGGCAAGCTCTGCTTTTGTGAGTTTGAAGCAGGTTATTGGGCATGGGTCCAGTGGGGATGTAGTGGTATTGAGGCTATGGATTATGTGCTCCAGGTGGTCTGTAGAGGTGGGGCTGAAAGACTGAAGTAATATGTTTGCCATGATTTGGACTGTGGGTTTGCCAGAGCTTGAAGGGGGAGACAAGTTGGGCAGTGGTCCAGTGTATTTTGATTGTAGATAAGCCGCAGATTCCTGTGTTTCAAGGGTGACTGCATTGTGAGCTTGGTTGTTTTTTTTTGTTAGGATACTAACTATGTTGTACAGTTCTTTGGGTTTATTTATTGATTTCATAATTAATTTGGTGTGATATTCCCTTCTTGCTTTGTTGGTCTCAGTGCGGTATGCTTGGAGAGTGAGTAGGTAGGTTCCTTTTGTCTGCTCATCAAAGGTGTTTCTCCATTTGCACTGACGTTTCCACAGTTTCTTTTTTAATTCTTTAAGGCTTGTTGTGTACCAGGGACTGTGGATGCGATAGTGTGATTTCACAAGACTAGTGGGAGGTGCTTTGGCAAAAGCTTGTATTGTGTTTATCCATTTGCTCATAAGGAAGTCAAGGTCTGTGGGTTCTGTGTCAAGAGAGAGTATAACTTTGCCAATGAAGGTAGATTTATTTTATTTATTTATTTATTTAATTCTCTTATATACCGCGCTATTCTGCATCAGTGCGGTTTACATTGAACAAACTGAAATTACATTGAACAGGGCATTATAACTTGGAGATAACTATTTTACAGGGAACATGGGCTATGGAGGGTTAAGTGGCTTGCCCAAGACCACAAGGAGCACCTGTGGGACTAGAAACCCCAGTCCTTCCGGCCCAAGGTTGCTGTCCTCTAGTGGGATTTGAACCCCTGACCTTCCAGCCTGAAGTACCTTGCCCCAACCACTAGGCCACTCCTCCACTCCATCAAAGGTCTTGAATAGGTGGTAGTATATATTATGGGTGGGGTTTGATCTCTGGGTTGCATACTGTGGTAGATGGCAGGTAATGGTGTAGAGGTATGACCATGGGCCTTTCGTGATCATTGGAGTGGAAATTGTGTGGCTTTCCAGGAGATGGGTTTGGATGAATTTGAGGTTCAAGGTATTTCCTTTGGAGTGCGTTGGGGAGCAGATAGGTTGTGTGAACTGGAGGTGTTCCATGGAGTTCAAGAAGGATTTGGATTGGTTCTGCAGGGCAGAGGATAGATTCAGGTCACCCAACATTGTGAGGTGGGAAGATGGGTGTGCATAAATATTGGCTATTTCTAGAATGGTCGCTAACTCATCAAGCTCTGCTGTAGGGGGCATCAATAGATTAAGCATATTGCCATTTCAAGATCAAAATTAAGTCTAGACCCTCTTTAGTAATGGCATCAGTAAGTTGAAATAATAAGTTACTTCGTGTCAGGATGCAGAATCCGCCACCTCTGCAGTCAGGACGAGAACAGCTGAAGATGTCATAATTAGGTGGTTTTAGTTGGTTGATTAGGATGGTATTTATTTATTTATTTATTTAGCTGTATTTATATCCTGCTTTTCACCGGGTCAAGGTGGTCAATTGGGGGATACATTTAACACGAGGGGATATGAGACACATACGCTAATACTTACAGGGAACATGGGCAATGGAGGGTTAAGTGGCTTGCCCAAGACCACAAGGAGCATCTGTGGGACTAGAAATCCCAATCCCTCCGGCCTGAGATTGCTGTCCCCAGGTGGGACTTGAACCCCTGGCCCTCCGGCCTGAAGTACCTTGTCCTAACCACTAGACCACTCCTCCCTCCTGTATTGTGTATCTGTATTGTGGACCAAAATATAAAAGACGCCCTTAGTAAACAGCACTAATCACTAAAAAGAATTCTAAGTAATTTTTTAAGCACACATTTATTACAATATTTTATAAGGCATATATGACCTCAGGATGGCCTTGCCCCTACATGTGGCGAAACTAATCACCATAGGGTTAAAGCAGACACTCACATCATAGGTCTCTAGCCTTCTTTTTTTTTATCCCTTTTATATATTGCACAACTCTCACATCTACTAATTATAATTTAATTTAACCAATCAACATCCAAAAAAATACTTTTAAGGATTCTTCCAATAAATAGAAACACAAACACAATAGTGGTAAAGCGTCTGCACTCTCACATGGACCTGAAATTCATTATCCTACAAGAGAATGAAAAGAACTTTTGTAAGTTAGAATTCTCTGCGCACCAACAAATAGGTTTACATTCACTTATCTGCATAGATCCAGAGGTTCAGCACATATCAGTATCCAAGCGCTCAGTTAAATCGCAGCTGCCATACCGCAATAGCCGAACAACCAAAAGGTGTCCATCAGGCGAAAATGCCTCCTGCTGCTATCGTGTCCACGGCATCTGACGTCAGCTGCTTTTCAAAGAACTTTTCACCAATAAAATCACTTATTCAAGCTGACGTAATTCTTTATACAAACCAATACAAAAACACATACAACGTATCCAAATATAACAAAATTAAACACAGAAGAATAGATTGGAACTTCAAAGCTAACAGGCAGAACATCACATAAACAGTGTCCATTCAGTTTTATCATTCAACCCAAAAGGGTCTAAGGTATGTAACTCATAGATCCATTTCTGTTCTTTTTGTAACAATATACATCCTCTATCCCTTCTTCGTATATTCAAAGGGACATGTTCTAATATTGTACATCATAATTCTTTAAAAGTATGACTACAGGACAAACAGTGCTGAACCAATGGTGTTTCCAGTCTTGCTTTGTTAATCCTGTATTTGTGCTCTGCCAGCCTTGTTCTCAGAGGGCGAGTAGTTTTACCTACATACATCTTAAAACAAGGACACCATAAGGCATATATTACAAAGGAAGTATTGCAAGTTGTATTCTGTTTAAGCAGATGACATTTGCTTTCATATTCTGTGCAAATCTTATCTTCCATAATATTACAATACGAGCAATGGCCACATTTCTTATGTCCATGTATAATAGCAAAGGTCTTTTGTCGAGGAACTGCTGGACAAAGTTGTATTGTGGAACCATGATTCCGTTATGCATAGGATATCTATGTTGTTGTCTATTAAGTAGTCATTGAGGATTTGGATCTTGTTTCTTGCAGAGTGGGCATTTTCTGTAGTATGTAGTTTTTGCTGTTTGTGTGGTATCCTTCCAGGGAGATGTGGTCCTGGAGAGGGACATGTACCAAGGATGAGGTGTTTCTTTGTTGCGTTCCTTGTGGCAGGCATATGTGGAATAGTGGGCCATATCCTTGGTGATGGGTATGGTGTTGTGGTTTGGAGCGAGCCATAGTGAGTTGCTGAGTAGCAAAGAAAGTATGAGGAGGTAGATAGTGAGGAGAAGAGTTTTGTGTGGGGCAGACATGATGAAGTTGATGTTTGATGCTCACCTATGGATTGCCTTTCGTTCAGATTTGATGTCTGTAGTAGCAATTTTGGGCAGCTTATGGTAGAACAGAGCTGACTGCAGTGCATATACCATGTCTACAGTCGTTTCAGGATGAGATGAGGTCTTACTGGTCGATTGTGCTGGGTATCGGTGAGCAGAGAGAAAGGTAGGAGGGGATTGTCACTAATACCCCTGTAGTTGTCCTCAGTGGTGTTCTGCAATGTTTTTGGCCCTCTTCTGAGAACCCTCTCCTAAGGGCTAAGCCAAAGGGCCCTCTAGTAAGGCCCTCAGGCGCAAGTGCACCCTCAGCACAGCTGTTTAAATTGCTGTACTCTTTGGCCCAATCAGCCTTGCCGTCAGGGAGCAGGAGGAGCTCACCCAGCCCGCTCCCTTGTGCTGATGCCAATCGGGAGGCTTTGGCTGCTTCACGCCCTCAGTGCGGCAGTTTAAATTGCTATTCACTTTGACCTGATTTGCCTTGGCGTCAGGGAGTGGGAGGAGCTTACTCAGCCCTCTCCCTTGCACTGATGCCGATTGGGGGGCTTATCCATGATGATGCCTAAATCTTTTTCCTGGGTGATGGTTCCTAATGTGGAACCTTGCATCGTGTAACCATAGTTTGGGTTGTTCATTCCTAGGTGCATAACTTTGCACTTATCCACATTAAATTTTATCTGCCATTTTGATGCCCAGTATTCCAATTTATCAAGGTCCTCTTGCAATTTTTCACAGTCCTCTTGGGTTTTAACAACTTTAAATAATTTTGTGTCATCTGCAAATTTGATTACCTCCAAGTCATTTACGAATATGTTAAAAAGCAGCAGACCAGCACAGATCCCTGGGATACTCCACCTTTCTCCATTGGGAAAATTGGCCATTTAGCCCCACCCTCTACTTTCTATCTTTTAACCAATTCCTGATCCACAATAGTACACTGTCTCCTATCCCATGACTTTTTAATTTCACCAAGAGTCTCTCTTGAGGGACCTTCTCAAAGGCTTTCTGAAAATCCAGATACACTATATTGACCAGCTCACCTTTGTCTACCTGTTTATTCACTCCTTCAAAAAATATAACAGATTACTAAGACAAGACCTTCCTTGGCTAAAGCCATGTTGGGTTTCTCCCATTAAACCATGACTATTTATATGTTCAGTAAAGATTCAATTCTTTTAAAGTTTCCCATGGCTATCTTGCTAGATTAAGCTTTTTAAATTTATGAAGGCATCCAGTCAAAATAGGAGAGGTTGAGAGCAAAGTTTAGACTGGACTGACTCATTTCTCATTTCCAGTACTAAGCATTTCATTTTAGGTGGTGGCCCCAGCTAGAGAAATAACTTTCCCAAATCTTGAAAGCACATTTTTTCAGCTAGCTTTGGGTGACTTTGTAGTCAAAAACCTTATAGGTTACATATATTTCATCAAATTTTCAGATGAACCTAACCACTAGCACTACAGGTTTTCTGTAAAAACAAAACTCTATGTCCAAAAAGGATTCATTTAGTAAGTACTTTTCATGTTTCCTTCAAATTGTCGCATTCCTAAATGATAGTTTTTACAAACAAGTCTTTCCCTCTGGCAAACAACTTTGGGGGTACAGTACTAATTATATGCAGGGTCTCCCAAGATAGATCTCAACTGAGATGCCAGACTAAAACAGACCACCCATCTGGGCAGCAGCAGAATGGGACAGTGTTGTAAACGGAGGATCATATTTCTGTGACAAATGCAACACCAATGGAATTAACTGCGCATTTACTCACCACCGGCAATGATGCCAGTGTCTCCCACATTCAGAGCATGAGCTGTTCCAGGATGGGAGGAATGGGCACCGTGAGCGATTCCCATGTAGGGGCCTCATACTGGAGGATTTCCAACTCATCCGCCCAAGAGTCCTCCTCCAACTCGGTCGGGAATTCCAGGGCCTTAGATATGTCCTTGACAAAATCCAGGAAGCCCATGTCCTCGGGCATTGACTGCCACCGAGGCTCTGAGATGGGGGAGTCAGAAGGGACGCTGAGGTGGCAACAGATATCGGGGGACTCCTTGTCCTCTGTCTCCCACTTGTAGTAGTCTGTTGAGGACTCGTAGGAGGGCTGCTCCGCAGGCAAACTTATCAGGGATGACCGCAGTCCTGTCAAGCAGGACTCAGAGTGTGACCTTGGCCGAGGATCGACTCGAGGCCAAAGGACCTCGAACATCAGCTCGGCCTCCGGGGACATCTTGGATGTCGAGAACCCGGTGATTGGGGTGGATGAACCGGTCATACCAGACAATAGCACCTGCTGCTGATCCATGAAGGCAGACAAACTGCGCTCCAGGGCCACCATTCTCCAGAGCAGAAGGCTCCGCAGCCTTCAGCATGGGCACCGAGGGACTCAGATGGTGTCTGGGGACCGAGGCTGGTCCACGGTTGGATCCTTCCATGGGCCTTCGCAGGCCACTCCTTCTCCGACACCTCAGATGAGCATCTCGGACTGCGGGACCAGGCCCGGGGAACCCCTGGACGATCGTAACCATCCAAGGACGCCACCTTCAAGGGTTTCTTCTTCCTGGGTTCCCTTGAGGGAGACCCTCTTTCTGAGGACCGATGATGAGGCTCAGGTTCGGATGGTTCCAGCCGAGATATCGGGGCCTCAGATGAGGCCCTGGCCTTCGGAACATCGGGGACTCAGGGAAAAACGTATTGTGCTGCTGCTGGCGGCTCTTGAGGGCCTTGCTGGGCATCCTCTTGCAGAGACTGCAGGCTGCCGGGTCATGGTCTGACCCAAGGCAGCAAAGAAAGCAGTCATGTGTGTCGGTCAAAGACATGATTTTAGAGCAGCGATCACATTTCTTAAAGTCACTGGTACCAACAGAAAGCACACGTCCACGTGCTATGTAACCACCCAGGCAAAGTCGTGGACAGCAAAGGAAGGATGTTCTTTATTAATAAATATAAGCCTAAAGCCCGACACAGGCCGTGTTTCGTTGCCTTCTTCAGGGGCAGGCTATACACAATGTACAATAAAAACAATATAAAAATTATTACCAATTATATAATAAACATAAATACTTCAAACACCTAAGAATGAATAAATAATAGGCAATATAACTTAAATATTAAAAACATAGTGAATATAAATAATTATAAATACATATAAAACCATTCATAAATAACACTTATACCCACCATTATCAGCACAGAACCATTAAATAAAACTATATGATAAAAATATAAATATAAACATAAAGATAACAGTAATAAAAGGAAATAATAACATTAAAAACAAACATACCTCTTAAACTGTTAGTGCATCCAATACGCTCTATTCACTAGCAAGGGCAGAGAAAGACAGACATATAGATGAGTGTATCCATACACAAAGAACCATATGTATATTTCTCTAATAAACCTAATGGGTGAATAACACACCTGTTACTAAAGAGCCTTACAGGGAATCAGTGGAATCAGAGGTGCAAGCAGCATCCTCATCTAGAAGGCAGATATCATCAAAACATTTTACCTGCGAGTGTAATATTTTTGCTCCAAAAGTTGCCGTGATAGGACAACCGGCGGCAGATGACAGTGCATTGAAGGACAGAATCATTAAAGCATAATTCGAAATGACAAAAGATATAACAAAATGAAAAAGTTGTCACAAAATTATTTTGTGACAACTTTTTTAGGTTTTCTTATTTTGTGACAACTTTTTCATTTTGTTACTGTTATCTTTATGTTTATATTTATATTTTTATCATATAGTTTTATTTAATGGTTCTGTGCTGATAATGGTGGGTATAAGTGTTATTTATGAATGGTTTTATATGTATTTATAATTATTTATATTCACTATGGTTTTAATATTTAAGTTATATTGCCTATTATTTATTCATTCTTAGATGTTTGAAGTATTTCTGTTTATTATTGATATAATTGGTAATAATTTTTAGATTGTTTTTATTGTACATTGTGTATAGCCTGCCCCTGAAGAAGGCAACGAAACACGGCCTGTGTCGGGCTTTAGGCTTATATTTATTAATAAAGAACATCCTTCCTTTGCTGTCCGCTACTTTTAAAGTCACTGGTAGCCATGGGGTAAAAAGTACCCCTGGAAGGTCAAAGACTCTCCGGGCTGCCAGCGGGAGAAAAAAGGCACGAAGACACTAGAAAAAGAAAATAACGAAAGACTACAAAATCAAACCAAACCCGACGCTGAGGCACCGAGGTCGGTAGGCGGGAAGAGTACCAGTGGAATACTGGAGGCGAGTGTGAAACTCGGAAAGAGAAAAAAATCAACTTTTTCCAAGGACAAGCCAGACAACATCTGAAGGACTCTGCGGAAAAAAGTAGACTGAGCAAGATAGCACCCTTGGGTGGGAAGGGGACCATGCATGTGTGGTGGCATCTCCCAAAGGCTTTCTTTGAAAGCTGGGGGGATGCTTCCGTGAGGTCTCCATTGGTACCGATGTCACCCATATGCGAGGACTGACTTCCTGCTTGTTCCTGGAGAACTACAGTTACAGAATGCAAGGTTCCACATTAGGAACACCATCCAGGAAAAGGATTTAGGCATCATCATGGATAATACATTGAAACCCTCCGCCCAGTGTGCAGTGATGGCCAAAAAAGCAAAAAGAATGCTAGGAATCATAAGGAAAGACATGGAGAATAAAGCAAAGGATATTATAATGCTGCTGTATCACTTCATGGTCGGACCACCCCTTGAATAATGTATGCAATTCTGGCCACCATATATTAAAAAAAAAAGATATAGCAGACTTAGAAAAGATACAGAGAAGAGCGACTAAAACAGTAAAGAGGATAGAAGGATATTATATCTAATTTCATTATAATAGTTACATTATATAGGTTTACTGCACCAAACCTGTTCTATTTACTGTTTGATTGCTCATATGATTGTTCCATGTAAGTTAATATGTTAATGTTATCTACTCGTTCTATGTAAGATCTGTTCTGTTATGTTCTCTGCAAACCTCACTGAATGTGAAATAGCACGGTATATAAAAACCAATAAATAAATAAAAGGATATCCCTAAGAGGAAAGGCTTAAAGCATTAGGAATCTTCATCTTGCAAAAAGAGAAAGTTGATGGGAGATATGATAGAAGTCTGTAAAATAATGAGTGGTGTGGAACGGGTAAACGTCCACGCCACTCCTTCAAAAAGTAAAAAGACTAGGAGACACGCAATGAAGCTACAATGTAGCACATTTAAGACTAATCAGAAACAATATATTTTCACCCAACATGTAACCAAACTCTGGAATTCATTACTAGAGGATGTAGTAAAAGCTGTTAGTGTAGCTGGGTTTAAAAGAGGTTTGGATAGGTTCTTGGAAGAAAAATCCATAAACCATTATTAAAGTGGGCTGCTTACCCCTGGGATAAGTAGCAGTAATCTGTCTACGTTTTTGAAATCTGACAGGTACTTATGATCTGGACTGGCCACTGTTTGAAACAGGATACTCAGCTTGATGGACCTTTGGTCTGATCATATGTTCTTAGGATACTGGGCTTGATGGACCTTCGATCTGACCCAGTCTGGCAGATCTTATGTTCTTAGGATACTGGGCTTGATGGACCTTCGATCTGACCCAGTCTGGCAGATCTTATGTTCTTAGGATACTGGGCTTGATGGACCCTCGATCTGACCCAGTCTGGCAGATCTTATGTTCTTAGGATACTGGGCTTGATGGACCCTCGATCTGACCCAGTCTGGCAGATCTTATGTTCTTAGGATACTGGGCTTGATGGACCCTCGATCTGACCCAGTCTGGCAGATCTTATGTTCTTAGGATACTGGGCTTGATGGACCCTCGATCTGACCCAGTCTGGCAGATCTTATGTTCTTATATGTTCTCAAATGTACAAGCCTATTATACAGATATACATCATATATTTAAACCCCAAAACTAGTGTTCAAAACAAACACAGGTTGCAATATTTGAATATTGACATGACAACCCCTTTAATTCAGCCTTTCTGGAAACTCTCCCCAATGAGTTTTACAGGACGCAGAATCCAGCTTGTTCTGGGATGAGCCACTTAAGAAGTTGAGTGATGCTGATTCAACAGTCAGCACATGTCAGAGAAGCAGACTAACATTTAGTGACCTCTATACGTCCCTGGAGCTACTGCTCTCGTTTGCCACCACATCTGGGCATTTTGTATGTAGTCACATAGAGTTTGTTGATGTTGAGCAATAAAACTTAGTCCATTTGGATGGTATCTAGACTTTCCACTTTCATGATTTAATGCCATCTTCAAGACCAGCTGCTGGAATGCGCCCATAAACTGGTGGGGCTTAAGTGCCCTGCTAGGACGCTTTGGGGCAACATAATGTTCTTTTGCTTTCTGGAGTTTGCTTTTATTGAGGAATTTAGCTCTCATAACACCTCATATTACACCGTCAGTTTATTTTCAACAGATTTGCTTTGGTCTTAAAAATATGAACCACTTAGGTTCTCTGCAAATAAGAGGATCTCAAAGACTAACCTTGCACAAACCTTGATGAATCCCCTCTCCCCCCGGATTCGGGGATGGGTTAAGAAGCCTGTGGGAGGGTCTCCAGCTTTTAACTGCTCCTGGAGGAGGGAAGGGGGAAATAGAGAGAATTACTGGTGCATAAAACACCACATATGAAGGTCTTTGGTGGGAGGCCACTGCACTATTGAAAAAGGGAAACGTCAGGGTGGCAAGCTGGAAACACGAAGCTACTCAGTCAGGGTGAGAAATACAGGGAGCAGACATCAGAGAAAAGAGTCTAAGAGCCACAGGAAGGACCTGGTGGGAATGATGAACAAAGGGAAATGCATCAGGTAGGGGTGGCCGAAGGATTCTGTAGCCCCAGGGAGAAGCCCCAGCTGCCATCATACCTCCCCCTGCTGCTGCCACTGCCGCAACCCCCCGAATCCATCATCTCATCTTGCGGTGGTGGCATGACTCTGCCGCCACTTTCAAAATGGAGTTGGGCTGTCCGCTAGGGTCTGTCACCTAGTCCGCCTAGTGGATGGCCCAGCCCTGCCACTGGGACTAATAAATCCCGCAGAAACTGAAACCGTGCCTAGCCTGGTGCCTCCAGAAAATGTCCATATTGTAGATATGCCTGTACATAATAGTGGGGGGGGGGGGGGGCTACTGGCATCTATAGACCCTATCAACATGATGTAAGCTGTTCAATCTTTCCCTGGTTATAAAGTTGCAAGTTATCACAACTGGAGTTAAGCTGCCAATATGACAGGTGAAGACACAGGAAAGTTTAGTTCAGGTTCAGAATGAACTCTGGGCTCTGTGTTCATAATTTAACTGAGAGGGGGAGCAAATGGATGCCAGGGAGTGCAACATCTTGGTGCTGCCCCAAGAACCCAGCGAGTTCTCTGTCTTTTCAGTCGGAAGCTGAAAGATGTATGTTGTGTGCTCCGGACACCTAGCTAGGTAACAGCTTACAGTGGGTTTTAAAATTCATCCACCAAGCTCCCTTCTTCTCCTCTCAAGAATAAATTATGTCAGTGCTAACTGTTATGCACACAAAATTTAATCAAAAAAGGCAGAAGATGAGAGCACTGTCCAGTAGCGGTCAGCCAAACTTACTTTTCCTAAAAAAAAAGCAGTCCAAAAGTTAACTGGACAACACTGATTCACTTCAGAAGTGCTGCTCGGCGCAACTATTTGTTCAGGTTAAATGCATGTGTTGCGCGCTGCAGTGTTGCGGCCAGTGTTGCGCGCTGCAGTAACTAGGGCGGCAGCTAGAGGAGCTCGAAGCCTGCGAAGGAGCCCCAGGGAAGCGAGAAACTCTCGGAAGCGGTGCGAGGGCAGCAGCAGGTAAGAGGCTCCTGATACTTTCCCTGCGCCTGGACTCGGGGACGGGCTGATGCAGTCTGCAAGCTTCTCTTGCCCGGTACTTTATGCCTGGGACAAGGCAGAGCTGCAGACTCGCGGGAAAGCTTCTGCTCTGTGCAGATCCAGGGTGGGGCAGCCACGGATTTACCTGCAGCATCCTCTGCCCCTCACCTGTCCCGCTCTAGTTTATATAACATCACAGCGCTTTGCAATAAGCACCAAAGAGCGACTCTCTCCGGAGACAAGAGAGCTAAAGAGGCTGTGACCCAGGAGGAGGACGGGAGGGATCAGGGAAAGCGAAGTGTCTGAGAAAGTGAAGTCTGGCTGCAGTGATCGCAGGGGCACAGCACGGGGAAGGACTGAGGCCGGAGCATTAAATTCAGACTGCACGCGAGAGCCAGGGACGATTCACGAATAGCGCACGGATGAGGCATGAGCAAGAGTTTCCCCCAATTTCTGATCTTCTACTCTCATAACCAGGAAGACCGGAGTGCGCCGTATTACCCTAATCTAACCAGCTAAGAAGTAAACTAACGAGCAGATAGACCAGCGATGGTGGAGAGAGACAAATCAATAGCTGTAACAACGTTTATTAGCGTTTAGCTCACGGCTTTCCAGTAGCCTTTCAAAGCGAGTAATATCCGCATATTTCCATGTGCGCGCAGGGCTTACGAACTACGCTCATGAAGGGAGACAGACCTAAGGGCGTTTAGTGACGGAACCGATTTAATCGCGCAAAGACAACAGACAACCAACTATTTAATAGCAGGAACCAATGCAAGGCAAACATTTCAAGCAACGAAACAACAGAGAAATGTCCACAGTCCCTAACCTGCTGCATCCCCTGCACTACTCCCCCTGTCCCTCAGTCTCTAACCTGCTGCATCCCCTGCACTCCTCCCCCTGACCCTCAGTCTCTTACCTGCTGCATCCCCTGCACTCCTCCCCCAGTCCCTCAGTCTCTTACCTGCTGCGTCCCCTGCACTCCTCCCCCAGTCCCTCAGTCTCTTACCTGCTGCGTCCCCTGCACTCCTCCCACAGTCCCTCAGTCTCTTACCTGCTGCACCCCCTGCTCTCCTCCCCCTATCCCTCAGTCTCTTACCTGCTGCGTCCCCTGCACTCCTCCCCCAGTCCCTCAGTCTCTTACCTGCTGCGTCCCCTGCACTCCTCCCCAGTCCCTCAGTCTCTTACCTGCTGCGTCCCCTGCACTCCTCCCCCAGTCCCTCAGTCTCTTACCTGCTGCATCCCCTGCACTCCTCCCCAGTCCCTCAGTCTCTAACCTGCTGCGTCCCCTGCACTCCTCCCCCAGTCCCTCAGTCTCTAACCTGCTGCGTCCCCTGCACTCCTCCCCCTATCCCTCAGTCTCTTACCTGCTGCGTCCCCTGCACTCCTCCCCAGTCCCTCAGTCTCTTACCTGCTGCGTCCCCTGCACTCCTCCCCCTGTCCCTCAGTCTCTTACCTGCTGCATCCCCTGCACTCCTCCCCCTGTCCCTCAGTCTCTAACCTGCTGCGTCCCCTGCACTCCTCCCCCAGTCCCTCAGTCTCTTACCTGCTGCGTCCCCTGCACTCCTCCCCCATTCCCTCAGTCTCTTACCTGCTGCGTCCCCTGCACTCCTCCCCCAGTGCCTCAGTCTCTTACCTGCTGCGTCCCCTGCACTCCTCCCCCTGTCCCTCAGTCTCTAACCTGCTGAGTCACCTGCACTCCTCCCCGTGTCCCTCAGTCTCTTACCTGCTGCGTCCCCTGCACTCCTCCCCCAGTCCCTCAGTCTCTTACCTGCTGCGTCCCCTGCACTCCTCCCCCTGTCCCTCAGTCTCTTACCTGCTGCGTCCCCTGCACTCCTCCCCCTGTCCCTCAGTCTCTTACCTGCTGCGTCCCCTGCACTCCTCCCCCTATCCCTCAGTCTCTAACCTGCTGCGTCCCCTGCACTCCTCCCCCAGTCCCTCAGTCTCTTACCTGCTGCGTCCCCTGCACTCCTCCCCCTGTCCCTCAGTCTCTTACCTGCTGCGTCCCCTGCACTCCTCCCCCTATCCCTCAGTCTCTAACCTGCTGCGTCCCCTGCACTCCTCCCCCTTTCCCTCAGTCTCTTACCTGCTGCGTCCCCTGCACTCCTCCCCCTGTCCCTCAGTCTCTTACCTGCTGCGTCCCCTGCACTCCTCCCCCTATCCCTCAGTCTCTTACCTGCTGCGTCCCCTGCACTCCTCCCCCAGTCCCTCAGTCTCTTACCTGCTGCTTCCCCTGCACTCCTCCCCGTCCCTCAGTCTCTTACCTGCTGCGTCCCCTGCACTCCTCCCCCTATCCCTCAGTCTCTAACCTGCTGCGTCCCCTGCACTCCTCCCCCAGTCCCTCAGTCTCTTACCTGCTGCGTCCCCTGCACTCCTCCCCCAGTCCCTCAGTCTCTAACCTGCTGCGTCCCCTGCACTCCTCCCCCAGTCCCTCAGTCTCTTACCTGCTGCGTCCCCTGCACTCCTCCCACAGTCCCTCAGTCTCTTACCTGCTGCGTCCCCTGCACTCCTCCCCCAGTCCCTCAGTCTCTTACCTGCTGCTTCCCCTGCACTCCTCCCCCAGTCCCTCAGTCTCTAACCTGCTGCGTCCCCTGCACTCCTCCCCCTATCCCTCAGTCTCTTACCTGCTGCGTCCCCTGCACTCCTCCCACACTCCCTCAGTCTCTTACCTGCTGCGTCCCCTGCACTCCTCCCCCTGTCCCTCAGTCTCTAACCTGCTGCGTCCCCTGCACTCCTCCCCCTGTCCCTCAGTCTCTTACCTGCTGCGTCCCCTGCACTCCTCCCCCAGTCCCTCAGTCTCTTACCTGCTGCGTCCCCTGCACTCCTCCCCCTGTCCCTCAGTCTCTTACCTGCTGCGTCCCCTGCACTCCTCCCCCTGTCCCTCAGTCTCTTACCTGCTGCGTCCCCTGCACTCCTCCCCCAGTCCCTCAGTCTCTTACCTGCTGCGTCCCCTGCACTCCTCCCCCAGTCCCTCAGTCTCTTACCTGCTGCGTCCCCTGCACTCCTCCCCCAGTCCCTCAGTCTCTTACCTGCTGCGTCCCCTGCACTCCTCCCCCTGTCCCTCAGTCTCTTACCTGCTGCGTCCCCTGCACTCCTCCCCCAGTCCCTCAGTCTCTAACCTGCTGCGTCCCCTGCACTCCTCCCCCTGTCCCTCAGTCTCTTACCTGCTGCGTCCCCTGCACTCCTCCCCCTGTCCCTCAGTCTCTAACCTGCTGCGTCCCCTGCACTCCTCCCCCAGTCCCTCAGTCTCTAACCTGCTGCGTCCCCTGCACTCCTCCCCCTGTCCCTCAGTCTCTTACCTGCTGCGTCCCCTGCACTCCTCCCCCTATCCCTCAGTCTCTTACCTGCTGCGTCCCCTGCACTCCTCCCCAGTCCCTCAGTCTCTTACCTGCTGCGTCCCCTGCACTCCTCCCCCAGTCCCTCAGTCTCTTACCTGCTGCGTCCCCTGCACTCCTCCCCCAGTCCCTCAGTCTCTTACCTGCTGCGTCCCCTGCACTCCTCCCCAGATCCCTCAGTCTCTAACCTGCTGCGTCCCCTGCACTCCTCCCCCTGTCCCTCAGTCTCTTACCTGCTGCGTCCCCTGCACTCCTCCCCCAGTCCCTCAGTCTCTTACCTGCTGCGTCCCCTGCACTCCTCCCCCAGTCCCTCAGTCTCTTACCTGCTGCGTCCCCTGCACTCCTCCCCCTGTCCCTCAGTCTCTTACCTGCTGCGTCCCCTGCACTCCTCCCCTATCCCTCAGTCTCTTACCTGCTGCGTCCCCTGCACTCCTCCCCCAGTCCCTCAGTCTCTAACCTGCTGCGTCCCCTGCACTCCTCCCCCTGTCCCTCAGTCTCTTACCTGCTGCGTCCCCTGCACTCCTCCCCCTATCCCTCAGTCTCTTACCTGCTGCGTCCCCTGCACTCCTCCCCCAGTCCCTCAGTCTCTTACCTGCTGCGTCCCCTGCACTCCTCCCCCAGTCCCTCAGTCTCTAACCTGCTGCGTCCCCTGCACTCCTCCCCCAGTCCCTCAGTCTCTAACCTGCTGCGTCCCCTGCACTCCTCCCCCAGTCCCTCAGTCTCTAACCTGCTGCGTCCCCTGCACTCCTCCCCCTGTCCCTCAGTCTCTAACCTGCTGCGTCCCCTGCACTCCTCCCCCAGTCCCTCAGTCTCTTACCTGCTGCGTCCCCTGCACTCCTCCCCCAGTCCCTCAGTCTCTTACCTGCTGCGTCCCCTGCACTCCTCCCCCAGTCCCTCAGTCTCTTACCTGCTGCGTCCCCTGCACTCCTCCCCCAGTCCCTCAGTCTCTAACCTGCTGCGTCCCCTGCACTCCTCCCCCAGTCCCTCAGTCTCTTACCTGCTGCGTCCCCTGCACTCCTCCCCCTGTCCCTCAGTCTCTTACCTGCTGCGTCCCCTGCACTCCTCCCCCAGTCCCTCAGTCTCTTACCTGCTGCGTCCCCTGCACTCCTCCCCCTGTCCCTCAGTCTCTCTCACCTGCTGCGTCCCCTGCACTCCTCCCCCAGTCCCTCAGTCTCTTACCTGCTGCGTCCCCTGCACTCCTCCCCCAGTCCCTCAGTCTCTTACCTGCTGCGTCCCCTGCACTCCTCCCCCTGTCCCTCAGTCTCTTACCTGCTGCATCCCCTGCACTCCTCCCCCTATCCCTCAGTCTCTTACCTGCTGCGTCCCCTGCACTCCTCCCCCTGTCCCTCAGTCTCTTACCTGCTGCGTCCCCTGCACTCCTCCCCCAGTCCCTCAGTCTCTTACCTGCTGCGTCCCCTGCACTCCTCCCCCTGTCCCTCAGTCTCTAACCTGCTGCGTCCCCTGCACTCCTCCCCCAGTCCCTCAGTCTCTTACCTGCTGCATCCCCTGCACTCCTCCCCCTGTCCCTCAGTCTCTAACCTGCTGCATCCCCTGCACTCCTCCCCAGTCCCTCAGTCTCTAACCTGCTGCGTCCCCTGCACTCCTCCCCCAGTCCCTCAGTCTCTAACCTGCTGCGTCCCCTGCACTCCTCCCCCAGTCCCTCAGTCTCTTACCTGCTGCGTCCCCTGCACTCCTCCCCCAGTCCCTCAGTCTCTAACCTGCTGCGTCCCCTGCACTCCTCCCCCAGTCCCTCAGTCTCTAACCTGCTGCGTCCCCTGCACTCCTCCCCCAGTCCCTCAGTCTCTTACCTGCTGCATCCCCTGCACTCCTCCCCCAGTCCCTCAGTCTCTTACCTGCTGCGTCCCCTGCACTCCTCCCCCAGTGCCTCAGTCTCTTAACTGCTGCGTCCCCTGCACTCTTCCCCCTGTCCCTCAGTCTCTTACCTGCTACGTCCCCTGCACTCCTCCCCCTATCCCTCAGTCTCTTACCTGCTGCGTCCCCTGCACTCCTCCCCCAGTCCCTCAGTCTCTTACCTGCTGCGTCCCCTGCACTCCTCCCCCTGTCCCTCAGTCTCTTACCTGCTGCATCCCCTGCACTCCTCCCCCAGTTCCTCAGTCTCTAACCTGCTGCGTCCCCTGCACTCCTCCCCCTGTCCCTCAGTCTCTAAACTACTGCGTCCCCTGCACTCCTCCCCCTGTCCCTCAGTCTCTAACCTGCTGCGTCCCCTGCACTCCTCCCCCAGTCCCTCAGTCTCTAACCTGCTGCGTCCCCTGCACTCCTCCCCCTGTCCCTCAGTCTCTAACCTGCTGCGTCCCCTGCACTCCTCCCCCTGTCCCTCAGTCTCTAACCTGCTGCGTCCCCTGCACTCCTCCCCCTGTCCCTCAGTGTATAACCTGCTGCGTCCCCTGTACTCCTCCCCCTGTCCCTCATTCTCTAACCTGCTGCGTCCCCTGCACTCCTCCCCCTATCCCTCAGTCTCTTACCTGCTGCGTCCCCTGCACTCCTCCCCCAGTGCCTCAGTCTCTTACCTGCTGCGTCCCCTGCACTCCTCCCCAGTCCCTCAGTCTCTAACCTGCTGCGTCCCCTGCACTCCTACCCCAGTCCCTCAGTCTCTTACCTGCTGCATCCCCTGCACTCCTCCCCCAGTCCCTCAGTCTCTAACCTGCTGCGTCCCCTGCACTCCTCCCCCAGTCCCTCAGTCTCTAACCTGCTGCGTCCCCTGCACTCCTCCCCCAGTGCCTCAGTCTCTTACCTGCTGCGTCCCCTGCACTCCTCCCCCAGTCCCTCAGTCTCTAACCTGCTGCGTCCCCTGCACTCCTCCCCCAGTGCCTCAGTCTCTAACCTGCTGCAACCCCTGCACTCCTCCCCCAGTCCCTCAGTCTCTTACCTGCTGCATCCCCTGCACTCCTCCCCCAGTCCCTCAGTCTCTTACCTGCTGCGTCCCCTGCACTCCTCCCCCAGTCCCTCAGTCTCTTACCTGCTGCATCCCCTGCACTCCTCCCCCAGTCCCTCAGTCTCTTACCTGCTGCGTCCCCTGCACTCCTCCCCCTATCCCTCAGTCTCTTACCTGCTGCGTCCCCTGCACTCCTCCCCCAGTGCCTCAGTCTCTTAACTGCTGCATCCCCTGCACTCTTCCCCCTGTCCCTCAGTCTCTTACCTTCTGCGTGCGCTGCACTCCTCCCCCAGTGCCTCAGTCTCTAACCTGCTGCGTCCCCTGCACTCCTCCCCCTGTCCCTCAGTCTCTTACCTGCTGCGTCCCCTGCACTCCTCCCCCTATCCCTCAGTCTCTTACCTGCTGCGTCTTCTGCACTCCTCCCCCAGTCCCTCAGTCTCTTACCTGCTGCGTCCCCTGCACTCCTCCCCCAGTGCCTCAGTCTCTTACCTGCTGCGTCCCCTGCACTCCTCCCCCAGTCCCTCAGTCTCTAACCTGCTGCGTCCCCTGCACTCCTCCCCCAGTGCCTCAGTCTCTTACCTGCTGCGTCCCCTGCACTCCTCCCCCTGTCCCTCAGTCTCTTACCTGCTGCGTCCCCTGCACTCCTCCCCCTATCCCTCAGTCTCTTACCTGCTGCGTCCCCTGCACTCCTCCCCCTGTCCCTCAGTCTCTAACCTGCTGCGTCCCCTGCACTCCTCCCCCTGTCCCTCAGTCTCTTACCTGCTGCGTCCCCTGCACTCCTCCCCCTATCCCTCAGTCTCTTACCTGCTGCGTCCCCTGCACTCCTCCCCCAGTGCCTCAGTCTCTTACCTGCTGCGTCCCCTGCACTCCTCCCCCAGTCCCTCAGTCTCTAACATGCTGCGACCCCTGCACCCCTCCCACAGTCCCTCAGTCTCTTACCTGCTGCGTCCCCTACACTCCTCCCCCTGTCCCCCAGTCTCTAACCTGCTGCGTCCCCTGCACTCCTCCCCCAGTCCCTCAGTCTCTAACCTGCTGCGTCCCCTGCACTCCTCCCACACTCCCTCAGTCTCTTACCTGCTGCGTCCCCTGCACTCCTCCCCCTGTCCCTCAGTCTCTTACCTGCTGCGTCCCCTGCACTCCTCCCCCAGTCCCTCAGTCTCTAACCTGCTGCGTCCCCTGCACTCCTCCCCTATCCCTCAGTCTCTTACCTGCTGCGTCCCCTGCACTCCTCCCCCTATCCCTCAGTCTCTTACCTGCTGCGTCCCCTGCACTCCTCCCCCAGTGCCTCAGTCTCTAACCTGCTGCGTCCCCTGCACTCCTCCCCCTGTCCCTCAGTCTCTTACCTGCTGCGTCCCCTGCACTCCTCCCCCTATCCCTCAGTCTCTTACCTGCTGCGTCCCCTGCACTCCTCCCCCAGTGCCTCAGTCTCTTACCTGCTGCGTCCCCTGCACTCCTCCCCCAGTCCCTCAGTCTCTTACCTGCTGCGTCCCCTGCACTCCTCCCCCTGTCCCTCAGTCTCTTACCTGCTGCGTCCCCTGCACTCCTCCCCCTATCCCTCAGTCTCTTACCTGCTGCATCCCCTGCACTCCTCCCCCAGTCCCTCAGTCTCTTACCTGCTGCGTCCCCTGCACTCCTCCCCCAGTCCCTCAGTCTCTAACCTGCTGGGTCCCCTGCACTCCTCCCCCAGTCCCTCAGTCTCTTACCTGCTGCGTCCCCTGCACTCCTCCCCCAGTGCCTCAGTCTCTTAACTGCTGCATCCCCTGCACTCCTCCCCCAGTCCCTCAGTCTCTTACCTGCTGCGTCCCCTGCACTCCTCCCCCAGTCCCTCAGTCTCTTACCTGCTGCGTCCCCTGCACTCCTCCCCCAGTGCCTCAGTCTCTTACCTGCTGCATCCCCTGCACTCCTCCCCCAGTCCCTCAGTCTCTTACCTGCTGCGTCCCCTGCACTCCTCCCCCTATCCCTCAGTCTCTTACCTGCTGTGTCCCCTGCACTCCTCCCCCAGTGCCTCAGTCTCTAACCTGCTGCGTCCCCTGCACTCCTCCCCCAGTCCCTCAGTCTCTTACCTGCTGCGTCCCCTGCACTCCTCCCCCAGTGCCTCAGTCTCTAACCTGCTGCGTCCCCTGCACTCCTCCCCCTGTCCCTCAGTCTCTTACCTGCTGCGTCCCCTGCACTCCTCCCCCTATCCCTCAGTCTCTTACCTGCTGCGTCCCCTGCACTCCTCCCCCAGTCCCTCAGTCTCTTACCTGCTGCGTCCCCTGCACTCCTCCCCCAGTCCCTCAGTCTCTTACCTGCTGCGTCCCCTGCACTCCTCCCCCAGTGCCTCAGTCTCTAACCTGCTGTGTCCCCTGCACTCCTCACCCAGTGCCTCAGTCTCTTAACTGCTGCGTCCCCTGCACTCCTCCCCCTGTCCCTCAGTCTCTTACCTGCTGCGTCCCCTGCACTCCTCCCCCTATCCCTCAGTATCTTACCTGCTGCGTCCCCTGCACTCCTCCACCAGTGCCTCAATCTCTTAACTGCTGCGTCCCCTGCACTCCTCCCCCTATCCCTCAGTCTCTTACCTGCTGCGTCCTTTGCACTCCTCCCCCAGTGCCTCAGTCTCTAATCTGCTGTGTCCCCTGCACTCCTCCCCCAGTGCCTCAGTCTCTTAACTGCTGTATCCCCTGACCTCTTCCCCCTGTCCCTCAGTCTCTTACCTGCTGCGTCCCCTGCACTCCTCCCCCAGTGCCTCAGTCTCTAACCTGCTGCGTCCCCTGCACTCCTCCCCCAGTGCCTCAGTCTCTTAACTGCTGCATCCCCTGCACTCCTCCCCCTGTCCCTCAGTCTCTTACCTGCTGCATCCCCTGCACTCCTCCCCCAGACCCTCAGTCTCTAACCTGCTGCGTCCCCTGCACTCCTCCCCCAGACCCTCAGTCTCTAACCTGCTGCGTCCCCTGCACTCCTCCCCCAGTTCCTCAGTCTCTAACCTGCTGCTTCCCCTGCACTCCTCCCCCTGTCCCTCAGTCTCTAACCTGCTGCGTCCCCTGCACTCCTCCCCCTGTCCCTCAGTCTCTAACCTGCTGCGTGCCCTGCACTCCTCCCCCTATCCCTCAGTCTCTTACCTGCTGCGTCCCCTGGACTCCTCCCCCAGTGCCTCAGTCTCTTAACTGCTGCATCCCCTGCACTCCTCCCCCAGACCCTCAGTCTCTAACCTGCTGCGTCCCCTGCACTCCTCCCCCAGTCCCTCAGTCTCTTACCTGCTGCGTCCCCTGCACTCCTCCCCCTGTCCCTCAGTCTCTAACCTGCTGCGTCCCCTGCACTCCTCCCCCTATCCCTCAGTCTCTAACCTGCTGCGTCCCCTGCACTCCTCCCCCTGTCCCTCAGTCTCTAACCTGCTGCGTCCCCTGCACTCCTCCCCCGTCCCTCAGTCTCTTACCTGCTGCGTCCCCTGCACTCCTCCCCCAGTCCCTCACTCTCTTAACTGCTGCATCCCCTGCACTCCTCCCCCTGTCCCTCAGTCTCTTACCTGCTGCGTCCCCTGCACTCCTCCCCCTGTCCCTCAGTCTCTTACCTGCTGCGTCCCCTGCACTCCTCCCCCAGTGCCTCAGTCTCTAACCTGCTGCGTCCCCTGCACTCCTCCCCCAGTGCCTCAGTCTCTTAACTGCTGCATCCCCTGCACTCTTCCCCCTGTCCCTCAGTCTCTTACCTGCTGCATCCCCAGCACTCCTCCCCCAGACCCTCAGTCTCTAACCTGCTGGGTCCCCTGCACTCCTCCCCAGTCCCTCAGTCTCTTACCTGCTGCATCCCCTGCACTCCTCCCCCAGTCCCTCAGTCTCTTACCTGCTGCGTCCCCTGCACTCCTCCCCCAGTCCCTCAGTCTCTTACCTGCTGCATCCCCTGCACTCCTCCCCCAGTCCCTCAGTCTCTTTCCTGCTGCATCACCTGCACTCTTCCCCCTGTCCCTCAGTCTCTTACCTGCTGCATCCCCTACAATCCTTCCCCAGTCCCTCAGTCTCTTTCCTGCTGCATCACCTGCACTCCTCCCCCAGTCCCTCAGTCTCTTACCTGCTGCGTCCCCTGCACTCCTCCCCCAGTCCCTCAGTCTCTTACCTGCTGCGTCCCCTGCACTCCTCCCCCAGTCCCTCAGTCTCTTACCTGCTGCGTCCCCTGCACTCCTCCCCCAGTCCCTCAGTCTCTAACCTGCTGCGTCCCCTGCACTCCTCCCCCAGTGCCTCAGTCTCTAACCTGCTGCAACCCCTGCACTCCTCCCCAAGTCCCTCAGTCTCTTACCTGCTGCATCCCCTGCACTCCTCCCCCAGTCCCTCAGTCTCTAACCTGCTGCATCCCCTGCACTCCTCCCCCTATCCCTCAGTCTCTTACCTGCTGCATCCCCTGCACTCCTCCCCTATCCCTCAGTCTCTTACCTGCTGTGTCCCCTGCACTCCTCCCCCTATCCCTCAGTCTCTAACCTGCTGTGTCCTCTGCACTCCTCCCCCAGTCCCTCAGTCTCTTTCCTGCTGCATCACCTGCACTCTTCCCCCTGTCCCTCAGTCTCTAACCTGCTGCGTCCCCTGCACTCCTCCCCCAGTCCCTCAGTCTCTTACCTGCTGCATCCCCTGCACTCCTCCCCTATCCCTCAGTCTCTTACCTGCTGCATCCCCTGCACTCCTCCCCCAGTCCCTCAGTCTCTTAGCTGCTGCAGCCCCTGCACTCCTCCCCCAGTCCCTCAGTCTCTTACCTGCTGCATCCCCTGCACTCCTTCCCCAGTCCCTCAGTCTCTTACCTGCTGCGTCCCCTTCACTCCTCCCCCAGTCCCTCAGTCTCTAACCTACTGCGTCTCCTGCACTCCTCCTCCTGTCCCTCAGTCTCTTACCTGCTGCTTCCACTGCACTCCTCCCCCGTCTCTCAGTCTCTTACCTGCTGCATCCCCTGCACTCCTCCCCCAGTCCCTCAGTCTCTTAGCTCCTGCAGCCCCTGCACTCCTCCCCCAGTGCCTCAGTCTCTAACCTGCTGCGTCCCCTGCACTCCTCCCCCAGTGCCTCAGTCTCTTAACTGCTGCATCCCCTGCACTCTTCCCCCTGTCCCTCAGTCTCTTACCTGCTGCATCCCCAGCACTCCTCCCCCAGTCCCTCAGTCCCTTACCTGCTGCATCCCCTGCACTCCTCCCCCAGTCCCTCAGACCCTTACCTGCTGCATCCCCTGCACTCCTCCCCCAGTCCCTCAGCCTCTAACCTGCTGCGTCCCCTGCACTCCTCCCCCAGTCCCTCAGTCTCTTACCTGCTGCTTCCCCTGCACTCCTCCCCCTGTCCCTGAGTCTCTTACCTGCTGCGTCCCCTGCACTCCTCCCCCTATCCCTCAGTCTCTTACCTGCTGCGTCCCCTGCACTCCTCCCCCTGTCCCTCAGTCTCTTACCTGCTGCACCCCCTGCACTCCTCCCCCTATCCCTCAGTCTCTTACCTGCTGCGTCCCCTGCACTCCTCCCCCTTTCCCTCAGTCTCTTTCCTGCTGCATCCCCTGCACTCCTCCCCCAGTCCCTCAGTCTCTTACCTGCTGCTTCCCCTGCACTCCTCCCCCTGTCCCTCAGTCTCTAACCTGCTGCGTCCCCTGCAATCCTCCCCTGTCCCTCAGTCTCTTACCTGCTGCGTCCCCTGCACTCCTCCCACTGTCCCTCTGTCTCTTACCTGCTGCATCCCCTGCACTCCTCCCCCAGCCCCTCAGTCTCTTACCTGCTGCGTCCCCTGCACTTCTCACACAGTCCCTCACTCTCTTACCTACTGTGTCCCCTGTACTCCTCCCCCAGTCACTTTCTTACCTACTGTGTTAGGATGGTAAAATAAAATTTAAGTGTACTGAAAGAATTACAACAAGGAGAATTCCCAGGTTCTGTTTCTGATCTGTGTTATTGCTGCTCAGGTGAGATTTTTACATAGTTTGCTGCTCTTCCTGCTCTTTCTCTTCACCTTACCTCCTGCTTTCTCTCCTGCACTCCCATCCTGTGGAGATTTATGAAGGATGAGGTGCTGGAGTTTGTAAAACTCTGGACATTGAAATAATATTCCCACCTTCTCTCTGAAGCTCCAGCCGCAGCACGCTGCTATGTCATTAACCAGACACTCTTCAGGACCATATCATTTGTGAATCCTGAAATGCACAAATTCTTTCAGTGTCTACTCCATGTGATATCTATTTCTAATTCTGGAGACTTAGGAACTAAATGGAATGGTACGGGGGGGGGGGGGGGGGGGCGCAGAATGATGAAAACCTACAAAGTGCAGTTTTCAATTCTTAGGCTGTCTTGTCTTGAAATTACCTTCCTCATCCCAGGCAGAAACACCTTTGTACAACAAAACACAGAGAACTTTGGACCTTGCAAAACTCTTCCTGGAAGTGGGTTAAGGTTTAATTTGATTTAATTTACTGCTTGTCCATATACTTAGAATAAAATAAAATCACCCATGTCTACTGATAACCAGATTGTTCCTAACAGGGGCTCTACAGGTCAAACAATGGTATGGATTTGAGGGTTTATTTTTATTAAATTGCTAGCTCTCTGACTGGGAGCTCTTAAAAGGGTTTTTGCATATTTTTAAAGCAAAGTTACTTTCTTTTTGGTGCTTTAGTAGAAATTTCCTTGAGCAGAGTAGGTTTTTGAGCTCTAATAACCTTCTCAGCTTTGGGAACTGCTGACACCTAATTAGGAGTTAATGGGCCTGACTGAGAGCAACTGAATCCTGCTTAAAAGGCTCCACAGCCCTGCCCTGTTGAGGCATTCCTAACAAGGGCTCTACAGGTCAAACAATGGTAAGGATTTGAGGGTTTATTTTTATTAAATTGCTAGCTCTCTGAATGGGAGCTGTTAAAACAGTCTTTGTATATTTTTAAAGCAAAGTTACTTTCTTTTTGGTGCTTTAGTAGAAATTTCCTTGAGCAGAGTAGGTTGTTGAACTCTAGTAACCTTCTCAGCTTTAGAAAGTGCTGACACCTAATCAGGCGTTAGTTCCCTCCCTACCCACCCCCGACTCTCACCCACCCCTAGTGAGCAGTCTTGCTTTATAGGGCACCTCCCCATTTAACAAAGCACAGAGACTTGGAGCAGCACATTTTGAATATAATTAAAGAGATTTAACTGCTTTTTCTCTGAAAGGACAGCTGGGAAACCGGCTGGTACTTGGTAGATCTCTCTCTTTTGCTTTAACAATTACCTAAGCTCCACGAACAGAACAATGGCAGGGAAAAATCGTATCGCTAAAGCTGTTGCCCCCATTACAGCTTCTGCCTCTGTCCAGACAGAGGTCCTAATGCCAGTTGAAGGACCGGTTCCATGTGCAGGGTGCCAGCATGCTGAAGCTCTGAGGAAACAAGTGGAGGAACTCAGAGAGGAGGTGGCGAGGCTGAGGAGCATTCAAGACAGTGAGAAGTACATTGATGAGATGCTTCTTGCAGCAACCAAGCTCTCCAACAGAGGAGAATATGGGTGCCAACAGAATGTCGATAATTGGACACAAGTCACCAGGGCCTGCAAAATCACCAATCCAACTTCTCCAGCCCTTGAATTGAAGAACCATTATGCAGCCCTGGATGTGGAGGAGGTGAAAGCATCCCTGGAAAGGGAAGAACCAGAGCTCAAGTACCCCAAAGTTGCAGAATCAGTGACCACAAGGAAGCAAAGGGTAGTGGTGGTTGGAGACTCTCTTCTGAGGGGTACTGAGGCGTCCATCTGCTGACCAGACTTGATGTCCAGAGAGGTATGCTGCCTGCCTGGTGCCAAAATCCAAGATATTATGGAGAGTTTGCTGAGACTCATCAAGCCCACTTACTATTACCCAATGTTGCTAATCGATATTGGAACAAATGATACTGCCAGGTATCCCTCGGAACGTATCAAAAGTGACTTCATGGCTCTGGGACAGAGGGTGAAGCAGTTAGGCGTACAGGTGGTGTTCTCTTCAATCCTCCCTGTTGAGGGTAAAGGCCAAGACAGAGAGGCTCGCATCCTGGAGATGAATGCATGGCTGCGTGGATGGTGTCATCGAGAGCGTTTTGGTTTCCTAGACCATGGGATGCTGTTCCAAGGGTTGCAGAGCAGAGATGGCATCCATCTGTCCAAGAAAGGTCAACGCGTCTTCGGTAGTTGACTGGCTAATCTACTGGAGGGCTTTAAACTAGATTTGTTGGGGATGGGTGAAAAAAGCCCCCAGGTAAGTGATACATTAAATACCTTTATGGAAATGGGTAACAGGGGTAACATGGAAAGCAGTGTGTATAAATGCCCGTAGCATGGGAAATAAGATCCCTGATGTTCAAGCTTTGGTGGGAGTGGCTAACTTGGATTTAGTGGCAGTTACAGAAACATGGTGCACAGAAAACCATGATTGGGATGTAACTATACCTGGCTATACTTTATTCAGAAAGGACAGGGTAGGAAGTAGGGGAGGAGGAGTGGCACTATATGTAAAAACTACTATTAAAGCTTTGGAATTACAGAGCTTAAAAGGGAGAGAGGAGGCATTGTGGGTTAAACTAGAAAGAGGGAAAGAGAAATCTATTTGCATTGGTGTGATATACAGACCTCCCTCACAAGAGGAAGAGGTGGACAGAGAATTAATTGAAGACATACGCAGCATTGCTAGGAAAGGGGAAGTGCTACTGATAGGAGATTTCAATATGCCAGATGTTGATTGGCACATTCCTGCTGCAGTATCATCTAGGAGTAAGGAGATCCTGGATTCTCTACAGGGAGAACTATTCAGGCAATTGGTAACAGACCCCACACGTGAAGGGGCCATACCGGACTTGGTGCTTACCAATTGTGAAAGTATTTCTGATATTGTAGTGAGAGATCATTTTACATCCAGTGATCACCAGAAGGTGTGGTTCAATATTAGGACTTGGGCTGTTAGAATCCATTCAAAGGTGAGGATCTTAGACCTTAGGAAGACTAACTTTGCGAAGATGGGCCAATACCTCAGGGAGTCGTTAGTGGGATGAGAACAGCTGGGGGATGTAGAAAAACAATGGGCAAAACTGAAAGGGGATATTTTAAGGGCAACCAATCTTTTTGTTAAAATGGTAAATAAAGGTAAAAGGAAAAGGAGACCGCTATGGCTTTCGAAAGAAGTAGCTGAAAAAGTGAAGAAAAAGAGGCAGGCCTTCATGAAATACAAGAGATCACAGAGAGAGGAAGACAGGCATCTATATTTGGAAAAATTTAGAGAAGCCAGCAAAGTAATCAGGAAGGCAAAGATTCAAAAGGAGGAGGAAATAGCCAATGCAATAAAATGGGGTAGGGTGGAGGCTAAGACGTTTTTCAGATATATTAGTGAGAAGAGGAAGGGCAAAAGTGGTATTGTCAGACTCAAGGGTGCAGGGGGGGAATATGTAGAAGCTGATAAGGATAAAGCGGAATGTTGGTGCTATAGAAGAATGCCTAATTAGTCTAATGGGAGGGCCGGCCATAGCAGCAGGTGTAATAAGGGTCTGGGACAGGTCCTACGGCACTCTTACACCACTCACTGGGAAAACAGAACAGAACTGCTACAGATTCCTACACACTCTCTGGACAACATACTGAAGAGGAGAGCACAGACTGGAAATGCAAACACAAACTGAAAAGGAAACCCCAAGAAAGAGACTCAGAAATGCATTTCCTCCTGTACTGTGCAAAATAGAAAACTATCAGAAACACACATTTCCCAGACTTCCCATAAACAAATGAGAAGGAATCAGACTATGTATTCCCAGGGGCTGGAGGACAAACGGCAACTAGAGCAGCAAAATGTGCTGTATCCTGTCACCAAGCAAGAAATGTAACCTGACCAGGGGCAAAATGCACCAGCAGCAGAACCGGGGAATTGGCCCTGTTACTGTCCTTTCAGTACTTTCTAATTTTACTTTACTGCCATTATTCTGCATTTTTAATTCCTCAGGGTTCCTATTCATTGCCATTTCTGCATGTTAAACAACATTTTATTTGTGCAACTGGGCTCTTTGAAACTTGCCCACCTGTATGCATCTACTTTTATCCACAGAGTTTGGATGTGTTCCCACAGGTGGGGTTAGGAAAGGAGAGGTAACAACGTGCATAACTTGATTTGGATTATTGGTACAAACCCTAGGAGCTAAAGCATACCTAAGGTGCTTGCTGGAACATCAGCGTTTGATGAATGATTTTCAACATCTTTAAATGGTGAAGCCATTAAATCTCCCTAAATCAATCAGTGCTTGGCAATTCCATTGCTGGAGCCTTACTCAACCTTTGCTAGCCATAGCCAAGTGTTTGAGGGCACTGCCAAAACAAACCCAATTTCTCCTCTGAGGCTGCGATTTCCAGGCAGCAGGAAAGCAAGCACTTCCTCTAAGCGTGAGCCTTTGTTATCTGAGATTGGGAAAGTTTTCATTATGTAACTCAAAGGTAAAAGCACCCTCCAACTTCCATCCCCTGCCTACAGTATGGCAGTCAGACGAGGGGTATGACATTACCCACATCAGGCTAACAAATGCATTGGATCCTCATTTTGCCCTATCGCAGGCAGGACCCCCGGGCTTCCACAATCGTTAATGCACCTGCTGAGCTCTTCAGATGTGCACTAGGTGCCAGAAATCAGGGATTGTCAGCCCTCATGCGGCCATACCTCTTTCTCGCCCTGTGGCAGCGGGATGTGAAAATGCCCCTGCCCACAGTCTGATCCAAGGCTCACCAGGATGGCAGTGAGGAAAGGAATGCAAGGCTGAGCAGCCGGGGGGCTGAGGACAATTTTACACCCCTTCAGCTTCAATTTTAGCTACCCTGAAGAAACAAACTCTATAATGTATATTCAGACAGCTACACTTAAAAAAAACACAAACACTAATTTAAAACTCTAAAAGTTACATAATCAGGGACTCATCTTCCAGCACTATAGTGCAATTTAATTTGTTGTGACTATCCTTTGGGTTTGCATGGCAAGATACGGAAGTAGATTGCCAGACCTTTCTTCCACACAGTTTAAGTTTAGGGGCTTGTTTACAAAGCCACGGTTTTCAATGGGGCCGATTTCAATGGGGCCGCGGCTCCGATAACGATGGGAAACCCTACCGCAGCTTTATAAACAAGCCCCTTAGTGTTGTTGCCGTTGTCATAGAAAAGTGATCCTCTGCCGCCAACACCGTCCCACTCTGCTGCTGCCCAGATTTAACACCCTCCAATTTTAACTCTGCAATTTATTTTCAAATTGCTCCAGTTTTTGGTGGATCAGAACTTTGTCTTTAACCAGTTGATAGATAACACCTTTAGATTCACTTACTTCCTTAGATACACCAGTGAACTTCTCTTGAGTATCTCTGGCAAATGTCTCATATTGAGAGGAGATTTGCACCAATGATGAGACATCTAGAGCACATTGAGCTACTGTTCCTTTAAGCTTCACTAGAATTGTCCAAATTGATTGTAATGTACTTTCCGACAAAGCTTGACTCACCAAATTAGCAGGGAGGGCTCCCATATAGTAACACAGTATATGACAGCAGATAAAGACCAGTATGGTCCATCTAGTCTGCCTAGCAAGACAGCAAGAGTAGGTGCAATTGCCGCTCCGCGCAAGTCACCTCTCCCCATGCCTTTGTTTAGGGGTGTACCCACCGCTCTGTGTAGGTCACCCCTATTTGTTCAGATATAAGAGATAGTTATGCTTATTTTGATTTTATCCTATTGCTATAAAGCTGGGGTCACCAACCTCCAGAGGGCCGCGGGCCGCACAGCCAACTACCGGGAGCCTCGCGGGCTGCACCCCCCTTCTCCCCGCCCCCGCGAAAAAAAACAACAAACGCAAAATTATGAAAACAATGGCTGATCACCTTTATTGAATTTAATGAGATGGCTGATGATTCATGCTAGCAGACAAACACTTAAAGTCCGGCTTCACAGATGACACTGACAGGAGAAGGGACGCTTGCAGGTGGTCGTCGGTGAGCTGCGAGCGCGTGGATACAATGGCGGGTATCCTTGGCGGGCCGCACGTAATGTTAACCGGGGTAGAGCCTCGCGGGCCGCACGAAGGGACCTCCTGGGCCGCAGGTTGGTGACCCCTGCTATAAAGGGATCCACTGTGTCTGTCCCATGCCATTTTGAATTCTGTCACTGTGTTTGCCCCCACTACTTCCATCGGGAGGGCATTCCAAGCATCTACCAGCCTTTCAGTGAAAAAGTATTTCCTGACATTGCCTTTCAGTTTACCCCCTTGCAGCTTCATGTTATGCCCTCTAGTTTTACAGCTTCCCTGTCTTTGGAAGAGGTTTGTTTGTCCATTAATACTCTTTATTTAAAGGTCTGAATCATATCTCCCCTGCCCCTCCTCTCCTCCAGAGTGAACATATTTAGGTCTTCAAGTCTCTTCTCATAGGCTTCTGATGCAGCCCCAAATCATTTTGGTCGCCTTTCTCTGATCCTTCCAGCCTTTTTATATCCTTTGCGAGATACGGTCTCCAAAACTGAACACAGTATTCCAAGTGATTTCCTTTTTTTTCAAGCGGAGCTTGGGGACCAGGCTCTGTCACAACGCCAAGTTTCTCCAAACCAAAGTCAGCTTGCCCAGACTTAGGTATCAGTGGCATCGAACATGAGGCAGGGTCCCCGACACTAACGCCAGCTCCCTCTCCAGATGAGGCAGACAGCGAACCAATAGATGCAGCCACGGTACATCAGCTGATTCCGGCTCAAGCATGGGCATCTCCCCATTGACACTCTGCACAGCTGAGCTCTCCTTTATGGCAATTCTCTATCGCTAGAGCCTTCAGGAGGAGTGCCTCAAGTTTCTGTTGTCCTGCTGCAAAGGAGGCTGACTTGACTGGGGCTTTCCCCTTGTGTTTAGGAGCCATAGCAAGTAGATAAGTGAGAAAATGAAAAGCTGCTCAATCACCAACCTTGGCTCCTCCCTCCTGCTGCCCAACTCATCTAGAATTATTTGACTTAGCTTTGAGCGTCAACATCCAAAAAATATAGCATAGAAGAAATATTTTTAAAGTGTCTTATTTACATAGAAACATGACAGCAGCAAAAGACCATATGGCCTATCCAGTCAGCCCTTCCACATCAACTACTATAGACCCTTTTTTTCCTTTAGAGATTTTCTGTATTTGACCCATGCTTTCTTGAATGCAGATATTGCCCTCATCTCTACCACCTCCACTGGGAGACTGTTTCACGCATCTACCACTTTTTTCGTAAAGAAATATTTCTGCATAATACTCCTGAGTCTGTTCCCTTTCACCTTCATCCTATTCCCCCTCATTGCAGAGGTTATTATCTATTAAAAAAGGCTCTCCTCCTCTGCATTTATGCCATGGAGGTATTTAAAGGTCTCTCTCATATCTCTTCTATCCCACCTTTCCTCTAAAGTATATATACTGTATTGTGATACAGTGGCCAGCACAGAACCTATGGATACAGGAGAAAAGGAAGAGCTTACCTTACAGTCACCTAGGCAGAAAGCATTTTCAGGTTGTAAGGTTCCAGAAAATAGCAGAACAAACTTTCCCTACACTGGCTGTGATGCAGTAGAAAGCCAGGAAACTAATCACGTCCACCTGGGCCAGGAAGCACGTACAACGTGCAGGAGCCAGGAGGATAAAAGTGGCTGGGAAATCCCAGTAGGGGAAGGAGCAGTGAATGGAGGAGCAGGCAAGGGAGGTGCTCGTGCACAGGTCTCCCAAGCCAGAGGGGGCATCGTCCCAAGGAGAGTGAGTAAGCAGCTGGAGGGCAGAGGTCACAAGCATGAGAGCTTGCTGGGACCAGGAAGCATCGGGTGTGTCCCTGCAGTAAGGAACAGCAGAAGGGAAGCCTTTCCTGGAGGTTACCACAGCTCAGACCAGACAATTGCTGAAGGGAACTCTCATGGCAAAGCAGGCTACAGCCCAAGTAAAGGTGCCTGGTTGAGAGAGGAAGGAGTGGAAGCTGGTTATCCAAGAAACAAAGCTAAGTACACTAATTTCTCCAGAGGGCAAGAGGTGGGCTCGGCTAGAAAAGCAAAGGCTAATTGCTGGAAGGAAAACCCTTGGTGGAAGGAAGGGGGAAGCCTCAGAGAAATAGGCTCCAGTACAGGTCCCCAGGACTTCCCTTATACAGGACGGTTCCTTGCCCCAAGAGCTGCTACCTCTAGAGAGAGTTCTGTGAATGATAGATGTGGAAAGTATTACCCACTTACAAGTTTAGACGCTGAGCAGATGCAATGGGAGAGCACTAATCAGGACATTGATTATAGCCCAATGGATTGCACGCTCTGTATCTCGGATGAGATTACCTCTTTATGTTAAGCAAGGAAGCAAGAGCATTGTTATACCTGTTTTTGAAAGAAGGTGCATTTTTGTTTATTTTGCTGTGAAGAAACAGTTTGTTTAATCCTTTGTTTGCTGTATGAGAAAAACAGAAATCCACACGGGAAAGGGAATAAAACCTCATCAATATAATTTTGCCTTAAACACGGCTACAGAGTTTTCTTTATCAAGGCAGCTTGCACCACACGCCCTAGGCGACCGCCTAATAAGGACTATGGTAGCAAGCGTCTGACAAAATTAAGATCTTTAAATCTGTCCTCATATGCTTTATAATGAAGACCACAAACCATTTTAGTAGCCACCCTCTGTATTGACTCCATCCTGTTTATATCCTTTTGAAAGTGTGGTCTCTAGAACTGCACACAATATTCCAAATGAGGTCTAACCAAGGACTTATAAAGAGGCAATATCATCTCCTTTTTTCTGCTGGCCATTCCTCTCCTTATGCACTCAAGCATCCTTCTGTCTTTCACCATTGCCTTTTCTACCTGTTTAGCCACTTTAAGATCATTGGAAACAATCACCCCCAGTGCCCACTCTTCTTTCGTGGATAGAAGTATTTTCTCCCCTACACCGTACTGCTCCCTTGAATTTTTGCAACCCAAATGCATGACCTTGCATTTTTTAGCGTTAAATCTGAGCTACCAAATTCTTGACCATTCTTCAGGCTTAGATAGAGCCCTCCTCATGTTATCTACTCCTTCCTGGATGTCTACTCTATTGCAGATGTTGGTATTATCCACAAAGAAGTAAACATGAGCTGGTTTCGGTCATGGACAAGTAGTAGGATTTTTTCACTGTATTAAATGTAGAGGAGGAGTAGCCTAGTGGTTGGGGCAAGGTACTTCAGGCCGGAAGGTCGGGGGTTCAAATCCCACTAGAGGACAGCAACCTTGGGCCGGAAGGACTGGGGTTTCTAGTCCCACAGATGCTCCCTGTGGTCTTGGGCAAGCCACTTAACCCTCCATTGACCATGTTCCCTGTAAGTATTAGTGTATGTGTCTCATATCCCCGCATGTTAAATGTATCCCCCAATTGTGTTGTGACCGCTTTGATTGAAGGATAAGGCGGTATACAAAAAACTGTCTAAATCCCAGGTGATAACTGCGACAGAGTTGTCTTTCTTCCATAACTGGTTGAAGACCAGGATGAAGAGAAGCATTATGGTGCCAGCACATTGTTGGGACACCTAAGAGTAGGGCCTTCTAAGAGACTATTTGGTCTGAAAAGAAACAAGAAGAAAAGACTAAAGGAGGAGGGTTTGTCTTAAAATAGATCTATGTCAATTTTAGCTACTTTACGATTCAGCTTAGGTGGTAGGGTGGGAGCAAAGCTTACCTTAGTAATGCAAATCTTAAATGAAGTTACATATTGGTCAGACCATGACACAGATTGAACACAATTGTGTATTTATAAGAAAGCAGCAGCTGCAGAAATAAGTCTAAAGAATGTCCAGAGGAGTGTGCAGGGGCAGAAGTAAGATTGTCTTGATGCCTTCAGCAAATTGTTGGGTTCTTGCCTCTCTGCATCTGCATAATTCCATCTCTCATATATACAGTCACCTTGTTCAATGTTCCACACATGTAGATAGTTTCCCCTGTTATCCAAGTTTACTGCTCCTGTTCATTGTAATGACCTGACTCTTGTTTATTGTCGGATATTGTTTGTTCTATGTAAACCGCGCTGATCGCAAATAGTGCGGTATATAAGAGATGTAAATAAATAAAATAAATAAAATTTCCTTGTTCATTTTACATGTATTTATTTTTTATGTATCATCTTCCCCATTTCTGGCTTTGATGCAACAAGCACTGTGTTAGAATGATAAACTAAGCGCCAGTGCATAGGCATTCATGCAACGTGTCATTCCCAGTACAGTAATGGCTTACAAATGGCTTCCGTAACTTAAGGACTGCAATGGTGTTTGTGGTCTTAGCCATATATGAAGCACAACACTTCATAAAACAGACAAGACATATTCCTAGGAGTAGGAGGGCTACTAAGAAGCCAAAAAGGCCTGTCAGTAAGGCCTTTATGGGACCTGACAAGCCACTCCTAGTTAATTATCTCGCTGTTGGGGGTGGGTGACTGCCTTCAATTCTATAGGGTTCAAGAAGACTGACTTTAATAAATTTTGCAAATCTACCCAAGAGGGGTCATAAGCAGTTATTAGCTGACACCAATAATCCACAAATTGACCAGGTTTTTCTCAGGAGTCAGGGCAAGATCTAGCCAAATTAAAAACTTCAGCTGAGGACTAATGAGATGCTAAAGTTACTAAACCACCATCCCCCCTAGGAAAGGCTCTGAATGGAGCCAACAAATCTATTTGCTTACTTTGTTCTTTTTCCTCTCTAACCTCCTTATTTAAGGTTAAAAATTCTCCTAACTCTAAAATCAAACGCTGCAAGTGTTTCCAGTTAGGGATTAAAGGAGCTTTGGTCCAATGGCCAATTCCTTTGGCAACTGCAGCCATGGCTTCTGCTACCAGTTCCTTATTCTGCCTGCGTGGCAACAGCTCTAGTGTATGCTGTTTTACTTGTAGGTCAAGTGCCTCAAGTGTAGCTATAATGACTTCAGTCAATGTACAGGCTTTTTCTGCTAAGTGGGCAAGATATTGTGACAACTGCTCTCTGGTAGCTATTAGTTCAAGCTGACTTGCTTCTACTCTTATTAATTGCTCAAGTTCCAAAATTTCCTTTTTTAACTGTTGAGTTCTAGTGGTGCGAGGGATGACTACAAGGTCTTCAGGGATAGCAGAAAAGGGACCACCTGGTGTAATTAAAGGAGTGGCATCTGCCACAGCTATAGAGATTGGGGAATCAGGGGAAGGCAGTACTCCACCCGAAATAGAACCTGAGAGGTGAGTATCAGACTTAATAGGGGTAGAAACACCAGGCATCTCATCCAATTGGACAAGTGACACCTCCTGATTTTGGTGGGATGCCGATGCTGTGGCACTATTCCTAGTTAGTGATATAGCCAATGCAGTGAACTCCTCCTCATAAGCCGGAGGAGCCCTAGCAACAGTATTAGGATCAGAGTTTTTTAATTTTTCACTGTCAGAACTACCAGTCTTACTGTCAGCTTCTGTCTGTTTAGTCAAAACAAATATTTGTTCCTCTATTCTAAATACTTGATCTTTAAATTTTTCAAACACAGAAGTGGTGGCCTTTTGGGCTTTCTCTGCAGCCTTGGCTTGCCACCAACCATATACGACCAATTCAAGACTGGTATGACGTCACCCTAAATCCTCAAAGGCCATCTCATACTGTAACCACCTCAATTTGTTCTCCTGGAACGTTCCACCAAGCGGGAACTGCAAATTAGGGTTACTGGCAGTCATGGAATGCCATCGGGCCACATAATCTAAGGCGCTATCACCAAACTGTGCCTCATTTCATAATTTAGGCTTCCCTTTTTCAGCCCAATCTCACGAGCTTTATCGCCCCACTCATCTAACTGAGTTTTCTGTTTAATTTTACCGGCCTTATTGCCCATTGTAATTACAACACACGACAGACACCTGCCAATCAATACTCACGACAAAAATGCCTGTGTCCTTTCTGCTTTTTCGTTCCTGCTTGAAGGACAGATAATCCGAGTCACGGCACAACTGTTGAACCCTTTCTCTCAGGGCCTGCACTCCTTCAAATTAACCTGGATTCTTTAGTTAATTATCTGAAACCTTCTAACAGGAAGGAAAAAAACAAGGGACACAATTATTTAATTATTATTCCAGAGCTCTGTAAGGAAGGATCAGGGTGCAAAAAGTAGGCCTTTCCATCTGAGTTCCTTCAAAGATTTCTCAATCAGAGTTCCAGCTTTTATTGAGAAGTATCAGCTGACACAGTTAATTTTTAATTAACATCTGGTGATATTCATATTACAAAAGTACAAGTTTGAAATAGAATCTGCTGATATCTTTGCCAAGCAACATGTGAAAGCAAAAGTTACAAGGTTATGACTATATTCACTAGACATAGCAGGGGTCGCTGTAATTCTTCCATGAAACAAAAGCTGATTAGTTACTCTTATAATATTTGCTGAATTTCTGTTATTTATTCAAGCTTTGTTTAATTTCCAGTTATATGTTGACCTAAGGTCTGATTTTCTAAAGTTCATGCTGACCTAGTTACTACTCTTCAACCAATCATCTTGCAGAGATAAAGGGGAAGCATTATTTGTAACCACTGATTTTTAGAGAAGCTGGCCTGTGACCCAATAACTATGTATACAGGTCTATTAGCTAATTCTCTGATGCAATTGCTGTCAGTACAGAAGAACAATCTAGCAGAGAAAAACTCTAATATTGCCGTTTAGCTTGTGAATTCCAATTTCACCTATAGCTAGCTAACTTTACAGTCCTGTTTCGTGATTTTCTGTAGATTCACTACTAGTACCTATTTCCAGTATTCCATATGTAGATTCATTGTCACTGTCACTGTCCATGTCTAAATCCAAATTGCCATAGACAGGGTGATCCATAGTTGTATAGGTTACTTTATTACCCACCAATTCATCAGTTTCGTTTTGAGGCCTGGGTTGAGGCGCACTTTTCCACACTGCAGGGGTAAGATGCGGCCATCTGCTGTATTGCAAGCAAATATCTCCCTTCCTGTCAGTGTGTGAATGGAGATTGACTCACACACTCATAGGGAGATAGAAAAAACCCACAGGCCAGACTCCCGAATCCTTTTGTACTCCCCTCTCCCCAACCCACAGAAACCACATTGCTGGCTAAAGTGGTTCCTCATCCTCTAGACACCCCCACCCCTGACCTCAGAAATGACCCTAGTGGTTGCAGTAGGGTCTCTGGCCCTTTTTATACAAATACCCCAATCACTTAGCAGAATCATAGAAACCTAGAAAAATGAAAGCACATAAAGAGCTTATGGCCTTTCCATACAACTACTCTACAATCCCTTCCTCTCCCTCATGCTTTCTTGAATTCAGATCCAGTTCTCATCTCTACCACCTCCACTGGGAAGTTATTCATTTCATGCATCTTCCAGCCTTTCCAGAAAGAAATATTTCATCAGATTATTCTCTCCTTTAACCTTCATCCTATGCCTCCTCGTTCCAGAGCTTCCTTTAAATTGAAAGAGGCTCTCCTCCTGTGTATTGATACCATGGAGGTCTTTCAATGTCTCTATCATACCTCCTCTCTCCCTGACTCCTGCTCTAGAGCAACAAACCCTTAGCAGCTGGCTCCACTCACAGCCAATCCACCAGGAATCCAAAGATTTCATAGTGTGTCCACAAGACCTAAACATTTGACATTTCTTGATAAGGATGAATCATTTCAAATTTTACTATTCTACTATATAATAATTCTGTTGACACTTCTTGTTGAACAAATTACCACATAAGAGTAAATCTAGTCATTGGCATCTCATTATAAACATTTTGCCTTCCATTGTTCTTCATGATATGGGAAACAGTTCAATCTCTTCTCCTGTACAGTAAGCCACTCACTTACAAATCTAACCAATACAGCCACTGTTCCAGCAGAAGCCATCTTTTACCCGGTGTCCCTCCCGACGCAGTTCTGGAACATGCTCCATTAACTGAACTCATGCTAGACTGAGCCTCCACATCACTGCTCAGTAATCCTCATTCGGAAACCTCTGTTGGTCTGTCTGACATACCTTCTTGATTGGATGCAGTATGATATATACTTCAAAACTCAGTGATTCAGGGAAACGTCTGGCAAACAGAAGCTTTCACAGATGTGTGGATCAGGTTACTCACTGCACTGCCGAGCAGAATGAATTCAATTTGTTGTGATGCAGTGCAAATGATCATGTTCGAAAACTATTTCGGTGGGGGAGATCAGGGGTTGTCTTTTTACTGCTTTTCGGATCCCTGATTCCTCCTCCTTCAAATGCTTGAATCTCTCTTCCTTACTCCTTTTCATCTTTCCTCCTCAGGGCTCCAGGACCAGGTCACTAAGTGGAACACTCTCTCCTTTCACCTTTTTACCTTCTACTTGGTTGGGTATCCCCAGATAGAAACTAAACACAAATTCATGCTATGTTCACACCTGCAGTTCCTCTATCCCTATGAAAAAGACTCAGAGTGAAAGATGTGCCCCCTCAGATCAGGACAGTCTCCACACCACTGGTTGAATTCTTAAGAAGAGCTGCTTATAACAAAATGCCAGAAGCACCATATTAGTGCTTTGTACCCACTGGAGGAACTCCGAGGCAACACCCTTACTTCCTTTCTCTCTGGCCCCTTCTCCTGAGAGAACACCTTTGCTTCCTTTCTCTCTGGCCCCTTCTCCTGAGAGACAACACCATTGCTTCCTTTCTCTCTGGCCCCTTCTCCTGAAGGACAAGAGTCTTGTTTCCTTCCTCTCCAGCTTCCTTCTCCTCCTAAGTGACAAGAGAAAATAAGAACTGCCATACTGGGTCAGACCAAGGTCCATCAAGCCCAGTATCCTGTTTCCAACAGTGGCCTATCCAGGTCACAAGTACCTGTCAGGTTCCCAAAACGTACACAGATTCTACAATGCTTATCCCGGGATAAACACTTGATTTCCCAGGCCCTCTTTAATAAAGGGTTATGGACCTTTCCTCCAGGAACTTGTCTAAACCTTTTCTAAACCCAGCTACACTAACAGCTTTTACTAGATTCTCTGGTAATGAATTCCTAAAAGACAAGAGCCTTGCTTCCTTCCTCTCCAACCCCTTCTCCTGAGAGACAATACCCTTGTTTCCTTCCTCTCCAACCCCTTCTGAGAGATAATACCCTTGTTTCCTTCCTCTCCAACCCCTTCTGAGAGATAATACCCTTGTTTCCTTCCTCTCCAACCCCTTCTCCTGAGAGACATGATTCTTGTTTCCTTCCTCACCAGCTTCCTTCTCCTGAGTGACAAGACTTTGCTTTTTTCCTGTCCTGCCCCCTTCTCCTCCTAAGAGACAACAGGCTAGTCTTCTCTCTCTCTTCCAGATTCAAGCGCTCTAACCAGAATATTTTCATGCTTCTCTAATAACTTGGCTGTGGTATTGTTTGCCATGACAAACAGTTCAGTCCACTCACTGTACTGTCAATCACAGAATATCCTTTACAAATTGAAAGGATATTGGAGAATTAGGGACTGATGTTTTAAAGTTGCAAATCAGTATGACAGCTCTTTATGCCTGCACTGCTCCTTTTCTGTTGGGTAATTCATTGTACATTGGGCTCTGATTCACTGTTGGGTGTACAGTGTGCACACTGGAGCAAGCCAGATGGGTGCGATGAAAGTCAGGAAGTCAGTGTGAGAGGTCCCAGAAAGCAGAGCGAGCAGAGGATCTGGTTGGAGAAAGAAGAACTTGAAAGATTACTACATGTTTGGAGGGTTTCCATCATTTTACAAAGTTTCAAGGAGTGAAAACCATTAGACTCCAGCACTGGATGGTCTTAGGATATCTGAAATAACTGTCTCCCCCCTGGGATTGCAAAATTCAGAGAAGATCATTTTGCTGACACCTTTTTTCAGGAGTAGCTCAAGGCAAGTTACATTTAGTATTTTCCTATACTTGAAGGTGCTGATATTCAACAACAATGGCTAGTCAATCTAACGCAGTTAATAGTCGCTGCTGAACGTTAAACCTGGAAATTCAGTGCTAGGACCGTATCTGGACTCCAGCATTGAATGTCCGAGTTGCCTGGATTGCCACAAAGTTAAGCGGACAGTGGCAGTGGCAGTCCGCCTTGTGGAAGATGTTGTGCTGCTTATGCTGACGGCTCTGTATGGCCTTCGTAGACATTTTCTTGCACAAGGAGCATTCCTGCAGGTTGTGGTCAGCGCCCAAACACCGGAGGAAGCAATCATGAGTGTCGGTGAGTGACATGTTTTTGGAACACCGATCACATTTCTTAAAGTCGGTGGCCATTGGGGGGAAAGAACCCCAGTGAGGTTGAAGACCCTCGACGCGGCCAGTGGTTAAAAAAGGCGCGAAAGCGCTGCAATGGACAAAATGAACACAAAAATGAGTTTCGAGGCCCTGTTTGCAGTGGGTCTTGGGCAGGAAAGGAGCCGGCGCAAGCTGGAAAGGCACAAAAATAGTATGAGAAAATCAACTTTTATCCAGGGGATGAGATGAACATCTGTAGGGCTCTGTGGAAAAAGGGAGACTGAGAAAGATGGCGCCCTGGGGCGGGAAGGGAACCACTCATGTGTGGTGGTATCTCCTAAAGGCTTTCTTTGAAAGCTGGGGAGATGCTCCACGCAGGGCTCCGTCGGCGTCAACATCATTCATATGTGAGGACTGACTTCCTGCTTAATTTCTATTCGTCCAAAGGAAAGCCCTCAACACAAGTGTATGCCCCAACAACAGCTGCTGAAGAGAATGAAGCTGAAGAGTCCTATGAACAAGTACAAGCTGAAACTGACAGAACATGCAAACAGGATATCCTGATGGTCATGGGTGATTGGAACGCAAAAGTCGGCAACAAAGAAAAAGACAAAGTGTTTGGAAAATATGGACTTGGCAACATAAATGAAGCTGAAGAAAGACTGATAGAATTCTGCAAGACCAACGATCTTTTCATCTCAAACACCTTCTTCCTGCAACACAAGTGGCGACTGTACACATGGATGTAACCCAATGGATTGTACAAAAATTAAATTGACTACATTTGTGAAAATCAATGATGGAAAAGCTCTATAACATCAACAAAGACAGAACCTGGAGCTGACTGTGGTACAGATCATCAACTACTAGTATGCAAACTCAAGATAAAGTTGAAAAAGAGCAAGCCACTCATGAATGCAGCAAAATATGACCTTGAGAATAAACCACTGGGATTTAAAGTTTGCCTGCAAAATTGATTTGTTGCTTTAGATACAAATGACAGAGCTCCAGAAGAGTATGGGATGACATCAAGAAGGCTGGGTTGGAAGAAAGTGAGAAGTCTCTACAAAAGGTGAAAAAGCAAAAACGGCCAAAATGGATGATGGAACAAACTCTGATAATTGCCTAGAAATGCAAAGAAGCTAAAGCAAGAGAAGAAAAAGAGGCAATCACAGAACTCAACAGAGATTTCCAACCTGCAGCAAGACAAGACAAGGAGAAGTACTACAACGACGCATGCAAGAAAATAGAATCAGAAACTATTAGAGGAAGAACAAGTTTGGCTTTCCTAAAGCTACAAGAATTAAAGAAAAAAAATTCCAGCCTTGAATTGGAATGCTACAAGATGCTGAAGGATCCATGCTGAATGATGCTGAGAAGATCAAGAAAAGAGTCATTATACCATAAAGACCATGTGGACCAACAGCCGTTTCAACCTGTACCAGGAACCATTGGTGATAAGAACATAAGAACATAAGAAATGCCATACTGGGTCAGACCGAGGTCCATCAAGCCCAGTATCCTGTTTCCAACAGTGGCCAATCTAGGTCATACGTACCTAGCAGTTTCCCCAAAAGACGCAGGTTCTGCAGTGCTTGTACTAGGCCAAGCATTGATATCCTGGGTCCCTTTTTAATAGTGGTTTATGGACCTTTCCTCCAGGAACTTGTCCAAACCTTTTTTAAACCCAGCTATACTAACAGCCCTTACTACATCCTCCGGTAACAGATTCCAGAGTTTGATTACACGTTGAGAGAAGAAATATTTTCTCCTATTTGTCTTAAATAGTTTACCCTGTAGCTTCATTACATGCCCCCTAGTCCTTCTATATTCTGATAGCGTAAACAATTTATCCACGTTTATCCGTTCCACTCCATTCATTAATTTATACACCTCTATCATATCTCCCCTCAGCCGCCTCTTTTCTAGGTTAAAGAGCCCTAACCTTTTTAGCCTCTCTTCATAGGAGTAGCCTTCCATCCCCTTCACCAATTTGGTGGCTCTTCTCTGTACTTTTTCTAATAACTCTATGTCCTTTTTAAGATACGGTGACCAGAATTGCACACAATATTCAAGGTGCGGTCGTACCATGGAGCGATACAGAGGCATTATAATATCCTTTGTCTTATTCTCCATCCCTTTCCTTATGATACCTAGCATTCTATTTGCTTTCTTGGCCGCCGCTGCACACTGGGCGGAGGGTTTTAACATGTTATCCACGATGACTCCTAAATCTTTTTCCTGGGTGGTGGTTTCTAATGTGGAGCCTTGCATCTTGTAACTATAGTGTGGGTTGTTCTTTCCTAGGTGCATAACTTTGCACTTGTCCACATTAAATTTCATCTGCCATTTGGATGCCCAGTCTTCCAATTTATCCAGATCCTCCTGCAGTTTTCCACAATCCTCTTGGGTTTTAACAACTTTAAACAGTTTTGTGTCATCTGCAAATTTGATTACCTCACTAGTTATTCCCTTTTCCAGGTCATTTATGAATATGTCAAAAAGTAGCGGACCCAGTACAGATCCCTGGGGTACTCCACTATTCACCTTTTTCCATTGGGAATATTGGCCATTTAGCCCTACCCTCTGCTTTCTATCTTTTAACCAGTTCCCGATCCACAATAGTACACTGCCTCCTATCCCATGACTTTTTAGCTTCGCCAAAAGTCTCTGATGGGGGACCTTGTCAAAAGCTTTCTGAAAGTCCAGATACACTATATCAACCGACTCACCTTTGTCTACCTGTTTATGCACACCTTCAAAAAAACAGATCAGATTAGTAAGACAGGATCTTCCTTGTCTAAAGCCATGTTGACTGTCTCCCATTAGGCCATGACTATCTACATGCTGTGTAATTTTGTTCTTTATGATGGCTTCTACCATTTTCCCTGGTACTGACGTCAGGCTCACCGGTCTGTAATTTCCCGGGTCACCCCTGGAACCCTTTTTAAAAATTGGTGTTACGTTGGCGACCCTCCAATCTTCAGGTATTACAGATGATTTTAATGAAAGTTCACAGATTACCAATAACAGGTCTGCAATCTCATATTTCAGTTCTTTCAACACTCTGGGATGTATACCATCCGGTCCAGGTGATTTGCTACTATTCAGTTTATCAAATAGTTGTAATATATCTTCCCGGTGTAGCGATATTTCTCTCAATTCCTCTGCAGTATCACCTTTAAATACCACTTCAGTCTTGGGTAACACCCCTACATCTTCCTCAGTAAAGACCGAAGCAAAGAATTCATTCAGTCTCTCTGCTATAGCCTTGTCTCCTCTTACTGCCCCTTTTACCCCTCTATCATCTAATGGTCCAATTGACTCTCTCACAGGCCTTTTGCTACGAATGTACTTGAAAAAGTCTTTATTTCGTGTTTTTGCTTCCGTAGCAAGTTTCTTCTCAAATTCCCGCTTTGCCTGCCTTATCAATGCTTTGCATTTAACTTGCCAGTGCTTGTGCTGTTTCCAGTTTTCATCATTTGGCTCTTTTTTCCATTTTCTGAAGGTTGCTCTTTTGGCAGCAACAGCCTCTCTGACCTCACCTTTAAACCATGCTGGCAGTTTTTGGACTTTCTTCCACTTTTCTTAATGCGTGGAATACAGCTGGTCTGGGCTTCGAGGATAGTATTTTTAAATAACACCCAAGCTTGCTGTAAGTCTTTAACCTTTGGAACCGCTCCTTTTAGTTTTTTCCGAACTATATTCCTCATTCTATCATAGTCACCCTTTTGAAAGTTAAAAGGTAGTACTGTGGATTCCTTTACTATCTGTCCTCCACTGATTAAATCAAACATGATCATACTATGATCACTATTGCCAAGTGGTCCCAACACCCTTATTTCTTGCACCAGATCTGGCGTTCCACTAAGGACTAGGTCCAGTATGGCTTCCCCTCTGGTCGGTTCATGAACCAGCTGCTCCAAGAAGCAGTCATTTATTTCATCTAGAAACTTTATCTCTTTAGCTTGTCCTGCTGTGACACTGTCCCAGTCGATACCGGGGTAATTGAAATCACCCATTATTACTACTCTGTTGTGGCTTTTGTTAGCTTCCTTGATTTCTTTGAGCATTTCATCATCCATTTGTTCATTCTGGCCAGGTGGTCGATAGTATACTCCCACTGCCATCACCTTCCCCTTCATAAATGGAATTTCAATCCATAGAGATTCTACAGCATATTTTGTTCCCTGCAAAACTTTAATCCTTTCTGACTCAATGCCCTCTCTAACATAGAGCGCAACCCCTCCACCAATTTGTTCAGCTCTATCATTACGATATAGTTTGTATCCAGGTATCACAGTGTCCCACTGGTTATCCTCCTTCCACCATGTCTCTGAGAGTGCAATCATATCTAACCTCTCATTTAATGCTATATATTCTAATTCTCCCATCTTATTGTTTAGACTTCTAGCATTGGCATACAAGCATTTTAGAGACTGTATTTTATTAATATTAATCTGGCTATTGGTAGGCATGGGTAATTGGGAATCTTTATGCTCTGTCTGCTCCTTACTCAAGGGCATTTGGGCTACTATACTCCCTTTTGGAACCTCACTGCTTTTGGTAGTATCCTTCAAGGATACCTTTGTCCGAACCGTGCGCTCCTGGGTGACTGTCGGCTTTCCCCTATTTTCTAGTTTAAAAGCTTCTCTATCTCTTTTTTAAAGGTTAATGCCAGCAGTCTGGTCCCATCCTGATTAAGGTGAAGCCCATCCCTTCGGAAGAGCCCCCCCTTTCCCCAGAATGTTCCCCAGTTCCTAACAAATCCAAAACCCTCATCCTTGCACCATTGTCTCATCCACGCATTGAGACTCCGGAGCTCTGCCTGTCTTTTGGGTCCTGCACGTGGAACAGGAAGCATTTCGGAGAACGCTATCCTGGAAGTTCTGGATTTCAACTTCCTACCTAAAAGCTTAAATTTAGCCTCCAGAACTTCCCTACCACATTTTCCTATGTCATTGGTACCAACATGTACCAAGACAGCAGACTCCCCCCCAGCACTATCTATGATCCTATCTAGGCGGTGCGTGAGATCTGCTACCTTCGCACCAGGCAGGCATGTTACCAGGCGATCCTCACGTCCACCAGCCACCCAGCTATCTACATTCCTAATGATTGAATCACCAACTATAACAGCTGTCCTGACCCTCCCCTCATGGGACATGGCCCTGGAGAAACGTCCTCGGTGCGAGAGGGTTTTACATCACCTGGAGGACAGGTCCTAGTTACAGGATCACTTCCTGCCACACCAGGGTGATGCTCTCCTGTCACGTGACCTCTCTCCTCCATGGCAACAGGGATGCTGCCAGACTGGAGGTGGGACTTCAGGACTATATCCCTGTAGGTCTCGTCCATGTACTTCTCTGTCTTTCTTATGTCTTCCAGGTCTGCTACTCTAGCCTCTAGAGAACGGACTCGTTCCCTGAGAGCAAAGAGCTCCCTGCACTTAGTGCATATGTAGGACCTCTCACCAACTGGGAGATAATCATACATGTGACACTCGATGCAAAAGACTGGAGAACCCCCATCTCGTTGCTGGACCTCTGACTGCATCTTAGTTTAAAGCTTGTGTTTAGGTCTTTTAAATCGGTATATAATAAGGATTGGTGTAGATGCTTATACTAATAAAAGTGTATCTAATACCCCTAATACACCCTGTGTACCTGAAGCTAATTAATCACAGGTCCTCTGTGTATGACTGATTTGGATTAAGAGCTGCACCTGAGAGCAGCCCCTTTCCTCTAAGATGTCCAAGTACCTATAAAACTACAATTTCCCCAGGGGTGGGTGGGTGCTGGGGAGGGAGGGGGGGAGATAAGTCCTATTAAAGAGGGCAGTTACAAGGTACCCTGTCCTGAACCCTCAGCAGGGGGATGGGGGTACCACACAAAGCCCAGTTAGTTGAGAGAGGCAAGGTAAGTACAGCTGAGAAGGCTGAACTTGCACACCACTAAGACAAACACTAAATAATTAAACAAACAACAGTTAGACAAACAGTAAATAATTAAATAAACAGCTAGAACTCACAGTAAGATGTCCCAGGAGGCAAAAATCCACTCACTAGCAGAGCTCTGTAAAAGTTCAGCCCTTCTCTGATCAGAGAAAAGCAAACTAAAACAGCCTATGCACACGTGGAGAAAACAGGAACAAGGTTACAGGATACCTCAGGGGGAGGGGGTCAGGGGGAGGAGTCACTCAGGCAGGCAAGGACAGGAAAAATCTGAACAAACAGCAGGCTCTGGGTAGATAGATTAATTAAAAATGGCTTCCACACACACAGGGGGAGGAGTCACTCAGGCAGGCAAGGACAGGAAAAGCTTAACAAACAGCAGGCTCTGGGGAGAGAGATTAATTCAAAATGGCTACCACACAAGGCCCAGTTAATTGAGAGAGGCAAGGTAAGTACAGCTGAGAAGGCTGAACTTGCACACCACTAAGACAAACACTAAATAATTAAACAAACAACAGTTAGACAAACAGTAAATAATTAAATAAACAGCTAGAACTCACAGTAAGATGTCCCAGGAGGCAAAAATCCACTCACTAGCAGAGCTCTGTAAAAGTTCAGCCTTTCTCTGATCAGAGAAAAGCAAACTAAAACAGCCTATGCACACGTGGAGAAAACAGGAACAAGGTTACAGGATACCTCAGGGGGAGGGGGTCAGGGGGAGGAGTCACTCAGGCAGGCAAGGACAGGAAAAAGCTTAACAAACAGCAGGCTCTGGGGAGAGAGATTAATTCAAAATGGCTACCACACAAACAGGGGGAGGAGTCACTCAGGCAGGCAAGGACAGGAAAAGCTTAACAAACAACAGGCTCTGGGGAGAGAGATTAATTCAAAATGGCTACCACACAAGGCCCAGTTAATTGAGAGAGGCAAGGTAAGTACAGCTGAGAAGGCTGAACTTGCACACCACTAAGACAAACACTAAATAATTAAACAAACAACAGTTAGACAAACAGTAAATAATTAAATAAACAGCTAGAACTCACAGTAAGATGTCCCAGGAGGCAAAAATCCACTCACTAGCAGAGCTCTGTAAAAGTTCAGCCTTTCTCTGATGAAAGAAGTCGAAGCAGAATTGAAAGTCTTATCAAAGAACAAAGCATCGGGCATTGATGACGGCATTCCCATTGAAGTATTGCAGCAATCAGATGCAGCTGTGACCATACTTACAAGGCTCTGCCAGGAAAAGACAAATTGATGCCCAACTGACTGGAAAAGATCTATGTTTATACCAGTAATGAAGAAAGGTGATCCAATTGACTCGAAATTATCGCACAATAACTCTGATCCCACATGCTAGTAAGATTCTTCTGAAGATTATTCAGCAGAGACTACAATCATACCTGGAACAAGAACTGCCTGACGTGCAAGCAGGGTTCAGGAAAGGGCGAGGACGAGATACATCATTGCGGATGTGAGATGGATCCTTGAAAAGACAAAAAAATACCAAAAAGATGTCTATATGTGTTTTATCAACTACAGCAAGTCTTTTAACTGTGTAAACCATGAGAAACTCTGGGCCACATTAAGAAGCATGGGTATACCAGAACACCTGATCATTCTCTTGTAAAACCGTTACATCGATCAAGAAGCAACAGTTTGAATGGAACAAGGAGAAACAGACTGGTTTAAAATCAGCAAAGATATACAAGAAGGCTGCATACTTTCCACCTACCTGTTTAATTTATATGCAGAATAAATTATCAGAGAAGCAGGACTGTATGAAGACAACAGAGGTGTGAAGATTGGTGGAAGACTCATCAACAACCTCCGCTATGCTGATGATACCACATTACTGGCTGAAAGTGAAGACGATATGAAACATTTGCTTCTCGGGGTCAACAAACATAGTCTTCAAATGGGTCTGCACCTTAATATAAAGAAGACAAAGATCCTGACAACTGGCAAAATCAATAAGTTCATCATTGATGGAGAAGAAATTGAAATAGTTGACAACTTGAACCTAATTGGTTCAACTATCAATAAAGAAACGACAAGCAGTCAAGAAATCAGATGACGCATTGCTCTTGGCAGAATGGCTATGAAGAACTTAGACAAGATTCTCAAGAGCAGAGATATCTCTCTCCATACAAAGATTCAACTTGTTCAAGCCATGGTATTTTCAATAACATCATATGGATGCGAATGTTGGACAGTGAAAAATATAGACAGGAAGAAAATCAATGTCTTTGAATTATGGTGCTGACAACAAATAAGAACATAAGAACATAAGATATGCCATACTGGGTCAGACCAAGGTCCATCAAGCCCAGTATCCTGTTTCCAACAGTGGCCAATCTATGTCATACGTACCTAGCAGTTTCCCCAAAAGACACAGGTTCTGCAATGCTTGTACTAGATCAAGCATTGATATCCTGGGTCCCTTCTTAATAATGGTTTATGGACCTTTCCTCCAGGAACTTGTCCAAACCTTTTTTAAACCCAGCTACACTAACAGCCTTTACTACATCCTCCGGTAACAAATTCCAGAGTTTGATTACACGTTGAGTGAAAAAATATTTTCTTTTATTAGTCTTAAATAGTTTACCCTGTAGCTTCATTGCATGTCCCCTAGTCTTCCTATATTCTGATAACATAAACAGGCGATCCACGTTTACCCGTTCTACTCCGTTCATTAATTTATAGACTTCTATCATATCTCCCCTCAGCCGTCTCTTTTCCAGGTTAAAGAGCCCTAACCTTTTTAGCCTTTCTTCATAGGAGTATCCTTCCATCCCCTTTACCATTTTGGTGGCTCTTCTCTGAACCTTTTCTAATAACGCTATATCCTTTTTAAGATACGGCGACCAGAATTGCACACAATATTCAAGGTGCGGTCTCACCATGGAACGGTATAGAGGCATTATAATATCTTTTGTTTTATTTTCCATTCCTTTCCTTATGATACCTAGCATTCTATTTGCTCTCTTGGCTGCCGCTGCACACTGGGCTGAGGGTTTTAACATGTTATCCACAATGACACCTAAATCTTTTTCATGGGTGGTGGTTCCTAATGTGGAACCTTGCATCGTGTAACCATAGTTTGGGTTGTTCTTCCCTAGGTGCATAACTTTGCACTTGTCCACATTAAATTTCATCTGCCATTTTGATGCCCAGTCTTCCAATTTATCAAGATCCTCTTGCAATTTTCCACAATCCTCTTGGGTTTTAACAACTTTAAATAGTTTTGTGTCATCTGCAAATTTGATAACCTCACTCGTTATTCCACTTTCCAGGTCATTTATGGATATGTCAAAAAGCAGCGGACCCAGCACAGATCCCTGGGGTACACCACTATTCACCTTTCTCCATTGGGAAAATTTGGCCATTTAGCCCAACCCTCTGCTTTCTATCTTTTAACCAGTTCCTGATCCACAGTAGTACACTGCCTCCTATCCCATGACTCTTTAGTTTTGCCAAAAGTCTCTGATGAGGGACCCTGTCAAAGGCTTTCTGAAAGTCCAGATACACTATATCAACTGACTCACCTTTGTCCACCTGTTTATTCACACTTTCAAAAAAACATAACAGATTAGTAAGACAAGATCTTCCTTGTCTAAAGCCACGTTGGCTGTCTCCCATTAGGCCATGACTATCTACATGCTGAGTAATTTTATTCTTTATGATGGTTTCTACCATTTTTCCCGCTACTGACGTGAGGCTCACTGGTCTGTAGTTTCCCGGATCACCCCTGGAACCCTTTTTAAAAATTGGTGTTACATTGGCGATCCGCCAATCTTCAGGTATTAGAGATGATTTTAATGATAGTTCACAGATTACTAATAGCAGGTCTGCAATCTCATTTTTCAGTTTGTATACTTTGTATACCATGGACTACCCAAAGAACAAATCAGTCAATACTAGAGGAAATCAAACCTAAGCTTTCCTTAGATGCTTCAACTTTCATACTTTGGACACATCATGCGAAGAGAGGGATCATTAGAGAAAGACATCATGCTTGGCAAAGTAGAAGGGTCAATGCAAGAGAGGAATGCCAGCAATGAGATGGACTGACACAATAACAGCAGTTATGGGTGCCACTCTATCAACAATGAGCTGCCTGACTGAAAACCGAACACAGTTTAGAATAACTATCTGGAGGGTTGCCATGAGTCAACATCAACTCAATGGCACTTAACAACAAGTGGGTTCCAAAACCTATAAGGCCTTTCCTACCTTGCAGTTTATGCATCAGCGGATCACTGACAGCATCTTGTAGGTGACCTCTTCCTAACTCAAGGTTTTTATCCTTCCTAATTGGGATCCCACCATCCTGACTATGCTCCCTTACTCTGATTTATTAAGGTGGTCTGTATAGGATGTGGCTACAGGATCCATCACCTCTGCTGGGAGGATATTCCACTCATCTTAATATTTCCTTAGATTGCTCCTGTGTTTATCCCCTTTTACTTTCATCCAGAGCTTCCCTTCAATTGCCCACCTCTTGTGCATTTATGCCAAATAGGTATTTAAATGTCTCTCTCATATCTCCCCTCTCCTGCCTTTCTTCCAAAATATACATATTGAGATTTGTAAGTCTGTCTCCATATACTTTATGACAGAGACCACTGACCATTTTAGTAGCCACCCTTGGGACCGATTAATATGGTGTGATGTAAGAGATGGGATAGGGCAATATCATGTCTTTTTACTGACCTCAGTGGTGAGTAGATTAATGGAAACACTGCTAAGCAAAGAATAGTTTTTGGAATCCAATAGATTCCAGGATCCTAGGCAACATGGTTTTACTAAAGGCAGATCTTGTCAGACGAATCTGATTAATTTCTTTGGGTGACCAGAGTGTTGGTTCTGGGGAGAGCACTAGATATGGTGTATTTAGATATTAGCAAAGTCTTTGACACAGTCCTGCATAGGTGGCTTATAAATAAATTGAGTGCCCTAGGGATGGACCCTAAAGTGACTGACTGCGTTAGAAAATGGTTCAGTGGGAGGTGACAAAGGTTCTCTCCAGAGATTTATACAGCCCAGCATCCTTCTGACTTTTGCCATTGTCATTTCTACATGTTTGCTCATATTAAGATCATCAGATACTACTATATCACCTGCAGATCCCGCTGTTCCTTCACTCCCTATGTTATACCACACCATGATCTAGACCAGCGATGGCGAACCTATGGCACGCGTGCCAGCTGTGGCACGCGAAGGCCTTGCAGCTGGCACGCGGGAAGGTCCGCAATCGAAAAAAAAAACAACAACCCTGTCTGCTGCCGTTGTCGGGGCCGCCGCGGCAGAATCGAGCGTGCCGCGGGGCCCCCCTGTACCCACCCGGCAGAGCCTGTCCTCCCCGTAGCAGCTCTCTCTTTGGAGCTGCAGTCAGACGCGCCGGCTTGCAGAGCGCGAAGGGAAGAGTTTCCCTTTCGCGACTCTGTTACGCCCGCGGGGGCTGATGGGAACTTCCCATCAGCCCCCGCGGGCTTAACAGAGCAGCGAGGGAACTCTTCCCTCGCGCTCTGCAAGCCGGCGCGTCTGACTGCAGCTCCAAAGAGAGAGCTGCTATGGGGAGGACAGACAGGCTCTGCCGGGTGGGTACAGGGGGGCCCCGCGGCACGCTCGATTCTGCCGCGGCGGCCCCGACAGCGGCAGCAGGCAGGTTTTCTTTTTTTTTTTAATTTTCCCTGGGCTGGGCTGGGCTGGGGGGGGTGGGGGTTAGGAGTGGTGATGGGCTGGGCTGGGCTGGGGGGGGGGGTTAGGATTGGTGATGGGCTGGGCTGTGCTGGGGGGGTTAGGAGTGGTGAGGGGCTGTAGGGGGTGTTAGGAGTGTTGATGGGCTGGGCTGGGCTGGGGGGGGTTAGGAGTGGTGATGGGCTGGGCTGGGCTGGGCTGGGGGGGTTAGGAGTGGTGATGGGCTGGGCTGGGCTGGGGGGGTGTTAGGAGTGGTTATTGGCTGGGCTGGGCTGGGGGGGGGTTAGGAGTAGTGATGGGCTGGGCTGGGCTGGGCTGGGGGGTGTTAGGAGTAGTGATGGGCAGGGGTGGGGGGGGTTAGGAGTGGTGATGGGCACTGGGCTGGGGGGGTTAGGAGTGGTGATGGACACTGGGCTGGCTGGGGGGGGTTAGGAGTGGTGATGGGCACTGGGCTGGCTGGGGGGGTTAGGAGTGGTGATGGGCGCTGGGCTGGGGGGGGTAGGAGTGGTGATGGGCGCTGGGGGGGGGTTAGGAGTGGTGATAGGCGCTGGGGGGGCTTAAACTAAAAATTGAGTGATGGGGGATTAGGACTGGGAGTGGGCTGATGGGGAGGTTAGGACTGGAAATGGGCTGGTGGGATTAGGACTCGGAGTGGGCTATGGGGGGCTAGGACTGGTAATGGGTTGGGGTGGTTGCTAGGACTGGAAATGGGCTGAGTGGAAGGGGGCTTGAACTGCAAATAGCTGTTGGGGATGGGGCTTGGAATGGAAATGGGCTGAGGGGAAGTGGGGGGCTTGAACTGCAAATAGCTGATGGGGACGGGGCTTGGAATGGAAATGGGCTGAGGGGAAGTGGGGGGCTTGAAGAAGGGAATGGATGCTGGGTGAGACTGGAACTAGAAGGGAGCTGATGTTGGGGGAGGATTAGAATGGGATGGGGCTGGGAGAGTAAAATGGAGAGGGGAAAAATATTTTGTGTAGGAGGGATGAAAAATCTACAATTGGCCAGGTATTGGGAGAGTAATTGGGGATTGAGGATGGAGGGGTAAAATTTGTGTGGATGAAATAGGAATGAGGAAAGAGCAAAAGGAGAAAGATTAGTATGTTAAAGCAGATGTAGAGAGAGAGAGAGAATGGAAAAAAAACTAGAAGAGAGAAGAAAGGACAAATGGACAGCAGACGATGGAGAGTTAGCAGAAAACATGAAGAAACCAGAAGAAAATGGCTGGACCAATTGCAACTGAAAAAAAATGCACAAAAGGTAGAACGATATCTCTTTATTTTGAATTTATTAACTGGAATATGTCAGCTCTGGGAAATGTGCATCATTAACATCTGCTCTTTGTTTGGTACAAGAGGAAATTCCTATTTGACGTTGCCACTTGTTCTCTTTCCCCAGTATTCACTGAAATGTATTGGTTTAATATTTGCAGTGTTGCCTTTTGATAGGTAGGGTATGGTGCTTTGTGAGTCCTGGTAATGCTGTCAGGATACGGCGGGTTTGCTATGGGTTCTAAATGGGCAGCGTTTGTAGTAGTTCCTAATGTGCCTGGCGGTTGGCACTGGATTATAGTAATGTAGAAATCTTTTAGTCTTTCTTTATCCATACACTCATTAAGAGACATGTTTACTAAAAGTTAGTGTATGGTAACATTATGCAAATATTTATGCAAATAAGACCACTTATGCAAATGACGTGCTGGCACTTTGAGGAAATTCTTTGGTTTTGTGCGGCAGTTTGGGCACTCGGGCTCAAAAAGGTTAGCCATCACTGATCTAGACCATGTTATTAGTATTTTACTCACACCTTTCCAGTTGTAGTTGAAGGTGAGTTACAATCCTAGGCAAATGTAAGTATTCCCCTGTCCCTGATAGAATTACAATCTAAAGTTGCACTTGAAACAGTGGAAAGTTAATTGACTTGCCCAAGGCCAAAAGGAGTGTCCATGGAATTTATACCCTGGTATCTCTGGCTCCCAGGCTGCTGCCCTAACCACTAGGCTACTCCTCCACTCCACAGCTTCCAGGCTGTCTATCCTGTTATAGATTTTGTTATCATCTGCAAAGAGGCAAACCTTATCTGATAGCCCTTCCACAATATCATTTGCAAAAATGTTAAAAAGAACCAAATCAAGGGCGGAGCCTTGTGTAACACTACTGGTAATGTTCTTATCCTTAGAGCGAACTCCATTTACTACTACCCTTTATCACCTCTCATTCAACCAGTTTCTAACCCAATCAGTCACTTTAGGGTACATCCCAAGGGAACTCAAAGGCTTTCTTGAAATCTAAGCACAACAAAACTGCTGGAGCAGAAAACCTAAACCAAACAGTACAAGAATAAAAGAGAAAACAGATACAATCCAGAGAAGAACCAAAGAAAAAAGTCAGATCAAACCAATATATAGAACAAAATGGTAATCATGAGTCTGGCCTGAAAAAAGGCATAACTACTACTATTACTCATTTATATAGGGCACAGCATAGGCATCAGTCTAGTATGCCAGATTTTGAAGGTACCAAATACCACACTAAAGAGGGGCCTACTCCCCTTTGCTTTAGGGCTATGCACTTAAAGGGGCAGTGCTATGACATCCCAACCTCCTCTACCTCTCTGTTCTCTTCTTATATCTGGCCCTGATAGGATTTAAGGGACGGAAGGTCTATATGTGACCAAAAGGCCTGCCTAAAAAGCCATTTTCAGCCTGGTTCTAAACAAAGAATAAGAAATGTTGGCCTCCATGTCTATGGGGATACACTTCCAGAGTAGTGGGGCCATATTTTACTGGTGTGAAATGGTAAGGCGGTATTGATCCTGGGATCTTAATGTATGCAGTGGTCAGCCAAGTCTAGGGATAATTCATTGTTAGGCCAATGGTCTGCCAACAAAAGAGTAGTACGATCAAATTTATGAGCCCTCTGATCTATGGGTCCTAATTTATTTATTTGATTTATTTATTTAAGTGTCTTTTATACCGCCTAATCTGAAAATCTAGGCAGTTTACAGAGAACTAACAAGGCTTATACATAGAACACAGGTGCAAAACTGAAGGCAAATAGTATGTGTGTGGAACACAAATCAGAGAACATCTGCTGACAGAACATATTTACATAAGTACACAATTACAAGGAATATGAGTAAATTGAATAGGTATGGTTAAGCTAGTGGGGTAGCTTGGTTGGTTGTGATTTGGTTAGTGGAGGCCTAGAGCTGAATATTTATTGAATATTCCCACAGAAACACACTCCCATATGTATGGGGTGGCTGGCCCTTCCCTATGGAAGCCTCTTCCCAGGAAAATAAGAGCTGAGGCCATGCAGTAAATAGGGTTTCTAGTCTAAGGCTTTTCTTATCTGTTTTCTCTTGATTTTCTAGTTTTTATCTATTCTAAATTCATTGTGGCTTTAAGTTTGTGCTTTTAGCAATGGTCCTAGGACTTACATATTTATCAACACTCAACTGGTCTTAGATAACCTTGATCTGTTGTACTAGTGTGTAAGTATTTAGCATTTTAGCAATGGTCCTAGGAAATACACATTTATCAACACTCGACTGGTCTTAGATAACCTTGATCTGTTGTACTAGTGTGTAAGTCTTTACCATTTTAACAGTGGTCCTAGGACTTACATATTTATCAATATTCGACTGGTCTTAGATACACACTAGTACAACAGATCACGGTTATCTAAGATAAGTCGAGTGTTGATAAATATGTAAGTCCTAGGACCATTGTTAAAATGCTAAAGACTTACACACTAGTACAACAATCAAGGTTAAGTCTTTAGCATTTTAACAATGGTCCTAGGACTTAACATATTTATCAACACTCGACTGATCTTAGATAGCCTTGACCTGCTGTACTAGTGTGTACGTATTTAGTATTTTAGCAATGGTCCTAGGACTTACATATTTATCAAGACTGGTCTTAGATAACCTTGATCTGTTGTACTAGTGTGCAAGTATTTAGTATTTTGTATTTAGTATTTTGCTCACATCTTTCAAGTGGTAGTTCAAGGCAAGTTACATTCAGGTACCTAGGCTTACATTCCCAGTCATCTTAAAATTTAAGTTTGTACCTGAGGCAATGGAGGGTTAAGTGGCCTGCCCAAGGCCACAAGGAGTGTCAGTGGGATTTGAATGCTCGTCTTTCAGGTTCCAGACTGTTGCCCTAACCATTAGGCTACTCCTCCTCTCTTTGTCAGAAATTGCTTTGTAAAACGCTTTCTATGCTTGCCAAAGATGGTGTATCAAATATAAATCACTGGAGTGGAGGAGTAGCCTAGTGGTTAGAGCACTGACTTGGTAACCAAGCAACCAGGGTTCGATTCCCACTAGCACTCCTTGTGGCCTTGGGCAAGTCACTTAACCCTCCACTGCCTCAGAAGAAAGGCCTACCAATCTACTTCCGGTCACACTGCCAAGGAAACCCAGGATCTATTGGGTCGCCAGGAGTCAGCACTGACTCAAAGGCACACATTGCATTGCATAAACAATTTATCCAGATAGTGCTGGGACAGTCAGTGTATCTTTAACAGCAGCAGCTGCAGTTAGCTCAAATCTGGATAGTGGCTGGTGCTGAATATCTGAATACACCAATCAGCACCAGCAGTATTCAGAGAGCGGTGACATTCAGTTACTATCCGGATAGCCAATCCACATACCACTCAATAGAAATCTTTTGCTGCCCTGCTGAAAATTACCACTATCTGGATAAATGCAGGCTCCAACCCAACTCAATCTCTGAACTGCTTGAGTACTATCCAGATAAATACAGGCTTTATCTTTATCTTTATTTGTATCATTTGATATACCGCCCATTACCGAAGTGTCATGGCGGTTTACAATAAAAAGTTGCAACTGCTGAAAATAAAGGAGGAAAAAGAATCCCATCAAATTGATAGAAAAGCAAGTAGAGAGAGGAGAAAGAAGGATAGCAAAGGACAGCACTGGACAAATGACACCACAAATATTAGACATAATGGAGGGGTAAGGGTTGGAGGAAGAAAGGGGGCTGTATCAGTTTTAACCAAGTTAGATCATAAGGTTATTGCAACTGAAGGGTCTGCTTAGTAGTATCTTAATGTGGAATGATTGGATGGGGTGGGAAGATCATAAGCCTGGCAGTAGAGGTGGGTCTTGAGAAGGGCCTTGAACCGGGGGAAAGATGATTCAATACGGAAGGAGTGAGGAAGGAAATTCCAAAGGGCGGGACTCACAAAAAAGAAAGCAGCATGACGGGTTGATTCAAGATGGGCTTGGGCAGGGGATGGGAGAAAAAGATGATTACCGTGCACGGAGCAAAGTAGGCAGGGAGTAGGTTGGAGGTAGATGATGTCAGCTTGGTACTGGGGCGTACTGGTGTGAAGGACTTTATGGGTAATGGTGAGACGTTTATATAGAAATCGAACTTTGATAGGGAGCTAATGAAGAGAAAGAAGACAGGGGGTAATATGATCCCGAGGAGAGGAATGGGTGCGGAGACGGGCAGCCGTGTTCTGGATTAGTTGAAGTCGTCGAAGCTGATATTGGGGAAGACCTGCAAGGAGTGAATTACAATAATCAAGCTGAGTGATCACCAGTGACAGGACAAGGGTAGTGAGTGATGAGGAAGGAAGAAATGATCGAACGACCCGAATTCTGCAAAGATGAAAGAAGGAGCTATGCACAAGTGTAGAAATGTGTTGGTGGAATGAAAGTGAGGAATCAAGGGTAACACCAAGATAACGAAGAGTGGGGACCAGAGGAATCGGAAAGGTGGACATAAGGGGCACCAAGTTAGGAGAGGAGGCACCGAAAGTAAACCAAATAGCAGCTGACTTAGATGGGTTGACATGAAGGAAGTTACTGGTAAACCAGTTGGAAATGGAGGCAAGACAAGTGTTGAGAGCAGAGAGATCCGGGGCTGAGGGACTTGTATGGTGAACCAGAAGAATATCGTCCACGAAGAAATAGGCAGATATTCCAGCCTGTTGTATAAGCAGGGCAAGGGGAGCAAGGAAAACATTAAAGAGAAGGGGAGCAAGAATGGAGCCCTGGGGGACCCCACAGTGCAAAGGAAAGGAGGGGAGAGGTATTGGAACCTGATCGAATGGCAAAAGTGTGAGACGAAAGAAAAGACCGAAACCACTGAAGAACAGTGCCGTGAATACCGAGGTCTGATAGATGAGTAAGGAGGGTGCGGTGATCAACAACATCAAATGCAGCGGAGAGATACAAAGAAACAGCGATAGATACATCACCACGATCGTGAGAATGGTGTATTTTGCTGAGGAGTGCCAAGATGATGGTTTCAGTACTGAACCCGGTCCGAAATCCAGATTGACGGGAGTGTAGTGAAGGGGTGGAATCGAGGTGTGAAGTGAGTTGCTGGAAAACAAGTTTTTCGAGAATCTTTGACAGAAAGGGAAGGTTGGAAACAGGACACCAGTTTGCAGGGACAGTAGGGTCAAGGTTTGCTTTTTTAAGAAGAGGGCGGACCAAAGCGTGCTTCCAACTAGTGGGAAAACAACCGGAGGTGAGGCTGGAGTTGAGTATGATGAGAATGTAGGGAATGAGTGTGAGTGATGGGTCAAGGAGCCAAGAGGAAGGGAGTGGATCAAGAGGGCAGGTGGTCTTGTGGGAGACAGAAATTACCTTGACAAGTTCGGTAGAAGTGACAGATTGAGGCTCCAACCTAATGCCACTTCCAGACCATCCAATCATTAACCAGATAAATACTAGCTCAACCCCCAAATCCATCTCTGGACTGCCCCAGTACTATCCAGATAAATACAGGCTCCAACCCAACTCCACTTCCAGATCACCCAATCATTAACCAGATAAATACTATCTCAACCCCAACTCCATTTCTGGGAATGCCCCAGTACTACCAGATAAATACAAGCTCCAACACAAATCCACTTCCGGATTCCTCCAGCATTAACCAGATAAATATTGGTTCCATCCCAACTCCTCTTCCAGACTGCCACAGCACTATCCAGATAAATGCAGGCTCCAACCCAACTCCACTTCCAGACCATCCAATCATTCACTAGATAAATACTACCTCAACCCCAACTCCATCTCTGGACTGCCCCAGTACTATCCAGATAAATACAGGCTCCAACCCAACTCCACTTCCAGATGAAGATGAGGTCAAGGGTGCCTCCCTTGTTATGGGTTGGAGCGTTTATTATTTGTTTGTATTGGAGATCCTCGATTGCTTGTGTGAAAGCTTGGCCATGTCTGGTAGTTGTAGATGGTATGTTAAGGTCACCCAGGATGATGAGGGGCTTTTGTGGATTAGAATTGCTGCAAATTAAAAAGGGACCAAGGTTATCAATGCTTGACCCAATACAAGCACTGTGGAACCTGTGTCTCTTGGGGATACTACTAGGTACGTATGACCTAGATTGGCCACTGTTGGAAACAGGATACTGGGCTTGATGGACCTTGTTCTGACCCAGTATGGCATATCTTATGTTCTTATGTTCAAATTTCCTCTAGTATTAGTGAAAGATCATCAATGTTGGTGCCCAGTGCTCTGTATATAAGGGATAAAGCTATGTATTTGTTTGAAATGGTTGGGATGTTGCATCTTTCCATGCTTCAAGTTGAGAGAGTTTTAAATCTGAGGGACTTTCTTGTGATGATGAAAACTCTGCCTCCCTTTTTATTGGTTCTCGGGCAGTTGTGTTTCATATATTTTTGAGGATATTTGGTTTATTATTACTTGATCCGTATGGATCGGGCGTTGATCAGAGTACATTTCAGGGAATAGTTGGTCACATGTTCAGTTTTTATTTCATTCATTGTGTTCGATAGATTAATCTGTAGTAGTCTGTTGTGTCTCTTGTTTATAGTGTTTTGATATAGTCGATGGAATTCATTGTTTCTGGTTGATTGTATGATTGGTATGTAACTTATTAAGTTACATTGTGTGCTTTCTGATGTGATAGCTTTTAAGGCTTGTAGTAGTATTATTAGGGAACAAAGGACTAGTGTGGGCTTTTTTGTATCCATGGTAGGAATATCTAGAGAAGAATTTGGGTGGATATAGAGGGTGTGTCTTTATTTTGGTTCAATCTCGTAGGGTAGGCCATTTCAGATTGTTTTAAGTTGTATGTAGATGAACTAGTAATCTGGGTTTTGTATGTGCTATAGTAGGGGATTGCAACAAGGGGAAGGAAGTAATGCACAGTGTGAGTTTGTAGGATAACTTACATTTCTGTAGTGGTGGCTTCTGACCTGCAGTGATCGGATATTGCAGCCCATAGGGTCCTGGGATCATGAAGTGCTATCTGATGTGTGGGACGCTCCTCGAAACGTAGGCAGCAGCACCGTGTTCTGTGTCTTTTGGATAGGTTTTTGCAGATTGAACAAAAGGACGGCGGTTGTTCTTCCATTTTCTTCTTATGGTCCCTGCCTAAGGGCCACACCAAAGGGCCCTTCAGATTTAGAAAACATCCCAGAAATAAATACTTACAATTGCAGATCTCTCTCCAGAAGCAGCAGTCCCCTTTTCTAGTCCTTCAAGACTGAGGTAGCAGAGGTAGAGGGGAAAGTTAGGAGTGAAGAGGGGGAGGAGGGGAAGTAGCTGACCTTAGTGGGGAACTGGAGTATGATCTTGTAGATTTTTTTATGGAAGTGGTCAGCTAGGGTTTGGGCAGAAAGGGAGGGAGGGGTTGGGGTGGAGGCACCTTGAGGAGAGAGTTGAGAGTTCTAAAGAGACAGCGAGGGTCAGAAGCAACAGAGTTAGTCAGATGGCCATAATAGTCTCGTTTGGCGAGTTCTATGGCTGATTGGAAAGAGACAAGCATGAATTTGAAGTGTAGAAAGTCCGCAAGGGTGTGGGCTTTGAACAAAGTATGCTCAGTTGAGCAGGTGCAGGAATGTAGATAGCGGGTAGTGGAAGTCATCCAGGGTTGAGGCACAATATGCCTCACAGGATGTGGCATGGGCAGAGCGAGAGCATCCAAAGCAGAGGAGAGTACAGTGTTATAGGAAACTACTGCCTCATCAACAGACTCAGATGACAGAGTGGAGGAAAGAGGTGATGAGACAGTGTTGAAGAAAACCAATGGGTCAATAGCATGAAGATGTCTAAAGAGGTTGAAGGAGACAGGGCGAAATTGAGGCGATGAATGATGAAGAGTGAAGCTGTGCAGGTGATGGTCCGATAAGGGAAGAAGTGCGGTACAGAAGTTTGAGGGCAAGCAATTAGAGAAGAATACAAGATCGAGGCACTGGCCTTTTTGGTGAGTAGGGGCAGTAGAACAAAGCTGGAGGTTGAAAGATGAGATAAGGGAGAGGAGCTTTAAAGCATAAGGGTCAAAAGGGTTATCAACATGAATATTAAAATCCCTGAGAATAAGGGAGGGAGAAGATGAATCCAGAAAGAAGGAAAGCCACGAGTCAAAGTCCGAGAGAAAGGTAGAGGTAGACTTGTTAGAGAGTTGATAAATAACAGCTAATCAAAGAGGTAGTGGAGTAAAAAGCCAGATAAAATGGACTTCAAAGGAGGTAAAGGAGTGAGACTGAGGCAGAAGGAAGGGTTGAAATTGACAAGGAGAGAGTAGAAACCCAACATCACCACCACGGCCAGTGGGTCGAGGCATGTGGGAGAATTGATAGTCACCGTGACAGAGAGCAGCGACTAAAGCTGAGTCCTCTGGGAGGAGCCAGATCTCAGTTAGAGCGAGGAGATGGAGAGCATTAGAGGTAGAGATCATGAGCAAAGACAAGTTTATTAGAGATGGAGTGTGCGTTCCACAAGACACATGAGAAGGGAGAGAGGAGGGGGAAAGGAGAGGGATAGGAATAAGATTTAAGCTGTTGCATGAGGGTTTAGTCTTGAAGGACTAGAAAAGGGGACTGTTACTTCTGGAGAGAGATCTGCAATTGTGAGTATATACTTCTGGGAATTTTCTGAAAGGAATTCTTTCTATTAAAGCTAATTAATCTGTGAACCCACTATTTTTTGTTAAATCAGTCAGAGCCTAGTAGCAGCAGTTTAAGTTTAAATTTAAAACACAGAAGAGAATTTTCTGGTTACATTTCATACCCAGCAGAGAGCTTATAGTTTTAATTTAATAGTCACTCAGGGCCTAGTATCAGCAAAGTACTTTTAGTTTAAATTTAAAACACAGAAGAGAGCTTTCTGGTTAAATTTGGAACCCAGCAGAGAGCTGTAGGTTAAATTTAATAGTCACTCAGGGCCTAGTATCAGCAAAGTACTTTTAGTTGAAATTTAAAACACAGAAGAGAGCTTTCTGGTTAAATTTGGAACCCAGCAGAGAGCTTGTAGTTTAAATTTAATAGTCACTCAGGACCTAGCATCAGCAAAGTACTTTAAATTTAAAACACAGAAGAGAGCTTTCTGGTTAAATTTAGAACCCAGCAGAGAGCTTGTAGTTTAAATTTCATAATAAGTTAGAGCCTAGCAGCAGCAAAGAGCTATAATTTAAATCAAATAAGAATATAGCTTACCTCAGCAGCACAGGACAGGGTAATGTGTAGCAGCCCTCTTTTAATAAGTGTTATTTCCCTCCATCCCTCCCCACACCCACCCACCCCTGGGATAATTGTAGCTTTCTGGTACTTACACATCTTAAAAGACAGGAGGTGCTCTCAGGTGAAGCTCATTACCCAAATCAGTCATACACTAAGGACCTGAGATTAATTAAGCTTCAGGTGAACAAGGTATATTAAACGTATTAGGTAGAGTTTTATTGGTATAGATATCCATAGCAACCCTTAGTAAGTAAATAACTTAAAGATCTAAACAAAAACTTAAAACTAAGATGCAGACAGCAGTCCAGCAGCGAGATGGGGGATTTCCAGTCTTTTGCATTGAGTGTCACATGTATGATTTTCTCCCAGTTGGTGAGAGGTCTTACATGTGCACTAGGTGCAAGGAGCTCTTTGCTCTCAGGGAACGAGTCCGTTCTCTAGAGGCTAGAGTAGCAGATTTGGAAAACATAAGAAAGACAGAGAGGTACATAGACAAGACCTACAGGGATATAGTCCTGAAGTCCCACCTCCAGTCTAGCAGCATCCCTGTTGCCATGGAGGAGAGAGGTCACATGACAGGAGAGTATCACCCTGGTGTGGCAGGAAGTGATCCTGTAACAACGACCTGTCCTCCAGGAAACGTAAAACCCTCTCGCACCGAGGAAGTTTCTCCAGGGCCATGTGCCCATGAGGGAAGGGTTAGGACAGCCGTTATAGTTGGTGATTCGATCATTAGGCTTGTAGATAACTGGGTGGCTGGTGGACGTGAGGATCGCCTGGTAACATGCCTGCCTGATGCGAAGGGAGCGGACCTCATGCGCCACCTAGATAAGGTCTTAGATAGTGCTGGGGAGGAGTCTGCTGTCTTGGTACATGTCGGTACCAATGACATAGGAAAATGTGGTAGGGAGGCTCTGGATGCTAAATTTAGGCTTTTAGGTAGGAAGTTGAAATCCAGAACTTCCAGGGTAGCGTTCTCCGAAATGCTTCCCGTTCCACGTGCAGGACCCAAAAGGCAGGCAGAGCTCCGGAGTCTCAATACGTGGATGAGACAATGGAGATGAGGGTTTTGGATTTGTTAGGAACTGGGGAACATTCTGGGGAAAGGAGGGGCTCTTCCGAAGGGATGGGCTTCACCTTAACTGGGATGGAACCAGGCTGCTGGCATTAACCTTTAAAAAGGAGATAGAGCGGCTTTTAAACTAGATAACAGGAGAAAGCCGACAGTCACCCAAGAGCATATGGTTCGGAAGAATGTATCCTTGAAGGATACTACCAAAAGCAGAGAGGTTCCAAAAAAGAGTAAAGTAGCCCAAATGCCCTCGAGTATGGAGCAGACACAGCTTAAAGATCCCAAATTACCCATGTCTACCAATAGCTAAATTAATATGAATAAAATACAGTCTCTAAAATGCTTGTATGCAAATGCTAGAAGTCTAAAAAATAAGATGGGAGAGTTAGAATATATAGCACTAAATGAGAGGTTAGATATGATTGGAATATCAGAGACATGGTGGAAGGAGGACAACCAGTGGGACACTGTGATACCTGGGTACAAACTATATCGTAATGATACAGCTGATCAAATTGGTGGAGGGGTTGCGCTCTATGTTAGAGAGGGCATTGAGTCAGAAAGGATTAAAGTTTTGCAGGAAACAAAATTTTCTGTAGAATCTCTATGGATTGAAATTCCATGTAAAAAGGGGAAGGCGATGGCAGTGGGGGTGTACTAACGACCACCTGGCCAGAATGAACAAATGGATGATGAAATGCTCAAAGAAATCAAGGAAGCTAACAAAAGTTACAGCGCAGTAATAATAATGGGTGATTTCAATTACCCCGTTATCGACTGGGTCAGTGTCACGGCAGGACATGCTAGGTAGATAAAGTTCCTAGATGAAATAAATGACTGCTTCTTGGAGCAGCTGGTTCATGAACTGACTAGAGGGGAAGCCATATTAAACCTAGTCCTTAGTGGAACACCAGATCTAGTGCAAGAGATAAGTGTGTTGGGGCCACTTGGCAATAGCGATCATAGCATGATCGCCTTTGATTTAATTAGTGGAGGAGGGATAGTAAGGAAATCCACAGTACTACCTTTTAACTTTCGAAAGGGAGACTATGATAAAATGAGGAAAATAGTTAAGAAAAAACTAAAAGGAGCAGTTGGAAAGGTTAAAGACTTACATCAAGCTTGGGTGTTGTTGAAAAATACTATCTTGGAAGCCCAGACCAGCTGTATTCCACGCTTTAAGAAAAGTGGAAGGAAGTCCAAAAAACTGCCAGCATGGTTTAAAGGTGAGGTCAGAGAGGCTGTTGCTGCCAAAAAAGCATCTTTCAGGAAATGGAAAAAAGAGCCAAATGACGAAACCTGGAAACAGCACAAGCACTGGCAAGTCAAATGCAAGGCATTGATAAAGCAGGCAAAGGGAGAATTTGAAAAGAAGCTTGCTGCGGAAGCAAAAATGCGAAATAAAGATTTTTTCAAGTACATTCATAGCAAAAAACCTGTGAGAGAGTCAGTTGGTCCATTAGATGATGGAGGAGTTAAAGGGGCACTAAGAGGCGACAAGGCGACAGCGGAGAGACTGAATTAATTCTTTGCTTCGGTCTTTACTGAGGAAGATGTAGGGATGTTACCCATGACTGAAGTGGTATTTAAACGTGCGGAAGAATTGAAGGAAATATCGATACATTGGGAAGATGTATTACAACTATTAGATATACTGAAGAGTAGCAAATCACCTGGGCTGGATGGTATACATCCAAGGGTGCTGAAAGAACTGAAATATGAAATTGCAGAACTGCTATTAGTAATCTGTGAACTATCATTAAAATCATCTCTAATACCTGAAGATTGGAGGATTGCCAATGTAACACCAATTTTTAAAAAGGGTGCTAGGGGTGATCCGGGAAACTACAGACCAGTGAGCCTCACATCAGTATTGGGAAAAATGGTAGAAACCATCATAAAGAATAAAATTACTCAGCATGTAGAGAGTCATGACCTAATGGGAGACAGTCAACATGGCTTTAGACAAGGAAGTTCTTGTCTTACTAATCTGTTATGTTTTTTTGAAAGTGTGAATAAACAGGTGGACAAAGGTGAGTAAGTTGACATAGTGTATCTGGACTTTCAGAAAGCCTTTGACAACGTCCCTCATCAGAGACTTTTGGCAAAACTAAAGAGTCATGGGATAGGAGGCAGTGTACTACTGTGGATCAGGAACTGGTTAAAAGATAGAAAGCAGAGGGTTGGGCTAAATGGCCAATTTTCCCAATGAAGAAAGGTGAATAGTGGTGTACCCCAGGGATCTGTGCTGGGTCCGCTGCTTTTTGACATATTCATAAATGACTTGGAAAGTGAAATAACGACTGAGGTTATCAAATTTGCAGATGACACAAAACTATTTAAAGTTGTTAAAACCCTAGAGGATTGTGGAAAATTACAAGAGGATCTTGATAAATTGGAAGACTGGGCATCAAAATGGCAGATGAAATTTAATGTGGACAAGTGCAAAGTTATGCACCTAGGGAAGAACAACCCAAACTATGGTTACTCGATGCAAGGTTCCACATTAGGAACCACCACCCATGAAAAAGATTTAGGTGTCATTGTGGATAACATGTTAAAACCCTCGGCCCAGTGTGCAGCGGCAGCCAAGAGAGCAAATAGAATGCTAGGTATCTTAAGGAAAGGAATGGAAAATAAAACAAAAGATATTATAATGCCTCTATATCGTTCCATAGTGAGACCGCACCTTGAATATTGTGTGCAATTCTGGTCGCCATATCTTAAAAAGGATATAGCGTTATTAGAAAAGGTTCAGAGAAGAGCCACCAAAATGGTAAAGGGGATGGAAGGATACTCCTATGAAGAAAGACTAAAATGGTTAGGGCTCTTTAACCTGGAAAAGAGACGGCTGAGGGGAGATATTATAGAAGTCTATAAATTAATGAACGAAGTGGAACGGGTAAACGTAGATCGATTGTTTATGTTATCAGAATATAGAAAGACTAGGGGACATGCAATGAAGCTACAGGGTAAACTATCTAAAATTAATAAAAGATAATATTTCTTCACTCAACTTGTAATCAAACTCTGGAATTTGTTACCGGAGGATGTAGTAAAGGCTGTTAGTGTAGCTGGGTTTAAAAAAGTTTGGACAAGTTCCTGGAGGAAAGGTCCATAAACCATTATTAAGAAGGGACCCAGGATATCAATGCTTGACCCAGTACAAGCATTGCAGAACCTGTGTCTTTTGGGGAAACTGCTAGGTACGTATGACCTAGATTGGCCACTGTTGGAAACAGGATACTGGGCTTGATGGACCTTGGTCTGACCCAGTATGGCATATCGTATGTTCTTATGCTCTTATGTTCTTAGTGAAGCTCCAGAGCTGATGATGGAATAGATGGCAAGGTGTTGGGGGAAGTGAGGATGGTAAAGGAGAGATAAGGGGGAGGGGCTTGAAGGTGTTAGGGGAAGTGAGGATGGTAAAGGAGAGATAAGGGGGAGGGGCTTGAAGGTGTTGGGGAAGTGAGGATGGTAAAGGAGAGATAAGGGGAGGGCTTGAAGGTGTTGGGGGAACTGAGGATGGTAAAGGAGAGATAAGGGGGGAGGGGCTTGAAGGTGTTGGGGGAAGTGAGGATGGGAAAGGAGAGCTAAGGGGGCCGGGCTTGAAGGTGTTGGGGGAAGTGAGGATGGTAAAGGAGAGATAAGGGGGAGGGGCTTGAAGGTGTTGGGGGAAGTGAGGATGGTAAAGGAGAGATAAGGGGGGAGGGCTTGAAGGTGTTGGGGGAAGTGAGGATGGTAAAGGAGAGATAAGGGGGAGGGGCTTGAAGGTGTTGGGGGAAGTGAGGATGGTAAAGGAGAGATAAGGGGGGGAGGGCTTGAAGGTGTTGAGGGAAGTGAGGATGGTAAAGGAGAGCTAAGGGGAGGGCTTGAAGGTGTTGGGGGAAGTGAGGATGGTAAAGGAGAGATAAGGGGGGAGGGGCTTGAAGGTGTTGGGGGAAGTGAGGATGGTAAAGGAGAGATAAGGGGGGAGGGGCTTGCATGTGTTGGGGGAAGTGAGGATGGTAAAGGAGAGATAAGGGGGGAGGGCTTGAAGGTGTTGGGGGGAAGTGAGGATGGTAAAGGAGAGATAAGGGGAGGGGCTTGAAGGTGTTGGGGAAGTGAGGATGGTAAAGGAGAGATAAGGGGGTAGGGCTTGAAGGTGTTGGGGGAAGTGAGGATGGTAAAGGAGAGATAAGGGGGAGGGGCTTGATGGTGTTTGGGGTTGTGAGGATGGTAAAGGAGTGTTATGGGGGAGGGGCTTGAAGGTGTTGGGGGAAGTGAGGATGGTAAAGGAGAGTTAAGGGGGAGGGGCTTGAAGGTGTTGGAAGTGAGGATGGTAAAGGAGAGATAAGGGGGGGAGGGCTTGAAGGTGTTGGGGGAAGTGAGGATGGTAAAGGAGAGATAAGGGGGGAGGGGCTTGAAGGTGTTGGGGGAAGTGAGGATGGTAAAGGAGAGATAAGGGGGAGGGGCTTGAAGGTGTTAGGGGAAGTGAGGATGGTAAAGGAGAGATAAGGGGGAGGGGCTTGAAGGTGTTGGGGGAAGTGTGGATGGTAACGGAGAGATAAGGGGGGAGGGCTTGAAGGTGTTGGGGGAAGTGAGGATGGTAAAGGAGAGATAAGGGGGGAGGGGCTTGAAGGTGTTGGGGGAAGTGAGGATGGTAAAGGAGAGATAAGGGGGGGAGGGCTTGAAGGTGTTGGGGGAAGTGAGGATGGTAAAGGAGAGATAAGGGGGGAGGGCTTGAAGGTGTTGGGGGAAGTGAGGATGGTAAAGGAGAGATAAGGGGGGAGGGTTTGAAGGTGTTGGGGGAAGTGAGGATGGTAAAGGAGAGATAAGGGGGAGGGGCTTGAAGGTGTTGGGGGAAGTGAGGATGGTAAAGGAGAGATAAGGGGAGGGGCTTGAAGGTGTTGGTAGGAGGAGAGACGATTAGGGAATGTGAGCAATAGGAAGAGAAAGTGTTGAGGAGCCATAAAAGAAAGAGATGGAGAAGAGCACAGAAGTCAGAAAAAAGAAACGGTTGGGTGGAGAAATTGCAGGGCATAAGGTGCACCTGTGAGTGATCGTGGTAATGAGTACAGGACAGTTATAAGAGACTATAAGCCAGGGGGTGAGTGGGCTGTGGGGAGGAAAGGTGGGAGAGTGGGGTAATAAGGAAGAGGAGAGAGAGAGAGACAGCTGAAGACAGAGAGGGAGTGCTGAACAAGATTACAAACAAAACACTGAAAAGTAAGGGACTCAACAATGATAAGATAAATACATAAATAATATATACAGGCAGCAGACCTTACAAGCAAGCAGTTAAACTGTCAGACCCTAGCCAGAAGCTAGCAGCACTGCCTGTAATAGACTTGCACGTTCCACAGCAAGAAGAGCCTAACATTCATTCCCCCAGCCACTATAAGCTGGCCAACATAGCTCTACAAGTCAAGGACCAAGTTAAATACCCGAGCATAATCCTTGACCAACGGCTAAGCTTCCACTCTTACATCAAACAAGTGACAAGATCAACCAACTATAAAATGAAAACAGTCCAAAACCTCCGTCCATTGCTTGAACACAGTGATTTTATTTATTTATTTATTTATTACAGTTTCTTCTATACCCCGCTATTCGGCTTCAGCGCGGTTTACAAACAACAACTTCCACATCTCATTAGCTGATTTGTGTTTACATTGAACAAGGTGCAGAAACTTGGATAACAAGGGGTCAACTATGTACATCTATGTGGCAGATCGGTGACATCTCGCTGGATATAGTCGTGGTTGGTTGAGAGGTAGGTCTTACCAAACTTACCAATTTTAGGGACATATGTCAGGCCCTCATCACTCCAGTCCTTAACTATGATAACATCATCTATCGGGAGTTGTGCCAGAGGACTGGAGAAAGACACATGTGGTCCCTTTACACAAAAGAGAACCTAAGGATGACATTGAAAACTACAGGCCACTTAATCTAACCTCTTTGGTTAGTAAATCATTGGAAAGGCTGCAGGATCTGAGGCAGCATGGATTCACCAGAAGCAGGTCTGTTAAATAAATGTGAGAGAAGGAAGTGCGAAAGTGGTATTGTCAGACTCATTGCCTCCCTCTCAGACCTTATACACCCCACCCCCCTCAACAGATCAAGGAGATCAATAGCCTGCAATACCATACTTCTCCCAAAAGCCATCACTAAATGCTCCAAGACTACGAGAAGGCGTGCCTTTGCACTATATGCACCCTCTTGCTGGAACGCCCTCCCACCTGACCTCTGCGCCATAAGCAACCTCCCTCAGTTCAGGAAGGCGCTCAAACATCATCTCTTCCTGCAACACTTCTCCAATACTGACAACATCACCTAGCCGTCCCCATCCCGACCCGCAGCAGCTCTCACAGAGTTACTGCTCCTGCACTACAATCAGTGCACTTAACCCACACTACCACCTCCCCGTAACAGACCCCGGAGTAACAATGCAAATATGTAGATGTATACAGCCACCCTAGAGCTTTTGTAAATACTGCCAAATATCATGGGCAACCATTATACTAATTTGTACATAGTGTATATAGTTCACCTGTTCACCATGTTTAATTTCCCTGTTCATTGTAAGTTCAATGTTAGACTGTTCTACATTGCACAACTCTTGTTACTTGTGAACCGCGCTGATGATAAATAGTGCGGTATAGAAAAACAATAAAATAAATAAATAAAAAATGGAGTAACATGTAGAAGCTGATGAGGATAAAGTGGAATTGCTTAACAAATATTTTTGTTCTGTGTTCACAGATGAAGAACCAGGAGCAGGACCTCAGAAAACACCCACAAACAGGAACAGAAGGGACGGGAATCTCTTAATGATTTTCAGAAGACTGTGTTCATGAGAAACTAGCTAAACTAAAAGAAGACAAAGCGATGGGGCCATATGGGATACATTGGACAGTACTGAAGGAACTTGGGGAAGTTCTAGTGTCTCCACTGTCTGACCTTTTCAATGCTTCTTTAGAAATGGGAGTGGTCCCAGAGGACTGGAGAAAGGTGCATGTGATCCCTTTACACAAAAGTGGAAGCAAGGATGAGGTTGAGAACTACAGGTCAGTTAGTCTGACTCAGTGGTGAGTAAATTAATGGAAACGCTGCTAAAAGGGAGGATAATGAGGTTTCTGGAGTCCAATGGATTGCAGGATCCAAGACAACATGGTTTTACTAGAGGTAGATTTTGTCAAACAAATCTGAATGATTTCTTTGACTGGGTGATCAGGGAATTGGACCAAGGGAGAGCTCTAGATGTGGTGTATTTAGATTTCAGTAAAGCCTTTGACACCGTTCCTCACAGGCAACTTATAAACAAACTGAGCACTCTAGGGATGGACCCTAAAGTTACTGCTTGGGTTAGAAATTTGTTGAGTGGGAGGTCACAAAGTGTAGAGATAAATGGAGCTCACTCTGAGGAGAAGGAAGTCAGCAGTGGAGTGCTGCAGGGATCTGTCCTTGGTCCGATTCTTTTTAACATCTTTGTTAGTGATATAGCGGAAGGGCTGTCGGGTAAGGGTTGCCTCTTTGCAAATGATACTAAAATCTGCAATAGAGTAGACACCCAGGAAGGTGTAGATAACATGAGGAGGGATCTAGCTAAGCTTGAAGAATAGTCTATAATTTGGCAGCTGAGATTTAATGTTAAAGAATGCATTTGAGCTGCAGCAATCCAAGGGAGCAATACAGTATAGGGCTGGGGTCACCAACCTCCAGAGGGCCGTGGGCCGCACAGCCGACTACCGGGAGCCTCGCGGGCCGCACCCCCCTTCTCCCCACCCCCGCGAAAAAAAACAACAAACGCAAAATTATGAAAACAATGGCTGATCACCTTTATTGAATTTAATGAGATGGCTGATGATTCATGCTAGCAGACAAACGCTTAAAGTCCGGCTTCACAGATGACACTGACAGGAGAAGGGACGTTTGCAGGTGGTCGTCGGTGAGCTGCGAGCGCGTGGATACAATGGCGGGAATCCTTGGCGGGCCGCACGTAATGTTAACCGGGGTAGAGCCTCGCGGGCCGCACGAAGGGACCTCGTGGGCTGCATGCGGCCCGCGGGCCGCAGGTTGGTGACCCCTGGTATAGGGGGTAAAGTACTTCTGTCCACAAAAGAAGAGCAGGACCTAGGCATGATTATGTCTGACGATCTTAAAGTAGCTAAACAGGTAGAAAAGGTGACGGCAAAAGCTAGAAGGATGCTTGGGTGCACAGGGAGAGGAATGGCCAGCAGAAGCAAGGAGGTGATAGTGCCTCTATGTAAGTTTTCGGTGGAACCTCATTTGGAGTATTGTGTGCAATTCTGGAGACTGCACCTTCAAAAGAATATAAAGAGGTTGGAGTCAGTGCAGAAAGTAGCTACTAAAATGGTTAATGGTCTTGGTTATAAAGCATATGAGGAAGACTTAAGGATCTTAATATATATACTTTAGAGGAAAGGCAGGATAGAGGTGATATAATTGAGATGTTTAAATAAATACCTCTGTGGCATAGATGCAAAGGAGAAGAGCCTCTTTCAATTGAAAGCAAGCTCTGCTATGAGGGGACATAGGATGAGGGTGAAAGGGGATAGACTCAGGAGTAATATGCAGAAATATTTCTTTACAGAAAGAGTAGTAGATGCATGGAATCGTTTCCCAGAGGAGGCGGTAGAGATGAGGACAGTATCTGAATTCAAAAAAGCATGGGACAAACACAGAGGATCTCTAAAGGAAAAATGGGGACTGTTGTAGTGAGTTGTCGGCAGATGGACACCTCAGAACCACTCAGAAGAAAGTCACCAACCATCACTAACCTTCGCTTCCTTGTGGTCACTGATTCTACAGCTGGCTCCAACCCAACTCCACCTCCAGACCATCCCAGTACTATTCTGATAAATACTGGCTCCAACCCAACTCCACCTCCAGACCATCCCTTTATTATATGGATAAATGCTGACTGCATTCCAACTCCACCTCCAGAGCTTCCTAGTAATATCTGGATAAATAGTTTATATTTATTTATATTTGATATACTGCCTTTGGCAAGCATACAAAGCGGTTCAGAAAGCAAAATTTAAAAAAAAAAGAAAATGGAAAAGAACTACAAAATATGTTCATAGGAGAGCAGCAGTAAGGAAAGGGACAGAGATCAGTGGCACAAGAAGGTTAATCCCAGGGGTTGCCCCCATGCAAAAGGCTTCTTCGAAGAGGAGAGTTTTAAGAAGGATTTTAAATTTTTTATGTGTCCTCAAAGTGAGCTGAGGTCGGAAGACATTTCCCAAGTGAGAGGGCAAGGAAGTAGAAAGCTGAATGTCTTGTACGATCATAAAGGGCCTTGGTGGGAGGGGGAATGACTACTTTGATGCCATGTAAAGAGCATAGGCAAGCGGGGCGGGGGCATAAGCAATCACAAGAACAGACAGGTATAGTCGGAGAGTTACTGTATAGAGACTTCTTTACCGAGGTTAGAAAATACTGGCTCCACCCCAATCCCACCTTCAGATCACCCCAGTACTATCCGGATAAATATTGGCTCCACCCTTACTCTACCTACAGACCATAAGAACATAAGATATGCCATACTGGGTCAGACCAAGGTCCATGAAGCCCAGTATCCTGTTTCCAACAGTGGCCAATCTAGGCCATAAGTACCTAGCAGTTTCCCCAAAGACACAGGACTGTCCACATAAACACTGGCTCCACCCCAACTCCACCTCCAGACCACCCCAGCACTATCCAGATAAATACTGGTCACCCCAACTCCATCTCCAGACCACCCCAGCACTATCCAGATAAATACTGTCTCTATCCCCAACTCCACCTCCAGACCACCCCAGCACTATCCAGATAAATACTGGTCACCCCAACTCCATCTCCAGACCACCCCAGCACTATCCAGATAAATACTGGTCACCCCAACTCCATCTCCAGACCACCCCAGCACTATCCAGATAAATACTGGTCACCCCAACTCCATCTCCAGACCACCCCAGCACTATCTGGATAAATACTGGCTCCACCCAAACTGCGCCTCTGGACTGTCTCAGAACTATCCGGATGAATACTGGACCCTATCCAACCCCACCTCCAGACTGCCCCAGTACTATCTGGATAAATACTGGCTCCACCCCAACTCCATCTCCAGACTACCCCAGCACTATCCAGATAAATACTGGCTCCACCCAAACTGCGCCTCTGGACCGTCACAGCACTATCTGGTAACTACTGGCTCCACCCCGAACTCCACCTCCAGACTGCCCCAGTACTATCTGGATAAATACTGGCTCCACCCCAACTCCATCTCCAGACTACCCCAGCACTATCCAGATAAATACTGCCTCCACCCTTACTATAACTACAGACCAACCAGGACTATCCAGATAAATACTGGCTCCACCCCGAACTCCATCTCCAGACCACCCCAGCACTATCTGGATAAATACTGGCTCCACCCAAACTGCGCCTCTGGACTGTCTCAGAACTATCCGGATGAATACTGGACCCTATCCAACCCCACCTCCAGACTGCCCCAGTACTATCTGGATAAATACTGGCTCCACCCCAACTCCATCTCCAGACTACCCCAGCACTATCCAGATAAATACTGGCTCCACCCAAACTGCGCCTCTGGACCGTCCCAGCACTATCTGGTAACTACTGGCTCCATCCCCAACTCCACCTCCAGAGCATCCCAATACTATCTGGATAAATACTGGCTCCACCCCAACTCCATCTCCAGACTACCCCAGCACTATCCAGATAAATACTGGCTCCACCCAAACTGCGCCTCTGGACCGTCCCAGCACTATCTGGTAACTACTGGCTCCATCCCCAACTCCACCTCCAGATCACCCCAGCACTATCCAGATAAATACTGGCTCCACACCAACTTCACTTCCACAATGCCCCAGCACTATCCAGATAAATACTGGTTTCACTCCGAACTCCACCTTCAGACTGCTCCAGCACTATTTATTTATTTATTTATTTAACTGATTTTTGGTTTACCGTTTTACTACCAGTCAAAAGGTGAACAATTAACACAAGAAAGACAGAATGAAAGATTAATAGGGTGAGACAAGTTCAGTTAAAGGTAGTGAACATCCAAAAGAGGAGACATGGTGTAGGGGGGTCCATAATTAGTAGGTACAAAAGGTTCAACAAGTTGGGCGCAGGAATCCATTTGGTAGATTCTTTAGAGGGCTACCATGTGCTGTAATGCTCATGGAAAAAGTGGGTCTTTAGGTGCTTGCTAGTCTTTTGTTGCCTGGATACTTCTTAGGGTGGATGGCACTGACTTTCAGAGTGTGGGGCGTAAAGTGGTAAGTGTGGGGTGTAAAGTGGTAAGTGTGGGGTGTAAAGTGGTAAGTGGTAAGTGTGGTAAAGTGGTAAGAGTGGGGGGTAAAGTGGTAAGTGGAGTGGAGGAGTGGCCTAGTGGTTGGGGCAAGGTACCTCAGGCCGGAAGGTCAGGGGTTCAAATCCTACTAGAGGACAGCAACCTTGGGCCAGAAGGACTGGGGTTTCTAGTCCCACAGGTGCTCCTTGTGGGCTTGGGCAAGCCACTTAACCCTCCATTGCCCATGATCCCTGTAAAATAGTTATCTCCAAGTTATAAATGCCCTGTTCAATGTAATTTCAGTTTGTTCGTTGTAAACCACCTTGATATCATGAAAGGCGGTATATATAAGAAATGTTAAATAAATCTTAGGTGGGCATATTGGGTGCTCTTTGAGCAGGTTTAGTGTGCTCTGTCTGTGGGGCCTGGTGGAGTTGGGGGTGCTGATTGACAGATGGAGGTTCTGGGTGGTGAGGCCATTCTGAGCTTTGTATATGATGGTGAGGACTTTAAATTTGATCCTGGAGGTGATAGGTAGCCAGTGGAGGGATTTTAGGATGGGTGTTGTGAGAGCGCCTTGGCGCTTGGAAGATTATGTGTGTTACGGTGTACTGAACGAGCTGTAGCGGATGCATTGTATGCTTAGGTAGCCCATGATATATGGAGTTGCAGTAGTTGAGCAAGGGGGTGACTGTTGCCTGACAGACTGCATGGAAGTAATTGGAGAGAAGGGGGCGTAGGTTGCATAGGGTCCTGAGATTGTAGTAAATTGCCTTGGTGGTGTTCTGGACATGCGCTTGAAAGTTTAGGTGCTGATCCAAGGTGACTCTGAGGTATATGAGCTAAGTTCTGACTTGGAGGTCTGTGTCTCCGAATCTGACTATTGCAGGAGGTGTGAACTCAGGGTTCCTGGTGACGTGTAGTATTTCAGTCTTGCTGTACTTGCCTGGTGACATGTAGTATCTCAGTCTTGCTGTAGTTGACAGCTAGGTTTTGATGCTGGAGCCACTGGACAATTTCCTTGAAGCAGGCTGAGAGAGTGGAGTAGTCGGGGGGCGGCTATGGAGAAAGGGGTGTGTACCATTATGTCATCAGCGTATATCAGATACCTGACATTGAATTTTTGGATCATTGTGCATAGGGAGTGGATGTAGATGTTGAACAGCAATGATGAAAGTGCAGATCCCTGGGGCACTCCTTGCGGCAGGGAGTATGGGGAGGATGCGGTTTGTCCTATCTTGACTTGTTGGCAATGGTGTGAGAGGTACGAGTTGGTCTAGCAGTGTTTGATGTGACACTGTGTTGAACGCTGAGGAGATTTCCAGGAAGAGTAGTATGAAGCCTTTTGATTTGTTCTCCATTCCTTTGATCAGGGTGGATAGTAGCGAGGTCAGCAGGGATTCTGCACTGTGATGGGGGTGAAAGCCATGCTGGTGTTGGTTGAGGGGTGCATGCTGGTCAACATATTCCTGGAGCTGGATTTGGACTGCCTTCTCTGTGCTTTTTGCCAGGAAGGGTAGGCTGGCAATGGGTCTGTATGACATAGCTAAAAGACAGCACGAAAAAATAAAATGAACTATATACAACTGCAACTCCAAGGGGAAGAGGGAGGGTCGTGAGGACTGTTTCCTGCTGCTCCTGGAGAACACCTGTTACAGGTGAGTAACTACTCTTTCTCCAGGACCAAGCAGGACGTCAGTCCTCACATATGGGTGACTCCCTAGCTCTGGGCTACCAGGAACCCAGGCTGAAAAATAGAGCTCCCTCTAGTGCCACAGCCACAGTGAGAGAATCTTCTCTGAGACCACACCTGAACGGTAGCCCAACACCAGGGCCGGAGGGTAGGAGTTGCTTAAACCTCGAAGAGATTACGGAGTACCGCTTGCCCGAAAGCACTGTCCCTACGGGACTCCCTCTCGAGGCAGTAGTGGTCCGCAAAGGTCTGGCTTGAAGACCAAGTAGCGGCCCAGCAGATGTCTGCCAACGGAATAAAGCGGAAGTGAGCTACTGATGCTGCCTTCGCTCTAACTCGGTGGGCCGTGACTCGACCCTCCAGGGAGAGGCCGGCTGCCCTGTACGCCCAGGCGATACAGTCTGCCACCCAGATGGACAACGTACACTTAGTGACAGGCAACCCCAATTTATTAGGGTCAAAGGAAACGAAGAGCTGAGAAGCCCTTCTATGCCCCTGCGTACGTTCTAGGTAAAAGAACAACGCCCTTCTACAATCCAGGGTATGCAAGACAGTTTCTGCCCTACTGGCGTGCGGCCTGGGAAAAAATGTCGGCAGTACCACCTCCTGATTGAGGTGGAAGGAGGACACTACCTTTGGAAGGAACAGGATGAGTTCTCAAGACTACCCTGTTCTTATAGAACCTGGTATACGGCCAATCCGAGACCAGGGCCTGAAGCTCACTCACACGCCTAGCCGAGGTGAGTGCCACGAGAAACAACACTTTCCAGGACAGGAAACGTAAGTGTCAGGTAGCCATCGGCTCAAAAGGTGGGCGAGTCAGTTGCTGCAAGACCACATTGAGATCCCACTCAGTGGCCGGTGGACGAATAGGAGGCTTGAGCAGGAGCAGGCCTCTGAGTAAGCGAGACTCCAGAGGGTGGCCTGAAAGGGATTGTCCATCCACCGACGAGTGGTGAGCTGAGAGGGCACTGAGGTGGACCCGGACAGAGTTGGACTGAAGTCCCAGGTTGGACAGGTGGAGCAGGTATTGCAGTACCACTGAGACTGAGCAGGAGAAGGGATCCTCCTGTTGTTGAGAACACCAAGAGGAAAACCTACGCCACTTCAGAGCATAGGCCTTCCGAGTGGAATGCTTCCTGGAGGCCAACACCACCTCTTCGACCTCCTTAGGCAGGAGCAAGGGAGCCAGGACTACCCTTTCAGCAGCCAGGCCATCAAATTGAGGGATTTGAGGTTGGGATGCAAGAGGGACCCCTGATCTTGAGTCAGAAGGTTGGGTTGCAGTCCCAGAGGCAGTGGAGCATCCACCGCCATCTGCAGAAGAAGAGGGAACCACGGTTGCCTGGGCCATCTGGGGGCTATCAGGATCACCATGGCTCAGTCCTGCTGGATTTTGAATAGAGTCCGGGCCACCAGAGGCGTGGGAGGAAAGGCATACAGCAGGCCCTCTGACCAAGGGATCAGGAATGCATCTGCCACTGCCCTCAGAGGATGCGGCTGTCTGGAACAGAACTTGGATAGTTGCCTGTTCAGCGGACTGGCAAAAGGATCCATGGTTGGAAGTCCCCACTTCAGAAAGATCTGTTGGACTACCTGAGGATCCAGCTGCCACTCGTGAGGCTGCAGGAGTCTGCTTAGCCTGTCCGCCAGGTAGTTTTCCTGACCTGGGAGGTAGACCGCCCTGAGGGTCATGCCCTGATTGATAGCCCAGGAGCAGAGAGCTTGTGCTTCCAGGCACAGGAGTCGGGATCCTGTGCCTCCCTGCTTGTTCATGTAGAACATAGCCACCTGGTTGTCTGTCTGAATTAGGACAGACTGGTGAAAGAGGACCGGGGAGAAGATCTGTAAGGCCAGTCGAATGGCTCTCAATTCCAACAGGTTGATCTGCTGGGCGGCCTCCCACGGAGACCACAGGCCTTGGGTGCAGGTTTCCTGGCAATATGCCCCCCAGCCTTGTAGGGAAGCATCGGTTGTCAGCACCTGAATGTGCGGGAAGGCCCGAAAAGGAAGTCCCTCGACCAGATTTGGGAGATGCCTCCACCAGCGTAAGGAGTTCACTAAGAGTTTGGACACCTTTATCCTGTCCGACAACTTCCCTGTGGCCTGTACCCATTGAGGCACCACTGAGCTGGCCTCATGTGCAGACGGGCATTTGGGGTGACATGCACTGTGGAAGCCATGTGACCTAAGAGCCGGAGGAAGTGTCTGGCAGAGACCTGAGAGTTCGCTTGAAACTGGTCGGCCAACTTCATCAGCCTGTGAGCTCTGTCCACAGGCAAATAGGCCTTCACATGGATGGTATCCAACCTTGCCCCTATGAACTCTGCATCCTGTGAGGGGACCAAAGTGGACTTTGGGAAGTTTATAACGAACCCCAGGTGTTGAAGCAGGGATATGGTTCGAAAGGTGGCCTGCCTGGCCTCCTGGAAGACTGGCCCCTGATAAGCCAGTCATCCAGGTAAGAGAATACAAAGACCCCCTGGTTTCTGAGGTAGGCCGCAACCACCGCTAGGCTTTTTGTAAAAAACCCTGGGGGCAGAGGTGAGACCAAAGGGAAGCACTATGTACTGGAAGTGGTTCCCTCCCACCACAAATCTGAGGTATTGTCTGTGACTTGGATGGATGAGGATGTGAGTATAAGCATCCTTCAGGTCTAAGGAGCATAGCCAATTTCCCTGCTGGAGGTAGGGCAGCAAGATTCCAAGGGTAAGCATCTTGAACTTTTCCCTCTCCAGAAACTTGTTCAGATTTCTCAGGTCCAGGATAGGTCTGAGGCCTCCTGTTCCTTTTGGTACCAGGAAGTACCTGGAGTAGAAGCCTTGCCCTTCCAGGTGGTGGGGCACTGGTTCCACCGCCTGATCCTGTAGTAGACCTTTCAACTCCTGAAGGAATAAGTTTCTGTGCAGAGGGGGTCTTGGAGCCTCCCCTAGAAAGAAGGAGGGGGGTATCTGGGTGAAGTGGAGCAGATAGCCCCTTTTGATGATGCTTAACACCCAAGTATCCCCTGTGATGGCTGGCCACCTGTCTGCGTACAGGGTCAGCCGACCTCCTGTGCCCTAGAGGGGAGGAGAGGCTATGCTGGCATAGTCAAAAAACCCCTCCCTGCTGAGCAGGAGCCGGAGTAGGAGGCTTGGGGGTCTTCTGCCTATGGGGCCCATGACCCTGCCCCTTGGCCTGCTGGCCCTGTTGGGGAGCTGCAGAGGCCTGATAGTGAGGGTAAGTTTTGTAGGCAGTGGTCTTCCTCGGGTAAAAGGTCTTTTTCCCCGAGCCCTTCTTCTTCTGAGAAGGGGCAGAGGTTTTCCTGGACAGCCTTGTCCGGGTAAGAGTCTCGGTCTCGAGTTCTGCAGCCTTTTCAGCCATGGGCTTGCCAAAGAGGTTTTCACCTCGACAAGGGACATCGACCAACTTGTCCTGCACCCATGGCTCGAGGTCTGAGGATTGTAGCCAGGCCTGACGGCGTGCACTGATGCCGGCCCCTGCTACTCGGGCCGAAACCTCGAATCCATCATAGGCTGCTCGAGAGATAAACTTCGAGCACTCTCGAATACCAGAAGACAAGGCCTTGAACCTCTGCAAAGGTTCCTCGGACAGACCAGCAGGTCTCGAAGGTACATGCCCATGTACAGCTGGTAGGTCTGGATGTGGCAAGCAAGCATAGAGCCCTGGAAGCACTTTCTACTGAGGGCATCCAGGTTCTGGGCTTCCCTGCCGGGAGGCACTGAGGAGTGCATCTTCTGACTCTTCAGGTGATGCATGGCCGATTCCACAACCATGGAGTGGTGCGGTAGCTGTGCCTTTTGGAACCCGGGGCTCTTGCAGACTCGATAGATGGAATCGACCCGCTTGCTTAGAACCGGCATCGAGGCCGGTGTCTCCCACATGCGGAAGAGTAACCGCTCCAGCATCGGAGGAACCGGGACAGTAAAGGCCTCCTTGGGAGGAGAGTCATACTGCAGAGCCTAGAGCTCCTCGGCTCAAGGCTCCTCCTTGGGATCCGCCGGGAAGGCCAAGGCTTTGGCCATGTCCCGTACAAAATCCAAGAACCTGGTATCCTCCAGGGAGGACCTTGTCCGAGGCTCGGATCCCAGTGAGTCCGAGGGGATGCACCGGGTCCGGAAGGTGTCCAGGGACTCCTCTTTCTCAGTTTCCCACGCCGATTCCTCCGAGGAGGAATCGAGTGGCTCTGAGTAGGCGGGCACTGACGCCATCCACCCCGACGCCGAGGGTACCGGCGTCGACAAACTCGGTCCCGAATGGGAGGCCGAGGGTGACCTCAGCCGAGGATCGACTCAAGTTCGCATGGTCTCGAGGATCGGCTCGGCCTCCGGGATCGACTTGGACATCGAGGTCCCAGTGGTCGTGGCAGATGCGCCGGTGAGACCGGTGATCAGCACCCGCTGCTGCTTCATGAAGGCAGACAATCTGCTCTCCAAGGCCATCAACCTGAGTCCGAGCTCAGGAGACCCAGCAGCCTCCGACTCAGGCCCCCATAAGGACTACAGTACTCATGTGACTCGGGGCCTCCAGCTCCACGCGAGGATGCTTTGCAGGCCTCTCCGACTCCGAAAACCCGGGACAGCGATCGGGGCTATGCGACCTGGCCCTCGAGGAGCCAAGAGCGTCCACCGATGCCGCCCTCGCGGGTATCTTCTTCCTTCGGTGTTCCCTCGAGGGGGACTCCCTCTCAGAGGTGCCCCGACGATGCTCGGGGTCAGACTCCCAAGATGTCAAGGCCTCTGACGAAGTCCGGACCCGTCCAGGCGCAGAATTGGAGAAGATCCTCTCACGCTGGTGCTGACGGCTCCTCAATGCCTTAGAAGACATCTTGCCACAGGGACTGCAGACCGCAGGATCATGGTCAGGCCCCAGGCACCGGAGGCAGCAGTCATGTGTGTCAGTGAGAGACATCAGTTTCTTGCACCGATTACACTTTTTTTTTTTTTTTTTTATTGAAAGGCTTCCAAAGAATACATAGAATCATAAACCACAAAGATCTTCAAAGAAGATGCGACAGAAATAACATAATTTCAAATCACAACAACATTCAACAATATGCCTTCATTTTTACAGTTTTTAGAATAAGGAAACGGGGAACAGTAACCCCTCAACCTCCCTTTCTCCCCCCCCCCCCCCCCGAACCCTCCCTAGCCCAAGACCCCCCTCCCACCCAACCTCCCAGCCCCTCCAACTATGGCTTGCTAGTGTTCAAGCACGGGAAGGTGGTGAGCAAAAGACACACCCAGGGGGCGAGCTCCCTTTAAAGTTTGCATATTCCCCCCCTCTTATCCAGCACAGTCACGCACCATAACGAGAGACAAAGGGAGCCCACACCAACTCAAAGCGCGCCAGGCACATCCTACTGACCGCCACCCCTCGTTCCATGGTATACATATCCCACATCCGTTCCAGCCAAGCCTGAAAGGAGGGGGCCAAGGCACGCTTCCAAGCTGCGGCAAGGGATAGCCTAGCTGCATTCAGGCCATGGCAAAGTAAAGCTAGCTGCAGAGCCCGTGCACCCGGCACCGAGGCCCCAAACAGGAAAATCCCCGGATCCCAAGGGACACTCACTCCCAGAAGCAGTTGCATCCGGAATTGTATACCCCTCCAAAAGGCGCGAATGCGAGGGCAATCCCACCAAATGTGCCCTAGGGTACCCCGTTGCCCACAGTTACGCCAGCAGAGGTCCACCGCCCCAGGATATATGCGCGCAATCCGCGCCGGAGTCATGTACCAACGGTACAATATTTTATAATTGGTTTCACGGGCATTAATCGCTACCGCACTCTTCCACAAGTGAGTTTCCGCCCGTTCCCACTGCTGCTCAGTATAGGAGAGATTCAAGTCGGAGTTCCAAAGTTCCCTGTGTCTAGTAGAACACGATTGAGATCCCTGCAAGTGGGCATACAGGGTCGCCACGAGTCCCTTAGTGGTAGTGCACCCCTCACAGTAACGTTCCAAATCTGTCAGGGCCCGAGCAACCTGGGGCCGAACAAGCCTGGATCGAACCCAATGTGTCACTTGCATATATTGATAATGTTGCCTGGCCGGGATGTCAAATTCCTCTTGTAACGCACGAAAAGGTTGTAATTGACCATCATCAAAAAGTTGTCCGACCCGGCTAAGGCCGTGATGTCCCCACTGCCGGAAGATTGTATCACTTAACCCCGGCGGAAAGGAGGCGTTGTCTACTATAGGAGCTAAAGGGGTTAAGTCCATGTCTCGAGATCGAAAGTGCTGGTCCCAACAACGGAGGGTATGAAGAATATAGGGATTGCTAGTGCGCTTACCACAGCGGAGTTTTGGACCAAGCCACAGCCAGTCCCCCAAGCCGGCTCCTCCCGCCAAGTTAATTTCCAGTTGTACCCATCGCTTAGTGCTATCAGCAATCATCCACTCCACTCCCGCCTGACATTGCGCCGCCGCGTAGTACCAATATAAATTGGGCATGCCCATACCTCCAGAGCGCGTACGGGCATAAAGAACCTGTCGCGCCAAACGCGGACGACGATAATGCCAGATGAATTTCATAAGCAGCTGCTGCCAGGTCGCCAAAGTGGCCCGCGCGATGGGAAGCGGCAGAACCTGAAAAAAGTAAAGAAAACGGGGAACAACCACCATCTTGACTACAGCTATACGCCCGAACCAAGACAGGAGCAGGCCATTCCAAACCTCTAGGTCCCGCTGAATCTGACGAAGCAAGGGATCATAGTTGGCCTTAAAAAGGTCTGCCCGTTCCACAGTCAAATGCACCCCTAAATAACGTAAAGCTCCAGACACCCAGCGAAGAGGATAAGCCGCTTGAAGCTCCGCACAAACCGCCCCGGGGACCCCAACATTCAAGATCTCCGATTTAGTGTAATTAATTTTAAAACCGGATACCCGAGCATAGCTTTTGAACAACTGCATCGCAACTGGAAGGGAAGTGGACGGATCCACCAGGGACAATATGATGTCATCCGCAAAGAGTGCAATCCTATATTCCGCAGGGCCAATGTGAACGCCCCGCAAGCCTAGATGTTCTCGGAAGCTCTGAGCCAAGGGTTCCATCGCGAGTGCAAAGAGCAGGAGCGAGAGAGGGCAACCCTGTCGCGTGCCCCGTTCCAGCAAAAAGTGTCGCGAGTGTCCCCCATTGATCCGAACGCACGCCTGGGGCATCTGATAAAGACTCCGAACCCAACAGATATAATTAGAGCCAAAGCCCATTTTCTCCAGAACACACCATAGGTATTCCCAATCGACCCGATCAAAAGCTTTTTCTGCGTCAATCCCCACCAGCAGAGCTGGTTGTGGTTCCCGTTGGGCTACGTGAATGACCTGCAACATACGCCTAATGTTGTCTGCAGCCTGGCGACCTGGCACGAATCCAACATGATCCGGGTGAACCAAGCCCGGAAGGACCCGATTCAAGCGCGCCGCCAGCACAGAGGCAAATATTTTAACGTCAACATTTAACAGGGAGATGGGGCGGTACGACGCCGCGTCATGCAGTGGTTTACCAGGCTTGGGTATCATCACGATCAATGCCTCGCGCTGGGACGGTGGTAAGGAGAGCCCTCCCAAGATCTCATTAAACAAGATAGTCAAGGTTGGCGCTAACTGTATCCGAAACTTCTTATAATATTCTGCTGGGAAGCCATCACTACCCGGAGCACTACCAGTTTTCAATCGCCGGATTGCGGTTTCCACTTCGTCTACCGTTAATTCAGAATCTAGCTGAGCCCGATCAGGATCGGAGAGATGCGGCAGACCAATCCCCCGCAAATAGTCCTGTACACGATCCCGCTCAAAGGGCTCCGCCTTATAAAGCTGCTCCAGAAAGTCAGCAAAGAGATCACGTATCTCCCGGGAAATAACCCTCTTCCGTCCCCCATCGTCGCGTAGTTCGTGCACCACTCTCGCGGATTGTTGTTGGCGGAGACGCAAGGCTAGGAAGCGGCCTGTTTTATTCCCGTGCTCATAAAAAGTTTGCCGTAACTTCCGGCGTTTATTATCTAATTCTTTCTGCAAACACGCATCCAAGTTGGCTCGAGCAGCCCGCCACTGGCGCAGGACCTGTCGCGAACCAGTTCGGGCGTGCTCCAAACCTAGGCGGGTAGCCTCCTCCACTAACTGGTCATGGTCACGCGTCCACGTTTTGCGCGTGCGGGCCGCCTCCGCCATGAGTTGACCTCGAGCCGTAGCCTTATAAGCATCCCACACCGTGGGGAGAGGAACATCCCCAGAATTGTTAAGCTCAAAAAATTCCGTGATAAAACGGACATGGTCCTGCACTGCACCCTGCCGCCGCAGGAACCTCACGTCTAGGTGCCAAAGCCGCTGGTGCTCACTGTACAATCCGGCCGGAAGAGCAAGCCAGCACGGGGCATGGTCTGACCAGGTCAGTGCTCCATGTCCAGCCTTCACTCTCCCGTCCATCAGGCGCTGATCCAATAGAAAATAGTCAATGCGAGTGTGGACCTGATGGACCGGAGAGTAGTACGTATAGGCTCTTTCCCCCCCATGGGTGTCTCTCCAGACGTCCCTCAAACCTAAATCAAGCATTAAACGTTGCAGGGCTCTTGCCGACCCCCCCCCACGCGCCCCCCAGCGCGACTTGTGGAATCCAGGTGGGGCACCAGGTGCGTGTTACAATCCCCCCCCAGAACAATAGGACCCCTTGCAAAATCCGCCAGTAAGGCTTTCAATCGTGCAAAAAAGGCCCCCTGACCTGTATTGGGAGCATAAACATTAGCTAAGGTTAGCAAGTGCCCTTCTAAACGGATATTCAAGAAAAGCCACCGCCCCAGAGTATCTTGCTTTATCTCCTCTATCTGTAGAGAGAGGCTTTGGTGAAATAGTAAGGCCACTCCACGCTTCTTCCGTCCCTGTGCATCTGAGGCCACCCGCACCTCAGTATACGGGGACCTCTTTAGCCAGCCCTGTTTACAGTTCTGAAGATGGGTCTCCTGTAAGTAGACAATGTCCCCCTGCAGAGTGCGCAATTCTGAGAACAGCAGGGATCTCTTCCTCAGGGAATTAAGGCCCTTAACATTCAAAGAGATAAAGCGCACCATTAGCAATTACAATCCACTCCCTCGCTGCCGCCCGCTATCCAGAAGGTCCCAATGGTAGCTCCCCCCCATCAAACCCGGGAAATTAGTTAGTTGGGCCCACCCATTCCACCTTCCAGGAACAAGAGCCATAGTCCCTCCTCCCAAACCCAAGCACACCCCCCAATTCCATATTGCAAAAGAGCCTCCCCTCCCACCCATCTCCCCCCCCTTCCCGTCAATACCACCTGCCTGTTGAAATTAGTACAGGACACGGTAAATTGACCACAAACCCCGAACCCCCCAGAACCCCTCAAGGCAAAAGCTCAACCTAAACAGTAAAAAACAGAGAAAAACATACCCCCCACTACTCCTCCACCTCCCCCGGATCATCAAGCTCACCAGGCCCCTCTATCAAAGTAGTAACATCAACAAAACGTTTGTAGATCATCCGCCGCCCCCCATGTATCAAAGAGGTAGGGACCCCAATCTAGTTCCCCCCACCAGATATCCAAAAATCAGGGGACCCACAGGATGAGACTCCCGAAAAAAAAAGAAAAAGTAAGAGGAGCTCCTCAAGTCCACAAAAAGAAATCAAGTGGACTTGCCCACCCGAGTCCACCTGGAGTGCTGGGGCTTAGGGGGCGGCGGATGAGGCTGAGCATTGTCATCTACTAAACCCACCTGGCGAAGGGCTCGCCAAGCTTCAGTGTAGTCCTTTGCAGAGATCTTTTTGTTGCCCAAGAGAAAGTTCATCCTAAATGGGAAGGATCAGGAATAGCGAATCCCCTTGCTGTTCAGGACTGCTGAGACTGGCTTCATCTCTCTCCGCCGCGCCAGGGTGAACGTCGAGAGGTCCTGGTAAATGGACACTGTTGCATCCTGAAAGCGGACCGTCTTTTTCTCCCGGCCTCGACGGATAAGGAGCTCAGCATCAGAATAACGCAGAAATCTCGCAATGACATCACGAGGTTGGTTATTGGGGGGTTTCCCCAAAGCGCGGTGAACTCGTTCAATTTCCAAACCAGAGGGGTGGGCAGCCAGGTCCTCTGTCGAGAGCAGTTCCGCTATCAGTAATTTAAGTACAGTTGGTAGATCTTCTCCGCCCCCTACCGCCTCTGGGATTCCACGGAAACGCACATTGTTGCGGCGGGAACGGTTTTCAATGTCATCAATTTTATAGGTCAGTTCCATTGCTTGCGCATGCTGCCGATCTAAAGCACATTGTAAATCCATCAGAGTCCCATCTTGTTCTACCACCTTGGTCTCCACATCTTCCACTCGAGCTCCCAGCTCCTTGACGTCGGTCCTGAGCTCTGCGACATCTTTCATCAAGTCCTCCCGTAGCGCGTGAAACTCATTAGCTAATTCCGCAAAGCCCCTACGGAGTTCTTGTTTGAGTTGAGCCGAGGAGAGTTGCTTATGCGGATCCAAGTCCTCCTCGCTGACAGTCTCATCATCAGAACCTGATGGGAGGGGTTGTTCGTGCGGGCTACTTGTGGCTCCGGACTTGCTCTGCAGGCGCTGGGAGGAGCGCATCCCCTCCCGAGTTTCAGAGCTTTTGGCTTTAGCAGCCATCTCACAAAGTCACCAAAGTCACACAGTGGTAGGAGAGAGAGATATCCAATGCCAGCAAAAATAGGGACACCCAGGAGACAGCGTCGTCCAGGCTCTCACAGATCCACAGCGCAGTCACCACCACACAGTGTCAGGAGATGGAAACAAGCAATGTCAGCAAGGCTTAGGACACTGAATAGTCAGTGAGGCAGGAGATAAAAGCTGCCCCAGCCCTCCCAGGGCAACAAGCATGTAACAGGGCCCCCAAGATCCACTCAGGGGGGGCAAAGGCTGCGGCAGGACTCCAAGCTGCTAGACAATAGCCCCTGTCACCAGCACCAGATGCAAGCCAAAGTGCAGGAGAGAAGAAAGTTGACGCTCAGGCTTACCCCCCTCGGGGTGATTCGCGATAGCAGGAGAGGAAAGCAAACGCCGGCTGTTGCCACGCGGTCTGCACGCTGTCTCCACAGGCCTCACAGGCACAAATTCAGCGGCACATGTAGAGGCCTCAGCGCTGGGAGCAGCTGTCACCCCCAACCAACGGGCTGCCGCACGTTCCACAATGCGGCGCCCAGGAAGCAGCCGCTCGATCTTGCAGGGCTCCGCTCCAATGAAGTTTAAACCCGTGGAGGGCTCAGATGTTAGCCACGGAAGCAGTCAGGCCCGGAGCCGTCGACGTGTAGAGGGACTCAGCAGGCCTCTCTCCAAGGGCAGTCCCCGCGATTTTCCCGTCTTCAGAGAGCCCGTGAGGCCGCAGAACCAGCCTCCGAGGGGGACCGCTTGCTCGCGCCGACACAGGGTAGGTAGAGGGGGGTAAATTGCTGGATTTAGCGCATGTTAGCAAAGGTTTTGGGGTTGTGAGGACGGAGCTCTAGTAAAATGCGGCCATCACGCTGCGTGCTCACGAGCGCCCCCCCCGATTACACTTTTTAAAGCTACTGGCAGCCATCGGGGGATAAAGGGCCCCTACAAGATCAAAAAATGGGGCTGCCAGGGAAAAGAAAAATTGGCGCGAACGCAGTCTCTAAGGACAAAAAACGAAAAAAGAGATCTGGGACCGGCACCGGTGTACCGACCCCAAGCGGGAAAGGAACCAACGTCGAACCGAAGAAAAACTTTGACTTCAATGCAGGAAAATCTACTTTTTCCACGGGTGACAAGGACACACGTCCGAAGGGCTCCGTGGAAAAAAGAAGACTGAGCAAGATGACACCTTTCAGCGGGAAGGGGACCGCGCATGCGTGCCTGCATTCCCAAAGGCTTTCTTTGAAAGCTGGGGAAATGCTCCGCATGGGGGCTCTGTCGACGCTGATGTCACCCATATGTCACCCAAGCAATGACCTCACTTCAATTCACCCAAATAGTCGACGCCCCAACGCACAGACACGGTTCTTCCCCAGACCTCATCTTCGCAACCAGCTACCTAACGTCAAGAGGCCTAATATAAACACCTACCATCACCCCAGTTCCCTGGTCAGACCACTACATAATCAAGATAAAGTTGCGACTACAAAAAGACAATCTAAACGAACACTCAGACAACACACCCACACAAAGACAATTCAAGAACTTTGACAGAGACACTTTCCTACAGGACACAATACAACAACTGACCACAGAAACAGATGACCTGGAGACTCAAATCGCCAACTGGAACAACACCCTATCTAACGCCGCCAAAGCAACAGATGCCAGACCCAAGAAACACCGTCACAACAAGAGACAACACAAGCCGTGGTACTAAACAACCATACGACAGGAAAAGAGAGAACTCAGAAAGATAGAACGGAGATGGAGGAAGTTCAAGGCTGCTGAAAACCAGCAACTATACCTAACAAAGCAAAAACAATACAATGAACACATCAACCAATCAAAGAGAGAATACCATACAAACATGATAAATACCTCCATAAACAAACCCAGAGAGCTATTCGAAATAGTGAAAATCCTCACAAAGGAGCAAAGGACAGAAGATGAAGTGCAAATAAACCTGCAAAACTTTGCTGACCATATCAAGGAAAAATTTCACTCCGCAGAACAAACAAGACCTAATGCATCTACTCGGCCTAACTCACACCCTAAGACCTGGGACACATTCTGCTCACCATCAACAGAGCAGCTCTCCCACATCATCTCTGCAATCAACACAAGCACCGCTCCTACAGACCCTTGTCCAGTGTCATGGATCAAAGCCACCAAATCAAGCTTCATCCACATCATACACAACATGGTGCACAACTCCCTCACCCAAGGATTCATGCCAGATCAACTAAAACTAGCCACAGTAAGACCAATACCAAAGAAAACAACCCTCGACAAGAACAACCCAGCAGCATACCGACCAATATCCAGCATACCCTTTCTGGCAAAAATCATTGAAAAATCAGTACAACACCAACTACAAGAACACATTGTTGACCATGCACCACTGGATGACAACCAACACGGCTTTCGCCCTGACCATGGAGTCGAAACATTGCTGATTTACCTCTTCGACAACATCTTCCGAATCATAGACAACACCAAAAAAGGTATCTTAATGATCTTCATTGACATCTCTTCAGCATTCGACACAGTAGACCACAAAACTCTCCTGGAAAGACTAAAGAACATTGGGCTACATGGTACCACCTTAAAATGGTTCCACTCATACCTAACCGACAGGCAGATACAGGTCAAGGTAGGCCACAACACCTCTCAACCCATAAAAGTCCTCCAAGGAGTACCTCAAGGATCCGCCCTCTCGGCACTACTGTTTAACATCTACATCCAGCCAATATGCGACATCCTGAAAGCGAACAGCATTCAATATACAATCTATGCAGATGATATCATGATATACACATCTATCTCAGTTGACAACCCGGACTACTCTAAAATAACAGACTGCCTCACACAAATGACAAGATGGTGTCAAGACAACAACCTCGCAATCAACTACAGCAAGACGGAGGCACTACTCGCAACCCAGACTTCATCCACCCACCGGACATCAAGGTACAAAACACAATCATACCAATAAAATCGGAAGTAAAATACCTAGGAATGACCCTGGACAATGAACTGAATCTCAAGCCACACATAAGCAAAACAATCAAAAATGCATACCAGAGGATGAGAATCATCAGAAGACTTAAACCTCTCCTCGCCACTGAGCACTTCCGTACCGTATGCCAAGCTCTAATAACCCCCTTACTGGACTTCTGCAACCCATCTACCTTGGACTAGCAAAACAAACACTGAAACCACTACTACTAGCACAAAACACGGCAGCCCGCATTATATCTGGATCAACAAGACATGAACACATTACTCCTGTTCTGAAAGACCTACACTGACTCCCCATCAATTCACGCATCAAATACAAAACAATCATAAACATATTTAAGATCAAACAACACACTTCAGCCAACAGCCTGCACACCCTCATAAGCAATCAAACTTCTGAATCATATAAATTTGAAACAGGATTACCACAAGGCTCAGCGCTTTCAGCTCTACTATTTAATATATACATAAAACCAGTTTGCAATATCTTTAAGAAATATGGTGTACTCTATCATCTATATGCAGATGATATTATGATGTACATCCCATTCACTATCCCTAACATACCGTTGCAACTCCTTTCGGATTGTTTTAATGAAATAACATTATGGCTAAATGCCCACAATCTCCTAATAAACCATTCAAAAACTGAAGTGCTAATAGTCACCAAAAACCAAGATTATACCCCACCAACACATATAACACTTCAAAACCAAGAAATTAAAATAAAGAATGAAGTGAGATACTTAGCGGTCATTTTAGACAAACATCTCACTCTAGATACCCATATCAGAAATACCACAAAGAAAATTTACTACAAACTTAAAATACTTAAACAACTTAGACCTCTTGTTTACATACATGATTTTATCAGTATAATCCAAGCCACTATAACCCCCCACTTTGATTTTGCGAACCTTATACTATTAGGTACATCAAAACAAAACATCAAAAGACTGCAACTCGCACAAAACTCAGCAGCTAGGATAATAACAAAAACACACTCTCATCAACATATAACACCAATTCTAGCATCCCTTCACTGGCTTCCAATTCAAAACCGAATAACATATAAAACACTAATAACAGTATTTAAATCACTATTTGATTTGACATCATCTACTTTAAGTAACTTAATTACCAAAGAACATCCAAAACCTACTCAAAGAAAAAATCTACTAAACAAACTTAAAACCCCCATAGATTTCATAAAAACAAATAAATCAACAAACAACAGAGCGTTCTCACATGCAGCCCCAACAGCATGGAATTCCCTCCCTGTTGAACTAAGAATATTAACAGAGATTAATGAATTCCGAAAAAAAATGAAAACACACCTCTTTACAATGCACTACAACACTATAGAACAGCCATCAAAAGAATTAGACAAAGGCTAAACAGTTTTATCTACATCTCACTATAACAGAAAAGAAAACCTGCCCTATCTGCATCTGTACTACTCATAATGATTATATCCCACATAACTTGTATATGTATTTAATAATATAATGTACATAATGTATATAGTGTTGCACTGTTCAGTGCTATCTGTTCAACATTTCTGTTTACTGTACATTGGTTATAGTTATATGACGTTATATGTAAAACAAATCCATGATTTGTTGCCTGTTGTTATTTGTGAACCGCAGCTGATCTTAGGAAGCTGCGGTATATAAGAGATTGTTAAATAAATAAATAAATACAACCAGACACCAGCACACGCCCAAGAAGAAAAGGAACCTCCAACCGAGTTAACACCCCTAGAGACTTCAGAAAAACACGCAAAGACACCACAGAAAGAGCACTCTCCCTGGCTGCCCCAACAATCTGGAACTCCCTCCCAGACGAACTGAGATCGACGACGGACCTCAAAGACTTTCGCAAACAGCTGAAGACAACGCTGTTCATAGAACACTATGGACACGTCACTTGATCTAACTACCAGGAACTACCAACATACCCCCTTCCGACCCCCCGATAAGAAAATGTATAACGGCACACGATGTATCTTAACACTCAATGTATAGAGGAATGTATTATAGCTCATGCTGTATCATAGCGCACAATGTACATAGTTCAACCTAATCAAACACACTATAACATCTTACACACAAATCATGATATATCTTTCACTGCATGAATTACACGTTCACTACTTTTGATTGTTTTGCAGTGATACCGCCTTGATTGTAGGATAAGGCGGTATAGAAATACTGTTAAATAAATAAATAAATAAATACATATGTGAGGACTGACTTCCTGCTTGGTCCTGGAGAACACCCTGTCTGCTGTCCCTCTGCCATCTCTTATTCTGCATTGTGATTCTTGGGAAACACAATCCAGGATTTTCTCCATTAATCTAGCAGCACTTTCCTAGCACTAGACAGCAGAGAAATGCCAGGGTGGTTATCACAGCTGCTTATATCACCCTTTTTCTTAACAGATGGTTGATTAGTGTGTCTTTGAAGTCCTGGGCACAGACCTTTGCTTCAAAGTACATTGAATGATTTGTGTAAGTTATAGGAGTTTGTAATCACCTTATTGTTTCAGGACACTGAGAACAAGGGTGAGAGGACTGAGAGAAAATGACAGGTACAGGATGAGAAAATTAAGAGAGAGTGTTCTGGGGATAAATGGATCTCCACTGGAGACCCCTCACCCTTATTCCTCAAAGCCTACTCCCCCTGTCACTTGTATATGCAACCTCTTTGGTGCTTTGCACTCTGGTTCCTTGTTTTTTTGTGCATGAAAGGTTAGCCACCCGTGCAATAGAAAATTGAATATTATGGTTAATGGCCCAACCAGTCATTTAAAAAGACAATTTTGAAAATAATTTGCAGTTATTCTGGTAAATTTTAGTGTATGTACAGTACTCTGCTTCACAGTCTGCATACATTCTACCTTAGTGAAAACAGGAGGGTTGGGGAGGTAGAGACCACAGAAGGATTTCATATTTAAATCTCCACATGTAATTTGCATCTATTCTATAGACGCTCAGCTGGAATAGATTTCATCCTTTGACTGGGTGATCAGGGAGTTGGACCGAGGGAGAGCCCTAGATGTGGTGTATTTAGATTTCAGTAAAGTCTTTGACACTGTTCTTCACAGGCGACTTATAAACAAACTGAGCACCCTAGGGATGGACCCTAAAGTTACTTCTTGGGTTAGAAATTGGTTGGGTGGGAGGCGACAAAGGGTGCAGGTAAATGGTGCTCACTATGAGGAGAAGGATGTTACCAGTGGTGTGCCCCAGGGATCTGTCCTTGGTCTGATTCTTTTTAACATCTTTGTTAGTGATATAGTGGAAGGGCTGACAGGTAAGGTTTGCCTCTTTGCGGATGATACCAAAATCTGCAATAGAGTAGACACCCAGGAAGGTGCAGATAACATGAGGAGGGATCTAGCCAAGCTTGAAGAATGGCCTAGAATTTGGCAGCTGGGATTTAATGTTAAAAGATATAAGGTCATGCATTTGGGCTGCAGCAATCCAAGGGAGCAATATAGTATAGGGGTGAAGTACTTTTGTCCACTAAAGAAGAGCGGGACCTAGGCGTGGTTGTGTCTGATGATCTTAAAGTAGCTAAACAGGTAGAAAAGGCGACGGCAAAAGCTAGAAGGATGCTTGGGTGCATACGGAGAGGAATGGCTAGCAGAAAAAAAGGAGGTGATAATGCCTCTGTATAAGTCTTTGGTGCGACCTCATTTGGAGCATAGTGTGCTATTCTGGAGACAGCTCCTTCAAAAGGATAAAAACAGGATGGAGTTGGTAAAGAGGGTGTCTACTAAAATGGTTAGTGGTCTTTATTATAAAGCATATGAGGACAGACTTAAGGATCTTAATATATACACCTTACAGGAAAGGCGGGAGAGTGGCAATATGATTGAGATGTTTAAATACCTCCGTGGCATAAATGTTCAGGGAGAGAGCCTCTTTCAATTGAAAGCAAGTTCTGCTACGAGGGGACATGGGATGAGGGTGAAGGGGGATAGATTCAGGAGTGATATGCGGAAATATTTCTTTATGGAAAGAGTGGTGGATCCGTGGAATAGTAGTTGTTGATATGGAAGGACAGACTATTTATTTATTTATGTATTTATTTATTTACATTCTCTTATATACCGTGCTATTCTGCATCAGTGCGATTTACATTGAACAAACTGAAATTACATTGAACAGGGCATTATAACTTGGTAATAACTATTTTACAGGGAACATGGGCTATGGAGGGTTAAGTGACTTGCCCAAGACCACAAGGAGCACCTGTGGGACTAGAAACCCCAGTCCTTCCAGCCCAAAGTTGCTGTCCTCTAGTGGGATTTGAACCCCTGACCTTCCGGCCTGAAGTACCTCATCCCAACCACTAGGCCACTCCTCCACTCCTAGATAGGCCATGTGGTCTTTTTCTGTCGTCATATTTCTATGTTTCTATTCTGTTGGATTCAGGTGGCTAATTTCCTACCTGTTAAAGTAGATCCTTTTGAAAATCCATCTCATGGTCTCTTGAGGAATATGACAGTTCAAATTTGGTAAACACTCACCTATTACAAAAAATCTTCTGTGTTTCATTTCTCTGAAGCCTAAATTGTAGCAGGTGGAACTAAGCAATAAGGATTATCTTCAATTAGAGAACTGCCTTTCTACTCTGGAAAAGGTTGCAGGGACAGAGAGGGCTCCAAATGCAGTCTTAACACACTTGGGTAGAAGTTAGACGCTATCCAGTTCTTGCAGGTAGATCTTAAAATCTGCTGAATGTCTGTTCCTCCATTCATCAAGAAAGGGTCAGTGCTAGCCTGATGGAAGGGAGTGGCTTACCAGGTTATGAGGAAACCAAATCAGAGTCAATAAACGAAAAATCCTTCAGTGCATCCATCAAAAAGGCAACAAAAATGGCCATCTTTTCAGAAGTAGTTTTCCAGAAAAAGAAGCCTAGCTATCTGAATATTTTCATTCTTGACCGAACATTTTTTAAAAGTCTAAATTCAATCCAGGTAAATTTTGATTTACTCTGAAAAAGGTAACATACAGACCAATTCCCAGGACAGTCAGCAAGACCCCTCAGTATAGTAAAGATCTAAATCACCATAAGGAAATATTGGAGAACACAAGCTAATTTAGATCTCGCCGCTGTGACAAAACAGATCCATCAGTAAGGATTCTTAAGTACAAAGTCAGTGCTGCTGTACATAGTCTGTAGAAGGTGTGTGACAGGTCAGGAGACCTGCTATCTGGTGCTCTGGAAGATCCATGGGGTGTAAGGAGACCTGCTATCTGGTGCTCTGGAAGATCCATGGGGTGTAAGGAGACCTGCTATCTGGTGCTCTGGAAGATCCATGGGGTGTAAGGAGACCTGCTATCTGGTGCTCTGGAAGATCCATGGGGTGTAAGGAGACCTGCTATCTGGTGCTCTGGAAGATCCATGGGGTGTAAGGAGACTTGCTATCTGGTGCTCTGGAAAATCTATGGGGTGTGAGTAGATCTGCTGACCTGGGGCTCTGGAAGATCTATAGGGTGTGAGCAGGCCTGCTGTTTTGATGCTCTGAAAAATCTATGGGGTGTCAGGAGACCTGCTGTTCTGGAACTGTGGAAGATCAATGGGGCGTATGGTGGCCAGTTGATCTGGGGCTCTGGAAGATATATGGAGGATGAGGATACCTTCTGTCCTGAGGCTCTGGAAGATCTATGAGGTGTCAGAAGACCTGCTGTTCCAGGGCTCTGGAGGGTAGAAAAGAGGAAAGTCAAAAATGATGATGTTAAACCTTCACTGTGAACCCCCCGTTTGAATGTGAACTTCTATGTCTCTGCGCAACCAGGAAGGCTATTTCTCTTCAGACAACTTAATCTTAATGTTTATAAATGGTTTTAATAATAACAAGCATTTCTGAGAACTGAAGAGTTCAGCTGTGACATCCTCCTCCTCTGTTTGGTTTCTTTTCTTCTTCTTTGGAGCCTTTTGAATCGGAAACTGTGAGGAAGTATCTGGCAGACGAATGTCCTGTAAGACTGTGAGGGCAAGCAATTAGCTTTGCTCCAAAGCCCCAGCTTGTATACCAGGAACATCAGAACAGGAAGCTGTAGTTTTCCCATTTGGCAGCCTCTCATATCTCTGTCTGTCTCATTCCTTCTCGTTTCTTTAAGTAGGTCAGCTGGATCTCTCTCTGTCTTCAGCAACGTTGTATAAATGGACGCCCGACGGTGGCAAGAGAGGTGTGAAAGCGACTATGAAGGAACATGTCTTGCTGCACTCTGGTTATGGAGTTAAACCGTAAGTTCTTCTTTCCTTTAACAGAAGATAACACCCCCGCCCCCTTTCTTCTTCCTCTGAGAGTCTCCATCTGTGGCAGGGGCCAGACGGCTAGCTGTTGGGGTAGATTTTGTCATGTTATGTGCACTGATTTGTGCTGTTGATTATAATAATTTCTCACACTTGTCTGGCAGAGCATGTCCTCTGAAGGATAAACACCAGCAGCAGCTTATAAAAGCCCTTGCACACTGACATCCATGTGCTATGAGTAGTGACGTCTCTGTGCCACAGTTTGCTCCTATATGTCAGCCAGCTGAGTTTCTAACACAAGGTACTTGTGAGTACAGTGTTTGAAGCTAAACTACAGGCATCCAATGTCAAACCATGACAGGAAATGCCTGCACACATATGCTTGGTGTCAAGCCATGAAAGAAAGCATGTGCGCAAACTTACACAGTGTCGAGCCATGACAGGAAGTGTGTGTGCAAACTTACACAATGTCAAGCCATGAGAGAAAGTGTGTGTTCAAACTTACACAATGTCGAGCCATGAGAGAAAGTGTGTGTGCAAACTTACACAATATCGAGCCATGAGAGAAAGTGTGTGCACAAATGTACACAGTGTCAAGCCACGACAAGGTACGCAAACTTACACAGTGTCGAGTCATGATAGGAAGTGTGTGCGCAAACTTACACGATATCCAGCCATGGCAGGAAGTGCGTGCATAAACTTACACAGTGTCAGGTCATGACAGGAAGTGCATGCGTAAACTTACACAGTGTCATGCCATGACAGGAAGTGTGTGCATAAACTTATACAGTGTCCAACCATGACAGGAAGTGCGTGCGTAAACTTACACAGTGTCCAGCCATGGCAGGAAGTGCGTGCATAAACTTACACAGTGTCCAGCCATGGCAGGAAGTGCGTGCATAAACTTACACAGTATCCAGCCATGACAGGAAGTATGTGCATAAACTTATACAGTGTCCAACCATGACAGGAAGTGCATGCGTAAACTTACACAGTGTCCAGCCATGACAGGAAGTGCATGTGTAAACTTACACAGAGTCAGGCCATGACAGGAAGTGCATGCATAAACTTACACAGTGTCAGGCCATGACAGGAAGTGCATGCATAAACTTATATAGTGTCCAACCATGACAGGAATTGTGTGCGTAAACTTACACAGTATCCAGCCATGACAGGAAGTGTCTGTGCAAACTTATACAGTGTCGAGCATTGGCAGAAAGTGTGTGCGCAAACTTATAAAGTGTCGAGCCTTGGCAGAAAGTGTGTGTGCAAACTTACACATTGTCAAGCCATGGCTGGAAGTGTGTGCGCAAATTTCCACAGTGTCAAGTCATGATGGGGTGTGCGATCTTACACAGTCTTCAGCCATGACAGGAAGTGTGTGCACAAACAGATACAGTGTTGAGCTATGAGAGAAAATGTGTGTGCAAACTTGAACAGTGTCAAGCCATGGTAAAAAATGAATGCATACACTTATATGAAAGGAGTAGAACGGGTAAATGTAGATCGGTTGTTGACTACTTCAAAACGTAGAAAGACTAGAGGGCATGCAATGAAGCTACACTGTAACCTGTTTAAGACTAATCAGAAAAAATAATTTTTCACTCAACGAGTAATCAAAATCTGGAATTCATTACTGGAGAATGAAGTAAAAGCTGTTAGTCTAGCTTGGTTTAAATAAGGTTTGGACAAGTTCCTGGAGAAAAAGTCCATAAAACAAAATTAAAGAGGACCAGGGAAATTCACTGCTTATCCCCGGGATAAGTATTGTGGAATCTGTGTTCCTTTTTGGAATATTGGGCTTGATGGACCTTGGTCTGACCCTGCATGATATTCAGTGTCACTGTCCGGATAGTGCTGAGGGGTCTGTAATGATATTCACTGGCACTGTCCGGATGGTGCTGAGGGGTCTGTAATGATATTCACTGGCACTGTCCGGATAGTGCTGAGGGGTCTGTAATGATATTCACTGGCATTGTCCGGATAGTGCTGAGGGGGTGTAATGATATTCACTGGCACTGTCCGGATAGTGCTGAGGGCTCTGTATGATATTCAGTGTCACTGTCCGGATAGTGCTGAGGGGTCTGTAATGATATTCAGCGTCACTGTCCGGATAGTGCTGAGGGGTCTGTAATGATATTCACTGGCACTGTCCGGATAGTGCCGAGGGGTCTGTAATGATATTCAGTGTCACTGTCCGGATAGTGCTGAGGGGGTCTGTAATGATATTCACTGGCACTGTCCGGATAGTGCTGAGGGGTCTGTAATGATATTCAGTGTCACTGTCCGGATAGTGCTGAGGGGGTCTGTAATGATATTCAGTGGCACTGTCCGGATAGTGCTGAGGGGGTCTGTAATGATATTCAGTGGCACTGTCCGGATAGTGCTGAGGGGGTCTGTAATGATATTCAGTGTCAGTGTCCGGATAATGCTGAGGGGTCTGTAATGATATTCACTGGCACTGTCTGGATAGTACTGAGGGGTCTGTATGATATTCAGTGTCACTGTCCGGATAGTGCTGAGAGGTCTGTAATGATATTCAGCGTCACTGTCCGGATAGTGCCGAGGGGTCTGTAATGATATTCACTGGCACTGTCCAGATAGTGCCGAGGGGTCTGTAATGATATTCACTGGCACTGTCCGGATAGTGCAGAGGGGTCTGTAATGATATTCACTGGCACTGTCCGGATAGTGCAGAGGGGTCTGTAATGATATTCACTGGCATTGTCCGGATAGTGCTCAGGGGTCTGTAATGATATTCAGTGTCACTGTCCGGATAGTGCTTAGGGGGTCTGTAATGATATTCAGTATCACTGTCCGGATAGTGCTGAGGGGTCTGTAATGATATTCACTGGCACTGTCCGGATAGTGCTGAGGGGTCTGTAATGATATTCAGTGTCACTGTCCGGATAGTGCTGAGGGGTCTTTAATGATATTCAGTGTCACTGTGCGGATAGCGCTGAGGGGTCTGTAATGATATTCACTGGCACTGTGCGGATAGTGCTAAGGGGTCTGTAATGATATTCACTGGCACTGTCCGGATAGTGCTGAGGGGTCTGTAATGATATTCAGCGTCACTGTCCGGATAGTGCTGAGGGGTCTGTAATGATATTCACTGGCACTGACCGGATAGTGCTGAGGGGTCTGTAATGATATTCACTGGCAGTGTCCGGATAGTGCTGAGGGGTCTGTAATGATATTCAGTGTCACTGTCCGGATAGTGCTGAGGGGTAGTGTAATGATATACCTTGAAATTGTCGGGATAGTGCGTTGGGGTCTGTAATGATATTCAGTGTCACTGTCCGGATAGTGCTGAGGGGTCTGTAATGATATTCACTGGCACTGTCCGGATAGTGCTGAGGGGTCTGTAATGATATTCACTGGCACTGTCCGGATAGTGCTGAGGGGTCTGTAATGATATTCACTGTCACTGTCCGGATAGTGCTGAGGGGTCTGTAATGATATTCACTGGCACTGTCCGGATAGTGCTGAGGGGTCTGTAATGATATTCACTGGCACTGTCCGGATAGTGCTGAGGGGTCTGTAATGATATTCACTGTCACTGTCCGGATAGTGCTGAGGGGTCTGTAATGATATTCACTGGCACTGTCCGGATAGTGCTGAGGGGTCTGTAATGATATTCAGTGTCACTGTCCGGATAGTGCTGAGGGGTCTGTAATGATATTCAGTGTCACTGTGCGGATAGTGCTGAGGGGTCTGTAATGATATTCAGTGGCACTGTCCGGATAGTGCTGAGGGGTCTGTAATGATATTCACTGGCACTGTCCGGATAGTGCTGAGGGGTCTGTAATGATATTCACTGTCACTGTCCGGATAGTGCTGAGGGATCTGTAATGATATTCACTGCACTGTCCGGATAGTGTTGAGGGGTCTGTAATGATATTCTGTGTCACTGTCCGGATAGTGCTGAGGGGTCTGTAATGATATTCACTGGCATTGTCCGGATAGTGCTTAGGGGTCTGTAATGATATTCAGTGTCACTGTGCGGATAGTGCTGAGGGGTCTGTAATGATATTCACTGGCACTGTCCGGATAGTGCTGAGGAATCTGTAATGATATTCAGTGTCACTGTCCAGATAGTGCTGATGGGTCTGTAATGATATTCACTGGCACTGTCTGGATAGTGCTGAGGGGGTCTGTAATGATATTCACTGGCACTGTCCGGATAGTGCTGAGGGGTCTGTAATGATATTCAGTGTCACTGTCCGGATAGTGCTGAGGGGTCTGTAATGATATTCAGTGGCACTGTCCGGATAGTGCTGAGGGGTCTGTAATGATATTCAGTGGCACTGTCCGGATAGTGCTGAGGGGTCTGTAATGATATTCACTGGCACTGTCCGGATAGTGCTGAGGGGTCTGTAATGATATTCACTGGCACTGTCCGGATAGTGCTGAGGGGTCTGTAATGATATTCACTGTCACTGTCCGGATAGTGCTGAGGGGTCTGTAATGATATTCAGTGGCACTGTCCGGATAGTGCTGAGGGGTCTGTAATGATATTCAGTGGCACTGTCCGGATAGTGCTGAGGGGGTCTGTAATGATATTCAGTGGCACTGTCCGGATAGTGCTGAGGGGTCTGTAATGAATTCACTGGCACTGTCCGGATAGTGCTGAGGGGTCTGTAATGATATTCACTGGCACTGTCCGGATAGTGCTGAGGGGTCTGTAATGATATTCAGTGTCACTGTCCGGATAGTGCTGAGGGGTCTGTAATGATATTCACTGGCACTGTCCGGATAGTGCTGAGGGATCTGTAATGATATTCACTGCACTCTCCGGATAGTGCTGAGGGGTCTGTAATGATATTCAGTGTCACTGTCCGGATAGTGCTGAGGGGTCTGTAATGATATTCACTGGCACTGTCCGGATAGTGCTGAGGGGTCTGTAATGATATTCACTGGCACTGTCCGGATAGTGCTGAGGGGTCTGTAATGATATTCAGTGTCACTGTCCGGATAGTGCTGAGGGGTCTGTAATGATAGTCACTCACAGTGTCTGGATAGTGCTGAGGGGTATGTAATGATATTCAGTGTCACTGTTCGGATAGTGCTGAGGAGTCTGTAATGATATTCAGTGTCACTGTCCGGATAGTGCTGAGGGGTCTGTAATGATATTCACTGGCACTGTCCGGATAGTGCTGAGGGGTCTGTAATGATATTCAGTGTCACTGTCCGGATAGTGCTGAGGGGGTCTGTAATGATATTCAGTGTCACTGTCCGGATAGTGCTGAGGGGTCTGTAATGATATTCAGTGTCACTGTTCGGATAGTGCTGAGGGGTCTGTAATGATATTGAGTGACGCTGTCCGGATAGTGCTGAGGGGTCTGCAATGATATTCACTGGCACTGTCCGGAAAGTGCTGAGGGATCTGTAATGATATTCACTGCACTGTCCGGATAGTGTTGAGGGGTCTGTAATGATATTCTGTGTCACTGTCCGGATAGTGCTGAGGGGTCTGTAATGATATTCACTGGCACTGTCCGGATAGTGCTGAGGGGTCTGTAATGATATTCAGTGTCACTGTCCGGATAGTGCTGAGGGGTCTGTAATGATATTCACTGGCACTGTCCGGATAGTGCTGAGGGGGTCTGTAATGATATTCAGTGTCACTGTCCGGATAGTGCTGAGGGGTCTGTAATGATATTCAGTGTCACTGTCCGGATAGTGCTGAGGGGTCTGTAATGATATTCACTGGCACTGTCCGGATAGTGCTGAGGGGTCTGTAATGATATTCAGTTTCACTGTCCGGATAGTGCTGAGGGGTCTGTAATGATATTCAGTGTCACTGTCCGGATAGTGCTGAGGGGTCTGTAATGATATTCACTGGCACTGTCCGGATAGTGCTGAGGGGTCTGTAATGATATTCACTGGCACTGTCCGGATAGTGCTGAGGGGTCTGTAATGATATTCACTGGCACTGTCCGGATAGTGCTGAGGGGTCTGTAATGATATTCAGTGTCACTGTCCGGATAGTGCTGAGGGGTCTGTAATGATATTCACTGGCACTGTCCGGATAGTGCTGAGGGGTCTGTAATGATATTCACTGCACTGTCCGGATAGTGCTGAGGGGTCTGTAATGATATTCAGTGTCACTGTCCGGATAGTGCTGAGGGGTCTGTAATGATATTCAGTGTCACTGTCCGGATAGTGCTGAGGGGTCTGTAATGATATTCAGTGGCACTGTCCGGATAGTGCTGAGGGGTCTGTAATGATATTCAGTGTCACTGTGCGGATAGTGCTGAGGGGTCTGTAATGATATTCAGTGGCACTGTCCGGATAATGCTGAGGGGGTCTGTAATGATATTCAGTGTCAATGTCCGGATAATGCTGAGGGGTCTGTAATGATATTCAGTGGCACTGTCCGGATAGTGCTGAGGGGTCTGTAATGATATTCAGTGTCACTGTCCGGATAGTGCTGAGGGGTCTGTAATGATATTCACTGGCACTGTCCGGATAGTGCTGATGGGTCTGTAATGATATTCACTGGCACTGTCAGGATAGTGCTGAGGGGTCTGTAACGATATTCAGTGTCACTGTTCGGATAGTGCTGAGGGGTCTGTAACGATATTCAGTGTCACTGTTTGGATAGTGCTGAGGGGTCTGTAATGATATTCAGTGGCACTGTCCGGATAGTGCTCAGGGGTCTGTAATGATATTCAGTGTCACTGTCCGCATAATGCTGAGGGGGTCTGTAATGATATTCAGTGTCAATATCCGGATAATGCTGAGGGGTCTGTAATGATATTCAGTGGCACTGTCCGGATAGTGCTCAGGGGTCTGTAATGATATTCACTGGCACTGTCCGGATAGTGCTGAGGGGGTCTGTAATGATATTCAGTGGCACTGTCCGGATAGTGCTGAGGGGTCTGTAATGATATTCAATGGCACTGTCCGGATAGTGCTGAGGGGTCTGTAATGATATTCACTGGCACTGTCCGGATAGTGCTGAGGGGTCTGTAATGATATTCAGTGTCACTGTCCGGATAGTGCTGAGGGGTCTGTAATGATATTCAGTGTCACTGTTCGGATAGTGCTGAGGGGTCTGTAATGATATTCAGTGGCACTGTCCGGATAGTGCTGAGGGGTCTGTAATGATATTCAGTTTCACTGTCCGGATAGTGCTGAGGGGTCTGTAATGATATTCACTGGCACTGTCCGGATAGTGCTCAGGGGTCTGTAATGATATTCAGTGGCACTGTCCGGATAGTGCTGTGGGGGTCTGTAATGATATTCAGTGTCACTGTCCGGATAGTGCTGAGGGGTCTGTAATGATATTCAGTGGCACTGTCCGGATAGTGCTGAGGGGGTCTGTAATGATATTCAGTGTCACTGTCCGGATAATGCTGAGGGGTCTGTAATGATATTCAGTGGCACTGTCCGGATAGTGCTGAGGGGTCTGTAATGATATTCAGTTTCACTGTCCGGATAGTGCTGAGGGGTCTGTAATGATATTCACTGGCACTGTCCGGATAGTGCTGAGGGGTCTGTAATGATATTCACTGGCACTGTCCGGAGAGTGCTGAGGGGGTCTGTAATGATATTCACTGGCACTGTCCGGATAGTGCTGAGGGGTCTGTAATGATATTCAGTGTCACTGTCCGGATAGTGCTGAGGGGTCTGTAATGATATTCACTGGCACTGTCCGGATAGTGCTGAGGGGGTCTGTAATGATATTCAGTATCACTGTCCGGATAGTGCTGAGGGGTCTGTGATGATATTCAGTGTCACTGTCCAGATAGTGCTGAGGGGTCTATAATGATATTCAGTGTCACTGTCCGGATAGCGCTGAGGGGTCTTTAATGATATTCAGTGTCACTGTGCGGATAGCGCTGAGGGGTCTGTAATGATATTCACTGGCACTGTCCGGATAGTGCTGAGCGGTCTGTAATGATAGTCACTGGCAGTGTCCGGATAGTGCTGAGGGGTCCTTAATGATATTGAGTGACTCTGTCCAGATAGTGCTGAGGGGTCTGTAATGATATTCACTGGCACTGTCCGGATAGTGCTGAGGAATCTGTAATGATATTCACTGCACTCTCAGGATAGTGCTGAGGGGTCTGTAATGATATTCAGTGTCACTGTCCGGATAGTGCTGAGGGGGTCTGTAATGATATTCACTGGCACTGTCCGGATAGTGCTGAGGGGTCTGTAATGATATTCACTGGCACTGTCTGGATAGTGCTGAGGGGGTCTGTAATGATATTCACTGGCACTGTCCGGATAGTGCTGAGGGGTCTGTAATGATATTCAGTGTCACTGTCCGGATAGTGCTGAGGGGGTCTGTAATGATATTCACTGGCACTGTCCGGATAGTGCTGAGGGGGTCTGTAATGATATTCAGTGTCACTGACCGGAAAATGCTGAGGAGTCTGTAATGATATTCACTGGCACTGTCCGGATAGTGCTGAGGGGTCTGTAATGATATTCAGTGTCACTGTGCGGATAGTGCTGAGGGGTCTGTAATGATATTCAGTGTCACTGTCCGGATAGTGCTGAGGGGGTCTGTAATGATATTCAGTGTCACTGTCCGGATAGTGCTGAGGGGTCTGTAATGATATTCAGTGTCACTGTGCGGATAGTGCTGAGGGGTCTGTAATGATATTCACTGCCACTGTCCGGATAGTGCTGAGGGGTCTGTAATGATATTCAGTGTCACTGTCCGGATAGTGCTGAGGGGGTCTGTAATGATATTCAGTGTCACTGTCCGGATAGTGCTGAGGGATCTGTAATGATATTCAGTGTCACTGTCTGGATAGTGCTGAGGGGTCTGTAATGATATTCACTGGCACTGTCCGGATAGTGCTGAGGGGTCTGTAATGATATTCAGTGTCAATGTCCGGATAGTGCTGAGGGGGTCTGTAATGATATTCACTGGCACTGTCCGGATAGTGCTGAGGGGGTCTGTAATGATATTCAGTGTCACTGTCCGGATAGTGCTGACGGGTCTGTAATGATATTCAGTGTCACTGTCCGGATAGTGCTGAGGGGTTCTATAATGATATTCAGTGTCAGTGTCCGGATAGTGCTGAGGGGGTCCATAATGATATTCAGTGTCACTGTCCGGATAGTGCTGAGGGGTCTGTAATGGTATTCACTGGCACTGTCCGGATAGTGCAGAGGGGTCTGTAATGATAGTCACTCTCAGTGTCTGGATAGTGCTGAGGGGTCTGTAATGATATTCAGTGTCACTGTTCGGATAGTGCTGAGGGGTCTGTAATGATATTCACTGCACTCTCCGGATAGTGCTGAGGGGTCTGTAATGATATTCAGTGTCACTGTCCGGATAGTGCTGAGGGGTCTGTAATGATATTCACTGGCACTGTCCGGATAGTGCTGAGGGGTCTGTAATGATATTCAGTGTCACTGTGCGGATAGTGCTGAGGGGGTCTGTAATGATATTCAGTGTCACTGTCCGGATAATGCTGAGGGGGTCTGTAATGATATTCAGTGTCACTGTTCGGAAAGTGCTGAGGGGTCTGTAATGATATTGAGTGACTCTGTCCGGATAGTGCTGAGGGGTCTGCAATGATATTCACTGTCACTGTCCGGATAGTGCTGAGGGATCTGTAATGATATTCACTGCACTGTCCGGATAGTGTTGAGGGGTCTGTAATGATATTCTGTGTCACTGTCCGGATAGTGCTGAGGGGTCTGTAATGATATTCACTGGCACTGTCCGGATAGTGCTGAGGGGTCTGTAATGATATTCAGTGTCACTGTGCGGATAGTGCTGAGGGGTCTGTAATGATATTCACTGGCACTGTCCGGATAGTGCTGAGGGGTCTGTAATGATATTCAGTGTCACTGTCCGGATAATGCTGAGGGGTCTTTAATGATATTCACTGGCACTGTCCGGATAGTGCTGAGGGGTCTGTAATGATATTCAGTGTCACTGTCCGGATAGTGCTGAGGGGTCTGTAATGATATTCAGCATCACTGTCCGGATAGTGCTGAGGGGTCTGTAATGATATTCAGCGTCACTGTCCGGATAGTGCTGAGGGGTCTGTAATGATATTCACTGGCACTGTCCGGATAGTGCTGAGGGGTCTGTAATGATATTCAGTGTCACTGTCCGGATAGTGCTGAGGGGGTCTGTAATGATATTCACTGGCACTGTCCGGATAGTGCTGAGGGGTCTGTAATGATATTCAGTGTCACTGTCCGGATAGTGCTGAGGGGGTCTGTAATGATATTCAGTGGCACTGTCCGGATAGTGCTGAGGGGGTCTGTAATGATATTCAGTGTCACTGTCCGGATAATGCTGAGGGGTCTGTAATGATATTCACTGGCACTGTCTGGATAGTGCTGAGGGGTCTGTAATGATATTCAGTGTCACTGTCCGGATAGTGCTGAGGGGGTCTGTAATGATATTCAGCGTCACTGTCCGGATAGTGCTGAGGGGTCTGTAATGATATTCAGCGTCACTGTCCGGATAGTGCCGAGGGGTCTGTAATGATATTCACTGGCACTGTCCAGATAGTGCCGAGGGATCTGTAATGATATTCACTGGCACTGTCCGGATAGTGCAGAGGGGTCTGTAATGATATTCACTGGCACTGTCCGGATAGTGCCGAGGGGTCTGTAATGATATTCACTGGCACTGCCCGGATAGTGCCGAGGGGGTGTGTAATGATATTCACTGACACTGTCCGGATAGTGCTGAGGGGGTCTGTAATGATATTCACTGGCACTGTCCGGATAGTGCTGAGGGGTCTGTAATGATATTCACTGGCACTGTCCTGATATTGCCGAGGGGTGTAATGATATTCACTGTCACTGTCCGGATAGTGCTGAGGGGGTCTGTAATGATATTCAGTGTCACTGTCCGGATAGTGGTGAGGGGTCTGTAATGATATTCAGTGTCACTGTCCGGATAGTGCTGAGGGGGTCTGTAATGATATTCAGTGTCACTGTCCGGATAGTGCTGAGGGGGTCTGTAATGATATTCACTGTCACTATCCGGATAGTGCTGAGGGGTCTGTAATGATATTCACTGGCACTGTCCGGATAGTGCTGAGGGGTGTAATGATATTCACTGTCACTGTCCGGATAGTGCTGAGGGGGTCTGTAATGATATTCAGTGTCACTGTCAGGATAGTGCTGAGGGGGTCTGTAATGATATTCAGTGGCACTGTCCGGATAGTGCTGAAGGGGTCTGTAATGATATTCACTGGCACTGTCCGGATAGTGCTGAGGGGTCTGTAATGATATTCAGTGGCACTGTCCGGATAGTGCTGAGGGGTCTGTAATGATATTCACTGCACTGTCCGGATAGTACTGAGGGGGTCTGTAATGATATTCACTGGCACTGTCCGGATAGTGCTGAGGGGTCTGTAATGATATTCAGTTTCACTGTCCGGATAGTGCTGAGGGGTCTGTAATGATATTCACTAGCACTGTCCGGATAATGCTGAGGAGTCTGTAGTGATATTCACTGGCACTGTCCGGATAGTGCTGAGGGGGTCTGTAATGATATTCAGTTTCACTGTCCGGATAGTGCTGAGGGGTCTGTAATAATATTCAGTGTCACTGTCCGGATAGTGCTGAGGGTTCTGTAATGATATTCAGTGTCACTGTGCGGATAGTGCTGAGGGGGTCTGTAATGATATTCACTGGCACTGTCCGATAGTGCTGAGGGGTCTGTAATGATATTCACTGGCACTGTCCGGATAGTGCTGAGGGGTCTGTAATGATATTCACTGGCACTGTCCGGATAGTGCTGAGGGGTCTGTAATGATATTCAGTGTCACTGTTCGGATAGTGCTGAGGGGTCTGTAATGATATTGAGTGACTCTGTCCGGATAGTGCTGAGGGGTCTGTAATGATATTCACTGGTACTGTCCGGATAGTGCTGAGTGATCTGTAATGATATTCACTGCACTGTCCGGATAGTGCTGAGGGGTCTGTAATGATATTCAGTGTCACTGTGCGGATAGTGCTGAGGGGGTCTGTAATGATATTCAGTGTCACTGTCCGGATAATGCTGAGGGGGTCTGTAATGATATTCAGTGTCACTGTCCGGATAATGCTGAGAGGTCTGTAATGATATTCAGTGGCACTGTCCGGATAGTGCTGAGGGGTCTGTAATGATATTCAGTTTCACTATCCGGAAAGTGCTGAGGGGGTCTGTAATGATATTCACTGGCACTGTCCGCATAGTGCTGAGGGGGTCTGTAATGATATTCACTGGCACTGTCCGGATAGTGCTGAGGGGGTCTGTAATGATATTCAGTGTCACTGACCGGAAAATGCTGAGGAGTCTGTAATGATATTCACTGGCACTGTCCGGATAGTGCTGAGGGGTCTGTAATGATATTCACTGGCACTGTCCGGATAGTGCTGAGGGGTCTGTGATGATATTCAGTGTCACTGTCCAGATAGTGCTGAGGGGTCTATAATGATATTCAGTGTCACTGTGCGGATAGCGCTGAGGGGTCTGTAATGATATTCAGTGTCACTGTCCGGATAATGCTGAGGGGTCTGTAATGATATTCAATGGCACTGTCCGGATAGTGCTGAGGGGTCTGTAATGATATTCAGTTTCACTGTCCGGATAGTGCTGCGGGGGTCTGTAATGATATTCAGTGTCACTGTCCGGAAAATGCTGAGGAGTCTGTAATGATATTCACTGGCACTGTCCGGATAGTGCTGAGGGGTCTGTAATGATATTCACTGGCACTGTCCGGATAGTGCTGAGGGGTCTGTAATGATATTCACTGGCACTGTCCAGATAGTGCTGAGGGGTCTGTAATGATATTCAGTGTCACTGTCCGGATAGTGCTGAGGTGTCTGTAATGATATTCACTGGCACTGTCCGGATAGTGCTGAGGGATCTGTAATGATATTCACTGCACTGTCCGGATAGTGTTGAGGGGTCTGTAATGATATTCAGTGTCACTGTCCGGATAGTGCTCAGGGGTCTGTAATGATATTCAGTGTCACTGTGCAGATAGTGCTGAGGGGTCTGTAATGATATTCAATGGCACTGTCCGGATAGTGCTGAGTGGTCTGTAATGATATTCAGTGTCATTGTGCGGATAGTGCTGAGGGGGTCTGTAATGATATTCAGTGTCACTGTCCGCATAATGCTGAGGGGGTCTGTAATGATATTCAGTGTCAATGTCCGGATAATGCTGAGGGGTCTGTAATGATATTCAGTGGCACTGTCCGGATAGTGCTCAGGGGTCTGTAATGATATTCAGTTTCACTGTCCGGATAGTGCTGAGGGGGTCTGTAATGATATTCACTGGCACTGTCCGGATAGTGCTGAGGGGTCTGTAATGATATTCACTGGCACTGTCCGGATAGTGCTGAGGGGGTCTGTAATGATATTCAGTGGCACTGTCCGGATAGTGCTGAGGGGTCTGTAATGATATTCAGTGTCACTGTCCGGATAGTGATGTGGGGTCTGTAATGATATTCAGTGTCACTGTCCGGATAGTGCTGAGGGGGTCTGTAATGATATTCAGTGGCACTGTCCGGATAGTGCTGTGGGGTCTGTAATGATATTCAGTGTCACTGTCCGGATAATGCTGAGGGGTCTGTAATGATATTCAGTGGCACTGTCCGGATAGTGCTGAGGGGTCTGTAATGATATTCAGTTTCACTGTCCGGATAGTGCTGAGGGGGTCTGTAATGATATTCACTGGCACTGTCCGGATAGTGCTGTGGGGGTCTGTAATGATATTCAGTGTCACTGTCCGGATAGTGCTGAGGGGGTCTGTAATGATATTCAGTGGCACTGTCCGGATAGTGCTGTGGGGGTCTGTAATGATATTCAGTGTCACTGTCCGGATAATGCTGAGGGGTCTGTAATGATATTCAGTGGCACTGTCCGGATAGTGCTTTGGGGGTCTGTAATGATATTCAGTTTCACTGTCCGGATAGTGCTGAGGGGTCTGTAATGATATTCACTGGCACTGTCCAGATAGTGCTGAGGGGTCTGTAATGATATTCACTGGCACTGTCCGGATAGTGCTGAGGGGGTCTGTAATGATATTCACTGGCACTGTCCGGATAGTGCTGAGGGGTCTGTAATGATATTCAGTGTCACTGTCCGGATAGTGCTGAGGGGGTCTGTAATGATATTCACTGGCACTGTCCGGATAGTGCTGAGGGGTCTGTAATGATATTCAGTGTCACTGTCCGGATAGTGCTGAGGGGTCTGTAATGATATTCAGTGTCACTGTCCGGATAGTGCTGAGGGGGTCTATAATGATATTCAGTGTCAGTGTCCGGATAGTGCTGAGGGGGTCTATAATGATATTCAGTGTCACTGTCCGGATAGTGCTGAGGGGTCTGTAATGATAGTCACTGGCAGTGTCCGGATAGTGCTGAGGGGTCTGTAATGATATTGAGTGACTCTGTCCAGATAGTGCTGAGGGGTCTGTAATGATATTCACTGGCACTGTCCGGATAGTGCTGAGGAATCTGTAATGATATTCACTGCACTCTCAGGATAGTGCTGAGGGGTCTGTAATGATATTCAGTGTCACTGTCCGGATAGTGCTGAGGGGGTCTGTAATGATATTCACTGGCACTGTCCGGATAGTGCTGAGGGGTCTGTAATGATATTCACTGGCACTGTCTGGATAGTGCTGAGGGGGTCTGTAATGATATTCACTGGCACTGTCCGGATAGTGCTGAGGGGTCTGTAATGATATTCAGTGTCACTGTCCGGATAGTGCTGGGGGGGTCTGTAATGATATTCACTGGCACTGTCCGGATAGTGCTGAGGGGGTCTGTAATGATATTCAGTGTCACTGTCCGGATAATGCTGAGGAGTCTGTAGTGATATTCACTGGCACTGTCCGGATAGTGCTGAGGGGTCTGTAATGATATTCAGTGTCACTGTGCGGATAGTGCTGAGGGGTCTGTAATGATATTCAGTGTCACTGTCCGGATAGTGCTGAGGGGGTCTGTAATGATATTCAGTGTCACTGTCCGGATAGTGCTGAGGGTTCTGTAATGATATTCAGTGTCACTGTGCGGATAGTGCTGAGGGGTCTGTAATGATATTCACTGCCACTGTCCGGATAGTGCTGAGGGGTCTGTAATGATATTCAGTGTCACTGTGCAGATAGTGCTGAGGGGGTCTGTAATGATATTCAGTGTCACTGTCCGGATAGTGCTGAGGGATCTGTAATGATATTCAGTGTCACTGTCTGGATAGTGCTGAGGGGTCTGTAATGATATTCAGTGTCACTGTGCGGATAGTGCTGAGGAGTCTGTAATGATATTCACTGGCACTGTGCGGATAGTGCTGAGGGGTCTCTAATGATATTCACTGGCACTGTCCGGATAGTGCTGAGGGGTCTGTAATGATATTCAGCGTCACTGTCCGGATAGTGCTGAGGGGTCTGTAATGATATTCACTGGCACTGTCCGGATAGTGCTGGCGGGTCTGTAATGATATTCAGTGTCAATGTCCGGATAGTGCTGAGGGGGTCTGTAATGATATTCACTGGCACTGTCCGGATAGTGCTGAGGGGGTCTGTAATGATATTCAGTGTCACTGTCCGGATAGTGCTGACGGGTCTGTATTGATATTCATTGTCACTGTCCGGATAGTGCTGAGGGGGTCTATAATGATATTCAGTGTCAGTGTCCGGATAGTGCTGAGGGGGTCTATAATGATATTCAGTGTCACTGTCCGGATAGTGCTGAGGGGTCTGTAATGATAGTCACTCACAGTGTCTGGATAGTGCTGAGGGGTCTGTAATGATATTCAGTGTCACTGTTCGGATAGTGCTGAGGGGTCTGTAATGATATTCACTGCACTCTCCGGATAGTGCTGAGGGGTCTGTAATGATATTCACTGGCACTGTCCGGATAGTGCTGAGGGGTCTGTAATGATATTCAGTGTCACTGTGCGGATAGTGCTGAGGGGTCTGTAATGATATTCAGTGTCACTGTCCGGATAATGCTGAGGGGGTCTGTAATGATATTCAGTGTCACTGTTCGGATAGTGCTAAGGGGTCTGTAATGATATTGAGTGACTTTGTCCGGATAATGCTGAGGGGTCTGTAATGATATTCACTGGCACTGTCCGGATAGTGCTGAGGGATCTGTAATGATATTCACTGCACTGTCCGGATAGTACTGAGGGGTCTGTAATGATATTCAGTGTCAGTGTGCGGATAGTGCTGAGGGGTCTGTAATGATATTCACTGGCACTGTCCGGATAGTGCTGAGGGGTCTGTAATGATATTCAGTGTCACTGTGCGGATAGTGCTGAGGGGTCTGTAATGATATTCACTGGCACTGTCCAGATAGTGCTGAGGGGTCTGTAATGATATTCAGTGTCACTGTCCGGATAATGCTGAGTTGTCTGTAATGATATTCACTGGCACTGTCCGGATAGTGCTGAGGGCTCTGTATGATATTCAGTGTCACTGTCCGGATAGTGCTGAGGGGTCTGTAATGATATTCAGCGTCACTGTCCGGATAGTGCTGAGGGGTCTGTAATGATATTTAGCGTCACTGTCCGGATAGTGCTGAGGGGTCTGTAATGATATTCACTGGCACTGTCCGGATAGTGCCGAGGGGTCTGTAATGATATTCAGTGTCACTGTCCGGATAGTGCTGAGGGGGTCTGTAATGATATTCACTGGCACTGTCCGGATAGTGCTGAGGGGTCTGTAATGATATTCAGTGTCACTGTCCGGATAGTGCTGAGGGGGTCTGTAATGATATTCAGTGGCACTGTCCGGATAGTGCTGAGGGGGTCTGTAATGATATTCACTGGCACTGTCCGGATAGTGCTGAGGGGTCTGTAATGATATTCACTGGCACTGTCCGGATAGTGCTGAGGGGCTCTGTAATGATATTCAGTGTCACTGTCCGGATAATGCTGAGGAGTCTGTAGTGATATTCACTGGCACTGTCCGGATAGTGCTGAGGGGTCTGTAATGATATTCAGTGTCACTGTGCGGATAGTGCTGAGGGGTCTGTAATGATATTCAGTGTCACTGTGCGGATAGTGCTGAGGGGGTCTGTAATGATATTCAGTGTCACTGTCCGGATAGTGCTGAGGGGTCTGTAATGATATTCAGTGTCACTGTGCGGATAGTGCTGAGGGGTCTGTAATGATATTCACTGCCACTGTCCGGATAGTGCTGAGGGGTCTGTAATGATATTCAGTGTCACTGTGCAGATAGTGCTGAGGGGTCTGTAATGATATTCAGTGTCACTGTCCGGATAGTGCTGAGGGATCTGTAATGATATTCAGTGTCACTGTCCGGATAGTGCTGAGGGATCTGTATTGATATTCAGTGTCACTGTCTGGATAGTGCTGAGGGGTCTGTAATGATATTCAGTGTCACTGTCCGGATAGTGCTGAGGGGTCTGTAATGATATTCAGTGTCACTGTGCGGATAGTGCTGAGGAGTCTGTAATGATATTCACTGGCACTGTGCGGATAGTGCTGAGGGGTCTCTAATGATATTCACTGGCACTGTCCGGATAGTGCTGAGGGGTCTGTAATGATATTCAGCGTCACTGTCCGGATAGTGCTGAGGGGTCTGTAATGATATTCACTGGCACTGTCCGGATAGTGCTGGCGGGTCTGTAATGATATTCAGTGTCAATGTCCGGATAGTGCTGAGGGGGTCTGTAATGATATTCACTGGCACTGTCCGGATAGTGCTGAGGGGTCTGTAATGATATTCAGTGTCACTGTCCGGATAGTGCTGACGGGTCTGTATTGATATTCATTGTCACTGTCCGGATAGTGCTGAGGGGTCTCTAATGATATTCAGTGTCAGTGTCCGGATAGTGCTGAGGGGGTCTATAATGATATTCAGTGTCACTGTCCGGATAGTGCTGAGGGGTCTGTAATGGTATTCACTGGCACTGTCCGGATAGTGCAGAGGGGTCTGTAATGATAGTCACTCACAGTGTCTGGATAGTGCTGAGGGGTCTGTAATGATATTCAGTGTCACTGTTCGCATAGTGCTGAGGGGTCTGTAATGATATTCACTGCACTCTCCGGATAGTGCTGAGGGGTCTGTAATGATATTCAGTGTCACTCTCCGGATAGTGCTGAGGGGTCTGTAATGATATTCACTGGCACTGTCCGGTTAGTGCTGAGGGGTCTGTAATGATATTCAGTGTCACTGTGCGGATAGTGCTGAGGGGGTCTGTAATGATATTCAGTGTCACTGTCCGGATAATGCTGAGGGGGTCTGTAATGATATTCAGTGTCACTGTTCGGATAGTGCTAAGGGGTCTGTAATGATATTGAGTGACTCTGTCCGGATAATGCTGAGGGGTCTGTAATGATATTCACTGGCACTGTCCGGATAGTGCTGAGGGATCTGTAATGATATTCACTGCACTGTCCGGATAGTACTGAGGGGTCTGTAATGATATTCAGTGTCAGTGTGCGGATAGTGCTGAGGGGTCTGTAATGATATTCACTGGCACTGTCCGGATAGTGCTGAGGGGTCTGTAATGATATTCAGTGTCACTGTGCGGATAGTGCTGAGGGGTCTGTAATGATATTCACTGGCACTGTCCAGATAGTGCTGAGGGGTCTGTAATGATATTCAGTGTCACTGTCCGGATAATGCTGAGTTGTCTGTAATGATATTCACTGGCACTGTCCGGATAGTGCTGAGGGCTCTGTATGATATTCAGTGTCACTGTCCGGATAGTGCTGAGGGGTCTGTAATGATATTCAGCGTCACTGTCCGGATAGTGCTGAGGGGTCTGTAATGATATTCAGCGTCACTGTCCGGATAGTGCTGAGGGGTCTGTAATGATATTCACTGCCACTGTCCGGATAGTGCCGAGGGGTCTGTAATGATATTCAGTGTCACTGTCCGGATAGTGCTGAGGGGGTCTGTAATGATATTCACTGGCACTGTCCGGATAGTGCTGAGGGGTCTGTAATGATATTCAGTGTCACTGTCCGGATAGTGCTGAGGGGGTCTGTAATGATATTCAGTGGCACTGTCCGGATAGTGCTGAGGGGGTCTGTAATGATATTCAGTGGCACTGTCCGGATAGTGCTGAGGGGGTCTGTAATGATATTCAGTGTCATTGTCCGGATAATGCTGAGGGGTCTGTAATGATATTCACTGGCACTGTCTGGATAGTACTGAGGGGTCTGTATGATATTCAGCGTCACTGTCCGGATAGTGCTGAGAGGTCTGTAATGATATTCAGCGTCACTGTCCGGATAGTGCTGAGGGGTCTGTAATGATATTCAGCGTCACTGTCCGGATAGTGCTGAGGGGTCTGTAATGATATTCAGCGTCACTGTCCGGATAGTGCCGAGGGGTCTGTAATGATATTCACTGGCACTGTCCAGATAGTGCCGAGGGATCTGTAATGATATTCACTGGCACTGTCCGGATAGTGCAGAGGGGTCTGTAATGATATTCACTGGCACTGTCCGGATACTGCCGAGGGGTCTGTAATGATATTCGCTGGCACTGCCCGGATAGTGCTGAGGGGGTGTGTAATGATATTCACTGACACTGTCCGGATAGTGCTGAGGGGGTCTGTAATGATATTCACTGGCACTGTCCGGATAGTGCTGAGGGGTCTGTAATGATATTCACTGGCACTGTCCTCATATTGCTGAAGGGTGTAATGATATTCACTGTCACTGTCCGGATAGTGCTGAGGGGGTCTGTAATGATATTCAGTGTCACTGTCCGGATAGTGCTGAGGGGGTCTGTAATGATATTCAGTGTCACTGTCCGGATAGTGCTGAGGGGGTCTGTAATGATATTCACTGTCACTATCCGGATAGTGCTGAGGGGTCTGTAATGATATTCACTGGCACTGTCCGGATATTGCTGAGGGGTGTAATGATATTCACTGTCACTGTCCGGATAGTGCTGAGGGGGTCTGTAATGATATTCAGTGTCACTGTCAGGATAGTGCTGAGGGGGTCTGTAATGATATTCAGTGGCACTGTCCGGATAGTGCTGAAGGGGTCTGTAATGATATTCACTGGCACTGTCCGGATAGTGCTGAGGGGTCTGTAATGATATTCAGTGGCACTGTCCGGATAGTGCTGAGGGGTCTGTAATGATATTCACTGCACTGTCCGGATAGTACTGAGGGGGTCTGTAATGATATTCACTGGCACTGTCCGGATAGTGCTGAGGGGTCTGTAATGATATTCAGTTTCACTGTCCGGATAGTGCTGAGGGGTCTGTAATGATATTCACTAGCACTGTCCGGATAATGCTGAGGAGTCTGTAGTGATATTCACTGGCACTGTCCGGATAATGCTGAGGGGGTCTGTAATGATATTCAGTTTCACTGTCCGGATAGTGCTGAGGGGTCTGTAATGATATTCACTGGCACTGTCCGGATAGTGCTGAGGGGTCTGTAATGATATTCACTGGAACTGTCCAGATAGTGCTGAGGGATCTGTAATGATATTCACTGCACTCTCCGGATAGTGCTGAGGGGTCTGTAATGATATTCAGTGTTACTGTCCGGATAGTGCTGAGGGGTCTGTAATGATATTCACTGGCACTGTCCGGATAGTGCTGAGGGGGTCTGTAATGATATTCAGTGGCACTGTCCGGATAGTGCTGAGTGGTCTGTAATGATATTCAGTGTCATTGTGCGGATAGTGCTGAGGGGGTCTGTAATGATATTCAGTGTCACTGTCCGCATAATGCTGAGGGGGTCTGTAATGATATTCAGTGTCAATGTCCGGATAATGCTGAGGGGTCTGTAATGATATTCAGTGGCACTGTCCGGATAGTGCTCAGGGGTCTGTAATGATATTCAGTTTCACTGTCCGGATAGTGCTGAGGGGGTCTGTAATGATATTCACTGGCACTGTCCGGATAGTGCTGAGGGGTCTGTAATGATATTCACTGGCACTGTCCGGATAGTGCTGAGGGGGTCTGTAATGATATTCAGTGGCACTGTCCGGATAGTGCTGAGGGGGTCTGTAATGATATTCAGTGGCACTGTCCGGATAGTGCTGTGGGGGTCTGTAATGATATTCAGTGTCACTGTCCGGATAGTGCTGAGGGGGTCTGTAATGATATTCAGTGGCACTGTCCGGATAGTGCTGTGGGGGTCTGTAATGATATTCAGTGTCACTGTCCGGATAATGCTGAGGGGTCTGTAATGATATTCAGTGGCACTGTCCGGATAGTGCTGAGGGGTCTGTAATGATATTCAGTTTCACTGTCCGGATAGTGCTGAGGGGGTCTGTAATGATATTCACTGGCACTGTCCGGATAGTGCTGAGGGGTCTGTAATGATATTCACTGGCACTGTCCGGATAGTGCTGAGGGGGTCTGTAATGATATTCACTGGCACTGTCCGGATAGTGCTGAGGGGTCTGTAATGATATTCAGTGTCACTGTCCGGATAGTGCTGAGGGGGTCTGTAATGATATTCACTGGCACTGTCCGGATAGTGCTGAGGGGGTCTGTAATGATATTCAGTGTCACTGTCCGGATAGTGCTGAGGGGTCTGTAATGATATTCAGTGTCACTGTCCGGATAGTGCTGAGGGGGTCTATAATGATATTCAGTGTCAGTGTCCGGATAGTGCTGAGGGGGTCTATAATGATATTCAGTGGCACTGTCCGGATAGTGCTGAGGGGTCTGTAATGATATTCACTGGCACTGTCCGGATAGTGCTGAGGGGTCTGTAATGATAGTCACTGGCAGTGTCCGGATAGTGCTGAGGGGTCTGTAATGATATTGAGTGACTCTGTCCAGATAGTGCTGAGGGGTCTGTAATGATATTCACTGGCACTGTCCGGATAGTGCTGAGGAATCTGTAATGATATTCACTGCACTCTCAGGATAGTGCTGAGGGGTCTGTAATGATATTCAGTGTCACTGTCCGGATAGTGCTGAGGGGGTCTGTAATGATATTCACTGGCACTGTCCGGATAGTGCTGAGGGGTCTGTAATGATATTCACTGGCACTGTCTGGATAGTGCTGAGGGGGTCTGTAATGATATTCACTGGCACTGTCCGGATAGTGCTGAGGGGTCTGTAATGATATTCAGTGTCACTGTCCGGATAGTGCTGGGGGGGTCTGTAATGATATTCACTGGCACTGTCCGGATAGTGCTGAGGGGGTCTGTAATGATATTCAGTGTCACTGTCCGGATAATGCTGAGGAGTCTGTAGTGATATTCACTGGCACTGTCCGGATAGTGCTGAGGGGTCTGTAATGATATTCAGTGTCACTGTCCGGATAGTGCTGAGGGGGTCTGTAATGATATTCAGTGTCACTGTCCGGATAGTGCTGAGGGGTCTGTAATGATATTCAGTGTCACTGTGCGGATAGTGCTGAGGGGTCTGTAATGATATTCACTGCCACTGTCCGGATAGTGCTGAGGGGTCTGTAATGATATTCAGTGTCACTGTGCAGATAGTGCTGAGGGGGTCTGTAATGATATTCAGTGTCACTGTCCGGATAGTGCTGAGGGATCTGTAATGATATTCAGTGTCACTGTCTGGATAGTGCTGAGGGATCTGTATTGATATTCAGTGTCACTGTCTGGATAGTGCTGAGGGGTCTGTAATGATATTCAGTGTCACTGTCCGGATAGTGCTGAGGGGTCTGTAATGATATTCAGTGTCACTGTGCGGATAGTGCTGAGGAGTCTGTAATGATATTCACTGGCACTGTGCGGATAGTGCTGAGGGGTCTCTAATGATATTCACTGGCACTGTCCGGATAGTGCTGAGGGGTCTGTAATGATATTCAGCGTCACTGTCCGGATAGTGCTGAGGGGTCTGTAATGATATTCACTGGCACTGTCCGGATAGTGCTGGCGGGTCTGTAATGATATTCAGTGTCAATGTCCGGATAGTGCTGAGGGGGTCTGTAATGATATTCACTGGCACTGTCCGGATAGTGCTGAGGGGGTCTGTAATGATATTCAGTGTCACTGTCCGGATAGTGCTGACGGGTCTGTATTGATATTCATTGTCACTGTCCGGATAGTGCTGAGGGGGTCTATAATGATATTCAGTGTCAGTGTCCGGATAGTGCTGAGGGGGTCTATAATGATATTCAGTGTCACTGTCCGGATAGTGCTGAGGGGTCTGTAATGGTATTCACTGGCACTGTCCGGATAGTGCAGAGGGGTCTGTAATGATAGTCACTCACAGTGTCTGGATAGTGCTGAGGGGTCTGTAATGATATTCAGTGTCACTGTTCGGATAGTGCTGAGGGGTCTGTAATGATATTCACTGCACTCTCCGGATAGTGCTGAGGGGTCTGTAATGAGATTCAGTGTCACTCTCCGGATAGTGCTGAGGGGTCTGTAATGATATTCACTGGCACTGTCCGGATAGTGCTGAGGGGTCTGTAATGATATTCAGTGTCACTGTGCGGATAGTGCTGAGGGGGTCTGTAATGATATTCAGTGTCACTGTGCGGATAGTGCTGAGGGGTCTGTAATGATATTCAGTGTCACTGTGCGGATAGTGCTGAGGGGTCTGTAATGATATTCAGTGTCACTGTGCGGATAGTGCTGAGGGGTCTGTAATGATATTCACTGGCACTGTCCGGATAGTGCTGAGGGGTCTGTAATGATATTCAGTGTCACTGTGCGGATAGTGCTGAGGGGTCTGTAATGATATTCAGTGTCACTGTCCGGATAATGCTGAGGGGGTCTGTAATGATATTCAGTGTCACTGTTCGGATAGTGCTAAGGGGTCTGTAATGATATTGAGTGACTCTGTCCGGATAATGCTGAGGGGTCTGTAATGATATTCACTGGCACTGTCCGGATAGTGCTGAGGGATCTGTAATGATATTCACTGCACTGTCCGGATAGTACTGAGGGGTCTGTAATGATATTCAGTGTCAGTGTGCGGATAGTGCTGAGGGGTCTGTAATGATATTCACTGGCACTGTCCGGATAGTGCTGAGGGGTCTGTAATGATATTCAGTGTCACTGTGCGGATAGTGCTGAGGGGTCTGTAATAATATTCACTGGCACTGTCCAGATAGTGCTGAGGGGTCTGTAATGATATTCAGTGTCACTGTCCGGATAATGCTGAGTTGTCTGTAATGATATTCACTGGCACTGTCCGGATAGTGCTGAGGGCTCTGTATGATATTCAGTGTCACTGTCCGGATAGTGCTGAGGGGTCTGTAATGATATTCAGCGTCACTGTCCGGATAGTGCTGAGGGGTCTGTAATGATATTCAGCGTCACTGTCCGGATAGTGCTGAGGGGTCTGTAATGATATTCACTGGCACTGTCCGGATAGTGCCGAGGGGTCTGTAATGATATTCAGTGTCACTGTCCGGATAGTGCTGAGGGGGTCTGTAATGATATTCACTGGCACTGTCCGGATAGTGCTGAGGGGTCTGTAATGATATTCAGTGTCACTGTCCGGATAGTGCTGAGGGGGTCTGTAATGATATTCAGTGGCACTGTCCGGATAGTGCTGAGGGGTCTGTAATGATATTCAGTGGCACTGTCCGGATAGCGCTGAGGGGGTCTGTAATGATATTCAGTGTCATTGTCCGGATAATGCTGAGGGGTCTGTAATGATATTCACTGGCACTGTCTGGATAGTACTGAGGGGTCTGTATGATATTCAGTGTCACTGTCCGGATAGTGCTGAGAGGTCTGTAATGATATTCAGCGTCACTGTCCGGATAGTGCTGAGGGGTCTGTAATGATATTCAGCGTCACTGTCCGGATAGTGCCGAGGGGTCTGTAATGATATTCACTGGCACTGTCCAGATAGTGCCGAGGGATCTGTAATGATATTCACTGGCACTGTCCGGATAGTGCAGAGGGGTCTGTAATGATATTCACTGGCACTGTCCGGATACTGCCGAGGGGTCTGTAATGATATTCACTGGCACTGCCCGGATAGTGCTGAGGGGGTGTGTAATGATATTCCCTGACACTGTCCGGATAGTGCTGAGGGGGTCTGTAATGATATTCACTGGCACTGTCCGGATAGTGCTGAGGGGTCTGTAATGATATTCACTGGCACTGTCCTGATATTGCTGAGGGGTGTAATGATATTCACTGTCACTGTCCGGATAGTGCTGAGGGGGTCTGTAATGATATTCAGTGTCACTGTCCGGATAGTGGTGAGGGGTCTGTAATGATATTCAGTGTCACTGTCCGGATAGTGCTGAGGGGGTCTGTAATGATATTCAGTGGCACTGTCCGGATAGTGCTGAGGGGTCTGTAATGATATTCACTGCACTGTCCGGATAGTACTGAGGGGGTCTGTAATGATATTCACTGGCACTGTCCGGATAATGCTGAGGAGTCTGTAGTGATATTCACTGGCACTGTCCGGATAATGCTGAGGGGGTCTGTAATGATATTCAGTTTCACTGTCCGGATAGTGCTGAGGGGTCTGTAATGATATTCAGTTTCACTGTCCGGATAGTGCTGAGGGGTCTGTAATGATATTCACTAGCACTGTCCGGATAATGCTGAGGAGTCTGTAGTGATATTCACTGGCACTGTCCGGATAATGCTGAGGGGGTCTGTAATGATATTCAGTTTCACTGTCCGGATAGTGCTGAGGGGTCTGTAATGATATTCACTGGAACTGTCCAGATAGTGCTGAGGGATCTGTAATGATATTCACTGCACTCTCCGGATAGTGCTGAGGGGTCTGTAATGATATTCAGTGTTACTGTCCGGATAGTGCTGAGGGGTCTGTAATGATATTCACTGGCACTGTCCGGATAGTGCTGAGGGGTCTGTAATGATATTCATTGTCACTGTGCGGATAGTGCTGAGGGGGTCTGTAATAATATTCAGTGTCACTGTCCGGATAATGCTGAGGGGTCTGTAATGATATTCAGTGGCACTGTCCGGATAGTGCTGAGGGGTCTGTAATGATATTCTGTTTCACTGTCCGGATAGTGCTGAGGGGGTCTGTAATGATATTGACTGGCACTGTCCGGATAGTGCTGAGGGGTCTCTAATGATATTGACTTGCACTGTCCAGATAGTGCTGAGGAGGTCTGTAATGATATTCACTGGCACTGTCCGGATAGTGCTGAGTGGTCTGTAATGATATTCAGTGTCGCTGTCCGGATAGTGCTGAAGGGTCTGTAATGATATTCAGTGTCACTGTGCAGATAGTGCTGAGGGGTCTGTAATGATATTCAGTTTCACTGTCCGGATAGTACTGAGGTGTCTGTAATGATATTCACTGGCACTGTCCGGATAGTGCTGAGGGGTCTGTAATGATATTCAGTGTCACTGTCCAGATAGTGCTGAGGGGGTCTGTAATGATATTCACTGGCATTGTCCGGATAGTGCTGAGGGGGTCTGTAATGACATTCAGTGGCACTGTCCGGATAGTGCTGAAGGGGTCTGTAATGATATTCAGTTTCACTGTCCGGATAGTACTGAGGGGTCTGTAATGATATTCACTGGCACTGTCCGGATAGTGCTGAGGGGGTCTGTAATGACATTCAGTGGCACTGTCCCGATAGTGCTGAAGGGGTCTGTAATGATATTCAGTTTCACTGTCCGGATAGTGCTGAGGGATCTGTAATGATATTCAGTGTCACTGTCCGGATAGTGCTGAGGGGTCTGTAATGATATTCAGTGGCACTGTCCCGATAGTGCTGAAGGGGTCTGTAATGATATTCAGTTTCACTGTCCGGATAGTGCTGAAGGGGTCTGTAATGATATTCAGTTTCACTGTCCGGATAGTGCTGAAGGGGTCTGTAATGATATTCAGTGTCACTGTCCGGATAATGCTGAGGGGTCTGTAATGATATTCACTGGCCCTGTGCGGATAGTGCTGAGGGGTCTGTAATGATATTCAGTGTCACTGTGCGGATAGTGCTGAGGGGTCTGTAATGATATTCAGTGTCACTGTCCGGATAGTGCTGATGGGTCTGTAATGATATTGACTGGCACTGACCGGAAAGTGCTGAGGGGTCTGTAATGATATTCAGTGTCACTGTGTGGATAGTGCTGAGGGGTCTGTAATGATATTCACTGGCACTGTCCGGATAGTGCTGAGGGGTCTGTAATGATATTCACTGGCACTGTCCGGATAGTGCTTAGGGGGTCTGTAATGATTTTCAGTTTAACTGTCCGGATAGTACTGAGGGGTCTGTAATAATATTCAGTTTCACTGTCCGGATAGTACTGAGGGGTCTGTAATGATATTCACTGGCACTGTCCGGATAGTGCTCAGGGGTCTGTAATGATATTCAGTGTCACTGTCCGGATAGTGCTTAGGGGGTCTGTAATGATATTCAGTATCACTGTCCGGATAGTGCTGAGGGGTCTGTAATGATATTCACTGGCACTGTCCGGATAGTGCTGAGGGGGTCTGTAATGATATTCAGTGTCACTGTCCGGATAGTGCTGAGGGGTCTGTAATGATATTCAGTGTCACTGTCTGGATAGTGCTGAGGGGTCTGTGATGATATTCACTGGCACTGTCCCGATAGTGCTTAGGGGGACTGTAATGATATTCACTGGCACTGTCCGGATAGGACTCAGGGGTCTGTAATGATATTCAGTGTCACTGTCCGGATAGTGCTTAGGGGGTCTGTAATGATATTCAGTGTCACTGTCCGGATAGTGCTGAGGGGTCCGTGATGATATTCAGTGTCACTGTCCGGATAGTGCTGAGGTGGTCTGTAATGATATTCACTGGCATTGTCCGGATAGTGCTGAGGGGGTCTGTAATGATATTCAGTTTCACTGTCCGGATAGTACTGAGGGGTCTGTAATGATATTCACTGGCACTGTCCGGATAGTGCTGAGGGGTCTGTAATGATATTCAGTGTCACTGTCCGGATAGTGCTGAGGGGGTCTGTAATGATATTCATTGGCATTGTCCGGATAGTGCTGAGGGGGTCTGTAATGATATTCAGTTTCACTGTCCGGATAGTACTGACGGGTCTGTAATGATATTCACTGGCACTGTCCGGATAGTGCTGAGGGGTCTGTAATGATATTCACTGACACTGTCCGGATAGTGCTGTGGGGTCTGTAATGATATTCAGTGTCACTGTGTGGATAGTGCTGAGGGGTCTGTAATGATATTCACTGGCACTGTCCAGATAGTGCTGAGGGGGTCTGTAATGATATTCACTGGCACTGTCCGGATAGTGCTGAGGGGTCTGTAATGATATTCACTGGCACTGTCCGGATAGTGCTGAGGGGTCTGTAATGGTATTCAGTGTCACTGTCCGGATAGTGCTGAGGGGGTCTGTAATGATATTCACTGACACTGTCTGGATAGTGCTGAGGGGGTCTGTAATGATATTCAGTGTCACTGTCCGGATAGTGCTGAGGGGTGTAATGATATTCACTGGCACTGTCCGGATAGTGCTGAGGGGTCTGTAATGATATTCACTGGCACTGTCCGGATAGTGCTGAGGGGTCTGTAATGGTATTCAGTGTCACTGTCCGGATAGTGCTGAGGGGGTCTGTAATGATATTCACTGACACTGTCTGGATAGTGCTGAGGGGGTCTGTAATGATATTCAGTGTCACTGTCCGGATAGTGCTGAGGGGTCTGTAATGATATTCAGTGTCACTGTGTGGATAGTGCTGAGGGGATCTGTAATGACATTCAGTGGCACTGTCCGGATAGTGCTGAAGGGGTCTGTAATGATATTCAGTTTCACTGTCCGGAAAGTACTGAGGGGTCTGTAATGATATTCACTGGCACTGTCCGGATAGTGCTGAGGGGGTCTGTAATGACATTCAGTGGCACTGTCCCGATAGTGCTGAAGGGGTCTGTAATGATATTCAGTTTCACTGTCCGGATAGTGCTGAGGGATCTGTAATGATATTCAGTGTCACTGTCCGGATAGTGCTGAGGGGTCTGTAATGATATTCAGTGGCACTGTCCCGATAGTGCTGAAGGGGTCTGTAATGATATTCACTTTCACTGTCCGGATAGTGCTGAAGGGGTCTGTAATGATATTCAGTGTCACTGTCCGGATAATGCTGAGGGGTCTGTAATGATATTCACTGGCCCTGTGCGGATAGTGCTGAGCGGTCTGTAATGATATTCAGTGTCACTGTGCGGATAGTGCTGAGGGGTCTGTAATGATATTCAGTGTCACTGTCCGGATAGTGCTGATGGGTCTGTAATGGTATTCACTGGCACTGTCCAGATAGTGCTGAGGGGGTCTGTAATGATATTCAGTTTCACTGTCCGGATAGTACTGAGGGGTCTGTAATGATATTCACTGGCACTGTCCGGATAGTGCTGAGGGGTCTGTAATGATATTCACTGACACTGTCCGGATAGTGCTGTGGGGTCTGTAATGATATTCAGTGTTACTGTGTGGATAGTGCTGAGGGGTCTGTAATGATATTCACTGGCACTGTCCGGATAGTGCTGAGGGGGTCTGTAATGATATTCACTGGCACTGTCCGGATAGTGCTCAGGGGTCTGTAATGATATTCAATGTCACTGTCCGGATAGTGCTTAGGGGGTCTGTAATGATATTCAGTATCACTGTCCGGATAGTGCTGAGGGGTCTGTAATGATATTCACTGGCACTGTCCGGATAGTGCTGAGGGGTCTGTAATGATATTCAACGTCACTGTCCGGATAGTGCTGAGGGGTCTGTAATGATATTCACTGGCACTGTCCGGATAGTGCTGAGGGGTCTGTAATGATATTCAGTGTCACTGTCTGGATAGTGCTGAGGGGTCTGTAATGATATTCACTGGCACTGTCCCGATAGTGCTTAGGGGGACTGTAATGATATTCAGTGGCACTGTCCGGATAGTGCTCAGGGGTCTGTAATGATATTCAGTGTCACTGTCCGGATAGTGCTTAGGGGGTCTGTAATGATATTCAGTGTCACTGTCCGGATAGTGCTGAGGGGTCTGTGATGATATTCAGTGTCACTGTCCGGATAGTGCTGAGGTGGTCTGTAATGATATTCACTGGCATTGTCCGGATAGTGCTGAGGGGGTCTGTAATGATATTCAGTTTCACTGTCCGGATAGTACTGAGGGGTCTGTAATGATATTCACTGGCACTGTCCGGATAGTGCTGAGGGGTCTGTAATGATATTCAGTGTCACTGTCCGGATAGTGCTGAGGGGGTCTGTAATGATATTCAGTTTCACTGTCCGGATAGTACTGAGGGGTCTGTAATGATATTCACTGGCACTGTCCGGATAGTGCTGAGGGGTCTGTAATGATATTCACTGACACTGTCCGGATAGTGCTGTGGGGTCTGTAATGATATTCACTGGCACTGTCCGGATAGTGCTGAGGGGGTCTGTAATGATATTCACTGGCACTGTCCGGATAGTGCTGAGGGGTCTGTAATGATATTCACTGACACTGTCCGGATAGTGCTGAGGGGGTCTGTAATGATATTCACTGACACTGTCTGGATAGTGCTGAGGGGGTCTGTAATGATATTCAGTGTCACTGTCCGGATAGTGCTGAGGGGTGTAATGATATTCACTGGCACTGTCCGGGTAGTGCTTAGGGGTCTGTAATGATATTCAGTGTCACTGTAAGGATAGTGCTGAGGGGGTCTGTAATGATATTCACTGCACTGTCCGGATAGTGCTGAGGGGGTCTGTAATGATATTCACTGGCACTGCCGGATAGTGCTGAGGGGTCTGTAATGATATTCAGTTTCACTGTCTGGCTAGTGCTGAGGAGTCTGTATTGATATTCAGCGTCACTGTCCGGATAGTGCTGAGGGGGTCTGTAATGATATTCAGTGGCACTGTCTGGATAGTGCTGAGGGGGTCTGTAATGATATTCAGTGGCACTGTCCGGATAGTGCTGAGGGGGTCTGTAATGATAATCATTGGCACTGTCCGGATAGTGCTGAGGGCGTCTGTAATGATATTCAGTGTCACTGTCCGGATAGTGCTGAGGGCGTCTGTAATGATATTCAGTGTCACTGTCCGGATAGTGCTGAAGGGGTCTGTAATGATATTCAGTGTCACTGTCCGGATAGTGCTGAGGGCGTCTGTAATGATATTCAGTGTCACTGTCCGGATAGTGCTGAAGGGGTCTGTAATGATATTAAGTGTCACTGTCCGGATAGTGCTGAAGGGGTCTGTAATGATATTCAGTGTCACTGTCCGGATAGTGCTATGGGGGTCTGTAATGATATTCACTGGCACTGTCCGGATAGTGCTGAGGGCGTCTGTAATGATATTCAGTGTCACTGTCCGGATAGTGCTGAGGGGTCTGTAATGATATTCACTGTCACTGTCCGGATAGTGCTGAGGGGTCTGTAATGATATTCACTGGCAGTGTCCGGATAGTGCTGAGGGGTCTATAATGATATTCACTGGCAGTGTCCGGATAGTGCTGAGGGGGTCTGTAATGATATTCACTGGCAGTGTCCGGATAGTGCTGAGGGGTCTGTAATGATATTCACTGGCAGTGTCCGGATAGTGCTGAGGGGGTCTGTAATGATAATCATTGGCACTGTCCGGATAGTGCTGAGGGGTCTGTAATGATATTCAGTGTCAACTGAACTGATTGGTGGCTCCCTGTAAGGCTGAGCTATAGCTGGTGACATTTTTATAAAAACCGCTTCACTTTGTGTTTGGTTCAAGAAGGTTGAATCATTTGTTGTCTGATGGCTGGTCCTGAGGCAGGGGAAAACTGGATGGTCCCCGAAACGTGACACGTCGTATCGATAGTCGTTTGTGGAAATTTTTCATCAACCTTTTCCAGCTAAGTAAACTGCACGTTGCTATGAACTGTCACAAGATTTTTCCTTCTAAAAATTATTAAAACGGACGGGCTGCAGCGGTATGAGGTCATGTCCTCTTTACTGTGATGGCTTCTCCAACAAAAATCTGTGAAGTTTGGATTAGTGGTTTTCGTATATAGACCGGGGCTTTTTTTAGGATTTAGGCTTTTTGACCTGGTTGGGTATTTTTTGTATTTCTATGGGACAAGTCAAATGCGATCAAAAGAAATCCTTACAATTCCCTTCACACAGGGAATACCTCAAGGCTCAGCTCTATCTTCAATGCCCTTTGACATCTAGATACAGCCCATATGCAACATCATCAAGAACCATAATCTATGCTACCACATTTATGCTGACAACATCATGGTATACGCTCCAGTCAACTTACTGGCACTAAACACCACACCAATTACAAAATGCCTCGAAGACATGAATGACTGGCTCATAGACAACAACTTAACGGTCAACTACGACAAAACTGAGGCAATGTTCGTCACCAGGAACCCCACATTCAGAGCCTCACAAACCATAAGCATCCTAGACAAACACATAGTAGTCAAAGAAGAATTTAAATATCTGGGCATAACACTAGACAGAGCTCTGAACTTAAAACCTCACATCAACAAAACTGCGAACAAGGCATACCATCGAATGAAAACAGTCAGACAAATCAAACCAATGCTCCGTCAAGACAACTTCCGCACAGTCTGTCAAGCACTCATCACACCTCTGCTTGATTAGGGAAATTCACTATACCAAGGCCTTCCTCATCAAACACTACACCCAATACAGATGGTACAAAACACCACAGCACGCATCATTACAGACACCCCAAGGACCGAGCACATCACTCCCGTCCTACAACAACTACACTGGCTCCCAATGCTGGCAAGAGCTAAATACAAAACAATCATGATAATCTTCAATGTCATTCACCATCTCTCAGCGGACGTACTCCAAAGCATTATAACAAGAGACATCAGCAATAGACCAAGAAGAACCAATAATAACAACATGATCAGCACCCCTGCAGGCTATCACAAAACCAAACAACCAACCTCAAAACGAGCACCATCACTACTGGCATCCTCAATATGGAACTCCCTACCAATGAGCCTGAGAGCTTTAGAAGACCTCACAGACTTCCGCAAAGACCTCAAAACATGGTTATTTAAAGAAACCTATGGGCATTCAAGCAACATCCCTTACCCAAACAGCAATACTAACATCACCGCCAACTCACACACACACACCCATCCACCCCATTCACACGAACAAATTCATCACACCACATTAGTTTAACTTCGGTGGTGAGTAAATTATTGGAAATGCTGCTGAAAGAGAAAATAGTGAGGTTTCTGGAGTCCAGCGGATTACAGGATCCGAGGCAGCATGGATTCACCAGAGGCAGGTCTTGTCAGACAAATCTGATTGATTTCTTTGACTGGGTGACCAGGGAGTTGGACCGAGGGAGAGCCCAAGATGTGGTCTATTTAGATTTCAGTAAAGCCTTTGACACTCTTCCTCACAGGCGACTTATAAACAAACTGAGCACCCTAGGGATGGACCCTAAAGTTACTGCATGGGTTAGAAATTGGTTGGGTGGGAGGCGACAAAGAGTACAAGTAAATGGAGCTCACTCTGAGGAGAAGGATGTTACCACTGGTGTGTCCCAGGGATCTGTCCTTGGTCCGATTCTTTTTAACATCTTTGTTAGTGATATAGCGGAAGGGCTGTTGGGTAAGGTTTGCCTCTTTGCGGATGATACCAAAATCTGCAATAGAGTAGACACCCAGGAAGGGGTAGATAACATGAGGAGGGATCTAGCTGAGCTTGAAGAATGGTCTAGAATTTGGCAGCTGGGATTTAATGTTAAAAAATGTAAGGTCATGCATTTGGGCTGCAGCAATCCAAGAGAGCAATATAGTATAGGGGGTGAAGTACTTATCTCCAGGAACAAGCAGGAATAAGTCCTCACATATGGGTACGTCGGTACCGACGGAGCCTGCGCGGGAAAGCTCCCCAGCCTTTCAGATGAAAGGCTTTTGGGGCCTCCCACTGCACATGCGCGCTGCCTTCCCGCCTTCCTGACCAGCTCTCCTCAGTTTCTCTTTTTCCGCGGAGCCAGCAGGTCGTGTTCCTGTCACCGCTGAAGAAATTGTGAAATTTGTTTGTTTCTTTAGACCGCGTACCTGCCTTCCCCATACCGAAACCGGTACCGCCGGTCTCTCTTTCTTTCTTTATAAAAATAAAAAAAAAAGACTTTTTTATTTTCTTCAGCACAGCTTGGTAACTTTTGTTAGGCCTTAAGGCCTACACAAATTCTCCTCATGGAGAAGCCAGTCCCTGGTTTTAAAAAGTGTACCAAGTGCAGTGCTGTCATTTCTGTCACAGACACCCATGAATGGTGTCTTAAATGTTTGGGACCTGACCACTCCATACCGGACTGCCCATCCTGCACCCAGATGTCTAAACGTGGTTTGCAGAACCGGGCCAACAAGCTACGGTACCGACATCCAGGTAGCAGTGGCGTCTATGGGCAATACTGTCCAGACCATGCAGCAGGCCGTTCTGGCATTCATTAAGGCTGCGACGCCCTCGATACCGATTCCATCGGTACCGACCCCGGTTCCGGTATCCACACCGGAACCGAGACCATCGACTTCCAAGAGTCGATCGGTTCCGCATGCCGGATTCAGGCTTTCGCCCGGTACCGATCCCATGCCCGATACGCCCGATGTCGATACCGATCGGTATGCGTATCGTACATTGAAAGCACAGAGAGAATACTCAGATTCTTCTGATGAATTCAATTCCTCTGACTCTGCTGAGCTTGCTCTTCCTGAGGAGCCCTCTTCTCCAAAGAGGAGGATGTCTCCTCCAGAGGATTTATCCTTTCAGGATTTCATTGTTGATGTAGCTAAAGCACTTTCTTTTGCTACATCTTCTGAAAAAGAACCCAGATCACAAAAATTGGATATTTTAGGATACTCTAAAGCTCCTAAAGAGGCAGTCACTCTGCCTATCCATGAAATCCTTCAAGAACACTTGATGGATTTGTGGGAGACTCCTTTAACACTGTCTCCCCATTCCCGTAGGTTGGACACCATGTATCGGGTCCCTCCTTCTCCTGGGTTCCAGAAAACTCAGCTGCCTCACCACTCTATTGTGGTGACGTCTGCCATGAAGAAAATAAAGAGTCCTAAAAGGCATTCTTCTATCCCTCCAGGGCGAGAATGTAAGACCCTGGACTCTTTTGGAAGAAAGATGTTCCAGGCTAGTATGCTTATAGCCAGGATCAATTCTTATAGCCTTTATATGGGCATGTTTCTTGGACAACTTGTCCTAAAGATACAGAATTTTGCCCCCTTTATCCCTGATGATCAAAGGGCGGACTTCTTTTCTATGGTGACACAACTTTCAGAGGTCTCCAAGTTCTCCAACAGGGCAGCCTTTGATTCCTTTGAGGTTGCAGGCAGAGCTTCGGGAATTGCTATTGCAGCCCGACGTCTCGCTTGGCTCCAGGCTTCTGACCTAGAACCCTGGGTTGTAGATGGCCTCAGGAATCTGCCCTGTACAGGTGAGAACTTATTTGGTGAAGACTGGCAAATTAAAGCTGCTCAAATGGATGCAGAAAATGCCACTCTAGATAGACTTTCTAAGTCTACTTCTACCCCTGCCAAAAAGAAGTCTTTTAAAAGGCCTTACTATAAGAAGGCCAGATTTTCCACAAATACTGGCCAGCAATCTGCTCAGCCTCGCTTTGCTGCTAAGCGTCAGCAGTCTAAGCAAGTAAAGTCAAAGCCTGCAGTGTCTGCTACACCCCAACAGGCTCAACCCCCTCAGGGGTTTTGACTTGCCCCTAGAGAACTTGCCGTTTCTGGCTCTAGAACAACCAGAGCCCCTCACCATTCCTGGAAGGCTAGCTCATTTTGCTCCCAGATGGGAACAAATCACATCAGAGCAATGGACCCTCTCTATTATCAGGGAGGGCTACAAACTTCATTTCTCCAGCCTTCCTCCCCATACCATGGTGAGGCAATTCAGTTCTCCCCCATCTCTTCTGACCCTGTTGGGTCAGGAAGTCTCTTCTCTCCTTGCCCAAAGGGCAATAGAGGAAGTTCCTCCTCCACAACAGGGGTTAGGTTTCTACTCCCCTTATTTTCTCATAACAAAGAAGACAGGGGGCTTCAGACCTATCCTAGATCTGAGAGAATTGAACAGGTTTCTATTCAAGGAGAAATTCAAAATGCTCTCTCTGGGCATTCTCCTTCCATACCTTCAGAGTCAGGATTGGCTTTGTTCTCTAGATCTCAAGGATGCGTACACTCATATACTCATCCATCCATCCCACAGAAAATATCTTCGCTTTCTGTTCCAGGGAAAACATTTCCAGTACAGAGTACTACCCTTCGGTCTGGCCTCTGCTCCAAGAGTCTTCACAAAATGCATGGCAGTCGTAGCCGCATTTTTCAGAGGCATGGGAATCTTTGTCTTCCCATATCTGGACGACTGGCTCATCCGAGCTCCATCTCAGTCAGAAGCCCAGATTTCTCTGGACCGCACAAGGCGTATTCTTCAATATCTGGGACTTGTGGTAAACGTTCCCAAGTCCCAACTCATCCCTACTCAGTCCCTGGAATTCATAGGGGCCCGATTGGACTCCACCACTGCAAGGGCCTACCTCCCTCTGGTCCGAGGCCAAAGGCTAATAAGCTTGGCCTCCCAGGCTCAGTCCAGAAGTCACTTGTCAGCCAAAGAAATGCTGCAACTTCTGTGCCACATGGCCTCCACGGTCCATGTGGTGCCCTACGCTCGTCTTCATATGAGGGCAGCTCAATGGCTTTTGGCCACCCAGTGGTCTCAAGCATCAGGACTGCTCTCAGACCAAATACTCACCTCAAAACGACTGTTTTGGTCGCTCCAGTGGTGGACATCCTCCAAAAATCTGTTGTTGGGGATTCCCTTCCAACCTTCGTTGCCCCAAGCAACCCTCACAACAGATGCCTCCCAAACAGGGTGGGGAGCTCATCTCCAACACCTCTCCACTCAGGGCACCTGGTCTCCTCAGGAGACCACCCTTCACATCAACCTTCTGGAACTGCGAGCAATCTTCCTTGCCCTCACAGTCTTCCACACCCTCCTTGTCAACCTGACTGTCCTAGTCCAGACAGACAATCAGGTAGCCATGTTCTATGTCAACAAACAAGGAGGGACGGGCTCTCTGTCGCTTTTCAACGAAGCTCTCAGATTATGGGCCTTCGCCAGAGAGCATCAAATTCATCTTCTGGCAGTATATCTTCCAGGAGTTCAAAACTCTCGGGCAGACAGACTCAGTCGAGTTCTGCTCCCACACGAATGGTCCCTGCATATGGACCAGATACGCAGAATCTTTCAGGAATGGGGGACCACGGACATAGACCTCTTTGCAAGTCCGTGGAATGCCAAACTTCCCCGGTTCTGTTCCAGGACTCCGTGTCAGGGAGCTCAGGCCAACGATGCCTTTCTCCTACATTGGGGTCAGGAATTCCTGTACGCTTTTCCACCCATTCCTTTGATTCCCAAGACTCTGTTCAAACTACAGAGGGATCACGGATCCATGATCCTCATAGCTCCACGCTGGCCACGCCAAGTGTGGTTCCCTCTACTTCTGCATCTCTCCCAGGGACCTTCCCTGGACCTGGGAGCTGCGCCAGACCTTCTGTCTCAGGAGGAGGGGACTTTGTGGCACCCAAACCCCAAGTCCCTACACCTCAGAGCTTGGTTATTTATTTATTTATTTATTTAACAAGTTTTTTATACCGCCTTTTCCTTCAATCAAAGCGGTCACAAGAAATACAAGGTATAAACAAGGGAAACAAACAGTATAGACATGACAACATATGGTAATGTAGGAAAAATAACAAGGGTTAACAAAATAGTGGATTATTTATAAAATATATACAATAGATGATATCTTAGTCATTTGTTGATCCATAGTGCTCAATAAAAAGTAACGTTTTTAATTGCTTACGAAAGTCACTTAAAACATCAATTGCACGTAAATCAGGGGGGAGAGAGTTCCAAATCAAAGGGGCAGCCAAAGAAATTGCTCGTTGTGATGTACATTTGCTTGATTTAGCGAAGTTTCTTGGGGTATTGAGGGTGTTTGAGGTGGATAATCTTCTAGGTCTGTTGCTGGTATCACGGGATAAGAGGGCATGGAGGCTGGTTGCAGAACTGTTGTGCTTCATTTTGAAGATGTTTATGATTAACTTATACTTTATGCGAAGGGTTATAGGGAGCCAGTGGAGATCTTTAAGGATGGGGGTAATGTGGTCATGATTAGTGGAACCGTTAATTATTCTGGCTGCTGTATTCTGTGCCATTTGAAGAGGTTTGAGAGCATGTTTTGACAGCCCATTGTAGATAGGGTTGCAAAAATCCAGAATGGGGGTAATAAGTGCCTGGCAGACTGTACGAAAGTGTTCATTAGAGATAAGAGGCTTGAGGCGTCTAATTATTTTCATTCGGTAATAAGCGCTTTTAACAGTTTTCTTTATGTGAGCCTTCATGACTTCAATCTTTCTCAACCAGTGAAAGATATCCTTCATGCCTCTAGGAAACCCTCCACGAGGCGTTCCTATGCTTTCAAATGGAAACGTTTTTCCATTTGGTGTGCGCAACAGGGTCTTGACCCTCTAGCACTTCCTTTGAATTCTCTACTGGACTATCTCCTGCATCTTTCCAATGCAGGCTTCAAGACGAATTCAGTGCGAGTCCATTTAAGTGCTATTGCAGCATCCTTAAAACCTATAAATGGACAACCTGTCTCCTCTCATCCTCTTATTGCAAGATTCATGAGAGGCCTGACCCTCACTAAGCCTCCCATCCGACCTCCTCCGGTAGCATGGGACTTGAATTTAGTTCTGGGTCAACTTATGAAGCCACCTTTTGAACCGTTGGTATCTACCTCCCTGAAATTTCTTTCCTGGAAGGTTCTTTTTCCTTATTGCAGTCACTTCGGCTCGCCGCATCAGTGAACTGCAGGCTTTGGTGGCTAATCCACCTTATACCAGATTTCATCATGATAAGGTGGTCCTTAGGACGAATCCCCACTTTATGCCTAAAGTGGTCTCGCCTTTTCATCTTAATCAAGAGGTATATCTACCTGTTTTTTTTCCCGGCTCCTCATGCATCCAGTGCAGAGAGGAACCTTCATACTCTTGGCTGTAAAAGAGCTCTCGCCTTTTACCTCAACAGGACTCAGCCACATCGAAAGTCTTCCCAACTCTTCGTGGCTTTTGATCCTTCTCATTTGGGACTTCCAGTCACCAAACGTACACTTTCCAATTGGATTGCTCAGTGTATTTCTTTTGCTTACCAGAGTAAAAACATTTCTCTGGAAGGCCATGTCACAGCTCACAATGTGCGAGCCATGGCCACTTCTATGGCTCATCTTCACTCTGTGTCCATAGATCAGATCTGTCGAGCAGCCACTTGGGCCTCGGTTCATACCTTCACAGCCCATTACTGCTTGGACAAGGACTCCCGCCGGGATGCCTTGTTTGGTCAGGCTGTCCTCAAACACCTGTTCCATACTTAAACAACTCCTGCCCACCTTCCCTGGATGGATGCCTGAGATCCATACGAAGATGGTTTACCCTTGGAGGGGGATCTCCCAGGCATCTTAGCTAGGGAGTCCCCATATGTGAGGACTTATTCCTGCTTGTTCCTGGAGATAGTACAGTTACTTACCTGTAACAGGTGATCTCTGGGAACAGCAGGAATTAGTCCTCACAACCCACCCTCCTCCCCTAGGAGTTGTATCTTCTATCTATCTTCCTTTCCTCTCTCTATTGTCTCAGCTATAAACTCGAACTGAGGAGAGCTGGTCAGGAAGGCGGGAAGGCAGCGCGCATGTGCAGTGGGAGGCCCCAAAAGCCTTTCATCTGAAAGGCTGGGGAGCTTTCCCACGCAGGCTCCGTCGGTACCGACGTACCCATATGTGAGGACTAATTCCTGCTGTTCCCAGAGATCACCTGTTACAGGTAAGTAACTGTGCTTTGTCCACTAAAGAAGAGTGGGACCTAGGCGTGGTTGTGTCTGATGATCTTAAAGTAGCTAACAGGTAGAAATGGGGACGGCAAAAGCTAAAAGGATGCTTGGGTGCATATGGAGAGGAATGGCTAGCAGAAAAAAGGAGGTGATAATGCCTCTATATAAGTCTTTGGTGCAACCTCGTTTGGAGTATAGTGTGCAATTCTGGAGACCGCACCTTCAAAAGGATGTGAACAGGATGGAGTCAGTGCAGATGGTGGCTACTAAAATGATTAGTGGGCTTCATTATAAAGCATATGAGGACAGACTGAAGGATCTTAATATGTACACCTTAGAGGAAAGGCAGGATAGAGGTGATATGTTTGAGATGTTTAAATACCTCCGTGGCATAAATGTTCAGGGAGAGAGCCTCTTTCAATTAAAAGCACAGTTACTTACCTGTAACAGGTGATCTCTGGGAACAGCAGGAATTAGGCTTCACATATGGGTACGTCGGTACCGACGGAGCCTGCACGGGAACGCTGCCCAGCTTCCAATCAGAAAGCTTTTGGCAGCATCCCTCGCGCCTGCGCGCTGACTTCCCGCCTTCTCCAGAGCCTCTCCTCAGTTGAGTTTCAAAGCTGAGACAAAGGCGAGAGAGAAAAGGAAGAAGAAGATAAAGAGATGCAACTCCTAGGGGAGGTGGGAGGGTTGTGAAGACTAATTCCTGCTGTTCCCAGAGATCACCTGTTACAGGTAAGTAACTGTGCTATCTCCAGGAACAAGCAGGAATGAGTCTTCACATATGGGGACTCCCTAGCTGAAGATGCCAGGGGGAGATCCCATAAAAATGCAAGAGCCTGGACCAGGGGTGCATTTTGTCTCCAGGAATCCCCGGCATCCAATGTGGGATGGAGGGTAGGAGTTAACAATAAAGGAGCTGTGAGGAAAGAAACAGCATAGCCAAGGACTAGAGGGTCCTACAGACTACAGGAGTCCTTGGTATATATGATGAGTAGCATTAAAACACATTTAATGTACACTTAAAATATGCAGCTTACCTACTGTATTGTAGGAAGTAGAAAGCATGATGGAGTCTACTGGATAAGCAGTGGCGGAATCTTCAAGGTGACCTCCCAGTAGTGAGGATGAAGGTCCAGACCTGGAGGTAGTAGACGATCCAGGTGTCAACTGGGTAGGATTAGACGTCAGGTCTTCAATGGAAAGCTTTATGGGAAAAAGCTGAAAACTCCTTTAGGCATAAGGTCATTAACATTGAGGACTAAAGTAAGAAGACTGACGGAGTTGGAGAACTAGCCCAGTCCTGGTGGGAAGAGGGGGACTGGAAAAACCCCTATTCCCAAGGAGAACAGCTGTGTACTCAAAGATAAAGATGTACACTGTTTTTCCTAGCTGGCGAGAGATAGGAAAAATATTGAAGCTTGATGCTTCAAGGACTTAAAGAAAAAATGGAAGATGTTAGCACCACAGTGGTTATTGGTGCCTAACAGTTTCTGCATCGTAACATGGTATGCGAAGTAGGGCGATAGACTGTCTAAAACCTCTAGGAGGTAAAACATTTAGTATAGACAGTAAGGGTGATAGTGTGTAAGACAGATCAACCCTTAAGAAGCCTCCCAACAGACACATATATATACAGATATATATATGTGGATGGAATATATATATATATATATATATATATATATATATATACATATGTCCAGATGTGTATATTAGGATGTGGGTGGAGAAATGTATCAAAATATATATATATATGATATACCTAAATATATATACATTTGTGGGGCATGGTTTTGCACCACCAGAGTAATGATATAGGTATGTAGACATATATGGAGATGCTACATACAAGACAACAGGTTGAAGATACATGTCTATCACCCAGCCCCATAATTGTACATGGGGAATATAAAAGAAAAAGATTCTTCGCTCTACAAGAGGGTGAACCCACTTGGGATATGTATAGAGAATCTATTTCCGTGGATTGAGGGATGCAGGAAGGCAATCCAACAAGATAACCGTGATGTTCGCGTGAGAACAGATGATCATATGAATCTGTAAGGAACAAGGCGGGAGTTCCACAGAACACTGACATGGCAGATGTGCGGAAAAGCAGAAGAAGATACCAGAGGGACCTACTGGAGGGACCCAGAGGTAGCATGCGTAAACATCAGCCTTGTATTTTCACGCAGAAGAACTTATATCTCGTGTTAACACCCCAGGCTAGAGGGTGTGGAGAACCCTCACAGGCATAGGAAGGGTTTATAAGCTTTTCCCTACTAATAGAGAAGCTTCAGAGACAAGGTCAATGCTCTATAGCAAGGCCCTCATAGTAGAAAGCTTCTCTGAAGACTGCAGAGAGCATTGTGCAGGAGAGCTATGAGATAAACTGACTGAAGTCAGGTGTGTTGCCATATCCTAGGAGAGGAGATGGTTAGAATAATGTGAGAAAGCCTAAACGAGTAGGAGGATCCAAGATAGCTGACGAATAGCTTGGAATCACTACTGAGGCTAGACAAAATTTTGAACAAGGGACTGGAACTTGGAAAAAGTACCAGTAATACAATTACTGTAACTCCTGCAGGCACAGCTGCCGACGGAAACAGCAGAGAGATTGTCCTGTGCCGAATAAAGAAAAACAGACAAGAAAAGAGAGGAGATATCCCTTTTCCCTGTCTGAGGAACGAGCTTGCTAGAGAAGCTTTTCAGTATGATACCCCTCAGTCAAGGAAAAAACCCGGTTGAGAGGGTGAGCCAGTAATTGGAGGGTGACGTACCCATAGGGTAAGTTAACTGAAGGAAAAAATGTTCAGTTGGGATAGAACTATCAGGGGATAGTTGCAACTGCTCTTCTAGGGAGTAAGAAGAGGAGAAGTGTGTAGTCCCTGAACAAAAATTTCCCGACAGGTTAGTACACTGAAAAAGAAAAGCACAGTGAATAAACTTCTAATGGGTAGAAGTGAACTGTAGATTACTATTCCCGGCCCCTATGGTTGCTGGGAATGCTGAGACTGGCCAGAGCTGGAAGACTTCAGACTAGGCTGAGGCGTCCCTTCTTTAGGTACAGCCGAATGATGTGCAGGAGATGAATGAAACTTTCTTTTCTTAGGGAAAGAAGGTTTGGTAGGACATTTCCTACCCCTTGAAGAAGGAGGTGGCTTAGAATGGTCTTTAGTGGAAGGAGAGTCAGTGGAGCATTGAGCAACCTGACGTAAAGCCTCCTTATTGAAGAGACCTTCTCCTGTACAAGGAGAATGAGCCAGTATAGTTTGTGCCCATCTGCTCAAGTCTGAAGCTTCAAGCCAGGCTCTGCGACGTGCTGCAATGGCAATAGCAGAGGATCTGCTAACGGACTCAAAAGAGTCTATAGAAGCACGAGACAGGAACCAGGATATATTCCGGCTGTGATTGATGAGCAAGGAATAATCAGTAGCCTTGGGCTCTGGTAAAAAAGGGGTCAAAAGAGACAATTTCTCTGTGACTTCCTGGAGTGTTAGACTCATGTGAAAAATATATGAAAGAATTCTGGAGGCCAGCATAGAGGTTTGGAAGGCCTGACGACCAAAAGCATCGAGTGTTCTTGAAGAACGACCTGGCGGATAAGAAGAATGCTTCTTCTTGCTCTTAACTTTCCTTAGTGCTGATTCCACTACAAGGGAACGATGAGAAAGTTGAGGCTTTTGAAACCCTGGAGAGGGTGGCACCCGGTACCGAACCTCAGTGGCTGTAGAAACTAGAGGAAGTCGTAAGGGCGATTTCCAGACCCTCAGAAGGAGATCCTGCAGAGCAGGATGTAAAGGAAGCATCATATTTTCCATTTGTGCCGGTGAGCCATGAGTAGCATCACAACCAGGGATAGAGATATTAAGAAAGGTTGCCATATCCAGGAGAAAAGCCTGAAAAGACTGATCTCCTATGGGAACCATCCCTGGTAAGGCTAAAGAAAGAGGCTGAGCACCAGAGGACATACAGTGGTGTGAAGAGAGAAACCTAGTAGATGGACAGGGATACTGGCACGTTAATTTAGAGGCAGTGGGTACTGCATCAATGCCAGGTATCGGTTCCAGACTAGGCATCGGTGGAATCGGTGCAAGAACAGGCATTGACATCGATACTGATACAGGATTAGCAGTTGAAGTTGCCATCGGGGACTGCTGCAGTGGTACCGAGATCATGAGAGAGTTATGGCTAGGATCTTCGGAACTGCCTATCTGGAAACGACAGGAGTCGGTTCCGGGACGCGTCGGTACCCAGTCCTCGAGACTAGATATCGGTTCAAGACTCGGCATCGAAGAAAGCGATGCTATCGATGCATGTCGTGAGGGTTCCGATGCCGGTGGCAGTATCGGCGATGCCGATACCACTAAGGCAGCCTGGGTTACATCGATCGGTACCGACGGTACCGAGGATACCCGATGACCACCCCTTGCAAAGGGTAAGGCGGTCCACCTCGATGCCGATGCCAGGGTATCGGAACCAATCGACGCCGGTACCGTCCCGGAGCATGGCTGAGATATGGAAATGTCCATCGGTATCGTATCGATCGGCCCCAAAGGCGCCGAGGATGTTAGAGGAGGATTCCTGGTGAAGAGCGGAACACTTGACACCGAAGCCGATGCCGGGGTATCGGTACCGCTCGAAGCGGATACCCGCACCGTACACAGCTGGGATTGAGAGAAGTCAATGCGGTGCGTATCGATCGGTCCCGAAGGTACCGAGGATGCCCGATGACGATCCCTGGTGAAGAGTGGAACACTCGACACCGGTGCCGATGCCGGAGGCTCGGTACCGCTCGAAGCGGATACCACCCCCGAGCATGGCTCAGGTATGTTCTGTGAGGGGTGAGCCCCAGGAACAACCTGAAACCCCTTTAACGCTTTGGAGCCCAGACTCCCACAGGGGTAATGCCAATGGATTCTTGAGGGTAAGACCGGAGCTGTCACCATGCTGGGCATGGGACATACCACTCAAGCATTGACTAGTCTTAACAGACTGTTTGTGGGTTACCTGATCCTGTGAAGTGGAGAAACCGGGTACCCTCACTGCCGAGGAAAAAACGGTATCGAGGGAAACTCTAAAAACTGAAGGTTTCCTCACAAAATTATCCCCTGACAAGTCAGGGGAAAAAGGGTCAGGACCCACACAGTTGAGACACCAACTATTGGTGTCTAAAAAGAAACAGGTGTTTCCACATCGAATGCACTTCTTAGGAAAAGAAGGCTCCATAATGAAGAGGCCTGGTAGGCCCAACAAGTTAAGGCAAAAAACTGAAGAAAAGGTTTCTCAGAATTTAGTCAAAAATCCACCGGCGATACCGGTGGCAGCGGGAAATACAGCCGCGACCACAAGAAAACAAAAACTAAAGTAATTAAGTAAGTAAAAAGAAAAGTTTCTGCGGTGACAGGAGGACGTCCTGCCGGCTCCGCGGAAAAACGAAAACTGAGGAGAGGCTCTGGAGAAGGCGGGAAGTCAGCGCGCAGGCGCGAGGGATGCTGCCAAAAGCTTTCTGATTGGAAGCTGGGCAGCGTTCCCGTGCAGGCTCCGTCGGTACCGACGTACCCATATGTGAAGACTCATTCCTGCTTGTTCCTGGAGATAGCAAGTTCTGTTACGAGGGGACATGGGATGAGGGTGATGGGAGATATATTCAGGAGTGATATGCGGAATATTTCTTTACGGAAAGAGTGGTGGATCTGTGGAATAGTCTCCCAGTGGAGGTGGTAGAGATCAGGACAGTAACTGAATTCAAAAAAGCATGGGACCAACACAGGATCTCTAAAGGTAAAAAGGGGACTGTTGTAGTTGTTGATATGGAAGGACAGACTAGGTAGGCCATGTGGTCTTTTTCTGTCGTCATGTTTCTATGTTAGTAAATACCTTTATGTTAAATGTTACCTCAACTGTACTGTCTAAATGTTCACACGTACCCTAATGTTAAATGTAACCCTCCATTTGTGTTGTGACGTGACCACCTTGATTGAAGGAAAAGGTGGCATACAAATCTGTCTAAATAAATAAATAGAATAAATAAAGAGAGTACTGTGGTCCATCTGGATTTAGATTTAACCACGGAACATCAGAAAGCATCATTGGTAAGGATGGTATTTGCGATTCTTAGAATGTTGCGCCAGATTAGGGAATTATTTTTTGAGTTGGATCAGTGCACAGCAACTGGACTGCTGTAATTCACTTTTATTAGTGTTGCCTTTAGGGCAGATTTGTGATCTGCAAGTTCTACAGGATACAGCAGTGAGAGGGATTTTCAGAAGATCTAGGCGGGACACTGCTGCGCTGCATTAACTGGAGCTGTTGTTTGCATACAAGATTCTGCATCTGAACATATCTCTAATTGGATTCTGTATTATATCCTCTCTTGACATGCCAGTTTTTTTGGATACTTTCAGACTAACATTACTGCCGATCATGCAATTTCAGTTGATGGACACATTTAAGAAATCTATTAGGAAATATGCTACCTCTAGTGCTTTGTAGCTTAGCTAATCGAGTGCGGTTTAGGAAGACCTTAAAATCATGGGGCGAAAATTCAACAGCTGCTGCTTTATTTAAACCCAGATAGTTTAATGTCTGACATTGAATATCCAGGTATAGTGCACGCTATCCAGATAGGGTGATATTCAGCCACTAGCCAAATAGTGAAACCAGCTAGTCAGATTACTTAACTTTAACCAGTTAAGCTATCTTGTCAGCATCTCGATATTGCTGCTAACTGGATAGCGATCAGCTCAGCTCCACATCTGCCCACAGCCCATACCGGTTTTAACCGGACATTTTTAAGCAGTCTATGTCACTATTCTGTGGCACTAACCAGTTAGCTAAATGTCAGGCTCAGCGTGTTTTAACCACGTCGCAGGTCTGCTGGCTAAAATGCTTTGAATATTGGTTCCTTGGCCAATCTAGTCTACTTGATTTATATTAAAGTGACAGGAAAGATTTTTATATTCCTTGCAATTTATCACACCACTGGGTTATCTGTAATATATGAGTTTGTAACATAGTATATGACGGCAGATAAAGACTAGTATGGTCCATCTAGTCTGCCCAGCAAGGCAGCAAGAGTAGGTGCACTTGCCGCTCTGTACAGGTCACCCCCCTCCCCCATGCCTTTGTTTAGGGGATGTACCCACTGCTCTGTGTAGGTCACCCCTATTTGTTCAGATAAAAGAGATAGTTATGTTTATTTTGATTTTATCCTGTTGCTATAAAGGGATCCACTATGTCTGCCCCATGCCATTTTGAATTCTGTCACTGTATTTTCCCCCACCACGTCCACCAGGAGGGCATTCCAAGCATCCACCACCCTTTCAGTGAAAAAGTATTTCCTGACATTGCCTTTCAATTTACCCCCTTGCAGCTTCATGTTATGCCTCTAGTTTTACAGCTTCCCCGTCTTTGGAAGAGGTTTGTGTGATGATATTTCCTCTCCATAATTGTCTGCTTGTCAAACCTACCCCTGCATCCAACATTGCTACCCAGGCAAAGCTAAGAACTGGGTTCTGGACCTGTAGATTGTCTACAGAGTGCATGTCTTCCTCTACTGTGCAAGTCAGAGCACACAGAAATCATTCGTGTAATTGCGTCTTTATCACCTCCTGCAACTCCCCTAGCAATACAGCACACGCAGAGACATCAGAGGCCAGACACACAGAGGAAGGGCAGACAGCACCAAGGAGGGACAGAGACACACAGGCAAACAGAGAGGGAAAGAGAGTAGAGGAAAAAGTTAAAAGGGAGAACTAGAGGAAACAGAGAACAAGAGCAGTGAAAGGACAAAGAAGTAAAAAAAGCAACACTGACTGACACTAACATTTAAGTAAATCTCCAGCACCAATGAGTAACCCACGCATGGATCCCAAGAGGCATGTTAGGCATGTCTTATAGTAGATGTTAAAGCGTGTACCTTCTTTAATGATGTAGAGGCATACTGATGTTAATAAAATACCTAGCATATCACCTCCATTATAACCCTCCAACATCTACATATCTATACCACTTTTACTCACAGACATTGCATGCAACCTCTCACTCATCTACATTCCCTCTGCAGCTTCTCATTACCTGTCTTCTCTCTATTCATTGGGCAAGTTGCTGTTGTCTGTGCCTCTTTCCTCCATCATCAGCCATGACTCTGTACTTTTATATCCTACAGTATCATATTCCTGGAATAGACTTCCTGAGCAGTGAGTCACGTTCTCTCTGGCTAGACTGAAATCTAGTTTAAAAAACACAAATCTTTTTGATGCTGCTTTAAAATCTTGACTATTTCTTTCAATAAATGCATTTCTCATAGAATCCTGTTTTTCTGTGAGTTCCAGGGAGCAGGAACTGTTCCTCTTGTGTATCTGTTCAGCACTGCCTAAGTCTAGTAGTTTGCCTAATGGCTGGGCCGGCCCTGACTTTACGCGCATAAACCACTAAAATACCATGATATATACCCAGAAATCTAGCTGCAATTTACAGAATTTCTCTCAATATGTGACTATACATGAAGAGTGCTATAGGTATAGCTATAATATTCAGCCACTCAATGTAGAGCTGTGCACTTTAAAATAGAACAGCAGATGAATATCACCACTATAGGTATTGTCAGGGGCGATTCTTCCATGCGGTCGCCTCAGGTGGCACTCCTTTGGGGGCAGCATTCCGACGCTTACACTCCAGATCTGTTTGAATTTTAGATTTTGCCGCCTCTAGCATGCCTCTGCCTTCCCATCACTTTTTTTTTGTTTTGCTGCAAGCATTCTTGAGGAAAAGACCATGGCGGGAAGGCAGAGGCAGGTCAGAGGCAGCAAAATCTAAAATAAAAATAGGGGCGTGCCCCTGCCGCCACCGTTGGATGAGAGGTGCAGGTGGAGGGAGTGGGGACAGGAGGACAAAGGTGAAAGACAGGGAGGACAAAGGGGGAGACAGGGAACAAATACTGGACAAAGGGGGAGACAAGGGGATAAGTACTAGACAAAGGGAAGAGACGGGATAAATGCTGGACAATGGGGAGAAACAGTGTGGGTTAGGATTATAATGGGCTGATGGAGGGGGGCTAGCACTGGTAAGGGTAGATTGGGGGGGGCTAGGACTGATAATGGGTTGATTAGGGAAGGCTAGGACTGGGAATGGACTGATCGAGGGGGGGCTGGGACTGGTAATGGGCTGAGGGGGAACTAGCACTGGAAATGAGCTGATTAGAGGAGGCTAGGACTGGTAATGGGCTGAAGGGGGGGTAGGAATGGTAATGGACTGATGGGGGGTTAGCATTGGAAATGAGCTGATTGGGGGGGGGCTAGGACTGGAAATGGGCTGATTAGTGGAGGCTAGGACTGGTAATGGGCTGATGGGGGGCTAGGACTGGTAATGGGGTTGAGGGGGGACTAGCACTGGAAGTGAGCTGATTGGGGGGCTTCGACTAGGAATGAGCTGATGGTGGATAGAGCTGCTGGCCCTGGAAGAAAACTGGGGGCTAGGGCTACAAATAGGGTGATGCGAGAGGATGGGAGAATGGGAATGGATGCTGAGAGGGGCTGCCATGGTATTTGGATTAGAAGGGGCTGGACAGTGGGGAAGGAGGGGGACTGGAAGGGAATGGACATCAGTGGCAGTCATGGACATGCAAGCCGACATTGGAAGGTACTGGGAGGGAGGACTGGAAAGGGGCTGATACTGGAAGGGGTTACTGGGACTGGAAATAGGCTGATGGAAGTAAGTGAAGGACACAATAGAAGAGATAATAAATGGCAGATGGACCGTAGACCACAGAAAGAGAGCTAAGAGAAGACAGGAAGATGGAAGCCTCAGATCGGGACCAGCATGATCAGAGAATAAAATGGTCAGACAACAAAGGTAGAAAAAATAATTTTATTTCATTTTAGTGATTGGACTTTGTGCTATCTTTATATTTTACACAGTATGGGGGAACTGCATCTCTTATTTATCTGATGCACTGCATGCGGAGTCTGGCTTCTTGGGGTTTCAGTTTAAATTTTGTCTACATATTTTTATTTTTACTTTAGATTGTAAGTCACTTATTCTGTACTCGATGAGGGTCTGTGTTCTGCGTGTGTGACTGAGGCCAGGTGTTCTGTTAACATGGAGTTTGTACATAAAGATCTATACTGTACTGTAGTAATTTGACTTGTTCAGCTTTTCAAATAGGTGTATGGATGTTCTAGGGCCCACTGTAGTATTTACAGTGACACCTTTTTTGGATGGGCTCCTTATGTGAGTTTTGGAAGTTGGTGCTGATATGGTAGATTTGCTCTATTGATACTCGGTGACTTTGTTGTAGGGTTTTGTATTCATTCACAATATGCCTGGTACTGGAGAATGTTTGTTGTTGTTAGTGAGATGATCAGAATCAGGGTTTTTTTTGTTTGTTTTTTGTAAGATATTGAGTTCTGTGGGTGAATGTCCTGGTTCTGCTCTGCACCCACTGTTGAAGGGGGTTCTGTGGATGCAAAATATATGTTGAAAAAGAAAAAGCAAGAACCATAACGCAGTTTATAGCAATAAAATAAAAATGAGTTATAATTTAGTTTTATAAACTGTACTGTGGTTCTCGCTCTCTTTTAGTTCCATGGTGTGCAAACATCTTGCATTTCCTACATATAATCTAAGCAGCTTTTTGGTTTTGTTCAGTCCCTGATGGAAGTTTTGAAAAAGCCCCGCTCCCTCTATGGGGCGGGGGGGCGCCCTCTCATCCTTCGCCTCAGGCAGCAGATTGCCTTGAGCCGCCCCTGGGTATTGTTGTTAAGTGCCATCGAGTTGATGTCCACTCATGGCAACCCTGTGGATAGTTGTCCTAAACTGTGCTCGGTCTTCAGTCAGGTGGCTACTTGTTAATAGAATGACATCCATGGCTGCTGCTATTGTATTGATCCATCACATTGCCGATCTTCCTGTTTTATGTCAAACTTGAAGGAGAAGAAATAGAAACAGTAGACCAATTCAATCTGCTTCCATCCATAATCAATAACGAAATGCTATGCAGTCAAGAAATAATTCAATCTGCTTCCATCCATAATCAATAATGAAATGACATGCAGTCAAGAAATACTTCAATCTGCTTCCATCCATAATCAATAACAAAATGACATGCCGTCAAGAAATAATTCAATCTGCTTCCATCCATAATCAATAACGAAATGATATGCAGTCAAGAAATCTGACATAGCATCGTTCTTTGCAGAATGGATATGAGACCTAGACAAGATTTGAAAATGCAAATATATATCTCTGCATACAAAAATTTGATTTGTCCAAGTCATGGTATTTTCAAAACCTCATATAGATGCAAAACTTGGACAATGAAGAAGAAAACAAGGAAACGTAGTCACTTGACCCAAATGCAAAAGTAAGGTTGAGGCTGGGAACTACAGGCCCATTAATCTAACCTCTGTGGTGAGCTGCTAAGACAGAGGATAGTGAGGTTTCTGGAGTTCAATGGATTGCAGGATCCGAAGCAGCATGGCTGGGAACTACAGGCCCATTAATCCGACCTCTGTGGCGAGCTGCTAAAACAGAGGCTAGTGAGGTTTCTGGAGTTCAATGGATTGCAGGATCCGAGGCAGCATGGCTGGGAACTACAGGCCCATTAATCCAACCTCTGTGGCGAGCTGCTAAGAGAGAGGATAGTGAGGTTTCTGGAGTTCAATGGATTGCAGGATCAGAGGCAGCATGGCTGGGAACTACAGGCCCATTAATCCAACCTCTGTGGTGAGCTGCTAAGACAGAGGATAGTGAGGTTTCTGGAGTTCAATGGATTGCAGGATCTGAGGCAGCATGGCTGGGAACTACAGGCCCATTAATCCGACCTCTATGGCGAGCTGCTAAAACAGAGGCTAGTGAGGTTTCTGGAGTTCAATGGATTGCAGGATCAGAGGCAGCATGGCTGGGAACTACAGGCCCATTAATCCAACCTCTGTAGTGAGCTGCTAAGACAGAGGATAGTGAGGTTACTGGAGTTCAATTGATTGCAGGATCCGAGGCAGCATGGCTGGGAACTACAGGTTTTGGATTTGTTAGGAACTGGGGAACATTCTGGGGAAAGGAGGGGCTCTTCCGAAGGGATGGGCTTCTCCTTAACCGGGATGGAACCAGGCTGCTGGCATTAACCTTTAAAAAGAGATAGAGCAGCTTTTAAACTAGATATTAGGGGAAAGCCGACAGTCGCCTAAGAGCGGATGGTTCGGAAGAATGTATCCTTGAAGGATACTACCAAAAGCAGAGAGGTTCCACAAAAGAGTAAAGTAGCCCAAACGCCCTCAAGTATGGAGCAGACAGAGCTTAAAGATCCCAATTTACCCATGTCTAACAATAGCCAAATTAACATGAATAAAATACATTCTCTAAAATGCTTGTATGCAAATGCTAGAAGTCTAAAGAATAAGATGGGAGAGTTAGAATATATAGCACTAAATGAAAGGTTAGATATGATTGGAATATCAGAGACATGGTGGAAGGAGGACAACCAGTGGGACACAGTGATACCTGGGTACAAACTATATCGTAATGATAGAGCTGATCAAATTGGTGGAGGGGTTGCGCTCTATGTTAGAGAGGGCATTAACTCAGAAAGGATTAAAGTTTTGCAGGAAACAAAATCTGCTGTAGAATCTATATGGATTGAAATTCCATATAAAAGGGGGAAGGCAATGGCAGTGGGGGTATACTATCGAGCACCTGGCCAGAATGACCAAATGGATGATTTAATGCTCAAAGAAATCAAGGAAGCTAACAAAAGTTACAGCGCAGTAATAATAATGGGTGATTTCAATTACCCCGGTATCGACTGGGTCAGTGTCACGTCAGGACATGCTAGGGAGATAAAGTTCCTAGATGAAATAAATGACTGCTTCTTGGAGCAGCTGGTTCATGAACCGACCAGACGGGAAGCCATATTAGACCTAGTCCTTAGTGGAACACCAGATCTAGTGCAAGAGATAAGGGTGTTGGGGCCACTTGGCAATAGTGATCATAGCATGATCGCCTTTGATTTAATTAGTGGAGGAGGGATAGTAAGGAAATCCAGAGTACTACCTTTTAACTTTCGAAAGGGAGACTATGATAAAATGAGGAAAACAGTTAAGAAAAAACTAAAAGGAGCAGTTGCAAAGGTTAAAGACGTACATCAAGCTTGGGTGTTGTTGAAAAATACTATCTTGGAAGCCCAGACCAGCTGTATTCCACGCTTTAAGAAAAGTGGAAGGAAGTCCAAAAAACTGCCAGCATGGTTTAAAGGTGAGGTCAGAGAGGCTGTTGTTGCCAAAAAAGCATCTTTCAGGAAATGGAAAAAAGAGCCAAACGACGAAACCTGGAAACAGCACAAGCACTGGCAAGTCAAATGCAAGGCATTGATAAGGCAGGCAAAGAGAGAGAATTTGAGAAGAAGCTTGCTGCGGAAGCAAAAACGCGAAATAAAGACCTTTTCAAGTAAATTCGTAGCAAAAAACCTGTGAGAGAGTCAGTTGGTCTATTAGATGATAAAGGGGTTAAAGGAGCACTAAGAGGCGACAAGGCGATAGCGGAGAGACTGAATGAATTCTTTGCTTCGGTCTTTACTGAGGAAGATGTAGGGATGTTACCCATGACTGAAGTGGTATTTAAAGGTGCGGAAGAATTGAAGGAAATATCCATACATCGGGAAGATGTCTTACAACTATTAGATAAACTGAAGAGTAGCAAATCACCTGGGCCGGATGGTATACATCCAAGGGTGTTGAAAGAACTGAAATATGAGATTGCAGACCTGCTATCAGTAATCTGTGAACTATCATTAAAATCATCTCTAATACCTGAAGATTGGAGGATCGCCAATGTAACACCAATTTTTAAAAAGGGTTCCAGGGGTGATCCGGGAAACTACAGACCAGTGAGCCTGACGTCTGTACCAGGAAAAATGGTAGAAACCATCATAAAGAATAAAATTACTCAGCATGTAGATAGTCACAACCTAAAGGGAGACAGCCAACATGGCTTTAGACAAGGAAGATCTTGTCTTACTAATCTGTTATGTTTTTTTGAAGGAGTGAATAAACAGGTGGACAAAGGTGAGTCGGTTGATATTGTGTATCTGGACTGTCAGACAGCCTTTGACAAGGTCCCTCATCAGAGACTTTTGGCAAAACTAAAGAGTCATGGGATAGGAGGCAGTGTACTATTGTGGATCAGGAACTGGTTAAAAGATAGAAAGCAGAGGGTAGGGCTAAATGGCCAATTTTCTCAATGGAGAAAGGTGAATAGTGGTGTACCCCAGGGATCTGTGCTGGGTCTGCTGCTTTTTGACATATTCATAAATGACCTGGAAAGTGGAATAACGAGTGAGGTTATCAAATTTGCAGATGACACAAAACTATTTAAAGTTGTTAAAACCCAAGTGGATTGTGAAAAATTGCAAGAGGATCTTGATAAATTGGAAGACTGGGCATCAAAATGGCAGATGAAATTTAATGTGGACGAGTGCAAGGTTATGCACCTAGGGAAGAACAACCCAAACTATGGTTACACGATGCAAGGTTCCACATTAGGAACCACCGCCCAGGAAAAAGATTTAGGCGTCATTGTGGATACCATGTTAAAACCCTCGGCCCAGTGTGCAGCGGCGGCCAAGAGAGCAAATAGAATGCTAGGTATGATAAGGAAAGGAATGGAAAATAAAACAAAAGATATTATAATGCCTCTATATCATTCCATGGTGAGACCGCACCTTGAATATTGTGTGCAATTCTGGTCGCCGTATCTTAAAAAGGATATAGCGATTTTAGAAAAGGTTCAGAGAAGAGCCACCAAAATGGTAAAGGGGATGGAAGGATACTCCTATGAAGAAAGGCTAAAAAGGTTAGGGCTCTTTAACCTGGAAAAGAGACGGCTGAGGGGAGATATGATAGAAGTCTATAAATTAATGAACGGAGTGGAACGGGTAAACGTAGATCGATTGTTTACCTTATCAGAATATAGAAAGACTAGGGGACATGCAATGAAGCTATAGGGTAAACTATTTAAGACTAATAAAAGAAAATATTTTTTCACTCAACGTGTAATCAAACTCTGGAATTTGTTACCGGAGGATGTAGTAAAGGCTGTTAGTGTAGCTGAGTTTAAAAAAGGTTTGGACAAGTTCCTGGAGGAAAGGTCCATAAACCATTATTAAGAAGTGACCGAAGATGCTTGACCCAGTACAAGCATTGTGGAACTTGTGTCTCTTGGGGAGACTGCTAGGTACATGTGACCTAGATTGGCCACTGTTGGAAACAGAATACTGGGCTTGATGGACCTTGGTCTGACCCAGTATGGCATATTTATTTAGTATTTATTTAGTATACATTTGTATACCGCTACTTCCAGCGATCTGCAGCGGTTTGATTACAGATTGGAAATTGTCAAATCATGACAGGAAATTTTTGAGGTATAAACACATTGATTAGACAGTTCTTATGTTCATTAATCCGACCTCTGTGGTGAGCTGCTAAAACAGAGGCTAGTGAGGTTTCTGGAGTTCAATGGATTGCAGGATCCGAGGCAGCATGGCTGGGAACTACAGGCCCATTAATCCAACCTCTGTGGCGAGCTGCTAAGAGAGAGGATAGTGAGGTTTCTGGAGTTCAATGGATTGCAGGATCCGAGGCAGCATGGCTGGGAACTACAGGCCCATTAATCCAACCTCTGTGGCGAGCTGCTAAGAGAGAGGATAGTGAGGTTTCTGGAGTTCAATGGATTGCAGGATCCGAGGCAGCATGGCTGGGAACTACAGGCCCATTAATCCAACCTCTGTGGCGAGCTGCTAAGACAGAGGCTAGTGAGGTTTCTGGAGTTCAGTGGATTGCAGGATCCGAGGCAGCATGGCTGGGAACTACAGGCCCATTAATCCAACCTCTGTGGCGAGCTGCTAAGAGAGAGGATAGTGAGGTTTCTGGAGTTCAATGGATTGCAGGATCAGAGGCAGCATGGCTGGGAACTACAGGCCCATTAATCTAACCTCTGCGGTGAGCTGCTAAAACAGAGGATAGTGAGGTTTCTGGAGTTCAGTGGATTGCAGGATCCGAGGCAGCATGGGTTTGCCAGAGACAGGTCTTGTCAGACAAATCTGATTAATTGCTTTGACTGGATGACCAAAGAGTTGGACCGAGAGTGCTAGATGTGGTTAATTTACTTATTTGCAACATTTGTTATACCGTCATAGGTTCAAAGACGTTATGATGGTTTACAAACCAGTTTTAACAGAACTAGTAGGGCACACAGACAAATCTTTATCAACACAAATAAGTCAGCTACAAGGAGAGAGGGTGCATAGCACAAGTCTGCCAGGACAAGATGAGTATATACAATTAACTATGCACAGAAGAAGGGAGGCAGCAAGAGATTCAGAAGTAATCCTGATATGTATTTATTTATTTAAGATGATTTATAGCCCACACAATAACCAAGGCAGGTAACGCAGCCCATCATGATAAACTAGAAAACTCATACAAAGTAAATAAAATAAATCTTATAATCTAAACAAAAAATTAAGACGACTACCATTTGAAACACTATCATGGTCATATTACACTGAAAACATAATTGCCTGATGTACTTCACCCACCCATCAAACAAAACCAAAAAAGGCTTGTGGGAATAAATAAGATTTCAACTTTCGCTGAAAAACGATCAATTCTGCTTTAGCACATAACCCATTAGTAAGAGAATTCCAGATCGATGAATCACTCATAAGGAAGATTCTCTTATATAATGACTGAAGATTAATCTTTTTAAAAGAAGGAACAACTAATAACTGTGCATCCTGAGACCGTAAAACATGGAAAGGACAATAAGGTCTGAGGAAAGTTGATAGATCAATAGGAGTCATATAATGTAAGCATTTAAAAGTAATCATAATCACTTTATATAAAACTCGAAATCTGATGGGAAGCCAATGCAGGACAAATAACTTTTGCAAAATATCATCAGAACATTTGCATCCAGTTAAGACGAGCAGCGGCATTGTAAAGAAGACAAGGTAGCTTTACAAAGTCTTTTTCTAGGCCTATTACAATAGTCCAAGGGTGAAAGGACTAAAATCTGTAACACAGAATGAAAATTGCAGCTGGATAAGTATGGTTTTAATCTTCAGAGATGCAGATTTAATTGTGGATCTAACCATACCCAGAGATCTCTTACGACATAGCTAAGTATAAAAGCAAAAGATTACCTCACAGAATTAAAGGGATTTGGGAGATCTGAAGAAAATTTCTGTCTTCTTCTTATTCAATTTCAGCCTATTCTGAAAATCCACAACTCAAATGAGTTAAGGCAAAGTTCCACATACTTTAATAAATCATCTAATAAAGCAGATATAGGCTTCCAAGAGCCAAATCTTAATGAGCACCTTGAATTTTTTTTAAGAGGATTCAGACCTTTTTCTCAAAGGGGGAAGCTGTAAAACTAGAGGACATAACATGAAGCTGCAAGGGGGTAAACTGAAAGGCAACGTCAGGAAATACTTTTTCACTGAAAGGGTGATGGATGCTTGGAATGCCCTCCCGATGGAAGTAGTGGGGGCAAATACAGTGACAGAATTCAAAATGGCATGGAACAGACACAGTGGATACCTTTATGTTGTTGTTGTTAAGTGCCGTCGAGTCGGAGTCGACTCATGGCGACCCTCTGGATAGCTATTCTAAATTGTGTTCGGTCTTCAGTCAGATGGCTCATTGTTGACAGACTGGTACCCGTAGCTGCTGTTATTGTATCGATCCATCTCATTGCTGGCCTTCCTCTTTTGCGTTGACATTCTATCTTGCCAAGCATGATGTCTTTCTCTAATGATCTCTCTCTTCGCATGATGTGTCCAAAGTATGAAAGTCGAAGTCTTGTCATCTGAGCTTCTAAAGAAAGCTTAGGTTTGACCTCCACTAGTACCGACTGGTTTGTTCTTCGGACAGTCCATGGTATACACAGTATTCGCCGCCAGCACCATTATTCAAAGGCATCAATTTTCTTCCTGTCTGTCTTTTTCACTGTCCAGCTTTCACATCCATATGATGTTATTGAAAATACCATGGCTTGAACAAGTCGAATCTTTGTATGGAGAGAGACATCTCTGCTCTTGAGAATCTTATCTAGGTCTTTCATAGCCATTCTGCCAAGAGCAATGCGTCGCTTGATTTCTTGACTGCTTGTTGCTTCTTTCTTGATAGTTGATCCAAGTAGGTTAAAGTTGTTCACAATTTCAATTTCTTCTCCTTCAACGATGAACCTGTTGATTATGCCAGTTGTCATGATCTTTGTCTTCTTTACATTAAGGTGCAGGCCTATTGTGAGACTATGTTCTTTGATTGTGAGAAGCAAATGTTTCAGATCATCTTCACTTTCAGCCAGTAATGTAGTATGATCAGCATAGCGAAGGTTGTTGATGAGTCTTCCACCAATCTTCACACCTCTGTTGTCTTCATACAATCCTGCTTCTCTGATGATTTGTTCTGCATATAAATTAAACAGGTAGGGGGAAAGTATGCAGCCTTGTCTTACACCTTTGCTTATTTTAAACCATTCTGTTTCTCCTTGTTCCGTTCGAACTGTTGCTTCTTGATCAATGTACAGATTGTGCAAGAGATCGATCAGGTGTTCTGGTATACCCATGCTTCTTAATGTGGCCCAGAGTTTTTCATGGTTTACACAGTCAAAAGCCTTGCTATAGTCGATAAAGCACAAATAGATATCCTTTTGGTATTCTTTAGTCTTTTCAAGGATCCATCTCACATCCGCAATGATGTCTCTCGTTCCTCGCCCTTTCCTGAACCCTGCTTGCACTTCAGGTAGTTCTTGTTCCAGGTATGGTTGTAGTCTCTTTTGAATAATCTTCAGTAGAATCTTGCTGGCATGTGGGATCAGAGTGATTGTTCGATAATTTCCACAGTCAGTTGGATCACTTTTCTTTAGTATTGGTATAAACAAAGATCTTTTCCAGTCAGTTGGCTATGATGTTGTCATCCAAATTTCTTGGCAGAGCCTTGTAAATATGGTAACAGCTGCATCAGATTGCTACAATACTTCTATAGGAATGCTATCAATGCCTGGTGCCTTGTTCTTTGATAAGGCTTTCAATGCTGTTTCAACTTCTTCTTTCATCACCAATGGTTACCGATCATAAGGTACAGGTTGAAACGGCTGTTGGTCCACTTGATCTTTATCATATAAAAACTCTGCATATTCCTTCCACCTTTTCTTGATCTTCTCAGCATCATTCAACATAGAACCTTGAGCATCTTGTAACATTCCAATTCGAGGCTGGAACTTTTTCTTTAACTCTCGTAGCTTCAGGAAAGCCGATCTTGTTCTTACTCTAATAGTTTCTGCTTCTATTTCCTTGCAAGTGTCATTGTAGTACTTTTCTTTGTCCTGTCTTGCTGCAAGTTGGAAATCTCTGTTGAGTTCTGAGATTGTCTTTCTTTCTGGCTTTAGCTTCTCTGCGTTTATGGGCAATTTTCAGAGTTTCTTCCGTCATCCATTTTGGCCGTTTTTGCTTTTTCACCTTTTGTAGAGACTTCTTGCTTTCTTCCAGCACAACCTTCTTGATGTCATTCCATAACTCTTCTGGAGCTCTGTCATTTGTATCTAAAGCAGCAAATTGATTTTGCAGGCAGTCTTTAAATTCCAGTGGTATATTCTCAAGGTCATATTTTGCTGCTTTCATGAGTGGCTTGCTCTTTTTCAACTTTAGCTTGAGTTTGCATACTAGTAGTTGATGATCTGTACCACAGTCAGCTCCAGGTTTTGTCTTTGTTGATCTTATAGAGCTTTTCCATCGTTGACTTCCACAGATGTAGTCAATTTGATTTTTATACAGTCCATTGGGTGAAGTCCATGTGTACAGTCACCGCTTGTGTTGCTGGAAGAAGGTGTTTGAGATGAATAGATCATTGGTCTTGCAGAATTCTATCAGTCTTTCTCCAGCTTCATTTCTGTTGCCAAGTCCATATTTTCCAACTACTTTGCCTTCTTCTTTGTTGCCAACATTTGCGTTCCAGTCACCCATGACTATCAGGATATCCTGTTTGCATGTTCTGTCAATTTCAGCTTGTACTTGTTCATAGAACTCTTCAATTTCATTCTCTTCTGCAGCTGTTGTTGGGGCATATACTTGAATTATAGTTGTGTTGATAGGCATTCCTCGTAGACGAACAGAGATTAAGCGTTCGCTGACTGCATTGTATTTCATTACAGTTCTTGCAAGTTTCTTCTTTATTATAAATGCAACACCATTTCTTCTTTGTCTTTCATTTCCAGCATAGTAGACCATGTATACCTTTATAGCAACAGCATAAAATCAAAACAACCTTAACTGTCTCTGCTATCTCAACAAATATGGGTGAACTGTACAGAGCAGTGGGTACACCCCTAAACAAAGACATATATGTCATCTTGCTGGGCAGACTAGATGGACCATTCTGGTCTTTATTTGCTGTCATATACTATGGGGTCTATTCGTCCCCCTTGCCGTTCCTGACTAAGCCTCCCCATTCGGACAAGGAGTTTGTATGGAGAGGCTTAGACGGGGGTGGGAGGGGGCAGTGTGGAGGCGGAGTTAGGGCAGGCAATGGGAGGTCCGCAACCCCAGATGTATGTATTTATTTATTTATTTCTAGCTTTTCTATACCGCGCTATTTGAGATCAGTGCGGTTTACAGTTAACAATTTCGCACAGGCAGGGGGAGGTGCCACGTGGCGGCCTGTACAGTACTGATTCTGAAGGGTAGATTGGACGGGGGACTTATTCCACCTCCGAGGTGGAATAAGTCCCCTTAGACGTCGGGGGACGGCAGGGACCGGTCAGCAGCGAAGAGGTGAGGAGTGCAGGACATTCCCCGCAACCCGACCCTGGCCATGGGAGGCCAGATCAGATGTCGGACTGCAGAGAAAGAAAAACGTTGTTGGCAGGTGGGGATCGCGGCTCCTGAATAGAGCTGCAGTGCCATGGCAACCGGATGCCATGGCGCTGCAGCTCTATTCAGGAGCCTGACTGAGTTAGCTGTGCAGAGGTCTGAACGTGCAGGCCAATGGGAATCAGGTTCCGGCCTGCATGTACAGGTCTAGACATGATTCTGATCCCGTGGGGGCTAGACATGCCCCGCAGGATCAGAATCGCATCTACCTCTGTGTGTCCGGTTCAGACCGGATGCACAGAGGCTGGGACGCACAGAATGCAATGTGTCTCCACGTTACTATGAAGACCTTATGTCCATTGCTAGTGAGTTGCACAGTGAAAGAGCAGAGTTCGCAAAAGCAGAGTTTCTTATCCACGTATACCTTATCTGATCTCAACTGTCGCTGTGGTGAGTATGGTAAAGGAAGTAGAGAGGGGTATAAGGGGTACCCAGTATACAACAGGCCAGAGCGAGAATTTTAAATTTAATCCGGTTTGACACTGGCAACCAATATGGTTTTATAAGAAGGGGCATTGCATAGTCTGAATGAATGGCGTGGAACAGGTAAATAGATCTCAGTTTTTGATGTGGTCATGCCTTTTTTTTTTTTTTTGCGGCCTGTGCTGTGTTTTTTGGTGGGTTTTTCAGGCCTGGACTATTTATCAGTAGTGCCTTTTTTGCGGCCTGTGCTGTTTTTTTTAAGGCAGTTCTTTTTCCTACCCTCTGACTTTTTTATGTGGTTTCTTTTTTCACAGCTTTCAGCTGTCCCGAGTTGTGCCTCATGAGACTCTAATCAAATCAGCTCCAAGGCAGGCTGTTTTGCCCCCACTGTGAAAGGGATGCCCAGGATCTGATTTTTCTGGAATTGTTTGGACCCCATGCTGGTGCTGATTTATTTTATTTATTTAAAGGATTTTCTGTACTGCTTTATCTTACATTCAAAGCGGTTTACATTGTATCCTGAAGTAGAACATACATTATAACAGACGCAATAACATAATGAGGTAAAGAACATGGAGCTATATGGAAATACGGTGTACATTGTTATATGTGCTATTATGGGGATGTTGACTACTGATAACTCTTCCAAGTCTAGTATGAATTTCCCGGGTGCAGGAGATGCAGTCCTCTTGGGGGCCTGCTGAGTATATGTGCTCAGGCATGTGGAGGATTCAGTCTCTGCACTGCAGCCCCATCAAGGCCCCAGGGTTCCCGTTCTGCTGGCTTTGAGCAGCAGCTGATGAATCAGTTCATGGGCTGTGTTAAGTCCTTTCTTGCTACTTAGGACCCCCCTTTTCAGGCATCCAAGGTTCAGGCCTCCCCTGTGGGAGACCCTGGGCCTTCAGTACTTCTTTCACGAGTAGTCAAGGTCCCCAGCTCACCCTTGCACTTAGCCATTCATCTGGGAGCCCCACCTTATCTCCTTGAGGGGATGGTTGAGGAGCTCATGGAAAGTCTTATCTCCAGAAGGTAAGTACGAGGAAAACCGGGCTATTCCCCTGATAGAAGGCTGGGATTTCTGGGATACATTTTTTTGCAGAAGGGTCCCTTTTCTGCCCTCTCAAGACTCTATAGCAGCTCCGCATAAGAACATAACAACATAGGATATGCCATACTGGGTCAGACCAAGGTCCATCAAGTCCAGTATCCTGTTTCCAATAGTGGCCAATCTAGGTCACAAGTACCTAGCAGTTTCCCCAAAAGACACAGGTTCCACAAAGATTGTAATGGGGCAAGCAGTGGATTTCCTGGGTTCCCTTTAACAATGGTTTATGGACCTTTCCTCCAGGAACTTGTCCAAGCCTTTTTTAAACCCAGCTACACTAACAGCTTTTACTACATTCTCCAGTAACAAATTCCAGAGTTTCATTACAAGTTAAGTGAAAAAATATTTTCTCTTATTAGTCTGAAATAGGTTACCCTGTAGCTACATTGCATGTCCCCTAGTCTTTCTATATTTTGATGGCGTAAACAATCGATCTATATTTACCCGTTCCACTCTATTCATAAATTTATAGAGCTCTATCATATCTCCCCTCAGACATCTCTTTTTCCAGGTTAAAGAGCCCTAACCTTTTTAGCCTTTCTTCATAGGAGTATCCTTCCATCCCCTTTATCATTTTGGTGGCTCTTCTCTGTACCTTTTCTAATAACGCTATATCCTTTTTAAGATACGGCGACCAGAATTGCACACAATATTCAAGGTGTGGTCGCAACATGGAACGATACAGAGGCATTATAATATCCTTTGTTTTATTTTCCATTCCTTTCCTTATGATACCTAGCATTCTATTTGCTCTCTTGGCCGCCGCTGCACACTGGGCCGAGGGTTTCAACATGTTATCCACAATGATGCCTAAATCTTTTTCCTGGGTGGTGATTCCTAATGTGGAACCTTGCATCATGTAACCATAGCTTAGGTTGTTCTTTCCTAGGTATATAACTTTGCACTTGTCACATGAAATTTCATCTGCCATTTTGATGCCCAGTCTTCCAATTTATCAACTTCCTCTTGCAATTTTTTCACAATACTCATGGGTTTTAACAACTTTGAATAATTGTGTCATCTGCAAATTTGATTACCTCACTCGTTATTCCCATGTCCAGGTCATTTACAAATATGTTAAAAAGCAGCAGACCCAGCACAGATTCTTTGAGTACTACACTATTCACCTTTCTCCATTGGGAAAATTGGCCATTTAGCCCTACCCTCTGCTTTCTATCTTTTAACCAGTTCCTGATCCACAATAGTACACTGCCTCCTATCCCATGACTTTTTAATTTCGCCAAGAGTCTCTCATGAGGGACCTTGTCAAAGGCTTTCTGAAAATCCAGATACACTATATCTACCGACTAACCTTTGTCTACCTGTTTATTCATACCTTCAAAAAAATATAACAGATAAGTAAAGCTAGATCTTCCTTGTCTAAAGCCATGTTGGCTGTCTCCCATTAAGCCATGACTATCTACATGTTCAGTAATTTTATTCTTTATAATGGTTTGTACCATTTTTCCCAGTACTGACGTCAGGTCTGTAGTTTCCTGGATCACCCCTGGAACCCTTTTTTAAAAAGTGGCGTTACATTAGCCATCCTCCACTCTTCAGGTATTACAGATGATTTTAATGATACTTCACAGATTACTAATAGTAGCTCTACAATCTCATATTTCAGTTCTTTCAACACCGTTGGATGTATACCATCAGGTCCAGGTGATTTGCTACTCTTCAATTTATCAAATAGTTCTAATACATATTCTTGGCATATCGATATTTCTTTTATTTCTTCTGTGGCATCAGCTTTAAATACCATTTCAGTCATGGAAAACATCCCTACATCTTCTTCAGTAAAGACCGAAGCAGAGAATTCATTCAGTCTTTCCGCTATGGCCTTGTCCCCTCTTAGTGCCCCTTTTACCCCTCTGTCACCTAATGGTCCAACTGACTCTGTCACAGTTTTTTTGCTATGAATGTACTTGAAAAAGTCTTTATTATATGTTTTTTGCTCCCACAGCAAGCTTCTTCTCAAATTCTCTCTTTGCTTGCCTTATCAATGCCTTGCATCTAACTTGCCATTGCTTGTGTTGTTTCCAGTTTTGGTCATTTGGCTCCTTTTTCCATTTCCTGACCTCACCTTTAAGCCATGCTGGCAGATTGTTGGACTTCCTTCCGCTTTTCTTAAAGCGTGGCATACAGCTGGTCTGGGCTTCCAAGATAGTATTTTTAAACAACACCCATGTTTGATGCAAATCTTTAACCTTTGCAACTGCTCCTTTTAGTTTTTTTCTTAATTATTTTCCTCATTTTATCATACTCTACCTTTTGAAAGTTAAAAGGTAGTACTATGGGTTTCCTTGCCATCCTTCCTTCATTTATTAAATCAAATGTGATCATACTTTGATCACTATAGCCAAGTGGCCCAACACTTTTATCTCTTCCATCAGATCTTGTGTTCCACTAAGGACTAGGTCCAAAATGTCTTCCCCTCTGTTTGGTTGATGAACCAGCAAGGCATTGATAAGGCAGGCAAAGGAAGAATTTGAGAAGAAGCTTGCTGCAGAAGCAAAAACGCAAAATAAAGATTTTTTCAAGTACATTCGTAGCAAAAAACCTGTGAGAGAGTCAGTTGGTCCATTAGATGATAGAGGGGTTAAAGGAGCAGTAAGAGGCGATAAGGCAATAGCGGAGAGACTGAATGAATTCTTTGCTTCGGTCTTTACTGAGGAAGATGTAGGGATGTTACCCATGACTGAAGTGGTATTTAAAGGTGCGGAAGAATTGAAGGAAATATCGATACATCAGGAAGATGTATTACAACTATTAGATGAACTGAAGAGTAGCAAATCACCTGGGCCGGAGGATATACATCCAAGGGTGTTGAAAGAACTGAAATATGAGATTGCAGACCTGCTATTAGTAATCTGTGAATTTTCATTAAAATCATCTGTAATACCTGAAGATTGGAGGATCGCCAATGTAACACCAATTTTTAAAAAGGGTTCCAGGGGTGATCTGGGAAACTACAGACCGGTGAGCCTGACGTCAGTACCGGGAAAAATGGTAGAAACCATCATAAAGAATAAAATTACTCAGCATGTAGATAGTCATGGCCTAATGGGGGACAGCCAACATGGCTTTAGACAAGGAAGATCTTGTCTTACTAATCTGTTATGTTTTTTTGAAGGTGTGAATAAACAGGTAGACAAAGGTGAATCGGTTGATATAGTGTATTTGTACTTTCAGAAAGCCTTTGACAAGGTCCCTCATCAGAGACGTTTGGCAAAACTAAATAGTCATGGGATAGGAGGCAGTGTACTATTGTGGATCAGGAACTGGTTAAAAGATAGAAAGCAGAGGGTAGGGCTAAATGGCCAATTTTCCCAATGGAGAAAGGTGAATAGTGGTGTACCCCAGGGATCTGTACTGGGTCCGCTGCTTTTTGACATATTCATAAATGACCTGGAACGAGTGAGGTTATCAAATTTGCAGATGACACAAATCTTTTTAAAGTTGTTAAAACCCAAGAGGATTGTGGAAAATTGCAAGAGCATCTTGATAAATTGGAAGACTGGGCATCAAACTGGCAGATGAAATTTAATGTGGACAAGTGCAAAGTTATGCACCTAGGGAAGAACAACCCAAACTATGGTTACACAATGCAAGGTTCCACATTAGGAACCACCACCCAGGAAAAAGATGTAGGCGTCATTGTGGATAACATGTTAAAAACCTCGGCCCAGTGTGCAGCGGCGGCCAAGAGAGCAAATAGAATGCTAGGTATCATAAGGAAAGGAATGGAAAATAAAACAAAAGATACTATAATGCCTCTATATCGTTCCATGGTGAGACCGCACCTTGAATATTGTCTGCAATTCTGGTCGCCGTATCTTAAAAAGGATATAGCGTTATTAGAAAAGGTTCAGGAAAGAGCCACCAAAATGGTAAAGGGGATTGAAGGATACTCCTATGAAGAAAGGCTAAAAAGGTTAGGGCTCTTTAACCTGGAAAAGAGACGGCTGAGGGGAGATATGATAGAAGTCTATAAATTAATGAACGGAGTGGAACAGGTAAACTTAGATCGATTGTTTACATTATCAGAATATAGAAAGACTAGGGGACAAGCAATGAAGCTACAGAGTAAACTATTTAAGACTAATAAATGAAAATATTTCTTCACTCAACGTGTAATCAAACTCTGGAATTTGTTACCGGAGGATGTAGTAAAGGCTGTTAGTGTAGCCGGGTTTAAAAAAGGTTTGGACAAGTTCCTTGAGGAAAGGTCCATAAACCATTATTAAGAAGGGACCCAGGATATCAATGCTTGACCCAGTACAAGCATTGTGGAACCTGTGTCTTTTATGGAAACTGCTAGGTACTGTGATGCAGCAGACCAGCGGGGAATAGAAGAAAATATTTTAAACACGAAAAAAGGCATGCACAAGCTGCAGTATTTTCAGGAACCTGATAGGGGGAGCAAGAGGGACCTCCGGAAGACTGAGGATCCACGCCCCACAGGGTGTGACCTAAAGCCAGCCAGCCTCCAATCCAGGAAGGCAGGAACTCCTTTTAAAGAAAGTCTGGAAGACTGGAAAGGAGAAGGTGGCTGTAGAGACAGAAGTGGCGGTAGAACCAGAAGCAGCAGAGAAGGCAGCAGAGAAGTTGCAGAGCCTTCAGAAGCCGGAGGAGCGGCAGGAGCTGCAGAAGTGGCAGAAACTGCAGAAGCTGGAGAAGCTGCAGAAGCTACAGACGCTGCTGGAGCGCAGGAAGGAGGAACAGGCCAGAGAGACCTGAAAGGACGGAGAGTACAGAAGGATCCAGGAGATCCAGGAACGCGAAAGTAGTACTGTGACTGCTGTGTGAAAAACCCAAGCCATATTGCAGGAGCAAGGCAGAATCTCACCAGGAGTAGGCCTCAAGCCTCGTCCCAAGGAAAGAAGCCGGAGTTACAAGGTAACCCATACTTTGTGGGAAACAGCCTTCAGAGGGCTAGCGTATGGAGAGGACAAGAAACAGAAGCTCCCTGTCCATGTCACACATCTCCGGAGACAAAGTATGAAAAGTTTTTATCAAATAAGAAACTTTTAACTAAGCAAGGTTTGCAGGAAACAAATGTAAAACCTTTGAAGAGAGAAGGATATTCACACTATAGAACAGCTCATGACCGACACCCCACGCTGAACCCCAGGCACTGGGAGCTCATACAGCGTTTGTGTGAAAAGCCTGATTATAACTTGCCAGGAACCATTGACTCTGGTTCAGATACGCTTGAGCAAGAACCGATGCAAGTGGAAGAGGTAGAGTCCCTTTCAGAGGAAGAAATGGATTGTAGCTATTGTACCACTGGAAGCTTGGAATCCCTGTGTAGCAAGTGAGCAGTAAACTTGTGAAATTAGAAACGCTTGTTTTTGTATCTCCTCTGTGAAGAAAACAGTTTTTGCTTTTGAACCTGAGTTGTACCTTTTCTTTCTAACCTGATGTAAGGACATTTCTTTTGTTGTTGGAATCTGATCCTTTGAACCGTTTGCAATACAAAGGGAAATAAAGCCTTATTTTTCCCTCCACTCGAAGACCTGTGTTCTCTGGGTATTTGGTAATAAGAACGCTACCAAGGCTATACATCCCTGGGCCCTAGAAAATACATACCAAACCCAATCTTATTTTTATTTGTGTCCGACCTGCCTTGGAGCCCATTAGCCACCAGGGTGGCGTTGCGACATAAAAATGGCGTAGTTGTTGGATGCCGGATCAGAGCCTTCAAACTACTAAAGGAAGAAATGAAAATAAAAAAACTCCTGAGTTTAAAAGTAAAAACTCAGATTGATCTGCTGGAAAACCTGGAGTGAAAACAAGACCCGGAGTGGATTACTTGTAAAACCAGGATTGGAAGGAGAAAGACCCAGAGTGGAATAGGTGGAATCCGGAGCGGGTTGGGAAAATCCTGAAAGCAGAAAATCCTGTTGCCGGTCATCAGAGTGGTGCGCTGCGAAAGGCAACAGCAATTGATGTTCCCGAGCTGAATTCAACACTCACCTCAGGTAAAACGTAATTAAGCCGGGGCAGTGTTGGATGTCAAGGGAAGTAAAAAAAAAAAAAAAGAAAAGGAGGACAAAACTAGTGTTGTGAGAGCCACACTTGGTTTTCGTTTTTCTTTTTTCTCTATACAGGTTCACCATGGAACCAAAGGAGCTCTGTGCCTGGATGGCACATCAATTCGACAAGCAAGCCGAATTTGCGCAGAAGAATCAAGCACAAGCTCTACAGGCCATGCAGGCACAACAACTGCCGGTCTTGCAGACTATGGAGAACTGGTTAGCATTACAGCGGGAGGCGATGGCAAAGGCGAACGCTGAAAAGCTGCAGGCAGCCGGACCGACTAACCCAGCGAGTGGACAATGGACATGCCACGATCTTATTGTAGGGAAGCTAAGTCCCAATGATAATGTGGATGACTTTTTAGATTCGTTCACTAGGATTGCAGGGTCAGCTAATTGGCCGCCTGAGCAGTGGGCTATTCGACTCGCAGCGTCCCTTACGGGGGAAGCTCTTGCTGCATACAGGTCAATGCCCCCAGTCCTAGCTAACACCTATGAGGAGGTAGTCACCGCCATAAGGGATCGTCTAGGCCTTACACCATTATCCTATAAGAAAATGTTTAGAGCCACCACCCTTAGGGCCGATGAAACCCCAAAAGCCCTAGGTCATAGGATACGGGGTCTGGCAAATAAATGGCTACAGCCAGAAAAGAAAAACGTAGACACATTAATGGATGCGATAGTACTCGAGCAGTACATGTCCGCCATACCAAGTAGGGTACAGAACTTCTTAATTTTACAAAATTGCTGTACAACTACGGATGCAATAGCTCTCACTGAGCGCTATTTAGAGGCCGAGAGAGTCACCCAACCCAGGGTAGGGACTCCCAAACTGACACTGGGTATGGAGGCCCAGAGAGTAGAAAGTCCCTCACGGTTCCCATACGGTGTGGTGAAAAATAATAAGCCTCTAGCAAAAGAGAATGTCAAGAGATGTTTTGCCTGTCATAAAAAGGGTCATCTGAAAAGTTACTCACGTACTGCTCTGGTAGGGGAAGGCACGAGAACAGTACGGGAGGGTTTTGTATTGAATGTGAAGATTCATGGAGTAGATGTAAAAGCACTTCTGGACTCAGGAGCTGACCAAACCATGATTTCGAAGAGGTTATGGTTTGTGATCAGGGATCAGGGATGGTCAGTTCCGGAGTATCCAGAAGGTAATGTTAAAATAAAATGTATCCATGGAGCGGCTACCCGCTATCCAGTGTATAAACTGTGGGTGAAGGGATTGGGCATTGAGAAAGAGATGTTAGTAGCAGTCGTGCCTAGGCTACCACAAGAATTGGTATTAGACCGCGATTGGCCACAATTTAGGAAGAGTCTGAAAGAGGGCTTATCCTCTCAGACAGTGCCAACTTCCACTTGCATTCGGCATGAGCCTATTGAGAATCCCCAGCCACAGCAGAATAACCCAAAGAAGGGTACCGATCCTAGGGAAGCCCTAGTTTCTACGCGGTCGCATGTCCAAGATGCTGAAAAGCCCACGAGGATCTAATAGATGACCCCCCGAGGAGGGATCAAAAGTCCAAAGCTGAGCGGAGGAGAGAAAGAACGTGCCGTTCTCAGGGCAGAGCGGAGTTGGAAGCTGGAAGAGAGATGCCATGGGTGCCTGCGGACTTGATGAAAAGGTTCCCCTCTTTCAAGATGGAGCAAAGAGCAGACCCTGCACTAGCCCGTGCATTTGAGCATGCACAGGAAAGAAAGGATTCTTTCCCCAGATTCATCACGGAAGAGGGCATACTTTATCGGGAGACTACGGACCCTCGTACCGGAAATATCCGGAAACAGTTGGTGGTCCCGAATACCTTTAAATCCCTGGTTTTGCGGTTGGCCCATGACCATCCAATAGGGGGCCATAAGGGAGCACAGGGCACCCTTGATCAGATTTTAGCCAGATTTTATTGGCCAGGAGTCTTCCGGGAAAAATCCCGCTTTTGCGAATCTTGCGCATCATGTCAAAGAGTCACGCCTCAACGACCACTTGAAGTCCCCCTAGTTCCGATGCCCATAATCTCGGACCCGGTAAGGAGGCTTGCCATGGACATAGTGGGACCCCTCACCAAAACTCTCAGAGGATTCCAGTATATCCTGGTGATTATCGACCAAGCTACCCGCTTCCCATGGGCGGTTCCCCTGAGAAACATTTCGGCAAAGTCAATTGCCATAGAATTAGTCAAGTTATTCTGCGAGGTAGGGTTCCCGCAGGAGGTCTTGACAGACAGAGGTAGTAACTTCTTGTCAAAATACCTCGCTCAAGTTTGGGATGCTTTTGGCATCCATCATGTGAAGACCGCCGCCTACCACCCCCAATGCAATGGTCTGGTGGAGAGATTAAACCAGAGCATAAAACAAATGCTTCGTCGAGCATTGGGGGGCCAAATGACGGAGTGGGACACCATGTTGCCATTTATCCTGTATGCCTGTAGGGAGAGAAAACAGAATTCCTTGGGTACCCCACCTTACAAACTCATGTATGGTCGACCACCCCGAGGTATATTGGATGTCCTAAGAGAACAATGGATTGAACCCACTGAGACGGAAATAGGCGTACCTTTATTCTTAAAGAACTTAAGAAATCGCCTGGAAAGAACCTCCCGGTTCACAGGCGAACATCTACAAGAAAGTCAACAAAAACAAAAATGGTACTATGATAGGCATGCAAAACCCCGGCAATTACAGGTCGGAGACAAGGTGATGGTCTTGATATCGGGCGCCACTCCTAAGTTTGAAGCCCGGTGGAAAGGGCCTCATACAATAGTTAAGCCTATAGGATCAACCTCCTACTTGGTCCAGGATGAAAAAGAACATACACAAGTATATCATGTCAATATTCTTCGGCCCTGGCATGAACGGTCAGTGTTGCTGGCTTCCGCTGAGAACATATTCCACCCTGAGCCGATACCGGTGGGCAACTGGCGAGGGAAGTACAGGACCAGTCAGCTGCAGAAGAGCGCGGTATCGCGTATTACGTGCTGTGTAGAAGAGACTTCACCAGCCCGTAATATTTTAAGAAGGGGGATATGTGATGCAGCAGACCAGTGGGGAATAGAAGAAAATATTTTAAACACGAAAAAAGGCATGCACAAGCTGCAGTATTTTCAGGAACCTGATAGGGGGAGCAAGAGGGACCTCCGGAAGACTGAGGATCCACGCCCCACAGGGTGTGACCTAAAGCCAGCCAGCCTCCAATCCAGGAAGGCAGGAACTCCTTTTAAAGAAAGTCTGGAAGACTGGAAAGAGAAAGGTGGCTGTAGAGGCCGAAGTGGCGGTAGAACCAGAAGCAGCAGAGAAGGCAGCAGAGAAGTTGCAGAGCCTTCAGAAGCCGGAGGAGCGGCAGGAGCTGCAGAAGTGGCAGAAACTGCAGAAGCTGCAGACGCTGCTGGAGCGCAGGAAGGAGGAACAGGCCAGAGAGACCTGAAAGGACGGAGGGTACAGAAGGATCCAGGAGATCCAGGAACGCGAAAGTAGTACTGTGACTGCTGTGTGAAAAACCCAAGCCATATTGCAGGAGCAAGGCAGAATCTCACCAGGAGTAGGCCTCAAGCCTCGTCCCAAGGAAAGAAGCCGGAGTTACAAGGTAACCCATACTTTGTGGGAAACAGCCTTCAGAGGGCTAGCGTATGGAGAGGACAAGAAACAGAAGCTCCCTGTCCATGTCACACATCTCCGGAGACAAAGTATGAAAAGTTTTTATCAAATAAGAAACTTTTAACTAAGCAAGGTTTGCAGGAAGCGAATGTAAAACCTTTGAAGAGAGAAGGATATTCACACTATAGAACAGCTCATGACCGACACCCCACGCTGAACCCCAGGCACTGGGAGCTCATACAGCGTTTGTGTGAAAAGCCTGATTATAACTTGCCAGGAACCATTGACTCTGGTTCAGATACGCTTGAGCAAGAACCGATGCAAGTGGAAGAGGTAGAGTCCCTTTCAGAGGAAGAAATGGATTGTAGCTATTGTACCATTGGAAGCTTGGAATCCCTGTGTAGCAAGTGAGCAGTAAACTTGTGAAATTAGAAACGCTTGTTTTTGTATCTCCTCTGTGAAGAAAACAGTTTTTGCTTTTGAACCTGAGTTGTACCTTTTCTTTCTAACCTGATGTAAGGACATTTCTTTTGGTGTTTGAATCTGATCCTTTGAACAGTTTGCAGTACAAAGGGAAATAAAGCCTTATTTTTCCCTCCACTCGAAGACCTGTGTTCTCTGGGTATTTGGTAATAAGGACTCTATACATCCCTGGGCCCTAGAAAATACATACCAAATCCAATCTTATTTTTATTTGTATCCGACCTGCCTTGGAGCCCATTAGCCACCAGGGTGGCGTTGCGACAGTACGTATGACCTAGATTGGCCACTGTTGGAAACAGGATACTGGGCTTGATGGACCTTGGTCTGACCCAGTATGGCATATCTTATGTTCTTATGTTCTTATCCTCGAGTCCATGGCTTCAATCAAGGAACTGGTTCCACGGGCTAGAGTATTCCTGTGTTCACTGCAGACACACTGTTAATCCTGTGGTTCCTGACACCAGTTACTTAACCAGACTCTTCCTCTCCCCTGGGAGATTAAGGAGCAGTTGAGGTGGTGGGTGAAGTCCCACAATCCAATGGCTGGGATGCAGTTAGAAGCAATGAATTGGGTGATTGTCACCTCAGATGATAGCCCAAAGGTCTGGGTTGCAGACTTCCTGGGCCAGTGGGCCTAGGGACTCTGGTCTCCACATCCTGACCACTCTTCTACCTGGAGGCAAGAGTGATCTATCTTGCCCTAAAGGGATTCAGGACTCTCCTAGTGGGCACTGTGATCTGGGTGTTCTCGAACAATGCCACAGTGGTGACCTATGTCAACAGTGTGGAACTCACAGTGCTGGAATGGCTCTTGAGGTCAAAAGCCGTGTTGTAGGGCAGAGGAGCATCTGCCTGCCTTGTCTGCAGAGCTAGTTGCAGGCATAGACAACATGCAGGCTTTCCTAAGTTGAAGCTCCATAGATCCAGGCAAGGGTGAAGTCAGCCCTCGTGTGTGTGACCTCATAGTACAGAGAGGGGCCCTTCCAGTGTTTGATGTTGGCCACTCATGAGAATGCCAACATAGACAACGTTTTTCAGCCAGGGGAAGGATCACTGGATGGTGGGTTTTGATGCCCTGCTTCAGACGTGGCCTCAGGAGAGGATTCTGTAGGTCTCCCCTGTGGCCCCAGGTAAGCTGTATTCTGTTCAGGACTCAGACCCTCAGGAATGGTGGATCCTATTGGCCCAAGACTGGTCTCATGGGCTGTGGAATGCAAGTCTCTGAACCTGTTGGCAGGGTCCCCCTCTCAGTTTCTCAAGATAAGGGCTTCCTGAGGAGGGGTTTCTGGTAATAGAGGATCCCAGACCCTTCTTGCATGTAGCCTGACCCTTGAGAGGCATAGGCACTCCAAGAAGAGCTACTCTGGAATGGCTGACACCCCGCTTAAAGTCCAGCAAGCCTCTATATCCTTAGCTTATGTGAAAGTCTGGAGAGTTTGAGGGATGGTGTTCTCAATCCATGGGGGCCAGAATGGCAGATATTGTTGCTATTTGGTCCTTGCAGTTCAGCCTGGATCAGGGTTTGGCGTTGAACTCACAAAGTTCAGGTAGCACATGCTACAGGGGTTGCATCCAAGGGAGTTCATTGGTGGTGCACCCTGATGTTTCCTGCCTCCTCATGGGAGTGAAGCAGTTCTGTCCGCATGTGTGTCCAGTTTTGTGTCAGTGGAGTCTCTTTCTGGTGTTGAAAGAATGTAACGAAGCTTCCCACTGAACTCATTTGTAAGTCCTCACTCAAGGGATGGACCTTTAAGGAGTTCTTTTTTACTGATGCCTATGGCATCCACCAGGCCTGGGTTTGCAGGGGGCTTTCTTGGTCTTCTCGACGACTTCTGTCTCCTTGTGGACTGCACTGTTCTTCTCCCAAAGGGTATGGTCCTCTCTTCATCTTAACCCGACTGTTGTTTATTTATTTATTTTATTTAGCAAGCATTTGTATACCGCTCCTTCCAGCGATCAGAAGCGGGTAAGATTACATGGAAAAAGCTGTCGAATCAAGACAGAATAATTTTGATTTGTACATAAAGATTCGAAAGGTTAGCACGTCACACAGAAAATTAACTACTTCTAAGCTAAGGGGATAATAATTTACATATGTACATTTATACATTACAGGTTTTCTGGGGTGGTGTGGGGGAGTTGCCCCTCATGCGAGTTTAGTACAGGTTGAAATGACTTTGAAATAGGTGGGTTTTGAGTTTCTTTCTAAAGTCGGCTAGATCAATGCTGGCTCGTAGGTCAGGTAGGAGTTGGTTCCATAGTGTCGGTGCTGTGTATGAAAAAGCCCTGTTACTAGTGATTTTTTTGACTGATCTGATATCTGTTGGAGTGTGGAGGGTGTTGGAATTGATGGTTCTCCTGTTTCTGTTGGATGGTTGCAATCTGATTAGGGTGTCGAGGAAGGATGGTGCTATGCTGTGGATGAGTTTGAAGGTGGTCGTCAGTATTTTGTATTTTGTGCGGGCTGCTATGGGGAGCCAGTGTAGCTCAATTAGTACTGGTGTAATGTGTTCAGTAAGACTTTTCCTCATGATGATCCTGGCAGCTACATTTTGTGCCATTTGAAGGATGTTCAGGGTTTTCTTAGGAAGTCCTTGAAGAATGGCGTTGCAATAGTCGAAATGTGGCATGATGAGTGCTTGAGCAACGGATCTGAAGTCGTGGGGATCAATAATATTCCGTATGGGTTGTAGAGCTCTCAGTTTGTAGAAGACTGCCCTGTTGGTTTTGCGCAGGTGAGTTTCCATTTCTAGGGCGCAGTCAAATGTAACTACTAGATATTTTATTTCTTTCTTTGTTTGATAAGTGTTGTTGCACAGGGTTATAGAGGTAGGTGGGTCAAGATTTGCTTTCCTTGAGATATACATCACCTCAGTTTTCTTGTGGTTGATTGTCATGCTGCTTTGTTGTAACCAGCTTTGCATCTCGCCAAGACATGTTTCGAGTGAGCTGTAGTCCGGGTTGTCAGTGTCAAGTTGTGTGTACAGCATAATATCATCGGCATAAATGTGGTAAATGTTGTTCTGGAAAAATATTTAGGCGTCATTGTGGATAACATGTTAAAATTCTCGGACCAGTGTGCAGCGGCGACCAAGAGAGCAAATAGAATGCTAGGTATCATAAGGAAAGGAATGGAAAATAAAACAAAAGATATGATAATGCCTCTATTGTTCCATGGTGAGACCGCACCTTGAATATTGTGTGCAATTCTGGTTGCCGTATCTTAAAAAGGATATAGCGATATTAGAAAAGGTTCAGAGAAGAGCCACCAAAATGGTAAAGGGGATGGAAGGATACACCTATGAAGAAAGGCTAAAAAGGTTAGGGCTCTTTAACCTGGAAAAGAGACGGCTGAGGGGAGATATGATAGAAATCTATAAATTAATGAACAGAGTGGAACGGGTAAACGTAGATCGATTGTTTACGTTATCAGAATATAGAAAGACTAGGGGACATGCAATGACGCTACAGGGTAAACTATTTAAGACTAATAAAAGAAAATATTTTTTCACTCAACATGTAATCAAACTCTGGAATTTGGTACCGGAGGATGTAGTAAAGGCTGTTAGTGTAGTTGGGTTTAAAAAAGGTTTGGACAAGTTCCTGGAGGAAATGTCCATAAACCATTTTTAAGAAGGCACCCAGGATATCAATGCTTGACCCAGTACAAGCACTGTGGAACCTGTGTCTTTTTGGAAAACTGCTAGGTACGTATTACCTAGATTGGCCACTGTTGGAAACAGGATACTGGGCTTGATGGACCTTGGTCTGACCCAGTATGGCATATCTTATGTTCTTATGTTCTTATGAACACCTCCTGACCAAGCTCCCACTCGCTGTGGTCTACTTTGTACCTGCTCAGGTAATCCGCCGTGACATTTTCTACTCCGGCTACATGCTGCACCGACAAGGCCATTAGATGGGCTTCAGCCCACTGCAACAGACTCTCCGCTTCCTCCTCCAGTAGCAGACTGCTCGTACCGCCCTGACGGTTGTTGTAGGCCGCTATTGTGACATTGTCAGAGAGCACTCAGACCGCCCTCTGAAGGACCCAATGTTCAAACGCTTTAAGAGCCAAGGCTACCGCCCGCACCTCCAACCTGTTGATGGACCACTGTGTCTCCACCGAATCCCAGAGACCCTGGGCAAAATGGCCCTCGCAGTGAGCCCCCCAACCAGTTAGACTGGCATCCGTCATCAACTGTAGCCACTGCGGGGGCTCGAGGGGCATTCAGCACTCCAGATTCCCCGGGCGGAGCCACCACCGCAAGGCCCCCTTGACCGCTGGAGGGCAGGGGAGCACCACGGACAAGGCCTGACACTGATGGGACCATTGCCGCAGCAGGGCCCGCTGAAGCGGCTGCATATGAGCCCTGGCCCACGGCACCAACTCTATTGTTGCTGCCATGGTCCCCAGCACCTGAAAATAATGCCAGGCCGAAGGCGCCCGCATGGCTAGAAACTGCTGCACAAGACGCCTCAGGTACCTCGCTCTCTGAACCGGCAAGAACACCCTGCCCCTGTCAGTGTCGAACCTTGCCCCAAGATACTCAATTTTTGCGAGATTGATAACCCACCCCAACTCCCTCAGGAGTCCGACCACTCTGGCCGTTGCCTTCTGACTCTCTGCCTCGGACTTTGCCCGGATCAGCCAGTCGTCGAGGTACGAGTGGACCAAGATCCCTTCCTTGCGAAGCGTCACGGCTACTACTACCATCACCTTGGTGAAGGTCCACGGGGCTGTCGCCAGGCCGAATGGCAAAGCTTGAAACTGAAAATGTCCCCTTGGTACCGCAAATCGCAGGACCTGCTGATGTGAATGGCGCACGGGAATATGCAAATACGCCTCTGTGAGATCTAGCGACATCAGAAACTTTCCCTGCCTGACGGCCACAATCACGGACTTCAGAGTTTCCATGCAAAAGTATGGCACCCTGAGACAACGATTGAGCTCTTTTAGGTCAAGGATCGTTCAAAAATAACCTTCCTTTTTGGGTACAACAAAATTAATGGAGTATCGACCGCAACCGTACTGGTCTATAGGAACCGGTACCACTGCCCCCAACAGTAGCAGCCGTGTGACCGTTTCCTCCACCACCTTTGCCGGGGATCTGCAAGGAGACTACAAATGCAGGTAGAACCGGTCTCGCAAACTTGAGGGTGTATCCTTCTCGGATCACCTCTAGAACCCATTGATCAGACGTGGCCCAGGTGGGAAAAAATTGCCTTAGACGGCCTCACACAGGCAGAACTTCCTCCCGGGCCCCTGTTGTCTCATTGTGGCTTTCTAGGACCCGTTGAGGAGGAAGAGGCCCCAAATCCCCTTCCTACTCCTCGAAATCCCCGGAAACCTTTCCCCTGCGAGGGAAAATGGCCCTTCTGAAAGGGCACCGACCTAGTCGCACGAAACCTCTGAAAATGCCGCAGCTGGCTACGTGCGGGAGTAGGCGTATGGTTCTGCCTAGGCCTATCCTCAGGGAGCCTGCCTCCCTTAGTCTCGCCGAGCTCCTTCACCAATTTCTTCAGATCTTCTACAAAAAGCAATTTCTCCTTGAAGGGGAGTCTGCTGAGGCGTGCCTTCGAAGAAGCATCTGATGCCCAATTGCACAGCCACAGGTATCGTCGAGCTGTCACCACAGAAGCCATATTCTTTGTTAAGCTTCTAATGAGGTTGTACTGTCTATCGGCCAGGTAAGTCGCCCCTGAATCTATCCTGGACGCTTCCCCCTGCACATTTCCGGAAAGCTCACCAGCCACCTGAAGCTGTTGCGACCACCATAGGCAAGCCCTGGCTACCCAAGCCCCACACACCGAAGCCTGGAGAGCCAGGGCACTGACATCAAAGGCCTGTTTTAACAAAGTATCCAGCTTTCTATCCTGGGTATCCTTAAGGGCCGCACTGCCCTCAAATGGTATAGTCGTCTTTTTTTGTCACCGCTGACACTGCCACATCCACCCTAGGCTACCATATCAACTCCTTTTCCAACTCTGATAAGAGGTACAAGTGAGCCATGGACTGCACCCCCCTTAAACTGGACTCCGGTTGATTCCATTCTTCCTAGATTTATTTATTTAGTTATTTCTTCTATACCGCCCCTTCCAGTGATCAAGGGCGGTTTACATGGAACAAGTTAACAAATTATGTATGTATATGTATAGATCATCTGTCAAACTACTCGGTGCACTGGAAAAACCTGGGATTTCCTGACCGCCTGAATCAGTGGGTCTTCCAACACCTCTTTGTCTGCCGGAACGCCCAGCGCCATGTTGAGCACCTTCAGTGATTCACCAATCAACGCCGGGAGCTCCTCCCGACGGAAAACCCGAACAATCCGGGCTTGTTCCTCCTCCGGAATTTCTCCTTCCTCGAGTTCCTCCTCATCTTCCCCCAGTTCCGTCTGAGATGTCACCTTCTAGGGTCTCAGACCGAGGGGACCGAAGATTTTCCTCATTCTCAAGCCTAGCCCGCTTAGGCAGGACGATCGCATCCTCCTGCTCTTTGCTCCCTCCTGCCTTGCCGGCTCGCATCCCTGCATGGACTGCAACCCACTGGCCCCTTGCTGGCGCAAACAAAATGCCTTGTGCAACAGCAAAACAAATTCAGGGGAGAAACCCCCCCATCCTCCACCTTCCAGTACACCTGATGAAGTAGACGGTGTGGGTTGAGACAGCGAAGGGGCCGACTGCTCTATGGCTAAAGGCAAGGGAGAGGTCAGCACACATCCCGCTTCCAGAGGATCCCCTGATCCCTGGGAGTCAGAAGCCAGCAGATCCTGGGATGTACCCATTTGTATTTCCTGTTCCACAGAGGCGGCCTCCACCGCGCAGCCTCTGCAGACCCCGGCTTCCGACACTGTGCCCCGCCGGGTAACGCAGACTAGTCACTGCGGTCTACCCGGCATAGTGAAGTGCCACCAAAGGAAAACAACTGACATTTCCAAGATACCTAAAAAATCTATGTGTATATATTAAAAATAGATATATATCTCTCCCTACAACTATATCTATATCTATGTGTGTACATATATATATATATATATATATATATATATACACATATGTATATATATCTACACACACCAAACTCTACTACAGATAACCCTTTTTTTTTCTTAAACCCAATCAAAGGGCTAAAAACAGCTCCCCCAATTGAAAGGATTCACCTCAAGAACATACCTTCTGCAGTTGCTCTGTTCACCGGGCCGCAGCAGGCCGCATTGAGCCACGCGGTCCGCGACCGCGTCACGGTCAACACACCACGCAGTTTGCCGACGCTGTCCTCCCCTATCTCAACACGTTCTTCTGCACGCCGGGAGCCTTCTCTTTCACCAGCGATTCCCCAGCTCCTCGCTCAGCCGCCTTTAGGGCTTCAGCAGGAGGCGGGACAGACAGGCAGGACTTACTTCATGCACTGGACAGTTCGACCTAGCACCGGGCAGAGGAAATGCCTCCGCTTTCCTTCTCCACCCGGTTCACTGCCCCGATGCGGTATGCTGACAAGCCTTCTCCTGTTCCTGCACCCGATGGGGAAGAACAGCCCGGGGGGGGGGGGGAGGGTGGAACTGACTTACAATCTGTCCCTGCAGAAAAGAACCAAATAAGAAGGAATAACAGAAATTAAAGAACCAAAAAACTAAGACAAAAAGCTAAACTAATTCCAGGACCAAGGAGCCCTAAAATTAACCTCTTAGTGCCTAAGTGTCTCTCCAGTAAGCTCTATTCCCTGGCTTACTGCCTCCCTCCAGCTGCTTGGAGACTGAGCTTACTGGAGCTGGTGGTTAGTGCCAGTGGTATTTATCCCAGAGGGTCATCAAATCGATGATGTGCTCAGCCTCCAAGCTGCTGGAAGGGGAGCACAACCCAGAGGAAAGGGACTGGGCTGGAAGGACGCTAAGGAACTTAAGTACTGACAGGGTCTGCCAAGATGGACAGGTCTCCGCTGAGGTGCCAGGCCAAGACAAACCACCCATCTGGGCAGCAGCAGAATGGGATGGTATTGGCAGCAGAGGATCACATTTCTGTGGCAATGGCAACAACCTGACCCATAAACGTCCGACAAGGAGTGCCTCAAGGATCCGCACTCTCAGCACTCCTATTTAACATCTACATACAACCAATATGCAACATCATGAAAGAGAACAACATTCAATACACAATATATGCAGACGACATCATGATATACACCCCGATATCAATCGACAACCCGGACTTCTCTAAGATAACAGACTGCCTTACCCAAATGGCAAGTTGGTGTCAAAACAACAACCTTGCAATAAACTACAACAAGACCGAAGCTTTAATCATCACTCTGAACCAAAACTTCATACACCCACCAAATATAAAGATACAAAGCACTACTATACCAATAAGATCAGAAGTGAGATACCTCGGAGTTACTCTGGACAATAAACTCAATCTCAAGCCACACATAGACAAAACAATCCAAAAAGCCTACTACAAGATGCGAATCATCAGGAGACTGAAACCGCTACTCGCCCCGGAACACTTCCGTACCGTCTGTCAAGCACTGATAACCCCACTGCTGGACTTCTGCAATCCGATATACCTTGGACTACCGAAACAAGCCCTCAAACCACTCCAACTGGCACAAAACACTGCAGCACGAATCATATCAGGAACTGCAAGACAGGAGCACATCACACTTACCTTAAAGGACTTACACTGGCTTCCAATCGGTGCTCGCATCAGATACAAAACTATCATAAACCTATTTAAGATAAAACAGCGCACATCAGCCAACAGCCTGCACTCCCTCATACAACCAGACAGCAGCACACGTCCCAGAAGAAAACAAACACACAACCGAGTCAGCACCCCCAGTGAATACAAACACACACGCAAGGACACAACAGACAGAGCACTCTCCATGGCTGCTCCAACAATATGGAACAAACTCCCGGACGATTTGAGGGCTACTACAGACCTCAAAGACTTTAGAAAACAGCTAAAAACCATGCTGTTCATAGAACACTATGGACACATCACATAACCTCAGAGAATGCATAACAGCACAGATACCGCCTAAACAATGTATGTATGGAATATGTTTTTGCACCAATGTATATAGCCCACTCTGTACATAGCTCACACCAATCTAGCACACAATACAACACTCACTCAATTTCACCCTCACTGCATGTATAACACACTCACTTTACCCGATTGTTTGCTGTGATACCACCTTGATTATTAAGATAAGGCGGTTTAGAAATACTGTTAAATAAAATAAAAATAAATAAACAACACTAAAACAAAACTGCACAGAAGAAAGGCCTGACAATCTACTTCCGTATCTTGCCACGAAAACCCAATGGATAGTCATAACTAAACAAATTGCACTATAGTGCTGGAAGATGAGACTCCCAGGTCGGAAGGCACTCAATTGGCTACGGGGGAGGAGCTGAAGACTTTTCAGAGTAAAGCCAGCATTATGATGTGGTTGGATCAAAGCCCTCAGGACGTCTGACTGCTGATGTAGCTGCGCATGAAATGAGAGTCAGAAGCTGCAAAGATGTCCTATATATTGGGGCATGGAATATACGAGGCATGAACCAAGGAAAGTTGGAAGTGGTCAAGAATGAAATGGAACGTGTACAACTCGATCTGTTGGGTATCAGCGGACAGAAATGCACTGGCATCGGGCACTTTGCATCTGATGATCATATAGTCTAATATGCTGGAAATGAAAGACAAAGAAATCGTGTTGCATTTATAATTAAGAAGCAGCTTGCAAAAACTGTAATGAAATACAGTGCAATCAGTGAATGCTTAATTTCTGTCTACAAGGAATGCCCATCAACACAACGATAATTCAAGTGTATGCCCCAACAACAGCTGCAGAAGAGGATGAAGTTGATAAGTTCTATGAACAAGTACAAACTGAAATTGACAGAACAAACAAACAGGATATCCTGATAGTCATGGGTGACTGGAACACAAAAGTTGGCAACAAAAAAGAAGGCAAAGTGGTTGGAAAATATGGACTTGGCAACAGAAATGAAGCTGGAGAAAGACTGATAGAATTCTGCAAGCCCAACGATCTATTCATCTGAAACGCCTTCTTCCAGCAACATAAGTGGCAACTGTACACATGGACTTCAACCAGTGGATTGTACAAAAGTCAAATTAACTACATCTGTGGAAGTCAACAATGGAAAAGCTCTATAACATCAACAAAGACAAAACCTTGAGCTGATTCTGGTACAGATCACCAACTACTAGTATGCAAACTCAAGCTAAAGTTGAAAAAGAGCAAATCACTGATGAATGTAGCAAAATATGACTTTGAGAATATACCACTGGAATTTAAAGACTGCCTGCAAAATCGATTTGCTGCTTTAGATACAAATGACAGAGCTCCAGAAGAGTTATGAGATGACACCAAGAAGGTTGTGTTGGAAGAAAGTGAGAAATATCTACAAAAGGTGAAAAAGCAAAAACGGCCAAAATGGATGACCGAAGAAACTCTGAAAATTGCCCAGAAACACAGAGAAGCTAAATGAGGGGAGAAAGAGAGGCAATCGTAGACCTCAACAGAGATTTCTAATGTACAGCAAGACAAAACAAGGAGAAGTGCTACAGTGATGCATGCATAAGAACATAAGATATGCCATACTGGGTCAGACCAAGGTCCATCAAGCCCAGTATCCTGTTTCCAACAGTGGCCAATCTAGGTCATATGTACCTAGCAGTTTCCCCAAAAGACACAGGTTCCACAATGCTTGTACTGGGTCAAGCATTGATATTCTGGGTTCCTTCTTAATAATGGTTTATGGACCTTTCCTCCAGGAACTTGTCCAAACCTTTTTTTAAACCAGCTACACTAACAGCCTTTACTACATCCTCCGGTAAGAAATTCCAGAGTTTGATTACACGTTGAGTGAAAAAATATTTTCTTTTATTAGTCTTGTAGCTTTATTGCATGTCCCCTAGTCTTTCTATATTCTGAAAATGTAAACAATCGATCTGCAAGGAAATAGAAGCAGTAACTATTAGAGGAAGAACAATATCGACTTTCCTAAAGCTATGAGATTTAAAAAAAAAATTCCAGTCTTGAATTGGAATGTTAGAAGATGCTCAAGGATCCATACAGAATGATGTTGAGCAGATCAAGAAAAGGTGGAAAGAATATACAAAGTTATTACATGATAAAAATCAAGTGGACCAACAGCCATTTCAACCTCTACCTTATGATCTGGAACCATTGGTGATGAAAGGAGTAGTCGAAGCAGCACTGAAAGTCTTATCAAAGAACAAAGCACCAGGCATTGATGGCATTCCCATTGAAGTATTACAGCAATCTGATGCAGCTGTTACTATACTTACAAGGCTGTGCGAGGAAATTTGGAAGACAACATCATGGCCAACTGACTGGAAAAGATCTGTGTTTATACCAATACTAAAAAAGGGTGATCCAACTGACTGTGGAAGTTATTGCACAATTGTTCTGATCCCACATGCCAGCAAGATTATTCAGCAGAGACTACAACCATATCTGGAACGAGAACTGCCTGAAGTGCAAGTAGGGTTCAGGAAAGTGCGAGGAACAAGAGACATTATTGCGGATGTGAGATGGATCCTTGAAAAGACAAAAGGATATCTATATGTGTTTTATTGACTACAGAAAGGCTTTTGACTGTGTAAACATGAGAAATTCTGGGCCACATTAAGAAACATGGTATATCAGAACACCTGATAGTTCTCTTGCACAACCTTTATATAGATCAAGAAGCAACAGTTCGAACAGAACAAAGAGAAACAGAATGGTTTAAAATCAGCAAAGGTGTACGACAAGGCTGCATACTTTCCCCCTACCTGTTTAATTTATATGCAGAACATATCATCAGAGAAGCAGGACTGTATAAAGACAACAGAGGTGTGAAGATTGGTGGGAGACTGATCAACAACCTTCATTATGCTGATGATACCACATTACTGGCTGAAAGTGAAGACGATCTGAAACATTTGCTTCTCAAGATCAAGGAACATAAAATGGGCCTGCACCTTAATATAAAGAAGACAAAGATCCTGACAACTGGCAAAATCAATAAGTTCATTGTTGATGGAGAAGAAATTGAAATAGTGGACAACTTTAACCTATTTGGATCAATTATCAATAAAGAAACAAGCAGTCAAGAAATCCGACGACACATTGCTCTTGGCAGAATGGCAATGAAGGACCTAGACAATATTCTCAAGAGCAGAGATGTCTCTCTCCATACAAAGATTTGACTTGTTTGAGCCATGGCATTTTCAATAATGTCATATGGATGCGAAAGTTGGACAGTGAAAAAGATAGGAAGAAAATTGATGCCTTTGAACTATGATGCTGGTGACGAATACTGTGTATTCCATGGACTGCCCGAAGAACAAACCAGTCTGTACTAGAGAAGATCAAACCTAAACTTTCTTTAGAAGCTCAGATGACAAGACTTCAATTTTCATACTTTGGACACACGTACGAAGATAGTGATCATTAAAGAAAAACATCATTCTTGGCAAGGTAGAAGGTCAACACAAAAGAGGAAGGCCAGCAATGAGATGGATCGATACAATAACAGCAACTATGGGTACTACTCTGTCAACAATGAGCCACCTAACTGAAGACTGAACACAGTTTAAAACAACTATCCAGAGGGTTGTCATGAGTCGAGACTGACTCGAAGGCACATAACAACAACATATACAGTGTTCCCTCTAAGCCATAAGCATGTGTGTGCAGGCACAGATCATGAACCCTGTAACACAGTAAAATATAGCATGCACAAAAAATATAATCCTGAGACAAGCTTTAATTATTTATTATAAAGTAGCAGAGAGAAACTGAACTATTTGCATCTCCCTGAATTTAGCATGGCGCCGCTGCTGATATCACACCAAAACTGCTACTGCTGCTTTGTAAACATACCCCTTAGTTTAAATTGGTTATTCAGGCCGCATCCATAGGACTGTGCTATAATATTAATCTTAGCTTGTTAAAATCTAATAAAGAGAGTGTCGTGCAGCCACGCACAGAAAACAATTTTGCTGTAAATGAATTCAAGTGCCATGCAGAGTACCACTTCCATCACTGCTGACTTCTGCCCTGCCGCTCACCCTGCCCTCTCCAACTTCCACCTAGCGTCTGGCACCACTTTTACCCTGAGGTTCACCCCACTTTCTGCTGCTTCTATCGGGGGGAGAGGGAGCGGGAGCATGGCACTCATCTGAGGTCTATAAAATTGTTACGACACTGAAAAAGGTGTACTTCTTAAGGACTCACTTTCTAGAAAGAATTTCTGCAAATTGAATAAAAGTGTTAAGTAAGACATAAATGACATTAATGTAATATTAAAAATGTAATAATTTTCTTAATTGTGTTGCCTTGATATGATTACAATTTTTTTTTTTTATTTATTAAATTTTTTATTGGCACAAATCCAAATACACAACACAATATCCAGAGCATTCAATTGTAAATCAGTACGCAACCCAAACTTCCATTCCCAATAAGGGACATCATGCCTTCAAAGTGTACCCTTTTTTGATGTTTCCCCCCCCCCCCCCCACCCCATATCAACCCGAAAAGATATATGGCATACAAAGTTGGAATCAACAAAACAGTACAACCCCCAAAAACATCAAACTTAGTCAACAGTTTAGCAGCCCCACCACCCCCCCATCCCCCTCCCCCCCTGAGGCCTAGCCATCCTCAAAAAATTTCAATAGGGGTAACCAAAGCCCTGTAAATTTCCCATACTGCTGGCGTCTAAGCGCTGTTAACTGCTCCGTCAAGACTATCCGACGTAGTCGGCTCTGCCACTGTGCCAGGCTCGGGAGGTCTGCCTGTTTCCAGGCCCGAGTGATCTCGCTCCGTGCAGCCTGGATACATGCTCGTATGGGGCGTTCCGAAGCCCTAGCACTCTGTGCGGGCCATATCCCAAGTAACCCAAAGCCCATATCCACCTCCACCATCCCCCCAAAGATACTATTGAGTTGCTCATGCACTCTCTCCCAATACACTCTGACCCGGGGACACTCCCACCACACATGAATAAAGGACCCCTCCTCACCACATTCCCGCCAGCACCTATCAGACACTCCCGGAAACATCCTATGCAGCCTCGAAGGAGTATAATACCACCTATAAAGCAGTTTATAGGATGTCTCCCGGATCGCTACCGACAACGCCTGCCGGCCAATATTCAAATGCACACGCTGACACTCCTCTTCATCCAGCTCCCGTCCCAGGTCCCTCTCCCAATCAAGATGGTGCTTAAACTTCACCAAGCCCCCCCCCCCCTAAGCCCCGGTACAATTGGGTTATTAAACCTCTTGAGCTTTATGATTACAATTTTTAATCAATGGCGGCATCCACATACACATATGCACACATGCTGTCAGTCCTTAGAGATAACAGGGGTACTCAGGGGTGGGGTGTGACTTTCGCTCATATTTTCTTGTATTACTTTATAGTTCTCAAATTTTGACAAGCATCAAAAGAAATACATCTTGTTAAAGAAAAAGAGAAAATTCAGAAACGCCATTTGGGAAAAAAGGAAGAAAAACAAAATAATAATGATTCAACTGAAATCCTCAGTAATAAAGGAGGAAATCTTTAATAAAGCGTCTAGTTACACAGCGATGAAAATACACTATAGAAAGGAAATCGTTAATAAAGCGTCTAGTTACACAGCGATGAAAATACACCATAGAAAGGAAATCTTTAATAAAGCGTCTAGTTACACAGCGATGAAAATACACCATAGAAAGGAAATCTTTAATAAAGCGTCTAGTTACACAGCGATGAAAATACACCATAGAAAGGAAATCTTCAATAAAGCGTCTAGTTACACAGCGATGAAAATACACCATAGAAAGGAAATCTTTAATAAAGCGTCTAGTTACACAGCGATGAAAATACACCATAGAAAGGAAATCTTTAATAAAGCGTCTAGTTACACAGCGATGAAAAATGTAAGGCCGCGGGCCCCCCGTTCCCGTGGCCGCTTATAACCGGGGGGGCGGCAGTCCGATCGCTCCCCCGAGTTCCGGCGGCGCGCGGGCCGGGGCGTGCACCGCGTGGTCCGGCGGCCTCATTGGCTCCCGTGGCGCTTTGAAATGCGCGGGAGCCAATGAGAAGTACTGAGACCCTGGGCAGCGAGGAGGGGTGGTGCGTTGACTCGGCGCGCCTCCAGCCGTTGGCGGGTGAGGCTGGAGGCGCCGGCCGTGTGAGCTGTGCCTTGGGGTTTTTTTCGGCCCTGTTGAGCAGCAGGAGGATGAGAGGAGGGGTTTCGGCGGTGTTCGGGGCTCCGTCGGGCAGCGTGTCAGCGGCTGGGGACTGAGACGGCGGAGTCCCCTTTTTGGCGGTTTCTTGGCTGGCTGCAGCCCCGGGCCGAGGAGCAGGGGTTGTTCCCGCAGGCAAGTTGTTTCCGGATTTGGCAATTTTGACGGGGCTGTTTGGTGGGGTGATTCTGCTGGCAAAGGCTTTAAAAGAGAAGAGGAAGAATTGCAAAATAATGATGATGGCCACCAGGGTTCCTCCAGCTTTGACCTTGCCAGGTCTGGCAGAGGAAACAAGGGGGTCCCAGACAGTAAAAAGGGTCTGGCATGGCCAACACAGGCGGTACTGGGGGAGGCGGAGCAGCTTCTTTAGGGTGCACAGCTCAGTTGGGCCAGGGGCGGGGGCCAGGGGCAGAGCTCCTAGCCGTGGCCCGGTGTCCGGACGGGGTGCTAGCTCTGCAGGAGGTTCAGGGCAGGAGGGGCGAGTTCGGAGGGGGGGTTTCGGCTGGCCCTTTCGCTTGGGGTCGGCGAGTTAAGTCTAAGGGGCCGGCTAGAGGTGACTCGGGGCTTGGTGAGGCGCTCGGCCCTGTGAGTGGCCTGGGTGTGGCCCCCGGTCTAGTGGGGGGGGGGTGAGGGTGAAAACCCGCAGGTGGGCGGTGCGGTTTTGGAGGTTGCACGTCCCGGGGGTTTCTTGGCTCCTGCAGGGGTAGGTTACTCGCCAGCTTGGGCGCATTGGCAAGGCGGGGGTCAAGATTCTTCCCGTGCGGAGTGGCTAGGGACGTGGCAACCACCGTGGCCTGTGGCGGGTGTCCCTTCGCCGTTTCCTGTTTTTTCTCCGCAGGTTTCTACCGGTTGGCACTACTTGGGGCACCCTTGGGGGGCTCCTGCTGGACAGACGGACGGCGTGTGGGCGAGCGCAGGCGGTGTCCCTGTGCATGTCAGAACCGGGGAGGATCGGAAGTTTCAGCGTCGACTCGACAGGAGACAGGTGTGGCTACCGAGGTAGCGTCCCCTCCTGCAGGTGAGTTGGACGCTGGCGCTGCTGTGCGGGCTGCTGGCGCTGCGGCGCGTTCTGGACCCTCCTCTTCGTCCACCTCTGCGTCTTCGTCTGGTTCTATTTCGGTCGAATTGGGCAGGTGTCGCAAGGCTAGCGGAGATGCGGGTCGTGCCGGACAGGTTGGAGCGGCGCCCACAGTGGTGGCTTTCTCCGAGTTAGGGGAGGGGGTACCGAGGAATCTTCGGAGGAAGATTATGAAGCGTCGATACTTAGATATTTTCCATTTCCTTGAAGGTCGAATACCACTGCTTTCCGGGGAACGCAGGATATTAATCTTTGGCTGACACGGATGGCGATCAGACCGGTAGGCGGAGGTGTGAGCGGGCCAAAAGGCCGAACGTCTGTTACCGCAAGGGTTGAACGGCCCTTTCGACTGGGCGTGCCCTCCGCTTTGCAGAAAGCTCCGGGGGGGGGGGGGTGGGGAGCTGGGGATTTGTGCGGGCGGTTCAACAAGTCTTCATGCCCCCTTCCGGATTGCAAATTCTGGCACGCTTGCTCCATCTGGAATGGGGGACACTCAGCACTCAAATGTGTCAAAAAAGAGTGTCGGGGGCGCCGCGGTTCCACCCCCCCACAAGTAGTGTAGGCTCGTGGAGTTTGGCCTCCACTCCTGTTGCGATTGTTGTTTTAGGTCCGTGGCGTATGAGATATCCGAAGAGACTGGGGAAGTTGCATTTTAGAGATTGGGTCTAAGGAGGGGTTTCCTATACCGGTAGTAGGTAGCGTAGGGGCGAACTGGGCCCGGAATTCGCCTTCCGTTCGGCGTGTGGCGCAGCTGGTACGGGATAAGGTGGCGACTGAGATTGAGTTAGGTAGGGTAGTGGGCCCTTTCTGAGAACGGCCTTTCGCGGATTTTGTGGTCTCTCCTTTGGGTATCATTCCAAAGAAGGAGCCGGGAAAGTATCGCTTAATACATAATCTTTCCTTTCCTATTGGTTCCTCGGTTAATGATCACATTCCTAGGGAATTGTGTGCAGTACGTTACGCCTCCTTTGAGGAGGCTGTCGAGCTCGTGCGAGCATGTGGGCCTGGGTGCTTGCTGGCGAAAGTAGATATTGAATCCGCCTTCCGTTTATTGCTGGTGCACCCGTCGGCCTTTCATTGGTTGGGGTTTTTGCTGCGAAGGACAATTTTTACTTTGATACGAGCATGCCTATGGGTTGTTCGATTTCCTGTGCTTATTTTGAACAGTTTAACTCGTTTTTTACATTGGGCATTTTGTGGGCTGGGTGGGGTGTGGCGCTGTGGTGCATTACTTAGACGACTTTCTCTTCGTTGGACCTGCACATACGGGGCAGTGCAAGGCATTGTGGGACGGTTTTTGTCCGATTAGTCCAGGTGTGGGGTGTTCCCTTAGCTTCGGGTAAGACGGAGGGTCCGGCGACTACTCTTACCTTTGGGAGTTCAGTTGGATTCCGTGGCGCTTGTAGCCCGCCTGCCGGAAGAGAAAGTTATGTGGCTGCAGGTGTTGGTTGCCAATGCGCTGGTTTCCGGCAAGCTTACGTGGCGAGAGATGCAGTCCCTAGTGGATTCCCTTAATTTTGCTTGCAGAGTTATCCCGACGGGGAGAGTATTCTTGCGTCGGCGGGCAGCTGCTACTGCAGGTGTTACTAAGCCTCTTCATCGGATACGGATGTCTCGCCGCCTGCGGGCAGACTTGAGGATCTGGGACGCTTTCCTATGTAACTTCAATGGTACCACCTTTTTGAGAGGCCGGGAGGTGACTTCTGCCGATCTGCAGTTGTATACTGATCCGGCTGGGGGTTGGACTTGGGGATTTATTTTGGGGGCTCTTGGAGCGCGGGGGGCTGGCCGCAGTCCTGGCGTGCCGTAGGGCTTAAGATGAATATTACCTTCCTTCGAGTTGTTCCCCATTTTGGGGGTCATGTCATTCTGGCCTGACAGACTCAGAAATCGTAAAGTTCTTTGGTGGTGCGACAATGAAGCTGCGGTGTCAGTGCTCGATAATTATTCCTCAAGATGCAGGCCTGTAGCCGACCTGATACGGCCGGTGGTCTTCGCTTGTTTGCAGTTGAATCTAGTGATTAAGGCTCGTCTTATTCCGGGTAGTCATATGGCGATTGTTGATGCTCTTTCCCGTTTTAAGTGGGAGCTGTTTGGCGCCAGATGCGGACGAGGAGGGCACATCGGTCCCGGAGCATTTATGGCGGACTGGCCTCCTGCTATGATGGAGCTGCGGCGGAATTCCGTCTCTTCGGCTACGGGGGTAGCTTATCAACAGGGCTGCTGCAGTGTGGTCTCCTGGGTACTTCACGTATGGCTGGAGGGACAGCCTTGGATCAGCTGCTGGGTCCGTAAGTGTCGGCAGCTACGGCTGCAGGTCTGTCGGGGACTACTGTCCGGAGAAATTTGGCGGGCTTCTCCTTTTTGCGCGGGTCCTAGGGTGGGGGGGGGCGGCCGGGGGCTGTTTAACACGTATGCTTTTGTGTGGTTGGGAGCAGTCCTGCCCTTCTTCAGGTGATTGGCGGTGCCCCCTCACGCATGACTTGCTGCGGCGGTTCTGCGGCGCGTTGCCTCAAGTGGTTTCATTATCTTATGAAGGGGTGCTCTTTCGGGGTGTCTTTTCAGTAGCCTTCTTCGGCGCTTTTCGGGTGGGTAAATTGGTTGCAGAGTCAGGTCGGATTTGCAATGGGGGGGAGGTCCAGCTACATCAAATGCAATTGATCGGGGGTGGGGTTCGTATCCGCCTTGCCTGTTCTAAGATGGATCAGGCGGGAAGAGGTATGTGGATGGATTTGACAGCTATGCGGGGCTCTCCCTCGTGTCCTGTGGCTTTACTGCAGGCGTACTTACGCGTGCGTCCGGATAACGGCGGTAGCCTTTTATACATCAGGATGCGCAGGTTCTTACGCGTTTTCCATTGGCGGTGTGCTGCGGCTGTCCTTATGGCTGAGTGGGAAGGTTCCTGGTGCGTTCGCTCCTCACTCCTTCCGGCTTAGGGCGGCGTCTAGTGCAGCGGCTGCTGGACTACCTGAATCGTGGATACAGCGGGCCTTCCACAGCTACGTGCGTTTGTAGGGGTGGGGGGGGCCGCTAACTCTTCTATGCTTTCTGTTGCAGATGCATGGCCCGGATCGTGTTGTTGGTTGATTGGCCACTCCTTGGTGGTCTGGGCTGGCCGGAGAGCAGCGATGCGCCCAATGGGGCCGAATTTGGGACTTCCAGAGCGTGCGGTGACCATCACATGGCTGGGTGAACGCGGACTCCGGTGGATCCCGATCTTGCCTTTGCTTCAGCACCACCAGCGCTCAAGAGGCTCGCCGGACATCTTCCTGCTCCACTTAGGTGGCAACGATATGGTTTCCTGGACTTGCCGACCGTGATTCGGGCAGTTATAAAGGACTTTGGGGTGGTGTTGGGGATGTTTCCAGGCGTCATATTGGTTTGGTCTGATATCCTTCCAAGGCCGGCCTGTTGGGCTCAGCGACAGTGGTCACGGGGTGTGACGAAGATTTACCATCAAATTGACTGATGGGTGGGGGAGCAGGGAGGCTGTCATATTCTGCACCCTTGGGTTGACGTTCTGTGCATGGGCCTCTACAGGCTAGATGGCGTGCACTTGTCCCGGGGGGGGGGGGTTAGACTTTTTAATGATTGGCAGAAGGCTTTGGAAGGTATTAGATTGGGGCGAGGGCTGGTCGCAGCTTACCTTTGGGGGGCGGCTCTGGTCGTGGCTGACCTGAGCCGGTGGCGGGATCCCGGAGGTTTCCGGGGTCCGGAGCCGGTGTCAAGCATGAGGGCGGGGGTGGGGTACCCCGACCCGGTTAATCCCTCAGGTTTTTGCTAATAATATGGCGAAGCCGGAAGAGGGAGGGCGTGGAAAATTGTCGGGCCTCTACCCGGCGGAAGCGGATGCAGCGTCACCTTGCTACTAACATGGCTGGTGAGGGCTCGCTCTGTTTGGAGGGGGGGGGAGTTATAATGTGTTGATTTGTATTGGTTGGTTTGTTAAAAAGGTGATTAAAGCTGCGACCAGTTTAAGTCCAAGATTATTGTCATGTGTTTTGTTTTGAATTGAGTGGTTTGAGGGGAAAATTAGTGGGGGTGGCTGGGAAGGGCGCGAGGCGACGTCTCCGCCTTACCCGGTTAATGTAAGGCCGCGGGCCCCCCGTTCCCGTGGCCGCTTATAACCGGGGGGGGGGCGGCAGTCCGATCGCGCCCCCGAGTTCTGGCGGCGCGCGGGCCGGGGCAAGCACCGCGTGGTCCGGCGGCCTCATTGGCTCCCGTGGCGCTTTGAAACTCGCGGGAGCCAATGAGAAGTACTGAGACCCTGGGCAGTGAGGGGGGGTGGTGCGTTGACTCGGCGCGGCTCCAGCCGTTAGCGGGTGAGGCTGGAGGCGCCGGACATCCCACCCGCCCACCCTTTGCTGGGGGACGCTCGAGCTACGGGGGTTGCGGGTTGTTGCAGCTTGGGGGGGGAGTTTTTTGGCGGGATCCCGGAGGTTTCCGGGGTCCGGAGCCGGTATCAAGCATGAGGGCGGGGGTGGGGTACCCCCGACCCGGTTAATCCCTCAGGTTTTTGCTAATAATATGGCAAAGCCGGAAGAGGGAGGGCGTGGAAAATTGTCGGGCCTGTACCCGGCGGAAGCGGATGCGGCGTCACCTTGCTACTAACATGGCTGGTGAGGGCTCGCTCTGCTTGGAGGGGGGGGAGTTATAATGTGTTGATTTGTATTGGTTGGTTTGTTAAAAAGGTGATTAAAGCTGCGACCAGTTTAAGTCCAAGATTATTGTCATGTGTTTTGTTTTGAATTGAGTGGTTTGAGGGGAAAATTAGTGGGAGTGGCTGGGAAGGGCGCGAGGCGACGTGTCCGCCTTACCCGGTTATACACCATAGAAAGGAAATCTTTAATAAAGCGTCTAGTTACACAGCGATGAAAATACACCATAGAAAGGAAATCTTTAATAAAGCGTCTAGTTACACAGCGATGAAAATACACCATAGAAAGGAAATCTTTAATAAAGCATCTAGTTACACAGGGATGAAAATACACCACAGAAAGGAAATCTTTAATAAAGCGTCTAGCTACACAGCGATGAAAATACACCATAGAAAGGAAATCTTTAATAAAGCGTCTAGCTACACAGCGATGAAAATACACCATAGAAAGGAAATCTTTAATAAAGCGTCTAGTTACACAGCGATGAAAATACAGTTAACACAAATTAGTTAGGAGGCAGGACAGGACGATTGAGAGCTTTCAAGGAAGTAGCCGGCAAAGGCCCATTCACCATACTCATAAGAAATGGAGGCAGCTCTTGAGCTCAAAGAAAACATATGTAGCCCCTTGATACTGGACTACACCTCAGAAAGAACAAACCCAACAAACGTAATACCCCAGGTTTAAGCAGGAGAAACTGCTTTCTTCTGCGCTCGGTGTACTTAGCAACATCAGAAAACATGGAAACTCAGAAGTTAAAGAATACTCTGAATCATGTTTTGCTTGAAAGCTTGAGCAATCAGTCGCATCAGTGTCCAATGCACAGGTGACTCTCAGAGCAGAGGTATAAACACTTCCCAAAACTGACTGTTGACTCATTTATTTGACCGAAATCAACCCCTTCTTTCTTCCTAGAATGAGGCAGATAAACACCAGAGGTACTGTCAGAACTGTAGTCACATATTTTTGAAGATCTTCAATGGCGAAATAGTCAGAATTCATGGAAAATTCAGAAACCATCAAATCTGTTGCCTAACCATATTATCCAGGGCTTCCACTTTCCTATGAAGCACTTCAGCATCCCGAACCTCTTTTCAAGTCTGAAAAATGCCAATTTTCTGCTCCATTTCAGAGACTATTTTTGATATTCACCAATGGCTGAGGCATTTCAGGCTCATGAGTTAATGTGTCTCTAATCTTGCCCTTTATCAGAAGGGAGCCATCCCACAAAGTCTTAAAATCAAAATGACCTGCTCTTACCAATGTCAATTCCATTTGGGAGATATCTACAGCTTTTTGCACGTTTTCTGAGACACTGAACTCGGAGAGTCTTCTCTTTAAGTCTTAATTAACATGCAAATTGGGATTCACCAGGTTAAGATTTGAAGGAGCTCTCATCACCTCCCCCCTAGCTCCACTCTGCACTATGTGACGACGACACTGGACACTGACCAATGTGCCAGTCTCTGAGCAGGATTCGCTGATGCTTCAAGCTCAAGGGCTAGCAGTAAGTCCCCTTCTGCCCCTGCGCACCCAAACAAGCACACTGGAGAATAGAACATCACCATAGCACTGGCCACATCTGCGTCTTTTTGTGATCCATATGGGAAAAGGGACAGCAGGAAAAGCTAGTAATGTGACGCAGCCTGGCATCAGCACTCCACCATCTTTGATCTCTCCACCTTGTTCATATTTTCTAAGATATGCATGTATGCGCACCAAACAGGCATAATTGTTTGTGTGTACACTGCAAGGTAATTTTTAAAAGGAGAGCATGCACATACCTTGCCTTTGAAAATTGAAGTAAGCTATGGGCATACTGACTGCAGAAATCAGGGAGCTGTTGTAAAGTTACCATCCTGATCACTTGTTTCCTCAGAGGATTTCCATTCTTCATTTGCTGCACAGAAATTTAAGGCTGACGGCTAAGGACAAGAAGTGACAAGGCACTTCCTCCCTTCCTGGCCAGCAGCAGGACAGGAAGCTGCCAGAGCAAAGACTGGAGGAACACGTCGCCTCCCCTCGTCCTAGACTTCTATTGACAACACAGTTTCATATTGGAACGAGCCTGTCTCATCTTGAAGGGAGAAGCCGCCAGGTGGTCAGAGCTGCAGGCTGAGAACCAGCAAAGCCAGGGTTCAAATCCTGCTTCTGACCTTGGGCAGGTCACTCCACCCTTTACTGCCTTACGTACAATCTCCAGGGACAGGAAAATAACTTGTGCAGCAGACTGTAGTTTAGCTTAGAGTTGAAATGTCGTATAATACATTTAAATCTGAGGTGTTAAGGTCATCTCTGCTTTATGGATCAATCAGCTGTTTCTATAGGGGCTAATTTATGAAGTTTCTTTACAAGGGCAAAGTCTGTGGACACCTTTTTAAAAAAATTAGTTTGAATAAGTCAGCTACATCCTGCTCGGTGACGTTTTTGGAGTCTGAACTATTAGATACATAGGAGAGAGACATTCAGAGAGAAATTTCAGATGCACAGAAATGTTCAAACAATACCTAAGTAAGCGCTCTTCTATGAGAACCATGTAATCTAAGCTTAAGGACAGGCACAGACTTTACACCCACATTTTACTATGCGTAAAGACACATACTTATGAAGTCATTTTAAATCATGTATGACAACGTGCATATTCATCCCATGGCTCTACATGTCAGCAGATATGCTGAGGACTAGTACTGCTTTCTCATAAGCCGCCTATGAATTGTTTTACATAAGTAAACAAATATAAACTTTACGGCACAGCTTTACAATGTGTAAGGGGATGTGCGTACTTTATAGCGCTGCTTTACAATCCTCTTTGCAGATGATACCAAAATCTCCAATAGAGTAGACACCCAGGAAGGAGTAGATAACATGAGGAGGGATCTAGCTAAGCTTGAAGAATGGTTGAGAATTTGGCAGCTGAGGTTTAATGCTAAAAAATGCAAGGTCATGAATTTGGGCTGCAATAATCCAAGGGAGCGGTACAATGTCAGGGGTGAAGTACTTCTGTCCATAAAAGAAAAGTGGGACCTGTATGTGATTGTGTCTGATGATCTTAAAGTAGCTAAACAGGTAGAAAAGGCGATGATGAAAGCCAGAAGAATGCTTGGGTGCATAAGTCTTTGGTGCGACCTCATTTGGAGTATTGTGTGCAATTCTGGAGACCGCACCTTCAAAAGGATATAAACAGGTTGGAGTCGGTGCAGAGGGTGGCTACTAAAATGGTTAGTGGTCTTCATTATAAAGCATATGAGGACAGACTTAAGGATCTTAATATGTATATGTTAGAGGAAAGGCAGGATAGAGGAGATATGATAGAGATGTTTAAATACCTCCGTGGCATAAATACACAGGAGGAGAACCTGCTACGAGGGGACATAGGATGAGTGTGAAGGGGGGTAGAATCAGGAGTAGTATGTGAAAATATTTCTTTACAGAAAGAGTGGTAGATCCGTGGAATAGTCTCCCATTGGAGGTAGAGATGAGGACAGTATCTGAATTCAAAGAAGCATGGGACAAACACAGAGGATCTCTAAGGAAAAAAGGGGACTGTTGTAGTGGTTGATATGGAAGGACAGACTAGATAGGCCATGTGGTCTGCCGTCATGTTTCTATGTTTCATAATGTCTGCATGCACTTTATGGTGTTGCTTTTACAATGAATTAAGGATCTGTGCGTACTTTACGGTACTGCTTTACAAAGTCCAAGGGTCTGTGCGTACTTTACGGCATTGCTTTCGAATGCATAAGAGTCTATGGGGTATGTTTACTAAACTGCGGTAACGTTACAGACCACGCGTTATGTAATGTCAATGATCGTTAGGTAACGTTAATGCGCGTTATGTAATGTCAACGATCGTTAGGCAACGTTAATGCGTGTTATGTAACGTTAACGCGCCTTAACGTTACTTAACAATCGTTAACGTCCCCGGCCACAGTAAACATCGCAGAGGGTGGAGAGAGGGCGGGGGAAAGGGGTCAATGGGCAGGGAGAGGGTCCCTGCACACTAACGCGCTGAACTGAAGGGCTGAATCCTACCGCGAATGAAAACCTGCCGTTAGATGCACATATGCAGGAGAGAGAAACCATTTAAGTGTCAGCAATGTACAGCATAGACAGGGAGCCCAAGAACCGTGATAGTAGTGCTCCATTTCCAGCACCAGCATAGTGCCCAAGTATGAAAGGCCACTATGGAGATGGTGCAAGTGGGGCATAGGGGGCTGCAGGCGGGACATGTAGCGGGGGCAGCTGGGGCACAGGGTGGATTAGGCGGGTGCCTAGGAACATAGATACCAGAAATCAGCATGACAGCAGCTGACAAAGGCCAAACAAATCCACCTACATCTACCTGGTCCACCCAAGCTAACAGTTACCAGGCCACTGACCTGACATCCCCCCAGCCAACCCTCCCGCAAGCGGAAGGGACAGACTATTGGTAGGCGGTGATGGGGGGGATGTGAGGATGCTCATGTATGCCCCATGCCCCAGACCCCGCTCCCTAGGCGACCACCTTCCCACACAGTGGATGGCCTGGGACTGCACACTACCAGCACCGACAGCATATGGCCATGTCAGCATGGCAGGGGGGGTGCCCGTGCTAGAAGGGGCAGTGGCACCTGCCTGCAGTGGACCTACGCCATGCCCTGTACCAGTACATGGTGTGCAGTGCAACATACAAAGTCTGACTGAGGAAAAGTACCGGTAGCCCCAGGGACCACCATGCATCTGTGGAAACAGTGTGGGGCAGTACACCCAGCCAATTTGTCCAGAAGCAGAGGGTCACAGGTTCAAGCCCCAGCTGTGGTTCCTGCAGAGCATGTCCCTATGTTTTACCCTACAATGCAGATACAACAGCAACATGTGCAAAGCCCAAAGCAGCGGCAAACAGGGGTACAAACACCCACTCACACAGGCTCCACAATCCAAAGATGCATGGAGAGTCAGGCTGTTGGCCCCAGCATTGAGCTGCAGTTATCACCAGTGCACTACTACTACCTCCAGCACAGTTTAGCAATGTTGGCACTGTGATCAGGACCAGTGTGGCAGGCAGAATTGCCAACCACCCCTATCTTTGCACAATGCTGCAATAGGAGCGTGTGTGTGTATGTCTATCCATTGTTTTGTGGCTGCCCGCACCTCACCGGGCCCACACTGTCCCGCTGTTACCAGCGTTAGCCTGAATATGTGCATAATGAAGAGCAAGGTGTCATGGGTATGGCCCGGACAGGGCGGATTGGCCAGGATGCATCTTCACAGGGTGAGGGGCAATGGCTGGGACACTGTAGTGCCCGACCACCGCCTGCATGGACAGAGTGGCCACAGCATGTCATGCTGGGAGGGCACTCACTCTGACCGAACAGTGACCATGGAATGTCTAGGTTCCCACATAGCACTCTACATTGTCTGCCTCCAGTGATACTTTTGTGTTCCCACTGCTGGGGCCCCAATCACTGAGATGCCTGCTTGGTGCATGTAGTTCTTCTGTGAGCATGCACTATGGACTGGCTAGTGGACTGTCTGCAGTTAGACTGTGCATGGTGGGTACACCTATAATGTGCAGTCTGACTGTGCTGTCTGCTGGTGACTGGCAGACAGTGTTGTGAGGCAGTTGGGGTGTTCCAGACCCAACCCCAACATTGCTGCTGGTCTGCCACTGCCCCAGTCACAGGTATGGCTTTGGCCCACCAACCCTGGAGGGTTGTCTTATACCAGCAGGATGGAGGTTGCTTCACCGGAGCTGGGGCACCTGTCTCTTACCTACAAAAAGGGTGATGTGAGCCCTTTGGGGGATGTAGTGTATACCACTTTGACCTTATAAAGGCACTGTTACACATACCTCATGCAGGTCTAGAAACCCCTCTGCCCTGATAACAGGTGCCCATGTCAGCCAGACCCAAATACGGGGTACACACTAATCTGGCTGGTGTCTGGTCCCAGAGGGCCACATGTGACTACAGGATAAAGATGGACACCGAATTACCTTCAGTTGCACAGCAAGGAACATCTGTCACACACTGTTAGTGATGGGGATGTACAGCAGAGCCTATCTCTAGCACCACATGTACTGCAGACCTAGTGCTGGGCACCCTTCCTATCCCTCAGGGAGAACACAGAACCTGCACAATGGCATGGTCTATAGCTACTCTGTGCCAGTATCACGCACTGTCAGTTCGTCTTTCCAAGCTGAGGTACCGGTGAGGTGCAGACCCCATTTGCTGATCAGCTGTAGACAGCTATTCAGCATGTGCATTGCATCATGGGTACTGGTGGGGTTACCCTATACTGGCACTCAGAGCAGACAGTTTGTGCAGTGACCTGCAGTCCTTCTGTACCCAGCCATTGCTGTGACATACACCACGGAGGTATAGCCTACTGGTTAATACAATGCCATTCTCAGCAGTGTTCATGGGTTCACATCCTCATTGTTCCCTCCTCTCATGCCTGTCCTACTCAAATAGTGTGCATGCCTGTAACAGTCATATTTTTGCAGATGTGTGCTGCCAGCCCATAATACCCTTGCCACAATTGCCAACATTCCCTCGGTCTGTCTATCTGCATCTGTCAGCTGTGTAGAGTCCTGTCTGCCTGTGCAGGCTGTCACCCCATGTCCTGCACTGCTACCCTTCCTGCATTGCGCCTCTTCTTGCTTGCCTTGCCTGTGCCTGATCTGAATGGCACCACCACTCCTCTGTCCACCCATCATTGTAACTATCCTGCCACCTCCGCCTTCACTGGGGGACAGGTATTCCCATTGTCTGACACCAACTGTCTTTCCAGTACTTTACATTGCCAACACCCTGTGCTGTGGTACAGTTGCCCCCACCATGTTTGTCATCAGTACTGGCAGCCACATGGGATGGCAGGTCCAGCGGCTCCCAGCTCTTCCTCCTTCACTCACCTGTTCATTGCCTTTCCTGAGTGCTCTATCTAGTGTTAGGGCTACATCTGTCTCTGTGGGTCATGCATGTCATCCTGAAGTACCTTGCAGTCCTTAGGCCATGCTAACCTAGGGCACCATAACCTTGTTAGGCCACCTTAACCTATGGTTCCATAACCCAGGGTGCCCTCTAAAGTGCCTTGTCCAGGGGTGCCTAATACGGCGCTTAGCCTAAGGAGCCCTACTGTATAGGGCACCTTACAAAGCGCCTTATGTGGCACCTTACATGGCACCTTATAGGGCACCTTATAAGGCACCTTATAGGGCCCCTAACAAAGCACCTTATAAGGCACCTAACAAGGCACCTTATAAGGCTCCTAACAGGGCACCTTATAAGGCACCTAACAGGGCACCTTATAAAGCACCTTATAAGGCACCTAACAGGGCATCTCATAAGGCACCTTATAAGGCACCTAACAAGGCACCTCACAAGGCACCTTATAAGGCACCTCACAAGGCACCTTATCAGGCACCTTACTTATAAGGCATCTTACTTATAAGGCACCTTACTAGGCGCCCTACAAGGCACCTTACAAGGTGCCCTACAAGGCACCTTACAAGGCGCCTTGTAAGGTGCCTTATAAAGTGCCTTATGAAGCTCCTTGTAATGCGCGTTAGTTTGTAACCTGCGTTGGCTGATACGGCTTGCTGTAACGATGCACCGCCCATGCCTTTATATGGGCATCTTTACCTTTACCGCGGAACCTAACGCGAATGACATTACCGCAGTTTAGTAAACATACCCCTATGTGTACTTTACGATATTGTTTTACAATGCATTACTGGATCCTAAAGTTACTACTTGGGTTAGAAATTGGTTGAGTGGGAGGCGACAAAGGGTACAGGTAAATGGAGCTCACTCTGAGGAGAAGGATGTTACCAGTGGTGTGCTCAGGGATCTGTCCTTGGTTCGATTCTTTTTGAGATTTTTGTTAGTGATATAGCAGAAGGGCTGTCAGGTAAGGTTTGCCTCTTTGTGGATGATACCAAAATCTGCAATAGAGTACACACCCAGGAAGGTGTAGATAACATGAGGATAGATCAAGCTAAGCTTGAGGAATGGTCTAGAATTTGGCAGCTGAGATTTAATGTTAAAAAATGCAAGGTCATACATTTGGGCTGCAGCAATCCAAGGGAGCAATATAGTGCAGGGGGTGAAATACTTCTGTCCACTAAAGAAGAGTGGGACTTAGGTGTAATTGAGTCTGATGATCTTAAAGTAGCTAAACAGGCAGAAAAGGCAACGGTGAAAGCTAGAAGGATGCTTGGGTGCTTAGGGAGAGGAATGGCCTGCAGAAGAAAGGAGGTGATAGTGCCTCTATATAAGTCTTTGGTGCAACCTCATTTAGAGTATAGTGTGCAATTCTGGAGACCGCACCTTCAAAAGGATATAAACAGGCTGGAGTCGGTGCAGAGGGTTGCTACTAAAATGGGTAGTGATCTTTGTTATAAAGCATATGAGAACAAACTTAAGGAGCTTAATATGTATACTTTAGAGGAAAGATGGGATGGAGATGATATGATTGAGAGGTTTAAATACCTCCGTGGCATAAATGCAGAGGAGGAGAGCCTCTTTTGATTGAAAGCAAGTTCTGCTATGAAGGAACATAGGATGAGTGTGAAAGGGGATAGACTCAGGAGTAATATGTGGAAATATTTCTTTAAGGGCTTTTTCAGAGCTCCAATCAGGGACTGAACCAAACCAAAAAGCCGATTAGATTATATGGAGGAAATGCAAGATGTGTGCACACCAAGGAACTAAAAGAGAGCGAGAACCAACAGCACAGTTTATAAAACCAAATTATAACTAATTTTTATTTTGTTGTTATAAACTGCGTTATGGTTCTTGCTTTTTCTTTTTCAACATATATTTTGCATCCACAGTGGGTGCAGAGCAGAACCAGGACATTCATCCACAGAACTCAATATCTTAAAAAAAAAATCTGATTCTGATCATCTCACTAACAGCCAACATTCTCCAGTACCAGGCATATTGTGAACTAATACAAAACCCTACAACAAAGTCACTGAGTATCTATAGAGCAAGTGTACCATACCATACCAGCACCAACTTCCAAAACTCACATAAGGAGCCCATGTAAAAAAAGTCACTGTAAATACTTCAGTGGGCCCTGGAACATCCATACACCTATTTGAAAAGCTGAACATGTCATATTGCTATAGTACAGCATAGATCTTTATGTACAAACTCCATGTTAACAGAACACCTGACCTCAGTCACACACTCACAACATTGACCCTCACCAAGTACAGAATAAGTAACCACAATCTAAAGTAAAAATAAAAATATGTAGAAAAAATTTAAACTGAAACCCCAAGAAGCCAGAGTCCACATGCAGTGCAACATCAGATAAATAAGAGATGCAGTTCCCCAATACTGTGTAAAATATAAAAATAGCACAAAGTCCAATCACTAAAATGGAATAAAATTATTTTTCTACCTTTGTTGTCTGACCATTTTATTCTCTGATCATGCTGGTCCCGATCTGAGGCTTCTGCTTTCCTGTCTTCTCTTATCTCTCTTTCTGTGGTCTATGGTCCATCTGCCATTTCTTATCTCTTCTTTTGTTTTCTTCACTTCCTTCCATCAGCCCATTTCGAGTTCCAGTAACTCTCCCCAGTATCGACCCCCTTTCCAGTCCTCCCCTCCCAGTACTCTCCAATGTCAGCCTTGCATTCCCACGACTGCCACTGGTGTCCATTCCCTTTCAGTCCCCCTTCTTCCCCACTGTCCAGCCCCTTCTAGTCCAAACATCATTTTTAAAAAAAATTTTTTTATTTATTTACATTCTCTTATATACCGCGCTATTCTGCATCAGTGCGGTTTACATTGAACAAACTGAAATTACATTGAACAGGGCATTATAACTTGGAGATAACTATTTTACAGGGAACATGGGCTATGGAGGGTTAAGTGGCTTGCCCAAGACCACAAGGAGCACCTGTGGGACTAGAAACCCCAGTCCTTCCGGCCCAAGATTGCTGTCCTCTAGTGGGATTTGAACCCCTGACCTTCCGGCCTGAAGTACCTTGCCCCAACCACTAGGCCACTCCTCCACTCCGGGGATTTCCTGTTTCCCATCAGCGCCGGTGGGCTCAAATAGAGCCGCGAGAAAGGGAAACTCTCCCTTTGTGGCGCTGAAAGGAGAGCTTTGCCGGCGAGGCGGGCGGACTGCGGAGCAGTTTATTCTGCTGCTGCTGTGGTGGCAGCGGCAGCGGCTCCAATTGTTTTGTTTTTTTTGAAGGTCGAGTGAGGCGGTCTTTTTGGGGGCAATTTTTGCCGCCCCCAAAAAGTTGCCACCTGAGGCCACCGCCTCACTCGGCCTCATTATAGAGCCGCCCCTGCATAAGGGTCTATGTGTACTTTATGGTACTGCTTTACAATGTGTAAGACAATGTGCGTAATTTACAGCATTGCTTTATAAGAGTCTGTGTGTACTTTACACTGTTGTTTTACAATGTGTAAGGGCCTGTGTGTACTTTACGGCACTGCTTTAAAATGTATAAGGGTCTGTGCATAATTTACGCTACTCCTTTACAATGTGTAAGGGTCTGTACATACTTTACGGCACTGCTTTACAATGTATAAGGGTCTGTGCATACTTTATGGTACTGCTTTATTTATTTATTTATTTGGTTGGTTGGTTGGTTTTTTATACCGCACTATTTCAAAATCAGCACAGTTTACAAAGAACAAGTATAAATTCTTTACCTAGAATAGGCTTTAAAACAGAAAAATATCATTAGATAATAGACTAAACAGTTAACCTTATACATTAAACTGATTTGTCAACTTGGGTAACAAGGTGAACTATCTCTACAGGCTGGTTAGTGGACTATGCGGTAGGTGGGTCTGAGGTCTGACTAGCAGGTGGGATCAAAGCGAAGCTATGCTATATGGTCATAATATAGTTGGAAGAGGTGGGTCTTTATTACTGTTCTGAATGTTGATAGGTCGGAGATGGCGCAGATTGGGGCAGGGAGGGAGTTCCAGAGTGATGGCGTGTATAGTGAGAACGCTCCGTTTCTAGCAGCTTGGGAGCTTTTTCTTATTGCTGATGGGATGATGAGTGTATTGGCTATGTTGGCTCTTCTCATTCTATTGTTCGGAGCCCATTGTAGGATATCCTCCAGGGAGATTGCGGAGAGGCTGTGCAGGACTTTAAATGTTATTTGGAGGGCTTTGTACTTTAGGCGGCTAGCTATAGGGAGCCAATGCAGTTGTCCCAAGATGGATGTAACATGTTCATATCTGGAGGCACCGTACTGGGTTCTGGCTGCAGTGTTCATGGCCATTTGCAGGGCATGAGTGCGCAGGCTGGAAGACCGTGAAGGATGATATTCGCGTAGTCAAAGTGTGGAATGACAAGTGCCTGAAATACTGCGCAGAAGTCGGTGGCCTCTAACAAAGGCCATAGGTGATGGAGGGTCTTTATTTTATGGTATACTGCCTTGGTAATAATCTTTATGTGTGCTTCCATACTCAGGTACTGGTCCAGTGTGATACCTAGATACTGCACCTCTTGTTTCGTTATCAGATCTGCATCTTTTACCTGTAAGTAAGGTGGTGGAATGAAGGTTGGATCTTTGATGATAAACAGCACTTCAGCCTTCTTACATTCACCCTCAGGTTGTGTGTACCCAGCCAGTCCGAGACAGCATTAAAACATTTGGTGATTCTGGTATAATTGGGACTGTCATATGAACATAAGATATGCCATACTGGGTCAGACCAAGGTACATCAAGCCCAGTATCCTGTTTCCAACAGTGGCCAAGCTAGGTCATAAGTACCTAGCAGTCTCCCCAAAAGACACAGGTTCCACAATGCTTGTATTGGGTCAAGCAGTGATATCCCGGGTCCCTTTAAAATGGTTTATGGACCTTTCCTCCAGGAACTTGTCCAAACCTTTTTTAAACCCAGCTACACTAACAGCTTTTACTGCATCCTCCGGTAACAAATTCCAGAGTTTGAGTCCAAGGCAAAAGGGGTATACAGCAATACATCACTGGCATAGATGTGGTAAAGTATGCCATAAGACTGGATTATAGCACAAATCGGCTGGATGTATATGTTGAAAAGCAGGGCAGATAAGGATGAATCCTGCGGTACCCCTTGTGTTTGCTGGTAGGCTGATAAGTTTGATCACCCAAACATACTATCTGTTGACGGTCAGTCAAATAGGATCTACACCAGATTAAGGTCAAGTTCTGTATGCCCTTTTGTTGTAATTGCGCAAGCAGGAAATTATGACAGTGTCAAAGGCCAATGCGATATCCAGGAATATTAGGATGAATCCCTGTTTCGCTTTGTTCATGCCCATGATGAGATTGTTAATGAGAGTGACCAGTAGAGTTGACACCATGCTGTTGGCAGAATCCATGCTGCTGATGGTCTAGAGAAGCATAGGCATTGATGTGGTCCTGGATTGGCTGCTGGACTAGTTTCTGTTATTTTAGCCAAGAATGGGAGGCAAAAAATGGGTCTATAGGAGTTTAAGTCACGAGGGTCCAGCTTGGAGTTTTTCAGTAGAGGTCTGATGGTGGCGGTTTTTAGATGTGCAGGGACTAAACATTTGGAGAAGGAGAGGTGAATGATTCTCACAATTAAAGCACTTAGGTCAGCACGGGCTGACTTGATCCAGTGTGATGGGCATGGATTGGCTGGGGAGGTGGTGGTGTTAAGCCCCCTTATGGTGTCCTCAATGAGCTCAGCGGAGCATGGGTGAAAGAGGTGTAGGCCGGGGATATTGGTGTTTGAGAGGTGTCTGAGAACGGATGTCCTGTATTATAGGGATTCCTGTTGGCTTTATTTTGGAAGTGGGTAACAAAGTCCTGTGGGGGGGGGGAGTGCCAACAGCATGCTGCTTCATCATGTCCTTTATGAGAGACTGAATGATTCCAAGCTCTCGGGGCTTGTTAAGGGGGCCCATTAGGATATTGGTGTGGTATTCCTTTCTTCTCCGGTTAATTGCATTGCGGTGTTCTTGCAGGGACTTCATGTATGCGATGCAGTCTTGGCAGAGCCTAGAGTGCTGCCATTTCTGCTCGAGCTTCCTGAGTTGTATCAGAGACTCACGTCGATCGGCTGTAAAACATATGGCTGTGTGATTCCTTTTGGTGGATTTCGCAGGTTGTGGTTGGAGTGCAGCTTTGCTTAGGGTGGAGTTCCACATGTGTACAAGCTCATCGATCTCAGAGGTGTCGGTAATGAGGATGGGTAGAGTATCTTCAAGGAATTCATCTTTGTTGACTGGCTTGTGGTGGTGTAGTATTCATAGCGGGTTCAATTTCACTTGTGCATGTGGGGATGTGGAAAGGTATGGCCTTGTGATCAGATCATGGTACGGGTATGGCCTGTGGTTGATCAGGGTTTCTGTCTATGAGCGTGAATGAGGGTGCAATGATGAGGTCCAAAGTGTTTCCTCTTGTGTGGGTGGAAGCCTGTATTTGTTGTTCATAGCTTAGTACAGACATAGCATCAAGAAAGGCAATGGAGTGCTTCATTGAGAGCGCATGGAGGTTGAAGTCGCCTAACAGCCACAGTGGTCTGCCCTTTGTTGACTGGTTGCATTCTAGATCAAGAATTATGGAGAGGTCATCAGCGCATGTAGATGGGGCTTGGTAGTATACCAGTGTTGCAAGGTGCTTATTTGCGATCGTGATGGTGTCCGCGGTATTCGTGTTGTGTGACGTAAAGCATCGAAATTGCAGATCACATCTGGCCATGATCAAGATGCCTCCACCTCTTCTGCCTGTTCTTGGGCAATTAAAGAGGTCACAGTTAGGAAGCTTCAGTTGACCAGTAAGTATGGAGTCTGTGTAGGTGAGCCATGATTCTGTGACGGAGAGCATGTCTAACTTACGATACTCGACATATTCGATAATTATTAGCCATTTATTTCGAATAGATTGGGCATTTATGAGCATACAGGTTAGACTTCTTTTATGTGGAGGCTTCCGTCTGAGGCTGTTACCTGGGGGCTGGCATACGATGTGAAGTAGAGAAAAGTTAGGTGTGCTGGGCTGGGTGAAACCGAAGGATTATGAGTGTGGGACTTATCAGAATAGTGGGAGACTAGCTACTACTTAATGTTCCAGCAGAGTGTCTTCTAGTTGAGCTATAGTGACAGAGTTGTGAGCCTTAATATTGTTTCCTATCTGTGCTAGAATGTCTATATGCTTTATATGTATCTAGTAAGTTATCTATTCTAAATGCAGGTTATACAGCAAGATAACGGCAATAATATCTAGCTACAGCAAATAAAAACATATACTGACCATATAGTTATATGCTGTTTGGTATAGGCATTACCTTAGCATGCTGCATGCTCTAACAGGCAGGTAACACAGAGCTGAGAAAGCAGTGATAGTGTAGCACTTTGTACAATGTGTAAGGGTCTGTATGTACTTTACAGCACTGCTTTACAATACATAAGGGTCTGTATGTACTTTATGGCACTAATTTACAATGTTTAAGGATATGTGCGTACTTTACGGTGCTCCTTTATTATATATGAGTCTGTGCATACTTTGCGCTGTTGTTTTACAATGTGCAAGGATCTGTGCGTACTTTACAGCACTACTTTACAATGAGTAAGGGTTGGTACGTACTTTACATCACTGCTTTACAATGTGTGAAGGTCTGTGTGTACTTTACAGCACTACTTTACAATGAGTAAGGGTCGGTACGTACTTTACGTCACTGCTTTACAATGTGTGAGGGTCTGTGCGTACTTTACAGCACTACTTTACAATGAGTAAGGGTCGGTATGTACTTTACATCACTGCTTTACAATGTGTGAGGGTCTGTGCATACTTTACGTCACTGCTTTACAATGTGTGAGGGTCTGTGCGTACTTTACGGTGCTGCTTTATGATATCTAAGGGTCTGTGTGTACTTTACGTCACTGCTTTATAATGTGTGAGGGTCTGTGCATACTTTACGTCACTGCTTTACAATGTGTGAGGGTCTGTGCGTACTTTACATCACTGCTTTACAAAGTATGAGGGTCTGTGCGTACTTTACGTCACTGCTTTATAATGTGTGAGGGTCTGTGCGTACTTTACGTCACTGCTTTACAATGTGTGAGGGTCTGTGCGTACTTTACGTCACTGCTTTATGATATCTAAGGGTCTGTGCGTACTTTACGTCACTGCTTTATAATGTGTGAGGGTCTGTGCGTACTTTACATCACTGCTTTATAATGTGTGAGGGTCTGTGCATACTTTACGTTACTGCTTTACAATGTGTGAGGGTCTGTGCGTACTTTACGGTGCTGCTTTACGATATCTAAGGGTCTGTGCGTACTTTATGCAGTTGCTTTATAAGATGTAAGGGGATGTGCGTACTTTTAGTCCACTGACAAATTGATATGCAAACACAGTGTATGCAGGCAGCTTTTGTTTTATCTGGGCTTAAACATATCCACATTGCTTTATTGCTCAGCACTCTCTTGAAAATTTGCCCTTAAAAATGTATTTTTCACATTCATTTACCTACTGCTGATCTGAAAATTGATCTTATCTGCTGATTACAGCACACAGAGTAAACATACTTAAAGTAAGGGGAAAAAAGGGGCAATGCTGTCAGTATGTCTAGGTTAGGAGGAAGTAAATACATGTCATCATGAAAAATAAGATGTAAGGAATTATTTGGAAGGGAATGAACAAAATGAAGAATATTATAATTTATTTACGTAATATTTTTTATATACCGTTTTCAGTATTATCAAAGTGATTTACAATGAACGTAACAGATTACATAGAACAGTAAACACAGCAACTATTTACATTTAGCAGTTGATATTTCTTTACAACATTTTATAACATTAAATAACTATTTATGTTAGATGGGAGCTTGTCTTAGTGGGGTAATTTGTTGTTTAAAGGCATGGGTTTGTTGATGAGCTTATGCGATTTCTATGTTGTCAAAGTGTTCTGAGAATAGATACGTTTTTAGGTACTTTCTGATGTCGGAGATATCTGTGGTTGCTCTAAGATGGTGTGGGAGGGAGTTCGATAGGGATGGGGTATAGAGTTTGAATACTCTGTGTAGTGCAGATTGTGAAGTGTGCTTAGAGATCTTTGCTGTCAAGAGCATGTTCAGGTGTTGCGTTCTTCTTGATCAGGTGTCTCGGACTCGATTGATTAATCCAGTCAGATATCTGGCTGACTGATTGTGTAGTATCTTGAATGCTAGCATTACAATCTTGTATTTTATTTGTGATCGGATGGGAAACCAGTGGAGAAATTTTAAGAGAGGGGAGATGTCATCGTGCTAGTTTGTACCTGTGATTAGTCTGGCTGCTGTGTTTTGTGCAAGTTGGAGGGTTTGAGTTGCACATTTAGGCAGACTTTGAAGGATGTGATTGCAGTAGTCTAACTGTGGGGTGTCTGTATCACTCCATGGTGCAACTGCACTTCGCGTACTGTGTGCAGTTTTGGTCTGTGCGTCTCTTAAAAGATATAGCAGAATTGGGAAAGGTATAGAGACTAAAATCATAAAGGAGATGGAATGGCTTTCCTTTGAGGAAAGGCTGAAGAGATTAGTGCTCTTCAGTCTGGAGAAGAGAAGGCAGAAGGGAGATATGATAGAATCTACAAACTCCTGAGTGGAGTGTTTTCAGGCTATCAAAAGTCTGCTACTGTGCTCAGCCCAATATGAATGAAACACCCTTCTTCAAGATTTCCATCAGCGGAGCTTTTACACGGAAAAAAGTTTGCAAACCCTAAAATCCTCTGGATACCCTTGATATCATTTGGAACCAGTCACTCTGTTATTTATGGCCAAGATCTTCCAAGGGTCCATCTAGTGAAACAATATATCCTAGAAACTCTATGGATCTCTTATCAGATTCACAGTTTTCTAACTTGGAATACAGCTTGCATTTCCTTATATTCGCCAATGCTTGACAGAGTTAGTGCCTGAGATCCATGAGTTTTCAGAAAATATCAGTGTAACTTCCTTAGTAAACATGCCCCACAGTCAACTTCTCTGCCTTACTCCAAAATAGTTACAAGCAGATAAAGCTTATTTCCTTCTCTGTCAGTTAGTTTACTCTGTAGGTTTTAATTACCTTTTCTCTTAGGTTGACAATGTAAATCCAACTCTTTCCATTCTCATATTTTTAGTACCTCTTGTGGTTTCCCTGAGCGGGTATCCTTTTCCCTAAATTAATGGTTTTCTCCGTGTACATGGAGCTGATAGTGTATAGTCACAGTTTCCCTGGGACTGTCCTGGGTCTTATGCAAGACTCTGGTGTCACTGGGTATTGATGAACTTCAGGATTCCTCTTGTCTCTAGAGCTGATAATGTCTGTAGATGAAAATGATTTGCAGTTGCTCCTGGCTCTGAGGTTGTTGATCAGTTTCATGTAGATGTATTCCTGGAATCCTTTTTCCTTTACCTCTGGAGTAAGTGGCTTCCCTGCTCCTGGCCAGGCAGAGCTTTTCTCCTTCTGAGTCAGTGGGATTTTCCGCAGAGCTTGCAGAGTCATGTTCCCTCAGCTCTATTCTTTAATGCTCTGAGTCCGAATGCGGGGATAGGGAAATAGCCACATCTCAACTGTTCCCCAGGGCAGACTCCTATCACACGTGGCTGTCTGCCAAAGACAGAGCTCTGACTGAGTGGTTTAGATATGACTTGGATTTTCCTTCCCAGGGAGGATATGATTGGCAGCAAGAATCTCCCCTGTTCTGGAAAATGCTGGGCTTTTTCTGACCTAATTTAGTAGGGTCACACAGCAACATCCAAGCAGTCTCTACATCAGGATGTTTATGTTTATTTTTATTACAACTTTCTATACTGCCCTTCTCCGAGAACTGCAGAGCGATCAATTTAAAAATCAAGAAACAAATGGAAAGGAACGCCAATAAAATATAGGATAGGATAGTCAGGGAAGAAGAATGAAAACATAAAAGAGGACAAAATATACAAGTACAACAAAAGAATAACACAGAAATAATCACCAAACATATCAAAACAAACACAACACAACAAGCAACAGAAGCTACACGTCCAGCTCAACCTATGAGAAAGCTGCTCAAAATAAAGAGTTTTCAGTAACATTTTGCATTTTCTGTAACAGGATGTCATTTAGCCTGGGATGCATAAACGTGAATTGATTGTTTATTCTGTTAAAAAATACAAATGGTAGGGGACATGCCATAAAGTTACAAAGTAGCACATTTAAAACATAATTATTAAGCTCTGACATTCATTCCTAGAGGATGTGGTAAAAGCACAGCTGGGTTTAAAAAAAAGGTTTGGACAGGTTCCTGCAGGAAAAGTACTTAAATTGTTATTAAGAAAGACTTGGGTGTAAGCAGCATGAAATCTCTCTACTTTTTGGTAACCTGATAGATTGGAAACAGGATAATGGATTTGATGGTTCTTTGTTCTGACCCAGTATGGCAATTCTTACATTCTTAATAAGTGTACATGGGCGTTTCACATGCTTTTACCTTTTTGGCCACCTGCATAAATAGCAAGTTGACACTACTGGATAATTTTAGTCTGTATATTGTGTGACTCACAAGGATCACAGGAGGCACTGACACAACCAGATATTCACTTCCAAAGGGAAAGAGGCGGAGGATTAGAGACAGACACTGGGGTCCTGCAAACATAAGGCTTCTTCACCAGGGTTCACTCCCCAGCCCAACCCCAGTGACTTAAATTCAAGTAAAAGAGAGCTGAGAGGAGTTCCCAAAGCAAGCATCTGACATCACTTCTTCAAGAGCAGATGTAACAGAAGTATCCCTAGCTCAAGAGGAGCTTGGTGAAGTTGAACAAATGGAGACAGAGCAAGCTTCAGTGAAGGCTCTTCTACCAGGTACTGAACCCATGGACTGCTCTTTTAACAGAAACCAACTCTATTTTTGTGACTGGCAAAGGAAGAATAATATGGGGGGTATTTTAAAAGCCCTGTTCACAACTTGGACGTCTGAAAATGGCCACTTAGATGTGCAAAGTATGGAAACCTCTCTGGAGCCGTTTTAGAAGCCTGGTATATAGACATCCCCAGCGTGAGAATATCCATATAGCATAGGGGGTGGTGGAGCAAAGGAGATTCATATTGCAGTGGAATTTCAGGACAGCACGAGCATTTCTGCTCCTGGTTGCTGAGATGTCCATGCCTATACTTGCTCCTGGCCATGAATAAGGTGAAAAAAAGCACTTCTTTCATGGACGTAACTCTTCCAGGGGAAAGCGCATAATGCACGTACATCTCCACAATTATTTCCTACCTGAAGAAACCTGAATGTAAATACATACTCCAAACATATTACTGGCCTGCTGCCGCACATCTGAATATCTGAAATGGCAGGCTGGGACATGCAAGACTCATAGCAAAAGACCACCCTCCTGCACTTCTGAAATACCCCTGCCAGAATGTCCAAGTACCAAGTTCTGAGGCATGCAATTCAGGGATGTCCACATTTGTGAAATGGCCTACACACGTACCCGGCCTTGCAATCTCCATGGGGCCTATCTCCATCACCACTTATTGGGATGTTCATTTTTTCAGGATGGAGATGGCGTAATTTAAAAAGGCACTCCACATGCTTCCCTTCACTGCTGCTACTCTCCCCAATTTTTGAACGTTCTAGATTCCTACCAGATGTTCCTTCTAAAATGCCACTTCACTGACTACAGACAGTTTGTGGGTGGTGCAAGCAGAATAAAGCTCAGGGCTTTCTTGCAAGAGGTGGCGACTATCATCTCTGCCAAGTTTAAGTGTCAGAAAGGCAGTGCAGCAAGCAGACAAAGGAGTTGAGTTTAGCAGTACTGCTCTGTTATAGAACCTACTTTAGGAGCTGGAGAGGGTAACTGACTTACCTGTGTATGCATAGCTCCCTGGGAGCCTACCAGCTTTAAACAGAGCCAAAGCTAAGTAGCAGATGCTATAGCCGGAAGCCTGGACTGGAATTCTTTCTTTTTACTGCCTAAACCTGAAGAGCACAGACAAGCAGGGAAGGAATTGCAGAAATGCAGTGAGTCAATCTGTTTTGTTGTTCTTTTAAAGAGGAAGTTAACTAAGAGTTGTAAGAACCAGTTTGTTGGAGAAAGAAAGAAAACGATGGGATAAAGGCAATCTATGAAACTGCATATTGAGGAAAAGCTACCAGCACTTTTGAATGAGGAATATGTGGTGCTGGTAAAAGACTGAACATAAGAACATAAGATATGCCATACTGGGTCAGACCAAGGTCCATCCAGCCCAGTATCCTGTTTCCAATAGTGGCCAATCTAGATCATACGTACCTAGCAGTTTCCCCAAAAGATACAGGTCCCTCAATGCTTGTATTAGGTCAAGCAGTGATATCCTGGGACCCTTTTAATAATGGTTTATAAACCTTTCCTCCAGGAACTTGTCCAAACCTTTTTTTACCCAGCTACACTAACAGTTTTTACTACATCCTCCAGTAACAAATTCCAGAGTTTGATTACACGGAGTGAAAAAATATTTCCTCTTATTAGTCTTAAATAGGTTAGCCTGTAGCTTCATTGCATGTCCCCTAGTCTTTCTATATTCTGATGACATAAACAATCGATCTACATTTACCCGTTCCACTCCATTCATTAATTTATAGACCTCTATCATATCTCCCCTCAGCCATCTCTTTTCGAGGTTGAAGAGCACTAACCTTTTTAGCATCTCTACAAAGGGGTATCCTTCCATCCCCTTTACCATTTTGGTGGCTCTTCTCTGAAACTTTTCTAATAACGCTATATCCTTTTTTTTTTTTTTTATTAATTTAAAGGCAACACAAAATTACAATAAAACAGTAATATTATGAGTTACAAGCAAAATACAATACCAAGCAAAACAACTGGGAACTCACAGGCAAAATTCACACGGCCTTTTTTAAATTTTTATTTAATTATAATTAGCCCCTTACTCCCCGGTCATCGCCTTGTAGCAACCCCAAACCATTCCCTCACCACCCCCCACCCACCTCTAAGACTCTCCCTGCCTATGAAGGTTGGTGAGAGGGCTTCAACATGCCAGAACACACGTAATGGTGGAGGAGCCAGGAGACACCACCTCCCGTACTTATGCTAAATCAGCGTAGCCAGGGAATGTAAAGGACCCCTAAGCACTCATGAACCGTACTTCAACACAAAGGCTTCCCACACTTGCTCAAACTGGGGAAGGCGAAATTTTCCAGCTGCCACCCCGCATTCCATGGTGTATGTGTCCCACATTCGTTCCAACCAACTAGAGAAGGAAGGTGCCAGGGCCTGCTTCCAAGCAGCCGCCAGTGCCAGCCGAGCAGCGTTCAAGCCATGTCGGATCAAGGTTAGCTGGGGTGTTCTGGCGCCCGGGACACTCACACCAAAAATAAAAATGCCTGGATCCCAGGGAATGTGCAGCCCAACCAATTGTTTTAAACGGTGCTGGATCCCCCTCCAGTAGGTACTAATACGGGGGCAGAGCCACCAAACGTGTGCTAAGGTGCCTCTCAGTCCGCAGTTCCGCCAGCACAATTGTGAAGCCCCGGGATATGCACGCGCTATCCGATCGGGCGTCATGTACCATCAATATAGAATTTTATAATTAGTTTCGCGGGCATTAATCGCCATCGAGCTTTTCCACAATCTATCTTCCACCTGTTCCCATCTCTGCTCCGCATAGTGGAGATTCAGATCGCGGTTCCACTGCTCCCTATGCTTGCCGGGTCCCGACTGCCGTTCCCGCAACTGGGCATACAAAGCAGCAATAAGGCCTCTTGTGGTGGTGCTCCCTTCACAGAGGCGCTCAACATCCGACAGGTCCCGGGCAACCTGAAATCGAACCACCCGTGTCCGCACCAAGTGAGCCACCTGCGTATACTGGAAGACATGACAGTCAGGTAGGTCAAAGTCCTCCTGGAGTGCTCGAAAGGAGCATAACATTCCCTCTTCGAACAGTTGCCCGGTTTGGCTAAGTCCCTTATGCCCCCACATTCGGAATACCGGATCACTCATCCCTGGGGGAAACAAAGTGTTGTCCACTATGGGCGCCAGCAGGGTCAAATCTGCTCCCTGGGGCCGAAAGAACCTGTCCCAGCATTGGAGCGTGTGTAGGATATAGGGGTTACTTGTTCGCTTGCCCCCTCGCAACCTAGCGCCGAGCCATAGCCTATCTCCCAGTCCTGCCCCCCCCCCCCCCCCGAGAGGTGCTGTTCCAACTGGACCCAGCGCTTGGGTCTGTCAGTGTTCATCCACTCCACCCCCGCCTGAGATTGTGCCGCCACATAGTACCACTGGAGGTTGGGTGCTCCCATACCGCCGCAGCGGGTCTGCGTATAAAGAGTTCGGCGCGCTATGCGGGGCCAACGTGATCTCCATATAAACTTCATAAGCATTGCTTGCCAATTAGCCAAAACTCCCCGTGGGATTGGGATAGGGAGTACCTGAAAGAGGTATAAGAACTTTGGAAGAACCACCATCTTGACCACCGCTATACGCCCGAACCAGGACAACATCAACCTAGCCCAAGACTCAAAGTCTTGCCTAACCTGTTGAAGGAGAGGGTTATAATTTTCTTTATAAAGTGCCGCTCGCTCAATCATTAGATTAACTCCTAAGTAGCGTAAGGCCCCTGATACCCATCGAAAGGGATATGTGGTCTTCAGTTGTGAGCAGACCGCTTCCGGGACCCCAACATTTAGAATCTCAGATTTAGTATAATTAATCTGGAACCCTGATACCTGAGAGAAGGCAGCAAAGAGTTGCATAGCGGCCGGAAAAGACGCAACCGGGTCCCTATATCCTTTTTAAGATACGGCGACCAGAACTGCACACAATATTCAAGGTGCGGTCAAACAATGGAACGATACAGATGCATTATAATATCTTTTGTTTTATTTTCCATTCCTTTCCTTATGATACCTAGCATTCTATTTGCTTACTTGGCCACCGCTGCACACTGGGTGGAGGGGTTTGACATGTTATCCACGATGACGACTAAATCTTTTTCCTGGGTTATGGCTCCAAATGTGGAACCTTGCATCGTGTAACCATAGTTTCGGTTGTTCTTTCCTAGGTCCATAACTTTGCATTTGCCCACATTAAATTTCATCTGTCATTTGGATGCCCAGTCTTCCAATTTATCAAGATCCTCTTATTTATTTATTTATTTAACAGTATTTCTAAACCGCCTTATCTTAATAATCAAGGTGGTATCACAGCAAGCAATCAGGTAAAGTGTGTGTGTTGTACATGCAGTGAGGATAAAACTTAGTTGTGTGAGGGATGTGTTGGGTGCTTGATTTGTTTGAGCTATATACAGGGTGGGCTATTTACAGTGGTGCTAGAATCATATTTTATATATATTCAGTTGTTTGGGAGGATTGGAGTGCTGTTATCCATTCTCTTAGGTTATGTGATGTGACCATAGTGCTCTATGAACAGCATGGTTTTCAGTTGTTTTCTGAAGTCTTTGAGGTCTGGAGTTGCCCTTAGATCGTCCGGTAGATTGTTCCATATTGTTGGAGCAGCCATGGAGAGAGCTCTGTCTGTTGTGTCCTTGCGTGTGTGCTTGTACTCATTTGGGGTGCTGACTCGGTTGCGTGTTTGACTTCTTCTGGGACGTGCGCTGGTTTCCGGTTGTATGAGCAGGTGGAGGCTGTTGGCTGATGTGTGTTCTTTTATCTTAAATAGGTTTATGATAGTCTTGTATCTGATGCGAGCAATGATTGGGAGCCAGTGTAAGTCCTTTAGTGTAGGTGTGATGTGCTCCTGCCTTGCGGCTCCGGATATGATTCGAGCTGCAGTGTTTTGTGCCAGCTGTAGTGGTTTGAGAGCTTGTTTTGGTAGTCCGAGGTATATCGGATTGCAGAAGTCCAGTATTGGGGTTATCAGTGCTTGACAGACTGTACGGAAGTGTTCTGGAGCGAGGAGTGGTTTCAGTCTCCTGATGATTCGCATCCTGTAATATGCTTTTTGGATTGTTTTGTCTATGTGTGGTTTGAGGTTGAGTTTACTGTCCAGAGTAACCCCAAGGTATCTCACCTCCGATCTTATCTTGCAATTTTCCACAATCCTCATGGGTTTTAACAACTTTAAATAGTTTTGTGTCATCTGCAAATTTGATAACCTCACTCGTTATTTCCATTTCCAGGTCATTTATGAATATGTTAAAAAGCAGAGGAACCTGCAAAAATCCCTGGGGTACTCCACTATTCACCTTTCTCCATTGGGAAACTTTTAGCCCTACCCTCTGCTTTCTATCTTTTAACCAGTTCCTGATACACAATTGTACACTGCCTCCTACCCCATGACTTTTTAGTTTTGCCAAACGTCTCTGATGAGGGACCTTGTCAAAGGCTTTCTGAAAATCCAGATACACTATATCAACCAACTCACCTTTGTCTACCAGTTTATTCACACCTTCAAAAAAACATAACAGATTAGTAAGACAAGAACTTTCTTGGCTAAAGCCATGTTGGCTGTCTCCCATTAAGCCATGACTATCTACATGCTCAGTAATTTGGTTCTTTATGATGGTTTCTACCATTTTTCCTGGTACTGACATCAGGCTCACCAGTCTGTAGTTTCCCGGATCACCCCTGGAACCCGTTTTAAAAACTGGAGTTACATTGGCCATCCTCCAATCTTCAGGTATTACAGATGTTTTTAATGATAGTTCACAGATTACTAATAGTAGGTCTGCAATCTCATATTTCAGTTCTTTCAACACCCTTGGATGTATACCATCCAGTCCAGGTGATTTGTACTCTTCAGTTTATCAAATAGCTGTAATACATCTTCCCGGTTGTAATAAACAATAATAATTTTTAGCACAATAACAGACACCTCAGTGAAAAGAAGCAGTCATTTATTTCATCTTTATCTCCCTAGCATGTCCTGCCATGACACTGACCCAGTCAATACTGGGGTAATTGAAATCACCCATTATTATTATTGAGTGGAGGAGTGGCCTAGTGGTTGGGGCAAGGCACTTCAGGCCGGAAGGTCGGGGGTTCAAATCCCACTAGAGGACAGCAACCTTGGGCCGGAAGGACTGGGGTTTCTAGTCCCACAGGTGCTCCTTGTGGTCTTGGGCAAGCCACTTAACCCTCCATAGCCCATGTTCCCTGTAAAATAGTTATCTCCAAGTTATAATGCCCTGTTCAATGTAATTTCAGTTTGTTCAATGTAAACCGCACTGATGCAGAATAGCGTGGTATATAAGAGAATGTAAATAAATAAATAAAATATTATTACTGTGCTGTAACTTTTGTTATCTTCCCTGATTTCTTTGAGCATTTCATCATCCATTTGTTCATTCTGGCCAGGTCGTCGATAGTACACCCCCACTGCCATCGCCTTCCCCTTTTTACATGGAATTTCAATCCATAGAGATTCTATAGCAAATTTTGTTTCCTGCAAAACTTTAATCCTTTGTGACTCAATGCCCTCTCTAACATAGAGCACAACCTCTCCACCAATTTGATCAGCTCTATCATTACGATATAATTTGTACCCAGGTATCACTGTGTCCCACTGGTTGTCCTCCTTCCACCATGTCTCTGAAATACGAATCATATCTAACCTCTCATTTAGTGCTATATATTATAACTCTCCCATCTTATTTTTTAGACTTCTAGCATTTGCATACAAGCATTTTAAAGACTGTATTTTATTCATATTAATCTGGCTATCGGTAGGCAGGGGTAATTTGGAAATTTTAAGCTCTGTCTGCTCCGTAGTCAAGGGCATTTGTGTTACTTGTTTCTTTATTGGACCTCTCTGCTGATATGCCCTAACTTTAGTGTTTTGGTAGTATCCTTCAAAGATACATTGTTCCGAAACATGCGCTCTTGGGCGACTGTTGGCTCTCCCCTATTTAAAAGCTGCTCTCTCTCCTTTTTAAAGGTTAATGCCAGCAGCCTGGTTCCATCCTGGTTAAGATGAAGCCCATCCCTCCCCAGTTCCTAACAAATCCAGATCCCTCATCCTTGCACCATCGTCTCATCCACGCATTGAAACTCAGGAGCTCTGCCTGCCTTTTGGGTCCTGTGCGTGAAACGGGAAACATTTTGGAAAATGCCACCCTGGAAGTTCTGGATTTCAACTTCCTACCTAAAAGCCTAAATTTAGCCTCCAGAACCTCCCTACCATATTTTCCTATGTCATTGGTACCGACATATACAAAGACAGGAGACTCCTCCCCAGCACTATCTAAGACCTTATCTAGGTGGCGCGTGAGGTCTGCTATCTTCGCACCAGGCAGGCATTTTATCAGGCGATCATCACGTCCACCAGTCGCCCTGCTATCTACATGCCTAATGATCGAATCACCAACTATAACGGCTGTCCTAACCCTTCCCTCATGGGCACATGGCCGTGGAGAAACTTCCTTGGTGCGAGAGGGTTTTACATCACCTGGAGGACAGGTCCTAGCTACAAGATCACTTTCTGCCACACCAGGGTGATGCTCTCCTGTCACGTGACCTCTCTCCTCCATGGCAATAGAGATGCTGCCAGACTGGAGGTGGGACTTCAGGACTATATCCCTGTAGGTCTCGTCTATGTACCTCTCTGTCTTCCTCATGTCCTTCAAGTCTGCTACTCTTTCCTCCAGAGATTGGACTTTCCCTGAGAGCAAAGAGCTGTTTCTTTTATTTATTTATTTACATTCTCTTATATACCACAAAAGCTAAAAAACAAACCAACAAGAGGGCCTTCTCCCATTCGGCACCTATCCTATGGAATAATCTGCCTGACAACATTCGCCAACTATCAGACATAAAGGAATTTAGAAAAAAACTAAAAACCCATTTATTCTCATTACACTACAATACACTACCTAATCAGAATACACAAAGAGACACAGGTTAACATCCATACTACAATACTACATAACACACAACAGATAATAACATAACCACACAATACTTAACCATACCACACTTATACACAGTTGACAATTCTCCCAATTTATAATTATGTGATTTATCACATTTAAAATATGTTATGCATCACAATTTTGATCCATGATATAATTTGTAAGTACCTATAATGTAAATACGTTCTAACATTTTACTGTTCAAATGTTATATTGTTACTTGTAAATAGTTCCACCTGTTCTATGTAAAACGACTAGGTATGCTCTTTCACATACCATATAACTTACTGTTCCTTGTAAACCGCACTTGATACTTGGGAAAGAGCGGTATAGAGATAACTGTTAAATAAATAAATAAATAAATAAATAAATAAATACTGCGCTATTCTGCATCAGTGCAGTTTACATTGAACAAACTGAAATTACATTGAACAGGGCATTATAACTTGGAGATAACTATTTTACAGGGAACTTTTGTCTTTCAAAGCCCTGGAGTGCTACCTGATGACAATGATCAAGGGTATATGATTTTTTTTTTTAAGGAGGAACTTTTAAGTTGTTTGTGCTATAAACAAGAGATGGGTATTGCAGAGACTCAGAAGAGACCAGCACTGACCTCAACTGGATGCACCCAGCAAAGCTTTTTTTCTCCAGTTAAAAACCTTGGTTGGCATTATTAAAACATATTTTTCAGTTTAAACCTTTTGTAGTTCTAGTCTCCTCTGTACTTAGTGACCCTGCTTGGAGGAACATCAAACCCTGGTGCTGACCATCTTGTATTCACAGAGTGCCCCCTACTGGTGACAGCATATTATACACTGAGAATTTTCAAAAACAATTGTTCATGTCCTATAGCAGCGTTTTTCAACCACTGTGCCGCGGCACACTAGTGTGCCGTGAGATATTGTCTGGTGTGCCGTGGGAAAAATTCCAATTTCATCTGTAACATGTGGCCTCGGCTCACAAATTAGGGTTGCCAACCGGCCGGTTTTCAGCCGGCCTGGCCGGTTTTTCCATGGCCAGGCCGGCTGCCAGCACAGTTGTAAAACCGGCCATTGAAAAGCCGGTTTTTTGCTCTGGCCGCAAGATCGGGAGCGGCCAGAGCAAAAAAAACGGCTTTTGTGCCGAAGTCCGCGGCGCGAACGCGATTCCCTATCGCAGTGCAGCCGCTGGTTCTGCTTTGTACAGAGCAGCGGCTGCACTACACTTACATTGAAAAGTAAAGAGAAACTGTGTCAGGAGCCCTCCGATCATGCAGAGCCCAAGGAAGTGATGTCATGGGGGCGGGCTCCTCACAGGCTGTCATTCCTTTTCAAAAAAAGGAAAGACAGCCTGTGAGGAGCCCGCCCCCATGACATCACTTCCTCGGGCTCTGCGATGACCAGAGGGCTCCTGACACAGTTTCTCTTTACTTTTCAATGTAAGTGTAGTGCAGCCGCTGCTCTGTACAAAGCAGAAGCAGCGGCTTGGGCAGAGGGTGTGTGTGTGTGTGTGAGTGAACCAGCAAGGGGGGGGGGAGTGTGAGTGAACCAGCAAGGGGGGGGGAGTGTGAGTGAACCAGCAGTGGAGGGGGGGGTGTGAGTGAACCAGCAAGGGGGGGGGGGCGATGGTGTGAGTGAACCAGCAAGGGGGGGGGGGGCGATGGTGTGAGTGAACCAGCAGGGGAGGGGGGGTAAGTGAGTGAGTGACCCAGCAGGAGGGGTGAGTAAGTGACAGGGGGGTGGGTGAGTGAACCAGCAGTGGAGGGGGGGGGGGTGTGAGTGAACCAGCAGGGGAGGGGGGTTGGTGTGAACCAGCAGGGGAGGGGGGTTGGTGTGAGTGTTTGATTCCTATTCAAGAGAATTACTTTATATATAGTCAATATAGGCACAGAGGTAAATTTTTTTAACATTTTCTAATGGTGGTGTGCCTCGTGATTTTTTTCATGAAAAAAGTGTGCCTTTGCACAAAAAAGGTTGAAAAACACTGTCCTATAGTTTCCTTTGAAAATCACATGCAAGTAGACACGGTAAAAGTGGCTATGTATGAAAATTAGGATCCTTTTATTAAAGGTTTTAACAAGCATTAAGTGCACACAAGCCTTTTATTTCTATGAGCGCAACAGTGCATAACGCGTGTTAACTTCATTAACGTGTGTTAGCGTTTACGAAAAGGGCCCCTTACGTTTAATAGTGATAAATCTCTGAGCTCTGAAGTAAATAGTATGCCGAGATTTTTCCCTGTGTGAGAGGGATAGGAGGGGGAATGACAAATTTTCTAAATGAAATTATGGAGATACTATTGTTTTGAAATTACACCAGAGAATTTATATGCTGCCATTATACCTGCGTTTTGACACACACAGATTTTCTGGGTTACATTACAGGCAAATTTGCAGATCCTATGCACCTAAATGAATTCCCTTTCCGCCCCCATCTGCTCCTGAATATAGCTGTTCCATTTGGGCACAGTTATTTCCATTTTATGTGCATAACTTTATGAGCAAAACAGACAATTTTATAAGCTCCTATTTTAGCACATAAAAAACTGCTTTATGCACAGATGATGACATTTTACTTACCAGTGAATGTTCTTTCCTTGAGTCTTGCTAGACCAGACCAGACAAGTGGATTGTGTTCCCCTATTAGCAGACTGGTGGAGAAAAGAACTCTGGAATTTGTTACCAGAGGATGTAGTGAGAGCTGTTAGTGTAGCTGGGTTTAAAAGAGGTTTGTAGAAGTTCCAGGAGGAAAGGTCCATTATTAAAAGGGACCCAGGATATCACTGCTTGACCCAATACAAGCATTGTGGAACCTGTGTCTTTTGGGGGAACAGCTAGGTACTTGTGACTTGGATTGGCCAATGTTGGAAACAGGATACTGGGCTTGATGGATCTTGGTCTGACCCAGTATGGCATATCTTATGTTCTTATATTCAATGAAAAGCCCAGGTTTTAGTGGCATCATTCCTATGCCTCTATTCGCCTCCGCCACCAGAGGTCCCTTCAGTATTCACCCCAAAGCATACGGGAGAAACATAGCAAGTCTCACACAACCTCAATTGTGGTCAAGAAGAGTAATCAGCAATAGAGAATGAAAGCTTAAACAGAAGGTGTCAGTAGAAGATGAAACTGCAGAGCTGAGTATAAAAATCATAGCAGATCCATGGGTACAACAGCAGAAGAACAGAGCAAAGACAGTTTCAGGGGCAGGCCCTGGACTGGTCTAGTAGTACTCAAGGAAAGGACATTAACTGGTAAGTAAAATGTCACCTTCCATATCATCCTGCTAGACCAGCCCAGACACGTGGGATGTATCAAAGCTACAATTCCACTGAGTGGGAAAAAAACACAGCAGCTCGCAAAACCCTTGAGCCAAGGCCGCGTTCACCTGTGTGTGGACATCCAAGTAGAAATGGTCGACAAGGGAAAAGTGATGCCCACATTGCTGCCTAACAATGTCAGTAGGGGCCACCGAGCTCCGCTCTACCCACAAGGGCAGTAGATATGCTGAGGCAATAGCCTCCTGAATCCAGTGCACCAAAGTCGACTTGGCCACTGCATCACCCTTGCAGGGGCCAGCAAACACAAAACGATGGTCGGACTTATGAAAGAAACACTTGGAGTGGTCGTATGTGAGCACACACATATGGCACCATCTCTATGGTTGCCATTATCAATCGGAGGAGCTGAAGATAATCCCAGACTTTGTGAGCCTGCTGCGCACAGAAGTACCAAGCAATCCAACAGTCTTTTGACTTTCTCCTCTGGCAGGAAAACTGTGCCCACTAGAGTGTCAAAACATGCCCCCAGAAACTCCAGGGACTGGGAAAGCAACAGCTGGCCCTTTCCCCAATTCATCACCCAGCTGAGATCTTCTAAAAGAACACCACTCGGGATGCTACCCAAGATGCTTCTGAAAGGAATTGGCCCAGATGAACCAGCTATCTAGATATGGATGGATACAGATCTCTTAGCACCACAGCACCACAGTCATGACCGTGGAGCATCCTCGGGGTGGTGGATAGTCTGAAAGGGAGGCCGGCGAACTGATAGTTAGAGCCAAGCACTGCAAGAAATGCAGATACATTGCTGATCTACCTGGAACGGGATATAAAATACCCCTCGGTCAGATCCAGAAGCCAAGAACTTCCCTCAGCGTACTGCTTAAGTCACGAAGCACAAGGTTTCCATCTGGAGGTGCAGGACACAAAGTGCTCCTTGACCCTTTGAGGTTCAGAATGGACTGGAAGGAACCATCCTTTTTGGGCACCACAAAATAGATGGAGTGTCTGTCCCTGCCCTGCTCATCTGGCGGGACAGGCACCACTGCCTTTGGGCAGAACAACTAGATGACACAGAGGCATTTTTTTAAAAGAAATTTATTGCAGACCCACAAGGGGAGATGATGAAGGCATCATGAATTGGTTCTTTGCATTCCAGAACACAACCGAGCTGAATGGCATCTAGCACCCAGCGATACTCGGTAGCATGGGCCCATTCCTGAAAGAAAAGACGAAGCCTGCCTCCAACTAGAGGAACCAGGGAATGGGCTCCCAAACCTTCACTGTGTAGCCCAGGAGGGTTCTCTTCTAGAAGGGACTGAGTCCCTGGGCCCATGCGTTCCAGGAAAGGATTCAGAATGAGCCTGAGGCCCAGAAGCAGAGAGGAAGAAGGGTTTTTTCCCCCCAGGTAATGATGAGAATCCCAAAACCTCTGGGAATCTGGCCAGTGATGAGAGAGAGGCACCAGCTCGCTTTACAGAGCCCTTGGACCTGTCTTCCAGAAGTTGGTAAGATTTTGTCTCCACCAGCTTCTCCAAATCGGCTTCAAACAGAAGCTTCCCATTAAAAGCCATTTGGGCCAAACAGGCTTTGGAAGATGTGTCCGCTGCTCAGTGCTGGAGCTAATTCAACGCCATGACATCATCATCAGGGCACCATCCCTGGCCACCAAGCATACCAGGTCATACATAAATAAATACATACATAAATCCTTCACAACCAGTTTACCCAGACCATTCTAAAGATAGTCCACACCTCCCTTTCTCAAGGATACTTACCCCCAGCTCTCAAACAAGCTTCAATTTGCCCTACACTAAAGAAACCTCATTAGACACAACACACCCCAGCTCATACAGACCAATTGCCAGTATCCCATTCTTGGCTAAAATAATCAAGAAAGCCATACAACAACAACTTCAAGCCTATGTTGATTCATATGCTCCTCTGGACCCCCAAAGCATGACTTCCGCCCTCAGCATGGCATTGACACACTGCTCACGGACCTCTTCAATCGACTCATCATAGGCTTGGACAAGCCTCAATAGGGATTCGTGATGATCTTCCTCGATATCAGCGCAGCGTTTTACTCAGTATCTCATAACATCATGCTAGATAGACTTAGCAACATTGGTCTGACCAATGGCACATTAAAATGGTTCACATCTTACCTCTCGGACAGAACCATGCAAGTAAAAGTCGATCCCGCCAACTCAAAACCATTTAACTTAAAACAAGGTATCCCTCAAGGATCGGGACTTTCCAGATTATTATTTAACATATACATTCAACCCATCTGTAATCTACTAAGAAAATGGAACATGACTTTTATCTCTACGTGGATGACATCATGTTCTATATGCCATTTAATACCAACCAACCCAGATTTCATGATCATATCTGATGTCTTCTCCGCTATCACAAACCTCCTTGCAGATATTAATCTTACAGTAAACAAAAGCAAAACTGAAGCTCTACTTGTATTCAGAGACCAGGATTTTAACCACCAGACAAGATCACAACACATAATGCTGAAATTACAATAAAAAAGGAAATAAACTATCTTGGTATAATCATTGACAGCAGCCTCAACATGCTTACACACATCAAAAATGCAGCAAAAACAGCATACTGGAAACAAGCTCCTTAAGCCCTTACGACATCAGCTACAAGACAATGCAGGTCACCTCTCCCCATGCCTTTGTCTAGGGGTGTTCTCACCGCTCCATGTAGGTCACCCCTATTTGTTCAGATATGAGATATAGTTATGTTTATTATGATTTTATCCTGTTGCTGTAAAGGGATCCACTGTGTTGGTCCCATGCCATTTTGAATTCTGTCTCTGTGTTTGCCCCTACCACTTCCATCGGGAGGGCATTCCAAGCATCCACCACCCTTTCAGTGAAAAAGTATTTCCTGACATTGCCTTTCAGTTTACCCCCGTGCAGCTTAATGTTATGCCCTCTAGCTTAACAGCTTCCCCGTCTTTGGAAGAGGTTTGTTTGTTCGTTAATACTCCTAAGTATTTAAAGGTCTGAATCATATCTCCCCTGTCCCTCCTCTCCTCCAGAGTGAAGGGTGCCATTAATCCTGTCCAGGTCATAGTCTTTTTTTTCTCAGAAATTACTACTGCTAAGTTGCACAGACATCTTTTTTTGTTGTTGTTGTATACCTTTGAACATACTATTACAATATTAATGATGACATACAGTTGGGATATTTCCAATTATTTCTCAAGATATTGTATGCAACATACCTAAAATGCAAGAGTGCCAATCAATATTCCTACTAAGCTGCACTTAGTCCTCCGTCGGCAATCCTGCGGAGGTGCAAAGCAATGGCAAAAGCAATCATGCTTAGAATCGCACAGCATCAGCAGGCCCTCAGCAATCGCTTTGCACCTCCCTCTACCAGCAGGTATGCCGATGGAGGACTCAGCACAGCTTATTGGGAACATTGGTGCCACTAATGTTGACCACAACTGTAGCTAGATCCTATGTTATTCAATGAGGCCTTACAGTGACAAGACACACAGAGGAAGAAGAAAAAACTGAGCCAGCTAGGGGCGGGCACAGGGGTGAGGATAAAGGAGCATGCTCAGAAAGGCTTCGCCTTTCTGAGCTATAGGAGAGCACTCCGCCCTCAGTGCCGACGGATGACGTCACCAGGTGTGGCTGATGCATCCTGCTTGTCCAGGGAGAATCAGCAGGCCCACAGCAATCGCTTTGCACCTCCTCCTAACAGCAGGTATGCCGATGGAGGACTCAGCACAGCTTATTGGGAACATTGGTACCACTAATGTTGACTGCAACTGTAGCTAGGTCCCATGTTATTCAATGAGACCTAGTTATAAATGGGGCAGGTTTACGAAGCTGGGCTAACAGCATGCAGCATTCATAACTAGGTTGCATTGAATAACATGAAACCTAGCTACAAATGACATGTGCAAACTATTAGCTCTGCTTAGTAAACATGCCCCAAGTACTCCTTAATATCTCTTTAGTTCTGAAACTCTACGGAACTCGCTGTGCCTTACAGTGACAAGACACACAGTTTTAGACGTGCCTTCAGATCAGTCTCCTTTGGAATCAGCTCCAAAACGGATATAGAAACATAGAAATATGACGACAGAAAAAGACCACATGGCCTATCTAGTCTGTCCTTCCATATCAACAACTACAACAGTCCCCTTTTTACCTTTAGAGATCCTCTGTGTTTGTCCCATGCTTTTTTGAATTCAGTTACTGTCCTCATCTCTACCACCTCCACTGGGAGACTATTCCACGGATCCACCACTCTTTCCATAAAGAAATATTTCCGCATATCACTCCTGAATCTATCCCCCTTCACGCTCATCCCATGTCCCCACGTAGCAGAACTTGCTTTCAATTGAAAGAGGCTCTCTCCCTGAACATTTATGCCACGGAGGTATTTAAACATCTCAATCATATCACCTCTATCCTGCCTTTCCTCTAAGGTGTACATATTAAGATCCTTAAGTCTGTCCTCATATGCTTTATAATGAAGACCACTAATAATTTTAGTAGCTACCCTCTGCACCGACTCCATCCTGTTCACATCCTTTTGAAGGTGCGGTCTCCAGAATTGCACACTATACTCCAGATGAGGTCGCACCAAAGACTTATACAGAGGCACTATCACCTCCTTTTTCTGCTAGCCATTTCTTTCCGTATGCACCCAAGCATCCTTCTAGCTTTTGCTGTTGCCTTTTCTACCTGTTTAGCTACTTTAAGATCATCAGACACAACCACGCCTAGGTCCTGCTCTTCTTTAGTGGACAAAAGTACTTCACCCCCTATACTATATTGCTCCCTTGGATTGCTGCAGCCCAAATGCATGACCTTAAATTTTTTAACATTAAATACCAGCTGCCAAATTCTAGACCATTCTTCAAGCTTAGCTAGATCCCTCCTCATGTTATCTATGCCTTCCTGGGTGTCTACTCTATTGCAGATTTTGGTATCATCTGCAAAGAGGCAAACGTTACCCGACAGCACTTCCGCTATATCACCAACAAAGATGTTTAAAAAAATCGGACCAAGGACAGATCCCTGGGGCACACCACTGGTAACATCCTTCTCCTCAGAGTGAGCTCCATTTACATGTACTCTTTGTCGCCTCCCACTCAACCAATTTCTAACCCAAGCACTAAATTTAGGGTCCATCCTTAGGGTGCTCAGTTTGTTTATAAGTCGCCTGTGAGGAACAGTGTCAAAGGCTTTACTGAAATCTAAATACACCACATCTAGGGCTCTCCTTCCGTCCAACTCCCTGGTCACCCAGTCAAAGAAATCAATCAGATTTGTCTGACAAGACCTGTCTCTGGTGAATCCATGCTGCCTCGGATCCTGTAATCCGCTGGACTCCAGAAACCTCACTGTTTTCTCTTTCAGCAGCGTTTCCAATAATTTACTCACCACCGAAGTTAAACTAACTGGCCTGTAATTTTCAACCACATCCTTACTTCCGCTTTTGTGTAAAGGCACCACATGAGCCTCTCTCCAGTCCTTTGGCACCACTCCCAACTCCAACGAGGCATTGAAAAGGTCAGTCAGTGGAGCTGCTAGAACGTCCCCAAGTTCCCTCAGTATTCTAGGGTGTATCCCATCTGGTCCCATCGCTTTGTCTACTTTAAGTTGAGCTAGTTCTCACAAACACACTCTTCCAAAAATTGTTCAAGATGTCCCTCGCTTCTTTTCCTGTTTGTGGGTGTTTTCTGAGGTCCTGCTCCTGGTTCTTCATCTGTGAACACAGAACAGAAATATTTGTTAAGCAATTCCGCTTTATCCTTATCAGCTTCTACATATTCGTCCCCGGAAGTCCTGAGTCTGACAATTCCACTCTTGCCCTTCCTCTTCTCACTAACATATCTGAAAAATGTCTTATCTCCCCATTTTATTACATTGGCTATTTCCTCCTCCTTTTGAATCTTTGCCTTCCTGACTACTTTGCTAGCTTCTCTAAGTTTTTCCAAATATAGATGCCTGTCTTCCTCTCTCTGTGATCTCTTGTATTTCATGAAGGCCTCCCTCTTTTTCTTCACTTTTTCAGCTACTTCTTTCGAAAGCCATAGCGGTCTCTTTTTCCTTTTATTTACCATTTTAACAAAAAGGTTGGTTGCCCTTAAAATATCCTCTTTCAGTTTTGCCCACTGTTTTTCTACATCCCCAGCTGTTCCCATCCCACTAACGACTCCCTGAGGCATTGGCCCATCTTGGCAAAGTTAGTTTTCCTAAAGTCTAAGATCCTCACCTTTGAATGGATTCTTACAGCCCTAGTCCTAATACTGAACCACACCATCTGGTGATCACTGGATGCAAAATGATCTCCCACTACAACATCAGAAACACTTTCACCATTGGTAAGCACCAAGTCCAGTATGGCCTCTTCACGTGTGGGTTTTGTTACCAGTTGCCTGAATAGTTCTTCCTGTAGAGAATCCAGGATCTCCTTACTTCTAGATGATACTGCAGCAGGAATGTGCCAATCAACATCTGGCATATTGAAATTCCCTATCAGTAGCACTTCCCCTTTCCTAGCAATGCTGCGTATGTCTTCAATTAACTCTCTGTCCACCTCTTCCTCTTGTGAGGGAGGTCTGTATATCACACCAATGCAAATAGATTTCTCTTTCCCTCTTTCTAGTTTAACCCACAATGCCTCCCCTCTCCCTTTTAAGCTCTGTAATTCCAAAGTTTAAATAGTAGTTTTTATATATAGTGCCACTTCTCCTCCCCTTCTTCCTACTCTGTCCTTTCTGAATAAAGTATAGCCAGGTATAGTTACATCCCAATCATGGTTTTCTGTGAACCATGTTTCTGTAACTGCCACTAAATCCAAGTCAGCCACTCCAACCAAAGCTTCAACATCAGGGATCTTATTTCCCATGCTACGGGCATTTATACACACTGCTTTCCATATGTTACCCCTGTTACCCATTTCCATAAAGGTATTTAATGTATCACCTACCTGGCGGCTTTCATCTACCTGGGGGCTTTCTTCACCCATTCCCAATGTATCTAGTTTAAAGCCCTCTTCAGTAGATTAGCCAGTCTACTACCGAAGACGCGTTGACCTTTCTTGGACAGATGGATGCCATCTATGCTCCCATTTAGTAAAAGGCTCAAGGTGCACCTATTCAAACAGACCGTTTGGCAGTTTACTGAATATTAATGAGAAAGTTTTGACATTTTGATTTTTATTCATTTTCTTTCATTATCTTTTAGCGTTTTATTTATTTTAAAAAAATTGAACTGTGTAATCCTGTACTGTGTTATACATTGTGAAAGAATCATAAGGATACTTTATTTTGTGAATTTTATCAACTTTGTGTGTGTTATCTTGTGAGCCACCCAGGCTTTATTCTGTGCAATAAAAGACTTTTAAATAAATACAATTATAATTTTAGAGGCATCTGCGTTCATCGTACTGAGAGGGACACTGGTTTGTGCTGTTGGCCACTTATCATCACAGCATTCCAGGGTCAGCCACTGCCTGCTTATCTTAAAGACTGTCCTAATTTTAGCTACTTTAGCTAACCGGGCAGCAGCTGAATATCGTCACTACCCGTTTAGCTGCAGCACTATCTGGCTAACTTGGATATTCAATTCCAGGGGCTGGATATGACCCTGGTACTGAATACCCAGTTCTTAATAAAAGCAGTGATGGCTGCTACCATTGAATATCAAGCCCTGCACTGTTTATAATTAAGCTTTGCTTTTTTTCTTTACAATTGTACCTTATTTCTACATTAAATTTTTGTTTTCTAAATTTATACATTTGCCTAAATACAAAATAATAAAAATGTGCATATGTCCTATTCGTACCGGCATGTGTACAGACTTAGAGCTGCTTCAGAGCCAGCGTAGCTTTGTGCAGGACCTTGTGGGTTGTTGATTTTATAAAGTCACGTAAGTGCCTTTATAAGACTGGCAGATCATGTGCACCCGTTTGGCCTTCCCAGCCTGGACATCTTGTTACAAAATTACCCCTATGGAGCAGCATTTGCAGGTCAAGAAGGGAATACCTGTGGAAATGTGATAATAGAAAGCTATTTATATGTGGAGAAACACATCATGGGAGATCTGAAGGGGGAATTGTGGAGGCATGGAGAAGCACATCAGAGAGATCCAAAGAAGGTAGTGTGGAGGAATGGAGAACCACATCATGAGAGATCTGAAGAGCATAGTGTAGAGGCATGGAGAACTGTATCACGAGAGATCTGAAGGGGGTAGTGTGGAGGACTGGAGAAGCACATCACAAGAGATCTGAAGAGCATAGTGTAGAGGCATGGAGAACTGTATCACGAGAGATCTGAAGGGGGTAGTGTGGAGGACTGGAGAAGTACATCACGAGAGATCTGAAGAGCGTAGTGTAGAGGCATGGAGAACTGTATCACGAGAGATCTGAAGAGAGTAGTGTGGAGACATGGAGAACCACATCACGAGAGATCTGAAGAGCATAGCGTAGAGGCATGGAGAACTGTACCACGAGAGATCTGAAGGGGGTAGTGTGGAGGACTGGAGAAGCACATCAGAGAGATCCAAAGAAGGTAGTGTGGAGGAATGGAGAAGCACATCACGAGAGATCTGAAGAGAGTAGTGTGGAGACATGGAGAACTACATCACGAGAGATCTGAAGAGCATAGTGTAGAGGCATGGAGAACTGTATCACGAGAGATCTGAAGGGGGTAGTGTGGAAGACTGGAGAAGCACATCACGAGAGATCTGAAGAGCGTAGTGTAAAGGCATGGAGAACTGTATCACGAGAGATCTGAAGGGGGTAGTGTGGAGGACTGGAGAAGCACATCAAGAGAGATCTGAAGAGGGTAATGTGGAGACATGGAGAACCACATCACAAGAGATCTGAAGAGTGTAGTGTGGAGGCATGGAGAACCACATCACGAGAGATCTGAAGAGCATAGTGTAGAGGCATGGAGAACTGTATCACGAGAGATCTGAAGGGGGTAGTGTGGAGGCATGGAGAACCACATCACGAGAGATCTGAAGAGGATAGTGTGGAGACATGGAGAACCATATCACGAGAGATCTGAAGAGCATAGTGTAGAGGCATGGAGAACTGTATCACGAGAGATCTGAAGGGGGTAGTGTGGAGGACTGGAGAAGCACATCACAAGAGATCTGAAGAGCGTAATGTGGAGACATGGAGAAGCACATCACGAGAGATCTGAAGAGCATAGTGTGGAGGCATGGAGAACCGCATCATGAGAGATCTGAAGGGGGTAGTGTGGAGGAGTACAGAACCACATCAGAGAGATCCAAAGAAGGTAGTGTGGAGGAATGGAGAAACACATCACGAGAGATCTGAAGAAGGAAGTGTGGAGGCATGGAGGACTACATTATGAGAGATCTGAAAGGGTTAGTATAGAGGAGTGGAGAAACGCATCACGAGAGATCTGAAGAGGGTAGTGTGGAGGCATGGAGAATCACATCACGAGAAATCTGAAGGGGGCATTGTGGAGGCATGAAGAACCACATCAGAGAGATCCGAAGATGGTAGAGTGGAGGTGTGGAGAACCACATCATGAGAGATCTTAAGAGGGTAGTATGGAGAATCACGCCACGAGAGATCTGAAGAGGGTAATATGGAGGTATTTAGAATCACACCACGAGAGATCTGAAGAGAGTAGTGTGGAGGCATGGAGAATCACATCATGAGAGGTCTGAAGAGGGTAGTGTGGAGGTATGGAGAACCACATCACGAGAGATCTGAAGAGGGAAGTGTGGAGGTGTGGAGAATCACATCATGAGAGATCTGAAGAGGGAAGTGTGGAGGTATGGAGAACCACATCACAAGAGATCTGAAGAGGGTAGTATGGAGAATCACATCATGAGAGATCTGAAGAGGGTAGTGTGGAGGCATGGAGAATCACATCATTTTTTATTTGTTAATGTCTTTCCCTTTTAATTTTCCAATTTTGCTCTTTTTACCACATTTTTAAAATTACTATTTGTTTTTATTGTAAATCACTTTGATTGAAGGATAAGGTGGTATATAAATATGGATAAATAAATAAAATAAATAAATAAAATGAGAGATCTGAAGAGGTAGTGTGGAGAAGTACATCACGAAAGTTCTGAAGTGGGTAGTTGGAGGAGTGAAGAATCACATCACAAGAGATCTGAAGAGGGTATTGTGGAGGCATGGAGAATCACATCATGAAAGATCTGAAGGGGTAGTGTGGAGGAGTGGAGAAGTACATTACAAAAGTTCTGAAGGGGGTAGTGTGGAGGAGTGGAGAAGCACATCACGAGAGATCTGAAGAGGGTAGTGTGGAGGCATGGAGAATCACATCACGAGAGATCTGAAGGGGTAGTGTGGAGGCATGGAGAATCATATCATGAGATCTGAAGAGGGTAGTGTGGAGGCATGGAGAATCACATCATGAGAGATCTGAAGGAATAGTGTGGAGGAGTGAAGTATATCACGAAAGTTCTGAAGGGGTAGTGTGGAGGAGTGGAGAAGCACATCACGAGAGATCTGAAGAGGGTAGTGTGGAGGCATGGAGAATCACATCACGAGAGATCTGAAGAGAGTATTGGAGGCATGGAGAATCACATCATGAGAGACCTGAAGGGGTAGTGTGGAGGCATGGAGAATCACATCATGAGAGATCTGAAGGGGTAGTGTGGAGGCATGGAAAATCACATCATGAGAGATCTGAAGGGGTAGTGTGGAGGCATGGAGAATCATATCATGAGATCTGAAGAGGGTAGTGTGGAGGCATGGAGAATCACATCATGAGAGATCTGAAGGAGTAGTTCGGAGGAGTGGAGAAGCACATCACGAGAGATCTGAAGAGGGTAGTGTGGAGGCATGGAGAATCACATCACGAGAGATCTGAAGAATTGGAGGCATGGAGAATCACATCATGAGAGACCTGAAGGGGTAGTGTGGAGGCGTGGAAAATCACATCATGAGAGATCTGAAGGGGTAGTGTGGAGTCATGGAGAATCACATCATGAGAGATCTGAAGGAGTAGTGTGGAGGAGTGGAATATATCATGAAAGTTCTGAAGGGGGTAGTGTGGAGGAGTGGAGAAGCACATCACGAGAGATCTGAAGGGGGTAGTGTGGAGGCATGATTCACACATGGCTAGAGCAGGCCAAAAACGTTCATGTGTCTTCCTCATTTTACGAAGTGGATCCATGCATATGACAAAAAATTTCTGCTCTGAGTCTTACACCAACTGTATGGTTTGTATAAGGTGTTAATTTAACCCAGGGCTTTACCTGAGGTACTAAGAGACTTTAGGGTCAATCCAACCATTACTCAAGACTAGGCAGTCACCTACAGCAAGGGCATCTGGGGGGCAGCAGCGTCAATCACAGCACAACAATAGATCCTGAAACCACAATAACTAGCGCCATCAGCATATGACTGTACCTGCCCGGAGAGCGGGCACTCATATATACACACAGAGCAATGTTAGTGTCATGAGTATGATGTACATGTATGCTATGCACTGGTTACTTTTGGGAGAGCTGCCGGTGTAAGAGCTGGTGACGGGGAACAGGGCTGGAGGTTTGCCTAGGGTGCCCAATACCCCTACATTGGCCCCGCAAGCAACAGAAGCAAGGCAACAACCATGGACCCCTCCCCATTCCCATCATCTGCAGCAGGGAAGATTATTGCACAAGCCTGAGTGACAACAGATAGCAGGGTGCAGCAGCAGCAGCAGTGACGGATGGGGGTATTTCACTCCTGACCCACCCTTGAGATTGCATGGTCATTGCTGTAGCAGAATGAGACCATGTTCAGTACAGCCAGCAATGGTGAGGAATTGGGAGATAGTTTATATGCTCAGTGAAACAAACAGAGCTGGGCCACATAGTCAGGGTTGAAGATGGCTGAACACAGTTGGGGACAGAGCACGAAAATTAAATGTTGCAACTATGAGCAAATGATTAAATTAGACCTTACCTGCTAATTGTCTTTCCTTAAGTATTCTCCGGGCCAGTCCAGGAACAGTAGGGTAGTCAACTTCCTTCAGCAACTGAGGACTGAAAACTTCAAAGCTTTGCTGACAGCCTACCCAGCTCCCCCTGGTGTCAGAGAGCCAGTCTACTAATGTCCAAGCAGCGATTTAAACACTAAACGCTACATCAACTAAACGTAACAGTAACTCATAAACTCAACCAACTGCAGAGCAGCCCCATGTGGAACCTTAGCAATGAGCCGTACGGAAGCCCCCTAATCAAAACCTCTGCAGAAGAAACTGAGCCCTCCGGAAGCCCTAAACATCTTTTTGTTTCCTCCCGGAAAACCTCTCACGGCTCCCCCTGTATGCGCTCCTCTGCGACTTTAAACGTGCAGCCAGGATATCCAACTGCCTCCTACTACCATCTGGGTGGGTCCTGGACTGGCCCAGAGAATACTCAAGGAAAGACAATTAGCAGGTAAGGTCTAATTTAATCTTCCTTTTCGTCTCTCCAGGCCAGTCCAGGAACAGTAGGGCAGTACCAAAGCAGTACCTACTTTCGGGAGGGGCCCAATAATCCCGCCAAAACAGCAGATGCTCCGATGCTAGCGTCACCTGCTGCCTGAACATCTAAGCGATAATGCTTCGCAAAGGTATGCAAAGATGACCAGGTTGCCGCCCGACAAATCTCTACTGGCGGAATCAAAGTTCTCTCGGCCCAGGACGTCGCCTGTCCCCTAGTCGAATGAGCCCACAGCCCCTCCGGTGGCACCTTCCCGCTCGCTCGATACGACGCTGCAATTGCCTGTTTCACCCAACGTGAAATGGAGGCCTTGGAAGCCGCTTCTCCTTTCCGTGCTCCTCCAAACAGAACAAACAGCCTATCCGACTTCCGAAAAGGCTGAGTCCGTCTGATATATCTATGCAGCACTCTGTCAAGATCTAATCTATGAAGTGAAACATCTCCCTCAGTCGCCGGTGCAGACCGAAAAGTAGGCAGAGTAATGGACTGATTCACATGAAACGCCAAAACTACCTTTGGCAGAAAGGAGGGTACCGGGCGTAAAACTACTTTCTCCTCCGAAAACTGAATGTATGGCTCCCTGCAAGAAAGAGCCTGCAAATCTGAAATTCTTCTAGCAGAACACAATGCTACCAAAAAAGCTGCCTTCCAAGAAAGCTCCCTCAGCGCTATCTTTTTCACCGGCTCAAACGGAGCATGCGTCAAGGATCGAAGAACCAAATTCAAGTCCCAAGGCGGCACTTTCGATCTCCTAGGCGGCCTCATGTTCTTAACCGCTCGGAGAAACTGTTGCACACCCAGATGTAAAGGCAAACTACGGCCTTGCAACCTGCCCTGATAGCATGCTATAGCAGCCAGGTGAACTTTCAAAGTACTTAACGCTAAGCCTTTATCGAGCCCGTCTTGGAGGAACGACAGAATCTCTGATACTCCCGAGGTCTGTGGACAAACTCCTTGCCTAGCGCACCAGCCTTCAAAAATTTGCCAAATCCGGATATAAGCTAAAACCGTCTACCTTCTTCCAGCATGGTGTTGACCACCGCCGCGGAATAGCCTCTTTGCCTCAACCGCTGCCTTTCAAGAGCCAAGCCGTAAGCAAGAAGCAATTCACCTGCGGCATGAGATAGGGCCCTGGAACAGCAAATTCATCCGACACGGTAACCTCCAAGGATGGTCGGCCAACAGACGTACCAGATCCGCATACCACGCTCGCCTTGGCCAGTCCGGAGCAATGAGAATCACTTTCCCCCAGTAACAAGCGATTCTGCGAATGACTCAACTTATCATCGGCCACGGAGGAAAGACATACAGAAGTTCCCCCTCCGGCCAGGGTTGAACTAAGCCGTTGAGACCCTCGGACATGCGTTCTCTGCCCCTGCTGAAAAAACGGAATGCCTTGGCATTGTCGAAGGTTGCCATCAGATCCAACACTGGCTGGCCCCAACACTTCGTGATGTCGTGAAAAACGGCATCGTTCAGCCGCCATTCCCCTGGATCCAACACATGTCGACTGAGGAAATCGGCCTGCATATTGTCTCTGCCTGCTACATGCACCACCGACAGAGCCAGAAGATGCTCCTCCGCCCACTGCATGAGCGTTTGACTCTCCTCCAACAAGACTGTACTGCCTGTACATCCCTGCCGGTTGATATATGCCATGGTGACTGCATTGTCTGAGAACACTCGTACTACTCTGCCTTTCACGAGACCCTCAAACTCTTTCAACGCCAGCACTACCGCTCTCATTTCCAGCTGATTGATGGACCAGTTGGCCATCTCCTCCGTCCAACACCCTTGAGCTACCTGAGACATACAATGAGCTCCCCATCCGGAGAGACTGGCATCCATGGTGACTAAGACCCAGTCCGGAGCGTCCAGCGGCATTCCTACCCGGAGATGCGTGGGATCGCTCCACCACCGTAGACTTTCTAACACCTTGGCCGGACAACCTAACTGCTGACTGAGAGGATGCTTCTGCAGAGACCAACGGGATAGCAACGAGTGCTGAAGCAGTCGTATATGCACTCTGGCCCACGGCACCACCTCCAAGGTTGCTGCCATGGAACCCAGAAGCTGCAAATACCTCCACACTGTTGAAGCCTTGAGACGCAAAAAGGCGGCCACCTGTCGCAAAATCTTTCGAATTCTGCCCTCCGGCAGAAACACCGCCCCACGCTGCGTGTCGAACAAAACCCCCAAATACACTAGGGATTGCACAGGCATCAACTGACTCTTGGCTCGATTGACCACCCTTTCTAAACTTTCGAGAAAGGCCACCACCCTGGAGGTGGCTTCCCTTGATTCCAGAACCGAGCGAGCTCGGATGAGCCAATTGTCCAGATAGGGATGTTCGAGGATACCCTCCTTCCGTAACGCTGCCGCTACCACCACCATGACCTTCGTGAACGTGCAAGGTGCAGTGGCGAGCCCATATGGCAACGCTCGAAACTGAAAATGACCCATCGGTACCGCAAAGCGCAGAAACTTCTGATGTTTGGGCTTGATGGGAATGTGTAAATAAGCTTCTGTTAAATCTATGGACGAAAGCACCTCGCCCGGCCTTACAGAACGGATCACAGACTGCAGAGTTTCCATGCAAAAATGTGGCACCCTTAAACAGCGGTTCACGTGCTTTAGATCTAAAATTGGCCGAAAAGACCCCTCTTTCTTGGGCACCACAAAATAAATCGAGTATCGACCTAAACCGCACTGGTCTGGAGGCACAAGAACGACTGCCTGAATTTGTAGCAACCGCTGAAGCGTCTGATTCACCGCCAACGCTTTCGCGAACGACCCGCAAGGCGACATCACAAATGCTCCCGAGAGCGACTGGTCGAACTCCAATACCCAGTGGTCCGTAGTTATGGCGGCCCAGGCGGACAGGAAGTGCTGCAAGCGCCCTCCTATAAGGCTCTCCGCCTGGACCTCCTTCATTTCATTGTGGCTTCTTAGAGGCGCTCGACTGAGGGCTGCCAAACCCTCGTCTGAACCCTCGAGCCCCCCGAAAGGACTGACCCCTGGGTACAAATCGCCCCCTCTGATAGGGAGTAAACCGCGATCCTCTGAATCTGCGAAACTCTCTATTTTGACCTCTCTGCACAGATCCCGGTTTTGGACCCTTCGGCCGGTCCTCCAGAAGCCGCCCGCCTTTAGAGTCCCCCAAATCCTTCACAATCTTTTCTAAGGCTTTGCCAAACAGTAGTTTGCCCTTATAAGGCAGCCTACTAAGACGCCTTAGAAGACGCGTCCGCCGCCCAGTTCCTCAGCCAGAGAAATCTACGGGCAGCAATGACCGAAGCCATAGATTTAGCTGACATTCGGACTAGATCATAGCAGGTGTCGGCGAAATACGCTGCCGCTGATTCCAATTTTGCACCCTCCAGCGCTGAAGAGCCTTCTACGCCTGTAGAAGACTCCACCTGCAGCCATCTAATTGAAGCCCTGGACACATATGCTCCACAGATGGAAGTCTGCAATGCCAAGGCACTGGTATCAAATGCCTCCTTAAGTATGGCCTCCAGCTTTCTATCCTGCAGATTCTTAAGGGCCGCGCCTCCTTCTACAGGAATGGTCGTTTTCTTAGTCACCGCCAAGACCAACGCATCGACCTTCGGCATACGCAACAACTCTTTTTCCTCCTGAGGGACTGGATATAAGCGGCCTAATGGTGGCTTCAGGACATTCGCACTCGGACTCTACCATTTGTTTAATGATCCTATGCACTGGGAAACACTTCTGTTCCGCCTTAAAGCCCTGCAATAAGGGATCTTCCAAGAGTTCAGCCTGCACTGCCGGTAAAGCAATATTCAAGGCCACCAGAGAATGGGAAATGAGAGCCCCCAGCTCTTCCTTCCTAAATACCCTAAAAAGATTAGTATCATCACCAGCTGCTATCTCTCCTTCCTCGAGATCCTCCGTCCACAGCTCTAAACCAGACTCTGATGGAAGCTTTCCCTCCTCTGGTCCTGGAACACCCAGCGCTTGCTGTTCTAAAGTCCCAGAAACCCCCCTGACCGAAAAACCTGCTAAAGAAGACCCCTCACCTGGGTCCCCTGATGTGCCAGGGGGAGTGGACACACCAGGAAGGCTGGGCTCAGCCCCCCTATCCTGCCCCTGCTCCAACTTCAAGCAATATGCCTTGTGGAGAGACAAAATAAAATCTGGGGAAAAAACTGCCTGCACTCCTTCAGCCGCCCTCTTTGACTTAGCTTTCCGTTTCAGAGATGTCTCTTGCAGCACGGGAGAAACGGCCGATTTCAAAATGGCCACCGTTCCTGCCTTTTCACTCGCGGCCTGCAGCTTTCCTGCCGCATTCTCAGACTCCTCCATTTAAGCAAAACCAGCTCTAAATCCCCGAAGCTAACAACCCCGAGCCCTGGAGCCCACGCGGCGATCGCTGAATCGAAAACCGCCCGCTGAGACCTGCAGCTTGCATCTTCTGACAGCACCGCTGCCCCCTGGCGCTCTGAATCGCGGTCCGACACCAAAACTAAAAACGCACCTTCTCCAGCCCTCCCAAGCACCGCTGCTCGCGGCAAAGAAAGGCGAGAATCTGGCGACAGAGGGTTGATTCTGGGGCTTCCAGGATCCTGCTCTGATCCCCTTGTCGGCTCCGGTCTTCGAGACAGGCTCTGCCTCTACTGCCACAGCAGGCAGCCGACCTCCGTCCGATCGTTTACCTCTCTCTTATATTTCTTTTTTTTTTACCTATAAACAACTTAATTCTCCAATTTGAATGTACATTCAGATCTCCTAACACTAACCCAGCTAGGGCCAGCTAGGAGAATCTGATTATGTTATATCTCTGTTTTCATCTCCCGGAGCCTGTCAGCAAACACTTCCTTCAGCTGCTGAGGACTGAAAAGACTGGCTCTGACACCAGGGGGAGCTGGGTAGGCTGTCAGCAAAGTTTTGAAGAACATAAACTGTGCTGTCCTAACACCTCCTCCCCTACATGGAGACCCATGTATTAGTGCACCTGTAGGGCTATGCTGTTGCCATGGGCTCTGTTTCTGAGGGCTCATGGCCCTTCACCCTGACCATGTCTGTGTTCCACTGGCTCAGTGCACTTACTTATATTTAAACCAGCGAAAGCTAGCTTAGTTGGAATTTCCTGGCATGTTGCCTAGGGATGAGGTGTTCATCTCACCTGGGAAGCATTTGCAGGCTTCCTAGGGCTTAGGACGCCCTCAGTTTCCTGAAGGCAGGCATGTGCGATCTGGGGATTGATTGAGGATTCTCTTCTCCATAAGAAAATAAGATATGCCATACTGGGTCAGACCAAGTGTCCATCAAGCCCAGTATCCTGTTTCCAATAGTGGCTAATCTAGGTCACAAGTACCTGGTAGGTTCCCAAAAGGTAGACAGGTTCTAAGCTGCTTTTCCCAGGGGCAAGCAGTGGATTTCCCTGGTTCCCTTTAATAATGGTTTATGGAGTTTTCTTCCAGTAACTTATCTAAACCTCTTTAATCTCAGCTACACTAACAACTTTTACTACATTCTTTGGCAACGAATTCCAGAATTTCACTACGTGTTGAGTGAAAAAATATGTTTCTCAAGTTAGTCTTAAATGTGCTACATTCTAGCATAATTGCATGTCTTTGTCTTTGCATGAGGAAAACATTTAAGAAAAACTAAAAGAAGCAGTTGCAAAGGTTAAAGACTTACATCAAGCTTGGGTGTTGTTTAAAAATACTATCTTGGAAGCCCAGGCCAGCTGTATTCCATCCTTTAAGAAATGTGGAAGGAAGTCCAAAAAACTGCCAGCATGGTTTAAAAGTGAGGTCAAAGAGGCTGTTGCCAAAAAAGCATCATTCAGAAAATGGAAAAAAGAGCCAAATGACGAAAACTGGAAACAGCACAAGCACTGGCAAGTTAAATGCAAGGCACAATTAAAGCAGGTAAAGAGAGAATTTGAGAAGAAACTTGCTGTGGAAGCAAAAACGCATACTAAAGACTTTTTCAAGTACATTCGTAGCAAAAAACCTGTGAGAGAATCAGTTGGAACATTAGATGATAGAGGGGTAAAAGGGGCACTAAGAGGGGACAAGGCTATAGCGGAGAGAATGAATGAATTCTTTGCTTCGGACTTTACTGAGGAAGATGTAGGGATGTTATCCATGACTGAAGTGGTATTTAAATGTGATGCTTCAGAAGAATTGAAAGAAATATTGCTACACCGGGAAGATGTATTACAACTATTTGATAAACTGAAGAGTAGCAAAACACCTGGACCAGCTGGTATACATCCAAGGGTGTTGAAAGAACTGAAATATGAGATTGCAGACCTGCTACTAGTAATCTGTGAACTATCATTAAAATCATCTCTAATACCTGAAGATTGGAGGATCGCCAATGTAACGTCAATTTTTAAAAACGGTTCCAGGGATGATCTGGGAAAGTACAGACCGGTGAGTCTGACGTCAGTACCGGGAAAAATGGTAGAAACCATCATAAAGAACAAAATTGCTCAGCATGTAGATAGTCATGGCTTAATGGGAGACAGCCAACATGGCTTTAGACAAGGAAGATCTTGTCTTACTAATCTGTTATGTTTTTTGAAGTTGTGAATAAACAGGTAGACAAAGGTAAGTCAGTTGATATAGTGCATCTGGACTTTCAGAAAGCCTTTGACAAGGTCCCTCATCAGAGACTTTTGGCAAAACTAAAAAGTCATGGGATAGAAGACAGTGTACTATTGTGGATCAGGAACTGGTTAAAAGATAGAAAGCAGAGGGTAGGGTTAAATGGCCAATTTTCCCAATGAAGAAAGGTGAATAGTGGAGTCCCCCAGGGATCTGTGCTGGGTCCGCTGCTTTTTAAGATATTCATAAATGACCCGGAAAAGGGAATAACGAGTGAGGTTATCAAATTTGCAGATGACACAAAACTATTTAAAGTTGATAAAACCCAAGAGGATTATGGAAAATTGCAAGAGGATCATGATAAATTGGAAGACTGTGCATTAAAATGGCAGATGAAATTTAATGTGGACAAGTGCAAAGTTATGCACCTAGGAAAGAACAACCCAAACCATGGTTACACAATGCAAGGTTTCACATTGGGAACCGCACCCAGGAAAAAGATTTAGGCGTCATCATGGATATCATGCTAAAACCCTCCACCCAGTGTGCAGCGGCGGCCAAGAGAGCTAATAGAATGCTAGGTATCATAAGGAAAGGCATGGAAAATAAAACAAAGGATATTATAATGCCTCTACATCGTTCCCTGTTACTGTGGGTACTGTTTGTAGGCAGTGCCCTTCCTCGGGTAAAAGGACTTCTTACCCGAGCCCTTCTTCTTGTGAGAAGGGGCAGAAGTCTTTCTAGACAGCCTTGTCCTTGTGAGGTGCTCGGTCTCGAGCTGTGCGGCCTTCTCGGTCATGGGTTTGCCAAAAAGGTTCTCACCTCAGCAAGGGACATCCACCAACTTGTCCTGAACCCATGGCTCGAGGTCCGATGACTGCAGCCATGCCTGGCGTTGAGCCACGATGCCGGCTGCCGCAACACGGGCCGAAGCCTCGAAGCCATCGTAGGCAGCGCGGGACATAAACTTGGAGCATTCCCGGATCCCTGAGGACAAGGACTTGAATCTCTGCAAGGGTTCCCCGGAGAGACCAGCAGAGAACCCGGCCAGCTCCTTGGCCAGGTCTCACAAGTACATGCCCATGTACAGCTGGTAAGATTGGACACGGCAAGCAAGCATCGAGCCCTGGAAGCACTTTCTACCAAAACCATCGAGGTTTCGGGCCTCCCTGCCAGGGGGCACCGCGGAGTGCATCTTCTGACTTTTCAGGCGACGCATGGTTGATTCCATCACTATGGAATGGTGTGGTAGCTGCGCCTTTTGAAAGCCAGGACTCTTCCGGAGTCAATAGATCTAATAGACTCGCTTTCTTAGAACCAGTGCTGAGGCCGGTGCCTTGCACATATGGAAGAGGAGCCGTTCCAGCATCGGAGGAACCGGAACAGTAAAGGCCTCCTTCGGAGGAGAGTCGTACTGTAGGGCCTCGAGCTCCTCGGCTCGAGGCTCCTCCTCGGGGTCCGCAGGGATAGCCAACGCGGGGGCCATATCCCGGACGAACTCTGAGAACCGGGTATCCTCCGGAGGGGATCTACTCCGGGGTTCAGACTGCGGTGAGTCCGATGGGACGCACCGAGTCCTGAAGGTGTCGGGGGACTCCTCATCCTCCATCTCCCAGGCGGACTCGTCCGATGAGGAATCGGGGTCCGACCTCGCGGGGCCTGTGAGAACTTGCCCCGACGCTGAAGGCACCGGCATCGACGCCCTCAGTCCTGAACGGGAGGTCGAGGGAGACCGCGACCGAGGTCAACCTCGAGCCTTCATGATCTTGATTATCGGCTCGGTCTCCGGGGTCGACTTCGATGTCGATGTCCCGGTGGTCGGGGCAGATGCGCCAGACAGGATGGCCATCAGTGCCCGCTGCTGCTCCATGAAGGCAGACAGTCTGCTCTCCAAGGCTGTCAGCCTGAGACCCAGCTCAGGAGACTCAGCAGCTGCCGACTCGGGCCCTGGCGGCGCCGGACCCAACGTCGACTCTCTGGGAGGCGAGTCCACAAGGACTACAGGGCTTACGTGTCCAGCAGACTCCGGCTCCACTCGAGGAACTTTGGACGGCTTCTCCTGTTCCACGGGCCCAGGGCGACGATCAGGGGTCTGAGACCTAGCCCTCGAGGAGCCAGGGACCTCTTCCGACAACGCCATCACGAGCCTCTTCTTCCTCTTTCGCTCCCGGTCGGGGGACCCCCTGTCCGAGGAGCCCCGACGGTGCTCGGGATCCGATTCCCGAGATGTCGAGGCCTCAGACGAGGTCCGGGCCCGGCTGGAGGCCTAGTCAGAAAAAAGCCTTTCCTTTTGGTGCTGACGACTTCACAGTGCCTTGGAAGACATTTTCCCACATGGTCCACACGTCTTAGGATCGTGGTCAGGACCGAGGCACCGGAAGCAGCAGTCGTGTGTGTCGGTGAGAGACATCAGCTTCTTGCACCGATCACACTTTTTAAAACCGCTGGAAGCCATCGGGGAAAAAAGAGTCCCCGCGAGGTCAAAGGACCGGCCTTCCAGGGAAAAGGAAAAAAGGGCGTGAACGCCAGCCACGAAGGGCAAAAAACGAAAAAGAAGTGCGGGCTCGATACCGGTATACCGAACCCGGCGGGAGGGGAACCGGCATCGAACCGGAGAAGTAAAAATAGCGAGGATTGCCAAAAAATCTAACTATTTTCCGGGATGACTAGGACACACGTCCGGTGGGCTTCACGGAAAAAGAGAGACTGAGGTAAGATGGCACCTTTAGGCGGGAAGGGAACCGCGCATGTGTGCCTGCATTCCCAAAGGCTTTCATGGAAAGCTGGGGAAATGCTCCGCAAGGGCTCCATCGGCATCGATGTCACCCATATGTGAGGACTGACTTCCTGCTTGGTCCTGGAGAAATATAGTTTCCATTTCCTTTTTTCAGACTAACCCACAGTGCAACCTCTTCCTCTTGTAATCCCTGCAGTTCTGCGGCTTTAATATTATTTTTTTACATATAGCACCACTTGTCCTCCCTTTCCTGAATACATTATAGCCTGGTATAACTACGTCCCAGTCCTTATGTTCTGTGCAGCATGACTCAGTGATCAGCCTCTTCCTTTACAGCTTCTTTATTTTGCATACTCCGGGCATTAGTACATACAGCTCTTTTTCCCCCTTTTACTTACCTGGGGCTTTGCTCACCCATCTCCAATGATCTTAGTTTAAAATCCCCCTTCCGTAGATACTTCTCTCCTTCTGCCATCTCTGCTCAGCAGCCCTTGGAAAATCATTCCATGATTCAGGAAGCTAAACGCTCTCAATGACACCATCCATCTCCAGGACAGAGCCTCGACCTCAGCCCTGAAACTCGTCAGGGAGGATTGAGGAGACCGCCCAGGGCCGACCCAAGGGCTTTTGCTGCACCACCCCATGCTGCCGCCCCCCATCATCTCATCTGGGAAAGGGAGATCATGACAATCCCCCAATGCAGCAGAAGTGCCGCAGCCCCCATTTGAACCCACGTACCCATGGGCAGCAAGTCCCAGCAGACGGCACGGTGACCCCCAACCCCCCCACCAATTTTTTTAAATTGGCGGCCGCTTCATCAACACGGTGGGCTTTAAATGCCGCATGCACGTGCCCTCACGGCCTGCCACTCTTGACCCCTGCCCTTCCAAAGCAACTTCCTGCCACTTCTGAGAGGAAGTTGTGACGGAAGGAGCAGGAGCAGCAGTTCATGAGGGCATATGCATGGGGCACTTTAAAGCCCACCGTGTTGATGAAGCAGCTGCCAATTTAAAATATTGGGGAGGGGGAGGTCGGGGGTCACCATGCCACCCTAGGCGGCCACCTAGTTTGCTTAGCAGGTGGGCTGGCTTTGAGACCATTACCTGCATACCTACCTGCTTCACTTTCCCTCCAAGAGCTATAAAGTCACTTTTGATATACTCAGTGGGAACCTAGCGGTATCATTGGATGAGTAGCATCAGGTAATAGTCATTACGCTTGAGGAGTCGGCAAACTCCATAATATCTAAGATCCTGGCACCAGCAGACAGCACACTTCCCAGGACATCATGTCTGAACAGCAGAAGGACACCTCTGTACCCTTCAGAAAGGAATCACCAACCATTACTGCCCTTTACTTTCTAGAAGTCGCTTTCTAAAGCTTTGGAGTTTTTGAGCTCTAATGCTTCCTGTTCCAGGATGTTGTTACCTCTTCCACTTCCAGGACTGCATACCAGTTCCTCAGTTCCACGGAAGGTGGCGTGTCAAGTCAACAGGCCCTGGTGACCTGTGTCCAGCTGTTATCTTTTCATACAGTGCCATCTTCCCTTCTCCTGGGGATCTTGGATGTCTCTAGAAGCATTTCATCAATGAACCTCTCATTTTCATGGATGCATCTCACCACCTCCTCTCTTAGTTCATCAGCTTGTTTCCTACAGGATTCAACCTGCAGGTATTTTGCACACTGAACTGGTTTCATGCCCTGGATCTTGCTGGCTGTCTGGATGGATGTAGAAAAAGTAACGAGGGTTACAGCTTTGGCACCAGATGTTTCCCAGATTTATTTCTGCTATTGGAGCTTTGGTACCAATTGGGGAAAAATTAAAGCTATCAACCAAAGTCCCTACCCTGTCCTCAGATATTTTGTGAGTAAAAACTAGCCCTTTTATGTGAAAACAAATACCTTTGTGCAGATTCTCTGTGTGTAGCCCTACTTGTTTGTTCGCCTATTATTGGGGTCTGCAGTAGTTTACCTTATCTCTTCAAACTGCAACATGTGTTTCTTTATCTGGGATGTGTAGTATGGTGTGTCCCCTTTGTAGAATTACATTAATGATTTATTGCAGTGCATGCAGTTGAGTCAGTGCTGACAGCCCCTGGGCTTTCTTGAGAAGATGTGACTGGAAGAAGATTGCCAGGCCTTTTTTCCAGTGCAATGGAGGGTAAAGTGACTTGCCCAGGTTGTGCCAAAGGGAACTGAACCCTGGTCTTTTGGTTAGTAGGCCACTGCTCTAAACACTAGGCTACTCCTCCAGTCCAAGGATTTATTAAGATATTACAGATCAAAGACCTTTGAAATATACTAGATTGATTCCATAGAGAACCCTAATCTGCCTACCCAAAAACAAATGTATCTAATATAGCCCTTTAATTGCAGAATCTAGTCTATATAGCAAGATTCCACACTGGGGTGGGTGGGAGCTAGGGTGGGCAGGGAGGGATCGAACACTTTGGCAGTGCAGTGACTTCAAAGAACATTTGCTACCTTCCCTCATCTTTGAGCTAGAAAGCTAGAAAAAAAAAGAAAAAACATCAGCAAAACAAAACGCCTTGCCTAAAATAGAAAAATCCCCTGCTGAAAACAGCTACAAAAATAAACCAGCAACTGTAAGCAGCACAAAATGTTATCTAACAGAAATAGCCCCTTTTTAAAAAGAACTTTCAGGAAGAAAACATGTAGCAAAAGTCACAGAATTACTATGTTTAAAATAAAGCCCTGTTAGGCGAAATCAGGAGAGGAGCTAGGTGGGCTTCAGAAGTCACAACAGGGCAGTGTTTTGGAGGGAAAAGTGTCTTTCTTTCTTTCTGACAAGCTGACAGCTGGAAGGTACAGTTCCAGTGTCCATGCCAAAAGGAAGGAGAAGAGTGCTGTCCTTGCCCCAAATAAGCAAGGCAAGTATATTCCGGTGAGAGAAGTAGAGGCAGTAGGAGAGCCAGCAGATCTGAGGAAGTAAGTGAGAGAGTTGAGGAGGGATCCACTAGCAAGAAACTGAGGGTACCCATCAGGGGAGGTCAATGCCAAGGTTTCTGCAAAGCTGCATGGGAACATTGGTTGTGAGTATACTGCAACCAAGGTGACAAGCAGGTTGTCAACTGGCTCCAAATTCGCCCAACAGGCTTGATCTAGTCCTGGGTTTACCCCATTGCATGCAGGGACTTTTAGTCTTGCTTTTCCTGTGGAGTGTAATAGAAATATCAGAACTACAAGTCCCTATATGCAATGGGGTAAACCCAGGACTGGATCATACCTGTCGGGTGAATTTTGAAATCACAAACACCCAATGTAACCCTCTGCCTTAAAAGGCTTTATTTTTTTACTCTTTACTACTTTCTATCTGGATTTCTTTACAAGGTGCCAACGTCCAATACATTACTACAATGCATGTATAACTTTATAAAAGAATTCTTGGTGAATTTTGAGCCAGTTGGCAACCCTAGTGACAGGTGAAAAGTTGCAAGAGTTGTGTGGTGCATGCCGAGGATGCCTCGAGGAATTGATTTCTTAAATTTATATTCTGCTTTGCACAATTTTGTATTAAAGTGGTTTATAATAAAAACATAAATAAAACAGAACCAAGTTTTCACATCCTGAAACACAGCAATAAGCCCAAAACCAAACCAAAATGAAACTACTACATAAACTACAGGGCACTCTGTTTCCTTTAATTAATCCTAATGCTGGGAGAATAACTGGTAACATTAGGAAAACTGCTGGGAAAAGAATAAGCCTAAGGACTGACCATGCAGCAGGCAGCTGAAGGAAAATGCAGCTGTGCTACTGCGGAGGCTCAGAAGATAGGGAGCCGGGCGCCCGAGGGTACTGGAGACCATCATGCTGAAACAGCATCAAAAACCCAAGAACTGTAAACTAACAAATGGCCTGTGCCTCTGATTTTTCTCACTAAGCACATTTCCATTTTAAGTGGAGATCTCTGAGCAGAGGTGCATGGAGGAGCTAGCACTGGTGAAAAGCCTGCTAGAATCCCCGGATTTGCACCAAGTGGTGCATGAGAGTGAAGGAGAGAGCCTTGAAGAGTAACTCTTATCCCACCCTTCCGGACTTAAACACAAACAAGAAGAAGCACCTCCAAACAGGGTCCCACTATGGTCCTTAAGTCATTTCAGAGGCACACTCACACTTCACCCTAAGACAAGCCAACATCCCTTGCTACCTGTGTTACCTAATGTCCAGAAAGCAGTCCTGAGGGAGAAATTAACATATAACCCCAACAATGAATACATACAGTCTAGAAATGAATCATCAAAAATACAAAATACAATTATATTTAATAATAATGCAAAAAATAAACAGCTTCAGTTTCTAAGTTATCCCAATGAGGTCAGTAGGCAAAAGGACTTGTGCACTTGAAGCTGCCCACATACGTGCTTCTGTTAAAAAAACCTCTGGTGTCAATATTCAAAATGCGTTGAGTGGGATATTCAGCACCACACAGCCTGTTTGTGCCACCTACTCTCCCCCTCTAACGCCACTAGACGTCTCAGCATCGGGGTTTTCTGGGCATTCCAATGGCGTTGCTGTGGTTGACCAGCTGGTGGCGATATCCAGCTTGCTGGTTGGTTAAGTTAAACTGGATAAGATTAGCCAAAATAAAAACAGTCTTAACATTAGCTGTGACAGAATATCACTGCTGTCCGGTTAGCTAGAACATTGACTGGGCACACTCGTATTCAATGTCAGTGGTGGATATGACCCCAGCATTGAATATCTGGGTCAGCTAAAAAACATCCTCGTTGAGGCTGCGTTGACCAGATATTCAATGTCAGTGGTGGATATGACCCCAGCATTGAATATCTGGGTCAAGTAAAAAACATCCTCGTTGAGGCTGCGTTGGCCAGATATTCAGTGTCAGTGGTGGATATGACCCCAGCATTGAATATCTGGATCAGGTAAAAAACATCCTCGTTGAGAATGCGTTGACCAGATATTCAATGTCAGTGGTGGATATGACCCCAGCATTGAATATCTGGGTCAGGTAAAAAACATCCTCGTTGAGGCTGCGTTGACCAGATATTCAACGTCAGTGGTGGATATGACCCCAGCATTGAATATCTGGGTCGGCTAAAAAACATCCTCGTTGAGGCTGCGTTGACCAGATATTCAACGTCAGTGGTGGATATGACCCCAGCATTGAATATCTGGGTCAGCTAAAAAAACATCCTCGTTGAGGCTGCGTTGACCAGATATTCAACGTCAGTGGTGGATATGACCCCAGCATTGAATATCTGGGTCAGGTAAAAAACATCCTCGTTGAGGCTGCGTTGACCAGATATTCAGTGTCAGTGGTGGATATGACCCCAGCATTGAATATCTGGGTCAGGTAAAAAACATCCTAGTTGAGGCTGCGTTGACCAGATATTCAGTGTCAGTGGTGGATATGACCCCAGCATTGAATATCTGGGTCAGGTAAAAAACATCCTCGTTGAGGCTGCGTTGACCAGATATTCAGTGTCAGTGGTGGATATGACCCCAGCATTGAATATCTGGGTCGGCTAAAAAACATCCTCTTCGCGGCTGCGTTTGGATCCTGATCTCCTTATTCTCCTGCTTACCACCTATCTGTATCGTGTGAGCCCCCTTGAATTACCCTAGTCCCGAGATGTTGTTATGTGGTCTGTCTTGATTAGATTGTAAGCTCTGATGAGCAGGGACTGTTTCTTAGCCTTGTAGTGTTATACCAATGATAAATAGTAGTGGTGGTAATAAAGCAGTGTCACCCAATGCATGCATTTTGTATCAACAAGTCGATATACAGCCCAAATTTATCTATTTGATAAAAGGAGGGGCCAGGGAGGGGGCCAAAATCAGTTCTTAATTTCAAACCGCAATCCTGATTTAAATAGATCATTTAAGGGCTATTTTTAAGCATGGTAACTATTAATGCAGGCCTGCGTTAATGGCTACTACTGCGTGTCAAAAGTGACCAACATGGTAAAAATCCCATGTTAACTGCTTAGAGCACAATTGGCAGGGGATCGAGTAGAGTGTGGGCATGGACAATTTTGTGATTAGCCCAGGTGCACTTAACATCACTTCAAGAAGAGACATTAAGTGCAACCGTGCTTAACATGCGAGTAGTGTGGTAAGTGCAGGAAACGTTCCTTTTTTACCAGCAGTAATCACAGGGCTTTTGCATGTACTGTAAGTTGGGTTTGGCTCCTAATGTAGGGTAAGCACTTTAGTAAGAAAGTATCCAATACATTGAAGTTCAAGATTACAAATTAGGTGTTTCTACCTAAACAGACTGGGCAAAAAGATAAGCAGATAAAAATCGCTATCTTTATGTGGCACGTATGACTTTGAAGATGCAGCTCATCAGTGATAACTCGCAAACACAGAGGTTGTTCCATTTCCCGCTCCAGCACAGGGTTACAGGAAATACAAAACAAATTATTTCCTTTAGAAGGGAAATCAGCAGGAAAAAGTGATACTGAAGATGAACTGATTTAATAGCTTAAATATATTTAACTCATTTTAATCTTCTTTGAATAATAAATGATTTGTAAAGGTGAAAAGTGTCTCTTGAAATCTCGTCTGCCTCTCCCACAGAATTTTTGAGTTCTCTTTTTTATTTTTAATTGCAGGTTCCTCAGTGTTTCTTTGTTTCTCACTTTTACTCTCCTGAATACCTGAATCTTACATTTCTTTCTGTCTCTCTGTCCCACAGTCTCCTGTCTTGTCTGTTTATTTTACGTCCAGTTTCCTCCTCTCACTTTTACTCTCTTTCCTGCAGTTTCCCGTCTTTCTGTCTTGTTCATTCAATTTCTCTCTCTCTCTCTCTCTCTCTCTCTTTCTATCCAGCAGGAATTGTTTTCCTGGCAGGATTTCTTGTGAACATAAAATTAAGCAGAATGAGTCCAAGTCGGCTGCCATGTGATGATCGGATGATTGCAAAATATGTCTCTGACTCTAAAACCATGGAAAAGGAGGTGGTAAGACAGTCTTTTCTCCCTCTCTCAGATTCAGGAAAATTTCTTGATATGACCATTTGTTGCCAAAATAATCCATCCAGAGCAATTTCAAAGGCATTTTCTTTCAGATCTCTGTGATACTGTTTCCCAGGACTATTTCAAAGGGAAAAAATGTGCTAATTTCCTTTGAAAAGTTAATGAGAAAAGTCACAGTTCTAGTGACAGGGAAGCGAGAACATAAGAAGAGAGAGAATCTCTCAAACCTATGAAGATGGAGCAAAGGCAAGAAGCAAAGAGAAGAAGAGATGAGGCTCAGAAAGCTTAAGAGTAGGAGTAACAGACGGGAAAGGAGAGAAAAGCCTTTAGTGCCAGGAAGAGCAGGCCTCATGCAGTTCTCACAACCCCTTTGTGTGTGTCAGTTTCTGTGCAGACCACGTATGTGTGTGTACATCTCTCTGTGTGCTGCCTGTGCATGCGTGTTTGTGACTTGGGAGGGAGAGGAACCATTCCCAAACATTAGGATGGTTTGAAAACAACAATAAAATTCCAAGTGCGATAACATATGACATACAGAGTAACATAGGGCCCGATATGCACTCCTAAAGCAGCTAGTCACTGGCGCTGAACTTAAAACCCAGATATTCAATGCTGGGTGGGATTGCCAACTTTCTGAAAGAGAAAAACCCGCCACATGCCATGCCTGTGCTCCGCCCCTTGCCCTACCTCCAGCCCTGCCCCGCCCTTTGCCCCACCCTCCAAAATATCTGCAGTGATGGCAGCAATGCAAGTTTCAGCACCTGCTGGCCACGTCAGCGTTGGGGGATGCCATGGGGAGTACAAGAGGTTGCACTCTTCACCCCCCACTGAATCACCGTCCCCTCCTCAATTCTCCAACACACACATTCTCCCCCATGCTATATTAAATCCAAGCCCATATTCTGTATCCCTGTGCAAATGGTTACTGTGCTGCCCCCCAGGGCTTCCTCAAGGCCACAAACGGAGCAAAGGAAGGTGGATCTCCCATGGAGCAGGAGTCTTCGGTTGCATCCAGTATCAGGGTAGGACCCCAACAGTATGGACCATTTTCTTTTGGGAAACTGGGGGAACACTGATGATATCGATGATTTTTTGGGAACTTTTAAATAGGTAGCCATGGCGGTGGATTGGCCTCCTAAAAAATGGGCCATCAGGTTGGCTGTATCTCTAACTGGGGAAGTCTTGGCTGTGTATGGAACTCTACCCCCCTACGCAGGACATGGACTACACAGCTGTGAAAAGGGTCATCAAGAATAGGTATTGATTAACAAAGGACTTCTATAGAAGAGCCTTTCGAGACACCCAGCTACCCAAGGATGAAAGGCCCAGAACTCTCGCTCAGAGATCGAGGGACTTGGCAATTAATTGGCTAGAATCTGAGGGTTTATTGGGGAGCACAAAGGGAGGTGCTGAGAAGGGTTTTTTTCAGGACGTTGCCATAGAGGACATCCCCATGAAGGCCTTATTGGACTCAGGGGTGGACCAAAGTATGATATTTTGGAAGCTCTGGAAAACCATAAGGGTATGTCTCAGGGACAAGGAAAATAGCTATCAGGGGGTGGTTAAGATTCAGTGTGTTCACGGGGCTTCCACTACCTATCCCCTATATAACCTGCATGTATGGGGTCCCGGCTGCAGTAAGAAAATACCTCTAGCAGTGCTCCCAAAGTTACACCATTCCCTAGTAGTAGGGCGGGATTGGCCCTCCTTTTCACATTGTCTATAGTGGAGGGGAAGGACTAGTTTCCACCCATTCACAAAAGACAAAGGAAGAGGACCCTGTGGAGAGAAAGGAGACGAGCCCCTCCCAAGTATTCCCCCTTCCAGGGAGACATGATAGGTGCCTCAGGGAAGGAAAGGAAAACAAAGAACCTTCGTAAGGGAGAGGATGGACGGAGCCCAGGAGAGGGTGGATATAGCAAAAATAATTGAGAAGGAAGTCCAGATGCAAATTCAAGAACACATTGAAACCTCTTCACCACTGGACCCTTGCCAACACGGCTTCAGAGAGGCCCATGGAGTTGAAACACTCCTTACCATTCTCATCAACAACATAACAACAGGAATCGACAACATTTGTCAGGGGTTTGTCCTCATCTTCTTGGACATTGCAGCTGCATTCGACTCAGTGAGCCATGAGCTTCTGCTGGAACGTCTCAAAGAGAAGGGGATCACTGACAAAGCACTGGACTGGTGCAAGTCCTACCTTTCTGACAGATGGCAGCACGTACGTTCTGGGGCAACTTCATCAGATCCCTTCCACCAGAAGCAGGGTGTCCTGCAGGGTTCCTCCCTCTCGGCCCTGATGTTCAACGTATACATGCAGCCTATATGCAACCTGATCCGGTCATTCAGTGTCAATTGCTTGATATATGCAGATGACGTGTTGCTATACATGCCTTTCTCAACTGAGAACCCAGACCTCTCGCCACTGACAAATTGCTTTAATGCCGTATCCGACTGGCTCCAAACCCAAAACCTCAGGATCCAACACAAAAAAACAGAAGTACTCTTCATTACAAGGAATCCAAACTTCTCCACACCACCCTTTCTAAAAGTCAAGAAAGCAGATCTCCAGACCAAACCCACGATCAGATACCTCGGCGTCACTTTAGACCAGAGGCTGGACATGAAGTTACACATAGGCAATATAGTTAGGGCGGTGTACCATAAGATACGATCCCTCAGACCCCTACGAGCCTTGCTAGAGCCAGAAGACTTTATGACAATTTACCAGGCGCTGATCATACCACATTTTGATTATGCTATTGTGATCTTACATGGGCTCTCCCAGGCCACCCTGAATCCGCTGCAACTTGCAATGAACACTGCAGCAAGGGTCCTATACGGGGCATCCAGGAAAGACCATGTGACGCCCATACTGAAGCACCTCCACTTGCTTCCGATACATAGTAGACTCAAGTACAAAACCCTACTGCTGACATTCAAAGCCATCAGTGGGCTTTCATCTTCATCATTATCTGAATTGATCCAGACCACTCCCACTAACAGGTCCAGAAGATCGAAAGCACTCAATACACTGACAGTCCCAAAATCAATAACCCAATGCACCCAGTCAACAGCAAGCAGGGCCTTCAAATTCTGTGCGCCCAGATGCTGGAATACCCTACCTCCCAACATCCGTGCAATTCCTGACCTATTCCAGTTTAGGAAGGCCTTAAAGCACCACCTCTTCCTCCTTTACTACCCAGTAGACAATGCCATAACAGCCCCATCCATGGGTACCACACAACTCCCACGGCTAGACCAATGAGGCGAACCCTACCTTGTTGCAAGATTGTAAATAGTTACCCCATGTTATCCAAGTTTTAGACACCTGTTCATTGTAAACACAGAGTAACCAAGGAAATGTGTAGTTCTATGTTCATTGTAAACCGCACTGATGTTGAATAGCGCGATATAAAAGAGACTGGAAATAAATAAATAAATAAATATATGGGCAGGACAGGAGATGCCGTGGGCACCGGAGGAACTAATGAAGCAGTTTCCTTCATTCTTACATGAGCAAAAGGCTGATCCGGCTCTAGTTATTTATTTATTTATCATTTCTTATATACCGCCTTTCCTTGCCTGGGTTCGTGCTGGAAAAAGGAATCCTGTATAGGGAGAGCCCAAATTCCATCGGGCCCGGGAGGAAAAAGCAGTTAGTAGTTCCCCAAACTTTTAAAGACCTGGTTGTAAAACTAGCCCACAACCACCCCCTGTCAGAGCACAAGGGGATTCAGGGTACCTTGCACCAAATACTACAAAGGTTTTATTGGCCCAGAGTTTACAGGGAGGTAGCACAGTATTGCTCTTCCTGCCCTCAGTGTCAGCAGATATCCACTTCTCGCCTGCCCCAGTACTCCTCCAACTCTTGCCAGTTATTAAAGAGCCAGTAACCAGACTGGCTATGGATATGGTAGGCCCCCTTATTAAAACACCTTGAGGTTTTTTGTATATACTGGTTATCATGGATCAGGCCACTCGGTTCCCTGGGTGGTACCCTTACAAAGTGCCTCAGCCAAGGTCATAGCTAGGGGGAGCTTGTCAAATTATTCTGTGAGATTGGCTTCCCAGGGGAAGTCCTATCAGATAGGGGTACCAACTTTATGTCTGACCGGCTCTGGCAACTGTGGGAGGCATTTGGGATAACTCATCTCAAAACCTCCGCATATCACCCCCAAATGAATGGGTTGATAGAGCGATTTAACAGAACCCTAAAGGCTATTTTAAGAAGGGGATTGAATGGTGACTATGAGGAATGGGATCAGTTATTGCCCTTCGCCCTCTATGCTTGCAGAGAAACTATTCAGGCCTCATTGGGGGTCTCCCCCATTGAGTTGTTATAAGGATGGCCTCTTAGAGGTGTCCTCAATACATATATGTCCTCAATACAATATATGTTCTGCCTGAAATCAGGTACCAGTGTGATACAATGTATAGAGTTAAGAATTGTACATAGTTTCCCCCAGTTACTTCCAAGTTGATCTCCCTGTTTATTGTAAATACAACTCAAAGTTCCTTGTGTTGTATAGTTGATGTTAAATGTAAACCGCTCTGATCTAAAATAGAGCGGTATAGAAGAACTGTTAAATAAATAAATAAATAAAAGAATTAAAAGAATAATGGGTAGAGCCCGAGGTGGACCCACAGGCTGTACCAGCCTTTCTGAAGAACCTTAAGGGGAGATTGGTCAGGATTTCCAAACATGCTCAGGAGAATCTAAGGCAGAGCCAAGAGCGACAGAAGGCATACTATGATCGCGGGATCAGTCTAGAACCCTGAAGGAGGGTGATAAAGTCCTAGTGATGATCTCCGATAGCCCCCTTAAGTTTACATCCAAGTGGAAAGGACCCATGACCGTAGTTAAATAGGTGGGATCCTACACGTACAAGTTAGTAAACAATAGGGGCTGGAGACAAATGTATCATATTAACCCTTTCGCGTCCACATAATTGTTTTGTAACTGAAAATTTTTTTTCTGTTTTTTTTTTTATTAAGATTTGAGCTAAATGATGCAGAATATAAAGTTTTTTTAAAAAAATTTTATTTCTAAGAAACAATATTTACTGTTGCCATATGGCAACTATGGTCCTCAATGGCCGAAAATTAAAAACAGTCCTGGCATCAGTTTCATTTACTGCTGGGTGTGATAGTTTAAATAACAGTTTTTTTCAGATGTCAAGCACAGATACACATCACATTTCGCACACAATCTGCAGATTTTTTTGGAAATATAGAATCCGGAGAAAAATTTGGGGGAAAATTTGAAGGTTGCCATATGGCAACAACAGCCATGAAAGGGTTAATGTACTTTAGCGCCAGACCCTGACCGCTCCGGTAAAAGATGAGGACGACGACTTGGGTCCCCATGTAAGTGACTTTTATAATAAGGAAAAGCCCCTGGTGAGGGCGGATCTAAGTCCTAATCAAAAGGTAGACCTGTCGGAATTGTTAGACGCCTTTCAGGATGTACTAGCATCCGCACCAGGAGAAACCCACCTCAGCACCCATGTGATAAATATCGTGCTGGGAAAGATTGTAAATGTCCAAAAGATCACCCCGTAATGCAGAACTCACCTAAAACTATTTGTCAGACAAATAGTTAGGAGAGGAACGAATCGCTCTCGTATGACTACAATGTCCTTTTATTCAAATAAGGTTCTAAAACACCAGTGAATTTATCTGGTAGTAGCCCCATAAAACACAGGTCCGGCATCAACCATAAAGAGTCCTTCTTGGAACCTCCCACATACGACGTGCATGTTTCAAGCCACCTCATGGCTCTGCCTCAGGTGCAGCGGAACAAATAAGTGACCACATCAGATGCTATTTGTCCGACAAAAATAGTTTTAGGTGAGTTCTGCATTATGGGGTGATGTTTTGGACATTGACATTTTTGTGTTTTGCCTCTAGGGTTTTTTTCTTTGGGGGAAAGATTGTAAGGCAACGGCCTTATAGATAACCTGAGGCCAAGAGACAGGAGATCGTTGATCAGGTGAGGAAAATGGAGAGGTTTGTGGTTGTGGAGGAGTCCCGAAGTCCTTGGTCTAGCCCTATTGTGCTGGTACCAAAACTAGATGGAACACAATGCTTTTGTATAGATTTTCACCAGGTAAACACTCTCTCCATATACAACGCTTATCCCATGCCATGGGTGGATGAACTCCTGGATTGATTGAGTCAGGCTCAGAACTTAACCATTTTAGACCCTACTAAAATGGTTAAGTTGGAGTGGAGGAGTGGCCTAGTGGTTGGGGCAAGGTACTTCAGGCCGGAAGGTCGGGGGTTCAAATCCCACTAGAGGACAGCAACCTTGGGCCGGAAGGACTGGGGTTTCTAGTCCCATAGGTGCTCCTTGTGGTCTTGGGCAAGCCACTTAACTATTTTACAGGGAACATGGGCTATGGAGGGTTATCTCCAAGTTATAATGCCCTGTTCAATGTAATTTCAGTTTGTTCAATGTAAACCGCACTGATGCAGAATAGCGCGGTATATAAGAGAATGTACATAAATAAAAAAAATAAAAATAAATAAATACTAAGGGCTATTGGCAGATTCCTCTGGCTAAGGAGTCCTGACCTAAGACGGCCTTTAGTACTCCAATCGGCTTGTACCAATTTCGCCGAATGCCCTTTGGTCTTAACAGGGCTTCGGCTACCTGTCAAAGGCTTGTTGATCAGGTCCTCCAACACCATCAGGAGTATGCCGCTGCCTCTATATGGATGACATTATTATCTTTACCCCCGACTGACATATACACATCCCTAGAACAAGAGTTGTTTTAGAATCAATACGTAAGGCAGGTCTTACCATAAACCCATGCAAGTGTGCATTCAGCCAACAGGAGGTGAAATATCTTGGGTACCTAGTGGGACAGGGTAGGCTAAAACCTCTGCTGGACAAGGTACAGAGCATTGAGGAATTTCCACAAATGAAAACGAAAAAACAGCTGAGGAGTTTCCTGGACCTAGTGGGATACTACTGATGCTTCATTCATAGGCTTGCTGAAGAGTCTGACCACCTCACGGATATGCTAAAGAAAAACAGGCCTAACCAGTTACAATGGTCTGATTGTGAAGAGGTCGCCTTCAGCCACCTACGGAGAATGCAGAAGGAGGTCCAAGCAGTCCGGCACCACATAACCAGCTATGTAGCACCCACAGATACTCAGCAGCATTTACATAGTTTGCAGGCCTGCCTTTGAATATTCCCCCCATAGTGCATGACGGCAGATAAAGACCAGTATAGTCCATATAGTCTGCCCAGTAAGGTGGCTAGAGTAGTTGTACCCACCGCTCCATACAAGCCACCCCCCTCTGTTTGTTGCAGTATAAAAGATATTTAAGTTTGCTTTGATTACATTTTCTTGCTATAAAGGGATCCACTGCGTCTGTTCCATGTCATTGTGAATTCTGCCACTGTATTAAACCCTACCACCTCCATCGGGAAGGCGTTCCGAGCATCCACCCCCCTTTCAGTGAAAAAGTATTCCTGATGTTGCTTTGACTTGCAGCTTTATTTTATGCCCTCTCGTTTAAAGCTTTCTCTTCTTTGAAAAAAGGCTTGTTTGTTCACTAATACCCTTTAAGTATTTAAACGTCTGTATCATATCTCCCCTGTCCCTCATCTCTTCTAAGGTATACACATTTAGGTCTTCATATCTTTTCTGGCAAATGCTCCAAATCATTTTGGTTGCCTTCCTCTGAACCGTTTCAAGTTTTTTTATATCCCTTGTGAGATATGGTCTCCAAAAATGAACACAATATTCCCAGTGAGACCTCACTAATGACTTGTAAAGGGACAATAATGCTTCCTTATTTCTGCTGGTTATTCCTCTCTGTATGCAACCCAGCATTGTTCTGACTTTGGCCACTGCCTTGTCACATTTTTTCACCACCTTGAGATCCTCAGACTCTATCACTCCAAGATCCTTCTGATCTGTGTACACCAACCTCTCATCCCCAATCGCATACAATTCCTTTGGATTTCTGCATCCCAGGTGCATGACTCTGCACTTCTTTGCATTATATCTTAACGCTAAGCATTTGACTATTCTTCCAGTTTTTGTAGATCTTTCCACATGTTGTCTACTCCCTCAGAGAAGTCCACTCTAATGCAAATCTTTGTGTCATCTGCAATAAGGCAAATTTTTTCATTCAGTCCTTTAGCAATCCTTTTAAAACACAGAAGAGAGCTTTCTGGTTAAATTTCATACCCAGCAGAGAGCTTATAGTTTAAATTTAATAGTCATTCAGGGCCTAGCATCAGCAAAGTACTTTTAGTTTAAATTTAAAACACAGAAGAGAGCTTTCTGGTTAAATTTAGAACCCAGCAGAGAGCTTGTAGTTTAAATTTCATAATAAGTTAGAGCCTAGCAGCAGCAAAGAGCTATAATTTAAATCAAATAAGAATATAGCTTACCTCTGCAGCACAGGACAGGGTACTGTGTAGCAGCCCTCTTTTAATAAGTGTCATTTCCCTCCCTCCCCACACCCACCCACCTCTGGGATAATCGTAGCTTTATAGGTACTTACACATTTTAACAGACAGGAGGTGCTCTCAGGTGAAGCTCGTTACCCAAATCAGTCATACACTAAGGACCTGAGATTAATTAAGCTTCAGGTGAACAAGGTATATTAAACGTATTAGATACAGTTTTATTGGCAACCCTTAGTAAGTAAAGAACTTAAAGATCTAAACAAAAACTTAAAACTAAGAGGCAGACAGCAGTCCAGCAGCGAGATGGGGGCTTTCCAGTCTTTTGCATTGAGTGTCACATGTATGATTTTCTCCCAGTTGGTGAGAGGTCTTACGTGGGCACTAGGTGCAAGGAGCTCTTTGGTCTCAGGGAATGAGTCTATTCTCTAGAGGCTAAAGTAGCAGACTTGGAAAACATAAGACAGACAGAGAGGTACATAGACGAGACCTACAGGGATATAGTCCTGAAGTCCCACCTACAGTCTGGCAGCATCCCTGTTGCCATGGAGGAGAGAGGTCACGTGACAGGAGAGCATCACCCTGGTGTGGCAGGAAGTGATCCTGTAACTAGGACCTGTCCTCCAAGTGATGTAAAACCCTCTCGCACCAAGGAAGTTTCTCCAGGGCCATGTGCCCATGAGGGAAGGGTTAGGACAGCCGTTATAGTTGGTGATTCAATCATTAGGCATGTAGATAGCTGGGTGGCTGGTGGACGTAAGGATCGCCTGGTAACATGCCTGCCTGGTGCAAAGGTAGCGGACCTCACGCGCCACCTAGATAAGGTCTTAGATAGTGCTGGGGAGAAGTCTGCTGTCTTGGTACATGTCGGTACCAATGACATAGGAAAATGTGGTAGGGAGGTTCTGGAGGCTAAATTTAGGCTCTTAGGTAGGAAGTTGAAATCCAGAACTTCCAGGGTAGCGTTCTCCGAAATGCTTGCCTTCCACGTGCAGGACCTAAAAGGCAGGCAGAGCTCCGGAGTCTCAATGCGTGGATGAGACAATGGTGCAGAGATGAGGATTTTGGATTTGTTAGGAACTGGGGAACATTCTGGGGAAAGGAGGGGCTCTTCCGAAGGGATGGGCTTCACCTTAACCGGGATGGAACCAGGCTGCTGGCATTAACCTTTAAAAAGGAGATAGAGCAGCTTTTAAACTAGATAATAGGGGAACGCCGACAGTCGCCCAAGAGCGGATGGTTTGGAAGAATGTATCCTTGAAGGATACTATCAAAAGCAGAGAGGTTCCAAAAAAGAGTAAAGTAGCCCAAATGCCCTAGAGTATCGAGCAGACAGAGCTTAAAGATCCCAAATTACCCATGTCTACCAATAGCCAAATTAATATGAATAAAATACAGTCTCTAAAATGCTTGTATGCAAATGCTAGAAGTTTAAAAAATAAGATGTGAGAATTAGAATATATAGCACTAAATGAGAGGTTAGATGTGATTGGAATATAAGAGACATGGTGGAAGGAGGACAACCAGTGGGAAACTGTGATACCTGGATACAAACTATATCGTAATGATAGAGCTGATCAAATTGGTAGAAGGGTTGCGCTCTATGTTAGAGAGGGCATTGAGTCAGAAAGGATTACAGTTTTGCAGGAAACAAAATTTGCTGTAGAATCTCTATGGATTGAAATTCCATGTAAAAAGGGGAAGGCGATGGCAGTGGGGGGTGTACTATCGACCAACGGGCCAGAATGAACAAATGGATGATGAAATGCTGAAAGAAATCAAGGAAGCTAACAAAAGTTACAGCGCAGTAATAATAATGGGTGATTTCAATTACCCCGGTATCGACTGTGTCAGTGTCACGGCAGGACATGCTAGGGAGATAAAGTTCCTAGATGACATAAATGACTGCTTCTTGGAGCAGCTGGTTCATGAACCGACCAGAGGGGAAGCCATATTAGACTTAGTCCTTAGTGGAACACCAGATCTGGTGCCAGAGATAAGGGTGTTCGGGCCACTTGGCAAAAGTGATCATAGCATGATCGCCTTTGATTTAATTAGTGAAGGAGGGATAGTATGGAAATCCACAGTACTACCTTTTAACTTTCGAAAGGGAGACTATGATAAAATGAGGAAAATAGTTAAGAAAAAACTAAAAGGAGCAATTGCAAAAGTTAAAGACTTATATCAAGCTTGGGTGTTGTTGAAAAATACTATCTTGGCAGCCCAGACCAGCTGTTTTCCACGCTTTAAGAAAAGTAGAAGGAAATCCAAAAAACTGCCAGCATGGTTTAAAGGTGAGGTCAGAGAGGGTGTTGTTGCCAAAAAAGCATCTTTCAGGAAATGGAAAAAAGAGCCAAACGACGAAACCTGGAAACAGCACAAGCACTGGCAAGTCAAATGCAAGGCATTGATAAGGCAGGCAAAGGGAGAATTTGAGAAGAAGCTTGCTGCAGAAGCAAAAATGTGAAATAAAGACTTTTTCAAGTACATTCGTAGCAAAAAACCTGTGAGAAAGTCAGTTGGTCCATTAGATGATAGAGGTGTTAAAGGGGCACTAAGAAGCGACAAGGCGATAGCGGAGAGACTGAATGAATTCTTTGCTTCAGTCTTTACTGAGGAAGATGTAGGGATGTTACCCATGACTGAAGTGGTATTTAAAAGTGCGGAAGAATTGAAGGAATTATCGATACATCGGGAAGATGTATTACAACTATTAGATAAACTGAAGAGTAGCAAATCACCTGGGCTGGATGGTATACATCCAAGGGTGTTGAAGGAACTGAAATATGAGATTGCAGACCTGTTATTAGTAATCTGTGAACTATCATTAAAATCATCTCTAATACCTGAAGATTGGAGGATCGCCAATGTAACACCAATTTTTAGAAAGGGTTCCAGGGGTGATCTGGGAAACTACAGACCGGTGAGCCTGACGTCAGAACCAGGAAAAATGGTAGAAACCATCATAAAGAATAAAATTACTCAGCATGTAGATAGTCATGGCCTAATGGGAGACAGCCAACATGGCTTCAGGCAAGGAAGATCTTGTCTTACTAATCTGTTATGTTTTTTTGAAGGTGTGAATAAACAGGTGGACAAAGGTGAGTCGGTTGATATAGTGTATCTGGACTTTCAGAAAGCCTTTGACAAGGTCCCTCATCAGAGACTTTTGGCAAAACTAAAGAGTCATTGGATAGGAGGCAGTGTACTACTGTGGATCAGGAAATGATTAAAAGATAGAAGGCAGAGGGTAGGGCTATATGGCCAATTTTCCCAATGGAGAAAGGTGAATAGTGGTGTACCCCAGGGATCTGTGCTGGGTCCGCTGCTTTTTGACATATTCATAAACGACCTGGAAAGTGGAATAACGAGCGAGGTTATCAAATTTACAGACGACACAAAACTATTTAAAGTTGTTAAAACCCAAGAGGATTGTGGAAAACTGCAAGAGGATCTTGATAAATTGGAAGACTGGGCATCAAAATGGCAGATGAAATTTAATGTGGACAAGTGCAAGGTTATGCACCTAGGGAAGAACAACCCAAACTATGGTTACACGATGCAAGGTTCCACATTAGGAACCACCACCCAGGAAAAAGATTTAGCCGTCATTGTGGATACCATGTTAAAACCCTCGGCCCAGTGTGCAGCGGCGGCCAAGAGAGCAAATAGAATGCTAGGTATCATAAGGAAAGGAATGGAAAATAAAACAAAAGATATTATAATGCCTCTATATCGTTCCATGGTGAGACCGCACCTTGAATATTGTGTGCAATTCTGGTCACCGTATCTTAGAAAGGATATAGCGATATTAGAAAAGGTTCAGAGAAGAGCCACCAAAATGGTATAGGGGATGGAAGGATACTCCTATGAAGAAAGGCTAAGAAGGTTAGGGCTCTTTAATCTGGAAACGAGACAGCTGGGAGATATGATAGAAGTCTATAAATTAATGAATGGAGTGGAACGGGTAAACGTAGATCGATTGTTTACATTATCAGAATATAGAAAGACTAGGGGACATGCAATGAAGCTACAGGGTAAACTATTTAAGACTAATAAAAGAAAATATTTTTTCACCCAACGTGTAATCAAACTTTGGAATTTGTTACCGGAGGATGTAGTAAAGGCTGTTAGTGTAGCTGGGTTTAAAAAAGGTTTGGACAAGTTCCTGGAGGAAAGGTCCATAAACCATTATTAAGAAGGGACCCAGGATATCAATGCTTGACAGAGTACAAGCATTGTGGAACCTGTGTCTTTTGGGGAAACTGCTAGGTACGTATGACCTAGATTGGCCACTGTTGGAAACAGGATACTGGGCTTGATGGCCCTTGGTCTGACCCAGTATGGCATATCTTATGTTCTTATGTAGAAAAGCAATGGGCAAAACTGAAAGGGGATATTTTAAGGGCAACATACCTTTTTTGTTATAAAGGTAAATAAATGTAAAAGGAAAAAGGCCATTATGATTTTCAAAGAAGTACCTGGAAAAGTGAAAAAAAAAAAGAGGGTGGCCTTCATAAAATACAAGATATCATAGAAAGAGGAAGACAACCATCAATATTTGGAAAAACAGATGTGGAGGAGGAGCAATGTCAAGATGGCTGCCTAAGCAGTGTCAGCTCTGAGCATTTGCCTATGGGCAAGAGGAAAGCTAAAACCATGTTGGGGAAGGCGCCCTCAAGCATCCTGAGTTAGCCAGGTTCAGGTCCGATGGACCTTTTTCTGCATGAGCCCTCAGCAGTATCTAGCTCCGGTGTGACTCCGGCTATGTCGATGCCGAGGCTCTGGATCTAGCATCGTCTTCGGAGGTTGACATCTCTCTTTCCCCAGAGGAGCCTCTCCCCACCCGCCTCCTGTTTTAATGATGCAGTTGCAGACGGGAATGCCGCTGCAGCTAGTGTTCTGACTGCTGTAAAGTGTTCTGGTGACTTCAGGAGTACTTTATGAGGGGATGATTCTGGTGGCCAAGGTGAAGAAGGAGAGATGTGTAATGTTTCTACTGTGGCTCTATCTGGTCTTTATCTTTCAATGTTAGTCTTGGTAAGGCCTGTTAAGTTTACACTCAAAATATTATGCGATGCTATTATTAATTTGACGGCTGCCATCTCCTCTCAGACCCAACAATTGCAGTCTAATTTGCAAGTACAAGCTGCCTCGATTGTACAGCAACAAACTGCAATTGATAGTTTAAAGCGTACTGTTTTGGATCCTTCTGTTAGGGATGACTCAACCTGTTTCTCTAATTTCGCTAGTATGAAGGATTCGACTCTTGAAAATATTTCTAGGGCCTCTAACTTATGAGTTATTAACTTTCCAAAATTCTCTGTAATGTCACCACGAGAAATGTTCCACAAATATTTAATGGAAGTCTTGCAAGTGCCCAAGGATGCGATTCCCCCATTTTCGAGAATCTATTACTTACCTACTGGGAGAAGCAACATTCGGGAGAATCTACTGCCATGGACAAATGTTTCCTCTTTACTGATAAGGCACAGGTGAGCAAGAGTTGTGGTCGACATTGATTCAGTCTTTGAGTCAATGTCGCCCGCAACTCTTTTGGTCACCTGTGCCTTATCGTTAGATTGAGATTAGCTTCTCAAATTGTTCTTTATATAAAGATTGGTCCTGTTTCTCGGTTTTCATATTAGGGTCTTCCCAGACCTTGCCAGGGACACCCAGAAACGTCGTAGGGAATTGCTTCTATCAGCAAGTCCTGTTCTGCAGTTGGGTGCTTTATTTTTTTTTAAAGTATTCAAGTAAATGCTTAGTAAAATATAATTGTTAATTATGTCTTTCTTCAACCTTCTGACTTGACTGCTTTTATAACTGCAAAACAGACTGCTTCTGCTTCTTCACCTAGTCAGCCAGAGGCTTAGACGCTCAGACGCTCATAGGATTTGTATGCTCCTGTGTTCAGGAGCGTTAATTTTCCATATTTTTTCATCCCTTTGGGTTGGTTAATTTCTTTTACACTGTGTAAGCAGGTCCCCTCTATTTTGTGGGCTTGTGGGATTCAGTTCTCTTATTATTAACTTTGTGTAATGTACTCCTGTTATTGCATTCTGGAATAGTCCCTTTTCTTAACAAGTGGTTACTTGTGTGTAATGTTAAAACTCAATAAATATAAAATTAAAATAAGAAACAAGGAAGTCATAGTGCCTCTGCATAAATCTTTGATGCAACAAAATCCACAAGATCACCCTCCAATTCCCCACAAATTCAGCTATTTCCCCTCCTCCCCCCTCCACTCCCAACTCTCCCCACCTTATTTTATTTATTTATTTATTTCTCTTATATACCGCGCTCTTCAACATCAGTGCGGTTTACATGGAACATTTAGGTTTTACGGTGGGGTTAACCGTAAAAATACAGATAACAGGTAACTCAACTTGGATAGTCAAAATTAACTATTTACACATACTTGATACATAGTAGTATTTACATATTATATAACATTTTGAGGAATGTTACAGTGAACATGGGGTTTATTTGTGGGAAGGTCGAGATGGTGCACTTTCATTTGGGTAACATTCGAGGAAAAGGTGGTGTTTCAATGCCCTTCTGAATTTAGTCAGCTCCGGGATTGCTCGTATGTTGGGAGGCAGGGCATTCCAGTATCTGGGAGCACTGATACTGAAGGCCCTGCTTGCTGTAGCCTGTGTACACTGGGTCATTGTTTTGGGGATTGCCAGGGTGTTTATTGCTGTAGTTCGTCTGGCTCTATTGGGGGGGGGGGGGTAATGTGCTACCCTCTCCTCCTTTCCTGTGATCTTTGAAGAGAAAACTGCACACCTTCTTTCTTCCTCCAAACTCACCACCTGCTCCTTTGATCCTATCCACACAAGTCTCCTAAGCCCCATCTCCTCCACCGTTGTCCCTTCCATCTCTCATATTCTCAATCTTTCGCTCTCCACTGCAACGGTCCCTGCAGAGTTCAAGCATGCTGTGGTCACACCTCTCCTCAAGAAACCCTCACTTGATCCCACCTGTCTTTCTAATTATCGACCCATCTCTCTCCTTCCCTTCATTTCTAAACTACTTGAACGTGCGGTTCACCACTGCTGCCTCGACTTCCTCTCCTCTCATGCCCTCCTGGATCCCTTACAGTCTGGCTTTCGTCCTTTATACTCTACTGAAACGGCTCTTGTCAAAGTCTCCAGTGACTTGTTCCTGTCAAAATCCAAGGGCCTGTACTCTGTCCTCATCCTTCTTGATCTCTCTGCTGCTTTTGATACCGTTGACCACAACCTTCTCCTTGATACCCTGTCCTCACTTGGCTTTAAAGGCTCTGTACTATCCTGGTTCTCCTCCTATCTCTCCCATCGCTCCTTCAGTGTGTGTTCTGGTGGCTCTTCCTCCTCCGCTACCCCGCTCCCAGTTGGTGTACCCCAAGGATCTGTCATGGGTCCACTCCTTTTCTCTATATATACCCAGTACCTTGGTGGGCTTATCTCTTCCCATGGCTTTCAGTACCATCTGTATACTGATGACTCCGAAATCTACCTCTCTACGCCTCAACTCTCTCCGGCAATCCAGAACCGGATCTCTGTCTGCCTTTCTGACATTGCTGCCTGGATGTCTCACCGCCGCCTGAAATTGAACATGGCCAAGACTGAACTTCTTATCTTTCCCCCTAAAACCTCCCCTCCTCTTCCTCCTTTCTCAGTCTCTGTGGATAACTCTGCATTCCTTCCTGTTTCCTCGGCCCGCAATCTGGGGGTTGTCTTTGACTCCTCTCTCTCTTTCTCTACACATATCCATCTCGTAGCTAAGATCTGCCGTTTCTTTCTCTATAACATTAGCAAAATTCGCCCCTTCCTTTCTGAACACACCACTAAAATGCTTATCCACTCCTTAATCACCTCCCGTCTTGACTACTGTAACCTACTCCTTGCTGGTTTCCCTTTGAATCATCTCTCTCCCCTTCAATCTGTTCAGCACTCCACTGCACGGCTAATCTTCCACCAGCCTCGTCATGCCCATATTACTCCTCTTCTCAAGTCACTTCACTGGCTCCCTATCCGTTTCCGCATCCAGTTCAAACTTCTCCTGCTGACCTATAAATGCATTCACTCTGCGGCTCCTCAGTACCTTTCTTCTCGTATCTCTCCTTACAACCCCCCTCGGGAACTACGCTCCTCTAGCCAACTGCTTCTATCTGTGCCCTTCTCTTCTACTGCTAACTCCAGACTTCGCTCCTTTTGCCTTGCCGCACCTTACGCCTGGAACAAACTACCTATGTCTGTACGCCAGGCACCTTCTCTTACCCTCTTCAAATGCAGGTTGAAAGCTCACCTCTTCGCTGCTGCTTTTGGATCTTGACTCACCTGATCTCCTTTTTCTTTCCCCTTGTTTTACCCCTGCTTACACCTTCTGTGTTTTGTCTTGACTAGATTGTAAGCTCTGATGAGCAGGGATTGTCTCTTACATGTCTGTGCAGCGCTGCGTGCAACTGGTAGCGCTATACAAATGCTCAGTAGTAGTAGTAGTAATCTGGAGTATTGTATGCAATTCTGGAGACCACATCTTCAAAAGGATATAAAGAGGATGGAGTCGGTGCAAAGGGTGGCTACTAAAATGGTCAGCGGTCTTCATTATAAAAATTATGGGGACAGACAAAGATCTTAATATGTATACATTAGAGGAAAGCTGGGATAAAGGAGATTGAACAACATGGAACCTAGTTGAAAACAACATGGTTTAACCATTAGTCCAGCTTAGTAAACATACCCCTCAGAATGTACATAGACCCTCACCAAAAACAGAATAAGTGGCCAAAAACTAAAAATAGACTATGTTGACAAAAATTAAACTGAGACTCCAATAAGCCACACTCTGCATGTAGCGCCCGATTCAGTATCGGGGGTGGAAGCAGGAACAGTAAACCCTCCCGCTCCCCCCCTCCAAGGTGAATTAGGCCACAGTTTTCTCTCTGCACAACAAGATTTCACCAGAGCACGCTTTCAGGTGCAAGGACTCCACCACCAGCACCCAATTCAGCATCGGGGGTAGAAGCGGGAACAGTAAACCCCTCCCGCTCCCTCCACCAAGATGAATCAGGCCACAATTTCCTCTCTGCACAACAAGATTTCACCAGAACATGCTTTCATGCGCGTCCATGCCCAAGAGCCTCACCAGAGGACCCTTTGGTATGGCCCTTAGGCACGGACCGCTCACCAAGCAAAAAAGTTATAAATTATAAACTCTACTCCCTAAACAGAACAAAAGACAAAAGAAGATTGGATGCAACAAATAACAAAACTAGGAAGGAGCCACACAGCTCAGCAAAATCAACCAGCCAAGCTCAACTCCACCATCAAACATTCAAGGTAACCTCTTAATTATCTCCAACATTGCCACAATGAACAACCAGCTAGCTACCACCTTATGCCTCTCCGTTTTACTCATGCTTACAATCTCCTCTACTAGCCCACTACTCCTCTCCATAGACATGCCATCACCCATACCTATCATTCACACATACCCACTATATATAACCTCTTCCCACCTCTACAGACATATGCCCAGACGCACACAACACCTCATCCAAATCAACCTCAAAGCACGCACAACCAAACTCCGTTCTCCTAACTCTGTAGTAAAGACCCACCAAATAAAATGTTCCCTCTTAAACGCATGATCTGTAAGGAACAAAACACAAATCTTATCTGACTTGCTACACAACTATCAACTCGACATCCTAAAAGTAACTGAAACATGGTTCACTGAAGCAGATGCAGTCCTACTAAACCAACTTACACCACAAGACTACCATCTATTCAGCTCTCCAAGGACAATGCAAAGAGGCGGTGGCGTCTGCATCCAAACAAGAAAATGCCTAAATTTTCAAACACTCTCATGAACCTCTGCCAATGGTCTAGAGACATTAACAATTACAAACAACAAAATCACCATACTCCTTGTTTACAGATCACCAAGCGCCGATACAGATAACTTGGAGACTATTCTAGAGGCCATCTGTAACAACAACTCAAACAATAATTATCTTATGATTCTAGGTGACCTCAACCTCGCCTCTGCACCACCAAAAAAGCAAACAGCTTTCTGGAAGCAATGGAATCTCTAAACTACATCCAAGCAATCAACCAAGCCACCCTCTCCAAAGGAAATACCCTTGATATGATCTTCCTGTCACGCAATATATTCAAGCATCAGAAGACCCCAACACCCACCATCACGTATGTCCCCTGATCAGATGACAAAATGATATCTATAAACATACCTCCAGAAATAAAGGAATACAAGCAACATAACCCAGAACACTGCACATGCAGGTTCCACAACTGGGACAGAGAAAAATTCCTAACAAGCACATTCCCTAAGCTACTAAACTGCACTGATGACACAGAAGACATAGGCACCCTAATAAGCAACTGGAACAAAGCAATAGCCGAGACTGCAATGAAACCACCCACTCAAAACCAGTACTCCAGAGAAAATACAACAAATTGGTACACTCTCCTACTAAAAGACTTGAAGAGAGGTCTACGAATCACAGAGAGAAAATGGAGGAGTATTAAATCAGTGGAAACCCTCAACCTGTACAAACACAAGCTACAACCTTACCAAGCTGCCACCTCCCAAGCTAAAAAAGACTATTACACCAAGATACTCAAGAGCTCCTTAAATCGCCCCCGAGAACTCTTTGACATAGTCAAAACACTGTGCAAAGATCCCACAAAACTGAACAGATAAATCCAACCTCCCACCACAAGCAATGGCTGATTATTTCCAAGCCCTAACCTCAACACACCCCAACATTACAAGCCAACACACAACCACAGCAAATGAAACCACACATCTAAGCACATGGACCTCATTCCCGAAAATCACACCGGAATATTTAGAGAAGATCATTACAAATATTAACACAACTACCTCTCCACTCGATCCCTGTCCAGTTAGCTGGATCAAAGCAGCCAAGAAGGAGTTCATTCCATCAATGTTAAAAATCATCCAACCATTGCTAACTCATGAATATGTACCACCTGACCTCAAGTCAGCCTCTATCCGTTCTATCAGGAAAGGAACATCCAATGACATCAACCAACCATCCTCTTATCAACCCATAGCCAGCCTCCCATTCTTCACTAACATATTGGAAAAAATCATATGCAGACAGCTCCAGGACTACATAGACATGATTTACCCACTAGATTACCAACAATAGGGTTTTAGACCATGCCACGGAGTAAAGTCACTCATGACTGCTCTACTTGACAGCCTTATTAAAGGCACTGCTAAACCCAAATCCAGTTTCATCCTCATTTTTCAGGACATTAAAGCAGCATTCGACTCTATCCCCCATAACCTCATAATACAATGACTACAATCAATTGGCTTATCAAATACCCCCCCCCCCCTTTTCTGGTTCAAATCCTACCTAACAGACCGCAAACTGCAAGTTAGAATAAACCAGAAACATTCAACCCCATACACCCAAACCCAATGAGTCCCTCAAGGCTCAACCCTCTCAGCCTTACTGTTCAACCTCTTTCTGCAACCATTATGTACAGTACCATAATTAAGTCCTGTAACATCCTGTACCACATCTATGTGGATGATGTAATGATTTACACACCTATTAACACAACAAGCCTCAATATCACGCCAATAACAAGCTGCTTTTCCACATTCTGCAACTGGTTCAAAAGTCAGAACCTGAACATAAACCTAAAAAATGATGGAGGCCATGTTCATCACCAGAGACACTAGCTTCACACCACCTGCTGCCATACCTATTGATGGAACACTTATCCAAGTGAAACAATACATATGATACCTTGAAGTTACCATAGATCAGCACCTCACCTTCAAAACACACATACAAAACATAACACAGAGCATATATTTCAAGCTAAAAACAGTCAAGAATCTTAAGCTTCTCCTAACAGACCATGGTTTCTGATGTCTTTCAAGCAACAATATTCTCCCACTTTGATTACTGTAATATCATCTTCCAAGGTTTACCAAACTCAACCATCTTCCCTCTCCAACTTGTACTTAACATGGCTGCACGAATTCTCTTCAACTCAAAAAGATAATATCATATCACGCTTCTCCTCATGCAACTACATTGACTCCCCATAGCTGAGCATATAAAGTTAAAATCTATACTCACGACATTCAAAATCCTCAATGACTCTGCTCCAGTGCATCTACAAACCCTGATCCAGATCACACTGAACAAACACAAGGAACACGCTACAGACACCGTTGATGTCTAGGGGACATGCAATGAAGCTACAGGGTAAACTATTTAAGACTAATAAAAGAAAATATTTTTTCACTCAACGTGTAATCAAACTCTGGAATTTGTTACCGGAGGATGTAGTAAAGGCTGTTAGTGTAGCTGGGTTTAAAAAAGGTTTGGACAAGTTCCTGGAGGAAAGGTCCATAAACCATTATTAAGAAGTGACCGAAGATATCAATGCTTGACCCAGTACAAGCATTGTGGAACTTGTGTCTCTTGGGGAAACTGCTAGGTACATATGACCTAGATTGGCCACTGTTGGAAACAGAATACTGGGTTTGATGGACCTTGGTCTGACCCAGTATGGCATATCTTATGTTCTTATGTTCACAAAAATCGACGCCACTACATCTAACAGAGCGTTCTCTCTCTACACACGGTTACTTTGGAACTCTATCCCAGAAAATCTAAGGACCACATCTGATATAGGAAAGCTCTTAAAACCTACATATTCAAAAAATGCTACCCATTAGCATAACACCCAACAGTTTTCCCCCACCCCTCAACCTCTCCCCTTGAAAACCTCTAAATCCCCCACCCCATTCCCCACAATATATGAATGTAAATAGTTACCCTCCATCTACATGTATTAATGTTCTCCAAGTTGACTGCCCTGTTTGCTGTAAGTGTTCTGTTTCAATGTAAACCGCTTTGATCAAAGAATAAAGAAGTATAGAAAAGCTGTTAAATAAATAAATAAATAGCACATCACCAAAGAAATAGAAAAATGTATATAATGAAAGCACACAAAAATTACAAAAACTGATATATTTCAATCACAAAGGGGCATGTTTCCTAAGCTGGGCTAACAGCACGCGCTAACTAGGTCTTATGTTATTCAATGGGCCTAGCTACAAACAGTACATGCTGCTATCCCAGCTTAGTAAACATTCCCCTAAATTGAAAACAAAATACTTTTTTCTACCTTTGTTGTCTGGCCATTTCATTTTTCTAATCGTGTTGGTTCCAGTCTCTGGTTTCTGTTTTCCTGCATACTCTTAGTTTTTTGTAGGGTCTCAAGTTCATCTTCTACTTCTTTCCTCTTCATCCATCTCTGACATTGATTTTTGTTCTTTTCAGCATTCTTCCATATATTTTTTTATCGCTGTATGGACTCAATTTTCTCTCCTCCTTCTTACCATCTTGTCCTCAGTCTACTACTACTCTTCAACCTTAACCAAAACCCTCCCATTCCTCATCTCTATCTCTTTCCCCAGTCCATCACTATTTCTCCCCTTTCTCTCTTCCCAGCTGTGTCCAGTATCTCTTCCCTTCCTCTATCCTCACTATCCAACATTTCTTCATCCAATATCTGCCCCCCCCCGTCTCTCCCTGTCTAGCATCTCCACCTCTCTTTTACTACATATCACGAGTAACACATCATTTACCCCCTCCCCCACTCAAGCGAATTATCCCATGACAGCATATCCGTAAAGGAAGACGTCAGATACTTAGGAGTCACGCTGGACTGCAACCTGAACCTACAATCTCACATCAAGACTTCCAGGAATGTATAGCACAGGATGAAAATAATCAGGGTCTGAAGCCTCTCCTCAGCCTGAATCATTTCCATACAATATGTCAAGCCGTTATAACACCCATTTTGGACTACTGCAACTCCCTATACCAGGGCCTTCCGAAGGAAACTATCCGTCCTTTGCAGATGGCATAGACCACCGCTGCATGCATCACCATCGGGCCAGCAAGACATGAACATGTTGCTCCCCTCCAGAGCCAGCTACACTGGCTTCCAATTCACTCCTGCACCAAGTTTAAGATGGCACTTAACATTTTCAAAATCCTATAGAACACTACGACTGACATTCTGAACAACCTGATGTTATATAGTGGGAGATCTTTTTGCATCCAGTGATCACCAGATGGTGTGGTTCAGTATTAGGATTAAGGCTGTTAGAATCCATTCAAAGGTGAAGGTCTTAGACTTTAGGAAGACTAACTTTGCCAGGATGGGTCAATACCTCAGGGAGTCGTTAGTGGGATGGGAACAGCTGGGGGATGTAGAAAAACAGTGGGCAAAACTGAAAGGGGATATTTTAAGGGCAACCAACCTTTTTGTTAAAATGGTAAATAAAAGGAAAAGGAAACCGCTATGGCTTTCAAAAGAAGTAGCTGAAAAAGTGAAGAAAAAGAGGGAGGCCTTCATGAAATACAAGAGATCACAGAGAGAGGAAGACAGGCATCTATATTTGGAAAAACTTAGAGAACCTAGCAAAGTAGTCAGGAAAGCAAAGATTCAAAAAGAGGACAAAATAGCCAATGCAATAAAATGGGGGGATAAGACATTTTTCAGATATATTAGTGAGAAGAGGAAGGGCAAAAGTGGTATTGTCAGACTCAAGGGTGAAGGGGAGGAATATGTAGAAGCTGATGAGGATAAAGCGAAATTGCTTAACAAATATTTCTGTTCTGTGTTCACAGATGAAGAACCAGGAGCAGGACCTCAGAAAACACCCACAAACAGGAACAGAAGCGAGGGACATCTTGAACAATTTTCAGAAGACTGTTTGTGAGAAACTAGCTCTACTTAAAGTAGACAAAGCGATGGGACACACCCTAGAATACTGAGTGAACTTGGGGACATTCTAGCAGCTCCACTGACTGACCTTTTTAATGCCTCAGAGTCGGGAGTGGTGCCAAAGGACTGGAGAGAGGCTCATGTGGTGCCTTTACACAAAAGCGGAAGTAAGGATGTAGTTGAAAACTACAGGCCGGTTAGTTTAACTTCGGTGGTGAGTAAATTATTGGAAACACTTCTGAAAGAGAAAATAGTGAGGTTTCTGGAATCCAGTGGATTACAGTATCCGAGGCAGCATGGATTCATCAGAGGCAGGTCTTGTCAGACAAATCTGATTGATTTCTTTGACTGGGTGACCAGGGAGTTGGACCGAGGGAGAGCCCTATATGTGGTGTATTTAGATTTCAGTAAAGCCTTTGACACTGTTCCTCACAGGCGACTTATAAACAAACTGAGCATCCTAGGGATGGACCCTAAAGTTACTGCTTGGGTTAGAAATTGGTTGGGTGGGAGGCGACAAAGAGTACAGGTAAATGGAGCTCACTCTGAGGAGAAGGATGTTACCAGTGGTGTGCCCCAGGGATCTGTCCTTGGTCCGATTCTTTTTAACATCTTTGTTAGTGATATAGTGGAAGGGCTGACGGGTAAGGTTTGCCTCTTTGCGGATGATAACAAAATCTTCAATAGAGTAGACACCCAGGAAGGTGTAGATAACATGAGGAGGGATCTAGCTAAGCTTGAAGAATGGTCTAGAATTTGGCAGCTGGGATTTAATGTTAAAAAATGTAAGGTCATGCATTTGGGCTGCAGCAATCCAAGGGAGCAATATAGTATAGGGGGTGAAGTACTTTTGTCCACTAAAGAAGAGCGGGACCTAGGCGTGGTTGTATCTGATGATCTTAAAGTAGCTAAACAGGTAGAAAAGGCAAAGGCAAAAGCTAGAAGGATGCATATGGAGAGGAATGGCTAGCAGAAAAAAGGAGGTGATAGTGCCTCTGTATAAGTCTTTGGTGCAACCTCATTTAGAGTATAGTGTGCAATTCTGGAGACTGCACCTTCAAAAGGATATAAACAGGATGGAGTCAGTACAGAGGGTGGCTACTAAAATGGTTAGTGGTCTTCATTATAAAGCATATGAGGACAGACTTAAGGATCTTAATATGTACACCTTAGAGGAAAGGCGGGATAGAGGTGATATGATTGAGATGTTTAAATACCTCCATGGCATAAATGTTCAGGGAGAGAGCCTCTTTCAATTGAAAGCAAGTTCTGCTACGATGGGACATGGGATGAGGGTGAAGGGAGATAGATTCAGGAGTGATATGCGGAAATATTTCTTTATGGAAAGAGTAGTGGATCCATGGAATAGTCTCCCAGTGGAGGTGGTAGAGATGAGGACAGTAACTGAATTCAAAAAAGCATGGGACCAACACAGAGGATCTCTAAAGGAAAAAAGGAGACTGTTGTAGTAGTTGATATGGAAGGACAGACTAGATAGGCCATGTGGTCTTTTTCTATCATCATATTTCTATGTTTCTATGTAACCGAAGAAGCGCACTTAAGGAGCATGACGTGGCAGCATAGGCAACAGTTCCCAAAGAGACGGCACTGCTATGGTGTGTCTCCTGCTTGCTTGCCTCATTGCTCCCCTCTTCCTGTGTCAGCAGCTCATTCTGCCCCTGGTAGGTACATTTTCTCTCTCTCCCTCTCCCTCTAGCACCTTACTCATTTTCGTGGTACCTGATTGTTCCTCAATGGCTCCTATTCAAGCTCTATGGGGGAATCGTCCCCACCCTGCAACTCATTCTTTTATGTTAGGTGGACCTGCGTCCTGTAACTTAGCAAACCTTCTCACCGGTTTGCCTACCGGCTGTCAGTCCTGCGCTGCCCCCTCGAACACCACACACCCTCTTTCTATCAAATTAGGCCTCGTTAATTGCCGCTCTCTGAAAGCTAAGACCTTTCTCATTCATGACCTTGTTGCTCAGGTGTCTCTGGATCTTCTTTTGCACTCTGAGACGTGGCTCGCTGTCTTCCTTCAGGTTTTGCTGCTGCTTCTGTCACTCGCATTGGACGTATGGGCGGGGAGTGTTGTGGCTCTCTATCGCTCCTCTCTCCTGTTCATACAGGTCTCCTCTCCCCTGTTACACTACCCTGAATCCCTTCTTTTATGCCTCCAGACCTCACCTGCGCTCTATGTTCTGGTTGTCTACTCCCCTCCGTCTTTTCGCCCTTACCTTTGGGAATCACTTCTTCTGACCATTTCTGATCTAGCACTGACTTACCCTCACTTAGTGATCACAGGGGATCTGAACCAGCGCCTCGATGTACCTCCTTCCTCCAGGACTCATTCCTTTCTCTCCTTCAGGATTTGTCTCTCACCCAACACGTCAACATGACAACCCATACAGCTGGTCATACCCTTGATTTGGTATTTCCCCTCCCTTTTCCCTGACCCCCAGGTCTCCCAATGGACTTCTAGCCTCTGAAATGCTCTGGACCGGTTAGCACAATTGTGGCCTTGTCCTCCACGCCACCGTCCTCCACAACCCTGGTATAATTCTGGCCTTCGTCTTCTCCGTTCCCAGCTTCGTCATGCAGAATGTCTATGGAGGAAATTTCGTTCTCCATCCATACTGCAAACCTTTAAGGAACACTATTCATACTATTGGGCCCAGGTTCACCTGACCAAACAAACATACTTTTCCACGGCTATTTCTTCTGCCCCAAATCCTACCCGTCGCCTCTATTCAGTTCTCAGGACTCTTACAGCACTCCAGTCCAGCTCTCTCCCAGCGCCTCCTCCTCCGGCTCCTAGCCCCTCGCAACTGATTTCCTTCTTTGCCTCAAAGGTCATGGACCTTAGGACTTCACTCCCATGCTGTCCCCCCCCTCCCCCAGTATCCTCTCTCCCTCCACTTTCTCCTCCCCCTATTTCTCCACTTTCACATGTCCGGGTCTCCTTTTATTCGCTTACCATTTCTGAACTCATTAATACTATCTCCTCACAAGACCACCTGCTCCCTTGACCCTGTACCCTCATCATAGCTTCTTGAACCCTCTCTTGCCCTCCTTCCTTCCATTCTTACTATGATCAATGCCAGTCTTTGTTCTGGATCCTTCCTGCGCCTCTGGAAGCATGCCTTAGTCCGTCCTCTCCTCAAAAAGCCCTCACTCGGCCCTCTCATTCCTGCGCACTACCGTCCAGTTTCTAATCTTCCTTTTCTTTCAAAGATACTCGAAAAAACAGTCTTTGACCTATTGTCCCATCATTTAGATTCCACAAATTTTCTTTACCCCTGCCAATCCGGATTTCGCCCTGGTCATAGTCTAGAAACTATCCTTCTTGCTTTCCTCAATGAGATACACCTTGCTCATGATCGTGGTGACATCTCGGTGGCGGTATCTCTGGATCTCTCAGCTGCTTTCGATCTCGCTGACCACTCACTTCTCCTTTCTCGTTTACGTGAAACTGGTCTTCGTGGTACAGTTTACCATTGGTTCCAGTCTTACCTTTTCTCTCGGTCCTATGCAGTCCTCTCTTGTACTACCTCAGCTGTCTCTTCTGACCCTGTCCCCCTTGATTGTGGTGTTCCTCAGGGCTCTGTACTGGCACCCCTTCTGTTCAATATTTTCCTGGCACCACTAGCCCTCCTGGTTCAACAGTCTGGAATATTTGCCTACTATTATGCTGATGACCTTATTCTCATTCATCATACCTGTCTCCTTCAACCTGACCTCTCCCACCTCAACTCTTGCCTTGTTTCTGTTGCTAATTGGTTGACCACCAACTGTTTACACCACGACCTGGTGAAAACACTAGCAATCTGATTCACTCACAGTAGTCCCTCTCCCCAGTAGCCCCAACCCTTGCAAGTACCCCTATCCCCCTGGTGTCATATTTCCGTTATCTTGGGGTTCTCCTTGATACTGATCTTTCATTTCAGGATCATATTTCCCATGTTACAAGAAACTCTTTTTTTTTCTTCCGCCAAATCCGAGCTATCCATCCCTTCCTCACTCCATAAGCTATCACTACTCTTTTGTTGTCCCTTGTTATGTCTCGTCTCGATTTCTGCAACTCTGCCCTTGCCGGAGTTCCTCAGGTCCAATTACACAGACTACAGCTTGTTCAGAACACAGCAGCCCGTATTGTCATTCATTCCACTCGTCACGAGCATGTCACCCCCCTTCTCATTCATCTTCATTGGCTTCCTGTAGAATACCGCATTTGTTTTAAGATTCTCATTATGGTTCATCAAGCTGTTTACACCCATAACCCACAATATTTGGCTGATCTCCTTCAGTTTCACAGCCCCAGTCAAAGTCTCCAGTCAGCACATATCAGTCGCCTTCACCTCCCCTCCCCTTCCCATGCCCACTTGCAATCCACCCGTAACTCTGCCATTTTCTTCATTGGCCCTGCATTATATTTATTTATTTATTTATTTATTTAAAGTCTCTTTTATACCGCGCTATTCAGCATCAGTGCGGTTCACAATAAACAACGAACATACACATTTCCAATAGTACTTTGTGTTTACATATGAACAGGAGAATCAACTTGGCTAACAGGGTAACTATATACAATAACAATATATACAATTTACAGGCTGGTCATGTGTTCTTATGGTTTCAGACAGAGGAGATTTGTGAGGTTTCGGTAATTGGTGCTGATTATGGAATTATGGAATTATGGAATTCACTTCCCACTGCCCTCAGACTCGAGCACAACTATCGCACCTTCAAAGCCTGTCTAAAGACCTATCTGTTCTCCTTTGCTTTTGACCTCCCTACCCCCCCATGTGACCTTTGCTGTATTGTCCATCTCTCTTGTCTGGTCTGCTTGAATGCGCTGCTTCCTGTCCTGTCTCACATTGTAATTTCTTTTCCACTTCCGGCTTTTGGCCCTCTTTTTTTTAATATTATTGATTGTACACTGCCTTGATGCTATGAAGGGTGGTATATCAAATGTAATAAACAAACATTTTACATTAAACAGGGGAGTCAACTTGGGTAGCAATAGGGAGAACTATCTACAGGAAGGTTAGTGGACCGTGAGAAGTAGGGAGATCTGAGCTAAGGCAGGATCCATAACATAGTAACATAGTAAATGACGGCAGATAAAGACCAGTATGGTCCATCTAGTCTGCCCAGTAAGATGGCAAGAGCAGGTGCACCTGCCGCTCTGTGCAGGCTTAAGTTTATTTTGATTTTATCCTGTTGCTGTAAAGGGATCCACTGTGTCTGTCCCATGCCATTTTGAATTCTCACTGTATTTGCCCCAACCACTTCTATCGGGAGGGCGTTCCAAACATCCACCACCCTTTCAATGAAAAAGTATTTCCTGACATTGCCTTTCAATTTACCCCCTTGCAGCTTCATGTTATGCCCTCTAGTTTTACAGCTTCCCCGTCTTTGGAAGAGGTTTGTTTGTTCATTATTTCTCTTTAAGTATTTAAAGATCTGAATCATATCTCCCCTATCCCTCCTTTCCTCCAGAGTGTACATATTTAGGTCTTCAAGTCTCTTCTCATAAAGCTTCCGACGCAGGCTCCAAATCATTTTGGTCGCCTTCCTCTGAACAGTTTCCAGTCTTTTTACATCCTTTGCAAGATATGGTCTCCAAAACTGAACACAGTATTCCAAGTGAGGCCTCACCAGTGACTTATACAGTGGCATTAGTACCTCTTCCTTTCTGCTGGTAATTCCTCTTTGTATGCAACCCAACATCCTCCTGGCCTTTGCCACCATCTTGTCGCACTGTTTTGCCACCTTGAGATCCGCAGAAATAATCACACCAAGGTCCTTCTCCTGGTCCGTGCACACCAATCTCTCTCCCCCTATTGCATACATTTCACCTGGATTTCTGCTTCCCAAGTGCATGACAATGCACTTCTTTGCATTAAATCTTAACTGCCAAGCATTAGACCATTCTTCCAGCTTTTGTTGATCTTTCCTCTTGTTATCTACTCCCTCGGGGGAATCCATTCTGTTGCAAATGTTTGTGTCATCTGCAAAAAGACAGACTTTTCCATGCAGTCCTTCAGCAATATCACTCACAAATACATTGAACAGTGCCGGGCCCAGGACCAAACCCTGGGGCACCCCACTAATCACCCTCCTTTCATCCGAATGAGCTCCATTTACCATCACCTTCTGTCATCTATCAGTCAACCAATTTCTGATCCAGTTCACCACCTTGGGACCCATCCCCAAACTACTATGGTAGATGGTCATAATACATTTGGAAAAGATTTGTCTTTATCGCTTTCCTGAAGGTTGACAGGTGGGAAATAGAACGGATTGGGGCAGCGAGGGAGTTCTAGAGAGTTGGCATATATAGTGAGAAAGCTCGGTTCTTAACAGCTTGGGAATTCTTTCTTATTGCTGACGGGATGATGAGTGTGTCTGTCATGTTTGTTCTTCTCATTCTATTATTCAGTGTCCAATGTATGATTTCCTCCAAGGAAATTGCAGAGAGGTTATGCAGGATTTTAAATGTCATCAAGAGGGCTTTGTAATTTAGGCGGCTAGCTATTGGGAGCCAATGCAATTGTCTTAGGATGGGAGTCACATGTTCAGATCTGGAGGCTCCATACAGGGTTCAGGCTGCAGTGTTCATGGGCATTTGCAGAGGATGAAGTGCACAGCCTGGCAGGCCATGGAGAATGATATTTGCATAGTTAAAGTGTGGAAAGATAAGTGCCTGGAATATGGTACAGAAGTCGGAAGCCTCTAGCAGTGGACGTAGATGATGGAGGGTCCTAATTTTGTGATATACTATGTTTCCATACTCAAGTGCTGGTCCAGGGTGATTCCTAGGTAACACACCTCTTGCTTTGTCTTCATTCTGCATCTTTTACCTGTAAGGAAGATGGTGGTATGAAGGTTGGATCTTTTGTGATAAACAACACTTCATTCTTCCTACAGTTCACTCTCAGGTTGTGCGTACTGAGCCAGTCTGAGACTGCATTAAAGCATTCCATAATTCTGGTGTAATTGGGACTGTCCATGGAGAATGAGGTATAAAGTAGGACATCGTCGGCATAGATGTGGTATAGTAAGCTGTATGATTGGATTATAGCACAGATTGGCTTTGATTGAAGGATAAGACAGTATAGAAAACCTGTTAAATAAATAAATAACCCCCCCACCATATACAAAATATCTCCTATCTTCTTGTGTCCAGCATTCTTGACCTTTCTCCCTATTTCCTCCCATGTCTAGCATCTCCACTCTATCTCACTATATCCTGTCAAGTTCAGTTCTCCCCTCTGTAGCTCTATGCCTTCTCCCCCTTGTCCAGCTTCTCCCCTCCCTCTTACCCCTCCCCATGTCCAGTATCTTCCCTCCATCTCCCTATTCCTACCTCTCTTGTGTCCAGAATTATTCTCTTCTCCATTTCCAACTCCCCCTCCTGTCCATCTCTCCAAATCTCCCACTAGACCCAGCATCTCTTCTCCATCTCCAACTCCCCCTCCTGTCCATCTCTCTAAATCTCCCACTAGACCCAGCATCTCTTCTCCATTTCCAACTCCCCCTCCTGTCCATCTCTCTAAATCTCCCACTAGACCCAGCATCTCTTCTCCATTTCCAACTCCCCCTCCTGTCCATCTCTCTAAATCTCCCACTAGACCCAGCATCTCTTCTCCATCTCCAACTCCCCCTCCTGTCCATCTCTCTAAATCTCCCACTAGACCCAGCATCTCTTCTCCATCTCCAACTCCCCCTCCTGTCCATCTCTCTAAATCTCCCACTAGACCCAGCATCTCTTCTCCATCTCCAACTCCCCCTCCTGTCCATCTCTCTAAATCTCCCACTAGACCCAGCATCTCTTCTCCATCTCCAACTCCCCCTCCTGTCCATCTCTCTAAATCTCCCACTAGACCCAGCATCTCTTCTCCATCTCCAACTCCCCCTCCTGTCCATCTCTCTAAATCTCCCACTAGACCCAGCATCTCTTCTCCATCTCCCTATTCTCCTTCCCCTGCCTCCAGCATCCCCCTCACTCTATGACCTCCCTAGGGTCCAATATCTCCCCTCTTTCTCCAAATTCTCTATCTTCTGTGTCATCTAGCTGAGCTCCAGTAGAGTTGTGGTTAACATTATTGGCACCCTTGCAGTTCAACCCTTTAATGTCCAATATCTCCTAAAAAAAGAAGTGGCCAGTGAAATGGTTTTGGACTATATACGTACACTTCCTGTTAATGTTATATGTAAACTGCATTGAATCTATGATAATGTGATACAGAAAACCCACTAAACAAATAAATAAAAATAAATATGCACTCATATTTGACATATAAAAGATTCAAATAAAACAAGACCAATTAATAAAGGAAATTGTAGGAAATAATATAAAAACTAGGACATTGCCAGGACATGATTATTGGCACCTTATAAATAATTCAAATCAGTCTGAACAGAAGAACCACATCCCCATTGCAGTAAAATTAGACACACCTGTGATCATTTGTCAGTACTCACATGATTTGAATCAACCATGAATGATGGCTCTAATGTTTAGAATGGCCATATTCACTCCCTGTTCCATTTTCACAATGGTGAAGACAAGAGAGTTGCTTAAGACCATCAGAAAAGCTATTGCCACCAAACATCAAACTTCAAAGGGGTACAAGGCCATCTCCAAAAACCTTGGGATTCCTGTGTCTACAGTTCGGAATGTTAAGAAGTTTTCTTCTCATGGAACTGTCAAGAACCTCCCGGGATGTGGTGGGAAGAGGAAAACTAATTTAAGAAGTCTTCGAAGATTAGTGCGAACTGTTGAAAAAAACATCACATACAACATCCAAAGAGCTTAGGCTGACCTGGAGCAATCTGTAATGGTGGTTTCAAACCGCACCATAAACTGTACACTAAACCAAGGAGGACCAACTTTTCAAAGACAGACATAAAAAGGCATGACTGATCTTTGCCCAAATCCACCTTGAGAAACCACAATTCTTCTGAGAAAATGTTCTGTGGAAAGATGAAACCAAACTTGATCTCTTTGGCAATACAGACCAGCAATATATGTACAGGTGAAGAAATGAAGCTTATAAAGAAAAAACACTCTTCCTTCAGTTAAATATGGTGGATGTTCCATAATGTTGTAGAGCTGATTTGTAGTCTCAGGAACTGGAGGCCTGGAATGCATTAAAGGAATCATGAAGTCAGAGGAGTAGCAAGGTATTTTGGAGCAAAATGTGCTACCTAGTGTCAGAAAGCTAGGTATGGGTCGAAGGTCATGAGTCGTCCAGCAGGACAATGGCCCAAAACATACATCCAAAAGTACAAAAGAATGGTTAAAAAGGAACAAATGGACTGTTTATACTGGCCATCAATGAATCCTGATCTCAATCCAATCAAGAACCTTTGGAAAGAGCTGAAATCTGCCATTGGTAAACGGAATTCTGGAAACATTCATGAGCAGGAACAAATTGCAGTTGGAGAAACTACCAGCAGACAGATGTACAAAACTTATAGATGGCTACAAGAAACATTTGGAGGCTGTCATTGCTGCCAAGGGTTGTGCAACCAAATTTTAGTGAAGGGCACCATTAATCCTGTCCAGGTCATTTTTTGCTTTTTTTGTCAGAAATTACTACGTCTAAGTTGTACAGACTTTTTTTTTGTTGTACATCTTTGAACATATTATTAGAATACTATGATGATTATGTTTATTAGTTTTTGATTGACTGCTCTTCGGGGGAGCAACACAGCAGTGTACGAAGGCTAAAAACAAGATGAAAAAAAGAGATGAGAAACAGGAAAGGGGGAGGGGAAACATTAAAATCATTCACACTTAAGGAAACGTGTTTATTGTAAAATAGTTTATATCCCCTTCACCCCCTCCCCGTTCAATTAGAAACATGTTCATTGTAATTGGTTTTGCTAAATAAAAAACGTCTTGATTCCAAAATAAAATGGTATAGAAATAAATAAATAAATAAGGGGGCAGGGGAGAGAACAGCAGGGATAGGAGTGGGGTAAACTAGGTAGATGGGAGATTGTGAGATATACTGAAGAGACAGGTTTTCAATAGAGATTTGAATTTGGGGTGTGATTGTCCCAAGTGGAGGGGGGGAGAGCATTCCAGGAGAATGAGGCAGGTGTGAGAAAGTAGACGGCAATGGAGCGAGTGGTTTCTAGGCGAGCCTGAGTTACTGCAGGGAGATGAAGATGGTTGGCATGGACACTACAGAGGGAGCGATGTGGATAATGAAGAAAAAGATGATCACGGAGATAGCGAGGAAAACCACTGTGAAGGGCATGAAGAGCCAACATTAGGAGTTTTATTATAGGCGATGTTATATGTGAAGCCAATGGTGCTGAATCAGAAGCGGAGAAATATGATCGTAACGGGAGATGGGTGCAAGGTTACGGACGGCAGTATTTTGAATAAGTTGAAGTCATCATAGCTGGTACTGGGGAAGGCCAAGATAGATGATATTATAGTAATCCAGGCGAGAAATAACAAGGGAAAGGAGGAGAGTAGCAAGAGAAGAAGGGCAAGGAAGGGACAAATAGCACAAATTTGATGTAAAGAAGGGGTGAAGACTAAAGAGGACAGATGAGCATGAAATGAAAGAGAGCAGTCAAGAGTGACTCCCAAGTAGCAGATAATATCAACCAAGAGGACAGGAATGCCAGTTAGGGAGGGGCAATAGCAGGAGAGGGGTGACCAAAAGTAAACCAGATTGCAGCAAATGTTTTCGGATTTAGGTGACGAAAGTTGTCAGAACCAAGTAAACATACAGTTGGAATATTTCCAATTATTTCTCAAGATATTATACACAACATACGTAAAATTCAAAGGTGGCAATAATGTTGATCACAACTGTATCTTTTCCCTTTCCCCTGCTATATAGCCCTGCATGTCCCCTCTAACCTAATCCACCCTACAGTGCAGCACTTCCCTTCACCTTTTAATTGTATCAGGTCCACGGCCAGGGTGGAGATTCTTCCGGGGCATGCGGTCACTCAAGGCTGCTGCATGGGCTCCTCAGGCTCCAATCCAGCCTGCTCAGCCTCTCCCCATTTGCCAATGGCTCCTCCCCCCTTCCTTTCTGGAGACCACCGAAGCTGGGCTGTAGTTTAGGTCTCTGCTGTGCTGCCTTTTGCCTTCCACCACCGCCTCCTTCTCCCCAGCAGCGGCCAGCAGAAGGAGAGAGGTCTTAGACATATTGACCCTAGATGTCTAGGGCTGGCCCTTGTATAGCAGCAAAAATGCTTATTTATAGTGGCTATATTGAAAGAGCGACCCCTCTATTATATAATTTTCATTTGTTATTAGTAGATGGCTGGGTACAATTTAAGATATTGTGTCTCGCATTTAAAACTCTTGATAGTATTGGACCTGTATATCTGTCAAATAGGTTGAAGAGAGATTCCTCTACAAGGGTTGAAGAGAGATTCCTCTACAAGATCTCTGCGATACACTACTCAACGCACATTGGCGCTAACCTTCTGCTTCTTTCTTTTCCAGACGAGGATTAAGATAGATGTTTCTCAGAAGCTGTTCCAAGATTATGGAACAGTTTACAAAAGAGATTAGGCATCTTACAAATTATCTTGGAAAAGTGATGACTGAGGGGAGATATTCAGGAGTGGAGAGGAACAGGTAAACATAGATCAGTTGTACGTTTAGTCATTCCAAAAATAGAAAGACTAGAGGACATGCAATGAAGCTACAATATAGCACGTTTAAAACTAATCAGAGAAAATATTTTTTCACTCAATGTGTAATCAAACTCTGGAATTCATTACTGAAGGATATAGTAAAAGCTGTTAGTATAGATAACTTTAAAAGAGGTTTGGACAAGTTCATGGAGGAAAGCTCCATGAACCATTATTAAAATGAACTGGGGAAATTTATTGCATACCTCTGGGATAAGAAGCATGGAATCTGTCTATCTTTTGGGAACTTAACAGATACTTGTGACCTGGATTGACCAATGTTGGAAAGAGGATACTGGGCTTGATGGAACTTTGGTCTGATCCAGTATACCATATCTTATCTCATCCTCAATTTTGTAAGCTACTGAAGACTTGGTTGCTTAGGAAATATTTTTAAAAATGCATAGAATGATTATTCACTTTATGAAGGTCATGTTGGAAGCCCAACAGGCATAGAGATGTCCAAAGCACAGAGACATCTCCAGAGCCATTTTAGAAGCCACGTTTCTGGATGTCTCCAGCATGAGGGGACATCAAAGTCTGAACGGGGGTATGGTGGAGGCATGGCTGGGGCACTCCCAGGAGTCTAGTTGTCCCTGCTTCATCTGAGAAATATACGGGATGTCCAGAATCGTGCCTGAGTTTAGACCTGCTCCAGGCATGAACAGGCATCTGAAAAGTGCTCATCTTGGCTGAAATATATCCAAGAAAGCTCTCCATCATCCCCAGTACTCAGCACAATTTCAACGATAGCAGCAGTGGGATTTGAACTCTGGCTTCCCTGTTCCTAACCCACTACTCTAACCAATAGGCTATTCCAAGACATTCATCTGAAATACTATTCTGGGGACATCTACGTATGTAGACGCCCCCATAGATATCCATAACAAGCACATCTAAGTTTGTAAAATCATATTCTGTCTGCAACAGAATATCCAGCAGAGACGGAGGTGTTGCTATTATTTCAAGAGCTAACCTAAACCTCTCCACAGTCGAATCCGTCTCCACCTCAGGTATGGACTCCATTAGAGTCTCTAGTCCTACCCTTTCTCTGCACCTCATCTATAGGGCACCCAAAGCTGACTCAACAGATCTCTCTACGATACTTGGGACAGCCTGCTCCCCCCAACCCATCTCACGCCCACTCATAATCCTAGGAGACCTAAACCTACACTCAACAACCTCAAAGCAGTCCTCTTCATTTCTCCAAGCAATGGAGGCCCTTCACTTTACCCAAATCCTAGAACTACCCACACACTCCAAGGGCAATATCCTTGACTTAATATTTATCCCACAGCAAAAAACTACCCTCCAATCAGATCTTACACACTATTCAATCTATTCCTTGGTCAGATCACGCCCTCATCCTCTTTTTAATCCCCCACTCCTCACATAAAAAAACATCAAATAACCCCATCCCAACATACCCGCAAATTCAAACAATTCAATGCTGCTACCTTCCTTGAGCAAATAATACCATCCTTAGACTTACTCAATAGAAAACACCAGAACCTTGACTCTCACATCAACGAATGGAACGGCATTCTCTCCTCTGCTGCCCTTTTACCACCTAAACAACCTCCTCAAAGCCAACGCAGAAAAGCTCCCTGGTAATCTACAAAACTAAGAGACCTAAAAAGAGAACTCAGACGCCTAGAACGTCAGTGGAGATGCTCTCTTAACCCTAACATACATGAGATCTACAAAAGCAAACTCCAATCTTACTGCTCTGAAACTCTAAAACATAAAAGAGAATACAACGAAAATATGATCCAACGTTCTCTTAATAAACCGAGAGAGCTCTTTTCCATCGCTAAATCCTTAATAATGGAACCCCAACATCAGGACTTGACTCCAAAGATAACTGCCCAAACTATAGCCAACCACCTTACCTCAAAATTCCCCCCACCCCCCTCTACTACTAACCTCCAACCAATACCACAGTGTCCGACCTCACACTTTCACCCCCTCAATTACCTGGAATGACTTTGAACCCCTCACTGTGAAAAACATATCCAATACCATTAAAGAACTAAATGCCTCAACTTCCGCCCTGGACCCTTGCCCTGTATCCTGGCTTAAGACTACTCATAGTACCATTAGCCCTTACATACTCCACATTGTACAGTCCTCCCTCCAGACTGGCTCCATGCCAGCACCCCTAAAATATGCCTCTATCCGCCCCATCCTAAAAGGATCAAAACTTGACCCTACCTCACCTACCTCCTACAGACCTATCTCCAGTATCCCCTTCCTTGCTAAGATAACCGAAAAAACTAGTCTAATATCAACTCCAGAATTTCATAGATGAGCACTCTCCCCTCGACCTACTCCAACATGGCTTCAAAAAGAATCATGGAGTGGAAACCCTCCTAGCTTCTCTCTTAGATTCACTATACCTATTTACCCAGAATCCCACCCAAGGATGCCTCCTTATATTTCTCGACTTATCCTCAGCTTTCGATTCCCTTCCCCACCAACAACTTCTAGATAGGCTCTATGAAATAGGACTGAGGGATACAACACTAAAATGGTTCCACTCTTACCTAGAAAACAGAACTCAACAGGTCCGTATAGGGAATGACATATCCCTCCCATTTACCCTAAGACAGGGAGTTCCCCAAGGACCAGTTTATCTGCGCTACTATTTAACATATTCCTTTTATTTATTTATTTACATTCTCTTATATACCGCGCTATTCTGCATCAGTGCGGTTTACATTGAACAAACTGAAATTACATTGAACAGGGCATTATAACTTGGAGATAACTATTTTACAGGGAACATGGGTTATGGAGGGTTAAGTGGCTTGCCCAAGACCACAAGGAGCACCTGTGGAACTAGAAACCCCAGTCCTTCCGGCCCAAGGTTGCTGTCCTCTAGTGGGATTTGAACCCCCGACCTTCCGGCCTGAAGTACCTTGCCCCAACCACTAGGCCACTCCTCCACTCCTTCAACCAGTCTGCAAGATTTTTCAAAATTATGGAATTTATTACAAATTATACGCAGACGACATTATGTGTTTCACCCCTTTCAATTTAATAAACCCTAATTTTTCAAACCTAATTGAATGCATCGCAAACCTGAAGACCTGGCTTTCAAGTCACAACCTCATAACTAACCAATCTAAAACTGAAGCCCTTCAAGTATTCACCAATGCTACCTATACCCCACCTACAACCCTTACACTTGGAAATTTCCCCCTCACTATTAAAAATCAAGTGAAATATCTTGGTCTTATCCTTGATCAGAACCTTACATTCCATGAACAAATAAAAAAACCCTCTAACACAATATATGCAAAACTACGTACCCTTCGGAACCTCCAACCTCTCCTAAACCCAGACTCCTTTTGCACTGTCTGCCAGGCCCTCACCATCCCAACCCTCGACTACTGCAATCTCATTTATCATGGCCTTCCTAAGAACAGCCTACATCCCATCCAAATGGCACAGAACACAATAGCTCGGCTCATCACTAATAACCCCAGATGCTCACACATAACGCCAATCCTCTACGATCTACATTGGCTCCCCATTCAGTAAAGAGCTAAATTCAAAGCAATCACCCTCATTCACAAAATCATTTCCAATGAGTCAGCTCCTTGCCTCTCCTTGCTCCTATCCAATTCTAATAACAGAACACGCCGCACCATCACCAAAAACCTTCTATCCATCCCAACATCTAAGAGAACATGTAGCCAAACTACCTGTAATCGTGCATTCTCCCTTTACGCCCCCTCTATCTGGAATGCCTTACCATATGAATTACGGAACTGTCCCAATCATTCTGAATTCCGGAAGAAATAGAAAACTCATCTCTTCCAGGAACACTTTTCCCTACTTACATAGCTCCCTCTAACCTCCTATATAACCCTCCATGTAAATAGCCCTTTAAGCCTCCATGTAAATAGTTCTTAACCCTCCGCAAGGAGTAAGTTTCTTGTCAATCATGTATACTGTGATCCTTATTGTTACAATGTATTCAGTTGAAATATACTGTCTGTTATGTTCCTTGTAAACTGTCTTGAATTGTAGAAAGTCGGTATATAAAACCTATTAAATAAATAAATAAATGTTTGCACCTGGATGTGCCTGCTTTTTTTTTCCAGGCATTCTGGCTTAGACGTCTAGAATGCAGCTGGATGTCCTTTCTAAAATCCCCCTCTGTGTTTTATGTTAACTGTAGATATTACTTAACTCTGTTTTGTACTGTACTGTAATGGTAAAAGTGGATTATAAACAATGTTATTAAATTAAATTTCCTCTTGAACCTTGATCCCTGTTATTGTCATCTGCAAACATAAGCAACAAGAAAAGTTTCATGGTCGGGTCATTGTGCTGCCCCTCATTAGCTCTGCACTCTTCTCTCTCCCTACATCCCTCTTCAGGAACTACACTCATTAGGCAAATCCCTCTCATCTGTGCCCTTCTCTTCCCTTGTCAACTCCAGACTGCATTCATTCCACCTTGCTGCACTGTATTTATTTATTTAGACAGCTTTTGTATACCGCCTTATCCTTTAATCAAAGCGGTCACAACACAATTGGGGGATACATTTAACACGTGAGGATATGAGACACATACACTAATACTTACAGGGAACATGGGCAATGGAGGGTTAAGTGGCTTGCCCAAGACCACAAGGAGCATCTGTGGGACCAGAAACCCCAGTCCTTCCAGACCAAGGTTGCTGTCCTTTAGTGGGATTTGAACCCCCGACCTTCCGGCCTGAAGTACCTTGCCCCAACCACTAGGCTACTCCTCCCTCCATGCATGGAACACACTACCTGAGTTGGTGCGTTAGGCTCCATCTCTGGTTATAGTCAAATCCAGGCTAAAAAAACACTTTTTCGAGGCTGCTTTTGGATCCCAACCCTTTATTCTCTTGGTTATCACTCATGTGTGAAGACAATCTCTAGTCCCTTCTCTGTTGTGTTTCGGTCTTAAATAGATTATAAATCCTATGGGGCAGGGACTTTCTCTTATGTGTATATGTACAATGTTGTGAATTCTGTGTACAAATAAGTAGTAGCAATAGTGCTATACAAATGCTAAGTAGTAGTAGTTGCTCTGCATAGGCACTGTAGTGCTACACAAATTAGTAGTAATGCTGCATATGCTTGAAGCATTATACAAATGATAAGTAGTAGAATAATTGCTGTGTGTATGCTTTGTAGCACTATACAAATAAGTAGTGCTGCACACACCTTGTAGTGCTATACAAATAAGTAGTAGTAGCGCTGCATACGCCTTGTAGTGCTATACAAATGATCAGATATAGTAGTAGTACCAATGACCTAGCTAGAAACAGTGCCTCTGCAGTTCAAAGCGACTTCCAGACTCTGGGAGAGAAACTCAAACCCATTGTTAACACTAAAGCATTCTCAGAAGTTCTACCATTTTCCTGGTAAGGGGGCAGAAAGGCTGCATCGCATAATCAACTTTAATACATGGCTCCAAACATGACGCAAACAAGAAAGATTTAAATATATAGGCAACTGGGGAAACACATGGATCAACAAGAGACTATACTATACTATACTGTACTGATGGACTACATCTCTCCAATGCAGGGAAAAAGATCCTAAGTGAAAAAGTCAGGCAGTATGTGGACAGGCATTTAAACTAGGGAAAGGGGGTGACGGATGGAGAAGGACAAGTTCAGGACGTTACTCCCAGCAAAAGTAAAACACTGGAAACAGCCACACCTTTGAACAACACATCAATGGCAAGCGGGAAGGGGCATGTAGAACAAATCCATGCAAAAGGTAGGCAAGCCAGTCAAAAAATGCTGGAAAGCAATGAGCACAAATGCTCGAAGCCTAGCCAACAAAGTTCCCAATCTGCAAGCCCTAATGGTAGAAATGGTCTTGGACATTGTGGCCATTTCAGAAACATGGTTTAATGAGTCACATGAATGGGATATAGCCATAGCTGGCAATAATCTATTTAGAAGAGATAGAGAGGGTAGAAAAGGAGGAGGAGTAGCCTTGTATGTCAAAAACAGTATTAATACAACAAGAACCTGGATCCTTACCAGAGCTTACACATGATACTTCATATACACAAAATATTCAGCTCAGTCCTCTAACCATATCATAGTATTACTCAATTAGCAAAGAAATACTTTTTTTAAAAACAAAAAATGGAAAAGGCAAACCTCAGAAAACTTCGAGCGTGCTAATTAACCACCAAAGTGGAATACGGCACTTTCATAAGTTAAACGCATCAACGGTCCGCTCAAACTTTTCCTTAATCAAAAAGTGGATTACATGGCCATACATATACATTATAGTGAATAACACATTTCATCTAACAAATATTCACTTATACTCTAGTAATTCCTCTATTATATTCACTGTGTCATCCCATATTTAATTCTTCTCCGGCACAGAGTTTCCATCACTCAAAACAAGTAGGTCAACCCCCAACGCCCACTTAGATGTCCCTCTAGCGTTTCGCATCAGCTGCTTCAGGGAAATAGAGCTACAAAACAAAAAACAATACAAGCTTCGCTTAACATACATACCATGACTGTAACCGGCGACCACCTTTAAACTCTGAAACAGATTCATCTCACCGACCCAATGCTCTCAAGCCTATTGTCGTACACCGCCTCACCGGAATACATGAACCTCCTCCCGTAGGTCATAACGGCTCCATTCACAGCACCACAGGGTTTGATTACCAAACTACACAGGTGCAGATATATGCAAATAGACCCCTCCCACTTCTGTTTCCAGCGTAACCAAACGCATATCCAGACTGCATCAAATGCACACCCTCTAATCAATGCCAGAATTTAACTCTTCGGGTGACACAGTCCCCAAGGAAAAAATCCAGCACTGCTCCCTATAGGCTAGACACTGATCACGAGTCCTACCTCCGGAACCTGAGATAATCTGTTCAGTGCAAAAACATTGCAAGTCTAGAAAGGCATGCCCCTTCTTCAAGCAATGATCAACTAGCGGGGCCTCGCGCCTTTTGCAGTGTATTCTACTCTTGTGTTCTCCCAATCTAATCCGGAAAGGACGAACCGTTTTCCCCATATACAATAACCCACAAGGGCAAAAGATCCCATAAACAACAAAGTCAGACTCGCATGAAGTGAATGATTTCAAAACATACTCCTTATCTTTATAAAGGAAACGATCCGTTTCCCAAGCTACTGCACAGAAAGCCCAGTGCCCACATTTAACATGTCCACACTGTATATCGTGTATTGCCTCCACAGGCCTCAACCGAGAAGGACTTAATATTTCTTGTAAATTGGGATTTCTTTGCCAAACACACCGGGGACTTTTAGCCTCCAACCCCGGTACCGTTTGCAATACATTAGCATGTCTATGCATAATACGCTGTATCTGTAAACTTAAGGGTGAAAAACGGGAAATTAAATTCACATGTTCTTCCTCACCAGAACTTCTCATCCTAGGGGAAAGCAGCCAAGCTCTATCATTAAACAACGCTCTCTTATATGCCCGATCCAGTACCTTACCAGGATACCCTCTCGCTAGAAAATCACTTCTAAGAGATTTTGCTTGGAGTTTAAAGTCCTCCACCATTGAACAGTTCTGTCTATACCAAATGAATTGAGAAAATGGTAGTCCCTTTAACAAACTTACCGGATGAGTGCTAGAGAAATGCAAGAAGGTATTCCTATTCATACTTTTCCTATGTACCGAGGTGCCCCAGTTATCACTCTGCCGCCAAACTTTCACATCCAGAAACACATCATAACTCATTGTGAACTGTATGTGGGCATCCAAACTATTCAACCATGCATAAAACATCTTTAGAGAGTCAACCGAACCCTCCCACAACAAAAAAACGTCGTCAATATATCGACGCCATAATTTTATCTGGGAGGCATATGGTGACTCTCTCAGCCATCGCTGCTCATACAATCCCATGAATACATTTGCCACTGATGGAGCAAAAGATGCCCCCATCGCTACTCCTGCAATCCCTTCAAACCCAAAATAATTTTTACAAAGAGCCAACTGAGCACATCACATCAAGAAATCACACTGTTGCTCTCCAACATCACCCCGTTGTTGTAAGCCCAATTGTATTACCTTCAATGCAGCTGCCAGTGGGATGCTTGTATAGAGGGCTTTCACATCTAAAGTTACTAATAATATCGAATCATTCTTGGCCCAATCTGATGTCTCTGCCAATATAGCATAGTTACTCACCTGTAACAGGTGATCTCCGGGAACAGCAGGAATTTAGTCTTCACATATGGGTATCATCGGTACCGATGGAGCCTGCGTGGGAACGCTCACCAGCGTCCAATAGGAACGCTTTTGGGAGCATCCCTCAGCACATGTGCGCTGCCTTCCCGCCTTTCCAACTGTCCCTCTTCAGTTAAGTTTGTAGCTGAGTGAAAGGATAGAGGGAGAGAGGAAAGAGATAAAGAGATAGAGAGACAACTCCTAGGGAAGGTGGGTGGGTTGTGAAGACTAAATTCCTGCTGTTCCCGGAGATCACCTGTTACAGGTGCGTAATTACGCTATCTCCAGGAACAAGTAGAAATGTAGTCTTCACATATGGGGACTCCCTAGCTAAAGATGCCAGGGAGATAACCCCAGGAAGGTGCCCCCCTGGAAAGGTAGGCATCCTTCCTCCCATGGATCTCTGGCATTCTACCAGGGTTGGTGGGTAGGAGTTGAATGGGGTCTGAAAGAGATTTCGAAGAACAGCTTGGCCAAAGAAGGCATCCTGACAGGAGGCTTTATCCAGGCAGTAGTGGGTTGTGAAAATGTGTACCGAGGCCCAGGTGGCTGTTCGACAAATGTCATCGATAGACACAGAGTGGAGATTAGCCATGGAAGTAGCCATGGCTCTCACGTTATTTATATTTATTTATTTTATTTATTTAAAGTCTCTTTTATACCGCGCTATTCAGCATCAGCGCGGTTTACAATAAACAGTGAACAGTTATGAGCCGTGACATGGTCCTGAAGAGGAAGACTCTTACTCTCATAAGCAAAGGATATGCATTGGGCAATCCATTTAGATAAAGTTCTTTTGGAGACTGGAAGTCCCAAATGACTAGGATCAAAAGCTATAAAAAGTTGCGAGGACTTTCTATGTTGCTGTGTTCTCTGTATGTTAAAGGCTAAGGCTCTTTTACAATCTAAAGTATGAAGGTTTCTTTCTGCATTAGAGGCGTGAGGCCTCGGAAAAAATACAGGAAGATAAATTGATTGATTTAAATGAAAAGGCGAAACCACCTTTGGCATAAAGTGTGGATGAGTTCTAAGAATGACCTTATCATGACGAAACCTAGTATAAGCAGGATCAGCCACTAAAGCTTGCAATTCACTAGTGCGACGTGCAGAGGTGAGTGCAATTAGAAAGATGACCTTCCAGGTCAAAAACTTAAGGGCTGTAGTGGCTAAAGGCTCAAAAGGCGGCTTTATGAGCTGCCTGAGAACTAGATTTAGATCCCATGCCACCGGTAGTGGCTTAATGGGAGGTTTGGTTAAAAGAAGGCCTCTCATAAATCTAGATATGAGAGGATGAGAGGAAATTGGTTGTCCATTCAGAGGCTTATAAGAAGCTGCAATTGCACTAAGATGGACTTTTACCGAATTGGTCTTTAGACCAGAATTAGATAAATGAAGGAGATACTCTAGTATTGATTCTAAGGGTATGACCAGGGGGTTTAATCCCTTCTTGGAGCACCATATAGTAAAATGTTTCCACTTGAAGGCATAAGATCTTCTTGTGGAAAGTTTCCAAGAAGCCTGAAGGATATCCTTTACCTGTTGGGACAGGTTGAGATCCTGGAGGTCTAAGCCTTCAGCAACCAGGCTGTGAGATGCAGGGACTGGGGATTCGGGTGCCATAGCATCCCGTTCTCTTGGGAAAGGAGATCTTGAGCATGCCCTAACTCCATAGGTGCTGCTTGAGAGAGATGTAGAAGCAGGGGATACCACGTTTGGCATGGCCACCATGGCGCTATGAGAATCATGCGACCCCTGTCTCTCTGAAGCTTGAAGAGTGTCTTGGGGATTAGGGGAATGGGTGGGAAAGCATAAAGGAAGTCCTGACCCCAGTGATGGAGGAAGGCATCCCTTGCCTGACAATGGTGAGCCGGAATTCTGGAACAGGACCGGGGAAGTTTGGCATTCAATGGACTTGCAAAGAGGTCTATGTCTGGAGTGCCCCAGAGATGAAATATTTTTGCCACCTGGTCTAGGTGGAGGGACCACTCATGAGGCAGCAGTACTCGACTGAGTTTGTCTGCCCAAAGGTTTTGAATGCCTGGAAGATATATCACTAGAAGGTGAATTTGATACTCTCTGGTGAGGGCCCACAGTCGTAAAGCTTCATTGCATAACGACAGAGAGCCTGTTCCGCCCTGCTTGTTCACATAGAACATGGCTACTTGATTGTCCGTCTGGACTAGGACTGTCTTGTAGCTGAGCTGGGCGTGGAATACTTGAAGAGCTAAATAGATTGCTCTTAATTCCAGGAGGTTTATGTGTAAACCAGCCTCCTGTGGAGTCCAGGTTCTCTGGGTAGAGAGATGATTCAGGTGTGCTCCCCAACCCACCTGTGATGCATCTGTTAGGGTGGCCTGAAAAAGGGGTTGATGAAAAGGAGACCCCACTGTCAGGTTTTCTAGTGATTGCCACCATTGGAGGGACAAAATTAGTCATTGAGAGTTTATTATTTTGTCCGACAAATGACCCGTGGCCTGTGTCCACTGTGTGGAGAGGGTCCACTGAGCTGCTCGCATGTGGAGGCGAGCATATGGGACTACATGAACTGTGGATTCCATATGTCCCAGCAACTGTAGAAGCTCTTGAGCAGTGAGGGAGGATTTGCCTACTGCTTGAGAAGCTAGTTGCATTATGCAAAGACACCGGGCCTGTGGAAGGAAAGCCTTTGCCTGTCTGGTATCTAGACAGGCCCCTATGAATTCCAGGCATTGGGAAGGAACAAGTTGGGATTTTGGGAAGTTTATTACCAATCCCAAGTATTGGAGAATTCGCATTGTAAGGGACAGTGCAGTGCTAGCCTCTGCAACTGTAGGGGCTCGGATGAGCCAGTCGTCTAAGTAAGGGAAGACAAATATCCCCAGGGTTTGTAGAAATGCAGCTACTACTGCCATGCATTTCGTGAATACCCTTGGGGCTGAAGCCAGACCAAAAGGAAGAACCCTGTACTGGAAATGTTTTCCCTTGAAAAGGAATCGTAAGAATTTCCTGTGATCTGGATGGATCAGAATGTAAGTGTATGCATCCTTTAAGTCTAGAGAGCAAAGCCAATCCTGGCTTTGAAGGTATGGAAGAAGAGTTCCTAGAGAAATCATTTTGAACGTCTCTCGAAACAGGTATTTGTTCAATTCTCTGAGGTCTAAAATGGGTCTGTGTCCCCCCGTTCTCTTTGGAATAACAAAATAGGGGGAGTAGAACCCTGCACCCCGTTGAAGAATGAGTACCTCCTCTGTTGCCCCTTAGACAAGAAGTGTTGAGACCTCGTGATCTAACAGATTGTCTGCGGAGGTTTGAGAATTGAATTGCTTCAGAATTGTAGGAGGGGGCATGCTGTGAAAATGAAGCTTGTACCCCCTCTCCTACAATGGACAAAGTCCAGTCTTCTGCTGTTATCTGATGCCATCTGTCGGCAAAGTGGCATAACCTGCCTGGGATATTGGGGGGTTGGGGACCCCTCAGAGGCAGGAAGGCAAAGCTCTCTAGGAAGGAGTCAAAGCCCTTGAGGGGGCTGAACCTGCAGAGCTGGTTGGGCTCTCGGGCCTTTTGACTTCTTTTGCTGTCTAGTTTGTCCCTTTTGGGCAGCCTGACCCCGAGTTTGACTCTGCTGGTTATAGGAAGGATAAAATTTCCTCTTTTTGCTGAAAGAGGGTTTTTTTATAAGGCTTCTTTTTGGCTGGAGTGGCTGTAGATTTTGACAATCTATCTAGAATAGTATTGTCCGCATCTAACTCGTTAGCCTTTTCCTGGCAGTTCTTGCCGAAGAGATTCTTTCACATGCAAGGAATGTTGCCTAACTTGTCCTGTACCCAAGTTTCCAAGTCTGATGCCTGCAACCAGGCAATCCTTTGTGCACCAATGGCAATTGCAGAAGTTCTGCTGATGCATTCAAAGCAGTCAGAGGTTGCACGATTTACAAACTTGGAGACATCCTGAGCATGCTTAACTAGAGCAAGAAAATCTTGTCTCTTGTCATCTGGGAGAAATCGCGCACGTGCCCAGAGCGGGACTTTATTTAAAGACGCGGCCAGCGTCTCAAGCACTCTCCTCCTGTGTTGACTTTACCGTATGTAACCTGCTGCCTGCACTTTTCTCTCCTTTGTGCCTATTGGCTCACACATTATTATTATTGTTATTATTTGTACTGTTTCTTCCTTCATTTATACTACATCTACACTTATTGTATTATTTATTTTCCTGCCTGTTTATCTCCTGTCCTGTCTCTTTCTCTTATCGCCTCTCCTCTTATTTTTTCTAGTGTGCTGCTTTCCCACTCACAGCTCCACCTCGGAAGCAGCGTGGTTGCATGCAACGCGATCGCGCACGTGCCCAGAGCGGGCCTTTATTTAAAGATGCGGCCAGCGGCGTCTCGCGCGCCCAAGGAGCAGGACGTGCTCCTTGGGCGAGCTCCTTGGGGCGACGACGAGGGCGACACTACGTTGTATGCTCGTTGTTCCTCTCCAACATTACCCAGTATTCCCGTCACAAGCTGTCCCCCCCCCCTCCTTCTGTCATTAAGGGCAAGTTCCACGTCTCCTCTAAGCACTCCTTCTTCACTCCGGGGCTAGGATCCTTTTTCCCTACTTCGTTCAGTCCCCGCTACGTCTCCTATCTGATCTTGCTCTGGTTACTTTTCATGTCAGCTATACCTGTGGTTTGGGGCCGTCGGCCCCTCCATTCCTCCACTGCATGGCCTCGACACCAGTTGCCCTCTCGGACCTATCTGCGTCCCCTTGCCGCGACCTCATCCTTTCAGACACCTACTTCTGCCTTCCTTTGCCCCCCGTGCCTGTATCACCGGCACCCCTCCGACTGTGCCTCCTTAATTGTCGATCTCTTCGGTCAAAGACTGCCCTTATCTACGACCTCGTTGAACGGGAGCGTCTTGACATTCTTTTCTTGGTAGAAACATGGCTCAAAGAAGGGGAGGATCCCCTCCTTACCCGCTGCCTCCCTCCTAACTATGAGGCCCTCTCTGTTCCACGCATTGCGAGAGCAGGTGGCGGGGTCGCGGTTATTTACCGCTCCTTCAGTTCCTCTGTCTAGAATTTCTTCTGCCTCCTTATGTTACCCTGAATCCCTTCTTCTTCAGCTGAACAGCCTGCCCGCTCTCCAATTTCTCTTAATCTACTTTCCTCCATCCTCCCCTCCCTCTCTCTGGGACTCTCTTCTTGCCTCTATCTCTGATTTAACCCTTCAATTTCCGCAGCTTCTTATACTCGGTGATTTCAATGTACATCTTGACTCACCCGCCTTGCCTAGGGACACTGCTTTCTCTGCGCTACTCCAGGATCTCTCTTTGTCTCAGCACGTGGCTCTGCCTTCCCACATTGCTGGTCACACTTTAGATTTGGTTATCTCCTCAGTGAACTCCTCCTTTCAAATCTCATCGCCCATTTCAGTACCACTTCCCTGGTCAGACCATTTCTACATTGTGTTTACCCTTCAATCCATACCCCCCATCCCTCCTCCCTCCTCATTACCCGCCCGTTTGTCCCGCCACCTCAACTCGACAACCTTGCAGTGTTTCTCTACTGTATACCGCCCCCCCCCCCCCCGATTTTTCATCCTTGTCACCATCGTCCCAGGTTGCCTTCTGGAACACCGAACTCTCACAAACTCTCGATCAAGTCGCCCCTGCCAGGCCTTATCATCCTCGGCATCGCACCTGTCACCCCTGGTTTCACGCAGGACTTCATCTCTACCGCTCCCAGCTGCGAAGAGCTGAGCATCTCTGGCGAAAATCCCGCTCTACAGCCTCCTATCAACTCTTTAAGTCCAGTCATGCCCACTATCGGTCTTGCATCCATCAAGCCAAATATTCCTTTTACTCCGCCTCCATTGCTTCAGCCCCCAATAAGTCACGGTATCTCTTTGCCACCTTGAACACACTCTCCCAATTACAATCCTCCTCCACTCGAGACTCTCGTACTTCCATGCAAGCCCCTAGCCCTACCAGCTTGGCTTCGTTCTTTTCCTCCAAGGTCCATGACCTTCGTTCCTCCCTTCCCCTTTGCCCCCAGGCCCTGACTTCGCCTCCCCCTATCTCATCCCCATCATCCCCGCTGTTATCTTATACTTGGGCCAATTTTTACTCTATCACATCCCCGGAACTCATCCAGCTACTGTCTACTACTCACAAAACTACTTGCCCCCTGGACCCCATTCCCTCTTCATGGTTTTCAGAGCCTCCCGCTGAGTTACTTCAACCTCTCTTGACCATCATTAACTCCAGTCTGTCATGTGGTACCTTTCCTTGCCCTTGGAAACACGCCCTAGTCCGCCCCCTTCTAAAACATCCCTCACTTGACCCTTCCGTACCTGCAAATTATCGTCCGGTGTCCAATCTCCCTTTTGCTTCCAAACTTTTGGAGAAGGTAGTTTTTTCACAACTTTCACACCATCTGGACTCAACGCACTTTCTGCACCCCAGGCAATCCGGATTTCGTCCCGGTTACAGTGTCGAGACTACTATCACGGCGGTCATGAACGAAATCCACACTTCCCACGACCAAGGTAACATCACGGTGGTGGTATCTCTTGATCTTTCAGCCGCCTTTGATCTAGTGGACCACTCTCTTCTTTCTCGTTTGCGGGATGCAGGTATTCGTGGTGCTGTTTATCACTGGTTTCACTCCTTCTTATTTTCCAGGTCATTTGCTGTCACCTCCACTTATTCTGCTACAGACCCTCTTCCCCTCACGTGCGGTGTCCCGCAAGGTTCAATTCTGGCCCCCTTACTATTTAATGTCTTTTTGGCTCCCTTGGCTGTACTCATTCAACAACTAGAGATTTCAGGCTACTACTACGCCGACGATATCTTTCTTTTGCATCACACTTCATCGTCCCACCCGGATATAACCCCACTAGAAATGTGTCTATCTTCAGTTTCCTCATGGCTCGCTTCCAACTGTCTAGTGCTCAATATTGCTAAGACTGCTGCAATCTGATTCCCTCACAGTTCCCCTACTCCGTCACTTATTCCCTCTTTTTCAGACACCCGTATCTCTCTAGTCTCTAAACTCTGCTACCTTGGTGTCATTCTCGACAGCAACCTTACATTCCATGATCACATTTCCCATATCTCTCGGCGCTCTTTCTTCTGTCTCCGACAAATTCGGGCCATTCGACCGTTCTTATCCTCTCAAGCCCTCACTACCCTTCTACTTTCCCTGGTCATCACCAGATTGGATTTTTGTAACACCATTTATGCTGGTATCCCCCAATTTCAACGGCATCAACTACAGCTAATACAGAACACAGCCACTCGGATGATATTACACGCCTCCCCTCGCGATCATAATACCCCGCTGTTGCAACATCTCCACTGGTTACCACTGGAATTCCGGATTTCTTTCAAGACCCTTACGTTAGTACATCGAGCCATCTATCTTTTCCAACCTCAGTATCTCTCCGATTTATTAACTTTCCATACTCCCACTCGCAGCCTTCGATTCATCCATGTCAACCGTCTTCACCTCCCAGCTCCCTCCAAAGCTCACTTACAATCTACCCGGAAATCAGCCTTTTTCTATTTGGGCCCCTCCCTCTGGAACTCGCTTCCCACTTCCCTCCAACTAGAAGAATCCTACCCCAAATTTCGTTCCCTTCTTAAAACCCATCTTTTCTCCTTAGCTTTTAATGTTTCTCTCTGAATCTCCTCTGACCCCCTCCTCTTTCTCGCTTGCTGTCCTTACCTCTTGTCTCCTGTACCTCTCAGATTATTGTAACTTCTTTTTCCTTTTCTATTTCAAAATTATTTTTGTACTGTAAACCGCCCCGATGTAATGGGGGGCGGTATATCAAATGTAAGTAATGTCACCCAGCAGACCTGGTTGAGAGAAAGGAAAATGCTTTAAATAAAGAAAAAGGTACATACAAGCTGCAATATCTGGAGGAACCAGATAGAGGGAGCCAGAGTGACTGTGGAACCATGCCCCACTGAGCATGAGGTAATGCCAGCCAGCTTCCAATCCTCGAGCACAGGAGGACTTCTTAAGGAGGAAGACTGGAGGCAGAGCAGGAGGAGTGGCAGCAGAAGGAGAAGCAGCTGGAGTGAAGGCTGGAAAAGAAGCAGCAGGAAGGAAGGCAAGACAGAGGAAAAGAGGTTAGAATGCAAACCTGAATATTCCACTGCCAGAAGATCACCCAGAGTGAAAGGTGATTGCCTGAGAGCTAAGGAGGAACCTGGGAAGGTCTCAGCTCACAAAGGAGTAAAAGCTGTTTGCCCAGAGTGGCAGAGACATTGTTGCAACTGTTGTCCAAAACCAACAGGGTCACACCCTGAAGACCTAAGCCGTGCTGTGCAGGCAAGCCAACGGAGAAACTGGTGCAGGCCTCAACCTTCACCGGAAACAGAGAAGCCAAATTCCCAAGGTAAAGCTTTTTATGATACAAGCTATAGGAAACGTTTACCTGATAAGAAAGGTTTGAATAATAAATGTTTTTATAAAGCTGCCATAAAACCTCTAAGGAGAGAGGAATTTCCTACATACAAAACAGCACAGAGCCGACGCCCTATGAGTTATCCAGAATATTGGGCTGTGCTAGAAGAGCTGTATAAGAAGCCTGACTATAACCTACCTGAACCCAGGGACTCAGAGTCAGAGGCTTCCGCCTATGAGCCAATGCAAGTGGAACTGGCAAATGAGGTTTCAGATACCGAAATGGACTGTACGTACTGTACCACGGGAAGCCTAGAATCTTTGCCAGGCTTGTAAGCTGTATGAGTAGTTGCCTAGAACATTCCTGTTGTGTGAATACCAGCGCTACTGTGAAAGTAACAGTTTTGCTTTAAACTTTTGTTTTACTTTTTCTTACCTGAATTAAGGACATTTGCGTTGTTGTTATTGCCCAATCCTTTGAACCCTTGCATGAAAGGGAAATAAAAGCCTTTATTTTCCCACCACTTGTGCAGTTGAATTCTTTGGAAGATTAGGATCCAGGAAACTAACAGGACCAAAAGCCAATTGGGCCTCTGGATTACTGGCCAATCTCCTCCCTATATAGTTATGTCCGACCGCTACTTAACGCCAGGGTAGTGCTCGCAACAATAAACCATAAACAATAAACAATAAATGGGCTCATAAGTTCCAAGTCTCCTGTGACTTCCTTGAGGAACATTCCCATATATAGAATATATGAACTGATCCTAGCTGAAAACATGAAAGCTTGAAAAGTTTGGCGCCCAAAAGCATCCACAGTCCTGCATTCACGACTTGGAGGATTGGATGCATGCCTTTTTGCACTTTTCATCCTACGCATGGCTGACTCCACTACCATTGAATGGTGTGGCAGCTGAGTTTTCTGAAATCCAGGACATGGCGGAACTCGATACATGGTATCAAGTCTCCTAGAGCGAGGAGATGTAGTCAGAGGTGTCTCCCACATTCTGAGCATCAAGTTATACAGAATTTCATAGATGGGCAGAGTGGCTGCCTCCTTTGGAGCTTTAGGATATTGGAGAATTTCCAATTCCTTTGCCCTGGGTTCCTCTTCAGGAACTCCCATGATTGAAAGGCCTTTGGCCATATCACGAATAAAATCCTGAAAAGACATGTCCTCTGGAGGTGACATTCTGCGTTGGGGAGAAGAGGGATCTTCTGGGAGAAACCCTCTAGTACCAGCAGAATTGTCAGAGTCTTTGGTATCAGAGGATTCGAAGTATTCCTGACTACGATGCTCATGCAAAGCACGGTCCCGGTATCGATCGAAGTCGGTACCGAGTTGATCCGGTACCGATCTGTCGATTCCAGCCAGAGATGGCGTGGGAAGAATTCCCACTGGGGCTGGTACCACTGGTACCAGTATCGTCGGTAGGGTACCGGTGTCTGTACCGGCATCGGTGTCGATGTCGATACTGGTGCCCGTTGGACCAACGGTACTGCAGCTGAGAGAAGAGCTGCGATACTGCGTTCTATAGCAAGGAATCTCTGGTCTATCGACACTGCCGATGCCTGGGTGTCGGTACCGGTAAAAGGGGCCGGAACCCCTGAGCATGGCACAGGTAGTTCTTGCGAGGTTTGGGCCTCGAGAACATCCTGAAGACCCATCGATGCTTTGGAAGCCGAAGCCTCCCGCCGGGGCTGTTTTGCCGATGTGGTTTCCTCAAGGGCAATGCCAGTGGCCTCTCGATGCTTAGCAGGAGAGCTACCCTTTGAGGACCGGCTTTTATGTTTAGTTACCTGAGATCCATGGGAGGAAGAAGAGGCCCTTGAAGATGTCGATGCAATGGATCTGGCATCCGAATAAAAGAGGGTACCGAGCTTTGCAGCCCGGTTCTGTCTTCCTCTTTTAGTCATCCCCATACAGGAAAACATTGAGATGGAGAATGTTCAGGCCCTAAACATTTAAGACACCAGTCATGGGTGTCAGTGACGGAAATGGTACCGCCACACTTAGTACATTTCTTAAAACCACTAGTTGGTTTTTCCATGTTTTAGGAATGTGGGGCCTAGTGCCCAAAATGGCGCCTAGCACCAAAAAGAAAAGTTTCTGAAGAGAAACAGTCTACATTGTTTGGGATTTTTTTTGAAAAAGAAAAGAAAAGAACCGGCGGTACCGGTAAGCATCGTGCGGCAGGCAAACGCGAGCACAAGAAACAAATTTTAAAGACGGAATTTTCTGCGGTGACAAGGATGAGATCCTGTCGGCTATGTGGAAAATGAAGAACTGAAGAGGGACAGTTGGAAAGGCGGGAAGGCAGCGCGCATGTGCTGAGGGATGCTCCCAAAAGCGTTCCTATTGGACGCTAGGGAGCCTTCCCGCGCAGGCTCCGTCGGTACCGACGATACCCATATGTGAAGACTACATTCCCGCTTGTTCCTGGAGATCTTTAAGAAATGCATCGTATCTCGAACATACGAGGGAATGGTTTTCAATAGTGGCCGCAAGAATGATGCTGTCTTGAAGGGAGGGATCACTTGTGAGGCTCCTGATGAGATCGAAGAGATCTCTTGGTTTATTTATGGCATGGAGGAGGATATTGTTGTGATGTTCGTGCTTGGCGTTGAGTGTGCTGGTGGAGTAGGCTGCACGATGGTCCATGTAGGTGTCACAAAGTTGTGGGTCCTTGGATTTTCTCCATCTTAGTTCAAGTCTTTTGAGGCGGCATGATCTTTGTCTTCTTTACATTAACGTACAGGACCATTTCCCGATGGAAGTGGCGGAGGCAAATACAGTGACAGAATTCAAAATGGCATGGGACAGACACAGTGGATCCCTTTATAGCAACAGGATAAAATCAAAATAAGCATAACTATCTTTTATATCTGAACAAATAGGGGTGACCTACACGGAGTGGTTGGTACACCTCTAAACAAAGGCATGGGGAGGGGAGACCTGCACGGAGCAGCAAGTGCACCTACTCTTGCAGCCTTGCTGGGCAGATTAGATGGACCATACTGGTCTTTATCTGCCATCATATACTATGTTATATAAGAAGTAGCAGTAGCACTGCATACGCCTTGTAGTGCTATACAAATGATAAGAAGTAGTAGCAATAGCGCTGCATACGCATAAAGAGCTATACAAATGATAAGAAGTAGTAGTAGTAGTAGTGCTGCATATGCCTGGTAGCGTTATACAAATGATAAGTAGTAGTAGTGCTGCATGCGCCTTGTAGTGCTATACAAATAAGAAGTAGTAGTAGTAGTAGTGCTACATATGCCCTGTAGTGCTATACAAATGATAAGTAGTAGTAGTAGTAGTGCTGCATATGCCTTGTAGTGCTATACAAATAAGTAGTAGTAGTAGTAGTAGTGCTGCATATGCCTGGAAGTGCTATACAAATGATAAGTAGTAGTAGTAGTAGTGCTGCATATGCCCTGTAGTGCTATACAAATAAGAAGTAGTAGTAGTAGTGCTGCATATGCCTTGTAGTGCTATACAAATGATAAGTAGTAGTAGTAGTAGTGATGCATATGCCTTGTAGTGCTATACAAATGATAAGAAGTAGTAGTAGTAGTGCTGCATACGCCTGATAGCGCTATACAAATGATAAGTAGTAGTAGAAACATAGAAACATGATGACAGAAAAAGACCACATGGCCTATCTAGTCTGTCCTTCCATATCAACAACTACAACAATCCACTTTTTACCTTTAGAGATCCTCTGTGTTGGTCCCATGCTTTTTCGAATTCAGTTACTGTCCTCATCTCTACCACCTCCACTGGGAGACTATTCCATGGATCCACTACGCTTTCCGTAAAGAAATATTTCCGCATATCACTCCTGAATCTATCTCCCTTCACCCTCAACTCATGTCCCCTCGTAGCAGAACTTGCTTTCAATTGAAAGAGGCTCTCTCCCTGAACATTTATGCTAGACCATTCTTCAAGCTTGGCTAGATCCCTCCTCATGTTATCTACACCTTCCTGGGTGTATACTCTATTGCAGATTTTGGTATCATCTGCAAAGAGCCAAACCTTACCCGACAACCCTTCCGCTATATCACTAACAAAGATGTTAAAAAGAATCGGACCAAGGACAGATCCCTGGGGCACACCACTGGTAACATCCTTCTCCTCAGAGTGAGCTCCATTTACTTGTACTCTTTGTCGCCTCCCACCCAACCAATTTCTAACCCAAGCAGTAACTTTAGGGTCCATCCCCAGGGTGCTCAGTTTGTTTGTGTCAAAGGCTTTACTGAAATCTAAATACAACACATCTAGAGCTCTCCCTCGGTCCAACTCCCTGGTCACCCAGTCAAAGAATTTGTCTGACAAGACCTGCCTCTGGTGAATCCATGTTGCCTCGGATCCTGTAATCCGCTGGACTCCAGAAACCTCACTATTTTCTCTTTCAGCAGCGTTTCCAATAATTTACTCACCACCGAAGTTAAACTAACTGGCCTGTAGTTTTCAACCACATCCTTCCGCTTTTGTGTAAAGGCACCACATGAGCCTCTCTCCAGTCTTTTGGCACCACTCCCGACTCCAACGAGACATTGAAAAGGTCAGTCAGTGGAGTTGCTAGAACGTCCCCAAGTTCCCTCAGTATTCTAGGGTGTATCCAATCCGGTCCCTTCGCTTTGTCTACTTTAAGTTGAGCTAGTTTCTCACAAACACAGTCTTCTGAAAATTGTTCAAGATGTCCCTCGCTTCTGTTCCTATTTGTGGGTGTTTTCTGAGGTCCTGCTCCTGGTTCTTCATCTGTGAACACAGAACAAAAATATTTGTTAAGCAATTCCGCTTTATCCTTATCAGCTTCTAAATATTCCCCCCTGCACCCTTGAGTCTGACAATACCACTTTTGCCCTTCCTCTTCTCACTAATATATCTGAAAAATGTCACCCTACCCCATTTTATTGCATTGGCTATTTCCTCCTCCTTTTGAATCTTTGCCTTCTTGACTACTTTGCTAGCTTCTCTAAGTTTTTCCAAATACAGATGCCTGTCTTCCTCTCTCTGTGATCTCTTGTATTTCATGAAGGTCTCCCTCTTTTTCTTCACTTTTTCAGCTACTTCCTTCGAAAACCATAGCGGTCTCCTTTTCCTTTTGCCTTTATTTACCATTTTAACAAAAAGGTTGGTTGCCCTTAAAATACCCCCTTTCAGTTTTGCCCACTGTTTTTCTACATCCCCCAGCTGTTCCCATCCCACTAACGACTCCCTGAGGTATTGGCCCGTCTTCGCAAAGTTAGTCTTCCTAAAGTCTAAGATCCTCTCTAGTCCTAATACTGAACCACACCATCTGGTGATCACTGGATGCAAAATGATCTCCCACTACAACATCAGAAACACTTTCACCACTGGTAAGCACCAAGTCCAGTATGGCCCCTTCACGTGTGGAGTCTGTTACCAATTGCCTGAATAGTTCTCCCTGTAGAGAATCCAGGATCTCCTTACTTCTAGATGATACTGCAGCAGGAATGTGCCAGTCAACATCTGGCATATTGAAATCTCCTATCAGTAGCACTTCCCCTTTCCTAGCAATGCTGCGTATGTCTTCAATTAACTCTCTGTCCACCTCTTCCTCTTGTGAGGGAGGTCTGTATATCACACCAATGCAAATAGATTTCTCTTTCCCTCTTTCTAGTTTAACCCACAATGCCTTCTCTCTCCCTTTTAAGCTCTGTAATTCCAAAGCTTTAATAATAGTTTTTACATATAGTGCCACTCCTCATCCCCTTCTTCCTACCCTGTCCTTTCTGAATAAAGTATAGCCAGGTATAGTTACATCCCAGTCATGGTTTTCTGTGAACCATATTTCTGTAACTGCCACTAAATCCAAGTCAGCCACTCCCACCAAAGCTTCAACATCAGGGATCTTATTTCCCATGCTACGGGCATTTATACACACTGCTTTCCATATGTTATCCCTGTTACCCATTTCCATAAAGGTATTTAATGAATCACCTACCTGGAGGCTTTCACTTATCTGGGGGCTTTCTTCACCTATCCCCAACAAATCTAGTTTAAAGCCCTCTTCAGTAGATTAGCCAGTCTACTACCGAAGATGCGTTGACCTTTCTTGGACAGATGGATGCCATCTCTGCTCTGCAACCCTTGGAACAGCATCCCATGGTCTAGGAAACCAAAACGCTCTCGATGACACCATCCACGCAGCCATGCATTCATCTCCAGGATGCGAACCTCTCTGCCTTGGCCTTAACCCTCAACAGGAAGGATAGAAGAGAACACCACCTGTGCACCTAACTGCTTCACCCTCTGTCCCAGAGCCATGAAGTCACTTTTGATACGTTCCGAGGTATACCTGGCAGTATCATTTGTTCCAACATGGATTAGCAACATTGGGTAATAGTCAGTGGGCTTGATGAGTCGCGGCAAACTCTCCGTAACATCTTGGATTTTGGCACCAGGCAGACAGCATACCTCTCTGGACATCAAGTCTGGTCGGCAGATGGACGCCTCAGTACCCCTCAGAAGAGAGTCTCCAACCACCACTACCCTTCGTTTCCTTCTGGTCACTGATTCTGCAACTTTGGGGTACTTGAACTCTGGTTCTTCCCTTTCCAGGGATACTTTCACCATCTCCACTTCCAGGGCTGCATAATGGTTCTTCAATTCAAGGGCTGGAGAAGTTGGATTGGTTATTTTGCAGGCCCTGGTGACTTGTGTCCAACCATCGACATTCTGTTGGCAACCATCTTCTCCTGTGCTGGAGAGCTTGGTTGCTGCAAGAAGCATCTCATCAATGTACTTCTCACTGTCTTGAATGCTCCTCAGCCTCGCCACCTTCTCTCTGAGTTCCTCCACTTGTTTCCTCAGAGCTTCAGCATGCAGGCAACCCTGCACATGGAACTGGTCCTTCAACTGGCATTAGGACCCCTGTCTGGACAGAGGCAGAAGCTGTAACGGGGGCAACAGCTTTAGCAATACGATTTTTCCCAACCATTGTTCTGTTCGTGGAGCTTAGGTATCTGTTAAAGCAAAAGAGAGAGATCTACCAAGTACCAGCCGGTTTCCCAGCTGTACTTTCAGAGAAAAAGCAGTTAAATCCCTTTAATTATATTCAAAATGTGCTGGTCCAATTCTCTGTGATTTGTTAAAGGGGGAGGTGCCCTATAAAGCAAGACTGCTCACTAGGGGTGGGTGGGAGTCGGGGTGGGTAGGGAGGGAACTAACACCTGATTAGGTTTTAGCAGTTTCCAAACCTGAGGAGGTTACTAGAGTTCAGCAACCTACTGTGCTCAAGGAAAGTTCCCCTAAAGCACCAAAAAGAAAGTAACCTTGCTTTAAAAAATATACAAAAAACCCTTTTAAGAGCTCCCAGTCAGAGAGCTAGCAATGTAATATAATAAAGACAAACAAACAAACCCTCAAATCCTTACAGTTTGTTGATCTGTAGAGCCCTGGTTAGGAAAGCCTCAACAGGGCAGGGCACTGGAGCCTTTTATGCAGGCCTCAGCTGCACTCAGGAAATCAGGCCCACTAACTCCTGATTAGGTGTTAGCAGTTTCCAAACCTGAGGAGGTAACTAGAGTTCAGCAACCTACTGTGCTCAAGGAAAGTTCCCCTAAAGCACCAAAAAGAAAGTAACCTTGCTTTAAAAAATATACAAAAAACCCTTTTAAGAGCTCCCAGTCAGAGAGCTAGCAATGTAATATAATAAAAACAAACCAAAGAAACAAACAAACCCTCCAATCCTTATTGTTTGTTGATCTGTAGAGCCGTGTTTAGGAAAGCCTCAACAGGGCAGGGCACTGGAAACTTTTATGCAGGCCTCAGCTGCACTCAGGAAATCAGGCCCACTAACTCCTGATTAGGTGTTAGCAGTTTCCAAACCTGAGGAGGTTACTAGAGTTCAGCAACCTACTGTGCTCAAGGAAAGTTCCCATAATGCACCAAAAAGAAAGTAACCTTGCTTTAAAAAATATACAAAAACCCTTTTAAGAGCTCCCAATCAGAGAGCTAGCAATGTAATATAATAAAAACAAACAAACAAACCCTCAAATCCTTACTGTTTGTTGATCTGTAGAGCCCTGGTAAGGAAAGCCTAGTAGTAGTGCTGCATATGCCTGGTAGTAGTAGTGCTGCCTAGTAGTAGTAGTGCTGCATATGCCTGGTAGTGCTAGTAAGCCTAGTAGTAGTAGTGCTGCATATGCCTGGTAGTGCTATACAAATGATAAGAAGTAGTAGTAGTAATGCTGCATATGCCTTTTAGTGCTATACAAATGATAAGTAGTAGTAGTAGTAGTGATGCATATGCCCTGTAGTGCTATACAAATGATAAGAAGTAGTAGTAGTAGTGCTGCATATGCCTGGTAGCGCTATACAAATGATAAGTAGTAGTAGTAGTAGTGCTGCATATGCCTGGTAGCGCTATACAAATGATAAGTAGTAGTAGTAGTAGTGCTGCATATGCCTTGTAGCGCTATACAAATGATAAGTAGTAGTAGTAGTGATGCATATGCCCTGTAGTGCTATACAAATGATAAGTAGTAGTAGTAGTGATGCATATGCCTTGTAGTGCTATACAAATGATAAGTAGTAGTAGTAGTAGTGCTGCATATGCCTGGTAGCGCTATACAAATGATAAGTAGTAGTATTAGTAGTGCTGCATATGCCTTGTAGCGCTATACAAATGATAAGTAGTAGTAGTAGTGCTGCATATGCCTTGTAGTGCTATACAAATGATAAAAAGTAGTAGTAGTGCTGCATATGCCTTGTAGTGCTATACAAATGATAAGAAGTAGTAGTAGTAGTGCTGCATATGCCTTGTAGTGCTATACAAATGATAAGTAGTAGTAGTAGTAGTGTTGCATATGCCTGTTAGAACTATACAAATGATAAGAAGTAGTAGTAGTAGTGCTGCATATGCCTTGTAGTGCTATACAAATGATAAGTAGTAGTAGTAGTAGTGCTGCATATGCCTTGTAGTGCTATACAAATGATAAGTAGTAGTGTTGCATATGCCTGTTAGTGCTATACAAATGATAAGAAGTAGTAGTGGTAGTGTTGCATATGCCTGTTAGTGCTATACAAATGATAAGTAGTAGTAGTGCTGCATATGCCTTGTAGTGCTATACAAATGATAAGAAGTAGTAGTAGTAGTGCTGCATATGCACTGTAGTGCTATACAGATAAGTACTAGTAGTAGTAGTGCTGCATATGCCCTGTAGTGCTATACAGATAAGAAATAGTAGCAATAGTAGTAGTCCGAAGTCCGATTCTTTTTAACATCTTTGTTAGTGATATAGCGGAAGGGCTGTCGGGTAAGGTTTGCCTCTTTGCAGATGATACCAAAATCTGCAATAGAGTATACACCCAGGAAGGTGTAGATAACATGAGGAGGGATCTAGCTAAGCTTGAAGAATGGTCTAGAACATAGGTGTCAAACTCTGGCCCGCGGGCCAAATTTGGCCCGTAGTGTAATTATATTTGGCCCGCGAGCTATACCAAATGACTACTAGAGCTAGCCCGCCGGTATTATACAGCGCATTCATTCATCGCTAATACTACAAATCCCATAATGCCTTGCTGTTGTTTTGGCGCGTCTATCAGGACAGGTCCCAGAAACGCCCTCTCCTGTGTGACAGAAGTCATAGCGATCTCAAGCTACAACTGTCACTGTGGAACCCCTTCCCAAAAATGGCAAAAAGAAAGGCAGACAACAGGAACTTTCTGGACAGGTGGGAGACAGAATATTTGTTTACATATGTAAAAGACAGACCTGTTTGTCTGATTTGTGGAGTCAACGTGGCTATAACTAAGGAGTATAACATTCGACGACACTATGAAACAAAACACCATGACAAGTACAAGGACCTGGACATGACTCAAAGGAGCCAGAAAGTGGAGGAGATGAAAAGAAGTTTGGTTTCACAACAGAATATGTTCAAAAAAGCCACATCACAAAGTGAGGCTGCTGTAAAGGCTAGTTATATTGTGGCAGCAGAGATCGCAAAATCAGCCCGGCCCTTTAATGAGGGAGAGTTTGTGAAAAAGTGCATGTTGAAAGTTTGTGACATCGTGTGCCCAGAGAAAAAGCAAGCCTTTTCAAACGTGAGCCTGAGCAGAAACACAGTAGCTGATCGCACATGTGATCTTGCCACCAATCTGTATGACCAGCTTTTGGAAAAGGGAAAAGATTTCGTTGCATTCTCCCTTGCTGTGGATGAGAGCAGCGACGCATCTGATACTGCTCAGCTGTCAGTCTTCATCCGTGGAGTGGACTCAAATATGTGTGTTACGGAGGAGCTATTGGGATTCAAATCAATGCATGGCACAACCACAGGAAAGGAAATTTTTGAGGAGGTTTCCAAATGCGTAACTGAAATAAAGCTGCCGTGGGATAAACTCGTGGGATTAATGACAGATGGTGCGCCAGCGATGTGCGGTAAAACAAGTGGACTGGTGGGCAGGGTCCGGGAGAAGATGCAGGAAGAGAACTGTGCAGGTGAACTAACTGTTTATCACTGCATCATACATCAGGAATCATTGTGTGGCAAAGCCCTAAAGATGGAACATGTTATGACCACAGTAACACAAGTAGTTAACTTTATAAGAGCCAAAGGTCTGAATCACCGCCAGTTTAAGTCTTTTCTGGAGGAGTGTGGTTCGGAATACGCAGACGTGCCGTATCACACAGAGGTGAGATGGTTGAGCCGAGGAAAAGTACTGAATAGATGTTTTGAGCTGCATGAGGAAATATGTCAGTTTCTGGAAAGCAAAGGGAAGGACACAGCAGAGCTTCTGGAGAAAAGGTTTCTGTGTGAGCTGGCCTTTCTGTGTGACATCTCGAGCCATCTCGATGCGCTGAACCTGCAGCTTCAGGGGCGGGGGCGCATCATCACAGACATGTACGCTGCAGTGAGGGCTTTTAAAACTAAACTGTGCCTGTGGGAGAATCAGATGCTGCAAGGAAACCTTGGCCATTTTCCCTGCTGCCAAACCATGAAAACACAGTTCTTTACCAACTTGTTCCCATGCGCACAGTTTGCTGAAAAACTCAGTGTACTCGGCGCTGAGTTTAGCCGGCGATTTGCCGACTTTGATGTCCAGAAATGTAGGTTTGAACTGCTCAGTAATCCCTTTGCAGTTAATGTGGAAAACGCACCAACCAACCTCCAAATGGAGCTAATTGAACTCCAGTGTAATGACACGCTGAAGTCAAAGTATGATGCTGTGGGCGCCGCCCAGTTTCCACAGTTCATCCCTGACACAATGCCTCAGCTCCGCACCCAAGCTGCTCAGATGCTCTCCATGTTCGGCAGCACTTAGAAACATAGAAACATAGAAATATGACGACAGAAAAAGACCACATGGCCTATCTAGTCTGTCCTTCCATAACAACTACAACAGTCCACTTTTTGCCTTTAGAGATCCTCTGTGTTGATCCCATGCTTTCTTGAATTCAGTTACTGTCCTCATCTCTACCACCTCCACTGGGAGACTATTCCACGGATCCACTACTCTTTCCGTAAAGAAATATTTCCGCATATCACTCCTGAATCTATCTCCCTTCACCCTCATCCCATGTCCCCTCGTAGCAGAACTTGCTTTCAATTGAAAGAGGCTCTCTCCCTGAACATTTATGCCACGGAGGTATTTAAACATCTCAATCATATCACCTCTATCCCGCCTTTCCTCTAAGGTGTACATATTAAGATCCTTAAGTCTGTCCTCATATGCTTTATAATGAAGCCCATTAATCATTTTGGTAGCAACCCTCTGCACCGACTCCATCCTGTTCACATCCTTTTGAAGGTGCGGTCTCCAGAATTGCACACCATACTCCAAATGAGGTCGCACCAAAGACTTATACAGAGGCATTATCACCTCCTTTTTTCTGCTAGCCATTCCTCTCCGTATGCACCCAAGCATCCTTCTAGCTTTTGCTGTCGCCTTTTCCACCTGTTTAGCTACTTTAAGATCATCAGACACAACCACGCCTAGGTCCCGCTCTTCTTTAGTGGACAAAAGTACTTCACCTCCTATACTGTATTGCTCCCTTGGATTGCTGCAGCCCAAATGCATGACCTTACATTTTTTAACATTAAATCCCAGCTGCCAAATTCTAGACCATTCTTCAAGCTTAGCTAGATCCCTCCTCATGTTATCTACCCCTTCCTGGGTGTCTACTCTATTGCAGATTTTGGTATCATCCGCAAAGAGGCAAACCTTACCCGACAGCCCTTCCGCTATATCACTAACAAAGATGTTAAAAAGAATTGGACCAAGGACAGATCCCTGGGGCACACCACTGGTAACATCCTTCTCCTCAGAGTGAGCTCCATTTACTTGTACTCTTTGTCGCCTCCCACCCAACCAATTTCTAACCCAAGCAGTAACTTTAGGGTCCATCCCTAGGGTGCTCAGTTTGTTTATAAGTCGCCTGTGAGGAACAGTGTCAAAGGCTTTACGGAAATCTAAATACACCACATCTAGAGCTCTCCCTCGGTCCAACTCCCTGGTCACCCAGTCAAAAAAATCAATCAGATTTATCTGACAAGACCTGCCTCTGGTGAATCCATGCTGCCTCGGATCCTGTAATCCGCTGGACTCCAGAAACCTCACTATTTTCTCTTTCAGCAGCGTTTCCAATAATTTACTCACCACCGAAGTTAAACTAACCGGCCTGTAGTTTTCAACCACATCCTTACTTCCGCTTTTGTGTAAAGGCACCACATGAGCCTCTCTCCAGTCCTTTGGCACCACTCCTGACTCCAACGAGGCATTGAAAAGGTCAGTCAGTGGAGCTGCTAGAACGTCCCCAAGTTCCCTCAGTATTCTAGGGTGTATCCCATCCGGTCCCATCACTTTGTCTACTTTAAGTTGAGCTAGTTTCTCACGAACACAGTCTTCTGAAAATAGTTCAAGATGTCCCTCGCTTCTGTTCTTATTTGTGGGTGTTTTCTGAGGTCCTGCTCCTGGTTCTTCATCTGTGAACACAGAACAAAAATATTTGTTAAGCAATTCCGCTTTATCCTTATCAGCTTCTACATATTCCCCCCCTGCACCCTTGAGTCTGACAATACCACTTTTGCTCTTCCTCTTCTCACTAATATATCTGAAAAATGTCTTATCCCCCCATTTTATTGCATTGGCTATTTCCTCCTCCTTTTGAATCTTTGCCTTCTTGACTACTTTGCTAGCTTCTCTAAGTTTTTCCAAATACAGATGCTTGTCTTCTGCTCTCTGTGATCTCTTGTATTTCATGAAGGCCTCCCTCTTTTTCTTCACTTTTTCAGCTACTTCCTTCGAAAACCATAGCGGTCTCCTGTTCCTTTTGCCTTTATTTACCATTTTAACAAAAAGGTTGGTTGCCCTTAAAATACCCCCTTTCAGTTTTGCCCACTGTTTTTCTACATCCCCCAGCTGTTCCCATCCCACTAACGACTCCCTCAGGTATTGGCCCATCTTCGCAAAGTTAGTCTTCCTAAAGTCTAAGATCCTCACCTTGGAATGGATTCTAACAGCCCTAGTCCTAATACTGAACCACACCATCTGGTGATCACTGGAAGCAAAATGATCTCCCACTACAACATCAGAAACACTTTCACCATTGGTAAGCACCAAGTCCAGTATGGCCCCTTCACGTGTGGGGTCTGTTACCAATTGCCTGAATAGTTCTCCCTGTAGAGAATCCAGGATCTCCTTACTTCTAGATGATACTGCAGCAGGAATGTGCCAATCAACATCTGGCATATTGAAATCTCCTATCAGTAGCACTTCCCCTTTCTTAGCAATGCTGCGTATGTCTTCAATTAACTCTCTGTCCACCTCTTCCTCTTGTGAGGGAGGTCTGTATATCACTCCAATGCAAATAGATTTCTCTTTCCCTCTTTCTAGTTTAACCCACAATGCCTCCTCTCTCCCTTTTAAGCTCTGTAATTCCAAAGCTTTAATAGTAGTTTTTACATATAGTGCCACTCCTCCTCCTCTTCTTCCTACCCTGTCCTTCCTGAATAAAGTATAGCCAGGTATAGTTACATCCCAGTCATTGTTTTCTGTGAACCATGTTTCTGTAACTGCCACTAAATCCTTATCTATGTGAGCAACTTTTCTCCTCGATGAAGATGACCAAAACATCTCACAGGAGACGTCTGACTGATGAACACCTTCGCTCGATACTGAGGATTTCCTCAGCTCAAAGCCTGAGCCCAGACATTGATGAACTATCATCCAAGAAGAGATGCCAGGTATCTGGCTTGGGCACATCAGATTAGATCAGTGTGCAGCAAACTGAGCAATAATTAACGTTTTCTTTATGAACTTTTTCTTGCTACTCCAAGACATGGGCTTGAATGGTTGATTAATTTTATTATTGTTATTTTATTTTAAAAATTATTATTTATTATTATTTAAATCTTATTTAATAAATGAATGTCATTGATGTTTTTTTTATTTGAAATTGGTTTTTGCATATCTGAACTATTAAGTTATAAATTGTATAGTAATAAGTGTTGCTTCATATTCAATGTTAAAGCAAATCTTGTTTGGGTCCATATTAAAAGGTTCATTTGTTCAATGCTGGCCCGCGACTTTGTTCAAGTTTTACATTTTGGCCCACTGTGTATTTGAGTTTGACACCCCTGGTCTAGAATTTGGCAGCTGGGATTTAATGTTAAAAAATGTAAGGTCATGCATTTGGGCTGCAGCAATCCAAGGGAGCAATACAGTATAGGAGGTGAAGTACTTTTGTCCACTAAAGAAGAGCGGGACCTAGGCGTGGTTGTGTCTGATGATCTTAAACTAGCTAAACAGGTAGAAAAGGCGACGGCAAAAGCTAGAAAGATGCTTGGGTGCATACGGAGAGGAATGGCTAGCAGAAAAAAGGAGGTGATAATGCCTCTGTATAAGCCTTTGGTGCGACCTCATTTGGAGTATAGTGTGCAATTCTGGAGACCACACCTTCAAAAGGATGTGAACAGGATGGAGTCGGTGCAGAGGGTGGCTACTAAAATGATTAGTGGGCTTCATTATAAAGCATATGAGGACAGACTTAAGGATCTTAATATGTACACCTTAGAGGAAAGGCGGGATAGAGGTGATATGATTGAGATGTTTAAATACCTCCGTGGCATAAATGTTCAGGGAGAGAGCCTCTTTCAATTGAAAGCAAGTTCTGCTACGAGGGGACATGGGATGAGGGTGAAGAGAGATAGATTCAGGAGTGATATGCGGAAATATTTCTTTACGGAAAGAGTAGTGGATCCATGGAATAGTCTCCCAGTGGAGGTGGTAGAGATGAGGACAGTAACTGAATTCAAAAAAGCATGGGACCAACACAGGATCTCTAAAGGTAAAAGTGGACTGTTGTAGTTGTTGTTATGGAAGGACAGACTAGATAGGCCATGTGGTCTTTTTCTGTCATCATGTTTCTATATTTCTATGTTTCTATGTTACTGCAGGCACCAATTCTGGATGTCTGTCACAGACATAGTCCTGTCACACTGCATTTGCTTTTTAAACCCACTGAAGAGTTGTTGAGGCATCTCATCTAGAAGAATAGCCACAGCAAAATCAAACAACTTAATTTTGACAAAAAATAACCCAACTGAGGCAACGGAGTCCTATAGCAGCCACACAGAGAAAATAAAGGAAACTTGAAAACAGCGAAAAAGCCGTCAAAGGGTAGTGACAGTGGCAATAGCATCAGCAGCAGGTAGGAGAGACTAGATACTCTCAAAAATCGAAAGTTAAATCACAGAAAACAACAACCATCGTGGACTGTAGGACAACCTGTCTCTAGAGCTCTGTGGATGAAAGAAGACTGAAGAAATCAGGCATGATGGTGGCAGATAGGCATGAAAGAGCCGCTCCATAAGCTTTTAGAGGAAGCTAGAGGTTTCCCTCGTAGGGCTACATCGATGATGAGCACTTATCCTGCACTCACCTCTTCGCTGCTGCTTTTAGATTTGACTCTCCTGATCGCCTTTTCCTTCCCTTGCTTTATCCCTGCCTACACCTTCTGTGTTTGTCTTGACTAGATTGTAAGCTCTGATGAGCAGGGACTGTCTCTTACTTGTCTGCGCAGCACTGCGTACGACTTGTAGCGCTAAACAAATGCTCAGTAGTAGTAGTCCATGGAGAACGCTGCTATAGGGCTGTCCTGCAGGCAGAGTCCAATATCATTTTATTAAATAATATTTGTGCACTTATTTCCCAAAAAGGGAACCCAAACTATTTTACATTAAATCATAATAAACTTCATCTTTACAAATATAATAAATGCAATAAACCAATAGAAAATCTACAACCTCCCTCTACTCTCTCACTAGGGAAAGCAACAGGCCATATTACAGCAGTGAAAAGAACCTTCCTCCCACTTACGACATAACATCTTGTTCCTGCTGTCGGGAGATGGCTGCTGGTGAAGTGTGCGTGGTAGGTTCACGGACCCCAAGGAGGGGAAAGATCTTGAGGGATAATGGAAGATTGCTCTCTAAGGTCCAGCATGTGCGCTGAGAAAAAGTTGCATTGCTTGGTGATTATTTTATGAATCTGAAAACTGAAAAATCAAAAACTGTGAAGCCAAGATTATATTCCTTCTGATGCAGTCAAAAAGAAATGATCTGAGTTTCACAGCATTTTGTATGGGTGCTTCTTTTTAAATCAACTTCGCCATACTTTTTTTGCTTGTCACCTGTGTTCTTTGATTTTATAAAGGCGACATAACCATCAATTTGACTTTCTGAGAACCACCCTCAACAGCATAGACACTCACATGCAGAAATTTACACCTGCTCTATTCTATGCATATCAATGCGTACATCACAAATCAATCTAACTACACTTCTGGGAATGCTTACATCACAAATCAGTCCAAACTACACCTGTGGGAATGCTTACATCACAAATCAGCCCAAACTACACCTCTGGGAATGCTTACATCACAAATCAGTCCAACTACACCTCTGGGAATGCTTACATCACAAATCAGTCCAAACTACACCTCTGGGAATGCTTACATCACAAATCAGTCCAACTACACCTCTGGGAATGCTTACATCACAAATCAGTCCAACTACACCTCTGGGAATGCTTATATGTGCTGCTACTGCAGTTTCTTAAATGTTTAGCACATGAAAAATATGCTTTACACATTGAACACGCTTTATAAAATTACCCACTAAGAGGCTTCTTTTGAAATGTAATTCTGTGTTTTACATGCAGGAATTGATTTTTCTAAAATTGCTCAAGCTACAACTGTCTAATCTTATGCACAAATACTTTATATATGCATAAATGTGTACAATGTAGTCAGGAGATATTACCAGGGGCTGGGTTTGAGCAGCATTTGCATTTATGTACATATTTTATAAAATGTAAGGGAGGAGTGGCCTAGTGGTTGGGGCAAGGTACTACAGGCTGGAAGGTTGGTGGTTCAAATCCCACTAGAGGACAGCAACCTTGGGCCGGAAGGACTGGGGTTTCTAGTCCCACAGGTGCTCCTTGTGGTCTTGGGCAAGCCACTTAACCCTCCATAGCCCATGTTCCCTGTAAGTATTAGTGTATGTGTCTCATATCCCCTCGTGTTAAATGTATCCCCCAACCGCTTTGACCCGGTGAAAAGCGTGATATAAATGCAGCTAAATAAATAAATAAATATCAGATGTAAATGTCTGTAGGTAATCCCCGTGAGGTAATTTTAAACAGGACAGTAGGCACACTTTCCCTTTTTAAACTGATTGAAGGTATGAACGTATCTGCCATAAATTTACCTTCTGAGGCAGCTTCTGGATTTGGTTGGAGCTAAGGCAGAGTGGTAATGTGCACATGTATTTTATAAAATAGACATGTACGCACGCGGAGAATATTTTTGTTACATGGTGCCTATGTAGCTTTCTAAAATGCCCCCAGTAGAGCACAGATGCTCCTGGACAACTTTACACCTGCTCATGGCAATGCCCATGTTTTTATGTATCTTATGAAATGCTCTATATCTCTGCCCCTCCTGCCCCCACCTCTACTCACTGCTCCCATTTCTGACTTTCTCCACAGAACAACTGTACGAATATCTCGCCAATAAACAGAACAGTGCTACTTCCAGTGGTTGGCATTAACATAGACTGGAGAACTAAACCCGTAAGTTTCTCAGTATCTACCTGACAGTGATTCTGGGAAGATGGAAGGAGGATAGAAAATGTCTGTCTTCCCCTATTTGATTAGTCTTTCTTGAGAATTTCACTGGTTTTACTGAAAGATGCCAACTATCCCAGGCCAACCATGGCTATGCCATTGTGCTATAGGCCACTCTGTCTCTCTCCTCCCCTACAGGATCAACAAAAGGGCATGGAAGTTCTCTCCCATTTGAAGGTGCTTCTGGAGACAGTGGAGGTGGCCCGCAGCCATCAGCAGACGAGTTGTGTGTCAAAGCTTCTCACCAAGCTATTCCAAACCATCACTAAATTCCGGCTCATTGTGAAGAATCTCCTCCCCCAGGTCAGCACATTTCCCATTACTCTGTCATTCAAACAAAAAGCACAGGGTGCAGAACTACTCGGCCAACTGGAGGAGAAAGACAAAGTAGGGCATCACCCTACCAGTCCACATACTTACTGCTAGTGTTCGATGGCTGCTTTGTGACCATCATGTTTTCCCTGTGCTAACGCCATACCCTTTCCTCTGTTCAATATTCACTCTCTGCTCCATGCACAGCACTCGCTTCCTGTGATCACTCTGTGAACTCTCTTCTGCTCAGTACTCGTTCTCTGCTAGTGCAGAGCACTCACTTCTAGTGATCACTCTGTAAACTCTCCTCTGCTCAACAGTCACTCCCTCCCTGTTTATTCTCATTCTCTGTGCTTACTCTGTGCACTCTTAAGATATGCCATACTGGGTCAGACCAAGGTCCATCAAGCCCAGTATCTTGTTTCCAACAGTGGCCAATCTAGGTCATAAGTATCTAGCAGTTTCCCCTAAAGACACAGCTTCCTCAATGCTTGTATTGGGTCAAACAGTGACATCCTGGGTCCCTTTTAATAATGATTTATGGACCTTTCCTCCAGGAACTTGTCCATACCTTTTTTAAACTCAGCTACACTAACAGCTTTTACTACATCCTCCTGTAACAAATTCCAGAGTTTGATTACACGTTGAGTGAAAAAATATTTTCTCTAATTAGTCTTAAATAAGTTACCCTGTAGCTTCATTGCATGTCCCCTAGTCCTTTTATATTCAGATGACGTAACCAATCGATCTATGTTTACCCTTTCCACTCCGTTCATTAATTTTTAGACCTCTATCATATCTCCCCTCAGCCATCTCTTTTCCAGGTTGAAGAGCCCCAACCATTACTCCGAGTACCAGTACTCGGTCTCTGCTCCATACACAGCACTCACTTCCCATGATTCCTCCATGATCTCTCTTCTGCTCAGCAGTAACTCCCTCTCTATTTGCTCTCATTCTCTGTGCTTACTCCGTGAACTCTCTTTTGCTCAGTACACGGTCTCTGCTCAGCGCACAGTACTCACTTCCCGCGATCACTCTGTAAACTCTCCTCTGCTCAGCAGTCACTCCCTTCCTGTTTGCTCTCATTCTCTGTGCTTACTCTGTGAACTCTCTTTTGCTCAGTACACGGTCTCTGCTCAGCAGTCACTCCCTTCCTGTTTGCTCTCATTCTCGGTGCTTACTCCGTGAACTCTCTTTTGCTCAGTACACGGTCTCTGCTCAGCAGTCACTCCCTTCCTGTTTGCTCTCATTCTCGGTGCTTACTCCGTGAACTCTCTTTTGCTCAGTACACGGTCTCTGCTCAGCAGTCACTCCCTTCCTGTTTGCTCTCATTCTCTGTGCTTACTCCGTGAACTCTCTTTTGCTCAGTACACGGTCTCTGCTCAGTGCAAGCAGTCACTCCCTTCCTGTTTGCTCTCATTCTCTGTGCTTACTCCGTGAACTCTCTTTTGCTCAGTACACGGTCTCTGCTCAGTGCACAGTACTCACTTCCCGCGATCACTCTGTAAACTCTCCTCTGCTCAGCAGTCACTCCCTTCCTGTTTGCTCTCATTCTCTGTGCTTACTCCGTGAACTCTCTTTTGCTCAGTACACGGTCTCTGCTCAGCAGTCACTCCCTTCCTGTTTGCTCTCATTCTCGGTGCTTACTCCGTGAACTCTCTTTTGCTCAGTACACGGTCTCTGCTCAGCGCACAGTACTCACTTCCCGCGATCACTTTGTAAACTCTCCTCTGCTCAGCAGTCACTCCCTTCCTGTTTGCTCTCATTCTCGGTGCTTACTCCGTGAACTCTCTTTTATTTATTTATTTAACCAGTTTTGTATACCACCTTATCCTTCAATCAAAGTGGTTGACAAGACAACAAAGGACTTACATGTTGAGGGCATGGGAAGATCAAATACAATACATTACAATATAAATACAGTAAATAATATTATCTCATAGTGAAATTGGATATACAAGTTGATCAAGTTAAGTTATTTGACCAAATGATTCTATGAATAAATAAGTCTTTAAAGATATGCGAAAGTCTTTGATGTCTTCCTGAGCTCTTAATTCTTCAGGAATAGAATTCCATACCTCTGGTGCCATGAAGGAAAATGCTCTTTTAGAGGTCATCTGTTTTGATCTATTGAAGTTTAAAGGTGTACTAAGCTTATTGGAGTTATGAGATCGTCTAGATCTTAGGCTCTTGTCTTTGGATATTATATGCTGCAGAATATCTGCTGAAGATTGGTGAAAGATTTTGAAAATAATCATTAGGTTTTTGTATTTTGCTCTTGCAATAACTGGAAGGAAATGTAACTGTTTAAGGACAGGAGTTATGTGATCAAATTTTGCAGAGCCAGTAATTATACATGCAGTAGTGTTTTGAACTAATTGGAGAGGATGGATAGCATTTTTAGGAAGACCTTGATACAAGATGTTTCCAAAATCAAGTAGGGGTGTTATGACAGCTTGACATACCGGGCGAAAGTGATTTGTATTTAATATTGATTTTAGTCTTCTTATAATCTTTAAGCGATGGTATGCTTTAGCTGCAATTTTGTTTATATGAGATTTTAAGTTTAAATATTTATCTAAGGTTATACCTAAATATCTTACTTCATCTTTAATTTTTATTTTTTTATTTAATAGGTTAATTTCACTTGGTAGTTTTAAGGACTGACAATTCGATATGAACAATGTTTCCATTTTGTCAGAATTTATTTTTAAATTGTTGTTACTGAGCCAATTATTCATATCATTCAAACAGCTATTAATTTTTGTTGTATCAAATGTATTTTGATCAATTGAAGTATAAATCATAATGTCATCAGCGTATAAATGATAATCCATTTCATGATGTTTAATAATTTGACATATGGGTTGAATATAGATATTAAAGAGGATAGATGATAAAGCAGAACCTTGCAGAATACCTTGTACAATCGTGAATTGTGAGGATTTTTTGTCCCTATTTTTTACTAGTTGTGAACGATTGGTTAAGTAAGAAGCGAACCATTTTATTGTATTGTTGGATAAACCAATATTTCGTAGACGTTGCAGCATTATTGAGTGAGACACAGTATCAAATGCTGCTGAGAAATCGATGAAGATTAATAGAAATAATCTGTTTTTGTCAAGACCTGTTATAAGTTTATTAAAGAGAGAAATCAGTAGCGTTTCCACATTGTGATTGGGTTTAAAGCCATGCTGATGTATATCCAGTGGGGCATGTAAGTCAATGTGATCTTGCAGTTGTTTTTGTACTACGTTTTCTATAATTTTTGATATAAAAGGTAAACTTGAAATAGGACGGTATGACTTGGGGTCAGTGATGTCTAGTGATTTACCTTTATAGATTGGTCGAATTATAGCTTTCTTTAGTATAGATGGTAAGTGTCCTTGTTTTAAACTTTTGCTCGGTCTCTGCTCAGTGCAGAGTACTCACTTCCCGTGATGACTCTGTAAACTCTCCTCTGCTCAGCAGTCACTCCCTTCCTGTTTGCATGCTTCTGTGCCCATTACTCACTGCCTGCTGTTTTCTTGTACTCGTCCCTGCACAGCGCTCACTTCCTGCTACCATGATTTTCCTCACACACTGCTCACTCTCTCTTGTGCTCTTAACATGGAGTGCTTTCTCCACACATTGCGCATGCTCATTTTATTAGGAGCCGCCTCGATGTAGGTTGCAAGAACATGCCTATAAACTCAGTTTTCACTTATTTACCCATGTAAGTGAACATTTACGCATATATATATGACCCTTACTGTGCTGGGTGCTATTTTATAAGTATGACAAGAGATCCAATGGAACATAGACGCTTACTGTGAAATGCACATGGGCGGAGTTTATGCCAATAATGGGTGGAGCGTACAAAAATGCACATTGATAAAATCTCTGTAAATCTATGTGCAGGCATGTACACCAGCACTAGGTCTGGTAAATGTCCAAACATTTTTAGCTATTTGTACTACTATTTTATAATGTAAAGTAGATGCCTGTTTATAAAATTATGCTGACTGTGCCGCCTACCTCCATTATTGCCATATCAGAGAGAAATTCTGTGCTAGCCATATGCAACCAGAATACAACGTATGGCTAATCTCCAGGACTGCCTTCTTAAATCATCTCTCCCAATCCACTTATCTTCCGACCGCTTTGTATGTCTCCACTTTTCATCTCTCTGATATACTCTGATACTTAAAAGCACCCAGCGGGTGGCAACTACATAAGCTCTTTTTTTTTTCTTTTCAAAATCCAGGTCAGTTATAGATTTAACTTTGGCCATTTAAATCACTGAATTGCCAAAGTTATTTGGGATAGTAATAGTCATTGCTAAGGACATTCTGGGTCTGGGCAATATTGAGCCACTAAAGAGATCTAATCTAATCTAACGTAGATTTATATACCGCTACAGTCCCAATCAAAGTAGTTCAGTGTTGTTTACAAAAAGAAAAATAAACAATGGAAGGAAAATGCTGAAAAACTTTAAACAAACAGCCAGGTTTTCACATTTTTCCAAAAAACGAAGGAGGGAAAGAGAATTTTTTTTAAACAGTTGGTAATTCAGACCAGCATTTCACAGCCATACAGGGAATAGTATGTACAAAATGAACTTTAAATCAAATTCCCTTACAAGGGGGAAATAATAAAGTACAAGAAGATTGCAAACGTGTCGACTTATGCACTAAAAAAGGAAGCAGCAAGGATGAAAAGCGCATAGGAACAAATACATTAAAAAAATGTATATATGAAAATAAAAAACTTAAAAAGGCTCCTGATGGAAACTTTAAGTCAATGGACAGTTGTGGTCAACATTATTGGCACCCTTGAAGTTCAATCCCTTAATGTCCAATATCTCCTTTAAAAAAAGGTGGCCAGTGAAATGGCTTTGGACTATATATGTACACATATTTGACACGTAAAAGAATCAAATAAAACAAGACCAATTAAAAATGGAAATAATAGGAAATATTACAAAAACTGAGTCATTGCAAGGACATGATTATTGGCACCCTTATAAACAGCTCAAATCAATTTGAACAGAAGAACCACATTCCCATTGCAGTAAAATCAGACGCAGCTGTGATCAATTGTCAGAACTCACATGACCTGAATCAACCAAGGAAAGATAGCTCTAATGTTTAAAAACCCCACATTCATTCCCTGTTCCATTTTCACAATGGTGAAGAAAGCTGCCTGAGACCATCAGAAACACCATTATCACCAAACATCAAACTTTAAAGGGATACGAGGCCGTCTCCAAAGATCTTGAGATTCCCTCATCTACAGTTTGCAACATTATTAAGAAGTTTTCTGCTCATGGAACTGTCAAGAACCTCCCAGGATGTGGTGAGAAGAGGAAAATTAATCTCAAGAAGTCTTTGAAGGTTAGTGCAAACTGTTGGAAAAACACCATGTAAAACATCCAAAAAGCTTAAGGCTGACCTGGGGCAATGTGGAGTGGTGGTTTCAACCTGCAGCATATACCGTACACTAAACAAAGAAGAACTTCATAGGAAAAGGCCAAGGAGGACCCCACTGCTCAAAGACAGACATAGAAAGGCGCACCTGATCTTTGCCCAAACCCACCTGTGGACAGATGAAACCAAACTTGAACTCTTTGGCAATGCAGACCAGAGATACATTTACAGGCGAAGAAATGAAGCTCATAAGGAAAAGTGTACCCTTCCTAGAGTTAAATATGATGGAGGTTCTGTAATGTTCTGGGGCTGTTTTGCTGCCTCAAGAACTACAGGCCTAGAATGTTATTAAAGGAATCATGAGATCAGAGGACTGCCAAGGTATTTTGGAGCGAAATGTCCTCTAGTGTAAGAAAGCTAGGTCTGGGTCGAAGGTCATTGGTCCTCCAGCAGGACAATGACCCAAAATATACATCCAAAAGTATAAAAGAAGGTTAAAAAGGAACAAATGGACTGTTTTAAATTGACTATTAGTGAGTCCTCATCTCAGTCCAATCGAGAAACTTTGGAAAGAGATGAAATCTGCCATTGGTAAAAGGAATCCTGGAAACATTCATAAGCTGGAAGAAATCGCAGTTGAAGAGTGGGAGAAACTACCAGCAGACAGATGTAAGAAACTTATAGATGGCTACAAGAAACATTTTGAGGCTGTCATCACTGCGAAGGGTTGTGCAACCAACTTTTAGTGAAGGATGCCATTAATCATGTTCAGGTCATATTTTTTTTATTTTTTTATTTAATATTTATAAATTTATACAAATACATCAATAAAATCTTGAAACAGAAACTGAGCAGGATAAGGAAAATAAAACAACGTATAACAAAGAAAATCTCACAAAGCAGAAAAACAACAATACCCAGCCCACTCTAGCCCCCAACAGGGAGGATACTATGAGAAGAAAAAATAAAACAACGAGAAATCCGAAAGGAAAAGCAGGTGTGCCTAACAGTCAAATACCTATCATGCTCAGATAGAGGCAAAGGAAGGGGCAACCCCACTCTCCAGATGCCGAGCATTTATAAAGGCCAGCAGTTGGGACGGCTCATAAAAAATATACAAAACGGACTGATACTTAATCAGACAATTACAGGGAAATTTAAGGAAGAAGAGCCCTCCCGACTGCTGAACCCCAGAACGCAAAAGAAGAAATTCCCGTCTCCTCTTCTAAGTTTCCCTGGAGAGATCCGGAAACATACGAACTGTTAAACCCTCAAATTACATGTTGTTTCCTAAAGAAAAGCTTCATAAGCCATTCTTTGTCAGATAACAATGCTAAAGTAATCAATAATGTAGAGGATACCACATTTTCTTCTTGTGATAATTCCAGCATGGCAGTCACATTTAAAGCATCAACAGTTGATAATCCTCTAACAACCCCAGACCCCATATCCTTTTTCCCAGACAGTAAATACAACTCAGCTATAGGAGGATGGGATTAAGGGGGATACTCAAATTCTCAATCAAATAAGTTCGAAACATGTCCCTTGAAGATACCAATGCAATTCTAGGAAAGTTAACCAAACGAAGATTCACAGCACGAGTTGCATTCTCCAGCATCTCCAATTTAACACGTATAGGTGATATAAACTTCTTGAAAGAATCCACATCAGTTTCAACAGATAATGCCTTAGTTTGTAAACAGGAAACATCCACCTGTAAAGATGATATTTTAGTTACATTCTCTTGGATAATAGATACATTAGTAGAAACCTGAGATTCCAAACTGGACATCCGCAGGGCTAGATCCTCCTGAAGCTGCATAATGGCAGCCCATATAGTTTTCAAAGTTATGGCCTCCAGGGAAACAGAAGACGCTGAGGGGAGAATCTGCAGACCAAGAACTGATCCGTCACTTCCCTCTGCCATTTTCACTGAGACCTCTGCCCTCTGACGCTGTTCCGAGGGAACACCAGCAACCGAGCCATGTCCCAGGACCGGCCCCTGCTTGCTGGCAGAATCCACCAAATCGAAACCCTCCGCCTGTCTCTCCAGGTCAGAAGCTTCTCGACGAGGGACTTTCGAGGCATGAGCTGAGCCCAAGGAGCAAGAATCGTCACCTGATTTAGTCACCGAGGACTCAACATCCGACGGCTGCAATGTCGAGCAAAGCTCCCCTTCAACAACTGACTGTTGCGGCACAGGAAGAAAGAAAGAATCCAACGGCCCAACGGCCACTGCAGGTAAAGGCGTCGAAATCCGAGGGACAGTAGAAGGCCGTTTAGCCCCTCTAGTCTTCCGCTTCTTCCCTATAGAAAAACCCACGCCGCACAGCACACCTACGAAGTCACCATCTTGGATCTTCATCCCTCCATATTTTGTTTTTTTCTCAGAAATTATTATGTCTAAGTTGCACAGATATCTTTTTTTGTTATATACCTTTAGACATACTATTAAAATATTATAATGACACACAGCTGGAATATTTTCAATTATTTCTCAAGATATTGTACAAAACATACCTAAAATGCAAAGGTGCCAATAACATTGACCACAACTATAGATTAAGAAATAAAGGGGTAATTGCTGTATACCAAGATGTCCCATAAATGAGGAGTGCTGCCATATTTTGACATAGTTGTAGGCGCATAATTTGGTGCTGTGAACAATTCATAAACAGTATGTTTCCATAATCTCAAAAAGCCAAAATATAACTCTGCACAAGAAGACGAAAGTGGTCAAAAGAAAAATATGGCTTAATTCCACCAACTGTCATAACTTTAAAAAAGATTTTGAAACCACTGAGCTGATTTAAGCCTCAAAAGATAGACTTTCATCAATCAGAACGCAGAGAACTCGTTGGACTGGGTCAGAACAAAGTCCTAACTGTTCCAACACTTAAGTTAATGGTTTAGAGATATTAAAACATAGAAATGTTGTTTTTTATGCATTTAATAACTCATCTGCATAAATAGCAGGTCTACATTTAAGTAGATACGATATCTGGATAAAGTTCTATGTGGCTTTTCAGTGCCACTGATGAAAATGCATATTACCTTATTTCTTCAAACGCAATGTGTGCCTTTGAGTCTCATCAGAGTGAAAATGTACTGCATGAACCACAGGGCCGAGTCTTTTATATACTTCTAATTCTAAGTCAAGCAGCCTTTTGGAAGCTGCATTTTATAAGCTCATTGCACTCTGTCAGAGTCAACAGATTTTCAACCAGGAAGCCCAGAGAGTAGAGGTCATGAATCCAAAGCAGTGATCCAGAGCCAAGGAAAAACCAGGGAATATTTACCTTCAGGATGCCAATAAAGTAGATACCCCCACGGAAGGTCCTATTGATCTAGTGCAGGGTGTGCCCCGACTGGACCCAGTGAAACATATCCTAACCCTCCTCATATCACTTAACCCTCCATTGCCTCAGAAGAGTCCAAGTTATCAATGTCCCTGTTTAATGTACATTACCGAGTTTAAGTTACAATGTAAACTGCTTTGACTAAAATGATAAAGAGGTATAAAAAACCTCTTAAATAAACAAATATTGTTTTCCCCTCCCTTAAATGTCCTACCTTGTACCCACCCTATTATGTAACTACTTTGATTGAAGGAAAAGGTGGTATATAAAACTTGATAAATAAATAAAAACATATATATAATTTTGCTAGTACAAAGGACTCTCTGGTTCCTGCTCTGTGCCCAGCTCCATGATACCTGCTCTGTGCCCAGCTTCACGATACCTCTTCTGTGCCCATCTCCTTGATACCTGCTCTGTGCCCAGCTCCCAGTCCAGCTCCATGATACCTGCACTGTACCCAGCTTCATGATACCTCTTCTGTGCCCATCTCCTTGGTACCTGCTCTGTGCCCAGCTCCCAATACAGCTCCATGATACCTGCTCTGTGCACAGCTTTACGATACCTCTTCTGTGCCCAGCTCCTTGGTACCTGTTCTATGCCCAGCTCCCAGTCCAGCTCTTGGTACCCACTCTGTGCCCAGCTCCCAAGCCAACTCCTTGGTTCCTACTCTGTGCCCAGCTCCATGGCACCTGCTCTATGCCCAGCTCCCAGTCCAGCTCCTTGGTCCCTTTCTGACTCTCCAGTCCAGCTCTTGGTACCCACTCTGTCCCAACTCCTTGGTTCCTACTCTGTGCCCAGCTCCCAAGCCAACTCCTTGGTTCCTACTCTGTGCCCAGCTCCATGGTACCTGCTCAATGCCCAGCTCCCGGTCCAGCTCCTTGGTCCCTGTCTGGCTCTCCAGTCCAGCTCTTGGTACCCACTCTGTCCCAACTCCTTGGTTCCTACTCTGTGCCCAGCTTCCAAGCCAACTCCTTGGTTCCTACTCAGAGCAGATACCATGCAGCTGGCTTGGGAGCTGGGCACAGAGTAGGAACCAAGGAGTTGGGCAAGAGTGGGTACCAAGAGCTGGACTGGAGAGCCAGACAGGGACCGGGAGCTGGGCATAGAGCAGATACCATGGAGCTGGGCACAATGCCCAGCTCCCGGTCCCTGTCTGGCTCTCCAGTCCAGCTCTTGGTACCCACTCTTGCCCAACTCCTTGGTTCCTACTCTGTGCCCAGCTCCCAAGCCAGCTCCATGGTATCTGCTTTGTGCCCAGCTCCATGGTATCTGCTTTGTGCCCAGCTCCCAGTCCAGCTCCTTGGTCCCTGTCTGGCTCTCCAGTCCAGCTCCTTGGTACCCACTCTATCCCAACTCCTTGGTTCCTACTCTGTTCCCAGCTCCATGGTATCTTCTTTGTGCCCAGCTCCTTGGTTCCTGCTACTTTGTCTGGCTCTCCAGTCCAGCTCCTTGGTACCCACTCTGTCCCAGCAACCAGGCCAACTCCTTGGTTCCTACTCTGTGCCCAGCTCCATGGTACCTGCTCTATGCCCAGCTCCCAGTCCAGCTTCAAGGTACCTGCTCTATGCCCAGCTCCCAGTCAAGCTCCTTGGTCCCTGCTCTATGCCCAGCTCCTTGGTCCCTGCTTATTTTATGAATAACCTGCCATTTATTTATTTAACATCTTTTTTATACAGTCAAACCTCGGTTTTCGTATGCCCTAGTTTTTGTATGATTCGGTTTTCGTTGACTTTTTTCGTCAAGATTTTGTCCCAGTTTTCATACATTGTCTCGGTTTTCGTACAGTTGAAAATGGAGCACCATCTTGTGGCAGGAAGTGGGATTTTCTTTATTTTGATTCTCTTGCTGATTGACTGTCTTCCATATGCCAACAAGAGTCTTCAATAAAGGTAAAAGTGATGTTAAATGTTCATTTATCCATTTCATTAGTCATTTATATTTATTTCTCATCGTTTTCTGTATGTAAAAATATAGTTATCTATAAAATGTATTTTTTTGTTAACATTTTTGGGTGTCTGGAACAGATTAATTGGATTTACATTATTTCTTATGGGAAACATTGCTTCAGTTTTCATATATTCGGTTTTAGTCAGACTTTTTCGAACTGATTAATCACGAAAACCGAGGTTCCACTGTACTGTTTTTCTACTAGTCAAAATGGTTTACAGAGAACACGCTGCTCACAAACAGAATAACTTAGCAACTGGTGAGAGTTACAGATAACACAAGTACTTAAAAAGGGCAGGTTAACAATATATGAGGTGCAGGTAAATTAGGACAGGGTATGAGGAGGGGGAGAACATTATGGGGTTTGAGTTCAAGGCCAACCCCTAGTCCAGCCTGGCCTGTAAGAATGCCAGAATGTCTGTAAGTGAAGCGGCAAAGGGTCAGAGCTCACCGTCTTCACACCAGCTCTCAAAGTCATGCCAAACTGATATAAGCCAGTGACAGAGTACTTACAAGCCTTTAGCATGGTGGCTATCACCGCCGCCAAATAGCCTTTGCACCTCAGCCTTGTCAGCTCAAGATTTAGGCCATAAGCAAGAACCAATCCATTTGCGGCATTAGAATCGGACCCTGCGAGAGCCATTCTCTTCCCTTTATGCCTTCTGTTAAAAATCCTACTGTCTTTCCAGAGTCTATAATCACAAAGAACCTTATCCTAGAACACCCTACATCAGCCCTTTGTTAGGAGAAGAACTGATAGCCACTACCCTCAGAACACAAGAAGGGGAGTACAAAGGGGCAACTCTTTGGCAATATACTTGCAGAGATACACATATGGCATTGCCATCTCTAGTACAGCTTAAAAGTTCTCTGTGGGTCCACAGAAATTCGCCGACCACATCAAAGACAAATTTCACTCCACAGAACAAACAACGCCTAGTAGAACCACAAGGACGGATGTACACTCCAAAACCTGGGGCACATTCTCCTCACCCTCAACAGAACAGATATCCCACATCATATCTACAATCAACACAAGCACCGCTCCTACAGACCCATGCCCAGTGTCTTGGGTCAAAGCCACCAAATCAAGCCTCATCCCCACCATACATAAAATGGTACACAACTCACTCACTCAAGGTCTCATGCCAAAGCAACTAAAACTTGCCTCAGTGAGACCAATCACAAAGAAAACAACTCTCGACAAAAAAGATCCAGCAGCATACCGACCAATCTCCAGCATACCCTTCCTCGCAAAAGTCATCAAAAAAACGGTTCAACTACAACTTCAGGATCACATCGACAAACACGAAACACTCGACGACAACCAACACGGATTTCGTCCCAACCACGGTGTAGAAACGCTACTGATCTACCTCTTCGACAGCATCCTAAGAATAATTGACAACACCAGGAATGGAATAATAATGATATTCATCGACATCTCCTCAGCCTTCGACACAGTGGACCACAACACGCTCCTCGAAAGACTACAGAACACTGGTATACATGGTATCACACTGAAATGGTTCCACTCATACCTAACCGAAAGACAGCTTCAGGTCAAGGTAGGAAACATCACCTCCCGACCCATCAAAGTCCGTCAAGGAGTACCCCAAGGTTCTGCGCTCTCAGCACTCCTATTTAACATCTACATCCAATCAATATGCAACATCATGAAAGAGAACAACATTCAATACACGATCTATGCGGACGACATCATGATATACACCCCGATATCAATCGACAACCCGGACTTCTCTAAGATAACAGACTGCCTTACACAAATGACCAGTTGGTGTCAAAACAACAACCTCGCCATAAACTACAACAAGACTGAAGCTCTAATCATCACTCGGAACCAAAACTTCATACACCCACCAAATATAAAGATACAAAACATTACTATACCAACAAGGTCAGAAGTAAGATACCTCGGGGTTACGCTGGACAATAAACTCAATCTCAAGCCACACATAGACAAAACAATACAAAAAGCCTACTACAAGATGCGAATCATCAGGAGACTGAAACCACTCCTCGCCCCAGAACACTTCCGTACCGTCTGTCAAGCACTGATAACCCCTCTACTGGACTTCTGCAATCCGATATACCTTGGACTACCGAAACAAGCCATCAAACCACTCCAACTGGCACAAAACACCGCAGCATGAATCATATCCGGAACTGCAAGACAGGAGCACATCACACCCACCTTAAAGGACTTACACTGGCTTCCAATCGGTGCACGCATCAGATACAAAACTATTATAAACATATTTAAGATAAAACAGCAAACATCAGCCAACAGCCTGCACACCCTCATACAACCAGACACCAGCACACGTCCTAGAAGAAAACAAACACACAACCGAGTCAGCACCCCAAGTGAATACAAACACACACGCAAGGACACAACAGACAGAGCACTCTCCATGGCTGCCCCAACAATATGGAACAAACTACCGGACGATTTGAGGGCAACTACAGAGCTCAAGGACTTCAGAAAACAGCTGAAAACCATGCTGTTCATAGAACACTATGGACACATCACATAACCTAAGTAACTGTATAGCAGCACACGTTACCGCCTAACACTATATGTATATAAAATGTTTTTAGCACCACTGTATATAGCCCACATTGTACATAGCTCAAACCAATCTAGCACACAACACAACACACACCCAACGAAATCTCCACCCTCACTGCATGGATAACACACTCACACTACCAGATTGTTTGCTGTGATACCACCTTGATTATTATGATAAGGCGGTTTAGAAATACTGTTAAATAAATAAAATAAATAAATAAAAGTGCTGTCATCAGAACCAGAGGGTGGGGCTTAATTCTCCAGTCCTTTTCCCAGTATAAATTGCATGCACCAGTAAATTCAAATGGGAAGGGAAAAATCAGAGTGATCAAGCTGTCCATGCCCCTTTTTTAAAATGCAAAACTTTAGCAATTTACACGGCCAAAGTTGGTTTTCTATATGGCCTGGGTTTTTTTTAAAGCATTTATGTGCTTGGTGTAGGAATGAACAGGTAGAAAAATACCAAAAATCTTTAGGGTGTAATTTAATAGGCCTCGAATATGTGCTGACCAGATGAACTTTGAAGATAGTCAGACACTCATGTGTTTAGCTTTTTATCAACTGCTTTAAATACAGACATATAGTCATAAAGAAACTGGAGAATGATTAAGCATGTATTTTTCCTGTTTTATTTATTTTTTTTAGTTGTGCAGGAATGAATGGGAAGATCTTCCATCCATGTATGGTAGCTTTTTGGCAAAGATATCTTATAAGCTACATAAATTTGTGTCATGTGACAAAGACTAAGAAAACATTATGAAGGTATTTAAAGGAAAGATAAGTTAGCAGTGTTGCTAAAAAATTTAATTGCTTGTCAAAGTCAAAACAAGTTTGATCAAAGGAAATTGTAGAAAAAAAAAGGGTAAAAAGGGAAAAAGAAAAATTAAAAAAAAAGGAAAGGTGAAACAACCAACATGATTGTATACAGTGGATTCAGTGTGGGGATAGAGATTATCTGTCGTGTGCATTTATGTCAGTGTTTGTCATGACGATTTGATGGTTTGTTTTTATGATATCCCTTTTTTTTGCTTCTTATTGCGCAAGAAGTGTACAGGTACATGTAATATAAAAGAAAAGATGTTAGATTAGGGATTTAGCTTTTACAAATCCCAAATAATGAATGATACAGTTTCATTCTAACAAGTGAATATTCGGTCTGGAGATATAGAAAATTGAAATTAATTTGAAGGCTGTTTTATTTTTGAGGATGCGTTTTAATTTCTAATGGATTTATATTTTATTATGAGTAGATATGAATCGGGGTAGATTATTTGAGTTGTTTCGTTTTGCTGATGTGTAGATCAGGTTTCTGAAATGTTGCTGTACTGCCATTAAAAAGCCTTGTGAGGCACCTTATTTGTTTTAGGACAGCATATACATTTTAATAATAGATCACTACTATGAGATCTCTGATTGCCGAGCAAGGCAGCAGCACATCGAGTTGCTGAACCAAGGGAGCAGCGGCTGCTGCCTGAAGAGCCCAAGGCACCAAAAAAGGGGCGAAGCATGAACAGCCCTTAGCACTAGGAAAGGGGCAGGGAAAGAGGGATCGTTTCTGACATTTTGTTTTGTCTTTTTGTGGAAAAAATACACTACTGGAACCAAGAGAACATCAAGACAGCAGTAGCAGCAAGAGTGATCTGAACAAGTCAAAGTACCAAAAGAGGGGCTGAGCCAAACAAACAATGGCATTGAACGGCTCCAGGTACCAAGAGAGGTGCAAGAGAGGAAGAATATTTTTCTTTTTCTTTTTATTGTTTTTAATATTTTTGTATTTGGGGCAAAATCATTGAGTGGAAATGAAAAAACAGAGGCGTAGCAGAAGAAGCAGTGGAGGCGACGGAAAGTGAGGAAAACCACGTGGAAGTTCAGTAGTGGTCTGCTAAACTCCTGTACTGCCATACGCATATTTGGGGCTATATTGTAAAGTGAAGTCCTTTTAAAATAGGGACACACGTAAGCAGCACTTTTCACGCCCACCACTGAGAACAGCTGCTGCTGGGAAGGCAGGAAAAGAAATACTGGGTGACCTTGGTGAAATCTAGGTGGACTACAGCCTTATGCAGTCAGTACACCACAGGTGTTTGCTACCAGTTGTGGAAACTATGGCCACTATTAAGACAGCCTGTCCTATGGTGACCATGGGAGTGGTGGAAAAAGAAGGGAGGGGAAGTGCCAAGTGGCAAGGGGAGCCCACAGTTTCCTCCCCACTGCACCTCTGCCTCTATCTCCACTGGACGGGAGGGTGATTCTCTCTTCCACACATTGCTCACACAGGATGACCATCAGGTAAGAATCCAGGCAGGTGAGGGGTCTGAGCCAACTTTGCAACTACACCTGCAAGCACTCTATCAGCAAAGAGCACCTGCCAGAAACCCTAACATCTCCAGGTTCACTATGGGGATTACCTCGCTCAAGGGGGTGATGGCTAACTCAGGGCCTCTAGGATGTTGCTGAAGGTCTTTAGAATGTACACTGGCTACATCCTGATGGCCAAGCCTCCCATGACAGCTTATGAAGGGGTGTCTACTGCTCGCCTAATGTCAGCATCATAAGGTAGCCTATATTCTGAATAAGATGGCGTGGAGGCAGTCCCATTGGTTCCTGTTTCTTCCTTAACTGTTGCTCTCCCTTCATGCTACAATTCAAATAGCTCACTAATTTCTGCATCCCTCTATCAGATTCCATAAGATGGAGCTGCTGCCATCATTGTCTATCAGCCAAAGGGTGGAACAAATATGTTATCCACAGAGAACATTTAAGATTGGTGGGCTACAAGGCCAGCCCATCCATTGTGTGAGAAAGTTGTTCGCACAGGGCACCACGCTTCAGGGGGCCCCACGCCAACAACATCACGCATATTTGGTACTGGCAGAGCGACTTTAGAGGGGAGCCAGAGAGGTCCCGGCTCACCTCTGACAGCTGCCGAAGTGAAGAGCATCTTTTTCCTTCACTTCAGCAGCTGTATTGTAGTATAGGCCGTGGCGTGCTGAGTGCCGGGAAACAGGACGTTCCCTTTGACCTCCAGCACACCAGAGGCATATACTACAATACAGATGCTGAAGTGAAGGAAAAAGGCACTCTTCACTTCAGCGGTTGTCAGAGGTGAGCAGGGGTCTCTCCAGTTCCCTCTAAAACCTCTTGGACAGCCGCGGGGCTCTTCGGGGGGAGGGGGAGCTAATATTGGAAATAGCTGATGGGGAAGGGGGCTTGGACTGGAAATTGGCTGAGTGGGGAGGGGAGCTAGGACTGCAAATGGGCTGATGGAAGGGCTAGGATAGGACTGAAAATGGCTGATAGGGGCTGGGATTGCAAATGGGCTGATGGGGGGGTTGGATAGGACTGGAAAGAGCTGATGGGAGAGCCAGGACTGGAAATGGGTCGATGGGGGGGCTAGAATAGGACTAGAAATGGCTGATGGGGGGCTAGGATTGGAAATGGCTGAAGGTGGGCTAGGTTTGGAAATGGGCTGATGGAGGGGCTAGGACTGGAAATGGGCTGATGCGGGAGGATGGGAGAATGGGACTAAAAGGGAGTAGATGCTGGGTGGGGCTGGAACTAGAAGGGAGCTGATGTTGGGGGAGAACTAGAATGGGATGAGGCTGGGGGAGTGAGGATGGAGAGGGGAAAAGATATTTTGTGTGGGAGGGAAGAAAAATCTACGATTGGCCAGGTACTGAGAGAATAAGTGGGGATTGAGGATGGAGGGGTGAAATTTGAGTGGATGAAAAAGGAATAAAGAAAGAAATGGAGGAAAGAGCAAAAAGGGAAAGATCAGTATGTTAGAGGCAGATGTAGAGAGAGAATGGAAAAAACTAGAAGAAAGGACAAATGGACAGCGGACAATAGAGATTAGCAGAAGACACGAAGAAACCAGAAGAAAGTGACTGGAGCAATTGCAACTGAAAAATAAAATGCACAAACAAAGGGAAAAAAATACTTTTTTATTTTGAATTTATTAACCGGAATATGTCAGCTCTGGGAAATGTGCGTTTTGTTTAGTACAAGAGGAAATTAATTGATAGTTATATTTCTCCAGTAGTATTATACATTCCAAGTTTGGCTTTTGGGATTCCCAGTTTAATTATTGTCTTCCTGTTTCTAAACTGTGATCCCTTGTTCTTTGTTTGGTGACTCTGTGTTCTGCATGTGTATCTGAGCTAAGGTATTTTGTTTATGTAGTTTCTATTTGAGTGCCACTTGTTCTCTTTCCCCACTAGGAGATGTATTAGTATTTTCTGAAATGTAATGTTTAATATTTGCAATGATGCCTTTTGATAGGTGCTTTGTGAGTCCTGGTAGTGCTGTTATGATACGGTGAGTTTACTATACTCCAGTGCCAACCGTTACCAGGCACATTAGGAAGTACTATAAACCCTGCCCATTTAGAACCCATAGCAATGTAGAAATCTGGTAGTCTTTCTTTATCCAGAAACTCATTAAGAGGCATGTTTAGTAAAAGTTAGTGCACGTTAACATTATGCAAATATTTATGCAAATGAGGTCCCGCAATGAGTCTTTGCACATGGCCCCGCACACCCCTTGGGTTGACCCTGGTGGGCTATAAATGATTTTAAATAAACTACTAAATAAAAGCACTGGATCTCCTTGTATCCCCCATTGTTCACTGGCCTCATCATGTCCCTTCTGCTCTATGCTATGAACCCCCCCTGAATATTCCAGTCTTTCCTGCTTCATTCCCTTGATCATCTGGTGCCATCAGGGTCTTCTTGCTGCTCCAGATACTACTTCTCTCTGCCTTGTCTAGCTGTGCCTGCATGCAGACACAACACTGAACATACAGCGTGGGCGGATCACACAATTACTAGAAGTTGTTCTGGAAAGCACTTTGTAATTTGGGGATAATGGCTGCCACCGCCTCTTACATCACATGGTGCTACTTTACTAATGATGAACTTCTCCTTTCATGTAGCTTTGTTGCTTTTGCTGCTGCTTTGAAAGGAGGATGGGGATCCTAAATTAGGATCCATTATCTTTCCTCTACTGATGGCCTTCTAACTGTGAAAGCATTCTGCAAACGTTGATCCTTCATAGCACTTAATGCCTCCGCCCTTCTACTTTTTTATAAGATGCCGTTTTTGGATCCTTGGGTGATGCTCCTTCAACATACAAACAGAAAGGTTCCAATAAAGATAACAGTTACCCAGATGCCCTTAAGTACAGAGCTGAACGATTCAAAATTACCCTATCAACTGATAACCAGATTAATATGATTGAAATAGAACCTCTAAAATGTCTGTATGCAAATGGTAGGAGTCTAAAACATAAGATGGGAGAGTTAGAATATATAGCATTAAATAAGAGCTTAGATATGGTTGATATCTCAAAGACCTGGTGGAAGGAGGACAATCAGTGGGACACTGTGATATCTGGGTACAAACTATATCGCAATGATAGAGTAGATCAAATTGGTGGAGGGGTTGCGCTCTATGTTAGAGAGGGCATTGAGTCACATAGGATTAAAGTTTTGCAAGAAACAAAATACACTGTAGAATCTCTGTGGATAGAAATTCCATGTAAAAAGGGGAAGGCGATGGCAGTGGGGGTGTACTACCGACCGCCTGGCCAGAATGAACAGATGGATAATGAAAAGCTGAAAGAAATCAGGAAAGCTAACAAAAGTTACAACACAGTAATAATGGGTGATTTCAATTAGCATAGTTTACTGACCTGTAACAGGTGTTCTCCGGGGACAGCAGGAATCAGTCCTCGCATAAGGGTGACGTCGGCACTGACAGAGCCCTCGCGGAAGCATCCCCCCAGCTTTCAAAGAAAGCCTTTGGGAGATGCCACCACGCATGTGCGGTCCTCTTCCCGCCCAAGGGTGCCACCTTGCTCAGTCAGATGACATAGCTAAAAGACAGCAAAAATAAAAGATGGTAAAGAGTAACTCTAAGGGGAGGAGGGAGGGTTGTGAGGACTGATTCCTGCTGTCCCTAGAGAACATCTGTTACAGGTGAGTAACTATGCTTTCTCCAGGAACAAGCAGGCAGTCAGTCCTCACATATGGGACTCCCCAGTTACAGGCTACCAAAAACCCATAGCAAAAACAGGACTCCCGTGAGGGGAGCCACAAGCAGCAGCAATTTTAGTCTGTGCACACAAACCACAGTAGGACCCTCTGTGTCCGATGAAACCAGCACTCCGGTAGCCTGAACACAGAAGAGTCAGAAGGTAGGAGTTGCCTAGACCCCGAAAAGGTTACGGAGCACAGCCTGGCCGAAGGCACTGTCCCATCGGGACTCTCTCTCCAGGCAATAGTGAGCAGCGAAAGTATGGACTGAAGACCAGGTGGCGGCCCGGCAGATGTCTACCATCGGGACAGAGTGCAAGTTTGCCACCAAAGCCGCCATGGCTCGGACACAGTGCACCGTGATGCGACCTTCCAGTGGGAGCCTGGCCTGCCCATAAGCAAAGGCGATACAGTCCGCCATCCAAGTGGACAGCGTACGCTTGGTCACTGCCTCCCCCAACCTACTGGGGTCATAGGAGATGAAAAACTGAGAAGCTTTGTGGTGGCCTTGGGTGCGTTGGATGTAGAAGGATAAGGCCCTCTTACAGACCAATGAGTGAAGGACTGTCTCCAATGGACTGGAGTGAGGTCTTGGGAAGAAGGTAGGAACCACCACTTCCTGATTAAGGTTGAAGGGCGACACTACCTTCGATAGGAACTTGGGGTGCTTGTAGAACCTGGTGTAGGGCATCTCTGCCACGAGGGCCTCGAGCTCGCTAACTCTGCGAGCGGAGGTAACCGCAACCAGGAAAACCACCTTCCAAGAGAGGTAGTGAAGGTGGCAGGTAGCCAGAGGCTCAAAGGGCAGGCGAGTGAGCTACCCCAACACCACATTGAGGTCCCATTCGGTTGCCGGAGGGCGAACCAGGAGTTTTGACAGGAGCAAGCCTTGAAGGAAGTGGGTCACCAAAGGTTGGACCGAGAGGGGCTTACCATCCACCGGGTGGTGGTGCGCCGCCAAGGCACAAAAGTGCACTCGGACGGAGTTAGACTTGAGCCCGGATTGGGAGAGGTTGAGAAGGTACTGCAACACCGAAGCCAAAGGGCAGGAGAAGGGATCAGCCCCATTATTGGCACACCAAACAGAGAACCTGCGCCATTTGAGGGCGTAAGTCTTCCTAGTAGAGGCCTTGCAGGAGGCCAGCATAATGTCCTCAACCTCAACCAGAGGGTTGAGGGGGGCGAGAGTCCCCCTCTCAGCAGCCACCCTGTCAACGAGATGGACCCCAGGTTGGGGTGCAGAAGAGAGCCCCCCTCCTGAGATAGGAGTCCCGGGGCAGTGCCCAAGGGGATGGGGGCCTCCACTGCCATCTGCAGCAGCCGTAGGAACCACGGCTGCCTGGGCCACCTGGGAGCTATCAGGATAAGCGGGGCCCTGTCGCACAGGGTTCTGAACAAGGTCTTGGCGATCAGCGGCATTGGAAGGAAGGCGTACATGAGGCCTTCCGAACACGAGACTAGAAACGCATCCGCTGCCACCCGAACAAGTCCATCATGGGTTCCTTGCAGAGCCAGAAAAGTCAACTGGCTATCCTGGGATCCAGCTGCCACTCGTGCGGCTAGAGAACCCTGCTGAGTCTGTTGGCCAGCAGGATGTCCTGGCCTGGCAGGTACACTGCCCTCAGGAGGATACCCTGTTGGATTGCATACGAACAGAGACCCAGTGCCTCCTGGCAAAGGACAAGGGACCCCGTGCACCTTTGTTTGTTCACATAGAACATTGCCATCTGGCTGTCCGTCTGGACTAGGACCAGCTGGTGACACAAGTGGTGACAGAAAACTCTCAGAACGAGGACTATCGCTTGGCGACCAGGTGCCCTGGGTGCGGAGGGTCCTGCAGTGGGCTCCCCAGCTGAGCAGGGAGGCGTCCGTAGTGAGGTCCCTCGAGTGGCTAGGAGTCTGGAAGGGCATGCTCGCTTCTAGGTGTTGGGGCAACTGCCACCAGACCAGGGAATACGCCAACTGGCGGGTCACCGCAACCCTGTCCCGGAGGTGGCCTGTGACCTGAGACCACTGGTCCCGGAGACACCACTGTGCCGCCCTCATATGGAGGTGAGCATCTGGGGTGACATGGACTGTGGAGGCCATGTTCCCGAGGAGACGGAGAAGGTGCCGGGCAGGCACCGAGAGACGGTGTTGTACGTCTCGAGCCAGAGATCTGAGAAGATCTGCCCGGTCCTTGGGCAGGAAGGCCTTGGCCTGGAGGGTGTCGAACTTTGCCCCGATGAACTCCAGGCATTGTGCCAGGAGGAGGTGAGACGTAGGGTAATTTATGACAAAGCCCAAGTGTTGCAGAACCTGGATGGTGCGTGCAATGGCCTGCTGCACCTCGGAGGCTGTGCCTTCCCTTATGAGCCAGTCATCCAGGTAGGGAAACACGAAGATCCCTTGGAGCCTGAGGAAGGTGGCCATGACCGCCAGGCATTTTGTGAAGACCCTCAGGGCAGAGGCTATGCTGAAGGGAAGCACCCAATATTGTTTGCCCCCTACCAGAAACCGCAGGTACTGCTTGTGGTTGGGGTGGATAAGGATGTGGGTATAAGCATCCTGAAGATCTAGGAGCATAGCCAATCTCCCTGCTGGAGGTATGGCAGCAATGTTCCAAGGGAGAGCATCTTGAACTTCTCCCTCACCAGGAATTTGTTGAGATTGCACAAGATGGGCCTTAGGCCCCCTGTCTTCTTTGGGATGAGGAAGTATCTGGAGTAGAACCCTCTGCCCTCGAGGTGGTGGGGCACTGGTTCCATCGCTTTGTCCTCGAGAAGACCTACCAACTCCTTCAGGAGAAGGTCCCTGTGGAGGGGAGACCTGAGGGGCTCTCCCAGGAATTAAGGGGGAGGTGTCTGAGTCAGGTGGAGGAGGTAACCCTCCCCGACTACCCTCAGAGCCCAGGAATTGGTGGTGATGGACACCCACCTCTGGGCACAGAGGGACAGACGTGCCCCTGTGGGCTGCTGATCTCCTTGGGGTAGAAAGGCTATGCTCAAGGAGTCAGAAGCTCCCCTCTGGCTGGGCCAGAGCCGGTGCCTGGGGTTTTGGAGCCTTCTGCTTACACGGGCCATTCCCATGTCCCTTGGCCTGCTGACCCTGTTGGGGGGCTGGGGAGGCCTGATAGATTGGGTAGTTTCGTTAAGCAGCTCCCTTCCTCGGGTAAAAGGGCTTTTTACCCGAGCCCTTCCATCAGAGAGGGGTAGTGGTCTTGGAGAGCCTGGTCCTCATCATGAACTCGGTCTCCAGTTGGGCAGCCTTGTCGGTCATGGGTTTGCTGAAGAGGTTCTCCCCTTGGCATTGACATCGACCAATCTGTCCTGAACCCACTGCTCGAAGTCGGACGACTGAAGCCAAGTCTGGCGGCATGCACAGATGCCCACCGCTGCTACTCAGGCCGCCGACTCGAACCCGTCATAGGCTGCTTGAGACATAAATTTGGAGCGCTCACAGACTGCCTTGGACAGGCTCTTGAACCACTGCAAAGGTTCCTCGGAGAGACCAGCCAAGAACCTGGCAAGTCTCTCAAGTACAGCTGGTAGGCCTGGACCTGGCAGATGAGCATCGAGCCCTGGTAGCACTTCCTGCAGAGGGCATCCAAGGTGTGGGCCTCCCTGCTAGGGGGCACCGAGGAGTGTGTCTTCTGGCTTTTCAGCCGACGCATGGCCGACTCCACCACTATGAAACTGTGCGGCAGTTGTGACTTCTGGAAGCCCAGGCTCCGGCGGACCCGATACATCGAGTCGAGCTGTTTTCTCACCACCGGCACTGATGCCGGTGTCTCCCACATAAGGAGCATGAGCCATTCCAGGATGGGAGGAATGGGCACCGTGAGCGATTCCCGAGGAGGGGCCTCATACTGGAGGATCTCCAGCTCGTCTGCCCGAGGATCCTCCTCCGACTCAGTGGGGAACGCCAGGGCCTTGGACATGTCCTTGACAAAGTCCAAGAAGTCCATGTCCTCTGGCGGGGACCGCCTCTGAGGTTCTGAGACTGGGGAATCGGAAGGGGCGTTGCGGTGACAACAGATATCAGGAGACTCCTCATCCTCCGTCTCCCATTCGGAGTACTCCAAGGATGACTCATAGTCAGGCTTCTCTGTGGGCTTCGAGGCCCCTGTAGCCCTGCAGTCGACACCCGGTAGACTGGCCGGGGATGAGCGAGCTCCCATTGAACAGGATGCTGAGTGTGACCTCGGCCGAGGATCAGCTTGGCCTCTGGGGACATCATCGATGTCGAATTCCCATTGGTCGGGGCGGATGAACCCAATGTGCCGGACACCAGTGCAAGCTGCTGGCCAATGAAGGCAGACAAACTGTGCTCCAGGTCTGCCATTATGGACTCCAAGCCAGAAGGTTCCGCAGCCTTTGGCACGGGCCCTGAGGAACTTGGAGCTGACACTGGCTCCCCCGAAGGGGAATGCTCGACAAGTAAAGTGTCTGTAGACTGAGGCCAGTCCGCAACTGGGTCCTTCCAGGGGACCTTGGCAGGTCTCTCCTTTTCCCGATGCCTCGGACGAGCGCCTCGGACTGCGGGACTGGGCCTGAGAGGATCCCGGCTGGTCGGAACCATCCAAGGATGCCACCTTCAAAAGTTTCTTCTTCTTCCTGTGTTCCCTCGAGTGGGAACCCTTCTCCGAGAACCCACGATGACGCTCAGGTTTGGAAAGCTCCTCTTGAGAAGTCAGGGCCTCAGACGAGGCCCTGGCCTTCAGAAGCATCGGCGATTCGTGGAAGAACTTATGGTGCTGCTGCTGGCAGCTCTTCAGGGCCTGCTGGACATGTTTGCAGAGACCACAGGCTGCCGGGTTGTGACCTAGCTTGAGGCAACGGAGGCAGCAGTCATGTATGTCGGTTAAGGACATGATTTTAGAGCACCGATCACACCTTTTAAAGCCGCTGGTAGCCATGGGGAGAAAAAAGTACCCCTGCAAGGTCGAAGACTCTCTGGGGTGCCAGGGGGGAAAAAGGGCATGAAGGCGCCAGAAAATAAAAAGAACGAGGACTATAAAAATGAACTGAACTCAACGCTGAGGCACCGATGATGGCAGGCGGGAAGAGTACCGGTGCAAGACCGGAGTCGAGTTGGAAACTCAGGCACAAAAAAAACAACTTTTTCCGGGGGAAAGTCAGACAGCATCTGAAGGGCTCCGCAGAAAAAAGGAGACTGAGCAAGATGGCACCCTTGGGCGGGAAGGGGACTATGCATGCATGGTGGCATCTCCTAAAGGCTTTCTTTGAAAGCTGGGAGGATGCTTCCACGAGGGCTCCGTTGGTGCTGACGTCACCCATATGTGAGGACGGACTTCCTACTTGTTCCCAGAGAAACCCGGGTATCGACTGGGTCAATGTCACAGCAGGACATGCTACGGAGATAAAGTTTCTAGATGAAGTAAATAACTGCTTCTTGGAGTAGCTGGTTCATGAACTGACAAGAGGGGACGCTATTTTGAACCTAGTCTTAGTGGCATGCAGGATCTGGTGCAAGAGATAAGGGTGTTGGGGCCACTTAACAATAGTGATCATAGTATGATCACATTTGATTTAATAAATGAAAGAAGGATGGCAAGAAAATCCACAGTACTCCCATTTAAATTTCAAAAGGGAGACTATGATAAAATGATGAAAATAGTTAACAAAAGACTAAAAGGAGCAGCTGCAAAGGCTAAAGATTTGCATAAAGTGTGGGCAGTGTTTAAAAATACTATCTTGGAAGTCCAGAACAGATGTATTCCATACTTTAAGAAAAGTGGAAGGAAGGCAAAAAAACTGCCAGCATGGTTTAAAGGTGAGGTCAGAGAGGCTGTTGAGGCCAAAAAAGCATCTTTCAGGAAATGGAAAAAGGAACCAAATGATGAAAATGGGAAACAACATAAGCATTGCCAAGTTAGATGCAAGGCATTGATAAGACAGGCAAAGAGAGAATTTGAAAAAAATCTTGCCGTGGAAGCAAAAATGCATAATAAAAACTTTTTCAAGTACATTCATAGCAAAATCCTGTGAGACAGTCAGTTGGACCATTGGATGATAGAGGAGTAAAAAGAGCGCTAAGTGAAGACAAGGCCATAGACTGAATGAATTCTTTGCCTCAGTCTTTACTAAAGAAGATGCAGGGAATTTACTCGCCTAAAATAGTATATAAAGGTGATGTATTAGAACAATTGAAAGAAATAGAGATAAACCAGGAAGATGTCTGTCTTATAACAATTTGTTAAACAAGAGTACCAAATCACCTGGACCAGATAGTATACATCCAAGGGAACTGAAATAATGGGATTGCAGACCTACTATTAGTAATCTGTGAACTATCCTTAAAGTCAACAGTAGTACCTGAAGAGTGGAGAATGACCAGTGTAACACGGAAGATCTGCCCTCTGCCTTAGAAACACAGAAATCTGCTGTGTATAGCCGGGATTCTGACAGGCAGGCAAGCAAAATGGTTCCTAGTTACCATAGGCAACACAAACAAACTCAGACACGAGGTCTGCAGTCACGCCTAGTCAGTGAGTATTCCCCAACTGATGAGGAAAACAGCTTGCACCTGGGCCGGAGAACGCCCAGGAAGCTGTATAAAAAATCCTCAAAGCAAACAGAATTAGTTTCAGTTCCAGGGTCAGGAGTTTCAGTTTCAAGAGCCTCAGGAGCTGCGGGAGCTTCGAGAGAGGCCAGAGCTTGGCAAGAGAAGGGAAACTTGCTGGATGTGGAAGGAAGCTCAGAATACTCAGAAGGCTCTGATATAGAGTTTGAATTGCCAAAAACTCCTAGCAGGAAGCCACAGAGGAATTACCAAAGAGAAACAAGGAAAGTTTCACCCAGAGAAGTCAGCTACAGGAAAAGCTTACCTCTGACCCAGTGTGAATTTCCCAGGCACCTGGCTGAGTGGAAGGAACGTGAGGCAGCTAGAAACAAACCGTATGTATTGGAGAAGCAGGGCTGTTTGAAACAGTTCCAAGCCCTTGAGAGGGAAAGCTGTCCTGTGGAGGATGTATGTATGTTTGACCCAGATGAATGTATGCCAGTAAAACCCTGTAGAAGACTTCCCCGAGAAAAGTCTTCAGTTAACAGAAGAGAGCAGTGCTATGAGCTACAGCCCAGTCTAAAAGGCAGGAGATTTAAAAGTGCTAAAGAGAAAGCCTGGTTAGACAGAAGTGTCTCTCCTTCCTGCTACTACAGGCTATATGACAATTATTTGCCTGGTTGTGAAGACAGCTGTATAGAGGGCTCAGAGAGAGAAATGGAGGTAGGAAAGATACAGACTTTCTGTCCTAAAGAAAAGATTATAAGTGATGAGCCTATGATTACAGAGGCTAGTTTCACAAGTCCATGTGTTGAAGAAATGGATTGCTCTGTATGTGTATCTGACGAGTTCTTCTCTGCGCTGAAGCTAAAGACAAGAGTGTCCTGATAATAGCTGAGAAAGCTGAGAAGAGACTGCCAGCACACTAGAGTAAAACTGCTCACCGTAATTTGTAACTTTTGTTTAAAGCAAGACGCTGTATTTAAGTTTCTTCAGTTAAGCCAAAGTAAAGATTGTATCCTAAGTTCTTCTGTATTATATTACTTTTGAAAATCCAGCCCCGGGAGGGGAATAAAACATCCTTTTGAAACCTGACCATTCGGACTCACAGCTACCACTTTCTTTATGGAGGTCAGGCACCAGTAGTTTAGTTGGCTGCTTACACCACAGTTCAGCTACTGCTGGTGACATCAGTGTAACGCCAATATTTTAAAAAAGTTGCAGGGGTGATCCGGGAAACTACAGACCTGTGAGTCTGACATCAGTACCGGGCAAAATGGTAGAAACCATTATAAAGAATAAAATTACTGATCATGTATATAGTCATGGTTTAATGGGAGAAAGCCAACGTGGATTTAGCCAAGGAAAGTCTTGTTTTACTAATCTGTTATATTATTTTGAAGGTGCTCAGTATGGCATCTCTTATGTTCTTAACTACCTGCTCTTGCTGGGGAGGGCTCTTGACCCAGCAGTATCAGTCATTATGGCTATGCTAACTGCCTCTGGCCACACACTGAATATCACACTACCAACCAGCTTCTCCGAGCCCTCTGCAACCTGCAGACTTTCAATAATGCCTAGGTCTGAAACTTGAAATCCCAAACACGATTTCTTGAATCAATAAGTTTATTTATTTATTTATTTATTTCCAGTCTCTTTTATATCACACTACTTAACATCAGTGCGGTTTACAATGAATATAGAACTACACATTTCCATGGGTACTTTGTGTTTACAATGAACAGGGGTTTAAAACTTGGATAACAGGGGGTAACTATTTACAATCTTGTAACAAGGTGGGGTTCGCATCATTTTGTCTAGTCGTGGGAGTTTTGTGTTGGATGGGGCTGATATGGCATTGTCTATCGGGTAATGCAGGAGGAAGAGGTGGTGCTTCAAGGCCTTCCTGAACTGGAATAGGTCAGAAATTGCACGGATGTTGGGAGGCAGGGTATTCCAGCATCTGGGCGCGTAGAATTTGAAGGCTCTGCTTGCTGTTGACTGGGTACATTGGGTTATTGACTTTGGGACTGTCAGTGTATTGAGTGCTACTGATCTTCTGGACCTGTTAGTGGGAGTAGTCTGGATCAATTCAGATAATGATGAAGAGGAAAGCCCGTGAATGGCTTTGAATGTCAGCAGTAGGGTTTTGTACTTGAGTCTGCTATGTATCGAGAGCCAGTGGAGGTGCTTCAGTATGGGCGTCACATGGTCATTCCTGGATGCTCCATATAGGATCCTCGCTGCAGTGTTCATTGCAAGTTGCAGTGGGTTTAGAGTGGTCTGGGGGAGCCCATGTAAGATCACGTTGGCATAATCAAAATGTGGTATGATCAGCGCCTGGTAAATTGTCCTAAAGTCTTCTGGTTCCAGCAAGGCTCGTAGAGGTCTGAGGGATCGTATCTTATGGTACACTGCCTTAACTATATTGCTTATGTGTAGCTTCAGATCCATCCTCTGGTCTAAAGTGACGCCGAGGTATCTGATCGTGGGTTTGGTCTGGAGATCTGCTTCCCTGACACTTAAAAATGGTGGTGTGGAGAAGTTTAGATTCCTCGTAATGAAGAGTACTTCCGTTTTTTTGTGTTGGATCCTAAGGTTTTGGGTTTGGAGCCAGTCGGATACAGCGTTATAGCAATTTGTTAGTGGCGAGAGGTCTGGGTTCTCCGTTGAGAAAGGCATATATAGCAATACGTCATCTGCGTATATCAAGCAATTGACACTGAAAGACCGGATCAGGTTGCATATAGGCTGCATGAATACATTGAACATCAGGGCCGAGAGGGAGGAACCCTGCGGGACACCCTGCTTCTGGTGGAAGGGATCTGATGAAGTTGCCCCGGAACGCACGTGCTGCCATCTGTCAGAAAGGTAGGACTTGCACCAGTCCAGTGCTTTATCAGTGATCCCCTTTTCCCTGAGACGCTCCAGCAGAAGTTCTCAAAAAATCAGCTGAAGAAATTGAACAGAATGAATAATGGAGTACTGTAGTGCCTTCAGCTACTAAGCTGGTGTTCTTCCCCCAATTCTCCTCCCCCACCCACCCACTGCTGACACCCTTCTTCTAAACGCTGAAAAGAAAGAAACTTCTCTACCTCTCTTTCTCTGAAATCTCATCCACAAGTGAACAATTTCAAAATTCTAGCTATGGCATAACTGTGTTTTAGTTTCACTGTAGAATTTCTCGACTTGGCTAGACCAAAGGTACTTCAAGCCCACTATTCACTTTCAAACAGTGGCCAATCTAGCTCACAGGACCTGCAGTTTAATCCTAGGGACTAACAGTGAACATCTCCAAGTCTATCTTAATAATGGTTTATAGATGATTCTTCCAAGAACTTGTCCAAACCTTTTTTAAACACTAAGCTAACCGCTTTTACCAAATCCTCTGATAACAAACTCCAGAACTTAATTATGGGTTGAGAAAATGATATTGGCTAGTTAAACAAAAATAGAAAATGACAGCAGATACAGACCATATAGCTATCTGATCTGCCCATCTACACCAACAACTAAACTCTACAATCCTTTTCTATCCCGCAGAAATCTTCTGTTCTTGTTCCATGCTTTCTGAAATTCATATCCCAACATCATTTCCATCACTGGGAGGCTCTTAAACACATCCACCACCTTTTCCATATAGAAATATTTCCCTAGAATACTCCTAATTCTATGCCTCTTCACTCTCATCCTGTGATCCTTCATTCTAGAGATTCCTTTCAATTAAAAGAAACCCACCTCCTGAACTTTCATACCTTCAGGTTATTTAAATGTCTATCGTATCTCCCCTCTCTTACCTTTTTTCTAAAATGTATATATTTAACGATATTCAAGGCATTTATATGAATTTGCAGACCTGCAGACCATGTAAGTGCTCATCTGCGGGATATTTAGCGTTACTAACATGGTTAGCATTGGGGTGTCGGGGGTGTTCCAGGGCGGAGCGGAGGTGGCACATATCGTTAACCGGGCAGCAGTCATATTGAGCTAATGTCCAGTTAGCAATATGCGGTGAAAGCTAGGCGAAGGAAATCCTGGCTTAACTTTCATTACATATTGCTACCCATGTAACAGCTCAATATTGCCACTGTCGAGTTAGCGATCGGCCTACGTAGCAAACCCAGATATGACCCCGGCATTGAATATCCAGGCTTAATGTTCAGCCACTGGAGCTGACTATCAGGCCCTAAGATCTTTATGTTTGTACCCATATACCTTATGAGGAAGACCACTAACCATTTTAGCAGTTACCCTCTGGACTGACTCCATTCTATTTATATCCTCCAGAACTGCACACAGTACTCCAAATGAGGTCTCATGAGAGGCACTCTTGCTTCTGTTTCCTGCTGGCCATTCCTCTCTCTATATACCCCAGCATTTGTCTGGCTTTTGCCTTGCCTTTTCTACCCATTTAGCCACATTAAGATTGTTGGGCCCGATATTGAAAGCGATTAATGCAATTAGCAGACCTGCGCTGACCAGGAATGTGCTGATGAATATCTACAAGTGCCACCACTGGCCAGCTAGCATCAAGGCGTTCCAGGGGCAGAATGGGGGCAGCACCTGGGAATAATCTGTCAGCCGCTACCAGGTTATCCCTCGGCAGAGAAAGTCTGGCCTAACTTTTACCATTGAAACTAACCAGGCAGGGGCCGAATATTGCCGCGGTCCAGTTAGCTTCCTGGCTATTCGGCTGACTCACATGTTCAATGCTGGTGGCCTGATCTGACCCGGTCAGAAACTTTACAGCCCAAACCCAGGATGATCAATTTTTTTTATATGCCATCTATATAGAACATGTCAAAGACCTTACTAAAATCTAAGCATACCCCATCTAGTGCTCTCCCCCAAGTCAACTCTCAGGTCACCGGGTCAAAGTAATTGATGAGATTTGTCTGAAAAGACTCACTTCTAGTAAAACAAAGCTACCTCGGATCCTGTAATTCTCTGGATTCCAGAAACTGCACAATCCTCTGTTTAGCAGTGCTTCCATTAATTTACTCGCCACCGAGGTCAGACAGCCTAAAGTCATCAGCCTCCTCCCTACATCTGTATTTGTAGAGAAGAATCATATCCGCCTGTCTCCAATCCTCCAGGATCACTCCTGACTCTAAAGGAGCATGAAAAAGTCACACAATAGAGTCACCAGAACTACCCTAAGTTCCTTCAAAACCTACAGATATATCCCATCTGACCCCATTGTATTGCCTAATTTTAGATTAACTAGCTCCTCAAGAGCACAGTCTTCTGAAAATTGTTTCATTCCTATTTGTGCTTATTTTCTGAGGTCCAGTCCCAGCTCTCTCAGCGAACATGGAACAGACATATTTCTATATCTATATATTTCTCCCTTTCACCAGTGAGTCTCACACTGCTACTTTTACACTGTTGCTTATCACTAACTAAATAAAGTTTTGCCACCCCATCTTATGGTTTTGGCAATTTTTTCTTTCATTTGCATCTTTGCTTTCCTGACGACTTTCCCAGCATATCTTAGCTTTTCGAGAAATTATTCCTTGTCTTCCTCTTTCTGCAGTCCCTTATAGTTCATGAACACTAGCCTCTGCATCTTTACCTTTTCAGCTACCTCTTTTCAAAACCTTAGCGTCTTCTGTTTATTTATTTGTAAGATTTATATACCACTAATGGCGCAAGCATTATAGTGGTTTACAGTAACCAGTAGTTCAGTGGTTGAAACATATAAGAAACAAAATATAAAGGACTATGATTTACTTTCCTAACAAAAAGGTTTCTAGTCCTCAAAATAGCTTCTTTCTATTTTGCACACAACTTTTCTATCTCTCCTAGTTGTTCCCAAGCTACTAACAACTCCTTGAGGTATTTCCTGCGTCCCTCATCCTGAAGTTTAGGATCGCGGCTTTTGAAAAAACCATCTCCTCCAGCGTTTTAATAATGAACCACATTATCAGCTGATTACTGGATGCTAAATGAATACCCTTCTTTTTGTAAACACCGGATCCAGTATTGCCGCCTCCCACATAGGTTCCAGTTCTCCCTGTAGAAAATCTATGATATCCTCTCTTCTAGACAACACCACAGCCAGGATGTCCCAATCAACATTGTAAATTGAAATCACCTATAAATGGTATTTCCCTTTTCACAGCAATATTGTGAATGTCTTCAATTAAATTTCTATTTCTTCACCCTGCAAAGGAGGCCTCTATATCACACCAATATAAATAAATGTTCCATTCCCTCTTTCCAGATTAACTCACAAGGCCCCCTCCTTACATCACAAGCCCCGCAAATCCATTGCTTGAATATTATTTTTTACATATACTGTAGTTCCACGCTTCCTCTCATTCTTCCTCCCTTGTCTTTCCTAAATAGATTACAGTCCAGTATAGCTCTATCCCAGTTATGGTTCTTCATGTACCACGTCTCCCTGATCACTGCTAATTCCAAGTCAACCTCCTCCATTACAATGTCAAAATCTGGAATTTTTTCCCATACTATGAGCCCTGTACATTTGAGGTCAACATTATTGGCACCCTTACAGTTTAGTCCCTTAATGTCCAATATCTCCTAAAAAAAAGTGGCGAGTGAAATAGCTTTGAACTAATATACACACATATCTGACACATAAAGAATCAAATAAAACAAGACCATTCAAAAAGGAAATAGTATAAAAACTGAGATTGCCAGGACATGATTATTGGAACCCTTATAAACAATTCAAATCAGTTTGAACACATCTCCACTGCAGTTAAATTAGACACACTAATGATCAATTGTCAATACTCACATGATTTGAATCAACCAATGAATGATGGCTATAATGTTTAAAATGGTCACATTTATTCCTTGTTCCATTTTCACAATGATGAAAACAAGAGAGCTGCCTGAGACCTTCAGAAACGTCATCATTGCAAACATCAAACTTCAAAGGCATACACAAGGCCATCCACAAAGACCTTGGGATTCCTGTTCTACAGTCTGCAATATTCTTAAGAGGTTTTCTGCTCATGGAACCGTCAAGAACCTCCTAGGATGTGGTGGGAAGAGGAAAATTAATCCAAAAAAGCTTTGAAGGTTAGTGCGAACTATTGGAAAAACACTATGTAAAACATCCAAAGAGCTTAAGATTGACCTGGAGCAATCTGGAGTGGTAGTTTCAACCTGCACTATACACGGAACACTAAACAAAGAAGGACTTTATAGGTGAAGGCCAAGGAGGACCCCACTGCTCAAAGACAGACATAAAAAGGCACACCTGATCTTTGCCCAAGCCCACATTGAGAAACCACAATCCTTCTGGGAAAATGTTTTGTGGACAGATGAAACCAAACTCGAACTCTTTGGCAATGCAGACCAGCAATACAATTACAGGCGAAGAAATAAAACTTATAAGGAAAAAAACCACCCTTCCTACAGTTAAATATGGTGGATAGTCCATTATGTTGTGGAGCTGTTTTCCTGCCTCAAGAACTGGAGGCCTGGAACTTATTAAAGGAATCATGAAGTCAGAAGACTACTAAGGTATTTTGGAGCGAAATGTGCTACTTGGTGTCAGAAAGCTAGGTCTGGATCGAAGGTCATGGGTCTTCTAGCAGGACAATGACCCAAAAAGACCATCCAAAAGTACAAAAAATGGTTAAAAAGGAACAAATGGACTGTTTTAAACTGGCCATCAGTGAGTCCTGATCTCAGTCCAATCAAGAACCTTTGGAAAGAGCTGAAATCTGCCATTGGTAAAAGGAATCCTGGAAACAATCATGAACTGGAACAAATCAAAATTGAAGAGTGGGAGAAACGACCAGCAGACAGATGTAAGAAACTTATAGAAGGCTGCAAGAAACATTTGGAGGCTGTCATCACTGCCAAGGGTTCTGCAACCAAATATTAGAAAAGGGTGCCAATAATCCTGTCCAGGTCATTTTTTTTTCTGAGAAATTACTAAATCTATGTTGCACAGATATCTTTTTTTAAGCTATATACCTTTGAACATACTATTAAAATATGATGATGAAATACAGTTGGAATATTTCCAATTAATTCTCAGATATTGTACACAACATACCTAAAATGCAATGGTACCGATAAAAACATAAGAAATGGCTTACTGTGTCATTCCAAGGTCCATCAAGCCCAGTATCCTGTTTCCAACAGTGGCCAATCCAGGTCACAAGGACCTGGCAGGTTTCCAAAAAGACACACAGGTTCCACAATGCTTGTATTGGAGCAAGCAGTGGATTTCCCAGGTCCTCTTTATTTATTTATTTATTTATCTAACCGTTTTTTTTAAAATATCGCTTTATCATTTCAGTCAAAGAGTTTTACATTGTAACTTAAAATTGGTAATGTACATTAAAAAGGGACATTGATAACCCTCCATGTCTCAGAAAAATCCAAGTTAAGTGACTTGCCCAAAGCCACAAGGAGTGCTAGTGGGAATTTAACCCTGGTCTCTTGGTTCTCAAGCCAGTGCTCTAACCATTAGGCTATTCTTCCATTCCATGGACCTTTCCTCCAGGAACTTCTCCAAACCTTTTTTAAGCCCAGCTAAACTAGCAGCTTTTACTTCCCCCCCCCCCCCCCCCCCGTAACATGTTTGGTGAAAAAATATTTTCTTTTATTATTCTTAAATGGGTTACACTATAGTTTCATTGCATGTCCCCTAGTTTTTCTACTTTTTGATGGTATAAACAATTGATCTATGTTTACCCGTTCCACTCAATTCATTAATTTATAGACCTCTATCATATCTCCCATCAGCAGTCTCTTTTCTAGGTTGAAAAGCCCTAACCTTTTAAGCCTCTCCTCATAGGGGTATCCTTCCATCATGCCCTTTACCATTTTGGTGGCTCTTCTCTGTACCTTTTCTAATTCCGCTATATCCTTTTTTTTTTTTAATTTAAATCTTTTATTGAATATTCCATTAAATTCATAGAAATGAATAAAGTAAATTTGGCAACATCACAAATACTAATCTGCTAACATAAAGGAAAATATATAACATAGCCAAAATAAGTCCACAATTATTAAAGGAGGCATCGGGAAAAATAAACATAAGGAAAAAACAAAACATTTTATAGCAGTGAGAGACTTATACATCAGCCGTATGGGTGCCAACCAGAACCACGTGATCTTCCCTAGCCACAAGAAATTCCAATAGCTGCCGAGGTTCAAAAAACAAATACAACTTTTCTTTACAGGAAACATGACATCTAGCAGGAAATTTCAACAAAAAAACCCCGCCAATAGAAAGGACCCTGGGTTTCATCCGCAGGAATTCCGCTGTATCCTTTTTAAGAAACAGCGACCAGAATTGCACAGAATATTCAAGGTGCGGTTGCACCATGGAGCGATACAGAGGCATTATAATATCCCTTTTTTTATTTTCCATTCCTTTCCTTATGATTCCCAGCATTCTATTTGCCTTTTTGGTAGCCGCTGCACACTGGGCCAAGAGTTTCAGCATGTTATCCACAATCTGTCTCTCTCTTTTCCTGTATTTCCTTTTCTCTCTCTTTCTTTTTGTTCTGTATTTCCTATATACAGTACCTCACCCTCTTTCTTGCTGTATTTCCTTCTCTCTCGCCCTTTTCTTTCTTTCTGTATCTCCTATATCTCTCTGTCTCTTTCTTGCTATTTCCTTCTCTCTCTCTCTCTCTTTTCTTTCTGTATCTCCTATATATCTGTCTCTCTTACCTGTATTTCCTTCTCTCTTTTTTCTTTCTATATCTCCTCTCTCTCTCTTGCTGTATTTCCTTTTCTCTCTCTTCTTTCAGTATCTCCTATATATCTCTCACTCTTTCTTGCCGTATTTCCTACTTGCTCTCTTTTCTTTCTGCATCTCCTATATATCTGTCTCTCTTTCTTGCTTAATTACCTTCTCTCTCTCTTTTCTTTCTGTATCTCCGATATCTCTCTCTCTCTTTCTTGCTGTATTTCCTTCTCTTTCTTTTCTTTCTGTATCTCCTATATCTCTCTCTCTCTTTCTTGCTGTATTTCCTTCTCTTTCTGTATCTCCTATATCTCTCTCTCTCTTTCTTGCTATATTTTCTTCTCTTTCTCTCTCTTCTTTCTGTATCTCCTATATCTCTCTCTTTCTTGCTGTATTTCCTGCTCTCTCTTTTCTTTGTGTCTCCTGTATATCTGTCTCTCTTTCTTGCTGTATTTCCTTCTCTCTCTCTCTCTTATATTTCTGTAACTCCTATATCTCTCTCTCTTTCTTGCTGTATTTCCTTCTCTCTCTCTTTTCTTTCAGTATCTTCTATCTCTCTCTCTCTCCTTCTTGCTGTATTTCCTACTCTCTGTATCTTTCCTTTCTGTATCTCATATATCTCTCTCTTTTTTGCTGTATTTCTTCTCTCTTTCTTCTCTCTGTATCTCCTATATCAGTGATGGCTAACCTTTTTGAGCCCGAGTGCCCAAACTGCCGCACAAAACCAAAGAATTTCCTCAAAGTGCCAGCACGTCAATTTGCATAAATATTTGCATAATGCTAACATACACTAACTTTTAGTAAACATGTCTCTTAATGAGTGTATGGATAAAGACAGACTAAAAGATTTCTACATTACTATAATCCAGTGCCAACTGCCAGGCACATTAGGAACTACTACAAATACTGCCCATTTAGAACCAATAGCAAACCCGCCGTATCCTAACAGCACTACCAGGAGTCACAAAGCACCAAACCATACCTATCAAAAGGCAACACTGCAAATATTAAACCAATACATTTCAGAGAACAACAATACATGACCTACTGGGGAAAGAGAACAAGTGGCAATGTCAAAAAGGAATTACATAAACAGAATACCTCAGCTCAGTTACACAGTTGCAATTGCTCCAGCCACTTTCTTCTGGTTTCTTCATGTTTTCTGCTAACTCTCCATCATCTGCTGTCCATTTGTCCTTTCTTCTCTCTTCTACTTTTTTTTTCCATTCTCTCTCTCTACATCCGCTTTAACATACTAATCTTTCTCCTTTTGCTCTTTCCTCATTCCTATTTCATCCACTCAAATTTTACCCCTCCATCCTCAATCCCCACTTACTCTCCCAATACCCGGCCAATTGTACATTTTTCTTCCCTCACACACAAAATATTTTTCCCCTCTCCATTTCATTCTCCCAGCCCCATCCCCTTCTAATCTCCCCCAACATCAGCTCCCTTTTAGTTCCAGCCCCACCCAGTATCCGCTCCCTTCTAGTCCCCTCATCAGTCCATTTCCAGTCCTAGCTCCCCCATCCATTTCCAGTCCTATCCGAGTCCCTTCATCAGCTCATTTCCAATACCAGCCTCCCATCAGCCCATTTCTAGTCCTTTCCTAGCCCCACCATCAGCCCATGTTAAATCCTAGCTCCCCTCCACTCAGCCCATTTCTAATCCAAGCCCCCCATGAGCCTACCTCCAGTTCTAGCCCCTCCATGAGTCCATTTCAATCCAAGCCCCCACCACAGCCCATTTCCAATCTTAGCTCCCCCAACACCCAATTCTCAGTTCTATCCTAGCCCATCCATCAGCCCAGTTCCTGTCCTAGCTCCCTCCCCTAAGAGCCCATTCCAAGCCCCCCTTCCCATCAGTTATTTGCAGTTCAAGCCCCCTTCCACTCAGCCCATTTCCATTCCAAGTCCCCCTCCCCATTAGCTATTTGCAGTTCAAGCCCCCCACTTCCCCTCAGCCCATTTCCATTCCAAGCCCCGTCCCCATCAGCTATTTGCAGTTCAAGCCCCCCACTTCCCCTCAGCCCATTTCCATTCCAAGCCCCATCCCCAACAGCTATTTGCAGTTCAAGCCCCCTTCCACTCAGCCCATTTCCAGTCCTAGCAACCCCAATCCATTACCAGTCCTAGCCCCCCATAGCCCACTCCCAGTCCTAATCCCACCAGCCCATTTCCAGTCCTAATCCCCCAGCACCCAATTTTCAGTTTAAGCACCCCATAGCCCATTACCAGTCCTAACCCCCCATCAACCCACTTCCAGTCCTAATCCCCCATCACCCAATTTTCAGTTTAAGCCCCCCCATAGCCCATTACCAGTCCTAACCCCCCATCAAACCCACTTCCAGTCCTAATCCCACCAGCCCATTTCCAGTCCTAATCCCCCATCACCCAATTTTCAGTTTAAGCCCCCCCAGAGCCCATAACCACTCCTAACCCCCCCATCAACCATTTCCAGTCCTAATCCCCCATCACCCAATTTTTAGTTTAAGCCCCCCCAGCGCCCATCACCACTCCTAACCCCCCAGCCCAGCGCCCATCACCACTCCTAACCCCCCCAGCCAGCCCAGTGCCCATCACCACTCCTAACCCCCCCCAGCCAGCCCAGTGTCCATCACCACTCCTACCCCCCCAGCCCAGTGCCCATCACCACTCCTAAATCCCCCCAGCCCAGCACTACTCCTAACACCCCCCAGCCCAGCCCAGCCCAGCCCAGCCCATCACCACTCCTAACCCCCCCCAGCCCAGCCCATCACCTAACCCCCCCCAGCCCAGCCCAGCCCAGCCAGCCCAGCCCATCACATCACCACTCCTAACCCCCCCCCACCCCCGCCCAGCCCATCACAACACCACTCCTAACCCCCCCCCAGCCCAGGGAAAATTAAAAAAAAAAGAAAACCTGTCTGTTGCCGCTGTCGGGGCCCCCGCGGCCGAAAAGAGCGTGCCGCGGGGCCCCCCAGTATCCGGCAGCGCCGGCCCTCCCCCGAGCAGCTCTCTCTAGGGTGCTGCAGTGAGACGCGCCGGCTTGCAGAGCACGAGGGAAGAGTTTCTCCCTCACTGCTCTGTTAAACCCGCGGGGGCTGATGGGAAGTTCCCATCAGCCCCCGCGGGCTTAACAGAGTCGCGAAAGGGAAACTCTTCCCTTCGCGCTCTGCAAGCCGGCGCGTCTGACTGCAGCTCCAAAGAGAGAGCTGCTACGGGGAGGGCAGGCTCTGCCGGGTACAGGGGGGCCCCGCGGCACGCTCGATTTTGCCGCGGCGGCCCCGACAGCGGCAGCAGACAAGTAAAACTGAAAAAAAAAAAACAAACCTAATTGCGGACCTTCCCGCGTGCCAGCTGCAAGGCCTTCGCGTGCCACAGCTGGCACGCGTGCCATAGGTTCGCCATCGCTGTCCTATATGTATCTCTCTTTCTTGCTGTATTTCCTTTTCTCTCTTTTCTTTCTGTACCTCCTATATATCTGTTTCTCTTTCTTGAAGAATTTCCTTAAGAACATAAGACATGCCATACTGGGTCAGACCGAGGTCCATCAAGCCCAGTATCCTGTTTCCAACAGTGGCCAATCTAGGTCATACGTACCTAGCAATATCCCCAAAAGACACAGGTTCCACAATGCTTGTACTGGGTCAAGCATTGATATCCTGGGTCCCTTTTTAATAGTGGTTTATGGACCTTTCCTCCAGGAACTTGTCCAAACCTTTTTTAAACCCAGCTATACTAACAGCCCTTACTACATCCTCCGGTAACAGATTCCAGAGTTTGATTACACGTTGAGTGAAAAAATATTTTCTCTTATTTGTCTTAAATAGTTTACCCTGTAGCTTCATTACATGTCCCCTAGTCTTTCTATATTCTGATAAGGTAAACAATTGATCTACGTTTACCCGTTCCACTCCGTTCATTAATTTATAGACCTCTATCATATCTCCCCTCAGCCGTCTCTTTTCCAGGTTAAAGAGCCCTAACCTTTTTAGCCTCTCTTCATAGGAGTAGCCTTCCATCCCCTTCACCAATTTGGTGGCTCTTCTCTGTACTTTTTCTAATAACGCTATGTCCTTTTTAAGATACGGTGACCAGAATTGCACACAATATTCAAGGTGCGGTCGTACCATGGAGCGATACAGAGGCATTATAACATCCTTTGTTTTATTCTCCATCCCTTTCCTTATGATACCTAGCATTCTATTTGCTTTCTTGGCCGCCGCTGCACACTGGGCGGAGGGTTTTAACATGTTATCCACGATGACTCCTAAATCTTTTTCCTGGGTGGTGGTTTCTAATGTGGAGCCTTGCATCGTGTAACTATAGTGTGGGTTGTTCTTTCCTAGGTGCATAACTTTGCACTGGTCCACATTAAATTTCATCTGCCATTTGGATGCCCAGTCTTCCAATTTATCCAGATCCTCCTGCAGTTTTCCACAATCCTCTTGGGTTTTAACAACTTTAAACAGTTTTGTGTCATCTGCAAATTTGATAACCTCGCTGGTTATTCCCTTTTCCAGGTCATTTATGAATATGTCAAAAAGTAGCGGACCCAGTACAGATCCCTGGGGTACTCCACTATTCACCTTTTCCATTGGGAATATTGGCCATTTAGCCCTACCCTCTGCTTTCTATCTTTTAACCAGTTCCCGATCCACAATAGTACACTGCCTCCTATCCCATGACTTTTTAGCTTCGCCAAAAGTCTCTGATGGGAGACCTTGTCAAAAGCTTTCTGAAAGTCCAGATAAACTATATCAACCAACTCACCTTTGTCTACCTGTTTATGCACACCTTCAAAAAAACATATCAGATTAGTAAGACAAGATCTTCCTTGTCTAAAGCCATGTTGGCTGTCTCCCATTAGGCCATGACTATCTACATGCTGTGTAATTTTGTTTTTATGATGGTTTCTACCATTTTCCCTGGTACTGACGTCAGGCTCACTGGTCTGTAATTTTCCTCCCGGGTCACCCTGGAACCCTTTTTAAAAATTGGTGTTACGTTGGCGACCCTCCAATCTTCAGGTATTACAGATGATTTTAATGAAAGTTCACAGATTACCAATAGCAGGTCTGCAATCTCATATTTCAGTTCTTTCAACACTCTGGGATGTATACCATCCGGTCCAGGTGATTTGCTACTATTCAGTTTATCAAATAGTTGTAATATATCTTCCCGGTGTAGCGATATTTCTCTCAATTCCTCTGCAGTATCACCTTTAAATACCACTTCAGTCTTGGGTAACATCCCTACATCTTCCTCAGTAAAGACCGAAGCAAAGAATTCATTCAGTCTCTCTGCTATAGCCTTGTCTCCTCTTACTGCCCCTTTTACCCCTCTATAATCTAATGGTCCAATTGACTCTCTCACAGGCCTTTTGCTACGAATGTACTTAAAAAAGTCTTTGTTTCGTGTTTTTGCTTCCGTAGCAAGTTTCTTCTCAAATTCCCGCTTTGCCTGCCTTGTCAATGCTTTGCATTTAACTTGCCAGTGCTTGTGCTGTTTCCAGTTTTCATCATTTGGCTCTTTTTTCCATTTCCTGAAGGTTGCTTTTTTGGCAGCAACAGCCTCTCTGACCTCACCTTTAAACCATGCTGGCAGTTTCTTGGACTTTCTTCCACTTTTCTTAATGCGTGGAATACAGCTGGTCTGGGCTTCGAGGATAGTATTTTTAAATAACACCCAAGCTTGCTGTAAGTCTTTAACCTTTGGAACCGCTCCTTTTAGTTTTTTCCTAACTATATTCCTCATTCTATCATAGTCTCCCTTTTGAAAGTTAAAAGGTAGTACTGTGGATTCCTTTACTATCTGTCCTCCACTAATTAAATCAAACATGATCATACTATGATCACTATTGCCAAGTGGTCCCAACACCCTTATTTCTTGCACCAGATCTGGCGTTCCACTAAGGGACTAGGTCCAGTATGGCTTCCCCTCTGGTCGGTTCATGAACCAGCTGCTCCAAGAAGCAGTCATTTATTTCATCTAGAAACTTTATTTCTTTAGCTTGTCCTGCTGTGACACTGACCCAGTCGATACCGGGGTAATTGAAATCACCCATTATTACTACTCTGTTGTGACTTTTGTTAGCTTCCTTGATTTCTTTGAGCATTTCATCATCCATTTGTTCATTCTGGCCAGGCGGTCGATAGTATACTCCCACTGCCATCACCTTCCCCTTCATAAATGGAATTTCAATCCATAGAGATTCTACAGCAAATTTTGTTCCCTGCAAAACTTTAATCCTTTCTGACTCAATGCCCTCTCTAACATAGAGCGCAACCCCTCCACCAATTTGATCAGCTCTATCATTACGATATAGTTTATATCCAGGTATCACAGTGTCCCACTGGTTATCCTCCTTCCACCATGTCTCTGAGAGTGCAATCATATCTAACCTCTCATTTAGTGCTATATATTCTAACTCTCCCATCTTATTGTTTAGACTTCTAGCATTGGCATACAAGCATTTTAGAGACTGTATTTTAGTAATATTAATCTGGCTATTGGTAGGCATGGGTAATTTGGAATCTTTATGCTCTGTCTGCTCCTTACTCAAGGGCATTTGGGCTACTATACTCCCTTTTGGAACCTCACTGCTTTTGGTAGTATCCTTCAAGGATACCTTTGTCCGAACCATGCGCTCCTGGGTGACTGTCGGCTTTCCCCTATTTTCTAGTTTAAAAGCTTCTCTCTCTCTTTTTTAAAGGTTAATGCCTTCTCTCTCTCTGTCTCTCTTTTCTTAAAGTATCTCCTATATATCTATCTCTCTTTCTTGAAGTATTTCCTTCTCTCTCTCTGTCTCTCTCTCTCTTTTCTTTCTGTATCTCCTATATCTCTCTCTTTATCTTTATTTGTGAGATTTGATAGACCGCCCTTGCCAGAGCGTCAGGGCGGTGTACAATAAAAAATATATTGGCTACGGAAGAGTGAAAGGAACGCCATCACTAGATAGGAAAGCAGTATTTCTTGCTGTATTTCCTTCTCTGACTCTCTCTTATATTTCTGTATCTTCTATATCTCTCTCTTTCTTGCTATTTCCTTCTCTCTCTCTCTCTTCTTCTGTATCTCCTATATATCTGTCTCTCTTTCTTACTGTATATCCTTCTCTCTGACTCTCCCTTTTCTTTCCGTATCTCCTATATATCTGTATCTCTTTCTTGCTGTATTTTCTACTCTCTCTCTGTCGCTCTCTCTTTTCTTTCTGTATTTCCTAAATATATGTGTCTCTATTTTTCAGTATCTCCTATATCTCTCTCTCCTTCTTGCAGTATTTCCTTATCTTTCTCTCTCTCTCTTTCTTGCTGTATATTCTTTTCTTTCTCTATCTCCTATATATGTCTCTCTTTCTTGCTGTATTTCCTTCTCTCTCTCTTTTTTATTTATCTCCTATATCTCTCTCACTGTATTTCCATCTCTTTCACCCTCTCTCTCTCTTTTGTTTTGCATTTTCTTCTCTCTCTCTCTTTTCTGTATCCTCTACATATCTCTCTCTCTTTCTTGCTGTATTTCATTCTCTATCTCTCTTTCCTTTCTGTATCTCCTATCTCTCTCTCCTGCTGTATATCCTTCTCTCTTTTCTTTCAGTATCTCCTATAAATCAATCTCTCTTTCTTGCTGTATTTCCTTCTCTCTCCCTCTCTCTCTTTCTTGCTGTATTTCCTTCTCTCTCTCTCTCTTTTCTTTCTGTATCTCCTATATCTCTCTCTCCTGTGTGTATTTCCTTCTCTCTCTCTTTTCTTTCAGTATCTCCTACATATCAGTCTCTCTTTCTTGCTGTATTTCCTTCTCTCTCCCTCTTTCTTGCTGTATTTCAGTCTCTCCCTCTCTTTTCTTACAGTATCTCCTATATATCTGTCTGTCTTCCTTGCTGTAGTTCCTTTTCTCTCACATTTCTCACTGTATCTCCTATATATCTCTCTCTTGCTGTATTACCTTCTCTGACTCTCTCTTTTCTTTGTTTCTCAGATATATCTGTTTCTTTCTTTCTATATTTCTTCCCCTCTCCTTTCTTTCAGTATATCTCTCTGCCTCTCTTTCTTGCTGTATTTCCTTCTCTCTCTCTCTTTTTTTTCTTTCTGTATCTCCTATCTCTCTCTCTTTCTTGTTTGTTTCCTTCTCTCTCTTATCTTTCAGTATCTCCTATATATATATATATATATATATATATATATATATATATATATATATATGTGTATCTTTCTTGTTGTTTTTCCTTCTCTCTCTCTTTTCTTTCTGTGTCTCCTGTTTATCTGTCTCTCTTTCTTGCTGTATTTCCTTCTCTCTCCCTTTTCTTTCAGCTTCTCCTATATATGTCTCTTTCTTGCTGTCTTTCCTTCTCTCTGTCTCTCCCTTTTCTTTCTGTATCTCCTATTTCTCTCTCTCACTCTTTCTTGTTCTATTTCCATCTCTCTCTCTTTCTCTCTCTCTTCTTTTGGTATCTCCTATATATCAGTTTCTCTTTCTTGTTGTTTCCTTCTGTCTCTCTCTCTCTCTCTCTTTTCTTTCTGTATTTCCTATCTCTCTCTCTTGCTTTATTTCCTTCTCCCTCTCTCCTTTAACTCCTATATATCTGTCTTTCTTTCTTGCTGTATTTCCTTCTCTCTCTCTTTTCTTTCTGTATCTCCTATATCTATCTCCTGCTGTATTTCCTTCTCTCTCTTTTCTTTCAGTATCTCCTATATATCTGTCCCTCTTTCTTGCTGTATTTCCTTCTCTCTATATATATATTTTTTTCTGTATCTCCTATATCTTTCTTGCTGTATATTCTTTTCTCTCTCTCTTTTCTTTCTCTATCTCCTATATATCCGTCTCTCTTTCTTGCTCTATTTCCTTCTCTCCCTCTTTTTTCTTACAGTATCTCCTATATATCTGTCTGTCTTTCTTGCTATAGTTCCTTTTCTCTCTCACTTTTCTCACTGTATCTCCTATATATCTGTCTCTCTTTCTTGCTGTATTACCTTCTCTGACTCTTTTTATTTTTGTTTCTCCTATATATCTGTCTTTCTTTCTGTATTTCTTCCCCTCTCCTTTCTTTCTGCATCTCCTATCTCTCTCTTTCTTGTTCTATTTCCTTCTCTCTCTCTTATCTTTCAGTATCTCTTATATATATATGTATTGTTGTATTTCCTTCTCTCTCTTGATTTTCTTTCAGTATCTCCTATGTATATGTCTTTCTCCTATCTCTCTCTCTCTCACTCTTTCTTGTTCTATTTCCATCTCTCTCTCTTTCTCTCTCTCTCTTCTTTTTGTATCTCCTATATATCGGTTTCTCTTTCTTGTTCTGTTTCCTTCTCTCTCTCTCTCGTTCTTTTCTTTCTGTATCTCCTATCTCTCTCTCTCTCTTTCTTGCTTTATTTCCTTCTCTCTCTCTCCTTTAACTCCTATATATCTGTCTTTCTTTCTTGCTGTATTTCCTTCTCTCTCCCTCTCTTTCTTGCTGTGTTTCCTTCTCTCTCTCTCTTCTTTTTGTATCTCCTATATATCGGTTTCTCTTTCTTGTTCTGTTTCCTTCTCTCTCTCTCTCGCTCTTTTCTTTCTGTATCTCCTATCTCTCTCTCTCTCTCCTTTAACTCCTATATATCTGTCTCTCTTTCTTGCTGTATTTCCTTCTCTCTCTTTTTTTTCTGTATCTCCTAAATATTTGTCTCTCACTTTCTTACTGTATTCCCTTCTCTCTCTCTGTCACTTTCCCTTTTCTTTCCGTATCTTCTATATCTATTTATTTATTTACATTCTCTTATATACCGCGCTATTCTGCATCAGTGCGGTTTACATTGAACTAAAATTACATTGAACAGGGCATTATAACTTGGAGATAACTATATCTATCTGTCTCTCTTTCTTGCTGTATTTCCTTCTCTGACCCTTTCTCTTTTTTCTGTATCTCCTATATATCTGTCTCTTTCTTGATGTATTTCCTTTTCTCTCTCTCTTTTCTTTCTGTATCTCCTATATCTCTCACTCCTGCTGTAATTCCTTCTCTCTTTTCTTTCTGTATCTTCTATATCTCTCTTTCTTGCTATATTTCATTCTCTCTCTCTCTCTTTCAGTATCTCCTATATCTCTCTCTCGCTTTCTTTTCTTCCAGGATCTCCTATATATCTCTGTCTTTCTTGTCGTATTTCCTTCTCTCTCTTTCCTTTCTGTATCTCCTATATAGCTCTCTCTCTCTCTCTCTTTCTTGCTGTATTTCTTTCTCTCTCCCTCTTTTCTTTATCTCCTATATCTGTCTTTCCTTCTCTCTCTCTCTCCCTTTTCTTTCTGTATCTCATATATCTGTCTCTCTTTTTTTTGCTGCATTTCCTTCCCTCTCTCTCTCTTATATTTCTGCATCTCCTGTATCTCTCTCTCTCTCTTTCTTGCTGTATTTCCTTCTCTCTCTCTTTTCTTTCTGTATTTCCTTCTCTCTCTCTTTTCTTTCTGTATCTCCTCTCTCTCTCTCGTTCTATTTCCTTCTCGCTCTCTCGTTTCTGTATCTACTATATATCAGTTTCTCTTTCTTGCTGTAATTCCTTCTCTCTCTTTCTTGCTGTTTTTCCTTCTCTCTCTCTCTCTTTTCTTTCAGTATCTCCAATATATCTCTGTCTCTTTCTTGCTATTTCCTTCTGTCTCTTTTCTTTCTGTATCTCCTCTGTATTTGTCTCCCTTTCTTTCTCTCTCTTCATTCTGTATTTTTAATATTCAGGATGTTGACTGCCACATCTCTGATGCGGTGTCAGCGGATCCTCCAATGAATCCTCCTCTGTCTGGAGGCCTGTGGGGATATTAAAGGTCTTTAAGGACTCACCAATGAGTGCCACACCTGCTCCTCCTAGTCCGTAATCTTGCCCTCTTCGAGCTCTTCATCCTCCACTTCCATTTCTGGGTCTAGGTCTTCTCCGTCCTGAGCCTCGGAATATGGGGACAGCTCCATCCTGTTATCTGCGAGCCTGGTTAGCTTTGCCACTTCTGCTACAAACCCAACCTCCTTCGGGTCTGCTGCTTTACAGTGTGCTCCTGCACCGGCACAGGACCCTGTGCCCCCTGCTGGTGCAGCCAGAATGCCTTATGCAACAGTAAGATGAACTCTGGCAAGAAACCTCCCCAGCCTCCTCCCTCCTCCACACCCTGAGAGGTCAAGGGTCTGGGAGGGGGAGGGGGACATGTTGCTGGCGGCTCCTGCCACAGGAATGCAGGGCTCCCTGTCCCAGCCTCCGCTTCTCTGGAGTCCCTAGACTCCTGGAACAAGGGGAGCAAGCTCTGCTGGCTTGTACTCGCTTGCATGCCATGTTCGACTGATGCGGCATCGTTGGCACAGCCGCAGCAAATGCCCGCAACCGAGACCGCTCCTCCCCTGGTCCCGCACACCAGACATTGCAGTCATGCCGGTATTGCGCAAAACGGGGTTGCCTTCTATTTTCTTTTTTTTTTCTCCTAAGATACAAAAAGGTAAAATAAAGGCACTATAAGGCAAAATAAAACTTTCACAGTCCCCTCAGAGGCCTCTGGGGAAAACCAAATTCAAGTGCCTGCTAAATGTGAAAACTGAGAGGAGAAGCTCTAAACAACACAAAAAAGGTAGGCCTGAGCTGCCCAAACTGCTAAACGTGCTTCCCTCATGCTGCCAGGCCACTCTCACCATGCAGTCGGCAGTCATGAATCCTTCTTCCCCCACCACGCGGTCTTCCGCCGCATGCTAGAGCGCCCCGGCCAACTTTCCTGCTACCCAAGAGACAATGCTTCCCTTACCCTCTGGTTAGCTGCCCTCGTTCTACAGCCCGCTCCCACGTTCAGCTGCATTGCAGGGCTTCGGGCAGCGAGGCGGGACGGAGTGTTCTGTGCTGCCCCTACTTTCAGGCACCTGTGCTTCCGGCCAGCTGTTCCTCACCCGATAACGGGTTCGGGAGCCACTTGTGCACAACCAGGCCTCTATCCAGTGCTTTTTTTCACCCTTGGAGCCTCCTCCTTCTCCTGGGCCTGAAGGAAATGTGGAGAGCGGGGTATCCTCTCCACAGCCCCAAGCTCATCTGCCTGCCATGAAGGCCTCCCAGGCAAAAGAAATGTAGCTAAAAAGTAAAAAAATGTAAATAAATGGAGAAGAAAAAAAGAAGGAAAGGGAAAAACCTTACTCTCTCCTTAGTTGTCTCTCCAATAAGCCCAGCACTCTAGCTTACTGCTCTCTCCAGCTGCTTTGTGACTGAGCATACTGGAGCTGGTGAGAGGTGCCAGTGGTATATGTATGCCAGGGTCATCAAAAGGATGACGTGCTCAGTCTCCAAGCTGCTGGAAGAGGAGGACTGGACTGGAGGAACGACAAGGAAAGTGAGAGGAGGAAGTGCAAAAGCAGTATTGTCAGACTCAAGGGTGAAGTGGAGGAACATGCAGAAGCTGATGAGGATAAAGCAGAATTGCTTAACAAATATTTCTGTTCTGTGTTCACAGATGAAGGGCCAGGAGCAGGATCTCAGAAAACACCCACAAATAGGAAAAGAAGCAAAGGGGATCTTGAATAATTTTCACAAGACTGTTCATGAGGAACTAGCTAAACTAAAAGTAGACAAAGTGATGGGGCCAGATGGGAACATTGGAGAGTACTGAAGGAACTTGGGGAAGTTCTAGCAGCTCCACTGTCTGACCTTTTCAATGCTTCTTTAGAAGTGTGAGTGGTCCCAGAGGACTGGAGAAAGGCGCATGTGATCCCTTTACATAAAAGCAGAAGTAAGGATAAAGTTGAGAACTACAGACCAGTTAGACTGACTCGGTGGTGAGTAAATTAATGGAAACTCTAAAATAGAGGATAATGAGATTTCTGAAGTCCAGTGGATTGCAGGATCTGAGGCAGCATGGGTTGACTAGAGACAGGTCTTGTCAGACAAATCTGATTGATTTCTTGACAGGATGACCCTTGAGATCATCAAACAAAGGGCAGAAATATGTGAGAACACATGACAAACCTAATACCTCATCTGAAACCCATATGTGGGAAGAGAGATGAGGAGGTACAATATGAAACCAATTAGAGAGAGCCATACTCACGCTTGCACTCTGTGATTGTCCTTTGGAGAGCTAGTGTTACACAAATATACAGTACTCCTGTTCTAGAGATAAAGTAATAGAAAACTACAATTTGTATACAAATACTTTGATAATAAAGTGTCAAACGCCCAAGCCACTCGCCTCTAGTTTTAGAGGGGTGTGGTGATTGGAGGAACCTTCCCCTATCAGCCTTAGCAGCCTATCTCCTTGTGGTGTTTTCTGGGAAATGTAGTACTGCTAAGATGTGTTTGTGCTTCAGGTAGAAGGTTGTAGTTAAGGCCACCGAGGTAAGGCATATGACAGAAAATTTATTTCGCACAAAAAGATTCAAAGTACCAGATACAGGATTATTTCTGTAGGATTTGCTCAAGGTACAGCAGATGGTTGGCAAAGTAAACAAAAGAACCCAAAAATGGCTGTTTAAAGTCTTCTTACTTTCAGAAGCACAGCCTTTGATAGCAAGGCTGCCACCTTCCTTTTAGTCCTTGCTAATTACAGCATAAAGTCCAAACAAGCTTCTGTGGCAGTTTGGCTTCTATCAGCCTCAATTCCTTCTAGGCTGCATTTCAGGTACAACAAAACTCAAAACAAGAAGCAAACATTCTGACTGCCATCAAAAACTCTCAACAGGCTTGTCACATAACAGAGGAGCAAAGAAAACATCTTCTAGCAGGTAAATTGGCTTCTTGCCGTTTCACAGTTCAAACCACAGGTGGATAACAAGCATGAATCACAGCTTCCTGCTTATCCTTAGATTTCAGTAAACTTCCCTTTTAACAACATCTGGGAATTTACCCCCACACTGCCTGTTTCTTATGGTTACCTTAAGAACATAAGATATGCCATACTGGGTCAGACCAAGGTCCATCAAGCCCAGTATCCTGTTTCCAACAGTGGCCAATCTAGGTCATACATACCTAGCAGTTTCCCCAAAAGACACAGCATTGATATCCTGGGTCCCTTCTTAATAATGGTTTATGGACCTTTCCTCCAGGAACTTTTCAAGGAGGATAATTCTTTCAGGGCTGGCTCTTCCTCAAGACTCCATGTCTAAAGCTTGGCACAGAGAGCAATCCATAAGGATGTCTTCTTCCCCCAACTCTGACACTGGTTCTCCCAGCTGCATGGGTTCTGACTCACCCACCCAGTCAGACTGCTCAGCTGACAACCTCTCCGGTGCTCTGAGAGCTTCTCCACTTCCTGGCTCCAACCTCTGCTGCCAACCTGTTGCAGGGAATTCAGTCCTCTCAGCTCCTGGCAGCTCGGCTCTTCTGCATGAGTCAGCACCTTCTCTACCTCCTTCTCTTCTCCGGTCTCTGCCTTCTCCTCCCTCTCCTCCTTTTCTCTCCTTCACTATACTCTAGCATAGGCTTATACCTCCAGGGTTCTAGCCTCACCTCATTCCCTCCCAGGTGTTGGCAATCTCCCTGCCTTCTGGTATTTGAGTAATCAGGGAACTTGTTGAAGTAAGGGTTTTGGACCTCGTGCCCGTAATCCCTCTCTCTTACTCTATTAGATACTGCATGCAACCTGTTCCAGCTGGGGTTTTTCTGTTTTTTAGATGTGGCTGTGGCTTTCTCACCCTGCACTCCTAAAAGGGGACCCTTTACTAGGGTGAATTCTTTATGTTTCTCACCTCCCCCATACTCAGGATAGATGACCTTGCCACATAAGGTATAAGAAAACACAGGAAAAGGGGACAACGGATATGAATGGTAACTTGATTTTAAACAGATCCCTTTTAACAAACTTGCTTTTTTATTTATATTGTCAGCTCTTAGTTTTTCTAATGTCTGCTCGAGTTCTCAACACAGCGTCCACCGCTCTTGATCGCAACAATGGGATTTTCCCACTGTAACATTTCACATTAAGTCTCATGTATAGCACAGTTTTTAATTTATTATACAACGTTGATAAATCTCTCTTGTTTTTATACAATTTACTGGCTAGTCTGTGACTATTTTAATTCACAGTTTCCCTTAGGTTATACAATTGGTTGTATTAAACACAGTCTGGCTCTGACGTGACAGGACAAGAGAACACTATCAACTCATGTTATTCCCCTTCCCCCACCACTTTTCCATTATTTCCATCGGTTTGGCACCAATAGATATTTTTGTTTTATTATTTGTGAACAGGAAAATTCTGACTTTTGATCAATTCTTTTTTAATTAAAGCTGGATCATAAAATCCCCCTTTTTATTTGCATGGTCTGAGAACGGTTGGTTTATAAGCTGTCTATACGCTACATGACTGGTTTCATTCAATATGGTTTGGCTTTAATAGAATACCATTCATATCTGTTGTCCCCCTTCTCCTGTGTTTTCTTATACCTTTATTATCAAAGTATTTTTATACAAATTGTAGTTTTCTATTACTTTATCTCTCATTATCTTAGAACAGGAGTATATTTGTGTAACACTAGCTCTCCAAAGACAATCACAGAGTGCAAGCGTGAGTATGGCTCTCTCTAATTGGTTTTGTATTGTACCTCCTCATCTCTCTTCCCACATAAGGGTTCAGATGAGGTATTAGGTTTGTCATGTGTTCTCACATCTTTCTGCCCTTTGTTTGATGATCTCAAGGGTTTATGATTTTCTAGGTTTATGCTTTTTGTGTGTTTGATCGTATGTTTTTACTCATTCATATATGTTTTTAATTATTTATTTAATACTTAACTTATTTTGACTGCTATGTTTGTTTTTGATGTTTTTAATTGTATTATTTATTTTATTATGTTTTAAGCTGTGTACCCCCTGCAGAAGGCAGCAGCCAAAACACGTAAGGGTTTCATAAATAAAGACACCTGTGAACACAAGTCACTCACCCCTTGTGGTTTCTTTTCTACATACTGCGAGGACCTTGTTCTCCCTTTGTGTTTCTTTGAGCAGTGGGGTCCTTCTTGGTCTTTGCCTATGAAGTCCTTCTTTGTTTAGTGTACAGTATATGAACCACCATTCCAGATTGCTCCATGTCGGCATTAAGCTCTTTGGATGTTGTACGTGCTGTTTTTGCAACAGTTCACACTAACCTTCAAATACTACTGTTCGGGGACTACAAAAAAGGGACTGCTACTTCTGGAGAGAGATCTGCAATTGTAAGTATTTACTTATTGGAATTTTTCTAAATCTTGATGAAAAAGGAATTCCTTAGATTAAAGCTGATTAATCTGTGAATCCAGTGTATTTGTTAAATCAGTCAGGGCCTAGTATCTGCAAATAGCTTTAGTTAAATTAAAAACTCAACAGGTAGCTTTTAGTTTAAGTTTAAAACCCAGCAGAGAGCTTTTGGCTTAAATTTAACACTCAGTCAGGGCCTAGTAGCAGCAAAGAGCTTTCAGTTTAAATTTAAAACACAGCAGAGAGCTTGCTTGTTAAATTTATAACGCAAGAATCTCTCAACCCAAGGAAGGACTGTGTGAATCACCCAGGAAATTGGTCACAGATTACCTTAGAAGCACAGGACAGGGTACTGTGCAGCAGCCAGTTTTTAATAAGTCTTTTTCCCACCCTCCCTCCGTCCCTGACATCCATCCACCCCTGGGATAATCATGGTTTTATAGGTGCTTAAATCTCTTAAAGGAAAGGAGATGCCATATTCACTCTCAAGTGCAGCTGCTTATCCTCATCAGGCATACATTAAGGACCTGAGATTCATTTAACTTCAAATGAACAAAGTACATTAAACATATTAGGATTAGTTTTATTAGTATAAGTATCCCTAGCAACCCTTGGTAAGTAAAGAACTTAAATACCTAAACACAGCCTTAAAACTAAGATGCAGCAGCAAGAGCTCTGTCATCCTGTCTTTAAGGACTAGAAAATGGGACTGTTACTTCTGCAGAGAGATCTGCAATTGTGAGTATATACTTCTGGGAATTTTCTGAAAGGAATTTTTTCTATTAAAGCTAATTAATCTGTGAACCACTATTTTTTGTTAAATCAGTCAGGGCCTAGTAGCAGCAGTGTAAGTTTAAATTTAAAACACAGAAGAGAGCTTTCTGGTTAAATTTGGAACCCAGCAGAGAGCTTGTATTTTAAATTTAATAGTCAATCAGAGCCTAGTATCAGCAAAGTACCTTTAGTTTAAATTTAAAACACAGAAGAGAGCTTTCTGGTTAAATTTAGAACCCAGCAGAGAGCTTGTAGTTTTAATTTCATAATACGTTAGAGCCTAGCAGCAGCAAAGAGCTATAATTTAAATCAAATCAGAATATAGCTTACCTCAGCAGCACAGGACAGGGTACTGTGTAGCAGCCCTCTTTTAATAAGTATTATTTCCCTCCCTCCCTCCCCAACACCCACCCACCCCTGGGATAATTGTAGCTTTATAGGTACTTACACATCTTAAAGGACAGGAGGTGCTCTCAGGTGAAGCTCGTTACCCAAATCAGTCATACACTAAGGACCTGAGATTAATTAAACTTCAGGTGAACAAGGTATATAAAATGTATTAGGTACAGTTTTATTAGTATAAATATCCATAGCAATCCTTAGTAAGTAAAGAACTTAAAGATCTAAACACAAGCTTAAAACTAAGATGCAGTCCAGCAGCGAGATGGGGGCCTTCCAGTCTTTTGCATTGAGTGTCACATGTATGATTTTCTCCCAGTTGGTGAGCGGTCTTACGTGTGCACTAGGTGCAAGGAGCTCTTTGCTCTCAGGGAATGAGTCCGTTCTCTAGAGGCTAGAGTAGCAGACTTGGAAAACATAAGAAAGATAGAGAGGTACATAGACGAGACCTACAGGGATATAGTCCTGAAGTCCCACCTCCAGTCAGGCAGCATCCCTATTGCCATGGAGGAGAGAGGTCACGTGACAGGACAGCATCACCCTGGTGTGGCAGGAAGTGATCCTGTAACTAGGACCTGTCCTCCAGGTGATGTAAAACCCTCTCGCACTGAGGAGGTTTCTCCAGGGCCATGTGTCCATGAGGGAAGGGTTAGCACAGCCGTTATAGTTGGTGATTCGATCATTAGGCATGTAGATAGCTGGGTGGCTGGTGGACGTGAGGATCGCCTGGTAACATGCCTGCCTGGTGCGAAGGTAGCGGACCTCACACGCCACCTAGATAAGGTCTTAGATAGTGCTGGGGAGGAGTCTGCTGTCTTGGTACATGTCGGTACCAATGACATAGGAAAATGTGGTAGGGAGGTTCTGGAGGCTAAATTTAGGCTTTTAGGTAAGAAGTTGAAATCCAGAACTTCCAGGGTAGCGTTCTCCGAAATGCTTCCCGTTCCACATGCAGGACCCAAAAGGCAGGCAGAGCTCCGGAGTCTCAATGCGTGGATGAGACAAGGGTGCAGAGATGAGGGTATTGGATTTGTTAGGAACTGGGGAACATTCTGGGGAAAGGAGGGGCTCTTCTGAAGGGATGGGCTTCACCTTAACCGGGATGGAACCAGGCTGCTGGCATTAACCTTTAAAAAGGAGATAGAGCAGCTTTTCAACTAGATAATAGGGGAAAGCCGACAGTCGCCCAAGAGCGGATGGTTCGGAAGAATGTATCCTTGAAGGATACTACCAAAATCAGATAGGTTCCAAAAAAGAGTAAAGTAGCCCAAATGCCCTCGAGTATGGAGCAGACAGAGCTTAAAGATCCCAAATTACCCATGTCTACCAATAGCCAAATTAATATGAATAAAATACAGTCTCTAAAATGCTTGTATGCAAATGCTAGGTCTAAAAAATAAGATGGGAGAGTTAGAATATATAGCATTAAATGAGAGGTTAGATATCATTGGAATATCAGAGACATGGTGGAAGGAGGACAACCAGTGGGACACTGTGATACCTGGGTACAAACTATATCGTAATGATAGAGCTGATCAAATTGGTGGAGGGGTTGCGCTCTATGTTAGAGAGGGCATTGAGTCAGAAAGGATTAAAGTTTCACAGGAAACAAAGTTTGCTGTAGAATGTCTATGGACTGAAATTCCATATAAAAAGGGGAAGGCGATGGCAGTGGGGGTGTACTATCAACCGCCTGGCCAGAATGAACAAATGGATGATGAAATGCTCAAAGAAATCAAGGAATCTAACAAACGTTACAGCGCAGTAATAATAATGGGTGATTTCAATTACCCTGGTATCGACTGGGTCAGTGTCACGGCAGGACATGCTAGGGAGTTAAAGTTCCTAGATGAAATAAATGACTGCTTCTTGGAGCAGCTGGTTCATGAACCGACCAGAGGGGAAGCCATATTAGACCTAGTCCTTAGTGGAACACCAGATCTAGTGCAAGAGATAAGGGTGTTGGGGCCACTTGGCAATAGTGATCATAGCATGATCGCCTTTTATATAATTAGTGGAGGAGGGATAGTAAGGAAACCCACAGTACTACCTTTTAACTTTCGAAAGGGAGACTATGATAAAATGAGGAAAATAGTAAAGGAAAAACTAAAAAGGAGCAGTTGCAAAGGTTAAAGACTTACATCAAGCTTGGGTGTTGTTAAAAAATAATATCGTGGAAGCCCAGACCAGCTGTATTCCACGCTTTAAGAAAAGTGGAAGGAAGTCCAAAAAACTGCCAGCATGGTTTAAAGGTGAGGTCAGAGAGGCTGTTGTCAAAAAAGCATCTTTCAGGAAATGGAAAAAAGAGCCAAACGACGAAATCTGGAAGTAGCACAAGCACTGGCAAGTCAAATGCAAGGCATTGATAAGGCAGGCAAAGGGAGAATTTGAGAAGAAGCTTGCTGCGGGAGCAAAAACGTGAAATAAAGATTTTTTCAAGTACATTCGTAGCAAAAAACCTGTGAGAGAGTCAGTTGGTCCATTAGATGATAGAGGGGTTAAAGGGGCACTAAGAGGCAACAAAGCGATAGCGAAGAGACTGAATGAATTCTTTGCTTCGGTCTTTACTGAGGAAGATGTAGGGATGTTACCCATGACTGAAGTGGTATTTAAAGGTGCGGAAGAATTGAAGGAAATATTGATACATCGGGAAGATGTATTACAACTATTAGATAAAATGAAGAGTAGCAAATCACCTGGGCCGGATGGTATACATCCAAGGTTTTGAAAGAACTGAAATATAAGATTGCAGACCTGCTATTAGTAATCTGTGAACTATCATTAAAATGATCTCTAATACCTGAAGACTGGAGGATCGCCAATGTAACACCAATTTTTAAAAAGGGTTCCAGGGGTGATCCGGGAAACTACAGACTGGTGAGCCTGACGTCAGTACCTGGAAAAATGGTAGAAACCATCATAAAGAATAAAATTACTCAGCATGTAGATAGTGTCACCAGTAGCCGCCCCACAGCCTAGGCATATAGGGTTAAGCTGCCTGGGATGCCTTATTCAGACAGCACGGCAGGGCTTTGAGCATGCACTGCCTCATGGGAGTTGTAGTACCACTTTTACTATCCAAATAAGGAGCAGTTGTGAAAGAATGGTTTCAGGCAAAAATGACAGGATTTTATTTCCCCTCCGGGCGGATTCAAAACAAAGGAAATTCAGGACAAATAGCCATACATCTCTGGCAGGAAAAACAATACAAGAACTAACAAAAATATCTTCTTACTTCAGCATGTGCATTTGCTTCACAGCACTCAAAGTTAAACAAACACTTCTCAGACCAAAAACGTTTGTGCTTTCTCTCTGCTGATTCATACAGCTCTCTGAACAGCCTGGCTTTAGCACAATAAAATTATATCATCGGTAATAGACAGTGTACAATCCATTTGTTCTTCTACTATATTTTCTACAACCGGTTCTGTCTCCATTGCTTCATACTGGCTATCAGCTGGGTAAGTTTGAAACTTGTTACACGGCGTTTCTAAGCACACACCCAGTTTCTCTTCTCGAGGCTTCTCCTTACAGCACTCTAACAGATACGGTTGAGAATTACCATATATACTGGATTTAGCAGGAAGAGAGTCCCACCCTTCTGGGTTAGCATAAGACAAATTCTTAAAAGCAGTTTTATCTCTGAACCAATTACTCAGCCTACCTTTTGGCTTTCGTACAGGAGAACTTCTCAGTACTGCAGGGTCAGCTAAGGTTCCAAACCTTGGAGTTTGTGAGTGCTCCCAAATTAGCCTTCCCGGTATTCTTTCCCTTTGGCTGCCTTTCAGACACGGCACCAAACCTGGGCTTTTTCTACCTGGCTTCTTGGCACTGGTTCTCCAATTGTTTCTCTTGCTGGTTTCCCTCTCAGACTTATACCTTAGAGAGTCCTCTCCCAACTTCAGCTCCTCTGAGTTCTCACTCCAATACAGCTCCTTCTCTGCTTCAAATTCTCGTTTCTGTTCTAAATCTGGCTCTGGCCCTTGCTCTGGCTCTGGCTCTGGCTCTGATTCTGACTCCAACTCCGGCTCTCTCTCCCGCTCTGGCTCTGACTTTCTCTCTAATGAGCATTTCTTATATCCCTGCTTTCTAGGGTTTAACTTAGCCCTTCCCCCAACCAGGTGTTTTGCCTCAACTCCTGACTGTGGAGATAAACTGCAGCAGGGACGTGTTTTCCTCTCTCTTGACTCATTCTGCTTGTGGTTTCCCTGGAAACCATGAGCCATGTGCTTTAGCTGCCTGTCAGCTACTGAAGCCAATTCTTCTGTTTCACTTATCTCTACGGGATCAGAGGGACCTTCTACATCACAATAGTTATGGCCTAATGGGAGACAGCCAACATGGCTTTAGACAAGGAAGATCTTGTCTTACTAATCTGTTATGTTTTTTTGAAAGTGTGAATAAACAGGTGGACAAAGGTGAGTCGGTTGATATAGTGTATCTGGACTTTCAGAAAGCCTTTGACAAGGTCCCTCATTTGAGACTTTTGGCAAAACTAAAGAGTCATGGGATAGGAGGCAGTGTACTACTGTGGATCAGGAACTGGTTAAAAGATAGAAAGCAGAGGGTTGGGCTAAATGGCCAATTTTCTCAATGGAGAAAGGTGAATAGTGGTGTACCCCAAGGATCTGTGCTGGGTCCATTGCTTTTTGACATTCATAAATGACCTGGAATGTGGAATAACGAGTGAGGTTATCAAATTTGCAGATGACACAAAACTATTTAAAGTTGTTAAAACCCAAGAGGATTGTGGAAAATTGCAAGAGGATCTTGATAAATTGGAAGACTGGGCATCAAAATGGCAGATGAAATTTAATGTGGACAAGTGCAAAGTTATGCACCTAGGGAAGAACAACCCAAACTATGGTTATACGATGCAAGGTTCCGCATTAGGAACCACCACCCAGGAAAAAGATTTAGGCGTCATTGTGGATAACATGTTAAAACCCTCGGCCCAGTGTGCAGCGGCAGCCAAGAGAGCAAATAGAATGCTAGGTATCATAAGGAAAGGAATGGAAAATAAAACAAAAGATATTATGATGCCTCTATATCGTTCCATAGTGAGACCGCACCTTGAATATTGTGTGCAATTCTGGTCGCCGTATCTTAAAAAAGGTATAGCGTTATTAGAAAAGGTTCAGAGAAGAGCCACCAAAATGGTAAAGGGGATGGAAGGATACTCCTATGAAGAAAGGCTAAAAAGGTTAGGGCTCTTTAACCTGGAAAAGAGACAGCTGAGGGGAGATATGATAGAAGTCTATAAATTAATGAACGGAGTGGAACGGGTAAACGTAGATCGATTGTTTACGTTATCAGAATAAAGAAAGACTAGGGGACATGCAATGAAGCTACAGGGTAAACTATTTAAGACTAATAAAAGAAAATATTTTTTCACTCAATGTGTAATCAAACTCTGGACTTTGCTACCAGAGGATGTGGTAAAGGCTGTTAGTGTTGCTGGGTTTAAAAAAGGTTTGGACAAGTTCCTGGAGGAAAGGTCCATAAACCATTATTAAGAAGGGACCCAGGATATCAATGCTTGACCCAGTACAAGCATTGTGGAACCTGTGTCTTTTGAGGAAACTGCTAGGTACGTATGACCTAGGTTGGCCACTGTTGGAAACAGGATACTGGGCTTGATGGACCTTGGTCTGACCCAGTATGGCATATCTTATGTTCTTATGAGATGAGGATTTTCCAGTCTTTTGCATCGAGTGTCACATGTATGATTTTCTCCCAGTTGGTGAGGGGTCTTACATGTGCACTAGGTGCAAGTAGCTCTTTGCTCTCAGAGAACGAGTCCGATCTCTGGAGACTATAGTAGCAGACTTGGAGGACATAAGGAAGACAGAGAGGTATATAGATGAGATCTACATTGATATAGTATTGAAGTCCCACCTCCAGTCTGGCAGCATCCCTGTTGCCATGGAGGAGGGAGGTCACGTGACAGGAGAGCATCACCCTGGTGTGGCAGGAAGTGATCTTGTACCTAGGACCTGTATTCCAGATGATGTAAAACCCTCTCACACTGAGGAGGTTTCTCCAGAGCCATGTGCCCACGAGGGAAGGGTTAAGAAAGCCATTATAGTTGGTGATTCGATCATTAGGCATGCAGATAGCTCGGTGGCTGATGGACGTGAGAATCGCCTGGTAACATGCCTGCCTGGTGCGAAGGTAGAGGACCTCAAGCACCACCTAGACAAGGTTTTAGATAGTGCTGGGGAGGAGTCTGCTGTCTTGGTACATGTCAGTACCAATGACATAGGAAAGTGTGGTAGGGAGGATCTGGAGGCTAAATTTAGGCTTTTAGTTAGGAAGTTAAAATCCAGAACTTCCAGGGTAGCATTCTCTGAAGTGCTTCCCATTCCACGCGCAGACCAAAAAGGCAGGCAGAGCTCCAGAGTCTCAATGCGTGGATGAGACAATGGTGCAAGGATGAGGGTTTTGGATTTGTTAGGAACTGGGGAACATTCTGGAGAAAGGAGGGGCTCTACCTTAACCGGAACTGGAACCAGGCTGCTGTCATTAACCTTTAAAAGGAGATAGAGCAGCTTTTAAACTATATAATAGGGGAAAGCTGACAGTCGCCCGAGAGTGCATAGTTCAGAACAATGTACACTTGAAGGATACTAGCAAAAGACTGAAGTTAGGGCATATCAGTAGAGAGGTTCCAATAAAGACAAAAGTAGCTCAAATGCCCTTGAGTACAGAACAGACAGAGCTTAAAGATTCCAAATTACCCAAGCCTACTGATAGCCAGATTAATATGAATAAAATGCAGCCTCTAAAATGATTGTATGCAAATGCTAGAAGTCTAAAAAATAAGATGAGAGAGTTAGAATATATAGCATTAAATGAGAGGTTAGATATGATTGGTATCTCAGAGACATGGTGGAAGGAGGACAACCAGTGGGACACTGAGATACCTGGGTACAAACTATATCGTAATGATAGACCTGATCAAATTGGTGGAGGGCTTGCGATCTATGTTAGAGAGGGCATTGAGTCACAAAGGATTAACGTTTTGCAGGAAACAAAATTTGCTGTAGAATCTCTTTGGATTGAAATTCCATGTAAAAGGTGGAAGGGGAAGGGGAAGGCGATGGCAGGGGGCTGTACTATCGACTGCCCAGCCAGAATGAACAAATGGGTGATGAAATGCTCAAAGAAATCAGGGAAGCTAACAAAAGTTACAACGCAGTAATAATAATGGGTGATTTCAATTACCCTGGTATTGACTGGGTCAGTACCATGGCAGGACATGCTAGGGAGATAAAGTCTGTAGATGAAATAAATGACTGCTTCTTGAAGCAGCCGGTTCATGAACCAACCAGAAGGGAAGCCATTTTGGACCTAGTCCTTAGTGCAACACAAGATCTGGTGCAAGAGATAAGGGTGTTGGGGTCACTTGGCAATAGTGATCATAGCATGATCCCGTTGAATTTAATAAATGAAGGAAGAACAGTAAAGAAATCCACAGTACTACTTTTTAACTTTTCAGAAGGGAGACTATGATAAAATGAGGAAAATAGTTAAGAAAAAACTCAAAGGAGCAGTTACAAAGTTTCAAGATTTACATCAAGCTTTGGTGTTGTTAAAAATACTATCTTAGAAGCCCAGACCAGCTGTATTCCATGCTTTAAGAAAAGTGGAAGGAAGTCCAAAAAACTGCCAGCATGGTTTAAAGGTGAAGTCAGAGAGGCTGCTGTTGCCAAAAAAGCATCTTTCAGGAAATGGAAAAAGGAGCTAAATGACGAAAACTGGAAACACAAACACTGGCAAGTTAGATGAAAAGCATTGATAAGGCAGGCAAAGAGAGGATTTGAGAAGAAGCTTGCTGTGTAAGCAAAAACGCATAATAAAGGCTTTTTCAAGTGCATTCGTAAAAAAAAAACCTGTGAGAGTCAATTGGACCATTAGATGATTGAGGGATAAAAGGGGCACTAAGAGAAAACAAGGCCATAGTGGAGAGACTGAATGAATTCTTTGCTTTGGTCTTTACTGAGGAACATGTAGGAATGTTAACCATGACTGAAATGGTATTTAAAGGAGATGCTGCGGAAGACTTGAAAGAAATATCGATGCAAAGGGAAGATGTATTACAACTATTTGATAAACTGAAGAGTAACAAATCACCTGGACCAGATGGTATACATCCAAGAGTGTTGAAAGAACTGAAATATGAGACTGCAGACCTACTATTAATAATCTGTGAACTATCATTAAAAAATCATCTGTAATACCTGAAGACTGGAGGATGGCCAATGTAACACCAATTTTTAAAAAGGGTTCTAGGGGTGATCCAGGAAACTACAGACCGGTGAGCCTGACGTCAGTACTGGGAAAAATGGTGGAAACCATCATAAAGAACAAAATTACTGAACATGTAGATAGTGTCACAAGGTAAACCCAGGGGACCCAGAGGAAATGGAGATTAGTGGAGAAAATCAGGCAGAACCTGATGAGGTAAACAAAAACATGTCAAATAGTTGCTATGAGCGACCACCGCACACGTGGGAAAAGGGTAAAAAGACACACCCAGCCAGCATGAGAATGGAGGTTGATTTACCTGATAGGGATCAGCTGAGAAGGGGTGGAACCCGGGGACAGATACATAAGGCACACTCACAAGCAGTGAGGGGGAGTGAGCACGGACAGAGGTGGAAGCAACAACCTCAGTCGTGGGAACGGAGGGAAAGAGAAAGAAACACTATAAGCCAATCTCATCTCCAGGACCAAAGTTGGTGGAAGGAAGGAAATGAGAGAGAGAGTGTCAGCAACATATACCAGAGGACAGCTTGAATGAGTCTCAGGACTATGTGAGTACGTGTGGAGATCAGCTGTTGAACACAGAGTGTGTGTGTGAAAGCCAGAAGAGAAGAGGGAGGAATCCTGTTGCAGGAAGCAAGGCATTCAAAGTGGAACAGGACTGTTTTACACCCGAATGGGCTAAGTCCAGGATTAATAGAAGAAGCCAGCCTAGAGCAGAGATAAAGGGAAAAGGAAACAACTTCTTTCCTTGTACGGGCAGTTACAAGAGAAAGGAAGGTCTCTTACCTTATAATTCTGCTAGCAACTTTAAATGCTCAGACTTCTCTCGAGTGCCGTTGTCAGCACTGAAAACTCCCACAGCTGTATCAGAGGAATTAGCCTTTAACCCATTCAAGGCAGGATACAAGCTGTTTGACTCTAATACCAGTGTTTATGGGCAGTTACCTCATAGCTTTACACAGGAGGAGTGCTCTTACAAGCCATTATCCAGAGTATACGGTAATACCCAGCAGTGTTTTAGCCTAAAGCCAGGAAGCAGTCACGTAGCTGACGTGATTAACCAGAGTGAGCTCGGCAGAACAGCTGCTACAGAAAACGTAGGTACAAATGGTTATCCTTTAATGCCACATGATATTTCTAATGTACCAGATAACACTGAACCCATGGAATGCTCGTTAGTGACAACTGAAGAGGAAGAGTTTTCATTGAGATAAGAAAATATATGTATAAGGAAGGTTTAAACAGCAACACAGTAGCTGGCAGAAGTTGCTTGGTTTAAAGTGAATCCTGATTGATTTATATCAGCAAAAGAAAAGGATTAAGTGCTCATGAAGAGAACTGTTTTTCTTTTGTTAAAAAGTTAAAGCTGAGGAAAGCACTTTTTGTTCAATGTTTTCTTCTGTTATTTGCCAGAGTGCTTTTTGATTATTTTGTTCTTCAAGAAAAAGAATACCTCATTGGACGGGGAATAAAGCCCTTGATTTAAAGTGTGAACTGTGTGTTTGAGTAATTACAAGAAGACGGTACAACTACCACCCACAGAGGGCCAGGCAGGGCTATCTATAGCATATAGAAAGCCAAGAAAAGGTATTAAGCCATAATACCAGTCTCCACCGGAGGGGCCCGATGAGGGTGTGACAATAGTCATGTCTTAATGGGAGACAGCCAACATGGCTTTAGCCAAAGAAGGTCTTGTCTTACTAATCTGTTATATTTTTTTGAAGGTGTGAATAAACAGGTAGACAAAGGTGAGTCAGTTGATATAGTATATCTGGACTTTCAGAAAGACTTTGACAAGGTCTTTCACGAGAGACTTTTGACAAAATTAAAAAGTCATGGGATAGGAGGCAGTGTACTATTGTGGATCAGGAATTGGTTAAAAGATAGAAAGCAGAGGGTAGGGCTAAATGGCAAATTTTCCCAATGGAGAAAGGTGAATTGTAGAGTACCCCAGAGATCTGTGCTGGGTCCGCTGCTTTTTAACATATTCATAAATGACCTGGAAATGGGAATAACGAGTGAGATTATCAGATTTGCAGATGACACAAAACTATTCAAAGTTGTTAAAACCTATGAGGATTGTGGAAAATTGCAAGAGGATCTTGATAAATTGGAAGACTGGGCATCCAAATGGCAAATTAAATTTAATATGGACAAGTGCAAAGTTATGCACCTAGGAAAGAAAAATCCAAACTATGGTTCCACGATGCAAGGTTCCACATTAGGAACTACCACCCAGGAAAAAGATTTAGGCATCATCATGGATAACATGTTAAAACCCTCCACCCAGTGTGCAGTGGCGGCCAAGAAAGCAAATAGAATGCTAGGTATCATAAGGAAAGGAAAGGAGAATAAAACAAAGGATATTATAATGCCTCTATATCGTTCCATGGTGTGACCACACCTTGAATATTGTGTGCAATTCTGGTTGCCGTATATTAAAAGGATATAGCGTTATTAGAAAAGGTACGGAGAAGAGCCACCAAAATGGTAAAGGGGATGGAAGGATACCCCTATGAAGAGAGGCTAAAAAGGTTAGGGCTCTTCAACCTGGAAAAGAGACGGCTGAGAAGAGATATGATAGAGGTCTATAAATTAATGAATGGAGTGGAACGGGTAAACGTAGATCGATTGTTTACGCCATCAAAATATAGAAAGTCTAGGGGGTATGCAATGAAGCTACAGGGTAGCCTATTTAAGACTAATAAGAGAAAATATTTTTTCACTCAATGTGTAATCAAACTCTGGACTTTGCTACCAGAGGATGTAGTAAAAACTGTTAGTGTAGCTGGGTTTAAAAAAGATTTGGACAAGTTCCTGGAGGAAAGGGCCATAAACTATTATTAAAGTGGACCCAGAATATCCACAGCTTGCCCCAATACAAGCATTGTGGAACCTGTGTCTTTTAGGAAAACTGCTAGGTACTTGTGACCTAGACTGGCCACTGTTGGAAACAGTATATTGGGCTTGATGGACCTTGGTCTGACCCAGTATCGCATATCTTATATTCTTATGTTCCTGGATTAATTTTCCTCTTCCCACCACGTTCTGGGAGGTTCTTGACAGTTCCATGAGCAAAAACCTCTTAATAAACTAAAATGCTCATTACTAAAGGCTCGCTTAGCAAGAAATACAAGAAATACATAAGAACACATGACCAGCCTGTAAATTGTATATATTGTTATTGTATATAGTTACCCTGTTAGCCAAGTTGTTCTCCTGTTCATATGTAAACACAAAGTACTATTGGAAATGTGTATGTTCGTTGTTTATTGTAAACCGCACTGATGCTGAATAGCGCGGTATAAAAGAGACTTTAAATAAATAAATAAATAAATAAATAAATAAAATTCAAGTACTCAATCACCTCTCCGATAATCATTTAGATATTCTTTGAATAACTGAATCCTGGTTCATTGATTCAAATAATGTACTAATGAACCAGCTGGCAGCACCTAACTATAGCCTATTCAGTTGCCCAAGAACTGAGCGCAGGGATGGTGGTGTTGTCATCCTCAGTAAAAGGAAAAGTCTCAACTTTAAGCTTCTGACTGACACGAAGAAAGGCTTAGACACATTAGTAGTCACCAATGGTTCTATAACCATACGTCTCATTTATAGATCTCCCACTGCAAGCCCAGATGATTTGGACTTCATATTAGAGCTAATATGTAACCATAATTCCTCCACGAACCCCATTTAGCCTTTGGGTAACCTTAATCTCACTTCGGTTTCAACTAGAATTTCAACAGCCTTTAAAAATGATATAGAAACCCTAGGATACACACAAATCATTATTCAACCCACCCACAATAGAGGTAACATACTGGACCTAATATCTGTACCAAAGCTCCTCCTTCAGTGCAATACTCTTTCAAACACCCACACTTCTGACTATCCCCTGGTCGGACCACAAAATTATCAGCTTCCACATTTTTCCTGAAACACTTATCCAACTTCAGCCCTATATAATACATACTACTCACAGATTCTACCACCTAGAAAAGGAACAATTTCTAAACAAGATCTCATCTAACCTACAATGTGCTACTGATAATCTTGAAGCACTCATTCAAACTTGGAACAATACCATTAGTGACGCAGCTATAATGTCACAATCTCTCATAGTCTACCAAAAATGTAATACAGCAGCATAGAACAACGCTCAGTTAAACACAATTAAGCGCAACCTGAGAATCCCGGAGAGAAAATGGAGAAACTCTAAATCGCAGGACAATTACTACACTTAAATTGCTATATCAAGCAGCAACGTATGAAGTAAAGAAGAATTACTTTACTAAACTTCTACAGTCCTCCTTAAACCGCTCCAGAGAACGCCTTTGCTTAGTTAAAAGCACTAGCAAAAGAACCCCTTCAACAGAAAGAAGAATTAGGTATTACTCCACAAACACTAGCAGACTATTTTCAAACCTTAGCATGCCCTCAAGGCCAACAAATACATTCCTCAATACCACACAAATTTCTCACTTGCAACACCTCAAGAAACCTAGGCATCTTTTTTCACCTATATCTACTGAGCACCTGGAAATAATTATTTTAAGAATCTTCCCGCTTGACAGCTTGTAGCCGTATGTTTTAGGCCCCGCTGATACAAACTCTGTGATATGTTGTCGTAGGTCACCCGTCCAGGCGGTAGCCTGGGAGCAGGTGAACGCGCCTGTCTTACTCTCTACGATTACTTTCAATATGGCTGCCAAGGAAGGCTGCTGGGTAATGTAGTTTTTTGGAGCAAGGAGTGTGACCACACGGTAAATAGGCAAAACAGAGAATTTTATTTCGGGGTTTCCCCTCCGCATTGAATTCAAATGAACCTCAACTCAAACTGGATAATTCTCCAATAAGGCAAATAAGAATGTGAAACAGGTTGAACAGAAAAATACAGGATTTCCTTTTAAAACATCAATATTCCACTTCCTGTGAGGAACAGGCTTCTGAAGCTTAATCTGTACTCCAGATTAGCTTCTTTGTCATTTACTTTCAAACAGCTTCCTTTCTCCAAGCCATGCACAGCACAAGTCTTTAAATGGCTTTCATGATACAGTCTTTTAGCTAGGCAAATAATCAACAGGTATTCATGCTCTTAGCCAGACACAGAGAACATTGCATTTCTTCAACATCTGAACTGTTAGGTTCCTCCAGCAGGTCTATATCCATTTCATCTCCAGATTCACTGCGTCTATCCTGAATATCAGCTGACTGGTTATTCTCCTGCCTTATCAGCTCCTGCAAACGTAACAACAGCTGTTCCCTATGCTCTCCAGGCACAGGCTCTTGCAACAGAGTTTCTCTCCCTTTTAAGAACTTAGCAAGCTCTGTTAGAGTGGAGGTTTGGCAGTCACTGGCATAAGTTCTGGGTTTACTAAAGCTTTGCTTTCCAGAGTTCAGGGGCATACAGCGTTTAGCACTGTCTCTTAACTCGTGAACAATGCCTTCAGTATGGCTTTGGTTAGGAAATAAAGAAAAGACATTCTCATTACCTTCAGGGTTTAAATGCTGTCTTGTACTATTTCCCCATCTGGAAACACTTCTTTGTCTTGGCAATTGTGTCCTGCACTGGGTTCCAGACACCCTCTGTTTCTCCTTTACTCTTGCCTGAGAATCCACCAAACTCAGCAAGTCTCTGCTTCCAGGTTTGTCCCCTTTAGAATCAGCTCCTCTTACTTGAACTGTTTCTGGTACTTGACGGACTCCAAACACTGCCTGCTCGTCTTGCTGCTGCTGTGTTCCTCTCTGCTGTGCTTTTTCCTCTTCTTCCTGTTGCGCTTCCCTCTCTCTTTCCGTTTGTTCTAAAACTGAAACACTTTTTAACTGCTGGTTTCCAGGCACCACGCCTTTCTTCCTGCCCATGTGCAGCTCATCAGTGCTCAACCTAGCCCTGACATCACTAGGTGGGCGGAGCTTAGCACTCAGAATACTCTGCCTTGGAGGCTTGTGGTTTCTATGGGAACTGCCTTTCACTCCAGATTTAAAGGAACAGGGCTCATTTTCCTCCCATTCCATTTCCTCTGCACAGCTCTCCTTACCACAATGTTCATCTGAGGGTATCTCGCTTGTGAGCGAGATACAAACTCTGTGATATGTTCATCTGAGAATATCAGCGGGGCCTAAAACATACGGCTACAAGCTGTCAAGCGGGAAGACCTGTATGAAAGTAAAAGGGATTACGTTAAACGTAGAAAACTGCCAGAAAATCAATTTCACTAGTTTGAAAGACCTAGTTTTGGACTACAAGCCTGGGGCAGCAGATTTATCCCAGAAAAAGATAGGAGTACAGCAACCTGGTATTATAAGAAACAAAAAGGGTTGGACAATAGAGACTGGTGTGATTAAAAAAACACAAAAGGTTGTGTATGACAAAAGGGTGAAGTTGGAGAATGGCTTTAGCACATTACCCTATGGATACTAGCATGGTGGATGTGCGCTGGTCACATCCTTTTTCTTGTATTTTAGCGGGGCCGTCCAATTCAGGCAAGAGCTTCTTTGTTAAAAAGCTGTTAGAACACGCTGGTCGTGTATTGACTGTCATGCCTAACAATATTGTGTGGTGTTACAGTTGCTGGCAACCTTTGTATAAAGAAATGTTAAATAAATATCCTTTTATTACATTTATGGACACTTTGCCTGATACTTTTAATGATGAACGAATGTTTCCAGCTAATAAAGTAAACTTGGTTGTTGTTGACGATCTAATGGATTCTGCCTGTAAAAGTGACGAAATAGAGAAAGCCTTTACCAAGTATGTGCACCACAGAAACCTGAGCATCATATATATTGTTCAAAATGTTTTCTGCCAAGGCAAAGCAAGCTGAACTATAACTTTAAATACCAAATACATGGTGCTCTTTAAGAATCCTAGAGATAACTTACAGATTGCCATTTTAGCCAGGCAGATGTACCCTGGAAAATCAAAATTCTTTTTAGAAGTCTTTGAGGATGCAACCAGAAAGCCGTTTGGTTATCTCGTTGTGGATTTAAATAACACAACGCCTGAGGCTTACAGACTGAGGACGGATATCTTCCCGCCAGATTGGACCACGGTATACTGTGAAAAACCACAAATCACACATAAAAAGAAATGAATATGTAACCAGCCCCTTCATACATGCTTGTGTGTCTCAGACAACATGTCTCGCCGTGTAAAGAGAAACCTGCCCCTTTTAAAACTTTTGGTTCAAGCCTCTCCGCAGCACAGAAGAGCCATCCTGAATACAGCTTCTAATGATTTGGTAGCAGCTATAGTTGAAATCGTTCTCAACACCCTAAAAGGTAACATTCCTCTTTCACAACAACAGAAAAAGGTTTTAAAAGGGACGCGTCATGCCATAAAGAGTCTGTGCGATAAAAGACTACCCATTAAAAAAAAGAAGCAGTTGGTGAGACAGTAGGGCGGATTTATCGGGCCCCTGTTAAGTTTTGCATTACCGTTGATAACGGGGCTTCTGACAAACCTCTAATGCAGCACGCTGAAAAAATGTACATAGTCCCTAGTCAACAACTTGAGCGCTTGAGAAACCCGCCAGATCGGGATGAAAATATTAGAACGACGACCATTCATAAGTTAGATGAAGAAATGAAAAACATCCTGCAAAGCGTCGGTATGTCTGAACATGAAAAGGCTAAATGTTACTCAGAAGTGCTACAGCGCTATCTCGTGCTTAACAGACAGAGGGATATGGAAAAAGAAAAAATAAACTTGTATGTACAGGCACAAAATGAGACATCAACGGCAGCATCTCTAGAAAATATTATACCTCCAGACCCTGTAATACAAGAAGTGTTAAACAGCATCAATATGCGCTATAGGAAAAATGCTGAGTTGCTGCTTAATAAACTGTTAAAAAACAAGGATGTGGCATCCTGGGAGGGAAATGGAACATTTGTATACTGGGGAAACCCCGTCAATGGCTCTAACCTACTCGACCTCGTTCATGGGGCTATGCAGCCCCAAGCTCTTTCACAACGAAGAATACCCAGGGGCTGGGAGGAGTTCATGCAAACCCTAGCCGAATTAAATATGCCCTCTACTGGTAATGGGTAATGCAGCCAACAGAGATGTACTGGCACGCCTCAAAGAGAACCCATCTGTGAAGGCTACTAAAATGTACACGCGTCCGATAAAGAGCAAAGAGCTACTCCCACACAAAAAACGTAAATTATCCCACGGCCACCGGTGGTTGAGTGTGTAAAAATGTATTTTCAATAAAATGTTTAAAAACAAAAAATAAAAGTCTAGACAGTGGTTTCTTTTCAAAAAACCTCCTTAGATGGGTTACTTTTTATTTAGAAGCATCAAAACATTCACGATAGGAAACACACACTTGCTGATTATGGAACGGATTTCTAAAAGATCTACACAAAGTTTGTTTGTTGCGTTTTACAAAATGTAATACCATATCATCATTTTGCATTAAATCTTCAGAATACATTTCTAAAATATTTTCAAAAGGCACCCCTTTACAGTGGTGGTGCAAGAAAAATACACAGTGATATCCACAAGCCGTAGACATTGGGTGCTGTAATTGTCTGTTGTGGTATAAAACAGTTTTACAATGCCTGTTGAAAAAGCTCATAATGCTGGTAGGAAAGAATAAGCTATCAGGGGGTTGTCCATAAGAATCAAAAAATTCCCCTGTTCCATCTCCACATATATAGATGGCTAACCAGCGTTCTCCAGGTAGGTTATGAGGGTGTGTATTTACCACCAAACACACGGGCTTCCTTGATATTTGTACATCTGCTAACCAATCGCTGGGTAGCACACCTAAAAAGAAATCTGCAACACAGGGGTCCTTCTTTAAAATACGGAATATCTACAGGGTGTTCATTTTCACGAATGATCAAAAAGAACATTCCTTCTATGATTAATTTCTATCACATTGTCAAAAACCCCATAAACAATCATGTTAACTGTATGGGGTAAGGCACTGGCAAAACGTATTTCAGCCCGCAGGTTACCAGTTTTAATCAGCGAGTAATGGTCTGCACACTCCTGATCCGGTGAAAGGTCAAACGCCAACAGGGTATAACCTTTGTAAAACTCCTGACGGTCAATCAGCAACGCTGTATCTTTCAGATGTTTGCCACTTGCTTGTACCAGTTGCATATATTCTCTTACACAACATCTGTTTTGAAAGTCAGGTTGAAGAGGTTTCCCGGGTACTTGTTCACTATCCACATATAGAGCGGCAAAATTAATATCATAATGTTTAAAATTGAAGGGGTTTTTAGCATAATTACCGCTGAAAGCATCATTATCCACAAATCCCAGCACAATGAGTTTTGGTAGCTGCCCGAAAAAGAGATTTTCTTGGTTAGTCACACGGGCTCCGGCTGGTATGCTAAACACCTTCAGCCCCACACGGTCAATAGCATACTTGACATTAGCTTTCAGCAGAGCTTCCGCATGTCCCAGGCGCACTCCGGGGGAAACTTTAACTCTCTTTACAAAGAGCGCAGCATTTAGGATAAGGATTTTATAACTTTCTTCGGCATCACCGCTCATTAAACAGAAAGAGTTTTTGTTGCGGGTCAATTTGATTTTGAGATCCACACCATTAATCAATAGCTTTTCTTGAAAAAATAGATCACTATGTAAATGCCCCAAAAGCTCTACCTTGTGGCTAGAGACCGTAAATTGGGCCCTTTCAGTAAAGCCGACGTTGCGAGATCCTATCTCTCTCACCTCATGCTGCCCGGCTGTGTCTTTATAAAACAGCCCACTTGTAAACTGTGATTTGAGGGATCCTTCGCCATAATTGAGAAGCAGCTCTATGAGGGCTCTGTAGGGGTAGCAGTTGTTGCTCTGGCTAATGAGTTGGTCACCCAGGGTAACATCCAGCTGGCTAAACAGAGCTGCAACTGGGTAGTTCACCAGCGCTACTTTGGCTGCCGGATCAATGTTCGTGCCATCTTCTGCCACAATTTTACAGGTCAGGTGCAAAAGTGTACTATTTAAATCAATTCACCATGACCTGCGATATAGAAGTCCAAAGGGGCTGTTTCCGACAAAGCCGATAATGGCGGAATTTCCACATAAATACTTTTTTCGATACTTGTTTGGGTCGGTGCTAGTTGAAACAGGTCCAGTTCCGATTTAACACACTCTTCAGAGCCGTGGTGTACAAAAGTCATGGTGCTTTTTAGAATATATCTCGCTGCCTAGAGCTAGCGCTTCTCTTCTTAGACCAGCGGATAAGCTTCTGAGACCTGTCACCCAGGGGTTTCTTTCTTTTAAAAGGCTTGGGCGGTCCTTGCGATAACTCCCGAGACTCGGTTCTCTTTCTTTTAACAGCTCTTCTAATCACAGCCAGTCCTGATCCTGCCTGTTCTGTAGCCTGGTTCATTTTATTTAGAACAGCCGTTGTGACATGACTCATGACATCTTTGGCTATGTTTTTTGCGGCGCCTTTCACGTGTGGTTTAATAATTTCAAAACCCCTTCTCAAAAACGGCATAGCTTTTCTAAAGAGGCTGCGAAAAACACCGCCTACACCGGCCCCATACATGACCGGTACTCCATGATATCCTGAAAGTCCATAGCCGGCTTGTGTTGTATAATAATGCCTGTATGCTTTGGGGTCTCCGTAGTCTTTAGCCACAACCATTTTAAAAAAGTCACCCTCCGGGGTCGCAGATGAAGCTTAAGGATCACCTTCCCGTAACGAAATGAGACGTGCCTGTCCTGATCCATCTTTATTTCAAATGTGATGGTATCAAAATGCTGTTTGTTCACAGGGACATAGTGCGGCTTATCATAAGTTAATGTGATAAACTCATCCCTAACCCCCTTAGTTGGAACACAGCGTAGCAGTGGCACAAAATGGTCACCTACTAACTGGTGCTCTACAATATTTGTGTACAGGTAGAGGGTATTAAAACCGGCCGTGATATCCACTGGAAAATGGGAACGCTGTGTATTAACGTAAGCTTCTATTCCCAAAATGGTTGCCAAATCACCATACGCATAAATAGTAGACCTATCTTCTGATTTTATTCGGATTCTTCGCGCATGGGGCTCATTAGTGGTGCCGCCGATTTATAGATGTTGCTAATGTCCTGATTCATGGATTCCACTAAACTCTGCATGGTCGCGTAATGTCCTTTCCTGACTATATGGTGCTGTATATTTCCTGCTGCGGAAGCGACAACATACTTATGGTCTTCCTTAATATTCTCCCAGGTGTTGGGGTATTGTATTTCCACGAGCCCCACTTCCCACTGTCCTTGTAAGTTCAAAGGCCTTGCTAGTTGTATGGTAAAATTAGAGCTGGTATTTTGGGAAAACACACCTCCTGAGGCATTGCTAGGCAGTGTGATATAAAAGCCATTATCATTCATTTTAAATTTTATTTTAATGCTGCTTCAAAAGAAAGAAATCAGATGTCAAGAATCTCTGATGCTTTAACCCAACTGTTAAATTTAACAGGCCATCCCCTCCATTTCACGAGGTAGAATCTGTTCCTGCCACATCCTTTTACCTTTAGAACCTTTTCGATTCGGTATATTCTGTCCTGTTGCTGCGTGACTTTTAGCAATTCTTCAGGATAAAAAGAACCTTGTATGGCTTCACCGTCATAATCCTGTATCTTGTATGTTGCTTTCTGGCCCCTGTTTAAAATGTCCGTTATTATAAATACCTCGTCAGTCCACGTTTGCTCGTAACCTTTTTCAAATTTTCCTTTAGTTTTTGAAAGTCTTACATGATCTCCTTTCTTTAAGGGATTCTCGGTGTGCTTACACTTGATGCTGTCACCGTAGACTCTTTTCCAGATCTGCAGAGAATTTGTGTGTGTCACATCTACAGGCCTCGTCTTTATTGTTCTGTGAAAACTATGATTATAACTGTGCACAAAAGCCTGCAATACGTCTTGATACCTAAAGGTGTTGTGTGTAGTAAAATAACGCCACATTTTGGATTTCAAAGTCCTGTTAAACCTTTCTACCACCGCTGCTTTAACATCGTTATTGGTTACAAAATGATGAACCCCTCTTTGTTTTAATAAATTCTTCAGGGACCTATTTAAAAATTCTTTACCCTTGTCTGTCTGTATTTTTTCAGGTATACGACCTAGATTAAATATTTTTTCAAAGGCTTTAGCAACTTCATGACCGGTTTTCGATTTTAAACTTGCAGCCCATGCATATTTTGACAGGATGTCTACCACTGTTAATATGTATTTGTAGCCATTGTTATAATGGGACAAGGTTGCCATATCAACTAAATCAGCCTGCCATTGCGCATCCACATCTGACACGATCGTCTTGTTTCTTTTAAAACGGACCCTAGCAGGTCTGTGTAAAGTATAAGCATCTTATCCGGTAGCCCATCTAACTACATCGCAATTGGTAACAGACCCCACACGTGAAGGGGCCATACTGGACTTGGTGCTTACCAATGGTGAAAGTGTTTCTGATGTTGTAGTGGGAGATCATTTTGCATCCAGTGATCACCAGATGGTGTGGTTCAGTATTAGGACTAGGGCTATTAGAATCCATTCCAAGGTGAAGATCTTAGACTTTAGGAAGACTAACTTTGCGAAGATGGGCCAATACCTCAGGGAGTCATTAGTGGGATGGGAACAGCTGGGGGATGTAGAACAACAGTGGACAAAACTGAAAGGGGGTATTTTAAAGGCAACCAACCTTTTTGTTAAAATGGTAAATAAAGGCAAAAGGAACAGGAGACCGCTATGGTTTTCGAAGGAAGTAGCTGAAAAAGTGAAGAAAAAGAGGGAGGCCTTCATGAAATACAAGAGATCACAGAGAGAGTAAGACAGGCATCTGTATTTGGAAAAACTTAGAGAAGCTAGCAAAGTAGTCAAGAAGGCAAAGATTCAAAAGGAGGAGGAAATAGCCAATGCAATAAAATGGGGGGATAAGACATTTTTCAGATATATTAGTGAGAAGAGGAAGAGCAAAAGTGGTATTGTCAGACTCAAGGGTGCAGGGGGGGAATATGTAGAAGCTGATAAGGATAAAGCAGAATTGCTTAACAAATATTTTTGTTCTGTGTTCACAGATGAAGAACCAGGAGCAGGACCTCAGAAAACACCCACAAATAAGAACAGAAGCGAGGGACATCTTGAACTATTTTCAGAAGACTGTGTTCGTGAGAAACTAGCTCAACTTAAAGTAGACAAAGCGATGGGACCGGATGGGATACACCCGAGAATACTGAGGGAACTTGGGGACGTTCTAGCAACTCCACTGACTGACCTTTTCAATGCCTCGTTGGAGTCGGGAGTGGTGCCAAAGGACTGGAGAGAGGCTCATGTGGTGCCTTTACACAAAAGCGGAAGTAAGGATGTGGCTGAAAACTACAGGCCGGTTAGTTTAACTTCAGTGGTGAGTAAATTAATGGAAACGCTGTTGAAAGAGAAAATAGTGAGGTTTCTGGAGTCCAGCGGATTACAGGATCCGAGGCAGCATGGATTCACCAGAGGCAGGTCTTGTCAGACAAATCTGATTGATTTCTTTGACTGGGTGACCAGGGAGTTGGACCGAGGGAGAGCTCTAGATGTGGTGTATTTAGATTTCAGTAAAGCCTTTGACACTGTTCCTCACAGGCGACTTATAAACAAACTGAGCACCCTAGGGATGGACCCTAAAGTTACTGCTTGGGTTAGAAATTGGTTGGGTGGGAGGCGACAAAGAGTACAAGTAAATGGAGCTCACTCTGAGGAGAAGGATGTTACCAGTGATGTGCCCCAGGGATCTGTCCTTGGTCCGATTCTTTTTAACATCTTTGTTAGTGATATAGCGGAAGGGCTGTCGGGTAAGGTTTGCCTCTTTGCGGATGATACCAAAATCTGCAATAAAGTAGACACCCAGGAAGGTGTAGATAACATGAGGAGGGATCTGGCTAAGCTTGAAGAATGGTCTAGAATTTGGCAACTGGGATTTAATGTTAAAAAATGTAAGGTCATGCATTTGGGCTGCAGCAATCCAAGGGAGCAATACAGTATAGGAGGTGAAGTACTTTTGTCCACTAAAGAAGAGCGGGACCTAGGCGTAGTTGTGTCCGATGATCTTAAAGTAGCTAAACAGGTAGAAAAGGCGACGGCAAAAGCTAGAAGGATGCTTGGGTGCATACGGAGAGGAATGGCTAGCAGAAAAAAGGAGGTGATAATGCCTCTGTATAAGTCTTTGGTGCGACCTCATTTGTAGTATGGTGTGCAATTCTGGAGACCGCACCTTCAAAAGGATGTGAACAGGATGGAGTCGGTGCAGAGGGTTGCTACTAAGATGATTAGTGGTCTTCATTATAAAGCATATGAGGACAGACTTAAGGATCTTAATATGTACACCTTAGAGGAAAGGCGGGATAGAGGTGATATGATTGAGATGTTTAAATACCTCCGTGGCATAAATGTTCAGGGAGAGAGCCTCTTTCAATTGAAAGCAAGTTCTGCGACGAGGGGACATGGGATGAGGGTGAAGGGAGATAGATTCAGGAGTGATATGCGGAAATATTTCTTTACGGAAAGAGTAGTGGATCCGTGGAATAGTCTCCCAGTGGAGGTGGTAGAGATGAGGACAGTAACTGAATTCAAAAAAGCATGGGACCAACACAGAGGATCTCTAAAGGTAAAAAGTGGACTGTTGTAGTTGTTATGGAAGGACAGACTAGATGGGCCTTGTGGTCTTTTTCTGTCATCATGTTTCTATGTTTCTATGTTTCTATCGTTTCTGTTGACTGTTTTATCCTGCTTTTTAGCAGCTTGAAGTAGAGGATTTATGCCCCCAAAGCTCCCTGTTGCTTTGGGGTCATAGTAAATGCTCTTCAATAAGGTTTCCTTCATGATTGCCGTGCTTTGACTATTCTTTTTATTTTGCCAACATCTTCAGAATGGTTTTAGTAATTAATGTTGTGTGCCCTGCTGGAAATTCTGCTTGGTGTTCCAAAAAGAGCCATTTTTTTCTTTTTGAATCTCTGTGTTAAAATGTTCCCCTTACACAGGACACACAGCCTTACACCAGAAGCATGCTCAGAACACATGGAGCATGCTCAGAACAGACCTCTTGTTTCAACCAATCACATGTTACCACACCCTAGAGAGGCATGTTCAGACTTGTCTCTCGGTATTGGTTTTTTCAAAGCCACTAAAAAATAGCTGTGGCTGTGTTTGAACTCAGCTCTCTCTCTCAAAAAAAAATAGCTGTATTAGGGGAATTTGAACTCAGGTCTCTCTCTCTGAATTTCAGTCTGAACTTACACTGTGTTTGCCAGAATATTTCTCTCTAACCATGAGGTCTTAAAAGCAAAATGCTATCACATGGACAGCAGTGGTTTCTCTAACAAAAGATGTGTTAATTGAGGTTTAACATTTGTAAAGAAAAGCTTCTACCCTGTCTGTGCCTCTGTGAAAAGCCCTGTGCTGTGCTAAGAATCTTTTGTGAGAAAAAAAGAACTGGGGCAGTGGGAGAGAGAGAAAAGCATTTTTTTGTTTTCCAGGGTTCCTGCTTTTTGCAGATGTAAACATTAACCAGAAGCAAAGCACATTTCCGGAGTCAGTCACTCTGCTTCCGCTGAGGTCATCGGAAAAGGACACGGCCCTTTTCTGATGACACCCTGTTTCCGGTGATGTCAGCAAAAAGGGACAGTCCATTTCTGATGACACCCTGTTTCCGGTGATGTCATTTCCGATGATGTAGGCAGGGGCGTGGTTGAGGGTGGGAGGCTGTGGGTGGGGCACAAACCCAGAAGTGGGTGCTGATTGGCTAAGGCCATATTGTGGGGCGGGGCATGGGTGTGGCACAAACCCAGAAGTGGATGCTGATTGGATGATGTCATCCTTGGGGCGGGGTGGAGGCATGTCAAGTGGGGGCAGTGGCCATGCCTGGGGGCGGGAGTGGGCGAGGCTAACTCACCATTCACTTCTATGGGAGGGGGCATGGCCTAAGGCGGGACATACACCGGAGGTGGATGCTGATTGGTACCTGTCAACAATTTTGGGGCAGGAGTGGGCAGAGCTAACTCACCATTCACTTCTATGGGAGGAGGCATGGCCTAAGGCGGGACATACACCGGAAGTGAACACTGATTGTCTCCTGTCATCCTTATCTCAGCTGTCAATCAGTTTGACGAGTAGTGTACTGTGGTGAACAGCGCCCTCCTGAGCCTATGGAAACGGATGAAAATCCTGAGGTTCAGCAGGATTTATGCCTATTTGAGAAACCAAGGAAGAAAGAGAGACTCTATTCCACAGAGCTGAGCATGGAGACCAGCCCAGGGGAGGAGTCCTGCAGTCCTGATTGGGCACACCCTGTCCTGGGAAGGGGCGTGTCCAGGAGAGAACGTGGTTTTAAACCAGAGCATGGCTTTGCTAGTCAGAATGAGAATGGGATTCAGATAGAGAAGAGAAAGAAGGAGAAGAGGAAGAATGATTGGAAGTCCAGAAAACAGTATGCTGATATTTGGGAACCTGGCATTGGAAAGAAACCTGCAAAGTTCTATTTAGAGGCAGTGAGTAGAAGTCCCAAGGAGAGAGGACCTAGCCCTGAATTAGACAACCGTTGGAAGGCACAGCCCTGGGAAAGGAAGCCTTCAAGGCAGGCACAAGAAAGAAAACAATCATTCTGTGAAGTACCGTTTGAGCCAGAGAGCAACAAACATTCTAACAGCTGGAGAACATTGGAGCCATCTGAAGTCAGAACGGCATGGCAACAAGTAAGTGAATTGCCACAAAGTTTCCAGGCTGAACGTAAAGCTAACTCTCCTGTGTGTGAAACATTAGCAAAAGAGACTAGCAGTTACTCTGATACAATTAATCTAAGAGAGGAGAAAATAAACAGCCTTAAGCCAGAGGGAAGTTGTATAGCTGATAGCAATTCCCTACCTCCCAAACAGCAGGCTGAATTGCTCCTACAGAGTTTTAAGCAGTTTTTAGAGTTGCAAGCTAGAAGACAGCCAGTGTTACCAGAAGCCAGTAATTCCATACAGCTTGAAGAGTTAACACAAGATAATACAGACTTACCAGATTGTGAGAGCATGGATTGCACGGTCTGCTGTGTAGAGTTGCCAAGCTGAAGGAAACTGCTTTTTACCGTATGTGAATTGAATGCTATGGAGCTGTTGTACTGCCTTGCTGAGAAAGCTCTAATTATGTGCACCTGATTTTCCCCAGCCCTGTGAAGGTAACAGTGGCTGAAAGAGGCTGCAGTGAATCTAACTGACCTCTTGGGGCAAAGTGAGTAATTTGCTGAGAAGTGAAAAGAAGCAGTTATACTTTAAGTTGCCTTTATCCTAGGTTTTCCTGTTAGCATTTGAAGCACCTATTTTGTTTGCATTTATTTGCCATGTGATGGAATAATATCCTTTACTATAATAAAATACTGGAAACCCCATAACTACAACTCTTTATTTCGGAGCGAGAGGAGCAGGAACTACAATACCCAGCATTCCCTGGATATAGGTTACTCTCCTTCCTCACGAAGCATCAGACCGCCGCTCCTGTCTTTAGCCCCAAGGCCAGGCAGGAGCGCCGCAGTACCCATTATACTACTTAGCTCTATACAAATGCTAGAACTCCTACTTTAAGAAAAAAAAAGAAAGAAGATAGAAGAGTTAGAATTTATATTACTAAATGAAAGGTTAGATATAGTTGGCATCTCAGAGACTTGGTGGAAAGAGGACCACCAATGGTACACTCTGATACCCGGGTACAAACAATATCGCAATGATAGAGGGCAACCCCTTCATCAATTTGATCTATCCTATGTTAGAGAAGGCATTGGGTCACACAAGATTAAAGTTTTACAAGAAACATAATACACTATAGAATCTCTAAGGATAGAAATTCCATGTGAAAAGAAGAAGGCAATGACAGTGGGGATATACTACCGACCACCTGGCCAGAATGAACAGATGGATGATGAAATGCTAAAAGAATCAGGCAAGCTAACAAAAGTTACAATGCAGTAATAATGGGTGATTTTGGTTACCCTGTTATCGACTTGGTCAGTGTCGTAGCATGACATGCTAGGGAGATAGTTTCAAGATGAGAAATAAATGCTGCTTGGAGCAGCTGCTTCATGAACCGACAAGAAGGGAAGCTATTTTGGACCTGGTCCTTAGAGGAACACAGGATTTGGTGCAAGAGATAAGGTTGATGGGGTACATGGCAATAGTGATCACAGCATGATCACATTTGATTTAATAAATGGAGGAAGTATGGCAAGGAAATCCACAGTACTACCTTTTAACTTTCAAAAGGGAGACTATGATAAAATGAGGAAATAGTTAAGAAAATACTAAAAGGAGCATCTGCAAAGGTTAAAAATTTACATCAAGCATGGGCGTTGTTTTAAAAATACTATCTTGGAAGCCTCAACCAGATATATTCCACGCTTTAAGAAAAGTAGAATGAATGCCAAAAAACTGCTAGCATGGCTTAAAGGTGAGGTCAGACAAGCTTTTGCAGCCAAAAAAACATCTTTCAGGAAATGGAAAAAGAAGCTAAATGATGAAAACAGGAAACAATATAAGCACTGGCAAGTTAGATGCAAGGCATTGATAAGGCAGACAAAGAGAGAATTTGAAAAAAAGTTTGCCCTGGAAGAAAACACACATAATAACATTTTCAAGTACATTCGTAGCAAAAAAAACGAGTGTCAGTTGGACCATTAGATGATAGAGGGGTAAAAGGGGTGCTAAAGAAGGACAAGACCAAAGCGTAGAGACTGAATGAATTCTTTGCTTCGGTCTTTACTGATGATGATGTAGGGAGGTTACCGATGCCTGAAATATTATTTAAAGGTGATGTATATGAAGAATTGAAAGTAGTATCGATAAAATGGGAAGATGTATTACAACTATTTGATAAACTGAAGTGTATCAAATGACCTGGACCAGATGGTATACACCCAAGGGTGTTGAAAGAACTGAAATATGACATTGCAGACTTACTATTAGTTCACAGATTATTATCATCTAAATCATCTGTAGTACCTGAAGACTGGAGAATGGACAATGTAATGGCAATTTTTCAAAAGGGTTCCAGGGGTGATGCAGGAAACTACAGACTGGTGAGCCTGACGTAAGTACTGGGCAAAATGGTAGAAACCATTTTAAAGAATACAATTACTGAATATGTAGGCAGTCATGGTTTAATGGGAGAATGCTAACATGGATTTAGCCTAGAAAAGTCTCGTCTCACTGATCTGTTATATTTTTTGAAGCTGTGAATAAACAGGTAGGCAAAAGTGAGCCTGTCAATATAGTGTATCTGGATTTTCAGTAAGCATTTGACAAGGTCCTTCATGAGAGACTCTTGGGGAAATTAAAAAATCATGGGCTAGGAGGCAGTGTACTATTATGGATCAGGAACTGAGTTAAAAGATAGAAAGCATAGAGTAGGCCTAAATGGCCAATTTTCTCAATTGAGAAAGTAAATAGAGGAGTACTGCAGGGATCTGTGCTGGTCCCGCTGCTTTTTAACATCTTCATAAATGACCTGGAAATGGGAATAACTAGTGAGGTAGCCAAATTTGCTGATGACACAAAATTATTCAAGTTGTTAAAACACAAGGGGATTGCGAAAAATTGCAAGAGGACCTTGATAAATTGAAAGACTGGGTGTCCAAATGGTAGATGAAATTTAATGTGGACACGTGCAGTGACCTGCATAGAGTGACAGGTGCACCTACTCTTGCCACCTTGCTGGGCAGACTAGATGGACCATGATGGTCTTTATCTGCCATCATATACTATGTTATGTTACTATGTATCGCTACTACATGGATACATGCCTCATGACCTAAAAATGACATCCATCTGCCCAGTCAAGAAAGGCACTGCATCAGACCCAGCACAACCAAGCTCGTACCATCCAATTACCAGCCTACCCTTCTTGGCAAAGGCAATAGAAAAAGCTGTGTTAATACAACTCCAAAACCACATAGATACCCACTTCCCAGTTGACCCACAACAATACAGCTTCAGATCCCAGCATGGAGTAGAAACTCTTTTGGCAACTTTAACTTATAATATCATAAGGACAAAACCTGAATTAGGTTTGTCTAGGCCTTTTATCTTCCTTAACATCAAAATGACCTTTGATTCTATTCCTCACGATCTACTCATTCAATGCCTACATACATTGGGCCTAAGAGATTCCACTCTAACCTAGTTCAAATCATACCTTATGAACCGCGAACTACAAGTCAAAATGAGATCTAAAAAGTCTACTACATATACACAACATCAAGGAGTCCCACAAGAGTCTGCCTTATCTTCCTTATTATTTAACCTCTTCCTTCAACCAATTTGCTCTATCATAATGAAGCATAACATATTCTACCATCTATACGCTGATGATGTTATGCTATATACTCCTATCAACACTTCCAACCCAGAACTCTCACACCTGAAGAATTGTTTCATCATGCATTGGTTCATACAACAAAATTTGTCCATAAGAAGACTGAGGTCTCTATATTACTAAGGATATCAACTTTATTCCGCCTCCCTACATTTCCATTAATGGTACCCAATTACAAGTCAAGTCAGAGGTAGGTTACTTAGGAATAATTCTAGACCAGTGCCTCACCCTTTTCTCACACTTAAATAACACCGTGAGAAGCATCTACTACAAACTCAGGAGCATATACCACCTCAGGATGCTCCTTGAGCCACACGACTTTCGCTCTGTCCTGTAGGCCCTCATATTCCCACACTTTGATTACTGCAATCTTATACTTCAAGGACTGCCCAAATATGCCACTCATCCTCTCCAACTAGCGATGTATACAGCTGCTTGCCTCCTTTCAAACGCCTCAGGATCGGACCAGGTTACATCACTTCTAAAGCAGCTGCACTGGCTGCCTATATCTCAGCAAATTAAGTTCAAAGCTGTTCTCACATTTAAAGTCTCACATAGATTATCTGCAATCTATCTAAAATCTCTTATTCAAAAAACACCCAAAAACAGAAGCAGAAGATCAAGTTCCCTCAACACGCTTCTCACGCCAACATCTAACACCAAAGTCGGCCTCACAACATCAAAAAAAGCCTTTTCCATCTTTGTTCCAGCTCTTTGAAATATGCTCCCAGATAAACTTTGTGCCATCAAAGATCTGTCGAAGTTTAAAAAGAGACTAAAAACACACCTATATTTAGAGTATTTTCTTAATTGATGAAGCATAATTGTCAGTTCTCTGACCTTGTTTACCTTTGTTTTATGCAACATAATTGTTCAAATGATTTTAAGTTCATGTTCTATGTAAAGCCATATTGGCCTTGTTGGTTTTTTGTAAACCACTTAAACATTCAGATTAGCGGTATATAAGATTAGCTAAATAAATAAATAACAACATTGTGAACTGTAGACACAGGAATCCCAAGGTTTTTGGAGATGGCCTTGTACCCCTTTGAAGTTTGATGATAATGGCTTTTCTGACAGTCTCAGGCAGCTCTCTTGCCTTCACCATTGTGAAAATGGAACAGGGAGTGAATGTGTCCATTTTAAACATTAGAGCCATCATTCATTGGTTGATTCATGTGAGTACTGACGGTTGATTGCAGGTGCTTCTAATTTTACTGCAATGGGAATGTGTTTTTTCTGTTCAAACTGATTTGAACTGTTTATAAGGTTGCTAATAATCATGTCCTGGGAATGTCCCAGTTTTTATACTATTTTCTACTATTTCCTTTTTTAATTGATCTTGTTTTATTTGATTCTTTTATGTGTCAAATATGTGTGCATATATAGCTCAAAGCCATTTCATTGGCCACAGTTTTTAAAGAGATATTGGACATTAAGGGGTGGGACTGCAAGAGTGCCAATAATGTCGGCTGTAACTGTAAACAGGATGGAGTCATGCAGAGGGTGGCTACCAAAATGGTCAGTGGTCTTTATTATAAGCAATGTGTTGACAGATTTAAAGATCTCAATATATATACTTTAGAGAAAAGGCGGGAGAGAAGAGATATGATAGAAACACGGAGGCACAGGAAGAGACCCTTTTTCAATTGAAAGAAAGCTCTGCAACGAGGGGACATAGGATGAAGGTGAAAGGAAATAGACTCAGGAATAATATGCAGAAATATTTCTTTATGGAAAGAGTGGTGGATGCATAGACTAGTCTCCCAGTGGAAGTAGTAAAGACAAGGACAGTATCTGAATTCAAGAAAGCACTGGACAAATAGGGACTATACTAGTTGATAAGTGGAGTAACCTGGTGGTTATAGCAAGTCTACTATCCAAGAGATGTGGGTTTGATTCCCACTGACATTCCTTGTGGTCTTGGGCAAGTTGCTTTACCCTCCATTGCCTCAGAAGAAAAGGCCTGGAAATATAGGTCCAGTCATACATTGCCAAGAAAGCCCAGGAGCTGCTGGGTCACCAGGAATCAGCATTGACTTAAAAGCACTTTAAAACTATCTGATATTGAAGGGCAGACTAGATAGGCCATATGATCTTTTTCTGCCATCATGTTTATATATCTCTATCTGTATACCTCTCTCTTTTCTTTCTGTATCTCCTTCTCTCTCTCTCTGTCCCTCTCTCTTTTCTTTCTGTATCTCCTATCTCTCTCTCTCTGTCCCTCTCTCTTTTCTTTCTGTATATCCTATATATATGTCCTTCTTTCTGTCATACTCCCTTTTCTTTCTGTATCTCTTTTTCTGTCTCTCTCTCTTCTTTCTGTATCTCCTATTTCTCTCTCTGTTCTTTCTGTATATTTTTCTCTCTCTCTCTTTTCTTTATTTTATCTCCTTCTATCTCTTTTCTTTCTGTAACTCCTATATCTATTTCTTTCTCCGCCCCTTTTTTCTTTCTGCATCTCCTTCTGTATGTTTGTCTCTTCCTCTTTTAATGTCTTTTTTCTTTCTGTATCTCCTATATGTCTCTCTCTTTCTGTTCCTTTCTCTTTTTTTTATGCATCTTCTTCTATATATTTCTGTCTCTTCCTCTGTTAATCTCTCTTTTCTTTCTGTATCTCATCCTATAGACCTGCCTCTGTTTCTCTCTCTAATTTCTTTATGTATTTCCTTCTATCTCTCACTGTGTGTCTCTCTCCCTCTTTCATATACTGCTGTTTTTGCACATAGAACCATCAGTACATACCAAGGACCTTTCCACAGTGTTTCACATGGCAAGTAGGGCTTTACAGGAGTAGATCTGCTTTCACTGAAAGATTTCAGTCCCCTCAGATCCGCTTTCACATGGTCTGAACCTTGAAAGGTATTTTATAAAGGTGTCTCAATGATGCGTTTGGGTTTGGGAAATAGACAGTGTGATGAATGTGCACCGATTTGCGGGCACTGCACAGCTGGGATATACATAACTTAGACACTGGCTATACACATCAGGAATGGCCGCCTGCTATTCTAACAGAAAAAATAGATCACACTAGATTAATTAGTCAGGATCTATCCTCGCCAGTAGCAAGGAAAATGTGTAGGAGCCACTCTCCAAATCTGTCATGGACTCCTCCCATGGCTTTCAGTACCAGACTCCCAAATCTACCTCTCTACACCTAATATCGCTCCAGCAATCCAGAACAGGATCTCTGCCTGCCTTTCTGACATCGCTGCCGGGATGTCTCACCGCCGCTTGAAGCTGAAACATGGCCAAGACTGAACTCCTTGTCTTTCCCTCCAACTCCTCCCCTCCTCTTCCCCCCTTCTCACTTTCCGTGGATGGTTCTAGGATCCTTCCTGTTCCCTCGGCCCACAACCTGGGAGTTATCTTTGACTCCTCTCTCTCCTTCTCCACACATATCCAGCACGTAGCTAAGACCTGCCACTTCTTTTTCTACATTAGCAAGATCCGCCCCTTCCTTTCTGAACACACTACCAAAACCCTTATCCACTCCTTAATCTCCTCTCGCCTCGACTACTGCAACCTACACCTTGCTGGTCTTCCCACTAGCCATCTCCTTCCCCTTCAATCTATACAAAATCATGCTGCTCGACTGATCTTCTGTCAACCTCGCCATGCCCACATTACTCCTCTTCTCAAGTCGCTTCACTGACTCCCTGTCCAATTCCGCATCCAGTTCAAACTTCTCCTGCTGACCTATAAATGCATTCACTCTGCGGCCTCTCAATACCTCTCATCTCTCCTTACAGCCCCTCTCGGGAACTTCGCTCTGCTAACAAATCACTTTTATCTAGGCCTTTCACTCGCACCGCTAACTCCTGACTTCACTCTTTTCACCTTGCTGCACCTTCGCCTGGAACAGCTTACCTGTGTCTGTGCGCCAGGCACCCTCCCTGGCCCTCTTCAAATCCAGATTGAAGATCCACCTCTTCACTGTCGCTTTCAGATCCTGACTTCTTTCTCTTATCTCAACCTGACTCCCGTCAATTTTCATGACCGAATTGTAAAGACCAGACTGTGCTTTTGCACCAAACTGATTATTGCTCTGTATTGTCTCAACTAGATTGTATGCTCTGACGAGCAGGGACCGTCTCTTGTATGTATACCTGTACAGCGCTGCGTGCGTAGCACTATATAAGTGCTAAATAGTAGTAATAGTATGATTACTGCAGCTTGTTACAGTTCACAGACATTTTGTTGTCTGTAGTTTCAATTTCCATATAAGGTCTCTTAAGTTATTCTTACAGTTTTACTTCACATTCTTACACAGAAAGGAGACAAAACATTCAAAATTATGTACTGTCCCACACACTCTTAAGAACATAAGTTATGCCATACTGGGTCAGACCAAGGGTCCACCAAGCCCAGTATCCTGTTTCCAACAGTGGGCAATCCAGGTCACAGGTACCTGTCAAGTTCCCAAAAGATATACACATTCCATGCTGTTTGTCCAATGGGTAAGCAGCGGATTTTCCCAGTCCTCTTTAATAATGGTTTATGGACTTTTCCTCCAGGAACTCGTTAAACCCTCTTTTAAATCCAGCTACACTAATAGCTTTTATAACATCCTCTAGTAACGAACTCTAGAGTTTGATTACGCGCGGCGTGAAAAAATATTTTCTCTGATTAGTCTTAAATGTGCTAACATTGTAGCTTCATTGCGTGCCTAGTTAAATAAATAAAATAAATGAATGTCCCCTACTCTTTCTACTTTTTGAAGAAGTAAACAACTGATCTACATTTACCTGTTCCACTCTATTCATTATTTCATATCTCCCCTCAGTCATGTCATTTCCAAGTTGAAGAGCCTTAAGCTTTTAAGCCTTTCCTCGTATAGATATCCTTCCATCCCCTTTACCATTTTTAACGCTCTTCTCTGTATCTTTTCTAATTCTGCTACATCCATTTTAGAATATGGCAACCAGAACTGCACATAATATTCAAGGTGTGGTCGCACCATGGAACAATACAGAGGCATTATCCTTTGTTTTATTTTCCATTCCTTTCCTTATGATACCTAGCATTCTATTTGCTCTCTTGGCTGCCGCTGCACACTGGGCGGAGGGTTTTATTTATTTTATTTATTTATTTAACATTTCTTATATACCGCGCTATTTGTCATCAGTGCGGTTTACATTGAAACAATATAACACTTGGTCATTTGGGTATGACCTTCGTTTACATATAACAGGGCTTTAACTTGGAGGTAACTGGGGAAAACTATATACATTTCTAGCAATTTACATGTTTTAACATGTTATCCACGATGACGCCTAAATTGGCCATTTACTGTAGCCCTACTCTGTTTTCTGTCTTTCAACCAGCTCCTAATCCACAATAGTGCATTGCCTCTTATCCCATGACTGTTTAATTTCCCCAAGAGTCTCTCATGAGGGACCTTGTCCGCTTTCTGAAAATCCAGATGCGCTCTATCAACCAGCTCACCTTTATTTACTTTATCATTATTCCCAAACTTGATATATCGCCTTTAGATATATGCATCAAAGCGGTTTACAAAACAAATATAAAAAAATATATAAAAACAAACATCATAAACAATCAAAGAAAACACATTGCAGGATTCTATAGCCAATCAGGAGCACCTCGTTTATTCACACCTTCAAAAGAATATGAGATTGGTGAGACAAGACTTTTCTTGACTAAATCCATGTTGGCTTTCTGCCATTAAGCCATGACTATCTACATGTTCAGTAATTTTGTTTGTTATAATAGTTTCTACCATTTTGCCCGGTACTGATGTGAGGCTCACCGGTCTTAGTTTCCCGGATCACCCCTGGAACCCTTTTTAAAAATTGGTGTTACATTGGCCACTCTCCAGTCTTCGGGTACTACAGATGATTTTAATAATCTAATAATAATCACAATAATAATAATCTAATAATCTAATCACAAACACAGGGAATCCCCCAAGGCTCTGCTCTCTCAGCACTTCTGTTTAACATATATATGCAGCCACTATGCAAAATTTTCTCACGGCACGAAATTAATTACCACATCTATGCCGATGATATCATGCTATACACACAACTAGACACTAAAAACCCAGACTACAACCCACTGGAGACATGTATCGGAGAGATGCAAGACTGGTTACAACAAAGTAACATGTCAATTAATCACAAAAAAAACGAAGTAATGTATATCTCCAAAGAACCGAATTTTGACCCTCCCACATCAATAACACTATGTAACAACACTTACCAAACAAAAAAGAAATAAAGTATCTAGGAGTCACATTTGACTGTGACCTAAAGATGGAAAAACACCTCCGAAAGACCAACAGAGCAGTTTTCCACAAGCTTAGAGTGCTCCAACCCATTCGGAATATTATTGATCCCCAAGACTTCAGAACAGTGGCCCAAGCACTCATCATGCCACATTTTGACTACTGCAACGCCATCCTACAAGGTTTACCTAAAAAAACCCTAAACATATTACAAATGGCACAAAATGTAGCTGCCAGGGTCATAATGAAGAAAAATCTAAGTGACCACATCACACCAGTGCTAATTCAATTACACTGGCTACCCATAACAGCTCGCACAAAATACAAAATACTAACAACCACCTTCAAACTCATCCACAACTTAGCACCTTCCTTCCTCAACAACCTAGTAAGATTGCAACCTCCTACCCGAAACAGAAGAACCCACAATTCCAACATCCTTCACACTCCAACAGATATAAGATCTGCCAAAACTAACACCAGCCACAGGGCTTTCTCATATGTGGCGCCAACACTGTGGAACCAACTCCCACCAGAACTACGAGCTAGCAATGACCTTCTAGACTTCAGAAAGAAACTCAAAACGCACATTTTCCAATCACATTTCAACCTGAACTAAACCCACAGATGGAGCAGCCCCTGACCACTGTGTCCAAGAAGATTATCCTGTATATATGTATTTATGTATATCTGTAAATGAACTCCCCCATAGCTAAGAAGTGTTAACTCTGTATGATGTGCTTTTCTGACAATCTGTATGTAAGCAAAATTTGCACCTGCCTTGATTCGACAGTCCAAGAAGATTATCCTGTATATATGTATTTATGTATATATGTAAATGAACTCCCCCATAGCTAAGAAGTGTTAACTCTGTATGATGTGCTTTTCTGACAATCTGTATGTAAACAAAATTTGTACCTGCCTTGATTCGGCAGTTTCACAATAGTAATCCTACCCGCTTCTGATCGCTGGAAGGAGCGGGCTACAAATGCTTGCTAAATAAATAAATAAATAAAATAATAGTAGTTCTACAATCTTATATTTCAGTTCTTTCTGCACCATGGTATGTATGCTATCCAGTCCAGTGCTTTGCTGCTCTTTAGTTTATTAAATAATTGTATTACATCCTCCTGATTTATCAAGACTTTTTTTCATTTCCTTTGATATATCACCTTTAAATATTATTCCTCCGAACAGTTATCCGAGCCATTTTTTACAAATTAAGAGTTCTTCAACCACTTCGCAATATCCTCGAGAAATCTGACTTCAGGACTGTGGCACAAGCCCTCATCATTCCTCACCTAGATTACTGCAATGCCATTCTGCAAGGCCTGCCGAAGAACACCCTAAATATCCTGCAAATGGCTCAAAATGTTGCTGCAAGAGTCATCATGGAAAAAAGCGTCACAGAGCACATAACCCCAGTGCTAATGGAACTGCATTTGCTCCCGGTGACCGCTCGCATCATTTTCAAACTTCTCATAACAACGTATAAGCTCATTCACAACATTGCACCCTCCTACCTCAATAACCTAATCACTATTCAGCCACACAATAGGAACAGAAGAACCATAAATCTCAACGCTCTCTGTGTTCCGACCAGCATAAGAACTGTCAAAGCAGAAACAAGCAATAGAGCATTCACATATACCGCACCAATACACTGGAACCAACTCCCACACAAGTTGCGACTGACCAATAATTTGAATGAATTCAGAAAGAAACTCAAAACCCATTTATTTCAGGCTCACTACAACCTGACCTAAGTGCGACGACTTGCCGCAACTAGATGGCTTTGCCTGCCACGACGGCATTTAGAATACCAGTTTGTAATCTTGTATATATGTATATTCTAGGCCCCACCCACGCAACTACAATCAAATGTATATTTAGATTTGAGAGCCTCAATCCAATGTATAGTGTACCTAATTGCTATTTCCTGTTTTATGCAAATCATCGCTCAATCGAAATCTGTATCCTAAAAATCAATGAATTGTATGATACATTATGATTCTGTAAAGTAAACCGCCGCTGATCGTAGGAAGCAGTGGTATACAAATGTTTACTAAATAAATAAATAAATAAAAATTCCTGCCATTGGTAAGTTCCTTACATTTCCTTCAGTAAAGACTGAAGCAAAACATTAATTCAGTCTCTCCATTATGACCTTATCCTCTCTTAGTGCATCTTTTACCCCTCCATCATCTAGTGGTTCAACTCACAGGGGTTTTGCTACAAATATACTTTTTTTATTATTTGTTTTTTCTTCCATGGCAAGCTTCTTTTCAAATTATCTCTTTGCCTGCCTTGGTAATGCCTTGCATTTAACTTGCCAGTATTTATGATATTTCTTGGGGGTTTTATTATCATTTGGCTTTTTTTTTTCATTTTCTGAAAGATTCTCTCTTAGCTGTAACAGCCTCTCTGACCTCACCTTTAAGCCATGCTGGTGGCTGTTTGGCCTTCTTTCCACCTTTTTTAAAACAGAGAATACATCTGGTCTGGGCTTCCAAGATAGCATTGTTAAATAATGCCCCGGCCTGACGTAAACTCTTAACCTTTGCAGTTGATCCTTTTAGTTTTTTCTTGACCATTTTCCTCATTTTGTTATAGTCTCCTTTTTGAAAGTTAAATGCTAGTGCAGTCAATTTCATTGCTATCCTCCCTCCATTTCTTAAATCAAATGTGATCATGTTATGATCGCTATTGCCAAGTGGTTCCAAAACAGTTACGTCTCACACTAGATCCTGTGTTTCACTGAGGACTAGGCCTAACATAGCATCCCCTTGTGTTGGTTCCTGAACCAGCTGCTCCATGAAGCAGTTATTTACTTTATCTAGAAACTTTATCTCCTTAGCGTGTCCTGATGTGACACTGACCTAGCCAATACCGGGGTAAATGAAATCTCCCATTACTGTGTTGTAAACTTTGCTAGCTTCTCTAATTTCTGTTAGCATTTCATCATCTGTTCATTCTGTCCTGGCGGATCGTAGTAAACCCCCACTGCAATTCCCTTCCCCTTTTTATGTGTGTAAGTTTATTCCATACTTTAGAAGGGATTCCCTAGGCCTGGAGGCTATGAACAGGGATAACCCCGTAACAATGTGGAATTTCTATCAAGAGAGATTCTGCAGTGTATTTTGTTTCCTGTAAAACCTTTATCCTGTTTGACTCGATTCCCTCTTTAACATATAGAGCCACCCCTCCGCCAATGTGATCTACCCTATCATTGCTATATAGTTTGTAGCCTGTTATCAGTGCCCCATTGCTTATCCTCCTTCGATCAGGTCTCTGAAATGCCAATTATATCTAACCTTTCAATTACTGCTATATATTCTAACTCTCCCATCTTATTTTTTTGACGTCTAGAATTTACATACAGGCATTTCAGTTTGATTTTTGCTAATATTAACAATCTGGCCATTTGATGAGAGGGTTAATTTGTGTCTGATTTTTACTTTAAGGCACACTTTTACCTACCGGTATATTGCAACCTCTCTGTCAAGATGCCCTGACCTTCCAGTTTTGCTAGTATCCTTCAAGGATACATCATTCCTAACCATGCACTCTTGGGAGACTGTCGGCTTTCCCCCATTATGTAGTTTAAAAGCTGCTCTATCTCCTTTTTAGACTTTAATGCTAGCCAGAGGCGTAGCGTGGGGGGTGCAGGGGGGGCCGGCCGCACCGGGCGCAACATGGGGGGGGGGGCGCGCTCGCACTCGCAGCTCTCTGTTGCCGATGAGGGGGAAAGGCAGGTCCCTATGATACATAGGGTTGCCAACTGGCCGGTTTTCAGCCGGCCTGGCCGGTTTTTCCATGGCCAGGCCGGCTGCCGGCGCAGAGGCAAAACCGGCCCTTGAAAAGCCGGTTTTTTTGCTCTGGCCGCAAGATCGGGAACGGCCAGAGCAAAAAAAACGGCTTTTCTCCCAACCCGGAGGGCTTCAGAGGGAGCCGGGGAAGCCCGCACAAGGCCCCGGCTCCCTCTGAACAGCCGCCAGCGTGAAGAGCCTTTACCTTCACGCTGGCGGCTGTTCCTATGAAGCCGCGATTGGTGGAAAAGGTTAAAGGCAATGCCCTTTAACCTTTCCCAGCATTCGCGGCTTCACAGGAACAGCCGCCAGCGTGAAGGAAAAGGCTCTTCACGCTGGCGGCTGTACAGAGGGAGCCAGGGCCACGCGCGGGCTTCCCCAGCTCCCTCTAAAGCCTCAGACAGCCGCGGTTTTTGGGGGGGGGGGGAGAGGCCAAGGACTGCCTGGGCTGTGATGGGGGGAGGGGGCCTGGACTGGAAAAGGGCTAGGAGGGGGGAATTTGACTGGAAATGGGTTGTGATATGGGGGGGGGACCTGGACCGGAAAAGGGCTATTGGGGGGGGGGGGGACTTGGACTGGAAAGAAATGTGCTGTGATGGGAGGGGACCTGGACTGTAAAAGGGCTATGTGGGGGGGGGGACATGGACTGGAAATGGGTTTTGATGGGGAGGGGGACCTGGACTGGAAAAGGGCTAGGTGGGGGGACATGGACTGGAAATGGGTTGTGATGGGGAGGGGGACCTGGACTGGAAAAGGGCTATGGGGGGGGGGAACTTGGACTGGAAAAGGGCTATGGGGGGTGGAACGTGGACTGGAAATGGGCTATGGTGGAGGGAGGGGGAACTTGGACTGGAAATAGGCTGTGATTAGGGGGACTTGGACTGGAAATGGGTTGTGAAGGGGGGGGGGACCTGGACTGGAAAAGGGCTATGGGGGGGCATTGGACTGGAAAGAAATGGGCTCTGATGGGGAGGGGGACCTGGACAGGAAAAGGGCTATGTGGGGGGGGGGGGGGGAAATGGAGTGGAAATGGGTTGTTAGGGGGAGGGGGACCTGGACTGGAAAAGGGCGATGGGGGGGGGGAACTTGGACTGGAAATGGGCTATGGTGGAGGGAGGGGGAACTTGGACTGGAAATAGGCTGTGATTAGGGGGGCTAGGACTGCAAATGGACTGTGATGGTGGGGGGGGGGTAGGACTGCAAATGGGCTGTGATGGTGCGGGGGGACTCGGACTGCAAATGGGATGTGATGGGGGGGCCTAGGACTGGAAATAGGCTGTGATGGGGGACTTGGACTGGAAATGGGCTGTGATGGGGGGGGGGGGGGGCTAGGACTGGAAATGGCCTGTGATGTGAAGGCTAGCACTGGAAATGGGCTTATGAAGAGCTGGAATAGGACTGGAAATGGGCTGATGTGGGGCATGGGATAATGGGACTAGAAGGGAGTGGATGCTGGGTGGGTCTAGAACTATAAGGGAACTGATTTTGGGGGAGGACTAGAATAGATGGGGAATGAGTGGAGAGGGGAAAAAATATTTTGTGTGGAAGAAAAGTCTATGATGGGCTGGGTATTGGGAGAGTGAGGGGCTTGAGAATGGACGGGTGAAATTTAAATGGATGATAAAGGAATAAGGAAAGAATTGGGGGAAAGAGCAAAAGGGAAACAATCAGTATGTTAAAGCAGAAATAGAGAGAGAATGGAAAACATCTAAAAGAGAAGAAAGGACAAATGGATAGCTTGCAGAAGACACGAAGAAACCAGAAGAAAGTGAATGGAGCAATTGCAACTGAAAAATAAAACGCCCAAACAGAAGGTAGAAAAATACTTTTTATTTTGAATTTATTAGCTGGAATATGTTTGGTCTGGGAAGTGTGTATTGATAACATCTTTGCGTTTTTGTTTAGTGCAAGAGGAAATTACTTTATAGTTTTATTTCTCCAGTGTTGTACATTTCATGTTTGGATTTTGGGGTTCCCAGTTTAATTATTATCTGACCAAGGAAGTTAGCCTACACGTATCCTCGGTAATTTTTGTGGGTGGGGCTGGGGGCGGGGCAGGGGTGGGACTAGGGGCGGAGAATGGGTGGAGCATGGCGAGCCACAGGTGTCGGGTTTTTCTCGGTGAAAAGGTTGGTAACCCTAATGATACATGTTGGCGCGTATGCCATCTGGTGGTGGCACTGCAAAGAGGTTTGTGCTATAGCCCTCGAGCCCGCAGTCCTGGGAGTCGCATTGTTCTTGGCAAACCCTCGGCAACAAAGCGCAGGCGATGCGATTGACCCCCTCTAGGTAGCTATTTCACACAAGCTGCCGGGGCGGGGTGGGAGGGGGACTGTTTATCGCGTCGTTGCCCCTCGATCTCAATGTAAAGCTGGGGTTGGGGTCGGATCGCCCTGTGCGCTCGAGAAGGCGGAGCTGCAGGGCGGCATCGCGAGTTTCTGGTTCCGGATCTCCTCCTCCTTCCCTGCTGTTGGGCGTTTAACCATGCTTGTCGGGCTCTTGCTGCTGTGCTGTTCGTTTCCCTGGACTCCGGCTCAGCGAGGTCAGTGCTGACGATCGCTCCCTCCCGGGGTAGGATCACGGTCGGCTCTCCCGCGCAAAGAAGCTCCCCGGCGGCTAAAATCCACGGGTTAGGGGGCGCAAATTACTTGCCTTGCCCCGGGTGCTGACAACTCACGCTACGCCACTGATGCTAGCAGCCTTATTCTGGTAGAGCCCCTCCTCAGAATGTTGCCCAGTTCCTAACAAATCCAAATCCCTCTTTCTTGCACCACTGTCTCATCTATGCATGGAGACTCCGGAGCTCTGACTGCCTCTTGGGTCCTGCACGTGGAACAGGAAACATTTCTGAGAATGTTAAACTGGAACTTTCTACCTAAAAGCCTAAATTTGCCTTCCAGAATCTCCCTCCCACATTTTCCTATGTCATTGGTACCAACATGTATCAAGATAGCAGGCTTCTCCCCAGCACTATCTAATACATTATTTAGGTGGCACGTGAAGTCCGCTACCTTGGCAACAGTCAGGCATATTACCGGTGATCCTCACGTCTACCAGTCACCTATATCTACATGCCTAATGATCGAATCGCCAACTATAATGGCTGTCCTAATCCTCCCATCATGGGCACATGGCACTGGAGACACATTCTCCGTGTGACAGAGTATTACATCACCTAGAGGACAAGCCCTAGCTACAGGTCCTTCTTTCACATGACATTTCTCCTCCACGGCAGCAGAGAGGCTGCCAGATTGGAGTTGGAACTGTCTCAGCTCTTCCAAATCCGCTACTCTAGCCTCCAGAGATCGGACTTGTACCCTGAGAGCAAAGAGCTCTTTACACATAGTGCACACATAAGACCTCTCACCAACTGGGAAAAAATCATAAATATAACATTCAGTGCAAAAGACTGGATAGCCCCATCTTGCTGCTAGACTGCTATCTGCATCTTAAACTTAAAGATTTATTTTAGCTATTTAAAGTTAAGTTATTTAAAGTTGCTAGGGGAATAGGGATACTTCAACCAATACAATTATACCTCAAGGTGCACTGCAAGGACTTAATTAATCTACTCCTAAGGCCTAATAAATACCTTTATGGAAATGGGTAAAAGGGGCAACATGTGGAAAGTGGTGTGTATAAATGCCTGTAGCATGGGAAATAAGATCCCAGATATTGAAGCTTTAATGGGAGAGGCTGACTTGGATTTAGTGGCAGTTACAGAAACATGGTTCACAGAAAACCATGACTGGGATGTAACTATACCAGGCTATACTTTATTCAGAAAGGACAGGATTGGAAGAATGGGAGGAGGCGTGGCACTATTTGTAAAAAAACAATATTAAAGCTTTGGAATTACAGAGTTTAAAAGGGAGAGAGGAGGCACTGTGGGTTAAACTAGAAAGAGAGAAAGAGAAATCTATTTGCATTGGTGTGATATACAGACCTCCCTCACAGGAGGAAGAGGTGGACAGAGAGTTAATTGAAGAAATACGCAGCATTGCCAGGAAAGGGGAAGTGCTACTGATAGGAGATTTCAATATGCCAGATGTTGATTGGCAAATTCCTGCTGCAGTATCATCTAGAAGTAAGGAGATCCTGGATTCTCTATAGGGAGAACTATTTAGGCAACTGGTAACAGAACCCATACATGAAGGGGTAATACAGGACTTGGTGCTTACCAATGGTGAAAGTGTTTCTGATGTTATAGTGGGAGATCATTTTGCATCCAGTGATCACCAGATGGTGTGGTTCAGTATTAGGACTAGGGCTGTTAAAATCCATTCAAAACTGAGGGTCTTAGACTTTAGGACAACGAACTTTGCCAAGATGGGCCAATACCTCAGGGAGTCCTTAGTGGGATGGGAACAGCTGGGGGATGTAGATAAACAGTGGGCAAAACTGAAAAGGTATATTTTAAGGGCACCCACAAACGTTTTGTTAAAACAGTAAATAAATATAAAAGGAAAAGGAGACTGCTATGGTTTTCGAAAGAAGTAGCTGAAAAGGTGAAGAAAAAGAGGGAGGCCTTCATGAAATACAAGAGATCACAGAGAGAGGAAGACAGGCATCTATATTTGGAAAAACTTAGAGAAGCTAGCAAAGTAGTCAGGAAAGAAAGATTCAAAAAGAGGAGGAAATAGTCAATGCAATAAAATGGGGGGATAAGACATTTTTCAGATATGTTAGTGAGAAGAAGAAGGGAAAAAGTGGTATTGTCAGATTCAAGGGTGAAGGGGAGGAATATGTAGAAGCTGATGAGGGTAAAGCGGAATTGCTTAACAAATATTTCTGTTCTGTGTTCACAGATGAAGAACCAGGAGCAGGACCTCAGAAAACACCCACAAACAGGAACAGAAGGTGCAGCTTGAACAATTTTCAGAAAACTGTGTTCGTGAGAAACTAGCTAAACTTAAAGTAGACAAAGCGATGGGACCAGATGGTATACACCCTAGAGTACTGAGGGAACTTGGGGATGTTCTAGCAGCTCCACTGACTGACCTTTTCAATGCCTCATTGGAGTCGGGTGTGGTGCCAAAGAACTGGAGAGAGGCACATGTGTGTCCCTTTACACAAAAGTGGAAGTAAGGATGTGGTTGAAAACTACAGGCCGGTTAGTTTAACTTCGGTGGTGAATAAATTATTGGAAGCACTGCTGAAAGAGAAAATAGTGAGGTTTCTGGAGTCCAGCGGATTACAGGATCCGAGGCAGCATGGTTTCAACAAAGGCAGGTCTTGTCAGACAAATCTGATTGATTTCTTTGACTGGGTGACCAGGGAGTTGGACCGAGGGAGAGCCCTAGATGTGGTGTATTTAGATTTTAGTAAAGTCTTTGACACACTTCCTCACAGGCGACGTATAAACAAACTGAACACCCTAGGAATGGACCCTAAAGATACTGCTTTGGGGAAACTGCCAGGTACGTATGACCTAGATTGGCCACTGTTGGAAACAGTATACTGGGCTTGATGGACTTTGGTCTGACCCAGTATGGCATATCTTATGTTCTTATGCTTGGGTTAGAAATTGGTTGAGTGGGAGGCAACAAAGTGTACAGGTAAATGGAACTCACTCTGAAGAGGAGGTTACCAGCGGTGTGCCCCAGGGATCTGACCTTGGTCCTAATCTTTTTAACATCTTTGTTAGTAATATAGCAGAAGGGCTTTCGGGTAAAGTTTGCCTCTTTGAGGCTGATACTAAAATCTGCAATAGAGTAGACACCCAGGAAGATGAAGATAACATGAGGAGGGATCTAGCTAAGCTTGAAGAATGGTCTAGAATTTGGTAGCTCAGATTTAATGTTAAAAAATGCAAGGACATGTATTTGGGCTGCAACAATCCAAGGGAGCAATATAGTATAGGGGGTGAAGTACTTTTGTCCATTAAAGCAGAGCAGGAGCTCGGTGTGATTGTGTCTGATGATCTTAAAGTAGCTAAACAGATAGAAAAGGCAACAGCAAAAGTTATAAGGATGCTTGGATGCATAGGGAGAGGAATGGCGAGCAGAAGAAAGGAGGTGATAGTGCCTCTGTATATGTCTTTGGTGCGACCTCATTTGGAGTATTGTGTGCAATTTTGGAGACCGCACCTTCAAAAGGATATCAACAGGCTGAAGTCAGTACAGAGGGTGGCTACTAAAATGGTTAGTAGTCTTCATTATAAGGCATATGAGGACAGACTTAAGGATCTTAATATGTACACTGTAGAGGAAAGACAGGATAGAAGTGATATGATTGAGACGTTTAAATACCTCCGTGGCATAAATGTACAGAAGGAGAGCCTCTTTCGATTGAAAGCAAGCTCTGCTATGAGGGAATATGGGATGAGGATGAAAGGGGATAGATTCTGGAGTGATATGCGGAGTGGTGGATCCGTGGAATAGTCTCCCAGTGGAGATGGTAGAGATGAGAACAGTAACTGAATTCAAAGAAGCATGGGACAAACACAGAGGGTCTCTAAAGGAAAAAAGGGCACTGTTGTAGTGGTTGATATGGAAGGGTAGACTAGATAGGCAATGTGGTCTTTTTCTGTCATCATGTTTCTATGTTTCTAATAACTTGCTGATGAAGATAATCAGTTAAACCTGAAAGTGAGGAAGATTACCCCCTTCCCCTTAACTGGTTTAGAAGGCTATAAATCAAGGATTATGCTGGCATGGGTGGGAAATGGCTTGAGTGGGAGGGATGAGCTATTTATATATATGCCTCTAAGGCAGGGGTTCTCAGCCCTGTCCTTGGGACCCACCTAGCCAGTCGGGTTTTCAGGATAACCACAATGAATATGCATGGGAGAGATTTGCATATAATGAAGGCAGTGTATGCAAATCTCTCTCATACATATTCATTGTGGTTATCCTGAAAACCCGACTGGCTAGGTGGGTCCCGAGGACAGGGTTGAGAACCCCTGCTCTAAGGCAATCTCTTAATTTCTTGAGTGATTCACACTGCCCTTGGTTTGATAGAGAGAGTCTTTCAAGTTACCCCTTTGATCTGTCACTTGGCTTTAACACATATTTAAAACAATTTCACAGTTCCCTTGCCTCATAACTGGAAAGCCTCTGTAAAAGTTGTATAGAAAACAACTTCTCTCTATATACTTAAAGAAGATTTACGCTATTTTGTTACGATATATCCTAACTGAAAGCTGGCTTGTAATACTAAGCCCTAATTGGTTTTAATGTATGTATTTATTTATTTAACCTGTTTTATACACCACCTTATCCTGAAATCAAAGCGGTTTACATTGAACTTAACACACGAATAGGATACATGTAAATTGGCATAGGGTATTTAACAGGGCAGTAACTACATACAACTTGTTTAACATATTTACATGAGTACGGTCTGCTGAGTTGCACCTGTCTGTGCGGGTGAATTGGAGTCTGCCTGAGTGCTGTGTGAGGGAGCCGTTTCCGGGATTGTGCAGCAGAGGACCTTCTGGCAGTTGTTTGAACAGCTACTCCTCCTCCCCAGATCATCTTGGGGTCCTGTGGGGCTATAACTTTATGCCCTACGGTCCAGCTTGCTATGAGTTGAGCCCTGTCTGTTCGGGTGACTCAGAGTCTGCCTGAGTGCCATGTGAGAGAGCCGTTCCCAGGAGTGTGCAGCAGAGGACCCTCCAGCAGTTGTTTGAACAGCTACTCCTCCTCCCCGGATCATCTTGGGGTCATGTGGGGCTATAACTTTCTGCCCCAAGGCCCTCTGGGCTGTGGCCCGAAGGGGAGGACACACCCCTTTGGCACCTCTTCGGCATCCGTTGGTGTTTTTGAAGACTCGGTTGGATGGCTGCTTAGTAAGGAATCAAGTTTTCCTGTTTTGCTTGTCTCCATGTTTGGTCTTATTTGTCATAATTTTCTGGTTGCCTTTAAGTTTGTTACTTGTGAATTATGGGGAAACGGAAAAATAATAAGAAGCCAACGGGTGATGCAGGCTCTGCTGGTATGGGGGATGATAAGATTTTTGGTCCCCTTGACCTTTCCCGAGATGTGCTCTCTCACTGAAGGCGCATCTCTTAGCTTCGTGGAGTGCACGCCTCCTCCTCTTCCTGTCCCCCAGCTTTCTTCTACTTTAGATAGTAGTGTTGTTAATAAGTGTGACTCAATTTCCTATTCCCTGGGACCATTGCCTAAACCTGTCACTGTTTTAACTGGTATTAAGTTGAACCCCCCACCTGAGGATGTTACTTTAAAAGATTTGTGGTCTCCTATTGCTTCTATTGATACTAAAGTATCTACAGTACTTCGTTTGAGTGTACTTTTACACAAGAGGCTCATCCCAAATTTGCTGAGGTAGACAGACAATTAGTAGATGTCGCTAGCACTGTTTCTACTCCGAACAAACAAGTAATTATCTTACAGCAGACAAGTTCTGTGTTTATTAAAGATTCATTATCCACTTGTTATAAATTAGAATGGTGCTAGGGTATTGAATCTTCAATTTTTAAATTTTCCTAAGTCATCTTTGCTTTCTCCTCAGATTTTGTTAGAGAAATATTTCAGTGACGTTCTGCTGTTTTCTGATAAGATTGCTATTCAGTCTTATTACCTTCCTGTGGGTAAGCACCAGTTAGATAAGGCAGTTGATGGGGTAGATGTATTCTATAGATGTGGCTAAAGATTTAACTAATTTCTTAGAAGAAATTACTGATTTCATTGCTAAAAGGGCCACGTTGTTGTTTTCCTTTTTCTCTAATTTAGATAAAATAAAGGTCCTGAAGGCTTATTTTAAAAATAAAGATAAGCCTTTTTGTGGTTAATAAATTATATGTTTCCAGATGTTTCTAAGCCCACTCAGGCCCGTAGGAAGGGCTTTTTGGTTTTAAAACCTAGGGTGCTAGAGTTGGGTGCTACGTTTTTTTCTTAGATTTCCATATTAATGTATTATTACCTTTCAGGGATGTTACTCAATTGGAAACCTTTTTACTTGATAGAAAAAAGTAGGATTTTGTGTTTTTCGCTCCTATTTTGATGTATCCCGCAGTTTTGTGGAGGTAATTTCTTTACTTCTTGGTTTCTTGTTTATTACTTGATATTGTAATATGTGGGACTTTTACTCATCATGATGTGGACTAATACAGTTTTTTTTTTAATTTGTTAGATTATTCTTTCTACTTGTCATAATTTCTTGTTGTATTTCTTTGTTTTGTTTATGATTGTATTAACTTAAATCTTTCAATAAACATATTGAATAATATATGGGTACTGTCTGTGTGTATCTGATTAGGGATATCGTGTTCGCTTGTATGTTTCTAAGAGTTGTTGGTTGGGGCCAGTGTTGTTGTAAGACTGTGATGTGACCATAATGCTCTCTGAACAGAAAGCTTTTGAGTTTTTTCCATTAGTCCATGATGTCTCCAGTGGAACGGATTTCTTCAGGGAGAGAATTCCACAGATGTGGTGCGGCTAGCGATAATGCCGTTTTGGAGGTTGATTGTTTGCTTTTCCGGTAGTCAGGTGGGACGTTGATCATGTGTCCGTTGTTGCTCCTTCTAGGGCAGGTGTTGTCTTCTCTTGTGATTAGTGTTTCTGGTATATCTGCTGAGGAGTGGTGGATGATTTTGAAGATGTTTAGTATAGTTTTGTACTTGGCACGTGCTTGAATTGGTAGCCAATGTAGTTGGTGTTGTACCGGCGTAATGTTATCTGTCTTGCTGGTTCCTCTGATGATTTGTGCTGTTGTGTTTTGAACCATTTGAAGTGGTTGTGTGACTTGCTTTGGGAGTCCTTGGTATAGTGAGTTGCCATAGTCCATTATTGCTGTGATGATGGATTGGCAAACAGTCCGGAAGTGGTCCTGGTGTAGGAGTGGTTCCTTTCTTTTGAAGCTGATTGCTGTGTCCCTGATTGGGCTGGAGCCGGAGAACGGGGAGGAGATTGGCTTCCCACTCGCATGCTCTACCCTGATCAGGGGAGCGTTGCAGGCTGTGGTGGTGACTGTGGATCTTTCTTCACCCCAATTTAACTGAAGGCTGGCTTGTTATACTATGTTAGAAACGGTCATCCTCGCTTTCCTCAACAAACTGTACATTGCACATGATCGTGGTGATATCTCGGTGGCAGTTTCCTTGGATCTCTCAGCAGCCTTCGATCTTGTCGATCACTCTCTCCTTCTCTCCCGTCTCTGTGGCACTGTTTATCGGTGGTTCCACTCCTATCTCTTTTCCCAATCATACTCTGTTCTCCCTCACCCCTCTTCGAGCGCTTCTTCTGACCTGATTCCCTTACACTGTGGTGTTCCCCAAGGCTCGGTGTTGGCACCTCACTTGCTTAATGTTTTCTTGGCACCTCTCACTCTTCTGATACAGCAATTTGGGACACTGGCTCTCTTCTATGCAGATGATCTTGTCCTGCTTCATCACACTTCCCCTCTTCTGCCCAATCTTTTCCCCTTGAACTCCTGTCTCCTCTCTGCTTCCAGCTGGCTCACCTCCAACTGCTTACATCTGAATCTTTCCAAGACACTTGCTATTTGGTTCCCCCATGGTGGTCCTTTCCCTCAACTGGCCCCGTCTTTTGCTGGCTCCTCTATTCCTTTAGTCTCCTGTTTTCGGTATCTTGGTGTTCTCATTGACTCTGATCTCTCCTTTCGTGATCACATTTCTAATGTCACCAAAACTTCCTTCTTCCATCTCTGTCAGATCCGTGCCATTCATCCTTCTCACTCCCCAGGCTCTTACTACTCTTGTTCTCTCACTTATCACCTCATGGCTGGATTTCTGTAACTCAGCCCTTGCTGGCATTCCAGTTAGGTAGGCTTCAACGCATTCAAAACACAGCGGCATGTATCATTACCCACTCTTCCCGTCTAGATCACATCACCCCACTTCTTCTTCAACTTTATTGGCTCCCTTTAGATCACCGCATTCGCTTCAAGCTTCTCACCCTCGTGCACCAGGTCATTTACACACATACCCCTCAATATCTGGCTGATCTCATTCAATTTCACACTCCCACTCGCCCTCTACGATCACTTCAAGTAAACTGCCTCCACCTCCCATCCCCCCTCCCGGGCTCACTTATAATCTACCCGCTCCTCTGCTTTTTTCTTTATAGGACCCGCACTCTGGAATTCATTACCCATTTCCCTCAGACTTGAACAAGATTACCTTGGTCTGACCAAGTATGGCATATCTTATGTTATCCATTATTAAGAAGGGACCCAGGATATCAATGCTTGAATCAATACAAGCAATGTGGAACCTGTGTCCCTTGGGGAAACTGCTAGGTACATATGACCTAGATTGGCCACTGTTGGAAACAGAATACTGGGCTTGATGGACCTTGGTCTGACCCAGTATGGCATATCTTATGTTATCTTATGTTAAATCCTGACTAAAAACTCACCTATTTTCTTCTGCTTTTGACCTTCCCACGCCTTGTGTGTGACCTCTTGTCCCCCAATGTGTCCTCCTCCTCTGTCTGGTATGCCTGACTTTCTCTCTGCCATCATATTAATATTGTAACTTCCTTTCCTTTTCTAGGTCATTAGCCGTCCTTTTGACTTTTGGCAAATGTACACCGCTTTGCTTTTTGTAATGAAAGGCAGTATATTAAATTCAATAAACAACAAACATAAACATCAACTTTGCAGCCACTGCCTTGACTCTTGGTAGTTCAAAGAATAAAATTTAAAGTGTGTTGGATGATCTTCAAAATGCTCCAGGATCAGTGAAATGCTCCTGGTTACTGAAGACTTTGTTTTTGTGGTCCTCTCTATGTTGCTCATTCTACTGTATGATGTCAGGGCAGAGCCTGGTTTTTAGCAGTTTAGAAAGAAGCTGAAAGCATATTTATTCGAAGAAGCCTTTGGGTATGTATTGATATGTTAAGTGTTATGTTATATATATATTACTTTATGGGTGTTCTTTTGTAAAGTGCACTGAATGGTTTTTAAATTAGCTTTGTGGTATATAAGAATGAATTAAATAAATAAGACTCCCATCTAGTATATGAGGAGCTGCTGAAAACCCTTCAGCAGTTTAAAAACAAGGAGTGGGTCCCCAGAAAACCTGACTTCCAACTTGGAGCCTTCGATAAGAAGAAAGGATCCAGAGAGTGGTGACAGATGGCACAGTTTGGGAGAATGGAACACACAGTTGCTTGGGATAAATCTCACAGAACGACTCACTGAACAGACACACTTCCACTTGCTGATCTCGGAGTGGCCCTTAGGAGCGTCCCAGATTGCTGGAGAAATTGTGGGCATATGGCTCATGCATACACATGTGGTGAACAGGTGACAATAGTTAGGGATTTGGGATTCGTGTTTTTCTGGACGTCTCTCAAGTTACTATACAAGAAACAGTGGTTGGGTCTACTAGACTGATGGGGAGAGAGTGATCTTCCTAACAGGAGTAAAAACCTTGCATCACAAATGCTATGTGCTGTTAGATTTGAAAAAAATGTGCCCATATTGCCAAACTGATGTCAGTATCTATATGAAGTGGCAAGAACTGAAGAATGTTTATATTCCTTTATGAAGGAAAGTTGTAAATACAAAAAGGCTTGGGGATGTTTATGAAGCATGGACTGTTAGGAAAATGAGACGTGGGGGTGAATTTTATAACAGAGAGACTAGGAAGCGTGCTTTTTAAAGAGCCAATTTTAAGCCTATTTTATGAAAAGCAAGTAGGTGACTACTGATATTTATAAAATATTAGTCTAAGTTGTGGAAATCATGCCCAGAGCTGGTGTAAACACCTATTCCTAAATTTTCCAAGAACACACATAAATTATAGAGCTTTATAATCTATAGACTGTCATGAGGCTGGAGCTAGGGAAGAAACAGCCTTGAAAAAAACTCCTGATTTGCATAAATCAGTTATGGTTCCTTTGATCGCTCAAAGGGGGCTCAAGAGACCCAGGTGTGCAGCAAGGACTGCAGCAAAGAGTCCAGCACAGAGACCGGGAAAAGAGCTCAGGTACCAGCATAGGAGTGCAGCAGAGAGGCCAAGGAGTCCAGCAAAGAGAGGCATCCAGGAGGGTAGCTGACAGACCAACCGGAAGGGTACCAGCGAGGGTACCAGGATTGGTAACAGGAGAAGGAAGGAGAAAAATGGATACAGACAGAGGCAAGTCTCAGCCCTGGGATAAGGCCCAGAGAAGTAGCCTGCCTGTTAAAAGAAGTTCTCCAAATAAAGACTGGAAATCCATGTCTGGTTTTCCTAGCAACCTTAATTGTGGAGCAGTGCACAGGACAGAGGATCAACAGGAAAAGCTAGAGAGTAAGCTGAATCCTAGGCGTGGCACTCCACGGAAGATAAAGTATGAGAAGCCTTTTATTCTAAAAGGGACTTTCAATGAAGATAATTTTATGCAAGTGGATAAACCTCAATACCAGAGAAGAAGCAAAGTTAACTATTTAAAACCACTTTCCAAAAGGGTTCTAGGGAAGTTATGTGATAAGCCCAGGAACTTCTGTGAGCAATTGAAAGACACTGAAAATACTCTAAACATTGAAGAGGGTAGCGAGCCAGAATCAATGGACTTGGATTACAGCTCCAGTGTTCCCATGCCTCACACAGAACCTATGGAATGTAACTTTTGCTTAAGAGGTAGCTGCTTGCCATGCTAATTCTACAGTGAAGAAATGAGTCTGCAAATGGTGAAGCTGATAACCATTCTGTTCTAATTGTTTTCTATTGTTTGGAAAATTCCTTAACCCAGCTAAAGAGTCATTTGTACAGCCTACAATATTTAACTGTTTAGTCCATGGTGAAACTTTATTATTGTTTGAGGAAAGCATTACCTCCACTTTAAGTTGTTGTCTCATTTGAACCTAGAGCATTAAGCGGGGAAATAAAGCCTTATTTACCCTCCATTTGGCGTAGTTATTCATTTCAGGGAGCACTACACTACAAGGACCACAATCCTTTGGGTCCTGCAGCTCAAACACTCCCTGATTCAAATTAAATGTCAGCAGACGCCCTTACTCTACTACGCCAGTAGGGGCGCCAGCCGACATAATGGCGTAGTTGGCAGGATGTTGGGACAACGCCCTAAAACGCTAAAGTGCAAAACAAAGTAAAATAAGTAAAGAAACCACCATTACTGGGTGGGAAAACCCGGAGTGGAGTCTGAGAAAACCCGGAGTGGAGTTCAAGAGAAAATCCAGGACCAAGACAACACTAGGAGAGGAGTTCGTCCAGGGCGATCAGCAGTCGTGGAGGCTACCTCAAGGAGCTGCTGCAACCTCTTACTGGAAGCGTGAATCTACTCTACTACCAGGTAAAAGGTAGAGGGGTAGACTGGTCTGGATAAGGGGGAAAGAAAAAACACAGTAAAGGGAAAAGGGGCTAAGTGTTGTGGAACCACACTTGGTTTTGTTTTTCTCTGTCTTTTCTAGGTGAAGGCCATCATCATGGAGCAGAAAGAAGTGCTGAACTGGATGATGATGCAGTTTGAAAAGCAGAGGGAGCTTGCTGCTCACACACAGCAACAAGCTATTCTTGCGCTACAGGAACAACAGAAACCCATTCTTCAGCTAATGGAGGCTTGGGCCACCCAGCAACTGAAGATGCCAGGGGGAGTCTCCGGCCAACACAAACAGGTTTCTGGACTAGGCAACTGGTCACTAGGGCCAGGCGCCTTTGACTCTTTGTGCTAAGGAAAACTGTCACCCACTGATGATGTTGACGACTTTATTGACTCCTTTGAAAGGATAGCGCGTGCAATAAAGCGGCCACAAGAGCAATGGTCAATTAGGCTAGCTGCTTCACTGACAGGGGAGGCGCTATCCGCCTATCGAGCAATGCCAACTGCATTAGCTGCAGATTATAGCGAGGTGGTAAAAGCTATTCGCGAGCGTCTAGGCTTGACCCCACTCGTTTATAATCGCATGCTGCGGGCCGCTCACCTTAAGAGGGGTGAGACTCCAAAAGTACTAGGCCACAGGCTTAAAAGCCTAGCGGAAAAATGGCTAAGACCTGCTGGTAAGAATGTGGAAACAATTATGGATGAGGTAGTCCTTGAACAGTTTATGCATGCAGTGCCTAGCAATGTGCAGAGCTTTCTAATTCTCCAAAATTGTAGTACCACGGCACAGGCCATCAGCCTAACGGAAAGATATTTTGAAGCAGATTTGGCTACCCAAAATTCTAAAGATGTATCTGAAAAGGCCTTGGGTACTTACAGTCTTTAGGAGCTCTGTCTCATTCTAAGCCACACAGTATAAAGTGTAGAGATGATTTATCAAAGAATGTTGATAAAAGATATTTTGCTTGTGGAAAAACAGGTCATAGGCGAGCTGAATGCCAAGCACGCATGGTTCTCCTAGGAGAAAACCGAGAAATGCCATGTGAGGGTTTAGTCTTGGATGTGCTTAGGTACCAGCATAGGAGTGCAGCAGAGAGGCCAAGGAGTCCAGCAAAGAGAGGCACCCAGGAGGGTAGCTGACAGACCAACCGGAAGGGTACCAGCGAGGGTACCAGGATTGGTAACAGGAGAAGGAAGGAGAAAAACGGATACAGACAGAGGCAAGTCTCAGCCCTGGGATAAGGCCCAGAGAAGTAGCCTGCCTGTTAAAAGAGGTTCTCCAAATAAAGACTGGAAATCCACGTCTGGGTTTTCCTAGCAGCCTTAATTGTGGAGCAGTGCACAGGACAGAGGATCAACAGGAAAAGCTAGAGAGTAAGCTGAATCCTAGGCGTGACACTCCACGGAAGATAAGGTATGAGAAGCCTTTTATTCTAAAAGGGACTTTCAATGAAGATAGTTTTATGCAAGTGGATAAACCTCAATACCAGAGAAGAAGCAAAGTTAACTATTTAAAACCACTTTCCAAAAGGGTTCCAGGGAAGTTATGTGATAAGCCCAGGAACTTCTGTGAGCAATTGAAAGACACTGAAAGCACAGTTACTTACCTGTAACAGGTGATCTCTGGGAACAGCAGGAATTAGTCCTCACATATGGGTACGTCGGTACCGACGGAGCCTGCGCGGGAAAGCTCCCCCGCTTCCCAGAAAGAAAGCTTTTGGGGCCTCCCACAGCGCATGCGCGCTGCCTTCCCGCCTTCCTGACCAACTCTCCTCAGTTCGAGTTTAAAGCTGAGACAATAGAGGAAAGGAAAGAGACAACTCCTAGGGGAGGTGGGTGGGTGGGTTGTGAGGACTAATTCCTGCTGTTCCCAGAGATCACCTGTTACAGGTAAGTAACTGTGCTATCTCCAGGAACAAGCAGGAATGAGTCCTCACATATGGGGACTCCCTAGCTAAGATGCCTGGGAGATCCCCCTCCTGTAAGGGTATGAGACCCTGAAGGGTTTCTCGTCTTCCTATGGATCTCAGGCATCCATTCAGGGAAGGTGGGCAGGAGTTGTTTAAGAATGGAACAGGTGTTTGAGGACAGCCTGACCAAATAAGGCATCCCGGCGGGAGTCCTTGTCCAAGCAGTAATGGGCTGTAAAGGTATGAACCGAGGCCCAGGTGGCTGCTCGACAGATCTGATTGATGGATACAGAATGAAGATGAGCCATAGAGGTGGCCATGACTCTCACATTGTGAGCAGTGACATGGCCCTCCAGAGAAAGGTTCTTACTCTGGTAAGCAAAAGAGATACACTGAGCAATCCAATTGGACAGCGTTCTTTTAGTGACTGGAAGTCCCAAATGGGAAGGATCAAAAGCAACAAAAAGCTGGGAAGACTTTCTATGTTGCTGTGTCCTGTGGAGGTAAAAGGCGAGAGCTCTTTTACAATCCAGAGTATGAAGGGCCCTCTCTGCATTAGATGCATGAGGAGCTGGAAAAAAGATAGGTAAATATACCTCTTGATTAAGATGAAAAGGTGAAACCACTTTAGGCATAAAGTGTGGATTTGTCCTAAGGACTACCTTATCATGATGGAACCTTGTATAAGGCGGATTAGCCACTAAGGCCTGCAGTTCACTGATACGGCGAGCCGAGATGACTGCAATAAGGAAAATAACCTTCCAGGAAAGAAATTTCAAGGAGGTTATTTATTTATTTATTTAACAGTTCTTCTATACCGCTCTATTTTAGATCAGAGCGGTTTACATTTAACATCAACTATACAACACAGGCACTTTGAGTTGTATTTAGGTTGAGGCTAAGGGTTCAAAGGGTGGCTTCATAAGCTGACCAAGAACCAAGTTTAAGTCCCATGCCACCGGAGGAGGTCTAATGGGAGGTTTAGTTAATGTTAGGCCTCTCATGAATCTTGCAATAAGAGGATGAGAGGAAATAGGTTGTCCATTGATGGGTTTAAGTGATGCTGCAATAGCACTCAAATGGACTCGTACTGAATTCGTCTTGAGGCCTGCATTGGAGAGATGCAGGAGATATTCTAAAAGAGAATTCACAGGTAGTGCGAGAGGGTCAAGACTCTTTTGAGCACACCAAATGGAAAACCTTTTCCATTTGAAAGCGTAAGAACGCCTAGTGGAAGGTTTCCTGGAGGCATGGAGGATATCCTTCACTTGTTGAGAAAGATTGAAGGCTTGAAGGTCTAGGCCTTCAGTAACCAAGCTCTGAGGTGAAGGGACTTGGGGTTTGGGTGCCACAAAGTCCCCTCCTCCTGGGACAGAAGGTCTGGAGCAGCTCCCAAGTCCAGAGAGGGGGCTTGGGAGAGCTGCAGAAGCAGAGGATACCACACTTGGCGTGGCCAGCGTGGAGCGATGAGGATCATAGATCCTTGATCCCTCTGGAGTTTGAACAGTCTTGGGAATCAAGGGAATGGGTGGAAAGGCATACAGGAAGGCCTGACCCCAGTGAAGGAGGAAGGCATCCTTGGCCAGAGCCTCCTGACACGGAATTCTGGAACAGAAGTGGGGAAGTTTGGCATTCTACGGACTTGCAAAGAGGTCTATGTCCGGAGTCCCCCATTCCTGGAAGATTCGGAGTACCTGATCCTTGTGCAGGGTCCATTCGTGTGGGAGCAAGACTCGACTGAGTCTGTCTGCCCAAGAGTTTTGAACTCCTGGAAGGTATACTGCCAGAAGATGGATTTGATGCTCTCTGGCGAAGGCCCACAGTTTTAGAGCTTCGTTGCAAAGCGACAGAGAGCCAGTCCCTCCTTGTTTGTTTATGTAAAACATGGCTACTTGATTGTCCGTGTGAACAAGGACTGTCATGTTGTGGAGGAGGGTATGAAAAACCTTGAGAGCAAGGAAAATTGCTCGGAGTTCCAAAAGATTGATATGAAGGGTGGCCTCCTGTGGAGACCAAATGCCCTGAGTGGAGAGTTCTTGAAGATGAGCTCCCCAACCTGTTTGGGAGGCATCTGTTGTGAGGGTTGATTGGGGCAACAGTGGCTGGAAGGGAGCCCCCAACAACAGATTTTGAGTGGATATCCACCATTGGAGAGACCAAAAGAGACGTTTGGAGGTTGCTATTTGGTCTGAGAGAGCTCCTGATGCTTGAGTCCACTGGGTGGACAAAGTCCATTGAGCTGCTCTCATGTGTAGGCGAGCATAAGGCACCACATGTACTGTGGAGGCCATGTGGCCTAGCAGCTGTAGCATCTCCCTGGCTATCAGGTGGCTTCTGGACTGAGCCTGGGAGGCGAGGTGCACTAGACGCTGGCAACGGGCCTGAGGAAGGTAGGCCCTTGCAGTGGTGGTATCTAAGCAGGCCCCTATGAATTCCAGGGACTGAGTAGGGGTGAGCTGAGACTTTGGGAGGTTGATCACAAGTCCCAGGTACTGCAGAATTTGTCTGGTGCGGTCCAGGGAGGTCTGGGCTGCGGACTGAGATGGAGCTCGGATGAGCCAATCGTCCAGGTAGGGGAAGACAAATATTCCCAGAGTGCGTAGGAATGCAGCCACTATTGCCATGCATTTGGTGAACACTCTGGGAGCAGAGGCCAGACCGAAGGGAAGTACTCTGTATTGGTAAGGTTTTTCCCTGGAACAGAAACCGTAGGAATTTTCTGTGGGAGGGATGGATGAGTATATGTGTGTACGCATCCTTGAGATCTAGAGAACAAAGCCAATCTTGACTCTGCAGGTATGGAAGGAGAGTTCCTAGAGAAAGCATTTGAATTTCTCTTTGTAGAGGAATTTGTTCAATTCTCTGAGATCTAGAATGGGTCTGTATCCCCCTGTCTTCTTTGGAATGAGAAAATAAGGGGAGTAAAACCCTGACCCCTGTTGAAGAAGAGGAACTTCTTCTATTGCCCTTTGGGCGAGAAGGGTGGTGATCTCCTGACTCAAAAGGTGTAGGAGAGATGTGGGAGAATTGAGACGACTCACCATGGTATGGGGAGGAAGGCTGGAGAAGTGCAGTTTGTAGCCCTCCCTGATGATAGAGAGGGTCCACTGCTCTGATGTTATTTGCTCCCATCTGGGAGCAAAATGAGTTAACCTTCCTGGGATGGTGAGAGGCTCTGGTTGTTGCAGAGCCAGAAAGGGTAAGTTCTCTAGAATTAAGTCAAAAACCCTGAGGAGGTTGGGACTGCTGGACTGTAGAAGCCCCTGCAGGTTCTGCCCTGGGCTGTTTAGATTGCTGACGCTTAGCAGCAAAGCGGGCTGCAGAAGATTGTTGGCCAGTATTTGAAGAAAATCTGGCCTTCTTGAAGAAAGGCTTTTTAAAAGACCTTTTCTTAGCAGGAGTAGAGGTAGACTTAGAAAGTCTATCCAACGCAGCATTCTCTGCGTCCATTTGAGTGGCTTTGATTTGCCACTCTTTCCCAAACAGATTTTCACCAGTACAGGGCAAATTTCCCAAGCCATCCTGGACCCAGGGTTCTAAGTCAGAAGCCTGGAGCCAGGCAATTCTGCGAGCAGCTATAGCAATGCCTGAGGCTCTGCTAGCACCTTCAAAGGAGTCAAAAGCTGCCCTGTTGGAAAACTTTGAAACATCTTGGGTATGTCTCAGCAAAAGAAGGTAGTCATCCTTTTTATCCTCTGGGATAAAGGGGAGAAAATTGCGCCACTGTAGTGTAAGCTCTTTCAGAAACATGCCCATGTACAGACTGTATGATTTGATTCTGGCAATCAGCATACTAGCCTGGAAGATTTTTCTGCCAAAAGCATCCAAAGTCCTACATTCTCTTCCTGGAGGAGTAGAAGAGTGTCTTTTGGTACTCTTTATCCTTTTCATAGCTGACTGCACCACAATAGAGTGGTGAGGGAGCTGAGTTTTTTGAAAACCAGGAGAAGGGGGGGACACGATACATGGTGTCCAAACAACGAGAATGTGGAGAGAGGGTGAGAGGAATCTCCCATAAGTCCATCATGTGTTCATGAAGAATTTCATGTATGGGCAAGGTGACTGCCTCCTTAGGAACCTTAGAGTACCCCAAAATATCTAATTTTTTTGCTCTAGGTTCTTTTTCAGTGGTTACTGAAATAGAGAGTCCTTTAGCTACTTCAAGAATGAAGTCTTGAAAGGACAAATCCTCTGGAGGAGACATTCTCCTCTTTGGAGAAGAGGGCTCCTCAGGAAGAGTAAGAGATGCTTCAGCAGAGTCATCTGAGGCGTCTGAATCATCAGAAGACTCGAAGTATCGTTTGTTGGCTTCCAGGGATCGATACGCGTATCGACCGGTATCGACATCGGGCGTACCCGGAACCGGATCGGTATCGGGAAAAGCTCCGGAACCGGGAACCGGAACCGGTATCCTGGTCGATGTGGATGCCATGGGTACCGGTATCGGTTGTGGTACCGGTACCGGAGCCGGTACCGCTTGTTGCGGTACTGTGGGCATCGCAGCCTTAATGAAAGCCATTATGGCCTGCTGCATGGTCTGAACCGTATGATCCATGGATGCCACGACTGTCTGGATATCGGTACCGGAAGAATGGGCCGGTACCCCAGAGCAGTCCAACAGGTGATCGGTTGAGGCCGTGCCATCGATGTCAACCTGTAACCCCATAGGAGGAGCTTTGGAAGCCGGAGCTTCCCGCCGGGGTTGTTTGGCTGGGGCAGGGTCTTCAGGGTCAAGCCCAGAGGCATCTCGATACTTAGAGGGAGATTTGCCCTTTGAAGACCTGCCGGAAGAATGTTTGGTTACCTGAGATCCATCAGGAGAGGAAGACCTGGATGATGTTGATGCTGGAGTATCAGAAAACAGCATATGAAACTTGGCTGCCCGGTTCTGTAAGCCACATTTGGACATCAGAGAACAGGATGGGCAGTCCGGAATGGAGTGGTCAGGCCCCAAACATTTAAGACACCATTCATGGGTGTCTGTAATTGAAATAGTACCACTGCACTTGGTGCCTTTATTAAAACCAGTAGCTGGTTTGGTTTCTCCATGAGGAGAATTTTGTCAAGGCCTAAAGGCCTAAAAGGAAAAATACACCAAGTGGGGGAAAAGTATATTATATATATTTTTTTTTTTTTAAAGAAAAGTAAGAAAAAGACCGGCGGTACCGGTCCGGAGTCGGGGAAGGCAGACACGCGGCCAAAGAAACAAATTAAAATAAGAAATTCTTCAGCGGTGACAGGAACACGACCTGCTGGCTCCGCGGAAAAAGAAGAACTGAGGAGAGTTGGTCAGGAAGGCGGGAAGGCAGTGCGCATGCGCTGTGGGAGGCCCCAAAAGCTTTCTTTCTGGGAAGCTGGGGAGCTTTCCCGCGCAGGCTCTGTCGGTACCGACGTACCCATATGTGAGGACTCATTCCTGCTTGTTCCTGGAGATAATACTCTAAACATTGAAGAGGGTAGCGAGCCAGAATCAATGGACTTGGATTACAGCTCCAGTGTTCCCATGCCTCACACAGAACCTATGGAATGTAACTTTTGCTTAAGAGGTAGCTGCTTGCCATGCTAATTCTACAGTGAAGAAATGAGTCTGCAAATGGTGAAGCTGATAACCATTCTGTTCTAATTGTTTTCTATTGTTTGGAAAATCCCTTAACCCAGCTAAACAGTCACTTGTACAGCCTACAATATTTAACTGTTTAGTCCATGGTGAAACTTTATTATTGTTTGAGGAAAGCATTACCTCCACTTTAAGTTGTTGTCTCATTTGAACCTAGAACATTAAGCGGGGAAATAAAGCCTTATTTACCCTCCATTTGGCGTAGTTATTCATTTCAGGGAGCACTACACTACAAGGACCACAATCCTTTGGGTCCTGCAGCTCAAACACTCCCTGATTCAAATTAAATGTCAGCAGACGCCCTTACTCTACTACGCCAGTAGGGGCGCCGGCCGACAAGACATACTCCATTCACCCTCCGTCCGATCTCCACTGACTGAGTATATGCCATGCCAACAAATGCGTACTTTTACAAGAGATCACGTACGTGTGCATGTGGCCACTTAAGCACACCAATGACTAAATACTGCCATGTAAATGCACCATTAGCACCTGAAAATAGGGGAAATCTTATCAGATTAACAGGGTGCAATCAGATTTTGAAATGACTGCAAAATTGCTTAACTCTGCAAGAAATGTCTATGCAACTGCATATGGGGAGTTACAAAATTTACCATCCTAAATAGTTTCCATACTATACTTCACTGTGCCACAGGGTGGTCCAGATTCCTTCACTCTCGATTTGCATGGCCTACATGTCCTTAATCCTGAAGGATAATATTTCTCCGCGTGGCCAATGCATAACTTATACGGATAAGTGCTGGCTGTATAAATCAGTATTTATTTATTTAGCAACTTTTTTATAACGCTATATCTACGAGTCATAGACGTTTACCATTAACTTAACTGCAATTCCCTGTTCTTTGGTCTTGGATAATAACAAAAAAACAGGAGATACATTAGAAGAGACAAGAGCTTAACAGAAAATGATTAGTTACATTACATTAACGTATGGTTATTTGTTTGAAATTGGGATGGAATTTGGGAAACTCCAGGGGCGAGACCAAGCAGCTCACCACATAAATTGTGCTAATATCTGCATGCAGAAACAGTAGGAATAACTTTAAATAATAAGATCTCCATTTAAAGTTAGGACACATTTTCAGTGTTCAGAACTGAATGCACAGCTGCACTGAAAATCTGACTAACTTTAAAGTTCTTCCTGCTATTTTGCACAATTTGTATGGAAAGTGGCTGAATGTTGCTGCTCTCTATATAACTTCTAGTTTCGCCCATAGACGTCCTCAAATCTCATCCATTTTAAAATGAACAACTTTGGCCATATAGGGGGTAATTTCATAAGGAGGCACACTATAAATGTGCATAAATGTTGGCATTTTAATCATTTACATGCATAAGTATTATTATTATTAAAGACTTATAAAGCGCCGCAACATACGAAGCGCTGTACAAACATAGAAGAGAGACAGTCTCTGCTCATCAGAACTCACAATCTAATAAGACAGCAAACAAAATAAGTTACATAATACAAATAACAAAAATTTACAGAACAAAATAAGCAAATGTTGATAGAGAGATCAAGATAGGGTAAGACAGGAACGGAAAGCAATAGTGAAGAGATGGGATTTTAGTCTGGACTTGAAAATGGCCAGGGAGGACGCCTGGCGCACAGAGATAGGAAGACTATTCCAAGCAAAGGATGCTGCCAGTTGGAAGGAGCGAAGTCTGGAATTGGCAGTACGAGTAAAGGGCACAGATAAACTAAGTCTATTAGAAGAGCGAAGCAACCAAGAGGAGGTGTAAGGAGAGATGAGAGATGAAAGGTACTGGGGGGCAGAAAAGTGAATACATTTATAGGTCAGGAGGAGAAGTTTAAATTAGATACGGAGACGGATGGGAAGCCAATGAAGTGACATCAGAAGAGGAGTGATGTGGGAAAAACGAGACTGGCAGAAAATGAGTCGAGCAGCGGAATGTTGAATTGACTGAAGAGGAAAGAGGTGGCTTGCAGGGAGGCCGGCAAGGAGAACGTTACAATAATCAAGACGGGAGGTGATTAAGGAGTGAGCAATCAATTTAGTGGTGTCAACAGAGAAGAAGGGGCAAATTTTGGAAATATTGTATAGAAAGAAATGTTTTAGCAATGAGCTGGATATGTGAAGAGAGAGAGAGAGAGAGAGAGGAATCGAAGATAACACCAAGATTATGTGCTGAAGAAACAGGGAGGAGTACAGAGTTATCAACAGAGAGAGAAAGGGGAAAGAGGAGGGGAAGCATTCAGGGGAAAGATAAGAAGCTCGGTTTTGGCCATGTTCAGTTTTAAGCAGCGGTGGGACATCCAGGCAGCAATGTCAGAGAAGCAGAGTGAGATCTGTCAGACGGCTGCCTAGGGTGAGGACTTACACAATCTTGACGATGCATATATTCATATGATTCTTGCAAGGTATTGTGGGTATTGTAGTTCATTCACTCCCAAACACAGCTGATGACAATAATTTGAGTTGTGAAAACCAAGTGGTAAGATCAATAAAATACTTCTTTTATTGATGGGATTTAATTCACCCAGCACATGTATGCTTGATAGCACTATAAATGAGGTTACTTGCTTGCAGTGTTTAAAATGGATAACAAAAAGTCACAAAGTAAACCAGAAAACAACCTTCAGCTTGTCAGGCAATTAGCTAATGTTTTCTTAGCAAATAATTACCAAATACAAAGGCACAAAGAAAAGAATAAACTTTGCTGGTTAGGTTAACTTCTGCTTATTTTCCACGCAGATCTCAGCAGTGATTCTCCCTTGCTCACACACACAATCAGGTGCAGCCCTAATTACTATCAATGGACCAGCTGAAAGCCTTTAGCTGGCTGGCTGCTACTGTGTGAGCCCAAATCCTGCTTTAAGAGCTGTTTGCAGTGGAAATAAAGAACAAAGTTAGGTTTCTTTGTGATGGCTGATGTGTTTGCTCATAGAAAACTAGCAATAGCATTTAGATAAAGAACAATCCATGTAAATAGTTTCATCTGCTGTATTTCCCCCTGCATCAACAATCATAGGGTCAATATCATACATTGGCACAGATGAGTCTTTCATTAAGGCACTATCATGAGAATGCTTATTCCCTTGCTGCCATTCTCTATTATAGATAGGGTCTGGATCAGTGTTCATACCTGAGCCTCTCCTGCTATCATTATTCCTCTCTGTATAGCCTGGCCAATATGTAATCCAATTCTGATGTCCAGCCTTCCAATCTTGATCCCTGGACGCTGGATCTTCTCTCACATACCTTCTGGCCTTGGTCTGAAAGTCCCTTCCACATGCAGTCTTCTCTCTTCCAGGTAGCCACTGGTGATTCCTATCTCTGCCAATCCATTCCTCTGGCTGAATCCAGTCCAATGGACTCGGCTGGCTTTTGGAATACCTCCCAGTATGAGTACTGCCTTGGAATCTCCCAGACCTTCCAATGGCCTTTCTTCTCTTCCTTCCAGAGAGTTTCCTTCTCTCTCTATCCGCTTGGCTTGGCTTCTGTTTCTCCAGGTGATACTGGTGCTTGAGCTTGTAGCCGTTGCTGTCTCTGTATCTCTTCCTCCCTCTGTAGCTTTTGCTGAAGCTCTCCCTGAAGCTGGGCTGGAGCTTGTAGTAACTGTTATCTGAAGAATAAGCTCTATTCTTATCCTGTTCTAATGTGTGCTGCTCCCTAACACAGCGCAGCTGTCTTGAATCAGGCCCTGCCCTTTGAGATGAGTGCTTAGGGATTACCTCATAGCTCTCTTGATTGCACACAGATTCTCTCACTTCAGCCCCTCTCATGGCTGCTGGAAACCTGGTGCATTCTGGGACTGGTAGTCTTTTATGTGAAAACTCTGTTTTCTTGCTTCTACCAGAACTGACAGGTTGCTTGTTCAGAGTCACATCATCTTTTCTATAGCTCCTACCTGAGCTATGATAAGCTTCCTTATCACAGATCTTAGACTGGATATCAGGAGAGATAACAGGTGCAGAAAGATAGATTTGAGAGTCGTCGGCATAGAGATGATAGCAAAAGCCATGGGAAGAGGATAAGGGTGCCAAGGGATTGGGTATAGAGAGAGGAGTGGACCTAAGACAGAACCCTGAGGAACTCCTACAGGTAGTGGGGTTGAAGAGGAGGAGGAGCCATCAAAGTACACACTGAAAGAGCGATGGGATAGATGGGAAGAGAACTAAGATAGTACAGAGTCTTTGAATCCAAGTGAGGATAGGGTGATAAGAAGGTGGTTATGGTCAACAGTGTCGAAGGCAGCAGAGAGATCAAGAAAAATGAGGACAGAGTAAAAGCCTTTGGACTTTGCAAAGAACAAATCATTCGAGACCTTAGTAAGAGCAGTTGCAGTGGAGTGTAGGGGACGGAAGCCGGATTGTAAAGGATCCAAGAGGGTATGAGAGGAGAGGAAATCAAGACAACGGTGATAGACTGCACGCTCAAGTAGTTTAGAGACGAAAGGAAGAAGAGAGATGGGACAAGTTAGAAGGACAAGTGGGATCAAGTGAAGTTTTTTTGAGGAGGGGTGTAACCACAGCATGCTTGAAAACAGAAAGGAAGGTGGCAGAGGAGGGAGAGAGGTTAAGAATATGAGAAATAGAAGGGATGAGAGATGAAAAGATGGAACTAAGGAGGTGGGTGGGGAAGGGGTCAGAAGAGCAGGTAGTAGGTTTGGAGGAAGAGAGAAGGAGCGACGTTTCCTCGTCAGAGACCATAGGGAAGGAAGAAAGGGTGGCAGAAGTTTGGGGAGGGGGAGAAATGGGAAATGGGGGGGGGGGAGAGGGGGAGGAGGGGAACTGGAGGGTGATTGTGTGGATTTTGTCATGGAAGTAGTTAGCCAACGTTTGGGCAGAAAGGGAGGGAGGAATCAGGGGTGGAGGCACACTGAGGAGAGAACTGAGTGTGCTAAAGAGACGACGATGAGGATTAGAGGAAAGAGAGTTAGTCCGACTGAGGAAGTAAATTTGTTTGAAAAGCGCAATGGTTGATTGGAAGGAGGAGAGTATGAATTTAAAGTGGAGAAAGTCAGGATAAGAGCGGGATTTGAGCCAGGTACGCTCAGCAGAGCAGGCACAAGAGCACAGAAAGCAGGCCAGGGCTGAGGAGAAGAACGCCTAACAGGACAGGGGATGAGGGGGGCAAAAGTATCAAGGGTGGAGGAGAGTGCAGTGTTATAAGAGGTCGCAGCCTCATCAATAGAATCGGAAAGCAGAGTGGATGAAAGAGATAAGGAGAGAGCTAAAGGATCAATGGCAAGAAGGTTTCTAAATAGGTTAGTGCAGACAGGACGAGGCTGGGGTGGGGGATAATGAATAGTAAGGCTTAAAAGGTGGTGGTCAGATAAGGGAAGGACAGAGTTACAGAAATTGGAAGGTGAGCAGTAAGAGAAGAAAATTAAATCAAGGCAGTGACCATGTCAGTGAGTGGGGGCAGTGGAACAGAGTTGAAGGTTATGTGAGGAGGTAAGGGAGAGAAGCTTTAAAGCAGGGGGATCAGAAGGGCTGTCAACATGAATGTTGAAGTCACCAAGAATAAGAGTGGCGAAGGAAGGGTGAAGAAAGGTAGAAAGCCAAGAATCAAAATCAGAAAGAAAAGTAGAGACGGAAATGTCAGGAAGACGATAGATAACAGCGACTCGGAGTGGAAGAGGAGAGAAGAGGTGGATGGAGTGGAATTCAAAGGAGAGAGGGGAATGAGAGTGAGGTGGCATGAGGGTCTGGAAGTGACAGGAGGGAGCCAACAGAAAGCCAGTACCCCCACCACGACCAGTAGGACGAGAAGTGTGGGAAAACTTATAGCCACCATGACATAGAGCGGCAATGGATGCAGTGTCATCAGAAAGAAGCCAGGTCTCAGTTAGGGCAAAGAGGTGAAATGAGCAGGAAATAAAAAGGTCATGAACAAAAGCAAGTTTATTAGAGATAGAATGAACGTTCCATAAGGCACAAGAGAAGGGGAGGGCAGACGGGGAGAGAAGAGGAATCAGAACAAGGTTAGATAAGTTGCGAAAAGGCCTAGACCTAACGTGAGAGAAATAATTAGGGAACGCAGGAAGCCTAAGAGAGCGAGAAGTACGTCTAGGGAGACCAGAACTAGGGAAGACATAGATAAGGTTCGCTAGATTACGTAAAGGCCTCATTATAACAATATAAGACTTGGGAATAACGTACCCGAAATGAGGAAGAAAGGAGGAGCAGAGTACGAGAGACAAGAAGGAGCAGAGTACGAGAGACAAGAAGGGCAAATCAAATGTAAATAAAGAATCAAATATAGGGATGGGAGCATATAGAATCAGCAGATTAGGGAACACGAGAAAGTCACAAAGTAGAGAGAGCATAGTTCAAGTTGCCCAGCATACCAGTGGAGTAGATGTTTCTGGAAGCAGCTAAGGTCCCGTGCCTAAGGGCCATGCCAAAGGGCCCTTTGGCGTGGCCCTTAGGCGCAGGTGCGTCCTCTGGCGCTGCAGTTCAAAAGATTCTGATCAACTGGGCTGGTGGAGGGGACTCTCTTCCGGCTCCCGATCAAGCAATCAGCTGGTGTGCACTGATAGAGTGGGACACAAACCACCCTCTGGCGCTGCAGTTCAAAAGATGCCGATCAGCTGGGCTGGGGGAGCGGACTCTCTTCTGGCTCCCGATCAGGCTGGTGTGCACTGATAGAGTGGGACACAAACTTCATGAATACTGACCAGTGTTAAAGTATAAGCATAGTAAACACTCTGCTGAAGGGCATAGTGCAGGCGGTACAAGCAAGTACAGATTTACAGAATACGAGAAATTACGCACATATTTAGGCTTGGGTAAGTGATCGTGGCTTAATTTAAAGAGCTTTCCATGCCACTTAGTAACATAGTAAATGACGGCAGATAAAGACCAGCAGAATGGTCAATCTAGTCTGCCCAGTAAGATGGCAAGAGTAGGTGCACCTGCCACTCCGGGCAGGCCACCCCTCCCCATGTCTTTGTTTAAGGGTGAACCCACCGGTCCGTGTAGGACACCCCTGTTTGTTGAGAAATTTGATAGTTACATTTATTTTGATTTTATCCTGTTGCTGTAAAGGGATCCACTGTGTCTGTCCCATGCCATTTTGAATTCTGTCACTGTATTTGCCCCCCACCACTTTCATCGGGAGGGCATTCCAAGCATCCACCACCCTTTCAGTGAAAAAGTATTTCCTGACATTGCCTTTCAATTTACCCCCTTGCAGCTTTATGTTATGCCCTCTAGTTTTACAGCTTCCCCGTCTTTGGAAGAGGTTTGCTTGTTCATTATTTCTCTTTAAGTATTTAAAGGTCTGAGAGACCACGTGATGCAGTAAGCTAGGCGGCAGCAGATCGCCAAGCTCCGGAAAGAGTAGTTACTCACCTGTAACAGGGGTTCTCCAGGAGCAGCAGGAATCAGTTCTCAAATATGGGTGTCATCGGCGCCGATGAAGCCCCAGTGGAGCATTTCCCCAGCTTTCTATGAAAGCCTTTGGGAATGCAGGCATGCATGCGCGGTTCCCTTCCCGCCTAAAGGTGCCATCTTACCTTAGTCAAAGGACATAGCTAAGAACGGCACACAAAAATGAAAAATAAACTATGTACAACTGCAACTCCAAGGGAAGGAGGGAGGGTTGTGAGGACTGATTCCTGCTGCTCCTGGAGGACTGTCTTGAAGGACTAGAAAGGGGGACTGTTACTTCTGGAGAGAAATCTGCAACTGTGAGTATATACTTCTGGTAATTTTCTAAAAAGAATTCTTTGTATTAAAGCTACTTAATCTGTGAACCCACTGTTTTTTGTTGGATCAGTTAGGGCCTAGTAGCAGCAATTAAAGTTTGAATTTAAAACACAGAGGAGAGCTTTCTGGTTACATTTCATACACAGCAGAGAGCTTGTAGTTTAAATTTAATAGTCACTCAGGGCCAAGTAACAGCAAAGTACTTTTAGTTTAAATTTAACACACAGAAGAGAGCTTTCTGGTTAAATTTAGTACCCAGCAGAGAGCTTGTAGTTTAAATTTCATAAGAAGTTAGAGCCTAGCAGCAGCTAAGAGCTATAATTTAAATCAAATCAGAATTTAGCTTACCTCAGCAGCACAAGACAGGGTACTGTGTAGCAGCCCTCTTTTAATAAGTGTTATTTCCCTCCCTCCCTCCCCTGGGATAATCGTAGCTTTATAGGTACTTACACATCTTAAAAGACAGGAGGTGCTTTCAGGTGAAGTTCATTACCCAAATCAGTCATACACTAAGGACCTGAGATTAATTAAGCTTCAGGTGAACAAGGTATATTAAACGTACTAGGTACAGTTTTATTGGTATAAATACCCATAGCAACCCCTAGTAAGTAAGAACTTAAAGATCTAGACACAAACTTAAAACTAAGGTGCAGACAGCAGTCCAGCAGCGGGAAGGGGGCTTTCCAGTCTTTTGCATTGAGTGTCACATGTATGATTTTCTCCCAGTTGGTGAGAGGTCTTACGTGTGCACTAGGTGCAAGGAGCTGTTTTCTCTCAGGGAACAAGTCCGTTTTCTAGAGGCTAAAGTAGCAGACTTGGAAATCATAAGACAGAGAGGTACATAGACGAGACCTACAGGGACATAGTCCTGAAGTCCCACCTCCAGTCTGGCAGCACCCCTGTTGCCATGGAGGAGAGAGGTCACGTGACAGGAGAGCATCACCCTGGTGTGGCAGGAAGTGATCCTGTAACTAGGACCTGTCCTCCAGGTGATGTAAAACCCTCTCGCACCGAGGAAGTTTCTCCAGGGCCATGTGCCCATGAGGGAAGGGTTAGGACAGCCTTTATAGTTGGTGATTCGATCATTAGGCATGTAGATAGCTGGGTGGCTGGTGGACGTGAGGATCGCCTGGTAACATGCCTGCCTGGTGCAAAGGTAGCGGACCTCACGCGCCACCTAGATAAGGTCTTAGATAGTGCTGGGGAGGAGTCTGCTGTCTTGGTACATGTCGGTACCAATGACATATGAAAATGTGGTAGGGAGGTTCTGGAGGCAAAATTTAGGCTTTTAGGTAGGAAGTTGAAATCCAGAACTTCCAGGGTAGCATTCTCCGAAATGCTTCCTGTTCCACGCGCAGGACCCAAAAGGCAGGCAGAGCTCCGGAGTCTCAATGCGTGGATGAGACAATGGTGCAGAGATGAGGGTTTTGGATTTGTTAGGAACTGGGGAACATTATGGGGAAAGGAGGGGCTCTTCCGAAGGGATGGGCTTCACCTTAACCGGGATGGAACCAGGCTGCTGGCATTAACCTTTAAAAAGGAGAGAGAGCAGCTTTTAAACTAGATATTAGGGGAAAGCCGACAGTCGCCCAAGAGCGGATGGTTCGGAAGAATGTATCCTTGAAGGATACTACCAAAAGCAGAGAGGTTCCACAAAAGAGTAAAGTAGCCCAAATGCCCTCAAGTATGGAGCAGACAGAGCTTAAAGATCCCAATTTACCCATGTCTAACAATAGCCAAATTAACATAACTAAAATACATTCACTAAAATGCTTGTATGCAAATGCTAGAAGTCTAAAGAATAAGATGGGAGAGTTAGAATATATAGCACTAAATGAAAGGTTAGATATGATTGGAATATCAGAGACATGGTGGAAGGAGGACAACCAGTGGGACACTGTGATACCAGGGTACAAACTATATCGTAATGATAGAGCTGATCAAATTGGTGGAGGGGTTGCGCTCTGTTAGAGAGGGCATTGATTCAGAAAGGATTAAAGTTTTGCAGGAAACAAAATCTGCTGTATTATCTATATGGATTGAAATTCCATATAAAAGGGGGAAGGTGATGGCAGTGGGGGTGTACTATTGAGCACCTGGCCAGAACGACCAAATGGATGATGAAATGCTCAAAGAAATCAAGGAAGCTAACAAAAGTTACAGCACAGTAATAATAATGGGTGATTTCAATTACCCCGGTATCGACTGGGTCAGTGTCACGTCAGGACATGCTAGGGAGATAAAGTTCCTAGATGAAATAAATGACTGCTTCTTGGAGCAGCTGGTTCATGAACCGACCAGAGGGGAAGCCATATTAGACCTAGTGCAAGAGATAAGTGTGTTGTGGCCACTTGGCAATAGTGATCATAGCATGATCGCCTTTGATTTAATTAGTGGAGGAGGGATAGTAAGGAAATCCACAGTGCTACCTTTTAACTTTCGAAAGGGAGACTATGATAAAATGAGGAAAACCGTTAAGAAAAAACTAAAAGGAGCAGTTGCGAAGGTTAAAGACGTACATCAAGCTTGGGTGTTGTTGAAAAATACTATCTTGGAAGCCCAGACCAGCTGTATTCCACGCTTTAAGAAAAGTGGAAGGAAGTCCGAAAAACTGCCAGCATGGTTTAAAGGTGAGGTCAGAGAGGCGGCTGTTGCCAAAAAAGCATCTTTCAGGAAATGGAAAAAAGAGCCAAACGACGAAACCTGGAAAGAGCACAAGCACTGGCAAGTCAAATGCAAGGCATTGATAAGGCAGGCAAAGAGAGAATTTGAGAAGAAGCTTGCTGCGGAAGCAAAAACGCAAAATAAAGACCTTTTCAAGTACATTCGTAGCAAAAAACCTGTGAGAGAGTCAGTTGGTCCATTAGATGATAAAGGGGTTAAATGAGCACTAAAAGGCGACAAGGCGATAGCGGAGAGACTGAATGAATTCTTTGCTTCAGTCTTTACTGAGGAAGATGTAGGGATGTTACCCATGACTGAAGTGGTATTTAGAGGTGCGGAAGAATTGAAGGAAATATTGATATATCGCGAAGATGTCTTACAACTATTAGATAAACTGAAGAGTAGCAAATCACCTGGGCCGGATGGTATACATCCAAGGGTGTTGAAAGAACTGAAATATGAGATTGCAGAACTGCTATCAGTAATCTGTGAACTATCGTTAAAATAATCTCTAATACCTGAAGATTGGAGGATCGCCAATGTAACACCAATTTTTAAAAAGGGTTCCAGGGGTGATCCGGGAAACTACAGACCGGTGAGCTTGACGTCAGTACCGGGAAAAATGGTAGAAACCATCATAAAGAATAAAATTACTCAGCATGTAGATAGTCACAACCTAATGGGAGACAGCCAACATGGCTTTAGACAAGGAAGATCTTGTCTTACTAATCTGTTATGTTTTTTTGAAGGAGTGAATAAACAGGCGGACAAAGGTGAGTCGGTTGATATTGTGTATCTGGACTTTGAGAAAGCCTTTGACAAGGTCCCTCATCAGAGACTTTTGGCAAAACTAAAGAGTCATGGGATAGGAGGCAGTGTACTATTGTGGATCAGGAACTTGTTAAAAGATAGAAAGCAGAGGGTAGGGCTAAATGGCCAATTTTCCCAATGGAGAAAGGTGAATAGTGGTGTACCCCAGGGATCTGTGCTGGGTCTGCTGCTTTTTGACATATTCATAAATGACCTGGAAAGTGGAATAACGAGTGAGGTTATCAAATTTGCAGATGACACAAAACTATTTAAAGTTGTTAAAACCCAAGAGGATTGTGAAAAATTGCAAGAGGATCTTGATAAATTGGAAGACTGAGCATCAAAATGGCAGATGAAATTTAATGTGGACAAGTGCAAGGTTATGCACCTAGGGAAGAACAACCCAAACTATGGTTACACGATGCAAGGTTCCACATTAGGAACCACCACCCAGGAAAAAGATTTAGGTGTCATTGTGGATACCATGTTAAAACCCTCGGCCCAGTGTGCAGCGGTGGCCAAGAGAGCAAATAGAATGCTAGGTATGATAAGGAAAGGAATGGAAAATAAAACAAAAGATATTATAATGCCTTTATATCGTTCCACGGTGAGACCGCACCTTGAATATTGTGTGCAGTTCTGGTCGCCGTATCTTAAAAAGGATATAGCGATTTTAGAAAAGGTACAGAAAAGAGCCACCAAAATGGTAAAGGGGATGGAAGGATACTCCTATGAAGAAAGGCTAAAAAGGTTAGGGCTCTTTAACCTGGAAAAGAGACGGCTGAGGGGAGATATGATAGAAGTCTATAAATTAATGAACGGAGTGGAACGGGTAAATGTAGATCGATTGTTTACCTTATCAGAATATAGAAAGACTAGGGGACATGCAATGAAGCTACAGGGTAAACTATTTAAGACTAATAAAAGAAAATATTTTTTCACTCAATGTGTAATCAAACTCTGGAATTTGTTACCGGAGGATGTAGTAAAGGTTGTTAGTGTATAAATACAGCTAAATAAATAAATAGTGTAGCTGGGTTTAAAAAAGGTTTGGACAAGTTCCTGCAGGAAAGGTCCATAAACCATTATTAAGAAGTGACCGAAGATATCAATGCTTGTCCCAGTACAAGCATTGTGGAACTTGTGTCTCTTGGGGAAACTGCTAGGTACATATGACCTAGATTGGCCACTGTTGGAAACAGAATACTGGGCTTGATGGACCTTGGTCTGACCCAGTATGGCATATCTTATGTTCTTATGTTATGTTCTTATGGAGAACATCTGTTACAGGTGAGTAACTACTCTTTCTCCAGGACCAAGCAGGAAGTCAGTCCTCACATATGGGTGACTCCCTAGCTCTGGGCTACCAGGAACCCAGGCTGAACAAGAGGACTCCCTCTAGTCCCAGCTGCAAAGAAAGGCTTTTCAAGGACACAACCTCCACCGGTAGCCCAACAGAGGGCAGGAGTTGCCTGAACCTCAAAGAGATTCCGGAGTACTGCTTGGCCAAAAGCACTGTCCCTACGGGACTCCCTCTCCAGGCAGTAATGGGCCGCAAAAGTCTGGCTTGAAGACCAAGTTGCAACCCTGCAGATGTCTACAAGGGCACAGAGCGGAGATGAGCCACTGAGGCAGCCATTGCCCTGGCTCGGTGGGCCATAACCCGACCCTGCAAAGGAAGGTCAGCCGCCTTATAAGCCCAGGTAATACAGTCAGCTACCCAGATGGACAAGGTACGCTTGGACACAGGCAACCCCAACTTATTGGGGTTAAAGGAGACTAAGAGCTGGGTAGCCCTTCTATGCCCCTGTGTACGGTCGAAGTAGAAGGATAAGGCCCTCCTACAGTCCAGGGTATGCAGGACTGCTTCAGCCTGGCTTGCATGAGGCCTAGGGAAGAATGTTGAAAGAACCACCTCCTGGTTGAGGTGGAAAGAGGAGACAACTTTAGGAAGGAACTTTGCATGAGTCCTAAGGACTACCCTGTTCCTATAAATCCTGGTGTAAGGCCTATCACAGACCAGGGCCTGAAGCTCACTTACTTGCCTAGCCGAGGTAAGGGCTATCAGGAAGAGTGTCTTCCACGAGAGGAAGCGTAGGGGACAAGTAGCCATTGGCTCAAAAGGTGGGCGAGTCAGTTGTTGCAAGACCACATTCAGCTCCCACTCAGGGGCAGGGGGGCGGATAGGAGGCTTGAGCAAAAGCAAGCCCCTAAGAAAGCGAGACACCAAGGGGTGACCAGACAGAGAATGTCCCTCCACCAGAGAGTGGTGAGCTTCTAGAGCTGAGAGGTGGACCCGAACAGAATTGGATTTAAGACCTTGATTTGACAAGTGCAGTAAGTACTGAAGGACTACTGGCACAGTACAGGAGAAAGGATCTTCTGTACGTAGCTGACACCACACAGAAAACCTCTTCCATTTGAGGGCATAGGTTTTCCTAGTGGACTGTTTCCTAGAGGCTAGGACAACCTCCTCAACATCCTGAGGTAGGCCCCAGGGAGCCAAAACTACCCTTGCAGCCTCCAGGCCATCAAATTAAGAGCTTTGAGATTGGGGTGCAGAAGGGAACCCTGCTCCTGTGAGAGAAGGTCAGGTTGCAACCCCAGAGGTAGTAAAGGATCCACCGCCAGTTGAAGCAGAAGAGGAAACCAAGGCTGCCTTGGCCACCTGGGAGCCACCAGCAGGACCGAGGCCTTGTCCTGAAGAATCTTGAAGAGAGTTCGGGCCACCAAGGGTGTGGGAGGAAACGCATAGAGGAGGCCCTGAGACCAGGATATCAGAAAAGCATCCGCTGCTATCCGCAGAGGATGCGGTTGCCTGGAGCAGAACTTTGGCAGTTGCTTGTTCGTTGGGCTGGCAAAGAGATCTATCAAAGGGAGACCCCATTTCAGGAAGATCTTCTGAACTACTGAAGGATGCAGCTGCCACTCGTGGGGCTGCAGTATTCTGCTTAATCTGTCTGCCAGGTAGTTGTCCTGGCCTGGAAGGTACACAGCCCTGAGGAGCATGTTGTGCTTGAGGGCAAAAGAACAAAGGTCCTGAGCCTCCCGACAAAGGATCCTGGACCCAGTTCCGCCCTGTTTGTTCACATAAAACATGGCAACTTGGTTGTCTGTCTGAATCAGGACAGACTGGTGAGCCAGGGTAGGAGTGAAAGCTTTGAGTGCTAATCGAATAGCTCTGAGTTAGAGGAGATTGATCTGCTGTGCAGCTTCCCAGGGAGACCAGAGGCCCTGGGTGCACTTGCCCAAACAATGAGCTCCCCAGCCTTGCAGGGAGGCATCTGTTGTCAACACTACTGTGTACCCTGGAATCTGAAAAGGCACTCCTTTCAGTAGATTGGGTGGGTGCAGCCACCAGTTGAGGGAGTGCAGAAATGGTTTGGACACCCTTATCCTGTCTCTGAGGCTGCCTGTGGCCTGTGACCACTGAGCCCGAAGACACCACTGTGCAGGCCTCATATGGAGCCTGGCATTGGGGGTCACATGTACTGTCGAAGCCATGTGGCCTAGAAGCCTCAGGCAGAGTCTGGTGGAGACCAGGGACCTGCTGAGAAACTGATTTGCCAAGGCCATCAACCTCTGGGCTCTGTCTTCTGGCAAGAATGCCTTTGCCAGGAGAGTCCAACCTTGCCCCTATGAACTCCAAGTTCTGGGAGGGGAGCAAAGTGGACTTTACGAAGTTTATGACAAACCCCAGGCGTTGTAGAAGAGCAATAGTCCTGAGGGTGGCTTGATAGGCCTCCTGACATGTCTGACCCCTGATGAGCCAGTCGTCTATATAGGGGAAGACAAAGATTCCCTGATTTCTCAGGTAGGCACTTTGTGAAGACTCTGGGGGCGGAGGTGAGGCCGAAAGGCAGCACTCTGTACTGATAATAGTTTCCTCCCACAATGAACCTGAGGTTGCTGCATAACTGAGTCTTGTTTCCAAATAACTGTGAATCTGTTTGTCTCCACATAGCTCTCTATCTGTCCATAGTATTGGGTTCCCTTACCCACTCCATTGCTGTAGAGGTTTAAGTTTTAAACTTTCTCTTACCCTTTCTCAGCTGTAACTTACCTTGCCTCTCTCAACTAACTGGGCTTTATGTGGTACCCCCCTCCCCCCTGCTGAGGGTTCAGGACAGGGTACCTTGTAACTGCCCTCTTTAATAGGACTTATCTCCCTACCTCCCTCCCCAGCACCCACCCACCCCTGGGGTAATTGTAGTTTTATAGGTACTTGCACATCTTAGAGGAAAGGGGCTGCTCTCAGGTGCAGCTCGTTATCCAAATCAGTCATACACGGAGAACCTGAGATTAATTAATTAAGCTTCAGGTACACAAGCTGTATTAGGGGTATTAGATACACTTTTATTGGTATAAGCATCTACACCAATCCTTATTATATACAGAATTTAAAAGACCTAAACACAAGCTTTAAACTAAGATGCAGACAGAAGTCCAGCAACGAGATGGGGGTTCTCCGGTCTTTTGCATTGAGTGTCACATGTATGATTTTCTCCCAGCTGGTGAGAGGTCTTACGTATGCACTAAGTTCAAAGAACTCTTTGCTCTCAGGGAACGAGTCCGTTCTCTAGAGGCTAGAGTAGCAGACCTGGAAGACATAAAGACAGAGAAGTACATGGACGTGACCTACAGGGATATAGTCCTGAAGTCCCACCTCCAGTCTGGCAGCATCCCTGTTGCCATGGAGGAGAGAGGTCACGTGACAGGAGAGCATCACCCTGGTGTGGCAGGAAGTGATCCTGTAACTAGGACCTGTCCTCCAGGTGATGTAAAACCCTCTCGCACCGAGGACGTTTCTCCAGGGCCACGTGCCCATGAGGGGAGGGTCAGGACAGCTGTTATAGTTGGTGATTCAATCATTAGGAATGTAGATAGCTGGGTGGCTGGTGGACGTGAGGATCGCCTGGTAACATGCCTGCCTGGTGCGAAGGTAGCGGACCTCACGCACCGCCTAGATAGGATCGTAGATAGTGCTGGGGAGAAGTCTGCTGTCTTGGTACATGTTGGTACCAATGACATTGGAAAATGTGGTAGGGAAGTTCTGGAGGCTAAATTTAAGCTTTTAGGTAGGAAGTTGAAATCCAGAACTTCCAGGATAGCGTTCTCCGAAATGCTTCCTTTTCCACGTGCAGGACCCAAAAGACAGGCAGAGCTCCGGAGTCTCAATGCGTGGATGAGACAATGGTGCAAGGATGAGGGTTTTGGAATTGTTAGGAACTGGGGAACATTCTGGGGAAAGGGGGGGCTCTTCCGAAGGGATGGGCTTCACCTTAATCAGGATGGGACCAGACTGCTGGCATTAACTTTTAAAAAAGAGATAGAGAAGCTTTTAAACTAGAAAATAGGGGAAAGCCAACAGTCACCTAGGAGCGCATGGTTCGGACGAAGGTATCCTTGAAGGATACTACCAAAAGCAGTTCCAAAAGGGAGTATAGTAGCCGAAATGCCCTTGAGTAAGGAGCAGACAGAGCATAAAGATTCCAAATTACCCATGCCTACCAATAGCCAGATTAATATGAATAAAATACAGTCTCTAAAATGCTTGTATGCCAATGCTAGAAGTCTAAACAATAAGATGGGAGAGTTAGAATATATAGCACTAAATGAGAGGTTAGATATGATTGCACTCTCAGAGACATGGTGGAAGGAGGATAACCAGTGGGACACTGTGATACCTGGATACAAACTATATCGTAATGATAGAGCTGATCAAATTGGTGGAGGGGTTGCGCTCTATGTTAGAGAGGGCATTGAGTCAGAAAGGATTAAAGTTTTGCAGGGAACAAAATTTGCTGTAGAATCTCTATGGATTGAAATTCCACTTATGAAGGGGAAGGTGATGGCAGTGGGAGTATACTATCGACCCCCTGGCCAGAATGAACAAATGGGAGTATACTATCGACCGCCTGGCCAGAATGAAATGCTCAAAGAAATCACGGAAGCTAACAAAAGTCACAACAGAGTAGTAATAATGGGTGACTTCAATTACCCCGGTATCGACTGGGTCAGTGTCACGGCAGGACAAGCTAAAGAGGTAAAGTTTCTAGATGGAATAAATGACTGCTTCTTGGAGCAGCTTGTTCATGAACCGACCAGAGGGGAAGCCATACTGGACCTAGTCCTTAGTGGAACGCCAGATCTGGTGCAAGAAATAAGGGTGTTGGGACCACTTGGCAATAGTGATCATAGTATGATCATGTTTGATTTAATTATTGGAGGACAAATAGTAAAGGAATCCACAGTACTACCTTTTAACTTTCAAAAGGGAGACTATGATAGAATGAGGAATATAGTTAGGAAAAAACTAAAAGGAGCGGTTCCAAAGGTTAAAGACTTACAGCAAGCTTGGGCGTTATTTAAAACTACTATCCTCGAAGCCCAGACCAGCTGTATTCCACGCATTAAGAAAAGTGGAAGAAAGTCCAAGAAACTGCCAGCATGGTTTAAAGGTGAGGTCAGAGAGGCTGTTGCTGCCAAAAAAGCAACCTTCAGGAAATGGAAAAAAGAGCCAAATGATGAAAACTGGAAGCAGCACAAGCACTGGCAAGTTAAATGCAAAGCATTGATAAGGCAGGCAAAGCGTGAATTTGAGAAGAAACTTGCTACGGAAGCAAAAACACGAAATAAAGACTTTTTCAAGTACATTCGTAGCAAAAGGCCTGTGAGAGAGTCAATTGGACTGTTAGATGATAGAGGGGTAAAAGGGGCAGTAAGAGGAGACAAGGCTATAGCAGAGAGACTGAATGAATTCTTTGCTTCGGCCTTTACTGAGGAAGATGTAGGGATGTTACCCAATACTGAAGTGGTATTTAAAGGTGATACTGCAGAGGAATTGAGAGAAATATCGCTACACCGGGAAGATATATTACAACTATTTGATAAACTGAATAGTAGCAAATCACCTGGACTGGATGGTATACATCCCAGAGTGTTGAAAGAACTGAAATATGAGATTGCAGACCTGCTATTGGTAATCTGTGAACTTTCATTAAAATCATCTGTAATACCTGAAGATTGGAGGGTCGCCAACGTAACACCAATTTTTAAAAAGGGTTCCAGGGGTGACCCGGGAAATTACAGACCGGTGAGCCTGACGTCAGTACCAGGGAAAATGGTAGAAACCATCATAAAGAACAAAATTACACAGCATGTAGATAGTCATGGCCTAATGGGAGACAGCCAACATGGCTTTAGACAAGGAAGATCTTGTCTTACTAATCTGATATGTTTTTTTGAAGGTGTGCATAAACAGGTAGACAAAGGTGAGTCGGTTGATATAGTGTATATGGACTTTAAGAAAGCTTTTGACAAGGTCCCCCATCAGAGACTTTTGGCGAAGCTAAAAAGTCATGGGATAGGAGGCAGTGTACTATTGTGGATCGGGAACTGGTTAAAAGATAGAAAGCAGAGGGTAGGGCTAAATGGCCAATATTCCCAATGGAAAAAGGTGAATAGTGGAGTACCCCAGGGATCTGTACTGGGTCCGCTACTTTTTGACATATTCATAAATGACCTGAAAAAGGGAATAACTAGTGAGGTTATCAAATTTGCAGATGACACAAAACTGTTTAAAGCTGTTAAAACCCAAGAGGATTGTGGAAAACTGCAGGAGGATCTGGATAAATTGGAAGACTGGGTATCCAAATGGCAGATGAAATTTAATGTGGACAAGTGCAAAGTTATGCACCTAGGAAAGAACAACCCACACTATAGTTACACGATGCAAGGCTCCACATTAGTAACCACCACCCAGGAAAAAGATTTAGGAGTCATCGTGGATAACATGTTAAAACCCTCTGCCCAGTGTGCAGCGGCAGCCAAGAAAGCCAATAGAATGCTAGGTATCATAAGGAAAGGGATGGAGAATAAAACAAAGGATATTATAATGCCTCTGTATCACTCCATGGTACGACCGCACCTTGAATATTGTGTGCAATTCTGGTCACCGTATCTTAAAAAGGACATAGCGTTATTAGAAAAAGTACAGAGAAGAGCCACCAAATTGGTGAAGGGGATGGAAGGCTACTCCTATGAAGAGAGGCTAAAAAGGTTAGGGCTCTTTAACCTGGAAAAGAGACGGCTGAGGGGAGATATGATAGAGGTCTATAAATTAATGAATGGAGTGGAACGGATAAACGTGGATCAATTGTTTACACTATCAGAATATAGAAAGACTAGGGGACATGTAATGAAGCTACAGGGTAAACTATTTAAGACAAATAAGAGAAAATATTTTTTCACTCAACGTGTAATCAAACTCTGGAATCTGTTACCGGAGGATGTAGTAAGGGCTGTTAGTATAGCTGGGTTTAAAAAAGGTTTGGACAAGTTCCTGGAGGAAAGGTCCATAAACCACTATTAAAAAGGGACCCAGGATATCAATGCTTGACCCAGTACAAGCATTGAGGAACCTGTGTCTTTTGGGGATATTGCTAGGTACGTATGACCTAGAATGGCCACTGTTGGAAACAGGATACTGGGCTTGATGGACCTCGGTCTGACCCAGTATGGCATGTCTTATGTTCTTATGAGGTACTTTCTGTGGTCTGGATGAATGAGGATGTGAGTGTACGCATCCTTTAGATCTAAGGAGCATAGCCAATCTCCCTGCTGGAGGTAGGGCAGAAGGGTTCCAAGAGTAAGCATCTTGAACTTTTCCTTCACTAGGAACTTGTTGAGGTTCCTGAGGTCCAGAATGGGTCGAAGGCCACCGGTTCTTTTGGGCACCAGGAAATACCTGGAGTAGAATCCGTGACCTTGCAAGTGGGGAGGCACAGGCTCCACTGCCCTGTCCACCAACAGAGCCTGAAGCTCCTGAAGGAGAAGGTCTGTGTGCAGGGGAGGCCTGGGAGGCTCCCCTGGAAAGTAGGGAGGAGGCAGTTGGTGAAAATGGAGGGCATAGCCCTTGTGGACTATCTCCAGCAACCAACTGTCCCCGGTGATAAGGGACCACTGGTGGGCAAAGAGGGCGAGACAACCTCCTGTGCAGGGTTGGGAGAGCAGTGGAGGAGAGGCTACGCTCAAGGAGTCAAAAGCCCCCACCCTGCTGAGTGGTAGCAGGGGCCTGAGGCTTGGGGGTCCTCTGCCTACGGGGCCCATTACCCTGGCCCTTGGCTTGCTGACCCTGGGGGGCAGCTTGGGCAGCCTGATATTGTGGGTACTGTTTGTAGGCAGTGCCCTTCCTTGGGTAAAAGGGCTTTTTACCCGAGCCCTTCTTCTTATGAGAAGGGGCAGAGGTCTTCCTCGACAGCCTTGTCCGTGTGAGGTGCTCGGTCTCCAGCTGAGCGGCCTTCTCGGTCATGGGCTTGCCAAAGAGGTTTTCACCTCGACAAGGGACATCGACCAACTTGTCCTGAACCCATGGCTTGAGGTCCGATGACTGCAGCCATGCCTGGCGTCGAGCTGCGATGCCGGCTGCCGCGACTCGGGCCAAAGCCTCGAAGCCATCGTAGGCAGCGCGGGACATGAACTTCGAGCAGTCCCGAATCCCCGAGGACAAGGACTTAAAACTCTGCAAGGGTTCCCCGGAGAGACCAGCAGAGAACCCGGCCAACTCCTTGGCCAGATCCCGCAAGTACATGCCCATGTACAGCTGGTAGGACTGGACACGGCAAGCAAGCATCGAGCCCTGGAAGCACTTTCTACCGACGCCATCGAGGTTTCAGGCTTCCCTGCCGGGAGGCACCGCAGAGTGCATCTTCTGGCTCTTCAGACGATGCATGGCCGATTCCACAACCATGGAATGGTGTGGCAGCTGTGCCTTCTGAAAACCAGGGCTCTTCCGGAGTCGATAGATCGAATCGACTCGCTTGCTAAGAACCAGCGCCGAGGCCGGAGCCTCCCACATACGGAAGAGGAGCCGTTCCAGCATCGGAGGAACCGGGACAGTAAAGGCATCCTTCGGAGGAGAGTCATACTGTAGCGCCTCGAGCTCTTCAGCTCGAGGCTCTTCCTCGGGGTCTGCCGGAATAGCCAAGGAAGTGGCCATATCCCGGACAAACTCCGAGAACCGGGTGTCCTCCGGGGGGGACCTACTCCGGGGCTCAGACTGCGGTGAGTCCGAAGGGACACACCGAGTCTTAAAGGTATCAGGAGACTCCTCGTCCTCCGTCTCCCAAGCCGACTCGTCCGAGGAAGAGTCGGGGTCCGACCCCGCGGGGCCCTGGAGCACCCGCCCCGATGCCGGAAGCACCGGCGTCAACGCCCTCGGTCCCGAACGGGAGGTCGAGGGAGACCGCGACCGAGGTCGACTCCGAGCCACGATGGACTCAAGTATCGGCTCGGTCTCCAGGGTCGACGTCGACGTCCTGGTGGTCGGGGCAGATGCGCCAGACAGGCTGGCCATCAGTGCCTGCTGCTGCTCCATGAAGGCAGACAATCTTCTCTCCAAGGCTGTCATCCTGAGACCCAGCTCGGGAGACGCAGCAGCCACTGACTCGGGCCCCGATGGCGCCGGGCCCAACGTCGGCTCCCTGGGAGGAGAGTCCACGAGGACTACGGGGCTTACGTGTCCAGCAGACTCCGGCTCCACACGAGGAACTTTGGCAGGCTTCTCCAGTTCCACGGGCCCGGGGCGAAGGTCGGGGGTCTTAGACCTGGCCCTCGAGGAGCCAGGGACCTCCTCCGATGCCGCCCTCGCGAGCCGTTTCTTCCTCTTGCGTTCCCAGTCGGGAGACCCCCTATCCGAGCAGCTTCGACAGCGCTCGGGATCGGAATCCCGAGATGTCGAGGCCTCAGACGAGGTCCGGGCCCAGCCAGAGGCTGAGTCCGAGAAAAGCCTTTCCTTTTGCTGCTGGCGACTGCGTAGTGCCTTGGAAGACATCTTTCCACAGGCCCCGCACGACTTAGGATCGTGGTTGGGGCCGAGGCACCGAAGGCAGCAGTCGTGTGTGTCAGTGAGAGACAGTTTCTTACACCGATCACACTTCTTAAAACCGCTGGAAGCCATTGGGGAAAAAAGAGTCCCCGAGAGGTCAAAGGACTGGCCTTCCAGGGAAGAAAGGGAAAAAGGGCGCGAACGCCAGCCATGAAGGGCAAAAACCGAAAAAGAAGAATCGGGCTCGATACCGGCGTACCGAACCCGGCGGGAGGGGAACCGGCGTCGAACCGGGAGAAAAAATAGCAAAAATCGCTGAAAAATCTAAATTTAACCGGGAAAACTGGACACACGTCCGGTGGGCTTCACGGAAAAAGAGAGACTGAGGTAAGATGGCACCTTTAGGCAGGAAGGGAACCGCGCATGCGTGCCTGCATTCCCAAAGGCTTTCATAGAATGCTGGGAAATGCTCCGCTGGGGCTTCATCGGCGCCGATGACACCCATATGTGAGGACTGACTTCCTGCTTGGTCCTGGAGAATACCCCGCCACAAAAACAGAATTTAAGTGACAGAACTCCGCCAAAAAAAGCTGACCGTGATGGCGGAGAAACAGGGGAGTGTTGGAGAGAGAGTGAAGTAGCGAGCGCAAACACCGCGAAAACCGATGGCAACGAAAACAGGGAGGAAGGAGAAGCCCTGCGGTCTGGAAAACAAGATGGCGTCTTCTGCTCCTGCTAGTCCAATAAATAACCAACTTGCTGGGGCAGTAGAAGAGGTAACCAGCGCAGTGGTGGCGGCTCTAGAAGGGAGATTCCAGGCACTATTGGAGCAGATGTCTCAAGTGGGGCAGGTGGTGGCAGAAATTGGACTGAGAGTGACGCAGGTGGAACAACGGGTGGAGATGGTGGAGGAAGCTCAGCAAAAGCAGACCCAGACAATAAAGGAGATGGAAGAGAAATTAAAAAGCTACGCAGACAAGATCGATGACTTGGAAAATCAAAGGAGACGAAAAAACCTAAGAATCGTGGGGATATCCGAGTCAGTCAAGGATAGCGAATTACGTGGATATCTGGAAACATGGCTGGTCTCTCAACTTCCCTTGGAGGCAAGTGTGGGTCCACTGGTCATCGAAAGAGCGCACAGGCTGGGGCAGAAAAGGGAAGGAGCGGGCCGGCCACGTGTGGTGATTGTGAGATTTCTGAACTTTGTTCAAAAAGAAGCAGTGCTGAGAGCAGCTAGAACAAAGAGGAATCAGACCTCGGGCCCACAGAAATTATTGGTATTTCAGGACTATTTGACACAAGTCAGCCTGTGAAGGAGAGAATTTGCTGGGGTTTGCACCACACTCATAAATAGGGACATGCGTTTTGCTCTTATGTATCCTGCAAGACTGAAGGTGGAACATCAAGGCAAGCAGCACATCTTTAACACTGCTGAAGTGGCGCAGTCCTTTCTGGCAAACTTGGTTGATGGCTGAGATACTGGTCAGTGGCATGAAGAAGCTGGTGAATTCCTAAGTGAATTGGGACTATAAATGTAATGAGACGGAGCTATTACATCAGGCATTGGAGAGAGAGAAGTGGAACTGAATGAATAGAACTGAACTGTGTGTGGTACTTTTGTGTGGAAGAAAATATGGTATGTGCTGGTTAGAGCATGAACACAGAGGAGAGCATTTATCCAAGGTGTTTAAGGAGCGAGGTCAGATGAGATACTGGGAGGAAATGAGACTGAGATAAATGAGCCCAGATAAAAAATTATGTAAAATCCGCATCAAGAATAAAGGATGAGAGATATTGAGATGGGAAGAGGATGAAGAATATGGGCATGGGAGAGAAGACAATTTTGTTCATGCTCCCTCTACCTTACGGATCCCTCCCTTCCAGAAGTGTGTTGAGGGAGGGGTGGCTGTTAATATTATGACATAGGTTAAGAAGTATTTTTGATGTTTGGAATGTTTTATGTTTGTTGACACTTGGAGAGGGGGGTGAGTAGAGGTGGGGAGTTGGGAGTAATTAGGCCAATTTGATGGGTGAAGGGGTGGAGGAGGGTAGGGAGATAGTGAAGGGGGAGAAGGGCAACTTATAGGATGTCCAGTTAATAGAGATAAGGTGAAGAGGGAGAAGTATGGAGGGTGCAACTAAATAGTAGTCACTTATCGCCAGAGTAATAATATAACTAATAAATGAAATACTCTGCATTCAATCTAGAAAGTAGGCTGTATTCTCTTTCGGACATGAAACAATGTATCTCCCAAACTTGAAACAGTGTTACCAAATGACTACACTGTTGTTTACTCAAATTTAGTGGCAATGAAAAGGTCTCAGAATCATGGGCTGCCACTAACTGACGCTATCGCGCCAAGTGGTATAACTGCCCCACATACATCAACGACCTTAAAAATTACCGCCACTTGTTTTTCTATTTTTCTTTTAGCATTTTTGAATATTTTGGAGACTTAGAAACTGTAGTGCTTAACTTCTAGGAGTTCAAATGCGGACTTCCATATTTCAACTGGGAAAAACTTATCACTTAACTTTTGGAAATCCAGCCGATAACTTTCATAATCCCCAATGGGGATAAGTGATAACTTATAAGTGATAAGTTTTTTCCAGTTGAAATATGGAAGTCCGCATTTGAACTCCTAGAAGTTAAGCACTACTGTTTCTAAGTCTCAAAAATATTCAAAAATACTAAAAAAATAGAAAAACAAGTGGCGGTAATTTTTAAGGTCGTTGATGTATGTGGGGCAGTTATACCACTTGGAGGGTGCAAGACAATATGGAAGTAACAACTAAACAAGCGGGGAAACAGAGTTGGTGGAGGTGGGTCCGGAATGCATCATTAATGGACAATGGAGGGGGCCCACAGGGAGGAGGGCAGGGAATGGAGATAAGGGGAGTTGGGAGGGGAGGGAAGGGAAGGGGAGGCGAGGGGAGTTGGGAGGGGAAGAAAATGACTGTTATAGGGGGAGGGAAGATAGGTTGGGGGGGTAGAGAACTGTCAAGTAAAAGGAGATGAAGAGAATGTGTTGATGATAGGGAGAGGAGAAAGAGTAACATGGAGTGCATGGGAGGGTACGGAAGGTGGGGTGGGCCCTGGGCTGGGGGGGGGGGGGAGGGAATACTCCACAACAAGAGCGCGAGATGAATACGAGGATTGTGCTAGTAAGAAAATATAGGAATGGCTTAATGATATGCGTTTGATCTCATGGAATGTTTGCGGAATAGGGACTCCAGTTAAGAGACATAAGATATTAAGGGTGCTTAGAGATAAACAAGCAGACATTGCGTTTTTACAGGAAACGCATCAGACTGATGTGGAACATGACAAGTTGAAAAGAGGGTGGGTTGGGACTGTCTTTGGAGCTTCTTCGGGGGGGGGGGGGGGTGGAAGAAAGAGGGAGTGGTAATCTTAGTAGGGAAACAGATGGGATTGGAGGTGGAACAGAACATCAAAGACCCGGGAGGGCGGTATATAATTGTTGTGGGGAAGATAAAGGGTAATAAATTGGGTATGGTTAATATATATGCTCCCAATACCTATGATGCCTCATTTTATGATAGATTAGGTAAGTGTCTGAGTGAACTCAGCCAAACTCCGATTATAATGGGGGGGATGTTAATTGTGTCTTAGAAGAGTCAACGGATAGATCAGGTACTAGAGGGAAGACCAGGGACAGGAGATCTCAGTGGGTCAGAGGTATTTGTGAAGGGTATGACCTGGTGGACTATTGGAGAGCTTTGCATCCATTAGACAAAGATTACACACACATTTCTAGGGCACATGAAACAGGATCCCGAATAGACTATTTTTTGGGGTCCAAGAGGCTTTTTGATAGAGTGAGTAAAGCCGAGATAGGTCCTGTGCATGTATCAGATCATGCGTATGTGTGGAAGGATTTAATATGGGGCCAAGCAAAATGGGGAATTTGTGGAGATACTCTCTTGGGAATCATCCCCAAACCCGGCAGAGATGGGTTATTACCAGAGTCATATCGGCCGATTTCTCTACTGAACGTAGACATAAAAATATTGGCAAAAATGATGGCAGAGCAGGTGGCAGAGTATGTACCACAGTTAATTCACGAGGATCAGGTGGGTTTTGTGAAGGGCAGGCATGTGGTTAAAAATGTTCGCAAGATTATTTCATCTCTATATGAGACAGCTACAGCGGGAGAACAAGCCGTAATGATAAGTTTTGATGCAGAAAAAGCGTTTGATCGAGTCGATTGGCAATATATGTATCAAGTGCTGGAAGTTATGGGTATTGGGGGTTTTTTTTAGATACGATTAAGCTTTTATATGCTGACCCTCGAGGGCAAGTGTTAGTAAATGGTTCCATCTCGGGAGAATTTCTAATTCAGAGAGGGACTAGGCAAGGTTGTCCCTTGTCCCCACTTCTTTTTGTTCTAACTTTAGAGCCATTACTGGAGAGAATCCGAACCCATAAAGGCCTAGTGGGGGCACGGGTAGGGAAGGAGGAATTTCGTATCTCCACCTTCGCTGGTGACATTTTGGTCTACCTAGGGGGTCCCCAAAAAGGTAGGTTACCAGTGTTGTTATGAATTTTTAAAAGCTTTGGAGAGTTTTTGGGATTGAAATTAAATTTAGATAAATCAGAGATGCTGGATTTACATCAGACGCTAAAGCGGGATTGGGAAGGAAACCTTCCGTTAAAGTGGACTGAAAATGGAATTAAATACTTGGGTGGATATTTGCCAATAGACTTGGGAAGATTGCAGACATATAATGTTGGGAAATTAATGAAGCAAACTATGGATCGGTTGCATAGATGGAGAGATCTCCTGCTGTCACTGGGGGGGGGGGGGGCGAATAGCACTATATCAAATGACCATATTTGCGAAGTGGTTATATATGCTACAAACTCTGCCGTAGTAATGACTCAGAGGGAGGTGGCTAGACTGGAGAAGATTTTACATATATTTTATTGGAAAGGGAAAAGGCCACGGATTAGTATTAAAAAATTGCAGAGCCCCTGGGAAAGTGGAGGGATGGGAGCACCGGATATAAGAAGATACAATATAGCATGCCTGTTGAGGAATTTGCGGGATTGGTTGGGTACAACAACAGATTATACACCTATAGAATATGAGCAAGAGGTAACGCGACCATTGGCTTTGAGATATATCCTGCATGCGAAAATAACGGATTTGCCTCAAGACACTAGTGGCCATCCGATATTTAAGGTGATGCAGAGAATATGATGGATGCTTTGTCAGAAATGTTCCAGGAATCCTAGGGTGACTCCTTTCCTGCCATTATTTGCTAATGGTACATTTATTCCGGGGATGCAGGGGGGAGCGTTCCGTAGGTGGGAGATCAAGGGAATAATGGCTATAGAATAGGTAGTAAAGCATAGTTACTCACCTGTAACAGATGATCTCCGGGAACAGCAGGAATTTAGTCTTCACATATGGATATTGTCGGTAATGACGGAGCCTGCACGGGAACGCTCCCCAGCGTCCAATTAGAAAGCTTTTGGGAGCATCCCACAGCGCCTGCATGCTGCCTTCCTGCCTTTCCCAACTGCCTCTCTCCAGTTGAGTTTTAAAGCTGAGACAAAGAGAGAGAGAGGGAAAGAGATAGATAGAGAGAGAGACAACTCCTAGGGGAGGTGGGTGGGTTGTGAAGACTAAATTCCTGCTGTTCCCGGAGATCACCTGTTACAGGTGAGTAACTATGCTATCTCCAGGAACAAGCAGGAATGTAGTCTTCACATATGGGGACTCCCTAGCTTTAGATGCCAGGGAGAGAACCTCAGAAGTAGTGTGTCCCTGTGAAAGGGCTCCACTTCCCCCCATGGATCTCTGGCATCCTACCAGGGATGGTGGGTAGGAGTTGATTAGGTATGGAACAGGTGTTGGAGAACAGCCTGACCAAACAAGGCATCCCGGCGGGAGTCCTTGTCCAAGCAGTAATGGGCTGTGAAGGTATGAATAAGGGCCCAGGTGGCTGCTCGACAGATGTCGTTGATAGACACAGAGTGCAGATGAGCCATTGAAGCTGCCATGGCTCTCACATTGTGAGCTGTGACATGGCCCTCTAGAGGAAGATTCTTACTCTGATAGGCGAAGGAAATGCACTGAGCAATCCAGTTAGACAATGTTCTTTTGGAGACTGGAAGTCCCAAATGAGAAGGATCAAAAGCAACAAAGAGTTGGGAGGACTTTCTATGTTGCTGTGTTCTTTGTAAATAAAAGATTAAAGCTCTTTTACAGTCCAAAGTATGAAGATTCCTTTCTGCATTTGATGCATGAGGCCTAGGAAAAAACACAGGTAGGTAGACCGCTTGGTTTAGATGAAAAGGCGAGACCACCTTTGGCATAAAGTGTGGATGAGTCCTAAGGACTACCTTGTCATGATGGAACCTTGTATAAGGTGGATCAGCTACTAGTGCCTGCAACTCACTGATGCGATGTGCTGATGTGATTGCAATGAGAAAGATAACCTTCCAAGAAAGGAATTTCAAGGAGGTAGTAGCTAAGGATTTGAAAGGTGGCTTCATGAGCTGACCAAAAACCAAGTTTAAGTCCCATGCCACAGGTGGTGGCCTAATGGGAGGCTTAGTTAGTCATAAATCTTGCTATAAGAGGATGGGAGGAAATAGGCTGTCCATTTAGAGGCTTAAACGAAGCTGCAATAGCACTCAAATGGACTCTGAGTTACTTTTAAGTCCTGCATTGGATAAATGAAGGAGATACTCCAGTAATGATTCCAGAGGTATCACAAGGGGGTTAAGACTCTTTGGCGAACATCATATGGTAAACCTTTTCCACTTGAAAGCATAAGAGCGTCTTGTGGAAGGTTTTCTGGAAGCATAAAGAATATCCTTCACCTGCTGAGGAAGGTTAAGATCATGGAGATCTAGGCCTTCAGCAACCAAGCCCTGAGATGCAGAGACGGGGGATTGGGATGCCATAACATTCCATCCTCCTGAGATAGGAGATCTGGAGCAGACCCTAACTCCAGTGAGGGAGCTTGAGAGAGATGTAGAAGCAGAGGATACCACACTTGCCATGGCCAATGTGGAGCTATGAGGATCATGCGGCCTCTGTCTCTCTGAAGCTTGAACAGGGTTTTGGGAATTAGGGGAATGGGTGGAAAGGCATAAAGGAAGTCTTGTCCCCAGTGAAGGAGGAAAGCAACCTTGGCCTGATAGCCCTGAGCCTGGATTCTGGAACAGAACCGGGAAGTCTGGCATTCAACGGACTTGCAAAGAGGTCTATGTCCGGGGTTCCCCAACTTTGAAAAGTCTTGGCCACCTGGTCTACATATAGAGACCATTCGTGTGGAAGCAGAAATCGACTGAGTCTGTCTGCCCAAGAGTTTTGTATGCCTGGAAGATACACTGCCAGGAGATGAATCTGATGCTCTCTGGCGAAGGCCCATAATCGCAAAGCTTTGTTGCAAAGCGACAGAGAGCCTGTTCCCCCCTGCTTGTTCACATAGAATATGGCTACTTGATTGTCCGTGTGGATAAGGACTGTCTTGCAGCTGAGTAGGGTGTGGAACACTCAGAGAGCAAGGAAGATTGCTCTGAGCTCTAAGAGATTGATATGTAGATAAGTCTCCTGTGGAGTCCAATTGTCCTGGGTGGAGAGGTCCTGTAGGTTAGCTCCCCAACCCATTGGAGAAGCATCTGTTGTGAGAGTTGCTTGAGGTAAAGGTTGGTGAAAAGGGGACCCCAGCAACAGGCTTTGAGTGAACTGCCACCATTGGAGGAACAAAATAAGGCGATTTGTGTTTGCTATTTTGTCTGACAGGCACCCTGATGCCTAGGTCCACTGAGTGGATAAAGTCCACTGGGCTGCTCTTATATGGAGGCGAGCATAAGGAACCACATGCACGGTAGGTGCCATGTGGCCTAGCAGTTGTAACATCTCCCGAGCAGTGAGATGGGTCTTTAGCACTGCTTGAGAAGCTAACTGCACCATGCGAAGGCAACGGGCCTGAGGAAGATAGGCCCTTGCTTTTCTGGTGTCCAATAAAGCTCCTATGAACTCTAGAGATTGAGTAGGAGTTAGACTGGATTTTGGGATGTTTATGACCAACTCCAAATACTGAAGGATACGCATTCTGCAAGACAGAGCGATCCTGGCCTCTGACTCTGATGGGGCTCGAATGAGCCAGTCGTCTAAGTAGGGGAAGACGAATATTCCTAGAGTGCAAAATAATGCAGCTACCACAGCCATGCATTTCATAAACACCCTTGGTGCTGAGGCCAGGCCAAAAGGAAGCACCCTGTACTGGTAGTGCTTTCCTTGAAAAAGGAACCGAAGGAACTTTCTGTGAGTTGGATGGATGAGCACATGAGTGTACGCATCCTTGAGATCTAGAGAACAAAGCCAATCCTGGCTCTGAAGGTATGGCAGCAGAGTTCCCAGAGAAACCATTTTGAATTTCTCTTTGAACAGGAATTTGTTCAATTCTCTGAGGTCTAAGATAGGTCTGTAACCCCCTGTTTTCTTTGGGATAAGGAAATAGGGGGAGTAGAACCCTGTACCCTGTTGGTTGATGGGTACTTCTTCTGTTGCCCCTTGGGCAAGAAGCATGGTGACCTCTTGATCTAACAGTTTGAGCAGAGAGGTCTGAGAATTGAACTGTCTTACCATTGTGGGAGGGGGCATGCACAGGAAGTGAAGCTTGTACCCCTCTTTTATAATGGAGAGTGTCCAATGTTCTGCTGTTATTTGCCCCCATCTGGGGGCAAAATGAGACAACCTTCCTGGAATGGTGGAAGGCTCTGGTCCATTGAGGGCCAGGAAGGCTAAGTTCTCTAGCTGAAAGTCAAAGGCCTTGTGGAGGCTGAGACTGCTAAGACGGTTGAGGCTTAGCAGTCTTTAGCTTTCTCTGTTTAGGTGGTTGCTGACCCTTCCGGGCAGGCTGACTCGCAGACCATCCCTGCTGGGAATAAGAAGGGTAAAACCTCTTCTTCTTAGAGAGGAATGGTTTCTTGAAAGATTTCTTTCTTGCAGGATCAGCAGTGGCCTTGGACAGTCTGTCCAAGGTGGAGTTGTCAGCATCCATCTCCTTGGCCTTTTCTTGCCAAACAGATTCTCGCCTGTACAAGGGATTTTGCCCAATTTGTCTTGTACCCAGAGCTCCAAATCAGATGCCTGGAGCCAGGCAATTCTACGTGCACCTATGGCAATGGCTGAGGTTCTGCTTATGCACTCATAACAGTCAAAAGCTGCACGGTTGACAAATTTGGAAACATCCTGGGCATGTTTAACCAGTTTGAGAAAGTCTTGCCTCTTATCTTCAGGAAGAAGAGGGCTCAAAACTTCTAAATCACCTGTAGCTTCCTTAAGGAACATTCCGATATATAGGATATAGGAACTGATCCTAGCAGAAAGCATGGAAGCCTGAAAGGTACGACGTCCAAAGGCATCCAGGGTTCGACACTCACATCCTGGAGGATTAGAGGCATGCCTCTTTGCACTTCTGATCTTTCTCATAGCTGATTCCACTACAATAGAGTGGTGGAGAAGCTGAGTTTTCTGGAAACCAGGACACGGGGGCACCCTGTACATGGTATCCAGTCTACGTGAGTGAGGAGAGGTGGTAAGAGGTGTCTCCCACATTCTCAACATGAGATCATGTAAGCTGTCATGGATAGGCAAAGTGGCAGCCTCCTTAGGAGCTTTGGGATATTGTAAAATTTCCAACTGCTTTGCTCTGGGCTCTGTTTCAGCAGCCACAGTGATAGAGAGACCTCGAGCCACTTCCCTGATGAAGTCTTGGAAGGAGATATCCTCTGGAGGAGACATCCTGCATTTAGGGGAGGAAGGCTCCCCTGGGAGAAGTATCCCGGTACCGACAGAACTATCCGAATTCTCAGATTCCTCTGAGGACTCAAAGTATTTTCTGTCTGGATGCTCTTGTAAAGCCCGATACCCGTACCGACCGAAGTCGGTACCACGGGGAATCTGTACCGGAGTATTGGTATCGGAAGGCATGGGCTGACTGGATACCGGCAATGCGAAACCCGATGTCGATGCTGTTGGTACCGGCACTGATACCGGTGCTGGAGTCGGTGCCGGTACCGGTACCAGTTGAACTGTCTGACGCGGTTCCGAGGGGATTGATGCCGCAAGGAGAGTCGGCAGACTGCATTCAATAGCCAGGAACCTCTGGTCTATCGACGCTGCCGATGCCTGGGTAGAGGTACCGGAAAATACAGCCGGTACCCCAGAGCATGGCACCAGTAGTTCTGCCGAGGTCGAGGCCTCGAACGTCCTGGAGCCCCGATAATGCTTTGGAAGCCGAAGCCTCCCGTCGGGGCAATTTTGCCGGTGCAGAATCCTCAAGGGCAACGCCAGAGGCATCTCGATGCTTAGAAGGAGATCTACCCTTTGAGGACCGGCTGGATTTATGTTTAGTTACCTGAGATCCATGGGAGGAAGAGGAATCCTGGAAGACGTCGATGCCATCGAGGCTGCATCGGAAGGAAACAGGGTATTGAGCTTGGCAGCTCGGTTCTGTCAACCCCTTTTGGACATCATGGCACAGGCCATACATTCCGTGATGGAGTGGTCAGGACCTAAACATTTAAGACACCACTCATGGGCAGATGGTTCGGAAGAATGTATCCTTGAACGATACTACCAAAAGCAGAGAGGTTCCAAAAAAGAGTAAAGTAGCCCAAATGCCCTCAAGTATGGAGCAGACAGAGCTTAAAGATCCCAAATTACCCATGTCTACCAATAGCCAAATTAATATGAATAAAATGCAGTCTCTAAAATACTTGTATGCAAATGCTAGAAGTCTAAAAAATAAGATGGGAGAGTTAGAATATATAGCACTAAATGAGAGGTTAGATATGATTGGAATATCAGAGACATGGTGGAAGGAGGACAACCAGTGGGACACTGTGATACCTGGGTACAAACTATATCGTAATGATAGAGCTGATCAACTTGGTGGAGGGGTGGCGCTCTATGTTAGAGAGGGCATTGAGTCAGAAAGGATTAAAGTTTTGCAGGAAACAAAATTTGCTGTAGAATCTCTATGGATTGAAATTCAATATAAAGAGGGGAAGGCGATGGCAGTGGGGGTGTACTATCGGCTACCGGGCCAGAATGAACAAATGGATGATGAAATGCTCAAAGAAATCAAGGAAGCTAAACGTTACAGTGCAGTAATGATAATGGGTGATTTCAATTACCCCGGTATTGACTGGGTCAGTGTCACGGCAGGACATGCTAGGGAGATAAAGTTCCTAGATGAAATAAATGACTGCTTCTTGGAGCAGCTGGTTCATGAACCGACCAGAGGGGAAGCAATATTAGACCTAGTCCTTAGTGGAACACCAGATCTAGTGCAAGAGATAAGGGTGTTGGGGCCACTTGGCAATAGTGATCATAGCATGATTGCCTTTGATTTAATTAGTGGAGGTGGGATAGTACGGAAATCCACAGTACTACCTTTTAACTTTCGAAAGGGAGACTATGATAAAATGAGGAAAATAGTTAAGAAAAAACTAAAAGGAGCAGTTACAAAGGTTAAAGACTTACATCAAGCTTGGGTGTTGTTGAAAAATACTATCTTGGCAGCCCAGACCAGCTGTATTCCACGCTTTAAGAAAAGTGGAAGGAAGTCCATAAAACTGCCAGCATGGTTCAAAGGTGAGGTCAGAGAGGCTGTTGTTGCCAAAAAAGCATCTTTCAGGAAATGGGAAAAAAGAGCCAAATGATGAAACCTGGAAACAGCACAAGCACTAGCAAATCAAATGCAAGGCATTGATAAAGCAGGCAAAGAGAGAATTTGAGAAGAAGCTTGCTGTGGAAGCAAAAATGCGAAATAAAGATTTTTTTCAAGTACATTCGCAGCAAAAAACCTGTGAGAGAGTCAGTTGGTCCATTAGATGATAGAGGATTTAAAGGGGCACTAAGAGGCGACAAGGCGATAGCGGAGAGACTGAATGAATTCTTTGCTTCAGTCTTTACTGAGGAAGATGTAGGGATATTACCCATGACTGAAGTGGTATTTAAAGGTGCGGAAGAATTGAAGGAAATATCGATACATCGGGAAGATGTATTACAACTATTAGATAAACTGAAGAGTAGCAAATCACCTGGGCTGGATGGTATACATCCAAGGGTGTTGAAAGAACTGAAATATCAGATTGCAGACCTGCCATTAGTAATCTGTGAACTATCATTAAAATCATCTCTAATACCTGAAGATTGGAGGATCGCCAATGTAACACCAATTTTTAAAAAGGGTTCCAGGGGTGATCCGGGAAACTACAGACCGGTGAGCCTCACGTCAGTACCGGGAAGAATGGTAGAAACCATCATAAAGAATAAAATTACTCAGCATGTAGATAGTCATGGCCTAATGGGAGACAGCCATCATGGCTTTAGACAAGGAAGATCTTGTCTTACTATTCTGTTATGTTTTTTTGAAAAAGTGTGAATAAACAGGTGGACAAAGGTGAGTCGGTTGATATAGTGTATCTGGACTTTCAGAAAGCCTTTGACAAGGTCCCTCATCAGAGACTTTTGGCAAAACTAAAGAGTCATGGGATAGGAGGCAGTGTACTACTGTGGATCAAGAACTGGTTAAGAGATAGAAAGCAGAGGGTTGGGCTAAATGGCAAATTTTCCCAATGGAGAAAGGTGAATAGTGGTGTACCCCAGGGATCTGTGCTGGGTCCGCTGTTTTTTGACATATTCATAAATGACCTGGAAAGTGGAACAACGAGTGAGGTTATCAAATTTGCAGATGACACAAAACTATTTAAAGTTGTTAAAACTCAAGAGGATTGCGGAAAATTGCAAGAGGACCTTGATAAATTAGAAGACTGGGCATCAAAATGGCAGATGAAATTTAATGTGGACAAGTGCAAAGTTATGCACCTAGGGAAGAACAACCCAAACTATGGTTACACGATGCAAGGTTCCACATTAGGAACCACCACCCAGGAAAAAGATTTAGGCGTCATTGTGGATAACATGTTAAAACCCTCGGCCCAGTGTGCAGCGGCAGCCAAGAGAGCAAATAGAATGCTAGGTATCATAAGGAAAGGAAAGGAATGGAAAATAAAACAAAAGATATTATAATGCCTCTATATCGTTCCATGGTGAGACCGCACCTTGAATATTGTGTGCAATTCTGGTTGCCTTATCTTAAAAAGGATATAGAGTTATTAGAAAAGGTTCAGAGAAGAGCCACCAAAATGATAAAGGGATGGAAGGATACTCCTATGAAGAAAGGCTAAGAAGGTTAGGGCTCTTTAACCTGGAAAAGAGACGACTGAGGGGAGATATGATAGAAGTCTATAAATAAATGAACGGAGTGGATCCGGGTAAACGTAGATCGATTGTTTACGTTATCGGAATATAGAAAGCCTAGGCGACATGCAATGAAGCTACAGGGTATACTATTTAAGACTAATAAAAGAAAATATTTTTTCACTCAACGTGTAATCAAACTCTGGAATTTGTTACCGGAGGATGTAGTAAAGGCTGTTAGTGTAGCTGGGTTTAAAAAAGGTTTGGACAAGTTCCTGGAGGAAAGGTCCATAAACCATTATTAAGAAGGGACCTGTAGGGCTGGTACCCCTGCAATTCTACATGCAATTCTCTGGCCTGCTCAGCAACTCAGGCCTGAACCAAACTGCAGATGGATTCTTCACTACACTTTTGCTGTGTTCAGCTACAAACGACCTTCAAGCAACTGCTTGAGCAGCGTTTCTAAGCATACATACAGAAGCTATTGTCCGTGGCTGGCCTTGGACACTTGTACATGCCCAGAAGTTACATACTGTTGCTTCTGCCTGACTTTTTACCATGGCTTCTTTGTTTGCAAGATGCTGCTCATCGTCTACCTCCTGATTCGCTGAGAACACCTCAGACTGCCTGGTGCCAACCAATCATCGGATCTATGACGGAGGATTCTTACACAGAATAATGCAATCTGCACTGGAACTTTAGTGGAGAGAGTTGGGGGCTTTTCCCACCTGTTCATACAGACTTCTGCACCGGTTCCTCTCTGCTGTGCACTGCGTACCTGATTCCTGCGACCTGACCCTTCCGCAAGACGGCCAGTAAGTGTGGGCTAGGCCGTCCTCCACAGGTCTGAGATAAGACTTTCACAGATACCTCCGGTTCGGACTTACTGCGGCTCGCCTGATGAGGCTAGAGCCCGCATTAGCTAGGAGCTGCCTCCTTGGACTGCATTGTTCCTGAGAGCCCGACGGAACTAAGGTACTGACTTATCTCTCCTCCTCCGGATGGGCAAGGGGTTAGCAATATATTTCTTACTTTTCCTCAGTGCAGAGCGAATCAGTGACATCTGGTTACTAATCAGTGATTTATTACGTTGTCCAAGTGTACATCTGTACTATAACAAATTTCTACCTCATGTTTCTAATTAGCTATATGTGTGTGTGTATATTTTTCTACCTGGTTGCCTATAATAAAGTCTAATACATATCTGCAGACCAGATTTCTTTCGTGGCTCATTGCCAGAATAACTCACCGAACTTTGGGCTGGGAATTAGTAGCTATTTCCCCTGGACAAACAGAGAGTCTAACTTATTTTTGTGCTACTAATATACCCTACAGACCCAGGATATCAATGCTTGACCCAGTACAAGTATTGTGGAACCTGTGTCTTTTGGGGAAACTGCTAGGTACGTATGACCTAGATTGGCCACTGTTGGAAATAGGATACTGGACTTGATGGACCTTGGTCTGACCCCGTATGGCATATCTTATGTTATGATTATCCCAGGGGTGGGTGGGTGTTGGAGGGAGGGAGGGAAATAACACTTACTAAAAGAGGGCTGCTACACAGTACCCTGTCCTGTGCTGCTGAGGTAAGCTATATTCTGATTTGATTTAAATTATAGCTCTTTGTTGTTGCTAGGCTCTAACTTATTATGAAATTTAAACTACAAGCTCTCTGCTGGGTATGAAATGTAACCAGAAAGTTCTCTTCTGTGTTTTAAATTTAAACAGGCCGATTTAACAAAAAATAGTGGGTTCACAGATTAATTAGCTTTAATAGAAAGAATTCTTTTCAGAAAATTCCCAGAAGTATATACTCACAATTGCAGATCTCTCTTCAGAAGTAACAGTCCCCTTTTCTAGTCCTTCAAGACTCAATCAGATTTGTTTGGCAAGATCATCGTTCGGTAAAACCTTGTTGCCTCAGATCATGCAACCTGTTGGTTTTGAGAAAGTCCACTAGTCGCTCTTTCAGGAGCGCCTCCATTACTTTTCCCGCTACCGAGGTAAGGCCTGCAGTTTGTCACTTATTCCCTGTCACCACTTTTATGAAGAGGTACCATATCAGCCATTCTGCAGTCCTGAGGAACTTCTACCGTTTCCAAGGATCTGTTGAAAACTTCCTTTAAAGGCCCTGCAAGAACCTCTCTGAGCTCTTTCAGTATCCTGGGATGTATCCCATCCGGTTCCATGGCCTTGTCCACTATCAGTTTTGCAAGTTGTTCTAACACATCATCTTCTGTGCATGGTGTGGTATCTACTTCATTCCCAAGAACCACCCTTGACTCCCAAGGATTTTCTTTAGTAAAAACAGAGCATAAGTATTTGTTTAGCAATTTCGCTTTTCAATGTCACTTTCCACGAGTCCGTTCCCAGCACTTCTGAGTCCTGCAATTCCACCTCTGATTTTCCTCCTCTCTCGAATATACCTGAAGAAAGTTTTGTTGCCACACTTCATATCTTTAGCCATCTTTTCCTCTGCCTCTGATTTTGCTTTATTTCTCTTTTTGTTTGATCCTGTATTCCTTTCTGTGTTTCTCTGTTTGCAAGCTTTTGAATTTTGTGAAAGCTGTGGTTTTTGCCTTTATTTGAGCAGCCACTTCTTTGGAAAACCAAATAGGTTTCCTTCTCCTCTTTTTTTTTATTTACTTTCCTTACATATTTATCTGTTTCCCCTTTTATTGGCACCTTAGTTTAGCCCATTGCAGTTCCCCTTCCCTTATCCCCTCGCACCCTGCCAACTCCTCCTTCAAGTACTTGGCCATTTTACTGAAGTCAGTGTTTTTGAAGTTTAGGACTTTGAGCTTGCTATGATTGGACTGCACCTTGGCTTTTATCTCAAACCACACCGTGTGATCATCACTTCTGCTCACAGGGGCACCCACCCGGACATTTGACACACTATCACTGTTGGTGAGCACTAAATCCAGCATTGAGCTTTCCCTGGTTGGTTCCATAACCATTTGTCTAAATAATGCATCTTGGAAAGCATCCACAATTCTTTTGCTTCTTTCCAGATTTGCAGAAGGCGTAATCCAATCCACATTGGGTAGATTAGTCACCCAATATGATCACTTCCCCCTTTGTGGCTATCTTGGTAATATCTATAATCAATTCGTTATCTATTTCTTTGATTTGAATCAGAGCTCTGTAGACTACAGCAGTATAGATGACAATGCCATCTCCTCTTTCCAACACAATCCAGAGTGCTGCTTCTTTTCCCCATGCCCCTACATTTCAGTAGCTTTAATATTGCTTTTTTTTTTTTATTTGATTTTTGATGAGAACTTACACCAAATTAGCAAAAGCAAATCACAGTACAAAATACAATAGGAAAATAACATTCTGCAAAAGTAAGAATGATAATGTCCACATTATGGAGCACGGCCAGAAATCAACAAGGAAAAAGAACATTACAGATTAGAAAACAAAGCCCGAAGGCCTACAATATCGGAGAATATCTATCTAAGAACCAGAATTATCCCCAAAACTGTGCCAGAGCGATCAAAAACAAATTTCTCTGAGTTACATCCATGAAAACATATGTAGCTTCCTTATAGTTGACAATACACTTACATGGAAAGCGTAAAAAAACACAATCCAGAGCGCTTCTTCTTTTCCCCATGCCCCTACATTTCAGTAGCTTTAATATTGCTTTTGACATACAAGGCTACTCCTTCTCATTTTCCACTTTCTCTGCCTCTTCTGAATAGATTATAGCCAGCTATGGCTATATCCCAATCATGCGATTCATTAAACCATGTTTCTGTAATGGCCACAATGTCCAAGTCCATTTCCACCATTAGGGCTTCCAGGTCCGGAACTTTGCTGGCTAAGCTTTGAGCATTTGTGCTCATTGCTTTCCAGCATTTAACTGGCTTGCATGTATTTTGCATTGATTTTGTTCTGCCCACTTCTTCTCACTTATCGTTGATGTGTGGTTTAAAATTGTGGCTGTTTCTGACGTTATTCTGCTTTTGCTGGGAGTTACATCCTGAACTTGTCCTTCCCCATCCGTCACCCCTTTTTTCTAGTTTAAATGCATATCCACATACTGCCTGAATTTTTCACTTAGGATTCTTTTCCCTGCGACAGAGAGATGTAGTCCATCAGCACAGTACAGTCAAACCTCGGTTTTCATTTGCCCCGGTTTTCATACGCTTCGGTTTTCAACGTCTTTTCTGACTGAGATTTTGTCCCGGTTTTCATGCATTGCTTCGGTTTTCAACGTCTTTTGACTGAGATTTTGTCCCGGTAGCAGGGAAGAAAAGCTGTCAACGTAAGCAGGAGATGTTGCATGAATGTGGGAGGCAGTTCTTTCTCTTGCAGGGTACGTCTGAAGCTATATCATTAAGATTTTCTGCCATTCTGAAGCATTGAGCAGATAATGTAAAGGTATTTTAATGGACTGAATTCAATGTGATTCCAAAGAGAGCTGGGCACAGCAGCTTGTCAGGGGTGGCTAAGGCCAGATGTTAACATACTGTACTGTACAGTACTGTACTTAGCTTGCTTTCAGTGATGTTAAATGTTCATTTATCCATTTCATTAGTCATTTATATTTATTTCTCATTGTTTTCTGTATGTAAAAATAGTTATTCTCTATAAAATGTATTTTTTGTGAATATTTTTGGGTGTCTGGAACGGATTAATTGGATTTACATTATTTCTTATGGGAAATATTGCTTCAGTTTTCATACGTTTCGGCTTTAGTCAGACTTTTTTGAACGGATTAATCATGAAAACCGAGGTTTGACTGTATAGTCTTTTGTTGGTCCTCCTGTTTCCCCAGTCACCTATAAATCTGAATCCTTTTTGCACCAGGTCTGGAGCCATGTATTAAAGCTGTTTATGTGATGCAGCCTTTCTGCCCCCTTACCAAGAACAGGTAGAACTTCTGAGAATACTACAGTGTTAACAATGGGCTTGAGTTTCTCTCCCAGAGTTTGGAAGTCCCTTTGAACTGCAGAGGCACTATTTCTAGCCAGGTCATTTGTATCCAAGTGGATGACATCATCAGTTTTGGAGTGCTCACTTTCTGCGCTAAGTACATCAACAAATTGGTTTGTATTCCTGCTGGCTGAAGAGCCTGGAAGGCATTTGACTATCTTCTCTCCTTTGAACTGTGTTCCCAAGTTGGTGCCTCTGATGATGGAATCTCCAAGTAGTAGTAGTTTTCCCTTCGGTTTCCATGGATTGGACATCCTCATTAACCAGAGAAGGCATTATGCAGGGATATCTCATGATGTATAAGGTGTCTCTACATTACAGGTCGCAATCTACCCAAACCCACTGTGATCCATTTGTTCCTGGGATGTTTGATTCATTGTGGGAGTGCTGGTGGACTGTTTGGTTTATATCCTAGAAGAGGTGTGTTTCATTGCAGCTAGTTCTTTCCTTAGTAGAGTCAATTCTTTATGCATAGCAACTAACTTGAGGCATAAAGGACAAGCTCTTAGGTTCCAAATGATTCTTCTCGGAATGAAAGCACTACAGTTATTGCACTGAATACACGACATGTTGACTAGGCGGTCCTAGTGAGGTGGAATCCAGACAGGGCTGAGAGCTGTAAGGGTTAATAAGAACTGAAAGGGTTACTGAAACATTCTTTGCTCTTCCCTGCTTCGCTGTGTGAAAAGGATACACCCCCTTGGTGATGACACACCGACACAAGTTTGTTCCTCCCTGCTGCTTTGTTCTGTGCGGGTCGCTCTCTGTTTTACACTAAAGATTCTCCAATCAAAAATGTATTGCAGTAAAACCTAACCTATCATGAAGAGATGCCTTGATGTACTGATAAAAATGTCTATATAGTATCAATGAGCCCGGAAGACAGGGCTCAGGTTTTGAAAGTGATTTCACTGAGCCTGTGCATATTAAACTGCTTGTTTCCTAGAGACTCCTGGGTATTTTTTATTTCTTTTTCTTGCTCAATCAGCTGTTTCACTAGAAGGAGACAAGTAGGCGCTCACTTGTGTCTATAAATAGCCTTAATTTAGGTGTTTTAAAACTTTGATTAGACACTCTGCTATAAAATTAACCTCATATGTAACAATTTTAGAGAGCCATTGTAGCATATATGTAACAATCTCGGTGTGTGCTGGCTTTTACTACAGGGGTCAGGTGTTTAGTCTGGGCAGAGTGTGCAGATTATGAAATTCTTTAATTTACACGCTGGTATGAGTGTTTACAGCTGCTTTTGAGCAGACATAATGTCAGCGCTTGGAATATAGGTTTGATCCTCGGCTCCAAAGACATGGGGAGGGGTGGCCTGCACAGAGCGACAGGTGCACCTACTCTTGCCGTATCTTGCTGGGCAGACTGGATGGACCATGCTGGTCTTTATCTGCCGTCATTTACTATGTTACTATGATTTGTGCAAATCTTATGTCAGTATTTTATAAAGACAAGCAGGCGCCCGCTTGTCTTTATAAACTAGCCACTTCTCAAACCCACTTAATCTAGATGCTCTGTTATAAAATTACCCTCAGCATGACTTGTACAGCAAGAAGTGAGCACTTATTTAGATAAATGCTGGAAATGCTTTTTCTAAGCACTTATGTGGTCAGTCTCCATCGCTGACTGCATAAGTGTTTTGAATATTGGGCCCTGAGTTATTATAAAGTCATGGATAAGAGAATCAGAGAAGTAATGGAGGCTTAAGAAAGTAGGAGCACATCATTCAGAATGGGAAACAGGGAAACAATCTTTCCTTCCTGCAGCGTTTCCAGAGATTTGATTCTTCAGGTGCTGTAACGTAAATGTTCTGCTGTAGATCCCCAGATGAATGAGCTGTTCTTATTTTTATCTGTGTCCCTTCTCTTTAGAGACAGGAAGGATCACTGCCACTGGAGGACATGCCCTCAACTGCCAAAACAGAGTGGAGAGTCCAGGAACTTTTCCGCAGGTTCCATACTCTAATGCGGGGAAAACTCACTTTCTTCTTGCGTGATATGCGGAAGACGTTTTGCAAAACTCACTCAAGGTGACGTCAATGCTGGCTAGATCCTCATCTTGTTTACAAGCAAAAGAGTGCTGTAATCTCCCAGCTACGAGAAGCAGGCTGCAGCCTAGATGTGATGCAGATGTCTTGCTGCAGCTGTGCCCTCCTATCCCCTTCCATCAAGGACCAGGAGCAACATGACTGTGGGAAGAACCTAATGGCTGGAGCTCCTTCCTTAGGGCAAAGAAAGTAGCCAGGACTCATTTTAGAGGAAGGCAAGGAGAGGGAAATACAGCTTTTATCTCCTAATCTTTGATTTTGTGCACACCTTGTCCTGCAGAAGCTGAGCTAGATCCTGGGCTCCAAAGATAAGACATCTGCTCAAGATGAAAAGCAGCACAGCGCCAGCCCTTCTCAGGAGAAAATGTCCCTTCCTGATTCATGCCCTTCTCAATCAATATCTACAGAACTATCCCTTTCCAAAAGTTCTTAAGGCCCAAGTCTGAGCAAAGGGAGATCCACTATAAACAGTAAAGATCTTACAGAGGAACTGCACGTTTTAAACATTGCCTACCTCGGCTGAAGTGTCTGCACGGTGGGGGACTGTATGTAAACCTGTGTTTTCTATGATTGATTTTCCTATGTGTGAAGACCATATAGGCACCAGTTTTATTTTATAAAGACACATATGTGCCTATGAAAGAGCAGCTCGATTGAAGCTGTGAGCAGTTATACCCGCTTAGGAGCAGAAATGAATATTAGCATGTAAAGAGCTGTATGCACGTAAACTATGACTCCACCTGCACTCAACAATCATCTTATCCTCAATACTAGCAAGTGTGAAGCTATTTCATTTCCCTCTGCATCTGCTTCCTTACTCTCTTCCCCGATCATAGCTCCCTCGCCGCTTCGTTCCATGATTCTATTAAAACCTTGGTGATATCCTTGACTTTGCCCTTTCTTTCAAACCCATTTGGACTCCTTATCCAAATACTCCTTTTTTGTCCTTCTTCACCTTTGCTCTGCTCGATCTGCTTTCACTCAGACTCAGTTTACTCAGCTAGTTCTGGCTCTCATTATTCCATTTCTAGATTACTGCAATTCCCTGTTCCTTGGTCTTCCCCAGTATTCTCTTTGTCACTTACAACTGATACAGTCCACTGCTGCCAGACTTATTCATAAAGCCCATCGGTTTGATCATGTTTCTCCTCATCTCTTTGCACTGGCTTCCTATCTCTTATTGCATTCGCTATAAAATTCTTGTTTTGACCCACCGAACTCTATTCACATCACACCCTCCTTAAATGGCTATTCTTATCTCCCTCACTTACCTCCCAGATCACTCCCTTCATTCATCCAACGCCACTCTCCTTTCCCTCCCTCCTCCTCCTGCTCTGCACTCTTCCTTTACCTACACTGATCCATCCCTGTGGAACTCTCTCCCTTTCTCTCTTCGGTCCGAGTTCTCTTTCCCCATTTTCAAGAAGAACCTTAAGACCTGGCTGTTTCAACAAGCTTTCCCCCAGGCCAATGCCCCTGATTCACTTTTCTTAGCCAGTAACGTGCTTACTCTACCCCTCTTCCCTCCCATCTCTGCACTCTGTCTTTCCTTTTCTTCTCTCTTTCTGTTTGTTTTTATGTTTACTTTGTAAACTGCGGCAATAGCGTTTAGCTTGTCAGCAGTATATCAAACGTCCGAAATAAATAAATAAAATTCATCCAAACTCTTCCCTAGGACACGCATATATATGGATCGCATAAAAGTATGTGCCTTCTCGTCACCCTGGAGTCATTTTATAAAAGTCCTTTATGCATGAAAATCCCATGTGACAAAACACTAGAAACATAGAAACATGACAACAGAAAAAGACCACATGGCCTATCTAATTCCTCCCCCAAGAATATCCGTGCATACAACTGTGTGCATAGAGTTTTACCCATGTGGAGAGCAAGTTTATAAGAGGTTGTCTAGGTCGAGAGGCCAAATAGATGCCTATGTATCTTTACTAAATTCCAGCAGAAAGTAGCTGAACGTGCAGCTAAAATGCATCGCTGAACATTTACATAAGCCCTAGAACCAATGTAAAGGTGCGTATTTTATTACCTGAGTTTACTTCACAATTCTGCCCAGGCTCCACCCAAACATGGCTACATCCGGGTTGCCAGCAAGTACTTGTACAGGTGGGGTAACACTGTCAGAAGCTTCTTATGCAAAACTATACAATTAGCCCCTAGAATCTGAGCAATTTTAAAATAAGCCATTCACCTCTGTTTTATACATGCAAATGACCTCACAATGCATGATGGAGATCTGGCGTCGAGAATTTCTAGTAAGAAAATAATTATTATGCTAGGGAACAATTGGTCATCCCAGTCTTCCATGCAAACCCGGATACTCAGCGCTGGACGCACTTTAAATAGCCTAGATGCCGACACTGGATATTACCTCCATGATGTTTTGTAAATTTCACATACCAAAATGTGGACATAGCCGACTTGCAGACATAACATTAAATTCAAATAACCAATTTGATGTTATGTCTGCAAGTCATGGGCCAAATCAGTTTCTCTAAGGAAGCTGCCTGATGTTGGCAAAACCATCAGCCGAGGTCAGAGGTTTGTTGGAAAAGTGGTTGGGGATACTTTGTGCGTGAGCATGGCAGTGAAAGCCATTTTGGAATTTGAGATAAGTCATTTTTCAATATAATTTGAAAAGTTAAACGCTCAGGAACTCTATATTCATATTTGGGGTGATGATGATGTAATGGGTATTGCAGGTTGAGTGTTTATCGCCATTAAGACCTCCCATTGAGTCCCTATATACTCCTTTGGGACAGAGTTTGTATACTGTTGAGGACGGCTGACGTTTTATACATTCAAATATGTGTAAGCAATTTATTTGAAATACAATATTGAAGATTTTGCAATGAGCAATATATGAATGTTTTTTGAAGATATTGATATATGTTTTTTGTCATTTTGGTATGTGATACTGGTCAAGATTTGTGGACTATTTTTGGTGTATTGATCGTCTTGTAAAATTCTCCAGAATATGTGCAGATATAAGTTTACTTGATCGGAGCAGAGCTATTCCCAGGAATACATACACTATAAAACATGCAGGGTGCACATTAAAAAAGCCTGGAAATTTTTGTGTGCTGAGCAACAAATAGTATTCCAAAGAATGAAAAGGAGGATTATAAATTACTAAATTATAGGTATGTGTATGTTTAAATACTTCCATGGCATAAATGCATAGGAGTTGAGTCTCTTGCAACTGAAAGACAGCTCTACAATGAGGGGGCATAGAATGAAAGTGAGATAGATTCGGATGTAATTTGCGGAAATATTTCTTTAGAGAAAAGTAGTAGATGTGTATAATAGCCTCCCGGTGGAGTTGGTAGAGACGAGGTCTGTATCTGAATTCAAGAAGACATGGGGACTAACACAGAGAATCTCTATGGGAAAAGGGGAACTGTAAAGCTTAGTAGTTGGTATGGAAGGGCAGACCGGATAGGCCGTATGATCTTTATCTTCCATCATGTTTCTTTGTTTCTCTGTGGACTTTCCGTGGCCTAAGTTTCAAAGGGAAAGTATGTGCACACTTTTCCTTTGCAGACTGGTGTAACTTATGCACATGACTGCTGTGAAAGCGAATCTTCAGTCAAGACTGAATTTGCTTGTTTCTATACCTTCTTGGATTTATAAGACATTTCACGTTTGGTGCTGTGCAAGTCAAACAACACATTATCCAATTAAGCTCAATACAATCCAGATTTCCCTTACCAGGTTCATATTTTGGGGAAGGCTGAATAAGGCAAGGGGGTTGATAGGCAAAGGGTACGATGGTGGTGCAAGAATGGTATGACATTTGAGTGTGTCAAAGCATTGATTAGCAAGGAGTGTGGATAGTTAAAGGCTAAAGGATCTCCCTGGAGCTGACAGCTATGTGTTTCCAAAATTCTTTGATTGAACTTGACCTGTTTTTATATTTTTTGTTGGTGTACTGGGGTTTTATGTTTTCTTGTTCTCTATTTATATGCTGTCAGGTGGGGATGTGTATGTTTTAATGTTATTTATGCTTTACTAAAACATTATGGGGCCGATTTTCAAAGGTCTAGATATTTACACACTGTAGCAGTCAGCCATGACATTTAAATACAATTCTGATATTCAGTTCACTATCTGTATAGTGACCAGCACTGAATATCAGGATACTGAGGTCAGCACCAGTGACTGGATACCGGCGATATTAAGCCACTATCTAGATAGCCTCTCTCGATAGCACTTAGCTTTTTGGCTGTCCTAAATTATGCAGACTATAGAGATGTTTGTGAATATTGGTAGCTCAGGTTGGCGATCATGGTGTTCGATTGTTCTCCGAGCATGATAGTTTGATTGCAGACGTTTCGTCAACATTTGAGCGGACATCAGTGTGGAGTTCCAGATGGTAATGTGTTTGAATGCTTGCGTTTGTACTTATATTGGGGTTGGTGGTGACTTAGCACTTTGCTTTGCAGGGATTGATTAATTGGTTTCCTTGAGGGTTGCTGGGCTGTGATTGCTGTTTCTGAGCCTTGTTGAAGACGATTCAGCTCTGGTCTGCAGGGATTAATTGGTTGGTTTCCCTGAAGGTTGCTGAAGTATGATTGCTATTTCTGAGCCTTATTGGTGATGACTCAGCTCTTTGGTTCGCAAGGATTGATTGGTTGTTTTCCCCGAGAGCTGCTGGGATTTTGTTGCTGTTCCTAGGCCTTGTTCATGTTGACTCAGCTCTTTGGTCCACAGGGATAGATTGGTTGGTTTCCCTGAGGATTGCCATGTGTGGTTGCTGTTCCTGGGCATTATTGCCAGTACCTCAGCTCTTTGGTCCACAAGGATTAATAGATTGGGTCCATGCCGATATGTCTGTTTATCGAGTTTGTGGTGGAAAACCAGGCTTCCAGAAATTCTCTTTCAACTTTTGTTTGTGCTCGTGCTATGATTTCAGTTGTATTCCAGTTGAATTTGTGTCCTTCTGCATCTTCATGGATTGAGACCAGGGAGAGTGGTTCTAGTGCAGGGGTTCTCAACCCTGTCCTCGGGACCCACTTAGCCAGTCGGGTTTTCAGGATAATCACAATGAATATGTATGAGAGAGATTTGCATACACTGCCTCCATTATATGCAAATCTCTCCCATGCATATTCATTGTGGTTATCCTGAAAACCCGACTGGCTAGGTGGGTCCCGAGGACAGGGTTGAGAACCCCTGTTCTAGTGGCTTGATGTCTAGTTGGTGTTCATGTAGTCTGGTGGATAGTTTTCTTCCTGTTCAGCCAACGTAGTTCTTGTCACAGTCACCATATTGAATTTTGTACATGACATTTGTCCTTTGATCTTTTTCTGGTTTTCCTTTCAGTTTTGTCAGGATTCTTCTCAGAGAGTCATGGTTGGTTTGTGGGCTATTGTAATGCTGTGGTCTCTTAGTAGTCTTGCGGTCAATTCGGAGGTGTTCTGGATGTAAGGGAGTGTGAGTCGTCGGGGTGCACTTTTGGTCTGGAGGTTAGGGCTTTTTGGCTGCAGGCATCTGCGGATGAAGTTCCATGGGTATCTGTTTCTTGCTAATGCCTTATGTAGGTGTTTCTCTTCTTCTATTTTAATTTCTGTCGTGTTGCAGTGGGATTCTACTCTTCTGAATAGAGTTTTTATGAACTTTGTTTGTGACAGTTCAGGTGATTGATGCAGAAGTTCATGATTTGGTCCGTGTCTGTTGCTTTCCTGTAGACTGATGCCTCAGCACTATTTACATCCATCGACCAAAAACTGGCAGTCGGTATAACAGCAGACATACTCAATGACCAAACAACGCAAACAGGTTCTTTCACAATACAAAGCATATGTGAACTCCTCAAGCTGTGCCTATCAACTTATTTCAAATTCGATGGACAAATCTATGAACAACTGAAAGGATCACCATTGGGATCCCCTATATCCAGCCTACTTGCTGAGATTGTGATGCAAAAACTTAAAAGCATCGTACTCCCACAAGTAAACCCAAAACTATGGGTACAGTACATCAACAATACCTTCGTCATAATAAAACGCAACCAAATTGAAGAAACATTCCAACTACTTAACAGCATCTTCGAGGACATCCGGTTCACAATGGAAATTGAAGAATACCCATGATCTGGCCACAATACCACGGCTCTTTCGGTCTCTGGTCCCTCAAGCAGTGAGAAATAAGCAGAGAGTAACACAGAACACAATCACAAAGTGCTACTTTTTTTGAGCTCAGAGGGAAAGCAACAGAAGGTCCATGGACACAGCACGGTTCCACCTCTGTTGGATTCAAAGTCTTCCTCCCTTGAAGTCCTTTTTATTAAAGAAAAAGGGGAAGTAGCAGTCATTAAATCATAAACATGAAATAACACAAGGTGTCGCTAGAATTATTTTACAGAGTAAGAGCTGATTACAATGTATTAGATGAAATTTACTTGATTATGACAGAATTATTTATAATTGCAGAGTTGCAGAAATTATGCTGTGCCAGCAGTGACCTATAGTTGACTGTACAATGAACTATGGTTGCACAGTTCATAGCCTATGTTTACTCTTTATGCTTGCATTAACAATGTTCTCAAACTATTTTAAAGACAGTTACACAGAACTCATGATCATGATATCCTATTCTATTTAAGAGGAAGTAGGTGAAAGGATAAACTTCTGAGTGACAGTCATTGTTAACAAAGTTCTTCTATCAGCACATTTTAGAGATCTGTATCAAGAAATTAATCTATCTTCAATTACATATTGGGGATTCTGGTATCCCTTTTACCTGTCCATTCCTACAGAAATGGCCAAGGACAACAAACTTCCATTCCTGGATAAGAATTTCTTGTCATGAGAACCAAAACCGTGAATTTTACACATCAGTCTACAGGAAAGCAACACACATGTACCAAATCCTGAACATTTCTTCAGCAACCACATGAATTGCCACAAACAAAGTTGCATAAAAACGCTATTCAGAATAGAAGCCTACTGCAATATGACAGAAACTAAAATGGAAGCAGAGAAACACCTATACAAGGTGCTAACAAGGAACTGATACCCATGAAACTTCATCCGCAGATGCCTGCAGCCAAAAAGCTCCAACCTCCAGACTGAAAGTGCACCCGATGATTCACCTTCCCTTACATCCAGAACACCTCTGAAATGATGTGATTACTAAGAGACCACAGCTTTACAATAGCCCACAAACCAACCGTGACCCTGAGAAGAATCCTGTTAAAACTGAAAAGACAACCAGAGAAAGATCAAAAGGACAAATGTCATGTACAGAATTCAATGTGGTGACTGTAACAAGAACTACGTCAGCCAAACAGGAAAAAACCTTCCATTAGATGACATGAACACCAACTAGCCAGCAAAAGACACATCCTACTCCCCCAGGTCTCAATCTATGAAGATGCAGAAGGACACAAATTCAACTGGAACACAACTGAAATCATAGCATGAGCACAAACAAAAAGAGAAAAAGAATTTCTGGAAGCCTGGTTTTCCACCACAAACTCGATAAACAGAATAACGACACAGACCCAATCCCAGTGGACCAAAGAGCAGAGGCACCATCAACAAGACCCAGGAAACAATCATCACCCCCCAGCAACCCTCAGGGAATCCAACCAATCTATCCCTGCGGAACAAAGAGCTGAGTCACCAACTACCCCAATAGCCATTCAAACACATTACCATCTGAAACCCTGCGCTGATGATGTCCCCTTGAATCAACTGCTTACAACATCAAAATTCAGAAAGATTAGGAGGCATGCAATGAAGCTACAGGGTAACCTATTTAAGACTAATAAGAGAAAATATTTTCTCACTCAACGTGTAATCAAACTCTGGAATTTGCTACCAGAGGATGTAGTAAAAGCTGTTATTGTAGCCGGGTTTAAAAAAAAGGTTTGGACAAGTTTCTGGAGGAAAGGCCCATAAATCAATATTAGAGTGGACCCAAAATATCCACTGCTTGACCCAATACAAGCATTGTGAAACCTGTGTCTTTTGGGGAAACTGCTAGGTACTTGTGACCTAGATTGGCCATTGTTGGAAACAGGATACTGGGCTTCATGGACCTTGGTCTGACCCAGTATGGCATATCTTATGTTCTTATGTTAATGGTGACGAAATGTCTGCAATCAAACTATCAAGCCCAGAGAATAATCCAACATCATTATGCAGACTATCCACATAAGGGCAGAATCTATCTGGATAGCGACTAAATATCGCTGCTATACAGAGAGTGTCGAAGCCATCTGAGGAGATAGTCAGCGGCATTATTCGGATTGTGCTACTGAATATTTCTCTCAGCACCCTTATCTGGATATTGGTCCTTATGTACACAGCTTTGTTAATCTCAACATAACCTATAAAAGATGTCTATGAATGGAAATAATAAAATGCAATAAAAGCCAAAGTGACAGTTCATCATGCTAATTCTTACGCTATCACCTTCCTATGAATTATATGCGTGTCTACAAAGCACCTGTTTCCAACAGTTTATATAGTATGAGTGTGCATGAACATTTGCTTTGAAAATTGCATATATTAATAACCTGCACACACATCTCCATCCCCTTTCTGTGCAGGCATATGCAAGTAAACTAATGTGCATAAGTTGGAAAATTCACTGAAGACAGCTAATGCAGGTAAAGTTGCACACATGTAATTTTACCCATGCTACAGCCATGCCACTCTGAATGAGTCCAATCTCAGAAGCAAAGCAGGGCCTGGTTAATACTTGGAAGGAAGACCACCTTGGAATACCAGGTGCTGTAGGCTTACTGCATGGAAGAAAGGCCTGGCAATCTACTTCCGATCGTACCTTGCCAAGAAAACCTGGGGGATGGGTCACCAGGAGTTAAGCATCGACTTAATGGCACACCACAATAATTTTACCTACATATAGAGTGTGCTATGTCTGCAGCAAGAGCACTCTTCTGCTCATGCAAATGGTTTTGGAAAAGCCCTTTTTACATTAACAGCTAGATGTAAGCAATACCATAATCTCATAAAAGAGCTCCATCACCAGCTTTCTTGTTTTTACTGCTTGATCTCCACTTCACAATATATATTTCAACAGGTTGGTCTACCTCTCACAGGGAATATAGTAACAACGTGAATGATGGCAGAAGTAGGTGTCCCATTACACTAATCTCAATTGTTGAGATTGAGTTTGGGTAGACACACAAATATTTCTCTATGCAACCCAATAACAACCCCCTCTCCCTTTAAAAACACATTTATACCATTGATTCCCATATCTGTCCCAAGTATGCCCAAAACTTGCCACACTGATGACCTTCACCATCTACACTAGGAAGCCATTTCAGACTTTGTCATATCTCATTTGTGAATAAAGCTGCTGAAATAGACCCTGGGAAAAGTCTTTACTCACAAACGAGAGTCCCTGGGCTACAAGGCTGTTTGCATTCTATTGTTAAAGCAATAAACTGACTGAAAGATGCTCTTTTCCTTGTTGCCGCTCCTGCGGCTCATATTGGTCGTTGGTGCCACAGTGCCATTCACTGTGGAGGACTGTGTTTAGCCTTGGTCTTGTTGCAGGTCTTGTCTGGGTTTATCTCTTTTTCAGAATCTGTTTCCCCTGCCTTGATGTGACTATAATATCCCCTCCTTTTGAATATTTATAACAAGCTTTACTCCCAATATGAGCTAACTGTTGGGCCCTGCAAACTAACAGTGGGCCCAATATTGAATGGGATATTCAATAGTATACCCAGTTGCTAACTAACTAGCATTGGGGTGTCTGAGGGCAGCACCTGAGGATAACTTGTTAGTGACAATATTCAGCTGCTACCCAGTTATGCTTGGTAGCGAAAGCAAGGTGCAGTAAAGGCTGGCCTAGCTTTCACCGCCAAAGTTAACTGGGCAGTGGCTGAATATTGTCGCTGCTCGTTACCTTCCTGGCAAATAATACTAAAGGAAACAATGGAGAGCCGGAACCCAACAACAGGAACAAAGACAAGTGCTAAGGCTCTTTTATTCACACTGACCAACTCCAACACATTTCGGCCCAAAGGCCTTCTTCAGGGGGTGCAAAACCTGATGTTCAGCAAACAACCATATCAGTATGAGGTCACTGGATAAGAGTCATAATTTGTACTGTTCCGATGCAAAATGGGGGTGACTGGGCAGGCTAGAGGTAGAATGAGGGTACAGATGGTACAATGCAGTTAGTGTGGGTGTCACTGGTGCACACTAGCCATGAATACCGCCATTAGCATGGTGCACTTACCTCCTCCTCAGTGGGTGGTAGTAAGTGCCCCCGTGTTAAATGCATTTGTCGTTTATTTATTTGAATTTATTTATTGTAAATTTTTACACTGCATTTTTTCGGTAGATCAAAAGCGGTTTGCAGTAACAAAGATGATGAAATTAGATCTTACCTGTTAATTGTCTTTCCTTGAGTATTCTCCGGGCCAGTCCAGGAACAGTAGGGTAGTCTACCTCCTTCAGCAGCTGAGGACTGAACTCTTCAAAGACTTGCTGCTAGCCTACCCAGCTCCCCCTAGTGCTAGAGAGCCAGTCACCTATGTCAAAGCAGCTCTATAACAAAAAATGAAACAGGAACTACATGTAAACCCATAAACATGCAGGAACTGCACTAACTTTCTTTAAATAATCAGATATGCAAGTAGTGTATCTATCTGTCCGATCGTTTTCTCTTCCTTGGATCTTTTTTTTTTTTTCATCTTTTATTTTGTATTAAACCAACGCCTAAACTCCTGTTAACTGAGACCGGGAAGGGAGCCCCCCACCCCCACGGCAGCGGCATGCCGAAAAACCAGCACCCATGTGAACGCCGAATACCCGAAATGACGGAAACAACCGCAAAGAATGCTACAGCCTGGGTGGGTCCTGGACTGGCCCGGAGAATACTCAAGGAAAGACAATTAGCAGGTAAGATCTAATTTCTTCTTCCTTTTCGTCTCTCCGGGCCAGTCCGGGAACAGTAGGGCAGTACCAAAGCAGTACCTAGGCACGGGAGGGTCCAAGCAGCCCTGCCAACACGGCCGACGCCCCAACTTTTGCGTCTCCGGCTGCCTGAACATCCAATCGATAATGTTTCGTGAACGTATGCAAGGACGACCAGGTCGCCGCCCTACAAATATCCACAGGCGGAATCAACGCCAGCTCCGCCCACGACGTCGCCTGCCCCCGCGTAGTGCGCGCCCGAAGACCCTCCGGCGGAAGATTGCCACTGGCTACATAAGAAGCAGCGATGGCTTGCTTAACCCATCGCGCAATAGAGGCTTTGGACGCCGTTTCGCCCTTACGCGGACCACCAAACAGCATAAACAGCCTATCGGACTTCCTAAAGGGCTCCGTCTTTCGCAGGTATCTGTGCAGCACTCTGCCGAGATCTAAACTTCGGAGCGCAGCCCTAGCCTCCGTAGAAGGCTCAGTGCGAAAGGTAGGAAGCGAAATCGCCTGATTGACATGGAAAACAGACACCACTTTTGGCAAAAAGGATGGCACCGGCCGCAAGACCACCTTCTCCTCGGAAAACTGAAGGTAAGGCTCACGACATGAGAGCGCTTGAAGATCAGCAATCCTCCTAGCGGAACACAAGGCTACTAAGAAGGCGGTCTTCCCTCAGAGAAACCCACTTCCCAGGCTCAAAGGGACTATGAGTGAACTCCTCCAGAACCAGGTTCAGATCCCAGGACGGCACCACCGGCCGCACAGGCGGCCGGATATTCCTAACCGCACGCAGGAAACACACTACATCAGGATGAAGGGACAAACTCTTGCCCCGTACGGTGCCCCGATAACAAGCTATAGCCGCCAACTGAACCTTTAGAGTGCTAACCGCCAACCCCTTGTCCAGAACGCACTGCAAAAACGCTAACACATCCGAAACCGCCGCTGACAAGGGCTGCACCTGCTGATCCGCGCACCAACGTTCAAATAGTCACCAAATACGAGAATAAGCCAAAGACGTGGACCTGCGTTTCGCCTGAAGCATGGTGGAGACCACTGCCTCCGAGTACCCCTTACGCTTCAGACGCTCCCTTTCAAGAGCCAAGCCGTAAGCAAGAAGCGGTCCACCCGCGGCATGAGCACTGGCCCCTGATGAAAAAGATTGACGCGATCGGGAAGCCGCCAAGGCCTGTCCACCAACAGCCGCACGAGATCTGCATACCAAGCTCGCCTGGGCCAATCTGCCGCTATGAGAATCACAGTCCCCTGGTGATGCGCTATTCTGTGAAGAACGCGACCTATCATGGGCCACGGAGGAAACACATACAGAAGGCCTTTGGACGGCCACGGTTGCACCAGACTGTCCAACCCCTCCGACATGCGTTCTCTGCCTCTGCTGAAAAAACGAGACGCCTTGGCATTGCTGAACGTCGCCATGAGATCCATCACCGGCTGACCCCAGCGTTGCACAATCTCGTGATACACGGCGATGTTCAACTCCCACTCGCCTGGATCCAACACCTGCCTGCTGAGAAAATCGGCTTGTACATTGTCCTTTCCTGCGACATGGGCCGCCGACAAGGCTGCGAGATGGGCTTCCGCCCAATTCATCAACTATTGGCTCTCCTGCAACAAGACTACACTGCCCGTGCCTCCTTGCCGATTGATATAAGACACCGTCACCGCGTTGTCAGAGAAAACTCGCACCGCCTTGCCCTCCAGAAGCGACTGGAACTCCAGTAATGCCAGCCACACCGCTCTCATTTCGAGCTGATTGATGGAGCACGCGGACATCTCCGTGGACCAGCGGCCCTGCGCTATGTGAGACATGCAATGAGCTCTCCAGCCGGAGAGACTGGCATCCGTGGTAAGCAAGATCCAATCTCGCCTCTCCAGCAGCATTCCTGCCCGAAGGTGCATGGGATTGAGCCACCACTGAAGACTGTTGCTGACCTCCGACAGACACACCAACCGGCGACCCAGCGGATGCTCCTGGGGAGACCAACGGGATAGTAAGGACCGTTGAAGCGGCCGCATGTGGGCCCTGGCCCAAGGCACCAAGTCTAAAGCTGCAGCCATGGACCCCAGAAGCTGCAGGTATCTCCAGGCCGTTGGAGCCTTGAAGCGCAAAAAGGCTGACACTTGACCTAAGATCTTCTGCACCCTTGCTTCTGGCAGAAACACTGCTCCTACAGCCGTGTCGAACAGCGCTCCCAAGTAGACTAAACGCTGCACTGGTTCCAAGTGACTCTTCGCTCGATTCACCCACCCAACCGAGGTTCTCGAGAAACTCTACCACCCGCGAGGTGGCCTCCACCGACTCCACCACCGAGCGAGCTCGAATCAGCCAATCGTCCAGATAGGGGTGTACCAGAATGCCCTCCCGACGTAGGGCAGCAGCCACCATCACCATCACTTTCATGAAGGTGCGAGGTGCCGTCGCCAGCCCGAACGGTAACGCCCGGAACTGGAAGTGCCCCATGGGCACCGCAAAACGTAAGAATTTTTGATGCTCGGGCCTGATGGGGATGTGCAAATACGCCTCCGTTAAATCTATGGACGTCAACAGCTCCCCTGGCTTGACGGACCTGATCACCGACTGCAGAGTTTCCATCTGAAAATGAGGCACCCGCAAACAGCGATTCACATGCTTGAGATCCAGAATTGGCCGAAAAGAGCCTTCCTTTTTGGGTACCACGAAATAAATCGAGTATCGACCTAACCCGCACTGATCCGCCGGAACCGGGATGACCGCTTGGAGCTGCAGCAGCCATTGCAGCATGGCGTTGATCGCATTTGCCTTCAGCGACGAACCGCCGGGAGACCACACAAAGGCTCCAGCCAGAGGCTGTGCGAACTCCAAGGCATACCCCTTCTGAATGATCTCCAACACCCAGCGATCCGTTGTTATCGTGGTCCAAACGGAGAGAAACTGCTGCAAATGCCCTCCTATGGGAATCTCCGCCTGGACCAGCCTCGCTTCATTGCGGCTTTTTAGAGGAGTTCGGCTGGGAACTCCCATAGCCCCTCCCGAAACCTCTCGCTCCTCGAAAGGACTGACTCCTAGTCAGAAACCTGCCTCTCGGATAAGGAGAAAAACGACTGCCTCTGAACCTTCGAAAGTCCCTGCCTTGTCCCCTTTGCGAAGATCCCGGCTTTGGATCCTTCGGCCGGTCCTCAGGCAACCTACCACCTTTAGAATCTCCCAAATCCTTCACAATCTTCTCCAACGCCTCCCCAAAGAGCAGCTTGCCCTTATACGACAGTTTGCTAAGCCGAGTCTTAGAGGAAGCGTCCGCCGCCCAGTTACGCAGCCAGAGAAATCTGCGAGCGGCTATCAATGAGGCCATTGACTTAGCTGACATACGTACTAAATCGTAAAAGGTGTCTGTGAGATAAGCCGACGCGGACTCTAGTTTCGCCCCCTCCAGAGCCGCCGACAACTCCGACTCTGGCGAGACCTCCGCCTGAAGCCATCTGATTGACGCCCTGGACACATAGGCTCCACAGATAGAAGCCTGCAGCGCCAACGCACAGGTATCAAAGGCCTGCTTGAGGAGCACCTCCAACTTCCTATCCTGCAGATCCTTAAGAGCTGTTCCCCCCCCTTCTAACGGGATAGTGGTCTTCTTGGTTACCGCCGAAACCAAGGCATCCACCTTTGGCATTCGCAGCAATTCCCTTTCCTCCTGAGGGATTGGATATAAACGGCCTAACGCCCGACCCCCTCTCAAGGAGGCTTCTGGGCACTCCCATTCCAATTCCACCATCTGCTTAATTACTCTGTGGACCGGGAAACACCTCTGCTCCGCCCGAAAACCTTGTAAAAGTGGATCCTTCAGAGGTTCCACTGGCACTGACGGCAAAGACAGATTGAGAGCTGCAAGCGCATGAGAAATTAAAGCCCCTAGCTCTTCCTTTCGAAAAACCCTGAAAACATTAGGATCTTCTCCTTCCCCCCGCTCCCCCTCTTCCAACACTTCTGGCCAGAGGTCTATCTCATGCTCTGAAGGAAGCTCTCCCTCCTCCGGTTCTGGGGATGCCAGACTTTGCGGGATACCCATATCAGATTCCCCCAAAGGTATACCCTGCTTGGAGGACCCCTCTCCCGGGTCCATATCAGTAGTGCCTTTCCGAACCCCCTCCGCCAGGCCAGGTTAAGCGCAGACTGCTTGCTCTGCCCCTGTTGCAGTTTCAAACAATACGCTTTATGAAGTGCCAGAATAAAATCTGGCGAAAAGAAAGACGGCACCTTCTCCGGAGGTTCTAAAACTGGAGCAGAATCAATCCCCACAGGAGGAACCGGCTTTTTAGATTTACTTTTCTTTTTTAATCGGCCTTTCAGGAAGCGCGGGAGGAACAGAAGCGCCACCTAAAATGGCCGCCGCTCCCGCCTTTTCTGAGGGCAGGTGCAGCTTCACTGCCGAATCCGTAGCCCCCAACTTGTCCTCCATTGTCCCAACTAAACGTTGCCACTGACTTCCCCGCCGGACACAGAAATGGCAGAAATCGAGCTCCGAGAAGCCCCGACGGCAGCATGCACTGTCCCTCACCGACGGCTGCGCCCTCGACAAAAAAACAGCCCAAGAAGCAAGAAATCAGAAGCAGCTTACCTCCCTTGCCTTGCGCTATATTGTGCCTTACCCAAGCGACCCGCTGCTAGCGGGAGGGCAAGCTGGAGCTCCGGGGCTTGAGGAACTAGACTCTGGGGCTCCCAGACCAGATCTCGGCTCCCCTGCACGGCTCTTGCCAACGAGGCAGGCTCTGCCTCTGCTGCGGCTGTTAGAGTAAGTGGCAGCTAGCCCGTGTCTGCTCCTATTAAATATACATAGTTTTCCTTAGCCAAGTATACTTTTTTAATAGCAGAGCAACCGTCGCTTTAGCCCAGCTAGGGGAAGCAAGGGAATCCTCTGTTAGTGCAGATCCTGATCGCTTCTCCCAAGAGCCAGTCAGGAACACATCCTTCTCGCTGCTGAGGACTGAAAGACTGTCTCTCTAGCACTAGGGGGAGCTGGGTAGGCTAGCAGCAAGTCTTTGAAGAGTTCAGTTCTCAGCTGCTGAAGGAGGTTGACTACCCTACTGTTCCTGGACTGGCCCGGAGAGACAAAAAGGAATTGAATATTACAGTAACAAGTATATATTCAGTACATGGTATATTTTCTTTTTAGCTATATTCAGTAACATTGTTAATATAACAGTGAGAGCTTTAGTGCACAGAGTTGCATCCCCATGCAGTAACTGTAGGGAAATATGCTGAGCATGCTCCCAATGGTTAGTGTGGGTCTACTGCACCTCCCACACTAATTTTGGGGGCTTAACGTGCATTACAATAGTGCAACTTAGTAGACATGCCCCCCCCCCAAGCTCTGTAAATCCAACACAATAACTTAAACCTGACACCATGTGCTCCAGGCCTCTACCTAGCCGCAGCGAACTGCGTCTGTCCCCCCACTGCCGCTGCTTCTTCTGGCCGGGACAGCCCCCCACTGCTGTCCGTTGATGATCCCCGGGCTTACTGGACCATTACTCGCTGCACTGATGTTCCTTCTTCAGTGCTGTTCCCCCCGCGCTCAGCCGCATGCTCAGGGTTTCGGCACTAGGGGAGGGGGGGGAATCTCGGACTGTCAGTCGCCCCAATTCAGTGGCTCCTCACCCGCCACCGGGGTCGGGAGCCACCCGAGGATCCCACCTTACTTGCGCCCTCCTGACCCTGCACAGGTTCCTGGAAGGGGAGGGGGGGAGGGTTCCTCCTCGATTATTTTTTCACTAGTTTTAAAAACAAAAACTACACCTGTAAGGACAGGGAACCAAAATCTCAAAATTAACCTTGGACCCTCACATTAACTAAGCTACTTATTTGTTTATATATATATATATATATATATATATATATATATATATATATATATATATATATGCTGGGTGTCATCAAAAGATGACATGCTCAGTCGCCAAGCTGCTGGAAGAGGGGCATTACCCAGAGGTGCGGGACTGGACTGGTGGGACGATAAGGAATTATAATTCTCGCTACTAACAATACATTTTAGGCAAGTTCGTTCTGTTTGTCAAAAAGACCATCATGCATGCGCTCTCCCAAAAGGGAAGCATTTGCTGTCATCTGTAGCTGGACCTAGAATAAATGATTCAATGTAGTATTAGCATAGACCTGGGCTATGCTGGGCAAAACTGGGCTATAACTAGGTATGTCCACCAAAGATGATCAAATGAGCCCTGTATTGAGCATCCTCTCCAACACTCTCCTATTTCACCCTGTTGAAATTTACATAAAATGGAAGGAGTCAAAAAGGTCCTTGTCAAAAATGTTACTTTTGTTAACGCGAGATAAAGACAAAGAGCATTTAACGGTATAATACCAAAAGAAGCGTACTTCCTGAGGCCCCAACAGTGGGACCTTCCCCCACAGTTTCAAACATCGCATGCTATGTTTCACAGTCATCCGTTGCACAGGTCCACTTAGGCAGTAGTCACGAAAATAGAAATTACACTTACCTGGTAATTGTAGTTCCTGGAGGGTCCAGTTTAGTCCTCCACATCAGGGTAGTGCACCTCCTCCTGCAGCAAGGAGACTGGACCAATCAAATCTTCTCCCTATGGGAATGTATACTACTGGAGCTACCATCAGCCCCCCAGTGAACTGTTAACAAGCAAAAACCAAATGGAAAACAGCAAAAAGACCCCTCCCCCAAAAGCTGGACTTCCCTCCCAAAGGAAGGAACCGAGACTGTGCAGATCGCGGCCACCCGGAGCACAGAGCGAAAGCAGACACTGTCATCCGGACAGAGAAAGAAATGACCGGACTCGAGGGAACCCAGGTAACGCCAAACGAGCGTTCTCTCACACTGTAACAGCGCGCCAAACGATAAGGCAAAGGCCACGGGAGGGAATGAGGACTAAACTGGACCCTCCAGGAACTACAATTATCAGGTAAGTGTAATTTCTATTTCCTGAGCGGTCCTCCAGTTTAGTCCTCCACATCAGGGATGTAACAGAGCAGTACTCAGCGGGAGGGACCCCCCCAACCGGCGCGCAGAACCGCCGCACCGAAGCCAGAATCACGAGACGCCAGGACATCCAGCCGGTAATGCTTACTAAAGGCATGTAGCGTGGACCAGGTAGCCGCCCTGCAAATGTCCAATGGGGGAACCAAACTGTGTTCCGCCCAAGAGGTTGCCTGCGCCCTGGTAGAATGGGCGCGCAGACCTACCGGGACCGCCTGGCCCTGCAAGATATACGCCGACGCAATAGCTTCCTTGATCCATCTAGCAATGGAGGACTTTGACGCCGCCTCCCCCTTGCGTCGACCACCAAACAAAACAAAGAGGCGGTCCGTCTTACGAACCGACTCAGTAGCTCGGAGGTATTGACGGAGCACCCGCCGAACGTCAAAACGATGCAGACCTCCTGAACCGTCCTCCTCCGTAGAATCAAAAACCGGAAGAAAAACGGCTTGATTCAAATGAAAAGGAGATACCACCTTAGGAAGAAAGGAAGGGACAGGACGCAATACCACTCTGTCCCGAGAAAAAGAAAGGAAGGGTTCCCGACACGAAAGCGCCTGTAGCTCCGAGATACGGCGAGCCGAACAGATGGCCACCAAGAACACAGCCTTCAACGTGAGATCCTTGAGAGACGCAAGACGAAGAGGCTCAAAAGGCTTCTGAACCAAAGAATGCAACACCAAGTTCAAATCCCACGGAGGAACGGTGATCCTGCGCAGAGGACGCAGCTGAAACACGGCTCTCAGAAAACGTTGTATATCCGTGTGAGCCCCCAGGGGAACCCCCAAGACCTTACCCCTGTAACACGCCAGAGCCGCCAACTGCACCTTTAGAGAATTTGCAGCAAGACCTTTGTCAAAACCGTCCTGCAAGAAATTGAGAATGGCCGGAACGGAAGCCGTCATGGCCCGGAGATCATGCCTCGAACACCAGTCTTCAAAAAGTCGCCAGATGCGCACATAAGCGAGCGACGTAGAAGTTTTCCGCGCCCGAAGAAGAGTCGCAATAACCGCTGAAGAATAACCTTTGCGCTTCAACCTAGCCCTTTCAATGACCAGACCGTAAGCGAGAATCGATCCACTTGTGGCATTTGTAGCGGCCCCTGAAGCAAGAGATCCCGCAGGAGCGGCAACCGCCACGGAACCCCGTCGAGGAGCCAAATTAGATCCGCATACCACGGACGCCTGGGCCAATCTGGAGCCACCAGAAGTACCTTCCCCGGATGTGTTTCTATGCGCTGAATCACTCGACCGATCAACGCCCACGGAGGAAAGACGTAAAGAAGCCCGGGAATCGGCCATGGGCAAATGAGAGCGTCTATGCCTTCGGACATGGGCTCTCTCCGTCTTCTGAAGAACCGAGAAGTTTTGGCCGACTGAAAGGTCGCCATGAGATCCATGATCGGTGGCCCCCATCTGCGGACTATCTGAGCGTATACCTGCGGGTGAAGTTCCCACTCCCCGGCATCCACGTGCACTCTGCTGAGGAAATCCGCCATCACGTTTTCTTTTCCGGCGGTGTGTCCTGCCGAAATGGCTAGCAGTCGGGGCTCCACCCACTGGAACAACAGGTCGGCCTCCGCTTCCATCGCTCTGCTGCCCGTGCCGTCCTGACGGTTGAGGTATGCCACTGTTGCCGAGTTGTCGGAGAGTATCCTCACCGCCCGACCTGTCACCAGAGGTTCGAACGCCTGAAGAGCCCGCAGTACCGCTCGCAGTTCGAGACGGTTGATCAACCAGGAAGCCTCCAGGACGGACCACGCACCCTGCGCGAAGCGACTGTCGCAATGAGCTCCCCAGCCCGCCATGCTCGCATCCGTTGTCACCGGCAGCCATACCGGCTGCTCCAGGGGAACTCCCGCCTGCAACGTCCTCGAGCTTAGCCACCAGCGTAACGACTGCCGCACTCTCCGCGGACAAGGCAACCTCTGGCTCAGCGAATCCGTCTGATTCGACCAACGCCGTAAAAGGGCTCGTTGCAGCGGGCGCATATGAAACCTGGCCCAGGGAACCACATCTAAAGTCGCTGCCATCGTTCCAAGAACCCGAAGGTACCACCAAGCCGACGGAGCCGGGAACACTAAAAATTTGCGAACAAAGTTGCGTAGGGCCCGTGCCCGATGATCCGGCAGAAACACTAACCCCTTCTCCGTATCGAAGAGAACCCCGAGATATTCGAGGGACTGGGTCGGTACCAGCTGGCTCTTTTTCCGGTTCACCACCCAGCCGAGACCCTGCAGAAGGGCTATCACTCGGCTCGTGGCCCGCAAGCTCTCTCCCTTGGTCTTCGCGCAAATCAACCAATCGTCGAGATAAGGATGAACTAACACCCCTTCCTTTCGCAAGGCCGCAGCCACTACCACCATGACCTTGGTGAAAACCCTTGGCGCCGTGGCGAGGCCGAAGGGCAGCGCTTGAAACTGATAATGGCCCCATGGGAGAGCGAAGCGGAGAAACCTTTGATGAGCCTCCCTGATCGGAATATGTAGGTAGGCTTCGGAGAGATCGAGAGACGTCAAAAACTCTCCCTGACGCACCGCAACCAAGACGGACCGCAGAGTTTCCATCCGAAAATGAGGGACCCGAAGGCAGCGATTCACCCCCTTGAGATCCAGGATAGGACGGAGGGAGCCGTCCTCCTTTGGCACCACGAAATAAATAGAGTACCGACCGGAACCGAGATCGGCATCCGGAACTGGTACCACCGCCCCCAAGGCCAGCAGATGGTCCAATGTTGAGCGAACGGCCAACACCTTGTGAGGACCCTTGCAGGGGGACAGAACGAAGGCATCGTGGAGAGGACAGGCGAACTCGAGAGCGTACCCCTCCCGGACGATCTCGAGGACCCACTGGTCCGAAGTTACGTGGACCCAGGAAGAAAGAAAATGACGAAGCCGCCCTCCGATCACCGGACTTCCCTCCGGGGTCCGCCTCGCTTCATTGCGGCTTGCGACTAAAGGAAGAGGAGGGAGAAGAGGCAGCCGAGAATCCTCTACTCGCTCCTCGAAATCCTCGAAACCCCGAGGATCCATTCGCCAGCCGTCCGTGCTGGGACCCCCCAAACCTGGACGCCCGGAACCTGCGAAAGTCACGAAACGAGCCTCTAGTGGAGGAAACACACTTATTTTGTCGGGGCTTATCCTCCGGCAACCGCCCGCCTTTAGATTCACCGAGGTCCTTGACCAACTTATCCAGATCGTCCCTGAATAACAGCCGGCCCTTAAAGGGGAGTTTGCTGAGGCGCGCTTTAGAGGAGCCGTCAGCGGCCCAATTGCGCAGCCAAATAGAACGGCGCGCCGCCACGACAGACGCCATGCTATTGGCCAATGTTTGAATCAAGTCATAGTGAACATCCGCCAAATAAGCGGACCCCGATTCCAAGCGGGCAATGTCCAACAAACCCTGTTGGTCGAGATGGGAATCCTGTCACAAATGCTGAGCCCAGCGCAAACACGCCCGAGAGACCCAGGCTCCACAAATAGAGGCCTGCAAGGCCAAGGCATTAGTTTCAAAGGCCTGCTTCAACAAACCATCCACTCTTCTATCCTGGACATCCTTCAAGGCCGCGCTGCTCTCAACCGGAATCGTAGTTTTCTTGGTGACAGCCGAAACCGCAGCGTCAATTCGCGGAGAACGAAATCTCTCCTTATCCTTGTCCGCCAAAGGGTAAAGGCGATTCATCGTTCTGATACCCTTCAAGCCGGAATCAGGGTGATCCCACTCAGCTTGAATCATCTGATCCACCACTCTCTGGACTGGGAAGACCGTTTGAGAATCCCGAACCGCCTGAATGAGAGGATCTTCCAACACCTCTTCCTCCGCGGGTCACCCGACTGACAAATTCAGGGCTTGGAGAGATTCTGTAATTAAGGGAATCAGTTCCTCCCTGCGAAAAACCCGGATGATCCGAGCCTGCTCCTCAGGTTCCGGAATCTCCCCTTCCTCCAAATCCTCGAGTCTATCCTCGGGATCTACATCAGACCAGTCCTGCTCTGGCCAGGCTAGTTCAGGGAGTTCCACGTCAGACCCGCGAGCACGCTTAGCCGCTTTAGGGAGGTCCGCTCGCCCTCCCTCCAGCCGGAGAGACGGCGGAGCCGAAGCGGCCATGCCCGGCTCCGAACCTTTCCCCAAGCGGCCCCTTTGGAAAGCTTGGTGCATAAGAAGCACGAACTCAGGAGAAAAATCCCCCCAAGCCATCTCGGGAGACCCCAAGGTTTGGAGACCCGCCTGCGGAGTAGAAGTAGACGGAAGAGAAGGCAAGATAGGTCCTGCAGCCAGTTCCTCCCCACTGGAAACTGGAGGGACCACGGAATCCAAGATAACACTGGCCTCCATTGGTTGTTGCAGCTCTGGCGGATTGCAGGCCTTGCAAACTCCTGCATCCGAGATGGCCCCTTTGCGGGACCCACAAATCACGCACTGCGGCCAGCGGGACATGTGCAGAGAACCGCAATAGTTGGAAGGGATCTGCAACAGTGCAAAAACTGACAGGAGAGAAAAAAACAGTCCAAAGTGCCACAGGACTGCAAATCCCAACCCGTGCAACAAAAGCCCCCTCTTTTTTTTTTTTTTATGTTTTTACACACACCGACTTACTGCTAAAGAATCAGCTAGTAATCAAGGCTGTCTGAATCCAGACGCCCCGAATCAAACGCGCCCCAGCACAGCCCCTGCAGAATAAAGCAGGAGCCGAAAATAAAATGGCCGCCGACACGCCGGAGCGCCGAAAAAAGGCGCGAAAAATAAAGAAAACTAAAGAAAAGGAAAAGAAATGAAAAACCGCGATCCAGCCAAGGAGAAAAAAACGGGGCTACCCCAAAACCGACGAAAAAGAAAAAAAGACTTACCCCGAAGGCAGGACAGAGCACGGCAACGGAGCTGAGCTCAAGAAGAAACACACTGCAATGGCCCCGCGGTGCGAGAGAACACCGACCGGCAAGGAAGGGACCTGGGGTCCATCGAGCCTGAAAGGTACTCCCAAACTAGGAGGGGGCAATTGAGGCCGGACTCCTCCTCCGAACAGGCTTGGAGGGGAGATCATCAGCTACAGGAGTGCAGCCGTCGTGCCGTTGCTCAACAGAAGGCAGACGGTCTGCACAATCTCGGCTCACCCCGATACAGAAGCAAACTTTAAAGAGACAGACACCTACACTGCAAGAAAAACAAAATGTGCTACAAGGAGCAAGAAAGGAAAACAAGTAAAAAATGATCTAACACAGAAGTGAGTCCACAAAAGGCTCACACCGCCTCCTGCTGCAAGGAGACTGGACACACTGGGGGGCTGATGGGAGCTCCAGTAGTATACATTCCCATAGGGAGAAGATTTGATTGGTCCAGTCTCCTTGCTGCAGGAGGAGGTGCACTACCCTGATGTGGAGGACTAAACTGGAGGACCGCTCAGGAACTGAAAATACTGGAACAAGTACCATTTGAAACCCAGTAGCTGCTCCAAGTCTCCCTGCATCCAAAACACTCCCTGGATAAATAGATGTGAAAACTGTAAAAAGTTTAACTTGCATGATTGCAAAACTACCTGAGTCCCCATTGCACAGATGAATCCCCCAATAGAGATAGGAGTATAGGGAGATACACAGGCTCTTTTACACGCTGCCCACTACCTTGTTAACAGTACTCCCATAAAGGGATGGGTAGCACACTGCTGAGGCAGCATCTGATTCATTATAAATAAAGCTTCTTGTAGGGTATTGATGGACTAAAAGGGATTCCAAACAAACCCAGTGTGCACCATCTCTCCAACATGATCCCCAATAATATCAATGAATGTTTGTTAAACCCACCCCTCACAAAGTTTTAGAGTCATTAGAAACTGATAATTCAACAGAGATCTCTTTCCTACTCAAATAAATTTCACAAACATTGCTTTCAACTTCTTAAAGTAAATCCCAGGGACATGAATAGGCAGGTTAGAGAATATAAAAATCAGTTTAGGAAGGATAAACATTTCAATAGAGTTAATCCTTCCTTGCCAAGTCACAGCCATGTGGGAGAGGAATGGCCAGCAGAAAAAAGGATGTTATAGTGTCTCTGTATAAGTCTCTGGTGCAACCTCATTTGGAGCATTGTGTACAATTCTGGAGACCTCACCTTCAAAAGGATATAAACAGGATGGAGTTGGTGCAGAGGGTGGCTACTAAAATGGTCAGTAGGACTTCCGGTGTAGCCACGGAGGAAGGAGGACGTGGGTGAGAGCGCACTCTGACCTGCAACGATTAAAACTGGCAGATTCAGTTGTATCAGACAAAATTTATGGGGGAGAAAAGGCGTTAATATGCCAAAGGTGGTGAAATTGAAGCAAGGAACTACCATCAAGGAGATGTATGCGGCAAAAGCCGGAACGGTGAAAAATACCCCCGAAGAGGTGAGGGTCCCACCAGCGCCGGCTTCTCCTGCTTCCTCGACAGAGCTCCAAGAGATGCACATAACTAAAATTCATGTCCACTCTTTAGTTACCTCCTGTCTTGACTACTGTACGAGGGGGTACCGAAAAAAACCCAGGAATTATTTTTTTAAAAGCTATTTATTTCAAATTCTTTACAAAACAACCTTATCCCCTTCAAAATACTCTCCATTACAACTGATACATTTGTCCCACCGGTGCTTCCACTGTTCGAAACATTTTTTGTAGTCATCTTTAGAAACGGCTGACAGCTCCTCCCTCGTTTTTTTCTTGACTTCTTCAATGTTGTCAAATCGGTGTCTTTTCATGCGTGGAAATAAGAAAAAGTTGCATGGAGCCAGGTCAGGCGAGTAAGGTGCATGGGGCAGCGGAACCATGCCATTTTTAGCCAAAAACTGTCTAACAGAGATGGCTGTGTGTGCAGGTGTGTTGTCGTGGTGGAAGAACCAGTCTCCTGTCTGCCACAAATCGGGTCTTTTTTGATGAACACGGTAGCGCAATCTTCTTAAAACTTCCAAATAAAAGGTTTGATTGACGGTCTGACCTGGGGGAACAAACTCTGAATGAACTACCCCCTTGGCATCACAAAAAGCAAATCAGCATTGTTTTGATGTTTGATTTGACTTGACGACATTTTTTTGGACGGGGTGACGATGACGTCTTCCATTGGCTTGACTGTTGCTTTGTTTCTGGGTCGTAACCATAGCACCATGACTCATCACCTGTAATGACCTTTGACAGAAAATCTGGATCAGTTTCAAGCTGTTGTTTCAAAACACGACATGTTTCAACTCGGTTCCTTTTGATTGTCAGTCAGAACCCGAGGAACAAACTTGGCAGCAACACTTTTCATTCCCAAATCTTCCGTTAAAATTCACTGAACCGAGCTCCAAGATAACCCACTAATCTCTGACAGTTGATCAATTGTCTGTCGACGGTCTGTGAGCACAAGCTCTCTAATTTTTTCAATATTTTCGTTGATTCGGGCAGTTGATGGATGCCCAGAACGAGGTTTGTCATCAATCGACATATCGCCATTTTTAAACCGAGCAAACCACTGGTACACTTTACTTTTTCCCATAGCGTCATCTTGATAAGCTGTTTTCAACATTAAAACAGTTTCAGCAGCATTTTTACCGAGTAGAAAACAAAATTTCACAGCTGCACGTTGTTCACTTAAACTTGTCATCATAAAAAAAGAAACAAGAACAAAACAGCGCTAGCAAAAACAATCACTGCAGATGAACAGAACAAGCCAGGTCGACAACACAGGCGGCACTGAACTGACAATGAGTTGCACTATACACGCCTAGCGGCAGAAGTGCGTACTACACAAGCTCCGCCCACGGCGATGTTATTCCTGTTTTTTTTGGGTACCCCCTCGTATACTCCTCCTTACTGATCTCCCTCAGAGTCATCTCTCTCCTCTTCATTCAGAACTCTGCTGCGTGGCTAATCTTCCACCAGCCCCGATACACTCATATATAACCCCTCTTCTGAAATCACTTCACTAGCTCCCCTTTTGTTTTCATATCCATTTCAAACTTCTTCTAACCTATATATGCATTCACTCTACTGCCTCTCATTACCTTTCCTCTCTCCCTACACCCCTCTTCATGAACATCACTCACTCCTTCTCCGGCTTCTTTCTCTATGCCTTTTTCTTCTACTGCCAATTCCAGACTTCAATCTTTTCACCTTACTGCTCCTTATGCCTGGAACAAACCTTATCTGTCCTTATGTCGTCTCATCTCTCTCCCTCTGAAAAATGTATGCTAAAGGCTTACCTCTTTGAGGCCGCTTTTGGATCCTAATCTTTTGTTCCCCTTGTGTCTCCTCTCCCTATTGAACTCTTATTTATCTTGTGTTGTACTGTGTGTCTTAACTAGATTGTAAGCTCTACAAGCAGGGACTGCCATCTATACTTGTACAGCACTGCATATGTCTTATACAGCACTGCAATAGTAGTAGTAGCTTCAATCAAAGCAAAGCAATGGATCCTGGAAGACACACAAACCCTGAATCGAGTCACCAGTCACTACTCTTACTTGGAGGAAGAACAGGACATACGTGAACAGTGGCCTTTTGAAATCTCCCTCACGTATATATTTACAAAAAAAAAGATTTGAATATTTAAAAGTGTAATGTTCAAATATGTATTTTGATAGGATGGTTCTGGAAAAGATGGTGTTGAATTGATTACAACTGAGTTTAACAATCAGAATGCGGGAGGGCGCTAGCCTCTAAAAGCTAATTGTGACTGAGGGGGCACAAGGCTGACGTTTTGCCAGGGGCGTCTAACACCCTCACACAGCCCAACTATGAGAGGCCCAAATCTGAACCAGAACAAGTTTAAAGCAGCTACAAATCTGAGAAGAAACTGAAAAGTAGAAGAATACGTCGGTTTCCTAAAGGCAGGGGAGCTCGAGCTAACAGACAATGACGAAAACCTTCTGCTGCTAATAACAATGAGCTGCCACGAACTACGGGTCCCTGAACTCCCTGCAGATTAATGCCGCAGCCGCACAAACCCCACCTCTAAACTAACCTCTGACCTCACTCCGGAAACACGTGACCTCCTCCTGCGCCTACATTCCGGTAAAGTGCAATCTCAGCGTTCTAACCCCTCTTTGGCTTGGGGGGAGGGGCCATGTGGGATTTACGCACGGCGCATGCGCTTCTCACAGACTCATCCTAGATGGCGCATAACGTCTTGACGTTGCCCCCTCTATTAGTGACCCGGAAGCGGAAATTTGTCATAGGCCAGAGTATCATCTCTCTGCTCCGACAACTATTTCTCTTCTGAACCGCGCACTGGGCGACCTATAACCGAACCCAGCCCCTTCTCCCGATAAACTCCCGCTATGGCCGGGATTCTTTTCGAGGATATCTTTGATGTGAAAGACATTGACCCTGAAGGCAGGAAATTTGACCGAGGTAGAGTAGTGACGGGCTTCTGTAGGGGTGCGGGAGGAGTATCCGGGGGACGGGGATTCTTAGTGAGGGGAAGGGAGGAGTATGGGGGAACGGGGATTCTTAGTGAGCGGAAGGGAGGAGTATGGGGGAACGGGGATTCTTAGTGAGCGGAAGGGAGGAGTATGGGGGACGGGGATTCTCAGTGAGGGGAAGGGAGGAGTATCCAGGGGATGGGGATTCTTAGTGAGCGGAAGGGAGGAGTATGGGGGACGGGGATTCTCAGTGAGGGGAAGGGAGGAGTATCCGGGGGATGGGGATTCTTAATGAGGGGAAGGGAGGAGTATGGGGGAACGGGGATTCTAAGTGAGGGGAAGGGAGGAGTATCCGGGGACGGGGATTATTAGTGAGGGGAAGGGAGTAGTATGGGGGAAGGGGGATTCTCAGTGTGGGGAAGGGTGGAGTATGGGGGAACGGGGATTCTTAGTGAGCGGAAGGGAGGAGTAGGGGGGACGGGGATTCTAAGTGAGGGGAACGGAGGAGTATGGAGGGATGGGGATTCTTAGTGAGGGGAACAGAGGAGTATGGGGGACGGGGATTCTAAGTGAGGGGAATGGGGGATGGGGATTCTTAGGGGAACGGAGGAGTATGGGGGAACGGGGATTCTTAGTGGGGGGACAGGGAGGAGTATCCGGGGATGGGGATTCTTAGTGAGGGGAAAGGAGGAGTATGGGGAAACGGGGATTCTTAGGGGAAGGAAGGAGTATGGGGAGACGGGGATTCTTAGGGAAAGGGAGGAGTATCCGGGGAAGAGGACTCTTAGTGAGGGGAAAGGAGGAGTATCCGGGAACAGGAATTCTTAGTGAGGGGAAGGGAAGAGTATGGGGGGATGGGAATGCTTAGTGAGGAGTATCCGGAGACTGGGATTCTTAGTGAGGGGAAAGGAGGAGTATCCGCGGACGGGGATTCTTAGTGAGGGGAAGGGAGGAGTATGGGGGGACGGGAATGCTTAGTGAGGGGAAAGGAGGAGTATGGGGGAACGGGGATTCTTATTGAGGAGTATCCGGAGACTGGGATTCTTAATGAGGGGAAGGGAGGAGTATCCGGAGACAGGGATTCTTAGGGGAAGGGAGGAGTATGGGGAGACGGGGATTCTTAGTGAGGGGAAGGGAGGAGTATCTGGGGACAGGGACTCTTAGGGGAAGGGAGGGGTATGGGGGGAAGGGGATTCTTAGTGAGGGGAAGGGAGGAGTATCCGGGGATGGGGATTCTTAGTGAGGGGAAGGGAGGAGTATCTGTGGACGGAAACTCTTAGTGAGGGGAAAGGAACATAAGAACATAAGATATGCCATACTGGGTCAGACCGAGGTCCATCAAGCCCAGTATCCTGTTTCCAACAGTGGCCAATCTAGGTCATACGTACCTAGCAATATCCCCAAAAGACACAGGTTCCACAATGCTTGTACTGGGTCAAGCATTGATTATCCTGGGTCCCTTTTTAATAGTGGTTTATGGACCTTTCCTCCAGGAACTTGTCCAAACCTTTTTTAAACCCAGCTACACTAACAGCCCTTACTACATCCTCCGGTAACAAATTCCAGAGTTTGATTACACGTTGAGTGAAAAAATATTTTCTCTTATTTGTCTTAAATAGTTTACCCTGTAGCTTCATTGCATGTCCCCTAGTCTTTCTATATTCTGATAGCGTAAACAATTGATCCACGTTTACCCGCTCCACTCCACTCCATTCATTAATTTATAGACCTCTATCATATCTCCCCTCAGCCGTCTCTTTTCCAGGTTGAAGAGCCCCAACCTTTGTAGCCTCTCTTCATAGGAGTAGCCTTCCATCCCCTTCACCATTTTGGTGGCTCTTCTCTGTACTTTTTCTAATAATGCTATGTCCTTTTTAAGATACGGTGACCAGAACTGCACACAATATTCAAGGTGCGGTCGTACCATGGAACGATACAGAGGCATTATAATATCCTTTGTTTTATTTTCCATCCTTGTCTTTATGATACCTAGCATTCTATTTGCTTTCTTGGCTGCCGCTGCACACTGGGTTTTAACATGTTATGCACGATGACTCCTAAATCTTTTTCCTGGGTGGTGGTTCCCAATGTGGAACCTTGCATTGTGTAACTAAAGTGTGGGTTGTTCTTTCCTAGGTGCATAACTTTGCACTTGTCCACATTGAACTTCAACTGCCATTTGGATGCCCAGTCTTCCTATTTATCCAGATCCTCCTGCAGTTTTCCACAATCCTCTTGGGTTTTAACAACTTTAAACAGTTTTGTATCATCTGCAAATTTGATAACCTCACTCGTTATTCCCTTTTCCAGGTCATTTATGAATATGTCAAAAAGTAGCGGACCCAGTACAGATCCCTGGGGTACTCCACTATTCACCTTTTTCCATTGGGAATATTGGCCATGTAGCCCTACCCTCTGCTTTCTATCTTTTAACCAGTTCCCGATCCACAATAGTACACTGCCTCCTATCCCATGACTTTTTAGTTTCACCCAAAGTCTCTGATGAGGAACCTTATCAAAAGCTTTCTGAAAGTCCAGATACACTATATCAACCGACTCACCTTTGTCTACCTGTTTATGCACACCTTCAAAAAAACATATCAGATTACTAAGATGATCTTCCTTGTCTAAAGCCATGTTGGCTGTCTCCCATTAGGCCATGACTATCTACATGCTGTGTAATTTTGTTCTTTATGATGGTTTCTACCATTTTCCCCGGTGCTGACGTCAGACTCACCGGTCTGTAATTTCCCGGGTCACCCCTGGAACCTTTTTTAAAGATTGGTGTTACGTTGGCGACCCTCCAATCTTCAGGTATTACAGATGATTTTAATGAAAGTTCACAGATTACCAATAGCAGGTCCGCAATCTCATATTTCAGTTCTTTCAACACTCTTGGATGTATACCATCCGGTCCAGGTGATTTGCTACTATTCAGTTTATCAAAAAGTTGTAATATATCTTCCCGGTGTAGTGATATTTCTCAATTCCTCTGCAGTATCACCTTTAAATACCACTTCAGTCTTGGGTAACATCCCTACATCTTCCTCAGTAAAGACCAAAGCAAAGTCTCTCTGCTATAGCCTCGTCTCCTCTTACTGCCCCTTTTACCCCTCTATCATCTAATGGCCCAACGGATTCTCTCACAGGCCTTTTGCTACGAATGTACTTGAAAAAGTCTTTATTTCGTGTTTTTGCTTCTGTAGCAAGTTCCTTCTCAAATTCTCGCTTTGCGTGCCTTATCAATGCGTTGTTGCATTTAACTTGCCAGTGCTTGTGCTGTTTCCAGTTTTCTTCATTTGACTCTTTTTTCCATTTCCTGAAGGATGCTTTTTTGGCAGCAACAGCCTCTCTGACCTCACCTTTAAACCATGCTGGCAGTTTTTTGGACTTTCTTCCACTTTTCTTAATGCATGGAATACAGCTGGTCTGGGCTTCGAGGATAGTATTTTTAAATAACACCCAAGCTTGCTGTAAGTCTTTAACCTTTGCAACCGCTCCTTTTAGTTTTTTCTTAACTATATTCCTCATTTTATCATAGTCTCCCTTTTGAAAGTTAAAAGGGATTTCTTTACTATCCCTCCTCCACTAATTAAATCAAACACGATCATGCTATGATCACTATTGCCAAGTGGTCCCAACACCCTTATTTCTTGCACCAGATCTGGCGTTCCACTAAGGACTAGGTCCAGTATGGCTTCCCCTCTGGTCGGTTCATGAACCAGCTGCTCCAAGAAGCAGTCATTTATTTCATCTAGAAACTTTATCTCCCTAGCTTGTCCTGCCGTAACACTGACCCAGTCGATACCAGGGTAATTGAAATCACCCATTATTACTACTCTGCTGTGACTTTTGTTAGCTTCCTTGATTTCTTTGAGCATTTCATTATCCATTTGTTCATTCTGGCCAGGCGGTCGATAGTACACTCCCACTGCCATCGCCTTCTCGTTTTTACATGGAATTTCAATCCATAGAGATTCTACAGCAAATTTTGTTTCCTGCAAAACTTTAATCCTTTCTGACTCAATGCCCTCTCTAACATAGAGTGCAACTCCTCCACCAATTTGATCAGTTCTATCATTACGATATAGTTTGTATCCAGGTATCACAGTGTCCCACTGATTATCCTCCTTCCACCATGTCTCTGAGATTGCAATCATATGTAACCTCTCATTTAGTGCTATATATTCTAACTCTCCCATCTTATTGTTTAGACTTCTAGCATTTGCATACAAGCATTTTAGAGACTGTATTTTATTAATATTAATCTGGCTATTGGTAGGCATGGGTAATTTGGAATCTTTACGCTCTGTCTGCACCTTACTCAAGGGCATTTGGGCTACTATACTCTTTTTTGGAACCTCACTGCTTTTAGTAGTATCCTTCAAGGATACCTTCGAACCATGCGCTCCTGGGCGACTGTCGGCTTTCCCCTATTTTCTAGTTTTAAAGCTTCTCTATCTCCTTTTTAAAGGTTAATGCCAGCAGTCTGGTTCCATCCTGATTAAGGTGAAGCCCATCCCTTCGGAAGAGCCCCTCCTTTCCCCAGAATGTTCCCCAGTTCCTAACATCCAAAACCCTCATCCTTGCACCATTGTCTCATCCACGCATTGAGACTCCGGAGCTCTGCCTGTCTTTTGGGTCCTGCACGTGGAACAGGAAGCATTTCGGAGAACGCTATCCTGGAAGTTCTGGATTTCAATTTCCTACCTAAAAGCTTAAGTTTAGCCTCCAGAACTTCCCTACCACATTTTCCTATGTCATTGGTACCAACATGTACCAAGACAGCAGACTCCTCCCCAGCACTATCTATGATCCTATCTAGGCGGTGTGTGAGGTCTGCTACCATCGCACCAGGCAGGCATGTTAGCAGGCGATCCTCACGTCCACCAGCCACCCAGCTATCTACATTCCTAATGATTGAATCACCAACTATGACAGCTGTCCTGAATCTCCTCTCATGGGGACATGGCCCTGGAGAAACGTCCTCGGTGCGAGAGGGTTTTACATCACCTGGAGGACAGGTCCTAGTTACAGGATCACTTCCTGGCACACCAGGGTGATGCTCTCCTGTCCAGGGTGATGCTCTCCTCTATGGCAACAGGGATGCTGCCAGACTGGAGGTGGGACTTCAGGTCTATATCCCTGTAGGTCTCGTCCATGTACTTCTCTGTCTTTCTTATGTCTTCCAGGTCTGCTACTCTAGGCTCTAGAGAACGGACTTGTTCCCTGAGAGCAAAGAGCTCCTTGCACTTAGTGCATACGTAAGACCTCTCACCAACTGGGAGAAAATCATACATGTGACACTCAATGCAAAAGACCGGAGAACCCCCATCTCGCTGCTGGACTTTTGTCTGCATCTTAGTTTAAAGCTTGTGTTTAGGTCTTTTAAATTCTGTATATAATAAGGACTGGTGTAGATGCTTATACTAATAAAAGTGTATCTAACACCCCCAATACACCTTGAGATCCAGGGATGGAGACTCTTACTGAGGGGAAAGGAGGATTATCCATGGATAGAGACTCTTCGTGAGGGGAAAGGAGTATTCAGGGACAAGTTCTCTCATCGAGGGAAAAGCAGGAGTGCCCAGGGACAGTGACTTACTGAAGGGGGAACAGGAGAGTCCAGTGAGAGGGTCTCTGCAATGGGGAAGGGATAGGGAGTTTTAAGTGAAAGTATCAGACTTGAATAAGGAGGGCAGGTTAACTCATCCATTCTCTCTCGGTACACTAACTGATGGGCATCTTCTTGTTTCTTTTCAGTTTCTCGGCTTCATTGTGAGAGTGAGTCCTTCAAGATGGACCTTATTCTAGACGTTAATGTACAGATCTACCCTGTAGACCTGGGTGAGTTGTGCCTTATCAATCATGCATTTTGCTTCTGTGGCAGTGACTGTAGCTAGTTCTGACGCAGTTTGCACTAGTGGTATTTATTTAGTGAGATTTTTTTAATCATCCCTAACAATGTGCTGGGGTGATTTATATCAACACAGTCATTGTATAAAATACAATGCAATAATATACAACATCAAGTTCCTGATCGTCCCTCCAGTCTAGTCCCGGAATCTCTGGGTTGACAACCTCATCCAGCAGCTTTGGAGACTGAGAAACTTCTGTGATGTCATTGGTATATAAGGGCTGGCACCGCCTCCTCACACCAGTTAATCAGTCTCCAAAGCAGCTGATGGGGTGGTGAGCCCAGAGAGTTCGGGGCTCACTTGAGGAACAATTAAGGAATTTAGGTTATAGAGACAAAAAGAAATAGATTGGGGTCTATTTTACAGCAAGGGAGGAAAGCATCTTTTATCTGCCTGCAGGTTTTTCCTATGCTTTCCACTTGCCCTGAGATCCTCTAGCCTTCTCTTCCCTGCTATTTCCTCCGGGGGAACAGTCAGTAGCCAGACCGGGCAGCTCTGGGTACTTGGGCAGAGGATCTCCAGTCAGTTACCGTCCTGTTGGTGCAGGGACAGGAGCTGACTCACTCCTGAGAGCAGCGTGTGCAGAGGCTTTGCCTGCCGGCGCTGGGAGCTCTCCGGTGCAGCTGCAGCTGATTTTTTTCGGTCCCGGGGTCGGTCAGTGCAACGGAGCTGCGGCAAAGGTGAGGAGATAGGCATTTGGGGCTGCCCAAGCGATTCGGGCTTGAGTCGGGAGGTAAGCTGCTGATTTTGGCGGGAAACGGCGTCTTTCCTATAGCAGGCCAAACCGCGTGTGCGCTGAGCGGGAGAATCGCCGTTTTGGTTTTCTTATTTTTGCCGCGTTATATCTCGAGCTGGGAGCTTCGTTTTTAGATAATTTCTTCAGGATTCAGCGGGGGAAGTCTTGCTGCACCGTCTGAAATACTTAAAAAAAAAAAAAACTTTTACCTTTGTGGCCCGATGCCTTCAAAGCAACTCTGCCTCTTGTGTGGGGCGAGGAGGAGCTCGGTATCTCAAGATGGGGTGTGTAAAGGCTGTGCCCCTGAGTTGGGGGCCAGGGATTTACTGCCTCATGCTGAAGCAGAGCGGCAGGATGTTTTGGGGGAGAGTGGTGAAGCAGTGAACCCATCCCTGCCTGCTCTGGACCCGGAGCTTGGGGCTTCTTCAGCGCCCGCCCGGCTGCCCCCTCCGCAGCCTTTAGCGGGCGACTTATCAGCCATTTTTTCGCCTGACTTCATGTCCCTGCTGCAGAGGGCGTTGGCTGGGTCTCAAGGGGCTCCTATAGCAGGTCCCTCGGGAGTTGAGCCCGGACGGAAGAGGCCGGCGTCGCCCTTGTCGGCGACGGCGTCTGGTGTGGGTTCCAAACGAGCCAGGGTGGTTCCCGAACTCCTGGAGCCATCTGTCGTGTCAGAGGACGCAGACTTGGACAGGGACTTGGAGGATTTAGAGGAAGGTGAGATTCGGGATCAGGAGAGTCAGGCGCGAGTGGTTAGAGTTTTTCATAGAGAGGAGCTCCCAGCGCTCATTGCGGAATCTCTTCGAGCTCTTAATATGCCTGAAGCGGGGTCACTGGAGGATGCGACCCTGGAGGACCCTCTGCTGCAGGCAGTTCGGAAGACTCAAAGTCTTTCCGGTGCATAGGGTGTTTAAGGAGATGATTCAGGAGGAATGGGATCTGCGGAGGCCTCCTTGAAAGGATCTAGAGTGATGGCACGGCTGTATCCTCTCTCAGATCAGGACCGGGAATTGTTTAAGGTGCCGAGAGTGGATGCGGCCGTATCGGCGGTGACCAAGAAAACTACTATTCCCATGGAGGGTGCTGCGGCACTTAAGGATGCGCAGGACCTCAAATTAGAGAGTTTGCTGAAGCAGATTTTTGAAGCGAATGCTCTGTCATTGCAGGCGTCTATCTGCGGGGCCTGGGTAGCTAGAGCCTGCTTACGGTGGGCGCAGGGAGTTCAGAGCGAGCACTCGGAAGGCTCCTCGGAGGAAGCGTCCCGGTTGGAGTCTGGGGCGGCGTATCTTGCTGACCTTCATTATGATTTGATCTGGGGCTAGCGAAGAGTATGGCTTCGGTCGTGGCAGGCCATAGGTGTCTGTGGCTGCGTAATTGGGCGGCGGATGGGTCGTCCAAGACGCGTTCCTTATCGTTCCTCCAGTGCAGTCCTCTACTTCTGGGTTGTCAACCTCCTCCTGCAGCTCGGAGACTGGCATGTCAAAACTATGACATCACTGGATATAGGCTGCTGCTCCACCTCCCCAGTGTGACCAGTCTCCTTGCAGCAGGGGGACGTTGTGAGCCTCGTCTGAGGCTCCCTGGAGATAAGGAGCATATAGGCTAGGGTAGCTGCTTTAATTTTAGATAATTGATTTGGTTTCTGTCCCTTTAAATTTAATTAAAACAGCAGGTGAGGATTTCCTCACAGGGGAGGTGGGAGAAAGATTCTGGCATCTCTTACACCTTCCCTGTCAGGTTTCAGGCTGCCTTGAATTCTTTTCTGCCTTGTCCAAAAAGGGGACCGCCAGAACTCTCCCCCCGGACTTTTCGGGGGAGAGCCCTCCATCAGGTCAGTTAGCTGCCCGGACCGCAAATTTCCTTAGCCGCGGCTTCTCCGGTGCCGGCAGAGCAGGACTGCACTTCGGGGCGCTTCTGCAGGCTCGCGGGTGCTGAACCGCGCCAAATTTCGGAACCGGAAGGCAGCCTTGCCGCAGAGCAGTCCTACCCGGTCAGCCCCTAATTGGTTCAGGCTGCATCTGTTTAGTGAGCGTCGGGGAGTTCTTCGGCAGCCTGCGCCGGCCTGCTGGATCACTTTCGCGCCCTTTTCTTTTCCCCTCTGGGTCTTGCGGCGGCCATTTTGAGCGGTGCAGGGCAGCCGCGTGGCTGGCTGCCGTTTCAGGGCTGTTGGTCCGGGGGGTAGCAGTTCTTAGCGGCAACGTTTCTTTTCCTTTCTCTGATTTGATTTGGGCATTTCTTTCTTTTATAGGGGATCGTTTCATTTTTAGCGTTACAGCCCCGGGTCTGGGTAACTGGGGTTTGTTTCTTTCTCGGTCCTATTGCAGGGCAGGGTTTGGTAGCATGGGACTTTTGCCTTTCTGCTATTTCGTTTACGGATTTTGATCTCTGTTTCAAAAAAAAATGAAGAGACCTTTTCTTCTCTCTCTGTAATATATATACCAAAAAAACAAAACAAAACAGATACACCACGAACGGGGGGAGTGCCGTGAAGGCAGTGATGGCATCCCGACCGCAGTGTGTGGTTTGCGGCACCCGGAGGGGGACGGTGACTGACTCCGGGATCTGTCGTGGCTGTGCTTCCCTCTCTTCCACAGTGGAACAGCAGATGGACCTTAAAGAGCCCTCTGAGCTGCAAGGGCCTCCTCTATTGGCAGGGCTAGAGTCATTGCAGCGCGAGGAGCAGGTTCCCGCGGTTGAGGATGCGGGGGCATCGTTGGATTCTCTCCCGAGTGCTCAGCCGGCGGATCTCGGGGATTTTTCCCCGGATTTCGTCTTGTTGATGCACCAAGCCTTTTGTTTGCGTCGTCAAGGTAGGCTGCCGTCTGTTTTACTGCCTTCCCTTCCGTCCCCACAGCTGGAGGGGGCGGAGATGGGGGGCGAGGGTCCCTCAGCTCCTAAAAAAGCAAAGACGTCTTTGGAGGCGGAAGGGGAGTGCCTTGACGTCGAGGATGCTGACTGGCAGCTTGAGGAGGGGCTGGAGGATCTCGAGGAAGGTGAGATCCCAGAGCCCGAAGATCAAGCCAAGATAATACGGGTCTTCCGTAGGGAGGAGCAGACGGCTTTGATTACGGAGTCTCTGCAGATCTTAAATCTATCGACACCGGCAGCCGCTGAGGAGGAGGTTGATTCAGGCGGTGCGCTCTACGCAGGTGGTGTTTCCGGTGCATAGAGTGGTTGACAAGATGATACAAGATGAGTGGGATCAGCGGAAACGGGACTTCGTGGTATTCGGACCATGAACAGGCTCTACCCGCTGGCTGACAAGGACAGGTTCCGTGCTCCGCGGGTTGACGCGGTGGTATCAGCGGTCACTAAAAAGACCACTATTCCGGTAGAGGGCAGTGCTGCCTTAAAGGATACCCAAGACCGTAAGGTCGATGGGTTGCTGAAACAGGTGTTTGAAGCGGATGCCATGTCTTTACAGGCTTCCATTTGTGGAGCTTGGGTAGCCCGGGCGTGTTTGCGCTGTGTACAGCGTTTACGCCAGTCCCCGCGTTTGAACCCTGAGGAGCTCCGAGAACTCGGCAGGCTGGAGTCTGGTACAGCGTACTTGGCAGATGTACATTATGATTTGATAAGGGCTCTAGCTAATAGTACAGCATCCGTGGTGGCCGCTCGCCGGTCGGTCTGGTTGCGTAACTGGGCGGCGGACGGGTCTTCCAAATCCCGTTTAAGTAAGCTCCCCTTTCGGGGGAGGTTGCTCTTTGGAGAGGATCTCGATAAATTGGTGAAGGACCTTGGGGAGTCCAAAGCTGGTAGGCTCCCAGAGGATAGACCGAAACAGAGTAAGGCCCCGCACAGTTTTCGTGGCCAGTTTCGGGACGTTCGGAGGTTTCGTACCTCTCGCTTCAGCGGTTACCAGAGGGGCCGTTTTTCATCCCGAGCCCAAGGGTTTCGGGGATTTCGAGGAGCCAATAGGGGTTTCTCCTCGACTGCCTCTCCAGCGGCCCGCAAGTCACAATGAGATGAGGCGGGTCCTGGCAGGGGAACCTTCCATAGGCGGGAGGCTTCGAGGGTTTCTCTCTGCTTGGGCCCACATCACCTCCGACCAGTGGGTGTTGGAAATTCTTCAGGAGGGTTACACGCTGGAGTTGGCGCGGCCTGTGAGGGATTCCTTCGTCATGTCCCCCTGCAGGGGACAGAGGAAGACACTGGAGGTCCGCAACACTTTGGAGCGCCTGCTGCGGTTAGGTGCGGTCGTGGAGGTTCCGGAAGCGGAACGCGGCCTGGGTCGGTACTCCATTTATTTCGTGGTGCCAAAGAAGGGCGGAGCGTTACGGCCCATTTTGGACCTCAAAGGCGTAAATCGCTGCTTGCGGGTCCCTCATTTCCGGATGGAAACCTTGCGTGGCGGTACGGCAGGGAGAGTGCCTGACGTCGCTCGACCTGACAGAGGCCTACTTACACATTCCCATTCGCCCGACGCATCAAAGGTTTTTGCGATTTGCCCTTCCTTGGGGTCACTATCAATTCCAGGCCTTGCCATTTGGGCTCGCAACAGCGCCACGCACGTTCACCAAGATTATGGTTGTGGTGGCGGCGTTGCGCAAAGAAGGTATTCTGGTGCACCCGTACCTCGACGATTGGTTGATCCGAGCCAAAACCGAAGCGGAAAGCAGGCAGGTGACAAGCAGGGTTGTCGAGTTTCTGCAAAGTCTCGGTTGGGTGGTCAACCCGACCAAGAGCCGTCTGGAGCCCTCTCAGGTGCTCAAGTATCTGGGAGTCCGGTTCGACACGAAGCAGGGTCAGGTCTTCTTGCCGGTACGGAGAGCTCAGGCTCTTCGGAGTATGGTGCGCAAGTTCAGGGTGTCTCCGGCGCCGTCGGCGTGGGACTACCTTCGGGTGCTGGGGACGATGGAGGCGGTTCCTTGGGCCAGGTTCCATATGTGTCCGCTGCAGAGGGCGCTGCTCCGTCGCTGGTCTCATCAGTCGGATTCCCTGGGCAGACGGTTGCCGGTTCCGACCAAAGTCAAACAATCTCTGCGGTGGTGGTTGCGACCGCAATCACTGGAGGCTGGGATGCCGCTGGAACAACCGGTGTGGCTCCCGCTCTTGACGGATGCCAGTCTGATGGGCTGGGGGGCCCACTGTGAAGGCAGGTTCGCACAAGGTCTGTGGTCTCTGCTGGAGGCCTCCTGGTCCATCAATCGCCTGGAACTTCGGGCGGTAGCTCAAGCACTGCTGGCGTTCGAAACCTACGTGGTGGGTCGGTCGGTCCGGGTTCTCCCCGACAACTCGGCAACGGTCGCCTACATCAATCGCCAGGGCGGCACGGGAAGTGCGGCCATGGAAGAGGAAGCAGATCTGCTGTTCGCTTGGATAGAAGGTCGCTTGTCGGCAATTTCAGCGGCGCACATCGCGGGGAGAGACAATGTGCGGGCCGATTTTCTCAGCAGGGTGCAAGTAGATGCGGGAGAGTGGGAGCTGCATCCGGACGTGTTCGATCAGATTGTTCTCCGTTGGGGGAGCCCCATCATGGACTTGATGGCGACTTGCAACTCAGCGAAGGCACCTCGGTTTTACAGCAGACGGCGAGAGAGAATGTCGGAAGGCATAGACGCCCTGTTGCAGCGCTGGCCAATCTCGGGCTTCCTGTATGTGTTCCTGCCGTGGGCCTTGATAGGCCGTGTCATCCAGCGGATCGGAGCTCATCCGGGAAGGGTGCTGCTGGTAGCTCCTGACTGGCCGCGACGCCCTTAGTATGCCGACCTGGTGCGTCTTCTGGACGGGGAACCATGGCGGTTGCCGGAGAGAGCGGATCTGTTGAGGCAAGGTCCCCTCTTCATGCCGCAAGTGGATCGGTTCTCGCTTACGGTCTGGCCATTAAAAGGGCACGGCTGAAGAAAAAGGGCTATTCGGCTTCAGTGGTGGCTACTTTGCTCCGAGCAAGGAAACAGTCTACGTCCTTAGCGTATGTGCGAGTTTGGCGTGTGTTTGAGGATTGGTGTTCGCGGCGGCAAATTCGGGCTGCTACAGCCTCTGTCCCTGTGGTCTTGAGTTTCCTTCAAGATGGCTTTGAGAAAGGACTTGCAGCCAGCTCGCTGCGTGTTCAGCTTGCGACGCTCTCTTGTTATCGGGGCAAGGTGCAGGGAGTGCCTCTTGGGACTCACTCTGACGTTGTGCGGTTTCTCAAGGCGGTCTCTAAGTTGCATCCGTCGTGTAGAGTGGTAGTGCCGCCGTGGGACCTCAATTTAGTGCTGAAGGCTTTATCCGTTTCCCCCTTTGAGCCGTTGTGTCACGCGTCGGTGAAGGATTTGACCTTGAAAGCGGTGTTTTTGGTGGCCATCTGTTCGGCTCGGCGCATTTCGGAGCTGCAGGCCTTGTCTTGTAGGGATCCCTTTTTGTCCTTCTCTAAAGAGAAAGTTGTCTTGCGGCCGGTTCCTTCCTTTTTGCCCAAGGTGGTGTCGGCCTTCCACTTGAATCAGGCGGTTACCTTACCGGTGTTGGGTTCGCTGGGGGGTTCTGATCAGGATCGCCGTTTGCACCGGTTGGATGTTAAAAGGGTGTTAAGGCGCTACCTGAAGGTGACTCAGTCCTTTCGTAGGTCGGATAGGCTTTTTGTGTTGTTTGGCGGTGTCCGCAAAGGGGAGGCGGCTGCTAAGGCCTCCATTGCCAGATGGATTCGAGAGGCGATTGCGTCCGCTTACATCCTTCACGGGCGGTCCGTGCCAGTCGGTTTGCGAGCGCATTCTACCAGAGCGCAGGCTGCTTCCTGGGCGGAGCGCGCTTTGGTGCCCCCAGGGGAGATTTGTAGGGCGGCGACTTGGTTGTCCTTGCATACCTTCAGTAGGCATTACCGTCTACATGTGGCGGCGGCTAACGATGCTTGTTTCGGTTCGGCAATCTTACGTGCCGGCTGGAAAGGTCCCGCCCCATGATTACTGCTCTGGTACATCCCAGAAGTAGAGGACTGCACTGGAGGAACGATAAGGAAATGATAATTACACTTACCTGGTGATTGTAGTTCCTTGAGTGACAACAGTGCAGTCCTCAGTCCCGCCTGGGATTCTCTTTTTATTCAGGTTCAGATCAAGCATCGCGACAGGTGGAGAAGAATTTCAGGTAGGTCGCCTGTCCTACGCTTTCATTTTCCTTGGCTTTCACTGTATGAGTATCTGCGTCTGCGTGTCGCAGGGAAGGTTTAAGACAGCCTTACCTAGGTTGGGATTAGTCCAGTTTAGTTAACAATGTTTTAGTAGCTACTTATTTGTTGCTCTTTTGAGTCTGCTTTGTTAATAGTTCACACTGGGGAGGTGGAGCGAGAGCAGCAGCCTATATTCAGTGATGTCATAGTTTTGACATGCCAGTCTCCGAGCTGCAGGAGGAGGTTGACAACCCAGAAGTAGAGGACTGCACTGTCGTCACTCAAGGAACTACAATTACCAGGTAAGTGTAATTATCATTTTGAGTAGGCTTCCCTTTCGGGGAAAAGCTACTCTTTGGAGAGGATTTGGAAAAGCTGGTGAAGGATCTTGGGGAGTCTAAGGGCAGCAGGTTACCAGAGGATAAGCAGAAGCAGAGCCGGGCTGTCCCTGGGGCTCGGGGACAGCAGCGGGATTTTTGCTGATTTAGTTCCTCCAGGGGAGGGCAATATCAGCGGGGTCGATTTCCTGGGAGGTCCCAGGGGTTTCGGGGGTTTCGTGGAGCCAACAGAGGTTTTGCGGCTCCGTCCTCGTCCTCTACCTTCAAGAAGTCCCAATGAAGTCAGGGGGGTCCGGGTGGAGTTGATTCCCATAGGAGGTCGGCTGCGGGATTTTTACTCTGCCTGGGCCCAACTCACGTCAGAACAGTGGGTGCTGGAGGTGATTCGGGACGGCTATGCGCTGGAGTTGCAGCGGCCGGTCTCCGACTCGTTCGTTCGTTCCCCCTGCACGGCTCCGGCGAAGCGACTGGCAGTGCAGGAAACGGTGCAACGGCTGCTCGACCTCCAGGCCATTGTGCCGGTTCCTGCCGATCAGTTAGGGTGCGGTCGATACTCCATTTATTTCGTGGTTCCCAAAAAAGAAGGGACTTGGAGACCCATCCTAGATTTAAAACGGGTAAATCGTTGTCTGTGGGTGTCTCATTTTGGGATGGAGACCCTCCGGTCGGTCATTGTAGCGGTGAGAGAAGGCGAGTTTCTGACGTCCCTGGACCTGTCGGAGGCGTATCTTCATATTCCGATACGACGGGAGCATCAGAAGTTTCTCCGATTTGCGGTGCCTATGGGACATTTTCAGTTTCAGGCGCTCCCGTGTGGTTTGGCAACAGCACCGCGAACCTTCACCAAGGTAATGGTGGTGGTGGCGGCAGCGGCGTTGCGCAAGGAAGGCATCTTGGTGCATCCTTATCTGGACGATTGGTTGATCAGGGCGAAGTCCAGGGAGGAGAGTGTTGCAGCAACCGCCAGGGTGATCGCTCTGTTGCAGAGTCTCGGTTGGGTGGTCAATGCCTCAAAGAGCAAGTTAGAGCCATCTCAGAACCTGGAGTATCTCGGAGCGCGGTTCGATACGAGCGTGGGTCGCGTGTTTCTGCCTCAGCAGCGGGCACTGAGTCTCAGACAGTTGCTGCGTCGCTTTCTCCGCCAACGGTGCCCCACCGCCTGGGAGTATCTGCAGGTGTTAGGAACTATGGCGGCGACCCTGGAAGTGGTGCCGTGGGCGAGAGCCCACATGAGACCATTGCAGCGGGCTCTGTTGAGAAGATGGTCGCATCAGGAGAGTGCGCTGTCACAGAGGCTGCCTTGTCCGACGCCGACGCAGTTGGCACTTCTTTGGTGGCTGCGGCCTGAGACTCTGGCGGCAGGAATGTCGTTGGAAACTCCGTCATGGGTCTCGTTGACGACGGATGCCAGTCTCTACGGCTGGGGGGCTCATTGTCAAGGTCGTTTCGTTCAGGGTCAGTGGTCCGACGAGGAGAAGGCGTCGTCGATCAACAGGTTAGAGTTGCGGGCCGTGGTGCTGGCTCTCCAGGAGTTGCGCCCCTTTCTTCAGGGGCGGGCCATTCGGGTGTTCTCGGACAACGTGACGGCACTGGCCTACATCAATCGCCAAGGGGGCACCAGCAGCGTAGCGCTGGAAGCCGAAGCGGAAGGCTTGTTCGTATGGGCCGAGAGGCACCTGGAGGCTTTGTCGGCAGCGCATGTCGCAGGCTTGGACAATGTAGAGGCCGATTTTCTAAGTCGCGTAAAGGTGGACCCAGGGGAGTGGGTCTTACACCCGGACGTATTTGCAATGTTGGTGCGGCGTTGGGGCACGCCAGTAATGGACCTGATGGCGACTTTTCGGGCTGCGAAGGTCGGTCGCTTCTTCAGCCGTTGCAGGGAGAGGATGTCGGAAGGGCTCGACGCTCTCATTCAGCGGTGGCCGGAGGATCAACTATTGTATGTGTTCCCGCTGTGGGTGTTGATCGGCCGAGTTCTTCAGCGCATAGAACGTTACAAGGGGTGCGTGGTGCTCATTGCTCCGGATTGGCCGAGAAGGCCGTGGTACGCGGACCTCGTCCGGCTCTTGGTGGGGAAGCCATGGCAACTTCCGGTTCGCAGGGATCTTCTCACGCAGGGCCCACTCCGCATGCCGCAGGTGGATCGATTCTCGCTTATGGCCTGGCTCTTGAAAGGGCGCGGTTAAGAGCCAGAGGTTATTCGGCGGCGGTCATTGCTACTTTGCTGAATGCGTGGCGCAGGTCTACGTCCTTGGCTTATGTCAGGATCTGGCGCGTGTTTGAAGCTTGGTGTACAGAAAGGGACTTTGTGCCTCTCAGGGCGTCGCTTCCTCAGATTTTGGCTTTCTTGCAGGATAGTTTTCAGAAGGGCCTAGCGGCAGCTTCGTTCAAGGTGCAAGTCGTGGCCTTGTCCTGTTACTGGGGCAAGGTGAACGGATACACTTTGGGGGGTCATGCGAATATTAAACGTTTCTTGAAAGCCGTGACGCTTCTGCGTCCTCCGCGTAAGCCCGTGGTCCCGGCTTGGGATCTGCCTTTGGTTTTGGAGGTGCTAGGTAAAGCTCCTTTTGAGCCTTTAGGGGAGGCTTCGTTGAAAGATCTTACATTGAAGGTGGTCTTTTTGATAGCTATCGCCTCGGCGCGGCGAGTTTCCGAGTTACAAGCGCTTTCGTGCAGGGAGCCTTTTCTGTCTTTTTTCGATTCTAAGGTGGTTTTACGACCAGTTGCTTCGTTTTTGCCTAAGGTGGTTTCCGCTTTTCATTTAAACCAAGTCCTCTCGTTGCTGGTGTTTCACGTCAAGGGCAAGGATCCGGCGGCGCACCGGCTTCATCGGTTAGACATACACCGGGCGTTGAAGACGTATCTTGCGCGAACGGCATCCTTTCGTAAATCGGACAGGCTTTTTATATTGTTCGCGGGTGCCCGGAAAGGTGAGGCGGCTTCTAAAGGTTCGATTGCTCGATGGGTGAAAGAAGCCATTGCGTTGGCATATCTGTTGTGTGGTCGCCTGGTGCCGGACGGTTTGCGGGCTCACTCTACAAGAGCGCAAGCGGTGTCTTGGGCCGAATGTCGCTTGGTGCCGGCGGCGGAGATCTGTACAGCGGCGACTTGGTCGTCCCTGCATACGTTTGTTAGACATTACCGTCTGGATGTGCAGGTGGACAGGGATTGCTGTTTTGGATCGGCGGTGCTTCAAGCCGGTCTTGCAGGTCCCTCCCATGGTTGATAGTTACTGCTCTGGTACGTCCCCAGAGATTCCGGGACTAGACTGGAGGGACGATCAGGAAGATTAAATTAGACTTACCTGCTAATTGTAGTTCCTGGAGTATCTCCAGTCTAGTCCCGTGTCCCGCCCGGTATCTTGGAGGTGCGAGAAGCGGAAACAGTGTCGCTATTACGGGTAAGTAGGCATTTTGATTCTCTTGGGGTCCTCCATTAGTCTATAGTACCTCTTCTCCTAAGTAGGGGGGGGGGGTTAGGTGGTATTTTGCCAGGGTTTAGGAGTAGTGCTGGGAGGATCTCACGGCAGGTAGGGCCTGCAGGGCGTGGGTCTCCTGGGGCCAGCCGGCCGTTTTCAGTTAGAAAGGCAGTATGTTTCTGCGATGTCTTTGCTTACTTGTTGCTCTGGTGAGTTCTGCTTTGCCAATAGGTCAACTGGTGTGAGGAGGCGGTGCCAGCCCTTATATACCGATGACATCACAGAGGTTTCTCAGTCTCCAAAGCTGCTGGATGAGGTTGACAACCCAGAGATTCCGGGACTAGACAGGAGATACTCCAGGAACTACAATTAGCAGGTAAGTCTAATTTAATCTTTCAGTATGGTTGTATTAAAAGTAATAAACTGTAAAACCAAAAAAAAAGATATAATCAATAATACTAAAAATAAAGCGTGACTCTTAAAAGAGCTTGTCTGCCCTTTTGATAAGTGACATGAAATTCTTTAGCCAGCATAATGCTTTGCTGTATTTTCTCTAAATTGCTATTACATATCATCTTATTAGACCAGTCCAGGCAAGTTGGTTATGTTCCCCAACCAGCAGATTGGTGAAGACAAAGAAACACTGAAAAGTCCAGGTTTCAATGACATCGCATCTATGCCTCTATTGGCCTTAGCCACCAGAGATCTTTTCAGTATTTCTTTGTCTCCAACAGATGGTGGTGGATTTTCTCCTCTCTGAAGAAAATCTGAAGATTGAGAGGAAAAGATTGATTAAACAGTTGTGAACAACCATTGTCAGGGTGACTCGGGAGGCTCCACTAGACTGTGATCTTTTCAGTAGCCATAAGAGCAGGGAAAATTGGTTCAGCTTCACACGCTTACAATGATAAGAGCCTGTTGAACAGCCAGAATTTGGAAGACTCTAAAAAAGTGCAGCAGCCTCATACCAACTCGCTCTTTCCCTCTTCTGTCCCCCCTGCGCTCTCCTGAAGATTGCAGAAGGCTCTCAAAGGGGTCTGCCTGCCAGCCACCTTAAATGCAGTGCTTAAAAGCCAGTAAAACAGTTTCAGGGGAGTAGAGCTGAGCCCGGCATGGATTCTCTGCCTGGGGCTCTTGGGGTGAGTATCAAAGCTTGACCTTGTCATTGTCCTTGTTGGGGGCTTCCGATTCCATCTTCCTGGAATGCAATTCGGAGTGGACTGCTGGTGACCGTTGGCATGATGTGAAGTTTCTGCCATTTTCTGCATGTGTGAGTAGCGTTTTTACCTATTATGTGTCTGGTGGTCATGCAGTCCAAGGATGTGTTCTGCCCAAGCAGCTTCAATGCGCATTCCTTCCCTAGTGCCAGTCATGTGCATTGCAATTAAAGCACAGTTAATGCGCGCCTTTTGGGCTGCTAAGTCCTTGGTGCACGCGCTGTTAATACTCTTAAGTCCCTATATCTTCGTCCAGGAAACATTGTTTGACCTGTGACAAGCAAGGTGCCTCATCTTCAGGTTCTGGACTCTGCTCTTCTTGCATGGCAGCTTCTGAGCCGTCCCTGGAGGTTCTCTCTCAGCTGGTGGATGCAGTTAGTCCGGCCTTGCCTGCCTCAGGACAGGAGGTGACGGATGGCACTATGGGTAAGAATATTCAGTCGGACAGAGTCCAGTGACCATGCTTTGAGCTGCTTCTCATCCTCTAGAGGATCTGTGGCGGCTGTGCCCCCTGACGTTGGAGGGTCATTTCTGAGAGGAGAGCTTCTGAACTCCAAGAGCTTCTGAACTCCAAATTGTCCTCCCCAGAATTCTTTTCTTTTTTGCAGCAGGCCTGGTTCTTCTGGCATGGAAATTCGGACCCTGAGGCGTCTGGGTACCCCCAGGCACAGTCTCATGTGGGGCAGGCTGAGAGTTGAATCCCTGTTTGATTGCCTTTGGCTAAGCATCCCTAGTGAGGGGCACCCCCTGGAGATGGGGAACAGCTGGGAGCTGTCTGAGATTTTGTCTATGACTTGGATTCAGATTTATTTATTTATTTAACTGTATTTCTATACCGCCTTATCATAAAATCAATTAGCATATGACTTGGTTCTGGGCTCTGTTGTGGATGAAGATGTATTCTCGCCTTCAGAAGATTGTGAAGAGGCCAGAGTGATCTGCCTATTCTCTGTGGACAAATAGGAAGGAAGCCCACGCACATGGGTGACGTCTCCGACTGAGCCTTACGCAGGAATCCTTCCCAGCTTCTATTGCAATCTGTTGGGAGGCTCAATCACGCCTGCGTGTCTGCCTCCCACCTTCTGCCGTGATGCCATATTCTCCAGTCTTCGTTTTTCCGCAGAGCCCACAGACATTGTTTCATCCCTCCACTGGTAGACATTGTTTTTTCCCTTTCAGGATTCTTCCTGACAGTTAATGCTGTTAGTGCCTGACATTCCTTGCGTTGGTCCCGTCAGTCGCAGTTCCTTCATTGATTCTGGTGCTTTTTGATCATTTTCAGTATCTTGGTTGTTTTCCCAGTGGCCCCACCAGGCCCGTGTTCACCCTCAAGCCATTTAATTCGGTGTCTTTGGCTTCCCAGGAATCCACTGACGTTGCATTGACATCGCAGTTCTCAGGCTCAGTCGGAGCCAAGCACCTGCAGTGCCCCGGAGCATCGGCCATCGGTCATTGAATCTTTTCTCAACTCCAGAGAGAGACCATCGTCTCCATTGGTGCTGAAGGGGAATCCATTCGAGCACTGGGTGAAGGCCTGGGTTTATCTGCATCGGAACCCTCCAAGCGAGATGTCAAGCGTGATGGCCATGAGTGGCCCATCAAGGTGCCCCAAAGAGAGATCTCAACTTTCAGGGTTGCGGAGGGGCACCGACTGTCTCCTGACAACCAAGATCATGTCGATACCCGCTTTGACATTGGTTGAAGCTGCTCAGGCCCTGAGGCCTTCAGAATCGGCAGCCCTCAGGCACTCAAAGTTCGCATCATATCATTGCTGAAGAAACAGCTCGTGCCTCGGTGCCCATAGCAGCATCACTGAGCATTATGCAGCCGATCCTCGAGATGCACGCTCTGCTTCGAAGAGATCAGATGCCGATTCCCAGCAGAGCCATCTCTCTCTTGAGCGTCTCTGGTTCCAATGCCCCTGCAAAACCTTGGAAACCCTCAAAGCATTATCGATTCCATAGAAGCTCACACTCCCCTCAAGGCAGGAGGGCGCTCTGGGTAGAGTCTCAGAGGTACTTTGACTTCCTTTTGGAGTCTGACTTTGATTCCACATCGGTCACCCAGCCATCGGAGAACCTTTTGGAAGGCAGGTCTCTTGAGCTCCCCTCAGACCCCTCTCCTTCACGCAAACTGTGGAAATCTCCTCTGGAGGACATGTCATGGGATATAGCCATAACTGGCTATAACCTATTCAGAAGAGATAGAGAAAATGGAAAAGGAGGAGGAGTAGCCTTGTATGTCAAAAGCAGTATTAAAGCTACTGAAATGTAGGGGCATGAGGAAAATAAGCGCTCTGGATTGTGTTGGAAAGAGGAGATGGCACTGCCATCCATACTGCTGTAGTCTACAGAGCTCCGATTCAAATCGAAGAAATAGATAATGAATTGATTATAGATATTACCAAGATAGCCACAAAGGGGGAAGTGATCATATTGGGTGACTAATCTACCCGATGTGGATTGGATTACTCCTTCTGCAAATCTGGAAAGAAGCAAAAAAATTGTGGATGCTTTCCAAGATGCATTATTTAGACAAATGGTTATGGAACCAACCAGGGAAAGCTCAATGCTGGATTTAGTGCTCACCAACGGTGATAGCGTGTCGAATGTCCGGGTGGGTGCCTCTGTGAGCAGCAGCGATCATCACATGGTGTGGTTTGAGATAAAAGCCAAGGTGCAGTCCAATCATAGCAAGCTCAAAGTCCTAAACTTCAAAAACACTGACTTCAGTAAAATGGCCAAGTACCTGAAGGAGGAGTTGGCAGGGTGCGAGGGGATAAGGGAAGTGGAACTGCAATGGGCTAAACTAAAGGTGCCAATAAAAGGGGAAACAGATAAATATGTAAGGAAAGTAAATAAAAAAAAGAGGAGAAGGAAACCTATTTGGTTTTCCAAAGAAGTGGCTGCTCAAATAAAGGCAAAAACCACAGCTTTCACAAAATTCAAAAGCTTGCAAACAGAGGAACACAGAAAGGAATACAGGATCAAACTAAAAGAGACAAAAAGAGAAATAAGGAAAGCAAAATCAGAGGCAGAGGAAAAGATGGCTAAAGATGTGAAGTGTGGCAACAAAATTTTCTTCAGGTATATTCGAGAGAGGAGGAAAATCAGAGGTGGAATTGCAGGACTCAGAAGTGCTGGGAACGGACTCGTGGAAAGTGACATTGAAAAGCGAAATTGCTAAACAAATACTTATGCTCTGTTTTTACTAAAGAAAATCCTTGGGAGTCAAGGGTGGTTCTTGGGAATGAAGTAGATACCACACACCATGCACAGAAGATGTTGTGTTAGAACAACTTGCAAAACTGATAGTGGACAAGGCCATGGGACCGGATGGGATACATCCCAGGATACTGAAAGAGCTCAGAGAGGTTCTTGCAGGGCCTTTAAAGGAAGTTTTCAACAGATCCTTGGAAACGGTAGAAGTTCCTCAGGACTGCAGAATGGCTGATATGGTACCTCTTCATAAAAGTGGTGACAGGGAAGAAGTGACAAACTACAGGCCTTACCTCGGTAGCGGGAAAAGTAATGGAGGCGCTCCTGAAAGAGCGACTAGTGGACTTTCTCAAAACCAACAGGTTGCATGATCTGAGGCAACATGGTTTTACCGAAGGATGATCTTGCCAAACAAATCTGATTGAGTCTTGAAGGACTAGAAAAGGGGACTGTTACTTCTGAAGAGAGATCTGCAATTGTGAGTATACACTTCTGGGAATTTTCTGAAAAGAATTCTTTCTATTAAAGCTAATTAATCTGTGAACCCACTATTTTTTGTTAAATCGGCCTGTTTAAATTTAAAACACAGAAGAGAACTTTCTGGTTACATTTCATACCCAGCAGAGAGCTTGTAGTTTAAATTTAATAGTTACTCAGGGCCTAGTATCAGCAAAGTACCTTCAGTTTAAATTTAAAACACAGAAGAGGACTTTCTGGTTAAATTTAGAACCCAGCAGAGAGCTTGTAGTTTAAATTTCATAATAAGTTAGAGCCTAGCAACAACAAAGAGCTATAATTTAAATCAAATCAGAATATATCTTACCTCAGCAGCACAGGACAGGGTACTGTGTAGCAGCCCTCTTTTAGTAAGTGTTAAATCCCTCCCTCCCTCCAACACCCACCCACCCCTGGGATAATCATAGCATAAGAACATAAGATATGCCATACTGGATCAGACCAAGGTCCATCAAGCCCAGTATCCTGTTTCCAACAGTGGCCAATCTAGGTCATACGTACCTAGCAGTTTCCCCAAAAGACACAGGTTCCACAATGCTTGTACTTGGAAAGGGATAGTGCTGTAGATATTGATTGAGAAGGGCATGAATCAGGAAGGGACATTTTCTCCTGAGAAGGGCTGGCGCTGTGCTGCTTTTCATCTTGAGCCGATGTCATCTTTGGAGCCCAGGATCTAGCTCAGCTTCTGCAGGACTAGGTGTGCACAAAATCAAAGATTAGGAGATAAAAGCTGTATTTCCCTCTCCTTGCCTTCCTCTAAAATGAGTCCTGGCTACTTTCTTTGCCCTAAGGAAGGAGCTCCAGCCATTAGGTTCTTCCCACAGTCATGTTGCTCCTGGTCCTTGATGGAAGGGGATAGGAGGGCACAGCTGCAGCAAGACATCTGCATCACATCTAGGCTGCAGCCTGCTTCTCGTAGCTGGGAGATTACAGCACTCTTTTGCTTGTAAACAAGATGAGGATCTAGCCAGCATGGACGTCACCTTGAGTGAGTTTTGCAAAACGTCTTCCGCATATCACGCAAGAAGAAAGTAAGTTTTCCCCGCATTCTCTAAATCTGAGTATATTTTGTTTAATGTAAACCGCACTGATGTCAAATAGCGCGATATATAAGAGCATGTTAAATAAATAAATAAATTAATTAATAAATGAGAGTATGGAACCTGCGGAAAAGTTCCTCTCTGTTTTGGCAGTTGAGGGCATGTCCTCCAGTGGCAGTGATCCTTCCTGTCTCTAAAGAGAAGGGACACAGATAAAAATAAGAACAGCTCATTCATCTGGGGATCTACAGCAGAACATTTACGTTACAGCACCTGAAGAATCAAATCTCTGGAAACGCTGCAGGAAGGAAAGAGTGTTTCCCTGTTTCCCATTCTGAATGATGTGCTCCTACTTTCTTAAGCCTCCATTACTTCTCTGATTCTCTTATCCATGACTTTATAATAACTCAGGGCCCAGTATTCAAAACACTTATGCAGTCAGCGATGGAGACTGACCACATAAGTGCTTAGAAAAAGCATTTCCAGCATTTATCTAAATAAGTGCTCACTTCTTGCTGTACAAATCATGCTGAGGGTAATCTTATAACAGAGCATCTAGATTAAGTGGGTTTGAGAAGTGGCTAGTTTATAAAGACAAGTAGGCGCCTGCTTGTCTTTATAAAATACTGGCATAAAATTTGCACAAATCATAGTAACATAGTAAATGACGGCAGATAAAGACCAGCATGGTCCATCCAGTCTGCCCAGCAAGATACGGCAAGAGTAGGTGCACCTGTCGCTCTGTGCAGGCCACCCCTCCCCATGTGTTTGGAGCCGAGGATCAAACCTATATTCCAAGCGCTGACATTATGTCTGCTCAAAAGCAGCTGTAAACACTCATACCAGCGTGTAAATTAAAGAATTTCATAATCTGCACACTCTGCCCAGACTAAACACCTGACCCCTGTAGTAAAAGCCAGCACACACCGAGATTGTTACATATATGCTACAATGGCTCTCTAAAATTGTTACATATGAGGTTAATTTTATAGCAGGGTGTCTAGTCAAAGTTTTAAAACACCTAAATTAAGGCTATTTATAGAAACAAGTGAGCGCCTACTTGTCTCCTTCTAGTGAAACAGCTGATTGAGCAAGAAAAAGAAATAAAAAATACCCAGGAGTCTCTAGGAAACAAGCAGTTTAATATGCACAGGCTCAGTGAAATCACTTTCAAAACCTGAGCCCTGTCTTCCGGGCTCATCGATACTATATAGACATTTTTATCAGTACATCAAGGCATCTCTTCATGATAGGTTAGGTTTTACTGCAATACATTTTTGATTGGAGAATCTTTAGTGTAAAACAGAGAGCGACCGCACAGAACAAAGCAGCAGGGAGGAACAAACTTGTGTTGGTGTGTCATCACCAAGGGGGTGTATCCTTTTCACACAGCGAAGCAGGGAAGAGCAAAGAATGTTTCAGTAACCCTTTCAGTTCTTATTAACCCTTACAGCTCTCAGCCCTGTCTGGATTCCACCTCACTAGGACCGCCTAGTCAACATGTCGTGTATTCAGTGCAATAACTGTAGTGCTTTCATTCCGAGAAGAACATTTGGAACCTAAGAGCTTGTCCTTTATGCCTCAAGTTAGTTGCTATGCATAAAGAATTGACTCTACTAAGGAAAGAACTAGCTGCAATGAAACACACCTCTTCTAGGATATAAACCAAACAGTCCACCAGCACTCCCACAATGAATCAAACATCCCAGGAACAAATGGATCACAGTGGGTTTGGGTAGATAACATAAGAACATAAGATATGCCATACTGGGTCAGACCAAGGTCCATCAAGCCCAGCATTCTGTTTCCAACAGTGGCCAATCTAGGTCATACGTACCTAGCAGTTTCCCCAAGGGACACAGGTTCCACAATGCTTGTACTGGTTCAAGCATTGATATCCTGGGTCCCTTCTTAATAATGATTTATGGACCTTTCCTCCAGGAACTTGTCCAAACCTTTTTTAAACCCAGCTACACTAACAGCCTTTACTACATCCTCCGGTAACAAATTCCAGAGTTTGATTACACGTTGAGTGAAAAAATATTTTCTTTTATTAGTCTTAAATAGTTTACCCTGTAGCTTCATTGCATGTCCCCTAGTCTTTCCATATTGTGATAAGGTAAACAATAGATCTACGTTTACCCGTTCCACTCCGTTCATTAATTTATAGACTTCTATCATATCTCCCCTCAGCCGTCTCTTCTCCAGGCTAAAGAGCCCCACCTTTTTAGCCTTTCTTCATAGGAGTAGCCTTCCATCCCCTTTACCATTTTGGTGGCTCTTCTCTGAACCTTTTCTAAAATCGCTATATCCTTTTTAAGATACGGCGACCAGAATTGCACACAATATTCAAGGTGCGGTCTCACCATGGAACGATATAGAGGCATTATAATATCTTTTGTTTTATTTTCCATTCCTTTCCTTATCATACCTAGCATTCTATTTGCTCTCTTGGCCGCCGCTGCACACTGAGCTGAGGGTTTTAACAAGGTATCCACAATGACACCTAAATCTTTTTCCTGGGTGGTGGTTCCTAATGTGGAACCTTGCATCGTGTAACCATAGTTTGGGTTGTTTTTCCCTAGGTGCATAACCTTGCACTTCTCCACATTAAATTTCATCTGCCATTTTGATGCCCAGTCTTCCAATTTATCAAGATCCTCTTGCAATTTTCCACAATCCTCCTGGGTTTTAACAACTTTAAATAGTTTTGTGTCATCTGCAAATTTGATAACCTCACTTGTTATTCCACTTTCCAGGTCATTTATGAATATGTCAAAAAGCAGCGGACCCGGGGGGCGGAGCCTGATGTCCAGCGGGTTAGACGCTTCGCGCTGAAGCTCCCGAGAGGCCTACTCAGAATCCTGATTTAATACCTACATAAACATAATATTTTGCTCCGAACTTACCAGGGTGCCTCGGGGGGGATGGCGGCCCACAAACCAGCGCGCTTAGACTTCGGGTCTCCCTCTTCACACGGAAAACGCTCCAAAACAGAGTTGTCTTCCCCACAAAAGATAGTTACATTTCGGGAAAACCCCGAAATGCAACAGGAGATCTTGGAGGAAATACGCGGTGTGAAGGAACTGGTACAGTCCAACGGAGAAGCGCTCCGAGCCCTGCGATTAGACTTCGGTATGCTTCAGGACCGGCTTGAAGGTCTTTCACTACGGCAGGACAATATGGCGGGGGTCCTCGACTCGCACGTGGTGCGCTTGGAGAAACTGGACAAGGCTGAGCGTCAGATACAGAATCTTCAAAAAGAGTTAGAGGATAGCAATAATCGAGCCCGTCGCAACAATGTAAGGCTCATTGGAGTACCGGAGGGGGCGGAAGCGGGAGATATAAGAGAATTCCTGGTCAAAACTCTTCCCTCCTTGCTGAAGATCACTTTTCACAGAGATCTGGAAATTGACCGAGCACATCGTGTTCCTACCAACATGGCGCTCAATCGGACGACCCCCCGGCCTATCATCTTTCGATTACTGAGATATCAGCAAGTTGAGCAAATTCTAAATGCTGCTCAGGCGAATCATCATCTGGAGTTTGAAAGTCATAAAGTCTCCTTCTTCCCTGACTTGGCAAAGCCCACAGTTGACCGTCGGAAGAGACTCCTTGCTTTTCACCCTAGACTTCAACAGCTACAGGCTCGCTTTGGCCTATTGTATCCAGCGAAGCTCAGAGTGACTCTCCATAACCAAACTAGAACGTTCGAAGATCCTGATCTACTAGCAACATTTTTAGATTCCAAAGAAGCAGACCAGATGCGCTAATCCAACAACTTGGATCTGTAATCCGCCGGATCTGCCCGCCATTTTGAATGGCCCGACGCGGTGATCACAGCCTGGAACAGAGACTGCCTGGACTTTTCTTTCTTTCTATATATAACTTTCTTGGTCTCCTATCCCTCCATGATGTGCACCTTGGTTGGATTCGGAACACGCACAGCTATACAGGTTATATGTTTCAATTTTGGCCTTCTCTGGGGTTTCTCCCCGCAGACATATGGTCGCCAGTAATTTCTGGGGTTCTGCTTCTTCTCTAATGCACTTCGGTGCTTATTTTTTTTATATGGGGCGCTCCATTGTTTTTCATTAGCTTATTTTCTATCATGTCATGTGTACAGCCATATACAGTTAATATGAGGGACATTGTGCAATTATGTGCGTTATCATGTTCTTTTTCGGAATTTTTAACCCTTCTAAATGGCCTTATGTAAGATTTTATTACTGAACGTAAAAGGCATCAATAGTCCAATCAAAAGAAAGAAAATCCTTAGCTATCTTAATCATGAGCATGCTGATTTAGTGTTTCTTCAGGAAACGCATTTAAACTCCGCTGAAACACTGACACTTAATGCTCAGCCTTACATGGTGGCTGCCTACTCTCCCGCCGTTTCCAAATGGTGTGGGGTAGCCATCTTGGTTAAGAAGTCTTTGCAAGCTACTGTAATGGATACTAGCTCTGATACGGAGGGTAGATGGGCCCGTGCACACCTTAAGGTTGGAGATAGTGAATTCACGTGTATTTGTATTTATGCTTCGAATGTGGATAACCCTGCTTACTATGCAAGTATTGCGCAGTTGGCACAGGCCTCTGCCTATACTCCATTAATACTTAGCGGCGATTTTAACCAAGTACTTGATCCTTTTATAGATAGACTGCCGCCTAGAACGAGTGGTCCACCCAAGAGTCTTGATACCCTTACAGCTCTGATGAAAGATCTTGCGTTAGTAGATATATGGAGGCTGCTTCACCCCTCCGACTTAGAGTTCACTTTTTTCTCAGCCCCCCATCACTCACAATCTAGAATAGATTTTCTTCTATTTCCAAAGCACTGATACCCCAAGTGGACACGGCTAGGATTCATCCTCTCCATATTTCAGATCATGCTGCCATATCTTTCTCATTACATGTCACTACGCAAGGTGAACATCCCCATGCTTGGTTTTTTGGGGCATAGCTATTTCCCTAATTACGAAATACTGGAAAATAGCTCCCATCTGAGCCCCAATGAATGGTGGAATCATGTCTGTCTCTACAGTAAATATGAGCAAATACTTCGTATGTTGGCTTCTTCCGTTCAGACCCCCCACCATTTGTCTGAATGGAAGATGCTCAACGACTATGTTCAAACTGCTAATGCTCTCATCTGACTGTTTAAATCTGTGTAAATCTCTGTCACATGATTATTCTGTATCGCAGATACTATTTCTGTTTGTTTTGATGTACAATTACTGTTGTTTGTAAGCGCTTATATGATGATACTTATCAGCTTAGAGAAGAAGCATAGGGGTGGGGGGTACTTGGGGTTGCTTTTTCCTTATTGTATGCTTGTATTTGTCTCCTTTGGTGTGTTGTTTCTTTTGCTTGTTGTAAAATGAAAATAAACGTTTAAAAAAAAAAAAGCAGCGGACCCAGCACAGATCCCTGGGGTACACCACTATTCACCTTTCTCCATTGGGAAAATTGGCCATTTAGCCCTACCCTCTGCTTTCTATCTATTAACCAGTTCCTGATCCACAGTAGTACACTGCCTCCTATCCGATGACTCTTTAGTTTTGCCAAAAGTCTCTCATGAGGGACCTTGTCAAAGACTTTCTGAAAGTCCAGATACACAATATCAACCGACTCACCTTTGTCCACCTGTTTATTCACTCCTTCAAAAAAACATAACAGATTAGTAAGACAAGATCTTCCTTGTCTAAAGCCATGTTGGCTGTCTCCCATTAGGTCGTGACTATCTACATGCTGAGTAATTTTATTCTTTAGGATGGTTTCTACCATTTTTCCCGGTACTGATGTCAGGCTCACTGGTCTGTAGTTTCCCGGATCACCCCTGGAACCCTTTTTAAAAATTGGTGTTACATTGGCGATCCTCCAATCCTCAGGTATTAGAGATGAGGATGATAGTTCACAGATTACTGATAGCAGGTCTGCAATCTCAAATTTCAGTTCTTTCAACACCCTTGGATGTATACCATCCGGCCCAGGTGATTTGCTACTCTTCAGTTTATCTAATAGTTGTAAGACATCTTCCCGATGTATCGATATTTCCTTCAATTCTTCCACACCTTTAAATACCACTTCAGTCATGGGTAACATCCCTACATCTTCCTCAGTAAAGACCGAAGCAAAGAATTCATTCAGTCTCTCCGCTATCGCCTTGTCGCCTCTTAGTGCTCCTTTAACCCCTTTATCATCTAATGGACCAACTGACTGTCTCACAGGTTTTTTGCTACGAATGTACTTGAAAAGGTCTTTATTTCGTGTTTTTGCTTCCGCAGCAAGCTTCTTCTCAAATTCTCTCTTTGCCTGCCTTATTAATGTCTTGCATTTGACTTGCTAGTGCTTGTGCTGTTTCCAGGTTTCATCGTTTGGCTCTTTTTTCCATTTCCTGAAAGATGCTTTTTTGGCAACAACAGCCTCTCTGACCTCACCTTTAAACCATGCTGGCAGTTTTTTGGATTTCCTTCCACTTTTCTTAAAGCGTGGAATACAGCTGGTCTGGGCTTCCAAGATAGTATTTTTCAACAACACCCAAGCTTGATGTACGTCTTTAACCTTTGCAACTGCTCCTTTTAGTTTTTTCTTAACTGTTTTCCTCATTTTATCATAGTGTCCCTTTCGAAAGTTAAAGGGTAGTACTGTGGATTTCCTTACTATCCCTCCTCCACTAATTAAATCAAAGGCGATCATGCTATGATCACTATTGCCAAGTGGCCCCAACACCCTTATCTCTTGCACTACATCTGGTGTTCCACTAAGGACTAGGTCTAATATTGCTTCCCCTCTGGTTGGTTCATGAACCAGCTGCTCCAAGAAGCAGTCATTTATTTCATCTAGGAACTTTATCTCCCTAGCATGTCCTGTTGTGACACTGACCCAGTCGATGCCGGGGTAATTGAAATCACCCATTATTATTACTGCACTGTAACTTTTGCTAGCTTCCTTGATTTCTTTGAGCATTTCATCATCCATTTGTTCATTCTGGCCAGGCGGACGATAGTACACCCCCACTGCCATCGCCTTCCCCTTTTTACATGGAATTTCAATCCATAGAGATTCTACAGCAAATTTTGTTTCTTGCAAAACTTTAATCCTTTCTGACTCAATGCCCTCTCTAACATAGAGCGCAACCCCTCCACCAATTTGGTCAGCTCTATCATTACGATATAGTTTGTACCCAGGTATCACAGTGTCCCACTGGTTGTCCTCCTTCCACCATGTCTCTGATATTCCAATCATATCTAACCTCTCGTTTAGTGCTATATATTCTAACTCTCCCATCTTGTTTTGTAGACTTCTAGCATTTGCATACAAGCATTTTAGAGACTGTATTTTATTCATATTTATTTATTTATTTATTTATTTAACACTCATTTTTATACCGCATCTTCCAGAGATCAGTTGCGGTGTACAAATAACAACAATTAACAAATCGAAGTTTGTTTTACATAGAACATCTTAAATATACATAGAACATCTTGAAGTATCATAAATTAAACAAACTTAAATCTAGGAAAATTAAAACAGTGATTTTAAACTGGAACTGTGTTAAAACAATTAACTAACAGAATGTGGTGTCTACGTACATAATATAGTACATAACCGATACAACTATATACATGAGGGAGGTATTAAGGCATAAGAGATTGGATAGTCTTTTCGTTTACGCTAAGTGTGTGGTCCATTTAGGTGGGAGATATTAATATTAATTTGGCTATTGGTAGACATGGGTAATTTGGGATCTTTAAGTTCTGTCTGCTCCATACTCGAGGGCATTTGGGCTACTTTACTCTTTTTTGGAACCTCTCTGCTTTTTGTAGTATCCTTCAAGGATACATTCTTCCGAACCATCCGCTCTTGGGCGACTGTCAGCTTTCCCCTATTATCTAGTTTAAAAGCTGCTCTATCTCCTTTTTAAAGGTTAATGCCAGCAGCCTGGTTCCATCCCGGTTAAGGTGAAGCCCATCCCTTCGGAAGAGCCCCTCCTTTCCCCAGAATGTTCCCCAGTTCCTAACAAATCCGAACCCCTCATCTCTGCACCATTGTCTCATCCACGCATTGAGACTCCGGAGCTCTGTCTGCCTTTTGGGTCCTGCGCGTGGAACGGGGAGCATTTCGGAGAACGCTACCCTGGAAGTTCTGGATTTCAACTTCCTACCTAAAAGCCTAAATTTAGCTTCCAGAACCTCCCTACCACATTTTCCTATGTCATTGGTACCGACATGTACCAAGACAGCAGACTCCTCCCCAGCACTATCTAGATTGCGACCTGTAACGCAGAGACACCTTATACATCATGAGATATCCCTGCATAATGCCTTCTCTGGTTAATGAGGATGTCCAATCCATGGAAACCGAAGGGCCCTTAAATGAGACAGTCAATGCCTAATCTCCTGATAAAGCACCAAATATGAAGAAAAACTCACCGAACAGAAAACTACTACTACTTGGAGATTCCATCATCAGAGGCACCAACTTGGGAACACAGTTCAAAGGAGAGAAGATAGTCAAATGCCTCCCAGGCTCTTCAGCCAGCAGGAATACAAACCAATTTGTTGTTCCTTATCGTCACTCCAGTCCAGTCCCTTTACGTCTGGGTTGCGCAACCCTTACAGCAGCTTGGAGGCTGAGCCCAACCTTTTTGGAGGTGGGGCGGTATAAATACCACTGGGACCACTCACCAACTCCAGTATTCTCAGCCTCCAAGCAGCTGGAGGGTTCCGTAAGCCTAGAGCTTACTGGAGTCCTTCCTAATCCTTAAAAGATTTTACTTTGTTGTTTTATTACTTGTTTTATTACTTTTATTTCTTTTTATAGTTTTCCTCTTTTGTTTGGGTTTAAGCTGTCTCTGCCCCTTTAATTGCCTGCTCTCCTTCCTCCCTCCCCCCCTCCCCCCCCTGGTCGGGCCGGGCATCGGAGGTTCTCGGTGCAGGCAGTCCCGAAGAAGTTGTTCTCTGAGCTCTGCGGCTGCCATCCGACGCTCCCCCAAGCCTCTCCTCTTCATTCCCGAGCTGCCCTGCCTCGCGCCGAAGCCCTTTTGGAGGCTGAGCACTAGAGGCGAAGCCGGAAGCAAATCCTCAACGCTGGACCCGTCCCGCAGCCAAAGGACGCGGCAGCGAACCCAGGGCCTCCCGATCTCGGCGGGGAAGCCGATTTCGGCGATTTGCCTTAGGGGTTGACTCCCAGCCCTCGGCGGCATCCGGGTGGGGGAATTGCCGGCCCAGAGGACAGACTCGCGGCCCCCCGTTTGGGCTCCACGTGGTGAGGCCTACCACGTGTAGAGCCAACGGGCAGGGACCGCTGAGCCGGGCTCAGCCAGCACGGAAGCTACAAACCGCAAGTACCTCATTTAAAAAGCTTACTTCTAGTTAAGGGGCATTTTAATATAATATTAAAAGTTCTTTTCGTTTGATTTTGTGGAATTTAATTTAATTTAAATTTAGATTAGTCTACTCCGGTGCTGGTTTGGGGGATGATGTTATAAAATAAAAGAGGTTCTGGTGGCTGCCTTCCGGTTCGGGGAGAGTGTTGGCCCACTGAAGCAGAGAACACATACACCGGATTCTCCGGACATTTTGCTGGGACTTAGGTCCTGGTATAAGCCTACGTGCAAGAAAGCCGGGGATACCTGGAATCAGGAGCATGGCGGCCAAACCTAAATGTCCCTCCTGTGGCATGCGCAGGGGCACTTCTTCGGAGGCAGGAGTCTGCAGGGCTTGTGCTGCAGTAGCTGCCTCCGTGGAACAAGAAATGAACTTGGCCATAATCCAGCCCTCTCAGGGGTCTGGGGACCCATTAGAAGGGGAAGGGGGGGCCCAGTTTCCCCCCTCAACATCCTCGGATCTAACTTCCCTTCCGCCTCTCCCTTTGCCCCCCCCCTCTGGGGAAGGGGGCGCCGGGGAATTTTTCTCTCCAGACTTCATCCTTTTACTCCACAAGGCCTATTGCCTGCGTAAGCAGGGCCCAGGGGCAGGAGAGGCTGTTCCTTCGGCCGAGGCCAAGCCCAAGAGAGCAAGCAATCCAGACCCAGAGATTCTGCCTAAACGTCCTCGTTTGGGCGGTGAAGAACCTCTCGCGGTCCTCTCCCAGGGCTCCCCGGAGGAGGATGGCTCTGACAAGGACTGGGACGAGGAAGAGGAGGAACTGGAAGAAGGAGAGATCCCTGAAGAAGATCACTCCTGAATAATTAGAGTCTTTCATCGGGAGGAGCTCCTGGCACTAATCAATGAGTCCCTAAAAGTCCTCAATGTGGCCTCAGACATGCCGCTAGAGGAGGAGGCGCTGGAGGACCCATTAATCCAGGCCATTAGGAGATCTCAGAAAGTTTTCCCGGTCCACAGAGTTGTGCGTCAGATGATCCAGGAAGAATGGGATCAACCTGAGTCCAGCTTGAGGGGAGTACGGTCCATGTCTCGCCTATACCCCCTTCCAGAGGCAGACAAGGAGCTGCTGAAGTCTCCCAGGGTGGACGCGGCGGTATCAGCAGTTACTAAGAAGACCACCATCCCAGTGGAGGGCAGCTTGGCCCTAAGGGATTCTCAAGACAGAAAGCTAGATACCCTCCTGAAACAAGCCTTCGATGTGAGTGCCCTTGCCTTGCAGGCCTCGGTGTCAGGAGCCTGGGTGGCAAGAGCCTGTCTAAGGTGGTCACAACAGCTTCAGGCAGCAGAGGGGTCAACAGGCGAGGCTCAGACCAACTCTGCTAGGCTGGAATCAGGAGCAGCATACCTGGCGGATAGTCAGTATGACCTCATCAGAAGCCTAGCCAAGAACATGGCATCGGTGGTGGCGGCAAGGCGTTATCTGTGGCTACGGAATTGGGCAGCGGACGCCTCCTCCAAGGCACGATTGAGCCGCCTTCCCTTTAAGGGGAAGCTGTTATTCGGAGAAGACTTGGAGAAGTTGGTTAAGGATCTTGGCGAGTCTAAGGGGGGCAGGCTGCCTGAAGATAGGCCGAAGCAAGGACGACCCCTAGCCTCAGTGCGGAACCAGCCCAGGGACGCCCGAAGGTTCCGTCCAGCCAGGTCAAACCCCTTTCCCAGGGGCCGATTTCCCTCGAAGGGACAAGGCTTTAGAGGGTTTCGAGGAGCAGGCCGCGGTTTCGGGGCGTCCTCCTCCTTCTCCTCTCAGGGTAATAGAAAACAATGAGGTGACGGGGGTCCAGGGGGGAGAAACGTCGGTAGGCGGTCGCCTGAGGCAATTTCTCCCCGCCTGGTCCCGAGTCACGTCCGATCGATGGGTTCTAGAGGTTATCAGAGACGGCTACGCTCTCGAATTTGCAAAACAGATACTGCCAGCCTTTGTCCAGTCTCCCTGCGGTTCTTCTGCAAAGAGGGCGGCGGTAGAGGAAACTCTTACCCGTCTAATATCGCTCGGGGCCGTGGTCCTGGTACCACCAAACCAATATGGTTCTGGTTGGTACTCGATTTACTTCGTAGTACCAAAGAAAGAAGGGGCCTTTCGCCCGATTCTAGATCTAAAACAGGTTAATCGCTGCCTCAGGGTTCCGCATTTCCGGATGGAGACCCTACGGTCTGTAATAGCAGCCGTAAGGGGCGGGGAGTTCTTAACGTCCCTCGATTTGACAGAAGCCTACCTGCACATCCCGGTCAGGGCATCCCATCAACAGTTCCTGAGATTCGCAGTTCCAAGGGGTCACTTTCAATTCCAGGCCCTTCCCTTCGGCCTAGCTACGGCTCCAAGAACATTCACCAAAGTAATGGTGGTAGTAGCGGCCTCCCTACGGAAAGAGGGAATACTAGTACACCCCTACCTGGACGATTGGCTAATCCGGGCAAAGTCGGAGGAGGAAAGCCACTCCGTGACGACAAGAGTGGTCCAAGTCCTAGAAGAATTGGGCTGGGTCATCAATCGAGCAAAGAGCAGGATGACTCCCTCCCAGGAACTCGAGTACCTCGGTGCAAGGTTCGATACCAACAAAGGAAGGGTGTTCCTGTCTCGATCAAGGTCAAGAGAGCTGAGACTCCTAGTCACCCAGTTTCTGGCCAGACGAAACCCCACGGCGCGGCATTATCTTCAGGTTCTGGGGACAATGGCAGCGGCAATAGAGGTGGTACCATGGGCCCGGGCCCACATGCGGCCTTTGCAGAGGGCCCTATTCCGTCGGTGGTCGCCCCAGCATCATTCCATGTCAAGGCAGTTACCTTGCGCTCCGCGAACCAAACAGGCTCTTCGCTGGTGGCAGTGCCCAAGGAATCTGGATTGCGGGATGCCTCTCGAGCCTCCTCAGTGGTTATTATTGACGACGGATGCCAGCCTGGGAGGCTGGGGAGCTCACTGCGAGGACCAGTTCGTCCAGGGCAGCTGGACTCCGTTGGAAGCACAATGGCCCATCAACAGACTGGAATTGCGAGCCGTCAGCCTAGCGCTCAGGGCTCTCGAGGCCCTAGTGCAAAAGAGAGCAATTCGCGTTCTCTCCGACAATGTCACCGCGGTGGCTTACATCAACCATCAGGGCGGTACCAGCAGCCCCGCCTTAGAAAGGGAGGCGGGCACCCTGTTCCAGTGGGCGGAAACTCGGTTGGAAGCCCTTTCAGCCCAGCACGTAGCAGGTACAGACAACGTCACGGCAGATTATCTCAGCAGGTGCAAGATAGACCACGGAGAGTGGGAATTGGAACAGGAGACCTTCGACCAGATAGTAGCCCATTGGGGTCTCCCGGTCATGGATCTCATGGCGAGGTTCTCGTCCGCCAAGGTGGGCCGGTTCTTCAGCCGACAAAAGGAAAGAATGTCCGAAGGCCTCGATGCCTTGTCCCAGAAGTGGCCCTCGGAGGGTCAGCTCTATGTATTTCCTCCCTGGGTTCTGATCGGAAAGGTCCTCCAGCGCGTGGAGTCTCACCGGGGGTTCGTAATCCTTATAGCTCCGGATTGGCCTCGCCGCCCCTGGTATGCGGATCTGGTGAGGTTGACCGCCGACCAACCTTGGCGGCTACCGTGCAAGAGGGACCTTCTGAAGCAAGGCCCGGTTCGTATGCCTCACGTGGAGCGATTCTCGCTTACGGCCTGACTATTGAAAGGGCGAGGCTCCTGAAGAGAGGCTACTCAGGAGCTGTCATCTCGACCTTGTTGAATGCCAAAAAGCACTTGACCTGCCTCTCCTATGTCAGGACTTGGCACATCTTCGAAGCGTGGTGTGCCGAGCACCGGCGGAAACCCCTTTCCGCCTCAGTCCCTGAGATCCTCGAATTCTTACAGGCAGGATTTGACAAGGGTCTAGCGCACAGCTCCTTACGGGTCCAGCTGGCGGCAATCGCATGCTACAGAGGGAAGGTCCGAGGCAAGTCCCTAGGGGCTCACGCGGATGTCTCCAGGTTCCTAACAGCGGTGAGACGCATGCGTCCTCAATGGAGGTCGGTCGTCCCCTCTTGGGATCTCAACCTAGTGCTTAACGCACTGATCAGGGAACCCTTTGAGCCAGTGAAGAGGGCCTCCTTAAAGGACTTAACCCTGAAGACAGTCTTCGTGGTCGCTATCTGCTCGGCAAGGCGCGTTTCCGAATTACAAGCATTGTCCGTTCAGTCCCCCTTCCTACTATTTCTCAAGGACAAGGTAGTTCTACGAACGGTCCCTTCCTTCTTGCCCAAGGTCATCTCTCCTTTCCATGTGAATCAGGCAGTGATCCTTCCGATCCTCTCCGCCGAGGGGCCTATTCGTTCAGTTTGGGGGTCCACACAAGGGAGAGGCGGCGGCCAAGGCCTCCAGCTCCAGATGGATCAGAGAAGCGATCGCTTCCGCCTACATACTGAAAGGGAAGCAGGTTCCAGCGGGTCTCCGGGCGCACTCCACCCGAGCTCAGGCTACCTCCTGGGCAGAGTTCAGTCTTGTCCCTCCGCTAGATATCTGTAGGGCAGCGACTTGGTCTTCTCTGCATACCTTCACCAAGCACTACAGGCTAGACATTCAGAGTGCGGCGGACGCTCGGTTTGGGCTGGCTGTCCTTCAGTCCGGTATGCCGGAGCCCACCCAGGAATGAACTGCTCTTTTACATCCCAGACGTAAAGGGACTGGACTGGAGTGACGATAAGGAAGAAGTAATTAGATCTTATCTGCTAATTAGTGTTCCTGAAGGAACGACAGTCCAGTCCCTGATCCCACCCAGTTAGGACCTATCAGACAGAAGGAAGCTTTGGACCGAGCGTGGGGCCAGTTCGGGAGGAAGAGCGGTGGGAGAAAGATCGGATTTGGCAGCCTCAGGCATCCCCTCTTCCCGTCTCCATTTCTCCCCTCTATGTCTATATTAAAAAAAAAAAAAAAAGGGAAAAAAGTTATGCATAGTGGGACGGTGTTATTTTCTAGAGCTTGTTTATGGAGTTATATAAGTTATTAATGGAATTACTTCAGGTCTGCTTTTTCATTCGTTTACTGGAGTTGGTGAGTGGTCCCAGTGGTATTTATACCGCCCCACCTCCAAAAAGGTTGGGCTCAGCCTCCAAGCTGCTGGAAGGGTTGCGCAACCCAGACGTAAAGGGACTGGACTATCGTTCCTTCAGGAACACTAATTAGCAGGTAAGATCTAATTACTTCATGTACTTAGCGCAGAAAGTGAGCACTCCAAAATTGATGATGTCATCCACTTGGGTACAAATGACCTGGCTAGAAATAGTGCCTCTGCAGTTCAAAGCGACTTCCAGACTCTGGGAGAGAAACTCAAGCCCATTGTTAACACTGTAGCATTCTCAGAAGTTCTACCTGTTCTTGGTAAGGGGGCAGAAAGGCTGCATCACATAAACAGCTTTAATACATGGCTCCAGACCTGGTGCAAACAAGAAGGATTCAGATTTATAGGTGACTGGGGAAACAGGAGGACCAACAAGAGACTATACTGTGCTGATGGACTACATCTTTCTGTCGCAGGGAAAAGAATCCTAAGTGAAAAATTCAGGCAGTATGTGGATATGCATTTAAACTAGAAAAAAGGGGTGACGGATGGGGAAGGACAAGTTCAGGATGTAACTCCCAGCAAAAGCAGAATAACGTCAGAAACAGCCACACTTTTAAACCACACATCAACGATAAGTGAGAAGAAGTGGGCAGAACAAAATCAATGCAAAATACATGCAAGCCAGTTAAATGCTGGAAAGCAATGAGCACAAATGCTCGAAGCTTAGCCAGCAAAGTTCCGGACCTGGAAGCCCTAATGGTGGAAATGGACTTGGACATTGTGGCCATTACAGAAACATGGTTTAATGAATCGCATGATTGGGATATAGCCATAGCTGGCTATAATCTATTCAGAAGAGGCAGAGAAAGTGGAAAATGAGGAGGAGTAGCCTTGTATGTCAAAAGCAATATTAAAGCTACTGAAATGTAGGGGCATGGGGAAAAGAAGAAGCGCTCTGGATTGTGTTGGAAAGAGGAGATGGCACTGTCATCCATACCTCTGTAGTCTACAGATCTCCAACTCAAATCGAAGAGATAGATAACGAATTGATTATAGATATTGCCAAGATAGCCACAAAGGGGGAAGCGATCATGACTTTAATCTACCCGATGTGGATTGGATTACTCCTTCTGCAAATCTGTAAAGAAACAAAAAATTGTGGATGCTTTCCAAGATGCGTTACTTAGACAAATGGTGAATGGAACCAACCAGGGAAAGCTCAATACTGGATTTAGTGCTCACCAACGGTGATAGCATGTCGAATGTCTTGGTGGGTGCCCCTGTGAGCAGCAGCGATCATCACACGGTGTGGTTTGAGATAAAAGCCAAGGTGCAGTCCAGTCATAGCAAGCTCAAAGTCCTAAACTTCAAAAACACTGACTTCAGTAAAATGGCCGACTACCTAAAGGAGGAGTTGGCAGGGTGAAAGGGGATAAGGGAAGTGGAATTGCAATGGGGTAAACTAAAGGTGGCAATAAAAGGGGCAACAGATAAATATGTAAGAAAAGTAAATAAAAACAAGAGGAGAAGGAAACCTATTTGATTTTCCAAAGAAGTGGCTGCTCAAATAAAGGCAAAAAACACAGCTTTCATAAAATTCAAAAGCTTGCAAACAGAGAAACACAGAAATGAATACAGGATCAAACTCGGAGACAAAAAAGAAAAATAAGGAAAGCAAAATCAAAGGCAGAGGAAAAGATGGCTAAAGATGTGAAGTGTGGCGACAAAACTTTCTTCAGGTATATTCTGGAAAGCAAGAAGATCAAAGGTGGAATTGCAGGACTCAGAAGTGCTGGGAACGGACTCGTGGAAAGTGACATTGAAAAAGCGAAATTGCTAAACAAATACTTTTGCTCTGTTTTTACTAAAGAAAATCCTGGAGAAGGACCACCTGTGACTCCCAAATATACAAATGTGAATGAAGTAGATACCACACTGTTCACAGAAGATGATGTGTTAGAACAACTTGCAAAACTGAAAGTGGACAAGGCCATGGCACCGGATGGGATACATCCCAGGATACTGAAAGAGCTCAGAGAGGTTCTTGCAGGGCCGTTAAATGATGTTTTCAACAGACCCTTGGAAACAGGAGAAGTTCCTCAGGACTGGAGAATGGCTGATGTGGTACCTCTACACAGAAGTGATGACAGGGAAGAAGTGACAAACTACAGGCCCATGAGCCTTACCTCGGTGGCGAGAAAAGTAATGGAGGCGCTCCTGAAAGAGCGAATAGTGGACTTTCTCAAAACCAACAGGTTGCAAGATCCAAGGCAACATGATTTTACTGAAGGACGATCTTGCCAAACCTGATTGAGTTCTTTGACTGGGTGACCAGAGAACTAGATCAGGGGCATGCGATGGATGTCATTTACCTGGATTTCAGCAAAGCCTTTGATATTGTTCCTCATAGGAGACTTATCAATAAACTCAGTAGTTTGGGGATGGGTCCCAGGGTAGTAAACTGGATCAGAAATTGGTTGACTGACAGATGTCAGAAGGTGATTTTGTAAATGGAGCTCACTGTGATGAAAGGAGGGTGATTAGCGGGGTGCCCCAGGCTTCAGTCCTGGGCCCGGCTCTGTTCAATGTATTTGTGAGTGATATTGCTGAAAGACTGAATGGAAAAGTCTGTCTTTTTGCAGATGACACGAAAATTTGTAACGGAGTCGACTCCCCCGAGGGAGTGGTTAACATGAGGAAAGATCTACAAAAGCTGGAAGAATGGTCTAATGCTTGGCAATTAGAATTTAATGCAAAGAAGTGCAGTCTCATGCACTTGGGTAGCAGAAATCCAAGGGAAATGTGTGCAATAGGGGGCGAGAGGTTGGTGTGCATGGATCAGGAGAGAGGCCTTGGTGTGATTATTTTCGTAGATCTCAAGGTGGCAAAACAGTGCGACAAGTTGGTGGCAAAAGCCAGGAGGATGTTGGGCTGCATACAAAGAGGAATTACCAGCAGAAAGGAAGATGTACTAATGCCACTGGATAAGTCACTGGTGAGGCCTCACTTGGAATACTGTGTTCAGTTTTGGAGACCATATCTTGCAAAGGATATAAAAAGACTGGAAACTGTTCAGAAGAAGGTGACCAAAATGATCTGGAGCCTGCGTCAGACGCCTTATGAGAAGAGACTTGAAGACCTAAATATGTACTCTCTGGAGGAGAGGAGGGACAGGGGAGATATGATTCAGACCTTTAAATACTTAAAGAGGAAAAATGAACAAACAAACCTCTTCCATAGACGGGGAAGCTGTAAAACTAGAGGGCATAACATGAAGCTGCAAGGGGGTAAATTGAAAGACAATGTCAGGAAATACTTTTGCACTGAAAGGGTGGTGGATTCTTGGAATGCCCTCCCGATGGAAGTGGTGGGGGCAAATACAGTGACAGAATTCAAAATAGCATGGGACAGACACAGTGGATCCCTTTACAGCAACAGGATAAAATAAAAATAAACGTAACTATCTAATTTCTCAACATTCAGGGGTGTCCTTCAAGGAGCAGTGGGTTCACCCCTAAAACAAAGGCATTGGGAGGGGTGGCCTTCATGGAGCGGCAGGTGCACCTACTCTTGCCATCTTACTGGGCAGACTAGATGGACCATACTGGTCTTTATCTGCCGTCATTTACTATGTTACTATGTCCTTCCAGGATTTTGTGAGGGATAGGGCCATGGCCATCCCATTTTCACTGGAGAAGGAGGATGAGCCTAGAATGGAGAAGTTGGAGATCTTCCAATATTCCTCTGCCCCTAAGGAAGCAGTGACTGTGCCAGTTCACCACATCTACAGCAGCTATAAATGAGAATGTGGAAGAACCCCCTCACTGGGTCACCAGTCAGTAGGAGGCTGGACTCAATGTACAGAGTTCAAAAAGCTCCTGGATTTGAGAAGCCTTAGCTCCGCATCACTCCTTAGTGGTAGAGTCTGCCCTTAAGAGGATTAAGAGCACCGACTCATTCCTCAACACCCTGGATAGGAAGGCTCGGACATTGGACTCCTTCGGTAGGAAGTGCTTCAAAAGGTCCATGCTCGCAGCTCAAGTACGCTCTTACCAGCTCTACATGAGCATGCTCTTGAAGGACATTGTGTGATCTCGCCGACTTGTGCCATTTCTTCCCCCCCCCCCCCCCCCGAAGAAATTACAGCACCATGTCCTGGTGGACCACTGCAAGGGCTGCTTGAAGTTCCTGGTCTGGGCAACCTATGACACCTTTGAGACTGTGTCTAGAATGGCATTAGTGGACATTGGAGCTCGCAGGCTCACCTGGCTTGAGTCTTCCGACCTGGAGCAGTCGGTGCAAAATTAAGCTCGTGGACATGCCGTGACGGGAGAAAACCTCTTCAGAGAAGAGGGCAGGCATAATAGAGATGCAGCACATCCGAACCAGCTGCCTAGCACAGGAGGTATCAAAATGGAGGCCAGAAGACGACTTAGCACTAGCATAGGCTCGGGTACTTCCCTGGTCTTCAAACCTCCCAGCAAAAAATGCAGGCTCCTCACCTGCAGCATTGAGAGAAGGCTTAAAAGGCCCAGCCTGTCCTGCAACAAAAGCCAGGAGCGGGGTTATGACTGGTTCCTCCAGAGCATAGCTAATCTGCCATTGTCCACAGAGGTGAGTCCTCCAGTGGGGGGGGAGGAGTTCATTCTTTTTCCCCACGGGTGGCCCCTTTATATCTTCGGACTCTTGAGTGCTATAGATTGTCCAAAGCGGCTGCATGTTGCACTTGGCCGAGCTGCTGCCACATTGCCTGCCCACCCCCTCTCTCCCCCCCCCCCCACGGATGTATCCATGTATCCTCTCAACCCTCTGTATTTGGACCTACTTTGGGGAGAAATCTCCGCCCTTCTGGCTGATCTCGCCATAGAGCCTTTGCCGCAGGAGCAAATCAGGTGGGAATTTTACTCCAGGTACTTTCTGGTCCCCAAAAAGATGGACGTGGTGGGTCTGGCCCATCCTGGACCTCAGAAACCTCTAGACCTTTCTGGTGCCAGAAATGTTTAAGATGATATCTTTAGGTACCCTGCTCCCTTCATAAAGTTAATTGCTATACTCCCTGGATCTGAAAGATGTGTATAACCACATACCGATCCATCCCGTTCACAGGCGGTATCTTAGATTCATCCTGGCAGAAAAGCATTTTCCTTCTTTCTGTCTGTATGCCAGGCACCTTCTCTAGCCCTCTTCAAATCCAGGTTGAAAGCTCACCTCTTCGCTTCTGCTTTTGGATCTTGACTCATCTGATCTCTGTTCCTTCCCCTTGTTTTACCCCTGCTTACACCTGCTGTGTTTTGTCTTGACTAGTGTCATGCAGCGAGGGCTGATGAGAGCCCAGTTGAGAGGAAAAAAGGTGTTTTTCACAGAGAAAAAGACTTGCAATATTCCCAGGAACCAGCTAGAGGGAGCAAGAGTGTCTTCAGGGAGACTGAAGAGCCACGCCCAGCTGGTCATGAGGAAATGCCAACCAGCTTCCAATCCTCAAAGGCAGGAGGGCTTCATAAGGGGAGTGTGGAAGACTGGAGAGGAAGGAGAAGAGGCAGAAGGAGCACCTGCAGCCTCGGAGATAGAAGCACCAGCAGAAGCAGCAGCCCTAGCAGAAGCAAGGGGAGAATCACTGGCAGCACCGAGAGAGAGAGGTGGAAGTAGAAACCTGACTACTCTAGTGCTAGAGGATTCCCAGGAGGGAGAGGTGATTTCCCAGGAGCTGAGGAAGGACCTAAGGAGGTGTCAGCTCAAGCCAAACCAAGAGCTGTTTGCCCTCAGAGGCAAAAGCACTGCTGTAACTGCAACCCTAAGCCAAACAAGAATCAGCTGGAGAAACCAAGCCACGCTGAGCCAGAAAGCCAGAAGCTGGGCTTGTACAGAGGCAGGCCTTCACCAGGAGAAGGAAGTCAAAGGCTACGGGGTAAGCCTAACTTTCATAGAAAAGGAATTCACCAAGCTGCTGCCTGGGAAAAGCAGGCAGTGGAAGAAAGCCGGTTACTTGAGGATTGCTGCCATACAAGGTATGAGAAATGTATGCCTGATAAGAAAGCTGTGAATGTTAAAAGCTATGATAAAGCGGCTAGAAAACCTCTAAAGAAAGAGGATACTTTAAAGCCTAATACAGCACGTGGCTGACGCCCTAGGCTAGGCCAAGGACATTGGGATCTGCTACAGAAAATATACAAAACCCCTGAATGTGTTTTACAAGAAACCAGGGATATAGGATCAGAGCTTTCCGATATCGAGCCAATGCAAGTGGAACTGGTAGGAGATTTATCTGACCAAGAGATGGACTGTACACTTTGTATTTCTGAAAGTTTAGAGTCACTGCCAGACTTGTGATTGGGTGAATTGCCAGCCGAGCATTCTGTATTTGTTTGAGCACCTCCATTCCTGTGACGTATAACAGTTTTTGCTTTGAACCCTGAGTTTGTTTTCTACCTGAGTTAAGGACATTTGCTTTAAAGTTGTAACCCACTATTTAGAACCACTGTGAAAAGGGAAATAAAAGCCTTATTAATTCCCACCACTCAGCTTGATTGTTTCATTGAAGATTGGAGCAAAGGAAACTACAAGGACCAACTCCCATTTGGGCCTTCAGAAGACTCTCCAATCTTAACCTTATATTTTTGTGTCGCACCTGCCCTGGCGTCCACTGGCCACCAGGGAAGTGTTGCTGACACTAGATTATAAGCTCTGATGAGCAGGGATTGTCTCTCTTACATGTTTGTGCAGCGCTGCGTATGACTGGTAGCGCTATACCAATGCTCAGTAGTAGTAGTACCGGATACTACCTTTTCAGGTTGGCTTCGGCGCCCCGAGCCTTCCAAAAGTGCCTTGCCGTAGTAGCGGCCTATCTTGGAAGACTTTTTATCTTCCCTTATCTGGACGACTGGCTCATAAAAAGCACCACTCCCAGATGGAGTCTAGCAATCAATGCGGTTGACCATTCAGTTGCTAAAGCTGTAGGGGTTTGTAGTCAATTTATTTATTTTATTTATTTACAGTTTCTTTTATACCGCGCTATTTGACATCAGTGCGGTTTACAATGAACAGAAACTACACGTCACAAAAATTGATCAGTGCTTACAATGAACAGGACAATGAACTGGGTATACATTAAACAGGTTTCATAAACAGAGAACATAATAAAACTATGTACAAAAAGCAACTATGTACAAAGCAGCTAAATGCAGCTAATGTTTCTTAATGAGAGGAGAAGCAAGGTGAGATTGCAGCTCTGCGCGTTAAGACTAAGTCCCACCTTCAGCCCACTCAACAACTGGTATTCATAGAGACTTTCCTCGACACGACTCAAGCGAAGGCCTTCCTTCTGCTAGACTGACTTCAGAGATTGATGGCCTTGGTCTGAGATACCTAGTGAAGTAGTCGCACCATTTCGTGGGATGCTAATCGTGCTTGGCCACATGGCCTCTACTATACACATTTATTTAGGAGCTTATATACCGCTGTCAGCACTGGCATTGCAGCAGTTTAACAAAAACCCAGTAGTTTACAGGCACACAAATACAGGCACTAAGTCCACACGCAATTAGAAAGGGACATAAGGGGGAGAGAGGTGGGGTAGCACAACAGTCATTACCAGGACTGTAGAAAAAACGCTAAGGACAGGAGGAGGGGGGTGCAGGAGGAGGCAGATCGATAGGCTAGGATTCAAAAGCTTGAAGGAAAAAAAAAGACGAGTCTAAAGGCCTGACAAATTTAACATAAGAGGCCTCTACCTGAAGTTCGATGGGCAGAGTGTTCCACAAATGAGAAGCTTGGGCCATAAAGCCAAGTTATCTATACATGGCTAGGTGAAGTGTTTTTACAGCAGGGGTAGCAAGAAGGTTCCCTGTTGAGCAGTGAACGGTACGTGAGAAAGAGTAGGGAACAAGAAGCGAATGGAGGTAAGTGGGAGATCAGAGTAGAATGTGCAATGTGTTAACAAGAGGATTTTAAACTGAATGTAGAAGGAGTCAAGAAGCCAGTGTTGTTCCCGGAGAAAAGGCGTTGCAAGATCGAAGTGGCAAGTGCTACAAATAAGTTTTAATGGCTGTGTTTTGCATGGTTTACAATCGCCGAAGTTGATATTGGGAGACACCGGATATCAGAGAATTACAGTAGTCCAGTTTATTGATAACAAATGAGTGGAGAAGAATTTTGAGAGTTTGGTTGTTGAGATATGATTTGATTGATCATATTCTTGCCAGGGAAAAAAAGCAACCATTGACAGTGTTCAAGACATGGGGGGCAAAAGTGAGGCAGTCGTCCACAGTGACCTCTAAGGAGCAGATAGATGACCTGCAAGAGATCTTAGAGCTGCCTAGGCGGGACAATAGGGGGATGACTTTCGGATGTGAGAGGGCCTCAAACTTATTTGAATTGAGAATTGCTTTGTGCAGGGTAGCCAGGATGCAATCGATTTGACATAAGCTAGGCTATAATTGGTAAAATTGAGACAAAGGGTGAAAGATGAAAAGGCACTAGGGGTGAACACCTGATGGGTTTTCTGGAGAATGTTCAGGGGCTGTCAAAGGAAGAGGAGGAAAGTTAATGGGCTACTGCATTGTGCAGTCGGTGGTAGGACAGAAATTTTTATGTTGGAGCATGGACAAATTGATCTGGCGGTAAAGAAATGGTCTCGATGGCCTTAGGGCAAGGTGTTGGAAGACTGAGAAAAGCTGTTTGGGAAGGTTTTCATGGGCATGAATGGCTCTCTTGAGTAGTGAGAGGTTTGGCCACTATAATAAGCTGCCTATACTCACACTGCAGGAACCTACAGGAGGATCTGTGGATGACTTGCGCCAGCAGCACTTGGAGCACAGGACCCTGCATTTTTTAGCATTAAATCTCAACTGCCAAATTCTAGACCATTCTTCAAGCTTCGCTAGATCCCTCCTCATTATCTACTCCTTCCTGGGTGTCTACTCTAATGCAGAGTTTGGTATCATCCGCAAAGAGGCAAACCTTACCTGACAACCCTTCCGCTATATTACTAACAAAGATGTTAAAAAAAATTGGATCAAGGACGGGTCCCTGTTGAACACCACTAGTAACCTCCTTTTCCTGAGAGTGAACTCCATTTATCTGTACCCTTTATCGCCTCCCACTCAACCAATTTCTAACCCAATCGGTAACTTTAGGATCCATCCCTAGGGTGCTCAGTTTGTTTATGTCACCTGTGCGGAACGGTGTCAAAGGTTTTACTGAAATCCAAGTACACTACATCTAGGGCTCTCCCTGGATCCAACTCCCTGGTCACCCAGTCAAAGAAATGAATCAGATTTGTCTGACAAGAGCTGCCTTTCGTGAATCCTTGCTACCTCACATCCGGTAATCAGAAACCTCACTATTTTCTCTTTCAGCAGCATTTCCAATAGTTTACTCGCCACAGAAGTTAAATTAGCCAGCCTGTAGTTTTCAACCATATCCATATTTCTGCTTTTGTGTAAAGGGAACACATGTTTTATTTTTATTTATTTATTTATTTATTTTTTAAACTTTATTTTTAATACACACCAATCCATACACACAACAGCTGTGACTCAACTTAACCACAAAAATAGACACAGCAACCATAAAGTCAATATTGGCACCCAACCTTCCAAATGGCAGAATTTATTTCTACCTCCCAACCCCCCCACCCCCCCCCCACCAAACAGCAACCAGTATCATAGAAAGAAATCAAATCATGTTGTGGCCCGCCATGTATTATACCTTCCCCACACAAGTACATACGTCTGTGAGTGCTCCTGCTTCATCGCCGTTAGCTTACTCATCAGATAAAGATGTTCGAGGGAGTTACGATACTCTTCTAAAGTAGGTACTCCCACTTGTTTCCACTTCCTGGCAATCAGCACCCGCAAAGCAATACACCCCAAATGTACAAATTCCCCCTCCCACCTATTTAGCTCGGCCTGCCGCACCCCAAGGAACGCCAAGGCAGGCGAGGGCAACAATTCCTTCCCCAAAATCAAACCTAAAAGGCGAAACACCTCCGCCCACACCACGAATCAGATCACACGTCCACCAAATATGCATATACGTTCCCCGTTCTCCACACTCTCTCCAGCAGCAAGCGTTGGTAGCAGGATACATCTGATTCAAACGCACTGGCGTCAAATGCCACCTATACAATATCTTATAATTATTTTCTATTAAAGAAATCGCCAAAATGCCCTTATAACGAGATCGGTAGATTTGCTTCCACATATCCTCCCCCCACTCAACCCCCAGGTCTTCCTCCCATCGCTTTTGAAAAGGCTCCCTCCTCCCAGCACCCTGCATCATAGCATAATATTTGGTCACTACCCGTCTCTGCCACCCCATCAAAAACATCTGCTCCACCTCGGTAGGATCACCCCGCAGCCCTGGTATTATCTTATGGTGAATATAATGGGTAAGTTGTTGGTAGCGAAAAAGGTCTTTATCCTCTAATTGGTATTGTTCTTGTAATACAGCAAATCTTTTAACCTTCCTTCCCTCCAGCAGTTGACCTACCCAGTCCAGCCCCTTCCGTGCCCACTGCAAATAAGCCTTACAGCCCATTCCCGGCGGAAAAGCCTGGTTCCCCCTTATAGGCACCAGCCGCGAAATCCCCTCTTTGCCTAACCAGACACATTTCCATTTATTCCATATGTTCAGGGTAAGATGCACGTGAGGGTTCAAACCTTGAAACCCTCTATTCCCCTCCTGGGGTAACCATAAAAGATCCCCCACCGACCCCCCCCCGCAATTCCTCCGATTCCATCCACACCCATTCTTTCTTCTCCTCCCCCCACCAGTCCACACAGGCACTCAGCCGGGCAGCCTCCCAATACCTCTTTAAATCCGGCAGTGCCAGACCCCCACACTCCTTCCGGCGCATCATAATTCTCCCCGCTATTCTATTTTTCCATGGCCCGCCCACATATTTCGTAAGTACCTGTTGCCACTTAGCTAGACAAGTGTTTGGCACCCAGAGAGGCAGTGCCGTGAACAAATACAGCCATCGAGGCAATATCACCATCTTTACGGCCGAAAGTCTCCCATGCCAAGACCTGTTTATCCATGGCCCCATAGTCAGCCGCAAACAAATCATGCTCCTTCACAGTTAATTTGATACCCAAATAGGTAATATTATACTTAGCCCATTTGAAGGGAATCTGTTCCTTAAGAAGGCTCACAGTCTCATCCAAGACCGAAATATTCAAAATCTGAGATTTAGTCGCATTAACTCGAAACCCGGAGACTTCCCCAAATTCCAATAAAAGGTCATACAATACTGGTAAAGATTCCTGGGGCTCCGTCACCATAAACAATAAATCATCGGCGAAGAGGGACACCTTGCTTTCCAAAGTTGACCACTTAACCCCTTTCACCGCTCCACATTCCCGCACCCGCTGGGCCAAAGGCTCCATCGATAACACAAACAGAATGGGTGATAACGGGCACCCCTGCCTCGTCCCCCTCTGCAGCTCAAAGGCCGCCGTATAATCCCCATTAATACGAATCTTCGCCCACGGCTGATTATAAATCGCCTTAACCCACTGCAGGTACTGCCCCCCAATCCCCATCCGTTCCAAAACCCGAAAAAGAAAGGGCCAAGATACGCGGTCGAAAGCCTTTTCGGCATCAATTGTCAATAATAGCATTTGTTGTTTCTCCCGCTTCCCCCACCAGATAGCATTCAGCACTTTCCGAATATTGTCAGATGTGTGTCGCCCCGGCACAAAACCCGCCTGGTTCTCATGAACCAAATATGGTAAATGAGGTAAAAGGCGATTAGCCAAGACCTTAGTGTAAATTTTAAAATCTGACCCCAATAGAGAAATAGGTCGGTAAGATCCGCAAAGGGTTAAGTCTTTCCCCTCCTTAGGAAGGACAGTAATACCCGCAGTGCGCATAGTTGCCGGCAGCACCCCCTCCTCCGCAAAGGAGTTAAAAAGCCTAGTCAAGACCCCCCCCAACTCTGTCCCAAACTTTTTATAGAATGCATTGGTGTACCCATCCAAACCCGGCGCCTTATGCGAGGGCAGATCCTTGATGACTGCGAGTACTTCCCCTACCTCAATAGGCCGGGAGAGCTGCTCAGTTTGCCCCACGCTCAGGCAGGGCAACTTCATACTAAAAAAGGCATCCCCCTCCTTCTGCCCAACCCCCTGATCCGGGGAGTACAGCTGCCGATAATACTCAACGAACCGGTCTTGTATTTGCCGCAATTGACGCAAATCTTTCCCCTGAGTATCCTTAATTTTTGTAATATAATTTCGCTGGCGCTGCTGTTTCAACTTATGAGCTAATATCCGCCCAGGTTTATTCCCCCATTCAAAAAAGACCTGCTTTAGCCTATCTTGCGCATATTTAATCTCTCCAAGCTCTAGTTCCCTTAACTCCTTATGCGCCTGATCCAGCGCACGCTGACCGGACCAGCCTAAGTCCCCCCGTTTTTGTACCCCCTCTAATTCCCGTATCTGCTCGTATAATACCCGCTTTTGCCGTTCCTGTATCCTCTTTCGATAAGAACCAATAGATATCAACTTCCCACGCACCACCACCTTAAGACATTCCCAAAGTGTACCAATTTTGCACTCTGGTGTGTCATTAAAGTCTAAATATTCTTTGATCTGTTCCTTAATTTGCAGAACTATCTCGGGGGTTGCCAACAAAGACTCATTTAAACACCACCCCGAGCCTCTCCCCCCTCTTCCCCCCAATCGAATCTCTATCCAGAACGGAGCATGATCAGATAACGTGCGTTCCCCAATCTCACACCCCCCCAGGTCCTGAACAAGTGTCTTAGCCACCCAGACCATATCCAACCTAGATAGAGAGTCATGCACTGGGGACCAATAAGTGTAATCCCTCCTCCGCCCATGAAGCGCCCGCCACACATCCACCACTCCCAGTTGAGCCCCCATCCCTCGGAGCGCTCTCCTACTCTTCACATTCCCTAGGGCCTTCCCCTTAGAATTGTCCAAGAGGGGGTTACTCGTTAAATTAAAATCCCCACCCATTATTAATTGCCCCTCCTCAAAGGCAGTCACCCGGGCAGTCAATTCCACAAAAAAGGCCCCCTGAGCCACATTAGGCCCATATATATTCACCAAGGTGAATTTCTGATCTTTAATACTGATCTTGACCATCAGATAACGGCCCTCCCGATCTTGTTGAATATCATGTACTTGGAAGGGTACCTGAGTGTGCACTAGGATACCTACCCCCCCTTTCTTATGCTCCACCCTGTTAGAAGTGAACCACCGACCCTGAAATTTTTTATTTGCCATGCGCCACTCATCCCTCTTCAACAAATGTGTCTCCTGAAGAAACACCACATCACCCCGCAATCTACCGATCTCTTTATACACTCTTTGTCTCTTAAACCTCGCACATTCAGTGTTACCACCCTTAATTTATCCATCAACCCCACAGTTAGCATACAACCACATCATACGCTGTTTGGTGATAACCCCCCCCCCACCCAACCCCCCTCCTTCCCCTCCCACCCCCTCCCCTTCCCCTCCCCCCACCTTCCCAGAACGCCCGCACCACCATAGTGTGAGGCATGACTCACCAGCCCGAGCCCCTTGCTCCCCCTTCAACTTTCCAATGAGCATCCCCCCCCCAACATCACATTTAGAATACCATTGAGAACATGACAAAATACCCCTCCTCCCTTCTGCAAACATTAATCAACACTGTCCAGAGAGTCCACTGCTCCACCTCAGCCCTCCGGCTCCGCCTCCCGCTGTTGTTGATGTCTGCGGAGCCTCCGGTCTCCCTGGGGTGCCCTCCTCTAGCCACTTTCCCCAGGGCGTTTCCTGGCCAGTTTTTGGCGCTCCATCGTCGGAATCTCGGGCAGCCCCGTCCATCCCGCTTTCTCCATAGCCTTGATCGCTTCCTCCACAGTTTTCACGTATGAGGTGACTCCCTCAATACAAAATTGAAGTCCAAACGGGAACAACCATTTGTATCGAATGGCCTTATCTCGCAGTTGCATAGTAATCTGTGAAAACTCTCTTCTCTTGCGCATCGTAATTGCGGAAAGGTCAGCATAAATCTCAAGCCGCTGATTCTCCCAGTGAAACTGCTTTACTTTCCTGGCGGCTTCCACCACAAGGGATTTAGTAGAGTATTCATGAAAGCATACAATAATGTCTCTCTGAAAGCCTTCCTTTTTAGACCCCAACGCTCTGTGGGCTCTATCAATCTTCCAACACGTGTCATCCTTCTGCAGGCCTGCCTCGAGCACCAACTGTTTACACACTCTTTCCACCAGAATTACACAGTCCAAATTTTCCGCTGTTTCAGCTAAGCCCTGCAGCCGAATATTAGCCCGCCGGGACCTATTCTCCAGATCTTCCACTTTGGACCAGATCTCCTCTTGGTCCCCCTCCAAACTCTCCATCCGCTCTTGCAGTTTTTGTATCGTATTCTCCTGCACATCTACTTTCCCCTCCAAATCCTCCAAACGTTGGCCCACCTCCCGAATTTCGCCACGCAGATCCTCTATCCAACCCTGGACATCCGCCTTAAACAAGGACATATCTTGCCTGAGAGTAGTAAACCAGGTTTTCATCTCGCCCCGGAGCACCTCCACATCACTGCTCTTCGTGTTCTCAGCTTTGGAGGCATCCTCCTCACTGCCTGCATGTGCCGACGCCATCTTGGGTTTTCCCGCGGCCCCAGCCGCCGCCGCCGCCGAAGTGCTTTTGTAGGCAAACGCCTTTAAATCAGCGCCGCTTTTTTTCATTGCCGGGCAGCCGCACGGTTCACCCAGTGCTCCCCCGTGTCTCCGGCTCTCCAGACCCCACAATTTGGGAAGGGGTACTGCTCCGATAATCTCACTTACGGAGCCCCGTCTTTTTGCTGCTTCTCAGGCTGATGACGTCATTTCCTCCTCCTTATTTTTATTTATTTAACAAGTATTTTTATACCGTCTTATAAAAAATCAAAGCGGTTTACAGAAGAACTCATCAATTTTATAAAGAACTCATAGCATGCAGGACATGCTCGGAAGCATAACTTATATACAGTTTAACATTTCTGCATTGATTGATCAGAGCGTTGGGGGGGGGGTGATGTTTAGGCTTGTCGGGTGTTTTGGGGAGTGGATTGCAGTGTTAAGTCATTGAAGTGCTCTATGTTTTCAGCTTTTTTTGGAAGTCTTTTAAGTCTGTGGTGGATCTCAGTGCTTCAGGAAGGAAGTTCCAAATGGCAAGTGCTGCTAACGATAAGGCTCTTTTCGTCATGGAGGAGTTTGCTTTGGTGAATACGCTGGGTGTTTGGATGCTGCCACTGTTCCGTTGTCTTCGTGGTCTGTTGTTGAGTTGGGTGCTGATTATTTCCTGGAGTGTGAGCGCTGAGAGGTTTTCGTTGATTTTGAAGATGGTCAGCACTGTTTTGAATCTGATCCACGAGGTGATTGGGAGACAGTGGAGCTGGTGTAATATAGGTGTTATATGGTCAGATTTTATTGGCCAGTTGTATTGGCTTGATAGTTTTGTTTCAGGAGACCATTGAGGATAGAGTTGCAGTAGTCAAGTAACGGAAAAATATTGTGCGGAAGTGGTCCTGGCTGACAAGGGGTTTGAGTCTGCGGATAGTAGCCATTTTGTAATAAGCATTTCTAGTGATTTTGTTGATGTGCGCTTTTAGGTTTAGGTTGGTGTCTAGGGTACCTCACCACTTCTTTTACAGGAATGGAAACATTTGCCAAGGTGATTGATTCTGGGGGTATAAAGAAAGTGTGCCTCTCTCTAGTCCTCTGGCACCACTCCCAACTCCCGAGGCACTGAAAAGGTCAGTTAGTGGAGCTGCTAGAACATCCCGCATGTTCCTTCAGTATTCTCTGATGTATCCCATCCAGTCCTATCACTTTGTCTACTTTTAGTTTAGCTAGTTCCTCATGAAAACAGTCTTCTGAAAATCGTTCGAGATCTTCTATTTTTGGGTCTTTCTGAGGTCCTGCTCCTGGCCCTTCATCTGTGAAAACAAAACAGAAATATTTCTTAAGCCATTCTGCTTTATCCTACATAAGAAATGCCATACTGGGTCAGACCAAGGTCCATCAAGCCCGGTATCATTAGGTCACAAGTACCTAGCAGTTTACCTAAAAGACACAGGTTTCACAGTGCTTGTATTGGGGCAAGCAGTGGATATCCCGGGTCAACTTTAATAATGGTTTATGGACCTTTCCTCCGGGAACTTGTACAAACCTTTTTTAAACCTGGCTACACTAACAGCTTTTACTACATCCTCTGGTAACAAATTCCAGAGTTTGATTACATGCTGAGTAAAAAAATATTTTTTCTTACTAGTCTTAAATAGGTTACCCTGTAGCTTCATTGCATGTCCCCTAGTCTTTCTGTATTTTGATGGCATAAGCAATCGATCTACATTTACCCATTCCACTCCATTCATTAATTTATAGACCCCTATCGTATCTCCCCTCAGCCATCTCTTTTCCAGGTTGAAGAGCCCTAAATGTTTTAGCCTCTCTTCATAGGGGTATCCTTACATCCTCTTTACAGTTTTAGTGGCTCTTCTCTGTATCTTTTTCTAATTCCTAGTGGGTGGGGCAAGGTACTTCAGGCCGGGGTTCAAATCCCACTAGAGGACAGCAACCTTGGGCCGGAAGGACTGGGGTTTCTAGTCCCACAGGTGCTCCTTGTGGTCTTGGGCAAGCCACTTAACCCTCCATAGCCCATGTTCCCTGTAAGATAGTTATCTCCAAGTCATAATGCCCTGTTCAATGTAATTTCAGTTTCTTCAATGTAAACCACACTGATGCAGAATAGCGCGGTATATAAGAGAATGTAAATAAATAAATAAAATAAATCCTTTGTAAGATACGGCAACCAGAATTGCACACAATATTCAAGATGCACCATGGAACGATACAGAGGCATCATAATATCCTTTGTTTTATTCTCCTTTTCTTTCCTTATGATTCCTAGCATTCTATTCGCTCTCTTGGCCACCACTGCACACTGGGCGGAGGGTTTCAACATGTTATCCACAGTGACGCCTAAATCTTTTTCCTGGGTGGTGGATCATCATGTGGAACTGTGCATCGTGTAACCATAGTTTGCTTTGTTCTTCCCTAGGTGCATAACTTTGCACTTGTCCACATTAAATTTCATCTGCCATTTGGATGCCTAGTCTTCCAATTTAACAAGGTCCTCTTGCAATTTTCCACAATCCTCCTGGGTTTTAACATCTTTGAATAGTTTTGTGTCATCTGCAAACTTGATTATCTCACTCGTTATTCCCATTTCCAGGTCATTTACAAATATGTTAAAAAGCAGTGGAGCCAGCACAGATCCCTGGGGTGCTCCACTATTCACTTTTATCCATTGGGGAAAATTGGCCATTTAGCCCTACCCTCTGTTTTCTATCTTTTAACCAGTTCCTGATTCACAATAGTACACTGCCTCCTATCCCATGACTTTTTAATTTCTCCAAAAGTCTCTCATGAGGGACCTTGTCAAAGGCTTTTTGAAAATCCAGATACACTATATCAATCGACTCACCTTTGTCTACCTGTTTATTCACACTTTCAAAAAAACATAACAGATTAATAAGACAAGGCCTTCCTTGGCTAAGGCCATATTGGCTGTCTCCCATTAAGCCATGACTATCTACATGTTCAGTGATTTTGTTCTTTATAATGGTTTTTACCATTTTTCTCGGTACTGACATCAGGCTCACTGGTCTGTAGTTTCATGGATCACCCCTGGAACCCTTTTTAAAAATTGGCTTTACAACTTCCGGTGATGTCACTGAACTGCATGGACGGCTGAAAACGAGCTCCGCCGTTCATCCCCGCAAAAGTGATTAATCTCCCCCAAAATAAAGCGTTATAAGCACCCCAAGAGGAGAGGAACTGTTACTGGGAGCGGAGGCTGGAGGAATGATGACAGCAAGGAAAAAGACGCCCTATACCAGAGAATATACGGCAGAGGCGAGCAGAGAGAAGGAGGAAAAATGTGAGGTGAAGCGTACACTGAGGCTTAGGCAGAAGAGCAGTTGAATACCTTAGAAGAGGTGTAGAGCAGAAGTGCCGTGGTGCAGATTTCAAAGGAAGAGCTCTGGTCATGGTTTGGTGAGCTGAGGCCTGAAATGGCAGGATTCAGAAATGATATGGAGGCGGCCATAATGGAGTTCCGTGCTGATGTGCAGGAGCTGGGGAAAAGACTGGAGAAAGCGGAAGGGTAAGTGGAAGAGGTGCGAAGCAATGTGAGTTGTCACAAGCACAACGCCAAAACCACTAGTCTCTAGTTGTTGAGGGCGTGGTGGTTGATGTATCCTTCCTCTTTCAGCTATATTTATGCTTCAAGAAAAACGTTTGTAGTTGAGGCAAACCGAGGGTAAGGCTTATGACAGAAAAAGTTTATTTTAAACACAAGAGAACAGATCAGGTTCAAGGTTCCATTAACAGGATAAATTATAGGCTTTTGCTTAAGGTTCAGCAAACTGGTGGCAAAAACAAACAGAACTCAACAATGGCTTTTCATAGTCCTCTTAAATGTAGAAGCTTAGCCTTTTCACAAGAACAGTGTGCCACTTTCCTTATAGTCCTTTGTTAATCATAGCACAAAGAAAACAAGGTTAATTCTCCTATGGCAGTTTATCTTCACTCAGCCTCAATTCTCTGGGCTGCACTTCCAGGTGAATATGAAATAAGCATTCAAAATGTCCTCAAACTCTTAGCAGGCTTTTCATATAAAACAGGAGCAAAGCACAAACTCTTAAAGCAGTCAGTTAGCTTTCTTGCTGTTGCAGAGTTCTACCACAGCTGATAATCAGGCCTGAAACACAGCCTCCTTTACAAGCTTATGTGGCAGTAAATTCCCTTTCCAAAACACGCAGGAATTTACCTCCTTACTGCTAATGCCTTAAGATTACCTTTGCAAGAGGAACAATTCTTTCCAGGCTGGCTTTTCTTCAACACTTCAATTCTAAAGCTTGACATAAAGAACAATCCATAAACATATCTTCTTCCCCCACCTCTGGCTCTGGTTCTCCCAATTGCATGGACTCTGACTCACTCACTTGATCAGACTGCTCAGCTGACAATCTCTCTGGTGGTCTGAAAGCTTCTCCACTTCCTGGCTTCCACCCCTTTTGCCAACCCGATTCAGGGAAAACACCTCTCTCAGCTCTGGGTAGCTCAGTCCTTCTCTGGAAGTTAGCATCTGCTCTGGCTTCTCCAGCATTCCATTGTCCTTGCTGCTCTGGACTCTGTTCCTCTCCCCATCTGCTGCATCTGCTGCTTCTCTTGCTTCCTCTGCTGCTCCTCCTGGTGCTCCCCTGCTGCTCCTCTAGCTCTCCATAATCTAACCAGGGTTTATACTCACTGGGATCCAACCCCACCTCTTTCTCTCCCTGGTGTTTGTAATCTCCCTGCCTTCTGAACTTAGAATAATCAGTGCACTTGTTAGAGTAAGGGCTTTGGTCCTCGTGCTTGCAATCTCCCCCTTTTACTCTATCAAGCATTTCCTGAAACCTATTCCAGCTGGGGGTTTTCTGCTTTTGAAACTTGGCTCTGGCCTTCTGACCCTGCACACCTAACAGAGGCCCCTTGATTAGGGTGAATTCCTTATGCTTTTCACCTCCCCCATGCTCTGGATGGCTGACCTTGCCACAGAGTGCAATAAACAAAGCAGTGAACAGTTTAGAAGCTGCGAAGGAACAGATAGAGCTAAAGCTGGAAGATTTGGAAAATCGTGCGAGAAGGCAAAATCTCCGAATAAAGGGGGTGCCGGAACATGAGGATTACAGAGACTGTGAGCAGACTGCACGAGGCATATGTATGGTGGTGCTGGAGGAGCCTGAGGATGGAGGGCAGGCATTGGAAGTTAAAATACACAGAGCGCACTGCACGCTGGGCCCAAGGAGAGGGGAGGCACCACGGGACATTATTATTTGCCTCCAGGACTTTAAAATTAAGGAAAAAATAATAAATAAGGTGAGGCGAGCAGGCCCTCTAGAGTGGAAAGGCAATAATGTTGCAATTTTTGCGGACTTAGCTGCGGCTACAACGCCGAAGAGAATGGAGAGGATTTACAATGAGGTTAAGAGAAGAGCTCATTAAATATAAATGGCTGTACCCCGTGGGAATTGCGTTCACCAGTCAAAAGGCATCACAAGGTGGGCGTTAACAGCAACGCAATTGGCGGCAGAGATGAAGGAGGCAGGAATGACACGCTTACCAGAGGTGGGAGAAGTGAGAGAATCTGTGAATGGACAGACAAGATGGCAGAGAGTGGAGAGCAAAGAGAGAGAGAGTAAATGCATGATGCAAAAAATAAAGGACATGGGACTGAGTAAATAAGCAGAGGAAAGAGAAATGGAAAACAACAATAAGGTTGAAGAAGCTGCAAAGCTGGACTGAGTTTGTGATGTGAGGGGGGAGAGAGGTGTAAAGCTCAATGTGAAGTGTTAAGAAAGGGGGGGATTAAGATAAGAAGAAAGTTATAATGTGAAATGTGTAACATGAGTGAGAGGGGGAGGATGATGTCTGGGGGGAAGCGGTAGCTACTAAATGGTAGAAAGAATGAAGAGAGGGGGGGAGGCTGGGAGGAAAGGAACTAAGGGAGGGGGAGGAAGGGGTGGGAAGGGGGAGGGTACCCGGATCCTGTGTGTATAAGAAGAGGAAGTGCAGAGATTGGCAGTTATGGGTAGTAATCAAAAACAATAGGATAAATGTAAGATTGTAACCATAAATGTGAAAGGACTTAATTCCTGGTTTAAAAGACAGGCCCTATTGAAAGAGGGCAGCGCAGAGTAAGAGCGGATATTCTGCTTATACAAGAAACGCATTTAAAAAAAGTACAAGAAGGTGGTTGATGAGTAAAGATATAATAAAGTGTATCTGGCCCATAATCGGGAATCGCCAAAAAGGGGAGGAGTGGGCATAATATTTGCAAAAGGATTGAATGTGGAAGAAGAGCATGTGGAGAGAGACCTGGGAGGGCACTACATTTTGTGGAAAGGGAAAATAGAAGAAAGGCCTGTAGTAGTGGGGAGTATATATGTGCCAAATATACAGCAAGGGCAGTTCTATGGGAAGTTGCATGAGGTGGTGGAACCCTGTTTGCAATGTCCGGTAATATTAGGAGGGGATTTTAATGCAACACTGCACCCCAGAATAGACACTATGGGAGACAACAAGTGTGGGCCAAAGGGAGTAAGAAAGAAGCTGGGGAAGCTGCTGCATAAATTGGGTTCAGTGGATGAGGCACATACATGGGAATAAGAGGGAGTATACACACTACTCTCACCCACATAAGAGATACAGCAGGATAGATATGATATGGGTGTATCGGAGGATAATAGAACAAGTTAAGAAGGTGGAGATCGGGTCTATAAGCTGGTCAGACCATGCCCCGGTGGAGGCTTCCTTGAGGTTACGAAAGGAAGGAGGAGGTTTGCGCTTCTGGAAGTTGAATGAGTCCCTTATAGATGAGTTGGAAGGGCAAAAAAGTATACAGAGCACTATAAGGGAGTATATGTGTTATAGTGAGGGGGGGAAGTGGGGCCGGCTGGTGTATGTGATGGGTTGAAGGCAGTTGTAAGGGGACAGTGTATAGCGCTGACGGCGAGACGGAAGAGAGGAAAAGAACAGACAGAACGGGAGTTGTTAGGAGTTGAGATCAGAAGAGTTAATGCACAAGCAGAGAGGGGGAAGGAAGCGGCTACAATGAATTCGGAAAATACGAGAAGAATTAGGAGCCTTATACGAAGCTGAGGAGGCCTATAGGTTAAACCAACTAAAATATGAGTTTTATATACAAGGTAATAGGCCAGGTAGATATCTTGCCAGAAAATTGAGGGAGAAAAAGGTGCATCAGCAGATCCTGAAAATAAAGGATGAACAGGGAAAGTGGGTTCGGGGTACGGAACATATTCAGAAAGTATTTTGGAAATATGGTAAGTTCTATGAATCAGAGCAACAAGAAGAGGGAGTGGATAAAGAGAGGTACCTGGCGGAGACCACATTGGACCAATTGGATTTAGAGCAACATAAGTGGATAAATAGAGAGATAGCTAGAGAAGTAGTAGTTGAGGCTATAAAGAGCTTGAAGGAGGGTAAGGCGCCAGGATTAGATGGATTTACAGCCTGGTTTTATAAAAAATTCTGTGAGATTAGTCCGATCCTGCAAGATGTTTTTAATGAAGTATTGAAAGGGGAGAAGCTCTATGGAAACAGAGGGATTGGTAGTTATCCCTAAACCCGGGAAGGACCATGGGAAGTGTGAGTCCCATAGACCTATCTCACTTATAAATTTGGATGCTAAGATATTAGCTAAAATATTGGCGGCTAGATTGCAGAAATATATTCCAGGGCTAATAAAGGAGGACCAAGCAGAGTTTATTCGGGGTAGGCAAGCGAGTGATAATGTGCGTAAATTATTGAATTTAATATGGCAAGTGCAAAGTGAGCAGACTGAATCTTTAATGATTGCAGTGGATGCGGAGAAAACCTTTGATAGAGTAGAATGGGTCTTTATGTTTGCAGTTATGAAGAAAATAAATAAATAAATAAGATGGGATTGGGAGAGAACTTTCAGAAATGGATAAAGGCACTCTACAAAGAGCCTGAGGCACGTTTACGCATAAATGGGGTTTATTCAGAGCAGTTTAAGTTAGGCAGGGGTACAAGGCAGAGTTGCCTGATTTCTCCTTTGCTGTTTGCAGTGGTAATAGAACCACTGGCTAAAAGTGTTAGGCAGAATAAGGAAATACAGGGAATAAAGGTGGGTGAGGAGGAATATAAAATTTCATTATTTGCGGATGATGTGATGTATACACTAGGACACCCTGAGAAATCAATACCAGCACTAGTACAGGAGATTATGAAACATAGTGCGGTATCGGGCTATAAAATGAATATGGGAAAAACAGAAGTGCTCAAATTAAGGTTGAATTCACAGGAAGAGGGTAGGATACGGAAAAGGTTTCCATTTAAATGGGCTAGTAAAAGTGTGAAATATCTGGGGATCCAGATTAGTGCGGAGGGATCTAAATTATATACGTTGAACTATGAGCCAACTGTAAAGAATGTGCTAATGGATTTAGTAAGATGGGATAAACCCATTTTCTCATGGATGGGAAGGATAGCTAACCGGCAGGGAAGTTAGACGTCGGCAGGGGAAGGCACAAATAGCGGGGATGGATGTCCTGTTGGGACGTCCATCCCTGCTATTCGTGGCACAGAATTGGGCCCTCAGTCTCTCTGCTATGGCCTTGTTCCCTCTTAGTGCCCCTTTTATCTCTCTATCATCTAATGGTCCAACTGACTCATAGGTTTTTTTTTTTTTGCTACGAATGTACTTGAAAATGTCTTTATTATGCGTTTTTGCTTCCACAGCAAGTTTCTTCTTAAATTCTCTTTGCAAGCCTTATCAATGCCTTGCATCTAACTTGTCAGTACGTGTGGTGTTTCCAGTTTTTGTCATTTGGCTCCTTTTTCCATTTCCTGAAAGATGCTTTTTTGGCAACAATAGCCTCTCTGACCTCACCTTTAAACCATGCTGGCAGGTTTTTGGACTTCCTTGCACTTTTCTTAAAGTGTGGAATACAGCTGGTCTGAGCTTCCAAGATAGTATTTTTAAACAACCCCCAAGCTTGATGTAAATCTTTAACCTTTGCAAGTGCTCCTTTTAGTTGTTTCTTAACTATTTTCCTCATTTTATCATAGTCTCCCTTTCGAAAGTTAAAAGGTACTACTGTAGATTTCCTTACCGTCTCTCCTCCATTTATTAAATCAAACGCGATCATGCTATGATCACTATTGCCAAGTAGCCCCAACACCCTTATCTCTTGCACCAGATCTTGTGTTCCACTAAGGACTAGGTCCAAAATGGCTTCTCCTCTGGTCAGTTCATGAACCAGCTGCTCCAAGAAGCAGTCATTTATTTCATCTAGAAACTTTATCTCCCTAGCACGTCCTGCCGTGACACTGACCCATTCGATACCGGGGTAATTGAAATAACCCATTATTATTACTGTGTTGCAACTTTTGTTAGTTTCCCTGATTTCTTTGATCATTTCATCATCCATTTGTTCATTCTGGCCAGGCGGTCGATAGTACGCCTTCACTGCCATTGCCTCCCCCTGCCCCTTTTTACATGGAATATTAGTCCATAGAGATTCTACATTGAAGTTTGTTTCCTGCAAAACTTTAATCCTTTGTGACTCAATACCTTCTCTAACATAGAGTGCAACCCCTCCACCAGTTTGATTTGCTCTATCATTACAATATAGTTTGTACCCAAGTTCAGTGTCCCACTGGTTGTCCTCCTTCTACCATGTCTCTGAGATACCAATCATATCTATCCTCTCATTTAGTGCTATATATTTTAACTCTCCCATCTTATTTTTTAGACTTCTAGCATTTACATACAAGCATTTTAGAGTCTGTATTTTAATCATAATAATCTGGTTATCAGTAGGCAGGGGTAATTTGGAATCTTTAAGCTCTGTCTGCTCTGTATTCAAGAGCATTTGGGCTTCTTTTGTCTTTATTGGAACCTCTCTGCTGATATGCCCTAACTTCAGTCTTTTGCTAGTATCCTTCAAGAATACATTGCTCCATACCATGCGTTCTTGGGGGACTGTCTGCTCTTCCCTATTATCTAGTTTAAAAGTTGCTCTATCTCCTTTTAAAAGGTTAATGCCAGCAGCCTGGTTCCTTCCCGGTTAAGGTGAAGCCCATTCCTTCGGAAGAGACCCTTCTTTCCCCAGAATGTTCCCCAGTTCCTAACAAATCCAAAACCCTCATCCTTGCACCATTGTCTCATCCACTCATTGAAACTCCGGAGCTCTGCCTGCCTTTTGGGTCCTGTGCGTGGAATGGGAAGCATTTCGAAGAATGCTATCCTGGAAATTGTGGATTTCAACTTCCTACCTAAAAGCCTAAATTTTGCCTCTAGAACATCCCTACCACACTTTCCTATGTCATTGGTACCGACATGTACCAAGATAGCATTCTCCTTCTCAGCACTATCTAAGACCTTGTCTAGGTGGCATGTGAGGTCCGCTACCTTCGCACCAGGCAGGCATGTTACCAAGCGATCCTTAGGTCCACCAGCCACTCAGCTATCTACATGCCTAATGATTGAATCACCAACTATAACAGCTGTCCTAACCCTTCCCTCGTTGGCACATGGCCCTGGAGAAAACTCCACTCTGCGAGAGTGTTTTACATCACCTGAAGGACAGGTTCTAGCTACAGGATCACTTTCTGCCACACCATGGTGATGCTGTCCTGTCACGTGACCTTTCTCTTCCATGGCAACAGTGATGCTGCCAGACTGGAGGTGGGACTTCAGTACTATATCCCTGTAGGTCTCATCTATGTATCTCTGTCTTCCTTATGACCTCCAAGTCTGCTACTAGCCTCCAGAGAGCGGACTCGTTTCCTGAGAGCAAAGAGCTCCTTGTACGTAGTGTACACCTCACCAACTGGGAGAAAATCGTACATGTGACACTCAGTGCAAAAGACTGGAAAGCCCCCATCTTGCTGCTGGACTGTTGTCTGCATCTTAGTTTTAAGGTTGTGTTTAGGTTTCCTAGGGATACTTATATTAATAATACTATACCTATTATGTTTAATGGACTTTGTTCACCTCAAGTTTAAATAATCTCAGGTCCTTAATGTATGCCTGATGGGGATAAACAGCTACACCTGACAGTGAATATGGCACTTCCTTTCATTTAAGAGGTTTAAGCACCTATAAAGCTACGATTATCCCATGGATGGGTGGGAGTCCGGGAGGGAGGGAAAGAAGACTAATTAAAAGCTGGCTGGTGCACAGTACCCTGTCATATGCTTCTACATATTCCTCTCCTTGATTTTTGAGTCTGACAATGCCACTTTTTTGCTCTTTCTTTTCTCACTAACATATCTGAAAAATGTCTTATCCCCCCCATTTTATTCTATTGGCTATTTCCTCCTCTTTCTGAATCTTTGCTTTACTGGCTACTTTGCTAGCTTCTTTTTTTCCAAATATAGATGCCTGTTTTCCTCTCTGTGATCTCCTGTATTTTCATTTTTCACCTTTTCAGCTACTTCTTTTGAAAACCATAGCGGTTTATTTACCATTCTAACAAAAAGGTTGTTTACCCTTAAAATATCCCCTTTCAGTTTTGCTCACTGTTTTTCAACATCCCCCTGCTGTTCCTATCCTGCTCACGACGCCTTGAGGTATTGGCCCATCTTGGCAAAGTTAGTTTTCCTAAAGTCTAAGACCCTCACTTTTGAATGGATTTTATCAGCTCCATTTCTAATACTGAACCACTGGATGCGAGATGATCTCCCACTATAACATCGGAAACACATTCACCATTGGTAAGCACCAAGTTCAGTATGGCCCTTTCATGTGTAGGTTCTGTTACCAGTTGCCTGAATAGTTCTCCCTGTAGACAGTCCAGGATCTCCTTACTTCTAGATGACACTGCAGCAGGGATGCGTCAATCAACATTTGCCTGAATAGTTCTCGCTGTAGACAATCCAGGATCTCCTTACTTCTAGATGACACTGCAGCAGGGATGCGTCAATCAACATCTGGCATATTGAAATCACTTATCATTAGCACTTCCCCTTTTCTGGCAATGCTGCGTATGTCTTGTACTAAATCTCCGTCCACTTCTCCCTGTGAGGAAGGTCTGTATATATTGCCAATGCAAATGGATTTCTCTTTCTCTCTTTCTAGTTACTAGTGCCTTCTCTCTCCCTTTTAAACCCCGTTATTCTATAGTTTTAATATTTTGTACATATAGTGCCATTCCTCCTCCCCTTCTTCTTACTCTGTCCTTTCTGAATAAAAGTATAGCCTGGTATAATTACATTTCAGTCATGGTTGTCTGTGAACCATTTCTCTGTAACCACCACTAAATCCAAGTCAGCTTCTTCTATTAAATCCTCAACATCTGGGACCTTATTTCCCATGCTTCTTGCATTTATGCACACTGCTTTCCAGATGTTGCCCCTTTTACTTATTTTTATAGAGGTTTTTAATGTTTCACTTACCTGGGGGCTTTCTTCACCCATCCCCAACTAAACTAGTTTAAAGCCCTCTTCAGTAGGTTAGCCAGTCTGCTACTAAATACACATCGACCCTTCTTGGACAGATAGAAGCCATCTCTGCTCTGCAACCCCATGGAACATCATCCCATGGTCCAGGAAACCAAAACTCTCTTGATGACACCATCCACGCAGCCATACGTTTATCTCCGGGATGCAAGCTTCTCTACCTTTACCTTCATCAGGGAGGATTGAACAAGCCTTCATCCTAGTATTCCTCGACATCTCTGCCGCATTTGACAGCGTCAATCATATAACAATGCTGAACAGACTTCAACAAATAGGAATTACATCCACTGTTTATAACTGGTTCAAATCCTACCTATCAAACAGAACCTAAACAGTGAGAATTCTCAACCAAACATCTAACACTTTCAATCAAACACAAGGCCTCCCACAGGGATCCGCACTATCAGCACTATTATTTAACATTTACCTACAACCAGTCAGCAACATCTTTAAACGTCATGGCGTCTATTACCATATTTACGCCAATGATATAATGTTCTACCTCCCATTTAAAATCCCACACCCTCCACTACAACAAATAACAGAATGTTTTAAAGAACTAACAATATGGCTCAAGGATCAGAACTTACACATTAATTTCTCAAAAACGGATGTACTATATATTATTAGAAATCAAACATATACACCCCCAAGCACCATCACCCTGGATAACCATGAGATCAACATAAAAAAAGAAATAAAATACCTAGGTGTGATACTTGACAATAAACTTAACATGGATTCACACATAAAATATCTAACAAAAAACATACACTACAAACTTAAGACATTGAGACAACTAAGACCTTTGATTCACTTACAAGACTTCATAACTATAATTCAAGCTATCATAACCCCACACTTTGATTTTGCAAATATAATCCTTAATGGCATCTCAAAGCAAAATATTAAAAAGATACAACTAACTCAGAACATAGCAGCAAGCATAATAATGAATATAAGCTCAATAGAACATATCACACCGATCCTGGCTGAACTTCATTGGCTTCCTATTTACAGCAGAATAAAATACAAGATTCTCCTAACCACATTTAAACTAATAAATAACTTAGCACCATCTGTACTCAATACACTCATCAATGTAGAAATAGATAAACGATCACAAAGGAGTAGAAACACAAACACCATAGCAGTACCAAAAGATTACACAAAAGCTAGAAAACAAACCAACAAGAGGGCCTTCTCACCTATCCTCTGGAATAATCTTCCTGACAACATTCGCCTACTGTCGGACATAAAGGAATTTAGAAAAAAATTGAAAACCCATTTATTCTCTTTACACTACAACAAAGGAGCAGAATCTAATCAAACTACACAAAGAGACACAGGTTAACAACCATACTACAACAATTTATAACTATGTGATTCGTCTGTCTTAAAATAATTTATGCAACCACAGGTGATCTATGATATAATTTGTAAATACCCACAATGTAAATAGGTTCTAATAGTTTACTGTTCTAACTTTGTATTGTTACCTGTAAATAGTTCCAACTGTTCTATGTAAAATGACTTGGTATGATATTTCCCATACCATATAACTTACTGTTCATTGTAAACCGCACTTGATACTTGGGAAAGAGCGGTATAGAAATAATTGTTAAATAAAATAAATAAATAAGAGAACACCACCTTCACATCTGTCTGCTTCACCCTCTGTCCCAGAGCTATGAAGTCACTTCTGATATGCTCAGAGGAATACCTGGCCGTATTATTTGTGCCAACAAATGATACTACACGAGATTAAAATAGCTATTGAAGGGAGATCCAAGATGGCGGCGCGTGGCATCTAGGCTCCTCACCTCATTTTCTGATGGGTCACAAGAGGAAGGCTAAGCACGGTTTGTTACCCCAGGCATCCGCACTGACCTCGACTCCAGTTTCTGGTCCATTGGATTCCTTTGTTTTTCACCATCAGGAGCCGCAGTCGGCATCGGGGGACGGAAGCTCGTCTGGAGGATGGCTGGGCTGGGTAGCTCGGCGTCTCCCTCGAGCAGCGACCTTACGCCCCTGGAAGTGCATCGTCTCTCGAAACAGCTGTGCCCGGAATTGTCTCGGCGTAGCGCGGAGGTTCTCGCCTCTCCTGAGTTTGGGGGTTCCTGAGTCTCAACTGGGGCCGCACTCACCAAGTATGTCAGAGAGGGATAGCTCTCTGTTGGAGCAGCCTTCTGTGCCAGTGCTTGAGATTGGGAGCTTTGCTTTGGTGACCGTCAACAATGCCGGAGTTCCTCCCTTGGTTCCACGGTCCAGTGGAGTTTTGCCAAGTGTTCGGCGTGGGGCTCTTCGCTCTTTTTCCTTGCAGCGACCGGAGCACTTCACCCTGGAGTCTATCTGGACTGCTATTAATCATCTAGGACAGGGATGGGCAACTCTGGTCCTGGAGAGCCGCAGACCAGTCAGGTTTTCATGATGTCCTTAATGAATATTCACGGACCTATTTCCATACAATGGAAGGCAGTGGATGCAAATAGATCTCATGAATATTCATTAGGGACATCATGAAAACCTGACTGGTCTGCTGCTCTCCAGGACCGGAGTTGCCCACCTCTGATCTAGGAGAATCCTTTATGTCCCAGATCAATGGAATTCAAGATCAGGTTGTTCTGAACACTACAAATCTTGCACAATCGGTACAGGATTTGAGTTTAATGAAAGTTAAGGTGGAAGAAGTTTCTGAAAAAACTAATCATTTGGAGACTTTCTCTGAAATATTTATTAAGGACTCTAATCAGTTGAAAGTTAGGTTGGAGCAATTAGATAATTATTCTAAACTGGCTAATCTTCATTTGGTAAATTTTCCTAGCTCACCTATTCTCTCAGCTAAAGAAATGTTTAAACACTATCTGGTTGAGATTTTGGGGGTCCCTCTAGACTCCTGTCCTCCTATTGTAAAGATATATTATCTTCCCGTGGCCCGGAAGGCTCCGATTGCTACCGAGGCTGCTGGACCTGGGCAATTTGATGAGTTAAATATTTCTGAATTATTAGAAACCTCACATACTGCTTTAGTTAGATCTGCAACCTGTTTAGTTACTTTCGCTTTGATTTCAGATCGAGAATGGTTGTTAAGACTTTTTTTTAGGAAAGAAATGTGTTATTTAAGGGGTGTCTTGTTCGGATCTTTCCGGACCTGGCTCGAGAAACCTGTCATCGTAGGAAGGAGTTTTTAATCCTGCAACCATGGGTTCTCCAGCTCGGCGGTTTATTATTTCTAAAATACCCAAGTAAATGCTTGGTAAAATTTCAGGGAAATTCCTGTATTTTTCTTTATCCCTCTCAGTTGATTTCCTTTTTAAATTCCAAGGGATCAGTTGGGCGTGAGTGAGCAGGCTTCCTTCGATGTCTTAAGGTTTTCTGACTGTTGACATCTGCTAGGTTTCCTTATAAATGTGATAATGTTTTTTCCTTATTGGATCTCTTACTATGGTGAGCTAGTGGAGGGGTTTACTTTTTGATATTATTTTCTGATTGCATTTTCTGTATTGTTTTTTTCTGAAGTGTCCCCCATTTCCATTGCAAGTGTGTTAACTTGTGATATATTTGAAAATTAATAAAATATTAAATATAAAAAAAATAGTTATTGAAAAGTGCTTTAACATCACGGAATAAGGTACAGGTCATTTAATCAGCTAGCAGTTCCTATACTCTCATACTGCTTTGGTATTGTGGATTGACCGCTCAAAAATCTTGAAAAACTGGATGTGTAAACAAGAAAACTCCTCCTTGCCCATGAATTAATTTACAAGAATCTTTGTATGCCAAACTGTACATCTCTAGAGCTGAAGGAGGACTAGGCCTCATAGAGATTGATTACATATACAGAGCTGCTACATATCATAGGCCTCCAGGTCTACCCAAATGCATCACTGGATCCAAATGTGTAAAAGTGCTGAAATATGAAAATAAATGTCCAGAATCTGTTTCCATTGTCAAACTTGGACAAGCGTTCCAATGACTAGAAGGACTTAGTGAGAATCCACAGGCATACATAGGGAAGGAAGTAACAAAATTTGCAAAACAAAGAGGAAAAACTCTTCAAAGAATTAGATCAACAGACAAGGAAAAACAAGTGACAAATGCACAAATATAGTGGGAAATACAGAATGTTACTCCAGGAACCCTTTGTTGATCAAGGACGGACACATGAATGGTTGAGGAGAGGTGAATTGAAACCGAAGGATATGAGTTTGATAGTTTCAGCCCAGGACGGATTACGGATGAGATGGTTTACAGCGAGCATTGAAAAACCTGTCAACAGAGACATATATCAATTCTGTAAGAAAAACCTGGAAACGGTGACTCACCTCATAGCTGGCTGTGAAGTTCTGATGGCAGAAATTGTCTATAGAGAAGGAAGGTAGCGCGCTTCATCCATTGGAAACTCTGTAAGTACTAATGTACATCATCACTGAGCCTGAAAAGCATTGGGCTCATGACCTTAAGAGAATTACAGAGAGTGAGGAGGTTTATGATCACCTGGGATACTCCCATTCCAACTGATAAAAAGCTGGATGCGAGGAAGCCGGATGTAGAGGTTAAGGAGAAAAACACCAGAACATCATTGATAATAAAGGCGTCAGTTTTGAGCGACGACTATGTGAATCGCATGGAGAGGCAGAAGATATTGAAATAACAAGAAAATGTGGCAGAAAGATACAGAAATATTTCCCATTGTGTTAGGTGCCACAGGCTTGATAAAGAAGAAATTCCAAACACATCTTGACAAACTACCCATACATGTTACATCTTACAAACTCCAGCAGAAGGCTCTCTTTGGCACGATGCAAGTACTACTCTGAGCATTAGTAGTAAATTTGAGTATTATTTTTGGTGACAGTTACATCAGGAGGCTGGATAAGTGAGCTCCAGATTCTAGTGGCTCATCTGCCGTATACCAGGTTCTATCATAATAGAGTGGTCCTGCGCACTCATCCTCGATCCCTTTCAAAGATGGTATCCGCTTTCCATCTTAATCATTCAGTCGTTCTGCCGACTTTCTTCGCGAGGCTCACGCCCACAGAGGTGAAGCGGCACTGCACATGTTGGACCGCAAACAAGCCTTAGCCTTCTAATTAGAGCAGACGAACACCCACTGAAAGTCCATCCAGCTGTTTGTTTCTTTTGGCCCCAGCAAGCTAGGGACTGCCATTTCCAAATGCACTCTTTAATTTGGCTGGCAGATTACATCTCTTTTGCTTTTGCCCAGGCTGGCCTGAGCCTTGGTCATGTTACGGCTCACAACGTCTGATTCATGGCTGCGTCTGTGGCCAACTTGTGCTCTGTTTCCATGGAAGAGATCTGCAGAGCTACACCTTCTGTTCACACATTCACATCTCACTACTGTCTGGATGGTGATTCTTGACGTGACAGCAACTTTAGCCAGTTGGTACTCTTGCATTGGTTTGGAGATTAGAATCCAACTCCATTCCCCCAAGGCCTGGTGGGGCATGTGATTTGGCGTATAGAACATCACCTGGGCAGGATTGTGCTGTTAGCGCCAAATTGGCTGAGAAGATCCTGGTTCGTAAACCTGATGCGGCTCCTGCAGGCGCCCCCTCTTCGGTTGCCTCCATCTCAGGGCCTATTGTGACAGGGACCGATCGTCTTGGAGAACCCAGTTACCTTGGCTAAAATGTAAGGGCTATTCTGCAGTGGTGGTCTCCACTCTGCTCAGAGCCCAGAGGAGGCCTACAAAGGTAGCATATATGCGGGTCTGGTGTCTCTTTAAGCGATGGTGTAGCATTCAGCCATTGTCTCCTGAGGTGACCAAGGTGCCATATCTCTTGGCTTTTCTACAGGATGGCCTTTCCCTTAGCTCTGACAGTTCAGATGGCAGCTTTGGCCTGTTTATGAGGTCCAGTGGCTGGTAAGTCTCTAGCCTTGCACCTGGCTATCTCGCGCTTTCTCCAGGGTGTTTGGCATCTGCATCCTCCCTTCCGGTCTGTGGTCCCTTCTTGGGCTCTGTGACTGGTGCTCAAGGCCCTGATGTCTGTGCTCTTTGAGCTATTGAAGCATGCTACTTTGAAGGATTTGATGCTCAAGGTGGTTTTCTTGGTTGCAATTTGTTCCACATTGTGGATTTCTGAGCTGCAGGCTCAGTCTTTCCAAGATCCTTATCTGTCTTCTTCAAAGGAGGCAGTTTCCATTCGGCTGTGCCTTTCTTCTTGCCTAAGATGATTTCTCCCTTTCATGTGAACCAGGTGGTCTGCCTGCCCCCTCCGCTAAGGAGGTGTGTCAGCGAAAGGATGAGGATCTTTGCCTTGTAGATGTCCGGAGGGTGCTTCTCTGGTACTTGGAGGTCACAAATTCTTTTCATAAGTCTGACCATCATTTTGTGCGATTTGCTGGCCTGTGCAAGGGTGACCCGGTGGCTAAGTCAACACTGGGGCACAGGATTAAGAAGGCCATTGCCTTGGTTTATCTGTTGCAGAACTGGCCAGTTCCGGAGGGTTTGCGCACCCATTCTGTCAGAGCACATGTCCTTGTGGGTGGAGCGAAGGTCGGTAGCACTGCAGATATTTTGTCAGGCAGCAACATAGGCATCACTTTCCACTTTTGTCAAGCATTACCACTTGAATGTCACGTTTGGGTGGAAGTAGCCTTTGGCTCAAGGATTTTGTGAGCTGCTGTGTTTCTTCCCACTAAGTGGCGGCGTAGTTTTGGTACATCCCACTTGTCTGGACTAGTCTGGCAGGACAATATGGAAGGTGACATTTTACTTACCAGTTAATGTCCTTTTCTTGAGTCCTGTTAAACCAGTCCAGGGGCCGCCCCTGAAACTGTACTTGCTCTGTTCTGCTGCTGCAGTACCCTTGGGTCCAGTATGATTTTTATACTTGGCTCTGCAGGTTTGTCTTCTACTGACAACCTTCTATTTATGTTTTCCTGTACATAGTTCTGTACTGTTGATTACTCATCGTTGCCCACGATTGAAGTTGTGTGAGGCTTGCCATTTTTCTCCCATATGCTTTGGGGTGAATACTGAAGAGACCTCTTATGGCTGAGGCGAATAGAGGCATAGGAGTGAAGTTGTTGAAACCTGGGCTTTTCATTGGTTCTTTGTCGCTACCAATCTGCTGGTAGGAGAACACAACCCTCTTTTCTGGATTGGTCTAGCAGGACTCAAGGAAAGGGAGTTAACTGCTAAGTAAAATGTCATCTTGTCTCACTATATGTTCCTGTTCTTTTGTACTGTTGGCTTGAACAGGCATTGAATCATATATGTAATTTTCTTCTAGTATCCATTTGTTTTAGTTGTGAAAATTTGAAATTTTTATTTTGTCAGATTCAGAGCTAGCAATTCTAATTTCATTGTGCTAGCAGCAGCTGAGGCAGCAGAGAGCAAAAATTTTCAAAGGTATTTGTACTCCAAATTTTGCAAAATAGAAGTGAGTGATTTTTGTAAGCACCGGTTTTTGGTTTGTAAGAATTTGTGATCAGCCTGTGTTTTGTTTTTTTACAGGTGATAAGTTTCGGTTGGTGGTTGCTAGCACGCTGTATGAGGATGGCACATTGGATGATGGTGAATATAATCCCACTGATGACCGACCATCCAGGTACCTACAAGAGAGGATGCTAGTATGGTGTAGGGCAGCCTACCTCTACTAGGGATCTTATGAAAATATAAGAAATGTCATACTAGCTCAGAGCAATTGTCCATCCAGCATTCTTTCTCTGATAGTGACCAGTTCAGGTCACTTAGAAGTAGCCTGCAGATCCTAATTGGAAGTCTGTTCCATATTGCTGTGTCCCTTGAAAGAAGTGGCGAGACAACATAAGTCTATCTGACTTTTGAGTACTGTGTTTAGTCTGCCATATCTCAAAAAAGATACAGTAGTGATAGAAAATGTATAGAGAAGGAAGACTAAAATGATAAAGGGCAAGGAATGACTCCTATGAGGAAAGGCTAAAGAGGTTACAAAGAAACCGTTGAGAAATACAAGAGAGCTATAAAATCCGGAGTGGAGTGGAATGGGTAAACACAAATCAATTGTTTCCTCTTGCAAAAATTACAAAGACTAGGGAACATACCATGAAATTGCAAGGCAGTACATTTAAAACAAATAGAAAATATTTTTTCTCCCGGTGTATAATTACACTTTGGAACTCATTGATGGAAAATGTGTTAAAAGCAGTTAATATATCTGTGTGCTTTAAAAGGATTCCTGGAGGAAAAATTCATAAACATTATTAAAGTAGATCTGGGGGAAGCTACTGTTTATCTCTAGGACTAAGTAGCTTGGGATCTGGCAGCTTTTGAGATTTTGCCAGGTACTTGTGACAGGATATTTGGTGTGATGGTCCTTTGGTTGGACCCAGTATGGCAATTCTTCTGTTTTTAGCGCCTGATATTGGGTTGGGCAGGCTATGCGCCCCTATGCTGCATAGCCCTGCCCGCCGACCTTTAACCCCAGAAATTCATTTCTGAGGTCATATGCGGTCCCAGCATTGAATATCTGGGGATCGTCGCTGACACTGGAAGCCACAGTAGCTAACTGGGCAGTGGCAATATTGCATGCTGCCCGGTTAGATAGGCGAGGGTTTTCTTCGCCTCTCTGTAAGGTGCAGATCGCTAACTGGGCAGTGGCGATATTGCATGCTGCACGGTTAGATAGGCGAGGGTTTTCTTCGCCTCTCTGTAAGGTGCAGATCGCTAACTGGGCAGCATGCAATGTCGCCTCTGCCCGCTTAGCGCTTGTCACCACCTCTGCTCCGTCCCAGAACGCCCCGACACACCCCGATTCTAACTAGATAGAAACATAGAAATATGATGACAGAAAAAAGACCACATGGCCTATCTAGTCTGTCCTTCCATAACAACAATAGCATCGAGGCACCTAGGGGAATTCGAAGGAGACATTCAATGGCACTAACTGTGTAAATGCCATTGAATATCCACATTTAAGGCATTTACTATTACTATTACTACTACTATTCAGCACTTGTAAAGCGTCACGCACGCAGCGCTGCACAGCTGACCTACAAGAGGTAGCCAACATACAAGAGACAGTCCCTGCCCGTCAGAGTCGTGCTCATCGGAGCTTACAATCTAGTTAGACTAGTACATTAGTTAAAACAGTATAGAGCATTAGTCAGTTCTGCGCAGGGGACGGTGTGGTATAGTTTGGTCAGTAGTTGGTCATAAACAATGACGGGGTTAGGGTAGGATGAGGAAGGAGTCAGGATCTGAATTCAGTGGTGAAGAGGTGGGCTGTAAACCGTGTAAATGCCTTTCGAATATCAGGCCCTTAATCTTTTATGGACATGAGGATGTGCAGAGAGCAGTTTTCAAACTAATCTTTAACAGAGAATAACTCTACATATATTGGCAGTATTGGAATCCAGTATCGACATTTGTTCACTTTTCTCACACTTTGCTAATTACATAACTATTATGGTCAGTGTTTTGTATGCACTTGTATATATCTAAATTTAATCTTAAAACATTCCAAAATTGTTGCATCTGGAGGCAGTTCTCTGAATTGTCCCTTTTCCCAGAGCAGGGAAATGGGGTGGCATGGGGGGCTGAAGCAGCAGTGTGCGCGAATAGTTCATTGTCCATTCCCTTGTATGCACTTACAATCTCTGATGTTCACGTACCTGTGATCTGTGCTGGGGAACTGTGAGGAGCTTGCAAACCTGTGGGATACTATATGACCAAGACCAAATAGTCAGGCTCTGGATGTTTGTCTATCTTGTCTCCTTGGAACTAGCTTAACGTTTCTTTCCATATCGTCCTGCTAGACCAGCCCAGGCAAGTGGGTTGTGTTCCCCTATCAGCAGATAAATCACGTACCCTTGCTGACTACCTACATTGCACATTCATGCTAAACTCTTCCCAGTCGGCCATAGCACTCTTGCCTGGCGAGTGCTATGTCCATCTGAATAACTCTCTTGCCTCTGACCCTCGCCGTATCTTTGCTACACTTAGCTCTCTCCTGAAGGTCCTTCCTACCGCAATCCCTCCTTCACTTTCTGCCCAGACCTTGGCTGACTGTTCCTTATCGTCTCTCCAGTCCAGTCCCTCTTCTTCTGGGTTGTGCAACCCTTCCAGCAGCTTGGAGGCTGAGCCTATCATCGCTTTGATGATGCTCGGGTGTAAGTACCGCTGGCACCACCCACTGGCACCAGTAAACTCAGCCTCCAAGCAGCTGGAGGTTGCCAGTAAGCCATCCTTTTCTAGTGAAGAGCGGAAAGGGAATGATGGGAGGCTGCGCCTCTTGGATGTGCGTCGAGTATTGAAGCATTACCTGTTTCGCACGGCATCCTTTCGAAAGTCCGAACGGTTATTCATGCAGTTCGGAGGGCCACGCAAGGGGGAGGCGGCAACCAAGGCGTCCATTTCTAGATGGATCAGGGAGACTATTATGTCGGCCTATCTCTTGAAAGGAAGAAGGCCTCTGGTAGGGCTGCGAGCCCATTCGACTCGAGGCCAGGCGACTTCATGGGCGGAACATAGCTTGGTTCCGCCGTTGGACATCTGCAGAACGGCCACTTTATCCTCGTTGCATGCCTTTGCCAAACACTACAGATTGGATGTCCAGTCGGCAGCAGATGCTGGTTTGGGGTATGCAGTGCTTCGGTCCGGGATGGCGAAACCCTCCCAGGCTTGAACTGCTCTGATACATCCCAGAAGAAGAGGGACTGGACTGGAGAGACGATGAGGAAGAAGTAATTAGACCTTACCTGCTAATTAGTGTTCCTGAAGGAACTCCAGTCCAGTCCCTGATCCCACCCAGTTACGTCATTTACAGGATTCCCTTTTTCAGGGGAGGAGCCAGACCGAAGACGGATAGTGAAGAAGAGATCGTGCTCCTTGCTAGGAGGCCCATAGGTGAAGTGGGATACCATGGCAGACCCTTTGATTGGAGGAAAGGGTTAACGCAGTCTCAGGTATACCTCCTCCCCTCCCCCCCCCTTTTTCCCCCCCCTTCTTTCTGGGGGCTTGGAAAAAGTTCCTGCAGGGAGGGAGGGGAGAGGTTATTCTATAAGTTTGCAAGTTTAAAAAAAATTTTTTGGTAGCTTTTAATGTTTCCTTGAAAAGTTATAGTTGGTTAATGGTTCTTTCCTATAAGTCTGCTTTTTCAATAGTTTACTGGTGTCAGTGGGTGGTGCCAGCGGTACTTATACCCGAGCATCATCAAAGCGATGATAGGCTCAGCCTCCAAGCTGCTGGAAGGGTTGCACAACCCAGAAGAAGAGGGACTGGACTGGAGTTCCTTCAGGAACACTAATTAGCAGGAAAGGTCTAATTACTTCTTTCCATGACGCAGTCCATAAGATTATCATCTTCCCCCTCTTCAATTCCAAATCCTTCTGTCACCCTTTCTTCCTTTTTTGAAATCACCGAGGAGGCAACTGCAAATCTTCTCTCCTCCTCCAAACTGACTACCTGCTCCGCTGATCCCATTCCCACCCATAGACTAAGCTCTAGCTCTTCCGCTGTCATCCCTTCCATTTGTCATTTCCTTAACCTATCGCTTTCCAGTGCAATTCATCCTGTGGCCTTCAAACATACTCAGGTTTCACCTCTCCTCAAAAAAGCCTTTACTAGACCCTATCTCCTCCCTTTTGCTTCAAAACTATTTGAACAAATGGTTCACTGCCATTACCTTGACGTTTTTCATCTCAAGCCTTTTTGTATCCACTGCAATCTAGCATTTGTCCTCTACATTCCTCAGAAACAGCTCTTGCCATGGTCTCCAGTGACTTGTTCCTCACTGTTTACATTGTTGATTACCGCCTTCTCCTTGATATCCTGTCCTTACATAAGAACATAAGATATACCATACTGGGTCAGACCAAGGTCCATCAAGCCCAGTATTCTGTTTCCAACAGTGGCCAATCTAGGTCATATGTACCTAGCAGTTTCCCCAAGGGACACAGGTTCCACAAGGCTTGTATTGGTTCAAGCATTGATATCCTGGGTCCCTTCTTAATAATGGTTTATGGACCTTTCCTCCAGGAACTTGTCCAAACCTTTTTTAAACCCAGCTACACTAACAGCCTTTACTACATCCTCTGGTAACAAATTCCAGAGTTTGATTACACGTTGAGTGAAAAAATATTTTATTTTATTAGTCTTTAAGATACGGCGACCAGAATTGCACACAATATTCAAGGTGCGGTCTCACCATGGAACGATATAGAGGCATTATAATATCTTTTGTTTTATTTTCCATTCCTTTCCTTATCATACCTAGCATTCTATTTGCTCTCTTGGCCGCTGCTGCACACTGGGCCGAGGGTTTTAACATGGTATCCACAATGACGCCTAAATCTTTTTCCTGGGTGGTGGTTCCTAATGTGGAACCTTGCATCGTGTAACCATAGTTTGGGTTGTTCTTCCCTAGGTGCATAACCTTGCACTTGTCCACATTAAATTTCATCTGCCATTTTGATGCCCAGTCTTCCAATTTATCAAGATCCTCTTGCAATTTTCCACAATCCTTTTGGGTTTTAACAACTTTAAATAGTTTTGTGTCATCTGCAAATTTGATAACCTCACTCGTTATTCCACTTTCCAGGTCATTTATGAATATGTCAAAAAGCAGCAGACCCAACACAGATCCCTGGGGTACACCACTATTCACCTTTCTCCATTGGGAAAATTGGCCATTTAGCCCTACCCTCTGCTTTCTATCTTTTAACCAGTTCCTGATCCACAATAGTACACTGCCTCCTATCCCATGACTCTTTAGTTTTGCCAAAAGTCTCTGATGAGGGACCTTGTCAAAGGCTTTCTGAAAGTCCAGATACACAATATCAACCGACTCACCTTTGTCCACCTGATTATTCACTCCTTCAAAAAAACATAACAGATTAGTAAGACAAGATCTTCCTTATCTAAAGTCATGTTGGCTGTCTCCCATTAGGTCATGACTATCTACATGCTGAGTAATTTTATTCTTTATGATGGTTTCTACCATTTTTCCCGGTACTGATGTCAGGCTCACCGGTCTTTAGTTTCCCGGATCACCCCTGGAACCCTTTTTAAAAATTGGTGTTACATTGGCGATCCTCCAATCTTCAGGTATTAGAGATGATTTTAATGATAGTTGACAGATTACTAATAGCAGGTCTGCAATCTCGTATTTCAGTTCTTTCAACACCCTTGGATGTATACCATCCGGCCCAGGTGATTTGCTACTCTTCAGTTTATCTAATAGTTGCAATACATTTTCCCGATGTAGCGATATTTCCTTCAATTCTTCTGCACCTTTAAATACCACTTCAGTCATGGGTAACATCCCTACATCTTCCTCAGTAAAGACTGAAGCAAAGAATTCATTCAGTCTCTCCGCTATCGCCTTGTCGCCTCTTAGTGCTCCTTTAACCCCTTTATCATCTAATGGACCAACTGACTCTCTCACAGGTTTTTTGCTACGAATGTACTTGAAAAGGTCTTTACTTCGCATTTTTGCTTCCGCAGCAAGCTTCTTCTCAAATTCTCCCTTTGCCTGCCTTATCAATGCCTTGCATTTGACTTGCCAGTGCTTGTGCTGTTTCCAGGTTTCGTCGTTTGGCTCTTTTTTCCATTTCCTGAAAGATGCTTTTTTGGCAACAACAGCCTCTCTGACCTCACCTTTAAACCATGCTGGCAGTTTTTTGGACTTCCTTCCACTTTTTTTAAAGCGTGGAATACAGCTGGTCTGGGCTTCCAAGATAGTATTTTTCAACAACAGCCAAGCCTGATGTACGTCTTTAACCTTTGCAACTGCTCCTTTTAGTTTTTTCTTAACTGTTTTCCTCATTTTATCATAGTCTCCCTTTCGAAAGTTAA